>CM060939.1:930073176-935073176 GCA_030765085.1 Allium cepa
TCATCATAGGTCATCTCAACCATACTTTATCATACTAGAAATACACAACCATAATACAAAGCCATCATACTACTACTTAAATACTACATTAGATATATATATCACCGTTCTTTAAGTCATATTACGACACTGTGACGACCCGGTATTTTGAACAATTTAAATTGGAATATTTAATTGATTTTAAATATTTAGAAGTTAATTTTTTTAACTTGAATTCAAATATTATTATTATTTAGCAATTAAATTATTGGAATTAATTACTGGAAATTGGGTCGAATGTTGAATCTGGAGTTTTAAGTCTGTTAAAAATAATTTAAGGGTTTGTAAAATTTAAATCGATAGTACTGAAGATAGTAAAAGTGTTAAAATTTAATTTGGAAGTGTTTTTTCTAGTTTTGAAATTATATCGTTTAAACTGATATTTAAAAATAGCCTTCCTAGGCACAGTCTTGGATTTCGGCGAAACCAGTTTCATTGAATCCGTAATATTGTATTATTATCGAATTTCAATTTTCGTAATCTTTTGAGTTGTCGTGTGATCGTACGGTAAGTAAACGCGCTAAAATTAAGTCAAAAATTCAATTTTTATAACTGGGTCCAAAAATCTCTCTTCTCCATACGATCGAATTAGGGCTCGAAACCCTTTTCATTGCGTTCGAAATAGGGGTATAAAAATACAAACGCCTAGCTGCACGCCTCGATAGGAGATAAAGATTTTGAGTTGCATTTATCGAGATAATTTAAATGTAATTAAAAATATAGGTATATTCTGGTTAAAATTCTTTTCACGTTCAAACTTTTTCCCCTCTTACCGATCACTGTAGCCAACCTTCTCCGACACGCCTCTTCTCGTTTAAAAGAATGAAATGCTCCCCTCTTCCTTCCTCACGAATTTAAAACATAAAAAGAAGAAACGGACTCTAGAAAAATTCGTTTTCCCTGTTCTAAACTCCCAAATGAAAATGAAATCAAAATTTGTAAAACCAAAATCACGTAAATCCTTCCTCCTTTAGTTTATAATTCTCGAAATCTAAGAAGAATGAAACCTGACTAAAATCATGCAAGGAAGAAGAGGCTTCATTTCTAGTTACTCGTCGACGGTTCAATCATGGACGCTCACGTGGCCTCAGGTCAAGATAGCGAGGCACGTTCAATTTTGGGGTTTCTGGCATCGTATTCGTGGGCGAGAGGACTCGGGATGATGACCGATGGCAACGAGAAGTTGGTAGTTAGGGGGTGAATCGCGAGCAACGAGGCAAGCAGTGAGGGGAAGGTTTGGCGCAACACTAGCATGGTCAGAAGAGCAAGGGGGTCAGGGATGCATGAGAGCAACGATGGAGTTTGGGCGTCGGGTCTGGGACTGCTCAGGGGGACGTCGGGTGGTGGAGGGTCGACGTGGGAAGGCTAGAATCGTGAGTGTTCGATGGTGAGTTCAACTGTGGATTGAGGGAGGGTCGGAGTTAGACCGACGTCGACACTGATAGGCTCGAGATGGCGATGGTTATGTTGTTGAAGAAGGGGAAGGCGAGCATGATTTAGGTTGTTATCTATTGTAGCGGGTGTAAGCATAATAGGTCTAAAATCATGAAGAAAAGAAGGCGGTTTGGATCAGATTGCAAATTAAGGGCAAATGTGAGTTAATCTCACTCATTGGGGTTTTAATTTAAATTTAAATGGTTAAATTTAAATAATTGCTTGAATGATTGAATTGATTTGATGTGCTATATTATATATAGTAGTATATAATATATACTGGGTCATTGATTTCCCGCATTTTATAGCGGATGAGACCCTATGCGCCGCATAATAGCGGATGTGTAACAACCCGCATATTTAAATATTTTATCGTTCGTCGGATTTTGGTCCGAAAAGCTACTTTTTGCAAACAGTCGAATTAGGACTCGAGACCCTCCCATTGAGTTCAAAATGTCGTTTGCAAACTTTTTGAGTATAAACATTGATATGTTTGGAGCTAGCTAAAAATTTGACCTTTTTCACTTTGGATTTGGGTTTGGGTTCAGCCTACTAGCCAACTTAATACCCAATCTGAACCACTTCTCCCCATTCACTCTCACTTCCTCCTCTTTTCAGTTCTAAAGCAAAAATGGTGGAAGAGAATGGGAAATAGAAATCCAAAACCCTAGTTCATTTGCAAAATCCAACATCTAGCTCCAAATTCTAAGAGAACCATTGATTGAAGCTTCTTGAGTTGTTATTGAAGAGGAATTGATCTTAGCTTGTTTTAAAAGCTTCTCCTTCATTGATTTGGGTTCAAAGGTGAGATTTTTATCTCACATCTTTGTCTATAATTATCTTCGATTGTTAGGTATGAATTCCTAACACTTATTCTTGTGCGATTTATTTTGATTTGGATTGATTTGGTGTATATTCCAATCTTTGGTGTTTTGAAATCAAAATCTATGAAAATCCTATTATGGATATTTGGACATTGATATTTGAGGCGTATCGAAGAGCCTTTAAGGCTGGGTTGTCGCTTGGCATAAATGCTTAGTCGTCTTTACTCGTCCGATCGCTTCCGGTATTTATTTCGGCCATTTTTGGTCTAGGTTCAGGGAATGCCCTGAACCCCAGTTTCAGACGTCTGAAACGTTAGATTCAGACGTCTGAATATTATTCTGGGAAGATTTTTATTCCCAGATTCAGACATCTGAATCTATATTTCAGACGTCTGAATTGGTTCGTTTGGAACCAGAAAGGAAATAGGCAAAAAAGTACCTATTTCAGACGTCTGAAATCAAGGATTCAGACGTCTGAATTTTGTTTTGGAAAATATTTTATTTTCCAGATTCAGACGTCTGAACCCTTGATTTCAGATGTCTGAATCTGCAGTCTTTTGCCTATATTGCCTATTTTGTTTGAATTTCCAACTTTAATCGATTCGTGTTGATTCCCTTTTGTTGTTATCATTTATTATTGATTTTGATGACATTTTCTTCGTGATTTTTGGGAATATCCATTTTGATGGATTCGGTATCGATTTCTTTGGATTTTATTCACGTCTTTGAATGTGAATTTTGATGATTGATTGTTTCTACAATCATTTCTATGATTTGTCACTTAAAAAATATAAAGGTTTCAATACTAGTAGTAAATATCAAAACTCTTTCGTCAAAGAAATCTTAAACACTATTTTATTACCAAACTTGTTTATAAAACTGTTTTCCGATCTATTAGTATATACAAACCTTTACCTCACTCGGATGAGAAATCTAATTAAACGACTTAGTAAAACAAGTGGTATAAAACGCTTGCGTTCACTTCGTCGGTTAATTCTTGGACTTGTTCGATTGAACCTCTTGTGACAATTTTCTAGTGAAGATTTACAGTTTGTTCGTAAATATTTAAGTTAAGAAAGTGGTTATGGGACACGAGGCTAAGCTTTTATATTTACTAGCTTAGTGTAATTGACACTTCTCGTTGATCATGACGATCGTCTTATGATTTAGACTAGCAATCATGCGATGTCTCTTTGTTTGCAAGGTTAGACTAGACCTCATTGGTGTGATTCCGACTCACACATATCTCTTTGTCCGCAAGGTTAGTCTAGAAACCATTTGTGTGATTCCACTCATACATACCTTTTTGTTGCGAGATTAGGCTAGACACCATTTGTGTGATTCCACTCGCACATACCTTTTTGCTTTTTGGTTAGCCTAGACCTCATCTGGGTGATTCCGACTCACCCATATGGGGTAGCTCACCATGGTCTTCGAACCATCATGTGATAGGCCTCTTTCCCTTTTTCTGTGATTTTTGGATTTCTTGTGTTGATTTCTGGAATTTATGTCATTGACTTGTTATGAGTACAAGTTTAGGGTATGATGCCCTCTTTGGATCTTTGAGAAGATTCTTGTGATATTGATTTATCTCTTATCGATTGATCTTCTATTGATCATCATTTGCATACTTATAGTAGTATGTCAGTATGGATATTTTATGTTTATGCCATATCTTTTATTTTATACCATGTCATCTGATATTTATAGCTAGACTGATCCATATATTATTTTCTTAAATAATACTCGGGTCAGACCGAGATGTTACAGGTGCTTCTTCTTGACTTCTTCCCGGGATTTGCTACTCTGACTTTTGGCTAACTATTTAGATTAGCAGTTTTTGTTGTATACACTTGAGATATAGACTCATAGTTGTATTCTTTTGTATAGCACGTGTTGCTATTCTTTTGTATTATTGTGGATCTTTTTGACCACTACTCTGATGTACACTTTCATATGTCAGTTATATATTCATATTTTCTTCCGCCTTTGTGATATGGATGTCTGTGTCTGATTTATGTTATGCTTATTTCTATGTTTGTTTCCGAAGATTTTTATAGCAACTGTGTTGTAGCTTTGAGTTTGTATCGGTGTGTCGGACTTCCTCCAGAAATCAAATGCGTTATACTATCCGACATAGCGGTGCTCGCACAAAGCAATTGCACGGATGGTCGCTCCTCAACAGCCTTGTTCTCCGCGCTAGTTGACAGCATTGCTCCGTAGTGTTCTTGGCTAGCGTGGGTATAGAGGTGGAGCGTTACAGCTTGGTATTAGAGCCAAACTTCTGAACAATATGGAATATTATAACAAGGATCATCATCCTTAGTTTTTCTTAGGAGTCGTGCTTTAGGATTTAATTCGAGTCTTCGTACCGATTCATCCTATTTTCTTTATGATTCCTTGTTTTATCTATCAAGATTGCTGGATATTTATTTTGAGAATAACTTTTCTTCTTCTTTCTTTCTTAAATAAGAGAAATGGTTAGATCAAATCGTCCTAGTGCTGGACAATCTAGTGCTACTCCCCAGGATGGTGTATTTATGTCTGCCTAGCAGCTTCCTGATCTTATAAAGAATGCTCAGGCTGTCGGACCCATTCCAGAGCCTACTCATCCTAGATCCGGTTTTGCATACTTGTGCAGAGACTATACCGATTTGGGTGGAAGGCCATTCTAGGGATCCGAGAGTGTTATAGAAATTCAAGCTTGGCTCAAATCGTGCGATCGTATCTTTTCTCGCATGAACCTTATTGATCTACATCGAGTCCAAGTGGCTTCTAGCATGCTCCAAGAAAGAGCGTTAGATTGGTATGAGCTCTTGACTTCGGAGATTATCGAAGAGGATCTTACTTGGGAGCAATTTCGGGAACGATTTGAACTAATGTTTGTGCCGGAGGCTGAAAAAGTAACTTTTGCCCGGCGTTTTATTGACCTTGTTCAAGGTGAATCTTCTGTGACGGACTACGTCGCATCTTTCGAATCTCTCTCTAAGTATGGGGTCGAGTATATTAATACCCCATTGAAGAAAAATCAGAGATTTGTCTATGGCTTGAATAAGAATCTTAAGAAGCCATTACTTTTGAAACTAGAAGTTTCTTTTGATCAGCTTATTGATATCGCTCTTCGTCTTGAAGAGGCCGATAATGAAGGTGATGTTGAAGTTGTAGGTGCCCAACAGAACTTCAACCATAATGTGAAGAGGCCATTAAATTCAAATGCCCCATTCCCAACAAGAGAGGGAGGCAAGAAGCTTCAGAAGCAAAGACTCCAATCCCTAATCGTGGAGAATGCTACAATTGTGGCTCTAAGGACCACGATATAAATAAGTGTCCTAGACCTATCTCTTGCCGCTATTGCGAAGGTGCAGACCATTATATGTCTTCATGTCCCAAACTTGAAAGCAAGAGAGAGAGAGAGAGGGAGCTAAACAAAACTTCTCTCGGTCAAGGTATTTTCCATTCAATCCTTGATGACATTTGCTTTGTGATTATCTTATTCGAGTTCTTGTTGATATGGGCTTCATCTCATTATTTTTATATCAAAAGAACTTATGATTCTTTTTCTTTAAACATTTCTGGGCTTGATGACTTCTTTGAGGATTGCGAATCCGGATTGGTGGATCCGCAACACTCAATTTGCTTTTTATTGATGTCGAAATTATTTCATGTGATTTTTCTTTCCGAACCGATTTTTTTCCTTAGGCTTCGGAATTGATTTTTGGAAAGGATTGGCTTAATTATTATGAATCTATATCCTATGTTCCGTGTGGACTATTCATCTTCGACATTTTCTATCTGTTAAGCAGATTTCTATTTTTCTTTGTGATTTTGATTCCAATTTGATGGCATCATTTTATTCTTTAAGCCCTCATCATGAGGAAAGTGTTATTTCTCTCATTTAAATAGTTTGTGAAACTTTATGGTATTTTTGAGTTTGTCTTAGGATTATCTCCTAAGTAATCTTTTGAGAGGTGTTAGGGTCTTTTTGGTTCGACCTTGCTATGATTTTTATTTGCTACGAGTTGCGGAAGTTAGCATTCCCCTTACCGCATTCCGCACTCGTTATGATTCTTATGAATGACTTTTTATGTCATTCAGTTTGCCCATCTTGTTTCATCCATTTTATAAATCGAGTATTCTATGAATATCTCGATAATTCCATTCTTGTATTTATTGATTTTGGATGAAAACAGAAATTTAAAATTTTGCAAATCTTTTTCATAAGATTTATTTGTAAGTAAAATTGGATTTTGATCTTAAATGAGCAAAGAATATTCTCAAAACTTTTAAGAGATATTTTCATCATATAGAAGATGATTTTGTGATTGTATTGCCCATTGAGTGCTTTAAGAATTCTGGTCGATGACTTGATCAGCGTTATCGATAGGAATTTCCTAAACGCTTAGATGAGACAGTCAGACACGATATATTGACTTGTAAAAATGTAAATTTTTCTAGAAAGATTATTACATAAAGATAAATGTAATTTTGAAAGTTTTAGCTTTTCGGGAAAGAAGATTATTTAAAAGAAATTCTTTCTTTTCGATACTCTTATTCTTGTGGTTCCCGAGGGGAACCAAGACTTTATCTTTTGTACCGATGCTTATCGTATTGGTTTGAATGTCGTTCTCTTGCAAAAGAGAACGTGCTATCATTTATGTTCCTAAATCATTAAAGCCTATCGAGACTAGATATGCCATTCATGATCTAGTGCTCATGGCTATTGGTTTCACTTTTAGAATTTGGCTTCATCATTTTTGGATGAGAAATTTGTTGTCTACCCCGATCATAAATCTTTGGAATATTTATTTTCTCATAAGGAACTTAATGTTGGCTAGAGTTCCTTACATCTTATGATCTTAATATTCTTTGTATACTCCCGGAAGGGAAATCATGTTGCCAATGCCCTTAGTCGTAAGCAACAAGTGGATGTCTTTTTGATGATGTCCAATTGGAATGATCTTTTACCAAGTTCATCGGACGTTTCGATGTACTTCGTTTTATTGAGCTTTATTTCATTCCTTTTATGGACTAGTGTCCGATGTTCTTTTATGGTGTTCAGTTCATTGGACGAACCGTTTTTGTACTACGTCGGTGTTCCAAATTATTCGACTTTCTAGTTTCTCGGGCGTACCGTTTCTGTACTATGCCGTTGCACCGGCTCAATTTTTCTGCTATCCTTGACGTTTTCCACGTCTTTTAACTATGGAAATGCTTTTAAGTTTCCGATTTTTATTCTTGAGCCTGGTGTTATAGTAGGGATTGAAGTTTCACCAGATTTGACTGATGAGCAACATACTCTTTCATGCTCCTTATGGTGAACTTCCTATTTCTAATTTTCTTTTGCGTTGATATGCTTTTATGGTTGTTACTCTTTATTTTCTTCTTAAGTATTGCGAGGACGCAATTTCTTTAAGGAGGGGAGTCTGTAACAACCCGCATACTTATCAATTGTAAATTTAAATATTTTATTTAAATATTTTATCATTCGTCGGATTTTGGTCTGAAAAGCTACCTTTTGCAAACAGTCGAATTAGGACTCGAGACCCCTCCCATTGAGTTCAAAATACCGTTTGCAACCTTTTTGAGTATAAACATTGATATGTTTGGAGCTAGCTAAAAATTTGACCTTTTTCACTTTGGGTTTGGGTTTGGGTTCAGCCCACTAGCCAACTTAATACCCAAATCTGAACCACTTCTCCCCATTCACTCTCACTTCCTCCTCTTTTCAGTTCTAAAGCAAAAATGGTGGAAGAGAATGGGAAATAGAAATCCAAAACCCTAGTTAATTTGAAAAATCCAAGATCTAGCTCCAAATTCTAAGAGAACCCATTGATTGAAGCTTCTTGAGTTGTTATTGAAGAGGAATTGATCTTAGCTTGTTTTAAAAGCTTCTCCTTCATTGATTTGGGTTCAAAGGTGAGATTTTTATCTTACATCTTTGTCTATAATTATCTTCGATTGTTAGGTATGAATTCCTAACACTTATTCTTGTGCGATTTATTTTGGTTTGGATTGATTTGGTGTATATTCCAATTTTTGGTGTTTTGAAATCAAAATCTACGAAAATCCTATTATGGATATTTGGACATTGATATTTGAGGCGCATCGAAGAGCCTTTAAGGCTGGGTTGTCGCTTGGCGTAAATGCTTAGTCGTCTTTGCTCGTCCGATCGCTTCCGGTATTTATTTCGGCCTTTTTGGTCTAGGTTCAGGGAATGCCCTGAACCCCAGTTTCAGACGTCTGAAACGTTAGATTCAGACGTCTGAATATTATTCGGGAAAGATTTTTATTCCCAGATTCAGACGTCTGAATCTATATTTCAGACGTCTGAATTGGTTCGTTTGGAACCAGAAAGGAAATAGGCTAAAAAGTGCCTATTTCAGACGTCTGAAATCAAGGATTCTGACGTCTGAATTTTGTTTTGGAAAATATTTTATTTTCCAGATTCAGACGTCTGAACCCTTGATTTCAGATGTCTGAATCTGCAGTCTTTTGCCTATATTGCCTATTTTCTTTGAATTTCCAACTTTAATCGATTCGTGTTGATTTCCTCAACAGCCTTATTCTCCGCGCTAGTTGACAGCATTGCTCCGTAGTGTTCTTGGCTAGCGTGGGTATAGCGGTGGGACGTGATGTGCACGTAAATGTGCATATTTTTACCACCATATTTATTCTATTTAAATTAAATAAATGATCATATTGGGTATTTTAACTTGTTTTAACCAAAATTCAGATTAATTCTAAATTTTCACATATTCATCTTCATATAGGGGTAAAACGGTCATTTAAGTGCACATATTTCTTTGAGAAAAATTAATTGAAAATTTGTATATATTTTTGTAGGAAATTGATCTCAAATAGAAGTGGTTTCATGAAGATATGCATGCACAAAATTAATACAAAGGAATGAAGATGGAAATAATTCAAAGTGAAGAACATGGAGGACCCCACCTACCCACCTACCTTAATGTACAAATTAAAGGCTAATGCACATGCTTTTGGACTTAATGGTTTCATGTACACTTAATGGGGGATTAAGACATGTTAATGGTTACTTGGCCTCCACACTTCCTAAGGGGTATTTTGGGCATTCCCCAAAAAGTGAATTAGGGTTTCTAACTTGTATAAATACCCCTTATGTTTCATGTAGTCATCTTCCTCTTCCTCTTAGTTAGTTAGTTTTAGTTTAGAAAATAAAATCAACTCTCTCTTTCTTTCCATGGCTACTTAGCCATTTCTTCTCTTATGTAATTCTTTTCTTTTATGCAATGTTAATTGTTGTTTCTTTTTAATTACATGTTCATTTCCTTTTATGCAAGTAGTGTAGATTTTCCTATATGCAATTAGAATAGTTTTCCATTTCACTTTGCTCTCTTTTCCTTTTCTTTTTCTCTCATGTTGCAAGCTACATTTGTTCATATGATAACAAATATGAGAGGCTAAACCCCTTCAATTTAGGGGTAATGAAGCTCTCTAATCATGTAGCTTCAACTTAATTTGATGTTTATGCTCTCTTTTTATGCTTAATGAGAATGAATGAAGTGGTTTAATGATGTTGTTTAGCTTTGAATTTGATAGTCTATGTTGTTCATAACAAATAGGCTATGCTTAAACAAACATAACACAAATTGCCTCTTCATCTAAATATGATTATGGCAAAGAAGTGAATGTTGAAATTGAAATTTGATAGCCTATATTTCTAAACAATAGTTAATAGGCTATGCTTAAAATAGATTTTTATTTCAACTTGTTGTCATATTTCATGAGAGTTAAATGTGTATTAGTGGTTGTGTTATAGTTTAATGGTTTATATTGAGCTAATTAATAGCACAAATATACCATACTTATGATAAGCACATCAACTAATTTCACTAATGAAAAGAAAAGAGAGATCATAACTTCATTTTGTTGATTTATGTGATCTAGAGAGTGGATTTATCTCTAAATTGTTCTTAAACTCTCACATTTTTATCAATTTTTCTTTTGCTAGTTTTTGTTAGTTTCTTACATTTTTAGCTAATCACATTCTCGACTTTGGTATAATTTGATTGAATAGAATTTTAAAATCATCAATTCCCTGCGGATCGACCCGTATTCGCCGCGTGCTACATTCGTACACCGTGCGCTTGCGGTTATATTTTTAAATTTAAATTCGTTCGACGGTTTTCTAAACCGATAGAATTTCCGTCGACGAACAAGTTTTTGGCGCCGTTGCCGGGGAATTGTTTTGATTTTAAATTTTTATTCTTCGAATTATTTTTGTTTAATTTTTGTGTGTTTGTTTTGTGTGTCAATTTTCTTTGGAAAAAAAAAACTGTGTGTTTGTTTGTTTTTTGTGTTCATTTGTGTGCTTGTTTTTCTTTTGTTTCCATTTGCATTTGGTGACATACACAAACACATCACAATTTCAAAACAAAAACAAAAACATTTTATTTCTTCTTCATTTACAAATTTCAGTTTGTTTACAATTTTTTTTTCCTCTCTGCCTCACTATTCACTGTGCACAAAGAACCTGCACATACCCCTTTACACAAAACTGTGCCACAACACAGTGCATCAACCATCAACACTGTCATCACAGATAACACCAATTTCCACTCCAGCACTGTGACAGTCATCTTCCCCACTTCATTCACCCTTCCTACTGCAATCAAAAACCCCACCTGATCACAAAATTCCTTTCTGCACCAAACACTACAGCCAATACATACTTCAAACAGCCCATACTCCACATACTTCCTACTGACACTCTACTTTCCTCTACAAACAGCCTGCAACTAGCCATTGCCACTGCTTTGTGCACTGCTGCTGTCAACATCTCCTCACCACTACCCTCCCCAGTATAGTGCTGCCACCATCATAAATACCCCGACATTAGCATCCCACAATCCACTTCAATTCGTTCAACTACAAACTCAAACAATTCAACTGCAGTTCTCTACATCACAAACTTCACCACAGTGCCTTCATCTTCTAAACATCACAAACATCACCATCCCCTTCGTTATCATCATCCAGAACCACCACCTTAAACCAGAAATCAATCGCAACAACCCAAACCCCACTTCGAAACCCACCAACCTCGACTACGACGCCACTTCAAAAGTTACTGCAACTGCCTCGTTCTTCACTGCAATAGCTTCCATCGCAACCTAATCAACTACTACCCAAATTCACGGCTTCACCACCTTAACCCGAATATCGAAACCCAAAAACAACCTGAACCAGCAATTGCGACCAATTCAAACTCTTAGCAACTGCTCCTCCCCCTTACATCACAACCCTCTACCTACTACTTGAATCGCAATCGCCTGCACTCATTCAAACGAACCCGCATCCATAGCCAATCCAAATTGACCTTCCCACCCCTGCATCCAAATCCACCAATCGCCTTTATTTCTCCACCACAATCCTCGGCATCCCTCGACATCACTAGAAATCTTCATCAATCCCCAAATCGAACGCAACTTCAATAAAGAACTGACATCGACATCAATCCTTCGCGTGTGAATTTCATTTGGTTTTCTTTCGAATTGTGAAGTGTGAATTGGGAATTTCGCGTGTGAATTTGATTCGGTTTTCTTACTTCGGAATTTTGCGTGTGAATTTTGAAATTTGCTTGATTCGGTGAAGAAAAATAACTTTTCTATATTAAACTATACATCTTTTAATTGGGCCGGGTTTGCATTTCTTGTGGGTATGGGTTTGAGTTAATTTTTTTTTTATTTCTTTTGTTTGGTTTTAAATTGTTTTTGTTTAAATTGCTTTTATAATTTGGGGTGAGTTGAGTTGATTTTAAGTTTTCCTTTACAAAAAAAAAATTAAGCAAAAAAAAAAAAAAAAAATTGTATATATCCTGTTTTTTTTTTTTTTTTTTTTTTTTTCAGGCTGCCAAAGCAAAATTTCAAAAGGAGAAGAACTGCTGTCAAAATAATTGCTTCGCTTTGCTTGCCAAAATAAAATAAATTGCCTGCTTGTTATATCTATTGTTTTATTTGTCTTGCATAGTTGGTTGTTTGCATTTGCATTTACAAAAAAAAATTAAAAAAAAACAAAAATTTCATTGTAGTTGCATTGTTAATACACGTTTACTTTCTGCTTTGCATTTCATCTTAGATTTTGATTAATAATAACGGTTAGACATCGATAACACTTAATTGTATATTGATAATTTGTCTTCTTTAAACAATTTAATTTCTTGGTGTCTAGGCTACGGCAGTGTAATAACCATTTATAAATATTACGGTGATTCGTAAATATTATAGTGGTTGTTCCTCTGAAGGTACTTAAACCTTCGGCTGCATTGCTACGGTGATTCGTGGTGCACCGATAAATCCTGTCCGTTACCTGGCTGAGAACTATCTTGTTTATCTAAGACAATGTGTGATTATACAATTTTGGGTTAACTTAGGATAAATCATCTGTAATTAACCACTGCATTCATTTAGTTGCATTAGTTCATGCATATCTAAAAACAAAAAACAAAAAAAAAATATTCAAAATCCAAAACTAAAAAAAATTGTAAATATTCCTTTTCCTTTGAAATTTTCAAATCCTTTTTCTTTGGAATTTCAAAAATCCAAAAAAATTTAGAAAAACCAAAATCCAAAAAATATATATATAAAACCTTTTCAAAAACAAAGAAAAAAAAATTGAAAAAAAAAACGAAAATCAATTTTCCATTTTGAAAAATAAATTCCACTTGTAAATATTTTTCTTTATAAAAAAAACAAAAAAAATTCTTGAAAATGTCCGAGTTTCCTCCCTCTTACTCACTTGAATTTAGTTGTGAAAATCAATATAATTCATATGAGTTCACTCCAAATTCGTATGGATATTTTAACAACAACAATTGCGTAAATAATTCAAATTTCGAACAACAAAATTTTCAAAACAATGACCAACCTTCAACTCTTGAAAATAGCATTGAAATGATTTCATCTTTACTCGAACTTTCTACACGACAAAATCAAGAGATAAATGATTTATGTAATTCTTATTTGTGTAATAACTCGAGTCAAGGATTTAAAAATTTGAATCCACTTCAAAATTCAAATGACTTCGAGTGTAACCCATGCCAACTCAATTTTGAGCATCAAAATGAATTTCAAAATCAAGATGAAAATGTGAACCATTTTTCAAATAATTTTGGCAATGGGAATAGTTTCAATAACGATACGATTGAAAACTTTGGTTATCAACGAATTCAAAATGAAAATTTTCAAATTAATAGTCATGAATTTGATTTTGTTGACCAAATGGAAAAAGACAACGGGGATTTATTACTCAAAAAATACAAAACTTTTCATGAAAATCATAATCAATTCTCAACTTGCGAAGAGTCAAATAATAATATACCGTTTATCGAAATTGACAATCCTTGTTCTCAACAAGTCCAAATCGAAAATTTTCAAGTTAATAATTACAAATTTGACTTTGTTGAGCAAATGAATGAAATGTACGATGATCATATGAATTTGTTGATTAAAACATTGGAAAATTTTCGTGGGAAACAAAATCAAATTTCAATGTGTGACGAGTCAAACGATAATCTATCTTTTACCCAAATCGACGATTTTCAAACAACAACTTTTGAAACTGAAAATGATGATCTTAATAAAGTTGTTGAAACCACGGTAATTGACTTGGATTTCCATTCTTTTGAGGGTGTGGAACTAAATTTAAAATTCGATCTTTCTTTTCTCGATTTCAAAAATTTAAATACAACAACTTTGGATTTTGAACTTGACACATGTAATAAAGTTGTTGATAATTCAATAAAGGAAGACGAATTCAATAAACACGATTTCTTTGGACTTTTGGATGACGAGTTGTTAAATTCCGAAGGGGAAGATTTACATCACCATTTTGATTTTGAAATCGGTAATTTTGAAAAAAAATTCAATGACACACTTGAATTTCAATTTGGTGAAAATAAACTTGAATTTCAATCACTTGTTTTATCTGCCCCAAAAATCATCGAAAACAAAACAACTCGTTCAATTTTTAATAAAACAAAATTCGTTTTTCCAAATCGACAATCAACTTCGAAATCTTTTACGATTTGGTTTTTCGTGCTTAAGCTGTGTCTCACACATTTGACGAGACAGATGAATCGGTCTTTAGAAGACCGTTTCATTTACTTTTTGACTGTATACTTTCTCATTTCATGTAAATAATAATAAACGTTCCTTTCACTTGGGTTGACTGTGGGGACACAGTCAAAATCAAGTGTGGGGGGGAGACTCATCTTCTTTTTGATTTTTTTCATTTTTCTTCCAAAAACAAAAAAAATTTAAAAAAATTTAAAAACAAAAGAAGAATTTTTTTAAGCATTTTGATTTATTTTTAAAGAAATACTATAGGATAAATATATGGTTTTGGCTTATTAAATTGAAATTTTAGAAATTTATTCGTCTTAACAAAAATAAAAATGAAGTTTTATTACAAATAATAATGGTTTAACTGGTATATAGGAAGATTCATACGTGTTAATTATGAAATACATCCTAATTGAAAATCTTTGTTTTAAAAAAGTGGTTGATTTAAAGTAAAGGATGTAACATTTTTTTTGTCATCTAAGTTAAATGGTGCTAAGATGATTTTGCAAAACTCTCTCTCTTTTAAAAAAATATAAAAAAATAAAAAAATAAGAATATCCAAAGTATTCACTCTCATTTAAAAGTCCTCACGGTTATGCATGGGTGAATTACTTGGAATTTTTGATTATGTGCTTTCATACTCATTTAAAAGTCCTCACGGTTATGCATGTATGAAACACATATAAAAAAAAGAAAAAGAAAAAAAAAAGAGAACAGACTTAATAAAAACCACCTACGGTCGATAGGTGTATGCACGAAAGTGTGTGCACTCGCCATGCTCTGTACTCCCCTCACATAAGCCCGAAAGGAAGTGCATGGGTGGTATATCTGGCCTCAGTTTACCTGAGCTAGGTGTGTATTTTTTTTTTTTTTTTTTTTGCAAATAATGAGAGAGCAAGCAATTGAAATCCTAGCACTATTTTTACTTATTTGATTTGATTTGTTATTGAAAAGAAATGAAAATACCACTTTGATAAACTTTGATAACCAACTAAGGCTTCATTTTATAATTACACTTTGTTATCAACCGAAACAACGAGTTAAACTATAATCTATTCGTTATGATAACTTGATTTTTGTTGAAAATTTTGACGAGTAAATGACATAAATTTTCAAATAATAACCAAAACCTATATTTAACTTATTTGTGTCAATTTAAAAATAAATCCTTCATTTGTAAATATTTTCAAAATTTTGCATTCATCTTTTTGTAAATAAATCTTGCATTTTGTAAATATTTTCATCCTGCATTTGGATTTTGTGGGTAGTATCCGCTGAAAACCCTCACGAGACAACACTCGTCCTACTGGGGACACCCAGAGGTTTAACGGCTTGTTGCATACGCTCAATGCAATCGTGCTCCCTACGAAAACGGATTTATCTTAGTTTTAGTTTATTCGAGGACGAATAAAAAGATAAGTGTGGGGGTATTTGATGTGCACGTAAATGTGCATATTTTTACCACCATATTTATTCTATTTAAATTAAATAAATGATCATATTGGGTATTTTAACTTGTTTTAACCAAAATTCAGATTAATTCTAAATTTTCACATATTCATCTTCATATAGGGGTAAAACGGTCATTTAAGTGCACATATTTCTTTGAGAAAAATTAATTGAAAATTTGTATATATTTTTGTAGGAAATTGATCTCAAATAGAAGTGGTTTCATGAAGATATGCATGCACAAAATTAATACAAAGGAATGAAGATGGAAATAATTCAAAGTGAAGAACATGGAGGACCCCACCTACCCACCTACCTTAATGTACAAATTAAAGGCTAATGCACATGCTTTTGGACTTAATGGTTTCATGTACACTTAATGGGGGATTAAGACATGTTAATGGTTACTTGGCCTCCACACTTCCTAAGGGGTATTTTGGGCATTCCCCAAAAAGTGAATTAGGGTTTCTAACTTGTATAAATACCCCTTATGTTTCATGTAGTCATCTTCCTCTTCCTCTTAGTTAGTTAGTTTTAGTTTAGAAAATAAAATCAACTCTCTCTTTCTTTCCATGGCTACTTAGCCATTTCTTCTCTTATGTAATTCTTTTCTTTTATGCAATGTTAATTGTTGTTTCTTTTTAATTACATGTTCATTTCCTTTTATGCAAGTAGTGTAGATTTTCCTATATGCAATTAGAATAGTTTTCCATTTCACTTTGCTCTCTTTTCCTTTTCTTTTTCTCTCATGTTGCAAGCTACATTTGTTCATATGATAACAAATATGAGAGGCTAAACCCCTTCAATTTAGGGGTAATGAAGCTCTCTAATCATGTAGCTTCAACTTAATTTGATGTTTATGCTCTCTTTTTATGCTTAATGAGAATGAATGAAGTGGTTTAATGATGTTGTTTAGCTTTGAATTTGATAGTCTATGTTGTTCATAACAAATAGGCTATGCTTAAACAAACATAACACAAATTGCCTCTTCATCTAAATATGATTATGGCAAAGAAGTGAATGTTGAAATTGAAATTTGATAGCCTATATTTCTAAACAATAGTTAATAGGCTATGCTTAAAATAGATTTTTATTTCAACTTGTTGTCATATTTCATGAGAGTTAAATGTGTATTAGTGGTTGTGTTATAGTTTAATGGTTTATATTGAGCTAATTAATAGCACAAATATACCATACTTATGATAAGCACATCAACTAATTTCACTAATGAAAAGAAAAGAGAGATCATAACTTCATTTTGTTGATTTATGTGATCTAGAGAGTGGATTTATCTCTAAATTGTTCTTAAACTCTCACATTTTTATCAATTTTTCTTTTGCTAGTTTTTGTTAGTTTCTTACATTTTTAGCTAATCACATTCTCGACTTTGGTATAATTTGATTGAATAGAATTTTAAAATCATCAATTCCCTGCGGATCGACCCGTATTCGCCGCGTGCTACATTCGTACACCGTGCGCTTGCGGTTATATTTTTAAATTTAAATTCGTTCGACGGTTTTCTAAACCGATAGAATTTCCGTCGACGAACAGGACGTCACAGGATGATATTATATTAATCCCATATACCGCGATATTCCACTTTGAAGTGTAACTGGTATTGTGCTAACGTCTGTGGATACAAGGAAACAGGTTGGAGGGATCCAACTGGATTCCTCAAAATTATTTAGATTATTTAATAATCTGTGTTATGAATATTTGATATGCTATGATGAATTATATTGATAATTGGAATATTGGATACCATGGTTTGATTGAATATTTTGATACACTGTGTTATCAAAATATGTAGAATTGGATTTTTGTAAAGAAATATAAGAATAAATTTTGAAAGTGAAATAATTATGGAATTAAAATGAAAATGAATTTGGTTTTAAATTTCTTTGAACTTCTTTATAAAATGAGTAATTAATTTATTTAATGAAGTAAATAAATAGTTAGTTATTACTGGTTGATCAAGAGTGATTAATATTTGTGGTCTAAGTAATGATTAATTACTTAATGTAATTAATTTAGATTAGGATAAATCGAAATGTAAATAGAAATCATTAATTTATATAATCAATGATGTAATTAAAGGTCGATTAATTAAGATTAATTAATCAATAATAAGTGATTTATGAGAAATTAATTAATTAAGAATTAATGCAATTAATTATAGTTAATTAATTTGCGAAGTAATTAATGATTAATTACTGTTTTTGGTTATGAATAATTAATTTGTGTAATTAACTAAAGATAATTATTTGAATGTAATTGAAGGATAATTAATCTAGGGTGATTAATTAAGATGGATAATTAAGGGATAATAATTAATTGATTTGAAATTAATAAATGTCAAGTGAAGGAATCTAAGCGATTGAGGGTAGTAATTCAATTAGAATTAATTAAATTAATTTGGAAGTGATCAAGCTTTGCTTGTGGATGATCGAATGGTATTGGATGCCTTGAATGAGTTGATATCTCTGATATGAAATGATTTGTAGTATCATATGTTTGGGAGGACAGGATATTGTGGTTATTTATCAGTGAGGAATTGTTATGTAAAGGGACATCCTGTATTTAAAGTTTGAAGTGCATTTCATTTGGATAACTTGGGTTAGGATAACATGAGACTCGAAGAGACTGGGGTCGGGTATAAGAAAATACCCGAAACCACTTCGAATTTTCATAGATTGATATGTGAAACCAATAGGATGGAATGAAATGATTTAAGTGAATTGGACTATTTAATCTAAATTTTGGTAATTAGAAAATTGATGTGTGAAATAAGTGATGTTTGTAACAAATTGTGAATTTGTGAATTGATATGAGTTACCCTGGGTTTTATATAAGTTGTATGCTTTGTATTCCATGTTAGATGGGTTTACTCACGCTGGTTTCCAGCCTAACTGGGGTGTTATTTTGATGTAATGCTCGGGTCAGACCGAGTATTACAGATTTTCAGGTAAGGACGTTCTGGTGCTCAGGAGGCGAGGTGGATGGCAAGAAGTATGGAGTGTTTCTGTTGTATTATATTGTTGTATATCTGAGACATGATGATTGTGTATAGCCAGTGTCTGTATATATGTGTAACTCTGATGTATTATAAATGTATTTGACAAATACATAATTCTTTTGTAAACTGTTATTATTTGATATTATATTTTCATCCGCTGTGAGTGTGAGAACCTTTGTGGTGTTTCTTTTTCTTCTTCTTCTTCTATCTCTTTCTCCTTTCCCTAATTATCTGGAGTTTTCGGGATCGAAAATTTCAGGTCGTTACTAACACCCAACTATTCTTCTGATTTCGATGCTGATGGTCCATCCCAATTTCCAAACTCAAATAGAACTTCTTCCATATTGTCTTCATATCACTTTCTTGCTCATCATCCGCTTCATTTCCATCCTCTTCTTGATGTAGTAAATCCCATCCCATTGGTTACCAATGCTGTCCATGGGGAACCCATGGAATACCCTATCCACCTGGTACTTCGGGCAAAACTTCTCCTTCAGCTGACTCCTTTAAACCTTGAACTCCCACTTCCCATGGATTCTCAGCTTCTTCCTCATACTCTTCCATATCATCCTAATTGATGTATGAACTTGAAGATTCTTCATGCTAAATATCATTGTCATTTTCACTCATTTCCCCAAATATGCTGCTATCACCACTACTATTATTTGATTCACCTAATATTTCATCCATCCATGCGTCATATGTAGCATAGTCTTTATTATTCATCATTGCATTTATGTCCTCCTTGGGCTCGGGCTCTTCTTCTATTGGTTCTTCTTTGGGAATTTACTCCTCGTCTTATTCAAGTTTCGAACTTGCTGGATCAATGATCCACATCCTATCTAAGATATTTTGAGGCAACAATATTTTTTCTAACTCCATGATTATTTCTACATTTTCTGATGCCTGGGTGGTTTTTTTGTCACTGGACATCATAAAAAGTTCTGGAGTCTTGGGTGGTATCAATATCCAAGCCTTATGATAACCATCTTTATCAAGATTAGTGTACTGATCAGGCTCTTCCTATATATATGGCCAATAGTTGCTAGGCGGCCATGCTTCAGGTTCTTCAACACTGCAAAGAATTATCAAATCATCACTATCTCCCCAGTTCTCTCTTGATGATTCCACCTTAGAATACATTCCTCCATAACTTGAAGGCATCTACAATTATAAACAACAAATATTTAGACACTAAGTATTTTAACTGTCCTAACTCAGTCTAATATCATATTATTAATCTTGGTTTATCCTAACACAAATCCATTTTAACTAAGAATAGTTCATTAAGCACTTGGTACTATTTTCCCCAAAACGATATTCGATCAATACTTAGAAAACAAATAGAGATCTTTGTTCAAATGATTGTTAAGGATAGTTTTTCTAACTTAGATCTCTTCCCATGGTATCCTTGTCTAAATGTTTTGTCTTTTCCAAAAGTCCTCTGAAATCTTTGCCAAAATATTTCCCAATGGTATTATCACCTTTGAAAATCCTTCGAAAACTCTTTTTCAAAATCCTCTTAGATCAAAGTTCTCATTATCTAACCCCCCAGGTTTTGTAACGACCGTAAATTTCGATAATTTAATATAGTTAATTTAATAAGATTTTGGTCCATTCTTTCTGTTTCAACTTTGCCTATAAATATCCTATTATAAACCCTAGGTTGTTTCTATTCTCATTTGTCTATATGTATATTTCTTCTCAACTCCCCATTCCATTGGCCCTAATTTCCAAATTTCAAATCCAAATCAAAAATCAAATTGAAAATCAAACTCCACAAATTATATTGAATTATATATCGATTTGAAGCTCTCAACGAGCGCATCTCAGATCTATAATTCATTTTCCAATTTAAATCTCTATCTATCCAGAAATTGAAGAACAAATCTCGGCTGTCCATTGATCGTCGATCAAGATCGACCGATCGTTGATTCAGTGATATCGTGCCGTGGTGAGTGCAGAGGGGTGTTCATCTAGGCGCGTCACATGAAGTTTCAACAGCCATATTGGCTGCGATAATTCGATTAGGTTTAGATTTTACTTGCGGCGGCTGTGATTTTTGGGGTTCGGTCGGCCTGCCATTGATCGTCGATCGCTTGGGGGGCCGCGGAGGAGAAGGAGGCTCCTCCGTTGGCGTTGGCATGGCCGCGGTGGACTGGGGGCGCACGGTGAAGATTGAGGTGACGGCTCGTTCGTTTAGGGCTTGGGTTTGGTTGAGCTTTCCTGCTTAATCACACATGGAAGAACGTGTCTGTGCTGATGTGGCTTAGGTATAGGTTGTTTTTTTATTTATTACGTATAATTGCAGACATTTTTGCAATTATTGCATATAATTGCAAACATTTCAGCAATTATTGCATATCATAGCTGAATGTCTGCAACTGTACCATATAACTGTAGACATTTCTGCAATTATTGCATATAATTGCATATTTTTATGCAATTATTGTAGAATTGTCTGCAATTATTGCAGAATTGTTATTGCAGAATTGTCTACAATTATTGCATATAACTTCAGAATTGTCTGCAAACGTACCATATTTTTTTTACATATGCACGATGCAACTCATTTGAAAGATAATAAAATTTACGATTTAATGGTGAAACGGTTTATTAATCCGTCGTTTCTACAAAAAGTTATTGCGTTTTAAAGATTGATAATTAAATGAGGTGCAAAATTTAGTTATGCATGTGAGAATAACATGCACGTATGAAGAATGGAATGGAATAAAGGGGTATTTTGTAACAGCCCATAATTTTGTACGTATTTTTAATTTAATTTTATTTGAAAACTTTGACTTTTAAATCATTTAAAAATTTAGTTTGTGGAATTTTCCAATGTAATTTTGGAATTTATTTGTAATTTATTTTCTAAATACAATAAAATAAGCAATTTTTGAAATTGTTATATTTTGGTCAACTGAAAGTCAGAGTTTGATCACAGTTGAAAATTTTAAATTTGAATATTTAAATTATGATCTTTTTCTTTGAAAATGTATTTTATTTTAATATTAATTCTGCTTTTCCTTTCGTAAAATTCCGTTTTATACCTTTTATAATTTGATAAATACAATGTTTTACACGCTGTTATTTTCTGTGTCTTATTTTCTATTGTTCTATGTTAATTTTCCATTTTATTTTTTTTCTTTTATTTTGTTTATACTTTTATTTTTTATCGGATTTTACTTGTTCATATCCTTTTATAAATGGCTTGGAGAAATTTAGGGGACATAGGTTATATGTTTTAAATTCTTGCCTTTTTATTGCCAAGCCTCTTTATTATTTTTCCTAGCCGTCCACCACATTCATCGCCGTGATTTTCTCCTATCAATCACGTACATATAGTTTCTCATCTCACTTCCATTTGCGTGCAAACAAAGAAAAAAATAGCTTTGGAAATTTCAGGAGACATACGTTTCTTTCTCCTTCACTTATGCCTTTTCTGTTACTTAGCATTCACTCCTTTGCTTGCCGTCCAAACCATCTATTAGCCGTTTATTCTCTAATTCATAGCCATGAGAAACTCTTGAAACTCACATGCAAAATTTACTTCCATATCTTCTTCTTTTCATTTCATTTTCTAAGAAAAATTATAGCAAGTCACGGCTTCTTCCTCCTCGTTTTCTTTTCTCTTTTACATTTTTCCCTTTGCTTCAAGGCAATGCTAGGCCATCAACCCAACTCCTAGCCGACCATAACCACTCCGCCACCACCTATAACCAACCACCCCCATCACATCATTCCCTATAACCAAGGTCGTGACTCTTAGATGAAGATAACATCACCCAATCATGTTTTAACCTAGCTAAACTCCTATGTCCTTCACCTTCCTCTTGCCTATTGCCTCGGCCACCCCTTGCAACTCCACCTCCTTGCCATACCACGATCTATACTACCATAGCCGTGCCTATTAACCTCATACCTATCATGGCCGAGCACATGAAGCTCCATGGCCGAACCAATAGTTCACAAAGCCTTGACCTTTTGCCTTCTTTTAATTTGTAACTTACACTTCTTGCACTTCTCTTCAAATTCCAAGCCATAGCCGTGCATAGTTTACTTGTTCCCATCAAGGCCGAGCATATTTGATCAAGGCCGAGCCCACATGATGATGGTCTAGCCATTTGTTGTTGTGGCCGAGCCCCTTGTTGATTTAAAACAAGGTTACGTTATTTTTAATTCATATATTTTCATTGTTTTAAATCTATAAATTATTGTGTTGAAGTTTGTACTTATATATGTCATATTGGCTTGTGCACAAGAGATGAATCTTGGCTCTCTTTTCACTCAAGTTTGAATCGTGCTTAGTACTGCTTTGTCGTGCTTTTCGGAGTTTCAGTTCTGTGTTTTGAATTTCATTTCTAGCTTTAGAAAGGTGAGTTTATCACTCTCGACATACGTACTTTTATAATAGTGAAATGATGACAAGTGAATATATAAAACTGATATGTTATGTTCATACATGTCTGTGATATATTTATATGATGTTAAATGCTGTTTATATACCTGTTACATCATCTGATATGATATTATATGCTATACTGTTATTTTATTTCCTGTTTATCACACTGCAAGTTCTCTATCACTATGGGTTGAAATGATACATACCCGAACGGATTTTAGAATAAGGATAAATCATTGGGGGCTGAAATGATAGGCTTGAGTGATTTTATTCTATTTATTTCACTTGGGATTGCGTGTTTGAAATGATCGAACCCTGTTTTTTCTTTTTAAATTACGGATTGAAATGATACATATCCATATCACTTTGACTTAGGTTAGAAAATATTATACAGGCCCATGGTTATATTTTTAAATAATATTTTCCTAAAAATTTATTAAGTATTTTTAAATAATTTTTTCCTAAAAGATTATTAAGTATTTTCAGTTTTTAAATATATGAAATTTTAAATTAAAATTTTATTTAGTGCTTTAATTATAAAGGTGTATTGGTTTTTCTATAAGTTGAAAATTTATTAGTTAATAATTGGTTTTAAGTTGAATTAAAGATCTTTATTGATGATAAATAACTTAATAATTGAATTTGACTTAATATGGAAGTTTAAATCTAACCTAGTAATTGTTATGAAGTTTACTTTATGAAATGGACATGTTTTGTATAATAAATAATGTATTTTGAACTGATAAAATGGAATACAATTTTAATTGGACATTTTGTAATAAAATTTATTTAACTAGAAAATCATAGTTAATTGATGTCTAAATGAATAGATCTATAAAAAAATTTGATTATTATATTAACTATGATAAAATATTCTTTTGTGAAATGTTATGTTTTGTAAAATAAATAGTTAAGATTTTAAAATGGGAAATGTATCTTAAATTATGACTTAACTTGACAACTGGAAATTGGGTTTTAAATAAAATTGCTAAGTTAAGTAAATAAATGAATTTTTTTTCCTTTATGATGTAGGTATTTTAAAATAAAGTGTTAAGTTATTTGTTAAAGTAAAGTTAAGGAAGAATGTACTTTTGACTTAACAAATGAATCTTAGTTTAAATTAGATATTTATTGATAAAATTTTATTTTATTAAATCATAAGTTGATAATATCCAAATGAATATTTTATGAAGTGTGAAATACGATTTTTATAAGTTAAAATGGCTAAAAATTGAAATTTTAATGTGGCTGAAATGTTATTATAAATCTGGAATTAGTATTGGTAGCACTTCAGAAATGCTGTGGTTTAAGATAGAATTTGCTAAGTGCTATCAGTTTTGAAATTTAACTATATTCTTAAATAATAATAAAGCTGCTGCAACACTTTGTAAGTGCTATTGTTGCTGAATGTAAACTGTTTTGCAATACTAGCAAGCTACTGCAGCACTTTGTAAGTGCTGTTGTTGCTGAAAGTAAACTGTTTTGAAATAACAACTAAATACCTACCGTAGCACTTTGTAAGTGCTGCTGTTTCTAAATTTGACAATGTTTTTGAAGTACTAATATATCTGTTGTAACGCTCTATAAATGCGGCTGTAGCTGAAATTTATAATTTATTGGAAATTTTATAATCACATGAATGAACTTAGAAATGCTACAACTTTGAAATGAATGTTATTTGACATTGACTTTGAATGATTTAAATGAATATTGTTTTGAAAGATATTAACATTGAATTTAAATGATTTAAATGAATGTTATTTTAAGGGTTATGACTTTCTAAGTATTATGATTTCAAAATGATAATATTTAAAGTTTAAATAATTGAAGGTAATATTAAGTGATTTGAAAAGTTGGGTTTTATTTAAATGATATCCTATTTGATTTGGCTTTGAAATGGAAATGATATATTTTGATTTGGTTTTGGAATATAAATGATATATTATTGATTTGGGTCTTATTGAAATGATATATTATTGAGTTGGTTTTGACGGAGATTGGAAGTTGCCATACTCTCTGCCAACCCTGAAAACCACTTTAACAACCGTGTACGCGGTGGAGATTCCAGAATGAAGTAGGATGGTGGCGACGTTTTACTAAGGTATATACGTGGACCTGACTCCCATGAGTTGGCGTAAGGTGGCTAAAACAGGAGCAATTCTCGGGCCAGTGAGGTAGCTCCTCTGATCAAACACACTCCTTCGATATTATATTCTGACTTTGAGATTGATCTGGTGGCCATTTTTGATTTTTGATTTGAGGGTGTGGCTGGGCGGCAGCTGCGGCTATGCGTTACCACCAACCCGGATAGTAATTGGTATATCTACCCTGGCATTGCCTTATTGTGCCGTGTCACCTACCCTATCGCGCCTTGTACTAGTTGGTTTTCTCCCGTAACCCCTGGAGTATCCTCTGGTGGCTTCCCGATCAGGAGGGACTATGATACTGGATAAACTACTGGGACTATTACGTGTTAACATGGAAAATGTAAAGCCTTAACGCTATTTAAAAGTAAGTTTATTTTACTATAGACATTATTATAATAGCGAAATATTACTACATAGTAAATAGTTTAACGGATCCTTAGAGGATGGCCGGTCCCAATCATCCTTTAGGTTACTTGTACATTTATATTACAGTTCACTTGGGTTGGTTTACATTGTATAAGTATGTATGTCCTGACTCGAGTGTTTTGTATTTTGCTTTACGCTCGGGTCAAACTGAGTGATACAGCATTAAAGACTCACCTTCGGAGTGGGAGCTTCACTTGATGTATCGATTCGATTTTATCGGGATCCGAAGGTGGGCATTCTTACGTCCACTGTATCAAATGTCGCATAATCGAATGCCAGAAAACCGAATTGTTAGGGTTAAAAAGAAGAGGTAGAAGAAGAAGATAGAAGAAATAAGAAAATAGAACAGAAACAATATTAGAATCTCACAATTGAAGCGGTACAACATATAACAAATAACAAAGAACTATACATTCCATACATTACATCATCAGAGTGTACAACAACAATATACAACACAACAAAACAATGGACAACTATACAAACATGTCCTTACAAGTGAATTTACAGCAGCAAGATAATATCATATACAAGTAATACGTCTCGCCATCCAGCTCGCCACCTAAGCTCCATAGCACTTTTGGATCCAGAATGACCTGATAACTTGTTTCTAGGATGCCCGTGTGAAAATTGGTGGGCACCCAGAGTTTAGGAAGGGAACAATAAACTCCAGGTCTGTCATGGGACTGGTGTGAGAACTTAAAACAGTTATTTATCTTTTAAAACAACAACAACAAGGGAAGTGAAAAATATCCGCAGTGCTTTTGGAAAATGAAACTACCATAAGGCCTCCCCGCACACACACAATGCAAATGCAGAATTGGAGGAGATTTCTCCTTATGATAGTCAAAGATGCTTAATACGCAAATTTCTTTGATATTATTATTAGTGCATAGTGATGAAAACATTTCGAAAGTATAATATAAATCTTAGCCAGCATAGGTACCAAAATGGCAGGTTCTACAACTAAAACCGTACAAGGCTCGTATTGTTTCTTTGGATTTCCAACAAATGGTCAGGCTAAGGAACTTCCTCTACCACATGGGATCGCCTCTTGCGGGACGTCCCGAAAACTTAACCAGCTCTCTGCCAACACAAGGCCGGGTTACCTTTGTAACTAGGTAACTACTACACAAATATGCCACCCCCGGTCCTTTGGGACCTTTATCCGAGGGCCCTCGATCACCAAGCAACAACCACACAGAAAAATGAGATTGGAGCAACCACATAGGTTAAGCATCAGGTCTCCATACCTGACACCATCCTTTTCCAGAAGGAAATGACATACCCTAAAGGGCGCGACTCTCATAACCTTGCCGCATATTCCTGTTTCGACCATTTCCGGGATGTGAGGTCTGACGAAGTCTCGTCCACAAAGCTACGCTTTTTCACAAAGCCACGCTTTGATCAACAAATGATCAATAGATAATCATCACATAGCAACACTCAGCATGCTACATTACCAAATTGGGAGTATATCGTTGATAACCTTCAACTACAAAACCTCTGAAATCATACATTTTAGAGAAGGGTGTTAAGCTAAGAGAATAAATTCTCTGCCACCAACATAGATGTATTTGAAAGAAATCTGCTTTATATCTCAAAATGCAATGTCAGACACGTAAGCATACAAGTCTGTTCTGGGTTCGAACAGAACCGAAAGCACTTCAAAAGAAGCCCTTGTAGTCCGGGTATTCACAATCCCGATCGAATTTCCCATCACAAAGGAAATCTCCATACCATAGCTAACGGTGTAGAGACAATCGACAGGTCATCCTATCATTTTCACAAATACTCGGTCTTCACCACCGGTCTTCAATGCTATCCATTACGTCGTATCACTATTCCGGATGGGTAGTCCGAATAATGAGCGCAATAATTTAAAAATAAGTGTAGCATTCAATTTCAACCAATTCACAACAAATAGCCATTTAAGGTCAATATTGATAGCCGGTTATTTAAATATCAATCAGTATTCACAACATAACCAGATTCCGAATAATCTTCCCAAATTATTTATTTTCAAAAAATATCTTTACAAGATATAAATTCCCTACTTCAACCATTTGAAAACAGATTTCAAATCACTTTTCACCTTCACAACTTTCAATTCAAAATGGTTCATTTAAACCAATCAAATAAATCCTTACCGATTTATTAAATTTACGTTCCAAATCCGTAAATTTATTTCCACACTTTTAAAAATAAATCAGTGTTTATTTTTAAAACAAATTTCCCTTATAAATTTCCGTTGTGAATTTACATTTCCAAATATTCACTTTTTATACGATATTTCAAATCGATTTCAATTATTCACTTTCAATTTATCTTTAAAAGATATAATCTCAAAACATTCACTTCATATTGGAAAACATTTCCATACTTATTTGATAATAAGTAATTCACAAATCTATTTATTTCCATCATTTGGAAAATATTCAATATACTTAAATCACAATTAAGTATATATTTTATTCTTTAAGGAAAAAATTCTCTTAAACACATTTATTTGGGTCAAAACGAATGTTATGTAAAACATCGTTACGACAACCCAAAATCACTAGTATAGGGATTCGAAATTAAGATAGATATATAAACCCCAATACTATACAAAACTTTTCCTTTTGGAAATCATTTACTATAACAACAGTGTTATAGTCCACCATTTCCTTCTATTTCTCGAAAACGTCTATTTCAACAATGAATGTTGAAATCTATGGTTTCGATACTTAACACATTTTAAAACATCTTTAAATTGGTTTAATTCTATTTAAAATATCACTTTCCCAAAATATTTCTTTAATATATTATTCACCGTCCAAAATCGTGAATATACTTCGTAAACCAAATTCAATTTCTACATATTTTATTTAAAGGATTACCCACTGTCCCAAAATCGTGGATATATTTCCTTTAATAAGCTATAGTAATTAAACTTATTAAAATAAGTCGATTTTGGATTTATAAAACAATGTTTATTATAACAACCCACCTTTTTGGATAGTTCAAATCGACAATAAACACACATGTCAGAATCAAACCATACAAAAGGGAGGATTGTTAATGGGGTAAATAAGGAAAAAAAAAAAGGAAAGAGAAAAACAAAATACAGAATCTCGCAGCGCAACGACAAAATATAATAATCAAATAAACAGTTCATGAAGCTGTTTTACAAATAACATGTCATTACACTTTTACAAATTCAAATCAGAGTTATACATATATCATAAATAACCAAATAATGCAGCGAAACATAGAATGTAATGGAATAATAAATAGCAATAATATACTGAATCTTCGTCTTCGTCCACTAGAATGTAATGGAATAATAAATAGCAATAATATACTGAATCTTCGTCTTCGTCCACCAGAAATAGTCTTCAATGCTGAAAAACTCAGGCTGACCCGAGCATAAAGGAAAATAATACACTCGAGTCAGAACTAAAATTCTTATGCAAATTAAATCAAAAGTATATGAAATAAGGAATGTAGATAACTACATTTTTGAAGGTTCAAATTTCTGGAAGTGTTATTGCTTCCACATTCAAAATCAAATGGATTTCACAATAGATCCATTCTAGTAAATTACAAATTTACAGAATAATTCCAAGTTAAATTTCATAGTTTTAGAGATTTGATTTATAATAATGTTCCAAAGTTTCAATATTCACTTATTTTTGGAAACTTCCCAATGTTTCAAAATTTAATTTTGAAAACTTTCAAGTAAGGTAACGACGGTTTACTTCCCAAAATCATTTTTATGGTTCAAATAGTAAATCTAAACATACTATTTTTCTCTGATGTAAATACTTGAAATTCATGGGTTTTACATCCTTATTCAGTGTGCAAATAATCAATATGAAATTTAAATAATTACAATAAACTATAGGGTGATAACAAAGATATATCAAATAAATGAACAAATATACATTCAATCACAATAGCATCCATCATAACATACAATCAACATTCAAATCAATCAATTCAACAAATCAACTAATTCAATAATATGTCACAGTAATTATTAGTCATCACATATTGTTATTAGTCATCACATATTGGAATTTAGCTATTCAAATTAAATATTAATAAATATTCCAAACCAACAATAAAAATTTATCACTATATGACCTGGTTTAACTTGCAATAAAATTTTAGTATTTCGTGAATGAGTTTAAATACTCACCTTCTGGATTTCCCTTTTCTAGTCGGATTTGGATCCGCTACTACTTCCTCCTTTTGAGTTGTTTCCTTCTATCTTAATCTTTTTTTTAGAATGTTTTGGAAGAGATAGAGAAGTTGTTATAGATCTGGATTTAAAGAAAAAGATTCGGAAAAAAGAAGAATGTTTGAAAAAGAAGAAGAAAATTTAAAGAAGATGAAGAATTGAAAAAGAAAAGGAAGCTTTCAAAAAGAAGAAGATTTGAAGAAGAAGAAACAAAAAGACAAAGAATGAAGTAAAAAAAGAAGAAGAAGAAGGAGATTTAAAGAAGAAAAAATGAAAACTGAAAGAGGAAGGTGAAGAGAGAAAAAATGAGATGGAAGTTTTATTTTGAAAATGAAGCTATAGAAGACGAGATTAGAAAATGAAATATGACTAAAGGAATGAAGATGGAAACAAATGAAAAGCTAATAAGGTATATATAAACAAACTAGGAATTGAAATAAAGTAAAATATGAACAGCCCTAAAACGTAGTATCGATGTGAACTAAATGAATATGAGGTGATAGAAGAAATAAAATGCAAATGAAGAAATAAAATTATAGATTATTTAACAATAAGGAAATAAAGGTGGAGGGACAAAATGCACGTTTAGTTTTAAATGCTTTAGGCATTGATAATGCATAAGGAAATGTATGTAGGAATGAGAAAATTTGCAAATCAAAGGAAAATAAAAAATTTTATAACCAAAAATGAGATGGAAAGAATTAAATATTGCCTAAAAGCTTAGGCTTAGGTATTAAACCGAAGGAGAAATGAATGGACCAAGTTTTAATAATGAGGTAACTATTTTAAAACGTACATGCAATAAATAAAAAGAAATGAAGGGACCACATACACATTTTGAAATTCAATTTCTTTCGAAACGTAACCAAATTAATTTCATTCACTCAAATAATACTCAATTTGTACACATACAAATTTTTATCTACGCACAATTAATAAAATTATATCTACCTTAAAAATGAGAACGTTCAATTCTTTTATTTCCATTAAAGCACCATTTTTGTTTAACACAAAATGTACGTTTCTTTTATTAAATCTATTAATTGCAATCAAAGTTTTCTTTCATTTTCATCGAAATCTTTCCATTACATTAGTTGCAATTAATAACAAAGTTAAATTTCAAAATAGATAAACCAAAATGGACGAGAAATAGGAAAATTGTTTCCATAAGTCATTTAAAGATGTTTATAAATTTGTTGTTTTACACCACCGTAATAAATAACTTACTTAAATTATACTCCTATTCTTAAAATCAATATGTATGCTAAAACAATGTTCAAATAAATGTATATTTCCTTTTTTTAACAAATCATTCTATTCTTTACTCTAATGAAATTAAATCTACATTCACAAATGAAATATTTCAAGGCAAGACTCACGTGTAAATAAATAAAACTTACTGGAAGACCAAAAGAGGCGTGTATTTAATGAAAGAAAGTAGTAATAAAATAAAATAAATGAAAGCGACAGATTTAAATTTGAGAATGTAGTCCGTACATAGAAATCACAAATCAAATATACCAAAAAAAAAATTCATTTTAACATATTTTATTAATCCTAATACGCTCAAATTTACACACATATATGTATTTTTATTTAGTAAGCAGCAAATAAAATTAAACACTACAATTAACAAAATGAGGACCGCCACCCCATACATTAAAAGATGAACTGAGACCTCAAAGTCAAATTTGAAACGGAATAAATCTCCTATGTTAATATGCTAAATATTCCAAATCAAAAACTTAACCAAACCTTCAAGTTGTTTTCTTACCATTTCATTATTGTATATTTTTTTCAAATTAAATTCAAATTAAGGAATATTTAGATAAATCAAATATTCCAACTAGAAACATGCAAAAAAAATTCAATTCTTTGTTTTAATGAAATTAAATTAACATTCATAGATGAAATATTCACTTTATTTGATAAGAATATTCTTATCAAGAAACCATTCTTTTCTTTTATTTTTATCAAAACATATTTATTTTTATTACACATTCATTTACAATTAACACCTCCCCCTTTAAAACCAACTTATATTTAAAGATTATCCCATTAAAGAGTCACAGAAATGATACTTCGTACAACCACATGATTTCTTTATCAATTAATTTCATATAATCGTTATATTTGTACCAAATTTAAGTGCTTACAATTTGAACGTAATATTTCTCAATGAAATTCTCAATATATTTTTAACACAAAACATATGTTGCACATATGATTAATTAATTACCATTTACTTCTATCTCTTATTAACGACAAGATATAATTACCATTACTTACAATGATTGAATCTCAAAACATATCCCAATACAGAGAAGATAATTAATCCAATTGTTTCATTTGAAATCCAATTTTCTATGTTAAACCCAATATCTATATACTAATTTATTTCCAACATTTAAATTACAAATGTAATAAAACCTGTTCATTATATTAAATTTCAAACAAATCCTTTTATTTTGATTTACATTCTTATTATCAAATCAACTATTCCCTTATGCAATTGATTAACATAAGTTTTACACTCACCACTCAACAGTTAACGTTTCTTCTTATATCAATTGTAATATTTCAATTACATTAATTCTCCATTAATTACCAAATAAATTTCTAACGGATTTAATAATAAGAAAATAAATAAAACAGTGGTTATATGTTAATAATCCATATCTATTAACTTATTGTTTACAAACAAAGGTTAATAAATTTACGTACAAAATAATTGATTTCATACTCCATATTAAAACCAATTGCAATTAAAACATAAGATTACATCAATTTATACATCGTTTATTATATTCCTTATTAAACTTTATTTTTTAAGTTGATTGAAATTACGTTAACATAGTATAGTAGTCCATTACATTCAATCAATATTAGCCAATTATATGTTTTATCTCATTAAATTATTTGTTTTAAGATTTATCTTAAAGTCAAAATTTCTAATCTAATAAGATTCAATTTAATAAATAATAAATTTTAATTTCTGACAATATTAAAGCCCAAAACCTTATTAAATTTAATATTTTTAATTATCGAAATGTGGGTTGTTACAGTCTCCCCCACTCAAAACTTTTTCGTCCTCGAAAAGGAACAAGAAGGAATCGAGGAATTTGAAATATTTTATTCAAAATGATCAATTTATAAACAATTTAACTTACATATTTAAATTTAATATAAATCTGAAAATAACTCCATTCGGTTATTGAATAAAAATTTAAGTTTTTTGGTATTTTCCCTTGAAGAGAAAAGAAATATTTCAACATATCTAAAAATTCAGTTAAAACATTTAACCTCATTCACTTAGTAAAAATATAAGATATATTTAAAAGGGGTTTTTAGGCACAGGGAAGAAGTTGTAAAAAAATTTAGTCTCAGGGACAGCAAGTTTGATTTTTAGTTTGAAGGACACTTTGTAGTGTAAATCACAGAAGGATAGATGTAGCTATCATTTTCTGTTTACACTATAAAGTGTCCTTCAGACTAAAAAACAAACTTACCGTCCTTGAGACTAAATTTTTTTATAACTTTTTCCCTGTGCCTATTTTCCTGTATTTAAAACATCCTCATAGCATTATGCAAATATTTTTCAAAAGTCTAAAACAATGTTAGAAATTTATATCACAACATTAATAAGCTTTAAAATAAGGTTCCTTAAATCCAAAAAATTTATTAGACTCATTGTTTTTTAAAATAAGTATAAACTCAATATTATTAAACTGAAACTAATAGTATACTCAAATCTTACATTAAATTTCTAAATCAAAGTATAAAATTTCATACCTTCACATTGTTGTGTGCATTTCCACCACCGAACAAACACATTCGTCACCGGACCACTTCCCTACCGAACCAACGCTTCTCCAATACCTACTGAACCATGCCACCTCTCCTCCATCATCGGACCAAACCTCTCCACTTCACTGCCGAACCAAAGCATCTCCAACACCTACCGAACCAAAGTCCTCTCTCCTCCATCAACGAACCAAACCCCAATTGATCACCACCGAATCAACCACCACCGGACCAAGCTACGTCCCCATCACCGAACCAACACATCTCCAACATACCACCGGACCAGCATACTACCGGATCAGAGTAAAGAAGGTGATACCGGACCAACATGCAATCAAACCAGAACCATCGCCGGACCAAGGGATACCGAACCACTTTGCCAGGCCAGATTGCATCAGCCCAGGACCACCAGCAGCTGTATACATCCAAGACCCCTACCCCCAGCCTCACTCTATAAATAGAGGGGCAGGGGTACAACAATGGCAGACAAGTTTGAGAGCTCAAGCACGGATAGAACTTTCAAACAGTTTTCATATACTTGTAATCAAAGCTTTGTACTTGTAATCTGAAGAGAAAAGGAGAATAACATATAAAGTGGACGTAGGCACATTCTGGCCGAACCACTATAAATCTGCGTGTCTTTTACAGTTTAGTCCATCTGTTTTATATATTTGCATAAATCATCCAAATCACTAAGAACAACACATAATCAACTAAATCATACGACTTGGAGCTGTTTGCCCATTTTCTGTGCAAACATTTTTGGTGCTTTCACAGAGAATAGGAGCTCGAAGCATCAGCTTCTCCCACTTAACCCTTTTCCTATCAGCATCGTTCATTGCTTGGAAAACATGCCTCCCGGACGGAAGAAAGACGCTAACAAAGGAAAGAACATCGCAACTGGCAGTATCCCAGATCCAGTGATCAGAGATCAAGATAATCGTCCGGTTCCAACAGCAAAAGGAAATCAGGAAAATCCGACAACCCTTGCTACGGAACAACCAATTACAAGGGCGGATCTGGACAGGGTTGTGGCTGAAGTAACTAACCGCTTCGCATCTCAACAAGAAGCCTTGGTGGATCAACTCATGTCACGCTTAAGGGATGTTGAAGATACCAACTGCAACACTGAATCATGGGGTGAGTCCCGGTCTGGTGGATCTGGGAGACGACAAAGGTCTTTCTTCTTCGAAGAGGCTAACAACAGAAACAACAATGGTAGGAGCCGAGCCCGGACTCAGCCCGAATTCCGACCCGAGGAAACACTTGGAACCGAACCCAACAGGGGAGGTACCAGGTAGGGGTCGGATGTAGCTGAGCCTGCCATGCTACCTAACCATGGAAACACCAATAGAGGGGACCGAGCTGGAGTCCAGACCGAAGTTGGGCCCGAGGAAGTGCTGAGAACAGAACCCAATAGGGGAAGATCAAGGCAAGGGCCAACTGTGGCTGACCCCAGCGTGCTCCTGGAAGACCAGAGGCCGTCATTGGAGAATGTTAGGAGTGATAGACGATACCATCCCTACAGGTCATCTGGACGGAATCAATCCCGCAGGGAAGAACCAAACTCATTTCTATCCGCTCCAAGTTCTGATGAAAAGATGGCACGATTGTTCAGGGAGTGCGTCCAACGGGAACAAAGGGATCGGGGGATAGGAGCTAGGGTAACCATCCCCTTCACCTGCAATATCGAAACTGCCATCACCCCCCGGGAATGGAAAATGCCAACAATGGAACCTTACAAAGGAACCTCTGACCCCGTTGTACACTTGTAGAGATACACACAGCATATGCTCATGAGTGGAGCAACAGAGGGAGTGTTGTGTAAATGCTTTCCACTATTCTTGGCAGATCTAGCTACCTCCTGGTTCTGCCATCTGCCCCAAGGATCCATCAGCTCATGGGAAATATTGAAAGAAAAGTTCATCAGCCAGTTCAGCATTCAAGTGGAACAACCCAAGGACGCTTATTCCCTATCTAATATCAAACAGAAGCACGGAGAGACAGTGCAACAATATCTAACCCGATTCAACGCCGCAGCAGCCGCAGTCCAAGATGCCGACGAGAAACTTATCCTAATGGCCCTCTGCAGTGGCGTGCATCCGGATACTAAGTTTGCTAGGAGATTAACGAAAGAAAAGCCAGCTACCTTACTCGGTTTCTTCCGTGAAGCCGGGAAATATATGAGACTTGAAGACGCTGCCATTGAAAGGCAGACAGGGCAAAAAACCAAGGCAGCTCATGGAAACACATCCGCAGTAGCAAAGGACGTTCGAAGAAATGACTCTTGAGATAGTGCTGTGGGCAAGAAGGGGGAAAAGCGCTTATATAGGCCAAGACCGATATTTGACTCTTACACTCATTTAAATGAAACAATCGAAAACATCTTCTTGGCCACCCAAGACGAAGTTAGATACAAGCCCCCCCCCCCGCAAGAAGGAATCAGATAATGCAATTAAGTCTGGAAAGTTCTGCCGCTTCCACGAATCTCATGGGCATGACACCAATGAATGCCATCATCTCCGGGACTTGATTGAAGAACACATCAGAAGGATGAGACTAGAGCGCTATGTGAAAGGTCAAGACAGGACTTCAACTCCTGCCAATGAGAACCCAGGGCTGCCCCTCCCGAAAGTAGGCGGAGGACATCGCAACACCAGCGGCTCCAGTCAAGAGAAGATAGTGGTCCTTACCATATCATGAGGACCACACATCGTCGATGGAAGCTGGGAAGAGATGGAGAGATACGGTAAGTCACTTAGAAACAATGAAGGCTACGTTAATTCTGTTACAGAAGAGCGCAACCCGAACAGAAAGAGAATGATGATATCACAGTCAGTAGGCGTGATCTAGAGGGAAGGCAGTACCCTCACATGGATCCTATGGTCATCTCTGCCTGGTTCGGTCCAGCCAAGGTTTTCCGAATCCTAGAAGACACTGGAAGCTCAGTAAATATCCTATTCAAGCACGCTTTCGACAAAATGAAGCTGTCAATAAAGGATGTGCCTCCCTGCAGCAAACCGTTACATGGTTTCACTGGAGATGCAAAGATGCCCCTCGGGCAACTGAACCTCTTTGTCGAAATAGGAAGTCATCCCCGCTTCGTTGTGCGAAAGCAAACATTTGTGCTAATAGAGAACCACTCAGCCTACAACGCCTTTTGGGAAGACCAGCCCTGTCTAACTTCCAAATTGTCCTAGCCCCGTGGTGCCTGAAGATGAAATTTCCAACGGATAACGGAATAGGAGAAATAGAGGGAGATCAAGACGCCGCTCGAGATTGCTATGTGACTGAACTTCGCAATAACCGCAGGAAGGACAAAGGGAAGGATGCAGAGATTTCTCTCTGCAAGAAAAACTTGGAAGCATAGCAATTAAAGAAAGCTCCTCCGCTTCGATATACCAGCGATACTTTCAACGAATTAGACCCCAGGGACAAGGAGGAGGAGGCCACCACCGAGCCTGCAGAGGCCATGGAATTTGTATCTGTAGACAAACACGACCCAAGTAGATAGCTGAGAGTCGGGTCTCAGTTAAGAGCGGAATTGAAGGATCAACTCGTCGATTTTCTTCGCCACAACTTGGATGTATTTGCATGGACGCACGCTGACATGACCGGAATCTCCCCAGACGTAGCATGCCATGTACTGAACATCGATCCCACCAAGGTGCCAGTAAAGAAGAAAAAGAGAAGCATGGGGGCAGAACGATCAGCAGCCCTCGAGGAAGAAGTAAAGAACCTACTTGCCAATAACTTCATACGAGAAGCCATCTACCCAGAATGGATCGCCAACTCGGTACTTGTAAAGAAGGCTAATGGGAAGTGGTGAACATGCATCGACTTCTCCAACTTAAATGACGCTTGCCCGAAGGACTGCTTCCCACTCCCCTGAATCGATCAACTCGTGGACAACACAGCCGGACACGAACTCTTATCCTTTATGGACGCATACTCAGGATATAACCAGATCCCTATGCACGCCCCCGATCAAGACCACACTAGTTTCATCACTGACCGGGGATTGTACTGCTACAGAGTAATGCCTTTTGGACTTAAAAACGCCGGAGCTACTTATCAGCGCCTCGACAACAAGATGTTTGCGGAATTAATAGGACGAACTATGGAAGTTTATGTGGATGACATGCTGGTAAAATCGAGGAAAGCCAACGATCATATAAACCACCTGGACGAGATGTTTCAAGTACTTCGCCAATATGGAATGAAGCTGAATCCTCTAAAGTGCTCCTTCGGAGTATCGTCGGGAAAGTTCTTGGGATTCATCGTCCATGCCAGGGGGATTGAAGCAAACCCGGAACAAGTCCGGGCTTTGCAAGATATCAAGATACCATCCACTCGAAGAGAGATGCAAAGCCTAAACGGGCAAGTGGCCGCCCTAAGCAGGTTCGTCTCTAAAGCAACCGACAAATGCATCCCTTTCTTCGAAGCTCTAAAGAAAGACAAAGGAAAGTTCGAATGGACTGACGAATGCTCAACAGCCTTCCTTAACCTAATCGAACACCTTCAGATACCACTAATACTCTCAACTCCAAATGAAGGCGAAGAACTATACCTATACCTTGCTGTATCGTCCCATGCTTTAAGCGCCGCTTTGGTGAGAGAAGATAACCGCGCGCAGCGGACCGTATACTTTGTAAGCAAGAGATTTACAGGGGCAGAAGCCAGATACCCTAAACTTGAGAAGCTAGCATACTGTTTGCTAATCACGTCACGGAAACTGCGACACTATTTCCAATCTCATTCCTTCAGAGTTTTAACCGATCAACCGCTAAGGCAGGTACTCCATCACCCCGACACTTCTGGGGGACTACTTAGATGGTGCATTGAACTGAGTCAATATGATATCACCTACCATCCTCGCACCGCCATCAAGGGACAAGCCATGGCCGATTTCATTGCCAAATTCACTACCAACGAAGGTAAGGATCGATCTGAAATAACAAAAGATATCAAGTTGAATCCCTTTGTAGATGGAGCATCAAACGAACAAGGCTCGGGAGCAGGTATTGTGATAATCACCCCCAGGGGAAGGAAGCTGCACTATGCCCTAAGGTTGGAATTCGCTGCCACCAACAACGATGCAGAATATGAAGCAGTAATAGCAGGATTAGAACTTGCCCTAGAAATTGGAGTCGGTCCTTTATGTCTCCATAGTGATTCTCAACTTATTGTAAATCAAATACTGGGAGAATTCCAGACTCCAGGAGAACGACTCACAACATATCTAAAGAAAACCATGCTGCTACTTGATCAATTGGACAACTATTTAGTCAGACACATTCCTCGAGAGGAGAACCGAGAGGCTGACGAGTTGGCAAAGCAAGCTAGTATAAAGAGCAGCGCCGACTCCAGAACAGTAGCCATCTCAAAACAGCTAGCCCCAAGTTTCGAACAAGAAAATCTGATAGCTGCAATTGAAGAAGAAACTTGGATGACCCCTATCCGGAGATACTTACAAGATGGCATGTTGCCCGACAGGCGAAGCGAAGTTAAGAAAATCTTGAGGAAAGCTTCCCGCTACACAATACAAGAACGCATCCTCTATCGGTGCGGCTTCTCTAACCCCTTATTAAGTTGTGTCGCTGGAAGGGAAGCCAAGGAAGTCTTGTCCAACATCCATCAAGGAAGTTGCGGAGATCACATTGGAGGGCAGACTCTAGCAAAGAAAATACTCCTATATGGGTATTACTGGCCCACTTTAAACAAAGACGCCTTAGACTTCGTCAAAAGATGTGACAGATGTCAGAAATTTTCTAAGATTCCTCGACTACCAACAAATGAGATTACTCAAATGACCAACCCATGGTCCTTTGCAGTATGGGGAATTGACTTGATTGGCGTACTGCCGATGGGCCGAGGCGGAGCCAAATATGCTATAGTGGCAGTCGACTATTTCACCAAATGGGTGGAAGCGGAACCTTTAAATAAAATATCTTCGGCAAAAGTTATTAATTTCTTGATCAAAAATGTTCTATGCAGGTACGGGGATCCACTCAAAATCATATCGGACAATGGACTTCAGTTTGACAGCGAGGAGTTCGCCGACTGGTGCCGAGAGCATGGAATTCACAAAAGCTTCTCATCTATAGCTTATCCTCAGGCAAACAGACAATTCGAAGCTGTCAACAAAATTCTTAAAACTCTCGTCAAGAAGAAGCTTGAAAAGTCAAAAGGTGCTTGGGTGGATGAACTTCCTACGGCACTCTGGGCCTACCACACGTCTTTTAGAACATCAGCAGGGCATACTCCTTTCTCTTTGGCATACGGATCGGAGGCCATGCTCCCAGTTGAAACTGTAGTGCCATCCCACCGTAGTATCCACTACAACCCAGAAGAGAACGAAGAGCTCCTCCATATGTCTTTGGATCTAATCGAAGAAAGAAGAAATGATGCAGCACTTAAAGCGGCAGCTCACAAGTGAAAAGTGGCAGCACAATACAACTCCAAAGTCAAGCACCGGAGCTTACGAGAAGGAGACCTTGTCCTCAAACGGATCTTCCCGCGCCCCGGAGCGCTAGATCCAATCTGGGACGGACCCTATGTAATTCATAAAGATCTCCACAACGGAGCTTATATTTTGTCAATAGTGGTCGGAGAGGTGTTCCAGAGGGCATGGAACATCCAACACCTTCGTCGATACTTTTCTTAACTTGTACTGCCCATATGAAGAGAATTAACAAAGAGAATCAGTGGACGTAGGCATTTTCGTGCGAACCACTTTAAAAATCTTGTCTCTTTTTAACTTGTTCCTTTATATCTTGGCTGCTTGTTAAGCTTTATCATTTTCTGTTGAACAAAATCCTATATAACGGCATTTCCATTCTGGACACTTCACGGCACAACCTCACCTGGACAAGACCTAACAGGTACTATACGAATCTATGCCCTCGCCAATGAGAAACTTTTGCTCCAGCATCCCTCTGGTGCGGGTTAACTCATTGCTCGCGACGGCCCTTAAAGCCAACTGTAATGAGCCGATTATAAGCCACCGAGAAGGCCGACTATAGCCGAGGCAGCTCATTACGGCGTTCGGCTCGCCGACAACCGTGAACCGATTATAAGCCCCAACATAAGGTGTGGCCAGCCAGGGGCAGTTCAAAGTTGACGATCGACACCCGCGCTAGCCGGCCACGGTAAATCGAATAATACTCACGATTACGGGCCATAATGGCTCGGGTAGTTACTGTGCGCAATCTCGGCTCCAATGTGTCTTAAGTACGGCTGTGGTAAAAAAGAAAACTCCCCGCGGAGGCGTAAGATGGGTGACAAATGTCTCCAAGTCCCACAGCTAGGGAAAGTGACTACAAAACCCGTTTGCCATGAACTTAAGCACATCGAAGGCCTTCTGTGATTGGAAGCTTTACTATTTCTTATATTTCCATTCTATTTAAAAACTTTCCTCCTATCCTCTATTATAACCCTTAAAGTACAGGACACCAAATAGGAGGCACTCGTTAATAGGAATGAGAACTCTCAGCTGGATGACGGGTCACTCAACTGCATTCCGTATTCGATCACACAAGGGATTCAAAGCTACCATATACAACTAAAAATCAAAAGGGCGGTACTTTCTTCTCTTGTATACAAATAAGTAGCTCTGATATATCACACATCACATTAACATTGCAAGACATGAAATTATATTTTAAGCGAGAACTTGACATCAAACACAGTTGAATCACTAGCACATGCACAGCTATATTTCTTATGCAACACATCAAAGTAATGACATCATCCAAATGTAACAGAACCAGCTTATGTTATAAAATTACATGTTAAGAATAAAGTTGTTCGTTGTAATGACGTAGTTACAACCTGAAAGTACATTAATGTTTTGGAACTAGTATATACAGGAATGTCAAGTAGACCAAAAATGTTCGGATCAAGTCAAAATAGTCAGAAGCATCAGAACTTCATCTCTATCCTTTCGACCCCCCAAGGTCTACTTAATCGCTGGATCAGAACTCCCAGCATGCTGACCAGAGGTCCCACCTGTCCAATTCAGGAGAAGAATCTATTAGATAAACGATAAGCAATCAAGTTAAGAAAAGATTAAAAGGGAAGACTTACCAGCGTCTGCTCCCTGATCATCATCCTCCAACTGCACACATACCTCCTTGGCAGCGAGCAGCCGCATGCCCTCCTTCATCGCCACTTTCTCCTCCTTAGTGAACTGGGCCGTAACCACATCTATCCTGAAGGCCATGCCACCCTCTTTATCCGCATCAGCCTTGGCCTCCTTCAAAGCCCCTAGATATATCCTAGCCATGACCCGGGGGTAATCGTCCATCCAAGATAGGTTGCCCTGCTTCCAAGTACGGAAATACATATCCTGGAGCATCTCATCCATCATCCCCTCGTTTTCCTCAAACTCCCTCGTCCGGACTTCGGAAGCCAACAGCTTTGCAACGGTAGCATCCCTCTCCGATCGGTATCGCGTGCGGTCAGCCTGAAGGGATTTCCTCATCGCCTCCATCTCCTCCTTCAGTTTGGCTTGAGCAAGCTCCGCGGCTTCAAGCTTCCCGGATAACTCCTCTACCCGCTCGAGATCCGCCTTCCGAACCTCGTCTACCGTTGCAATGGCCATATCGATCCGTTCCTTGCAGATGGCCTCCATTTTTCGCAGCTCGGCTCTGCTAGCCTCTTATATGGTTTTCTTTAGCCGTCTGGAGGCAGCCTCGTGCTGAGAGATCTGGATGGCCTGATCGGCGAGTTGCTTAGCCTGGTCGGCAACCACTAGCCGCAATCTTATGTTGGCACTCCCAATTTCCTCCTCGGCCTTGACCAGTCGGGCGTGATGCCCCATCAACTTCCTAGTCTCCTCAACAACTCGATCGATATTTGCCTTGGCTTCATCCCCCATAGTTACAATCCGAATAGTAAGCAAATCAAGATCTAGGGACTTGGCCTCATCAAGCACCCTTACCATAGGATTGCGAGGGAGAATGTACTCACCAGTAACCTCTTCAAAGGAAATATAATGAGAACTCGGGTCCAGATCTGGATGACTCGCAAATGGATTACGAGCTAAGCCGAGACGATCAATATGAGTAACGGTAGGATTCTCTGATGGATGCGAAGAGGGTATGAACTCAGTATCCACCCTTGTGATATCATGAATAGGCTGGGTTAGAGGCTGAGGACCAGGTGAAGGTTCGAATAAGGAGCGCCTCCTCCTTTTCTTTTGAATATCCTCTTCAATAACTCCGAGAAGAGGATGGTAGCCGACTACGTCCTCGGAACGATTGGTCGGAGGCTTTGGTTTAGCGGAAGCTTTGAGGAGTTTAAATTGTTCGAGGTGGTGCCGAATGTATGATGTTTTGGCCGCCTTACCCGTTCCTGGAATCAAAACCAAGTATTACAAGCATGCATGGGACTATAATCCAAGAAACATGTGAAGTTAAAAGAGGAATAAAAAATTCACCTTGAAGCTCCGGAGTTGCCCTAACTGAAATGCTCTCAGAAGATGGACCGACACTAGTCCCGGCCTTATCAATTTTCTTTGGCTACTCCGCCAAGGCCGATCCTTCCTCCAACCCCTCGAAAGCCTGGCGGAAAACATCATCTGTCCACTCTTGGAAGTCCCCCGCTTTCCCAGAAGATAAAGCCCCGGCACCATCACCGCTCTGTCCTTCGCCACCATCACCACCATCACCTTCTCCATCACCTCCGCTCTCCTCCTCGCCTCTTTCCTCCTCTACACTTTCCTCCTCCGGGACATCGGGACATGTGCTAGGGGAGGGTCCATCGGATTTCTTGAGCTTCTTCCCCCCGATGACTGGAGGTTTTGAGAAGGGTTTCCTCTTACCGCTCTTTGTCGTGGCCCCTCCTTTGGCTTTGGCCGCCCTTTCCTCGGCTGTGTCTCTCTGCTTGACCACAGACTGACGTGGTAGAATCAAGTTGTGCTGCAGAAGAGTAGCATTCCTAATCAGATAAGAAGCTGACCGATCCCTTCCCGAGATGGCTTCTATCTCCACCGCCATCTGAACCAGGCGATCGTTCTCCACAACCGCAAAGCCACCTGTCGCTAGCAAGAAATAAAAACACATAAGAAGAAGCATTGCAGTCAGAACAGAAATTATGAGTGAGATTCAACTTACAGCCAGAAGTGAAGCGACGGATAGAAACAGAGTCATCCTTGACAAAAAGCCATTCTTTCTTGAACATGCTGAACTTCGAATATAAGTCCAGGACTGGCTTGAAGGACATGGCCGATTCCAAGCTGATGTATGGAGACCCTTCTTGTAGCCTCTCAATTTGTACAAATACCGGATCTCCTGGTAGGAAGGGGGACGCCCGTATTTTCTCTGGAAAATGATGAATAGACTCACCAAGATAGCATAGGAATCGGGCTGAAGCTGGAAAGGGGACACCTTCAAGTAGGTAATGAAGCTGACTATCCAAGCATTGATGGGGGAATGGCCCCGCACATGCAATGGTACCTACTATAAGCAAAATATCCTTCAGGGGGTTGTACGGCATCACTCCTTCCCCCAGCAACAGCATACACGCTATATCAATCCCAAAAGAGCGAGAAATAACATCAAGCTGCTCCTCTTTGAGGGAGCTAGGAAAGCAGTCAGGAGGAGAGTTCAAGAGCTCTTGAGGGCCATATCCATCCACTAGTGATCTCGGGATGGGTCCCTGTCGTCCCGGTCCTGGCTGAACTGGGGGCACAACGGGGGACTCCCTTTTGTCCATAGATTTCTTTTTATCTAATCGAGTTTCCACTTTATGAGACATTTATCTGCAACACCGGAAAAACATATTGTTAGAACAAGGAGCATGGAAACATAATCAAACAAGTACATGCAGCCTGGAATCTCATTCGCAATTCAAAACATAAAAGACCGATCAGTAGTTTGGGACTAAAAGCCCATTCGGCCTCGTACTTCTCAAACTCATCCGGTAGTTTAAGGCACGAAGGTGCATTCGACACACGAACCCCGGGGTTCATTCGACATTTCAGTTCATTCGACACTCGTTTCATTAGGTAGTCCAAAATATAAAAGCCGTTCGGCGAAAGGAGGCTAAATCACCGATTCGGCAGTCTAACGTGATTCGGCAGAAGAGAATCTGATTCGGCTATCAAACTTGGTAGGGAATAACGAAGGCGTAACACCCCTAATTATAGGCAAACGCAGGATGACCGGACCGGATGGTTCGACACATATGACCGGATGGAAACACCCAAGTTAAAACAAAGCACGCCATGTGCATGCACATGCCCTACTTTGGGGGGCAAGTGTTGTGTGCATTTCCACCACCGAACCAACACACTCGTCACCAGACCACTTCCCTGCCGAACCAACGTTTCTCCAATACCTACCGAACCATGCCACCTCTCCTCCATCACCGGACCAAACCTCTCCACTTCACTGCCGAACCAAAGCATCTCCAACACCTACCGAACCAAAGTCCTCTCTACTCCATCACCAAACCAAACCCCAATTGACCACCACCGAATCAACCACCACCGGACCAAGCTACGTCCCCATCACCGAACCAACACATCTCCAACATACTACCGAACCAGCATACTACCGAATTAGAGTAAAGAAGGTGATACCGGACCAACATGCAATCAAACCAGAACCATCGCTAGACCAAGGCATACCGAACCACTTTGCCAGGCCTGATTGCTTCAGCCCAGGCCCACCAGCAGCTGTATACATCCAAGACCCTTACCCCCAGCCTCACTCTATAAATAGAGGGGCAGGGGTACAACAATGGCAGACAAGTTTGAGAGCTCAAGCACGGATAGAACTTTCAAACAGTTTTCAGATACTTGTAATCAAAGCTTTGTACTTGTAATCTGAAGAGAAAAGGAGAATAACATATAAAGTGGACGTAGGCACATTCTGGCCGAACCACTATAAATCTGTGTGTCTTTTACAGTTTATTCCATCAGTTTTATATATTTGCATAAATCATCCAAATCACTAAGAACAACACGTAATCAACTAAATCATACGACTTGGCGGTGTTTGCCCATTTTCTGTGCAAACACATATTTAATTTAAAGACTTGTTTCAAAATGAATATTCTAATACAAAATTCAAATAGTAAATAAACCTATAAACTTTACCATTAGTACTTTGAAATCAAGTAAATATTTCAAACTATACTTCCAATATAGGGAATCAAATTTATTTGTCAATTATATTGCTATAAATAAACTTCGCAAATCAAATTTTTTTCTTCTTTCCATTTATATGATATCTTTAAATTATACATTCAAAGAAACTTATATAAATTTTACTTGAAATATTCATTTGAAACATTCTTTTAAAGATCTATTTACGTACATAAGTAAAATGGGTTAAAGATGAATGTTATTAAAACATTATCACAACAAACCGAAAACCATTTCATACATGTTACTATCTTAAAAACATTCTTTTAAAGATCTAAATTAATATTTGGTTAAGATCAATAGTTGATCAGTCATCTATGAAATGGTTTTAAAGACAGTAACAGTAACTTTACCGTATGCCATAACCTCTAAACCCTTATACCTCATTCTCATTCACGTTTTTCACAAAGTAAAAACATAAAAAAAGGAGCTTTGAGGCCGGCCATAACCCTAGGAGAAAAGGGGATCCAAATCAACTAAAAGCTAAGGATTCATGCAAGAATGAATTAAACAAGATCAAATCTCAAGTTCCTTATCCAAAACAAGGTGAATAATAATCAAAACTACCTCATTTATGTTTTAAGTTGATTTCAAGTTTAAAGTTCAAAACCATTTGGATGATCCAAATGATGATATGCTTTAATTATATGTCATGTTTGATTTAAACAAGCATGTTTGAAAAAAAAGGATTTGATTCAATTTTAAAGCTAAAATCATATTAAATGGATTTCGAATGCCATGAGGATTTAATATGTTATGTAAATTATTATTTTGGAGATGGGTTTAAATTTTCATAATTATCCAAGCTAAGGATAATTTATTGTGAATTTTGTATGGAAGAAATAGATAATTTGGGTTTAAAATTTATTTCGGCAATTATATAAAATATTTTGGTCCGAAATTTATATATATTAGAAAACATATTAAAAGTGAGTTAAGATGATTTTTGGGGATTTTTCCTAAGTAATTTACTATGGGAATTAAATTAATTTAGCTTTAGGACTTAAATGTCTTAATTGTTTTGTTAAGGGGAAGGGCTTCTTTGTCAAAATATTTTTAATTATTAATGGATGAATTTGGTAGCCTTATTAGAAAAGATTTTGGTACAGGATTTGGTAACCAATCACATTTTGACAAACAAGACAAGTTAGGTATAGAGGAGTTTCTTTTGAAGGAATAAAATCAGTTTTGTTTCGAATTATAAGCTTACCACTTTCATTTGCTTGCTTCCAAAATCATCCTAGATTGCCTTTCGAACTCATTTGAAACCAATACACATGATATCAAATAGCTGGTATGTAGTGTGTTGGAGAAAGTTGAAAGAGGATGGTGTCGAAAGCTTGCTTTTGAAGGGGTTGATGCCATTTTTAATAGCTTTCGAATCAACTCACTTGCTTTTGTTTTGCTTTCGAAAGAGTTGCTGCATATTAAATTTTTAAAAGGAGCTTTCGAAAGGATAGTTTTGAACCTAGTCGAAATCTAGCTGCCATCTTCATACCTTTCGAATGGGTTAAAGGCCGCTTTTCTTTATAGCCTTATAACAGTGCTTTCGAAAGGGAAGTTTTTGTTTTACTAATACTGAAGCCATATCCCAATGCTTTTGAAAGGGTGGTTTCGAAGCCAACTATTCTTAAAATTCTTTTATTTGAAGATTGATATTTTCGAAAGGGGCACTTTCGTTTATGTTCACTTTGACCCAGAAGTTATACCCATGGTTAAACCCAATGATTTTAAAAGAGATACTTTCATATGTTTTTGAAGCTATGCTTCTGTAAATCCTACTTAAACTAAGTGGTTTTGAAAGATAAGCTTTAATAATTTCGAAAGGAATGTTTTAATGTTTTCGAAAGGAAGGTTTCAATGCTTTCCAAAGAGATGTATTGAGTGTTTCAAAAAGCATATATTTAAGGGTTTGAAAAATGGTTTAAATATTTTCGAAAGGTATGTTTCCATGGTTTCGAAAGAGAAGGTCTAAGGTCTCGAAAGCCTTAGTTTTCAAAACAAAGAACCCAATCTCATTTTTGATAAACTCATGGCAATTTTAACAACCAGGTATTTTCAACCATTCGCATCCATTATAAGTGTATAGGTAGACACTCATGCCGGAATTGAATTGCTCAAAATACCGCGTTGTAAATAAAAATTTGGCAAATCTCAGAATACACAGTAAATAAAAATCACAGATCACAGACACAGAGTAATAATAATCCAGCGGAAGTAAAAGAGATAGTAGTTCATGAAGCTACTATATAAATATATCAGAGTTACATAAGATACAATAGAAGAAATAAAGTATAACAGAAGTTTAAATATGATAACCAAGTACAAGCTGAATAGAACAACCGAACTGAAAAGATGAAACTTGACAAGTAGATAATCTCCAACGATTCCAATCTCCAGAAAGTGGAAATCCAAATCTGTGAATAACTCAGGCCGACCCGAGCGTAAATAAAAATACAAACACTCGAGACAGAACATACATACTTATACAATGTAAACCAACTCAAGTGAACTGTAGCAAAGATACAAGTAACTTAGAAGATGCTTGGGACCGCCCATCCTCTAAGGATCCGTTAAACTATTTACTATGTAGTATATTGCGCTATATACAGTAGTGTCTAATCAGTAAAGTATAATCATATAGAAAATAGCGTTAAGGGGATGGTGAACCTTAACGCGGTCGGATCTTTAAAACCAAAATCGTAGTGGGCTCGATATAAGGAGATGACACGGCACGCGAGGCAATGCCAGGGTGGATACACCGTTTGCACTCCCGGACCGGTGGTGACGGCAAGCCAGCAGCTTCCGCCCACCTCGAACAATACCCCCGAATCAAAGTGGCGCCACATATAGAATCACAAAAGTAATAGAACGGTTTCCGATGGAGCATGCTCGATGAAAGGGTGTGACCCTTTGTGTAGCCCAGTATAGCTCCTGTTTTAGTCATTTATGTCAACTCACGGGAGTTGGGTCCACATAATATACCTCGAGAACGTCGCCACCATCTTACTTCATTCTGGAATCTCCACCGCGTACACAGTTGTTAAAGTGGTTTTCGGTATTGGCCGGCTATAAGACAATATCCGACCCCGGTCTCTTTAACAACCAATCGTTATTATAACCCGTAGTTATAACTTTAAAACAATATTTTATACTTCAAAATAAAATATCATTTCAACCCAAATCTTTATCAAAATAAAGATTAAATCATTTACAAACCATTTCAATATATCATTATACCATATCTTTCAATTCAAGTATGTATCAAAATAAATATCAAGTCATTTCTAACCATTTCAATATATTAAATCTGTAACAACCCTGTATTTTGTAACTATTTTATTGTATATTTTAATTATTTTTAATGTAAGATTTTGATTTAAAAACTTATTTTACTTATTTGAAATGATTAAATTTATTATTTAAATATAATCTTGATTTTTTATGAGTTATAATTCCAAACTTGTGTAAGTTGAATATTTGCATGAAATGCTGATTTTGGTCAAAATAGTCGAACTGTGAGTTTCAACTTAAAATTTTAAAAGTTTAAAATTTTAATTTTTTCTTTTATTATGAGAGTACATAAAATTCTAAGAACACCACTTTTCGTTTCGTTGAAATCGGATGTAAATCGTGAAAGTTATACCCTTTACAATATTGTGCGTATATAGGGTTATTTAACAATGACAATTTTAAATTGTATAAATTACTTCTTCTTGGTTTTATTTTATGTTAATATGTGATAATATGTTATATTATGTATATTTTGACTTTTAAGTATTTTAAAAATGATAATATAATTTTTCTAAAGTTTATTTGAATTTATTTCAATTTATAAAGCCTAGTTGGTATTTACTGCATTTTTCTTTATTTAACTTTCTATTTAATAAAAATTAAATTATCATTTTACCTTGAAAATGTTTTAAAACCATTTTTAATTCAAAATTTGTGTTAAAATATTTTTTTTGTGAAGTAATAAACTTTCCAAAGTCATTGGAGATTTTCTTGTAATTTTTATGTCAGGGTTGCTATTTTTAAGCAATTTCTTATTTCCTTTTTCTATTTTACTTAAAATAAATTATTTATTTTATTTTATTCTTACTTAGTTTCGGTTTTAAATAACATTTCTGAGTTTATTTTATTTTTATAAAATTAAAAAGAAAAGGAAATGCAAAAGGTTTAGAAAGTTAAGAGATCTTAAAAGCCTGAAACGTAAAGGCGTTTTATCCGTTTCTTTTTGCAATTAATACATCAATTTATTCATTTATTTTATACATTCACTTTTATTGCTGTGTTTTACTTTATTTTATTCATTTTACATGTATTTAAATTTAAGAAAATTTTTCCAAAGTGTATTGAAGTTATTTCTAATTCCTAGGTCTAGTTTTCATTATTCTGTGCCATTTTTCTTATTTTAATCATATCTAATTAATAATTAATTATTAATATTTTGCTTATCTGTTATATTTTCGAATTCTAACTGAAATTTATAAGTGTTTTCAGTTATTTAAGATGTATATGAATATATATAGGAAGTTTAAAAGGTTTGAAAGCAAAGAAACGTAAAACCGTTTTAACGTTTCTTCTTCCGTTTCTTTTCCAATTAATAGATTTAATTTCCTTTGACCGTTCCTTTCTTTATTGTAGCTGTGCATTTCTTACCTCATTTTCACGTGAAAACATTCCTCTCCACTTCATTTTTCATGGCTAGAAAGGTTTGGTAATGGCTCCTCTTTTCCTCTTCTTTTTGCTCTTCTTTTTCCATTGTTTTCTTTTATTTTGCCTTGTTTTCTCATGTGTATTGCTTGGCCTCTACCACCCACCATCACCAACATACTCTCCACCATCCCCTACCACTCTTCCTTGGCATCATCTCCAGCCATCATTTCAGATCCATCCATGGCCACACCTCCCTTGGTGACAAAACTCCACAAAAACAATGCATAAAGCCTTGAAACATTCATGATAGCCACCTTATCACTTCATATCTTCATCCACCACCTTGGCCACCACCATAGGCCGCTACCACCACCTTTTCCAGACCTCCCCACACCCTCCATATACTGTCCAAACCTGTACAAGTATGGCCAAGCCCCTCTTGACCCAAAGCCGAGCCTTGTTGTGCTCAAAAACTTCATATATGTTGCCTTGATCAATTGTATGCTTCATGTTATAACCCTACCACTCCATACTCCTTCTAGCCGTGAGTTATGGTGCCAAACTTGAGCTATATCATCATCAAGGCTGAACCCAAGAACCTCCTAGGCCAAGCATTTGAATGGTTAAAGCAAGGTCAAGTAATCTATTCCTTTGTTGCTTCGTATTTTCATTGTTTCAACATTGTTTTGCGTTGAATATTTATGTGTGTATTGTCTTGTTTTGGTTATTGTTTACAAGGCAAATATCAAGGCTCTCCATTCATTCAAATCAAAAGTCATGCTATATCGTGCTTGTCGTGCTTTTGGAATCGCACTTGTGTTTGTTGTTTTGGTCTTCAGCTTGAAAAAGTGAGTCTTTCTCACTCTGACATTTATACTTACGAAAAGTGAGTTGATGACAAGTGTTTAGTAATAAAAAAATGTTTATGCAAGTTAATGATGATCATATGATATGCTATGCCATGTTATTACCATATTATTACCATGTTAAAACTGTTAATTTTCACCTGACATCTGATATATGACTGTATATTGTGATATTGACCTTGTTTATATTATTTCTGTATATGATCACACTGCAAGTTCCCTGTTAGAAAAAAAATGTTATGGGCTGAAATGATAGGCCTGATTTATTTAATTTAATTTATTTTAACTTGGGATTGCGGGTTTGAAATGATAAAACCCGGATTTTCTTTGTAAATTACGGGTTGAAATGATATATTACCCGTATCACTTTACCTAGCATAGGAAATTTTATACAGGCCCGTAGTTAAAATATGCTTTTCTAAATTTTTTAAAATATTTTAGAAATTTAATTATTATAATATTTTGATTTGAAATTTAATAAAAATAAATTTTTTGTAAAATATTATTGATTTTCTGAATAATTGTAAGTGAAATGAATTAACGAAAAAGTTAGAAATTTTGAACGTAAGTTATTTTGGAAATTTTGATTTAATTTTAATTGGAAATTTAATTGAGTATGAAATTATGATAAATTTATGATAATTTGAATTTAAATGAATTTAAAATGATTTTTATCATATTTATGATTTTTTAATAAAGTTGAAATGTGAAATGAATAAATATTTTAAGTTGAAATTTTGAAATATAACTAGAATTGAAAATTTATGAAATTGACGTAAAGTGAACTTTTAGTTAAGAAAATAAAAATAAAACTAAGTTATATTTGAGAATTTGAACTTAAGTGTTAAGTTGAAATTTAATGTAATGGATCTTAAAATTGAACATTGCATTTTAATAAGTGGATTATTATTAAATCTTGATTTTTGAATGGAAATTTAACCCTGTAAAATCATGAACTTAAGGAAAATTAAATGATGTTATAAATGTGAAAATGTATGACTTTATAAGTTAAAAATGTTTTAATAAAAATATAACTGGTTGAGAAATTTTATTGAATATTTGAAGTTAATTGACTGCATTTTTGAAATGATATTAATTACAATGTAAATGATATTACAGCAACTGTAAATACTATAGTTGATGATAATGAACTAAAAAAAAAGGTAATGAAAAAAACTATTATAGAAATTGTTGTAAGTACTATGATTTTTGAATTTGACTAAGTTTATTTGAAATTTAAGAAAACTCTATTACAACATTTTTAAACGTTGTCTTTTGTTAAATTGAACTGTTTTGAATGTAACTTTCCGTAGAGTTTTCTAAATGATGCGAAAAGTGAATTTTCACTGTTTTGATAAACTTAAGTGAATAAATGAACTTTGGAAGTTGAAATTTTTGGAAATTTAATAATTTAATTATTAAGCATAATAACTTCATTGAAATGAAAAAAAAAAGAATTTTTGGAATATAAACTGTTTTAAAATATGAATTGAAATGGTATTTTAGATTGAATAAGATGAATAATGATTTGAAAAGATACGATATTTTGATATATTCAAATGATTTGAAAATGAATTTTTGAAAAGATATGATATTTTGATATATTAAAATGATTTGAAAATGAAGTTTTGAAAGGTTATGATATTTTGATATATTACAATGATTTGAAAGGTAGTGTTGAAAGGGTATGAAAATTTAATATATTGAAATGGTTAGAAATGACTTGATATTTATTTTGATAAATATTTGGATTGAAGGATATTTTACGATGATATATCGAAATGGTTTTGGAAATGATTTAATCTTTATTTTGATAAAGATTTGGATTGAAAAGGATATTTTATTTTGAAGTATAAAATATTGTTTTAAAGTTATAACTACGGGTTATAATAACGACTGGTTGTTAAAGAGACCGGGATCGGATATTGTCTTATAGCCGGCCAATACCGAAAACCACTTTAACAATTGTGTACGCGGTGGAGATTCCAGAATGAAGTAGGATGGTGGCGACGTTCTCGAGGTATATTACGTGGACCCAACTCCCGTGAGTTGGCATATATGACTAAACCAGGAGCTATACCGGGCTACACAAAGGGTCGCACCCTTTCATCGAGCATGCTCCATCGGAAACCATTCTATTATTGTTGTGATTCGATTCGGTGGCGCCACTTTGATTCGGGGGTATTGTTCGAGGTGGGCGGAAGCTGCTGGCTTGCCGTCACCACCGGTCCGGGAGTGCAAACGGTGTATCCACCCTGGCATTGCCTCGCGTGCCGTGTCATATCCTTATATCAAGCCCACTACGATTTTGGTTTTAAAGATCCGACCGCGTTAAGGTTCACCATCCCCTTAACGCTATTTTCTATATGATTATACTTTACCGATTAGACACTACCGTATATAGCGTATATTACTACATAGTAAATAGTTTAGCGAATCCTTAGAGGATGGGCGGTCCCAAGCATCCTTTAAGTTACAGATGCATTTTGTTACTGTTCACTTGAGTTGATTTACAGTTTATAAGTATTTATGTCCTGACTCGAGGGTTTTGTGTTTTGCTTTACGCTCGGGTCAGATTGAGTGAGTTAGCATTCCAGATTCACCTTCGGCGTTGGAGCTTTCCTTGAAGATCCAGCCATCTATTTTGTTTCAGTATCCAGTGGTTCAGTGATGTATCTGATTTGTACCTGATGTACCCTGTTACTCTTCTGTTGTATCTTATTTAACTCTGATGTATCTCATATTTTATATAGTAGCTTCATGAACTACTATCTCCTCTTTTACTTCCGCTGCATTATCATTACTCTGTGTCTGTGATCTGTGATTTTATTTACTGTATATTCTGAGATTTGCCAAATTTTCAATTACAACGCGGTATTTTGAGCAATTCAATTCCGGCATGAGTGTCTATCTATACACTTATAATGGATGCGAATGGTTGAAAATATCGGGTCGTTACAAAATCATCATATCCTTTCAAAACTACCTTTCAAAACATTTTAATATATCAAAATATCATAACCTTTCAAAGCTTCATTTCCAAAATATCATATCTTTCAGAACTTCTTTTCAAATCATTTTAATATCAAAATATCATATCTTTCAAAACTCCATTTTTCAAATCATCTAATATCAAAATATCATATCTTTCAAAACTCCATTTTTCAAATCATCTAATATCAAAATATCATATCTTTCAAACTTCGTTTCAAATCATTTTAATATATCAAAATATCATATCTTTTCGAAACCACATTTCAAATCATTTTAATATATCAAAATATCATATCTTTTCGAAACCACATTTCAATCATTTTAATATATCAAAATATCCTATCTTTCGAAACCACATTTCAATCATTTTAATATATCAAAATATCATATCCTTTCGAAACCACATTTCAATCATTTTAATATATCAAATAGTTATATTTCAAAATAAATTACTTCATTATTAAATCATAAAAATGAAGTTATTACATTTAATAACTAGATCATTAAATTCCAAAAATTTAAACTTTTCAATGTTCATTTATGCACTTAAATTTATTAAAACAATGAAAATTCAAGTTTCGCGGCATTTAGAAAATGCTACAGAAAGTTACATTCGAAACAATTCAATTTAACAAAAGACAGTATTAAAAATGCTGTTAATTAACTTCAAATATTTAATAGAATTTCACAAACACTTATATTTTTATTTAAATCATTTTTAACTTATAAAATCATACATTTTCACATTTATAAGCATCATTTAATTTTCCTTAAATTCATGATTTTATAAAGTTAAGTTTCCTTTCAAAAATCAATATTTATTAATAATTCGCTTATTAAATTTCAACATTCAAATATAAATTCATTACATTAAATTTCAACTTAACATTTAAGTTTAAAATTTCAAATATAACTTAATTCCATTTTATTTAACTTAACTTGAAATTTCACTTTTAAATCAAATTCATAAATTCCAATTTAAGTTATATTTCCAAATTCAGCTCAATATTCACTCATTAACATTTTAACTTTATTCAAAAATCATTAATATGTTATAAAATCATTTTAAATTAATTCAACTTCAAAATATCATAAATTTATCATATTTCAAAGTTAATTTAAATTCCATTAAAAATTAAATCAAATTTTCCAAAATAACTTACATTCAGATTTTCTAACTTTTCCATAATTTATTTAACTTATAGATTTCCAGAAAATCAATAATACTTTACAAAATTTTACATTTTTATTTAGTTTTAAATCAAAATATTATAATAATTAAATTTCTAAAATATTTTAAAATTTTTAGAAAACATATTTTAACTACGGGCCTGTATATAATTTTCTACGCTAGTTAAAGTGATACCGGTAATATATCATTTCAACCCGTAATTTACAAAGAAAAATCTGGGTTGTATTGTAACAACCCGGTATTTTGCATCAATTATAATCAACAATTTAAACGATTAAAATTGACACAAACTTCTATTTGAAGTTTTTAAATTTTGAATTAAAATTTATTTATAAATTGATAAAAGAAATTTAGGACTTTAGATAAAATTTTTCTTTTTATTTTTATTTTTTATTTACTTATTTGGCCTTATCCCCTCTTTAATTTCGAACCGCCCCCCCCCCCCCCCCTTTTATCCATTTTTCATTTCGTTCACCAACCCTAACCAAATCACGAAATAATGGCGACCGTTCCTTTCGTTCTCTCTCTGCTCTGGAAATTAGGGTTTTGATTCCGATGGTTGCTCGTCTCTTGTGGCGCTCGCGTTGCTTGCTTCGACATTCGGTTGCTCCTTTAATTCGTCGACACGGTGAGTTTGCTCACATCTAATTCATGTCTCGAGTTATCTGTGTATTTTGTTGCTTGAATTCTTGGCTAATGTTGCTTCGAGTTTTAGTGATTTCTGATTTTTGTTCTATTTCCGTTCCATGACTTTTGAACTTGAGTGAGTTTTACTCACATCTTTCTCTACTTGGTTGTCTCGGCACTGTTTTGTTGAGATGTCGATGATTTCTGGTTTTGGCAATTTCGTATATTTGTGTATCGAATTGGATTAACTTCGTGTCCACCACGAGGTTGCCTTCGAGTGACTTCGACTTGTACCTTGCTGAGTTTTAACTTGGATTTATCGACTGTTTTTGACCTGAGACTTTGATTTCTTTTCGTGACTTCACAATTTGACTTCTGGTAAACCCTTGAGTTGTACCACTGCAGACATTCTCAGTCTTGTTGATTACCTTGGCTACTGTCTTGATCATGTTCCCTTTGAACTTGAAGTGGTACTTGTTATAAGCTTATCACTTCGATGTTTGACACTGTCAAACTCGGCTCTGACTTGATAATGTGTTCGACTTTTATGTGACTGCTCCATTGGGTTGTCTTGATGTCCTGAGTTGACCTGCTGCCTGGTTATGTTAACATGCGTGTGTAAATATGAATTCATTCACCTAGTATTGCACCTTGGTCTTCATATGTACACTGGGTTTGGCAATTTCATTAGTGCTTCGAGTTGCTGCCGTTTCCACTCTTGTTCATGCAGTTTTATATGATGATTATTCTAGTCATTCATACTTTATGTTGTAAACATGTGCATGTTAACAATTGATGTTCACTGTTCATGTCCTTTACTTGGTGCCTTTTGCAGTTTTGTTCACTTTTCTGAACAGTTCTGGTTGCATACCCATTCCATGTTTGTAGTCCTCACTGTCACTGTCCATTTGATCGCCCTGATGCAGTTTTCATGTTGAATTCATCCTCTGGTTACTTGGTATATTTCTGTAGCACCACTGCACTTTATAGTTGCTGATCATTTTCATTCATGAATGGTTGTATATCCAAATGACATATGGACTTTGAGTGAATGCTTTATTCATTACTGAGTTGCCATTTCATATGCATTGAGCTTTGGTCCATTGCTGTGTTATCATCATATTGAACTGGTTTTCTTGTTGTTGCATGCTTGTATCACAGCATACTGCATGTTTTATCTTTGAAGCTTGGCATTTGAATAAAGTTTTTCTTTCTTTTAAGTTTGCAGTAGTTTGCTAATTATTTCTTTCGGAAATGTTTGCTGGTTATCACCATGTATATACATACATATATGTATATATATATGTGTGTGTGAATGGCATAACTACAGCTCCAATGTGTTCATTGCTGTGTTGTTTTCTTGCCTTCATTTTGTTTGCATATTTAATATGCAGTAACCTGTATTCTTGACTTTGAGTATTTATGTGTACGAGCACTTGTATCTGGCACATGTGTTATGTGCATTTCAGTTGTACTTCTTTTATTGCCTGGTCTGGATTTGTGTTCTGGTTCTTGTTTAAGCACTGTTCACTTTGTGTTAGCATTACACTTGTGTTGAACTCGGTTTTCGAGTTTGACCTTGTGCTCGTGTGTGAATTTTTATTGTGTACAACAGCACTATAGTGGCAAGGCAGTGCACGCAAGCGTGAACTGCAGCCACACGGAATTGAGTTTTTGGGTACGATAGCACTATAGTGGCAAGGCAGTGCACGCAAGCGTGAACTGCAGCCACACAGTACGGTGTGTATGATATTCTATTTGTTTTGACTTATGGATCTTTTTGCGTATTCCTTATGCAGTAGTGGCGAGGCAGTGCACGCGTGCGTGTACTGCAGCCCTACTTGAATTAATATTTTAATTGATATTTCAATGGTTTGAACTGTTTGTTCATTTCAATTCAATATTCTGAATTGCATTCTGATTTGGTTTAATTACTGTCGTCTATTCAGTAATTAATTATTATTGCTTCTGTGCACTAATAACTGAGTTTGAATTAGACTGACTCGAGTATTATTTTCTTTTGAATCTAATACTCGGGTCAGACCGAGTATTTTAGGTTGTAGATATTCAGCTTTGGGTTGCTGCTAGAGCTATGAAGTTCTTTCATATCTTTTGGAGTAGTCGTCGTCATTTGTTGTAGTCTGAAAAATTGGATAGGAAGATATGTATTCATGTATATTATATACGTTAATGTACTTGTATATGTAACTTCTTGAGTCGACTGTGGTAGTTGTATCATATGTACCGTGTCTTATGTATTGTATCAAATGTATTGTAACTGACATCAGTTATTGTATATATGAGACTTTATGTTTTATTTGTGTTCCGCATTATATTATCTGTGTAATATTTTATATTTTATGTTCTAAACTATTATGAACCATCGTAGTTCGTTTTATACTGGAATTGGGGTATGCCGATGGGAGAAAATAAATCAGAGATGAAAAATGAAAGAATATTTATATTTATATACCACTCCTATCGAGATAACCAATACTAGTGTAAGGCCTAACTATTGATGGCCGCTCCTCAACAGCCTTATTCTCCGTGCTAGTTGACAGCACTACACCGTAGTGTTCTTAGCTAGCGTGGGTATAGAGGTGGGGCGTCACATGTATCATTTCAAACCCGCAGTCCCAAGTAAATAAAATAAGTTGAAAATCAATCAGGCCTATCATTTCAGCCCATAATGATTTTCCCTTATTCTAAAGTCCGTTCGGGTATGTATCATTTCAACCCATAGTGATTCTAATCTAAAGGGAACTTGCAGTGTGATGAACAGATAAAATAAACAGAATAGCATGAAATAACAGTAACATATAATATAATAGGTGTAATAACAGGTGTGAACATCATATGATAATAATATAAGCAGTTATAACATGATCATATAGTTCTACAGATTCACAGGGTGTCAATTTACTACTTATATAAGTACATAATGTCTAGTGAGAATAACTCACATTTTTATGCTGGAGATATTAATTTGAATGACACAACAGATCCAGAAGGCACGACCTTTGATTTTGAGTGGAGAGAAATAGCCAAGATATTATCTTGTAAACAACCCCAAAACAAGACAATATAACTTATGAATATTCAACCAAAATATATTGAAATAAAATTGAAATTGAAAGGCAACAAAGGCAAGATAACTTGACCTTGCTACAACCATTCAAAAGCTCGACTAAGGGGTTCATTTTTCTCAGCCATGAAGATGATATGAGTGTGGGAGAGACAAGGTTAATTGCCTTGAATACATGAGACAAAACAAAACAAACAATATAAATTACAACACGAATTAACATCAAACAACATAAGAATTCAAAGCCCAAAACAATGCCAATTTCTTTGCACTTGCTCTCAACCTCATATATTTCAGTTAGGCAGTGGTTAATCTCGGCCTAAGGGTGGAAAGTGGTCTGGTTTGGGTTCCATATGGGTCGGCGTATGTTGGGTTGAAGGGTGATGAAGTATAGATGCAACAATCACTACTACAAGGCATCTACATCATTTCAAAGCTACAAATAGTTTCGGCCCTAGTTCCTATGGGCACGACCAGGTGTCTAGAAGGTGTTGGGTAATGTGGCAGAGGGTGGAGGTCAGGTCATAGGTGGTGGTGGTGGTGGAAGTGGCGGCAAGTGGTGGGTAAAGGTGATGATGCAAAACTAGGTCTAGGCTTGCATGTAGGTGATGGATTTTTGTGGTGATGCATGCCATAGAGGTGCACGGCCTAGAGTTGGTGATGGACTAGAGGGGTGGTTGATCAGAGAAGGAGGAGGTGGAGGTCAGCCTAGATCTGGTTGAGGAGGAGTGGAGCCATGAAGTAGAGAACAAGTTGCAAAATCACATAGAAAAACTAGAAAACAAGAGAAGAGAAGAAGATTTTACCAAATTTTTGCAAGATGGAGGCCATGATTTTTTTAGGGTTGAGAAGCTTTGAAAAAACGTGAAAAAGATGAGAGAATTCAGCTGAAAAGAATAGAGAAAGGTACGGCCAAAATAAATTGTGTATTGATTGAAAAAGAAACGGTGAAACGACTTTACGTTTCTTAGCTTTTAAAACCTTTCATACTTCCTTTTCTTTTAAATCAAGTAAAATAAAATAAAATTCAGCAAGTACATCTAAAACTGAAAAAAAAGTGAAAAAAATAAAATATATAATTAAATTTAAAGAAAATATGAAAAGAATTAAGGAAATTGCTTAAAAATTGAAAACAGGGTTCAAAAATTACAATTAAAACATCAATGGCTTTGGAAAAATATCTACTTCATTTTAAAAATATTCTAAAGCAAAATTTTGAAATAAAATAATTTATTTATCATTTATAAATAAAATAAATAATTAAATTGGAGAAAAATAGAATAGAACTAAAGAAAATGTTTAAAAATTGAAAACAGGGCATGAAAATTACAAGAAAAATACTACTAGCTCTAGAAAAATTCCTACCTCACTTCAAAAATATTAAAAGACAAAAACATACATAAAATAAAATATCAATACATATTACAATAAAATATGACAAAGAAAAATAAAATTTATACTATTTAAAATAATAAAATTGCAGAATAAACAAATTGCACTCAATATTGAAATATACATAACTTTCACAATTTAAATCCGTTTCCAACGAAACAAAAAGCAGTGTTCTTAAAATTTTATGTACTTTCATAATAAAAGATAAAATCTAAATTTTCAAACTTTTAAAATTTTAAATTAAAAGTCAAAGTTTGACTATTTTGACCAAAAATTCACTTTTTCAAAAATATTCTTTTTAGTCATGCTTTGGAATGATAATTCATATCAAAACTAAAGTTTATTATTCAAAATAAACAAAATAAGTTGTTAAATCAAAAATTCAATTAAAATAATTAAAATATACAAAAAATTACAAATACAGGGTTGTTACAGTAATATGAAAGGGTTTTGAAATGGCATTTAACTTTGGAGTTTTTGAAGAAGCTTTCCTTGTTAAAGATAATAGGTTAAGGGTATTAACCCTGTTTTATTTGAAAAATGCTTACAAGGAAAATTAACCGGAGAGATTTATATTATTATGTTATGATCGGTTGCCATTTGAGCTTCTTCTATAAACACATTCACTTTATATTCAACCCATAACTACAGTTTGAAGTATTAAAGGTAGAATAACCAGCTAGGTTAACTCGGTACTAAATGTAATTTGAGTTAACTCCTGTCTGAGTAGAGTTGCATCCATAAGGTCAGGTAGACTAGAATATAGGATGCCCAGAGATTGATCAAAGAGTTGTTAGTTTAGATAGGTTCATAACAAAACCCATGAAAACTATATCTGGAAATTGTTATTGGAAGGGGCCAATAGGTTCTTAGTGATTCCATGAAAACTATATCTGGATAGATTATTGACAGAGATCAATAGGTTCATAGTTAATCCATGAAAACTATGATATAAGAGAAGTTATTGGAGATCCTAATAGGTTCATAGTGAGCCCATGAACACTATAATTGGATGAAGTTATTGGTAGATACCAATAGGTTCCTAGTGAACCCAATTCCATGAAAACTATATCCGGATAGGTTACTGATAAAGATCAATGGGTTCACAGTTAACCCATGAAAAGTATAATATGAGTTAAGTTATTGGAGATCCCAATAACTTCATAATGAGCCTATGAAAACTATAATTGGATGAAGTTATAGGTAGATACCGATAGGTTCTTAGTGAATCCATGAAAACTATAAAATCAGATAGATAGTCGTAGGCATTAAACATGTTATTAGTTATCCCATGAAAATTATTAGGCTAATGGTGACCCTAGAAACTATAACAGAGATAGATAGTCAAATGAATGGGGATGAGAAATCTAGAATATATTGCATGTTTGCATATCATCATGATATACTTTATTATGTTATGTTAAACCATTGTGGATGCAGGTGCATAGTATATGGTTATCATAAATTTTGGCTAAGATACTAGTGAGGGGAAAGCCCGTTCCGCTAAGCGACGCATTCTCACTAGATATCTATATGGTTTGAGGTGGTAAGTTATTATTCACTCCAGGCTTTATATCTGACTCGAAGTTTATGTTTCCCCCTTAAACTCTCGGGTGCTCAATTTTGAGTAGTTTGAGAGTTAAGGTTTTCAGATCCTCCTTTAGACGAATAAGCTTCTAAAGACATGCAGGAGGCAAGCTAGCTATTAGGAGTTCTTTTCTGTTTAATTCTGCTGTGTTTGGTTGTATTGGAAAAGTTGTTTATTTGCCTATATTTAGACTCTGATCAACCAAGTGGGCATCTTCATAAGTCGCTCTTGGCGTATTTTGTAATAGTTATATTTTCTCTGAATGTGGTTCACGCAATGGAATAATGTAATGAATTTGAAATATGATTTGTTGTGGAATGAGAAATTTTTTTTAAGTTGAGTTTAATTTTTTTACTATATATATGTTTCTGCTATATCAATGAACTTGAAATATGATTTGTTGTGGAATGAGAATTTTTTTTAAGTTGAGTTTAATTTTTTTACCATATCTATATGTTTCTGCTATATCAATGAACTTGAAATATGTTTTGTTGTGGAATGAGAAATTTTTTCTAAGTTGAGTTTAATTTTTTTACCATATCTATATGTTTCTGTTATATCAATGTATCTAACATTATCGAATTTGATCACTGAGAATTAATAATTATGGATGACTACAACATCTGTAGCTGTTAGTTTTGGACCTTTAAATGGGGGATGTTACAATGTTCTACACCCTAGACATTATATATTATACTGATATGGTATATTCACTCATTGAATGGTTGGTTTCATTTGAGGGGATAACCGTTACGGTAATACGTGCAGTCTTAATAGTTACTATTACTATCGATCTTAACCAGATATTAGTTTAGATCCTTTTATGAAATTCATAACCCCATTATTAATACTTTGTTTATACAATTAAAATACTTTAAGATACTTATAACAGGTTTTAAAACATTTTCTTAAAATATTACTTTGAGACAATTATAAAACACTTTAAAACTAGGAAAAACCATGTTTTCTGTATATTTAAAAATAAACCCACTTTTTTTAAATTTTGTAACCACTTCTTAAAAATTCATAAAAATGCTAAACCACTTCTAGAATAATCTAATAAGAGTCATCAAACATAGATAAGAAAAATGAAACCAAATGCTTAATTTAAAAGTTCTTTCCAAACCTTTAGAGTCCATAAGCAAAGGCTAAACGAGATAGTTTTGCACAAGTGTAAATTTGACCACTTTTCGATATGTTACTTAACTTTTCAACGTCTAAATTTTTATATCAATAAGCGTGCACAATATATATCACAAATATAGTAAGACACCCCTAAGGATCTCTCTACAAAGTTCCATAGAAATTGACGAACACAAGACAATTCCTAAGTCCATTTATAGCTACTATCACTATAAAAGCACTTTCAGATCTCAGTACCATCAGAGCCAATGTCCGACTAAAATCTATACACATTCTTTCAGGACTACGCTACAAGCCATACAAGTCCATTAAAGTTCACTCAAATCCATACATATGGATTACATATGTCATTTTCTTTCAAAGCAAGAATCAGCACCAATATTACTTCATATGTCAATATCAATTCGAACAACGTATAAGTAATCAACCACAAGCACATATACACAAAATTTCATTCAATGTGGTGATTAAGTTCACCCTTAACCAAAAAACAAGCATTTCAAAGCAACCAAGCCCTTTTCTCCACCTTGCAAACACCTTGCTTCCTTCCTTCTCCTAACTTTGCACTAGATGTTTTCCTCTCCTCCTAGATAATAGCTCACGGCCTATAGATGTGGGGAGAATTTGGCTTTGATTCTTCAAGATATGACTTGCTAGGAGGTGTTGTGATGTTTCCACAAGGCTCTACTCCAAGTTTGAGTTCAATTGAAGTTGCTTTGAATTTATTTTTCTCAAGAAATTTGCGAAGAGGAAGACATGAAAAGAGTTTCATTTTATTTTCTAAACTTTGCAAAAGTGGTTCAAGAGGTATGCACTTCCTTATATAGTCTCAAGATAGTGTTGCCTAGCCTTTCTTTCACCTATAACTCCCCCCAACCATGCGATGGAAGACTCACCCCTCCACATGTCCATCACTTCTCCTTTGCATCATTTACCAATCATGGAAGGCTCTCCCCTCCACATGCCCATCACTTCTCCCTTTCACACTCAAATATCTCTTATCCATAAGAAACTTCTAGAATGTTCCATTTGATTAATGAATGAAAGTATGTTAATTAGTTCATAATGTCTTTATATGTTCATTAGCTTAGCACAAAAGAGTTCGAACAACTTATATCGATTAAAAAGCTGTTTATCGATAAACCGATTTACGATCACATTATTGATTTTTTTTCGAAGTATTTATTTTTGTAAACAAACTTCACAAAAAAGTTTCTTATCGACATTCATTAATTGAAAGATGATAATTAAGGTTATAAAATCTCATTTTTAACACTTAACTATATTTCAAAATGTTTTGATATTTGAAGATAAAGTGTTTGAATTTTCATGTCACTGCTTTCTCCCCCACTTGGAACATTTCGTCCTCAAAATTCAAACAAGAATGATAACCAAAGAATATAAAAGAAACAAATATCTGTGTGTATAGCATATTGTTGAAACTATATATAAAATAAACTGCAAACTAAAATGCATTTTAAGCGACTCTACCTCAAGCGATGAGTACACTACAAAAGATATACGATATTAACATAAGAAGGAACCCTTAATCTATAAGCAACTCTGGACAGATCTCCCTAAAAATGTCCTCCATCTTCCTTTTACAAAACCGAGCTTTACGCTCCACTACTCTTTATTAACCTATCAAAGAATAAGCATATTCCAATACTCAATAGCATTCACAACTACTAGCAACAAAGCTCATAGTTTTCTCAGATTCGAAACTCTCCCATCGCCCAAGGACGATAAACAATATACTAAGCATACCTTACGATCGACAGCCTTAGGTTATCACTTAGATGATTATTCATGCTACCTTATAACAAATAGAAGAGTCATTCTCCAAGCTGTTATAGCATATCAGACAAATGTACTAAAGCCCGTACGATGTATGTAGATCATCCGTATGCAATATCCATTCTGATTACTTACTCGATCACATTAATTTCACTTCCAAACTAGTTTAGATTACTTGACCTCTCTAGTGCAGACTCCAATCTGGTTCCTTGATTGGAAACCTATGCCTTCTTTACATAGCCATATGCTATGATAAAAAACATCAGGATCGTATCACGAATCCATACCGAGTGTTGTCATTAAGAACGAGTGAAAAACCCTTGTTTGTACCGACGTAAATTACCTCAAAACCATGTACTCGAATACTGGATCAAGAATAGTCGTGCGAATAAAACATCTACGTACAACTTACATATTTACCGTGTTAGTTTCTTAACTATAACAATATCCTTTAAATCACATTCTTCTATACAAATAGTATATCACTCAATACTAAGTTCATTTATGAATCATTTCATAAAACATTAACTTCAAGTTTATAAATATTTAGTAAGTTAAGTTTATACTCGTATAATACTCTACAACATCTAAGAGTATATACAAAACATCAAATTCATCTTATTTAACATGGATGATTAATGATTCGAACTTGTTTTAACTTACTACCTTTTCAAATTCAAGTGTTATATAAACTCAACGTTATATTTTTACAAGCATTTTACTTTAGGTTCTATAACAATTCGGAAATTTTTGACCATCCAAAATTGACGAAAATCCTATTTCATTTTAACGAATGAAAAATACCCAATAACAAATCATAATGTGATGCACATACACACTGTCCTAATGCACAGGCTACGTGTGCTTGTGAAATAACTTAACAAGAAAACTTTAGTATTAAACACCGGTTTTCATTTCAAACCAATTTGAAATACTATACACATATAACTTTTTTATATCAAATCATATATTCGAGATTTAAATCAATATTCGTCTTTACCAAAACAACTTGTAGTAAACTACTATAATAGCATCTTCTATTTTGAAACCCGAAAATGAATGTAGATGATGTTGTTGTCTTTATCTGAATTATTTTCAAGCAACAGAAGTGAGTTCAGTACATCTTAACCTATACTTTTCGGACTTAACCAAAATCATTTTAAAGCGATACCAAATACTTCGCAATATTACTAAGTACCATGATCTCAATTTCGTAAACAAATTTCCTAATTATTTACTTTCAAATAGTACTATTTTTTTTAAATCTTGAAAAACATTTTCAAAGACACTGGGATTTAAGTTCTCAATTCTCGGCTTACATCATTTTTGTTATAAATCATATTTTATAAACTATACCTATATAAAACAACTTTCTTATATAAAATCCTTTCACAAATGTTTATTAACAAAATACCTTATTTTTCCTTTAGATTAAAATAAACATCTTTTACTAAATTTAACTTTTATAAAAGTTAATTTATAACCCAATATTATCGTTGAATGGATTTTAGTCAAATTGTGAAACTCAATTCACATGGTGTTCGTTTAAATGCGTCTATAAATATTGTCTACCTACCACATGCGGTGAAAAGGTAGAACTGCCTATGAACTGGTCGAGCGCAAATCAACGATCAGTATGTAATAGTCAGGCTCATAAACTCGCCGAGCATGGCTAAGCTAATTAACAAGGGAAAATAGATAAAATCATCAATCCTTATATGAATTAGACCACACTATTAACTTATATTATATACAAATAATATATAGTAAATACATATAAGGTTATATATTATATAATACACTCAACTCATGCTAGGACATTCCATTGCTCTATCTCTTAGTGAGTCATACCCAACCAAAGCCAAGGTTCTCGCTTAACCTTTAGCTCTGATACCAAATATAACAACCTGACTTTTCGACCCTCAAATATCGACACTAAATACATCAATGGTATTCATATGTCGAAAGCCCAAGTGCCAAAAAGACAGATATTTAGGGTAAAATAATAATGAAAAACAAAGAATAGAACATGAAGGAAAGAACACAACATCAAATCATACAACGGAATGATAACATATAATACCAAAAGATAATACGCACTATTACTAATATAGCATTTCTGTAACGACCCAGAATTTCTGTTAATTAAAATTTGTATATTTAATTGATTTTAAATATTAATAAGTGAAATTAAACAGTCGAATAAATTTTATTTCGAATAATTGGATTTAATTGGATAATTAAATCGATAATTTAATAGTTGAAATTACAGAAATAATTGGAAATTGGGTTTAGTATGATTAAAAATTGATTTGTAAAATTTTATTTAATCATATTGAAGTTAGAATAATGTTATAGAACTTTTAAAATTGATTTTAAGTTAATTTGTGAAAATTGAATATTTTAACATTTAATTGACGAGTTAAAATATCCATTTTCAAACAGTCTCAGATTTCGACAAAACTAGTTTCATCGGATCCGTAATTTAAATTATTGTATGGTTTCAAATTTCGTGTTAATCGGATTTACCGCTTGTCCGGAGCAAGCCAAAACGCCTAGAGAATAGTTTAATCGATTTAATTTAAAATCGATCGTTTATTGCCGTAACTCACGCAGATGATCGAATTAGCTTCCGAAACCTATTTCATTGTGTTCGGAATGCGGGGTAAACCTTAGAAACGTTAGCCGGCATGCTTCGTTTGGAGTTCGGAAAATTTTGGATGAATAGTGTTTTTGGAATTTTTCTATATAAGCACCTTTAATATTCACATTTACAACAAGAATAAAACCCTAACCTAATTTACAGTAGCCGCCGCCTCCCACTATACCAATGGCCGAAAATTCATAACTTTCATCTCCAATTATCTTCAAATCTGTGAATCAATCCGAGAAACTTTCAACTACAACATTGTAGAACACATCACGAACTACAAAATCAATGGCTATGATCATTTAACTCGAAGTGGATCGATGGGAATTTGAGCTTAAATCCATCACGTTCGGCACGTTTTTCGAGACAAATTACACGACCGAGCGGCACGTGGCTTCGGCCGATGGTAGTGCTCGTGTGGGCGCTTCAAACCATGGTGGCCGATCATCATCTCGTCCAGCGTTGGTCGAGCGGCTATTATGGTTTGGGCTGTTTTTTGGGTTCGGCTTCGTTCATCTGGGAAGAAGATGAGCATTTGCGTTCGGCAGCCCTGATGGAAGCAAGCAGAAATCAACGGCTTGGATTGGATAAGGGTATAAAATATAAAATGAAAGTGTAAATTGAATTTTATTAAATTGTATAAACTTTGAAATGACATAACTTTGTCATACGAGGTCGAAAAATTATGAAACAACTTGCATTGGCTTCGTTTTGTCAAGCACTACGCTATGGAGCTAGTTTGGTGTCGTTTGGAGCTAGTTTGAATTTCGGGTAAAATTAAACGTGCGTTTGATTTTATTCGAAATAAAACACGAAAAACTGAATTGAAATCAAGGTGAGAACTTCTCACTCAATCGAATTGTTTCGATTTAAATTTTAAATAGTTAGATTTAAAATTTGTTGATTGTATTCCTGAATGATAAATTATTATCTGTTATTGATTGAAATAGACATTATACCTCGTTAGTAAGAAGAGGTTATTTCTTAAAAACATATACCACGTTAATTTCACTACAAAGTGAAATTGGTATTATATATGTACTTGGAGTTGATTTTCTCGCATTATATAGCGGATGAGACCCTATTGCGCCGTATAATAGCGGATAATATTTTATAAATCCCATATACCACGATATTCTGTATTGGAACGGAATTGGTATTGTGCTAATGTCTGTGGATGCAAGGAAACAGGTTGGAGGGATCCAACTGGATTCCTCACCAGTATTTATTTGATTACAGATATTGTGATATTAGATTGATTATCATATCAATATATGATGCTTGGAAGTCGTGATTGACTATTTGGTGCTGTTGCATCATTGGATCCATTTTTGAAGTTTTAAAATAATGATTTTGATTTTAAAAAGAATTTTAAAGTGATTTTTGAAAGTATACGTTTTATTAAATTTTGAATTGTTAAAATAAATAAACCTTATAATTTTATTGTTATAAAAGTTATATTTTTGGAAAATAGTACTTAAGTATGATTTTGGAGTTATATAAGTTTTAAATAACGTTTTGTAAATTATTAAAAGGATTGGTTTATTTAAATTGAGATTTTTGAATTATTATAAACAGTTTATATAAAAGATTTCTAAGATTAATATTTATAAATTAAAAATATATGAATTGTGAAATGAGTTTTATTAAGTGTTAAAATGAAGTATAAATGGATTTCACAAGTGAATAAAATTTATAGATTTATAAATTGTGAAGTTATGAAATGAATAGATTTTGTAAAATAAAAGATTTATAAATAATTAACTTATAAATCGGATTTTGGGTATAAACTTGAGTTATATAAATTGAATTGGATAATAAAGGAGATTTATAATTGAAGTTTTTAGAAATAGAAATGGAATTTATAAACATTGTTTATAAATTCGAAATCAATTGAATTTGATAAATTTAATATAGAAGGTTATTAAAGGAGATATATTCGCGATTTCGGATAGCGAATTATCCTTGAAATAAAATGTGTAGAAAATATTGAATTTGGTTAGTGAAGTATATTCATGATTTTGGACAGTGAATATATTATTAAATAAAATGGATATGTTTTGAGAAAATGAATATTATAAAATGAAGTTAATTGTTTTAACGATGTATTAAATTGTGTTAAACATCAAAACCATAGATTTCAACATTCATTGTTGAAATAGACGTTTTCGAGAAACAAGGAAAAGATGGACTATAACACTGTTGTTATAGTAAATGATTTTCGTAAGGAAATGTTTTTGTATAGTATTGAGATTTATATATCTATATAAATTTCGAATCACTATACTAGTGATTTTGGGTCTTCGTAACAATGTTTTACACAACATTCGTTTTGGCCCAAATAAATGTGTTTAAGAGAATGTTTTCCTTAAAGAATGAAATATATACTTAATTTCGATTTAAGTATATTGAATATATTTCAAGTGTTGAAAATAAATGGATTTGTAAATTACTTATTATTAAATAAGTATGGAAATGTTTTTCCAATATGAAGTGAATATTTTGATATTTTATCTTTTAAAGATAAATCGAAAATGAATATTAGAAATCGATTTGAAAATCGTATATTCATTGATATTTTGGAATTGTAAATTCACTATGGAATTTATAAAAGAAAGGGAAATTTGTTTAAAAATAAACGATGATTTATTTTTGAAGTGTGGGAATAAATTTACGGATTTGGAACTTAAATATAAAGTAAATCGGTAAGGATTTATTTAATTGGTTTGAATGAACCATTTTGAAATGAAAATGAATAAAGATTTGTGAATATATCCCGTATAGGGAAACGATTTGAAATTTGTTTTCAAAAGTGGTAAAGGTGAAAAGTGATTTGAAAATTTGTTTTCAAATGGTTGAAGTGTGGAAAATATATATATCTTGTAAAGATATTTTGGAAAGTAAATAATTTGGGAAATTATTTGGAATCTAGTGATGTTGAGCATGCCTATTGATAGTTAAATAACCGACTATCAATATTTACCTTTAAATATGTATTTGTTGTGAATTGCTTGAATTTGAATGCCACACTTATTTTCGAAATAAGCGCTCACTATTCGGGTTAGCCGGGAAAGGACCTTGGGGTCGTATAACCCATTCCGAATATGTGATATGTCGTTATGGATTGCATTTGATGACCGGTGTTGAAGACCGGATATTTGCGAAAATGGAAGGATTCTTGTCGAATGTTTCTGCACCGGCCGATCTCCGATATAGAAATTTATTACGCTTTGTGATGGAAGTCCGGTCGTGATTAGTGAATATCCGGATTGCAATGACTTCTTTGTAAGTGCCTTCGGTTTCGTTCGATTCCGGAACGGACCTGTATGGATGTGTGTCTGACATTACAATTTGAGATGCTGGTTTCTATCAAATATGTTTCCGTTGGTGGCGGAGAATTTATTCTCTTAGCTTAACACCCTTAGAGGTTATGTAGTTGATGGTTACTAGTGATACATTCCCAAATTGGTAATGTGGCATACGAAGTGCTGTTGATCAATTGTTGATCGAAGCATGGCTTTGTATAAAGCGTAGCTTTGTGGACGAGACTTCGTTGGACCTCACACCCCGGAAATGGTCAAAACAGGAAGGATGCGGCAAGGTTATTAGGGGGATAGCGTCCGTTTAGTGTATGTCATTCCTTCTGGATAGAGGATGGTATGGAGCCTAGATACTTAACCTATGTTGTTGCTGCAAATTTATTACTTTGTGGTTGTTGGAATCGAGGATCCTCAGATATAGATCGGTTACGATCGAGGAATGACATATTCGTGTCAGTAGTTACCTAGTTTGAAAGGTAAACCGGCCTTGTGTTGGCAGAGATCCGGTTAGGTTCTCGGGTCGTCTTTCCAAAGGCATACCCATGCGGCAATGGGAAGTTCCTTTGCCTGACTATCTGTTGGAAATCCAAAGAAACAATACGAACCTTGTACGGTTTTAGTTGTAGAACTTGCCGTCTAATATGGTAGCTATAGTATGCATAATATAATGGTACCTATACTGGCTAAGATTTATATTCTACTTTCGAAATGGTTTCTACACTATGCACTAATAATAATATCAAAAATGATTTGATTTTACGTAGTAAGCATTTTTGATTATCATAAGGAGAAATCTCCCCAAGTCTGCGTTTGCATTGTGTGTGTGCCGGGAAACCTTATGGTAGTTTCATTTTTTTAAAAGCATTTCGAATTGAATTTAAAAATATTCCTCTGTTTTGTTTTTAAAAGAAAACTGTTTTAAGTTCTCACACCACTCCCATGACTGACTTGGAGTTTATTGTTTTCTTTCCTAAACTCTGGGTGCCCACCAATTTCCACACGGGCAGTCTAGAGTCGGGTTATCAAGATATTCTGGAATTCAGGAGTTGCCGGAGGCAAGCTGGATGGCACGGCGTATTCACTAGTATATAGTATTTCTTTTTCGCTGTTTGTTGTTGTTTGATGTTGTACACTCTGATGATGCAATGTAATGTAATATGATGTAATGTAATAATTGATATAGTTCTTTGCTTAAAGATTATTCATTTATCTATTATATGTTGTTCCGCTGCGATTGTGAGATTCTGATATTGTTTTGTTGTTTCTTTCTGTTATGTTCTATCTTTTTCTCTCTTCTCTATCTTCTACCTCTTCTTTAACCCTAACGGTACGGTTTTCCGGCCTTCGATTGCTCGGTAGTTGATACAGTGGACGTATTGATGTCGGTTTTCGAGCGTCGAAAAATCGTAAACGTTACATTTGGTATCAGAGCATATGGTTAAGTGACAACCATGGCTCTGTTGGGAATTACTCATTAGAGATAGAGTCAGTAGTACTCTAGAATGAGTTTGAGTGTAATAATATATACGAGTGCGTATTTGTTAGTGAATATGAAATTGTTTAATATTGTGATGATTGGTTTGTTGAGTGGTATATGGATTCTGGTCAACACGAGTAATTAACGTTGTTGATAGGGATCTCTCAACACTTGTACAGAACAATTTGACACGATATTATTTAAAATAGGGTAAATGAAATAATTTTACCTTGATTATATTTTATATATAAAGGAATAATTTTTCAGAATTTTTTTTTTGAAAGTGTATATATATGATTGTTTGGTTGTTGAAAATGTAAGAATATATACAAGTTATTAAAGGATGTTTGAATAATTTAAATAAGAAAACAATTGTAAAAGAATGAAATTATATAAGCAAATGAATTATAAGTGTGGAATTATAATCAACATGATTTACAATTGTGAAATAATCTTATATATAAGTAGTGAAACTATATGAATGTATTTGTATATATGAGTTATAAATAAAAGAAATATTTTGAAAGAATAAATAAATTTGATTTAAACCAGAATTTAATCCCGGGAATTTTGAAAAGTGTTTTAAATGTAATGAAAACAAGGGTTTTGGGATTTAAAACTCTTGGGAATGTTGAAATGTTTTGCAAAGTATTGAAGAAAACGATTGAATATTATTTTAGGAAATATTTTTGGAGGAAAATTGTTTTAAAATGAATTCGTGGAAGTGAGGAAGCACTGAACTCACTTCGGTCACTGGAAAATAATCCTGATGATGATGGCCACATCATTAGAATTCATTTTCGAGTTTCTAAAGTGATGGATTGCTTCCATAGGAAATTGGGTTTGAGTTGATTATAATTTCAAAAATGGTTTTGGAGTAAAAACCGGGTAATTGAATTCTGGAAACTCTATCTAGATAATGTGAAAAGTTAAAATGAACCAACTATTGAACCTATTAAGCGATGTTGATATTAATAAAATAAACAAATAAAGATGAATGAAAATTTTAATCCTGGAATTAAAGTTTAACTTGAATGAATGGAAGTGAAAAAAAAGGATATTTGAATTTAACTCAAGATAAATTGAATAAAATTGGAATTTGAAAATTGAATTAGAATTGGATATAAGTTGAAATATAAAATGACTTTAATTGAGAAATGGAAATTTAAGTTAAATTAAACAAATGATGTTTGAAATGGAATATATGTAACGACTCGGATTTTGCCCGCTCGAAAATCGACATCCATACTTCAAATCGTATTCGAATGTCATAGATTCGACCGTTCAAATCCGATTCGCCGGAGCTTATAACAATCATTAAGTAAATAACACAGCGGAATAAAAAGAATAATACATTGATATACAGCTTTGATACAATATCTGATACAACAGATGATCCAATAGATATCAATATACATCAGAGATATGATACAATAAAATAGCAGCGGAAAAGAAAATAGATAACATCTAGCAGCGAAACAAATAACTCTAAGATAGTCTTCAAGGAAGAACTCCAGAACTGCAACTCCATTTCCAAGAATCAATCCAGCAATAGCTCGAACTCCCAATAACGATGCACCAAGATAACCAAGACTGGTGCGATCCAAAGACTGAACTAACTCCAGATAATCTGTTAAATCTAGCTATCTGAAAAACCCCAACTCTAGACTGCTCGTGTAGGAAATAATGAGCACCCAGAGTTTAGGAAAGAAAACAATAAACTCCGGATCAGTCGTGGGACTGGTGTGAGCAACAAAAACAGTTTATCTTTTAAAAACATTCAACAAAAGATTTTCTGAGTCAATTCGCAATGCTTTTGAAAAATGAGACTACCATAAGGCCTCCCGCACACACACACATGCAAACGCAGAATCGGAGGAGATTTCTCCTTATGATAGTCAAAGATGCTTGATACGCATTTAAAATAACATTTGATATTATTATTAGTGTATAGTGTAGGAAAAATTCATTTCGAAAGTAGAATATAAATCATAGCCAGCATAGACATTTCGAACTATGCCTACTATAGCTACCATCCAAACAGTGGTGACCACCATAAGTGAATGGCAGGTTCTACAACTAATACCGTACAAGTTTCGTATTGGGAATTGGATTTCCAACAAATGGTCAGGCCAAGGAACTTCCCATTGCCACTGAGAATGCCTCTGGAAAGACACCCCCGAGAACCAAACCGGAACTCTGCCAACACAAGGCCGGGTTACCCCTTAACTGGGTAACTACTGACACGAGCACGCCATTCCCCGGTCCTTTAGGACCTTTTCAACCGAGCGCTCGATATCCAACATCACACCATAATAAATAGAGTGTTTTCAACATGAGTAAGTATCTGGGCTCCATACCATGATACCACCCCTTTCCAGAAGGAAATGCACATACCCTAAGGGGAGCTACAGCAACCCCTAATAACCTTGCTGCATCTTTCCTGTTTTGACCATTTCCGGGATGTGAGGCTCGACGAAGTCACGTCCACAAAAACATACTTTATACAAAAGCCATGCTTTGGGTCAACTAATGATCAACACAATGATCACTAAGATAGACGATCAAATAAATGATCCTATCACAAATAATCAACACAATGATCATTTCAGCAACACTTGGCATGTCACATTACCAAAATGGGATATATCGCTGATAACTTCAACTATATAACCTTTGAGCACATACGTCTCAAAGAAGGGTGTTAAGCAAAGAATAAATTCTCCGCCACCAACAGAAATATATTTGAAAGAAATCGGCTTTATATCTCAACTTGTAATGTCAGGCATACAATCCATACAAGTCTGTTCTGGGTTCGAACAGAACCGAAGGCACTTCCAAAGAAGTCCTTGCAATCCGAATATTCACTAATCACGTTCGGACTTCCCATCACATATGGAGTTTCTATACCGGCGCGACTCGGTGCAGAAACAATCGATAGGTCATCCTATCGCTCTCGCAAATACCCGGTCTTCAACACCGGTCTTCAAATGCTATCCATAGTGACATATCACCTATTCGGAATGGGATATATGACACAAAGGTCCTCTCCCGGCTAAACCGAATAGTGAGCGCAATATTTCAAAAACAAATGGATATTGGGATTTCAATTAAGTCACAACTTAATAATTCAAAACTTTATTTCAAATGGTTTAATCCAATTTCCATTTCAATCTTTAACAAAAAGATTCATTTTCACAACCTTTGACGGTTTAAACAATTTTCACATTTTAATCTTTTAAACAAAAGATTCATTCACAGATTTTTCCAAATCAATTTTCATTTCAATTTGATTAACTCGTTAAATCTTTAAATCAAAGATTTAACTTATAGCCTTCAAAACAATTTCATTTCAATTTAATTTAAACAAATCATCAATTTAAATCTGTTAAAAATAAACAGATTTAATTCATAGCTTTGAAAAAGAATCATCTATAACTTAGGAAAAATCCTTCTCTATTCAATCTTGAAATTCCCCTAATTAACTGGAATCTCAGTTCTTATCTAAAAGTGTTTATCATTTGGAAACAACAGTTTTCATTTTGGAAATCTGATTTATTTATACGAGTTGAAATCCTTGGGTTAAATTCAAATTCCCAAAACAATACTTTAAAAATGGTTTAACTCATATATAACTAGTATAATATCGTTAATCCCTAGTTTCAAATTACAGAATTCAATTTCAATATTGAATTTAAATTTAAATCAAATTATTTAAATTCTAAAACTTAATCAAGTAATTTAAAAATAATAATTTTTATTTTGAAATTCCATTCCAAAAGCTTTTCACATTTATTCCGATTCCATTTCCAAAACATTTGAATTTAAAAATTCAAATTTAACTATTTCAAAAATCTGTGACTTAATCGATTTCCTCGTGAAATCCATATTTGTGTGTGTATGGTGTGGTCCAGGGGTTTAACACAGTAGTGCACATCATTCAATCATGATAGATCAAATACAACAATATATCTGATAAGCGATATAAATTATAACGCTTATCTTTCATACACAGATTCACAGATATATATATATATATCACAGATAATATGCAGATGTATCATCAATAAATGAATAAAATACTCAGTTCAATCCACAGAACAAAATGTCACAGATTAGTTAGGGCAATCAATTCAAGGCATCTCATACAATATAAACATTCATAAGCAAGGTCAAGTATTTAATAGTCATTTATAAACAGGATTAATTTATCGTTTAATCCTAATCAATTCTATTTATTTTCAATTAAATTCATTACTTAAGAATCTATTTCCCAATCCTGATAAATAAATTACAAATCATTTGATATAATAAATTAATTTATCAATCGCTTTAATTTATTAAATTAACCTATGAACCAATTACATAATAAATTAACCCCTTGATTAATTATCTTAAGAAATTAGACTTTTAATCGATTTTCTTAATTATTAATGAATAAATCTTAAGTACAAATTATTAACTGCTCGATTATCATTAACGACATATATTAACTTGTCTTTAAGTACAAATTATCAATTATTAAGTTTTATGTAAAATAACTTGTTAAAGATATAAGTTTAAAAATATTCTTAACTTAAATAATTTGAATTATTTTAAAACCTTTGATTACCAATTTCAACTTATCAGTAATTATTCATTTGAAAAGAATAGTTTTTAAAAATCAAATTTAACTTAGATTTAAAAGTTAAAAACTGAAAAACGTTATCACTCTAGAGCTGCTTCGAGTAAAAGATGGAAACACGCGTAAATTTCCCGAGTCTCTCCCCTGCCTTCACGCAGCTCCTTTCACCCCCTAATCCTATCTTCTTCCCTCCTCTCTTTTTCTTTAAAACTGTTAAGTAAAAAAAAAAAGACACGAAGCTACACACGCAAAACTCGACCAAAAACCCGTGTTCCTTCTTCCCCAAAGATGCAACATCATCAGGCATTGAACAATACCACGTGCACGTGCACGTCGCCGGCGGTGAACTCCAGACACCACCAACACCTCGAGCAAGTCGAAATTCATCCACGTATCAACTCTAGCTCGCAACATTCCCCATTACTTGTGCGAAAACAAATTCGAGTATATACTCGAAAACCTGGAACACGAATGCCTTCCCACCCCCAAACCTGTCAACGGCAGCTGCTCCCTCCACCGACCACCAGAAAACCTCCACCACCGGCCACGAACTCGACACATCCTCACCTAACTCCCCTTGGAAGGTCGTGCAGCTCGATGCACGAGAGGAGGCGCGGTGGTCAAAAGTTCATCACCACAAAAATTAGGGTTACCAACTTCAAATCACTGCCCCCTTCGCCACCGCCACCGTTGGCACCTCCAACTATTTTTCCCATCACCTCTGCAAGTTCCTCCATCTCCTCGCACAACCCCATCACGAACTTCGATGCCAAACTCCGGCAATCGACAAAAATGTTGATTTCGATCAACAAAGAATATCACAACCATTACTTAACTAAAAATCATGATTTAAGTTTTGGAATTCATCATTTGCTACAGAGATTCAGAGTATATTCTTGAATTTATAATTTAAAAAGTTTAGTTTTTCTCTTATTCAAACTTTTCTCTGTTATTTTTGATTTCCAGAACCATATTCAATTTTTATTTAACTTAAATATAACCTAAACTCTAAATCATGTTGAAACAAACCATTTCTGTTTGTGTTATAAATCCTAGAAGCTATTTGATCAAGTGGTAAAATAATCTGAATCAACTCAAACCTGAGAACAAAATGAACAAGTTTGTTTACAGAGACTTTAATATGGTCTCAGACCACATCCACTTGCACAAAAGATTTCATAAATACAAATCACACTTATCTCTGATTTTAAACTTGCAATTTGTTTAAATACTTAAGCTTTAAGTTACCCATAGCAAATGCAAAACAGAGCAAGTTCAATGTAGAGGGTTTTTTTGAATTTACAGGTTTCAATATACAGAACTTCATCACACAAACACCCAGAAAATGAATAGATAAATATTCATACCATATATTTAAGCATCCAACAGATTCAAACCTTTAAGTTATAAAACAAAAGTTACTCACTTGTTAAAGAAGATGAACAGAGCTCATGTTGACACAGGCTTGAGATTTTATTTGCTGAAGCTTAAGTTGAACTTGTAAAGATTTCTTTTCTTCTTTTCCAGGCTTGTAATGATATCTAAGTTTGAAAGTTGAGATGGTATTTCTTTTCTTCTTTCAATTATGGTGGATGAAACTGAAGTGAGGGAGGTGATAATATAGAAGAGTTTACAGGGTAATGCAATTTGTACAATAGGCATGTTGAAGTGGCTTGCATTAAATGTTTGAAACATGTTGCATTAATTAGTTATAACTTTATGCAGGCTATATTTTATTTCTTCCATTTGTTTACTAGCTTATACTTTTTAAATTATGTATGTACTTAGAGATGTTTTGTTTGTACTTGTTTGCTTTTACTTTATGTTTCTATCATATACTTGCTGTTTACAGCCTACATCTTTTACATAGAAGATGTTTATATTTTACTTTGTTTTATTTGTATCTGTTCATATGCATACATTTGTTTTAGTTTTATGTTTTGCCTGCATATTGTTTAAGTGTGCATACATATTCTTGTTTGTTTATATACTTCATGTATGAAGATATGTTGGTGGATTCTACTTTGCAAGCCTTTCATATGTATATGTTTCTATTTCAATTTCTATTTTTTTTTTCTTTTGTTTTTTTTTTCTTTTAACTTGTATTTATAATATTACTTTACAAATAAACTTCTATTTTAAAATTGTTGTTTAAATTTGGCAAATGTTCTACTTTCTATTTTTATAAAAATCTATCTTATATTAATTTCTATTTCTAGAATAAATAATAATTATTATTATTTTACTTCAAATTTATTATCTTATGTTATTTTATAAACTCAAATCATTATTAACCATCAATTCAAATATTTATTATTACTTATTTATTTATTTTATACTCATGTCAAATATCTGTATTTTATGATTATTTTTAAACCATTTACTTGAGATTTTAACTCAAGTTCAATATATACATATATATTATATAAAATTTGCTCATATATACCCAAATATATATATATTCAAAATATATACACATATTTACAGTATTTTAAATGTAAATGATTTATACAGAATATATTTGAACTCGGGGAAACTCGCATCACTTAATCGATTAATTTTACAAATTTTATTCAAAATGAAATTACTTAACAATTTTAAATTCAAAAATTCAATTAATTATCAATTTAAATATTTATAAAATCCGGGGTCGTTACAGACTTCCCCCCTTAAAAGAATTTCGTCCCCGAAATTTGCAGGCACGAAAACAACACAGAGATAGACAGATTCGATCTCTTATAATTCCTCAAACATAAGATGTGAATTCCAAACTCAAGTCGGAATATCTCAGAATACGTACTAATTTGTCCCTCTTCGGACTTCGATTAACCTAAGAAATTTCAAAATTTGGTTTCAAACGAAATCGATTTATCGATACAATTCGATTATCCTTCATATTCTATTAATCAATTTAACTCAATTAAAATTTTCAATTTCTAATTCATTTATTAGAGTTTAAATCGAAAAGCCGATAAGAAATCGATGAAGTACGAAGTAATAATTTTCTGCAACGATTCGTAAGGCCACCATCACATCGAAACTTCTTTCTGGAGCTGTCGCGAAGAATTCAAAAGAATTTAGAAACGAATCAAAGAAAATTGATAAGAAAGATGTTTCCACTGTTGTTACAGAGTATCGACCAATTATAGTCGTATTTCTCTGTCCCCTATCTCGTTCTCTTCTTGCACTCATACTTACTATCAGTAGATAGCAAGAGAATTTACTGAGGCATCCAAACAGATATCTTAGGGATTTACTCATTCTAGGATTTACTTCATCCTATCTCTAATGAGCTACTTAATGTGTTACACTCCTGAGCTAAAGTTTCACCTTAGCTCTGATACCAAATGTAACGACTCGGATTTTGCCCGCTCGAAAATCGACATCCATACTTCAAATCGTATTCGAATGTCATAGATTCGACCGTTCAAATCCGATTCGCCGGAGCTTATAACAATCATTAAGTAAATAACACAGCGGAATAAAAAGAATAATACATTGATATACAGCTTTGATACAATATCTGATACAACAGATGATCCAATAGATATCAATATACATCAGAGATATGATACAATAAAATAGCAGCGGAAAAGAAAATAGATAACATCTAGCAGCGAAACAAATAACTCTAAGATAGTCTTCAAGGAAGAACTCCAGAACTGCAACTCCATTTCCAAGAATCAATCCAGCAATAGCTCGAACTCCCAATAACGATGCACCAAGATAACCAAGACTGGTGCGATCCAAAGACTGAACTAACTCCAGATAATCTGTTAAATCTAGCTATCTGAAAAACCCCAACTCTAGACTGCTCGTGTAGGAAATAATGAGCACCCAGAGTTTAGGAAAGAAAACAATAAACTCCGGATCAGTCGTGGGACTGGTGTGAGCAACAAAAACAGTTTATCTTTTAAAAACATTCAACAAAAGATTTTCTGAGTCAATTCGCAATGCTTTTGAAAAATGAGACTACCATAAGGCCTCCCGCACACACACACATGCAAACGCAGAATCGGAGGAGATTTCTCCTTATGATAGTCAAAGATGCTTGATACGCATTTAAAATAACATTTGATATTATTATTAGTGTATAGTGTAGGAAAAATTCATTTCGAAAGTAGAATATAAATCATAGCCAGCATAGACATTTCGAACTATGCCTACTATAGCTACCATCCAAACAGTGGTGACCACCATAAGTGAATGGCAGGTTCTACAACTAATACCGTACAAGTTTCGTATTGGGAATTGGATTTCCAACAAATGGTCAGGCCAAGGAACTTCCCATTGCCACTGAGAATGCCTCTGGAAAGACACCCCCGAGAACCAAACCGGAACTCTGCCAACACAAGGCCGGGTTACCCCTTAACTGGGTAACTACTGACACGAGCACGCCATTCCCCGGTCCTTTAGGACCTTTTCAACCGAGCGCTCGATATCCAACATCACACCATAATAAATAGAGTGTTTTCAACATGAGTAAGTATCTGGGCTCCATACCATGATACCACCCCTTTCCAGAAGGAAATGCACATACCCTAAGGGGAGCTACAGCAACCCCTAATAACCTTGCTGCATCTTTCCTGTTTTGACCATTTCCGGGATGTGAGGCTCGACGAAGTCACGTCCACAAAAACATACTTTATACAAAAGCCATGCTTTGGGTCAACTAATGATCAACACAATGATCACTAAGATAGACGATCAAATAAATGATCCTATCACAAATAATCAACACAATGATCATTTCAGCAACACTTGGCATGTCACATTACCAAAATGGGATATATCGCTGATAACTTCAACTATATAACCTTTGAGCACATACGTCTCAAAGAAGGGTGTTAAGCAAAGAATAAATTCTCCGCCACCAACAGAAATATATTTGAAAGAAATCGGCTTTATATCTCAACTTGTAATGTCAGGCATACAATCCATACAAGTCTGTTCTGGGTTCGAACAGAACCGAAGGCACTTCCAAAGAAGTCCTTGCAATCCGAATATTCACTAATCACGTTCGGACTTCCCATCACATATGGAGTTTCTATACCGGCGCGACTCGGTGCAGAAACAATCGATAGGTCATCCTATCGCTCTCGCAAATACCCGGTCTTCAACACCGGTCTTCAAATGCTATCCATAGCGACATATCACCTATTCGGAATGGGATATATGACACAAAGGTCCTCTCCCGGCTAAACCGAATAGTGAGCGCAATATTTCAAAAACAAATGGATATTGGGATTTCAATTAAGTCACAACTTAATAATTCAAAACTTTATTTCAAATGGTTTAATCCAATTTCCATTTCAATCTTTAACAAAAAGATTCATTTTCACAACCTTTGACGGTTTAAACAATTTTCACATTTTAATCTTTTAAACAAAAGATTCATTCACAGATTTTTCCAAATCAATTTTCATTTCAATTTGATTAACTCGTTAAATCTTTAAATCAAAGATTTAACTTATAGCCTTCAAAACAATTTCATTTCAATTTAATTTAAACAAATCATCAATTTAAATCTGTTAAAAATAAACAGATTTAATTCATAGCTTTGAAAAAGAATCATCTATAACTTAGGAAAAATCCTTCTCTATTCAATCTTGAAATTCCCCTAATTAACTGGAATCTCAGTTCTTATCTAAAAGTGTTTATCATTTGGAAACAACAGTTTTCATTTTGGAAATCTGATTTATTTATACGAGTTGAAATCCTTGGGTTAAATTCAAATTCCCAAAACAATACTTTAAAAATGGTTTAACTCATATATAACTAGTATAATATCGTTAATCCCTAGTTTCAAATTACAGAATTCAATTTCAATATTGAATTTAAATTTAAATCAAATTATTTAAATTCTAAAACTTAATCAAGTAATTTAAAAATAATAATTTTTATTTTGAAATTCCATTCCAAAAGCTTTTCACATTTATTCCGATTCCATTTCCAAAACATTTGAATTTAAAAATTCAAATTTAACTATTTCAAAAATCTGTGACTTAATCGATTTCCTCGTGAAATCCATATTTGTGTGTGTATGGTGTGGTCCAGGGGTTTAACACAGTAGTGCACATCATTCAATCATGATAGATCAAATACAACAATATATCTGATAAGCGATATAAATTATAACGCTTATCTTTCATACACAGATTCACAGATATATATATATATATCACAGATAATATGCAGATGTATCATCAATAAATGAATAAAATACTCAGTTCAATCCACAGAACAAAATGTCACAGATTAGTTAGGGCAATCAATTCAAGGCATCTCATACAATATAAACATTCATAAGCAAGGTCAAGTATTTAATAGTCATTTATAAACAGGATTAATTTATCGTTTAATCCTAATCAATTCTATTTATTTTCAATTAAATTCATTACTTAAGAATCTATTTCCCAATCCTGATAAATAAATTACAAATCATTTGATATAATAAATTAATTTATCAATCGCTTTAATTTATTAAATTAACCTATGAACCAATTACATAATAAATTAACCCCTTGATTAATTATCTTAAGAAATTAGACTTTTAATCGATTTTCTTAATTATTAATGAATAAATCTTAAGTACAAATTATTAACTGCTCGATTATCATTAACGACATATATTAACTTGTCTTTAAGTACAAATTATCAATTATTAAGTTTTATGTAAAATAACTTGTTAAAGATATAAGTTTAAAAATATTCTTAACTTAAATAATTTGAATTATTTTAAAACCTTTGATTACCAATTTCAACTTATCAGTAATTATTCATTTGAAAAGAATAGTTTTTAAAAATCAAATTTAACTTAGATTTAAAAGTTAAAAACTGAAAAACGTTATCACTCTAGAGCTGCTTCGAGTAAAAGATGGAAACACGCGTAAATTTCCCGAGTCTCTCCCCTGCCTTCACGCAGCTCCTTTCACCCCCTAATCCTATCTTCTTCCCTCCTCTCTTTTTCTTTAAAACTGTTAAGTAAAAAAAAAAAGACACGAAGCTACACACGCAAAACTCGACCAAAAACCCGTGTTCCTTCTTCCCCAAAGATGCAACATCATCAGGCATTGAACAATACCACGTGCACGTGCACGTCGCCGGCGGTGAACTCCAGACACCACCAACACCTCGAGCAAGTCGAAATTCATCCACGTATCAACTCTAGCTCGCAACATTCCCCATTACTTGTGCGAAAACAAATTCGAGTATATACTCGAAAACCTGGAACACGAATGCCTTCCCACCCCCAAACCTGTCAACGGCAGCTGCTCCCTCCACCGACCACCAGAAAACCTCCACCACCGGCCACGAACTCGACACATCCTCACCTAACTCCCCTTGGAAGGTCGTGCAGCTCGATGCACGAGAGGAGGCGCGGTGGTCAAAAGTTCATCACCACAAAAATTAGGGTTACCAACTTCAAATCACTGCCCCCTTCGCCACCGCCACCGTTGGCACCTCCAACTATTTTTCCCATCACCTCTGCAAGTTCCTCCATCTCCTCGCACAACCCCATCACGAACTTCGATGCCAAACTCCGGCAATCGACAAAAATGTTGATTTCGATCAACAAAGAATATCACAACCATTACTTAACTAAAAATCATGATTTAAGTTTTGGAATTCATCATTTGCTACAGAGATTCAGAGTATATTCTTGAATTTATAATTTAAAAAGTTTAGTTTTTCTCTTATTCAAACTTTTCTCTGTTATTTTTGATTTCCAGAACCATATTCAATTTTTATTTAACTTAAATATAACCTAAACTCTAAATCATGTTGAAACAAACCATTTCTGTTTGTGTTATAAATCCTAGAAGCTATTTGATCAAGTGGTAAAATAATCTGAATCAACTCAAACCTGAGAACAAAATGAACAAGTTTGTTTACAGAGACTTTAATATGGTCTCAGACCACATCCACTTGCACAAAAGATTTCATAAATACAAATCACACTTATCTCTGATTTTAAACTTGCAATTTGTTTAAATACTTAAGCTTTAAGTTACCCATAGCAAATGCAAAACAGAGCAAGTTCAATGTAGAGGGTTTTTTTGAATTTACAGGTTTCAATATACAGAACTTCATCACACAAACACCCAGAAAATGAATAGATAAATATTCATACCATATATTTAAGCATCCAACAGATTCAAACCTTTAAGTTATAAAACAAAAGTTACTCACTTGTTAAAGAAGATGAACAGAGCTCATGTTGACACAGGCTTGAGATTTTATTTGCTGAAGCTTAAGTTGAACTTGTAAAGATTTCTTTTCTTCTTTTCCAGGCTTGTAATGATATCTAAGTTTGAAAGTTGAGATGGTATTTCTTTTCTTCTTTCAATTATGGTGGATGAAACTGAAGTGAGGGAGGTGATAATATAGAAGAGTTTACAGGGTAATGCAATTTGTACAATAGGCATGTTGAAGTGGCTTGCATTAAATGTTTGAAACATGTTGCATTAATTAGTTATAACTTTATGCAGGCTATATTTTATTTCTTCCATTTGTTTACTAGCTTATACTTTTTAAATTATGTATGTACTTAGAGATGTTTTGTTTGTACTTGTTTGCTTTTACTTTATGTTTCTATCATATACTTGCTGTTTACAGCCTACATCTTTTACATAGAAGATGTTTATATTTTACTTTGTTTTATTTGTATCTGTTCATATGCATACATTTGTTTTAGTTTTATGTTTTGCCTGCATATTGTTTAAGTGTGCATACATATTCTTGTTTGTTTATATACTTCATGTATGAAGATATGTTGGTGGATTCTACTTTGCAAGCCTTTCATATGTATATGTTTCTATTTCAATTTCTATTTTTTTTTCTTTTGTTTTTTTTTTCTTTTAACTTGTATTTATAATATTACTTTACAAATAAACTTCTATTTTAAAATTGTTGTTTAAATTTGGCAAATGTTCTACTTTCTATTTTTATAAAAATCTATCTTATATTAATTTCTATTTCTAGAATAAATAATAATTATTATTATTTTACTTCAAATTTATTATCTTATGTTATTTTATAAACTCAAATCATTATTAACCATCAATTCAAATATTTATTATTACTTATTTATTTATTTTATACTCATGTCAAATATCTGTATTTTATGATTATTTTTAAACCATTTACTTGAGATTTTAACTCAAGTTCAATATATACATATATATTATATAAAATTTGCTCATATATACCCAAATATATATATATTCAAAATATATACACATATTTACAGTATTTTAAATGTAAATGATTTATACAGAATATATTTGAACTCGGGGAAACTCGCATCACTTAATCGATTAATTTTACAAATTTTATTCAAAATGAAATTACTTAACAATTTTAAATTCAAAAATTCAATTAATTATCAATTTAAATATTTATAAAATCCGGGGTCGTTACAATATAACTTAAGTGAAGTTGAATAAAGTTGATTTTGGTGTCAAAGTAGATTAATAAGTGAATTAATGAAAAGAAGTCATTAAGAATATGGACTTGAGTTATATAAATGAAATTTAACCTTATATTGTTAAAGGAATTAGCAATTGAATTGATAAATGGATGGAATAATAATCAATCGAATGTAAAAGTATTGATATGGAATAATGAATGTAAGTGTAAATCCATTAGAAGCTAATGAAGTTGAGAAATTGAATAAATTGAATGGAAGTCAATTTAATATGAGCCAATTGGAATTAAAAGTGTTAAACCAAATTGAATGTTGAAAGTAAATTAAATGAATTTGGTTGTATTGGGTATACATTGGTTGTTATATGGTTGTTAATTGATTGTGTATAATTCATTAAGTGTTAATGAAGTTAAATTGATAAAATTGAAAGCTATGTAATTGAATTCAAATTGGAAGAAGATGAATTAGAATAGAATCGAATTTGATTTGGAAGCGGACTAAATTGAATGTAAATTAGTGAATATGAACTAATTGAAAAATGAATGAATGAATGGATATTTATAAAATCCAATGTCAACAAATCAAATGTGATTAAATTGAAAACCAATTCATTGCATATTAATGAGAAGTGAATTCATATTGATTTGGTTATGAATTTGTTGGATGGTTGCATTTGTTGTTTGTTGCATTTCCTATGTTAGCATATGTAGATATATGTTGTATATTGATACTACTTTCGTATATGCATGTTTCTCATGTTGTTGTTGAGTGTTTAGTAGGTGCGGATTGCGCTTGCTTCGCATTTGGAGCTCGCTTTCACGCTATATTAGCCGTATATGCTCGCTAATAATATATAAGGTACATATCTCGGATTAAATATCGTACTTTTACACTTTTTTCCCTGCGGGGTGCCTCATCACTTGATGGGATGTATATTTGTGATATATATACTATCATTTTTTTCAGATCGAGCCGCGCCAAGGAGACTCTGGCGAATTTTTCCGAAAATTTAAGGCGTTAGAATATTTTTGAGAAAATGGGGAAATTTTTGAAAACTAAGTTTGGATTTGGAAACTTAGTAAAGATTTTGTAAGAAGTTTAACTATGAGTTTTGAAAGAGTTAAACACTTAAGAGATTTGAAAAATCCAATTTGAATGGTTTGTTTTGGAAAGTTAATGGATTCTGTTACTTTTTCTTACTTGGTAATTTCGAGGACGAAATTCTTTTAAGGAGGGAAGTTTGTAACGACCCAGAATTTCTACTAATTAAAATTTGTATATTTAATTGATTTTAAATATTAATAAGTGAAATTAAACAGTCGAATAAATTTTATTTCCAATACTTGGATTTAATTGGATAATTAAATCGATAATTTAATAGTTGAAATTACAGAAATAATTGGAAATTGGGCTTAATATGATTAAAAATTGATTTGTAAAATTTTATTTAATCATATTGAAGTTAGAATAATGTTATAGAACTTATAAAATTGAATTTAAAGTTAATTTGTGAAAATTGAATATTTTAATATTTAATTGACGAGTTAAAATAGACATTTTTCAAACAGTCTCGGATTTCGACGCAACTAGTTTCATCGGATCCGTAATGTTAAATTATTGAATGGTTTCAAATTTCGTGACAATCGGATTTGCTGTTTGTCCGGAGCAAGCCAAAACACCTAGAAAATAGTTTAATCGGTTTAATTTAAAATCGATCGTTTAATGCCATAACTCACACAGATGATCGAATTAGCTTCCGAAACCTATTCCATTGTGTTCGGAATGCGGGATAAACCTTAGAAGCGCCAGCCGGCACGCTTCGTTTGGAGTTCGGAAATTTTTGGATGAATAGTGTTTTTGGAATTTTTCTATATGAGCACCTTTAATATTCACATTTGCAACAAGAATAAAACCCTAACCTAATTTACAGTAGCCGCCGCCTCCCACTATACCAATGGCCTAAAATTCATAACTTTCATCTTCAATTATCATCAAATCCGTGTATTAATCCAAGAAACTTTCAACTACAATATTGTAAAACACATTACGAACTACAAAATCAAACGGCTATGATCATTTAACTCGAAGTGGATCGATGGGAATTTGAGCTCAAAGCCATTACGTTTGGCATGTTTTTCGAGACAAATTACATGACCGAGCGGCACATGGCTTCGACAGATGGTAGTGCTCGTGTGGGCGCTTCAAACCACGGTGGCCGATCATCATCTCGTTGAACGTTGGTCGAGCGGCTATTAGGGTTTGGGCGTGTTTTTTGGGTTCGGCTTCGTTCATCTGGGAAGAAGATGGGCATTTGCATTCGGCGGCCCTGATGGAAGCAAGCAGAAATCAACGGCTTGGATTGGATAAGGGTATAAAATATAAAATGAAAGTGCAAATTGAATTTTATTAAATTGTATAAACTTTGAAATGACATAACTTTGTCATACGAGGTCGAAAAATTACGAAACAACTTGCGTTGGCTTCGTTTTGTCGAGCACTATGCTATGGAGCTAGATTGAGTCGTTTGGAGCTAGTTTGAATTTCGGGTAAAATTAAACGTGCGTTTAATTTTACCCGAATAAAACACGAAAAACTGAATTGAAAGCAAGGTGAGAACTTCTCACTCAATCGAACTGTTTTGATTTAAATTTTAAATAGTTAGATTTAAAATTTGTTGATTGTATGCGTGAATGATAAATTATTATCTGTTATTGATTGAAATAGACATTATACGCCGTTAGTAAGCGGAGGTTATTTCTTAAAAGCATATACCGCGATAATTTCACTGCAAAGTGAAATTGGCATTATATATGTACTTGGAGTTGATTTTCCCGCATTATATAGCGGATGAGACCCTATTGCGCCGTATAATAGCGGATAATATTTTATAAATCCTATATACCGCGATATTCCGTATTGGAACGGAATTGGTATTGTACTAATGTCTGTGGATGCAGGGAAACAGGTTGGAGGGATCCAACTGGATTCCTCACCAGTATTTATTTGATTATAGATATTGTGATATTTGATTGATTATCATATTGATATATGATGCTTGGAAGTCGTGATTGACTATTTGGTCTGTTGCATCATTGGATCCATTTTTGAAGTTTTAGAATAATAATTTTGATTTTAAAAAGAATTTTAAAGTGATTTTTGAAAGTATACGTTTTATTAAATTTTGAATTGTTAAAATAAATAAACATTATAATTTGATTGTTATAAAAGTTATATTTTTGGAAAATAGTACTTAAGTATGATTTTGGAGTATATAAGTTTTAAATAACGTTTTGTAAATTATTAAAAGGATTGGTTTATTTAAATTGAGATTTTTGAATTATTATAAACGGTTTATATAAAAGATTTCTAAGATTAATATTTATAAATTAAAAATATAGGAATTGTGAAACGAGTTTTATTAAGTGTTAAAATGAAGTATAAATGGATTTCACAAGTGAATAAAATTTATAGATTTATAAATTGTGAAGTTATGAAATGAATAGATTTTGTAAAATAAAATATTTATAAATAATTAACTTATAATTCAGATTTTGGGTATAAAGTTGAGTTATATAAATTGAATTAGATAATAAAGGAAATTTATAATTGAAGTTTTTATAAATAGAAATGGAATTTATAAACATTGTTTATAAATCCAAAATCAATTGAATTTGATAAATTTAATATAGAAGGTTATTAAAGGAGATATATTCGCGATTTCGGATAGCGAATTATCCTTGAAATAAAATGTGTAGAAAATATTGAATTTGGTTAGTGAAGTATATTCACGATTTTGGACAGTGAATATATTATTAAATAAAATGGATATGTTTTGAGAAAATGAATATTATCAAATGAAGTTAATTGTTTTAACGATGTATTAAATTGTGTTAAACATCGAAACCATAGATTTCAACATTCGTTGTTGAAATAGACATTTTCGAGAAACAAGGAAAAGATGGTCTATAACACTGTTGTTATAGTAAATGATTTTCGTAAGGAAATGTTTTTGTATAGTATTGGGATTTATATATCTATCTAAATTTCGATTCCCTATACTAGTGATTTTGGGTCGTCGTAACGATGTTTTACACAACATTCATTTTGGCCCAAATAAATGTGTTTAAGAGAATGTTTTCCTTAAAGAATGAAATATATACTTAATTTCGATTTAAGTATATTGAATATTTTCCAAGTGTTGAAAATAAATGGATTTGTAAATTACTTATTATTAAATAAGTATGGAAATGTTTTTCCAATATGAAGTGAATATTTTTATATTTTATCTTTTAAAGATAAATCGAAAATGAACATTAGAAATCAATTTGAAAATCGTATAATCATTGATATTTTGGAATTGTAAATTCACTATGGAATTTATAAAAGAAAGGGAAATTTGTTTAAAAATAAACGATGATTTATTTTTGAAGTGTGGGAATAAATTTACGGATTTGGAACTTAAATATAAAGTAAATCGGTAAGGATTTATTTAATTGGTTTGAATGAACCATTTTGAAATGAAAATGAATAAAGATTTGTGAATATATCCCGTATAGGGAAACGATTTGAAATTTGTTTTCAAAAATGGTAAAGGTGAAAAGTGATTTGAAAATTTGTTTTCAAATGGTTGAAGTGTGGAAAATATATATATCTTGTAAAGATATTTTAGAAAGTAAATAATTTGGGAAATTATTTGGAATCTGGTGATGTTGAGCATGCCTATTGATAGTTAAATAACCGACTATCAATATTTACCTTTAAATAGGTATTTGTTGTGAATTGCTTGAATTTGAATGCCACACTTATTTTCAAAATAACGCTCACTATTTGGGTTAGCCGGGAAAGGACCTTGGGGTCGTATAACCCATTCTGAATATGTGATACGTCGTTATGGATTGCATTTGATGACCGATGTTGAAAACCGGATATTTGTGAAAACGGAAGGATCACCGTCGAATGTTTTTGCATCGGCTGATCTCCGATATAGAAATTTATTACCCTTTGTGATGGGAAGTCCGATCGTGATTAGTTAATATCCGGATTGAAAGGACTTCTTTGTAAGTGCCTTCGGTTCCGTTCGATCCTGGAACGGACTTGTATGGATGTGTGTCTGACATTACAATTTGAGATGTAAAGCTGGTTTCTATCAAATATGTTTCCGTTGGTGGCGGAGAATTTATCCTCTTAGCTTAACACCCTTAGAGGTTATGCAGTTGATGGTTACTGGTGATACATTCCCAAATTGGTAATGTGGCATACGAAGTGATGTTGATCAATTGTTGATCGAAGCATGGCTTTGTATAAAGCGTAGCTTTGTGGACGAGACTTCGTCGGACCTCACACCCCGGAAATGGTCAAAACAGGAAGGATGCGGCAAGGTTATTAGGGGGTAGCGCCCCTTTAGTGTATGTCATTCCTTCTGGATAGAGGTGGTATCATGCTATGGAGCCTAGATATAACCTATGTTGTTGCTGCAAATTTATTACTTTGTGGTTTTTGGAATCGACGATCCTCAGATATAGATCGGTTACGATCGGGGAATGACATATTCGTGTCAGCAGTTACCTAGTTTGAAAGGAAATCCGGCCTTGTATTGGCAGAGATCCGGTTAGGTTCTCGGGTCGTCTTTCCAGAGGCGTACCGATGTGGCAATGGGAAGTTCCTTGGCCTGATCATTTGTTGGAAATCCAAAGAAACAATACGAACATTGTACGGTTTTAGTTGTAGAACCTGCCATCTAATATGGTAGCTATAGTAGGCATAATATAATGGTACCTATGCTGACTAAGATTTATATTCTACTTTCAAAATGGTTTCTACACTATGCACTAATAATAATATCAAAAATGATTTGATTTTACGTAGTAAGCATCTTTGACTATCATAAGAAGAAATCTCCCCCAAGTCTGCATTTGCGTTATGTGTGTTCGGGAGGCCTTATGGTAGTTTTATTTTTTAAAAGCATTTCGAATTGACTTTAAAAATATTCCTCTGTTTTGTTTTTAAAAGATAACCGTTTTAAATTCTCACACCAGTCCCATGACTGACTCGGAGTTTATTGTTTTCTTTCCTAAACTCTGGGTGCCCACCAATTTCCACACGGGCAGTCTAGAGTCGGGTTATCAGGATATTCTGGAATTCAGGAGTTGCTGGAGGCAAGCTGGATGGCATGGCGTATTCACTAGTATATAGTATTTCTTTTCCGCTGTTTTTTGTTGTTTGATGTTGTACACTTTGATGATGTAGTGTAATGTAATATGATGTAATGTAATAACTAATATAGTTCTTTGTTTAAAGATTATTCATTTATCTATTATATGTTGTTCCGCTGCGATCGTGAGATTCTGATATTGTTCTGTTGTTTCTTTCTATGCTGTTCTATCCTTTTCCCTCTTCTTCTATCTTCTACCTCTTCTTTAACCCTAACGGTATGGTTTTTCGACCTTCGATTGCTCGACAGTTGATACAGTGGATGTATTGATGTCGGTTTTCGAGCGTCGAAAAATCGTAAACGTTACAATTTCAGAGTTACTAATCTATGTTACTATCATCGGTCTGGATAGTTACAACAACATATTCTTACAACTACTGATATATACATAATGTAATGTACAGAAATAAGAATACTACGGTTGGTAAACATCCAGCTCATCTCCATAAGCTCCAAAAGCATCCATGGCTAAATTAGAAATATACACGGCGTTGACCCATGCATTATAAGAAAATAACGCTCGAATCAGTTTTCTAAACCAATGGGAGAAACTCAAGAAATATGTGTATGATATGTAACAGTAACTATTAAGACCGTACGTATTATCGTAACGGTTATCCCCTCAAACGAAACCAACCATTTGATGAGTGAATATATCAGTATAATAGATAATGTCTAGGGTGTAGACCATTGTAACAACCCTCATTTGGAGGTCCAAAACTAACGGCTATAGATGTTGTAGTCGTCTATAGTTATTAATTCTCAGTGATCAAATGCGATAATGTTAGATACATTGATATAACAGAAACATATAGATATGGAAAAAATTAAAATCAACTTAAAACAAATTTCTCATTCCACAACAAATCATATTTCAAATTCATCACATTATTCCAATGCCTAAACCACGTTTGGAGAAAATATAATTATTACAAAATATGCCAAGACCGACATATGAAGATGCCTACTTGGTTGATCAGAGTCTAAATATAGGAAAAAAACAACTTTGCCAATACAACCAAACACAACGGAATCAAATAGAAAAGAACTCCCAATAGCTAGCTTGCCTCCTATATGTCTTCGGCAGCTTGTTCGTCTAAAGGAGGACCTAAAAACCTTAACTCTCAAACGACTCAAAATTAATTGAGCACCCGAGAGTTTAAGGGGAAAACATAAACTTCGAGTCAGATATAAAGCCTGGTGCGAATAATAACTTACCAACTCAAACCATATAGATATCTAGTGAGACTACATCGTTTAGCGGAACGGGTTTTCCCCTCACTAGTATCTTAACCAAAATTTATAATAACCATATATTGTGCACCTGCATCGACAATGATTAAAACATAACATAATAAAATATATCATGATGATATGAAAACATGAAATATATTCTAGATTTCTCATCCCCATTCATTTGACTATCTATCTCTGTTATAGTTTCTAGGGTCATTATTAACCTACTAATTTTCATGGGATGACTAATAACATGTTCAAAGCTTACGACTATCTATCCGATTTCATAGTTTTCATGGGTTCACTAAGTACCTATTGATATCTACCAATAACTTCATCCAATTATAGTTTTCATGGGCTCATTATGAGCCTATTGGGATCGCCAGTAACTTCTCTCATATCATAGTTTTCATGGGTTAACTATTAACCTATTGATCTTTATCAATAACCTATCCGGATATAGTTTTTCATGGAATTGGGTTCACTAAGAACCTATTGGTATCTACCAATAACTTAATCCAATTTATAGTTTTCATGGGCTCACTATGAACCTATTAGGATCTCCAATAACTTCTCTTATATCATAGTTTTATTGGATTAACTATGAACCTATTGATCTCTGTCAATAACCTATCCAGATATAGTTTTCATGGACTCACTAAGAACCTATTGGCCCCTTCCAGTAACAATTTCTAGATATAGTTTTCATGGAATCACTAAGAACCTATTGGCCCCTTCCAATAACAATTTCCATATATGGTTTTCATGGGTTTACTATGAACCTATCTAAACTAACAACTCTTTGGTCAATCTCTGGGCATCCTATATTCTAGTCTACCTGACCTCATGGACGCAACTCTACTCAGACAGTAGTTAACTCAATTTACAATCACTACCGAGCCAACCTAGCTGGTTATTCTACCTTTAATACTTCAAAATGCAGTTATGGGTTGATTATAAAGTGAATGTGTTGATTTGGTTTAGATGCATATCTATGTGTTAACTTATGGTTTAGCATTAGACTTTAAATCGAAAGTTAAAGTGATTTGTCGGATAGAAAGCTAAGGTCCTTGGGATGTTATGGTAATGCTATGGAAATGCTATGATTTGGTTGTTGTATATGTGTTTGGATTATGGTTGAATGGTTCGGAAGTTAGAACTTGAGAGATGGAAAAAGGATTTGAGATCCATACTCAAAAATCAAATGGATCACTAGTTTTGATTTATAAAATTTCCATTTTAGTTTCTAACTTTTGATTGAGTTTTCAAAACCCTTCCTTTTATGTTTATAAAGTTAAGTAAAGGTAAAAAGATTAAGTTTTTGGAAAGATGTTGGTACGTTTAAGTTGTATGTCTTAATGGAAGTTAAAAACAAGTTTAAAATTTCGGGTATCGATAGCGATAGCCGCTATGGATGCAGTTTCGCTTTAAAAATCCAATCTTTGCAATTTTGGTTTTTATAATTAAAGGTGTTTAAATTTTTTTTATAAACTTAGTAATGATGTTTAAGGAAGTTAATTATGAATTTATTGATTAATTCCTAAAGTTTTGATAGTTAATAATTAGTTAAGTATTAAACAAGTGTGTTAACTTTAATTAATTAAAGGTTAGTTAATTAATTAAGTATCTTTTGAAGTTAAGATTTATTTTAATTAATTATTAATTAGGATTAATTAATTATGAGTTAAGTACATGATTTATTTTAATTAACTATTATTTAAATATAGGAAATCATTAATTAATTATTAATCAAGTGGTTGACTAGTTTAAATTATAAATTAACTAAGGATTTAATTAATACTAAATTATTTATTTAAAGTTTAGTTTATTATACATTTTTAATTAAAGATTATTTTATTATTTAATTAAGATTAATTAATATTTAGTTATTAATGAAGGTTTTAGTTATTATTTAATAATCAATAAAAGATTAATTAGGGTTTAATTATTTATTTAATAATCATTTATTTATTTATTTAAGGTTTAATTTTTTCTTAATTATTTATTTAAATTAATTTAAGATTTAGTTAAGTTTAGTTATCATTTAATAAGGGTTTAACTTGGAATAAATTTTGTTAAAAAGAGAAGTTTTAATTCCTTATTTTCCGAGAATCAAATTGTTTTTAAAGGAACTTCTTTTTCGAAAATGGATTTAAATTCAAGGGATTCAAGTATCAATACCATTAAGGAACCTTATAATTGGGAATGATTTATAATATAGATTGTTGGATTGTTTGGACATGTGATTAGCAGAATAAATCCCCATTATGCTATAAAAAGATTATTTGTTTATATAGACATGTGTTGGCAGAATAAATTCCCATTTTTCTATTAATTCATTGAAATATTTAGACATCTGTTTAGCATGAAAAATCACCATCCCATTATTATGTTGTTGGATATGTATAGGCTAGTCGGTTCATATTGACATAATATTTCCTGATTTGGATATAAGTTGTATTTGCATATATGTTGACCTATGCAAATAACTATTAAGTGAGTTGGATGGAATTTGATTGGTAACTTAAATTAGTACCATTGGGATTACTTAACCTTTTTTTGAATTTATAAAGTATGTTTTTGAATTAACTTAATTCTTTTATCAATTTGAGGTTTTAAGGTTTATAAATGATTTCCAAGCTATACTATTATTTTATAAAGCTATTTATAAGTAGTAACTTGTTTATAAAAAAGGTTTTTTTACTAAAAGGAAAGGTTTACATAAAGTGTTTTACAAATGATATTTCGTTAATGATATTTTATAAAGAAATTTTATAAGAAGTTATAAAGGAAGATTTATGAGTAGTTTTAATTATAGGAGAGATTTTATAAATCATTTTAGAGATTTTTGAAAAAAAGTTTTAAATCTAATTTGAAAGTATATAAAGAGGTTTGAAATATGAAGTGAACTTATAAAAGAATTTTCACAAGTGATTGATTTCTATTAAGCGAATGAGTTTTATAGTAAGTGGTGTTTTGAAAAGGAATTGTTTAGGCATTTAATATGGAGTATGAGAAGAGAGAATTTTCCAAATGTTTTTGGTAAATAATTATATTATTTTCCAGGTATAAAAGGGATGTAAGGGGTTTGGGAAAAGTTTTTAGAAAAGATCTTTTGATCAAGTTTTATAAGTGATTTTATTAATTTAACTTTAATTAATGAAGGCTCAGAGGATCCCATATGGAATTTAATTAATGTTTGGTTGTTTGTTTAATTTGATATTTAATAATCGATTATCAAATTTCGACAAAAACGTAACTTTGAAAATATCTAGGAGAAACACGAGAATTATATAGTACAGTTACCATCGAAGGTGTTATACTGTACATATAAACTCATTTAACTCTTTTAGGATAAATGATAAGAAAATCTATCCACTAATGGTTAGGAGGTAAACTCTGATCTTATCCTTTGTTTGTTTATTTCCTAAAGAACCAAGGTTGAGTTTACTGGAAATATCGAAAGTTGTTTCGAAGAGACCGAGATCGGATATTTTATCTGAAAACCACTTCGATCTAACTCAAGCATTTCGCATTGAAGACAGCTTGAAGAGTATGGAATCGAAGACTAAGTTTTAAAATGCAAGGGCTATTTCTACTAAATCTAGAGGGTGATTCCAAAATGGATTTAACAGAAGTAGTGCCTTCGGTTTCATTTTGTAACAACCCTGTATTTTGTAATTATTTTATTGTATATTTTAATTATTTTTAATGTAATATTTTGATTTAAAAACTTATTTTACTTATTTGAAATGATTAAATTTATTATTTAAATATAATCTTGATTTTTATATGAGTTATAATTCCAAAATTTTGTAAGTTGAATATTTGCCTGAAATGCTGATTTTGGTCAAAATAGTCAAATTGTGACTTTCAACTTAAAAGTTTAAAAATTTAAATTTTTTCTTTTATTATGAAAGTACATGAAATTATAAGAACACCACTTTTCGTTTCGTTGAATTTGGATGTAGACTGTGAAAGTTATACCCTATACAATATTGTGCGTATATAGGCTTATTTAACAATGACTATTTTAAATTGTATAAATTACTTCTTCTTGGTTATATTTTATTTTAATATGTGATAATTTGTTTTATTATGTATATTTTGACTTTTAAATATTTTTAAATGATAATAGAATTTTTCCAAAATTTACTGTATTTATTTCCTATTTTTAAAGGCTATTTTCTAATTTTCTACCATTTTCTTCATATAAATTATATTTAATAAATTTTTTTTGTGAATACACTTTTTTTTTTGTTATTTTATTTGTTATAAATATTTTACAAGTCCATGAAGATTTTCTAAAGTTCATTTGGATTTATTTCTAATTTTAAAGCCCAGTCTACAATTTTAAGCCATTTTCTTATTTTAATTATATATAATTAAAATTTATTTATTTATTTTATGCACTCACTTTTATTTGCTGTGTTTTACTTTATTTTATTCATTTTACATGTATTTAAATTTAAGTAAATTTTTCCAAAGTGTATTGAAGTTATTTCTAATTCTTAAGTCTAGTTTTCATTTTTCTGTGCTATTTTTCTTATTTAATCATATCTAATTAATATTTAATTTTCAATATTTTGTTTATCTGTTATATTTTCGAATTTTAACTGAGATTTTAATTATTTTCAGTTATTTGGATGCATATAAATATATATGAGAAATTTGAAAGGGTTAAGAGCTAAGAAACGGAAAAACGTTTTATCCGTTTCTTTTGCAGTTTCTTCTGTCATTAATACATCAATGCATCTTAGCCATTCCTTTCCCCATCCTTTGCAGCCGACTTCCTCTTGTCATTCACGAATTTTTGAAGCCCCAAAACCCTAAAAATCATGGCCTCCACCTTGAAGAAAAAAATTAGGTAAATCCCTCTCTTCTTTCTACTTTTCTTACTTTTCTATGCAATTTTGCCTTGCTTCTCTTCTAAGTTTGGATCGGCCTCTTCTCCATAGCCGCAGCCACAAACTCCTACATCTCTTCCATGCCTCCAACACCATCTACTCCACCAACCATGACCATGGCCGAGCCATCTATGGTGGCCAAACCCTTCAAATTGCAACCTACATGCCTAAAAACAATGTTTTGACCATTGTTGCCTCATTCCCTTCATCTCCACTTGTTGCCTTGCCTATATGATGTTAAACCTGACCTATATGATGTCATACCTGAGCCAAAGCATCATCATAGCCAAGCATAAGTGTCCCTTAGGCCAAGCATTGAAGTGGTTGAAGCAAGGTCCAATCTATCTTGTTCATTTCGCTTTGTATTTCAAAATTGTTTCAATGTTATTTTATGTTGAATGTTTATATATTGTCTGGTTTGTTTTGTTTTGGGTTGATGATACAAAATCATATCTTGGCTATCTTTCAACTCAAATCAAAAGTCGTGAAATTGTGCTTGTCGTGCCTTGGAGTCGTGCTTGTATGTTGTTTTGGTCTCTAGCTTTGAAAAAGGTGAGTCTTTCTCACTCTGACATATATACTTATGAAAAGTGGATTGATGACAAGTGTTTGGTAATGTAAAATGTTTATGCAAGTTAATGATGATCATATGATATGCTATGCTATGTTATTACCATGTTATTACCATGTTAAACTGTTAATTTTCACCTGACATCTGATATATGACCGTATATTGTGATATTGATCTTGTTTATATTATTTCTGTATATGATCACACTGCAAGTTCCCTGTTAGAAAAAATGTTATAGGCTGAAATGATAGGCCTGAGTTATTTTATTTATTTATTTAAACATGGGATTGCGGGTTTGAAATGATAGAACCCGGATTTTTACCTTTTAAACTGCGGATTGAAATGATACATATCCGTATCACTTGACCTAGGTTAGAAAACTATATACAGACCCGTGGTTATTCTATAAAGTGCTTTGAATATTTTAAGTATTTTAAAAATATAAAATTATGAACTTTGATTTAAATAGATTTTGAAAGGTTTTAAAATAAATAAATTACGATTTTTCTATGTGTTAAAAATGTAATTTATGAATGGATTAACTGGATTTTGAAATATAACTTATGTTTGAAATTTGGAATTTTGACTAAAAATGATATTTAAGTTACATGAATAAAAGGGACTTTAATTTTATTTGGAAAATGGTAAATATGATAAATTGATTTATATTTGGATTTAAGTGATTTATTAAAAAATTATTGATTTTCTATAAATTTAAGTGGTTGAATAAATGACTATTGAAAATGAAATTTTAAAATATAAGTTGACTTGAAAATGTGAAATTTGAGTTTTAACTAAAGATGTTAAATTAATTAAATAAACTGGAAGTTTAGTTAAATTTGTGAAATGGTAATATAAATCTGAAATGTTAAGTTTTAATTAATGAAAGAAACATATAGGTTGAAACGTATAGGTTTTAATTTATGAAAGAAACGTATAGGTTTTAATTTATGAAAGAAACGTATAGGTTTTAATTTGTATAGGTTTTAATTTATGAAAGAAACGTATAGGTTTTAATTTATGAAAGAAACATATAGGTTTTAATTTATGAAAGAAACGTATAGGTTTTAATTTATGAAAGAAACGTATAGGTTTTAATTAATGAAAGAACGTATGGTGTTCTAATTAATGATAGGAACATGTAAATTCCTAATTAATGATAGAAAGGTATAAGTTTTAATTAATGAAAGAAACGTATAGGTTTTAATTTATGAAAGAAACGTATAGGTTTTAATTTATGAAAGAAACGTATAGGTTTTAATTAAAATGAAAGAACGTATGGTGTTCTAATTAATGTTAGGAACATGTAAATTCCTACTTAATGAAAGAAAGGTATAAGTTTTAATTAATGAAAGAAACGTATAAGTTTTTAATTAATGAAAGAAACGTGTAAAGTCCTAATTAATGAGAGAACATGAAAGTTTTAATTAATGCAAGAACATGTAAAGTTTTAACTAAGAAAGAAACATGTAAAGTTTTAAGTAGTGTGGTATTGATTTAAATTAATAAATGTCCATTATTGTAATAGGAATATAAAATTTAAAATGTACATTTGAAACGTAGATTTTAATCAATGTAATGGTGTATTTTAAGTTGATTAAAATGATAAATGTTACTTACTGTAATAATAAAATGTAAGTTGATAACGTACATTTGATAAGCAAGTTTTAATTTATGTGAATGGCATACTTTAAATGATTAAAATAATAAAGTTTCTTTATTGTAATAATAATGTAAGTTAATAAGGTGCTTTTAACTTAACATAAGAATTTCGGTTTAAATTGTATATTACAGTAAGAAAGTTTATTTAACTATAAGGCTATGATAAATTGACATGTTAAAATTTTAAGCTTATCAATTCTTTGATTATATACAATGTAAAGTGGAAAGTAGTACATTCCAAAAATGCTATGATTCCTTAAGGTAACATTTCCAAAATGCTATGATAATTTAAAGGAATATTTCAAGTTTAATAAATTTAAAGAAATATTCAATGATTTGAAAATTTGGGTTTTATTTAAATGATATAATATTGAATTATTTTTGAAATGGAAATGATACAATTGTGATATTGTTTTGAAATGAGTATGATATTTTGGTCTTGAAAGTATAAATTATTTGAAATAAAAATCCATGGGTTATAATAACGATTGGTTGTTAAAGAGACCGGGATCGGATATTGTCTTATAGCCGGACAATACCGAAAACCACTTTAACAACTGTGTACGTGGTGGAGATTCCAGAATGAAGTAGGATGGTGGCGACGTTCTCGAGGTATGTTACGTGGACCCAACTCCCGTGAGTTGGCATATATGACTAAAACAGGAGCTATACCGAGCTACACAAAGGGTCGCACCCTTTCATCGAGCATGCTCCATCGGAAACTATTCTATTACTTTTGTGATTCGATTCGGTGGCGCTACTTTGATTCGGGGGTATTGTTCGAGGTGGGCGGAAGCTGCTTGCTTGCCGTCACCACCGGTCCGGGAGTGCAAATGGTGTATCCACCCTGGCATTGCCTCGCGTGCCATGTCATATCCTTATATCGAGCCCACTACGATTTTGGTTTTAAAGATCCGACCGCGTTAAGGTTCACCATCCCCTTAACGCTATTTTCTATATGATTATGCTTTACCGATTAGACACTACCGTATATAGCGTATATTACTACATAGTAAATAGTTTAACGGATCCTTAGAGGATGGGCGGTCCCAAGCATCCTTTAAGTTACAGATGCATTTTTTTACTGTTCACTTGAGTTGATTTACAGTTTATAAGTATTTATGTCCTGACTCGAGGGTTTTGTGTTTTGCTTTACGCTCGGGTCAGATTGAGTGAGTTAGCATTCCAGATTCACCTTCAGCGTTGGAGCTTTCCTTGAAGATCCAGCCATCTATTTTGTTTCAGCATCCAGTGGTTCAATGATGTATCTGATTTGTACCTGATGTATCCTCTTACTCTTCTGTTGTATCTTATTTAACTCTGATGTATCTCATATTTATATAGTAGCTTCATGAACTACTATCTCTTTTTCTTCCGCTGCATTTTTTTATACTCTGTGTCTGTGATCTGTGGTTTTTATTTACTGTATATCCTGAGACTTGCCAAATTTTTATTTACAACGCGATATTTTGAGCAATTCAATTCCGGCATGAGTGTCTACCTATACACATAATGGATGCGAATGGTTGAAAATACCGGGTCGTTACAGTTGGTATCAGAGCTTTGGTAGCTCTAGGCAAAGCTCAGCATATAGAGTGAATGTATTTACAGAATCACTTTCATTCGAGTTTGAATCTCTTCCCTTTTGACTCGATTCCTTTGAATTTTGGAACGTTCCCTGCGGTTCCAAAGTCCATTCTTATTCCCCGCTATTCATCTTCATTTGATTCTGGAGTATCCCACAACTCCACTTCGAATGATCTTTATAGTGAATTGGCGGTCCCGCCAATCTCAAAAATTTTCTTGTAAGAGGGGTGAAACTCCATTACAACAGCATCGATTCACCAAAGATTTTATATCCTCGGTTTAGATGCTAGTATCTCCTATTATCCCAAACTCTAACTCTTGAGATCAAACGTAGATTTACCCCAGAAAATCCACTTCGATCTTATACTTTAAGTCACGATTGACCCGATAAAGGTTGCCCGTGATTTATTTTAGTTTATCCACCTCCCTACCCTGTATTTAATCATCTTGTCTTTTGTTTCCAAGATATTTTCAAACATTTTGAATTGTATTTGTTAATCTATATTTTTTATATATTGTGTTGTTGGAGTTGTTGATGTTGATTTGGGTTTCCGCTCGATTCGTCTGATCAACGCTATCGATAGGATTTCTAAAACACTTTGACAGAACAAACTGACACGATATTATTTTAAATTTTGTTTTGGTTAATGAAATAAAATTTTGATATATATATTTATGGAACTTAATAAAATGATTCAAATTGATAATTTGAAATGATAATACTTGATTTATCATTTATTGTTCTATAAATGAATTTATAAATAATTGTTTATAAATTTATATGGGAACTTAAATGAATTTAGAAAAAGAAATTTGAGAATTTAATTTCCGATGGTTCCAAACCTTTTGTTTAAAAGTATAAAGGGATATAATATTTAAAATATTTTCAAATAGAAATTTGTTTCCAAAGAATTTTAAGTTTAAAATTAGTACTCTTCTCTTTGTCGCTGGAAAATAACTTCGGTGATGACTGCAGCATCATCGACGTTCATTTTCGAGTTTCGAAGTGAAGAGACTGTTCTGTAGTCTTGCTACAGCTTTGTTTTGGGAAATTAAATTAATTTGAATTTCTAAAATATGACTTAATTTATAATATATATAGATATATGATTGAAATTTGATTTGACATATTATATATATATTATTACTTATCTCTAAATGGTTTGAAGAAATCGGAAATTTAATTCTTAAATTTTATTTTTAACAATAATTTCAATTATAAAAAGAAAATCAAAAAAAAAATTTGGATAAATGATTAAACTTGAGATAATTGAATTGGAAAGTTTTATTTGTATGACACAATTTCATTCCAATATAACTTACCTTAATTTCAGAAGTTAACAATGTAATTGGGTAATATACAATATAAAAAGATTTTATAAATAAAATTTGAGTGGTTATAATAAATGTTATACACTTAAATTTTAATTATAAAATGATTAACAGAGGTAAATATAATAAAGGGTAATTGAATAACTTACAATAAAATGATGTTAAAAGAACTAAGAATAAAAGAAAGCAGTTATAATAAGTGTAAGTATATTGAACATGAGTGATAAATATATTGAGAGGAATAAATTTAATTTTATTAGGAATAAAGAAGAATAAAATTTATTAAATACATTGTGAGTGTAATAAATGATTATTTTTCTAACCCATGGTTTTTAAAAAAAAAATTGTTAATTTAAGATGATTGGATAATAAAATAATGAAATTTGAGATAGTTAAGGTTTATGTAACTTGTGTAAAAGTTTATTTTCTATTTAAGTTGAAATCTCCATGCTTTCAAATTCATTTTCTTATTTTGTTTTTCAAACTATCTTTTGGTTGTTCTTATCGTCCTCATCTTGCTATAGACTGGTATATGCATCTTTCTATGATCTTTCTGTTTAGAAATCTTTCTATAATCTTTGATAATCTCCACCTTGTAAAACTTACCTATAACAACAGTTATCAGGTATAACTTCAATCTTCTTGTCATCTTATCTTAATCCTATTTCACTCTATCTTTTCTGTGCCCTTCCATACCTCATTCCTTTTTGGGGACGAAAAGTTTTGAGTGGGGGAGAGTGTAACAACCCTGTATTTTGTAATTATTTTATTGTATATTTTAATTATTTTTAATGTAATATTTTGATTTAAAAACTTATTTTACTTATTTGAAATGATTAAATTTATTATTTAAATATAATCTTGATTTTTATATGAGTTATAATTCCAAAATTTTGTAAGTTGAATATTTGCCTGAAATGCTGATTTTGGTCAAAATAGTCAAACTGTGACTTTCAACTTAAAATTTTAAAAGTTTAAAAATTTAAATTTTTTTCTTTTATTACGAAAGTACATAAAATTATAAGAACACCACTTTTTGTTTCGTTGAATTTGGATGTAGATTGTGAAAGTTATACCCTTTACAATATTGTGCGTATATAGGGTTATTTAACAATGACTATTTTAAATTGTATAAATTACTTCTTTATGGTTATATTTTATTTTAATATGTGATAATATGTTTTATTATGTATATTTTGACTTTTAAATATTTTTAAATGATAATAGATTTTTTCCAAAATTTACTGTATTTATTTCCTATTTTTAAAGGTTGTTTTCTAATTTTCTGCCATTTTCTTCATATAAATTATATTTAATATTTTTTTTTTGTGAATGCACTTTTTTTTTGTTATTTTATTTGTTATAAATATTTTACAAGTCCATGAAGATTTTCTAAAGTTTATTTGGATTTATTTCTAATTTTAAAAGCCCAGTCTACAATTTTAAGCCATTTTCTTATTTTAATTATATATAATTAAAATTTATTTATTATTTTTATGCACTCACTTTTATTTTCTGTTTTTTACTTTATTTTATTCATTTTACATGTATTTAAATTTAAGTAAATTTTTCCAAAGTGTATTGAAGTTATTTCTAATTCTTAAGTCTAGTTTTCATTTTTCTGTGCTATTTTTCTTATTTAATCATATCTAATTAATATTTAATTTTTAATATTTTGTTTATCTGTTATATTTTCAAATTTTAACTGAGATTTTAATTATTTTCAGTTATTTGGATGCGTATAAATATATATGAGAAATTTGAAAGGCTTAAGAGCTAAGAAACGGAAAAACGTTTTATCCGTTTCTTTTGCAGTTTCTTCTGTCATTAATACATCAATTCATCTTAGCCATTACTTTCCCCATCCTTTGCAGCCGACTTCCTCTTGTCATTCACGAATTTTTGAAGCCCCAAAACCCTAAAAATCATGGCCTCCACCTTGAAGAAAAAAATTAGGTAAATCCCTCTCTTCTTTCTACTTTTCTTACTTTTCTATGCAATTTTGCCTTGTTTCTCTTCTAAGTTTGGATCGGCCTCTTCTCCATAGTCGCAGCCACAAACTCCTACATCTATTCCATGCCTCCAGCACCATCTACTCCACCAACCATGACCATGGTCGAGCCATCTATGGTGGCCAAACCCTTCAAATTGCAACCTACATGCCTAAAAACAATGTTTTGACCATTGTTGCCTCATTCTCTTCATCTCCACTTGTTGCCTTGCCTATATGATGTTAAACCTGACCTATATGATGTCATACCTGAGCCAAAGCATCATCATAGCCAAGCATAAGTGTCCCTTAAGCCAAGCATTGAAGTGGTTGAAGCTAGGTCCAATCTATCTTGTTCATTTCGCTTTGTATTTCAAAATTGTTTCAATGTTATTTTATGTTGAATGTTTATATATTGTCTGGTTTGTTTTGTTTTGGGTTGATGATACAAAATCATATCTTGGCTATCTTTCAACTCAAATCAAAAGTCGTGAAATTGTTCTTGTCGTGCCTTTGGAGTCGTGCTTGTATGTTGTTTTGGTCTCTAGCTTTGAAAAAGGTGAGTCTTTCGCACTCTGACATATATACTTATGAAAAGTGGATTGATGACAAGTGTTTAGTAATGTAAAATGTTTATGCAAGTTAATGATGATCATATGATATGCTATGCCATGTTATTACCATGTTATTACCATGTTAAACTGTTAATTTTCACCTGACATCTGATATATGACTGTATATTGTGATATTGACCTTGTTTATATTATTTCTGTATATGATCACACTGCAAGTTCCCTGTTAGAAAAAAATGTTATAGGATGAAATGATAGGCCTGAGTTATTTTATTTATTTATTTAAACATGGGATTGCGGGTTTGAAATGATAGAACCCGGATTTTTACCTTTTAAACTGCGGATTGAAATGATACATATCCGTATCACTTGACCTAGGTTAGAAAACTATATACAGACCCGTGGTTATTCTATAAAGTGCTTTGAATATTTTAAGTATTTTAAAAATATAAAATTATGAACTTTGATTTAAATAGATTTTGAAAGGTTTTAAAATAAATAAATTATGATTTTTCTATGTGTTAAAAATGTAATTTATGAATGGATTAACTGGATTTTGAAATATAACTTATGTTTGAAATTTGAAATTTTGACTAAAAATGATATTTAAGTTACATGAATAAAATGGATTTTAATTTTATTTGGAAAATGGTAAATATGATAAATTGATTTATATTTGAATTTAAGTGATTTATTAAAAAATTATTGATTTTCTACAAATTTAAGTGGTTGAATAAATGACTGTTGAAAATGAAATTTTAAAATATAACTTGACTTGAAAATGTGAAATTTGAGTTTTAACTAAAGATGTTAAATTAATTAAATAAACTGGAAGTTTAGTTAAATTTGTGAAATGGTAATATAAATCTGAAATGTTAAGTTTTAATTAATGAAAGAAACGTATAGGTTGAAACGTATATGTTTTAATTTATGAAAGAAACGTATGGGTTTTAATTTATGAAAGAAACGTATAGGTTTTAATTTATGAAAGAAACGTATAGGTTTTAATTAATGAAAGAACGTATGGTGTTCTAATTAATGATAGGAACATGTAAATTCCTAATTAATGACAGAAAGGTATAAGTTTTAATTAATGAAAGAAACGTATAGGTTTTAATTTATGAAAGAAACGTATAGGTTTTAATTTATGAAAGAAACGTATAGGTTTTAATTAAAATGAAAGAACGTATGGTTTTCTAATTAATGATAGGAACTTGTAAATTCCTACTTAATGAAAGAAAGGTATAAGTTTTAATTAATGAAAGAAATGTATAAGTTTTTAATTAATGAAAGAAACGTGTAAAGTCCTAATTAATGAGAGAACATGAAAGTTTTAATTAATGCAAGAACATGTAAAGTTTTAATTAAGAAAGAAACATGTAAAGTTTTAAGTAGTGTGGTATTGATTTAAATTAATAAATGTCCATTATTGTAGGAATATAAAATTTAAAACGTACAATTGACACGTAGATTTTAATCAATGTAATGGTGTATTTTAAATTGATTAAAATGATAAATGTTACTTACTGTAATAATAAAATGTAAGTTGATAACGTACATTTGATAAGCAAGTTTTAATTTATGTGAATGGCATACTTTAAATGATTAAAATAATAAAGTTTCTTTATTGTAATAATAATGTAAGTTAATAAGGTGCTTTTAACTTAACATTAGAATTTCGGTTTAAATTGTATATTACAGTAAGAAAGTTTATTTAACTATAAGGCTATGATAAATTGACATGTTAAAATTTTAAGCTTATCAATTCTTTGGTTATATACAATGTAAAGTGGAAAGTAGTACATTCCAAAAATGCTATGATTCCTTAAGGTAACATTTCCAAAATGCTATGATAATTTAAAGGAATATTTCAAGTTTAATAAATTTAAAGAAATATTCAATGATTTGAAAATTTGGGTTTTATTTGAATGATATAATATTGAATTATTTTTGAAATGGAAATGATACAATTGTGATATTGTTTTGAAATGAGTATGATATTTTGGTCTTGAAAGTATAAATTATTTGAAATAAATATCCATGGGTTATAATAACGATTGGTTGTTAAAGAGACCGGGATCGGATATTGTCTTATAGCCGGACAATACCGAAAACCACTTTAACAACTGTGTACGCGGTGGAGATTCCAGAATGAAGTAGGATGGTGGCGACGTTCTCGAGGTATGTTACGTGGACCCAACTCCCGTGAGTTGGCATATATGACTAAAACAGGAGCTATACCGGGCTACACAAAGGGTCGCACCCTTTCATCGAGCATGCTCCATCGGAAACTATTCTATTACTTTTGTGATTCGATTCGGTGGCGCCACTTTGATTCGGGGGTATTGTTCGAGGTGGGCGGAAGCTGCTAGCTTGCCGTCACCACCGGTCCGGGAGTGCAAACGGTGTATCCACCCTGGCATTGCCTTGCGTGTCGTGTCATATCCTTATATCGAGCCCACTACGATTTTGGTTTTAAAGATCCGACCGCGTTAAGGTTCACCATCCCCTTAATGCTATTTTCTATATGATTATGCTTTACCGATTAGACACTACCGTATATAGCGTATATTACTACATAGTAAATAGTTTAACGGATCCTTAGAGGATGGGCGGTCCCAAGCATCCTTTAAGTTACAGATGCATTTTGTTACTGTTCACTTGAGTTGATTTACAGTTTATAAGTATTTATGTCCTGACTCGAGGGTTTTGTGTTTTGCTTTATGCTCGGGTCAGATTGAGTGAGTTAGCATTCCAGATTCACCTTCGGCGTTGGAGCTTTCCTTGAAGATCCAGCCATCTATTTTGTTTCAGTATCCAGTGGTTCAGTGATGTATCTGATTTGTACCTGATGTATCCTGTTACTCTTCTGTTGTATCTTATTTAACTCTGATGTATCTCATATTTATATAGTAGCTTCATGAACTACTATCTCTTTTTCTTCCGCTGCATTTTTATATACTCTGTGTCTGTGATCTGTGGTTTTTATTTACTGTATATCCTGAGATTTACCAAATTTTTATTTACAACGCGGTATTTTGAGCAATTCAATTCCGGCATGAGTGTCTACCTATACACTTACAATGGATGCAAATGGTTGAAAATACCGGGTCGTTACACATTTAGTCCCAGAACAAACTTGAATGGATGAATGCTAGCATTGCATTGATGCTTGGACGGTAGTGTTAGCATTCCAAGTTGATTTGCTATTCAAAGGTAAAATGTAGCCTCAAGCTTCATCAAACGGGAAATGACAAAAATCGGGCATGCACCAGGGCCAAGTGGGTCGCTCCCAAGTAGGGTATGGTCATTCCAAATCTAGATCGGAAATTTTCTCTCATTTGTATGCTTCGGGGACCATTGATGAAGGGATTATCATATTCGGTAATAATAGTCAAGTAGTAGGTCAGTCCTGTATGGCAAGGGTACAAGATGTTATTGTCAGACCCTGGTGCATTTATCTAGAGATGTACCTTCGGAAGATAGTTTCTTACCTTGTCATAGTATGGAATCCAATCTCCAATACCTACCTTACAGTTTTGATTGTAAAGCCTAGTACGCTGGAATTTAGTTAATGTAATAATTTCGGCTATTTTAACAAGTATTTGTACTTAGACACTTGTATAATATCACTAGATTTTTCTATAAAATGTTTTGGTTATCGTAAGGTAAAAACCCGTCCGTGTTTATGTGCAATATGGTCTTACGAGATACCTTTGATTTTGAAAGGTTTTTAAATGTAATAATCAAGTTGTTTGAGTTTACTCGCATCAGACCCCCCCCGACCTAGAGTTTTATTTTCTTTCTCTAAAACTCTTGGGTGCTTAAATTCTTATGAGCAGCCAAGTAGTAAAGGTTTTCTACGGATGCATTCATGGAGGAGTTTGGAGTAGGAGGCTTCATCGGTAGGTAGTTATTACTTGTTTCAGCTGTATGTTATGTACTTTATATCTTATGTATAATGACAGGCTGTTATAACTATTCTAGGATAGGATTATATTAGTGTAACTCTGATGAATCAGTTTTGAGATGACTTTGTGAAACATAATGTGATTAATATATATTATTCCGTTTCGTTGTGAGATTTTGTGTTTGCATTTAGTTTCTTCTATATCACCTTTCTTTCCCCTAACAATCCATATTTTTGTTCAATTTGAGTGACATGTGTGGTTTACTGCCAACTTAAACTGTCAGGACACGATTCTTCGTCTTCCGAAAATTCGACATCGACACTCACTTTATCGACTGCCGAGAAATCGAACGACGGAAAACTGAACACTGAGGGTTTTAAAAAGAATTTAAGAAAAGAAAAGAAGAAAAAGATAGAAAATTTAGATAGGGAAAAGAAAATAGAAATTAGAGAGAATAGAAAATAAGGAGAATAGAACAGAATTTTAAAATAGAAGGAAAAGAGAATAGAAAATAAAGAAAATAGGACGGAATAGAAAACAACAGAACAACATCAGAACCTCACAATTCGCAGCGGAACAACATATAATAATAAATGAATAATCTTTAAACAAAGAACTATATCAGTTATTACATTACATCACATTTCATTACATCATATCATCAGAGTGTACAACAACAACAAATAGTGCAGCGGAAAAAGAAATACTATATAAGTAATATGCCATGCCATCCAGCTTGCCTCCAGCAACTCCAGAATATCCAGAATATCCTGATAAACCTTAACTCTTGACTGCCCGTGTGGAAATTGGTGGGCACCCAGAGTTTAGGAAGGGAAACAATAAACTCCAAGTCAGTCATGTGACTGGTGTGAGAACTCAAAACAGTTTATTTAACTTTAAAATCAAAATAGAGGAATATTTTTAAATTCAATTCGCAATGCTTTTAAAAATGAGACTACCATAAGGCCTCCCGCCACACACACAATGCAAACGCAGACTTGGAGAAGATTTCTCCTTATGATAGTCAAAGATGCTTGATACGCATTTAAAAAGAACATTTGATATTATTATTAGTGCATAGTGTAGAAAATTCATTTCGAAAGTAGAATATAAATCTTAGCCAGCATAGGTACCATTATATTATGCCTACTAATAGCTACCATATTAGATGGCAGGTTCTACAACTAAAACCGTACAAGTTTCGTATTGTTTCTTTGGATTTCCAACAAATGGTCAGGCCAAGGAACTTCCCATTGCCACATGAGAATGCCTCTGGAAAGACATCCCCGAGAACCAAACCGGAACTCTGCCAACACAAGGCCGGGTTACCCCTAACTGGGTAACTACTGACACGAGCACGCCATTCCCCGATCGTAAACGACCTTTCTCACGGGATCCCGAAAACCAACAACCACAAAGTAATAAATTCGTAGTAACCACATAGGTTAAATATCTGGGCTCCATACCATGATACAACCTCTATCCAGAAGGAAATGTACATACCCTAAAGGGTGCTACCCCTCATAACCTTGCCGCATCTTTCCTGTTTTGACCATTTCCGGGGTGTGAGGTTCGACGAAGTCACGTCCACAAAAACATACTTTATACAAAAGCCATGCTTTGGGTCAACAAATGATCAACACAATGATCACTAAGATAGACGATCGAATAAACGATCCTATCACAATAATCAACACAATGATCATTTCAGCAACACTCAGCATATCACATTACCAAATTGGGAATATATCGCTGATAACTTCAACTATATAACCTCTGAGCTCGTACGTCTCAGAGAAGGGTGTTAAGCTAAAAGAATAAATTCTTCGCCACCAACAGAAATATATTTGAAAGAAATCGGCTTTATATCTCAACTTGTAATGTCAGACACACAATCCATACAAGTCTGTTCCGGGCTCGAACAAAACCGAAGGCACTTACAAAGAAGTCCTTGCAATCCGGATATTCACAATCCTGATCGGATTTTCCATCACTTAGGGAGTCTCTATACCTTTGCAACTCAGTGCAGAGACAATCGATAGGTCATCCTATCGCTCTCGCAAATACCGGGTCTTCAACACCGATCTTCAATGCAATTCACAACGACGTATCACATATTCGGAATGGGTTATACGACCCCATGGTCCTTTCCCGGTTAACCCGAATAGTGAGCGCTTATTCAAAAATAAGTGTAGCATTCACATTCAAACAAATCACATCAATTACCCATTTAAAGGGAAATATTGATAGTCGATTATTGAACTATCAATGGATATGCACACATCACCAGTTTCCAAATAATTTTCCAAATTATTTATTTTCCAAAATATCTTCACTAGATATATAATTTCATTTCTTCAAAAATAAATCAATATTTATTTTTAAACAAATTCCACTTTTCATTTATAAATTCCTTAGTGAATTTATATTCCAAAATATTCATGAATATACGATTTCAACTATCCATTTTCAATTTATCTTCAAAAAAAGATAAATTCTAAATATTCACTTCATATTGGAAAACATTTCCATACTTATTAAATAAGTAATTCATGAATTTTATTTATTTTCAACACTTAGAAAATATTCAATATACCTAAATCGAAATTTAGTATACATTTTATTCTTTCAGGAAATCATTCTCTTAAACATATTTATTTGGGCCAAAACGAATGTTACGTAAAACATCGTTACGACAACCCAAAATCACTAGTATAGGGATTCGAAATTAAAATAGATATATAAATCCCAATACTATACAAAATATTTCCTTTCGGAAATCATTTACTATAACAACAGTGTTATAGTCCACCATTTCCTTTTATTTCTCGAAACATCTATTTCAACAATGCATGTTGAAATCTATGGTTTCGAATCTCAACACATTTAAAACATCGTTAGATCGTTTTAATTCTATTTCAAATATCACATTCAAACATTTTCTTTAACATATTATTCACTATTCAAAAACGTGAATATTCTTTGTTAACAGATTTCATCCTTTTATTCATTTTATTTCAAAGGATTATTCACTATTCAAAAATGTGAATATAACTCCATTTATAGGTTTCAACAAATTTTCTTGTCAAAATAAGTCGTTTGCGAATTTATAAAACAACGTTTATAAATTCCATTTCTATTTATTTATAAAAACTTCCTTTTTATAAATCCTTTTATTAACCTATTCCAGTTTATAACTCAATTATAAACTAAAAGTTCATACTATAAGTCAAATGCTTATAAAACGATTATTTTACAAAATCGTTCTTTCAAAGACTTTCCAAATCATAAATCTTATAACTTATAAGATCCATTTATTTAACCAATCAATTCTTCAAATAATTTCACCAAATTTATAAATCTTACTATTTATAAATTTCTTTTATAACTTCACAGTTTATAATTCCATAAATTTCATTCTTATAACTTCACCATTTAAATTCTATAAATTTCATTCTTTAATGAAATTCATTTTCACTTCATTCAAACACTTATAAAAACTCGTTTTATAATGTCTATATTTCAATTTATAAATATCCATTTATAATTCTCTTAATATAAATCAATTTATATTATTCTTTTAAAACGTCTTTAATTTCCTTTATTATTTCATCATTTTGATTCATAAAATAATTAAATTTCATAAATCCTATATTTAAACTTTTCACAATTATTTCTGAAATTCCGATTTAACTATTTTATAAAATCAATAGCATCATATTCTCAAAAATCAGTTTTTTAGCTGTATTTCACAAAAATCATAATTTTTATAACTTTAAAAATTATAACGTTTATTTATTTAAAATGGATCAATTCCAAAAATATTTTATAAACGTATACTTTCAAAAAATCACTTTGAAATTATTTTAAAATTCCAAATTTGGTCCAATGATGCTACACACCAAATAGTCAATCACGACTACAACGATATCATATATCAATATGAAAATCTATCAAATATCAAAATATCTGAAATTAAACAAAAACTGTTGAGGAATCCAGTTGGATCCCTCCAACCTGTTTTCCTGCATCCAAAAACATTAGCACAATACCAATTTCGCTCCAGTACGAAATTATCGCGGTATATGTTCTTATAAATATTATCCGCTTAATAACGGCGTAATAGGGTCTCATCCGCTAAACAAATAAATGCGGGAAATCAACAACTGCAATATATACATATGCCAATATATATATATTGATATTATATATAATACCAATTTCACTGTTTATGAAATATTCGCGGTATATGTTTTTAATAAATAACATCCGCTTACTAACGGCGTATAATGTCTATTTTAACAATCAATAGATAACAATCAACATTCAAACATGCATTCAAATATTTTAAATCTAACTATTTAAAATAAAATCGAAACTGATTCGATTGAGTGAGAAATTCTCACCTTGGTTTTAATTTCCGTTTCAGCTTTTTATTTCGAATAAAATTAAACGCGCGTTTAATTTTACCCGAAATTCTCACTAGCTCCAAACGACTCCAAACTAACTCCATCGCGTAGTACTCGTCCATACGATTCCAACGCAACTGGTTTCGCATTTTTTCGACCTCGTATGAAAAAGTTATGAATATTTGAAGTTTGTACACGATTTATATAAACTATTACAACGTAAATTATAAAATTTATAACCTAAACCATTGGATCCTTCAACCTGAAATCTAGCCCGTCTTCTTCACGCGTCTTGGCTACAGGTTTTAGGCCGTATCCTTGAACCCATCACCCAAAACTAGGGTTGAATCTTGCATCCACATCACTCGACGAAACTTCGATCCGGGAGTTGCAAATCGAAGCCTCGAACCCCACCTACGTTCGGCCTGAAGGGCATAAGGCTCGGCCCCCTCTCTCTCATCGAATTGCGTGCGCAGTTCACGTGCGTCGGCCCCCCTATACTCCCACCACGTCGCTCCAAATCGCATCTCCACCGTTCAGATCGTAGCTCTCATCACCCTCTACATCTTTCATGTTGAAAGTTTTAGCCAAAACTTGATGGATTGAGAGATCAAAGGGGAAAAGTGAGATCAATTTCTGGCCCTTCAACCTGATAGTGGCGGCTAGGGTTTCATTTTGTTTTTTTTTTTTTTTTTTTTTAAAGTGAGGGTGCTATTTATAAGAGAACGAACGACACTATTCATCCCGGAAATTCCGAACTCCGATTTAGGCGCCGTAACCAGCGTTTCTAGGGTTTACCCCGCGTTCCGGACACAATGGAACAGGTTTCGGAAGCTAATTCGGAAGTATGTGCGAGTTATGGCTATAAACGCTCAATTTGAATTAAACCGATTTAACCCGATTTCTAGGCGTTTTAATTTGTACCGGACAAACGGTAAATCCAATTGACTTGAAATTTGAAACCTTGCAATAATATCACATTACGGATCCGATGAAACTGGTTTCATCGAAATCCAAGACTTTTTGAAAAATGGCTATTTTCACTCGTCAAATTTAAATTAAAAATAAATCGATGCGTTTCGAGCTGCCACGATCAAACGATAGCTCCGATTGACACGAAATTTGAAATACTGTAATAACTAACTATTACAGATCCAATGGAACTAGTTTCGTTCAATTCTGAGACTGTTCAAAAATTGGCTATTTTCACAAGTCGATTTTAATATTAAAATATTCAATTTTCACAAATTAACTTTTAATTCGATTTTAAAAGTTCTAAAATATCATTCTAACTTCCATATGATAAAATAAAATTTTACAAATCATTTTCAATCATATTTAACCCAATTTTCAATTATCTCCATAATTTAACATATTAAATTATCGATTTAATTATCCAATTAAATCCAATAATTCAAATAAAAATTTATTTGACTTATAAATTCACTTTTTAATATTTAAAATTAATTAAATATTCATATTTTAATTTCTAAAAATTCTGGGTCGTTACAATCTTCCCCACTTAAAAGAATTTCGTCCTCGAAATTAACAAGTAAGAAAAGTTACAGAATCTATTAATTTTCCAAAATTCATAATTAAACTTCTTACAATAACTTTACTAAGTTTTCAAATCATACTTAGTTATCTTTTCAAAAATAACTATCTTGTTTAACTTCCAACTTCAAAACAAAGTTTAAAGTTTTCCAAAAATTTTCCAAATTTTTCTCAAAATTTTTCTAACGCCTTAAATTTTCGGAAAAATTCGCCATAGTCTCCTTTGCGCGGCTCGATCCGAAAAAAAATGACAGTATATATATCACAAATATACATCTCATCAAGTAATGAGGCATCCCGCAGGGAAAAAAGTGTAAAAGTACTGTATTTAATCCGAGATATGTACCTTATATTTTATTAGCAAGCATATACGGCTAATATAGCGCAAAAGCGAGCTCCAAATGCGAAGCAAACGCAATCCGCACCTACTAATCACTCAACAAACAACATGAGAATCATGCATGTAGATAATAGTATCGATATACAACATATAGTAACATAATCACTATATATGCCAACATAGCAAATGCAACTAAAGCAACAAATGCAAACATCAACCAACTAACATTCAACAAATTCATATTCATTCATATTCTCATTAATATTCAATGAATTAGGTTTCAATTTAATCACATATGATTCATTTACATTGGATGTTTTTACTAACATTCATTCTCAATTAGTTTATATTCACTAATTTATATTCAAGTTGGTTCACTTCCAATTCAAATTCACTTCTATTCAAATTTATTTACTTCTAATTTGAATTCAATTTCATAGCTTCCAATTTCATTAACACTTAATGAACTTATATACAATCAACTAACAATCATATAACAACCAATGTATATTAATTTCAACCAAATTCCTTTGCTTATCAATTGGTTTAAATTAAATTGATTTTCATTCTATTATTCAACTTCTAATAACATTAGATTTTAATGACTTAACACTTATATTCATTATTTCATATCAACTTAATTCACATTCAATTGATTAACATTCAATTCATTCATTCAATCCAATTACTAAAGTTGAATTTCATTTATATAACTTAAGTTCACATTTATCACTTCACTTTACTAATTTACTTTGATACTAATATCAACTTCATTCAACATAATTTAAGTTATATTTCCATTTCTAAAGTAAATTTCCATTTAACTTTAAATTCATTTTCATTTACAACTCATATTCATAAATATATTCATTAGTTTCACTTCTCATATATATATAAGTTTATTTCACAATTGTAAATCACTTTAATTATAATTCAATTCTTATAATTCTTTTTACTTATACAATTATTCTTTTATTTAGATTATTCAAACATCTAAACAATCAACTTATACACACTTTAATAATTCTGAAAAATTATTCTTTTATAGATAAAATATAATCAAGGCAAAAATTATTTCATTTACCCAATTTAAAACAATATCGTGTCGAATTGTTCTATTCAAGTGTTTAGAGATCCCTATCAACAACGTTAATTACTCGTATTAACCAGAATCTATATACCACTCAACAAACCAATCATCACAATATAAAACAATTTTATATTCACTAACAAATACGCTCTTATAGCTATTATTACACTCAAACTCATTCTAGAGTACTACTGACTCTATCTCTGATGAGTAATACCCAACAGAACCATGGTTGTCGCTTAACCATAAGCTCTGATACCACATTGTCAGGACACGATTCTTCGTCTTTCGAAAATTCGACATCGACACTCACTTTATCGACTGCCGAGAAATCGAACGACGGAAAACCGAACACTGAGGGTTTTAAAAAGAATTTAAGAAAAGAAAAGAAGAAAAAGATAGAAAATTTAGATAGGGAAAAGAAAATAGAAATTAGAGAGAATAGAAAATAAGGAGAATAGAACAGAATTTTAAAATAGAAGGAAAAGAGAATAGAAAATAAAGAAAATAGGACGGAATAGAAAACAACAGAACAACATCAGAACCTCACAATTCGCAGCGGAACAACATATAATAATAAATGAATAATCTTTAAACAAAGAACTATATCAGTTATTACATTACATCACATTTCATTACATCATATCATCAGAGTGTACAACAACAACAAATAGTGCAGCGGAAAAAGAAATACTATATAAGTAATATGCCATGCCATCCAGCTTGCCTCCAGCAACTCCAGAATATCCAGAATATCCTGATAAACCTTAACTCTTGACTGCCCGTGTGGAAATTGGTGGGCACCCAGAGTTTAGGAAGGGAAACAATAAACTCCAAGTCAGTCATGTGACTGGTGTGAGAACTCAAAACAGTTTATTTAACTTTAAAATCAAAATAGAGGAATATTTTTAAATTCAATTCGCAATGCTTTTAAAAATGAGACTACCATAAGGCCTCCCGCCACACACACAATGCAAACGCAGACTTGGAGAAGATTTCTCCTTATGATAGTCAAAGATGCTTGATACGCATTTAAAAAGAACATTTGATATTATTATTAGTGCATAGTGTAGAAAATTCATTTCGAAAGTAGAATATAAATCTTAGCCAGCATAGGTACCATTATATTATGCCTACTAATAGCTACCATATTAGATGGCAGGTTCTACAACTAAAACCGTACAAGTTTCGTATTGTTTCTTTGGATTTCCAACAAATGGTCAGGCCAAGGAACTTCCCATTGCCACATGAGAATGCCTCTGGAAAGACATCCCCGAGAACCAAACCGGAACTCTGCCAACACAAGACCGGGTTACCCCTAACTGGGTAACTACTGACACGAGCACGCCATTCCCCGATCGTAAACGACCTTTCTCACGGGATCCCGAAAACCAACAACCACAAAGTAATAAATTCGTAGTAACCACATAGGTTAAATATCTGGGCTCCATACCATGATACAACCTCTATCCAGAAGGAAATGTACATACCCTAAAGGGTGCTACCCCTCATAACCTTGCCGCATCTTTCCTGTTTTGACCATTTCCGGGGTGTGAGGTTCGACGAAGTCACGTCCACAAAAACATACTTTATACAAAAGCCATGCTTTGGGTCAACACAATGATCACTAAGATAGACGATCGAATAAACGATCCTATCACAATAATCAACACAATGATCATTTCAGCAACACTCAGCATATCACATTACCAAATTGGGAATATATCGCTGATAACTTCAACTATATAACCTCTGAGCTCGTACGTCTCAGAGAAGGGTGTTAAGCTAAAAGAATAAATTCTTCGCCACCAACAGAAATATATTTGAAAGAAATCGGCTTTATATCTCAACTTGTAATGTCAGACACACAATCCATACAAGTCTGTTCCGGGCTCGAACAAAACCGAAGGCACTTACAAAGAAGTCCTTGCAATCCGGATATTCACAATCCTGATCGGATTTTCCATCACTTAGGGAGTCTCTATACCTTTGCAACTCAGTGCAGAGACAATCGATAGGTCATCCTATCGCTCTCGCAAATACCGGGTCTTCAACACCGATCTTCAATGCAATTCACAACGACGTATCACATATTCGGAATGGGTTATACGACCCCATGGTCCTTTCCCGGTTAACCCGAATAGTGAGCGCTTATTCAAAAATAAGTGTAGCATTCACATTCAAACAAATCACATCAATTACCCATTTAAAGGGAAATATTGATAGTCGATTATTGAACTATCAATGGATATGCACACATCACCAGTTTCCAAATAATTTTCCAAATTATTTATTTTCCAAAATATCTTCACTGGATATATAATTTCATTTCTTCAAAAATAAATCAATATTTATTTTTAAACAAATTCCACTTTTCATTTATAAATTCCTTAGTGAATTTATATTCCAAAATATTCATGCATATACGATTTCAACTATCCATTTTCAATTTATCTTCAAAAAAAGATAAATTCTAAATATTCACTTCATATTGGAAAACATTTCCATACTTATTAAATAAGTAATTCACGAATTTTATTTATTTTCAACACTTAGAAAATATTCAATATACCTAAATCGAAATTTAGTATACATTTTATTCTTTCAGGAAATCATTCTCTTAAACATATTTATTTGGGCCAAAACGAATGTTACGTAAAACATCGTTACGACAACCCAAAATCACTATTATAGGGATTCGAAATTAAAATAGATATATAAATCCCAATACTATACAAAATATTTCCTTTCGGAAATCATTTACTATAACAACAGTGTTATAGTCCACCATTTCCTTTTATTTCTCGAAACATCTATTTCAACAATGCATGTTGAAATCTATGGTTTCGAATCTCAACACATTTAAAACATCGTTAGATCGTTTTAATTCTATTTCAAATATCACATTCAAACATTTTCTTTAACATATTATTCACTATTCAAAAACGTGAATATTCTTTTGTGACGCCCCACCTCTATACCCACGCTAGACAAGAACATTACTGTGAATGCTGTCAACTAGCATGGAGAATAAGGCTGTTGAGGAGCGACCATCTGTATAATTGCTTTGTGCGAGTACCGATATACCGGATGAAAATATAACTTTTCATCTCAAGAGGAAATCCGACATACCGACACAAACTCAAAGCTACTACACAGTGGCTATAATTTCTTCGGAAACAAATATAGAAATAAACATAACATAAATCAGTCATAGACAATTCATATCACAAAGGCGGAAATAGATATGAATATTACACATGAAAGTGTACATCAGAGTAGTGGTCTAAAAAGATCCACATATCACAAAAGAAATAGTTACATGAACAACACAAAAGAATAAGTATACATTATGGAGTCTATATCTCAAATGTATACAACAAAAACTACTAATCTAAGTAGTTAGCCAAAAGTCAGAGGGATCAATCCCAAGAGAGAAGTCAAGCAGAAGCACCTATAACATCTCGGTCTGACCCGAGTATTATTTAATAAGAAAATAATAAACGGATCAGTCTAGCTATAAATATCAGATGAAGTGACATATAATAAGAGATATGACATAAACATATAATAATCACAATGCCAAGCTGTGATAAATAAGTAAGTGAAAATTAACAAGAGATAAATCAATTTCACAATAATCTACTCAAGATAAAAAGGAATGTCATACTCCTAATTTCATTCACCAAGCCACAATAAATGACATATATCAGTGCCCATCGTAAAAGTTGGTGAAACATAAATTCCAGAAATCAGCACACGAGATCCAGAAATCACAAGGAAAGGATCAACGACGTCGTACAGCGGGACATCCGATGAACCAAATCACAATCAAAGGGAACAACGACGTCGTACAATGGGACGTCCGATGAACCAAATCACAAAGACATAGCACGATGCTAGTCTAAAACCTAAAATGATCGTCATGATCAAAGAGAAGTGTCGATTACACTAAGCTAGTAAATATATGAGCTTAGCTTCATGTCCCATAACCACTAGCTTAACTTAAATATTTACGAACAAATTGTAGATCTCCACTAGAAAATTGTCACAAGAGATTCAATCGAACAAGTCCAAGAATTAACCGACGAAGTAAACGCAAGCGTTTCATACCACTCGTTTTACTAAGTCGTTTAATTAGATTTCTCATACGAGTGAGGTAAAGGTTTGTATATACTAATAGATTGGAAAACAGTTTTATAAACGAATTTGGTATTAAAATAGTATTGAAATCGTTTGAGGAAAGAGTTTTGATATTTACTACTAGTATAGAAAACCTTTATATTTTTAAAGTGACAAAGCAAAAGGGGGATTGTAGAAACAATCAATCACAAAGATCACATTCGAAGATGTGAATAAAAATCCAATGAAATCGATAAAGGATCCATCGAAGTGGATATATCTAAAATTCCCAAAGAAAATAAGTTATCCAAGATGATAATAAATGATGACAATAAATAGGATCATCACGAATCGATTTAAATTGGATTTCAATCCAAAAAGGCAAATTGGACTCAAACAGCAGGTTCAGTCGACTGAACAGAGAATTTCAGTCGACTGACCCTGTACATGGAAATTTTCCAGGTTCAGAAAACTTTCTGTTTCCAGTTTCAGTCGACTGTGCAGAGTTTTTCAGTCGACTGAATCATGCCTGGAAACTCTCGGGTTTCAGGTTCAGTCGACTGAACAGAGATTTCAGTCGACTGAATCATGCCTGGGCTGTTTTTCAGCCTTATACAAATGAAGAGCAAACTCTTCCAAAATGCAATCGGACGAACATTGGCTCTAAGGGTTTATGCCAAACGGCAACCCGGCCCTATATGCTCCTCGATGCATCACAAAAAGCATGATCAAACATCCATAAAAGGATTTTACACAAATTTGTCTTAAAAACCCAAAAATTGGAATATTCACAAAACCAATCCAAATCAAGAGCAAATGCACATGAAGAAGTGTTAGGAATTCATACCCAACAACCAAAGATAATTATAGTCATATATGTGAGATAAAAATCTCACCTTTGAACTAAGTTTATGAAGATGAAGCTTGAAAGCAATGGCAAGAACAAGCACTCTTCAATCTCAACACTAGAAGCTTGAATCTAAGCTTAAAAGAGAAACATTCCCTAAATTAGGTTTAGGAAATTTCTGAAATTGAATGGAGAAAGAGTTGGAGAAGGTGAAGGAGATGCTTACCAAAGGGTTCTTCTTGAGTTTGGAGCTAAAGCTTGGATTTGCAAAGAAAGTTAGGGCTTGGAGTTTTAATTCTTTTTCCTCTCCACCATTTTCAGTTGGAGCTTGAGTTTGAGGAGTTGGAATGAAGAAATGAAGAGGAGAGGGGGATTGGGACTGAATACATAAGTGGTTAATTGGCTCAGCCCAAACCAAAACCCTAAGCAAAAAGTAGCAAAAATTCAACTTTCTCCAAACATATCGAAGCTTATACTCAAAAAGGTCGCAAACGGCATTTTGAACTCAATGGAGGTGGTCTCGAGTCCTAATTCTACCGTATGCAAAAAGTAGGTTTTCGGACCAAAATCCGATGAACGATAAAATATTTAAATAAAATATTAAAATATAAAATCGATAAATATGCGGGTTGTTACAGACTCCCCTCCTTAAAGAAATTGCGTCCTCGCAATAAGTAAGAAGGAAATATAAGAAGTAACAACCATAGAAGCATATTAACACAAAAGAAAATTTGAAATAGGAAGTTCACCATAAAGTGCACAAAAGAGTTAGCAAGAAATCTGGTGAAACTTCAATTTCCACAATAACACCGGGCTCAAGAATGAAAACCGGAATCCCTAAGGCATTCCCGTAGATAAAAGACGTGGGGAACGTCAAGAATAGCAGAAAATTGAGCCGGTGCAACGGCGTAGTACAAAAACGGTACGCCCGAAAAACTAGAAACTCAAACAATTTGGGACATCAGCGTAGTACAAAAACGGTACGCCCAATGAACCCAAGCAAAGACATCGATGTAGTACAAACGGTACGTCCGATGAATCGAATAGCAAAGACATCAATGTAGTACAACGGTACATCCGATGAATCAAAAGCAAAGACATCGATGTAGTACAAACGGTACATCCGATGAATCAAAAGCAAAGACATCGATGTAGTACAACGGTACATCCGATGAATCAAAAAGCAAAGACATCGATGTAGTACAAACGTTACATCCGATGAATCAAAAGCAAAGACATCGATGTAGTACAAACGGTACATCCGATGAATCAAATAGCAAAGACATTGATGTAGTACAACGGTACATCCGATGAATCAAAAGAAAAGACATCGATGTAGTACAAACGGTACATCCGATGAATCAAAAGCAAAGACATCGATGTAGTACAACGGTACATCCGATGAATCAAATAGCAAAGACATCGATGTAGTACAAACGGTACATCCGATGAATCAAATAGCAAAGACATCGATGTAGTACAACGGTACATCCGATGAATCAAAAGAAAAGACATCGATGTAGTACAAACGGTACATCCGATGAATCAAAAGCAAAGACATCGATGTAGTACAAACGGTACATCCGATGAATCAAATAGCAAAGACATCGATGTAGTACAACGGTACATCCGATGAATCAAAAGAAAAGACATCGATGTAGTACAAACGGTACATCCGATGAATCAAAAGCAAAGACATCGATGTAGTACAAACGGTACATCCGATGAATCAAATAGCAAAGACATCGATATAGTACAACGGTACATCCGATGAATCAAAAGAAAAGACATCGATGTAGTACAAACGGTACATCCGATGAATCAAAAGAAAAGACATCGATGTAGTACAAACGGTACATCCAATGAATCAAATAGCAAAGACATCGATGTAGTACAACGGTACATCCGATGAATCAAATAGCAAAGACATCGATGTAGTACAACGGTACATCCGATGAATCAAAAGAAAAGACATCGATGTAGTACAAACGGTACATCCGATGAATCAAAAGCAAAGACATCGATGTAGTACAAACGGTACATCCGATGAATCAAATAGCAAAGACATCGATGTAGTACAACGGTACATCCGATGAATCAAATAGCAAAGACATCGATGTAGTACAACGGTACATCCGATGAATCAAAAGAAAAGACATCGATGTAGTACAAACGGTACATCCGATGAATCAAATAGCAAAGACATCGATGTAGTACAACGGTACATCCGATGAATCAAAAGAAAAGACATCGATGTAGTACAAACGGTACATCCGATGAATCAAAAGCAAAGACATCGATGTAGTACAACGGTACATCCGATGAATCAAAAGCAAAGACATCGATGTAGTACAACGGTACATCCGATGAATCAAAGCAAAGACATCGATGTAGTACAACGGTACATCCGATGAATCAAAACCCTAATGATTTTCGAAACACCGACGCAGTACAAAAATGGTACGTCCAATGAACCGAACACAATAAAAGGACATCGGACGCTAGTCCTTAAAAGGAATGAGAAAACGTCCAATAAAACGAAGTATACCAAAACGTCCGATGAACTTGATAGAAAAATAATTCCATTCAAACAACATCAAAGAATCAACCACTTGTTGCCTACGACAAAGCGCATTGGCAACACGATTTCCCTTCTCGGGAATAAAAGAATATCAAGATCATAAGATGCAAGAAACTCGAGTCAACATGAAGTTCCTTAAGAGAACATAAATATTCCAAAGATTTATGATCGAGGTAGAGAACAAATTTCTCATCCGAAAATGATGATGCCAAATTCCAAAAGTAAAAACAATAGCCACGAACACTAGACCAGGAGTGGCATATCTAGTCTCGATAAGCTATAAAGATTTAGAAGCACAAGTGATAGCACGTTCTCCTTTGCAAGAGAATGGCATTCCAAACCAATACGACTAGTATCGGTACAAATAGCAAAGTCTTGGTTCCCCTTCAAGAATCACAAGAATAAGAGTATTGAAAGGAAGGGTTCTTTTTTAAATAATTCTCTTCCCCGAAAAGTTAAAACTTTCAAAATTACATTTTTACTTTTATGTAATAATCTTTCTACAAAAATTTAAATTTTTACAAGTCAATATATCGTGTCTGATTGTCACATCAAAGCGTTTAGGAAATTCCTATCGATAACGTTGATCAAGCGCATCGACCAAAATTCTTAAAGCACTCAACGGGCAATACAATCACAAAGTCATCTTTTTTAGGATAAATAAATCTCTTAAAAAGTTTTAAGAATATTCTTTGCTCGTTTTAAGAGAAAAAAATCAAATTGCACTTATAATTAAATCTTATGAAAAAGATTTGCAAAATTTTAAATTTCTATTTCCATCCAAAATCCATAAATAAGAATGGTCTCATTGAAATTTTCATAGAATATTGGATTTATAAAATGGATGAAACAAGCTGGACAAATTGAATGACATAATAATTCATTCATAGGAATCATAACAAGTGCGGAATGCGATAAGTGAAATGCTAACTTCCGCAACTTGTAGCAAATGAAAACGGTGGTAAAGTCGAACTAAAAAGACCTTAGCACCACACAAAAGATTACTTAGGTCATAATCCTAAGACAAGTCAAATATACCGGAAAATTCTCAAACTATTTAGATGAGAGAAATAACACTTTCCTCACCATAAGGACTTTAAAGAATAAAATGATGCCATCAAGATGGAATCAAAATCACAAAGAAAAATAGAAATCTGCTTAACAGATTGAAAATGTCGAAGATGAATAATCCACTCGGAAAAAATAGGATATGGGCTTCACAATGATTAAGCCAATCCTTACAGAAAGGTCAATTCCGAAGCCAAAGCAAAAATATCGGCTCGGAAAGAAAAGTCACATAAAACAATCTCGACATCTAAACAAAAGCAAATTGAGTGTTGCGGATCTACCATCCGGATTCGCAATTCTCAATGAAGTCAATAAGCCCAAAATATTCAAAGAAAAAGAATTAACAATTCCTTTTGATATAAAATAGTGAGATGGAAACTATATCAAAAAGAACATGAACAAGATAATCACAAAGCAAATGTCATCAAGGATTGAATGAAAAATACCTTGACCAAGAGAAGAGTTGCTAGGGGCTTGCACAATATTTAGTTTTCTCATGTCCATATTCAAAAGTTTGGGACATGCAGATAAAAGATGACCCGGTTTCTTGCAATAGCGACAAGAATGGGGTTTTGGACACATATTCGCATAGTGTTCCTTAGAATTACAATTGTAGCATCCTCCACGATCAGGGATTGGAGTCTTTGCTACAAAAGTAGTTTGCTTCACTCTCTTATTGGGATTAAGGCTCTTGAACTTAATATGCCTCTTCTTGGAAGTCCCAATATCACAAACACTTCCTTTACCAACCTCTCCAGGAAGAAGAGTAACAATCACAAGCTGTTTGAAAGAAACTTCAAGTTTCAAAGGTAGAACCATTTCGGGGTTCTTACTCAAAGCATAGATAAACTCTTGATTGTTTACAAGATCCAAAAGTTGTTGAGCAAACATGAATACTCCATCCTGAGGAGTAGCGCTAGATTGACCGGCGCTGGAACGGCCTGGTCTAACCATTTCTCTTCTTTAAGAAAGAAAGAAAGAAGAGGAAAAGGTTAATCTCAAAATAAATATCAAGCAATTCTTGATAGATAAAACAAGGAATCATAAAGAAAATAGGATGAATCGGTACGAAGACCCGAATAAAATCCTAAAGCACAACTCCTAAGAAAGACTTAGGACATGATCCTTGCTAAATTATTCTACATTGTTCCGAAGTTTGGCTCTGATACCAAGATGTGACGCCCCACCTCTATACCCACGCTAGACAAGAACATTACTGTGAATGCTGTCAACTAGCACGGAGAATAAGGCTGTTGAGGAGCGACCATCTGTATAATTGCTTTGTGCGAGTACCGATATACCGGATGAAAATATAACTTTTCATCTCAAGAGGAAATCCGACATACCGACACAAACTCAAAGCTACTACACAGTGGCTATAATTTCTTCGGAAACAAATATAGAAATAAACATAACATAAATCAGTCATAGACAATTCATATCACAAAGGCGGAAATAGATATGAATATTACACATGAAAGTGTACATCAGAGTAGTGGTCTAAAAAGATCCACATATCACAAAAGAAATAGTTACAAGAACAACACAAAAGAATAAGTATACATTATGGAGTCTATATCTCAAATGTATACAACAAAAACTACTAATCTAAGTAGTTAGCCAAAAGTCAGAGGGATCAATCCCAAGAGAGAAGTCAAGCAGAAGCACCTATAACATCTCGGTCTGACCCGAGTATTATTTAATAAGAAAATAATAAACGGATCAGTCTAGCTATAAATATCAGATGAAGTGATATATAATAAGAGATATGACATAAACATATAATAATCACAATGCCAAGCTGTGATAAATAAGTAAGTGAAAATTAACAAGAGATAAATCAATTTCACAATAATTTACTCAAGATAAAAAGGAATGTCATACTCCTAATTTAATTCACCAAGCCACAATAAATGACATATATCAGTGCCATCGTAAAAGTTGGTGAAACATAAATTCCAGAAATCAGCACACGAGATCCAGAAATCACAAGGAAAGGATCAACGACGTCGTACAGCGGGACATCCGATGAACCAAATCACAATCAAAGGGAACAACGACGTCGTACAGCGGGACGTCCGATGAACCAAATCACAAAGACATAGCACGATGCTAGTCTAAAACCTAAAATGATCGTCATGATCAAAGAGAAGTGTCGATTACACTAAGCTAGTAAATATATGAGCTTAGCTTCATGTCCCATAACCACTAGCTTAACTTAAATATTTACGAACAAATTGTAGATCTCCACTAGAAAATTGTCACAAGAGATTCAATCGAACAAGTCCAAGAATTAACCGACGAAGTAAACGCAAGCGTTTCATACCACTCGTTTTACTAAGTCGTTTAATTAGATTTCTCATACGAGTGAGGTAAAGGTTTGTATATACTAATAGATTGGAAAACAGTTTTATAAACGAATTTGGTATTAAAATAGTATTGAAATCGTTTGAGGAAAGAGTTTTGATATTTACTACTAGTATAGAAAACCTTTATATTTTTAAAGTGACAAAGCAAAAGGGGGATTGTAGAAACAATCAATCACAAAGATCACATTCGAAGATGTGAATAAAAATCCAATGAAATCGATAAAGGATCCATCGAAGTGGATATATCTAAAATTCCCAAAGAAAATAAGTTATCCAAGATGATAATAAATGATGACAATAAATAGGATCATCACGAATCGATTTAAATTGGATTTCAATCCAAAAAGGCAAATTGGACTCAAACAGCAGGTTCAGTCGACTGAACAGAGAATTTCAGTCGACTGACCCTGTACATGGAAATTTTCCAGGTTCAGAAAACTTTCTGTTTCCAGTTTCAGTCGACTGTGCAGAGTTTTTCAGTCGACTGAATCATGCCTGGAAACTCTCGGGTTTCAGGTTCAGTCGACTGAACAGAGATTTCAGTCGACTGAATCATGCCTGGGCTGTTTTTCAGCCTTATACAAATGAAGAGCAAACTCTTCCAAAATGCAATCGGACGAACATTGGCTCTAAGGGTTTATGCCAAACGGCAACCCGGCCCTATATGCTCCTCGATGCATCACAAAAAGCATGATCAAACATCCATAAAAGGATTTTACACAAATTTGTCTTAAAAACCCAAAAATTGGAATATTCACAAAACCAATCCAAATCAAGAGCAAATGCACATGAGGAAGTGTTAGGAATTCATACCCAACAACCAAAGATAATTATAGTCATAGATGTGAGATAAAAATCTCACCTTTGAACTAAGTTTATGAAGATGAAGCTTGAAAGCAATGGCAAGAACAAGCACTCTTCAATCTCAACACTAGAAGCTTGAATCAAAGCTTAAAAGAGAAACATTCCCTAAATTAGGTTTAGGAAATTTCTGAAATTGAATGGAGAAAGAGTTGGAGAAGGTGAAGGAGATGCTTACCAAAGGGTTCTTCTTGAGTTTGGAGCTAAAGCTTGGATTTGCAAAGAAAGTTAGGGCTTGGAGTTTTAATTCTTTTTCCTCTCAACCATTTTCAGTTGGAGCTTGAGTTTGAGGAGTTGGAATGAAGAAATGAAGAGGAGAGGGGGATTGGGACTGAATACATAAGTGGTTAATTGGCTCAGCCCAAACCAAAACCCTAAGCAAAAAGTAGCAAAAATTCAACTTTCTCTAAACATATCGAACCTTATACTCAAAAAGGTCGCAAACGGCATTTTGAACTCAATGGAGGTGGTCTCGAGTCCTAATTCTACCGTATGCAAAAAGTAGGTTTTCGGACCAAAATCCGACGAACGATAAAATATTTAAATAAAATATTAAAATATAAAATCGATAAATATGCGGGTTGTTACATCTTTGTTAACAGATTTCATCCTTTTATTCATTTTATTTCAAAGGATTATTCACTATTCAAAAATGTGAATATAACTCCATTTATAGGTTTCAACAAATTTTCTTGTCAAAATAAGTCGTTTGCGAATTTATAAAACAACGTTTATAAATTCCATTTCTATTTATTTATAAAAACTTCCTTTTTATTAATCCTTTTATTAACCTATTCCAGTTTATAACTCAATTATAAACTAAAAGTTCATACTATAAGTCAAATGCTTATAAAATGATTATTTTACAAAATCGTTCTTTCAAAGACTTTCCAAATCATAAATCTTATAACTTATAAGATCCATTTATTTAACCAATCAATTCTTCAAATAATTTCACCAAATTTATAAATCTTACTATTTATAAATTTCTTTTATAACTTCACAGTTTATAATTCCATAAATTTCATTCTTATAACTTCACCATTTAAATTCTATAAATTTCATTCTTTAATGAAATTCATTTTCACTTCATTCAAACACTTATAAAAACTCGTTTTATAATGTCTATATTTCAATTTATAAATATCCATTTATAAATCTCTTAATATAAATCAATTTATATTATTCTTTTAAAACGTCTTTAATTTCCTTTATTATTTCATCATTTTGATTCATAAAATAATTAAATTTCATAAATCCTATATTTAAACTTTTCACAATTATTTCTGAAATTCCGATTTAACCATTTTATAAAATCAATAGCATCATATTCTCAAAAATCAGTTTTTTAGCTGTATTTCACAAAAATCATAATTTTTATAACTTTAAAAATTATAACGTTTATTTATTTAAAATGGATCAATTCCAAAAATATTTTATAAACGTATACTTTCAAAAAATCACTTTGAAATTATTTTAAAATTCCAAATTTGGTCCAATGATGCTACACACCAAATAGTCAATCACGACTACAACGATATCATATATCAATATGAAAATCTATCAAATATCAAAATATCTGAAATTAAACAAAAACTGTTGAGGAATCCAGTTGGATCCCTCCAACCTGTTTTCCTGCATCCAAAAACATTAGCACAATACCAATTTCGCTCCAGTACGAAATTATCGCGGTATATGTTCTTATTAAATATTATCCGCTTAATAACGGCGTAATAGGGTCTCATCCGCTAAATAAATAAATGCGGGAAATCAACAACTGCAATATATACATATGCCAATATATATATATTGATATTATATATAATACCAATTTCATTGTTTATGAAATATTCGCGGTATATGTTTTTAATAAATAACATCCGCTTACTAACGGCGTATAATGTCTATTTTAACAATCAATAGATAACAATCAACATTCAAACATGCATTCAAATATTTTAAATCTAACTATTTAAAATAAAATCGAAACTGATTCGATTGAGTGAGAAATTCTCACCTTGGTTTTAATTTTCGTTTCAGCTTTTTATTTCGAATAAAATTAAACGCGCGTTTAATTTTACCCGAAATTCTCACTAGCTCCAAACGACTCCAACTAACTCCATCGCGTAGTGCTCATCCATACGATTCCAACGCAACTGGTTTCGCATTTTTTCGACCTCGTATGAAAAAGTTATGAATATTTGAAGTTTGTACACGATTTATATAAACTATTACAACATAAATTATAAAATTTATAACCTAATCCATTGGATCCTTCAACCTGAAATCTAGCCCGTCCATCCTTCATCTTCTTCACGCGTCTTGGCTACAGGTTTTAGGCCGTATCCTTGAACCCATCACCCAAAACTAGGGTTGAATCTTGCATCCACATCACTCGACGAAACTTCGATCCGGGAGTTGCAAATCGAAGCCTCGAACCCCACCTACGTTCGGCCTGAAGGGCATAAGGCTCGGCCCCCTCTCTCTCATCGAATTGCATGCGCAGTTCACGTGCATCGGCCCCCCTATACTCCCACCACGTCGCTCCAAATCGCATCTCCACCGTTCAGATCGTAGCTCTCATCACCCTCTGCATCTTTCATGTTGAAAGTTTTAGCCAAAACTTGATGGATTGAGAGATCAAAGGGGAAAAGTGAGATCAATTTCTGGCCCTTCAACCTGATAGTGGCGGCTAGGGTTTCATTTTTTTTTTTTTTTTTTTAAAGTGAGGGTGCTATTTATAAGAGAACGAACGACACTATTCATCCCGGAAATTCCGAACTCCGATTTAGGCGCCGTAACCAGCGTTTCTAGGGTTTACCCCGCGTTCCGGACACAATGGAACAGGTTTCGGAAGCTAATTCGGAAGTATGTGCGAGTTATGGCTATAAACACTCAATTTGAATTAAACCGATTTAACCCGATTTCTAGGCGTTTTAATTTGTACCGGACAAACGGTAAATCCAATTGACTTGAAATTTGAAACCTTGCAATAATATCACATTACGGATCCGATGAAACTAGTTTCGTCGAAATCCGAGACTTTTTGAAAAATGGCTATTTTCACTCGTCAAATTTAAATTAAAAATAAATCGATGCGTTTCGAGCTGCCACGATCAAACGATAGCTCCGATTGATACGAAATTTGAAATCCGGTAATAACTAACTATTACGGATCCAATGGAACTAGTTTCGTTCAATTCTGAGACTGTTCAAAAATTGGCTATTTTCACTAGTCGATTTTAATATTAAAATATTCAATTTTCACAAATTAACTTTTAATTCGATTTTAAAAGTTCTAAAATATCATTCTAACTTCCATATGATAAAATAAAATTTTAAAAATCATTTTCAATCATATTTAACCCAATTTTCAATTATTTCCATAATTTAACATATTAAATTATCGATTTAATTATCCAATTAAATCCAATAATTCAAATAAAAATTTATTTGACTTATAAATTCACTTTTTAATATTTAAAATTAATTAAATATTCATATTTTAATTTCTAAAAATTCTGGGTCGTTACATAAACTGCATAGAAAAGTGGGTCGTTACACACTTTAATCTTGAATCTCACAAAAGATAAATCTACCTCGTCGGGTTTTAGTGTTAAGTATAATATTAATGACTTCCATAAACAAGTAAGAAATCAACACGATTAACATGTTTTCAACATTCCTGATTTAATTATTCCTCCATCAAGAAGGAAGCCGGTAGGTTAGAGCACTACTGCTTATGTCCCTATTCGAACATCAATCTTAACTTACAAATAGATAAGTCTACTTCGTCGGTTTTTAGTGTTAAGCATAGTTAGTTACTTTTCAAACAAGTAATTAAACAAAACATATTTAGCCACTAAGTAATTGTAACCCCTTTATAAATCCCTTGTTTATACTTTTAAAATACTTTAAAATACTTATAATAGGTTTTAAAACATTTTCTCAAAAGATTTTTTTAAGATAACAAGTTTTTAAAACGCTTTGAAACTTGGAAAAACCATGTTTTCTATATATTTAAAAATAAACCATCTTCTTTAAAAATTCATAACTAATTCTTAAATAATCATAAAAATATCAAACCACTTTTATAATAGTCTAATTAGAGCTATCAAACACTTAATAAAAGAATGAAACCAAATAATTAATTTAAAAGTCCTTCCCAAACCTTTAAAGTCCAAAAACAAAGGCTAAACGAGGCAGTTTTGCGCAAGTGAAAGTTTGACCACTTTTCGATATGTTACTCAACTTTTCTATTTCCAAAATTTTTACAACAGCAAGCATACATAATATACATAAACAAATATGGCGAGAAAACCCTAAGGACCTTTCTACGAAGTTCCATAGAAATTGTCGAACATGAGGCAATTACTAAGTGCGTCTATAGTGACTGTCGCTATAACCGCATTTCCAAATCCAAGCCTATCCAAACCAAATTCTAACTATACCTATATGATTTTTCCAAGGCTATTCTATAAGCCATACAAGTTCATTCAAGTGCATACACATAGATTACATATGCCATTTGCTTTCAAAGCAAGAATCAAAACCAATATTGCAACATATGTCAATGTCAATTCGAACAACATATAAGTAATCAATTTAAAGCACATTTGCATAATTTTTCATTCAAGGTGGTGGGTAATGTCACCATTAACCAAATAAACTTGCTAGGAGGTTTTGATGTTGTCCCAAGGCTCTACTCCAAGTTTGAGTTGAATTGGAGTTGTTATGAATTTATTTTGCTTGGAAAATTTATGAAGAGGAACACATGAAAAGAGTTTGATTTTATTTTCTAAATTTTACAAAAGTGATTCAAGAGGCACGCACCCTCTTATGATGGCTCAAGATGGTGTTGTCTAACTTTCCTCTCACTCCCTACCATTCCATGGAAGGCTCACCCATCTACATGCCCATCACTTCTCCATTACTCCTCTTACCTTTAGCAAATTACTAAACTACCTTTACAAATATCTCTTATATATTGGAAGCTTCTAGAATGTTCCATTTGATTTATGAATCAAACTGTGTTTATTAGTTCCTAATGTCTTTACTAGTTCATTAGCTTAGCGCGAAAGAGTTCGAATAACTTATATCGATTAAACAGCTGTTTATCGATAAACCGTTTTTCGGTCACATTATCGATATTTTCTTCGAAGTATTTTGTAACAACCCGATATTTTCAACCATTCGCATCCATTATAAGTGTATAGGTAGACACTCATGCCGGAATTGGATAGCTCAAAATACCGCGTTGTGAATAAAAATTTGGCAAATCTCAGAATATACAGTAAATAAAATCACAGATCACAGACACAGAGTATATAAAAATGCAGCGGAAGAAAAAGAGATAGTAGTTCATGAAGCTACTATATAAATATGAGATACATCAGAGTTAAATAAGATACAACAGAAGAGTAACAAGATACATCACTGAACCACTGGATACTGAAACAAAATAGAAGGATGGATCTACAAGGAAAGCTCCAACGCCGAAGGTGAATCTAGAATGCTAACTCACTCAATCTGACCCGAGCGTAAAGCAAAACACAAAACCCTCGAGTCAGGACATAAATACTTATAAACTGTAAATCAACTCAAGTGAACAGTAACAAAATGCATCAGTAACTTAAAGGATGCTTGGGACCGCCCATCCTCTAAGGATCCGTTAAACTATTTACTATGTAGTAATATACGCTATATACGGTAGTGTCTAATCAGTAAAGTACAATCATATAGAAAATAGCGTTAAGGGGATGGTGAACCTTAACGCGGTCGGATCTTTAAAACCAAAATCGTAGTGGGCTCGATATAAGGATATGACACGGCACGCGAGGCAATGCCAGGGTGGATACACCGTTTGCACTCCCGGACCGGTGGTGACGGCAAGCCAGCAGCTTCCGCCCACCTCGAACAATACCCCGAATCAAAGTGGCGCCACCGAATCGAATCACAACAGTAATAGAATAGTTTCCGATGGAGCATTCTCGATGAAAGGGTGCGACCCTTTGTGTAGCCCGGTATAGCTCCTGTTTTAGTCATATATGCCAACTCACGGGAGTTGGGTCCACGTAATATACCTCGAGAACGTCGCCACCATCCTACTTCATTCTGGAATCTCCACTGCGTACACAGTTGTTAAAGTGGTTTTCGGTATTGGCCGGCTATAAGACAATATCCGATCCCGGTCTCTTTAACAACCAGTCGTTATTATAACCCATGGATATTTATTTCAAATAAATTATACTTCCAAGACCAAAATATCATACTCATTTCAAAACAATATCACAATTGTATCATTTCCATTTCAAAAATAATTCAATATTATATCATTCAAATAAAACCCAAATTTTCAAATCATTGAATATTTCTTTAAATTTATTAAACTTGAAATATTCCTTTAAATTATCATAGCATTTTGGAAATGTTACCTTAAGGAATCATAGCATTTTTGGAATGTACTACTTTCCACTTTACATTGTATATAATCAAAGTATTGATAAGCTTAAAATTTTAACATGTCAATTTATCATAGCCTTATAGTTAAATAAACTTTCTTACTGTAATATACAATTTAAACCGAAATTCTTATGTTAAGTTAAAAGCACCTTATTAACTTACATTATTATTACAATAAGTAACATTTATCATTTTAATCAATTTAAAATACACCATTACATTGATTAAAATCTACGTGTCAAATGTATGTTTTAAATTTTATATTCCTATTACAATAATGAACATTTATTAATTAAATCAATACCACACTACTTAAAACTTTACATGTTTCTTTCTTAATTAAAACTTTACATGTTCTTGCATTAATTAAAACTTTCTTGTTCTCTCATTAATTAGGACCTTACACGTTTCTTTCATTAATTAAAAACTTATACGTTTCTTTCATTAATTAAAACTTATACCTTCTTTCATTAATTAGGAATTTACATGTTCCTATCATTAATTAGAACACCATACGTTCTTTCATTAATTAAAACCTATACGTTTCTTTCATAAATTAAAACCTATACGTTCCTTTCATAATAAACCCTATACGTTCCTTTCATAAATTAAACCCTATACGTTTCTTTCATAAATTAAAACCTATACGTTTCTTTCATAAATTAAAACCTATACGTTTCTTTTATAAATTAAACCCTATACGTTTCTTTCATAAATTAAAACCTATACGTTTCTTTCATAAATTAAAACCTATACGTTTTAGATTTATATTACCATTTTACAAATTTAACTAAACTTCCAGTTTATTTGATTAATTTAACATCTTTAGTTAAAGCTCAAATTTCACATTTTCAAGTCAAGTTATATTTTAAAATTTCATTTTCAACAGTCATTTATTCAACCACTTAAATTTATAGAAAATCAATAATTCTTTAATAAATCACTTAAATTCAAATATAAATCAATTTATCATATTTACCATTTTCAAATAAAATTAAAGTCCATTTTATTCATGTAACTTAAATATCATTTTTAGTCAAAATTCCAAATTTCAAACATAAGTTATATTTCAAAATCCACTTAATCCATTCATAAATTACATTTTTAACACATAGAAAAATCATAATTTATTTATTTAAAAACCTTTCAAAATCTATTTAAATCAAATTTCATAATTTTATATTTTTAAAATACTTAAAATATTCAAAGCACTTTATAGAATAACCACGGGTCTGTATATAGTTTTCTAACCTAGGTCAAGTGATACGGATATGTATCATTTCAATCCGCAGTTTAAAAGGTAAAAATCCGGGTTCTATCATTTCAAACCCGCAATCCCAAGTTTAAATAAATAAATAAAATAACTCAGGCCTATCATTTCAGCCCATAATGATTTTTTATCCTAACAGGGAACTTGCAGTGTGATCATACACAGAAATAATATAAACAATGTCAATATCACAATATACAGTCATGTATCAGATGCCAGGTGAAAATTAACATTTTTAACATGGTAATAACATGGTAATAACACGGCATAGCATATCATATGATCATCATTAACTTGCATAAACATTTTACATTACTAAACACTTGTCATCAATCCACTTTTCATAAGTATATATGTCAGAGTGAGAAAGACTCACCTTTTCGAAGCTAGAGACCAAAACAACAAAAACAAGAGCGATTCCAAAAGCACGACAAACACGATTTGAATTGAATGAACGGAAAGCCTTGATAATGATCTTGTATACAACAAATAAACAAGACCATATAAACATATGCATACAATATAAAGATTTGTTGAACAATAGAAAAGTAGAAGCAACAAATGACATTACCAAGCTTTTCAACCACTTTTGCTTGACCACAACTCCATGTATGCTCGGCCATACATGCTTAGGGCTAGGCCACACATGTTTTCAGGTGGAAAAGGATCTGGTTTGGCATCACAAAGGCATGGCAAGCACAAAAATGTGAAGTGGTAGGAGATGCATATGAGGAGGTGTTAGGGTTAATTGGTGAAAGGTTAGGTTAAAAGTAAAAGGGTGGACTATAAAGGCCCATAGAAAGATAGAAAGTTTAAGGCCTTTCAAATTTCCTTTTCTATTTAATTTTATAAAAACAAAATAAACTATGACTTCAAAAATACAAGACCACTTTTAAAATAGACTATAACTTCAAAACAAAGGTGACAAAACAAATTTTGTTCATTTCTTTTTTTTTCAAACAAAAGGGCAGAGGGAATATAGACTAGAATGCCAAATTACAGAGGTGACAAAACATTTTTTTTTCTCATTTCTTTTTTTCCAGAACAAGGGCCGGTGGAAAAATAGATTATAACTTCAAAAATACAAAGTGACAAAAGCAACTTTTTTTTTTTTCATTTCCCCTTTTTTTTTCAAAACAAGGCTCGGTGGCAATATTACTTCAAAACAAAATACAAAGGCGACAAAAATGGAATTTTTTTTCATTCCTTTTTTTTCTCAAACAAGGCTCGGTGGTCTGGCATGGGTAGGGTCGGAAAAATATGGTGAATGGCCAAGCACGGTGGCAGGCAATAGGATAAAGCAAAACAATGAAAGGAGAACAAATGAAATAAAACAAGAGTGAAAAGAAGAAAGAAAGAAAAAAGAGAAAAAAAATGAAAGGAAAAGCATGCGCCGGTTCATACCTTCAGGAGATGCTCACGCAAATTTTGATGGAAGCAAAATGAATAATTTGTGGTATGGAACTTTTGAACGTGAAATATATAATAACATTTGCTCACTAATTTATGTAGAGGGCAGACAAGATTAAAATGCTTGAACGGTAGAGGCAATTTAATTCTATCCAATAGGTGGAAATGTATGGGAGGCAAGAGGGAAAGAAATAATTCACACACGGAAATGATTTAAGGCAAGATTTGAGAAAGATTTTGGATTCTCAAAAGGGAATATACGTCTGAAAACTTTGCATTGTTAACGCAAGAAGAAAAAAAAATCAAATAGATAACGAAAAGGCAAGAGCAACAATTAAATATATGCCCAAAGTAACGTACAAATTATTTTGTTTCTCTTATTAAATAAATTTAAAATACTAACGTTTCTATTAGGAAAAATAAACCATCACTTTAAACCAAAATTTAATAGCTATTATACCATAATTAATAACATTTGATTTAGCTTCATCCAATTGATTGTTAAATATAAAGTTAAGAAACAGATGTAAACATATGTAAAAGAAATGTAAAGTTTATTTCCCGTTTCACACTAATTATTACTAACTTTTAAAAAAAAAAAAAGTATACAACAAATCTGACCAAAAAGAAAGTGAAACAAATGTTGCACAATTGTATACAGTTCAAGATGAAAATTTTGCCTTTAAAATTATAAAATTTAGAATTTCTATTAAAGTTACACTTTTTATCCAAATCAAATTTTCAGACATTGTTTATTTTTGTTTGGACAAATGATCAGAAATCATTTCAAGAAAATTTCCAAAATTAGATTTTTAAGAAAACAAAAGCCAAAGTCTTTAAATAAATGAAAAAAAATTAAAATTTAAACTTTTAAAATTTTAAGTTGAAAGTCACAGTTTGACTATTTTGACCAAAATCAGCATTTCAGGCAAATATTCAACTTACACAAGTTTGGAATTATAACTCATAAAAATCAATATTATATTTAAATAATAAATTTAATCATTTCAAATAAGTAAAATAAGTTTTTAAATCAAAATCTTACATTAAAAATAATTAAAATATACAATAAAATAATTACAAAATACAGGGTTGTTACATATTTATTTTTTATAAACAAACTTCGAAAACAAGTTGCTTATCATCATTCATTAATTCAAGGATGTTTGTTAAAATTATAAATTCTCATTTATAACACTTAACTATATTTCAAAATGTTTCGATATTCAAAGACAAAGTGTTTGAATTTCTGTATTCCTACATGTTTGATGTAAAATAAATTGGATATTTATATAAACATATTGGTTGATGAGATTATATTTTGATTGTGATTGAATTGTCATCAGAAATTTTTTGGCATGGTTGATCGTGATCGATGGTTGTTCGAATTGAATTATATTGTAATTGCTCGAAAGACTCTCTCTATAAAGGAGGTTCTACCGAAACTTTTCAAAAAAGTTGAAGCTTAGAAATTTTTATACATTTTCAAATTTAAGTAAAATTTCAATACGATTATTGAAGGTTATACGTAAATTGATAGCTAAATTTGTGACCTTATGTGATACATTTGAATGAACTGAGATTTTACCTGAGTCGTGCAGCGAAAGCGTAGTAACATGTGATGTGTATATTACATTTTACAGTCAATATTATTGGTTAGATTGATTACAGTACTCTCTAATAAATTGTAAGGACTTAATTTCTTTTAGAAGAGGAGTCTGTAACATCCCATTTCTAAGTTAAACTTAATTAGATATTTTATTTCGGATATATTATTTGAATTTAATTCAATAAATAGAATTTTTGGATTTATTTAATTACAAAGAAGAAAATATTGATTTAAAAGTCAAATTTGGAATTTTATTTGTGTTTTAAAGAACCAAAATTTGTTTAAAAAATTTTTTTGGCAAAATAAATAATATTTATGGAATTTTGATTTTATTTTTCAAATGAAACAATTATTTTATGATTGTTGAAAATTGAAAAATAATATATTAATAAAATAAATTTTGTTAAAAATATTTAAAAAAAATTGAATTAGAATGCCTTGAACGGATTTTTGATCGGGTGCAAAATAATTATTTGATAAGCCGTTCGATAAAAAAACTAATTCATTGGACCAAATTCCTTGGACTCGTCCACTCCCCTTTGCTCATCACGTATACCCCATGTTTTCGTATTTTTACCCAATTAGAAACCAACCCTATTTCTTCAGCTCTTAACTCGTTTGCCCAAAATCAATTTTCCTGTGCCCTAACGCTAACGAAAACAAAATCGAAAAAAAAGTGACGCGTTATTTTTCGACAACGTTAGCAAGGAATCGCGGCTATGGCTGTCTTGTGAGCAAGGAGGCGACAAGTAGGTGGAGGCGTGGTTGAGATGCTGGTGTTTATATTTAAAATATCAAGTTCAACTTCTTTTTATATTTTCGGATATCATTTAAAAATCTCTTGTAATGACCCAGAATTTCTGCCATTTGAAATTCATATATTTGATTGATTTTAAATATTATCAAGTAAAATTTGTAAGTCGAATAAATTTTTATTTCGAATATCTAGATTTAATTTGATAATTAAATCGATAATTTAATATTTGAAATTACAGAAAATAATTGGGATTTGGGTTTAATGTGATTAAATTTGGTTTGTAAAGTTGTATTAAATCATATTGGAGTTAAACGATATTTTAGAACTTTTAAAATCAAATTAAAAGTTAATTTGCAGAAATTGAATATTTTAATATTTAATTGACGAGTAAAAATAGTCATTTTTTAAAAAGTCTCGGATTTCGACGAAACTAGTTCCATCGGATCTGTAATGTTATATTATTGTATGGTTTCAAATTTCGTGTCAATCGGATTTACGGTTTGTCCGGGGCAAGCTAAAACGCACTGAAATCGGTTTGAGTGAATTTTAAATTTAACTTTGTCGATTCGAAAACCTATCTTCCAAATATGATCAAATTGGCTCCCGATATATATTCCATTGCGCTCAAAATAGGGGTAAAACATTATAAACGCCAAGCGGAACGCTTCGTTTGGAGTTCGGAAAAATTTCGGGTGAATAGTGTCGCGAGAATTTTCTATAAAAGGACCTTGTTTCTTTTATTTTGCAAAACCTAACTGGGGTTTCAATGTAAGCAACCACCTCTATTTTAATGGCCGAAATGCATCTTCTTCCTCCTCCATTTTCTCAAAATCCATCGACTTTTACGAGAAACATCCTAAACGAAACTTGTAGAGAGCATCAAGATCTCTCTATCCAACGGTGGAGATCGAGTGTAACGTGATAGATTATCGGGATTTTTGCCCCGTTCATCACCAAGTTGCACGCGAAATTCAAGAGGGAGGTGGCACTAGGGGGCTACGTGCACGGAGTAGGGGTGGAGGAGGGAGCGAGCTTCAATATGAGGGTCTTAGATTGTCGAATAGGTCGACGATGGTAAAGCATAATTCAACTAAAAAGTGGCGGCTATGGGTTTGTTTCGTTCGACTTTGAACGATGATGGAGAAGAAGAAGCACGCGGCCCAGATGCAGGGGCAAAGAAACGAACGCTCCAGATTGCAAGTGGGTTTAAAATAAAAATAAAATGTTTATTGTTTTGTATTTTAATTTGTATAAACTTTAAAATGCTGTAACTCTTTCATACGAGGTCCATTTTGGATGAAACGAATTGCGTTGGCTTCGTATTGACGAGCACTACGCAATGGATCTGGATTGGAGTTAATTGGAGCTAGTGAAATTTTTGGGTAAAATTAAACGCGCGTTTAATTTTATTTGAAATAAAACACTACGACTGTTATTGAAAGCAAGGTGAGAACTTCTCACTCAATCGAATCTGTTTCGATTTAAATTTTAAATAGTTATATTTAAAATTGCTGGATTGTGTGTTTGGATGATAAATTATTATCTATTGTTTTGAAATAGACCCTATACGCCGTATATTAAGCGGATGTTATTTATTAAACACATATACCGTGATATTTCACCTTGAAGTGGAATTGGTATTATATATGTACTTGGAGTTGATTTACCGCATTATATAGCGTATGAGACCCTATTGCGCCGCATAATAGCGGATAATATTTTTTTATAAACCCATGTACCGCGATATTCCGTCTTGAAACGGGATTGGTATTGTGCTAACAACTGTGGATGCAGGGAAACAGGTTAGAGGGATCCAACTGGATTCCTCAACAGTATTGATTTATTTACAGATATTTGCGATATATTCTGTTATCATATTGATATATGATGTTTTGGATACCGTGATTGTTATATTTAGTGTTGTTGCAGCATTGGGCCTATTTGGGAAAATAAAAGTGTTAAAGTAACGATTTCGAATTTAAAAGGATTTTCAAGTGATTTTTGAAAGTATACATTTTTTTGAATTTTAGAATTGATTCGTTTTAAATAAATAAACATTATAATTTTTATGTTATAAAATTTATGATTTTTTTTGTGAAATATAACCGAAATGTGATTTTTTTGAAATAAGTAGTTGATAAGTTTATAAAATGGTTTAAATTAGGATTTTTGAATTATTATAAACGGTGTATATAAAAGATTTATAAAAATTGATATTTATGAATTAAAATATTGGAATTATAAAACGAGTTTTATAAGTGTTAAAATGAAGTATAAATGGATTTCATAAGTAAATGAAATTTATAGATGTATAAATTGTGAAGTTATAAAATGAATAGTTTTTGTAAAATAAAAGATTTATAAGTAATCAACTTATAAATTGGATTTTGGCATTTAAATGAGGTATAAATAGAATTTGTTAATTAAGAGGTTTTATAAGTTGAAGTTTTATAAAATATATATAAATGTGAATTTATAAACATTGTTTTATAAATCCGAAATCGACTTATTTTGATAAGTTAATTATTATGGCTTATTAAAGGAGATATATCCACGATTTTGGATAGTGGATAATCCATTAAAATAAAATGTATAGGAATGTTTAATTGGTTAACGAAGTATATTCACGATTTTGGACAGTGGATAATCCTTTAAAATAAAATGTGTAGGAATGTTGAATTGGTTAATGAAGTGTATTCACGATTTTGGACGGTGAATGATATGTTAAATAAATGTTTTAGGAAGTGATCTTTTAAATAGAATTAAAACGATTTGAAGTTTTTTTAAAATGTGTTAAGGATCGAAACCATAGATTTCAACATTCATTGTTGAAATAGATGTTTTCGAGAAACAAGGAAAAGATGGCTATAACACTGTTGTTATCGTAAATGATTTTCAAAAGGAAATGTTTTATATAGTATTGGGATTTATATATCTATCTTAATTTCGAATCCCTATACTAGTGATTTGGGGTTTTTGTAACGATGTTTTACGTAACAATCGTTTTGACCCAAATAAATGTGTTTAAAGAGAATGTTTTCCTTAAAGAATAAAATATAAACTTAATCGTGTTTTAAGTATATTGAATATTTTCTAAGTATTAAAAATATATAGATTTGTGAATTACTTATTATTAAATAAGTATGGAAATGTTTTCCAATATGAAGTGAAATGTTCAGAGGTTTTATCTTTTAAAGATAAATTGAAAGTGAATATGTGAAATCGATTTGAGAATCGTATATTAATAGATATTTTGGAAATGTGAATTCACCATGGAATTATAAAGGAAAGGGAAAATTGTTTTAAAGATAAACATTGATTTATTTTTGAAGTGTGGAAAATTATATATCTTGTAAAGGTATTTTTGGAAAATAAATAATTTGGGAAATTATTTGGAATTTGGTGATGATTGTGCATATCTATTGATAGTTAAATAACCAACTAACAATATTTACCTTTAAATGGGTATTTGTTGTGAATTGCATGAATTTGAATGCTACACTTATTTTAAAATAAGCGCTCGTTATTAGGTTTAGCCGGGAGAGGACCTTTGAGCCATAAATCCCATTTCGAATAGTGATATGTCGTAATGGATAGCATTTGAAGACCGGTATTGAAGACCGGATATTTTCGAAAACGGAAGGATTATCGTCGAATGACTCTGCATCGGCTGATCTTTGATATAGAGATTTTATTACCCTTTGTCATGGGAAGTCCGGACGTGATTAGTGAATATTCGGATTTCAACGGCTTCTTTGGAAGTGCCTTCGGTTCCATTCGATCCCGAAACGGACTTGTATGGATGTGTGTCTGACGTTACAATTTGAGATGTAGAGCTGATTTCTATCGTATACATTTCTGTTAGTGGCGGAGAATTTATTCTCTTAGCTTAACACCCTTCTCTGAGATGTACGAGCTCAGATGTTATGTAGTTGATGATTACTAGTGATATATTCCCAATTTGGTAATGTGGCATGCTGAGTGTTGCTGATCATTTGTTGATCAAAACACTACTTTTGTATAAAGCGTAGCTTTGTGGACGAGACTTTGTCGGATCTCACACCCCGGTAATGGTCAAAATAGGAAAGATGCAGCAAGGTTATTAGGGGATAGCGCCCCCTTAGGGTATGTACATTTCCTTCTGGATAGAGGTGGTATTACGGTATGGAGCCCTATTATTTAACCCATGTTATTGCTGCAAACTTATTATTTTGTGGTTGTTGGTGAATCCCAGGATTTAGGTCGGTTACGACCGGGGGATGGCATACTTGTGCCAGTGGTTACCCAGCTAGGGGTAACCCGACCTTGTGTTGGCAGAGATCCGGTTAGGTTCTCGGGGCGTCTTTCCAGAGGCGTACCCATGTGACAGTGGGAAGTTCCTTGGCCTGACCATTTATTGAAAATCCAAAGAAACAATACGAGCCATGTACAGTATTAGTTGTATAACCTGCCATGGAATGTGGCGGTAACCTTCTATTGAACATGGTGGCTATAGTAGGCATGCGATAATGGTCGTATGTTGGCTAAGATTTATATTATACTTTCGAAATGTTTTTCCTGCACTTTGCACTTATAGTAATAATATTAAAGAAAATTTGCGTATCAAGCATGTTTGACTATCATAAGAAGAAATCTCCTCCGATTCTACGTTTGCATTGTGTGTGTGTGCGGGAGGCCTTATGGTAGTCTCATTTTCTAAAAGCATTGCGAATCTAATTTAAAATAATTCTTTGTTTGTTTTAAAGAATAACAGTTTTAAGTTCTCACACCAGTCACATGACTGTCCTGGAGTTTATTGTTTCCTTCTTAAACTCTGGGTGCCCACCAATTTTAACACGGGCAGTCTAGAGTAAGGTTATCAGGTCATTCTGGAAATTCAGGAGTTGCTGTGGAGATCTGGAGGCAAGCTGGATGGCATGGCGTATCAACTAGTATATAGTATTTCTTTTCCGCTGTTTGTTGTTGTAAACTCTGATAATGTAATGTAATGTGATGTAATGTAATAACAGATATAATTCTTTGTTTTAAAGATTATTCATTGATATATTATATGTTGTTCCGCTGCGAAATGTGAGATTTTATTATTGTTTCTGTTTTCTTCTTCTTTCTTTCTTTCTTCTTCTACCTTCTACCTCGTCTTTAACCCTAAGGGCACAGTTTTTTGGCCTTCGATTGCTTGGCAGTTGATACAATGGACGTATTAATGTCGACTTTTGTGAGTCGAAAATCACGTTCTTGACATTTGGTATCAATGCATTTGGTTAAGTGACAACCTTGGCTCTGTTGGGTGTTACTCATTAGAGATAGAGTCAGTAGTACTCTAGAATGAGTTTGAGTGTAAAAATAGAAACGAGCGCGTATTTGTTAGTGAATATGAAATTGTTTCATATTGTGTTGACTTATCGGTTGATTGTTTATAGATTCTGGTCGGTGCATCCTAGCTAACTGTATCGGTAGGGGTTTCTAAACTCTTAAACGAGATAAACCGACATAGTGTCATTTTAAATTGGGTAAATGAAATAATTTTACCTCGATTATTGTAACAACCCGGGATTTCGCAATTATTTTATTATCATCATTAGACGATTAATATTGTTTGCTAATTGCAGTTTGGAGTTTTTAAAATCGGGTTGAAATTCTTTTATGAAAAAAAATTTGTTCAAAGGGTTACGGGCTTTAAAATTTATTTGGGCCCACGTCTTCAATTGTTTTGATGCCGTGATATATCCAAGACCCGCTCCCCTTTTCATTGATTCCAAACCCTAACCTAAACTTACGAAAGGAAAAAAAATGGCGGCCTCGTGATTTTTCATTCGTTCCTCCTGAAAATTGGGGTTTCATGAATCGGCTGGCAAAATTGCAACAACCCTGTATTTTGTGATTTATTTTTTTGTATATTTTAATATTTTTAATTAATTTTTTGATTTAAAAACTTATTTTATTTATTTTGAATGATAAACTTTAGTTTTGATATGAATTATCATTCCAAAGCATGACTAAAAAGAATATTTTCCAAAAAGTGAGTTTTTGGTCAAAATAGTCAAACTTTGACTTTTATTTTAAAATTTTAAAAGTTTTAAAATTTAAATTTTATCTTTTATTATGAAAGTACATAAAATTTTAAGAACATTGCTTTTTGTTTCGTTGAAAACGGATTTAATTTGTGAAAGTTATACTGTTTCCAATATTGTATGTACATTGAATTATTTAACAATTTTCTTTATGTTAAATTTTATAAATTATATTTTTAATTGTCAAATAATGTTCTAATATGTGTTATATGACATGTTAGATATATATTCTATTTTTAAAAACATTTTTTTTGTGATGTTATAATTTTTCCAAAGTTTACTGTGTTGGTTTCTTTTTTTTTTTAAGGCTGTTTTCTTATTTTCTGCTATTTTCTTCTTCAAAATTATATTCAAATTTAATTTTATATATTTATTTTTTGAATTCATTTTTATTTTGTGTACTTAACTTTATTTATAAATATTTTTCAAGTATATAAAAATTTTCCAAAGTGCATTGAATTTATTTCTAATTTTAAAGTCTACTTCGCAATTTTAAGCCATTTTCTTAATTTAAATTCTATTTAATTAAAATTTAGTTATTTATTTTATTTTTAGAATGATAAGTAAATTATTTTATTTCAAAATTTTGCTATAGAATATTTTTAAAATGAAGTAGATATTTTTCCAAAGCCATCGATGTTTTAATTGTAATTTTTGAACCCTGTTTTCAATTTTTAAGCAATTTCCTTAATTCTTTTTATATTTTCTTTAAATTTAATTATATATTTTTATTTTATTTCACTTTGTTTCGGTTTTAGATGTACTTTCTGAATTTTATTTTGTTTTATTTGATTTAAAAGGAAAGGGAGTATGGAAGGTTTTAAAAGCTAAGAAACGTAAAGTCGTTTCACCGTTTCTTTTACCGTTTCTTTTTCAATCAATACATCAGTTATTTTTGCCATTCCTTATACTACCTTCAGCTGACTTATTTTTCTTCATTTTCACGTGAAATCAACTTCCTCATCTCATTTTCATGGCTAGAGAAAAATTGGTAATGGCTTCTCTATATTTTTCTACCTTTTCTCCTTCCATTTTGCTTGTATTTGCCTTGTTTTCTTTGTTTGTTTTACTCGGCCACCACTAGCTAGCCTTGTCCATCACCCCCACCACCTTCTTCTCTTCACCATCCACTAATTAACATCATCTCCTCATCTGACTTGACTAGGCCTCACCCTCCCCCTCGACAAAACTCCACACAAAACCCTTGAAAACTCCTTAAAAACATGTTAGCCTAGCCTAGTTGCTTCACTACCTTCATCCACCACCAAGGCCACCACCTTAGGCCACCACCACCACCACCTTGATATGACCACCAACCATCAACGAAGCTACTGTATAGATTTGAAACCTGAAAGGGTGAGCCCAAACATGCCTTAGCCGAGCCCAAAAAGTTCACCAAAACTCTTATATATGCCTTAACCTTTTATATTCTCTACATTTAAACTCCTACCCACTTCATCACCTTGTAACCGCGCATTTTCCTACCCATACCTGATCCAAACCATGCTCAAACCTGACCTTATTAATCCCCTAGGCCATGCAAACAAGCATATGAAGCAAGTGCAAAGTCTTTGGTTTTGTTTTATACATCTATTTCTAACATTGTTAAGTATATCTTGGTTTTGAAACTTATGTTTCATATATTTGTTTTGTTTGAATGTATCCAAGGCTATAAATCTTTGTCTCTCCACTCTCAAATAATATTCATGCTTTCGTGCCTTCGAAGATCTTTGTTGTGTGTAGTTGTTTGTCATCTCCAGCTAATACAGGTGAGTAAATCTCGCCAGATGTTTATACTTATACAAATGTGAATTGACACCCTGTGAATCTGTAGAACTATATTATCATGTTATATATGCTTATATTATTATCATATAATGTTCACACCTGTTATTACACTTATTATATTATATGTTACTATTATTTTATGCTATTATGTATATTTTATCAGTTTATCACACTGCAAGTTCCCTGTAAATTAGAAATCACTATGGGTTGAAATGATACATACCTGAACGGACTTTAAAATAAGAGAAAATTGTTATGGGCTGAAATGATAGGCCTGAATGATTTTCAGTTTATTTCATTACTTGGGACTGCGGGTTTGAAATGATAAAATCCGGATTTTCTTTGTAAATTACGGGTTGAAATGATATATTACCCGTATCACTTTTCCTAGTGTAGAAAATTATATACAGACCCGTAGTTAATATATGTTTTTCTAAGATTTTTAAAATTATTTTAGAAATGTAAATATTAAAATATTTTGATTTAGATATAATTAAAAAGAATTTTTGTAAAATATTATTGATTTTCTGAATAATTGTAAGTGAAATGAATTAATGAAAAGTTAGAAAATTTTAAATGTAAGTTATTTTTGAAAATTTGATTTAATTATAATTAGAAATCAAATTGAATATGAAATTATAATAAATTTATGATAATTTGAACTTAAATGAATTTAAAGTGATTTTATATCATATTAATGATTTTTAATAAAATTGAAATGTGAAATGAATGAATATTTAAGTTGAAATTTAGAAATATAACTAAAATTGGAAGTTTATGAAATTGACTTAAAAGTGAATTTTTAGTTAAGTAAATAAAAATAAAACTAAGTTATATTTGAGAATTTGAACTTAAGTGTTAAGTTGAAATTTAATATAATGCATTTAAACTTGAATGTTGAAATTTAATAAGTGAATTATTAATAAATATTGATTTTTGAAAGGAAACTTAACTTTATAAAATCATGAATTTAAGAAAAATTAAATGATGCGTATAAATGTGAAAATTTATGATGTTATAAGTTAAAAATGATTTAAATAAAAACATAAGTGTTTGTGAAATTCTATTGAACAATTGAAGTTAATTAACAACATTTTTAAATGTTGTCTTTTGTTAAATTGGATTGTTTTGAATGTAACTTTTTGTAGCATTTTCGAAATGGTGCGAAACTTGAATTTTCATTGTTTTAATAAATTTAAGCGCATAAATGAACATTGAAAGGTTTAAATTTTTGGAATTTAATTATTAAATGTAATAACTTCATTTTTATGATTTAAAATCAAGTAATTCGTTTTGAAAAATAGCTATTCGATATATTAAAATGATTGAAATATGGTACTGAAAGATATGATATTTCGGTATATTGAAATGATTTGAAATGTGGTTTTGAAAAGATATGATATTTTGATATATTAAAATGATTTGAAACGAAGTTTTGAAAGATATGATATTTTGATATTAAATGATTTGAAAAAATGGATTTTTGAAAGATATGACATTTTGATATTAAATGATTTGAAAGGAAGTTCCGAAGGATATGATATTTTGGAAATGAAGCTTTGAAAGGTTATGATATTTTGATATGTTAAAATGATTTGAAAGGAAGTTTTGAAAGGATATGATAATATAATATATTGAAATGGTTAGAAATGACTTGATATTTATTTTGATAAATATTTGAATTGAAAGATATGGTATGATGATATATTGAAATGGTATGGAAATGATTTAATCTTTATTTTGATAAAGATTTGGGTTGAAATGACATTTTATTTTCGAAGTGTAAAATATTGTTTTAAAGTTATAACTACGGGTTACAATAACGATTGGTTGTTAAAGAGACCGGGATCGGATATTGTCTTATAGCCGGCCAATACCGAAAACCACTTTAACAACTGTGTACGCGGTGGAGATTCCAGAATGAAGTAGGATGGTGGCGACGTTCTCGAGGTATATTACGTGAACCCAACTCCCGTGAGTTGGCATAAATGACTAAAACAGGAGCTATACCGGGCTACACAAAGGGTCGCACCCTTTCATCGAGCATGCTCCATCGGAAACCATTCTATTACTTTTGTGATTCGATATGTGGCGCCACTTTGATTCGGGGGTATTGTTCGAGGTGGGCGGAAGCTACTGGCTTGCCGTCACCACCGGTCCGGTAGAGCAAATGGTGTATCCACCCTGGCATTGCCTCGCGTGCCGTGTCATCTCCTTATAGCGAGACCACTACGATTTTGGTTTTAAAGATCCGACCGCGTTAAGGTTCACCATCCCCTTAACGCCATTTTCTATATGATTATACTTTACTGATTAGACACTACTATATATAGCGCAATATACTACATAGTAAATAGTTTAACGGATCCTTAGAGGATGGGCGGTCCCAAGCATCTTCTAAGTTACTTGTATCTTTGCTACAGTTCACTTGAGTTGGTTTACATTGTATAAGTATGTATGTCCTGACTCGAGTGTTTGTATTTTTATTTACGCTTGGGTCAGCCTGAGTTATTCACAGATTTGGATTTCCACTTTCTGGAGATTGGAATCGCTGGAGATTATCTACTTGTCAAGTTTCATCTTTTCAGTTCGGTTGTTCTATTCAGCTTGTACTTGGTTATCATATTTAAGCTTCTGTTATACTTTATTTCTTCTGTAACTCTGATATATTTATATAGTAGCTTCATGAACTACTATCTCTTTTACTTCCGCTGCATTATCATTATTCTATGATCTGTGATTTTATTTACTGTATATTCTGAGATTTGCCAAATTTTTATTTACAACGCGGTATTTTGAGCAATTCAATTCCGGCATGAGTGCCTACCTATACACTTATAATGGATGCGAATGTTTGAAAATATCGGGTCGTTACAGTTGGTATTAGAGCTTTGGTAGCTTTAGGCAAAACTCAACATATGGAGTGAATGTATTTACAGAACCACTTTCATTCGAGTTTGAATCTCTTCCTTTTTGACTCGATTCCTTTGAATTTTGGAACATTCCCTACGGTTCCAAAATCCATTCGTTCCCCTCACTATTCATCTTCTTTTGACTCTAGAGTATTCCAAAACTCCGCTTCGAATGATCTTTCAAGTGAGTCGGCGGTCACGCCAATTTCAAATTGAATTGAAAAGGGGGAACTCCCTTACAATTAGCATCGATTCACTAGAGATTCTTATCTATCCTTTGTTTAGATGCTAATATATTTTGTTATTCCAAACTTTATCTATTGAGATCGAATGTAGATTTACCCCAAAAAAAATCCACATTGATCTTATTCTTTAAGTCACGATTGACCCGGTTAAGGTTGCCCGCGAATTATTTAAGCTTATCCACCTCCCTATTTTGTTATTAAATCATCTTGTCTTTTGTTTCCAACCTATTTTCAAACATTTTGAATTGTACTTGTATATCTATGTTTTGTTTTATATATTGTGTTGTTTGAGTTGTTGATGTTGATTTGGGTTTCCGATCGATTCGTCTGATCAACGCTATCGATAGGATTTCTAAAACACGTTGACAGAACAAACTGACACAATATTATTTTAAAATTTGGTTAATGAAATAAAATTTTGATATATAAGTAAATTTATGGAACTCAATAAATTGATTTAAAATTGATTATTTGAAATGACAATACTTAATTTATCATTTATTGTTCTACAAATGAATCTATAAATAGTTGTTTATAAATTTATTTGGGAACTGAAATGAATTTAAAACAAGAATTTGAGAATTTAAATTCCGATTATTTCGAACTATGGTTTAAAGTTTTAAAAAGGGATATATTATTTAAAGTATTTACAAATAGAATTTGTCTCCAAAGAATTTTAAAGTGCTCTTCTCTTTGTCGTTGGAAAATAACTTCGATGATGATCGCGACATCATCGACGTTCATTTTCGAGTTTCGAAGTGAAGAGACCGCCCTGTTGTCTTGCTACAGCTTTGTTTGGGAAATTTGATTGATTTAAATTTCTAAAATATGAATTGATTTTAATATATATATATATATATAGATATATGATTGAAATTTGATTTGACATATTATGTATATATTATTACTTATCTCTAAATGGTTTACAATCGGAAATTTAGTTCTTAAATTTTATTTTAAAGAATAATTTCAATTATATATAAAAAAAAGGAAAAATCAAAAATTTGGATAAATGGTTCAAACTTGAGATAATTGAATTGGAAAGTTTTATTTGTATAATACTCAATTGCATTCCAATATAACTTAACTTAATTTCAGAAGTTAACAATGTAATTGGACAATATACAATATAAAAAGATTTTATAAATAAAAATTGAGTGGTTATAATAAATGTTATACACTTAAATTTTAAAACGATTAACAGAGGTAAATATAATAAAGGGTAATTGAATAACTTACAATAAATTAATGTTAAAAGAACTAAGAATAAAAGAAAGCAGTTATAATAAGTGTATGTATGTTTAGCATAAGTGATAAATATATTGGAAGGAATAAATTTAATTTTAATTAGGAATAAAGAAGAATAAAATTTATTAAGTACATTATGAGTATAATAAATGATTATTTTTCAAACCCTTTGGTTTTAAAAATTGTTAGTTTAAGATGATTGGATAATAAGATAATGAAATTTGAGATAGTTAAGATTTATTTAACTTGTGTACAGATTTATTCTCTATTTAAGTTGAAATTTCCGTTCTTTCAAATTCATTTCCTTATTTTGTTTTCCAAACTATCTTTTGGTTGTCCTTATCATCCTTATCTTGCTATAGATTGGTATAGGCATCTTTCTGTAATCTTTGATAGATCTTTGGTAATCATTTTGAATCCACCTTTTCGTGCTTGTGTTCTTAATTTGGGAGAATCTTGGAAAGATCATCTCCACCTTGTAAAACTTACCTATAACAATAGACATCATGTATAATTTCAATCTCCTTGTCATCTTGTCCTAATCTTGTTTCACTCTATCTTTTTCTGTGCTTTCCCGTACCTCATTCCTTTTCGTGGACGAAAAGTTTTGAGTGGGGGAGAGTGTAACAACCCTGTATTTAGTGATTTTTTTTTTGTATATTTTAGTTTTTTTAATTAATTTTTTGATTTAAAAACTTATTTTATTTATTTTGAATGATAAACTTTAGTTTTGATATGAATTATCATTCCAAAGCATGACTAAAAAGAATATTTTCCAAAAAGTGAGTTTTTGGTCAAAATAGTCAAACTTTGACTTTTTTTTAAAATTTTAAAAGTTTGAAAATTTAAAATTTATCTTTTATTATGAAAGTACATAAAATTTTAAGAACATTGCTTTTTGTTTCGTTGAAAACGGGTTTAATTTGTGAAAGTTATACTGTTTCCAATATTGTGTGTACATTGAATTATTTACCAATTTTCTTTATGTTAAATTTTATAAATTATATTTTTAATTGTCAAATAATGTTCTAATATGTGCTAAATGACATTTTAGATATATATTCTATTTTTAAAATCATTTTTTTGTAATGTTATAATTTTTCCAAAGTTTACTGTGTCGGTTTCTTTTTTTTCAAGGCTGTTTTCTTATTTTCTGCTATTTTCTTCATCAAATTATATTCAAATTTAATTTTATATATTTATTTTTTGAATTCATTTTTATTTTGTGTACTTATATTTATTTATAAATATTTTTCAAGTATATAAATTTTTTCCAAAGTGCATTGAATTTATTTCTAATTTTAAAATCTACTTCGCAATTTTAAGCCATTTTCTTAATTTAAATTCTATTTAATTAAAATTTAATTATTTATTTTATTTTTAGAATGATAAGTAAATTATTTTATTTCAAAATTTTGCTTTAGAATATTTTTAAAATGAAATAGATATTTTTCCAAAGCCATCGATGTTTTAATTGTAATTTTTGAACCCTGTTTTCAATTTTTAAGCAATTTCCTTAATTCTTTTTATATTTTCTTTAAATTTAATTATATATTTTTATTTCATTTCACTTTGTTTCGGTTTTAGATGTACTTACTGAATTTTATTTTGTTTTATTTGATTTAAAAGGAAAGGGAGTATGGAAGGTTTAAAAAGCTAAGAAACGTAAAGTCGTTTCATCGTTTCTTTTACCGTTTTTTTTTCAATCAATACATCAGTTATTTTGGCCATTCCTTATACTATCTCCAGCTGACTTATTTTTCTTCATTTTCACGTGAAGTCATCTTCCTCATCTCATTTTCATGGCTAGAGAAAAATTGGTAATGTCTTCTCTATATTTTTCTACCTTTTCTCCTTCCATTTTGCTTGTTTTTGCCTTGTTTTCTTTGTTTGTTTTACTCGGCCACCACTAGCTAGCCTTGGCCATCACCCCCACCACCTTCTCCTCTTCACCATCCACTACTTAACATCATCTCCTCCTTTGACTTGACCAGGCCGCACCCACCCCTTGACAAAACTCCACACAAAAGCCTTGAAAACTCCTTAAAAACATGTTAGCCTAGCCTAGTTGCTTCACTACCTTCATCCACCACCAAGGCCACCACCTTAGGCCACCACCACCACCACCTTGATATGACCACCACCCATCACCTAAGCTACTGTATAGATCTGAAACCTGAAAGGGTGAGCCCAAACATGCCTTAGCCGAGCCCAAAAAGTTCACCAAAACTCTTATATATGCCTTAACCTTTTATATTCTCTACATTTAAACTCCTACCCACTTCATCACCTTGTAACCACGCCTTTTCCTACCCATACCTAATCCAAACCATGCTCAAACCTGACCTTATTAATCCCCTAGGCCATGCAAACAAGCATAGGAAGCAAGTGCAAAGTCTTTGGTTTTGTTTTATACATCTATTTCTAACATTGTTAAGTATATCTTGTTTTTGAAACTTATGTTTCATATATTTGTTTTGTTTGAATGTATCCAAGGCTATAAATCTTTTACTCTCCACTCTCAAATCATATTCATGCTTTCATGCCTTTGAAGATCTTTGTTGTGTGTAGTTGTTTGTCATCTCTAGCTAATACAGGTGAGTAAATCTTACTAGATGTTTATACTTATACAAATGTGAATTGACACCCTGTGAAACTGTAGAACTATATTATCATGTTATATATGCTTATATTATTATCATATGATGTTCACACCTATTATTACACTTATTATATTATATGTTACTGTTATTTTATGCTATTCTGTATATTTTATCAGCTTATCACACTGCAAGTTCCCTGTAAATTAGAAATCACTATGGGTTGAAATGTTACATACCCGAACGGACTTTAGAATAAGGGAAAATTGTTATGGGCTGAAATGATAGGCCTGAATGATTTTTAATTTATTTCATTACTTGGGACTGCGGGTTTGAAATGATAAAACCCGGATTTTCTTTGTAAATTACGGGTTGAAATGATATATTACCCGTATCACTTTTCCTAGTGTAGAAAATAATATACAGACCCGTAGTTAATTTATGTTTTCTAAAATTTTTAAAATTATTTTAGAAATGTAAATATTAAAATATTTTGATTTAAATCTAATTAAAAAGGATTTTTGTAAAATATTATTGATTTTCTGAATAATTGTAAGTGAAATGAATTAATGAAAAGTTAGAAAATTTTGAATGTAAGTTATTTTGGATAATTTGATTTAATTATAATTGGAAATCAAATTGAATATGAAATTATAATAAATTTATGATAATTTGAACTTAAATGAATTTAAAGAGATTTTATATCATATTAATGATTTTTAATAAAGTTAAAATGTGAAATGAATGAATATTTAAGTTGAAATTTTGAAATATAACTAAAATTGGAAGTTTATGAAATTGACTTAAAAGTGAATTTTCAGTTAAGTGAATAAAAATAAAACTAAGTTATATTTGAGAATTTGAACTTAAATGTTAAGTTGAAATTTAATATAATGCATTTAAACTTGAATGTTGAAATTTAATAAGTGAATTATTAATAAATATTGATTTTTGAAAGGAAACTTAACTTTATAAAATCATGAATTTAAGAAAAATTAAATGATGCTTATAAATGTGAAAATGTATGATGTTATAATTTAAAAATGATTTAAATAAAAACATAAGTGTTTGTGAAATTCTATTGAATAATTGAAGTCAATTAACAGCATTTTTAAGTGCTGTCTTTTGTTAAATTGGATTGTTTTGAATGTAACTTTCTGTAGCCTTTTCGAAATGGTGCGAAACTTGAATTTTCATCGTTTTAATAAATTTAAGTGCATAAATGAACATTGAAAGGTTCAAAATTTTGGAATTTAATAATTTAATTATTAAATGTAATAACTTCATTTTTATGATTTAAAATGAAGTAATTTGTTTTGAAATATAACTATTCGATATATTAAAATGATTGAAATATGGTACTGAAAGATATGATATTTTGGTATATTGAAATGATTTGAAATGTGGTTTTGAAAAGATATGATATTTTGATATATTAAAATGATTTGAAATGAAGTTTTGAAAGATATGATATTTTGATATTAAATGATTTGAAAAAATGGATTTTTGAAAGATATGACATTTTGATATTAAAATGATTTGAAAGGAAGTTCTGAAGGATATGATATTTTGGAAATGAAGCTTTGAAAGGTTATAATATTTTGATATATTAAAATGATTTGAAAGGAAGTTTTGAAAGGATATGATAATTTAATATATTGAAATGGTTAGAAATGACTTGATATTTATTTTGATAAATATTTGAATTGAAAGATATGGTATGATGATATATTGAAATGGTATGGAAATGATTTAATCTTTATTTTGATAAAGATTTGGGTTGAAATGACATTTTATTTTTGAAGTATAAAATATTGTTTTAAAGTTATAACTACGGGTTATAATAACGATTGGTTGTTAAAGAGACTGGGATCGGATATTGTCTTATAGCCGGCTAATACCGAAAACCACTTTAACAACTGTGTACGCGGTGGAGGTTCCAGAATGAAGTAGGATGGTGGCGACGTTCTCGAGGTATATTACGTGGACCCAACTCCCGTGAGTTGGCATATATGACTAAAACAGGAGCTATACCGGGCTACACAAAGGGTCGCACCCTTTCATCGAGCATGCTCCATCGGAAACCATTCTATTACTTTTGTGATTCGATACGTGGTGCCACTTTGATTCGGGGGTATTGTTCAAGGTGGGCGGAAGCTGCTGGCTTGCCGTTACCACCGGTCCGGCAGTGCAAACGGTGTATCCACCCTGGCATTGCCTCGCGTGCCGTGTCATCTCCTTATAGCGAGCCCACTACGATTTTGGTTTTAAAGATCCGACCACGTTAAGGTTCACCATCCCCTTAACGCTATTTTCTATATGATTATACTTTACTGATTAGACACTACTGTATATAGCGCAATATACTACATAGTAAATAGTTTAACGGATCCTTAGAGGATGGGCGGTCCCAAGCATCTTCTAAGTTACTTGTATCTTTGCTACAGTTCACTTGAGTTGGCTTACATTGTATAAGTATGTATGTCCTGACTCGAGTGTTTGTATTTTTATTTACGCTCGGGTCATCCTGAGTTATTCACAGATTTGGATTTCCACTTTCTGGAGATTGGAATCGCTGGAGATTATCTACTTGTCAAGTTTCATCTTTTCAGTTCGGTTGTTCTATTCAGCTTGTACTTGGTTATCATATTTAAACTTCTGTTATACTTTATTTCTTCTGTAACTCTGATATATTTATATAGTAGCTTCATGAACTACTATCTCTTTTACTTCCGCTGCATTATCATTATTCTATGATCTGTGATTTTATTTACTGTATATTCTGAGATTTGCCAAATTTTTATTTACAACGCGGTATTTTGAGCAATTTAATTCCGGTATGAGTGTCTACCTATACACTTATAATGGATGCGAATGCTTGAAAATATCGGGTCGTTACAGTTGGTGTGAAGACCCGCAAATCCGTACTCCTTGAATATACACTAATCTCCATAGATTAATTCAAGATGAACAGAAATACGAATTCTCAATGTTAAGAAAAAGAAAAAGATAGAAGAAGAGAGAAAAAGATAGAGAATAGAGCGGAAAGAAAATAGAAAATAGAAAGGAATAGAACAGAAAACAACAACACAACAACAGAATCTCACAATCGCAGCGGAACAACATATAATAAATAAATGAATAATCTTTAAACAAAGAACTATATCAGTTATTACATCACATCACATTTTCATTTCATTACATCATATCATCAGAGTGTACAACAACAAACAACATCAAACAGCGGAAAAGAAATTCTATATACTAGTAATACGCCATGCTATCCAGCTTGCCTCCAGCAACTCTTGAATTCCAGAATATCCTGATAAACCTTAACTCTTGACTGCCCGTGTGGAAATTGGTAGGCACCCAGAGTTTAGGAAGGAAAACAATAAACCCCGAGTCAGTCATGTGACTGGTGTGAGAACTCAAAACAGTTTATTTATCTTTAAAATCAAAATAGAGGAATATTTTTAAAGTCAATTCGCAATGCTTTTAAAAATGAGACTACCATAAGGCCTCCCGCACACAAACACAATGCAAACGCAGAATCGGAGGAGATTTCTCCTTATGATAGTCCAAGATGCTTGATACGCATTAAAAAGAACATTTGGTATTATTACTAGTGCATAGTGTAGGAAAAATTCATTTCGAAAATAAAGATATAAATCTTAGCCAACATACGACCATTATCGTATGCCTACTATAGCTACCATCCAAACAGTGGGGCGCCACCATAAGTGAATGATAGGTTCTACAACTACTACCGTACAAGATCGTATTGTTTCTTTGGATTTCCAACGAATGGTCAGGCCAAGGAACTTCCCATTGCGACATGAGAACACCTCTGGAAGGACGTCCCCGAGAACCAAACCGGATCTCTGCCAACACAAGGCCGGGTTACCCCTAATTGGGTAACAACTGACACGAGTATGCCATCCCCCGGTCCTTTGGGACCTTTAACCGAGCGCTCGTCACCATCATCACACAATCATAAATAAAGTGTTTCAACATGAGTAAGTATCTGGGCTCCATACCATGATACCACCCTTTTCCAGAAGGAAATGCACATACCCTAAAGGGAGCTACCCCTCATAACCTTGCTGCATCTTTCTTGTTTTGACCATTCCGGGGTGTGAGGCTCGACGAAGTCACGTCCACAAAAACACGCTTTATACAAAAGCTGTGCTTTGGGTCAACAAATGATCATAGAAATGATCACAAAGATAAACGATCAAACAAATGATCTTATCACAAATGATCAACACAATGATCATTTCACAGCAACACTCAGCATGTCACATTACCAAATTGGGAATATATCGCTGATAACCTTCAACTACATAACCTCTGAGCTCGTACGTCTCAGAGAAGGGTGTTAAGCTAAGAGAATAAATTCTCCGCCACCAACAGAAATATATTTGAAAGAAATCTGCTTTATATCTCAATTTGTAATGTCAGACATACAATCCATACAAGTCTCTTCCAGGCTCGAACAGAACCGAAGGCACTTACAAAGAAGTCCTTGCAATCCGGATAATCTCTAATCACGTCCGGACTTCCCATCACATAGGGAGTCTCTATACCGTAGCTACTCGGTGCAAAGACAATCGACGAGTTGTCCTTTCGCTTTCAAAAATATCCGATCTTCAACACTGGTCATCAATGCTATCCATTACGTCGTATCACTATTCGGAATGGGTAATCCGAATAACGAGCGCAATAATTTAAAAATAAGTGTAGCATTCAAATTCAGCAAATCCCAACAAATACCTATTCAAAGGTAAATATTGATAGTCGGTTATTGAACTATCAATGGATATGCACAACATCACCAGATTCCAAATAATTTTCCAAATAATTTATTTCCCAAAAATATCTTTACAAGATATATGGTTTCAATACTTCAAAAATACATCTATATTTATTTTTAAACAAATTCCCTTTTCATTTATAAATTCCATAGTGAATTTATATTCCAAAATATCTATGAATATACGATTTCAATTATTCATTTTCAATTTATCTTCAAAAAGATAAATTCTCAAAATATTCACTTTATATTGGAAAACATTTCCATACTTATTTAATAAGTAATTCACAAATCTTTTTATTTTCTACACTTGGAAAATATTCGATATACTTTAATCGAGATTAAGTACATATTTCATTCTTTAAGGAAATCATTCCCTTAAACATATTTATTTGGGCCAAAACGAATGTTGCGTAAAACATCGTTACGACATCCCAAAATCACTACTATAGGGATTCGAAATTAAAATAGATATATAAATCCCAATACTATTCAAAACATTTCCTTTCGGAAATCGTTTACTATAACAACAGTGTTATAGTCCACCATTTCCTTCTATTTCTCGAAAACGACTATTTCAACAATGAATGTTGAAATCTATGGTTTCGAATCTTAAAACATTTAAAACATCGTTAGATCGTTTTAATTCTGTTTAAAATATCACATCCTAAACATTTTCTTTAACATATTATTCACTATTCAAAACGTGAATATACTACGTTAACAAATTTCATCTTTTCTATTCATTTTATTTTAAAGGTTTATTCACTGTATAAAACGTGAATATAACTCCATAAATAAGTTACAACAATTTAACTTATCAAAATAAGTCGTTGCGAATTTATAAAACAACCTTTATAAATTCCTTTATTAACCTATTCAATTCATAACTCAATTATATACTAAAAGTTCATATTATAAGTTAAACACTTATAATTTATTTCTTTGCAAAATCGTTCCTTTAACTTCCCAAATTATAAATCTTATAACTTATAAGATTCATTTATTTAACCAAATCTATTCTTCAAATAACTTTACAAATTTTATAAACCCACTGCTTATAAAATTCCATTCATAACTTCACCGTTTATAATTCTATAAATTTCATTCATTTATGAAATTCATTCACAATTCATTCTAACACTTATAAAAACTCGTTTTATAATTCAAATATTTTAATTTATAAATATCAATTTATAAATCTTTTATATAAATCAATTTATATTATTATTCTTTTAAACCATCTTTAATCCCCTTTATAATTTCACCATTTTGATTTATAAAATAATTAAATTTCATAAATCCTATATTTCAACTTTTTATAATAAATTCAGAAATCCAAATTTAAGCTATTTTATAAAATCATTAACCTCATATTTTCAATAATCAACTTTTAACTATTTTTCTCAAAAATCATAATTTTTATAACATAAAAATTATAACGTTTATTTATTTAAAGTGAATCAATTTAAAATTATAGTATATTTTCAAAAATCAGTTTTTTTAACTATATTTCTCAAAAATCATAATTTTTATAACATAAAAATTATAACGTTTATTTATTTAAAGTGAATCAATTCCAAAAATATTTTATAAACGTATACTTTCAAAAATCACTTTAAAAATCATTTTAAAATTCCAAAATTTGGTCCAATGATGCTACATACCAAATAGTCAATCACGACAACGACGACATCATATATCGATATGATATTCAACAAATATCAAAATATTCATAATCAAATAAATACTGTTGAGGAATCCAGTTGGATCCCTCCAACCTGTTTTCCTGCATCCACAAACATTAGCACAATACCAATTCCGCTCCAGTACGGAATTATCGCGGTATATGGGATTATAAATATTATCCGCTTAATAGACGACGCAATAGGGTCTCATCCGCTATACAATGCGGGAAATCAATAACTGCAATATATACATATGCCAATATATATATATATATATTGCTATTATATATAATACCAATTTCACTGTTTATGAAATAATCGTGGTATATGTTTTTTAATAAATAACATCCGCTTACTAACGGCGCATAATGTCTATTTTAACAATCAATAGATAACAATCATCATTCAAACATGTATTCAAGAATTTTAAATCTAACTATTTAAAATTAAAATCGAAACTGATTCGATTGAGTGAGAAGTTTTCACCTTGATTTCAATTTCGTTTTAGCGATTTATTTCGAATAAAATTAAATGAACGTTTAATTTTACCCAAAATTCTCACTAACCCCAAACGACTCCAATCTATTTCCATAGCGTAGTGCTCGTCCATACGTTCCAACGCTTCCTGTTTCGTGCGTTTTCGACCTCGTATGAAAAAGATATGATTTTTCAATTTTTTACACAGTTTTATATAACATTTACAACATTTATTTTATAATTTTTAACCTACAGCTCATCAAGACCGTAGATCCCTGCTCCATGCAATCTTGGCCGCACGTTAACCTTACTTCTTCCTCGTTCACGCGCGTGCTCCCTATTGTAGCCGAACCCATGGCTCCATACTAGGGTTCCAAAACGCGACCAAATCGAGCACTTCTACGACGATCAGGAAACACCCCAACGACGCTTGCTACATGAGCCACTATCGGCTGGGAGGTTGCTGAGCTCGGTCTCCTCCTTCCTTGGAAAATGTGCACGCAACGCATGGCCTTCATCTCTATTTTGCCGTCGATCTACTCAATGAAAACCCATCACAACCGTTGAACTACTGGATCTCATTGTCCTCTCCAATATTGTAGTTGAAGAATTCGCATAATTGTCTACGGATTGAAAGATAAAGGAGGGGAAAAAGTGGAGCATTTCGGCCGTGGATGATAGGGGGGTGGCGGCTGCAGTTTTAACCTAGGTTTTAATATATTTTTTGCAAAAATGAAGAGGCGGGGGGGTTTAATAGAAAAATTTCCAATTTACTATTCACCCGGAATTTACTAACTCCAAACGAAGCGTTCCGGTTGGCGTTTCTAAGGTTTACCCCGTGTTCCGGACACAATGGAACAGGTTTTGGAAGCTAATTCGATCGTCTGTGCGAGTTATGGCAATAAACGTTCGATTTAAAATTAAACCGATTAAACGATTTTCTAGGCGTTTTAGCTTGCACCGGACAAACGGTAAATCCGATTGACTTGAAATTTGAAATCATACAATAATATCGCATTACAGATCCGATGAAACTAGTTTCGTCGAAATCCGAGACTTTTTGAAAAATGGCTATTTTAACTCGCCAAATTAATATTAAAACAATTTCGATACGTTTCGAGCTGCCATGATCAAACGATAACTCCGATTGCTACGAAAATTGAAATCCGATAATAACTAACTATTACGGATCCAATGGAACTGGTCTCGTCCAATTCTGAGACTATTTAAAAATTGGCTATTTTCACTAGTCAATTGAATATTAAAATATTCAATTTTCACAAATAAACTCCTAATTCGATTTTAAAAGTTCTAAAATATCATTCTAACTTCAATATGATAAAATAAAATTTTACAAATCATTTTCAATCATATTTAACTCGATTTTAATTATTTCCATAATTTAACATATTAAATTATCGATTTAATTATCCAATTAAATCTAATTATTCGAAATAAAAATTTATTCGACTTATAAATTCACTTATTAACATTTAAAATTAATTAAATATTAAAATTTTAATTAATAAAAATTCTGGGTCATTACAGTTGGTATCAGAGCTTTGGTAGCTCTAGGCAAAACTCAGCATATGGAGTGAATGTATTTACAGAACCACTTTCATTCGAGTTTGAATCTCTTCCTTTTTGACTCGATTCCTTTGAATTTTGGAACATTCCCTACGGTTCCATATACGGATTTTCGTTGCCGAAAAACCGAATAGTTAGGGTTTTAAAAAGAATTTAAGAAAAGAAAGAGATAGAAGAAGATAGAATATCTAGAAAAATAGAAACGGAAAGAAAGAGGAAACAACAGAACAACATCAGAATCTCACAATCGCAGCGGAAAAACATATAATAATAAATGAATAATCTTTAAACAAAGAACTATATTAGTTATTACATTTCATCATATTTCATTACATCATATCATCAGAGTGTACAACAACAAACAATGCAGCGGAAAAAGAAATACTATATAAACTAGTGATACGCCATCCAGCTTGCCTCCAGCAACTCCTGAATTCCAGAATATCCTGATAAACCTAACTCTTGACTGCCCGTGTGGTAAATTGGTGGGCACCCAGAGTTTAGGAAGGAAAACAATAAACTCCAAGTCAGTCATGTGACTGGTGTGAGAACTCAAAACAGTTTATTTACTTAAAAATCAAAATAGAAGAATATTTTAAATTCAATTCGCAATGCTTTTAAAAATGAGACTACCATAAGGCCTCCTGCACACACACACATGCAAACGCAGAATCGGAGGAGATTTCTCCTTATGATAGTCAAAGATGCTTGATACGCATTTAAAATAACATTTGATATTATTATTAGTGCATAGTGTAGAGGAAAATCATTTCGAAAATAAAGATATAAATCTTAACCAGCATAGACATTCCGCACTTATGCCTACTATAGCTACTATGTTCAATAGCAGGTTACCGCCACATTCCATAGCAGGTTATACAACTAATACCGTACAAGTCTCGTATTGTTTCTTTGGATTTCCAACAAATGGTCAGGCCAAGGAACTTCCCATTGCCACATGAGAATGCCTCTGGATGGACATCCCCGAGAACCAAACCGGATCTCTACCAACACAAGGCCGGGTTACCCCTAACTGAGTAACAACTGACCGAATATGCCATCCCCCGGTCCTTTGGGACCTTTTCACCGAGCGCTCGTAATCAATTCACACAATGATAACAAAGTGTTTTCAACATGAGTAAGTATCTGGGCTCCATACCATGATACCACCCTTTTCCAGAAGGAAATGGACACATCCTAAAGGGTGCTACCCCTCATAACCTTGCCGCATCTTTCCTGTTTTGACCATTCACGGGGTGTGAGGTTCGACGAATTCACGTCCACAAAAACATACTTTATACAAAAGCCATGCTTTGGGTCAACAAATGATCATAGAAATGATCACCAAGATAGACGATCAAACAAATGATCCTATCACAAATAATCAACACAATGATCATTTCAGCAACACTCAGCTTGTCACATTACCAAATTGGGAATATATCGCTGATAACTTCAACTATATAACCTCTGAGCTCGTACGTCTCAGAGAAGGGTGTTAAGCTAAAAGAATAAATTCTCCGCCACCAACAGAAATATATTTGAAAGAAATCTGCTTTATATCTCAATTTGCAATGTCAGACATACAATCCATACAAGTCTGTTCCGGGCTCGAACAGAACCGAAGGCACTTACAAAGAAGTCCTTGCAATCCGGATATCAACAATCCTGATCGGATTTCCCATCACTTAGGGAGAACTCTATACCGGAGCAACTCGGTGCAGAGTCAATCGACAGGTCATCCTATCGCTCTCGCAAATATCCGGTCTTCAACACCGATCTTCAAATGTAATTCACAACGACGTATCACATATTCGGAATGGGTTATACGACCCCATGGTCCCTTCCCGGTTAACCCGAATAGTGAGCGCTTATTCAAAAATAAGTGTAGCATTCAAATTCAAACAAATCACATCAAATACCCATTCAAAGGGAAATATTGATAGTCGATTATTGAACTATCAATGGATATGCACACATCACTAGATTCCAAATAATTTTTCAAATTATTTATTTTCCAAAATATCTTTACAAGATATATAATTTCAACACTTCAAAAATAAATCAATATTTATTTTTAAACAAATTCCACTTCCTTTATAAATTCCTTAGTGAATTTATAATTCCAAAATATCCATGAATATTCGATTTCAATTATTCATTTAAATTTATCTTCAAAAAAGATAAATTCTCAAAGTATTCACTTTATATTGGAAAACATTTCCATACTTATTTAATAAGTAATTCACAAATTTTATTTATTTTCAACACTTGGAAAATATTCAATATACTTCAATCGAAATTAAGTATATATTTCATTCTTTAAGGAAATCATTCTCTTAAACATTTCTATTTGGGCCAAAACGAATGTTGCGTAAAACATCGTTACGACGTCCCAAAATCACTAGTATAGGGATTCGAAATTAAAATAGATATATAAATCCCAATACTATACAAAACATTTCCTTTCGGAAATCATTTACTATAACAACAGTGTTATAGTCCATTATTTCCTTTTATTTCTCGAAAACTCTATTTCAACAATAAATGTTGAAATCTATGGTTTCGAATCTCAACACATTTTAAAACATTGTTAGATCGTTTTAATTCTATTTAAAATATCACATTCTAAACATTTTCTTTAACATATTGTTCACTATTGAAAAATGTGAATATACTACGTTAACAATTTTCATCCTTTTATTCATTTTATTTAAAAGGATTATTCACAGTTCAAAACGTGAATATATCTCTATTTCTAAGTTATAACAATTAACTTATCAAAATAAGTCGTTCGCGAATTTATAAAACAACGTTTATAAATTCCATTTCTATTTATTTATAAAAATTTCCTTTTTTATAAATTCCTTTATTGACCTATTCTAGTTTATAACTAAATTATAAACTAAACGTTCATATTATAAGTTAAATACTTATAAAACGATTATTTTACAAAATCGTTCTTTTAAAGACTTTCCAAATCATAAATCTTATAACTTATAAGATTCATTTATTTAACCAAATCTATTCTTCAATTAACTTCACAAATTTATAAATCTTACTGTTTATAAATTTTATTTATAACTTCACAGTTTATAATTCTATAAATTTCATTCATTTATGAAATTCATTTTCACTTCATTCAAACACTTATAAAAACTCGTTTTATAATGTCAATATTTCAATTTATACATATCCATTTATAAATCTCTTAATATAAATAAATTTATATTATTCTTTAAAACATATTTAATCTCCTTTATAATTTCACCATTTTGATTTAAAAAATAATCAAATTTTATATATCCTATATTTAAACTTTTCACAATTATTTCAGAAATCCCAATTTAACTATTTTATAAAGTCATTAATTCCTTATTTTCAAAAAAATCAGCTTTTAACTATATTTCTTAAAAATCATAATTTTTATAACTTTAAAAATTATAGCATTTAATTATTTTAAAATGGATCAATTCTAAAAATATAGCATATTTTCAAAAATCACTTTAAAAATCATTTTAAAGTTTCAAAATTTGGTCCAATGATGCTACACACCAAATAGTCAATCACGACAACAACGACATCATATATCGATATGATAGTCCATCAAATATCAAAATATCTAAATCAAATAAAAACTGTTGAGGAATCCAGTTGGATCCCTCCAACCTGTTTTCCTGCATCCAAAAACTTTAGCACAATACCAATTTCGCTCCAGTACGAAATTATCGCGGTACATGTTTTTATTAAATATTATCCGCTTAATAACGGCGTAATAGGGTCTCATCCGCTAAAAAATACGGGAAATCAACAACTGCAATATATACATATGCCAATATATATATATTGATATTATATATAATACCAATTTCACTGTTTATGAAATATTCGCGGTATATGTTTTTAATAAATAACATCCGCTTACTAACGGCGCATAATGTCTATTTTAACAATCAATAGATATCAATCAACATTCAAACATGCATTCAAATATTTTAAATCTAATTATTTAAAATAAAATCGAAACTGATTCGATTGAGTGAGAAGTTCTCACCTTGATTTTAATTTCCGTTTTAGCGATTTATTTCGAATAAAATTAAACGGACGTTTAATTTTACCCAAAATTCTCACTAACTCCAAACGACTCCAAACTAACTCCATCGCGTAGTGCTCGTCCATACGATTCCAACGCAACTGGTTTCGCGCGTTTTCGACCTCGTATGAAAAAGTTATGAATTTTTGAAGTTTATACACGATTTTAAATAACATAATCAACATAAATTTAATTTATTTCAACACACACATCCTCACCCTTGGATCCAAACCCAGATACATCTCCACCGTCCCCATCCTTCTCCTACATCACGCAAAAGCTTCAGCAAATAGCCGAACCCAATACTATATACTAGGGTTAAATTATTCACCTAACACGATCAACTAGGATTCGATCAGGAAGCTCCATGTCGAAGAGCATGCCAAGACCTATACTCGGCTGAAGCACCATAGGGCTCGGCCCCCTAGATTGCACGCAACACGAGGCCATGCGGCCCACAAACGCACCCCCTGGCTCCCTCCTCGTCGCGCCATACCCCATCATATCGGTATGGATTTGAAGAACACACTCCCCTCTACAACTTCTTAGTTGGTGATTTGTAACGTCTCAGAAATTTTCGACTTTCGAAAATTCAACATCGATACTCACTTTATCGACTGCCGAGAAATCGAAGGCCGGAAACCCGAAATGTTATGGTTTTTAAGAAAGAAGAAAGAAAAAGAAAGAGGTAGAAGAAGAGAGAAAGATAGAGAAAAGAAATTTGAAAACAGAAAATTTTAAAATAGAAAAAGAGAATTTGAAAATAGAACGGACAGAAGGGAAACAAAAAGAACAATATCAGAATCTCACAATTCGCAGCGAAACAACATATAATAATAAATGAATAATCTTTAAACAAAGAACTATATCAGTTATTACATTACATTTCATTACATCATATCATCAGAGTGTACAACAACATACAACATCAACAAACAGTGCAGCGGAAAAAGAAATACTATATACTAGTAATACGCCATGCCATCCAGCTTGCCTCCAGCAATTCCTGAATATCCAGAATATCCTGATAAACCTAACTCTTAACTGCCCGTGTGGAAATTGGTGGGCACCCAGAGTTTAGGAAGGAAAACAATAAACTCCGAGTCAGTCATGTGACTGGTGTGAGAACTCAAAACAGTTTATTTTTCTTTAAAGATAAAAATAGAGGAATATTTTTAAAATAGATTCGCAATGCTTTTAAAAATGTAACTACCATAAGACCTCCCGCCACACACACAATGCAAACGCAGACTTGGAGGAGATTTCTTCTTATGTTAGTCAAAGATGCTTGATACGCAAAATAAAATTCATTTTTTTTTTTTTTTTGATATTATTATTAGTGCATAGTGTAGAAAATTATTTCGAAAGTAGAATATAAATCTTAGCCAGCATAGGTACCATTATATTATGCCTACTAATAGCTACCATATTAGATGGCAGGTTCTACAACTAAAACCGTACAAGTTTCGTATTGTTTCTTTGGATTTCCAACAAATGATCAGGCCAAGGAACTTCCCATTGCCACATGAGAATGCCTCTGGATGGACATCCCCGAGAACCAAACCGGATCTCTACCAACACAAGGCCGGGTTACTCCTAACTGAGTAACAACTGACCGAATATGCCATCCCCCGGTCCTTTGGGACCTTTATCAACCGAGCGCTCGTAATCAATTCACACAATCATAAAGTGTTTTCAACATGAGTAAGTATCTGGGCTCCATACCATGATACCACCCTTTTCCAGAAGGAAATGCACATATCCTAAAGGGTGCTACCCCTCATAACCTTGCTGCTTCTTTCCTGTTTTGACCATTCACGGGGTGTGAGGCTTGACGAATTCACGTCCACAAAAACATACTTTATACAAAAGCCATGCTTTGGGTCAACAAATGATCAACACAATGATCACAAGGATAGACGATCAAATAAACGATCCTATCACAAATAATCAACACAATGATCATTTCAGCATCACTCAGCATGTCACGTTACCAAATTGGGAATATATCGCTGATAACATTCAACTACATAACCTCTGAGCTCGTACGTCTCAGAGAAGGGTGTTAAGCTAAAAGAATAAGTTCTCCGCCACCTCAGAAATATATTTGAAAGAAATCGGCTTTATATCTCAACTTGTACTGTCAGGCATACTATCCATACAAGTCTGTTCCGGGCTCGAACAGAACCGAAGGCACTTACAAAGAAGTCCTTGCAATCCGAATAATTTCTAATCACGTTCGGATTTCCCATCACTTATGGAGATCTCTATACCGGGGATCAGCCAGTGCAGAGACAATCAACAAGAAACCCTCTCGTTTTCGAAAATATCCGGTCTTCAACACCGGTCTTCGAATGCAATTCATAACGACGTATCACATATTCGGAATGGGTTATACGACCCCATGGTCCTTTCCCGGTTAACCCGAACAGTGAGCGCTTATTTTAAAAAAATAAGTGTGGCATTCAATTTCAAACAAATTCACAACAAATACCGTTCAAGGTAAATATCGATAGTCGGTCATTGAACTATCAATAGATATGCCAACATCACCAGAATCCAAATAATTTTCCAAATTATTTAATTCCAAAAATATCTTTAGAAGATATATCTTTCCATATTTCAAAAATAAATCAATATTTATTTTTAAACCTATTTTCCCAATTCCATTTATAAATTCCATATTGAATTTATATTCCCAAAATATTTATGAATATACGATTTCAAATATTCATTTTCAATTTATCTTCAAAAAGATAAATTCTCTAAACTTTCCATTTCTCATTGGAAAAACAATTTCCATACTTATTTATTTTATAAGTAATCCACAAATTTTATTTATTTTCAACCTTGGAAAATATTCCATATACTCTAATCGAAATTAAGTATATATTTCATTCTTTAAGGAAATCATTCACTTAATCATATTTATTTGGGCCAAAACGAATGTTGCGTAAAACATCGTTACGACAACCCAAAATCACTAGTATAGGGATTCGAAATTAAAATAGATATGTAAATCCCAATACTATACAAAAACATTTCCTTTCGGAAATCATTTATTATAACAACAGTGTTATAATCTATTATTTCCTTCTATTTCTCGAAAACATCTATTTCAACAATAAATGTTGAAATCTATAGTTTCAAATCTCAACATATTTTAAAACATCATTAGATCGTTTTAATTCTATTTCAAACACCACATTCCAAATAATTTCTTTAACATATTATTCACTATTCAAAAACGTGAATATATTATTAATAAATTTCATTTCTTCTATTCCTTTTATTTTAAGGAATTATTCACTGTTTAAAACATGGATATAACTCCATTAATAAATTTCAACAATTCACTTATCAAAATAAGTCGTTGCGGATTTATAAAACAATGTTTATAAATTTCATTTCTATTTAATTTACAACAACTTTCTTTTATAAATTTCCTTTATTAATCTATCTCAATTCATATCACAATGATATATTAAAAATTCGTATTATAAGTCAAATACTTATAATATATTTATTTACAAAATAGTTTCTTTTAACTTCTCAAATTTATAAATCTTATAACTTATAAGATTCATTTATTTATCCAAACTCATTCCTTTAATAACTTTATAAATTTTATAAACCTACTGCTTATAAAATTCTATTTATAACTTCACCGTTATAATTCTATAATTCCAATTTATGAAATTCATTTACAATTCTTTCTAACACTTAGAAAAGTTCGTTTTATACTTCTAATATTTTTAATTTACAAACATCAATTTATAAATCTTTTAATACAAATGAATTTGCATTATTATTTTAAAACATCTTTTAAACTCTTTTAGAATTCCATCATTTTGATTTATAAAATAATCCAATTTCATAAATCCTATTTTTAAACTTTTTATAATAGATTCAAAAATCCCAGTTTAAACAATTTTATAAAATCATCAATCCCATATTTTCAAAAATCAACTTTTAACTATATTTCTCAAAATATAACTTTTATAATATTAAAAATTATAACGTTTATTTAATTATAATGGATCAATTCCAAAAATATTTAATAAACGTATATTTCCAAAAATCCTTTTTGAAATTAAAATCGTTGTTTTTAAATTTCAAAACTTGGATCCAATGATGCAACACATCAAATAGTCAATCACGATTTTCCAATATCATATATCGATATGATAAACAATCAAACATCACAATATTTAAAATCAATAAATATTTGTGAGGAATCCAGTTGGATCCCTCCAACCTGTTTCCCTGCATCCACAGACATTAGCACAATATCATTCCGTTTCAAGACGGAATATCGCGGTATATGGGATTTTATAAAATATATATCCGCTTACTAACGGCGCATAGGGTCTCATCCGCTAAAAGAAAATTCGGGAAATCAATCAACTGCAATATATACATATGCCAATATATATATATTGCTATATATATAATATAATACCAATTCCACTTCGAGGTGGAATATCGCGGTATATGTGTGTAATAAATAACCTCCGCTTACTAACGGCGTATAGGGTCTATTCACATCCAATATATATATATTACAATCATCATTCAAGCAATCAATCAACACAGTCAATAAATTTTAAATCTAACTATTTAAAATTTAAATAAACCATAAAATTCCTTTTGAGTGAGAAATTCTCACCTTAGCTTTTATTTGCAGTCCATTTTCCATCTTGACTTGATTCTCTTGTTTTATACCTATTTTAAATATTTTATACAATTCAATTAATATTCGAATCAATTGAATAAATTAAATTTTCATTTGACAAATTTTAAATTCATCAGTTTTCTCCTTTAAATAGTTTAAATTAACTGATAGTTTTATTTTTAAACCAATTTCTTGTTTAAACAAGTTTATTTACAAATTATTAAATTTCCTTTCTTTTAATAAATTTAATCAACCAGTGGCCTTTATTTTAAATCAATTCCTTTTAGTAAATTAACCTAACATTTAAATTTTTATTCAACTTTAAACAGATTAAATTCTAATATTTAATCGCCAATTCATTCTGATAATTTGAAATTTAAGTCAAATTATCATTTAAATATTTAAAATAAATTAAATATTTACAAATTAAATTGTTCAAAATTTAGGATCGTTACAGTCTCCCCTACTTAAAAGAATTTCGTCCCGAAATTGCGAGTTAAGAAGAATGCCCTTATCCCGTTTATTATTTTTCACAATTCAAATAGTTTTATCAACTTACTAGCCTAAATCTTTTTACTAGAGATTCTTTATCATTTCAACTAGCTTTTCAACTTCATTTATAGGTTGTAAACAATATTGTTTTACTAACCATTCAAATTTAAATTCAAATTCAAATTTCAAACTTTCAAATTTTTCTCAAATTTTTTCTAACACCCTAAATTTTCGAAAAATTTCGCCAGCGTTTCCTTTGCGCGGCTCGATCGGTACGACTACAAAATGGCACCACGGCCCCTCAGAATCAAAAAGAAAAGAGAAAAGCCAAGTGGCTAGAGAAGAAAGTCATCAAATCTCATACTGAAATTGAAATACGTACCTTTTTGTCGAGCAATTCAATTTTATCTTTGAAATCAAAATTTCAATTCCTTTATATACCTGTATAACCTGTATAATCTGCTACTAGTAGCATCCAAATCCAACATTCAAACCATTTTGCAAATTTATTACAAAATTTTCAATATATGCTTCTTATATATTTTTACTTCATTGTTGAAGTTACTTATTCATTCTCATTCAATCCAAAATTTCAATTTAATTCACAATCTCAAATTCATTCTAATTCAATTCTCAATTTAAATTCTATTTGAATTAAATTCTAAATTCTAAATATTGAATTCTATCGATTAACTTTCATTTAGTAATTCATATTACTATTATAAATTAGTTTCATTTACTAACTCTTTTCACTATTTCAATTCATCTTGATTTCACTTAATTACTCAATTCAACTTTGCATTTCAAATTTCATTCCACTTGAAATTATTTCACAAATGAATAAATTATTAAGTTAATTTACTCGAATTCAATCTATTTTTATTTAATTCCATACACTAATGATAATAATTCAATATTATCACTTCCTAACAATCATGCAACCATATACTATAATAATCCTTAGAAAATCATTTCTTTTCTATATTAAAAATAGTTTTGGGCAAAATTATCTTGTTTACCCGATTCAAAAACAATTGTATATTCACTAACAAATACGCGCTCATATCTATTATTACACTCAAACTCATTCTAGAGTACTGCTGACTCTATCTCTAACGAGTAATACCCAACAGAACCATGGTTGTCGCTTAACCAACAGCTCTGATACCAAATGTAACGTTTCGAGGATTTTCGTTGCCGAAAAACCGAATAGTTATGGGTTTTAAAAAGAATTTAAGAAAAGAAAGAAGAGAGAAAAAAGGTACAAGATAGAAAATAGAGGGAGAAAAGAAATTTGAAAACAGAAAATTTTAAAATAGAAAAAGAGAATTTGAAAATAGAACGGACAGAAGGGAAACAAAAAGAACAATATCAGAATCTCACAATTCGCAGCGAAACAACATATAATAATAAATGAATAATCTTTAAACAAAGAACTATATCAGTTATTACATTACATTTCATTACATCATATCATCAGAGTGTACAACAACATACAACATCAACAAACAGTGCAGCGGAAAAAGAAATACTATATACTAGTAATACGCCATGCCATCCAGCTTGCCTCCAGCAATTCCTGAATATCCAGAATATCCTAATAAACCTAACTCTTAACTGCCCGTGTGGAAATTGGTGGGCACCCAGAGTTTAGGAAGGAAAACAATAAACTCCGAGTCAGTCATGTGACTGGTGTGAGAACTCAAAACAGTTTATTTTTCTTTAAAGATAAAAATAGAGGAATATTTTTAAAATAGATTCGCAATGCTTTTAAAAATGTAACTACCATAAGACCTCCCGCCACACACACAATGCAAACGCAGACTTGGAGGAGATTTCTTCTTATGTTGGTCAAAGATGCTTGATACGCAAAATAAAATTCATTTTTTTTTTTTTTTGATATTATTATTAGTGCATAGTGTAGAAAATTATTTCGAAAGTAGAATATAAATCTTAGCCAGCATAGGTACCATTATATTATGCCTACTAATAGCTACCATATTAGATGGCAGGTTCTACAACTAAAACCGTACAAGTTTCGTATTGTTTCTTTGGATTTCCAACAAATGATCAGGCCAAGGAACTTCCCATTGCCACATGAGAATGCCTCTGGATGGACATCCCCGAGAACCAAACCGGATCTCTACCAACACAAGGCCGGGTTACTCCTAACTGAGTAACAACTGACCGAATATGCCATCCCCCGGTCCTTTGGGACCTTTATCAACCGAGCGCTCGTAATCAATTCACACAATCATAAAGTGTTTTCAACATGAGTAAGTATCTGGGCTCCATACCATGATACCACCCTTTTCCAGAAGGAAATGCACATATCCTAAAGGGTGCTACCCCTCATAACCTTGCTGCTTCTTTCCTGTTTTGACCATTCACGGGGTGTGAGGCTCGACGAATTCACGTCCACAAAAACATACTTTATACAAAAGCCATGCTTTGGGTCAACAAATGATCAACACAATGATCACAAGGATAGACGATCAAATAAACGATCCTATCACAAATAATCAACACAATGATCATTTCAGCATCACTCAGCATGTCACATTACCAAATTGGGAATATATCGCTGATAACATTCAACTACATAACCTCTGAGCTCGTACGTCTCAGAGAAGGGTGTTAAGCTAAAAGAATAAGTTCTCCGCCACCTCAGAAATATATTTGAAAGAAATCGGCTTTATATCTCAACTTGTACTGTCAGGCATACTATCCATACAAGTCTGTTCCGGGCTCGAACAGAACCGAAGGCACTTACAAAGAAGTCCTTGCAATCCGAATAATTTCTAATCACGTTCGGATTTCCCATCACTTATGGAGATCTCTATACCGGGGATCAGCCAGTGCAGAGACAATCAACAAGAAACCCTCTCGTTTTCGAAAATATCCGGTCTTCAACACCGGTCTTCGAATGCAATTCATAACGACGTATCACATATTCGGAATGGGTTATACGACCCCATGGTCCTTTCCCGGTTAACCCGAATAGTGAGCGCTTATTTTAAAAAAATAAGTGTGGCATTCAATTTCAAACAAATTCACAACAAATACCGTTCAAGGTAAATATCGATAGTCGGTTATTGAACTATCAATAGATATGCCAACATCACCAGAATCCAAATAATTTTCCAAATTATTTTATTCCAAAAATATCTTTAGAAGATATATCTTTCCATATTTCAAAAATAAATCAATATTTATTTTTAAACCTATTTTCCCAATTTCATTTATAAATTCCATATTGAATTTATATTCCCAAAATATTTATGAATATACGATTTCAAATATTCATTTTCAATTTATCTTCAAAAAGATAAATTCTCTAAACTTTCCATTTCTCATTGGAAAAACAATTTCCATACTTATTTATTTTATAAGTAATCCATAAATTTTATTTATTTTCAACCTTGGAAAATATTCCATATACTCTAATCGAAATTAAGTATATATTTCATTCTTTAAGGAAATCATTCACTTAATCATATTTATTTGGGCCAAAACGAATGTTGCGTAAAACATCGTTACGACAACCCAAAATAACTAGTATAGGGATTCGAAATTAAAATAGATATGTAAATCCCAATACTATACAAAAACATTTCCTTTCGGAAATCATCTATTATAACAACAGTGTTATAATCTATTATTTCCTTCTATTTCTCGAAAACATCTATTTCAACAATAAATGTTGAAATCTATGGTTTCAAATCTCAACATATTTTAAAACATCATTAGATCGTTTTAATTCTATTTCAAACACCACATTCCAAATAATTTCTTTAACATATTATTCACTATTCAAAAACGTGAATATATTATTAATAAATTTCATTTCTTCTATTCCTTTTATTTTACGGAATTATTCACTGTTTAAAACATGGATATAACTCCATTAATAAATTTCAACAATTCACTTATCAAAATAAGTCGTTGCGGATTTATAAAACAATGTTTATAAATTTCATTTCTATTTAATTTACAACAACTTTCTTTTATAAATTTCCTTTATTAATCTATCTCAATTCATATCACAATGATATATTAAAAATTCGTATTATAAGTCAAATACTTATAATATATTTATTTACAAAATTGTTTCTTTGAACTTCTCAAATTTATAAATCTTATAACTTATAAGATTCATTTATTTATCCAAACTCATTCCTTTAATAACTTTATAAATTTTATAAACCTACTGCTTATAAAATTCTATTTATAACTTCACCGTTATAATTCTATAATTCCAATTTATGAAATTCATTTACAATTCTTTCTAACACTTAGAAAAGTTCGTTTTATACTTCTAATATTTTTAATTTACAAATATCAATTTATAAATCTTTTAATACAAATGAATTTGCATTATTATTTTAAAACATCTTTTAAACTCTTTTAGAATTCCATCATTTTGATTTATAAAATAATCCAATTTCATAAATCCTATTTTTAAACTTTTTATAATAGATTCAAAAATCTCAGTTTAAACTATTTTATAAAATCATCAATCCCATATTTTCAAAAATCAACTTTTAACTATATTTCTCAAAATATAACTTTTATAATATTAAAAATTATAACGTTTATTTAATTATAATGGATCAATTCCAAAAATATTTAATAAACGTATATTTCCAAAAATCCTTTTTGAAATTAAAATCGTTGTTTTTAAATTTCAAAACTTGGATCCAATGATGCAACACATCAAATAGTCAATCACGATTTTCCAATATCATATATCGATATGATAAACAATCAAACATCACAATATTTAAAATCAATAAATATTTGTGAGGAATCCAGTTGGATCCCTCCAACCTGTTTCCCTGCATCCACAGACATTAGCACAATACCATTCCGTTTCAAGACGGAATATCGCGGTATATGGGATTTTATAAAATATATATCCGCTTACTAACGGCGCATAGGGTCTCATCCGCTAAAAGAAAATGCGGGAAATCAATCAACTGCAATATATACATATGCCAATATATATATATATTGCTATATATATAATATAATACCAATTCCACTTCGAGGTGGAATATCGCGGTATATGTGTGTAATAAATAACCTCCGCTTACTAACGGCGTATAGGGTCTATTCACATCCAATATATATATTACAATCATCATTCAAGCAATCAATCAACACAGTCAATAAATTTTAAATCTAACTATTTAAAATTTAAATAAACCATAAAATTCCTTTTGAGTGAGAAATTCTCACCTTAGCTTTTATTTGCAGTCCATTTTCCATCTTGACTTGATTCTCTTGTTTTATACCTATTTTAAATATTTTATACAATTCAATTAATATTCGAATCAATTGAATAAATTAAATTTTCATTTGACAAATTTTAAATTCATCAGTTTTCTCCTTTAAATAGTTTAAATTAACTGATAGTTTTATTTTTAAACCAATTTCTTGTTTAAACAAGTTTATTTACAAATTATTAAATTTCCTTTCTTTTAATAAATTTAATCAACCAGTGGCCTTTATTTTAAATCAATTCCTTTTAGTAAATTAACCTAACATTTAAATTTTTATTCAACTTTAAACAGATTAAATTCTAATATTTAATCGCCAATTCATTCTGATAATTTGAAATTTAAGTCAAATTATCATTTAAATATTTAAAATAAATTAAATATTTACAAATTAAATTGTTCAAAATTTAGGATCGTTACATGATTCCTTCTAATTCTTCACGGATTGAAAGTAATTAAGGGATGAATGAAACTAATTTCTGGCCATTGGTGATAAATGTGGCGGCTAGGGTTATGAAATTAGGGTTTAGTGTTTTTTTTTATAAATTATGAAGGTGTGGGTGTGTATTTATAGGAAAATCGATCGACACTATTCATCCGGGAATTCCGAACTCCGATTTACGCGCCGTAACCAGCGTTTCTAGGGTTTATCCCGCGTTCCGGACACAATGGAACAGGTTTCGGAAGCTAATTCGAACATCTGTGCGAGTTATGGCTATAAACGCTCAATTTAATTTAAACCGATTTAAATCGATTTCTAGGCGTTTTAATTCGTACCGGACAAACCGTAAATCCAATTGACTTGAAATTTGAAACCGTACAATAATATCACATTACGGATCCAATGAAACTGGTTTCGTCGAAATCCGAGACTTTTTGAAAAATGGCTATTTTCACTCGCCAAATTAATATTAAAAATAAATCGATGTGTTTCGAGCTGCCACGATCAAATGATAACTCCGATTGACACGAAAATTGAAATCCGGTAATAACTAACTATTATGGATCCAATGGAACTGGTTTCGTTCAATTCTGAGACTGTTCAAAAATTGACTATTTTACAGTCGATTATTAAATATTAAAATATTCAATTTGCACAAATTAACTTTTAATTCGATTTTAAAAGTTCTAAAATATCATTCTAACTTCAATATGATAAAATAAAATTTTACAAATCATTTACAATCATATTTAACTCAATTTTTAATTATTTCCATAATTTAACATATTAAATTATCGATTTAATAATCCAATTAAATCCAATAATTCAAAATAAAATTTATTTGACTTATAAATTCACTTATTAATATTTAAAATTAATTAAATATTCAAATTTAAATTTATAAAAATCCTGGGTCGTTACACCAAAATCCATTCGTGCCCCTCACTATTCATCTTCTTTTGACTCTGGAGTATTCCAAAATTCCGCTTCGAATGATCTTTCAAGTGAGTCGGCGGTCACGCCAATTTCAAATTGAATTGAAAAAGGGGAAACTCCCTTACAATTAGCATCGATTCACCAGAGATTCTTATCTATCCTTGGTTTAGATGCTAATATCTTTTGTTATTCCAAACTTTATCTATTGAGATCGAATGTAGATTTACCCCAAAAAAAAAAATCCACATCGATCTTATTCTTTAAGTCACGGTTGACCCGGTTAAGGTTGCCCGCGATTTATTTAAGCTTATCCACCTCCCTATTTTGTTATTAAATCATCTTGTCTTTTGTTTCCAACCTATTTTCAAACATTTTGAATTGTACTTGTATATCTATGTTTTGTTTTATATATTGTGTTGCTTTGAGTTGTTGATGTCCGATCGATTCGTCTGATCAACCCTATCGATAGGATTTCTAAAACACATTGACCGAACAAACTGACACAATATTATTTTAAAATTTGGTTAATGAAATAAAATTTTGATATATAAGTAAATTTATGCAACTTAATAAATTGATTTAAAATTGATTATTTGAAATGATAATACTTAATTTATCATTTATTGTTCTACAAATGAATCTATAAATAGTTGTCTACAAATTTATTTGGGAACTGAAATGAATTTAAAACAAGAATTTGAGAATTTAAATTCCGATTATTTCGAACTATGGTTTAAAGTTTTAAAAAGGGATATATTATTTAAAGTATTTACAAATAGAATTTGTCTCCAAAGAATTTTAAAGTGCTCTTCTCTTTGTCGCTGGAAAATAACTTCGGTGATGATCGCGACATCATCGACGTTCATTTTCGAGTTTCGAAGTGAAGAGACCGCCCTGTAGTCTTGCTACAGCTTTGTTTTAGGAAATTTAATTGATTTGAATTTCTAAAATATGACTTGATTTTAATATATATATAGATATATGATTGAAATTTGATTTGACATATTATGTATATATTATTACTTATCTCTAAATGGTTTGAATGTAATCGGAAATTTAGTTCTTAAATTTTATTTTAAAGAATAATTTCAATTATATATAAAAAAAGGGAAAATCAAAAATTTGGATAAATGGTTCAAACTTGAGATAATTGAATTGGAAAGTTTTATTTGTATAATACTCAATTGCATTCCAATATAACTTACCTTAATTTCAGAAGTTAACAATGTAATTGGACAATATACAATATAAAAAGATTTTATAAATAAAAATTGAGTGGTTATAATAAATGTTATACACTTAAATTTTAAAACGATTAACAGAGGTAAATATAATAAAGGGTAATTGAATAACTTACAATAAATTAATGTTAAAAGAACTAAGAATAAAAGAAAGCAGTTATGATAAGTGTAAGTATGTTTAACTTAAGTGATAAATATATTGGAAGGAATAAATTTAATTTTAATTAGGAATAAAGAAGAATAAAATTTATTAAGTACATTATGAGTATAATAAATGATTATTTTTCAAACCCTTTGGTTTTAAAAATTGTTAATTTAAGATGATTGAATAATAAGATAATGAAATTTGAGATAGTTAAGATTTATTTAACTTGTGTACAGATTTATTCTCTATTTAAGTTGAAATTTCCGTGCTTTCAAATTCATTTCCTTATTTTGTTTTCCAAACTATCTTTTGGTTGTCCTTATCATCCTTATCTTGCTATAGATTGGTATAGGCATCTTTCTATAATCTTTGATAGATCTTTGGTAATCATTTTGAATCCACCTTTTCGTGCTTGTGTTCTTAATTTTGGAGAATCTTGGAAATATAATCTCCACCATGTAAAACTTACCTATAACAAAATCCATCATGTATAATTTCAATCTCCTTGTCATCTTGTCCTAATCTTGTTTAACTCTATCTTTTTCTGTGCTTTCCCGTACCTCATTCCTTTTCGGGGACGAAAAGTTTTGAGTGGGGGAGAGTGTAACAACCCTGTATTTTGTGATTTATTTTTTTTGTATATTTTAATTTTTCTAACTAATTTTTTGATTTAAAAACTTATTTTATTTATTTTGAATGATAAAATTAAGTTTTGATATGAATTATCATTCCAAAGCATGACTAAAAAGAATATTTTCCAAAAAGTGAGTTTTTGGTCAAAATAGTCAAACTTTGACTTTTATTTTAAAATTTTAAAAGTTTGAAAAATTAAATTTTATCTTTTATTATGAAATTACATAAAATTTTAAGAACATTGCTTTTTGTTTCGCTGAAAACGGATTTAATTTGTGAAAGTTATACCGTTTCCAATATTGTGTGTACATTGAATTATTTAACAATTTTCTTTATGTTAAATTTTATAAATTATATTTTTAATTGTCAAGTAATGTTCTAATATGTGTTATATGACATGTTAGATATATATTCTATTTTTAAAGACATTTTTTTTGTGATGTTATAATTTTTCCAAAGTATATCGTGTTGGTTTTTTTTTTTTTAAGGCTGTTTTCTTATTTTCTGCCTTTTTCTTCATCAAAATTATATTCAAATTTAATTTTATATATTTATTTTTTGAATTCATTTTTATTTTGTGTACTTATCTTTATTTATAAATATTTTTCAACTATATAAAAAATTTCCAAAGTGCATTGAATTTATTTCTAATTTTAAAGTCTACTTCGCAATTTTAAGTCATTTTCTTAATTTAAATTCTATTTAATTAAAATTTAATTATTTATTTTATTTTTATAATGATAAGTAAATTATTTTATTTCAAAATTTTGCTTTACAATATTTTTAAAATGAAGTAGATATTTTTCCAAAGCCATCGATGTTTTAATTGTAATTTTTGAACCCTGTTTTCAATTTTTAAGCAATTTCCTTAATTCTTTTTATATTTTCTTTAAATTTAATTATATATATTTATTTTATTTCACTTTGTTTCGGTTTTATATGTACTTGCTGAATTTTATTTTGTTTTATTTGATTTAAAAGGAAAGGGAGTATGGAAGGTTTTAAAAGCTAAGAAACGTAAAGTCGTTTCATCGTTTCTTTTACCGTTTCTTTTTCAATCAATACATCAGTTATTTTGGCCATTCCTTATACTATCTCCAGCTGACTTATTTTTCTTTATTTTCACGTGAAGTCATCTTCCTCATCTCATTTTCATGGCTAGAGAAAAATTGGTAATGTCTTCTCTATATTTTTCTACCTTTTCTCCTTCCATTTTGCTTGTTTTTGCCTTGTTTTCTTTGTTTGTTTTACTCGGCCACCACTAGATAGCCTTGGCCATCACCCCCACCACCTTCTCCTCTTCACCATCCACCACTTAACATCATCTCCTCCTCTGACTTGACCATGCCGCACCCTCCCCCTCGACAAAACTCCACACAAAAGCCTTGAAAACTCCTTAAAAACATGTTAGCCTAGCCTAGTTGCTTCACTACCTTCATCCACCACCAAGGCCACCACTTTAGGCCACCACCACCACCTTGATATGACCACCACCCATCACCTACGCTACTGTCCAGATCTGAAACCTGAAAGGGCGAGCCCAAACATGCCTTAGACGAACCCAAAATGTTCACCAAAACTCTTATATATGCCTTAACCTTTTATATTCTCTACATCTAAACTCCTACCCACTTCATCACCTTGTAACCGTGCCTTTTCCTACCCATACCTGATCCAAACCATGCTCAAACCTGACCTTATTAATCCCCTAGGCCGTGCAAACAAGCATAGAAAGCAAGTGCAAAGTCTTTGGTTTTGTTTTATACATCTATTTCTAACATTGTTAAGTATATCTTGTTTTTGAAACTTATGTTTCATATATTTGTTTTGTTTGAATGTATCCAAGGCTATAAATCTTTGGCTCTCCACTCTCAAATCATATTCATGCTTTCGTGCCTTCGAAGATCTTTGTTGTGTGTAGTTGTTTGTCATCTCCAGCTAATACAGGTGAGTAAATCTCACCAGATATTTATACTTATACAAATGTGAATTGACACCCTGTGAAACTGTAGAACTATATTATCATGTTATATATGCTTATATTATTATCATATAATGTTCACACCTGTTATTACACTTATTATATTATATGTTACTGTTATTTTATGCTATTCTGTATATTTTTTCAGTTTATCACACTGCAAGTTCCCTGTAAATCAGAAATCACTATGGGTTGAAATGATACATATTCGAACGGACTTTAAAATAAGAGAAAATTGTTATGGGCTAAAATGATAGGCCTGAATGATTTTCAATTTATTTCATTACTTGGGACTACGGGTTTGAAATGATAAAACCCGAATTTTCTTTGTAAATTACGGGTTGAAATGATATATTACCCGTATCACTTTTCCTAGTGTAGAAAATTATATACAGACCCGCAGTTAATATATGTTTTTCTAAAAATTTTAAAATTATTTTACAAATGTAAATATTAAAATATTTTGATTTAGATATAATTAAAAAGGATTTTTGTAAAATATTATTGATTTTCTGAATAATTGTAAGTGAAATGAATTAATGAAAAGTTAGAAAATTTTGAATGTAAGTTATTTTGGAAAATTTGATTTAATTATAATTGGAAATCAAATTGAATATGAAATTATAATAAATTTATGATAATTTGAACGTAAATGAATTTAAAGTGATTTTATATCATATTAATGATTTTTAATAAAGTTGAAATGTGAAATGAATGAATATTTAAGTTGAAATTTTGAAATATAACTAAAATTGGAAGTTTATGAAATTGACTTAAAAGTGAATTTCTAGTTAAGTAAATAAAAATAAAACTAAGTTATATTTGAGAATTTGAACTTAAGTGTTAAGTGAAATTTAATATAATGCATTTAAACTTGAATGTTGAAATTTAATAAGTGAATTATTAATAAATATTGATTTTTGAAAGGAAACTTAACTTTATAAAATCATGAATTTAAGAAAAATTAAATGATGCTTATAAATGTGAAAATGTATGATGTTATAAGTTAAAAATGATTTAAATAAAAACATAAGTGTTTATGAAATTCTATTGAATAATTGAAGTTAATTAACAGCATTTTTAAATGCTGTCTTTTGTTAAATTGGATTGTTTTGAATGTAACTTTCTGTAGCATTTTCGAAATGGTGCGAAACTTGAATTTTCATTGTTTTAATAAATTTAAGTGCATAAATGAACATTGAAAGGTTTAAATTTTTGGAATTTAATAATTTAATTATTAAATGTAATAACTTCATTTTTATGATTTAAAATGAAGTAATTTGTTTTGAAATATAACTATTCGATATATTAAAATGATTGAAATATGGTACTGAAAGATATGATATTTTGGTATATTGAAATGATTTGAAACGTGGTCTTGAAAAGATATGATATTTTGATATATTAAAATGATTTGAAACGAAGTTTTGAAAGATATGATATTTTGATATTAAATGATTTGAAAAAATGGATTTTTGAAAGATTTGAAAAAAATGGATTTTTGAAAGATATGACATTTTGATATTAAAATGATTTGAAAGGAAGTTTTGAAGGATATGATATTTTCGAAATGAAGCTTTGAAAGGTTATGATATTTTGATATATTAAAATGATTTGAAAGGAAGTTTTAAAAGGATATGATAATTTAATATATTGAAATGGTTAGGTATGACTTGATATTTATTTTGATAAATATTTGAATTGAAAGATATGTGTGATGATATATTGAAATGGTATGGAAATGATTTAATATTTATTTTGATAAAGATTTGTGTTGAAATGACATTTTATTTTTGAAGTATAAAATATTGTTTTAAAGTTATACTACGGGTTATAATAACGATTGGCTGTTAAAGAGACCGGGATCGGATATTGTCTTATAGCCGGCCAATACCCAAAACCACTTTAACAACTGTGTACGCGGTGGAGATTCCAGAAGGAAGTAGGATGGTGGCGACGTTCTCGAGGTATATTACGTGGACCCAACTCCCGTGAGTTGGCATAAATGACTAAAACAGGAGCTATACCGGGCTACACAAAGGGTCGCATCCTTTCATCGAGCATGCTCCATCGGAAACCATTCTATTACTTTTGTGATTCGATACGTGGCACCACTTTGATTCGGGGGTATTGTTCGAGGTGGGCGGAAGCTGCTGGCTTGCCGTCACCATCGGTCCGAGAGTGCAAACGGTGTATCCACCCTGGCATTGCCTCGCGTGCCATGTCATCTCCTTATAGAGAGCCCACTACGATTTTGGTTTTAAAGATCCGACCGCGTTAAGGTTCACCATCCCCTTAACTCTGTTTTCTATATGATTATACTTTACTGATTAGACACTACTGTATATAGCGCAATATACTACATAGTAAATAGTTTAACGGATCCTTAGAGGATGGGCGGTCCCAAGCATCTTCTAAGTTACTTGTATCTTTGCTATAGTTCACTTGAGTTGGTTTACATTGTATAAGTATGTATGTCCTGATTCGAGTGTTTGTATTTTTATTTACGCTCGGGTCAGCCTAAGTTATTCACAGATTTGGATTTCCACTTTCTGGAGATTGGAATCGCTGGAGATTATCTACTTGTCAAGTTTCATCTTTTCAGTTCGGTTGTTCTATTCATCTTGTACTTGGTTATCATATTTAAACTTCTGTTATACTTTATTTCTTCTATTGTATCTTATATAGCTCTGATATATTTATATAGTAGCTTCATGAACTACTATCTCTTTTACTTCCGCTGCATTATCATTATTCTGTGATCTGTGATTTTATTTACTGTATATTCTGAGATTTGCCAAATTTTTATTTACAACGCGGTATTTTGAGCAATTCAATTCCAGCATGAGTGTCTACCTATACATTTATAATGGATGCAAATGGTTGAAAATATCGAGTCGTTACAAAAATCGTGCTCTTAGATGTCAAGGTGAGTAATTTTTATTACTCACATCTAATTCAATTTCATATATATGTGATTTGTTATTCCCACGGCTTTGAATTCTTGGGTTTTCGTTTGTATACAAAGGGTTGAGTTCGTCTTAATTTATCTTGGCCATTCGATCTTGTCGTTGCTATGATTACGTGATTTTGTTTCGATGACTGATGTTTTAACTGGGTTTGATTTCTTGTTTTCGGGGTCGTCATGGCACGGCTTGGCTTCGTGACCACCGCGACATGATTCACGTTCGACTTTGGCCACTTGATTTTTTGTAGTCTTTGATGCGAGCCATTGTCTTGTTTGATTTAAAACTCTTGTGACTTCATTTTGGCATTTAGAATTGATAAAAGTGATTTTGTGAAAATATTTCGTATGTGACATTAAGCTTCACTTGATGAACCACTTTGTTGTTCCATGACTCCGATCAGTTGTTCACGACCTCGATTTAAATTTAAAACCTGTTGTCTGCATTGAACTTGACTTCTTCCTGCTGTTGCATGACCTTCGGCAGTTATGTCTTGTTCAAAGTAGGTACCTGTATTTGATTTTGGTTACTTTGTCGCTTTTAGCTTGATACACGCGGTTTTGAACTGTTCGATTTTTGATAACCTCGTCTCTGGCCTGTTCATCTCATTCTTTGATCACGGCTTTGACTTGGTTTGATGCTGACTTCGATTTTGATCGAAATTATGGCTGTAGCATACTTGACTTTGACTTGTTAAATTTGTTTGCTGGTTAATTACTGCATGGGTTTCGACACTGTCATGGTGGCTTTGTGTAACAAACAGAAATTTTCGACTTTCGAAAATTCAACATCGATACTCACTTTATCGACTGCCGAGCAATCGAAGGACGGAAACCCGAAATGCTATGGTTTAAGAAAAAGAAAGAGACAGAAGAAGAGATAAAAGGAGAGAAAATAGAGAGGAAAGAGAATAGAAAATAGAACGGAACAGAACACAACACAACAATATCAGAATCTCACAATTCGCAGCGGAACAACATATAATAATAAATGAATAATCTTTAAACAAAGAACTATATCAGTTATTACATTTTATACATTACATTTCATTACATCAGAGTGTACAACATCATACAACAACAAACAGCGGAAAAAGAAATACTATATACTAGTAATACACCATGCTATCCAGCTTGCCTCCAGCAACTCCTGAATATCCAGAATATCCTGATAAACCTTAACTCTTGACTGCCCATGTGGAAATTGGTGGGCACCCAGAGTTTAGGAAGGAAAACAATAAACTTCGAGTCAGTCATGTGACTGGTGTGAGAACTCAAAATAGTTTATTTATCTTTAAAATCAAAATAGAGAAATATTTTTAATTTCAATTCGCAATGCTTTTAAAAATGAGACTACCATAAGGCCTCCCGCACACACACACATGCAAACGCAAAATCGGAGGAGATTTCTCCTTATGATAGTCAAAGATGATTGATACCCATTTAAAAAGAACATTTGATATTATTACTAGTGCATAGTGTAGGAAATATTTCGAAAGTAGAATATAAATCTTAGCCAACATAGACATTCCGAACTATGCCTACTATAGCTACCATCCAAACAGTGGGGCGCCACCATAAGTGAATGATAGGTTCTACAACTAATACCGAAAAAGATCCTATTGTTTCTTTGGATTTCCAACGAATGATCAGGCCAAGGAACTTCCCATTGCCACATGAGAACGCCTCTGGATGGACGTCCCGAGAACTTAACCAGCTCTCTGCCAACACAAGGCCGGGTTACCTTTATCACTAGGTAACTACTACACGAGTATGCCATGCCCCGGTCCTTTGGGACCTTTAACCGAGCGCTCGTAATCAATTCACACAATCATAAAGTGTTTTCAACATGAGTAAGTATCTGGGCTCCATACCATGATACCACCCTTTTCCAGAAGGAAATGCACATACCCTAAAGGGAGCTACCCCTCATAACCTTGCCGCATCTTTCCTGTTTTGACCATTCCGGGGTGTGAGGCTCGACGAAGTCACGTCCACAAAAACATACTTTATACAAAAGCCATGCTTGGGTCAACAAATGATCATAGAAATTATCACCGGGATAGACGATCAAATAAATGATCCTATCACAAATAATCAACACAATGATCATTTAACAGCAACACTCAGCATGTCACATTACCAAATTGGGAATACATCGCTGATAACATTCAACTACATAACCTCTGAGCTCATACGTCTCAGAGAAGGGTGTTAAGCTAAAAGAATAAATTCTCCGCCACCAACAGAAATATATTTGAATGAAATCTGCTTTATATCTCAATTTGTAACGTCAGACATACAATCCATACAAGTCTGTTCCGGGCTCGAACAAAACCGAATGCACTTACAAAGAAGTCCTTGCAATCCGGATATTCACAATCCTGATCGGATTTCCCATCACTTAGGGAGTCTCTATACCGTTGCAACTCAGTGCAGAGACAATCGACAGCTCATCCTATCGCTCTCGCAAATACCGGGTCTTCAACACCGATTTTCAATGCTATCCATTACGTCGTATCACTATTCGGAATGGGTAATCCGAATAACGAGCGCAATAAATTTAAAAATAAGTGTGCATTCAAATTCAAGCAAATCACAACAAATACCTTTCAAAGGTAAATATTGATAGTCGGTTATTGAACTATCAATGGATATGCACACATCACCAGATTCCAAATAATTTTACAAATTATTTATTTTCCAAAATATCTTTACAAGATATATACTTTCGATACTTCAAAAATAAATCAATATTTATTTTTAAACAAATTCCACTTTATTTTATAAATTCCATAGTGAATTTATTATTCCCAAAATATCTGTGAATATACGTTTCAATTCGATTCCTAATATTCATTTTCAATTTATCTTCAAAAAGATAAATTCTCAAAATATTCACTTTATATTGGAAAACATTTCCATACTTATTAAAAATAAGTAATTCACAAATCTTTTTATTTTCTACACTTGGAAAATATTCAATATACTTAAATCGAAATTAAGTATATATTTCATTCTTTAAGGAAATCATTCTCTTAAACATATTTATTTGGGCCAAAACGAATGTTACGTAAAACATCGTTACGACAACCCAAAATCACTAGTATAGGGATTCGAAATTAAAATAGATATATAAATCCCAATACTATACAAAACATTTCCTTTCGGAAATCATTTACTATAACAACGGTGTTATAGTCCACTATTTCTTTTTCATTTCTCGAAAATGTCTATTTCAACAATGAATGTTGAAATCTATGGTTTCGAATCTCAACACATTTTAAAATATCGTTAGATCGTTTTAATTATATTTAAAATATCACATTCTAAACATTTTCTTTAACATATTATTCACTATTCAAAAACGTGAATATACTTCGTTAACAAATTTCATCCTTTTATTCATTTTATTTCAAAGGATTATTCACAGTTAAAAATGTGAATATAACTCCATTAATAGGTTTCAACAATTTACTTATCAAAATAAGTCATTTGCGAATTTATAAAACAACGTTTATAAATTCCATTATTAACCTATATTCAATTCATAACCCAATTTTAAACAAAAAGTTCACGTTATAAGTTAAATACTTATAATTTATTTGTTTGCAAAATCGTTCCTTTGAACTTCATAATTATAAATCTTATAACTTATAAGATTCAATTATTTATCCAAAACCATTCTTTTAATAACTTTATAAATTTTATAAACCTACTGCTTATAAAATTCCATTTATAACTTCACCGTTTATAATTCTATGAATTTCATTCATTTATGAAATTCATTCACAATCCATTCTAACACTTATAAAAGCTCGTTTTATAATCCAAATATTTTAATTTATAAATATCAATTTATAAATCCTTTATAAAAATCAATTTATATTATTCTTTTAAAACATCTTTAATCTCCTTTAAAATTTCATCATTTTGATTCATAAAATAATTAAATTTTATAAATCCTATATTTCAACTCTTTATAATAAATTCAAAAATCCTGATTAAACTCTTTTATAAAATCATTAATCCCATATTTTCAAAAATCAACCTTTAACTGTATTTCTCAAAATCATAATTTTATAACTTTAAAAATTATAACGTTTATTTATTTAAAATGAATCAATTCCAAACATATAGTATATTTTCAAAAATCACTTTAAAAATCATTTTAAAATTCCAAAGTTTGGTCCAATGATGCTACATACCAAATAGCCAATCACGACAACAACGATATCATATATCGTATATGATAATCCATCAAATATCAAAATATCTGAAATCAAATAAAACTGTTGAGGAATCCAGTTGGATCCCTCCAACCTGTTTTCCTGCATCCACAAACATTAGCACAATACTAATTCCACTCCAGTACGGAATTATCGCGGTATATGGGATTTAAAATATTATCCGCTTAATAGACGGCGCAATAGGGTCTCATCCGTTAAAAAATGCAGGAAATCAATAACTCCAATATATACATATGCCAATATATATATATTGCTATTATATATATAATACCAATTTCACTGTTTATGAAATATTCGCGGTATATGTTTTTAATAAATAACATCCGCTTACTAACGGCGCATAATGTCTATTTTAACAATCAATAGATAACAATCATCATTCAAACATGCATTCAAATATTTTAAATCTAACTATTTAAAATAAAATCGAAACTGATTCGATTGAGTGAGAAGTTCTCACCTTGATTTCAATTTCGTTTTAGCGATTTATTTCGAATAAAATTAAACGGACGTTTAATTTTACCCGAAATTCTCACTAACTCCAAACGACTCCAATCCAACTCCATCACGTAGTGCTCGTCCATACGATTCCAACGCAACTGGTTTCGCGCGTTTTCGACCTCGTATGAAAAAGTTATGAATTTTTAAACATTGAACGAATTTTTATTCATATAATTTACAACAAATTAAATTAAATTTTAAACCTAGAACTAACACATGCCATAGGATCTTGCTTCCCTGCATCTCAGCCGCACATGATCTTCTTCCCAAACCCGCGTCCTCCCTCCTGTATACGAACACGCACACTCAAACCCAATGCTTAAACTAGGGTTAAGAATCGCAGCCACCACACGCGAGTTGAAGGCGATCAGGATGCGCCGTCGTGTAGCCCAACCCCACCACCATGCTCGGCCAGAGCACAGGCCAACTCGGCCTCCCCCACGGCCTCAAAATGCGTGCCGAACTGTAGATGAACGCAGGCATCTTCCCCCCTCCACGCGACGCCAAACTCCATCATCACCGTATGGATCTGAAGCCCTCGACGTTAGCTACAACTTTGCAGTTGAGTGTTTCAAGAATCGATTCACGGATTTAGAAAGATTAATGAAAGAAGTGTTGAACGTTTCTGGCCTTCGAAATAGGGGGAGGCGGCTGCGTTTTCTAGGGTTTGGATATATTTTTTTTTATGAAGGGTAAGGGTCTATTTATAGGAAACGAACGAAACACTATTCATTTCGGAAATTCCGAACTCCGATTTATGCACCGAAACTGACGTTCCTAGGGTTTATCCCGCATTCCGGACACAATGGAATAGGTTTCGAAAGCTAATTCGGACATCTGTGCGAGTTATGGCAATAAACGTTCAATTTAAATTAAACCGATTTAAACGATTTTCTAGGCGTTTTAATTTGTACCGGACAAACGGTAAATCCAATTGACACGAAATTTTAAACCTTACAATAATATCACATTATGGATCTGATGAAACTTGTTTCGTCGAAATCCGAGACTTTTTGAAAAATGGCTATTTTAACTCGCCAAATTAATATTAAAAACAATTCGATGCGTTTCGAGCTGCCACGATCAAACGATAGATCCAATTGACACGAAAATTGAAATCCGGTAATAAATAACTATTACGGATCCAATGGAACTGGTTTTGTTCAATTCTGAGACTGTTCAAAAATTGACTATTTTCACTAGTCGATTTAAATATTAAAATATTCAATTTTCACAAATTAACTTTTAATTCGATTTTAAAAGTTCTAAAATATCATTCTAACTTCAACATGATAAAATAAAATTTTATAAATCATTTTCAATCATATTTAACCCAATTTTCAAATATTTCCATAATTTAACGTATTAAATTATCGATTTAATTATTCATTTATATCCAATTATTCAAATAAAATTTATTCGACTTATAAATTTCACTTATTAATATTTGAAATTAATTAAATATTCAAATTTTAATTAATAAAAATCCTGGGTCGTTACACTTTGTTCGAACTACCTATGTCTCATGTTTATGCAGGTGCTGTTCCATTTTGATATAAATATGTATGCGTATCCATATATATGCATACATGCATTCTTGTAATTTTTGCTTGCTGCCTTGAATTTGTTCACTGTGTTGCTCCTTGTGCTTGATTTGAAATGTGGCTCCACTGTGTCGAGTTGTACACAGGCTTGTTCTCCGACCTGTGTCATACACGTAGGTACTACCTGTGTATGTTTCTTATGCACTCTTGATATTTGTGAACTTGAGTATTTGTCCAGTGCTCCAATGCATCAATGTCACCCCTGTCTGTTAGTCTTCACTATGCAGTTGTGTTGAGTTTGTGACTTGACCTTTTGCATTTTGTTGTAATTTGAGTTGGGTTGTAATTGCACCACTTTTGTCATGTTGAACGGAGTTACTGAAGCATCACCATCTGCGATCATACATAAATATATGTATGTTGTTGCACCATTTTTGTTTCGCGGCAACCTTTGTTTGCGTAATTAATAAGCAGATACACTTTACTGTGCCGCTGCTGCGTTGCCTTACTTTTGAGAATTTGTGAGCTCTTTGTCATTGTTGCCTCGGGTTTGAGTTTTTCTAGTCTTGGAGCTTCAGATCTGTTGCATTATGATGATTCTGTTTTAATGAAAAAAAATTATGTGATGTGCTCCTTTTAACTTGTACCTGTGTTGAATCCAGTTGATGCCTTGGGTTTGACCTTGTGCTCGTTTGTGAACTTTTTATTGGGCTTTTGTGTAACCAAGCACCGTAGCGGCGGGGCAGTGCACGCGAGCGTGTATTGCAGCCACACGGTTTTGCTTTTAATTGTTATTCTATTTGTTTTTGATTTATTGACCTTTTGCGTATTCTAGATGCTGTAGTGGCAAGGCAGTACACGCGTGCGTGTACTGCAGCCCTACCCGAATTAACATTTTAATTGATATTTCAATTGTTTGAATCGTTTCGTGTGTCCAATTCAATATTTTGAATCATATTTTGATTTGGTTTAATTTGATGATTTTGTTAAAATATAATTATCCTTTTGATAATTAGATTATGAATTTCTAATTATTTATTTAATAATTAGATTTTTGTCGCTAATTGCCGTTTAGGCAATTCTGTTGTTTTCTAAATTATCTTCATTGATAACCCTTTTATTTATCTTCGTTGATAATTTGAATTTGTTGATCTGTTGTTTAACACTGTTACGTGTTATATTTACCGTTATCCGATTTCCTTATTTAAGGATTGGATCGATGAATTTATTTTGACTGTCGTTTAATTGTTATATTATTATTGCTTCCGTGCATTAATAACTGAGTTTGAATTAGACTGACCCGTGTATTATTTTCTCTTGAATTTAATACTCGGGTCAGACCGAGTTATTACAGGTTGTAGATATCTTGCTTTGGGTTGATGCTTGAGCTATGAAGTCTTTTCATATCTTTTAGAGCAGTCGTCGTCATTTTATAGCAGTCAGTGTATTTGTATAGGATGATATATATTCATGTATATTATTCATTATCGATAATGTACTGTATGTGTAACTTCCAGAGTCGACAGTTGTAGTTGTATCATATGTACTGTATCACATGTATTGTAACTGACTTCAGTTATATGTAGGAGGCTTTTGTTATTTGTGTTCCGCATTTAGTTTAACTGCGTTATTAGTATATATATTGTCCTAAACTATTATGAACCATCGTAGTTCGTTTTATACTGGAATTGGGTATGTCGATGGGAGTAAATAAATAAGAGATGAAAAATAAAAATATACCACTCCTATCGAGGTAACCAATACTAGTGTAAGGCCTAAATACGGATGGCCGCTCATATCCAGCCTTATTCTTCGTAATAACAGACAGTATTTCTTTTAATACTCTTTGTTATTGTGAGCATAGAGATGGGGCGTCACAGTTGGTATCAGAGCTTGGGGTATATGGACATAATATAAAACATAACTTAGACGGAACATGTGTTACAACTATTTGTCGATGTTTTTAGTTGTGCTATGAGTCAAAACTAAAGTTTTGAAATTTTGATGAATTTTTTTTATAGATTTATTTAAAAATAAAAGAAAATTGTGTTTTGTTATCAGAGTACGCAGCGGAAACAGTGAGATTGTCTTCGCTGAGTACAGCTGATAATATTTTTGATTTAAAAATCAAAATATGAAATTGAAATAAATTTCATTTGTTGTTCACATAGCCGTGTTTAATTTGTTTTCTTTGAAAATTTCGAATCCGATTTGAGGATCCGAAGCGATTGTAGTTATGTGATTTTGTTGAGATTTTTCCTGTTTTGAATTATCTTAGTTGAAGATATATTCGCGTTATTTCTTTGTTCATTTTGTAGTATACGTGCAAATTTGAGTTGCACGTTACTGCATTAATTTTACGTTGAATCGATGTTTGGTTTTCAAGGTATTTTGTTGCCGTTATTTTTGTATAACGGGGTTTTTACATCAGCGCTAGATTTTTGAAACACAATGTTTTGTTGACATTTTGATGAATGAAAATTCTCTGGTGTTATATTTTGATGCAAATTATTTTGATGAGATTTTGACGTATAGAAATTACTGTCGCTTCGACTTCAGTAACCGTCAAATTTTAAAGTGGATTTTCAAGCGGTTATCCCGCAATGCTGATTTTGTTGTCCGTTTTTACGGTATTTTGAGAAGTGCAATTTTCTTGTCGAAGTTGCTACTGATGTTGCTGTTTTAATCACGTGTTTTAAAAATTGTTTCAAAATAAAAATTGTTTTCAAATTTTTTACAGTTTACGTTTTTCGAAAGAATGAGGAAGCGATTTAAACGTTTCAGCAAAATCGAGGACTATGACCCCTTTCTTTTACCGATTCGCTTAATTCTGGACTTGTCCATTTGAGAATGTAAATTATTACTTTTATAAAATAAATGAAATTGTTTTCAAAAGTTTTACAGTTTGGGCTTTCAAAATAATGAGGAAACGATTTAAACGTTTCAGCAAAATCGAGGATTATGACCACTTTCTTTTACTGAATCGCTTAATTCCGGACTTTTCCGTTTGAGGACGTAAAATGTTATTTATTTAAAATACACAATTTTGCACTTTCAAGGAAACGGTGAAGAGAATCAAACGATTTAGTAAAACTCGTGGTATGGGACATGTGCATTTGCTATTTCGTTTAATTCCGGACTAGTTAATTGAAATATTTGCTGTTTTGATGATTTTGATGATTTTCGTATGCTTTCGAGCCACTATGTTGGAACTTCGGGTCATATGTTGGACCTTCGGGTTAATACCAGTACTAGACCTTCGGGTCATTTGTTGGACCTTCAGGTCATTTGTTGGACCTCGAATCATTTGTTGGGCGTCAAAAATATAGTACTTGGTAGACTTCGGCCATTTGTTGAAGCACGTGCGACGTAGCTTAGGCTCGCTATCTGATGGGATCGATCGAACCTTTTATGTTGATTTTCTAGTTATCTTAATTGATTCTAGATATTTGTTGTTTTCAATTATCTGGAGGTAATTGGATACTTGTTGATATGAGTTCTAATTATCTTTGTTGATAATTAGATATTTGTTGATTCTGATTATCGTTTTTGATAATTAGATATTTGTTGATTCTGATTATCGTTTTTGACAATTGGATATTTGTTGATTTGAGATTCTGATTATCGTTTTTGATGATTGGATATTTGTTGATTTTGATTATCGTTTTTGATAATTGGATATTTGTTGATTCTGATTATCGTTTTTGATAATTAGATATTTGTTGATTCTGATTATCGTTTTTGATAATTCGATATTTGTTGGTTCTGATTTTCGTTTTTGATAACAAGATATTTGTTGATTTTGATTATCGTTTTTGATAATTAGATCTTTGTTGATTCTGATTATGGTTTTTGATAATTAGATATTTGTTGATTTGAGATTCTGATTATCGTTTTTGATAATTAGATATTTGTTGATTCTGATTATCGTTTTTGATAATTAGATATTTGTTGATTCTGATTATTGTTTTTGATAATTAGATATTTGTTTATTTGAGATTCTGATTGTCGTTTTTGATAATTGGATATTTGTTGATTCTGATTATAGTTTTTGATAATTGGATATTTGTTTATTCTGATTATCGTTTTTGATAATTCGATATTTGTTGATTCTGATTATCGTTTTTAATAATTCGATATTTATTGATTCTGATTATCGGTTTTGGTAATTAGATATTTGTTGATTCTGATTATCATTTTTGATAATTTTATATTTGTTGATTATTGTTATCGTTTTTGATAATTAGATATTTGTTGATTCTGTTTATCGTTTTCGATAATTGGATATTTGTTGATTTGAGATTCTGATTATCGTTTTTGATAATTAGATATTTGTTGATTCTGATTATCGTTTTTGATAGTTAGATATTTGTTGATTCTGATTATCGTTTTTGATAATTGGATATTTGTTGCTTTGAGATTTCTGATTACCGTTTTGGATAATTGGATATTTGTTGATTTGAGATTTCTGGTTATCGTTTTTGATAATTAGATATTTGTTGATTTGAGATTTCTGGTTATCGTTTTTGATGATTGGATATTTGTGGATTTGAGATTTCTGGTTATCGTTTTTGATAATTAAATATTTGTTGATATGAGATTTCTGGTTATATTGGATATTTATTGATTTGAGATTTCTAGTTATCGTTTTTGATAATTAGATATTTGTTGATTTGAGATTTTTGGTTATCGTTTTGGTGATTAGATAATTGTTGTTTTCAAATTTTCTGGTTGATAACTAGATGTTTGTGCTTTTGCGATTTGTGATTTGGTGTTCTCTAATTGTCGTATCGATAATTAGATATTGTTGTTTTGTGATTTCTGTATTCTAATTATCTAATTGATAATTGAATATTGCTGATAATCGTATTTATTTAGTTTTGCTGTTTTTTGAATTATCTATTGATAATTAGATTTTGTTGAGAATTTGTGAATTTCTTTTATGAAATTAAAAGATTTCCTTAGGGTTTGTGTTCTTGACCTTTATTTCTCTAACTTAACCAGTTTATGTTAGAAAAATAATTGTTATTGACGTCTTTAATTATGAAAATTGCGGGGACGCAATTTTTATAAGGAGGGGAGTCTGTAACAACCCGGGATTTCGTAATTATTTTATTATCGTCATTAGACGATTAATATTATTTGCTAATTGCAGTTTGAAGTTTTTAAAATCGGGTTGAAATTCTTTTATTAAAATAAATTTGTTAAAAGGGTTACGGGCTTTAAAATTTATCTGGGCCCACGTCTTCAATTGTTTTGATGCCGTGATATATCCAAGACCCGCTCCCCTTTTCATTGATTCCAAACCCTAACCTAAACTTACAAAAGGAAAAAAATGGCGGCCTCGTGGTTTTTTGTTCGTTCCTCCTGAAAATTGGGGTTTCGTGAATCGGCTGGCAAAATAATGCTCTTAATGTCAAGGTGAGTAATTTTTATTACTCACATCTAATTCAATTTCATATATACGTGATTTGTGATTCCCACGGCTTTGAATTCTTGGGTTTTCGTTTGTATACAAAGGGTTGAGTTCGTCATGATTTATCTTGGCCAGTCGATCTTGTCTTTGCTATGATTATGTGATTTTTTTTCGATGATTGATGTTTTTACTGGGTTTGATTTCTTGTTTTCTAGGTCGTCATGGCACGGCTTGGCTTCGTGACCACCGTGGCTTGATTCACGTTCGACTTTGGCTGCTTGATTTTGTGTAATCTTTGATGCGAGCCACTGCCTTGCTTGATTTAAAACTCCGGTGACTTCATTTTGGCATTTGGAATTGATAAAAGTGATTTTGTAAAAATACTTCGTATGTGACATTAAGCTTGACTTGATGAACCACTTTGTTGTTCCATGACTCTGGTCAGTTGTTCACGGCCTCGATTTAAATTGTAAAACCTATTGTCTGCATTGAACTTGACTTCTTCCTGCTGTTGCATGACCTTCGGCAGTTATGTCTTGTTCAAAGTAGATACCTGTATTTGATTTTGGTTACTTTGTCGCTTTTAGCTTGATACACGCGATTTTGAACTGTTTGATTTTTGATAACCTCGTCTCTGGCCTGTTCATCTCATTCTTTGATCACGGCTTTGACTTGGTTTGATGTTGACTTCGATTTTGATCGAAATTATGGCTGTAGCATACTTGACTTTGACTTGTTAAATTTGTTTGCTGATTAATTACTGCATGGGGTTCGACACTATCTTGGTGGCTTTGTTCGAACTACCTATGATGTGTGTAACGGGTGCGACTTTTTGACGCTCGAAAACCAACATCAACACGTCCACTGTATCAACTACCGGGCAATCCAATGTCGGAAAACCGTACCGTTATGGTTAAAGAAGAAGAAAAATATAGAAGAAGAGAGAAAAAGATAGAACAGAACGGAAAGAAACCACAGAACAATATCAGAATCTCACAATCGCAGCGGAACAACATATAATAGATAAATGAATAATCTTTAAACAAAAGAACTATATCAGTTATTACATTACATCACATTCAATTTCAATTACTTCATCAGAGTGTACAACAACAAACAGCAAAAAAATACTATATACTAGTTTGATACGCCATGCCCTCCAGCTTGCTTCTAGCAACTCCTGAATTCTAGAATATCCTGATAACCTGACTCTAGACTGCCCGTGTGGAAATTTGTGGGCACCCACAGTTTAGGAAGGAAAACAATAAACTCCAGGTCAGTCATGGGACTGGTGTGAGAACTTAAAACAGTTTATTTTCGAAAATGAAGAACAGGATAATTTTAAAATAGATTCGCAATGCTTTTTGGAAAATGAGACTACCATAAGGCCTCCCGCACACACACACAATGCAAACGAAGAATCGGAGGTGATTTCTCCTTATGATAGTCAAAGATGCTTGATACGCATTAAAAAGAAATATTTTGTGTTATTACTAGTGCATAGTGTAGAAAAAATCATTTCGAAAGTAAAGATATAAATCTTAGCCAACATACGACCATTATCGTATGCCTAAAATAGCTACCATCTAAACAGTGGTGACCACCATAAGTAAATGGCAGGTTCTACAACTAAAACCATACAAGGTGCGTATTGAAGTTTGGATTTCCAACAAATGGTCAGGCCAAGGAACTTCCCATTTCCACATGGGTACGCCTCTGGAAAGACGACCCGAGAACCTAACCCGATCTCTGCCAACACAAGGCCGGGTTACCCTTCAAACTGGGTAACTACTGACACGAATATGTCATTCCCCGATCGTAACTGATCTATATCCGAGGATTCTCGATTGCAACAACCACAAAGTAATAAATTTGCAGCAACAACATAGGTTAAGTATCTGGGCTCCATACCATGATACCACCTCTATCCAGAAGGAATGACATACACTAAAGGGGCGCTACCCCCTAATAACCTTGCCGCATCCTTCCTGTTTTGACCATTTCCGGGGTATGAGGTCCGACGAAGTCTCGTCCACAAAGCCACGCTTTATACAAAAGCTGTGCTTTGATCATGAAATGCTCAAAAACACTTAGCCTATCACACTACCAAATTGGGAGTATGTCACTAATAACCTTCAACTATATAACCTCTGATCTCGTACGTCTCAGAGAAGGGTGTTAAGCTAAGATAATAAATTCTCCGCCACCAACAGAGATATATTTGAAATAAATCAACTTTATATCTCAATTTGTAATGTCAGACTACAATCCATACAAGTCTGTTCCGGGCTCGAACAGAACCGAAGACACTTCCAAAGAAACCATTGCAATCCAGATATTCACAAATCACGTCCAGACTTCCCGTCACTAAGGGTGAGAAAACCTCTATATCGAAGATCAGCCGATGTAGGGTCATTCGACGGTAATCCTTCCGTTTTCAAAAATATCCGGTCATCAAATGCAATTCATAACGACGTATCACATATTCGGAATGGGTTATACGACCCCAAGGTCCTTTCTCGGCTAACCCGAATAGTGAGCGCTTATTTTAAAAGTAAGTGTGGCATTCAAATTCAAGCAAATCATAACAAATACCCATTCAAAGGTAAATATTGATAGTCGGTTATTTAGCTATCAATAGGCATGCACAACATCACCATATTCCAAATAATTTCCCAAATTATTTATTTTCCAAAAATATCTTTACTAGATATATAATTTCAACACTTCAACCATTTGAAAACAAATTTTCAAATCACTTTTCACCTATACCACTTTTGAAAACAAATTTCAATCATTTTCCTTACGTGGAAATACTTTCATTTCAAAATGGTTCATTAAACCAATTAAATAAATCCTTAACGATTTACTTTAAATTTTACGTTCCAAATCCGTAAATTCATTTCCACACTTCAAAAATATATTTTTAAACAAATTTTCCTTTCTTTTGTAAATTCCATAGTGAATTTACAATTCCAAAATATCTATGAATATACGATTTCCAAATCGATTTCTAATATTCATTTTCAATTTATCTTTAAAAAATAAAATCTCAAAATATTCACTTCATATTGGAAAACATTTCCATACTTATTTAATAATAAGTAATTCACAAATCCATTTATTTTGAACACTTGGAAAACATTCAATATATAAATCACTAGTATAGGGATTCAAAATTAAGATAGATATATATATTTCATTCTTTAAAGAAAACGTGCGCTTAAACACATTTATTTGAGTTAAAACGAATGTTGCGTAAAACATCGTTACGACGACCCAAAATCACTTGTATGGGGATTCGAAATTAAGATAGATATATAAATCCAAATACTATATAAAACATTTCCTTTCAGAAATCATTTACTATAACAACAGTGTTATAGTCCACTATTTCCTTATCGTTAGACGACCCAAAATCACTAGTATAAGGATTCGAAATTAAGATAGATATATAAATCCCAATACTATATAAAACATTTCCTTTCATAAATCATTTACTATAACCACAGTGTTATAGTCCACGATTTCCTTCTATTTCTCGAAAACGTCTATTTCAACAATAAATGTTAAAATCTATGGTTTCGACACTTAATGCATTTTAAAACAACTTTAAATCGTTTAATTATATTTCAAATATCACTTCTCCAAAACACTTTAATATATTATTCACAGTCCCAAAATCGTGAATATACTCCTTTAATAAGCTATAAAAATTTACTTATCAAATTCAATCAATCTTGAATTTATAAACCAATGTTTATAAATTCACATTTATATATTATAAAAACTTCAAGTTATAAAATCACTTTATTCACAAATTTTATCCATATCCCATTTACACGCCAAAATCCATATTACAAGTAAATTTAACTATAAATCTTTTATTTTACAAAATCTATTCATTTTATAACTTCACAATTTATAAATATATAAATTTCATTCACTTAAGAAATCTAATTATTCTTCATTTTAACACTTATAAAAACTCGTTTTATAATTCAAATATTTTAATTTATAAATATCAATTTTATAAATCTTTTATATAAATCGTTTATAATAATTCAAAAATCCCAATTTAAACCATCTTATAAATTTATCAACTATTTATTTCGAAAATCACATTTCGGTTATATTTTACAAAAATCATAATTTTTATAACATTAAATTTATAACGTTAATTTATTTTAAATAAATCAATTCCAAAATTTAATAAAACATATATTTTTCAAAATCACTTTAAAACCCTTTTGAAATTCAAAATCGTTACTTTTATATTTTTAAAACTTCAAAATATGCCCAATGATGCAACAACACCAAATAAACAATCACGACAATCAGAACATCATATATCAATATGATAATCAACAAATATCACAATATCTTTAAATAAATTAATACAGTTGAGGAATCCAGTTGGAACCCTCCTACCTGTTTCCCTGCATCCACAGATGTTAGCACAATACCAATTCCGTTCCAATACGGAATATCGTGGTATATGGGACTTATATAATATTATCCGCTATTATGAGGCGCAATAGGGTCTCATCCGCTATATAATGCGGGAAAATCAACTCCAAGTACATATATAATACCAATTCCATACAAGTTGGAATTATCGCGGTATATGTTTTTAATAAATAACCTCCGCTTAATATACGGCATATAATGTCTATTTCAATCATCAATAGATAATAATTTATCACCCAGGCATACAATCATCAATTTAAATCTAACTATTTAAAATTTAAATCGAAACAATTCGATTGAGTGAGAAGTTCTCACCTCGCTTTCAATTCAGTTTCCGCGTTTTATTTCGAATAAAATTAAACGTACGTTTAATTTTACCCAAAATTTAAACTATCATTCTAACTCCAATATGATTTAATAAAATTTTACAAATCGATTTTAATCATATTAAACCCAATTTTCAATTATTTCTGTATTTTCAAATATTAATTTATCGATTTAATTATTCAATTAAATCCAATTATTCGAAATACAATTTATTCGGCTTACTAATCTCACTTATTAATATTTAAAATTAATTAAATATACAAATTTTAATTGACAGAAATTCTGGGTCGTTACAAACTTCCCCCCTTAAAAGATTTTTGTCCTCGAAATTACCAAGTAAGAAAAAGTTATAGAATCCATTAACTTCCTAAACAAACCATTCAAATTGGATTTTTTTTCAAATCTCTTAAGTGTTTAACTTTTCCAAAATTCATAATTAAACTTCTTACAAAATCTTTACTAAGTTTCCAAATCCAACTTAGTTTTCAAAAATTTCCCCAATTTTCTCAAAAATATTCTAACGCCTTAAATTTTCGAAAAAATTCGCCATAGTCTCCTTTGCACGGCTTGATCCGAAAAAAAATGACAGTATATATATCACAAATATACATCTCATCAAGTGATGAGGCATCCCGTAGGGAAAAAGTATGAAATTACAGTATGTAATCCGAGATATGTACCTTATTTATTGTTAGCGAGCGTATACGGCTAATATAGCGCGAAAGTGAGCTCCAAACGCGAAGCAATGCGCAATCCGCACCTGCTAAACACTCAACAAACCATGAGAAACATGCATATATGAAAGTAATACCAATATACATCATATAGTAACATAACAACTACATGTGCCAACATAGCAATGCATTCAATCAACAAATGCAACCATCAAACAACTATCATCCAATTAACATTCAACAAATCCATAAACAAATCAATATAAATTTACTTCTCATTATTATTCAATAAATTGGTTTTTTTTTCCATTTAATCACATTTGATTTGTTAACATTGGATTTACTAACATTCATTCATATTCAATTTCAATTAGTTTGCATTCACTAGTTTATATTCAAGTTAGTTTACTTCCACATTCAAATCAAATTCAATTTCATAGCTTTCCATTTATCAATTCAATTTCATTAATACTTAATGAATTATTTACAATCAACTAATAATCATATAACAACCCAACCATAACCATCATAACCAAATTTCTAAATTTACATTCTATTTGGTTAACACTTTTTAACTCCAATTGGTTGATATTAAATTGACTTCCATTCAATTATTCAATTTTTTCAACTTCATTAACTTCTAATGAATTAACACTTACATTCATTATCCCATATCAATTCTTTTACATTCGATTAATTAATATTCCATCCATTTATCAATTCAGTTGCTAATTTCTTTAACCATAGAAGGTTGGATTTCATTTATATAACTCAAGTTTATATTCATCCCTTCTCTTGATTAATTTACTTCGATACCAAAATCATCTTTATTCGACTTCACTTAAGTTATATTCTCTTTAAACCATTTGTTTAACTTAACTTATATTTCCACTTATAAATCCAATTCAGATTTCCAATTCCAGTTCTATTTACTTTCAATTCCAAATGGATTTTATTTTCATTTTCTTACACTTGCAAATTTTATTTATTCATTCACAATTTATTTTTCAACTTAATAATTGTATTCCAATCATTTTATATGCCATTCCAGAGTCTTTTCAATCTTTCAAAACCATCTTTTTTTGAAATCAATTCAAATTATCTTCTGAATTTCAAAACCCAAACCCAAATTTCCTAAACAACTTTCATTTAAAACTACTAGTAGCAATCCCTCTTTTGGAAACCCGAAAATGAACACCGATGATGTTGCAATCATCATCGGAATTATTTTCCAACGACCGAAAAGAGTTTAGAGCTTTAATTTCTCCAAAAGAATTTTCCAAAATATCAAATCCTTTCAAAACACTTCTCTGGAATTTCGTTTTCAAATTATAAATCACATTTACAAACCTTTTGCTTATATAATTTCACTTCTTATATATAAGATTATTTCACAAGTTTAAATCATTATAATTATAACTTCATACTTATAATTCATTTTCTTATATAATTCATTCTTTTACAGCTGTTGTTTTTATTTAACTTATTCAACAGCCAAACAATCAATTCATATACACTTTAATAATTCTGAAAAATTATTTCCTTTATATATAAAATATAATCAAGGTAAAATTATTTCATTTACCCAATTTAAAACCATATCGTGCCGAATTGTTCTGAACAAGTATTTAGAGATCCCTATCAATAGAGTTGTCCAGACCATACCGACCAGAATCCATATACCACTCAACAAACCAATCATCACAATATAAAACAATTTTATTTTCACTAACAAATACGCGCTCATATCTATTATTACACCCACACTCTTTCTAGAGTACTGCTGACTCTATCGCTAATGAGTAATACTCAACAGAGCCATGGTTGTCGCTTAACCATAAGCTCTGATGCCAAATGTAACGGGTGCGACTTTTCGACGCTCGAAAACCGACATCGATACGTCCACCGTATCGACTGCCGAGCAATCGAATGCTGGAAAACCGTACCGTTATGGTTAAAGAAGAAGAAAAAGATAGAAGAAGAGAGAAAAAGATAGAACATAACAGAAAGAAACCACAGAACAATATTAGAATCTCACAATCACAGCGGAACAACATATAACAGATAAATGAATAATCTTTAAACATAAGAACTATATCACTTATTACATTACATAACATTCAATTTCAATTACATCATCAGAGTGTACAACAACAAACAGCGGAAAAAAAATACTATATACTAGTTTGACACGCCATGCCCTCCAGCTTGCTTCCAGCAACTCCTGAATTCCAGAATATCCTAATAACCTGACTCTAGACTGCCCGTGTGGAAATTTATGGGCACCCAGAGTTTAGGAAGGAAAACAATAAACTCCAGGTCGGTCATGGGACTGGTATGAGAACTTAAAACAGTTTATTTTTCAAAACAAAGAACGGGATAATTTTAAAATAGATTCGCAATGCTTTTTGGAAAATGAGACTACCATAAGGCCTCCCGCGCACACACACAATGCAAACGCAGAATCGGAGGAGATTTCTCCTTATGATAGTCAAAGATGCTTGATACGCATTAAAAAGAAACATTTTGTATTATTACTAGTGCATAGTGTAGAAAAAATCATTTCGAAAGTAAAGATATAAATCTTAGCCAACATACGACCATTATCGTATGCCTAAAATAGCTACCATCTAAACAGTGGTGACCACCATAAGTAAATGGCAGGTTCTACAACTAAAACCATACAAGGTGCGTATTGAAGTTTGGATTTCCAACAAATGGTCAGGCCAAGGAACTTCCCATTTCCACATGGGTACGCCTCTGGAAAGACGACCCGAGAACCTAACCCGATCTCTGCCAACACAAGGCCGGGTTACCCTTCAAACTGGGTAACTACTGACACGAATATGTCATTCCCCGATCGTAACCGATCTATATCCGAGGATCCTCGATTCCAACAACCACAAAGTAATAAATTTGCAGCAACAACATAGGTTAAGTATCTGGGCTCCATACGATGATACCATCTCTATCCAGAAGGAATGATATACACTAAAGGGGCGCTAGCCCCTAATAACCTTGCCGCATCCTTCCTGTTTTGACCATTTCCGGGGTATGAGGTCCGACGAAGTCTCGTCCACAAAGCCACACTTTATACAAAAGCTGTGCTTTGATCATCAAATGCTCAACAGCACTTAGCATATCACACTACCAAATTGGGAGCATATCACTAATAACCTTCAACTATATAACCTCTGAGCTCGTACGTCTCTGTAACGACCCGTAAATATAGTGGATTAAAATTGGTTAAAATTTATAAGTTTTGCAATTTAATTTAGTAGAAACTTTAAATTATAAAAAAATATTGAAATAAACGCTAAATTAAATTATGTAAATGGTGACTTAAGACATATTTATAGAAATTGGAGTAAATCCAAATGAATTAAGTAGAAAAAGGATTCTTACCTGGATATAAAATTTAATATGAGAAATTAATGAAAATATTAAATTGATTTAATGCAATAAAAGAGTGTAAAGATAATTGGAATAAATTAAGCAATCATGCTAATGCAAGTTAATAATTTATGACTTGGATGAAATTCCAATTCAATTAAATCATTTAAATGTTATGATTTGATTTTAAATATGAGAAGAAAAAAAAAATGTAAGGATTTGATTATTATATATGTTATTCATTCAGGTTATTGGATAAAAATTTGAAATCTAATTGTAATGAATGGTAATAATGTTGGGATTAGCTAATAAATTAAATTTTAATGCAATACCCATAAATGAATGGAATGAAATGAATGAATGTAAATGCATTCTAGGTTATTTATCAAATAGGGGAAGATATTAAATTTATTGATGTAATGTAACATTGATTAACTGTAAATGGAAGAAATTGAAATAAGGGGCAGTAAACATTGAACAAATTAATAGGAATAAATGCCTACATTGAATTGTTATAAATGTAATTAAATATTACAAGTGTGTGAAACGTAAAGATAAGGGTTAAGAGTTGTTGGAATGGGTATATTAAATTAATAATAAAGCGTGAATAAAAAATTTGATTGGTTATATTAATTTGATGGAATTCAATTTTTGATGGGAAAGGTAAATGGATATTTAGTAATAAATTTAAAACGGACTTAATTAGTGAATTTATCTAATTAATACATAATAAATAATGATTGAATAAAAACCCAATACCTGTAAATATCTATAATATGTGAGTGGAAATAACAAACGTATAAATGTGGGATTGAGAGTTTTACAACAATTGTTACGAGTTATATACTTAGTCCATTCAATTTAATCAGAAACCATTGCAATAAATATAAATTTAATGTTATGCAATTGAGATAAAAATTTGGAAAATGTAAAGTATCTGGATATGTATATTTAAAATAAATGGTACCCATGATGGTAATGTGATAAATAGTGAAATTAAGAATGGAAATTTGGATTTATTTATTTATACGGAAACTTAAAGTCTAATAATTGAATTTAATTGAAATTAAATGAGATTGAATATAATTAAATAATTCGTTAATTGAAATAAAGATAATGTGAGAAATTTATGTGATAATTTGAAATCCAATATTAAATCCATCTATTTGAAATATACGAATGGAATAACCATTGATTTCTTTGATTTAATATAAATCTTAGGGTATTATTTATAATTTGTGAATGTAATAAAATTAAGGATTTATATTAAAATTTATAAATTTACCTTCTTTAATTTGACATTTAACTTGTTGGAATTTTGTAAATGATTAAGAATTTTTAAAAAGTGATAAAATGGGAAAATTCTAGAATTTAAATATAAAATTTGTTTAATTATTAATTTTAAATTCATTTAATTAATATAAAAATAGCCATTTTTGTCATGGACTCGGATTTCGACGAAACCAGTTCCATCGGATCCGTAACAGTGAATTATTGTAGGGTTTCAAGTTTTGTAGCGATCGGACTTGTCATTTGATCGTACGAAGGCGAAACGCCTTGAAATCGATTTAATTGAAATCAATTTTGAAATCAATTTGAAAATATTGATTTCAGCATAACTTCTGCATACGATCGAATTTGGACGTGAAACTTTTTCCATCGTATTCAGAATATTTTAAATTATCTATTTTGATATATGGATTTGCCCAATTTCGTTCCGGGGTCAGAACGGGCTTTTTGGGCCACGTTAACGTTAACACGTTTGTTTATCAGATCTATCTGTTCGTTTCAACCTCGCCTATAAATAGGTTGTTATAAACCCTAGCCTTCATCCATCTTCATTTGTTTGTGCGTTCATTTTTCCTCAACACTTTCTCTTCTTCAATGGCCTCAATGGATGCAAACCCTAGATCTATTTTCATTTCAAAATCAAAGCTAAAATTTCAAACACCTCAGAAAATTATGGAAATAATATATGTTAATGCTTTCGATGAGCGTAATTTAATGGTGCTATCCGTTTTTCGATTGGAGTTTCAGTGTGTCTAGATCGGAGCAAATTATTTTTGGCCGTTCATCATCGCCGCGACGAACTTCGTCAGATCGTCAAACCTTTTCTGGGTTTGATGGAGAGTGACATGCGCTTCGCATCGGTGTCATTAGTTTGGGATTTTAATGGTTGGATTTAGAGCATAATTCGTCTAGGGTTTTAATATGCAGGCGGCGGCTCCTATTGTTTCGGCGACCGAAGCAGGCACGGGGGTATGGATGGAAGCGGAGTGAGGAGAAGGTGGCGGCGGTAGGGTTCGTTCGAAGGATAGTGGAAAGGGGGCGGTGGAAAAATGCAGTCAAAGGGTCGTTGACGGGGCTGTTGCATTCATACCGCGTGCGTGCGTTTCTCGTACAACAGTTTGAACGAAAGGGGCGATGACGTGGCATTTATGTTGAGGTGAAGCTTTGTGTTCTTTTTCTTAATTTTTATAATTGAAATTCAATCACAATTTTCACAATATTTTGTGCTTATGATCTCCATTTCACACGAGATTTTTTTGTTAGGATCGTAATTAAATTTCAGATCTGTTGACGCTGGTTTGGACAAATTATGAGACCGTCGAATTTTGGGTTTAAATCGGATTTTAATTTCGATTTAAATTCAAAATGTGAGTGTTTTAACCCACTCACAATTTCTAAAATTTCTTGTGTTTGTTAAATTAATTTTAGATATGAGAAATTTATTTATGACTGTTTGGCATGTTTTATTCATCATCTCAGTTAATTCGCATTTATTTAATTTAACTGTTAATTTATTTTATTTATTTCATATAAATTTGACAGTTAGAATTTATTTATTTGCATATTAACTGCCAGTCATAGTTATGTTAAATTTTTATTTCATATTAACTGTCAGTTAAATTTACATTTGTTTTTGCATATAAACCGCTAGTTTAACAGTTGTTAAATTTATTATTGAATATAAACTGTAGTTAATACATGTTATTTATTTCCTGTATAATTTATATGCTCTATATCGATGATTGTTTAAATTGGATGATGCTTGCAAATAATGGTTGATGATTGATATTTGGATGAATGGATGCTATATTTATACTGTATAAACTGCAAGTCATCATGCATTTTCATTTCATTCGGGATTGCGGTTTGAAATGATATACGGCCGCATTTTTATTTTAAATTGCGGATTGAAATGATAAACATCCGTATCACTTGACCATTGGGTAGAAAATTTTATACAGGCACCGCGGTAAATATATAAAATTATTTTTGAAATGTTTTACTATGGTTTTGTAAAGCTATATATATATATGGTTTATGGGATATTGATTTGGTTATTTATGTATATAGTAAATTTTTGATTTTTAAGCTTTGTATAAATTTGATTTGAAGTATAAAATAAAGTTTGATTTTCGAGATCGAATACGATTAAGAATTTACTTAAAATTAAATTTCTGTAGTTTTATTGACTTAAAAGAGAACAAGGTTGGAAGATAAATATTAAGTTAAATTGAAATTTAATGAAAAGTTAGAATTTTAAAAGGATATGATTTTTATAACTTGATTTTATGTAGAGTGATTTAAATGAATATCAGGTTGATTTAAATGAATATATATAATAAATTAAAAGATTTTCCAGTCATGTGAAGTTAAAGGTTTCTTAAATTATGTTGAATTCATTAAGCAAAGCTTTCAAGTTAAAAAAAATAGTAATTGAATTTAATATATATGGATTTGTCAAATGAATTGTTTTTGAAATGGTGAAATATTTAAAGCTTTGAACATAAGAATTTAAATGGTATTTGGAAGTTTAAATCGATATTTGAAATTGATTTGTGAAATCTAAAGAATCTATCTTGTTTTATAAAGGTAATTTAATATTTAACCATTTAATAAATGGAAACTTGTTTCAAAGTTATGATTTTCAAGGAAGTATAATTTGAAAATATTATATTCAAGAGTTTCGATTTCTAAGTATTTTTCTCTGAAAACCCTATGATTTTGGAAAAGAGTATATTAGAAAATAAAAAAATGATATCATATTTATATGATTTTGAAATGGATATTATATTCTGGTTTTAAAAGGATAAGTTATTTTAAAAGACCGCGGTGTTATAATAACATTTGGTTGTTAAAGAGACCGGGATCGGAAGTTGTCATACTCTCTACCAACTCCGAAAACCACTTTAACAACCGTGTACGCGGTGGAGATTCCAGAATGAAGTAGGTTGGTGACGGCGTTTCCTATAAGGTAAATACGTGGACCCAACTCCCGTGAGTTGGCATAAGGTGGCTAAAACAGGAGCGATTCTCAGGCCAATGAGGTCATTCCTCTGATCGAACGCACTCCTTCGATACTATACTCTGACTTTGGATTGATTCGGTGGCCACTATTGATTTCTTTGATTTTGAGGGTGTTTGTTCGAGGTGGGCGGTAGCTGCGCGCTGCGCGTTTCCATCAGCCCAGATAGCAATTGGTATATCTACCCTGGCATTGCCTAGTTGTGCCGTGTCACCTACCCTAGCGCGCCTTGTACGAGTTTCTATTTGTGTCGTACCTATGGAGTATCCTCTGATAGCCTCCCGATCAGGAGGTATTACGGTACTGTATAGACTATTGGCATTATTTGTGTTAAGGGCTATATGGGTAGCCGCTTAACGCTATTAAAAAGTAAGTTTATTTTATAAATAGACACTATTATAATAGCGCAACATACTACATAGTAAATAGTTTAACGGATCCTTAAGAGATGTAAATTCCGAGCATCTCTTGAGTTACTGCACTCATATTTATTTTTGTCAATTTAACTTACATAAGATCTTTTAGTTCTGACTCGAGTGTTTTGTCTTTTCAATTCGCTCGGGTCAGTCCGAGCGGTTCAGGATTTGAAGACTTTATTTCTGGAGTAAGAAGACGAAGATTTCATTATTATTATTATTATATTATATGGTTCCACTACACACTGTATTCCGCTGCATGGATATTTATTGGTATGTGAACTCTGATATTTATTGTATAAAGAAGAATCAAATGTTTTGTAAACAGTTTTATGAACTGTATATTTATTATTATATTTTATCCTTCCGCTGTGAGATTCTGTTTAGTTTTTCTCTTCTCTGTTTTCTTATTTACCCATAACAATCCGCCCATCCGTATGGTTTGAATCGGCATGTGTTTCGATTTTAAATCATGTGAAAAGGCGGGACGTTACAGTTGTTATCAGAGCTTTGGTTTAGCAATAAAACTTGGCTTTGTGGGGTTTGACTCTTTACTAATAGGGTAGTAATACCCTATGGGAGTCGCTGAGAGTATATATATGAGAGAGCGTATTTGTTAGTGTTATAAAAAGGTTTTTCTATTGTGTTAATCTGTTCCGTTTTGTATTTATAAATTCTGGTTGGTGCATGGGACGCTGTGACATCAATAGAGATTTCTAAACACTTAATAGGACAGACCGACATAATATTTGTTTTAATATAGGTGAATGAAATAATTTTGCCTATTATATTTTCTATATATAATTTTTTTTTCAAATGATGTCTATATTTGGCTGCAATAGATTGGTTGATAGGCAATAAAGTGTATAAATAATAATAGAAATAAGATTGAAAAATAAAATAAATAAAATTCGGAAATTTAGAACTTAAGTTCCAGGGTTTTGAAATTTCTTCCGAATAAATTTTGGAATATAATAATATTGTTTATAAGTACCTTCTAATCTAAATATTTATTATAAGTCGGAAAAAAATTGTTTTAAAAAAAAGATTTTGGAGAAAATAAGTTAGTACTTTCCTCTCTATCGCTGGAAAATAATTTCGGTGATGGCGGCCGCATCATCGACTTTCATTTTCGAGTTTCGAAGGGGAAAGGCCACTGTAGTAGTTTTACTGCAAATTCATTTTTGAAAAATATATAAATTTTGAATTGTTTCAAATATAATTAGAGATATATAAGTTGTAAGAATATATTTATCTATTGTTTTAAAATAAATTGAAAATTTAACCCGGTATTAAATTCTTAAATTTCAATTTATTAATTGTTTCAATTATTGTAGTGAATTGAAACATAGGTAATTAATAAATTTAAACCTCTAAAGGAAATAAGAGATTTAATGATAGGTTATAAATGGTACTAAATGAAATTTGAAATTATAACCTATGAAATAAAGAATATTATTATTGAACGTAAATCAATCATAGGTAATGAGAAAACTTGTATAATTTTCAAGTACATCCTTAAAAGCATGTATATAACTTACCAACTATAAAAGGTTAGAATGTTAAAAGAAATTGTAATGGATATTATGCAAGTAATTAATGAAATTGCTTATAATAGAATATAATAGAAAGATTATAAGCTTAAGAACATAAAATTAAGCAGTACATAAATGAATGTAATAAAATAAAAGGAATTTTTCATGAAATGAATAAGTGAAAATAAGAATTTGTTAGAAATGAATAAAAATAAATGAAAATTTGCAAGAAATAAATGAAAATAAAAAGATATATCATTATATGAAAGAAAAGAAATCGAAAAATTAATGTATGAATGGAAATTGATAAGAATGAATGTAATGTAATAAATAGAATTTGGAATTATATAGATGGATAAAATTGAATTGGTAAGTAATGAATAGAAATAGAAGGAAAAAGGGTAATGAATAGAAATAGATAAAAAATAATAATTAATGAATAAGAAATCAAACAACAAATGTATGAAATAGGATTTAATAATAAGTAAAGTTGATTTGTTGCTTGGATTTGTTGTGGTTTGGTTTATGGTTGTTTGGGCAAGGATACTTTAAAAATTGGATTGGATGAATGAATAACCTATTTGGTTTTATCTAAGGCTGTTGAGTAAATGATGCACTAATAGTTTATTCTTCATTCCGTACAATTTAAAAGTTTTTAACCCGAACAACTATTCATTTATTTGATTGAATGGTTGTTTTGTATTTGTGTGTATGCTGTTTGTTGAAATTGATGGTTGTTGTGTTGATTTGTTGTTAGTGATTGAAATCACTTAAATTTTTCACTTTATATAAATTGTTAACCCTTTTAGATTTTATAAGTGAAATGCGGGTTATGGAAGCAATTGCTACTGCTTTTGGTTCCATAAATTAAGCGTAAATTGCCCGACAAATAGGTACGTTTTCGGATTTCGGTTTTATAGCGCTATATTTTTATATTTTTCCGTGTTGGGATATAATATTTTGATAATATATGTAATATAATTGTTATATTTTATTTTCTCCCGAGCCTCTCCGTACAAAGGAGACTCTGCCAAAATTTCCGAAAATTTTGGACTTAGAAAATTATTTTGAAATGTTTTTCCAAACTTTATTCATTTAAGTATAAAAAGATATAATGATTATAATATGGGCATATTTATTTAAAGCAATAAATTTTGTAAATTATTGTTTATAAGTTAATATTTTGAATAGGATGTATTGTTATTCAATTCTTCCTTCTCCATTCTTTTCCTTTTCGGGGACGAAAAGTTTTGAGTGGGGGAGAGTGTAATGACCCGTAAATTTAGTGGATTAAAATTGGTTAAAATTTATAAGTTTTGTAATTTAATTTAGTAGAAACTTTAAATTATAAACAAATATTGAAATAAACGCTAAATTAAATTATGTAAATGGTGACTTAAGACCTATTTATAGAAATTGGAATAAATCCAAATGAATTAAGTAGAAAAAGGATTCTTACCTGGATATAAAATTTAATATGAGAAATTAATGAAAATATTAAATTGATTTAATGCAATAAAAGAGTGTAAAGATAATTGGAATAAATTAAGCAATCATGTTAATGCAAGTTAATAATTTATGACTTGGATGAAATTCCAATTCAATTAAATCATTTAACTGTTATGATTTGATTTTAAATATGAGAGGAAAAAAACAAATGTAAAGATTTGATTAATATATATGTTATTCATTCAGGATATTGGATAAAAATTTGAAATCTAATTGTAATGAATGGTAATAATGTTGGGATTAGCAAATAAATTAAATTTTAATGCAATACCCATAAATGAATGGAATGAAATGAATGTAAACGCATTCTAGGTTATTTATCAAATACGGGAAGATATTAAATTTAGTGATGTAATGTAACATTGATTAACTGTAAATGGAAGAAATTGAAATAAGGGGCAGTAAACATTGAATAAATTAATAGGAATAAATGCCTACATTGAATTGTTATAAATGTAATTAAATATTACAAGTGTGTGAAACGTAAAGATAAGGGTTAAGAGTTGTTGGAATGGGTATATTAAATTAATAATAAAGTGTGAATAAAAAATTTGATTGGTTATATTAATTTGATGGAATTCAATTTTTGATGGGAAAGGTAAATGGATATTTAGTAATAAATTTAAAACGGACTTAATTAGTGAATTTATCTAATTAATACATAATAAATAATGATTGAATAAAAACCCCATAACTGTAAATATCTATAATATGTGAGTGGAAATAACAAACGTATAAATGTAGGATTGAGAGTTTTACAACAATTGTTATGAGTTATATAATTAGTCCGTTCAATTTAATCAGAAACCATTGCAATAAATATAAATTTAATGTTATGCAATTGAGATAAAAATTTGGAAAATGTAAAGTATCTGGATATGTATATTTAAAATAAATGGTACCCAGGATGGTAATGTGATAAATAGTGAAATTAAGAATGGGAATTTGGATTTATTTATTTATATGGAAACTTAAAGTCTAATAATTGAATTTAATTGAAATTAAATGAGATTGAATATAATTAAATAATTCGTTAATTGAAATAAAGATAATGTGAGAAATTTGTGTGATAATTTGGAATCCAATATTAAATCCATCTATTTGAAATATACGAATGGAATAACCATTGACTTCTTTGATTTAATATAAATCTTAGGGTTTTATTTATAATTTGTGAATTTAATAAAATTAAGGATTTATATTAAAATTTATAAATTTACCTTCTTTAATTTGACATCTAAACTTGTTGGAATTTTGTAAATGATTAAGAATTTTTAAAAAGTGATAAAATAGGAAAATTCTAGAATCTAAATATAAAATTTGTTTAATTATTAATTTTAAACTCATTTAATTAATATAAAAATAGCAATTTTTGTCACGGACTCGGATTTCGACGAAACTAGTTCCATCGGATCCGTAACAGTGAATTATTGTAGGGTTTCAAGTTTCGTAGCGATCGGACTTGTCATTTGATCGTACGAAGGCGAAACGCCTTGAAATCGATTTAATTGAAATCAATTTGAAAATATTGATTTCAGCATAACTTCTGCATACGATCGAATTTGGACGTGAAACTTTTTCCATCGTATTCAGAATATTTTAAATTACCTATTTTGATATATGGGTTTGCCCAATTTCGTTCCGGGGTCAGAACGGGCTTTTTGGGCCACGTTAACGTTAACACGTTTGTTTATCAGATCTATCTGTTCGTTTCAACCTCGCCTATAAATAGGTTGTTATAAACCCTAGCCTTCATCCATCTTCATTTGTTTGTGCGTTCATTTTTTCTCAACACTTTCTCTTCTTCAATGGCCTCAATGGATGCAAACCCTAGATATATTTTCATTTCAAAATCAAAGCTAAAATTTCAAACACCTCAGAAAATTATGGAAATAATATATGTTAATGCTTTCGACGAGCGTAATTTAATGGTGCTATCCGTTTTTCGATTGGAGTTTCAGTGTGTCTAGATCGGAGCAAATTATTTTCGACCGTTCATCATCGCCGCGACGAACTTCGTCAGATCGTCAAACCTTTTTTGGGTTTGATGGAGTGTGACATGCGCTTCGCATCAGTGTCATTTGTTTGGGATTTTAATGGTTGGATTCAGAGCATAATTCGTCTAGGGTTTTAAAATGTAGGCGGCGGCTCCTATTGTTTCGGCGACCGAAGCAGGCACGGGGGTATGGATGGAAGCGGAGTGAGGAGAAGGTGGCGGCGGTAGGGTTCGTTCGAAGGATAGTGGCAAGGGGGCGGTGGAAAAATGCAGTCAAAGGGTCGTTGACCGGGGCTGTTGCGTTCATACCGCATGCGTGCGTTTCTCGTACAACAGTTTGAACGAAAGGGGCGATGACGTGGCATTGATGTTGAGGTGAAGCTTTGTGTTCTTTTTCTTAATTTTTATAATTGAAATTCAATCGCAATTTTCACAATATTTTGTGCTTAGGAAGGCGAAACGCCTTGAAATCGATTTGATTGAAATCAATTTTGAAATCAATTTGAAAATATTGATTTCAGCATAACTTTTGCATACGATCGAATTTGGACATAAAACTTTTTCCATCGCATTCATAATATTTTAAATTACCTATGTTGATATATGGGTTTGCCCAATTTCGTTCTGGGGTCAGAACGGGCTTTTTGGGCCACGTTAGCGTTAACACGTTTGTTTATCGGATCTATCTGTTCGTTTCAACCTCGCCTATAAATAGGTTGTTATAAACCCTAGCCTTCATCCATCTTCATTTGTTTGTGCGTTCATTTTTCCTCAACACTTTCTCTTCTTCAATGGCCTCAACGGATGCAAACCCTAGATCTATTTTCATTTCAAAATCAAAGCTAAAATTTCAAACACCTCAGAAAATTCTAGAAATAATATATGTTAATGCTTTCGACGAGCGTAATTTAATGGTGCTATCCGTTTTTCGATTGGAGTTTCTGTGTGTCCAGATCGGAGCAAATTATTTTCGGCCGTTCATCATCGCCGCGACGAACTTCGTCAGATCGTCAAACCTTTTTTGGGTTCGATGGAGAATGACATGCGCTTCGCATCGGTGTCATTAGTTTAGGATTTTAATGGTTGGATTCAGAGCATAATTCGTCTAGGGTTTTAATATGTAGGCGGCGGCTTCTATTGTTTCGGCGACCGAAGCAGGCACGGGGGTATGGATGGAAGCGGAGTGAGGAGAAGGTGGCGGCGGCAGGGTTCGTTCGAAGGATAGTGGCAAGGGGGCGGTGGAAAAATGCAGTCAATGGGTCGTTGACCGGGGCTGTTGCGTTCATGCCGCGTGCGTGTGTTTCTCGTACAGCAGTTTGAACGAAAGGGGCGATGATGTGGCATTTATGTTGAGGCGAAGCTTTGTGTTCTTTTTCTGAATTTTTATAATTGAAATTCAATTGCAATTTTCACAATATTTTGTTCTTACGATCTCCGTTTCACACGAGATTTTTTTGTTAGGATCATAATTAAATTTCAGATCTGTTGACGCCGGTTTGGACAAATTATGAGACCGTCGAATTTTGGGTTTAAATCGGATTTTAATTTCGATTTAAATTCAAAAGGTGAGTGTTTTAACCCACTCACAATTTCTAAAATTTCTTGTGTTTGTTAAAGTAAAATTTAGATACGAGTAGAAATTTATTTATGACTGTATAGCATGTTTTATTCATCATCTCAGTTAATTCGCATTTATTTAATTTAACTGTTAATTTATTTTATTTATTTCATATAAATTTGACAGTTAGAATTTATTTATTTGCATATTAACTGCCAGTCTGTAACAGCCCTAGTTTTTAGATATTTATTTTATTATTAATTATTTAATTTTAAAAATGTATTTATATAAATTGTGTTTAACAATATAGTTAATTATTTAATTTGAAGATATATTTTATAAAATTGTATATGTCAATATAATTTAATATTAACTGTAAAAAATTTAAGCTATGTTTAAACTGTAAAATTTCGCGTTTAAAAGACGCGTCAAATTTTAGGGTATAAAGCAACGTAATAAAACGTGTGTTTTTAAAATGTTATTTTACAGAAATTTTTGATATTTTGACTGCGTCTGTTTAACGTAGTGTAAAAATCGTGTTTCCAAATATTTTGGAGAGAAACATCAGTCAGTGATTTTATACCAAACATTATTTTATTATTCGTTAACTGACCGATTGATAAAATAAATTGTATTACATACGTTCATCCCTACATCAGTGCAAAATCAACCCCTGTGTACAAATCTTTTTGTTACCGTTCACATCTAAGAAAATCAACTCTCCCTCTTTTAAATTTCCGTTTCAGTTTTGATTTTTAAGTAACGTTCAAATCCCTCTCTGATATTTTTCCTTTGCACTTATATCAGCCATCAAACTTAAATCACGCATACATTAAATCCAGTTGTGTAACTGCCTAAATCTTATATCACACTGTTTAGTTTGCAACAAATGGGATATTAAAAGTTTGCATGTCTAAAGATAAATCAACGTATGCCTTAAACCAAGCTTTTGCGTTACAGCCAAGACATATTATTGGAAGCAAATTCCAACCTTTCCCATTTTCTGCTTGCAAATGGCTCTACCTTAAATCACGCATATAACACATTTACCTTCCTATAAACTAATAGCTCTCTCTCCCTTTGACCGTGCAACAGTTTAAAACATTCAAGTGCAAGGTTAGAAATTGTTAATTATTTGAAACGGTTAACATTTACCATTCTTATGTGACATGCTAAATCAAGGGTTTCCTTAATCACGTAATATACTCATTTACACTTGCCTCCGCATGTCAGTTTTCTTTCATAAATTAATTCTTAAGTCTAGCCATTTCATTTATTTTAATCAAACTAAATAAGGGATTTAAAGCATGCTGAAATCACGCATTCATATTTACATATTTTTAAACTTTATATGTGGTGTAACTCTCGGTCCCTCCCTTTATTTCATTCCTTTTGTAACTGATGTCATAAACCACTGATTGCTCTTCCTCTGATCTTGCCACAGATCATATTTTTCCAATTTTGCAACGTCCAAATACATTTGTAAACATATTTAATACAAATCAAAATTTATTTAAAAATAAATGAATCATCACACACGTATTCATATTTACACAGTTAAAAATAAAACTGATACTTAAGAAAACAAATAAAACTGAGACGAATCAAATGCATGGTCCAAATATTTGTCAGTATAAAAATCAAGTTTTCTACTAGAAACGTTCGAACCTCTTACCTATTTTTAAAGAATAACTGATGCACTCCTTCCTTTCAGCCATGTAACTCACTGACTTTTGCATTCACACATATTTTCATACAAAGATTTAAACCACTATTTATCAACAAATCAAGGCTTGCAATTCTGGCATCTCGCATAAATTATAACTATTGATTTATCTCCTCCACTGATGTAGCTCATCAGTTACATTCAAACCACTATATATCTATCCCATTCCTTAAATCACGTAAGTAAAAGAAACTGATGCCTCAAAAATTAAGTTTTACTATATAACGTTCGAACTATGCACCTATTCATAGCCTACATACATATCAAAAGTACAATCACACATGAAAAAGCTCTTTAAAAACTGATGCGTTATCTACACTTATGATCCCCATGGAACTTCACAAACATCATCTATATTTACACCAGCTCTTTTTCCCTTCCACTATTCGCTCTGCCTTGCCTCCTTCTTGAGCCCGAGATCTATCAGGTAATAGCATTTTTTCCTTTCGTCCAGATTTGCTTCTTCTTCATTTTCTGTTTTTCTTCATCACCTTGCTCGGCCTCCCCATGTTGTACGAGTTATGTCCATAATTATTGTGTGTAGATCTGTGACTTGTTGTCTAGGCTAGGAAGTTTGGGAAGTCTGCATATGATTATGATATAGATGTTATTAGTTTTAAGTTTTAAACTGGTAGGAACAGAAAGTAATTGCGATTTGTTTTAAATTGATAACCACTAATACTTTCATAACTTTGTTCTTTTTAAATTGATAATAACAGATACTATTTGGGTTGTTTTAAAATTGTCAAGAACAGATACTACTTGGTTTTGTTTTAATTCTAATAAGAACAGATACTATTTGATTTTTTTTTTTTTTGTTTAAACTGTTAAGAACAAATGATATCAATTTTTGATTTAAACTGATAAGAACAGCTGCACCAAGTTTTTGTTTTTAAATTGATAAGTTGGTAAGTGCAGATGCTACTAAAATACTTTGTTTAACTAAGTAGTTGAAGTGCATAATTGTTCTTGTAATAAAGATATGTACTGAGTATTGCATGCCTCATGTTGCTCCAGTCTTCATTTCCATTTTGTTTGCCTATTTGTATTGCATTTTCTTGGCATTGACTTGTATTCAGTCACATTGCACTGTCCATGCATGATGATCCTCACTTTGCACTTTGAATTGTTGTATGCATTTGAGTTCACCCTCATTCGAATTGTTGCAGTCTTGTACAGGTATTAATAGCTTGTCCCTTATAACCTGGTTGCATTATTGATCCATTTTTTTTTTTTTTGACAGTCTGCATTAGTTGGTTTATTTGAGTTGGGTATTTTCACTTGAATTGGTCTTGTGGCAGTTTGCATGTCAAGTTGCACACTACTGTCTTATATTACTTTGATAAAATGTGAAATGTTACATGTTGCTTCGTACCATGCTTTAGTTGTCTGCATCCCATATCTCTGCTCTTACAATATGAACAGACCCTTGAAACCATATGTTATCTTGTTGTTTGAATCATAGCTTGATGTTATATATGTATGTAGATAGTGTGTCTGCTTGTCTGCATTGAGGTTGTATTCATATATACCTGCTACTGTTGCATTATTTGCTTCACTTGAGTTTTGTAACTGTAGCCTATTGGGTTCATTTTGAAACTTTGTATTTTCAAAATTTTTGATATGTTCAGTCTTCATATCCATTCCAGTTTACATTATCTAATATGTTTCAGTTTCATATCTATATTGCATCCATAATGTTGCACTTTGGTCTGGTCATTGTTTTCCTGGGTGTTGAAGTCTTCATCTCCATTTTATGTACTGTTAGTACTTCATCCCTGTTGTGCATGTCTGCATATTTAGTAATACATGCCTGCATATTTAGTTAGTATCAGCCTGGGTAGAAATGGGGAACAACTAGGTTTTAAAAAAAAAAAGAAAAAAAAAAAAAAAAAAAGAAAAAAAAAAAGAGAAAAAAAAAAAAAAAAAAAAAAAAAATCTGATGGTGAAGCTGAATTCTAGAAGTAAATATGAGTTAGAAGATAGTTGGGCAACACAAACATGGGCATCTGTAAGTATTCGGATAACAGAGAAATAGGGATAAGTGTTCACCAGTTTTGCATATGACCCGTAGATTTGACATATTTAACTCGAAGCAATATAGGTGCTGACTCGAAGCAACGACTTGCTTGGCCCGAAGCAGTTGAGTTTTTCTCAGGGTAAAAATTTTGGACACAGGGAAGTGTTATGTTCTATTCATGGCGTGAGTTTGCATGGGATACGAGTGTGCACATGTACAAAGTATAGAGTAGGAAAACTTCACCTTCTGTCAGTCAGCCTTTAGAAATTTTGTCGTAGTTTAGTGTTACCCGGTTCTCGTTTAGGGTATGTTTTGGTCACGGTACACGGTGGAGTGGTCGAGCAAAGCAAACAAACCCCGTTCTATTCTCATTTTCTTTGATCGTAAATTTTTAAGTCACGTATTCCATAATTGAAATTTTGTTCTAGATTTGAATCTACGTCAGAAGAATTTGATCGTTATTCTCTGTCGTGCTTTATCGGTGAATCGTCGTTTTGTATTCAAATTTTCTGCAACTTTCAGGTGAGTTTTTCTCACCAGACATATGTACATATATTGTGTAAATTATCGCAAGTGTATGTGTAAACATTCTATTTAGATATTATCTGTCTGTAGTATGATGTAGAATGATGAACCCATTTAAATTGACATCTCATCAGTTATTTATCTGTTATATTATTTCTGCAGTTATATTATTAATTGTTATTTACTGCTTAAATCACCACTGCAAGTTCCCTGTTAAAGTTGGATTGTTATGGGCTGAAATAATGATTATTGTTAAACTAGTCTGTTAACTGCTTAACTGATAACTTGGGATTGCGGGTTTGAAATGATAGAACCCGGGGTTTTGTAAATTACGGGTTGAAATGATATAAATCCGTATCACTTGACCTAGGCTAGAGAACTATATACAGGCCCGTGGTTCTTATAATATTTTCTGAAATATTTAAAAAAATTATTTTGGAAGTTAAATATTTGATTTAATATCTTTAAAGGATTTTATTTTAATTTTTGAATGAGTTATAAATGTTAATAAATAAATAGATAAATAAGTTATATTTGGAAATATTTATTTAGTTAATCAATCTGCTACAGCATTTTTAGAAATGCGGTCTTTTTGAAATTGGACTAGTTTTACCCGTAACTTTAGGTAGCATTTCCTAAGTGCTACAGAATCTAGAATTGATTGTTTTAAAACTCATGGAATTTGAGAAATTTTATTTTATGTTAAGTTTTGGAAAATCTTAAGATATGATATTTATAACTGGATTTTCCTTAATAAATTTAAGATGAATATTCTAGTATTAAGTGAATTTTGAAGATATTAAATGACTAACATTGGGAGTTTATTTATGGAATTTATGGGAATATTCAAGACTAAATAATAAAACATTGATTTGTTGAAAGAATAAAATCCAAACTTAGTTTTGAATAGGAAATACTCCAATTGGGTATATATATATATATAGGAATTGTAACGGATTTGGGGACATAAAGTGATATTTAAATTATGGTTTAAACTTTAAATAAAGAAATATATTTGTAAAACTATATAAATTATCTTCTTCACAAAGTAACCATAAAGTTAAACCATTTATTCTATATACCGTTGAATATCCAAACCATTTGTGTGTTGGGAGTTATGGTTTAAAGTAAAAATTCCAAATATTATGTTTTGAAGATATATTTCGAATATTTGGCTTCCAGATATTATAAATTTTAAGCAGTATGGTTTTTGGAAAGAATTATATTTGAATATAACGATATCATATTGTTTTGGGTTTTAAAATGATATCGTATTTATAGTTTTGAAATGGAAATGTTTATTTTGGTTTTAAAGTATAAAATTGTTTTTAAATGACCACGGGTTATAATAACGATGGGTTGGCAAAGAGACCGGGATCGGATATGGACATACTCTCTGTCGATACCGAAAACCACTTTGACCAACCGTGTACGCGGTGGAGATTCCAGAATGAAGTAGGTCGGTGGTGGCGTTTCCTGTAAGGTAAATACGTGGACCCGACTCCCGTGAGTTGGCATAAGGTGGCTAAAACAGGAGCAATTCCAGGCCAATGAGGTCATTCCTCTGATCGGACGCTCCTCTTCGATATTATACTATGATTTTGGATTGATTCGGTGGCCACCTCTATATTTTGATTTTGGGGAGTTAGTCCGAGGTGGGCGGTAACTGCGGCTACGCGTTTCCACCAGCCTGGATAGCAATTGGTATATCTACCCTGGCATTGCCTAGTTGTGCCGTGTCATCTACCATACCGAGCCTTGTACGAGTTTAGATTTCTCCCGTAGCCCGTGTGGTATCCTCTAGTTGCTTCCCGATCAGGAGGAGCTATGATATTGGATGGACTACTGGGACTATTACGTGTTAAGGTGGAAAATGTAAAGCCTTAATGCTATTTAAAAGTATGTTTATTTTATAAATAGACACTATTATAATAGCGCAATATACTACATAGTAAATAGTTTGACGGATCCTTAGAGGATGGGCGGTCCCAAGCATCCTTTAAGTTACTTGCTCTATATTACAGTACACTTGAATTAGCTTACATTATATAAGTATGTATGTCCTGACTCGAGTGTTATGTTTTATTTTTCGCTCGGGTCAGCCTGAGTTGCAGCTTCAATTTCTTCTCCGTAGCTAGGACACCCAGTAGATCATTCGCGCTGCTGGAAGTTGTTTCAGCCTTTATCTTTTCTGGAATTCAAGACTTTGAAGACTCTATCTCTATTTATGTCTTAAAATTTGTATTGAGGATTATAGACAATGTAAGTTCTGTTTTGTTGAAGTTATATCAGTGGCTTCATGAACCACTAAATTTTTAATTTCCGCTGCGAGATTCTGATATCTGTGTATGTGATTCTGTGATCTATTTATTGTATATTCTGAGTTTTGCCAAATTTATTCTACAACGCAGTATTTTGAACAATTCAAGTCCGACAATGTGCGGATGCGAATGGTTGAAAATATTGGGTCGTTACATTTGGTATCAGAGCTTTGGTTCTAGGCAAAACTTAGAATATATGGTAAATTGGATTTACAGAATCACCTTCATTAGAGATTGAACCATTCTCTTTTCGAGTTCTGGAACGTCCCCTACGGTTCCAAAGTTCATTCGTGTCCCTCACTTTTCATCTTCCTTAAATTCTGGAGTATTCCATAACTCCACTTCGAATGATCTTCATAGTAAATTTGCGGTCTCGCCATCATTCTAATAAAGGGGTGAAACTCCTTTACAATTAGCATTTATTCACCGGAGATTTATATTTATCATTGGTTTATATGCTAGTATCTTTGGTTATTCCGAACTCTACCTCTTCGGATCAAATGTAGATTTACCCCAACCACATCGATCCGATTCTTTAAGTCACGGTTGACCCGGTCAAGGTTGTCCGCGATTATATAGACTTACCCAGTTTCCTTATTCTGATTTTTAATCACCGGATTTTCTGATTTCAACTCATCTTGAATTCTATTTGATTTGAGTTCATCAAAAATTTGAATCACTATCCTTGACTTGAAAGTTTTATTTCTGTATTTGAAAATAAAATCTAATATATATATAAGTATAATTTTCAGAACTCTATAATTAATTTGACTAGTTGTCAAGAGATAATAGTTTTGATTTTATATATGAGTTTGTAAGCCATGTGTTTTGTCATATATAAATAATTGAACTATAAAACAATGGTTACAAATAGAAATGAAGTTAAAACTAGAACTTGAGAATTAAACTTCCGATGATTTCAAACCTTGTATTTAAAGTTTAAAAGGATATAATAAGTATTTTCGAATAGAAATTTGTTTCCGAAAATTTTTAAATCTAGTGCTTTTCTCTTTGTCGCTGGAAAATAATTTCGGTGATGACTGCAGCATCATCGACTTTCATTTTCGAGTTTCGAAGTGAAGGGACCACCCTGTAGTCCGGCTACAGTGTACCTTGAGATTTTTGATTTGAATTTCTAAAGTATGACTTAATATATATAATTTATATTTTATTTGACATATTATGTATATATATTTATTTATCTCTAAATGGTTTGAAGAAGAATCAGAAATTTAATTCTTAAGTTTTATCTTGAGGAATAATTTAATAAAAATAAATTTGAATAAGAAATTCCAACAGGAAATAATTGAATTTGAAAGTTTAGTTGTATAATACTCAATTCCATTCAATATAACTTACCTTGAGTTTCAAAAGTTAACAATGTAATTGGATAATATACATTATAAAAAGGGGATTTTATAATTAAAATTTAGGTGGTTATAATAAATGTTATACACTAAAATTTTAGTTGTAAAAGATAAATAGAGGTAGATATAGAAAAAGGAATTTAAGAAATTTATTCAAAGGAACCTAATAATCAAAGTTGATTTAACATGGAACCTTAAATCTAACTAAGAAATTCTAATTAAAGTTATTCCCTAAGTGAATAATTATGATTTAAATAGTTAGGACATATTCTAATATTGCTAAATTTGATAATTGAGATTTTGGGTTTCGGATAAAAAAATTTTATTGAAGGAATATCTTATTTTTTAAAATAGGTATTTCAAATAAAGTGGTTAGGATATTTGTTAAGAATTTAGAGTTAAGAAAATAATAAACTGATTAGGAATACTATCATATCTACTATAACATATTATCAGTGCTGCTATTCTAAAAATATAATGTTTGAAAATTTATAATTGAATAAATGAAGATTATTTTAAAAGGGTTATGATTTTAGTAGTATGATTTCCAAATGATAATATCTATAAATCGTAATGATTTCCAAAATATTATGATCTCAAATTTATTATCTTATTTTGTTTTGAACTATCTTTAAATGTCCTTGGTTCCTTATCTGCTACGGATTGGGATGCTATCGCTTATACCAGTCTATTTAGAAATCTTTCTATAATCTTTGAGATCTTTGTTACTCATCGGGACCTGAGCACCGCTGAGCACCCATAGACTGACAGTCAAACTGAAGGGGTAAAACCAATTCTAGAGAACCTTCTTCGTGCTTCAAATCCGGAACTATCCGTTTAAGATTCTTGTCTATCTAGCTTATCTTCTTTGTTTCTCTTCTTTCGTTCCTTTTCGAGGACGAAAAGTTCTTAAGTGGGGGAGAGTGTAACAGCCCTAGTTTTTAGATATTTATTTTATTATTAATTATTTAATTTTAAAAATGTATTTATATAAATTGTGTTTAACAATATAGTTAATTATTTAATTTGAAGATATATTTTATAAAATTGTATATGTCAATATAATTTAATATTAACTGTAAAAAATTTAAGCTATGTTTAAACTGTAAAATTTCGCGTTTAAAAGACGCGTCAAATTTTAGGGTATAAAGCAACGTAATAAAACGTGTGTTTTTAAAATGTTATTTTACAGAAATTTTTGATATTTTGACTGCGTCTGTTTAACGTAGTGTAAAAATCGTGTTTCCAAATATTTTGGAGAGAAACATCAGTCAGTGATTTTATACCAAACATTATTTTATTATTCGTTAACTGACCGATTGATAAAATAAATTGTATTACATACGTTCATCCCTACATCAGTGCAAAATCAACCCCTGTGTACAAATCTTTTTGTTACCGTTCACATCTAAGAAAATCAACTCTCCCTCTTTTAAATTTCCGTTTCAGTTTTGATTTTTAAGTAACGTTCAAATCCCTCTCTGATATTTTTCCTTTGCACTTATATCAGCCATCAAACTTAAATCACGCATACATTAAATCCAGTTGTGTAACTGCCTAAATCTTATATCACACTGTTTAGTTTGCAACAAATGGGATATTAAAAGTTTGCATGTCTAAAGATAAATCAACGTATGCCTTAAACCAAGCTTTTGCGTTACAGCCAAGACATATTATTGGAAGCAAATTCCAACCTTTCCCATTTTCTGCTTGCAAATGGCTCTACCTTAAATCACGCATATAACACATTTACCTTCCTATAAACTAATAGCTCTCTCTCCCTTTGACCGTGCAACAGTTTAAAACATTCAAGTGCAAGGTTAGAAATTGTTAATTATTTGAAACGGTTAACATTTACCATTCTTATGTGACATGCTAAATCAAGGGTTTCCTTAATCACGTAATATACTCATTTACACTTGCCTCCGCATGTCAGTTTTCTTTCATAAATTAATTCTTAAGTCTAGCCATTTCATTTATTTTAATCAAACTAAATAAGGGATTTAAAGCATGCTGAAATCACGCATTCATATTTACATATTTTTAAACTTTATATGTGGTGTAACTCTCGGTCCCTCCCTTTATTTCATTCCTTTTGTAACTGATGTCATAAACCACTGATTGCTCTTCCTCTGATCTTGCCACAGATCATATTTTTCCAATTTTGCAACGTCCAAATACATTTGTAAACATATTTAATACAAATCAAAATTTATTTAAAAATAAATGAATCATCACACACGTATTCATATTTACACAGTTAAAAATAAAACTGATACTTAAGAAAACAAATAAAACTGAGACGAATCAAATGCATGGTCCAAATATTTGTCAGTATAAAAATCAAGTTTTCTACTAGAAACGTTCGAACCTCTTACCTATTTTTAAAGAATAACTGATGCACTCCTTCCTTTCAGCCATGTAACTCACTGACTTTTGCATTCACACATATTTTCATACAAAGATTTAAACCACTATTTATCAACAAATCAAGGCTTGCAATTCTGGCATCTCGCATAAATTATAACTATTGATTTATCTCCTCCACTGATGTAGCTCATCAGTTACATTCAAACCACTATATATCTATCCCATTCCTTAAATCACGTAAGTAAAAGAAACTGATGCCTCAAAAATTAAGTTTTACTATATAACGTTCGAACTATGCACCTATTCATAGCCTACATACATATCAAAAGTACAATCACACATGAAAAAGCTCTTTAAAAACTGATGCGTTATCTACACTTATGATCCCCATGGAACTTCACAAACATCATCTATATTTACACCAGCTCTTTTTCCCTTCCACTATTCGCTCTGCCTTGCCTCCTTCTTGAGCCCGAGATCTATCAGGTAATAGCATTTTTTCCTTTCGTCCAGATTTGCTTCTTCTTCATTTTCTGTTTTTCTTCATCACCTTGCTCGGCCTCCCCATGTTGTACGAGTTATGTCCATAATTATTGTGTGTAGATCTGTGACTTGTTGTCTAGGCTAGGAAGTTTGGCAAGTCTGCATATGATTATGATATAGATGTTATTAGTTTTAAGTTTTAAACTGGTAGGAACAGACAGTAATTGCGATTTGTTTTAAATTGATAACCACTAATACTTTCATAACTTTGTTCTTTTTAAATTGATAATAACAGATACTATTTGGGTTGTTTTAAAATTGTCAAGAACAGATACTACTTGGTTTTGTTTTAATTCTAATAAGAACAGATACTATTTGATTTTTTTTTTTTTGTTTAAACTGTTAAGAACAAATGATATCAATTTTTGATTTAAACTGATAAGAACAGCTGCACCAAGTTTTTGTTTTTAAATTGATAAGTTGGTAAGTGCAGATGCTACTAAAATACTTTGTTTAACTAAGTAGTTGAAGTGCATAATTGTTCTTGTAATAAAGATATGTACTGAGTATTGCATGCCTCATGTTGCTCCAGTCTTCATTTCCATTTTGTTTGCCTATTTGTATTGCATTTTCTTGGCATTGACTTGTATTCAGTCACATTGCACTGTCCATGCATGATGATCCTCACTTTGCACTTTGAATTGTTGTATGCATTTGAGTTCACCCTCATTCGAATTGTTGCAGTCTTGTACAGGTATTAATAGCTTGTCCCTTATAACCTGGTTGCATTATTGATCCATTTTTTTTTTTTTGACAGTCTGCATTAGTTGGTTTATTTGAGTTGGGTATTTTCACTTGAATTGGTCTTGTGGCAGTTTGCATGTCAAGTTGCACACTACTGTCTTATATTACTTTGATAAAATGTGAAATGTTACATGTTGCTTCGTACCATGCTTTAGTTGTCTGCATCCCATATCTCTGCTCTTACAATATGAACAGACCCTTGAAACCATATGTTATCTTGTTGTTTGAATCATAGCTTGATGTTATATATGTATGTAGATAGTGTGTCTGCTTGTCTGCATTGAGGTTGTATTCATATATACCTGCTACTGTTGCATTATTTGCTTCACTTGAGTTTTGTAACTGTAGCCTATTGGGTTCATTTTGAAACTTTGTATTTTCAAAATTTTTGATATGTTCAGTCTTCATATCCATTCCAGTTTACATTATCTAATATGTTTCAGTTTCATATCTATATTGCATCCATAATGTTGCACTTTGGTCTGGTCATTGTTTTCCTGGGTGTTGAAGTCTTCATCTCCATTTTATGTACTGTTAGTACTTCATCCCTGTTGTGCATGTCTGCATATTTAGTAATACATGCCTGCATATTTAGTTAGTATCAGCCTGGGTAGAAATGGGGAACAACTAGGTTTTAAAAAAAAAAAGAAAAAAAAAAAAAAAAAAAAAAAAAGAGAAAAAAAAAAAAAAGGAAAAAAAAAAAAAAATCTGATGGTGAAGCTGAATTCTAGAAGTAAATATGAGTTAGAAGATAGTTGGGCAACACAAACATGGGCATCTGTAAGTATTCGGATAACAGAGAAATAGGGATAAGTGTTCACCAGTTTTGCATATGACCCGTAGATTTGACATATTTAACTCGAAGCAATATAGGTGCTGACTCGAAGCAACGACTTGCTTGGCCCGAAGCAGTTGAGTTTTTCTCAGGGTAAAAATTTTGGACACAGGGAAGTGTTATGTTCTATTCATGGCGTGAGTTTGCATGGGATACGAGTGTGCACATGTACAAAGTATAGAGTAGGAAAACTTCACCTTCTGTCAGTCAGCCTTTAGAAATTTTGTCGTAGTTTAGTGTTACCCGGTTCTCGTTTAGGGTATGTTTTGGTCACGGTACACGGTGGAGTGGTCGAGCAAAGCAAACAAACCCCGTTCTATTCTCATTTTCTTTGATCGTAAATTTTTAAGTCACGTATTCCATAATTGAAATTTTGTTCTAGATTTGAATCTACGTCAGAAGAATTTGATCGTTATTCTCTGTCGTGCTTTATCGGTGAATCGTCGTTTTGTATTCAAATTTTCTGCAACTTTCAGGTGAGTTTTTCTCACCAGACATATGTACATATATTGTGTAAATTATCGCAAGTGTATGTGTAAACATTCTATTTAGATATTATCTGTCTGTAGTATGATGTAGAATGATGAACCCATTTAAATTGACATCTCATCAGTTATTTATCTGTTATATTATTTCTGCAGTTATATTATTAATTGTTATTTACTGCTTAAATCACCACTGCAAGTTCCCTGTTAAAGTTGGATTGTTATGGGCTGAAATAATGATTATTGTTAAACTAGTCTGTTAACTGCTTAACTGATAACTTGGGATTGCGGGTTTGAAATGATAGAACCCGGGGTTTTGTAAATTACGGGTTGAAATGATATAAATCCGTATCACTTGACCTAGGCTAGAGAACTATATACAGGCCCGTGGTTCTTATAATATTTTCTGAAATATTTAAAAAAATTATTTTGGAAGTTAAATATTTGATTTAATATCTTTAAAGGATTTTATTTTAATTTTTGAATGAGTTATAAATGTTAATAAATAAATAGATAAATAAGTTATATTTGGAAATATTTATTTAGTTAATCAATCTGCTACAGCATTTTTAGAAATGCGGTCTTTTTGAAATTGGACTAGTTTTACCCGTAACTTTAGGTAGCATTTCCTAAGTGCTACAGAATCTAGAATTGATTGTTTTAAAACTCATGGAATTTGAGAAATTTTATTTTATGTTAAGTTTTGGAAAATCTTAAGATATGATATTTATAACTGGATTTTCCTTAATAAATTTAAGATGAATATTCTAGTATTAAGTGAATTTTGAAGATATTAAATGACTAACATTGGGAGTTTATTTATGGAATTTATGGGAATATTCAAGACTAAATAATAAAACATTGATTTGTTGAAAGAATAAAATCCAAACTTAGTTTTGAATAGGAAATACTCCAATTGGGTATATATATATATATAGGAATTGTAACGGATTTGGGGACATAAAGTGATATTTAAATTATGGTTTAAACTTTAAATAAAGAAATATATTTGTAAAACTATATAAATTATCTTCTTCACAAAGTAACCATAAAGTTAAACCATTTATTCTATATACCGTTGAATATCCAAACCATTTGTGTGTTGGGAGTTATGGTTTAAAGTAAAAATTCCAAATATTATGTTTTGAAGATATATTTCAAATATTTGGCTTCCAGATATTATAAATTTTAAGCAGTATGGTTTTTGGAAAGAATTATATTTGAATATAACGATATCATATTGTTTTGGGTTTTAAAATGATATCGTATTTATAGTTTTGAAATGGAAATGTTTATTTTGGTTTTAAAGTATAAAATTGTTTTTAAATGACCACGGGTTATAATAACGATGGGTTGGCAAAGAGACCGGGATCGGATATGGACATACTCTCTGTCGATACCGAAAACCACTTTGACCAACCGTGTACGCGGTGGAGATTCCAGAATGAAGTAGGTCGGTGGTGGCGTTTCCTGTAAGGTAAATACGTGGACCCGACTCCCGTGAGTTGGCATAAGGTGGCTAAAACAGGAGCAATTCCAGGCCAATGAGGTCATTCCTCTGATCGGACGCTCCTCTTCGATATTATACTATGATTTTGGATTGATTCGGTGGCCACCTCTATATTTTGATTTTGGGGAGTTAGTCCGAGGTGGGCGGTAACTGCGGCTACGCGTTTCCACCAGCCTGGATAGCAATTGGTATATCTACCCTGGCATTGCCTAGTTGTGCCGTGTCATCTACCATACCGAGCCTTGTACGAGTTTAGATTTCTCCCGTAGCCCGTGTGGTATCCTCTAGTTGCTTCCCGATCAGGAGGAGCTATGATATTGGATGGACTACTGGGACTATTACGTGTTAAGGTGGAAAATGTAAAGCCTTAATGCTATTTAAAAGTATGTTTATTTTATAAATAGACACTATTATAATAGCGCAATATACTACATAGTAAATAGTTTGACGGATCCTTAGAGGATGGGCGGTCCCAAGCATCCTTTAAGTTACTTGCTCTATATTACAGTACACTTGAATTAGCTTACATTATATAAGTATGTATGTCCTGACTCGAGTGTTATGTTTTATTTTTCGCTCGGGTCAGCCTGAGTTGCAGCTTCAATTTCTTCTCCGTAGCTAGGACACCCAGTAGATCATTCGCGCTGCTGGAAGTTGTTTCAGCCTTTATCTTTTCTGGAATTCAAGACTTTGAAGACTCTATCTCTATTTATGTCTTAAAATTTGTATTGAGGATTATAGACAATGTAAGTTCTGTTTTGTTGAAGTTATATCAGTGGCTTCATGAACCACTAAATTTTTAATTTCCGCTGCGAGATTCTGATATCTGTGTATGTGATTCTGTGATCTATTTATTGTATATTCTGAGTTTTGCCAAATTTATTCTACAACGCAGTATTTTGAACAATTCAAGTCCGACAATGTGCGGATGCGAATGGTTGAAAATATTGGGTCGTTACACAGTCATAGTTATGTTAAATTTTTATTTCACATTAACTGTCAGTTAAATTTACATTTATTTTTGCATATAAACTGCTAGTTTAACGGTTGTTAAATTTATTATTGAATATATATGTAATGACCCTAAACTAAATTAAAATGAAAGTTATATTTACTTTAAGAATTTCTGAAGTTATAAAGAAAATTGGGACTTAAAACAAATATAGTTCCATGTCTAAAGAATTATATGAGTATATGTATTTAAAATATAGGGAATTTTCTATTTAATTTAAGAAGCAAAATACAATGGAAATTTATGAAGTTTCAAATGACTTATATAATCATGCTGAAAGAAGAGAGAATAAATAATCTTGTGTGTGTATAATTTTTATAACATAGATATATAAAGGGGTTGCTGTTTTAAGGGGTGGAATAAAACAATATAGTATGAATAATTATCACATCACATAAATATATATATGAGACAGTGTACATGGTTGAATAAAAATAGAGACTAGGTAGAAAAAAATGCAAGAAGAATATAACCTCCTTAAAATGAGTTCACAGTTTTTATAAAAATATAGCAGAGAATAAAATAAGTAAAAGTCACATGCATATGGCATGAACACAATAGGATCATGGAAATGGCATGCAGTGATAAAAGTGATGCATTCCCGAAATAACCACTAAAGGAAACCAGATGAGAGCAATTCCAAATAAGGACCACACAGTGTAATGATTTGTGCATGAACACCTAGGGGCATCAAGGGGATTACCCATTTCCTTAAAACCCTAAAATAGCTTTATAAAACCTGTACACCATCATGCCTATCATTCTCCCAGAATCAAGGTAAAACAAAAAAAAAAAATAGAAGAAATATAGGTATGCAGTTCTGAAGGGATTTGCTGAGTAGAGGAGCAAGATAGTAAAGGAAAATACTAGGTGAGCAATAATCCATTTTATGCAGTGGCATTAAGTCCTCTGGTAGGCAGCCTAAAAGTATTATAAGAATTATTTAAATCTTTGAAATGGCTTGATATGGATGAAATGGATGTTTGTTGTGCATTTCTGTTTGGAGTTTTGTATGATAGTTTTTCCAAGCCAAGATGGTTTGAGCATTTTTAATTCTGTTTTTATTATTGTTAAGTATGGATCTAAATTATTTAGAACATAGGCAGCAAGATGAAGATCTAGCTCATGTTTATATTCTAAATAATAAGGTAGGAGGCTTTTCTGAGTTTTTTATGGATTTTATTAACAAACACCTCTGTCCATATTTCTTCAATAAAATAGTAGGATCATGATGCTTAAGTTATTTTTGGAAAGATCACACACATGCTGTAAATCTCTGCAGTAAGAAAAGTTAAATGGATAACAAGGATTGTACTAGAAAGTATTTATGTTTTTCTGAAACATGAATGGGTTGAAGGTTTTTATGAATAAACTATAAGCAAGGGCTTAATAAGTTAAGCAGAAAACTGGAGGGGGAGTTTATTAAATTAATAAACTCTATGATTAAATAAAATAAAATTAAATAGGTCATTTGGGGTTAGTCAATGATCTGCTTGCTTCAGGTGGGAGGAAGTATATGCATGGTGCAAGTGCACCCTGAGGCCTTTGTGTGTTGGAAGAAAAAAAAATAAAACAAATTGGGTGATTCCCTCACAATGCATACTTGTGTTCATATGACAAGGGGATTTAGACCATAAAATAAAATGGGGTATAGGCTATAAATCTCTGGGTTATAAACATCTGGTCAGGGATTTAAATTTATCAGGGTTAATATATGATGCCCTGATTAGAAATACTAGGAGAAATATAGGAGGACATAACTTGGGACCATTTACGTAAAAATGATGTATAGAATGATGTATGACTTACTGAACATCTGATTGGATTGATGCATTGCTTGTTGATTATTTGTTGAATGAATGTTTGTATCCTTGAAAATATCTGGCAATATTCACTATTATGCAAGTTTACAATCTGCTAGATTTAAACAAGTATTTTTTTTAGGTTCATAAAAATTGTAAACATATGTATAAAATCTATTAATGTTCATTCCAGTGTAAGCTGACCCTTTTGGTTGCCTTGCAAACATCTGGGTGTCTCAAATAAATGGGGCAGCTCAATGATTTGCATGCAGGTAAGTAAGAGTGACATGATGGATGAAGGAGGCATTAGCTGCTAGTATAAATAAGAGAAACATTGCTTGTATTTGCAGATTGCTTGTAGTGAGAGACCTGGTTATTATTAGTAATTAAAGTTAATAGTGGGGATATTTTTTTGGGTGCTTGGATTATGACATGTATCTAACTAAAACTGTGATGAATGAATTCTTATGGCAAGTAACTAGATGATGCTTTTTATAAAATGTTTGGTTATCTTTTAGGGGACTGAGAAAACTGATATATCACATCAATATGATATGTGTGCATGTCAGTCCCTGGTTCTTTTGTTTGAAACTGATTTGTGTTTTAATAATGGCAATTAAGATTGGCAGGTGAACTGATTTACTAGAAAATGAAAATGAGCTTACAAGTTTTGAATAAAAATAGGATGATGTATGGCCAGTAACAGATATTGGTTAATACATAAACTATGAGAAATATCTCTGATCAATATTTATGCATTTAATTTCGAAATAAAAAAGGTTTTAAAAGAAATGGATTTGGAAACATTTTTGTTTTGTGTTGAAAACCTGGGAAAAGTGAATTCTCAGAAAAACTTTTATATGATGAAAGAAAACTGGTGATAGGAAAAAGTGTTTGCAGGAATTGTTTGCATAAGAAATATGGCCCTGAAAGCTGTAAGTGTAGGAACATGACCAGCCTAGATGGTTAAAGGTCAAACCCTTATAGCCTGAAATCACTTCACTACAGTTCATGTTGTGCAAGTGTTTCCAGCTCGAAGAAAGTGATATAAAAACTCCAAGTTTTTGAAATACAAACTCGAAGCATACCAGTATACATTTCCAACCTATCTGAAAAATGCAGTGCAAATATAATTGTTCAACCTGAAATAAAAATGTGATTGTGAAACCAGATTTGCATGTTTATATTAGCAATTGTACTTCTCTCAGTTACACTTCTCAACACTTAAATACTGCATTAGGTGATAATAGACATATATAGGCAGAAAGAGTAGAAAATTAAGAAAAGAAAATGCTAAGGTGCACTGTACTTTGCACTACCAATCCCATATGCATTGAGCCTGTTGTAAATATCATCCCATACAAAACAAAAGAAGCAAACATATCATCAAATATGTAGATCTGTTTTAAGGTGAATCAAGAACTGATATAAATATATTGGTAATTCAGGATCTTGGGAAAAGAATCTATGAATTTTCTAAATATTCAAACTCAACATCATGGGATTTAAATATATATATTCCTTTTGCAAAAAAAGAAGAAAAGAAATCTATGTGTGAAAATTTAAAGGGGTCACCACAGTTGGTATCAGAGCTATGTTTTAAATAACATAGTAAACATTATTGTATGTATATGGATGATTGAATGCATTGATTGAATTCTTAGGGTTGGATGTTTTTGTATGACTGAATGAAATGTATGCTTGAGATACATGTATAGGGTACACCTAAATAAAATAAATAAACAAAGTAAAGATATTAAGAATAATGGGGGTAAATAAACTAACTTAAAAATTATATCTATAGCATTATGGTACGACCAAGACATCACACAGGTGCAGGACCATCACGTGAGCCACCTGTGATAAGCATGGAGGATTTTGTAAGGGCTTTGAGGGATGGAATGGCACCAAGGCAAGATAATCCTCATGAGGAGCTCTCCAAACTGCTTAAGACTTGTACCAATTTAGGAGGAAAGGATTTTGAAGGCACTGAAGGAGCTATGGGTGTTCAAATGTGGATAAGGACTATGGAGAGGGTCTTTACAGATATGTAAATCAATGACCAAAGGAAGAGACAAATAGCTTCAAGGAAATTGAAAGGGGTTGCACTGGATTGGTGGGAGGTTGTGATAGCAGGAAGGCAAGAGAATACCATCACTTGGAATGATTTCAAGGTCATGCTTGAGGCAAGATTTGTCCCAGCATCTGCCAAAGCCACACTGCTAGAAGACTTTATTAGGTTAAGGCAAGGAGGCATGAGTGTGAATGAGTACACTCAGAAGTTTGAAGCATTGTCCAAATATGGAATGGTGTTGATAGGGAATGCAGAAGCAAAGAATGCAAGGTACATTCAAGGCCTGAACCCCAATCTATCCAGGGCAATGTTGCCATACAAAGATAAAACCTTTGATCAAGTGATTGATCTAACTCTCTCATTTGAGCAACATGACACCACAAGAGAGAAAATCAGGAACATGAAGCTCAATAAGAAGAAGGGAGGTCAGAATAAAGTGCAACCTTATGACAAGAGAAATGCAAGTAAAGGAGTTAAGAAGGGGGAAGGAGCAATAGCACCTGAAAGCAAGAAATTCACTCATTGTTTTAATTGTGGAAAAGCTGGACATTATAGTAACCAATGCCCTGACCCTAAAATACCAAAAGGAAGCTGCTATAACTGTGGGAAGATAGGACATTTAAAGAAGGACTGCCCAGAGACTCATAAGAAAACAGCAAGGGTAGGAGCTTTGGCAACAAACACCACTGAAAATGTTGGGCAACTTGAAGGTATAATTCTAATCAATACCCAACCAATATCAGTAGTATATGACACTGGTGCCTCACATTCACTAATATCTTTGGAAATTGTAAAGAAGTTAGCACTTGTTTGTGTTTCTATTGAACAACCCTTAACTGTACACAGCGCCATAGGGAGTCATTGTATATTAAGAATGAAGTGTATGGTTCTGAAATTAATTATAGGGGGTTATGGCTTTGATTCAGATCTATATACTTTAAATTATCCAGGTATTGGGATTATTTTGGGGGTAGATTGGTTAATGAAAAATAAAGCAATTTTAAATTTAGAAAATCTTACTATTTCTTTGGAGACAAATGAAGGCAAAAGAATTACAGTTCTAAGTGAAATAGCAAAGAACACATGTTTTAATAAAATTTGGAGTATGAATGAAATTCAAAAGGAATTAAAAATAGAGGAAATTCCAGTAGTTAATGAATACATAGATGTGTTTGGAGAAGTGAGAGGCATTCCTCAGAATAGACCAGTTGAATTTAAAATAAAGTTAATGCCAGGAACAAATCCAATCATTAAAAAGCCTTATAGGATGGGTCCAAAAGAACTGGTAGAATTAAAACATCAACTAGAAGAATTAGAAGAGAAAGGATTCATAAGATCAAGTAGTTCCAGTTGGGGTTCCCCAGTGCTCTTTGTTAAGAAGCATGATGGAACAATGAGGTTATGTGTGGATTATAGGGATTTAAACAAGGTAACCATTAAAAATAAGTACCCACTGCCTAGAATAGATGATCTATTTGATCAATTGCATTGAGCTAAAATATTTTCAAGGTTAGATTTAGCCTCTGGATTTCACCAAATGAAAGTTGCAGAGGAAAGCATTGAGTACACAGCCTTTAACACAAGGTATGGCCTATATGAATTTTTAGTAATGCCATTTGGCTTGACCAATGCTCCCTCCTATTTTGTAGATTTGATGAATAGAATTTTTAGAGACTTTTTGGTTAAATTTGTTCTAGTATTTATAGATGATATATTAATTTACTCAAAGACGGAAAATGATCATGCTATGCATCTACACCTAGTATTATCCAGACTTAGAGAACATGAATTAAAAGCCAAGTATTCAAAATGTACATTTTGGCAACATGAAGTAAAATTCTTAGGACACATAGTGTCACAGCAAGGGGTAAGTGTGGATCCAAGCAAAGTGATTGCAGTTCAATCATGGAGTAGACCCAGAACAGTGACTGAGGTGAGATCATTCTTAGGATTGGCAGGGTACTATAGAAGGTTCATCAAGGATTTTTCAAGAATAGCCACACCAATGACCAAGTTGACAAAAAAGAACCAACCATATGTGTGGACTGAGCAGTGTGAACAAGCTTTTGAGAAATTGAAGCAAGCACTGGTGGAAGCTCCTGTTTTGCAAATCCCAGAAGTAAATGAAGGATTGGTTGTATATACTGATGCTAGTGGGTCTGAGTTAGGTGCAGTGCTTATGCAACATGGCAAGGTAGTGGCATATGCATCAAGACAGCTTAAACCCAATGAAACCAAATATGCAACTCATGATCTAGAATTAGCTGCAATAGTGTTTGCATTAAAACTTTGGAGGCATTATTTGCTTGGAGCAAAATTTGAATTATTCACAGACCATCAAGCATTGAAGTATTTATTTTCTCAAATAGATTTGAATATGAGACAAGCAAGGTGGATGGAATTTCTAGCTGCATATGATCTAGATATTTTGTACACCCCTGGAAAAGCCAATAGGGTGGCAGATGCCTTGAGTAGGCATCAAGTTAGGTTAGCAAGTCTAATGATTGATGAATTTAAAAACCTAATAATGCTTGGGGAGGCAGATATATATAGCAAGAATGAAAAGAATTTTAGTGAGCATGATGATATGGTAGAATATGGTACACTAGGATTGATTACAGTGAAATCTAATCTAGTGGAGAAAATTGGTAGCATGCAAGACCAAGATAAGGATTTGAAGGAGAAGAAGGAAATGTTACTTAGCAACATTGAGTTGGAAAATTTTAAAATAGATCACAAGGGGTATTTGAGGAAGAATGAGAAGCTGTGTGTACCAGACATTGCAGAGTTGAAGGAAGAAATCATGAATGAGCATCACAAAACCAAGTACACCATACACCCTGGTGGTACTAAAATGTATCATGATTTAAAAAGAAGCTACTGGTGGCTAGGAATGAAACAAGCAGTGGCAAGATATGTGGCAAAGTGTTTCACTTGTCAGCAAATTAAAGCAGACTACCAAAAGCCCTCTGGCATGTTGCAATCTTTGGAGGTACCTCAGTGGAAATGGGAAAGTATTTCCATGGACTTTGTGGATGGTTTGCCTAGAACTAAGAAAGGCAATGATAGTATATGGGTAATTGTTGATAGACTAACCAAATCATTTCACTTTGTCCCTGTCAGGTCAGATAGAAATGCATCTAAGCTTGCACAATTATTTGTTAAGGAAGTGGTAAGGCTACATGGCATACCCAAGACCATTGTAAGTGATAGAGACACTTTGTTCACCTCAAGATTTTGGGAAGCTTCCAAGAAGCAATGGGAACTCAACTATGCTTAAGTACTGCCTACCATCCTCAAAGTGATGGGCAGACAGAAATAGTAAATAAAATATTGGAGGATCTATTAAGAGCATGTGTGCTTGACTTTGGGGGTAACTGGGAGGATCACATTCATTTGGCAGAGTTTACATATAACAGTAGCTACCAGTCAACAATAGGAATGGCACCCTTTGAAGCCTTGTATGGGAGACCCTGCACATCTCCTGCCCGTTGGTTGGATATGGGAGAGGGTATACTACTAGGACCAGATCATGTTAAAGAAACCTCCAACATGATTGAGTTAATTAGACAGAGAATGAAGACAGCACAATCAAGACAAAAGTCTTATGCAGATAAAAGAAGAAAGCCAATGGAGTTTAAGGTAGGAGAGTATGTTTTTCTAAAGGTATCACCAATGAGAAAGGTGTTCAGGTTTGGGAAATCTGGTAAGTTATCACCAAGATTTGTAGGGCCATATGAAATTATGCAAAGAATTGGTGCTATGGCCTATAAACTTAAGTTACCTGAGGAGTTGAGTGGTGTGCATCTAGTGTTTCATGTTTCTCAATTAAGAAAATGGGTGCATGATGAAGGAGCAATTCTGGAGTCACCTACTCAAATTCAAGTCCAAAAGAATTTGGTCTATGCAAATGAACCAGTAGGGATAGTTGCCAAGGAGGAGAAAAAGTTGAGGAACAAGGTGATCAAACTGGTAAAAATTCAATGGAGCTTGGACACCAATGATTGTACATGGGAGGTGGAGAACAAAATGAGGGCTAAATACCCCAACTTGTTTACTGATGGAGAGGTATGTTTAAGTAGTTTATGATGATTCTCTGAATATTCTTATGCATTGCTTGCTTTCATAAAAATGTGAGTATGGGGTTATGGAATTAAAATAGACTATGGATTAGCATTTTTATTTGGAGAAATTAGGAGAAATTATGGGGACATAATTCCTTTAAGGGGGAGGGTATGTAATGACCCTAAACTAAAATAAAATGAAAGTTATATTTACTTTAAGAATTTCTGAAGTTATAAAGAAAATTGGGACTTAAAACAAATATAGTTCCATGTCTAAAGAATTATATGAGTATATGTATTTAAAATATAGGGAATTTTCTATTTAATTTAAGAAGCAAAATACAATGGAAATTTATGAAGTTTCAAATGACTTATATAGTCATGCTGAAAGAAGAGAGAATAAATAATCTTGTGTGTGTATAATTTTTATAACATAGATATATAAAGGAGTTGATGTTTTAAGGGGTGGAATAAAACAATATAGTATGAATAATTATCACATCACATAAATATATATATGAGACAGTGTACATGGTTGAATAGAAATAGAGACTAGGTAGAAAAAAATGCAAGAAGAATATAACCTCCTTAAAATGAGTTCACAGTTTTTATAAAAATAGAGCAGAGAATAAAATAAGTAAAAGTCACATGCATATGGCATGAACACAATAGGATCATGGAAATGGCATGCAGTGATAAAAGTGATGCATTCCCGAAATAACCACTAAAGGAAACCAGATGAGAGCAATTCCAAATAAGGACCACACAGTGTAATGATTTGTGCATGAACACCTAGGGGCATCAAGGGGATTACCCATTTCCTTAAAACCGTAAAATAGCTTTATAAAACCTGTACACCATCATGCCTATCATTCTCCCAGAATCAAGGTAAAACAAAAATAAAATAAAATAGAAGAAATATAGGTATGCCGTTCTGAAGGGATTTGCTGAGTAGAGGAGCAAGATAGTAAAGGAAAATACTAGGTGAGCATTAATCCATTTTATGCAGTGGCATTAAGTCCTCTGGTAGGCAGCCTAAAAGTATTATAAGAATTATTTAAATCTTTGAAATGGTTTGATATGGATGAAATGGATGTTTGTTGTGCATTTATGTTTGGAGTTTTGTATGATAGTATTTCCAAGCCAAGATGGTTTGAGCATTTTTAATTCTGTTTTTATTATTGTTAAGTATGGATCTAAATTATTTAGAACATAGGCAGCAAGATGAAGATCTAGCTCATGTTTATATTCTAAATAATAAGGTAGGAGGCTTTTCTGAGTTTTTGATGGATTTTATTAACAAACACCTCTGTCCATATTTCTTCAATAAAATAGTAGGATCATGATGCTTAAGTTATTTTTGGAAAGATCACACACATGCTGTAAATCTCTGCAGTAAGAAAAGTTAAATGGGTAACAAGGATTGTACTAGAAAGTTTTTATGTTTTTCTGAAACATGAATGGGTTGAAGGTTTTTATGAATAAACTATATGCAGGGGCTTAATAAGTTAAGCAGAAAACTGGAGGGGGAGTTTATTAAATTAATAAACTCTATGATTAAATAAAATAAAATTAAATAGGTCATTTGGGGTTAGTCAATGATCTGCTTGCTTCAGGTGGGAGGAAGTATATGCATGGTGCAAGTGCACCCTGAGGCCTTTGTGTGTTGGAAGAAAAAAAAATAAAACAAATTGGGTGATTCCTTCACAATGCATACTTGTGTTCATATGACAGGGGGATTTAGACCATAAAATAAAATGGGGTATAGGCTATAAATCTCTGGGTTATAAACATCTGGTCAGGGATTTAAATTTATCAGGGTTAATATATGATGCCCTGATTAGAAATACTGGGAGAAATATGGGAGGACATAACTTGGGATCATTTATGTAAAAATGATGTATAGAATGATGTATGACTTACTGAACATCTGATTGGATTGATGCATTGCTTGTTGATTATTTGTTGAATGAATGTTTGTATCCTTGAAAATATCTGGCAATATTCACTATTATGCAAGTTTACAATCTGCTAGATTTAAACAAGTATTTTTTTTAGGTTCATAAAAATTGTAAACATATGTATAAAATCTATTAATGTTCATACCAGTGTAAACTGACCCTTTTGGTTGCCTTGCAAACATCTGGGTGTCTCAAATAAATAGGGCAGCTCAATGATTTGCATGCAGGTAAGTAAGAGTGACATGATGGATGAAGGAGGCATTAGCTGCTAGTATAAATAAGGGAAACATTGCTTGTATTTGCACATTGCTTGTAGTGAGAGACCCGGTTATTATTAGTAATTAAAGTTAATAGTGATGATATTTTTCTGGGTGCTTGGATTATGACATGTATCTAACTAAAACTGTGATGAATGAATTCTTATGGCAAGTAACTAGATGATGCTTTTTATAAAATGTTTGGTTATCTTTTTGGGGACTGAGAAAACTGATATATCACATCAATATGATATGTGTGCATGTCAGTCCCTGGGTCTTTTGTTTGAAACTGATTTGTGTTTTAATAATGGCAATTAAGATTGGCCAGTAAACTGATTTACTAGAAAATGAAAACGAGCTTACAAGTTTTGAATAAAAATAGGATGATGTATGGCCAGTAACAGATATTGGTTAATACATAAACTCTGAGAAATATCTCTGATCAATATTTATGCATTTAATTTCAAAATAAAAAGGGTTTTAAAAGAAATGGATTTGGAAACATTTTTGTTTTGTGTTGAAAACCTGGGAAAAGTGAATTCTCAGAAAAACTTTTATATGATGAAAGCAAACTGGTGGTAGGAAAAAGTGTTTGCAGGAATTGTTTGCATAAGAAATATGGCCCTGAAAGCTGTAAGTGTGGGAACATGACCAGCCTAGATGGTTAAAGGTCAAACCCTTATTGCCTGAAATCACTTCACTACAGTTCATGTTGTGCAAGTGTTTCCAGCTCGAAGAAAGTGATATAAAAACTCCAAGTTTTTGAAATACAAACTCGAAGCATACCAGTATACATTTCCAACCTATCTGAAAAATGCAGTGCAAATATAATTGTTCAACCTGAAATAAAAATGTGATTGTGAAACCAGATTTGCATGTTTATATTAGCAATTGTACTTCTCTCAGTTACACTTCTCAACACTTAAATACTGCATTAGGTGATAATAGACATATATAGGCAGAAAGAGTAGAAAATTAAGAAAAGAAAATGCTAAGGTGCACTGTACTTTGCACTACCAATCCCATATGCATTGAGCCTGTTGTAAATATCATCCCATACAAAACAAAAGAAGCAAACATATCATCAAATATGTAGATCTGTTTTAAGGTGAATCATGAACTGATATAAATATATTGGTAATTCAGGATCTTGGGAAAAGAATCTATGAATTTTCTAAATATTCAAACTTAACATCATGGGATTTAAATATATATATTCCTTTTGCAAAAAAGAAAAAATAAGAAATCTATGTGTGAAAATTTAACGGGGTCACCACAGTAAACTGTAGTTAATACATGTTATTTATTACCTGTATAATTTATATGCTCTATATAGATGATTGTTTAAATTGGATGATGATTGCAAATAATGGTTGATGATTGATATTTGGATGAATGGATGCTATATTTATATTGTATAAACTGCAAGTCATCATGCATTTTCATTTCATTCGGGATTGTGGTTTGAAATGATATACAACCGCATTTTTATTTTAAATTGCGGATTGAAATGATAAACATCCGTATCACTTGACCATAGGGTAGAAAATTTTATACAGGCACCGCGGTATATATATAAAATTATTTTTGAAATGTTTTACTATGGTTTTGTAAAGCTATATATATATGGTTTATGGGATATTGATTTGGTTATTTATGTATATAGTAAATTTTCAGCTTTTAAGCTTTGTATAAATTTGATTTGAAGTATAAAATAAATTTTGATTTTTGAGATCGAATACGATTAAGAATTTATTTAAAATTAAATTTCTGGAGTTTTATTGACTTAAAAGAGAACAAGGTTGGAAGATGAATATTAAGTTAAATTGAAATTTAATGAAAAGTTAGAATTTTAAAAGGATATGATTTTTATAACTTGTTTTTGTGTAGAGTGATTTAAATGAATATCAAGTTGATTTAAATGAATATTTATAATAAACTAAAAGATTTTCCAGTCACGTGAAGTTAAAGGTTTCTTCAATTATATTAAATTCATTAAGTAAAGTTTTCAAGTTAAAAAAAAAATAGTAATTGAATTTAATATATATGGATTTGTCAAATGAATTGTTTTTGAAATGGTGAAATATTTAAAGCTTTGAACATAAGAATTTAAATGGTATTTGGAAGTTTAAATCGATATTTGAAAATTATTTGTGAAATCTAAAGAATCTATCTTGTTTTATAAAGGTAATTTAATATTTAACCATTTAAGAAATGAAAACTTGTTTCAAAGTCATGATTTTCAAGGAAGTATAATTTGAAAATATTATATTCAACAGTTTCGATTTCTAAGTACTTTTCTTTGAAAATCCTATGATTTTGGAAAAGAATATATTGGAAAATAAAAAAATGATATCATATTTATATGAATGTGAAATGGATATTATATTCTGGTTTAAAAGGATAAGTTATTTTAAAAGACCGCGGTGTTATAATAACGTTTGGTTGTTAAAGAGACCGAGATCGGAAGTTGTCATACTCTCTGCCAACTTTGAAAATCCCTTTAACAACCGTGTACGCGGTGGAGATTCCAGAATGAAGTAGGTTGGTGACGGCATTTCCTATAAGGTAAATGCGTGGACCCAACTCCCGTGAGTTGGCATAAGGTGGCTAAAACAGGAGCGATTCTCGGGCCAATGAGGTCATTCCTCTGATCGAACGCACTCCTTCGATACTATACTCTGACTTTGGATTGATTCGGTGGCCACTATTGATTTCTTTGATTTTGGGGGTGTTTGTTCGAGGTGGGCGGTAGCTGCGCGCTGCGCGTTTCCACCAGCCCGGATAACAATTGGTATATCTACCCTGGCATTGCCTAGTTGTGCCGTGTCACCCACCCTAGTGCGCCTTATACGAGTTTCTATTTGTGTCGTACCTATGGAGTATCCTCTGGTAGCCTCCCGATCAGGAGGTATTATGGTACTGTATAGACTATTGGCATTATTCGTGTTAAGGGCTATATGGGTAACCCCTTAACGCTATTAAAAAGTAAGTTTATTTTATAAATAGACACTATTATTATAGCGCGATATACTACATAGTAAATAGTTTAACGGATCCTTAAGAGATGTAAATCCCGAGCATCTCTTGAGTTACTGCACTCATATTTATTTCTATTAATTTAACTTACATAAGATCTTTTAGTTCTGACTCGAGTGTTTTGTCTTTTCAATTCGCTCGGGTCAGTCCGAGCGGTTCAGGATTTGAAGACTTTATTTCTGGAGTACGAAGACGAATATTTCATTATTAGTATTATATTATATGGTTCCACTACACACTGTATTCCGCTGCATTGGTATTTATTGGTATGTGAACTCTGATATTTATTGTATAAGAAGAATCAAATGTTTTGTAAACAGTTTTATGAACTGTATATTTATTATTATATTTTATCCTTCCGCTGTGAGATTCTGTTTAGTTTTTCTCTTCTCTGTTTTTCTTATTTACCCATAACAATCCGCCCTTCCGTATGGTTTGAATCGACATGTGTGTCGATTTTAAATCATGCGAGAAGGCGGGACGTTACAGTCTCAGAGAAGGGTGTTAAGCTAAGAGAATAAATTCTCCGCCACCAACAAAGATATTTTTGAAAGAAATCAGCTTTATACCTCAATTTGTAATGTCAGATATACAATCCATACAAGTCTGTTTCGGGCTCGAACAGAACCGAAGACACTTCCAAAGATGTAACAGCCCGATATTTTCAACCATTCGCATCCATTATAAGTGTATAGGTAGACACTCATGCCGGAATTGGATTGCTCAAAATACCGCGTTGTAAATAAAAATTTGGCAAATCTCAGGATATACAGTAAATAAAAATCACAGATCACAGACACAGAGTATATAAAAAATGCAGCGGAAGAAAAAGAGATAGTAGTTCATGAAGCTACTATATAAATATGAGATACATCAGAGTTAAATAAGATACAACAGAAGAGTAACAGGATACATCAGGTACAAATCAGATACATCACTGAACCACTAGATACTGAAACAAAATAGATGGCTGGATCTTCAAGGAAAGCTCCAACGCCGAAGGTGAATCTTGAATGCTAACTCAATCAATCTGACTCGAGCGTAAAGCAAAACACAAAACACTCGAGTCAGAACATAAATACTTATAAACTATAAATCAACTCAAGTGAACAGTAACAAAATGCATCAGTAACTTAAAGGATGCTTGGGACCGCCCATCCTCTAAGGATCCGTTAAACTATTTACTATGTAGTAATATACGCTATATACGGTTGTGTCTAATCAGTAAAGTATAATCATATAGAAAATAGCGTTAAGGGGATGGTGAACCTTAACGCGGTCGGATCTTTAAAACCAAAATCGTAGTGGGCTCGATATAAGGATATGACACGGCACGCGAGGCAATGCCAGGGTGGATACACCGTTTGCACTCCCGAACCGGTGGTGACGGCAAGCCAGCAGCTTCCGCCCACCTCGAACAATAACCCCGAATCAAAGTGGCGCCACCGAATCGAATCACAACAGTAATAGAATGGTTTCCGATGGAGCATGCTCGATGAAAGGGTGCGACCCTTTGTGTAGCCCGGTATAGCTCCTGTTTTAGTCATATATGCCAACTCACGGGAGTTGGGTCCACGTAATATACCTCGAGAACGTCGCCACCATCCTACTTCATTCTGGAATCTCCACCACGTACACAGTTGTTAAAGTGGTTTTCGATATTGGCCGGCAATAAGACAATATCCGATCCCGGTCTCTTTAACAACCAATCGTTATTATAACCCGTAGTTATAACTTTAAAACAATATTTTATACTTCAAAATAAAATATCCTTTTCAATCCAAATCTTTATCAAAATAAAGATTAAATCATTTCCAAAACCATTTCAATATATCATCGTAAAATATCCTTCAATACAAATATTTATAAAAATAAATATCAAGTCATTTCAACCATTTCAATATATTAAATTTTCATACCCTTTCAACACTACCTTTCAAATCATTTTAATATATCAAAATATCATAACCTTTCAAAGTTTCAGTTCCAAAATATCATAGCTTTCAGAACTTCTTTGTAAATCATGTTAATATCAAAATGTCATATCTTTCAAACTCCGTTTTCAAATCATTTAATATCAAAAATATCATATCTTTCAAAACTTCGTTTCAAATCATTTTAATATATCAAAATATCATATCCTTTCAAAACTTTGTTTCAAATCATTATTCATTTTATTCAATCTAAAATACCATTTCAATTCGTATTTCAAAACAGTTTATATTCCAAAAATTCTTTTTTATCATTTCAATGAAGTTATTATGTTTAATAATTAAATTATTAAATTTCCAAAAATTTCAACTTCCAAAGTTTATTTATTCACTTAAGTTTATCAAAACCGTGAAAATTCACTTTTCGCAATATTTAGAAAACTTATACGGAAAGTTACATTCAAAACAGTTCAATTTAACAAAAGACAGCATTTTAAAATGTTATACTAGGTTTCCTTAAATTTCGAATAACTTAGTTAAATTCAAAAATTATAGCACTTACAAAGATTGCTATAATAGCTTTTAATTCAATTTAGCTTTTTAGTTCATTATCATCAACTACAGCGTTTACAAATGCTGTAATATCATTTACATTGTAATTAATAACATTTCAAAAATGCATTCAATTAACTTCAAATATTCAATAAAATTTCTCAACCAATTATATTTTTATTAAAAACATTTTTAACTTATAAAATCATACATTTTCACATTTTTAAACATCATTTAATTTTCCTCAAGTTCATGATTTTATAAAGTTAAATTTCCATTCAAAAATCAAGATTTAATAATAATTCACTTATTAAAATGCAATGTTGAATTTTTAAAATCCATTACATTAAATTTCAACTTAACACTTAAGTTCAAATTCTCAAATATAACTTTTTTTTATTTTTATTTACTTAACTAAAAGTTCACTTTTACGTCAATTTCATAAATTTCCAGTTTTAGTTATATTTCAAAATTTCAACTTACAATATTCATTCATTTCACATTTCAACTTTATTAAAATCATTAATATGATATAAAAATCACTTTAAATTTATTTAAATTCAAATTATCATAAATTTATCATAATTTCATATTCACTTAAATTTCCAATTATAATTAAGTCAAATTTTCCAAAATAACTTACGTTCAAAATTTTCTAACTTTTCATTAATTCATTTCACTTACAATTGTTCAGAAAATCAATAATAATTTACCAAAATCCTTTTTTTTATCATTAAATTTAAAATAAAAATATTATAATAATTAAATTTCTAAAATATTTAAAATTTTAGAAAAACATATTTTAACTACGGGCCTGTATATAATTTTCTACGCTAGGTAAAGTGATATGGGTAATATATCATTTCAACCCATAATTTACAAAGGAAATCCAGGTTTTATCATTTCAAACCCGCAATCCCAAGTCAAAATGAAAAATTTAAAACCATTCAGGCCTATCATTTCAGCCCGTAACATTTTTTTTCTAATAGGGAACTTGCAGTGTGATCATATGCAGAAATAATATAAACAAGGTCAATATCACAATATACAGTCATATATCAGATGTCTGGTGAAAATTAACAGTTTTAACATGATAATAACATGGCATAGTCTATCATATGATCATCATTAACTTGCATAAACATTTTATATTACTAAACACTTGTCATCAATTCACTTTTTCATAAGTATAAATGTCAGAGTGAGAAAGACTCACCTTTCAAGCTGAAGACCAAAACAACAAGCACAAGAGCGATTCCAAAAGCACGACAAGCACGATTTGAATTGAATGAATGGAAAGCCTTGATAATGATCTTGTATACAACAAATAGCAAGACCATATAAACATATGCGTACAATACAAAACAGCATTGAAACTTATTGAAATAAAACAACAATGGACAAGATGATTTTACCATGCCTCAATCACTTCAACGCTTGGCCTAAGGGACACTTATGCTCGGTTATGATGATGCTTTGGCCCAGGTATGGAATCATATAGGTCAGGTTTTGATATGGTTTGGATCTGGTTTGGACCTAGAAGGTACGGCTACATGGCAAGAGCAAGGTGGAGGTTACAAGGCATGAGAATACAAAGGGTTAAGGCAAACAAGTTGGTTTTTGGTGCACATATGGGTTCGGCCTTAACTGATGTTTGAAAAAAAAAAATTAAAATAACATAAAAAAAATAACAGGGAATTAGGCTGAAGGGAAAACCTGAGAACACTTTTTGTCTGAAGGACAGAAGTTTTAAAATTTAGCCTGAAGGACAAAAAATGATATATTCATATTGCATTGTACAACCATAATGCTATATTCATATAGCATTACACAGCTGCTTGTTTGTGTATGCAGAAACTTATAAAATTGTGTTGTATATAGCATTATAGATGTGTAATGCTATATGAATATAGCATTATGGATGTGTAATGCTATATGAATATATCATCATTTGTCCTTCATGCTAAATTTTAAAACTTCTGTCCTTCAGACTAAAAGTATTCTCAGGTTTTTCCTCCAGCCTAATTCCCTCAAAAAATAAAGTCAATTTAAAAATATAAGCAAAATCTAGGGTTGTTACACTCTCCCCCACTCAAAACCTTTTCGTCCCCGAAAAGGGATGAGGTACGGGAAAGCACAGAAAAAGATAAAGTGAAATAAGATTGAGACAAGATAACAAGGAGATTGAAATTATACCTGATAACTATTGTTATAGGTAAGTTTAACAAGGTGCAGATTTATCAAAGATTATACAAAGATTTCTAAACAGAAAGATTATAGAAAGATGCCCATACCAGTCTGTAGTAAGATAAGAATAATAAGGACAACAAAATGATAATTTGAAAAACAAAATAAGGAAATAAATTTGAAAGCATGGAAATTTCAACTTAATTTTTTTTTATAAGTTAAATAAATCGTTAACTATCTCAAATTTCATTGTTTTATTATCCAATCATCTTAAATTAACAATTTTTAAAACCATGGGTTTGAAAAATAATCATTTATTACACTCGCAATGTATTTAATAAATTTTATTCTTCTTTATTCCTAATCAAAATTAAATTTATTCCTCTCAATATATTTATCACTCATGTTAAATATATTTACACTTTTTTTTATAACTACTTCCTTTTATTCTTAGTTCTTTTAACATCATTTTATTTTAAGTCATTCAATTACCCTTTATTATATTTACCTCTGTTAATCATTTTATAATTAAAATTTAAGTGTATAACATTTATTATAACTACTCAAATTTTATTTATAAAATCTTTTTATATCGTATATTATCCAATTACATTTTTAACTTCTGAAATTTTGGTAAGTTATATTTGAATGCAATTGTATTATACAAATAAAATTTCCAATTCAATCATTTCAAGCTTAAATCATTTATTCAAAAAAAAAATTCTTTTTATAATTGAAATTATTCTTTAAAATAGAATTTAAGAATTAAATTTCCGATTTCTTCAGACCATTTAGAGATAAGAAATAATATATATACATATATAATATGTCAAATCAAATTTCAATCATATATATATATATATATATTATAAATCAAGTCATATTTTAGAAATTCAAATCGATTTAATTTCCCAAAACAAAGCTGTAGCAAGACTACAGAACAGTCTCTTAACTTCGAAACTCGAAAATGAACGTCGATGATGTCGCGATCATCACCGTAGTTATTTTCCAGCGACAAAGAGAAGAGCACTAATTTTAAACCTTTAAAATTTATTGAAAACAAATTCTATTCAAAATATTTTAAATAATATAACCTTTTAAAACTTTAAACCAAAGTTCGAAATAATCAGAATTTAAATCCTCAAATTCTTGTTTTAAATTCATTTTAGTTCCCAAATAAATTTATAAAAAAATATTTATAGATCTATTTGTAGAACAATAAATGATAAATCAAATATTATCATTTCAAATTATCAATTTAAATCATTTCATTAAGTTCCATAAACTTATATCAAAATTTATTTCATTAACCAAATTTTTTTTTAAATATATTGTGTCCGTTTGTTCTGTCAAAGTGTTTTGGAAATCTTATAGATAGCGTTGATTAGACGTATCGATCAGAAACCCAACTCAACATCAACAACTCAAACAACACAATATATAAAACATTTTAATTTTAAATACTAGTTTACAAATACACTATACATGAATAGATTTTCAAAGAAGGATAGAGATTCAAATTTTTGATTAACACAAATCAAAGGAGATTATGATTTAAAAATAAGTTGGAAACAAGGATGACATGATTAAATAACAGAATAGGAAGATGGATAAGCTTATATAAATCACGGGCAACCTTAACCGGGTCAACCGTGACTTAAAGAATAAGATCAATGTTGATTTTTCTAGGGTAAATCTACATTCGATCCCAAGAGTTAGAGTTTGAAATAACAAAAGATATTAGCATCTAAACCAAGGATAGATAAGCATCTCTGGTGAATCGATGCTAACTGCAAAGGAGTTTTCCTCCTTTTTCAATTAAATTTGAAATTGGTGTGATCGCCGACTCACTAGAAAGATCATTCGAAGCGGAGTTATGGAATGCTCCAGAGTCAAAAGAAGATGAATAGTGTGGGATACGAATGGATTTCGGAACTGTAGGGAACATTCCAAAATTCAAAGGAATCGAGTCAAAAGGAAGAGATTCAAACTCGAATGAAAGTGATTCTGTAAATACATTCACTACATATGCTGAGTTTTGCCTAGAGCTACCAAAGCTCTGATATCAACTGTAACAGCCCGATATTTTCAACCATTCGCATCCATTATAAGTGTATAGGTAGACACTCATGCCGGAATTGGATTGCTCAAAATACCGCGTTATAAATAAAAATTTGGCAAATCACAGGATATACAGTAAATAAAAATCACAGATCACAGACACAGAGTATATAAAAAACGCAGCGGAAGAAAAAGAGATAGTAGTTCATGAAGCTACTATATAAATATGAGATACATCAGAGTTAAATAAGATACAACAGAAGAGTAACAGGATACATCAGGTACAAATCAGATACATCACCGAACCATTGGATACTGAAACAAAATAGATGGCTGGATCTTCAAGGAAAGCTCCAACGCCGAAGGTGAATCTTGAATGCTAACTCAATCAATCTGACTCGAGCGTAAAGCAAAACACAAAACACTCGAGTCAGGACATAAATACTTATAAACTATAAATCAACTCAAGTGAACAGTAACAAAATGCATCAGTAACTTAAAGGATGCTTGGGACCGCCCATCCTCTAAGGATCCGTTAAACTATTTACTATGTAGTAATATACGCTATATACGGTTGTGTCTAATCAGTAAAGTATAATCATATAGAAAATAGCGTTAAGGGGATGGTGAACCTTAACGCGGTCGGATCTTTAAAACCAAAATCGTAGTGGGCTCGATATAAGGATATGACACGGCACGCAAGGCAATGCCAGGGTGGATACACCGTTTGCACTCCCGGACCGGTGGTGACGGCAAGCCAGCAGCTTCCGCCCACCTCGAACAATAACCCCGAATCAAAGTGGCGCCACCGAATCGAATCACAACAGTAATAGAATGGTTTCCGATGGAGCATGCTCGATGAAAGGGTGCGACCCTCTGTGTAGCCCGGTATAGCTCCTGTTTTAGTCATATATGCTAACTCACGGGAGTTGGGTCCACGTAATATACCTCGAGAACGTCGCCACCATCCTACTTCATTCTGGAATCTTCACCGCGTACACAGTTGTTAAAGTGGTTTTCGATATTGGCCGGCTATAGGACAATATCCGATCCCGGTCTCTTTAACAACCAATCGTTATTATAACCCGTAGTTATAACTTTAAAACAATATTTTATACTTCAAAATAAAATATCCTTTTCAATCCAAATCTTTATCAAAATAAAGATTAAATCATTTCCAAAACCATTTCAATATATCATCGTAAAATATCCTTCAATACAAATATTTATAAAAATAAATATCAAGTCATTTCTAACCATTTCAATATATTAAATTTTCATACCCTTTCGACACTACCTTTCAAATCATTTTAATATATCAAAATATCATAACCTTTCAAAGTTTCAGTTCCAAAATATCATAGCTTTTAGAACTTCTTTGTAAATCATGTTAATATCAAAATGTCCTATCTTTCAAACTCCGTTTTCAAATCATTTAATATCAAAAATATCATATCTTTCAAAACTTCGTTTCAGATCATTTTAGTATATCAAAATATCATATCCTTTCAAAACTTCTTTTCAAATCATTATTCATTTTATTCAATCTAAAATACCATTTCAATTCATATTTCAAAACAGTTTATATTCCAAAAATTCTTTTTTATCATTTCAAAAAAGTTATTATGTTTAATAATTAAATTATTAAATTTCCAAAAATTTCAACTTCCAAAGTTTATTTATTCACTTAAGTTTATCAAAACCGTGAAAATTCACTTTTCGCATTATTTAGAAAACTTATACGGAAAGTTACATTCAAAACAGTTCAATTTAACAAAAGACAACATTTTAAAATGTTATACTAGGTTTCCTTAAATTTCGAATAACTTAGTTAAATTCAAAAATTATAGCACTTTTAAAGATTGCTATAATAGCTTTTAATTCAATTTAGCTTTTTAGTTCATTATCATCAACTACAGCGTTTACAAATGCTGTAATATCATTTACATCGTAATTAATAGCATTTCAAAAATGCATTCAATTAACTTCAAATTTTCAATAAAATTTCTCAACCAATTATATTTTTATTAAAAACATTTTTAACTTATAAAATCATACATTTTCACATTTTTAAACATCATTTAATTTTCCTCAAGTTCATGATTTTATAAAGTTAAATTTCCATTCAAAAATCAAGATTTAATAATAATTCACTTATTAAAATGCAATGTTGAATTTTTAAAATCCATTACATTAAATTTCAACTTAACACTTAAGTTCAAATTCTCAAATATAACTTTGTTTTATTTTTATTTACTTAACTAAAAGTTCACTTTTACGTCAATTTCATAAATTTCCAGTTTTAGTTATATTTCAAAATTTCAACTTACAATATTCATTCATTTCACATTTCAACTTTATTAAAATCATTAATATGATATAAAAATCGCTTTAAATTTATTTAAATTCAAATTATCATAAATTTATCATAATTTCACATTCACTTAAATTTCCAATTATAATTAAATCAAATTTTCCAAAATAACCTACGTTCAAAATTTTCTAACTTTTCATTAATTCATCTCACTTACAATTGTTCAGAAAATCAATAATAATTTACAAAAATCCTTTTTTTATTATTAAATTTAAAATAAAAATATTATAATAATTAAATTTCTAAAATATTTAAAATTTTAGAAAAACATATTTTAACTACGGGCTTGTATATAATTTTCTACGCTAGGTAAAGTGATATGGGTAATATATCATTTCAACCCATAATTTACAAAGAAAATCCGGGTTTTATCATTTCAAACCCGCAATCCCAAGTCAAAATGAAAAATTTAAAACCATTCAGGCCTATCATTTCAGCCCGTAACATTTTTTTCCTAACAGGGAACTTGCGGTGTGATCATATGCAGAAATAATATAAACAAGGTCAATATCACAATATACAGTCATATATCAGATGTCATGTGAAAATTAACAGTTTTAACATGATAATAACATGGCATAGCCTATCATATGATCATCGTTAACTTGCATAAACATTTTATATTACTAAACACTTGTCATCAATTCACTTTTTCATAAGTATAAATGTCAGAGTGAGAAAGACTCACCTTTCAAGCTGAAGACCAAAACAACAAGCACAAGAGCGATTCCAAAAGCACGACAAGCACGATTTGAATTGAATGAATGGAAAGCCTTGATATTGATCTTGTATACAACAAATAAGCAAGACCATATAAACATATGCGTACAATACAAAACAGCATTGAAACTGATTGAAATAAAACAACAATGGACAAGATGATTTTACCATGCCTCAATCACTTCAACGCTTGGCCTAAGGGACACTTATGCTCGGCTATGATGATGCTTTGGCCCAGGTATGGCATCATATAGGTGAGGTTTTGACATGGTTTGGATCTGGTTTGGACCTAGAAGGTACGGCTACATGGCATGAGCAAGGTGGAGGTTACAAGGCATGAGAATACAAAGGGTTAAGGCAAACAAGTGGGTTTTTGGTGCACATATGGGTTCGGCCTTGACTGATGTTTGAAAAAAAAAATTTAAAATAACATAAAAAAAATAAAGTCAATTTAAAAATATAAGCCAAATCTAGGGTTGTTACAAAAGAAGCCCTTGCAATCCGGATATTCACTAATCACGTCCGGACTTCCCGTCACTAAGGGTGATAAAACCTCTATATCGAAGATCAGCCGATGTAGAGTCATTCGACGATAATCCTTCCGTTTTCAAAAATATATGATCTTCAACACCGGTCATCAAATGCAATCCATAACGACATATCACATATTCGGAATGGGTTATACGACCCCAAGGTCCTTTCCCGGCTAACCCGAATAGTGAGCGCTTATTTTAAAAATAAGTGTGACATTCAAATTCAAGCAAATCACAACAAATACCCATTGAAAGGTAAATATTGATAGTCGGTTATTTAACTATCAATAGGCATGCACAACATCACCATATTCCAAATAATTTCCCAAATTATTTATTTTCCAAAAATATCTTTACTATATATATAATTTCCACACTTCAACCATTTGAAAACAAATTTTCAAATCACTTTTCACCTTTACCACTTTTGAAAACAAATTTCAATCATTTTCCTTATGCGGAAATACTTTCATTTCAAAATGGTTCATTTAAACCAATTAAATAAATCCTTAATGATTTACTTTAAATTTTACGTTCCAAATCCGTAAATTCATTTCCACACTTCAAAAATAAATCATTGTTTATTTTTAAACAAATTTCCCTTTCTTTTGTAAATTCCATAGTGAATTTACAATTCCAAAATATCTACGAATATACGATTTCCAAATCGATTTCTAATATTCATTTTCGATTTATCTTTAAAAGATAAAATCTCAAAATATTCACTTCATATTGGAAAACATTTCCATACTTATTTAATAATAAGTAATTCACAAATCCATTTATTTTCAACACTTGGAAAACATTCAATATACTTAATCGAAATTAAGTATATATTTCATTCTTTAAAGAAAACGTGCACTTAAACACATTTATTGAGTCAAAACGAAGGTTGCGTAAAACATGGTTACGACGACCCAAAATCACTAGTATAGGGATTCGAAATTAAGATAGATATATAAATCCCAATACTATATAAAACAATTCCTTTCAGAAATCATTTACTATTACCATAGTGTTATAGTCCACGATTTCCTTCTATTTCTCGAAAACATCTATTTCAACAATAAATGTTAAAATCTATGGTTTCGACACTTAATGCATTTTGAAACAACTTTAAATCGTTTAATTCTATTTAAAATATCGCTTCCCCAAAACACTTTAATATTTATTCACTGTCCCAAAATCTTGAATATACTCCTTTAATAAGCTATAAAAATTTACTTATCAAATTCAATCAATCTTGAATTTATAAATCAATGTTTATAAATTCACATTTATATATTATAAAAACTTCAAGTTATAAAATCACTTTATTCACAAATTTTATCCATATCCCATTTACACGCCAAAATCCATATTATAAGTAAATTTAACTATAAATCTTTTTTTTTTTTACAAAATCTATTCATTTTATAGCTTCACAATTTATAAATCGATAAATTTCATCCACTTAAGAAATCCAATTATTCTTCATTTTAACACTTATAAAAACTCATTTTATAATTCCAATATCTTAATTTATAAATATCAATTTTATAAATCTTTTATATAAATCATTTATAATAATTCAAAAATCCCAATTAAACCATCTTATAAATTTATCAACTATTTATTTCGAAAATCACATTTCGGTTATATTTTACAAAAATCAAATTTTTTATAACATTAAATTTAAAACGTTAATTTATTTAAAATAAATCAATTCCAAAATTTAATAAAACATATATTTCAAAAATCACTTTAAAACCCTTTTAAAATTCAAAATCGCTACTTTAATATTTTTAAAACTTCAAAATTTGCCCAATGATGCCACATCACCAAATAAACAATCACGACAATCAAAACATCATATATCAATATGATAATCAACAAATATCACAATATTTGTAAATAAATCAATACAGTTGAGGAATCCAGTTGGATCCCTCCAACCTGTTTCTGTAACAACCCGGTGTTTTGTGGAAATTAATTTTTCGTCATTTAGATGAATAATATGGTTTGCTAAGTACTATTAGGAGTTTCTAATTAGGCTGAAAAAATTCTTTGGATTAAATTATCAAGTGATTATGTGGGCTTTGGATCTTGGCCCACGTTTGCAAATGCTTTGGTGCCGTGATAATAATGTATACCGATCCCCTTATTCATTTTATTTGTAACCCTAAAACCCAAAACCTAAGCATACGAAAGAATAGAAATGGCGGCCTCGTCTTCGTACAAATTGGGGCTTCGTTCGACTCCGAGGTGCCGCGACTTCGGCTTGCTCAATCGAGTGATGGGTTTCGCCGCTTGCTTCTCGAATTAAAAGGTGAGTGATTTCATTTCACTCACTTCTAATTCATTCTATAATTATCGAATTTGTTATTGGTTTATTCCACAGTTTGATTTGTTCGTCATTGATGATTTTGACTTGGTTTGTTTTCATGGCCATTACGAAACTGGTTTTCTTTTGATTTCGGTCATTTGATTTTTGGTGTTGATCTTGTTCCACTATACTTGCTGTTTTGGCCATTATGTCTTTACTGCCTTTTCAATTTAATTGATTAGTATGGTTTTGATTCTGTGGTGATGATTTTGGGTTGTTCGACGATTGGTTATCCTTCGGCCCTTATGTTTATGATTTGGATAACCTCGGCACTCTCTGATGTAGTTACACTCTGCATTCGTGGGTTTGCACTGCACTGTGTTTGTTTTGAAAAAGCAATATATTTGTCTTTTGCTTCGGCACTGCACCTGTTATTTGATTTGGTATCATACTGTGAATTAATATTTACTTGCCAACTTATTCATAGCCTCCGTATCATTTTTACCACATAGCTGTAAGTAAAAGCAAAGTAGGGAGTTAGAAGATGATTGGATTTATATAATTTGATTCCTAGCACCCATCTTATGATTCTATTGTTTTACTGCGGACTTTTACTATCAATTACCTTGTGGTTGGTTTTCTAGCACTTGAAATTATATGAAGTCATGACCTATCCATTATTTTAGCCTACTATTTGCAGATCTTTGCTTTGGAAATAAATCATTATGTAATTTCAAAGTAAAAATAAAGCAACTGCGTCATGCAAATTTACCACCTTAGCTTACGTAGCTACAGAATATAGTCTTCTTTGTGAGCCTCACCTTCCAATTCTGAAACAGATACAGCTCTTTTAATATATTTTGGCTTTAATTGATAATGATTTAAAGAGCTGGGAATTTAAAGGTTCATTGCTTATAGATTTGGATTTTTTTGATCCATCACTGCCTTTCCAGTTTGCAGTCCACCTGAGTTATATATATTGTTTCTTGCATATATATAAATATATGCAAGTATGCATGCCTTTGCTTCACTGTTTATTTTCTGCACCACTTGCATATTACCTGAAGCTTGATATGCTAGCATTCATTCATGTGTATAACTGGTTCGATTGGTTCGATTATTGACTTGCATTCACTCTGGATGGGTTGACTTCTCTTGAGCATATTTTAGTCTTGGGTCTCATATACACCTTGTGCAGTCATTGTCAGACTATCTCCTGTCTGAACTTGTTCATTCTAGTATATACTCACTATTTAAACCATTCGTTGTTGCTGCTTCTGTTTGCATTATTATTGTGTTTTGGGTTCCTTCATGTTGTTGGATGTGGTACATGTGTATTTCTACTGTGGCTATGCACATGCGACACTGTGTTTCGCAAAAGGAAGCTATATTATAGTTGCTGTTCGTACTTGTGCACTGTGGTGTACTGGATTTTGAACTTTGACCATTTTTGAGTTGGTTTCCCTTGAACCGTAGCATTTATGTGGTGACTGCAGTTTAGTTTTGTACGCAGTCCTGCCCTTGTTGGTTTGCGTCGTATTGATGCAATTAGATTGTTTTCCTAATTATACTTGTGTTGAATCCAACTAATAGTTCGGGTTTGACCCTGTGCTCGGTGGTGTACATCATTACTGTAGTGGCAAGGCAGTGCACGCAAGCGTGAACTACAGCCACACGGTATTCATTGGGTACATCATCACTGTAGTGGCAAGGCAGTGCACGCAAGCGTGAACTGCAGCCACACGGTATGGCTTTTATGATATTCTATCTTGTTTTGATTATATGATCTTTTGCATATTCCATATGCTGTAGTGGCGAGGCAGTGCACGCGTGCGTGTACTGCAGCCCTACCCGAATTAATATTTTAATTGATATTTCAATGGTTTGAACTAATTTGTTTATTCAATTCAATATTCTGAATTGTATTCTGATTTGGTTTAATTTGCTGATTTGTTGTTAACACTGTTACGTGTTATATTTATCGCTATCCGATTTCTTTATTTAAGGATCGGGTAGACGAGATTTATTGTGACTGTCGTCTATTCATTATTTAATTATTATTGCTTCTGTGCACTAATAACTGAGTTTGAATTAGACTGACCCGTGTATTATTTTCTTTTGAATATAATACTCGGGTCAGACCGAGTATTTACAGGTTGTTGATATCTTACTTTGAGTTGCTGCTTGAGCTGTGAAGTCTCTTCATATCTTATGGAGTAGTCGTCGTCATGTTTAGTAGTCAGTGTATTTGTATAGGCTGTTGTATATCCATATATATTATTCATGATAATGTACTTGTATATGTAACTTCCAGAGTCGACAGTGTAGTTGTATCATATGTATTGTATCACGTGTATATCAACTGACATCAGTTATATATATATATATATATATATATGAGACTTTCTGTTATATTTGTGTTCCGCATTTACTTTATCTGTGTTATTATTATATATATTGTCCTAAACTATTATGAACCATCGTAGTTCGTTTTATAATAGAATTGGGTATGTCGATGGGAGTAAATAAATATGAGTTGAGAAATAAAAATATATACCACTCCTATCGAGATAACCAATACTAGTGTAAGGCCTAACTACAGATGGCCACTCCTATCCAGCCTTATTCTTCATAATAACATACAGTATTTCTTTTAATACTCTTTGTTATTGTGAGCATAGAGGTGGGGCGTCACAGTTGGTATCAGAGCTTGGGGTTTATGGACATAATATAAAACATAACTTAGATGGAACATATGTTACAACTATTGGTCGATGTTTTATTTGTGTCTTGAGTCAAAACTAAAGTTTTGAAATTTTGATGAAATTTTTAAATAGCTTTATTTAAAAATAAAAGTGAAATTGTGTTTTGATGATTGATTGAATTGTGTTTTGTTTATCAGAGTGCGCAGCGAAAATAGTAAGACCGCTTCGCTAAGTACAGCTGATAATTATTTTGATTTAAGAATCAAAATATGAAAATGAATTTAATTTCAATATGCTGTTCAACCAGTGGTTTGATTTGTTGATATTCTTGTTGGTTTTCTTTGATGATAATCATATCTGATTAGATTTCTGCTGTTTTAAAATATCTTCATCGAAGATATATTTGAGTAATTTCTTTGTTTATTTTGTAGTATGCATGCAAACATGAGTTGCACGTTACTACATTAATTTTACGTTGAACCGATGCTTGGTTATGAAACGTATATTATTGCCGTTATTCTTATAACGGGATTTTTACACCAATGCTATATTTTGAAGCAAGGTGTTTTGTTAACATTTTTAATGAATGAAAATTCACTGATATTGTATTTCAATGTGAATTATTTTGATGAGATTTTGACGTTTAAAAATTACTGTCGCTTTGACTTCAGTATCCGTCATATTTTAAAGTGGATTTTCAAGCGGTTATCCCGCAATGCTGATTTTGAGATCCGTTTCTACGGTGTTTTGAGAAGTACAATTTTCTAATTGAAATTATCACTAATGTTGCTGTTTTTATCACGGGTTGCAAATCGTTTTAAAAATAAAATTGTTTTTCAAAATTTTTATAGTTTATGCTTTCAAAAGAATGAGGAAGCGATTTAAACGATTCAGCAAAATCGAGGACTATGAACCCTTTCTTTTACTGATTCGCTTAATTTCGGACTTGTTCGTTTGAGAATGTAGATTATTTACTTTTATATAATAAATGAAATTGTCTTCAGAATTTTTACAGTTTGCGTTTTCAGAAGAATGAGAAAGTGACTTAAACGTTTCAGAAAAATCGAGGATTATGACCCCTTTCTTTTACTGATTCGCTTAATTCCGGACTTGTCCGTTTGAGAATGTGAAATTTTATTTTTGGAATACACAATTTGCACTTTCAAGGAAACGATGAAGAGATTTAAACGATGTAGCAAAAGTGCGGAGTATGGAACCACATTTTTACTATTTCGGTTAATTCCGGACTCGTTAATTGAAACATTAGTTGTTTGATGATTTTGATGATTTTACATGTTCAAGGAAACGATGAAGAGAATCAAACGATTTAGTAAAACACGTGGTATTGGACATGTGCGTTTGCTATTTCGGTTAATTCCGGACTCGTTAATTGAATATATGATGATTTTCGTGTGCTTTCGAGCCACTATGTTGGACCTTCGGGTCATATGTTGGACCTTCGGGTCAATACCAGTACCGGACCTTCGGGTCATATGTTGGACCTTCGGGTCATTTGTTGGGCGCCAAAATTATGTTGGGTACTTGGTAGGCTTCGGCCATATGTTGATGCACGTGCGGCGTAGCTAAAAACTCGCCATCTGATGGGATCGATCCAACCTTTTATGTTGATTTTCTAGATCACCTTAATTGATTTCTAGATATTTGTTGTTTCCAATTATCTGCAGGTAATTGGATATTTGTTGATATGAGTTCTATTTATCGTTTTTGATAATTAGATATTTGTTGATTTGATTATCGTTTTTGATAATCGAATATTTGTTGATATGAGTTCTGATTATCGTTTTTGATAATCGGATATTTGTTGATTTGATTATCGTTTTTGATAATCGAATATTTGTTGATATGAGTTCTGATTATCGTTTTTGATAATCGGATATTTGTTGATTTGATTATCGTTTTTGATAATCGAATATTTGTTGATATGAGTTCTGATTATCGTTTTTGATAATTAGATATTTGTTGATTTGATTATCGTTTTTGATAATCGAATATTTGTTGATATGAGTTCTGATTATCGTTTTTGATAATCGGATATTTGTTGATTTGATTATCGTTTTTGATAATCGAATATTTGTTGATATGAGTTCTGATTATCGTTTTTGATAATCGGATATTTGTTGATATGATTATCGTTTTTGATAATCGAATATTTGTTGACATGAGATCTAATTACCGTTTTTGATAATTAGATATTTGTTGATTTGATTATCGTTTTTGATAATCGAATATTTGTTGATATGAGTTCTGATTATCGTTTTTGATAATCAGATATTTGTTGATTTGATTATCGTTTTTGATAATCGAATATTTGTTGATATGAGTTCTAATTATCGTTTTTGATAATTAGATATTTGTTGATTTGATTATCGTTTTTGATAATCGAATATTTTTTGATATGAGTTCTGATTATTGTTTTTGATAATTAGATATTTGATGATTTGATTATCGTTTTTGATAATCGAATATTTGTTGATATGAGTTCTGATTATCGTTTTTGATAATCGGATATTTGTTGATTTGATTATCGTTTTTGATAATCGAATATTTGTTGATATGAGTTCTAATTATCGTTTTTGATAATTAGATATTTGTTGATTTGATTATCGTTTTTGATAATCGAATATTTGTTGATATGAGTTCTGATTATCGTTTTTGATAATTAGATATTTGTTGATTTGATTATCGTTTTTGATAATCGAATATTTGTTGATATGAGTTCTGATTATCGTTTTTGATAATCGGATATTTGTTGATTTGATTATCGTTTTTGATAATTGAATATTTGGTTGATTTGAGATTTAATTATCGCTTGAGATAATTAAATATTTGTTGATTTGAGATTTAATTATCGCTTGAGATAATTAAATATTTGTTGATTTGAGATTTAATTATCGCTTGAGATAATTAAATATTTGTTGATTTGAGATTTAATTATCGATTGTGATAATTAAATATTTGTTGATTATCGTTTTTGATAATCGAATAATTATTGATTTGAAATTTGATTACGTTTTTGATAATCGGATATTTGTTGATTTGATTATCGTTTTTGATAATTGAATATTTGGTTGATTTGAGATTTACTTATCGCTTGAGATAATTAAATATTTGTTGATTTGAGATTTAATTATCCTTGAGATAATTAAATATTTGTTGATTTGAGATTTAATTATCGCTTGAGATAATTAATATTTGTTGATTTGAGATTTAATTATCGCTTGAGATAATTAAATATTTGTTGATTTGAGATTTAATTATCGCTTGAGATAATTAAATATTTGTTGATTTGAGATTTAATTATCGCTTGAGGTAATTAAATATTTGTTGATTTGAGATTTAATTATCGATTGTGATAATTAAATATTTGTTCATTATCGTTTTTGATAATCGAATAATTGTTGATTTGAAATTTGATTATCGTTTTTGGTAATCGAATATTTGTTGATTTGAAATTTGATTATCGTTTTTGGTAATCGAATATTTGTTGATTTGAAATTTGATTATCGTTTTTGGTAATTGAATATTTGTTGTTTTCTATCTATCTCTGTTGATAGTTAGAGTTTGCTGATTATGGAGTTCGTATTTTTCTGATTTTCTAGTTGATAACTAGATATTTGTGGTTTTGCGATTTGTGAATTGTGTTTCTAATTATCTTTGTTGATAATTAGATTTTACTGTTTTCTAATTATCGTATCGATAATTAGCTATTGTTGTTTTGTGATTTTGTATTCTAATTATCTAATTAATAATTGAATATTGCTGATAAATGTAATTATTCAGTTTTGTTTTTTTTTTCTGATTATCTATCGATAGTTAGATTTTGTTGAGAATTTGTGAATTTCTTTTATGAAATTAAAAGATTCCTTTGACGGTTGTATTCCCGACTTTATTTTTCTAGCTTAACCAATTTGTGTTAGAAAAATAATTGTTGTAGAGGACTTTAATTATGAAAATAGTGGGGACGCAATTTTTATAAGAAGGGGAGTCTGTAACAACCCGGTGTTTTGTGGAAATTAATTTTTCGTAATTTAGATGAATAATATGGTTTGCTAAGTACTATTAGGAGTTTCTAATTAGGTTGAAAAAATTCTTTGGATTAAATTATCAAGTGATTATGTGGGCTTTGGATCTTGGCCCACGTTTGCAAATGCTTTGGTGCCGTGATAATAATGTATACCGATCCCCTTATTCATTTTATTCGTAACCCTAAAACCCAAAACCTAAGCACACGAAAGAATAGAAATGGCGGCCTCGTCTTCGTACAAATTGGGGCTTCGTTCGACTCCGAGGTGCCGCGACTTCGGCTTGCTCAATCGAGTGATGGGTTTCGCCGCTTGCTTCTCGAATTAGAAGGTGAGTGATTTCATTTCACTCACTTCTAATTCATTATATAATTATCGAATTTGTTATTTGTTTATTCCGCGGTTTGATTTGTTCGTCGTTGATGATTTTGACTTGGTTTGTTTTCATGGCCATTACGACACTGGTTTTCTTTTGATTTCGGTCATTTGATTTTTGGTGTTGATCTTGTTCCACTATACTTGCTGTTTTGGCCATTATGTCTTTACTGCCTTTTCAATTTAATTGATTAGTATGGTTTTGATTCTGTGGTGATGATTTTGGGTTGTTCGACGATTGGTTATCCTTCGGCCCTTATGTTTATGATTTGGATAACCTCGGCACTCTCTGATGTAGTTACACTCTACATTCGTGGGTTTGCACTGCACTATGTTTGTTTTGAAAAAGCAATATATTTGTCTTTTGCTTCGGCACTGCACCTGTTATTTGATTTGGTATCATACTGTGAATTAATATTTACTTGCCAACTTATTCATAGCCTCCGTATCATTTTTACCACATAGCTGTAAGTAAAAGCAAAGTAGGGAGTTAGAAGATGACTGGATTTATATAATTTGATTCCTAGCACCCATCTTATGATTCTATTGTTTTACTGCGGACTTTTACTATCAATTACCTTGTGGTTGGTTTTCTAGCACTTGAAATTATATGAAGTCATGACCTATCCATTATTTTAGCCTACTATTTGCAGATCTTTGCTTTGGAAATAAATCATTATGCAATTTCAAAGTAAAAATAAAGCAACTGCATCATGCAAATTTACCACCTTAGCTTACGTAGCTACAGAATATAGTCTTCTTTGTGAGTCTCACCTTCCAATTCTGAAACAGATACAGCTCTTTTAATATATTTTGGCTTTAATTGATAATGATTTAAAGAGCTGGGAATTTAAAGGTTCATTGCTTATAAATTTGGATTTTTTTGACCCATCACTGCCTTTCCAGTTTGCAGTCCACCTGAGTTATATATATTGTTTCTTGCATATATATATGTATGTATATATATATATATATAAGTATGCATGCCTTTGCTTCACTGTTTATTTTATGCACCACTTGCATATTACCTGAAGCTTGATATGCTAGCATTCATTCATGTGTATAACTGGTTCAATTGGTTCGATTGTTGACTTGCATTCACTCCGGATGGGTTGACTTCTCTTGAGCATATTTTAGTCTTGGGTCTCATATACACCTTGTGCAGTCATTGTCAGACTATCTCCTGTCTGAACTTGTTCATTCTAGTATATACTCACTATTTAAACCATTCGTTGTTGCTGCTTCTGTTTGCATTATTGTTGTGTTTTGGGTTCCTTCATGTTGTTGGATGTGGTACATGTGTATTCCTACTGTGGCTATGCACATGCGACACTGTGTTTCGCAAAAGGAAGCTATATTATAGTTGTTGTTCGTACTTGTGCACTGTGGTGTACTGGATTTTGAACTTTGACAATTTTTGAGTTGGTTTCCCTTGAACCGTAGCATTTATGTGGTGACTACAGTTTAGTTTTGTACGCAGTCCTGCCCTTGTTGGTTTGCGTCGTATTGATGCAATTAGATTGTTTTCCTAATTATACTTATGTTGAATCCAACTAATAGTTCGGGTTTGACCCTGTGCTCGGTGGTGTACATCATTACTGTAGTGGCAAGGCAGTGCACGCAAGCGTGAACTGCAGCCACACGGTATTCATTGGGTACATCATCACTGTAGTGGCAAGGCAGTGCACGCGAGCGTGAATTGCAGCCACACGGTATGGATTTTATGATATTCTGTCTTGTTTTGATTATTTGATCTTTTTCATATTCCATATGCTGTAGTGGCGAGGCAGTGCACACGTGCGTGTACTGCAGCCCTACCCGAATTAATATTTTAATTGATATTTCAATATTTTGAACTGATTTGTTTATTCAATTCAATATTCTGAATTGTATTCTGATTTGGTTTAATTTGCTGATTTGTTGTTAACACTGTTACGTGTTATATTTATCGCTATCCGATTTCTTTATTTAAGGATCGGGTAGACGAGATTTATTGTGACTGTCGTCTATTCATTATTTAATTATTATTGCTTCTGTGCACTAATAACTGAGTTTGAATTAGACTGACCCTTGTATTATTTTCTTTTGAATATAATACTCGGGTCAGACCGAGTATTTACAGGTTGTTGATATCTTACTTTGAGTTGCTGCTTGAGCTGTGAAGTGTCTTCATATCTTATGGAGTAGTCGTCGTCATGTTTAGTAATCAGTGTATTTGTATAGGCTGTTGTATATCCATATATATTATTCACGATAATGTACTTGTATATGTAACTTCCAGCGTCGACAGTGTAGTTGTATTATATGTATTGTATCACGTGTATATCAACTGACATCAGTTATATATATATATATATATATATATGAGACTTTCTGTTATATTTGTGTTCCGCATTTACTTTATCTGTGTTATTATTATATGTATTGTCCTAAACTATTATGAACCATCGTAGTTCGTTTTATAATAGAATTGGGCATGTCGATGGGAGTAAATAAATATGAGATGAGAAATAAAAATATATACCACTCCTATCGAGATAACCAATACTAGTGTAAGGCCTAACTACGGATGGCCGCTCCTATCCAGCCTTATTCTTCGTAATAACAGACAGTATTTCTTTTAATACTCTTTGTTATTGTGAGCATAGTGGTGGGGCGTCACAGTTTCCCTGCATCCACAGATGTTAGCACAATACCAATTCCGTTCCAATACGGAATATCGTGGTATATGGGATTTATAAAATATTATCTGCTATTATGCGGTGCAATAGGGTCTCATCCGCTATATAATGTGGGAAAATCAACTCCAAGTACATATATAATACCAATTCCATACAAGTTGGAATTATCACGGTATATGTTTTTAATAAATAACCTCCGCTTAATATATGGCGTATAATGTCTATTTCAATCATCAACAGATAATAATTTATCATCCAGGCATACAATCATCAATTTTAAATCTAATTATTTAAAATTTAAATCGAAACAATTCGATTGAGTGAGAAGTTCTCACCTCGCTTTCAATTCAGTTTCCGCGTTTTATTTCGAATAAAATTAAACGCACGTTTAATTTTACCCGAAATTCAAACTATCTCCAAACGACTCCAATCCAGCTCCATTGCGTAGTGCTCGTCCACACGATTCGAAGCAACTTGTTTCGTCCAAAATGGACCTCGTATGATAAAGATACAGCATTTTAAATATTACACGATTGAAATTAAAATTTATTTACAATTTCTTTTATAATTTTAAACCTAAATTAAATCCTGGCCGCACGTTGCAAATGAACAGATGGTGGCCGTGTTCTCCCTCTTCTTTTCCTTTCTGTTTTTCACGCGACCCAAACCCATACGTACGTTCCAAATTTCGAGGCCACCCTCCCCCCCCCCACGTTGATCAATCAGACCCACCACGTGAAATGTCTTCGCCCACGCCACCATCGGCTGGAGCAGCTCGAAGCTCGGTCGTGTATCCATGTCGAAAATCATGCGCGAACGTTTCGCTTTTCAACCCTTTTTGCCATCAATCTACACAACTATATCCCATCATAGCCGTTGGATATATTCATCTCGTCGTCCTCTACAAGTTTGCTGTTGGAAGTTTCTCGAATTATAGAGTAGATGAAGAGAAAAATGAGGAAGAAGATTGAAATATTTCAGCCATTGATTTAGAGGGTGGCGGCCGGCTATAGAAATTAGGGTTTTGGCTTTTTGTTTTGCAAATTTGTGAATGTTGTGGCCTTATATAGAAAATTCTACGAAACACTATCACCCGAAATTTTCCGAACTCCAAACGAAGCGTGCCGGTAGGAGTTTCTAAGGTTTACCCTACGTTTCGAACGCAATGGAACGTGTTTCGAAGACTAATTCGATCATCTGTGCGAGTTATGGCAATAAACGATCAAATTTAAATTAAATCGATTTAAACTAATTTCTATGCGTTTTAGCTTGCCCCGGACAAACGGTAAATCCGATTGGCACGAAATTTGAAACCTTACAATAATATCACATTACGGATCTGGTGAACTGGTTTCGTCGAAGTCCGAGACTGTTTGAAAAATGGCTATTTTAACTCGTCAATTAAATATTAAAATATTCCATTTTCACAATTTAACTTTAAAGTCAATTTTAAAAGTTCTATAACATCATTCTAACTCCAATATGATTTAATAAAATTTTACAAATCAATTTTAATCATATTATACCCAATTTTCAATTATTACTGTATTTTCAAATGTTAAATTATCGATTTAATTATTCAATTAAATCCAATTATTCGAAATAAAATTTATTCGGCTTACAAATCTCACTTATTAATATTTAAAATAAATTAAATATACAAATTTTATTTGACAGAAATTATGGGTCGTTGCAATGTGTATTGTGACGACCCGGCATTTTCACGCATTTAAATCGGAATATTTAATTGATTTTAAATATTCAATAGAGCAAAATTTAACTTGAATTACGAATATCACAATTTTTTTGATAATTAATTATTGAATTAAATAATTTTGAAGTTGGGTGAATTGTTGTATCTGGAGTTTTAAGCCTATTAAAAATAATTTGAAGGCTTATAAAATCTATATTGATAATACTAATGATAATAGAAGTCGTAAAATTGAAATTAACAGTGATTTGTTCAGTTTTAAAATTTATATCGTTTAAATTGAATTTAAAACTAGCTTTCCGAGGCACAGTATCGGAATTCGACGAAAACGGTTCCATTGTATCCGTAATATTGTATTATTATGGGATTTCAAATTTCGTATTGATCGGAGTTAGTATGTGAGTGTACGATATATAAACGCGGAGGATTTAATTGATTATAAGCTAATAAAATTTAATTTAATTAGTTAAGCTTCTTGTGCACACCTGGTCAAAATCATTATAAGCTTCCTTTGCACGCTTCCTTCCTTTTAATCACTTCCTGCCTACTTTTACATCAACGCAGCCGAATAAATGAACAAGTTTTTTTTCCCTAATTCTAATTCATTTCCCCAATTCGAAAAATCAAAATCAAGACTGTCGTTTATAAATCTCTATGGCCGAAGTTCTTTTTTTTCAAACTCTAAATAAAAAAAGGGGAAACAACGTCCTCTTTTATTCGATTCAAGGAGTAACCGTGACCAAGCTTGCGCGATTCAGATGCAGTCTCGTTCGAGATTTGAAGCCGAACTCCAACTCAAGCTCGGGGCGATTTTTGTGGGTCGTAATGATGAGGTAAGGGACGACATGACTTCGATTGATGATTCGAGTTGCGTGTTTATCCGAAGAGCTCGAAATTTGGGGACGCGCGAGCACGGTTACGAGTCGTGGAGGGTTGTGGCGTGGCGAGTGGCGTCGCGAGCTTGAGTTGGTGTCGCGTGTGCTGTGCGACGTCGAACTCGAAGTTCGTGGTGAGGATTGGGAGCGGCTGGAGGCGCGAGCTTCGAGATGGGATTGTTCACAGGGAGGTGGAAAATTCACGTCATCGAGTTCGTTTGGAGTGCAGATTTTCTGATTTTGGTTCCAGTTCGATTTGGGGTAAATTCGACTCTTGAAGCTTTTTAATTGAACTTTTTCTCGAATAACCTTGAGTATAAATTTTTGTCATTTATCAGGATTGGCCATAATAAGATAATTTTGTTTAAATAAATAGGTTAGAAGATAGATAGAAAAAAAATGGAGTATTACAGCAAAGAACTTTACTGTCTACTTTACAAATGTTGTTAAATTCATATTCACATATGTAACTACAAAGAATAATAAAATAAAATAAATATAGATACCTACACCTACTGGTTTATTTGTAAATAAACTATGGAAATAGATTTTTTTATTAGACTTACTCAATTATCTTCAAATGGCTAAGGATATTTTTATTTACAAAGAAATATCTGTTACAATTTAAATTATTAAGTTTAAAAAGCTTTGGTTCAAAATAATAATAATTAACCGTGAATTGTTATACAAGGTTTAAAAAAAAATCAAGCAAACAAGCCAGTTTGGAATGGATTGGAAACAGCAAAGCAAAGGTGAGTTAATCTTACTCAGTTAACTGGACCCCTAGAAATTATTTAGATTACTGAATATTTTGTGTTCTGAATATTTGATATCCCGTGATGTTTTATGAATAATTGAATATTGAATGGTGTGGTTGGATTGAATATCTCAGTAAAATAAATTATCAAATCCCTAGAATTTTATTTTCGAAAGAAATAAAAGAGTAAATTTTTAAGTAAATAATTCTAATGAATTGGAATAAATAAATAATGAATTGAAAATAAAATAAAATAGAATAAAAGTGATTGCAAAACTCTAACAAATTTGAAATAAGAGGAATTTGAATTATTAGGGGTAATAATAAATGGTAAAGCTTAAGTGATATGATTGGATTGAATAAAGAATTTATTTTAAACGAGATTTTGAAATTTTTAAACTGGGTTATCAGGTAAAATAAAATATCGGTGGATATTTTAAATATGAACTTAAAGTGGAAATTTATAAAGAAATGGAAATTCGTTAAAAATAAATAGTGACTCATTTTTAAAGATGTGAAGGAGAAGAGTGTTTCACTGGATAGCCAAGTACGATTTTTAAGCAATTTTGAATAAAGATAAAGGGTTAATGAAGATTTAAAAAGCATATCTTAGAAAATTTATTATTTTTCTAATATTTAAATTCTAAAATAAATATTTTTCAAAACTATTATCGTAGTAATTATTAAATAACTTGGTATTTGTTTTTAAAGAAAATCTAGTTTTATATTTTAATAATAGTTGCCTTATTTATTAAATATTCCTTAAGTATATAATTTAATTACGTATTAAAGTAGTGTTAAATTTTTAAGGCTATGAAATATATTTTATAAATAAGCGCTTTTAAATTATTTTAAAGCTAAAAGTATTTTAAACTTGGCGTTTCAGTGGAAATAAATATTGGGAAATTATTCCGGGAAAGGAATATGTTTGAAACTGTTTTTTAAACAGGGTTTGAAAGTGAAATATATCTTGTGAAGATATTTTTGAGATAAATAAATAATTTGGGAAATTATTTATTGTCGGATGGATGTTTGTGAATATTAATTGATAGTTAAATCACCGACTATCAATATTGGACAAATACGTTGATCGTTTCGAAGAGACCGTGATCGAGAATTATTTTCTCGAAAACCACTTCGATCCGGTTTGTACGTTTCGGAAAAACGAATTTGGATTCAAAGATGGAGCAGTGAAGTGCAAGGGCTAGTCGCTATTAATCCTGAGGATATTTCCAAAATGGATGTAGTAGGAGTAGTGCCTTCGGTTCCATTCGAACCCGGGACGAACTTGTATGGATGAATGCTTGCGAAACATCGTCAGGTGGACGATGGGCATTCTAAGGGATATTTTTCTATAAAGGTAACGCTTAGCCCTAAGCCTCATCAAATGGGAATGACTGAAAATCAGGGGATATGCAGCAAAGCTAGGTGGGTAGCACCCAAGCAGGGTGAGGTCATTCCAGTCTAGACGTCCCTTATTATTTCGGCTTAGTGGGCGGTTGCTGATCCCAACCGCGGGGTGATCTCACTCGGGATTATCCAGTAAGGGGTAGTCCCGGCCTTGTGTTGCAGGGGAGCGGGCGTACTCCTCGGTACGGTGATCTAGGCCCCTACTGTGACAGGTGGTACCCCAGTGCCAAGTCATTAGTAGGAAATCCATTCTCCCTACGAGCCTTGTACGAGTTTTGTTTGTATTACCCACTTTTGTAGCTAGTAGCTGGAATTTAATAGATGTAACAATTTCGGCTATTTTATAAGTATTTGTATATAGACCCTATTATAATATCAGAGGATTTCTATAAAAATTGTTTTAGCTATCGTAAGGTAAAAACCCAACATGTTTATTTGTGGCGTGGTCTTACGAGATGCTTTTGTTTTCAAAGGATTGTTGAAACTTTAATAATCAATTGGGTGTGATTTTCTCACGCTGATATTCCAGACTGACTCGGGTGTTATTTAACTATAATGCTCGGGTCAGACCGAGTATTATAGGATATACAGGATGTGATGCTGTGGAGCTCAGGAGACGAGCTGGATGACGACACGTACTCTCGTACTTATTTATATATATATATTCCGTTGTGTTGAGTTGTTGTGTATCCATTTGTATGATATTGATGTTAAGCTGTGATTGATGTACTCTGATGATGTAATATATAGATAGAGATGTTTGATGTTTGAGTAAAGAGTATTTATTATCTATTATATTTTATTCCGCTGCGATGGTTAGATTCTGTTATTGTTTTCTATTTTCTTCTTCTACCTCTTCTTCTTTAACCCAAATGGTTCATATTTCTGTGCAACTTGAGTTGATTGTTGTAGAATAGTGTTGACTCAAGGTGTACAGATTTACGAATTGTTACAGTTGGTATCATAGCTTAGGTTGGTGATAACCTGGGCTCTGGTGGGAATTACCCATTTAAAATAGAGTCCGACGTACTCTATAATGAGTTTGAGCGTATTAATAGATATGAGTGCGTATTTGTTAGTGAATATAAATTGTTTTAATATTGTGTTGATTGGTTTATTGAGTGGTATATGAACCTTCGTCGACACAGTCTGCACAACTGTATTGAAGGGGTTTCTAAACACTTGAATAGAACGATCGACACGGTAATGTTTTAAATATGGGAAAATGAAATAATTTTACCCAAAACATATTTTGATATAAAGAATAGTTTTTGTAAACTATTATAGCTAATATATGGTTGCTTGGATGTTAGAAATGATAATATTAAAGTATTATCATTGTTAAGTGAAAATTTAACTAGAAATCGAAGTATAACTAAAATTTAGGGGTATAAATTCATTATAAAATCAAATTTATAAATATGAATTATAAATGTAATTTATGAATTGAAATACAATCAAATAGAAATTTGTATAAGCATAAATTGTACAAATGAATTATAGTTAAAATGTATTCAAGCAGGATTTGAAAATTCAAAATTTTAGAGATTTTGGGAATGTTATCGAAGTGTTTTGAAGATAAATGATAACATTATTGTTTTGAGGGTATTTCTGAATGGAAATTTGTTTTAAATTGGTTTTGAAAGTGATATAGTATTGAAATCACTTGGATTATTGGAAAATAATTCTGATGATGACGGCCGCATCATCAGTATTCATTTTCGAATTTCTAAGCGACGGATTGCTACCAAATTGATTTGTTCTGAAAGCTAGTTGTTTTTGAAAATCTCAAAGGAAATTTGTTGGGAATAAAGCCAGGATTGGTTTAAATTTTTTGAGAAATGAGATTTGAGATGTTGGAGATTTTAAAATGATTTGAAACCAAAGCTGCGAGTTTAAAAATCCCGATGAGATAGGTTGCAAGCTGATGAATTGTAAGCTTATAAATTGAGATGATTTTTAAATCATGAAAGAAATATAAGCTTTGAATAATGGAATTTATATTTAAAATGAAAATGAAATTAACTTGGATTGGGAAATAAAAATTTAATTGGATTGAAATTGATTGAATTAGGCTGAAGTAATATCCAGTTGTACTCGAATTAAGTTGAAATCGAATTGAGATTAAATAAATCTGAGTTAAAATAAAATTGAATTGGAATAAAAATTCAATTGAATTATTGAATGGAATTAGATTCTTACCTGAATAAATGGAAATAAGTTGGGTAAGGATTGGAATTGAAATAAATGAATAAGAGTAACTTATAAGAGAATTAAAAATCCGTGGAAATAAAATATGCTTGGGTTATAAATAGGCATAGGCTTGAGTTAAAAAAAAAAAGAAGAATATATTCAAGCCTATAATGAATGGAAATGTGTAAAATAATAAGTTATGACTTATAAATTGAAAGTGGAAATGAAATCCAAAATAAATATTATTGATGAATTGGAGAATAAAATAAAAATCCAAACTTGAATTATAAACTAAATTGAACTAAGAAATTAAATTAAGTGATGTTTGGAGTGCAGATTTTCTGATTTTGGTTCCAGTTCGATTTGGGGTAAATTCGACTCTTGAAGCTTGTTAATTGAACTTTTTCTCGAATAACCTTGAGTATAAATTTTTGTCATTTATCAGGATTAGCCATAATTAGATAATTTTGTTTAAATACATAGGTTAGAAGATAGATAGAAAAAAATGGAGTTTTACAGCAAAGAACTTTACTGTCTACTTTACAAATGTTGTTAAATTCATATTCACATATGTAACTACAAAGAACAATAAAATAAAATAAATATAGATACCTACACCTACTGGTTTATCTATAAATAAATTATGAAAATAGATTTGTTTATTAGACTTACTCAATTATCTTCAAATGGCTAAGGATATTTTTATTTACAAAGAAATATCTGTTAAAACTTAAATTATTAAGTTTAAAAAGCTTTGGTTCAAAATAATAATAATAAACCGTGAATTGTTATACAAGGTTTAAAAAAAAATCAAGCAAACAAGCCAGTTTGGAATGGATTGCAAACAGCAAAGCAAAGGTGAGTTAATCTCACTCAGTTAAATTTAAATTTAAATGATTAAATTTAAATAATTGTTTGAGTGGTTGAAATTGATTGATGTGTTATAGTACGTTATAATCTGGAATTGGCATATTATTGTGCTAACATCTTTGGATGCAGAGAAAACAGGTTGGAGGGATCCAACTGGACCCCTCGAAATTATTTAGATTACTGAATATTTTGTGTTCTGAATATTTGATATCCCGTGATGTTTTATGAATAATTGAAGTATTGAATGGTATGGTTGGATTGAATATCTCAGTAAAATAAATTATCAAATCCCTAGAATTTTATTTTCAAAAGAAATAAAGGAGTAAATTTTTAAGTAAAATAATTCTAATGAAATGGAATAAATTAATAATGAATTGAAAATAAAATAAAATAAAAGTGATTGCAAAACTCTAAAAAATTTGAAATAAGAGGAATTTGAATTATTAGGGGTAATAATAAATGGTAAAGCTTAAGTGATATGATTGGATTGAATAAGAATTTATTTTAAATGAGATTTTGAAAATTTTAAACTGGGTTATCAGGTAAAATAAAATATCGGTGGATATTTTAAATATGAACTCAAAGTGGAAATTTATAAAGAAATGGAAATTCGTTAAAAATAAATAGTGATTCATTTTTAAAGATGTGAAAGAGAAGAGTGTTTCACTGGATAGCCAAGTACGATTTTTAAGCAATTTTGAATATAAGTTAGGGTTAATGAAGATTTAAAAAGCATATCTTAGAATATTTTTTTTAATGTTTAAATTCTAAAATAAATATTTTTCAAAACTATTATCGTAGTAATTATTAAATAACTTGGTATTTGTTTTTAAAGAAAATCTATTTTATATTTTAATAACAGTAGCCTTATTTATTAAATATTCCTTAAGTATATAATTTAATTAAGTATTAAAGTATTTTAAATTTTTAAGGCTATGAAATATATTTTATAAATAAGTGCTTTTAAATTATTTTAAAGCTAAAAGTATTTTATACTTGGCGTTTCAGTGGAAATAAATATTGAGAAATTATTCCGGCAAAGGAATATGTTTGAAACTGTTTTTAAGCAGGGTTTGAAAGTGAAATATATCTTGTGAAGATATTTTTGAGATAAATAAATAATTTGGGAAATTATTTATTGTTGGATGGATGTTTGTGAATATTAACTGATAGTTAAATCACCGACTATCAATATTGGACAAATAAGTTGATCGTTTCGAAGAGACCGGGATCGAGATTTATTTTCTCGAAAACCACTTCGATCCGGTTTGTACGTTTCGGAAAAACGAATTTGGATTCGAAGATGGAGCAGTGAAGTGCAAGGGCTAGTCACTACTAATCCTGAGGATATTTCCAAAATGGATGTAGTAGGAGTAGTGCCTTCGGTTTCGTTCGAACCCGGGACGGACTTGTATGGATGAATGCTTGCGAAACATCGTCAGGTGGACTATGGGCATTCTAAGGGATATTGTTCTATAAAGGTAACGCTTAGCCTCAAGCCTCATTAAATGGGAATGACTGAAAACCAGGGGATATGCAGCAAGGCTAGGTGGGTAGCAACCAAGCAGGGTGAGGTCATTCCAGTCTAGATGTCCCTTATTATTTCGGCTTAGTGGGCGGTTGCTGATCCCAACCGCGGGGTGATCTCACTCGGGATTATCCAGTAAGGGGTAGTCCCGGCCTTGTGTTGCTTTTGTCATGTTGAACGGAGTTACTGAACGGAGTTACTGAAGCATCACCATCTGCGATCATACATAAATATATGTATGTTGTTGCACAATTGTTGCTTCACTGCAAACTTTGTTTGCTTAATTAATAAGCATATATACTTTGTTGTGCCGCTGCTGCGTTGCCTTACTTTTGAGCATTTGTGAGCTCTTTGTCATTGTTGCCTCGGGTTTGATTTTTGCTGGTCTTGGAGCTTCAGACCTGTTGCATTATGTTGACTCTGTTTTGATGAAAAATATATATTTAATGTGCTCCTTTTAACTTGTACCTGTGTTGAATCCAGTTGATGCCTTGGGTTTGACCTTGTGCTCGTTTGTGAACTTTTTATTTGGCTTTTGTGTAACCTAGCACCGTAGTGGCGAGGCAGTGCACGCGAGCGTGTACTGCAGCCACACGGTTTTTCTTTTAATTGTTATTCTATTTGTTTTTGATTTATTGATCTTTTGCGTATTCCAGATGCTGTAGTGGCGAGGCAGTACATGCATGTGTGTACTGCAGCCCTACCCGAATTAACATTTTAATTGATATTTCAATTGTTTGAAACTTTCGTGTGTCCAATTCAATATTTTGAATCGTATTTTGATTTGGTTTAACTTGATAATTTTGTTAAAAATCTAATTATCCTTTTGATAATTAGACTATGAATTTCTAATTATTTATTTAATAATTAGATTTTTGTCGCTAATTGCCGTCTAAGTAATTCAGTTGTTTTCTAAATTATCTTCATTGATAACCCTTTTATTTATCTTCGTTGATAATTTGAATTTTTTGACTTGTTGTTTAACACTGTTACGTGTTATATTTACCGTTATCCGATTTCCTTATTTAAGGATTGGATCGGTGAATTTATTTTGGCTGTCGTCTAATTGTTATATTATTATTGCTTTCGTGCATTAATAACCGAGTTTGAATTAGACTGACCCGTGTATTATTTTCTTTTGAATTTAATACTTGGGTCAGACCGAGTTATTACTGGTTGTACATATCTTGCTTTGGGTTGCTGCTTGAGCTATGAAGTCTTTTCATATCTTTTGGAGTAGTTGTCGTCATTTTATAGTAGTCAGCGTATTTGTATAGGATGATATATATTCATGTATATTATTCACGATAATGTACTGTATATGTAACTTCCAGAGTCGACAGTTGTAGTTGTATCATATGTACTGTATCACATGTATTATAACTGACTTCAATTATATATATATATATATGAGGCTTTTGTTATCTGTGTTTCGCATTTAGTTTAACTGCGTTATTAGTATATATATTGTCCTAAACTATTATGAGCCATCGTAGTTCGTTTTATACTGGAATTGGGTATGTCGATGGGAGTAAATGAATAAGGGATGAAAAATAAAAATATATACCACTCCTATCGAGGTAACTAATACTAGTGTAAGGCCTAACTACAGATGGCCGCTCCTATCCAGCCTTATTCTTTGTAATAACAGACAGTATTTCTTTTAATACTCTTTGTTATTGTGAGCATAGAGGTGGGGCATCACAATTATATTTTACATATAAAGTAAATAATTTTTCAGAAATTATTAAAGTGTATATAAATTGATTGTTTGGTTGCTGAAAATGTAAGAATATATATAAGTTAATTAAAGGATGTTTAAATAATCTAAATGAAAACAATTGTAAAAGAATAAATTGTATAAGCGAAGAATTATAAGTATGGAATTATAATTAATGTGATTTACAATTGTGAAATGATCTTATATAAGTAAAGAGAAAATAGTGAAATTATATAAGTAAAAGATTTGTAAATGTGATTTATGAATAAAAAGAAATATTTTGAAAGAATTTAAAGCACTAGATTCAGTACTGTTTGTAACAACCCGCATATTTATCGATTTTACATTTAAATATTTTGTTTAAATATTTTATCGTTAATCGGATATTGGTCCGAAAAGCTACTTTTTGCAAACGGTCAAATTCAGACTCGAGACCACTTCCATTGAGTTCGAAATGCCGTTTACAAGTTTTTTAAGTATAAACATCGATAGGTTTGGAGTTAGCAAAATTTCACTAACTTTTCCCGCTTTGGACTTTGGGTTAGTTTAGCCTATTAAGCCCAAGTTCCAACCCCCTTCTCCTCACTCTTCATAAATTTCCTAACTAACTCAAGCTTGGGCATTAATGGTGAAAAGAATGGGAAATTAAAACTCCAAGCACAAATTCAATTGCAAATCCAACATTCAACTCCAAATTCAAGTAGAAGATATTGGATTCAAGCTTTGGATTGCTTCTCCTTGCTTTCAAGCTTCATCTTCATAAACTTTAGTGCAAAGGTGAGATTTTTATCTCACAAATCTAGTCTATAACTATATTGGACTGTTGGGAATGATTCCCTATCACTTTTGCATGCACATTTGCATTTGGTTTGGATTGGATTGGCGAAAAACTCCAATTTTTAGCGTTTTGGTGAATTTTCTACACTTAGGTCGTTCTGGCCATTTTCGTGTGTTCGGAGTTAGGTCGCTCGCGACCTAACCCTTAGGTCGTAGGTCGTTTCTGGCCTTAAATTCCCCCTGCAGCGTTAGGTCGTTAGCCTCGGAATTAGGTCGTTGAGCCTTAGGTCGTAGGTCGTAGGTCGTCCTGGCCATTTCTAACGTCATCGGAGTTAGGTCGTATAGACCTTAGGTCGTAGGTCGTATGGACCTTAGGTCGTTAGGTCGTATGGCTTTAGGTCGCTAGGTCGTATGACCTTAGGTCGTTAGGTCGTTTGGCTTTTAGGCCGCTTCCACGCTAGGTCGTTCGACTCTTAGGTCGTGACACTTAGGTCGCTCGCCTCTTAGGTCGTTTGGCTTTTAGGCCGCTTCCACGCTAGGTCGTTCGACTCTTAGGTCGTAACACTTAGGTCGCTCGCCTCTTAGGTCGTTAGGTCGTTTGGCTTTTAGGCCGCTTCCACGCTAGGTCGTTCGACTCTTAGGTCGTAACACTTAGGTCGCTCGCCTCTTAAGTCGCTAGGTCGCGTGCCTTTAGGTCGCGTTTCTTTATTAGGTCGCGGTCTTAGTTAGGTCGCTGACCTTCTTAACTCGCATGACCTAACCCCTAGGTCGTTGGGCCTCGTTTCTGCTTAGGTCGCTGCTTCTTATAGGTCGCTCGGCTCCTTAATTTCTTTAGGTCGCGAACCCATTTTAGGTCGCATGACCTTTACCCTTTAGGTCGCTGGACCACTAGGTCGTACCCCTTAGACCCCTAGGTCGCAACCATTAGGTCGCTCGACCCTATCCCTCTTAGGTCGTTAGACCTCATTTTGTCTTCACTAAGTCGTACCGTCATGTGATAGGCCTCTGGACCCCGTAAGCGGTGGCGTTGCCCCCGCACCCCCACCTTGGGGGGTTGCCACCCCCCCTGGACCCCCCTCCGTAGGGGATCTTATCTGAAAAACATTGAGCTGATTTCCTTGGATTTTATTCACATCTCCGTATGCGATTTTTGTGACTGATTGTTTCTACAATTGCTTCTGTGTTTTGTCACTTTATAATATAAAGGTTTCAATACTAGTAGTAAATATCAAAACTCTTTTAACAAACAATTTCAACTCTATTTTTAATAGCAAAGCTCTTTTCTTAAACCGTTTTCCAATCTATTAGTATATACAAACCTTAACCTCACTCGGATGAGAAATCTAATTAAACGACTTAGTAAAACAAGTGGTATGAAACGCTTGCGTTCACTTCGTCGGTTAATTCTTGGACTTGTTCGATTGAACCACTTGTGACAAATTTTATTAGTGAAGATTTACAGTTTGTTCGTAAATATTTAAGTTAAGCAAGTGGTTATGGGACATGAAGCTAAACTTTTATATTTACTAGCCTAGTGTAATTGACACTTCTCGTTGATCATGACGATCATTCTTATGATTTAGACTAGCAATTGTGCAATGTCTCTTGTTTGCGAGGTCAGACTAGACACCACTTGTGTGATTTCACTCACACATACCTTTTTGATTTTTGGTTAGTCTAGACCTCATCTGTGTGATTTCGACTCACACATGTGGGGTAGCTCCCCATGGTCTTCGGACCGTCATGTGATAGGCCTCTTTCCCTTTTTATGATTTCTGGATTTCTCGTGTTGATTTCTGGAATTTATGTCATTGACTTGTTACTAGTACAAGTTTAGGGTATGATGCCCTCTTTGGATCTTTGAGAAGATTCTTGTGATATTGATTTACCTCTTATCGATTGATCTTCTGTTGATCATCATTTGCATACTTATAGTAGTATGTCAGTATGGATATTTTATGTTTATGCCATATCTTTTATTTTATATCATGTCATCTGATATTTATAGCTAGACTGATCCGTTTATTATTTTCTCAAATAATACTCGGGTCAAACCGAGATGTTACAGGTGCTTCTGCTTGACTTCTTCCCGGGATTTGCTACTCTGACTTTTGGCTAACTATTTAGATTAGCAGTTTTTGTTGTATACACTTGAGATATAGACTCATAGTTGTATTCTATTGTATAGCACGTGTTGCTATTCTTTTGTATTATTGTGGATCTTTTTGACCACTACTCTGATGTACACTTTCATGTGTTAGTTATATATTCATATCTTCTTCCGCCCTTGTGTTATGGATGCCTGTGACTGATTTGTTTTATGCTTATTTCTATGTTTTTTTCCGAAGATTATTTAAAGCCACCTTGTGATAAGCAATTACATGGATGGTCGCTCCTCAACAGCCTTATTCTCCGCGCTAGTTGACAGCACTACTCCGTAGTGTTCTTGGCTAGCGTGGGTATAGAGGTGGGGCGTCACACTGTTGCTGGGAAATAGTAAGGCCGATGACTGCAGCATCATCAGTATCATTTTCCAGTTATTGTGTGATGGATTTGCTACCATAGTAAATTGATAATTGAAGTTTGGTTGTGATAATCAAATTTGAAATTAAAATCCAAATTGTAATTGTTGAAAATAAGTGAAACGAGTTTTGAACTTATAATATGAAATAATAAATTAGCTTTGGTAAAGTTAAAGGATTTGGGTTAGCATAGTAAATATATGATGTGAAAATTTAACTAAAGGAAGTTAAATAAATTGAATTGAATTAGATAGGTGATTATTTAATATGAATTTGAAATTTAAGTTAAGTTAAAAAAATGGTGTTTGAAATGGAATATAACTTAAGTGATGTGAAATGAAGTTGATTTTGGTATCGAAGTAAAATAATAAAGTGAAGTGATGAATATGAACTTGAGTTATATAAATGAAATTCAACCTTATTTGTCAAATGAATTAGCAATTGAATTAATAAGCGGATTGAATATTAATCAATCGAATGTAAATGAATGTTAGTAAAGTCCAATGTTAATGAATCAAATGTGATTAAATGAAAAACCAATTCATTGAACATTAATGAGAAGTTAATGTATATTGATTTGATGATTGGAATCGTTGTTGGATGATAGTTGTTTAATGGTTGGATTTCTTGCCTTTTGTTGCATTTGCTATATTGGCATATGTAGTTGTACTAGTATATGTTGTATATTGATATGACTTTCATATATGCATGTTTCTCATTATTGTTGAGTGTTTAGTAGGCGTGGATTGCGCTTGCTTCGTATTTGGAGCTCGCTTTCACACTATATTAGCCGTATTTGCTCGCTAATAATATATAAGGTACATATCTCGGATTACATATCGTACTTTTACACTTTTTTCCCTGCGGGATGCCTTATTACTTTGATGAGATGTATATTTGTGATATATATACTGAATTTTTTTTGGGATCGAGCCGTGCAAAGGAGGCTATGGCGAAATTTTCTGAAAATTTAAGGGCTTAGAATATTTTTGAGAAAATTGGAAATTTTTTGAAAATTGTAACTTGGATTTTGGAAAAGTTAAACGATATAGTTGGTTTTGAAAAGATAACTAAGTATGATTTGAAAACATAGTAAAGTTTTTATAAAAAGTTTAACTATTGGATTTTGGAAAAGTTAAAATGTTTAAATGAATTTGAAATTTAATTTGAACAAATGGTTTTGAAAAGTTAATGGATTTCAAGACTTTTTTTTCTTGGTAATTTCGAGGACGAAATTCTTCTAAGAGGGGAAGTTTGTAACGACCCAGAATTTCTATCATTTGAAATTCGTATATTTGATTGATTTTAAATATTAACAAGTAAAATTTGTAAGTCGAATAAATTTTTGTTTCAAATATCTAGATTTAATTGGATAATTAAATCGATAATTTAATATTTGAAATTACAGAAAATAATTGGAATTTGGGTTTAATGTGATTAAATTTGATTTGTAAAGTTGTATTAAATCATATTGGAGTTAAAACGATATTTTAGAACTTTTAAAATCAAATTAAAAGTTAATTTGCAGAAATTGAATATTTTAATATTTAATTGACGAGTAAAAATAGTCATTTTTCAAACAGTCTCAGATTTCGACGAAACAAGTTTCGTCGGATCCATAGTGTTATATTTTTGTGTGGTTTCAAATTTCGTGTCAATCGGATTTACGGTTTGTCCGGGGCAAGCTAAAACGCACTGAAATCGGTTTGAGTGAATTTTAAATTTAACTTTGTCGATTCGAAAACCTATCTTCCAAATAAGATCGAATTGGCTCCCGATATATATTCCATTGCATTCGAAATAGAGGTAAAACATTATATACGCCAGGCGGCACGCTTCATTTGGAGTTCGGAAAAATTTCGGGTGAATAGTGTCGCGAGAATTTTCTATAAAAGGACCTTGTTTCTTTTATTTTGCAAAACCTAACTGGGGTTTTAATGTCAGCCGCCACCTCTATTTTAATGGCCGAAAATGCATCTTCTTCCTCCTTCATTTTCTCAAAATCCATCGACTTTTACAAGAAACATCCTAAACGAAACTTATAGAGAGCATCAAGATCTCTCTATCCAACGGTGGAGATCGAGTGTAACGTGATAGATCATCGAGATTTTTGCCCCGTTAGTCACCAAGTTGCGCACGAAATTCGAGAGGGAGGCGGCACTAGGGGGCTACGCGCGCGAGCTAGGGGTGAAGGAGGGAGCGAGCTTCAATATGAGGGTCTTAGATTGTCGAATAGGTCGACGATGGTGAAGCATAATTCAACTAAAAAGTGGCGGCTATGGGTTTGTTTCATTCAGCTTTGAACGATGATGGAGAAGAAGCAGCACACGGCCTAGATGCAGGGACAAAGAAACGAATGGTCTAGATTGCAAGTGGGTTTAAAATAAAAATAAAATGTTAATTGTTTTGTATTTTAATTTGTATAAACTTTAAAATGCTGTAACTCTTTCATACGAGGTCCGTTCTGGACGAAACAAATTGCGTTGGCTTCATATTTACGAGCACTACACGATGGAGCTAGATTGGATTTGATTGGAGTTAGTGAAATTTGTGGGTAAAATTAAACGCGCGCTTAATTTTATTTGAAATAAAACACTGACTGTTATTGAAAGCAAGGTGAGAACTTCTCACTCAATCGAATCTGTTTCAATTTAAATTTTAAATAGTTAGATTTAAAATTGCTTAATTGTGTGTTTGGATGATAAATTATTATCTATTGTTTTGAAATAGACCCTATATGCCGCATATTAAGCGGATGTTATTTATTAAACACATATACCGCGATATTTCACCTTGAAGTGGAATTGGTATTATATATGTACTTGGAGTTGATTTACCGCATTATATAGCGGATGAGACCCTATTGCGCCGCATAATAGCGGATAATATTATCTATAAACCCATGTACCGCGATATTTCGTCTTGAAACGGGATTGGTATTGTGCTAACATTTGTGGATGCAGGGAAACAGGTTGGAGGGATCCAACTGGATTCCTCAACAGTATTGATTTATTTACAGATATTTGCGATATATTCTGTTATCATATTGATATATGATGTTTTGGATGCCATGATTGTTATATTTAGAGCTGATGCAGCATTGGGCCTATTTTTGAAAACTAAAAGTGTTAAAGTAACGATTTCGAATTTAAAAGGATTTTCAAGTGATTTTTGAAAGTATACATTTTATTGAATTTTGGAACTGATTCGTTTTAAATAAATAAACATTATACTTTTTATGTTATAAAAATTATGATTTTTTTGAAATATAACGGAAATGTGATTTTTTTGAAATAAGTAGTTGATAAATTTTTAAAATGGTTTAGATTAGGATTTTTGAATTATTATAAATGGTTTATATAAAAGATTTATAAAAATTGATATTTATGAATTAAAATATTGGAATTATAAAACGAGTTTTATAAGTGTTAAAATGAAGTATAAATGGATTTCATAAGTAAATGAAATTTATAGATTTATAAATTGTGAAGTTATAAAATGAATAGATTTTGTAAATTAAAAGATTTATAAGTAACAACTTTTAAATTGGATTTTGGCATTTAAATGAGGTATAAATAGAATTTGTTAATTAAGGGGTTTTATAAGTTGAAGTTTTATAAAATATATATAAATGTGAATTTATAAACATTGTTTTATAAATCCGAAATCGACTTATTTTGATAAGTTAATTATTTTGGCTTATTAAAGGAGATATATCCACGATTTTGGACAGTGGATAATCCTGTAAAATAAAATGTGTAGGAATGTTGAATTGGTTAACGAAGTATATTCACGATTTTGGACAGTGGATAATCCTTTAAAATAAAATGTGTAGGAATGTTGAATTGGTTAACGAAGTATATTCACGATTTTGGATGGTGAATGACGTGTTAAAGAAATGTTTTAGGAAGTGATCTTTTAAATAGAATTAAAACGATTTGAAGTTGTTTTAAAATGTGTTAAGGATCGAAACCGTAGATGTCAACATTCATTGTCGAAATAGACGTTTTCGAGAAAGAAGGAAAAGATGGACTATAACACTATTGTTATAGTAAATGATTTTCGAAAGGAAATGTTTTATATAGTATTAGGATTTATATATCTATCTAAATTTCGAATCCCTATACGTGATTTGGGGTTGTTGTAACGATGTTTTACGTAACATTCGTTTTGACCCAAATAAATGTGTTTAAAGAGAACGTTTTCCTTAAAAAATAAAATATATGCTTAATCGTGTTTTAAGTATATTGAATATTTTCTAAGTATTGAAAATATATAGATTTGTGAATTACTTATTATTAAATAAGTATGGAAATGTTTTCCAATATGAAGTGAAATGTTTAGAGGTTTTATCTTTTAAAGATAAATTGAAAGTGAATATTTAAAATCGATTTGAGAATCGTATATTAATAGATATTTTGGAAATGTGAATTCACCATGGAATTTATAAAGGAAATGGAAAATTGTTTTAAAAATAAACATTGATTTATTTTTGAAGTGTGGAAAATTATATATCTTGTAAAGTTATTTTTGGAAAATAAATAATTTGGGAAATTTTTTGGAATTTGGTGATGATTGTGCATATCTATTGATAGTTAAATAACCGACTAACAATATTTACCTTTAAATGGGTATTTGTTGTGAATTACTTAAATTTGAATGCTACGCTTATTTTAAAATAAGCGCTCGTTACTAGGTTTAGCCGGAAGAGGACCTTTGAGCCATAAATCCCATTCCGAATAGTGATATGTCGTAATGGATAGCATTTGAAGACGGGAGTTGAAGACCTGATATTTTCGAAAACGGAAGGATTACCGTCGAATGACTCTGCATCGGCTGATCTCCGATACCGAGATTTTATCACCCTTTGTGATGGGATGTCCAGATATGATTAGTGAATATCCGGATTTCAAGGGCTTCTTTGGAAGTGCCTTTGGTTCCGTTCGATTCCGGAACGGACTTGTATGGATGTGTGTCTGACGTTACAATTTGAGATGTAGAGCTGGTTTCTATCAAATACATTTCCGTTGGTGGCGGAGAATTTATTCTCTTAGCTTAACACCCTTCTCTGAGACGTACGAGCTCATAGGTTATGTAGTTGATGGTTAGTAGTGATATATTCCCAATTTGGTAACGTGGCATGCTGAGTGTTGCTGATCATTTGTTGATCAAAGCACAACTTTTCTATAAAGCGTAGCTTTGTGGACGAGACTTAGTCGGACCTCACACCCCGGTAATGGTCAAAACAGGAAAGATGCAGCAAGGTTATTAGGGGATAGCGGCCCTTATGCTATTTACATTTCCTTCTGGATAGAGGCGGTATTACGGTATGGAGCCCTGATACTTAACCTAAGTTGTTGCTGCAAACTTATTATTTTGCGTCTGTTGGTGAATCCCGCGATTTAGGTCGGTTACGACCGAGGGATGGCATACTCGTGTCAGTAGTTACCCAGCTAGGGGTAACTCGGCCTTGTGTTGGCAGAGATCGGGTTAGGTTCTCGGGGCTTCTTTCCAGAGGCGTACCCATGTGGCAATGGGAAGTTCCTTGGCCTGACCATTTGTTGGAAGTCCAAAGAAACAATACGAGTCCTGTACAGTTTTAGTTGTATAACCTGCCATGGAATGTGGCGGTAACCTGCTATTGAACATGGTAGCTATAGTAGGCATACGATAATGATCGTATGTTGGCTAAGATTTATATTATACTTTCGAAATGTTTTTCCTGCACTTTGCACTTATAGTAATAATATCAAAGAAAACTTGCGTATCAAGCATGTTTGACTATCATAAGGAGAAATCTCCTCCGATTCTGCGTTTGCATTGTGTGTGTGTGCGGGAGGCCTTATGGTAGTCTCATTTTCTCAAAAGCATTGCGAATCTAATTAAAAATAATTCTTTGTTTGTTTTTGAAGAATAACTGTTTTTAGTTCTCACACCAGTCACATGACTGACCTGGAGTTTATTGTTTCCTTCCTAAACTCTGGGTGCCCACCAATTTTAACACGGGCAGTCTAGAGTAAGGTTATCAGGTCATTCTGGAAATTCAGGAGTTGCTGTGGAGATCTGGAGGCAAGCTGGATGGCATGGCGTATCAACTAGTATATAGTATTTCTTTTCCGCTGTTTGTTGTTGTAAACTCTGATAATGTAATGTAATGTGATGTAATGTAATAACAGATATAATACTTTGTTTTAAAGATTATTCATTGATATATTATATGTTGTTCCGCTGCGAAATGTAAGATTATGTTATTGTTTCTGTTTTCTTCTTTCTTTCTTTCTTTCTTTCTTCTTCTACCTTCTACCTCTTCTTTAACCCTAAGGGCACGGTTTTCCGGCCTTCGATTGCTCGGCAGTTGATACAATGGACGTATTAATGTCGACTTTCGTGTCGAAAATCGCGTTCCTGACATCTCTTGTATAAATTTTTTTTCCAATCTCTATTAAACAATTTACAAATACTTAAGTACAACCAAAACTCAAATCTATCGTTTATTCAACCAAACTCTTTTTACATAGTCAAATTTTCGATGTATTTACTTTTATATTCAGAACCTCCTTGTAATTTCTTAAAATTCAAAAATAATATTTATAACATTTAAAATACCAAAATTAAGGCCAGTGCTACTATAGCATCCAAAATTCAATCACAACAAGATGTATAGCAGATTTATTCACACATCATATATCAATATATATATATATATATATATATATATATATATATATACGATTAATATATTTTGAGGAATCCAATTATAACCCTCTAACATGTTTCCCTACTTCCACTTATGTTAATACAACATAAAAATACCAATCCCGCTTCGAGGGGGGATATCGCGGTATATAGGGTCATCCGCCATTATGCGGTACGCATATGGTCTCTTCCCCTATAATGTGTGGGAATATCACTCCAACTACTAATACACACACACACACACTACTATATATATGATCATCCAACAAATAACTATAATTTATCAATCCAATCAAGCATCAAATACTTTAAATTTAAACATTTAAATCTAAATATGGCAATCCAAATGAGTGAGAATTTCTCAGATTGATTTTTAAATTTTTGCGGGTCCACTCCAATTTCCTTCTGTATCCTACGAATTAAATGCCATGGCTACATACGAATAATTTACAACGTACACACGTTAGTGATTTTTCTAAAATTAACTAATTATACTTAAATTAATTTTCATTAAAACTAAATAATTTTTTTCAATTCAAAAGTCTCTAAGGATTTGAAAATTAATAGATGGAGGAGACGTGATTCAAAAAGGGAAAGGGAAGCGTATGGTAAAAGAAACGATCACCTCCAATTTGAAAGAGTATACGGTAGGAATATGAATTAAAGCAATTTTAAAATATTGTTTAATTTCAAATTTCTCATTTAAAAACAGCTTTAAATCCCGAGCTCCTATCGAGTCATGCTGCTAGGCATTTATAATGTTATACCTCCAAACACAATGGAAAAGGTTTTGAGTCTTAATTCGATCGTATGGAGAACATAACTTTTTAGACCCAATTATTATTGAATTTCGATATCAATTTCAACGCGTTTCTATCCCGTACGGCCAAACGAAAATCTCAAATGCTACGAAATATGAAATATGATAATAATACACTATTATGAATCCAATGGAACTGGTTTCGTTAAATTCCGAGATTGTGCCTCAGATCTCTATTTTAACGCATCGATAAAATCGACAATTTCTAAATATTTCGAAATCACTTAAAATTCCAGTTCTAAAATCTTACTAGCTAAATTACAATTCCAATAGAATTTTTATCAACATTTGAAATCGTTTCGAACCATATTCTGCCCAATTCAATTATTTAACGATTTTCAATTATAAATCCAACAATAAAATTTATTCAGTAAATCACTATATTTGGAATTTAAATACATTCCACTTATTTGATCGTTAAATCCCATATTAAAATTATATTCACATTTCAAAACTCAACATTTAAAATAAATTAAATGTTCAAAATCAACGACCAAGAATCTGGGACGTTACAATTTTAACCTTACCGTGTCTTCGGTTGCGAAGTTATTGTAAGAGGTAATGAGAATTATTTTCATATAAAATAAAACATAATATTCTTGTGTAAAATTAAAATGGGATTAAAATGAAGGTCAAAGCTTGCTTATTTATTTTTATTAATGGTTAATTGATGAGGATTAAGATTTTGTAAGTGAAGTATTTTATTATAATCATATAGATTATTTATAAACCTTGTTACATAAGCAAGCCTATGTTGATTGGAAATCTTTTTGGTTGTAATACATATAATACACACACACACATACACACACATTACATACATACATACATACATACATACATACATACATACATACATACATACATACATACATACATACATACATACATACATACATACATACATACATAGAGGTTGGAGAGATGTTTTATTAGAAGTTTGTAAATGTTTTTATAAAAGATTAAGTTATTCTAAAAGTAAATATTTAAAAGAATTTATAAAGCTGACTTCATGTTAATTTGTCCGTTGAGTTTTTAAGAATTCTGATCGATGCCGGCGAAACGATATCAAAAGGAATTCCTAAACAATAAAATGAGACTTATGGACACAAGATTTTAAAGAGAGATGAGTTATTTAAAGAGATGTTGTATATTTTGAGTTGTATTAAAAACTAATATTTTAAATAATATTTCGAAGAAGTTATATTAATTTTTGTAAAGAGATTGAAGAGATGTGAAGAATGTTTTGAGGCAGCAGAATGTTTTAATGAATGAAGAATTATTATTTTGAAAGAATTATTTAATTCATGTAAAAGTGTAATTAATATTTTGGAAAAGATGTTTTATAAAGAAGTTGAGATTCTAAAGGAGTATTTAGGTTGAATTTTGAATTTTAAGAAGAGTATGTAAATATGCTTTGATAAGAAGAATATTCTTTTGAGATGATGGTTTAGAAAAAATGAGACATGAGAATTTTATAATATTTGGGAATGTTAGAAATTGTTTTGACTTGAGTATATGTATGTGTGTGTGTGTGTGTGTGTGTGTGTGTGTGTGTGTGTATGCATATGAGAGCGAGTATTATTTTAGTAAGGTAATGAATTGTTTTAAAGAGTAACAATTTTTTTTCTATATTTAGATGTGTAATGTGATAATTGCAGTCATTGAGCATTAGTGGACAGTTGAAGTTGATGGATTGGCAATGTTGATCACATGATCAATACCGAGTCAACTGACAAAGTAAACCACTAGAAATTGGTGGTATGGCATTTTCACTAGACTAATAGATATATTTCAAACTGAAATTGGTACGGTGGTGATGTATTGCGATGGAATAGATGCTATATTGTATGATGTTTGCAATTTTGTTGAGTGTTATGAAACATTGGTGATGTGATGCATTATGAAAAAAAAGATGAATGGGAAAAATGAAAATTAGATTTTTGATACTAATAAAATGTCGAATCATTTGGTATTGAAACAAAATAAATATTGTTCGAGAAGATTTGATGAAAATTTTGAAAATGGCTTTAAAATAGTGAATATTTGGTTCAGGTCCTTGAAATCAAACTTAATACACAAAATCTCCTCCCTAAAAAAAGATTGTAAATTAGGTCCCTAGAATTAAGTTACTGAATATTTGCATGCATTTATGCAGTTATTCAGTGAATAATTGCAGACATTTATGCAATTATATCCAAAAATTGCATAAATGGTTTTAACTATTCAGTTAATAATTGCAGAAATTTCTTTTGGTGAATAATTGCAGAAATTTCCACAATGTTTTCAAAAAATTGCGGAAATTTCCATAATTTTTCATTGAATAATTGAATAAATGTCTGCAATTTTTGGATATAATTGCATAAATATCTGCAATTATTCACTGAATAATTGCTAAATGTTTGCGATTATTCAACAACTTAATTCTATGGACCAAATTAACATACCTTTTTTGGCAAGTTAGTTTGGTATATTTTAAAACTTAATAGGAACTTTAGCCAAAATGTCCCTTTAAAATATTTGAAGATTTTCAAATGAAGATGATTATATATAATTAAAAAAGTGGTATGATTATTATTGTGAGAAATTTGGAAATTAGAAGTATTGATTGAAATGTGTAACGACCATAAAATTTTAGTAATTAAGTTGGTTATTTTAATCAAAATTGAGTAATTTAATTTTGAAGGAAACAAAATTTGGTAATTTATAATGAAGCAAACATGAAAAAAGGGCAATGTAAATGGTAAATCACGTAAGACTTTGTGATTTAATATTTGGGTAACTTATTTATGAAATAATAAGTGAATTAAAAACGTAACAATGCTAATTAAAATTTATAATTAATGGATCTAATGAAATTTTCAATTTGTTGTAATACGGGAAAAGGAATACTTATTAATAAATTTAATATAAGAAACGAACTTAAATATTGAATTTATGAATTTATATATATATATTGAATAGCAACTGAACGTAAATTTAGGTAATAAGTGTGACGACCCGACTTCCTATCTCAAGGAAATCGCATCATCTTGAAGAAAGAAAGGGATAGAAGAAGAAAAGAAAGAGAAAGAAGAAAGACAACAACATCAGAGAACTCACAGCGGAACGAATAAAATATAATATAACACATAAAATATTAAACAGTATCATAATACATCAGAGAACACAACTATACAACACATATTAGACAGTTATAAACATCTGTCTAATTATACAACTCAAGTACAACAGAAACAGATACTAAACAAACACAGCGGAACCAATATATAACTACACGTCGAAGCCTCCTGCTCCATATCTCCTCCATAATTCGTCAAGCTAACCTGAACCACTTGACTACTCATACATAATATGAGTACCCAAGAGTTTAATAAAACAGAAAATAAACACTCGGGTCAGACAGGGGTCTGGTGTGAGTAAACGGTTTAAAGATTGCTTAACTTTAGAAAATCCTTTGAAAAGAAAAGGTATCACGTAAGACTTCCCACACATAAACATGGAAAAGTTTTTACCTTACGCTAACCGAAACATTTGATAGGAAATCAAGTGATATTATAATAGTGTCTAGGGTTTTCAAGTAAATATGAAATAGCCGAAATTGTTACATGGTTAAATTCCAGCTACTAGCCACAAAAGTGGGTAATACAATCAAAACCGTAGGGTCTCGTAGGAAGAATGGGTTTCCATCAATGGCAGGGCTACTGGGGTACCGCCCGTCACAGTACGTGGCCTAGATCACCATACCGAGGAGTACTCCCACTCCCCTGCAACACAAGGTCGGGACCATCCCTTACTAGACAGTTCCAAACAAGACAACCTCGGCAGTTGTCCGGATCAACCGCTCCACATAGCCGAATAAAAAGGGACTTCTAGACAGGAGTAAATCTTGCACTCCAGTGGGAGCTACCCACGAAGCCTTGCTACACCTCTCCTGTTTTAACCATTCCGGTTGATGAGGCTTGAGGCTGCGATTGCCTTTATAGGACACATCTCTTAGAATGCTCATCGTCCGCCTGACGATGTGCTGAAAGCATTCAATCCATACAAGTTCGTTCCGGGTTCGAACGAAACGAAGGCACTATCTCGTTGCACTCATTTTGGAATCACCCTCAGAGTCAACGACCCTAGCCCTTGCACTCTAAATCTCCATCTCGAACCTATAAGCACTATTCCGTCAACTCATTACGGAATCACCCACAGAGTTATACTGACGTATAGCCCTTGCACCTCGAGTCTTCACTTGCTCCACTTAGATTCACGACCTAACGTTTAATTGGAATCGATGTGGTTTTCGGATTCCAAATATGGAAACCCGATCCCGGTCTCATCGAAACCAAACTCCATTTTAATGTCCAAGTTGTACTTAAGGGTTTTAAACAATTTAACTTATATTCAGGATGAAATAAACAGATAGATAAATCACATTACCACAATAGATAATTCATATCAATATTCATCTTCACAAAAGCAGCATATCACAAATATCATAGTCATCCAAATCATCCGGTATCAATCACTCAATATCAACCATTCAATATTAATCAATCATCCATAGCAGAATTGATTAACTCTTAATAAATTTAATTAACCACTAATTAAATTAAATAATATCCTTTAATCACTTGGATTATTGATTTATTACAAATCATATTCATTATCATCTCTTAATGATCTTCCTTAATTAATCTTCCTTGATTAATTATCTCTTAATTACATTCAAGTAAGTATTCTTAACCATATTCAGTAATTAATCTTTAATTACTATCATTAATTACAATAATTAATGATCCTTCATTAATTGATTAACTATAATTAATTTCATTAATCCTCAATTAATTACAATTAATTAATCACACTTCAATTAAATCCTTATATTAATCAAACTTGATTAATATCATAAATCACATTAATTAATAATCCTTATTAATTAATAATTACTTTAATTAATTAAATAATTAACTTATAATTAATCATCTCATAAATCATAAACAGTAATTAACAATTTGTAATTACTTATCTTAATTAATTAACTTCTTAATTAATTAACTCTAATTTAATTATATTAATCCTTGATTAGTTAATCCAATTAATTAATTCTTAATTACTTCATTAAGTATTTATTAATCAATTTAAATTGACAATTAATCCTTAATTAATTACTTTATTAATTAATTACATTTTAATTAATTATACCTAGTAATTAATCTTAAATTAAATTCATTAATTAATTAATCACATTGATTAATTAACTAAATAATTAATTCCATCATTAAATAATTCTTAATTCACTGATTAATTAATTACTCCATAATTAATTAACTTTAAAATAATTAATTTAATTGATTCCTTAATTTGATAACATTAAGTGGTTATCCATTAATCTCTTCAATTAATTACTCCTATGAGTAACTTCTCTAATTACTTCCCTAAGTAATCAACATTCTAATTATATTCAAAAATTAACCATTGATTATATCATTAAGTAATCACACTTAATTAATCCCTAATTAAGTGATTATTTTAAAATTAAATAAACAATTAACTAATTATTTAAAATTAATTAAACAATTAATTAATTAATTACTTATATTTAAAAATCCTTAATTAATTAAGAAAACATTAAATCTTAATTAAACTTTATTTATTTACAAATCAAATTTAACATTTTTATATTCAAATCAAAGATAAATTAAACTTATTCCTCTAGTAATGAATTATTTGAATAAATCAAATTTTAACATCTTAAACAAATTATCCTATTTGGTTTTCAAAATCATAATGATACTCTTATTAGAAAATAGGAAATTTAGAAACAAATTTCAAAATTTAAAATACTTTAAAACATCCAATATCAGTCTTATTTATTTCAATTAAAAATTTGAAATCTTAGGTTTGAATCAATACTTAACATTTTAACTTAAACTTTGATTAATATTTAAAATTAAAATATCCTTTTTAAAAAGAACTCCAAAATGTATTTAAATTACTTTCAAATGAAATCACTCTAAATAAATCTAAAGTAAAATAAAATAAATAATTTTTAACTTATACTTTAAGATTTGATTAACATTAAATTTTTAAACAACAAGTTTTAAAATTTTCATTTTTAATTCCTTTATAAAACTTGTTTATAATAAAATACTTGATTTAATTTACTGGTATTCTTATAATACTTGAGCAATACAAACCCACTCACCCAGCAACAAAGCAAACGAACGTCACTCGAGTGAAAATTCGAGGAAGCCCGGTAACGTTCACGAGTTCTCCCTGAAGCAACTCAGCAAACCCACCTTCTTTGAGTCACCCCCGAGTACAACTCGAACACCTACCCGAGCTTCAATCGTCCTCTCCAAACACAGAACCCCACCTGACACCCATCGTGCACGGTGCACATATCCACGCGCCTCCGGCCACACTGGTTGGTCGCGCCTGTCGCCGTCCATCACTCATCCACCTACGAACACGATCGAACAACCAGATCGAACAAAAGTCATTCGAATCGAAATTTCGCTCATAAGCTCAAAACTGCAGAGAAGCTCGACTTAAAATCTTACCCCATTACCCACATCTCATCGTCGTTCAACCTCTCCGATCCCACCATAGAGACACCACACCCAAGCACAACGTCCATGTGACGCCCCACCTCTATACCCACACTTGCCAAGAACACTACGGTGTAGTACTGTGAACTAGCACGGAGAATAAGGCTGTTGAGGAGCGACCATCCGTGTAATTGCTTATCACACGGTGGCTATGAATAATCTTCGGAAACAAACATAGAAATAATCATAACACAAATCAGTCACAGACATCCATATCACAAGGGCGGAAGAAGAAATGAATATATAACTAACACATGAAAGTGTACATCAGAGTAGTGGTCGGTAAGATCCACAATAATACAAAAGAATAGCAACACGTGCTATACAAAAGAATAGAACTATGAGTCTATATCTCAAGTGTATACAACAAAAACTGCTAATCTAAACAGTTAGCCAAAAGTCAGAGTGATGAATCCCTGGGAAGGAGTCAAGCAGAAGCTCCTGTAACATCTCGGCCTGACCCGAGTATTATTTAAGAAAATAATAAACGGATCAGTCTAGCTATAAATATCGGATGACATGATATAACATAAAAGGTATGGCATAAACATAAAATATCCATAATGACATACCACTATAGGTATGTAAATAATGATCAACAGAAGATCAATCAATAAGAGATAATCAATATCACAAGAATCTTCTCAAAGATTCGGAAAGGGCATCATACCACAAACTTGTACTCATGACAAGTCAATGACATAAATTCTAGAAATCAATGCAAGAAGTCCAGAAAATCATAGAAAAGAGAAAGAGGCCTATCACATGATGGTCCGAAGATCAAGGGGAGCTACCCCACATGTGTGAATGGAATCACACAGATTGAGGTCCAGACTAACCAAAAAGCAAAAAGGTATGTGTGAGTGGAATCACACAAGTGGTGTCTAGTCTAACCTCGCAACAAGAGACATCGCACAATTGCTAGTCTAAATCATCAGAATGATCGTCATGATCAACGAGAAGTGTCAATTACACTAAGCTAGTAAATATAGAAGTTTAGCTTCATGCCCCATAACCACTTGCTTAACTTAAATATTTACGAACAAACTGTAAATCTTCACTAATAAAATTTGTCACAAGTGGTTCAATCGAACAAGTCCAAGAATTAACCGACGAAGTGAACGCAAGCGTTTCATACCACTTGTTTTACTAAGTCATTTAATTAGATTTCTCATCCGAGTGAGGTAAAGGTTTGTATATACTAATAGATTGGAAAACAGTTTAAGAAAAGAACTTTGTTATTAAAAATAGAGTTGAAATTGTTTGTTAAAAGAGTTTTGATATTTACTACTAGTATTGAAACCTTTATATTATAAAGTGACAAAACATAGAAGCAATTGTAGAAACAATCAGTCACAAAGATCACATACGGAGATGTGAATAAAATCCAAGGAAATCAGCTCAATGTTTTTCAGATAATATCCCCTACGGAGGGGGGGTCCAGGGGGGTGGCAACCCCCAAGGTGGGGGTGCGGGGGCAACGCCACCGCTTACGGGGTTCGACCTAGTGAAGACAAAATGAGGTCTAACGACCTAAGGGGAATAGGGTCGAGCGACCTAATGGTTGCGACCTAGGGGTCTAAGGAGTCAAGCGACCTAACTGGAGCAGCCCTGTGGTCATGCGACCTAACTGAAATGGCCAAGCGACCTAACAATAGCACAGGTCAAGCGACCTAACGTTTTAAGGCCGAGCGACCTAATTAAACTCGCGACTTAATGGTGTGAAAGGCGTGCGACCTTAAATGTTACGACCTAAGGGTCGAGCGACTTAGTGGAACAAGGTCATGCGACCTAACGTGTTACGACCTAAGGGTCGAGCGACTTAGTGGAACAAGGTCATGCGACCTAATACTGTAGTAGGGTTGGGCGACCTAACGGAGTAAACGGTCGAGAGACCTAACAGGTTATAGGTCATGCGACGTAGTGGGTTAACGGCCTAACGACCTACGGGTTATAAGCCCAACGACCTAACGGGTTATAGGTCCAACGACCTAGCGGGATAGAAGGTCATGCGACCTAAAAATGGAAGGCAAGGCCGAGCGACTTAAAGGACCAAGGCCACACGAGTTAAGGCCTAACGACCTACGACCTAGAGGCCCACGACTTACGACCTAAGGAGCCAGAGCCAAGCGACCTAAGGCTGTATAGGGGATTTAAGGCCAGAAACGACCTAAGTGTTAGCGACCTAACGACCTATAGGCCAAACGACCTACGACCTAAAGCCCGAACGACCTAAAGCCCGAACGACCTAACACCGAACAAGCATTTAGATGGCCCAGCGACCTATGGTGCTAACTCGCGAGCGACCTAAATGCAGAAAATTCACAAAAAACGCTAAAAATTGGAGTTTTTCGCCACTCCAATCCAAACCAAATGCAAATGTGCATGCAAAAGTGATAGGGAATCATTCCCAACAGTCCAATATAGTTATAAACTAGATTTGTGAGATAAAAATGTCACCTTTTCACTAAAATTTATGAAGATGAAGCTTGAAAGCAAGGAGAAGCAATCCAAAGCTTGAATCCAATATCTTCTACTTCAATTTGGAGTTGAATGTTGGATTTGCAATTGAATTTGTGCTTGGAGTTTTAATTTCCCATTCTCTTCACCATTAATGCCAAAGCTTGAGTTAGTTAGGAAATTTATGAAGAGTGAGAAGAAGGGGGTTGGAACTTGGGCTTAATAGGCTAAACTAACCCAAAGTCCAAAGCAGGAAAAGTTAGTGAAATTTCACTAACTCCAAACCTATCGATGTTTATACTTAAAAAAATTGTAAACGGCATTTCGAACTCAATGGAAGTGGTCTCGAGTCCTAATTTGACCGTTTGCAAAATGTAGCTTTTCGGACCAATATCCGATTAACGACAAATTATTTAAATAAAATTTTTAAATATTAAATCGATAAATATGCGGGTTGTTACAGTCCACCCCAAAAACGAGCGAGCTCGATTCAACATACACGATGCAATGTCTCACCATTCATGCCGAAAGCAACTGCAGACATAAACCCTAATTGTTCCAAATTCCCTTAATTCACTTATTAGAAAAATTATTTTGCATTTTCCCCAACATCCTCCACATCTAAGAGAGCTTCCACCAAAAATATAGTTTCAATCAATGTGCCGATCAATGGCAATCATCAAAACCCCCAAAAACACACAAACCCAAATTTCTCATGATTTGTCAAACTAAAAATCATGAAACATGTATTAAAAATCATGATTCTTACCCCCTAATTTATTCATGTAATCCAAATTATAAATCAAGATTTTTGATTTATCATGAATAGCAGTATTCTACTGTGTTTTTCCTATTTTTAACTTATTTGCTAAAGTTAAAATCCTAGAATTATTTTTAAAACCATCATAATCTACTAACAAACAGTTTTTTATTTAAATTTTGAAATCAAATATTAATTTGTTTTATTGGTATTGAATATTTTCTTTTAACAGAACCATCATAGTAATTTATCAGAGTAAATTCAAGCATGTATATGGACAGACAAACTCATCCATCATAAACATAACAATTCATATAAATTTAAAACTACAGTATTTTAATTCAAGACAATCAACAAATGCATAGCATTAAATTTTAAATCAACTGTTTTTAAAAACATTTACTCACCTGATAAATTGCAGAGCACAGCCCAGAGCAAGTTTTTTTTAACTTCCAGGCTTGAACTTTAATTTAGAAAGTGCATTTGCTGAAGAAAATCCTTTGCATGCTTGCAAATTGATGTTTTTAAGTGTTGAAGCTGAAGTTAATCTTTCTGAATTGATTCTTTACAGGTTGTAATTTGATAAACTTTTCTTAAACCTAATACGGGCATTTGGATTTTGCAGAAGGCTACAGGTATGACATTCCAGGTTTTAGATTCTAAACTTTGAGTTTACATTGATTTGAAAAAAAGAAAAACAGAGGTGGATTACAGGTTTGAGATAAAACAGGGTTTGATTTTGATTTGAGGAGTGTTTGATTTTAGTTTTGAGAGAGTTTTACTGATTTGGTTTTGAAAGAATAATTCAGGAGAAGATATTTTTTCTTCCAGCTGAGAATATCAAGTAGATTGAAGCAAAGAAAGAAGAGATGAAAAATGAATTATGATCTAATAAAAAGAAAGTAATTTTTTTTTAAGGTGAAGACACTTGTTTATAAACTTACACTTGTCATATTAATTAGCTTAATGGGTTTACATGTGTTTTAAGATATGTATATATAGTTACACATGTTTTTAAGTCCTTTTTAAATTGAATTTTAATTTTTATTTTAAATGTAAATATAAACTTACATATTTACTTACTTTATTGATAAATACTTACATATATGTAAATAAGTTTACTTTTTAAAGGAAATATTCTAAAGCCAATTATAATACAAGTATATTTTCTTATGCATGTAATTTAAAATCTAAAACTTATACATATACATTTATAACCATTTTAAAATTTTAACATTATAAAAGAAAACAAAACAAAGCTTGTTTAAATCATTTTTAAACTATCTTATTTGAAAATGAACTATTATCTTATATTTTTGGAAACAGATTGAATTAATCTTTAAATTATCTTTTGAAAAACATTATGTTTTAAGACAAAGCTTAAATTACAATATTCATTCATATATAATTTATTAATAGATTAAGATTAAATTATAAACAATTCCAAATTATATCATACACAAACATATATATATATATATATAGTACAATTTGAAGAATTTAATTTTATTTAAAACAAAAGATTTTCGATTCACAATATATATCAAACATATATATTATAAACAGAATAAAATTTATTAGCTTTTGAAAAATAATTCTAACCAATTTTTAAATTGGTAAAAGATATTGATCACACTTACCAGATTAAATATTTGTTATTCTTAAAAAGATTAATTTCACCAATTTAAATTAAAATTATAAAGAAAATTTATCAAATCAATTAAATTATTATTACAGGTTATTAAATCGATATTGCCCAAAATTCCGGGTCGTTACAATCCTCCCCCCTTAAAAGAATTTCGTCCCCGAAATTTAAAAGCAATGGTAATTTAATAACCCAGCAAAGATTTTAATTCAATCAGCAAAGCATACCTATCAACCAGTTACTAACAACAAAAGCAATCAATCAGATACACAACCCTAACTAATTATCCTGACATATGTCAGAATAAATCTTTAATACTATTTCGAGTTTCCCAAGTATAAATCACCGGGAGACTTGCTCTACAAAATCCAACAAACTAACTATACTACCAAAATCCAGAACTTCTCTCTTCTCTAGATCCACCAATCTGAATAGAATATTAGACTACTCTCAAATCCAGCTCAACATCCAACTCCAACTGAATCTACAGATTCAACAACCAATCGATGAATCATACACGTACTCCCTCAGAGATGCGTGAAATATAATGAATTCCAGCTATCCAAATTGGCAATTCAATCTCATAGACAACAGATCTTATCTTATCAGAACAAAGATAAGAAATCTCAAATGCCTCAGCACCAGCCATCAAATCTTATCCGATTACTGTTCTCTTAACCAGAGAAATCCTAACAACAATGAAGTCTCTAACTTCGAATTCCAAAACTCCTTTTGTGTTTCGATTCATTGTATGTACCGTTTGTATTACATCGATGCCTCGGCTTTTCGATTCATTGGACGTACCGTTTGCACTGCGTCGATGTTCCGAATTGTTTTGTTTTTCGATTCATTAGACGTACCGTTTGCACTGCGTCGATGTTATGAATTGTTTTGTGTTTCGATTCATTCGATGTACCGTTTGTACTACATCGATGTCTCGGCTTTTCAATTCATTGGATGTACCGTTTGCACTGCGTCGATGTTCCGATTGTTTGGTGTTTTGATTCATTGGATGTACCGTTTGCACTACATCGATGTCTCGGCTTTTCGTTTCATTGGACGTACTGTTTGCACTGCGTCGATGTTTCAAATTGTTTTGTGTTTCGATTCATTAGATGTACTGTTTGTACTACATCGATGTCTCGGCTTTTTGATTCATTGGATGTACCGTTTGGACTACATCGATGTCTCGGCTTTTCGATTCATTGGACGTACCGTTTGCACTACGTCGATGTTCCGAATTGTTTTGTGTTTCGATTCATTGGATGTACCGTTTGTACTACACCGATGTCTCGGCTTTTCTATTCATTGGACGTACCGTTTGCACTGTGTCGATGTTCCGAATTGTTTGTGATACACGTGTTGGGAGATTTTAGGCTCCGGCTCGGGATTGGCCATCTTTTTATTGTGATTTCTGGATTTCTAATTTTTGATTTCTGGAATTTATGTTTCACCAACTTTTACAATTGGCATTGATATGTATGTCATTTTTTGTGGCTTGGTGAATTAAATAAAGAGTATGACATTCCTTTTTATCTTTGAGAAGATTCTTGTGATATTGATTAATCTCTTGTTGATTTTCAACATACTTATCATAGTATGGCATTATGGTTATTATACGTTTTTGTCATATCTCTTATTCTATATCATTTCATTTGATATTTAGATCCGTTTATTATTTTCTTTTTAAATAATAGTCGGGTCAGACTGAGATTTTACAGGTGCTTCTGCTTGACTCCTTATCGGACCATCATCTGATCTTTTTGCTAACTACTTTAGTTTGGTAGTTTATGTTGTATACATTTAAGATATTGACTCCTTGATGTACACATATTCGTTTGTCTTCCACTTGTATCTATTCTTTTGTGATATTGTGGATCTTGTTAAACCCCTACTCTGATATACACTTTTATGTGTAATATTCATATCTATTTACGCCTTTGTGATATGAATTGCCTGTGACTGATTTATGTTATGTTTATTTCTATATTTGTTCCCGAAGATTATATATAGCCACTGTGTAGTAGCTTTGAGCTTGTATCGGCATGTCGGATTTCCTCTTGAAATGAAATGCATCTTAAACTATCTGACATATCGGTGCTCGCACAAAGCAATTACACGGATGGTCGCTCCTCAACAGCCTTATTCTCCGTGCTAGTTGATGGCATTACTCCATAGTGTCCTTGGCTAGCGTGGGTATAGAGGTGGGGCGTCATGGCTTGGTATCAAAGCCAAACTTCGAAACAATGTGGAATAATCTTGCAAGGATCATGTCCTAAGTCTTTCTTAGGAGTTGTGCCTTAGGATTTATTCGAGTCTTCGTACCATCTAATCCTATTTTCTTTGATGATTCCTTGTTTTATCAATCAAGTTTGATTGAAATTCATTTTGTGAATAACTTTTTTCTTCTTTTTTCTTTCTTTCATTAAGAAGAAGAAATGGTTGGATTTGGCAGTCCTAGCGCTGGTCAATCCAGTAGCCCTTCTCTGGATGGCGCATTTATGTCTGCCCAACAACTTTTGGATCTTGTAAAGAATCAAAGGTTTATCTATGCTTTGGGTAAGAACCCCAAAAATATTTTACCTTTGAAACTTAAAGTTCCTTTCAATCAGCTTGTGGATATCACTCTTCGATATGAAGAGGTTGGTAAAGGAAGTGTTAGTGTTATTGGGATTTCCAAGAAGAGGCATATTAATTTCAAGAGCCTTAATCCCAATAAGAGAGTGAAGCAAACTACTTTTGTATCAAAGACACCAATCCCTAATCGTGGAGGATGCTACAATTGTAATTCTAAGGCACACTATGTAATTAAGTGTCCGAAACCCCTTACTTGTCGCTATTGCAAGAATCCGGGTCATCTTTTATCTTCTTGCCCCAAACTTCTAAGCAAGAGGAAAGGAGAGCTGAATATTGTGCAAGCTCCTAGCAACTCTTCTCTTAGTCAAGGTAGCCATTCTATCCTTGATGACATTTGTTTTATGATTTTCCTTTTCGAGTTCTTTTTTATTTGGGTTTCATCTCACTATTTTATATCAAAAGAACTTGTTGATTCCTTTTCTTTAAACATCTTTGGGCTTGTTGACTCTTTTGACAATGGTGAATCCTGTTGGTGGATTTGCAACGCTCAGTCGGTTTCTTGTATTGATGTCGAAGTTATTTTATGTGATTTTTCTTTCCCGGCCGATTTTTACTTATGCTTCGGAATTGACTTTTATACGGATTAGCTTAATTATTATGGAGCCATATCCTATGTCCCGAGTGGACTATTCATCGTCGACTTTTTTAATCTGTTAAGCAGATTTCTATTTTTCTTTGTGATTTAGATTCCAATTTGATGGCATCATTTTATTCTTTAAGCCCTCATCATGGGAAAAGTGTTATTTCTCTCATTCATGTAGTTTGAGAATTTTTCGGTATTTTTGGAGTTTGCCTTAGGATCATCACCTAGGCAATATCTTGTTCGGTGTTAAGGTCTTTTCAGCTCGACCTTGCCACCGGTTTTCATTTGCTACGAGTTGCGGCAGTTAGCATTCCACTTACCGCATTCCGCACTCTTTATGATTCTTATGAATGACTTATTATGTCATTCAGTTTTCCCATCTTGTTTCATCCATTTTATAAATCGAGTATTCTATGAATATCTCGATAATTCCATTCTTGTATTTATTGATTTTGGATGAAAATAGAAATTTAAAATTTTGCAAATCTTTTTCATAAGATTTATTTATAAGTACAATTGGATTTTGATCTTAAATGAGCAAAAAATATTTTCAAAACTTTTAAGAGATATTTTCATCATATAGAAGATCATTTTCTGGTTGTATTGCCCGTTGAGTGCTTTAAGAAATCTGGTCGATGCGCTTGATCAACGTTATCGATAGGAATTTCCTAAACGCTTTGATGAGACAATTAGACACTATATATTGACTTGTAAAATGTAAATTTTTCTAGAAAGATTTTTACATTGAGATAATTGTAATTTTGAAAGTTTTAGCTTTTTGGGAAAGAAGATTATTTAAAAGAACTCTTTTTCGATACTCTTATTCTTGTGATTCCCGAAGGGAACAAAGACTTTATCTTTTGTACCGATGCTTATCGTATTGGTTTGAATGTCGTTCTCTTGCAAAAGAGAACATGCTATCATTTATGTTTCTAAATCATTAAAGCCTATCGAGACTAGATATGCAATTCATGATCTAGTGCTGGCGGCTATTGATTTCACTTTTAGAATTTAGCATCATCATTTTTGGATGAGAAATTTGTTCTCTACCCCGATCATAAATCTTTGGAATATTTATTTCCTCATATGAAACTTAATGTTGGCTAGAGTTCCTTGCATCTTATGATCCTAATATTCTTTGTATACTCCTAGAAGGGAAATCATGTTGCCAATGCCCTTAGTCGTAAGCAAAAAGTGGTTTTCTTTTTGATGATGTTCAAATGAAATGATCTTTTAACAAGTTTATAGGACGTTTCGATGTACCTCATTTCTTTTATGGGCTTGCGTCCGATGTTCTTTTATGGTGTTCGGTTCATTGGACGCACCGTTTTTGTACTGCGTCGGTGTTTCGAATTATTTATGCTTCGGTTCATTGGACGTACCGTTTTTGTACTGCGTCGGTGTTCCGAATTATTTGAGCTTCGGTTCATTGGACGTACAGTTTTTGTACTGCGTCGGTGTTTCAAATTATTTGAGCTTCGGTTCATTCGACGTACCGTTTTTGTACTGCGTCGGTGTTCCAAATTATTTGAGGTTCGGTTCATTGGACGTACCATTTTTGTACTGCGTCGGTGTTCCGAATTATTTGAGCTTCGGTTCAATGGACGTACCTTTTTGTACTGCGTCGATGTTCCGAATTATTTGAGCTTTGGTTCATCTAGCGTACCGTCATTGTACTACGCCATTGTTCTAAATCATTCGAGTTTCTAGTTTCTCGGGCGTGCTGTTATTATACTACGACGTAGCACCGGCTCAATTTTCTGTTATTCATGACGTTTTCTCACGTCTTTCAACTACGGAATGCCTTAGGGATTTCGATTTTTATTGTTGAGCCCGGTTTTATTGAGGAAATTGAAGTTTCACCAGATTTGACTTATGAGCAACACTCAGATCCTAAGGATTGCTCTTGGGAATCCTGGGAATTCATCGAGCGATCCCGTTCAGGCTTACTCTTTCATGCTCTTTATGCTGAACTTCCTATTTCAAGTTTCTTTTGTGTTGATATGCTTTTATGGTTTTTACTCTTTATTTTCTTCTTAAGCATTGCGAGGACGCAATTTCTTTAAGGAGGTGAGTCTGTAACAACCCGCATATTTATCGATAATATATTTAAATATTTTATTTAAATATTTCATCGTTCATCGGATTTTAGTCCAAAAACCTACTTTTAGCAAACAGTCGAATTGGGACTTGAGACCCCTTCCATTGAGTTCAAAATGTCGTTTGCAACCTTTTTTAGTATAAACATTGATACGTTTGGAGCTAGCTAAAAATTTGACTTTTTTCACTTTGGGTTTGGGTTCAGCCCACTAGCCAACTTAATACCCCAAACTGAACCACTTCTTCCCATTCATTCCCTCTTCCTTATCTTTTCAGTTCTGAAGAGAATAATGGGGGAAAAGAAAAAGAATTAAAATCCTATGCCCTAGTTTCCATTTGCAAATCAAGTTCTAGCTCCAAATTCAAAGAGAAGCATTGGTAAGTATCATCTCCTTCTTCTCCAACTCATTCTTTCTTTGATTTCAGAAAATTCCTAAACCTAATTTAGGAAATTTTTCTCATTTAAGCTTAGGTTCAAGCTTCTTGTGTTGAGATTGAAGTATGGTTGATCTTCCCTTGTCTTCAAGCTTCTCATTCATTGTTTTTGGGTTCAAAGGTGAGATTTTTATCTCATATCTATGACTATAATTATCTTTGGTTGTTAAGTATGAATTCCTAACACCTCTTCATGTGTATTTACTTTTGATTCGGATGGGTTTTGTGAATATTCCAAATTTTAGTGTTTTGAGTTCAAATCTTTAAAAATCCTAACTTCGATCTTTGAACATGTTTTTGGTGATACATCAAAGAGCTTGCAGGGCCGAGTCGTCGTTTGGCATAAACCCCTAGCGCCCATTGCTCGTCCGGTTGCATTTGAAAAGAGATTGCCTCTTCATTTTTAGCTGAAAATACTTGAAATTCCAATTCAGCCGACTGAAATCTCTGAGTCAGTCGAATGAACCTGGAACCCGAAAGTTTCCAGGTATGATTCAGTCGACTAAAATCTCTATTCAGTCGACTGAACCTGGAAATAGAAAGTTTTCAGGCATGATTTAGTCGAATGAAATCTCTGTTCAGTCGACTGAACCTGGAAACGAAAGGTTTCCACGCATGATTTAGTCCACTGAAATCTCTGTTCAGTCAACTGAATTTGTTGTTTCTGCCCACTTTGCCTTTTGGGATTGAATTTCCAATTTGAATCGATTTGTGATGATCCTATTTGCTGTTATCATTTATTACGACTTTGATGACTCCTTTTTAGGGATTTTTGAGTATCCATTTCGATGGATTCTTTATCGGTTTCTTTGGATTTGATTCACTCTTCATATGTGGATTTTAATGATTGATTGTTTCTACAATCATTTTTATGGTTTGTCACTTTAAAAATATAAAGGTTTTAATACTAAAACTCCTTCATCAAAACGATTTCAACACTATTTTATTACAAAGCTCGTTTCTTAAATCGTTTTCCAATCTACTGGTATATACAAACTTTTACCTCACTCGTATGAGAAATCTAATTAAACGGCTTAGTAAAACAAGTGGTATGAAATGCTTGCGTTTACTTCGCTGGTTAATTCTTGGATTGAATCTCTTGTGATAATATTCTAGTGGAGATCTACAATTTTGTTCATAGATATTTAAGTTAAGCTAGTGGTTATGGGACATGAAGCTGAACTCATATATTTACTAGCTTAGTGTAATTGACACTTCTTGATGATCGATGATGATCATTTTATGGTTTAGACTAGCAATGTGCGATGTCTCTTTGTCCACGTGGAGGACTGTACCTCATTTTATTGAGCTTCATTTCATTTCTTTGTGGGCTTGCGACCCATGCACTTTTAATGTGCTTCGATTCATTGGATGTACCGCTTGTACTACATCGATGTCTCGGCTTTTCGATTCATTGGACGTACCGTTTGCACTGCGTCGATGTTCCGAATTGTTTTGTGTTTCGATTCATTGGATGTACCGTTTGTACTACATCGACGATTCATTGGAAGTACCGTTTGCACTGCGTTGATGTTCCGAATCGTTTTGTGTTTCGATTTATTGGATGTACCGTTTGTACTACATCGATGTCTCGGCTTTTCGATTCATTGGACGTACCGTTTGCACTGCGTCGATGTTCCGAATTGTTTTGTTTTTCGATTCATTGGACGTACCGTTTGCACTGCGTCGATGTTCCGAATTGTTTTGTGTTTCGATTCATTGGATGTACCGTTCGTACTACATCGATGTCTCGGCTTTTAGATTCATTGGACGTACCATTTGCACTACATTGATGTTCCGAATTGTTTTGTGTTTCGATTCATTGGATGTATCGCTTGTACTGCATCGATGTCTCAGCTTTTCGATTTATTGGATGTACCGCTTGTACTACATCGATGTCTCGGCTTTTCGATTCATTGGACGTACCATTTGCACTGCGTCGATGTTTCGAATTGTTTTGCGTTTCGATTCATTGGATGTACCGTTTATACTACATCGATGTCTCAGCTTTTTGATTCATTGGACGTACCACTTGCATTGCGTCAATGTTCCGAATTGTTTTGTTTTTCGATTCATTGGACGTACCGTTTGCACTGCATCGATGTTCCGAATTGTTTTGTGCTCCGATTCATTGGATGTACCGTTTGTACTACGTCGATGTCTCGACTTTTCGATTCATTGGATGTACCATTTGCACTGCGTTGATGTTCCGAATTGTTTTGTGTTTCGATTCATTGGATGTATCATTTGTACTACATCGATGTCTCGGCTTTTCGATTCATTGGATGTACCGTTTGTACTACATCGATGCATCGGCTTTTCGATTCATTGGACGTACCATTTGCACTACGTCGATGTTCCGAATTGTTTTGTGTTTCGATTCATTGGATGTACCGTTTGTACTACACCGATGTCTCGGCTTTTCGATTCATTGGACGTACCGTTTGCACTGCGTCGATGTATCGAATTGTTTGTGATACACATGTTGGGAGATTTCAGGCTCCGGCTCGGGATTGGCCATCCTTTTATTGTGATTTCTGGATTTCTAATTATTGATTTATGGAATTTAGGTTTCACCAACTTTTACAATTGGCATTGATATGTATGTCATTTTTTGTGGCTTGGTGAATTAAATAAAGAGTATGACATTCCTTTTTATCTTTGAGAAGATTCTTGCGATATTGATTAATCTCTTGTTGATTTTCAATTACATACTTATCACAGTATGGCATTATGGTTATTATACGTTTTTGTCATATCTCTTATTCTATATCATTTCATTTGATATTTATAGCTAGACTGATCCGTTTATTATTTTCTTCTTAAATAATACTCGGCTCAGATTGAGATTTTACAGCTGCTTCTGCTTGACTCCTTATCGGACCATCATCTGATCTTTTGGCTAACTACTTTAGTTTAGTAGTTTTTGTTGTATACATTTAAGATATTGACTCCTTGATGTACACATATTCGTTTGTCTTGCACTTGTATCTATTCTTTTGTGATATTGTGGATCTTGTTAGACAACTACTCTGATATACACTTTTATGTGTAATATTCATATCTATTTCCGCCTTTGTGATATGAATTGCCTGTGGCTGATTTATGTTATGTCTATTTCTATATTTGTTTTCGAAGATTATACATAGCCACTCTGTAGTAGCTTTGAGTTTTATCGGCATGTCGGATTTCCTCTTGAAATGAAATGCATCTTAAACTATCTGACATATCGGTGCTCGCACAAAGCAATTACACGGATGGTCGCTCCTCAACAGCCTTATTCTCCACGCTAGTTGACGGCATTACTCCTGTAACGATCCGTGAATTTTAATAATTAAGTTGGTTATTTTAAATTAAAATTTAGCAATTAAATTTAGATGAAAAAAAAGAAAAAAAAAAGGCTTTGTAAGTTAATATTAAAATGAACGTTGAAATAAAATATATTGAATAGTAGTTAAATGAAAATGTATGTGAAAAGGTTTATGCAAGTTGATAAGTAACGATATTTATGCAATACCTATTAATTGGGAAAAATTTGTAAAGTAATATTTGAGTGAAATTGTAAATTTGAAGTTATGTAATAATGGACATAGTGAAGATGGCAATTAAATCAAATTTTATCTAATTTTGAAGGTAATCAATAATTTATGAACTAAATGGTAAGTAACTAGAATTAAATTCTATATTAATTGAAACTGAATGTAGGTTTAATGTAATATAGTTAAGGCTAACTAAATTAGCGAATTCCAAATTATGAAAACCAATTACAATAAATGTTAGAAACGTAATTTCAAATGGTCATTGTTGAAATTATACGTTACCTCAATGATTATTAAAAGGGCAATGGAGGTGAATGAAAATTTAATAGAAATAATGCAAATTTAAGGTGAATGATTTACGAACTTGCATAAAATTCCAATTATAGAAAATAATCTAAATGTATGTTTGGCTATAATTGTATACAAGAAAATAAATGAATTAAGAATATAAATAGTAATTAGTGTACATATTTGGCAAATATGACTAAATAGTATGGAATGAAGCATGCATTAATGAAATAACTACGAACCAATGAATGTATTTAAGTTGTAAAAGTCATAATTGATTGCATTAAATAAATTGGGAATTAAATTCAAAGGTTATGTTGATTGAGAAATAGTACGTAATAAATTGCAATGTGACTGAATCAAGGCTAGGTAAGTAATTTTAATAAATTATAGTTGATATTTAAGTATGAATGTGAGTAAATTTGACATTTAGTGATAATTGTTAAAATTTACCTACTCGTCTAATTTGCTTAATTAGAGCTAAGTCAATGACAACATTTGTGTTAATAATAGCTTGTAAATGGAAGTAAATGTTAAATGGTAACAATTATTTAGGTTAACCATTTATTTAGTGTATTAAAGTATAACTGGTAACCGATTGCAATAAATATAAATAAATTATGACGTTAATGTTAATATAAAGTAATATTTGAAAATAATGTCAATTTCATTTATAATATGACAATTGGCTAATTTAAAGAATTGAAAGCTAGATTTATTTATTTAATTGAAAAGAAAAAAACTTTCAATAATTGAATTTATTGAGAATAAATGAAATATAACTGTCAAAATTTACGTTAAAGGAAATGTAGAGGAAATCTAAGATAAAATAGGGATATTAATGCAATATGATATAAACCATGATAATTGTACCGTAAATTGAAATTTTGAATAGCTAAATTTGTGCATACCCAATTTATTGAAACAGATGGTAAAGATTAATTGATTGAAATCAGCAAATTTGAAAATAAATTCAATTGATCAAATAATACGCAGTAAAATGTAATTTGACATAATCAATGTTAGGTAAGAAATTTTATTTTTGTCAATTGATAATAGGGTATGAATGGGAGTAGATTTGGCTTATTGTAATAATTATTAATTGTTTACCTATGTATATAATTTAGTGAATTAGATCTAAATCCATTGAAATAAACGTAATTAATCACTATGTTGATATAAATTTAGTTGATTACTGGAAAATATTAGGGAATTGGATTTACAGTAATGTAAAATGTACCCATAAGATAATGATTGACTGAATTTAAGAGAATGTAAAGTAAGATTTTTTATTTAATTGAAGTGTAGAAAAATTCAATAATTGGGTTTGTGGCAAATAAATGAAATTTAACACTTAATTATTACGTTAATAGAAAGTTAGATGGAATGTAAGAATATTATGGTAATAGTTTGCAAATTCAATGAATTTTTTTATCCGTTTAAGAATAGTGAATTCAATAATAGATATGAAACAAAATAATTATACAATAAGAAGAATGTATTGAAAATAAATAGAAAGCCAATTTCATTGAAAATTTTGAAAGATTAATGTATAATCTATAAACAATTGAAATAGAAGTTAAAGCTTTGAAAGTGTGGAAATTGCAACATCTAATCCATATGTGGAATCTTTAAATTAAAAGGAAAGAGAAGTTAATTGAAATTTATGGCATTTAATATAAGAAATGTACATTTTTGGGTTAAATAGAAAGAGCATTTTTAATGAAAATAAAAGAACAGTTTGAGAAAAATAAAATAAAGGTTTCATTTTAAAGATAAGTAAAATTTTATAAAAAAGGAATATTTTGAATTTTGAAACAACATTTCACATTTATTTTGTAACAATCAGAGGCAATATAGAAGTGATTTTAATGCTAACCTTATATTTTAAAGTAAATTAAATATTTTGAATCGTGACTGTGCGCTGAGAAAAGCACCGTTTTTAAATTTGAATTTCCAGTCTCGGTTCATCTTTTATTGTGTGCAGCGGTGGTCCCCAGTGGCATTAATTGGAGTGCTACATTTAATGTGTGTTAATAAAATTTAATTGGATGTTAATAAGGTGTATATTTAGGGTTAATAGAAATTAATTTTGCGGGGTAGACGTTTTGAAATTGGATCTCAAAGTTTTAGTACAACTGGTCCATTTGTTACTTTATATTTATTATTCGTTGCCACCTCTTTGTTCCAATGTATAAATTTTCATTTATGCTACCTGAAGCATTCATTTCATTGGTTCCATCCTCCTTTAGCCTCATTTCAATTTTTCAATCTCACTGAACTTCATTATGCAAACATGACCCTATTTCATTTCTCCCTCACCTGCTTGCAACACTTTTTCCTAATCTGTAACGACCCGTATTTTATGGATGTTAGATCGTGTGGGAAAATTAACTCGTGTAGAGATTAACTCGTGGGGGAAAGCTTGAGTCGGTATTCATGAGTCGTAGATGACCTAAGCTTATACGAGTTAAGGAATAGGTTGTTAGCAAGTTAGTAATTGGAATAGGTTAATATATTGCGACCTAAGGTAACTAACGAGTTAAGGGTTTGGAGATAGGTCGTATGAAGATAGGTCGGTGATACGACTTAAGGTGGTAGATGAGTTAGTGTTTAGGTCGAGTGGAGCGACCTATGGAAGTAGCGACCTAAGGAAATCCCTGTGTAGTTAGGTTGGTTGAGCGACCTTAGGGGTGAGCGACCTAAGATAGAGGGGCAACTCAAGATAGTACGACCTAATAGATAACAGGTTAGAGCGACTTAAGTATTCGAGCGACCTAGTAGAATGGGCGACCTATAGGGATGGGAGACCTAAAGGTTAGTGGCTTAAGTCGGTAGGACGAGTTAAGGATAGGTCGCGTGTGTTGTTAGGTCGGCTGTGTTTTAGGTCGTGTGGCCTGGGTGTGATTCTGTGTATAGTTAGGTCGTTAGACGACTTATAGATGTTAAGTTGTTAAGTCGCGTAGGAGCTTGGGTCGGTAGGTCGTTGACTTGGGATTTGTTAGGTCGACTGTTGTGTTGAGTCGGCAAGGAGTTGAGTCGGCTATAGTATAAGTCGTTGAGACCCTGTGTTAGGATTAGGTCGTGAGTCGCATGTAGGCCGAGTCGTGTGGAGTTGCTAAATCGTTGAGTCGGCCATCATGTTAAGTCGTAGAGTGATGAGTCGTTTTCCCTGATGAGTCGTACGACCTTGTGGCTTAGTGTGTTGAGTCGTAAATCGTTATAAGGCAGTGTTTTTAAGTCACGTGCATACTGTGGGCCTTAGGTCGTAATATAGTTAGGTCGTAGCATGTTAGGTCGGCAACGACCTAAAACCGAGCTACGAGTTACGACCTAAGGGGGCGACTAGCCTATAAATAGTGGAGTTTTGCTCACTTTTTGGCACCGGTTTTTGAAGCGACGAAGTGCTGCCATTTTGAGAGCTCGACTACAACATTTCTTCACTTCTTTTCTTCCCTTTGATCGAGTGCTAACATCCATCCAAGATCGAAGATCAAGATTGAAGATTGAAGAGCCAAAGTTGAAGATCTTCATCCTACAAAGCTAGATTTCATCGTTTGTAGCGAGGTTTTGCCGGATCAAGCTTGGGTATTTGCTGTCCAGATCTGAAGTGGGTTTCTTTTGAGGTGTTTAGGTATTTTGGTGAGTGGTAGTTATCTCTCACACGGACCCAAAGGAGTATATTGGATTGGTGGTTTGTTTGAGTGTTAAAGTTAGAGATTTCATGCATTTTTCTTAGTTCCAAGACTAGATTCATTACTTTTGAAGATGTTTACCTATGCAAGTTCAATTAACAAGTTATAGAGACAAAACCCATGTTTTATATTTGATAGATCTATGCTAAAATCCATGATTTCATATATGTTAGACTTATGCTTATTTATTTACGAAATTGCCATTATAGTTGATATTGCTTGATTAGATCTTGTTTGAATGCTTGATTGTTTGGATGTATGATTGATTTGATTGTCTCGAGTTAGCTTGTAGTTGATTTGGGACAAGATGGTTGAAGATGATTCAAAAGCTAAGTGGAAAGGCTTTTGAATGGTGAAAGCTGCTGTGGCATATGAAGCGGATAATGAAGCTCATATGGATGGGTTCGAGGACTTTGCTATAGTTAGAGGAAGCGAAGTATGATGACGAAATGGACTTTGCCATGTTATGTTGAGGCGAAGTATGATGATAAGATGGACTTTGCTAAGATGCGTTGGAGCAAAGCATGATGTGGAAGCCTTGGTTTAATCCAGACGGGATCATCCCAAGCATGTTGATTACTCGATGATGCGGTTCGAGTTGGTGGATAATGGTGGGCTCGAGAGGTGCTTGAGCTATAATGGGAATAGTCGTCGAGGAGGATGACTAGAAGGCTGAGATCTTATCGTTATTGAAGATTCTAGCAAGCTCAAAGCAAGAGTACGTTGGGTAGATCCGTTATACCCAGGCGCGGGTCATGATGACGTGCTAGTACTCTGGGTAGATTTGTTATACCTAGGCACGGGTCATGAGGACGTGCGGAGTTATGTCTAGAACCGGGGTTGCCATTAGCCCTTGACGGATGGTTGAAAGATGTGTTGGTCATTCAATTAACGATAAAATCAAGGCAATGATAACAGTGATAGCCAGAGTCATGGATGTTGGTTGTATCATCATTCGGTCTCAAGAGCGGTGTTTTCTGGGTGCTTATCTGATCTTGGTTTAGGCCTTGGGGGTTTGTACTTGGAAAACATCGACCTTGACTCGAGTGATTATTGCTTTACTTTAATTATCTGGTTTGCTATGCTTGCTTCTCCTTAGTGTGTGTCTGGGGGCTATCACTGTAGAAAGAGGTGGAGTGGGATGATTTGGGTTCCTATTCCTTTTATCCCTTATGCTCTTTTGGTATGTTTGATAGTTGATTTACTGCTCACTAAGACTTTGTCTGACTCAAGGTTTTATGTCTCCTCTTATTACCTTGGGCTGTTCATCCATGTTTGGGATGGGCAGACTAGGTGACAGGTGGCAGGTGCTGATCTTAGTGGCTTACGCTGATGATGACGAAGACGAGCAGGAGGCTTTGCATATTATTCTCATATTCTATGTAATGGATATTCCGCTGTTTGTTGATTAATCTGAGTGCTATGTAGTGAGGCTTCTTGTATTCTTGATTCAGACTATGTATGAAGCTATTATGATTAGATGATGATATTCTGTTCTATGGGAGCTTCACTATATTATATTTCTCTATTGTATTTTATCCATGCGCTGTGAGTTTTACGATAGAGTCTGTGATGTTTATTTTACCCTTGACGGTCACTCATGGCTTCCTGGCACACTTTCAGCGCACCATTCCCTTGTTTCCGTGCGAGAGTCATGGGCGGTCGTCACATAATCCTTCTTGAAGCTTTGAGTTGCTTGAAAGCCTCTCCACCTCACCCAAGCCTTGCCATCACCTTATAGCAGGTACCCTAGTCTCTTCATCCCAAAACGTGAAATTTAGTATTTATTTTGTTTATTTTAATATCACTATATATATACACTTTATTATGGCAATAGTCATCTTATAACTTGAATAACTTTCGCATACAATGTCCGATTTATGCGCGATTTTTTTGTTAGGATCGTATTGAGATTTATGACATTTTGATGCTAGGTTGGGCAGATTCTGAGGCTGTTGAATTTTTGGTTTAAATTGGATTTTAATTCAATTTAACTTCAAAAGGTGAGTGTTTTAACTCACTCACAACTTCGAAAAATTCTTATGTTTGTTAAATTTATTTATGATATGAGTAGAAATTCATTTATGATTGTTTGGCATATTTTATTCATCATCTCAGTTAGATTGCATTTATTTAAATTAAATTATTATTTAATTTTATTATTGCATATAAATTGACATTTAATTTTTTTTTTTTCATATAAACTTCCAATTAAACAGTTATTAATTTATTATTGAATATAAAACTGTTCGTTGATACCTGTTATATTTTATATGCTATATATTGATGTTTTGTTCAAATTGGATGATGATTGTAATAAATGTTTGATGATTGATGTTTGGTGAATGGATGATGTGTTCTATATTTTATAATCTGCAAGTTATCATGCGTTTCATTTCATCCGGGATTGCGGTTTGAAATGATATACAACCACATTTTTTATTTTTAAATTGCGGATTGAAATGATAAATATCTGTGTCACTTGAACATAGGATAGAAAATTCTATACAGACACCGTCGGTCTATATATAATTATTTTGAAACTGATTTCTATGGTTTGGATAGGATACAGTTTAATAAATATTAAATTTTGATATTATATAAACATTATTTTATATATACATATATAGTTAAAGTTTGAAGTTAATCTATGTATAAATCTGTTAAATAAAAATAAATAAGATGAATAATGGAGTTTGATAGTTTATATTATATGATTAAGTACAGGTTTAAAGATATTGTATATATAGAATTTTAAATGGTTCAAATCAATTAAGATTGGAAAATAAATTGGAAATTTACTTGGAATTGAGCTTATTTAAAAATTTAACTCCACAAGTTGGTGTAAATTTATCAAACTTGGAAATTTTAAACGCATGATATTTATAACTGGATTTTTATTCAAAATAAATTAAATGAATATTTCTAGTATAAATAAATTGAAGGAAATATTTAATTGATAGAAATTTGAGTTTTATTCTATGGATTTATTTTGTGAATATTTCAAAACTAAATAATAGGACAATAAATTATTGAATAGAATGTCCAACCTTAGTTTTGAAATTGTTAAATACCCAAAGTTGAATATATTGAAATCGAGGTGTTTTATTGAAACGAAAAGTGAATCTAAATTTATGGGTTTAGACCTAAAATTTTAAATGAATAAAAATTGTGAAGTCACGGAAATTATTTTTAAAGTGATTTTAAATCGAAACTATTTCATTCTATATACTGTTGAATATCCAAACCATTCAAGTTTTTGAAGTTATGGTTTTAAAGCTATGAATTTCGAAGTATTATGTTTTGAAAGTTATAATTCAAATGTTGGTTTCCAGATATTCTAAATTTTAAAGCAGTATGATTTTGGAAAAGAAATATATTTGAAATAAAATGATATTATTGATTTGGGTTTTATAAAAATAGTATCAAAATGAGTTGTTTTGGAAATGGAAATGATATCGTATTTATGGGTTTGAAATGGATAATTATATTCTGTTTTAAAGTATAAACTAATTTTAAAGACCACGGTGTTATAATAACGATTGGTTATTGAAGAGACCGGGATCGGAAGTTGTCATACTCTCTGCCAACTCCGAAAACCACTTTAATAACCGTGTACGCGGTGGAGATTCCAGAATGAACTAGGATGTTGGCGGCGTTTCCTTTGAGGTAAATACGTGGACCCGACTCCCTTGAGTTGGCATAAGGTGGCTAAAACAGGAGCGATTCTCGGGCCAAGGGGGTTAGCGCCCTTTATCGGACACTCTTCTTCGATACTATACTCTGACTTTGGATTGATTCGATGGCCATCCTTATTTTTCGAGGTGGGCGGTAGCTGCGGCTATGCGTTTCCACTAGTCCGAATAGCATTTGGTATATCTACCCTGGCATGGCCTAGTTGTGCCGTGTCACCTACCATAGCGAGCCTTATACGATTTTGGTTTTGTACCATACCTATGGAGTTCCCTCCGACGACGTCCAGTACGGGGGAGATTACGGTACTGTATAGACTATGGGAATATATTTTGTGTTAAGGCCTATATGGGTAACCCTTTAACGCCATTTAAAAGTTTATTTTACAAACAGACACTATTATAATAGCGAAATATACTACATGGTAATTAGTTTAACGGATCCTTAAGAGATGTGAATCTCGAGCATCTTTTGAGTTACTACACTCATATTTATTCCCGTTGATTAAACTCACATAAGATCTTTTAGTTCTGACTCTAGTGTTTTGTCTTTTCAAATTCGCTCGGGTCAGTCCGAGAGTTTCAGGACCGAAGACTTTAGCTCTGGAGGACGAAGGCGTAGATTTCTACTATTATTATTTATTATATTCCACTACACTCATATTGTTCCACTGCATTGTTATTATTGGCATGTGTACTCTGATATATATTGTATAAGTATAATTAAATATTTTGTAAACAGCTTCATGAACTATGTATTTGATTATTATATTTTATCCTTCCGCTATGAGATTCTGTTTTCTTTTATTTCTTCTCGTTTTTCTTATTTACCCCATAACAATCCGCCCTTTTGTATGGTTTGAATTGGCGCGTGTGTCGATTTAAAGCGTGCGAAAAGGCGGGATGTTAAATCTGGTATCAAAGCTTTGGTTTAGCGATAAACCTTAGCTTTGGGGGGGTCTGACTCTTTACTAATAGGGTAGTAATACCCTATGGGAGTCGCTGAGTGTATATATGAGAGAGCGTATTTGTTAGTGTTATAAAAAGGTTTTAATATTGTGTTAATTTGTTCCGTTCCGTATTTATAAATTCTGGTTGATGCATGGTCGCTATGACATCAATAGGGATTTCTAAACACTTAATAGGACAAACCAACACAATATTTGTTTTTAATATAGGTGAATGAAATAATTTTGCCTATTATATTTTCTATATATATAAAGTAAATTTTTATAAAGATTATATTTGGTTGCAATATATTGGTTGTTAGGAATAAAATTTATAAATAATAGGTAAAATGAGATTGAAAATAAAATCAATGAAAATTTGGAAACTTTAGAACTTAAATCCGGATTTTGAAAAATTGCTTTCAAAGGATTTTGAAATATAATAATAGTATTTAGAAATATTTTCCGATATAAATATTTCAACATAATTTGAAAGTATGGTTCGAAAGAAATTCTGGAAAGAAATAAGTTGTACTCCCCTCTCTGTCGTTGAAAAATAATTTCGGTGATGAGTGCACGCATCATCGACTTTCATTTTTGAGTTTCGAAGTGGGAAGGCCACTGTAGTAGTTTTACTACAGATTTATTTTGATAAACAAAAGAGAATTTTTAATTTGTTTTAAATATACTCGGATATAGATAAGTTGTAAGTATATTTTATCAATTATTTTAAAATAATTTGAAATTAAACCCAGTATTTAAATTCTTAAGTTTCCATTTATTAATAGTTTAATTAATGTAGTGAAACGGAATTTAACTAATAATTGAAACCCTAAAAAAAATCAAACAACAAATGTATGAAATGAAATAAATAATAAATAAATTTGAATTGTTGTGTGGTTTATGGTTGTTGGGGTAAGGATACTTTAAATTGGTTGGATGAGTGAATAACCTATTTAGTTTCATCTAAGACTGTTGAGTAAATGGTGCACTTGATAGTTTATTTTTCATTCCATACATTTTAAAGTGTGACCCGAAAAACTATGTGTTTGCTTGCTTGAATGGTTGATTTGTATTTTTGTGTGTGCTGTTTGTTGGAATTGATTGTTGTTGTGGTTGAAACAATGTTAATATTTCATTTATATAATTGTCAACCCTTTTAGATTTTATAAGTGAAATGCAGGTTATGGAAGCAATTGCTATTGCTTTTGGTTCCATAAAGTAAGCGTAATTTGCCCGACAAATAGGTACGTTCTCGGATTAAAGTTTTATAGCGCTATTTTATATATTTTCCCGTGTTGGGATATAATATTTTAGATATTATATGTGTATATTGTTATATTTGATATTATTTTTTCTTACGAGCCTCTCCGTACAAAGGAGACTCTGCCGAAATTTTTCAAAAATTTCAGACTTAGAAATTATTTTGAATATGTTTCCAAATTTTATTGATTTGAGTATAAAAGGTTTAATGATTATATATTGTATATTTTATTTAAAATAATTAATTTTGTAGATTTAATTGTTTATAAATTTAATATTTTAAATAAAATATATTGATTTCTTAATTCTTCTTTTCCCTTCTTTTCCTTTTCGGGGACGAAAAGTTTTGAGTGGGGGAGAGTGTAACGACCCGTGAATTTTAATAATTAAATTGGTTATTTTAAATTAAAATTTAGTAATTAAATTTAGATGAAAAAAAAGAAAAAAAAAAGCTTTGTAAGTTAATATTAAAATGAATGCTAAAATAAAATATATTGAATAGTAGTTGAATGAAAATGTATATGAAAAGGTTTATGCAAGTTGATAAGTAACGATATTTGTGCAATACCTATTAATTGGGAAAATTTTGTAAAGTTATATTTGAGTGAAATTGTAAATTTGAAGTTAAGTAATAATGGACATAATGAAGATGGCAATCAAATCAAATTTTATCAAATTTTGAAGGTAATCAATAATTTATGAACTAAATGGTAATGAATTAGAATTAAATTCTATATTAATTGAAACTGAATTTGGATTTAATGTAATAACGTTAAGGCTAACTAAATTAGCGAATTCCAAATTATGAAAACCAATTGCAATAAATGTTAGAAACGTAATTTTAAATAGTCATTGTTGAAATTATACGTTACCTCAATGATTATTAAAAGGGTAACGGAGGTGAATGAAAATTTAATAGAAACAATGCAAATTTAAGGTTAATGATTTATGAAGTTGCATAAAATTCCAATTATAGAAAATAATCTAAATGCATGTTTGGATATAAATTGTATACAAGAAAATAAATGGATTAAGAATATAAATAGTAATTTGTGTACATACTTGGCAAATATAACTAAATAGTATGGAATGAAGCATGCATTAATGAAATAACTATGAACCAATGAATGTATTTAAGTTGTAAAAGTCATAATTGATTGCATTAAATAAATTGGGAATTAAATTCAAAGGTTATGTTAATTGAGAAATAGTACGTAATAAATTGCAATGTGATTGAATCAAGGCTAGGTAAGTAATTTTAATAAATTGTAGTTGATATTTAAATATGAATGTGAGTAAATTTGGCATTTGGTGATAATTGTTAAAATTTAACCATTCATCTAATTTGCTTAATTAAAGATAAGTCAATGACAACATTTGTGTTAATAATAGCTTGTAAATGGAAGTAAATGTTAAATGGTAACAATTATTTAGGTTAACCATTTATTTAGTGTATTAAAGTATAACGGGTAACCGATTGCAATAAATATAAATAAATTATGACGTTAATGTTAATATAAACTAATATTTGAAAATAATGTCAATTTCATTTATAATATAACAATTGGCTAATTTAAAGAATTGAAAGCTAGATTTATTTATTTCATTGAAAAGAAAAAAAAACTTCCAATAATTGAATTTACTGTGAATAAATGCAATATAACAGTCAAATTTTACGTTAAAGGAAATGTAGAGGAAATCTAAGTTAAAATAGAGATATTGATGCAATATGATATAAACCATGATAATTGTACCGTAAATTGAAATTTTGAATCGCTAAATTTGTGCATACCAAATTTATTGAAACAGATGGTAAAGTTTAATTGATTGAATTCAGCAAATTTGAAAATAAATTCAATTGATGAAATAATACGCATTAAAATGTAATTTGACATAATCAATGTCAGGTAAGAAATTTTGTTTTTGTCAATTGATAATAGGGTATGAATGGGAGTAGATTTGGCTTATTGTGATAACTATTAATTGTTTACCTATGTATATAATTTAGTGAATTGGATCTAAATCCATTGAAATAAACGTAATTAATCACTACGTTGATATAAATTAAGTTGATTACCGGATAATATTAGGGAATTGGATTTACAGTAATGTAAAATGTACCCATAAGATAATGATTGACTGAATTTAAGAGAATGGAAAGTAAGATTTTTAATTTAATTGAAGTGTAGAAAAATCCAATAATTGGATTTATGGCAAATAAATGAAATTTAACACTTAATTATTACGTTAATAGAAAGTTAGATGGAATGTAAGAATATTATGGTAATAGTTTGCAAATTCAATGAAAATTTTTATCCGTTTAAGAATAGTGAGTTGAATAATGGATATAAAAAAATAATTATACAATAAGAAGAATGTATTGAAAATAAATAAAAGCTAATTTCATCGAAAATTTTGGAAAATTAATGTATAATCTATAAACAATTGAAATAGAAGTTAAAGCTTTGAAAGTGTGGAATTTGCAACATCTAATCCATATGAGGAATCTTTAAATTAAAAGGAAAGAGAAGTTAATTGAAATTTATGGCATTTAATATAAGAAATATACATTTTTAGGTTAAATAGAAAGAGCATTTTTAATGAAAGTAAAAGAACAGTTTGAGAAAAATAAAATGAACGTTTCATTTTAAAGATAAGTAAAATTTTATAAAAAAGGAAAAATTTGAATTTTGAAACAACATTTTACATTCATTTTATAACAATTAGAGGCAGTATAGAAGTGATTTTAATGCTAACCTTATATTTTAAAGTAAATGAAATATTTTGAGTCGTGATCGCGCGTTGAGAAAAACACCATTTTTAATTTTGAATTTCCAGTCTGGGTTCATCTTTTATTGTATGCAGCGGCGGTCCCCAGTGGCATTAATTGGAGTTTTACATTTAATGTGTGTTAATAAAATTTAATTGGGTGTTAATAAGGTGTATATTTAGGGTTAATAGATATTAATTTAGCGTAGTAGACGTTTTGAAATTGGATCTCAAAGTTTTAGTACAACTAGTCCATTTGTTACTTTATATTTATTATTCGTTACCACCTCTTTGTTGCAATGTATAAATTTTCATTTTTGCTACCTGAAGCATTCATTTCATTGGTTCCATCCTCCTTTAGCCTCATTTCAATTTTCCAATCTCACTGAACTTCATTATGAAAATATGACCTTATTTCATTTTCTCCCTCACCTGCTTGCAACACTTTTTCCTAATCCTTCTTGAAGCTTTGAGTTGCGTGAAAGCCTCTCCACCTTACCCAAGCCTTGCCACCACCTTGTAGCAGGTACCCTAGTCTCCTCATCCCAAAACGTGAAATTTAGAATTTATTTTGTTTATTTTTATATCACTATGTATGCACACTTTATTATGGAAATAGTCATCTTATAATTTGAATAACTTTCGCATACAATGTCTGATTTACGGGCGATTTTTTTGGTTAGGATCGTATTGAGATTTATGATATTTTGACGCTGGGTTGGGCAGATTCTGAGGCTGTTGAATTTTTGAGTTTAAATTGGATTTTAATTCAATTTAAATTCAAAAGGTGAGTGTTTTAACCCACTCACAACTTCTAAAAATTCTTATGTTTGTTAAATTGATTTATGATATGAGTAGAAATTCATTTATGACTGTTTGGCATATTTTATTCATCATCTCAGTTGGATTGCATTTATTTAAATTAAATTGTTATTTAATTTTATTATTGCATATAAATTGACAGTTAAATTTATTTATTTTTGCATATAAACTTCCAATTAAACAGTTATTAATTTATTATTGAATATAAAACTGTTCGTTGATACCTATTATATTTTATATGCTATATATTGATGTTTTGTTCAAATTGGATGATGATTGTAATAAATGGTTGATGATTGATGTTTGGTGAATGGATGATGTGTTCTATATTTTATAATCTACAAGTTATCATGCATTTTATTTCATTCGGGATTGCGGTTTGAAATGATATACAACCGCATTTTTTGTTTTTAAATTGCGGATTGAAATGATAAATATTAGTATCACTTGACCATAGGATAGAAAATTCTATACAAACACCATTGGTCTATATATAATTATTTTGAAAATGATTTCTATGGTTTGGATAGGATACGGTTTAATAAATATTAAATTTTGATATTATATAAATATTATTTTATATATACATATATAGTTAAAATTTGAAGTTAAGCTAGGTATAAATCTGTAAAATAAAAGTAAATAAGATGAATAATGGAGTTTGATAATTATATTATATGATTAAGTACAGGTTTAAAGATATTGTATATATATATAGAATTTTAAATGGTTCAAATCAATTAAGATTGGAAAATAAATTGGAAATTTACTTGGAATTTAGCTTATTTAAAAATTTAACTCCACAAGTTGGTGTAAATTTATTAAACTTGGAAATTTTAAAGGCATGATATTTATAACTGGATTTTTATTCAAAATAAATTAAATGAATATTTCTAGTATAAATAAATTGAAGGAAATATTTAATTGGTAGAAATTTGAGTTTTATTCTATGGATTTATTTTGTGAATATTTCAAAACTAAATAATAGGACAATAATTTGTTGAATAGAATGTCCAACCTTAGTTTTGAAATTGTTAAATACTCAAAGTTGAATATATTGAAATCGAACTGTTTTATTGAAAATAAAAGTGAATCTAAATTTATGGGTTTAGACCTAAAATTTTAAATGAATAAAAATTGTGAAGTCGCGGAAATTATTTTTAAAGTAATTTTAAATCGAAACTATTTTATTCTATATACTATTGAATATCCAAACCATTCAAGTTTTTGAAGTTATGGTTTTAAAGCTATGAATTTCGAAATATTATGTTTTGAAAGTTATAATTCAAATGTTGGTTTCCAGATATTCTAAATTTTAAAGCAGTATGATTTTGGAAAAGAAATATATTTGAAATAAAAATGATATTACTGATTTGGGTTTTATAAAAATAATATCAAAATGAGTTGTTTTGGAAATGGAAGTGATATCGTATTTATGGGTTTGAAATGGATAATTATATTCTGGTTTTAAAGTATAAACTATTTTAAAGACCGTAGTGTTATAATAACGATTGTTTATTGAAGAGACCGGGATCGGAAGTTGTCATACTCTTTGCCAACTCCGAAAACCACTTTAATAAACGTGTACGCGGTGGAGATTCTAGAATGAAGTAGGATGGTTGCGGCGTTTCCTTTGAGGTAAATACGTGGACCCGACTCCCGTGAGTTGGCATAAGGTGGCTAAAATAGGAGTGATTCTCAGGCCAAGGGGGTTAGTGCCCTTTATCGGACACTCCTCTTCGATATTATACTCTGACTTTGGATTGATTCGATGGCCATCCTTATTTTTCTTGATTTTGGGGGAGTTTTTCCAGGTGGGCGGTAGCTGCGGCTATGCGTTTCCACCGGTCCGGATAGCAGTTGGTATATCTACCCTGGCATTGCCTAGTTGTGCTGTGTCACCTACCATAGCGAGCCTTATACGATTTTGGTTTTGTACCATACCTATGGAGTGCCCTCTGACGCCTCCAAGTACGGGAGAGATTACGGTACTGTATAGATTATGGGAATATATTTTGTGTTAAGGGCTATATGGGTAACCACTTAACGCTATTTAAAAGTAAGTTTATTTTACAAATAGACACTATTATAATAGCGAAATATACTACATAGTAAATAGTTTAACGGTTCCTTAAGAGATGTGAATCCCGAGCATCTTTTGAGTTACTGCACTCATATTTATTCCTGTCGATTTAACTCACATAAGATCTTTTAGTTCTGACTCGAGTGTTTTGTCTTTTCAAATTCGCTCAGGTCAGTCCGAGCGTTTCAGGACCGCAGACTTTAGCTCTGTAGGACGAAGACGAAGATTTCTATTATTATTATTTATTATATTCCGCTACACTCATATTGTTCCGTTGCATTGTTATTATTGGTATGTGTACTCTGATATATATTGTATTAGCATAATTAAATATTTTGTAAACAACTTCATGAACTGTATATTTGATTATTATATTTTATCCTTCCGATGTGAGATTCTGTTTTCTTTTATTTCTTCTCGTTTTTCTTATTTACCCCATAACAATCCGCCCTTTTGTATGGTTTGAATTGGCACGAGTGTCATTTTAAAGCGTGCGAAAAGGCGGGATGTTACAACTCCATAGTGTCCTTGGCTTGCGAGGGTGTAGAGGTGGGACGTCACACAAAATATCTTTTATGCCACTTTAAGGCTTCAGCATTTCCACCAAAGCATTCCAGTAAGAAATCATCGCTGAGTTCACACCTTCCATATGATTTTAACTGTATCTCTAAGAGTAGCAACGCGTGATCAAGGGGGAGAGAAACTGTAGATAATTGTAGCTCCTATTTAAGCAAAAAGAAAAAAGTCAGAATCAAGATGAAAAAACTCTTTATTATTATAATAACAGATTACAACTCAAACAGCAACGATGTTGAAAGATACAATAAACTATTGGTTTATATCTAAAGCTAAAAAACTATTTTTCTAACTTTATCTAATGAGTGAGAAGAAAGGGTAACTGTTGAATCGGAAGAAATATGTATGACTCCTTCTGGAGTAATGATTGGTGGGCATTCGTTATAGTACCACTTCCCAACTAGAGGACTATCGCGACCGCGAATTAATTTTGTATGAAATGTTCTAATCTCTTTAAGAAGTTTTCTTTCTCATCACCAAAGAAGTCAAAGCGGAGACGAGGATATTCCGAGTAGAGTTTTTGTAAATCTATAAGGAAACAATATCTTGCTAATTTCGAAGACTTTAAAATTGATACCTTTTCAAGATAAAATCTTCTCAGTTTAACATATTGGCTTAAATGATCTCTAGAAACAAGTCGACCTAATGAACAGTCACTCTGTGATAATATAATAAAACGAAGCTAAGAATAAAAGGCAAAACTAAAGCAAATATTTATAAATCAACACATTGTTACATGTTTACAATTTCTCATCAGGTTCATGCAAAACAAACTTAGAAAATAACTCGAAGACAAATTTATCCTTTCAGTACTTAAGCTTATCAAGGGGGAGATCTTGCGGAATCGATCTGACCCATGGTAAATTCTAACAAGCTCCAAGGTGGGAGTCAGATTCGAATTCATCCAAGTATCTCTTATGAAAATGTCTAAATAGACCCCACTAAATTTTCCTAAGTACGAAAAATAAATAATTGAATGTCTACAATAAACCTTATATAAAAATTTGATCAGAATGTCTCTTTCTTCAATCAGTATCCAAAATAGGGTAATTAACTCCTGGTTTTCTTTTAGGAGAGCATCGTAGCGAAGGCATGCTCTCTTTTGTAAGGGGACATCCTTTTGATGGTTAATGACGCCAACACCGATGCACTTCTATCAAGTCTATGATATTTATCTGCTAGTGCATTGTGCTCTTTTATTTTCTTGTCTAACTTCTTATATAACCTGTTTATTTCCACTTGTTTTCTCTCAAGTTTGATTTTATACGGGAGGACGAATTTCTTCCTTATCTAAAATAAATGATTTGCACTATTATTATTTTCAAAGTGAAAGATATTTAAACAGGGAATCCCATACATGTGATATCGGGTGAGAAGAATGGAAAACCTACTCTTTTCCTTATAGCTTTTCAACATTAACGCGAGCAGGCTCATCCTCTTAAGGAGCAGAAGGCCCGACAGATTCAGGCGGAGCATCTTTATGGGGTGATGGATTTTTTCAAGAGCTTTAGCATTATCATCACCATTCTTCTCAGAAGTTTCGGAAGGCCCCCCTCGATCACCACGTGAACCTTGGCCGCCATTAAGGTTATCGTCATCATCATTATTATCATCACTGTCATCACCATCGCCCTCCTTCTAGGCAGAATCATTCTTCTCACCCTCATCCTTAGAGTCAGACTAAATTTCAAAAGTGGGGGCGTCGAAAGAAAGAACATTGGAGGCATTAATTTCCCCCTCTACTGCGGCTTTAACCCCCTGCTTAATTTGATTAATTTTTCCCATTACTCTATCGACAAGAGTAGAGTAGAGTGAGGGAAAGCTTAGGTTAGGGCACTTATTGAAATTATTAGCATAGGCGAGCATCAAAGCCTCTTCGAAGGAATTCAACATAATCTCCTTGAGAGTAGTATTAAGAAATCGAGATACTCGCTGCTTGGCATCAGAGATGGTATTGATAGCAAGTTTCAGTGAAGCCCTATTTTTCTTTAACTTCTCCTTCAAGGAAGCATTCTCTGCTGCTATACGAGCCTTCTCCTTATCGGAATCTTTTAAAGTTAGATGCATATCGAAGTTCTCATCGACGAGGAGTTGGCGAGCCCTCTTTCCTTTAAGATAGAAGATTCTGACTAGGCAAGAGAAGCCCTTAACCGCTCCAGTTCAGAAGCTGATTCATCTTTTGCTGCAGAAAAAGAAGACAATTGTTTCTTTAGGGCAGAAACTTCCTCTTGAAATTTGGAGGATTCAGCAGAAGATTCATATGCATGCTCGTTCAAAACCAACCAGCTCTTGAAAATCTAAAAGACAGAAGAGCGGCGCAAGTCATACAAATTGGAAGAAGAACAACAAAGATAAGGTTAATTAAAATGAAACTCACCAAAAATTGTTGCTTTATCAGAAAGCGGTAATTCCCCACCAAATCGTAAACAGTGGAAGGCGGGTGGATGGAGGTGAAAGACTCCGAGTTTAAGATAGACTGGGCTATCTTTTCAAAATTGACATAAGGAGAAGAAGATGTTGGCTTGGAAGGAATGAGCTTTAAAGTGGTGGCATCTTCGAAGCCAGTTGCATTTGTGCGAGAGTAGTCGGAGAGTCGGAAACGGAAATGCGAGAAAGGGGATCAATGGCAGAAGGAGTCTACTCTGGTTTTTCTTTAGTAGCTTCTACAACCGGGCTCTCCGAAGCTATATCAAAGGTTGAACGATCTTCCTCCTCTATATCATTAATTTTAGCAACCTTCTAAGGTGGTTCTACTTCAGTCGGTGGCATTAACTTCCTTTTGATGGCCTTCTTGGTTTTAGCGAAGGACTGGATAATAAAAAGCGGACCAGAAGTGTAAGAAAGGAAGCATCACCAGTAACAAGAACTGTAACCTGAGAAGCAGCTGTAAAGGGCTCAAACAGATTAAAAACCGGCAAATTAATTCAGAAAGCAACAAGTATAGAAAACAAATATTGAGCCTGTAATTTACCAGAGTGGTCTGAGCATATAAGTGACATAGGAGAAAAATGTCCAGAATCTCCGAAGGAGAGCAAGCATTTTCCCTTTGAAGTATGCTGGATCAAAGGGGCTATCTCCAAAATCCTTTGGCCAAGGGAAAGAAGAGAATGCTTCCTCAAGTTGGAGAGGATCAGCAGCCTCATCGGTTTCCAGTCTTATTGGAGGCTGCAATAAGCGACTCCATCGTCCTTTTGTCTGCTTTATTGAGTTCTTTGGCAAAGGAACCTGACACAAGACAAAGATCAGACAAGAGAAGTAGTAAGATAGAAAGAAGACAACAAAAATCTGATACAAGGAGTAGAAAAGACCTCACTAATATTAGAGAGACATTTAACAAAGAAAAACCAATTTTTCCAGTCTTTAAACTTGTTAACCCCATCCAATATCAGTTTCTTTGAGGGGTTGGCTCTGAAGATCTGATGATTGAGAGTGCTGAGTTTGACTAGTAGGTTCAAGTAGTTTAGAACTTCTGCGTTTAAGGAAGGGAGTTCAGTCTAGTTCAATTAGTTCCAAAGATAAGACATAGGTGTAGACATTTGGGGACAACTGGATTGGAGCAATCCCGATATGAGAAAGAAATCTACACAGGAATTCAGGAAAAGGCAGAAATCCTCTCTGCCATATGTGAACGGCAGTGATAGCAAAGAACCCTTTGGGAGGGTTATTGATGATATCTGTTTCCCTAGGTGGAATAGTTTCCAAACCAGTAATTCCGAAGTCTTTAAGGATGGCATCAACCTCGTTCTGTGAAGATACCAAGGAATGCTTTGAAATGATATCGAGTTTCTTTGGAGAGCTCATGATTCTGCCAGGTGAAAACATTTCAGTTAAAATTTTCAAGTTTATTATGACGTAGTATTCTTTCAAGAGTTAATAAAAAACCTACTTAAATAACTTAAACAAAAACCCAACATGAAACTTTAAATTTTTGAAAAAATGTTTAAATTAAAAGTCAAAGGTATTGGGCTTTCGACAGAGTCGAAAGGAAAGAGACATCAACACTTAGCAAATACCTCTCGACAGTGTCAAAAGCCTAAATAAGAGTATTCCTTCAGCTCTCGACAAGGTCGAACAGAAAAGTCAAAATGTTTGTTCAATTGGTACTTTTCAACAATGTTGAAAGCTCCACATGAGTCAAGTTGTTAAAAGGGAAGTAGTTAAAGTTAATACTAAAAACTTGAACAAAAATATACATTACAAACATTTCATAAACAAGATAACAAGACCCTTCGACGCTTTCGAAACTTATGACTTAGGTTTCCTAAGAGAAATACGAATGACGTCGAAACCTTATATACTCATTGATTCGAAAAGTCCTAAGTTAAACTCATGTGCACTTAGAACGTTTCGACAATGCTGGAAAAAAACAACTATAGGGGGTTTCGACTCATTAGATACAAAGGGATTCGAAAGGGCCGAAGAAGCATTATGGTTCCAAAGGTTAACTAAAGAAAATGGATTACAATTGGCACAAAAGGTTTCAACTAAGTCGAAACATTTTGCTTTCGAGCGGGGTGACTACGCTCTACGTAACTACATAGCCTTTCGACAAGGTTGATTAATTCATGCTACAACACCTTTCGACCCCATCAAAAAGGGCTAAGTAAGCAAAACCCATGTTGCCGCCTCAATCCCTTTCGAAGGGGTAGAAATGTCATTTTTTGGTGCCAATTTTTCATCCGTACACTTGAGACTTCCGGTCGAACAAAACATATATGTCTGTCTTCCCAGAACCCGATTGCAAATCCATGGTTAAAAAATTCCTTAAAACAAATGAACCAAAAATAATAAGAAGATGGATTTCAACATGAATTAATAACTTTCGTTTTCAAAATTAGAAATAAGTATTCAGATTCTCTTCAAAGTAAGAGTAATCCAAATCGTTGAAGTAAATTCAAAACGAAAATGAATTCTATCAATTCACGAAACTGAATCAAGAAATCTCTCATAAATAAACTTTTAAAATCAAACATTAAATCTGAATAGTTTTTAACCAAAATACTGATTATGCGATCTGAAAATTCAAACAATCCATCATGAATAATAAAGAGTAAAGAAAAGAAGATGAAAAATTTCAAAAGCATAAATAATCCGAAACTTACAATTGAATCTGATTAATCTTTGATTCTGGGAAGAGAAAATTTGAGAATTTTTGGAATTCTTCTACTCGTGCTTAAATTTTTGTTTGCAGAAAAGTGAAAGGGGAAGAAGAAGAAGAGCGTACTTTATAAGAAAAGTCGCCAAGAACCATCAGCCGCTAGATCAAATTTGAATGGATGGCCAAGATTCACGCGGGAAGAAGGTTCTAGTTTTCGACAAAGTTGACTTGGAAAGTCAAGTGCATCCCTTCGCGGGGGGAGGGGGAAGGGGGGCAAATGTTACTCCTAAAATCCACCTTTCGTCTAAGTCAAAACCATTTTAAGTAAAGAACAAAGGAGAATAAGATAGAAGAGCTCTAGTTAGGCCTTTCGAAGGAGTCGAAGGGATGTTACCGCCTAGGTTTCAAAGCTACAAGGCCTTTCGAAGGTGTCCAAGGGTTTCCTCAATCAAGACTCATTGGGTTCTTACCTTCCGAAGGAGTCGAAAGCACTCTTCCAACTTCGATAGCCACCTTTCGACTAGGTCGTTCCATATGCACGATGACCTTTCGATTGAGTCGAAGTAGCACATTACGAAGACAATGAAGAACAACTCTTTGCATATGCGTCAAACCACCCGAAACCAAAGGTTTCGCCTTCATTTAAACCATCCAAAAGCAAGCATTGTCCCGAACAACTTCTTAGAAACCTATGATAAGCCTTTCGAACAGGTCGAAGCCAATGTGATCCAGGAGGGTTCGCATCAAATCAGAAACAAGAGCTCAGACATAACCAACATCATCGATACCATAACACAAAGCCTATCAACAAAGTTAGAAGCACCTACAAAGCAACACAAAGAGGGGAAGCGCAACCATACCTTTCGACAAAGGCAGCAACAAACTTAAGTCATTCGCCAGCCACCTTTCAACCAAGTTGAAAGCATCAGGGTCGAAAGGTACTAACCCGCATTTATAAATATGACCCAAGGGTTCAGGTTTGGGGGATCCGATTCTTTTCATTCCAAACTTGTATTTGCTTAATTAAAAGTGTTGTAACCCTAATTACCAAATCAATTCGAGGATTTTGAAAAATAAAGCCTTCTTTTGCTTGTGAAAGGTAAGTCTCAAATATTTCTGATTACTTTACTGTTTTTGAAGTTTTTGTCAAGTTTAATCTTGTGTTTCAAGTGTCTCCTACATCGAAAGGTCCCTATCGACACAGTCGAAACCTCCTATATTTAAATAACTTCAGTTACATACTTCAACCTACCATTCCCTGAGTTTCTACTTTCGATAAAGCAAAACCAAGCTTTAGTCTACTAAAACCTTTGATTAATACAAGAAGTCAATATGACCAGCTTTCGACAAGGTCGAAACCTAGCACTAAATCATACCGACTTGAGATTCCTAAACCAAGCCTAAGATTTTAAGTCTACAGTTTTCAATAAAGACGAAACCCTAACCCCGGATTCTTGGTTTAAGTTTTAACACCAAAACAACCTTGCCGTCGACAGGGTTGAAACCTTTTATTTCATATTCTTGGACAAAGTCATAGTTACGCAACCATCAAGGCCTTCGATAAGGTCGAAACCAATAAAGGAAAATCTTATCTAGGATATCTCAACTGTTTCGAATGGTGGGCTTACGAAGGAAATATCAATCTGTCTCAATAGAATCGAAATGTTGACAAAGGAAGAAGTCGACCTTTCAACTGAGTCGAAAAATCAATCTGAACAACACATCAGCAATCAACACGAAAAGGAAATCCAAGGAAGATAAATCCTCTCACTCCATTCCATCTACTCAAGAGATAAACCTTATTCCATAAATCAACTTTTGGGTGTTGCCAAGATTTGTTGTTAACATGAATATATAATTCTATGGAAAAATAAACTTCATATTTGCATCTATTCCATTGTGTCTGTGTGTAAGGCTCTCTCCATGGGTAGGGGTGAGCAATATTCGGTTAGAATCAAATTAACTAATCGAACCAGTTCATTTTGGTCGGTCCGGTTCGATTACGAAATTAAATTGGTTCGAATTCGATTTTTAAAATAAATTACTTTTGGTTATCGGTTTAACCAAATTAACCGAAATTTTTTTTTGTTATCCAAAATTATATTGTTTTAATACTTTTAATAATTTGTTTAGTAATAGAAAATAAAATTTATATATTAAAAACTGGTAATATGTTCTTATAAACATAAAAAATTAGCCAATAAAATATCTTTAAACAAAAACTTATGCTTTCTTTAAGTAAATCAATCATTTGAATAATAACATATGATAATTTTCTTACTTTGTTCTTCATTTTGGTTAAATCGATCACCGACCGAATTAACCGAAATTAATAAGTTCTGGTCTGATTTGGTTTTAAAAAAAATTCGATTTTAATTCGGTTTAACATTTTTTACCGCAAAACTAACCGACCGACTGAACGCTCATCCCTACTCATGGGTGTACATTCTTATTTCCGTGTTGCGTGAAAAAAAATCATGTCTAAAAGTTTTGGCTCATCTCAAACCTTTTGTTAATATTTCAATTAAGTAAATTATATTTATGAATAATGAATTGATATCTCTTTAAAACTTGAACTTAGTATGAGTCGGCAAAAAGATTTCTCATAACAACTAATTTAAATTAAAAACGGAATTTTTGTAGGGTTATAAGTTTTAAAATAATCCAAGATCTCATAAAGATGATATAAAAGAAACATTTGTACTTTGTGTAAGATAGAATTTCTCAATTTTATGAGTTTCTTTATCTTCCAGGTTTTAGAAAACCTACCACCTAGACTGACAGCCTGAACTAAAGCATGCCTACATCATTTTTGATAGTATAATGGCAAGGGGAATGAACATCGATCCTAGAAGCTAAAGAAATATAAGCCATGGTAGTTAAAATTAGGCTATAAAATGTTATTTTCAAGTAATTCTAGAAAATGGAATAAAACAAATAGGAGAAGATACACTTGTTACAAATTGTAATTAACCATGTTTTGATCATCAAAGCATCATATGAATTCTTAGTAGCATTTTACGACATCACAATTAGATGTTCATGCTCTTACCTTTTATAACTTCAAATTTTAGCTTTTCTTACTTTAGGATCTTAAAATATTGTCGACAAGTGTATTTCCATGACTAAAAACTACATCTTTAAATAATATGGTATTTATGTCAAATTTGAGGTTTGAGTTGCAAGAGCCAATATTGCAATATTAATATATATATATATATATATATATATATATATATATATATATATATATATATATATATATATATATGTATATATATATAGACACACGCACACACACATGCACATACATACATATAAAAAAATTCCTTTGATATGTCATATTTACTTCTTTTGAAAGTACTATGTATTTAATCTCTCTTGAAAGATGTTTCAAAGTCATTTATTATGGACCACTATAACAAAGCATGATACCATTTTGTGTATTGTTTATATTCCACTTCCGATTAAAAAAAGGGCAGCAACAGGCAACTACACCAGTAGGACATTAGAAAAAAAAAGTTATATACTTAAAAAACTAGAAATTTTGCATCTTAAAAGTGATGTACAAATATAGTCATAACTTTTGATTTTATTATCCGGTTTTGATGAATTTTGAAAGATATTTAAATATAAATGACTTTTGTGTTTGTCGCTTTTCAAAATTTTGAAGTTATGTAGTGTTTAAACTAGTTTTAAGTTGAAACAAAGGTCTGGCCTGCACATTGTAATTTAAAAAAATTGACAGCATAATGTTTGACCATAACTCTTAAATGCCTTATCCAACTTTGATGATTTTATACTTTTAGAAAAGCCATGGCAGTGAGTAAAACTTTTGATTTGAAAGTTTTGCAAAATTATTTCAGAAAAGCTATGATGATTTTAAAAGTTTTGTCGCTTTTTAGAAAACTGTCATTTGGTTTAATGCGCCTGCATATTATTTCCATTTTAGAAATCATTCTACATTTATATATACGATATTTTAATGGTTGTTTGAGTTATGCACATTTACATGAAGACTATTTGGATTTATTTTGGTGCGTAATGGCATATAAATTAAGTGAAACGCTTAAAAACGCTAAATAAGGTATGCTTTTCTTAAAAAGTTATACATACCATGTATGTCGTTTGGCTAAATTTTGATATATAAATTATTTCAAACCAAGTTTTCGTTGATATATATCTACTTTATCATATTGTAATTGTTCGAAAGACTCTCCCTACAAAGGGACTCTACCGAAATTTTTCAAAAATTTTGACACGTAGAATTTTTTATACATTTTCAAATTTAAGAAATTTTTCAATAATACCATTGAAAGTTATACGTAAATTGATAGTTAAATTTATGACCTTATGCGATGCATTTAAATGAACCGAGATTTTATCGGAGTGGTGCAGCGAAGGCGTAGTAACGAATGACGTGTATATTATATATTGTAGTTAATGATATTGGTTAGATTGATTACAATACTCTCTAATAAATTGTTAGGACGTAATTTCATTGAGGAGGGAAGTCTGTAACATCTCCTTCCAAAGTTAAACTAAATTAGATATTTTATTTTGGATATGTTATTGAATTTAATTTAGTAAATTGAATTTTCGGATGTTTTTAATTATAAAAAAAATATTGATTTAAAAGTCAAATTCGGAATTTTAATTGTATTTTAAAAATCAAAAATTTGTTTAAAAAATTATATTGGCAAAATAAATAATATTTATGGAATTTTGAACTTTATTTTTAAAATATGACAATTATTTTACAATTATTGAAAATTAATATTTTAATAAAAGAAAAGTTGTTAAATATATTTACACTAATTGAGTTAGAACGTCTTGGATGGATTTTGGATTAGATGCAAATGTTTGTTTGATAAGCCATTCAGTAAATAACTAATTAATTGGACCAAATTCCTTGGATTCATCCACTCCCCTTTGCTGATCAAGTTTACCCATGTTTCCCTATTCTTACCCAATTCGAAACCCAGCCCTATTTCTTTAGCTCTCAACTCGTTTTGCCAAAATCAATTTTCCCGTACCCTAACGCTAACCAATAAATGTCCAAAAGAAAAGGAGTTGCATTATTGTTCGATGACGTTAGCAAGGAAATCATGGCCATGGTTAGCTTGTGAACAAAGAGGCGACAAGTAGGCGGAGGCGTGGTCGAGGCGCTGGTGGCGCGACGACAGTAGACAGATGTGTGTTGTTGGCGCATGTTGATGCAAGCGAGGCTTCGACGTTCGATGGTTGAGGCTTGGGCTGAAGCAATTTTGTGTGAGTATAATCCTTTTTTAAAATCTGAAAGTGAGTATAACTTTTAGATTTTAATTAAAGTGAGATAATCCTTATTTATTTTCAATAAATATTTGTTGTTAAATATATGTTATACTGTGAATTGGAAGGTATAAGCTTGCAGATAGTAATTGATTAGCCTTGATAAATTATTATTAAAAACACACACATGTGTGTGTTTTTGCATCACTGTTATGCTCGTTTTTGGTTTAAGGTTGATGATCATGTTGTTCAGGTTGATAAAGGTGTTGTTAATGACCTATTTGAGAATGTAAACCTCATACAAAATAGGTTGGGATTTATATTTTGTTTAAAAGGAGTATTACTAAGAATAGAAAATAAAATAAAATCAAAGTGTTTGATATATATATATATATATATATACACACAAGCATATTGGTTGATGTGATTATATTTCGATTGTGATTGAATTGTCATCAGAAAATGTTTGGAATGCGATCTGTAACGTCCCGTGTAACGATCCGGAATTTTAATTAAGTTTAAATTGTTAATTAACTAAATTTTTGAATAAAAATCGTGAATTAATTAAAAATTTATATAAAATATTAGTTAAAATATGAATTAACAGAGAAATGTATTTGAATTTAATTTGAATTGGATTTTATGAATAATGTAAAGACAAGTACTTAAGTTGAAAATAAAAATTTAAGTTAGAAATAGAAATTAAATCTATGTAAGATAAATTTTAAAATATCAAGTAACACACACAGGAATAGAATTGGATAAAATTTAAACAACATGTTAATAAGGAAATAGAATTGCATTTATATTACAAAGCAATAAGATAAAAGGGAAGAAAACAAATTAGTTAAAAATTCAAACAACATATTAACTATTGGATGTCATTTCATATTTCAAAGTATAAGGCTAAAGAAAAAAAAATATAAGTATGTAAGCTTATAAACAAAAGCATGTATATGAAAGTTCTTGCAAAAGAAACAAACAAGGTACAAAATATACTCAGGAATGTACACTTGAACAAGAAATAAAATAAAAATTAAAATATATTGATAGCAATGGAAACAAAACAATGACAATTAATGCAAGCCACCACAATCATCTTCTCAGCCGAAAATGATATACATAAGCCTTTGGAAAACAAGACTAAAGACAAAGAAGAATAGATATATTCAAGTAGAAACCAATAGAATATGTATAAACACTTGAACATAAAGGACATGCATTTAATACCCATCTTCTCTTTGCATAAACAAATCATCTTAGCACATATAAAAAATCAAATAAGATGATGATTCATGTACAATGGTCAGCCGAAAACAAGGAAACATCTCAAGCCACCATATTAAGAAATATCTTTGTATTGTACAAAATAATAATATATACTGTAAACTCCTTCTATATGTCAAACATCCTCTTCATTTTAGTTCGTTCAAAACAACCACTAAGCAAGTCAGGAGAAAATACAAGTTAGCAATTCCATTTTTGTACAACTTAAATAATATTTACAACTCAACATAAGCAAGAAGATTAGGAAGATCAAAGAAAAACAATTCTCAGTTCTTTTAGAAGTTCAAAACTGTTGCAAACAATTGTGCTCTGTCCCTCTTCTCAAAGCAAAGGTGAGTAACTTCACTTTTAAAATCTTAAAGTATAAATTTTGATTGTATGCAAGTTTCTGGAATGAATATATATTGTTTGTACAGCTCTGTGAGTATATGAATGAGTGCTCTGAGACAATTAAATATACTGTTGTTTCTTGTTTATAGTTACAGGGGTAAGTAGATAATCAAAATACAAAACATTTTCTTCCAATCATTTATATGCTTACATTTCAAAACAAAATAAGTTATTTACGAATGGATCAATCTGTTAAAAATTTGTTTTAAGTATGTTAGTGAAGTATTGCAGTTGAAAATTTAGTTTTACAGAGCGTACTAGAATCTACACCAATTTCGAATGTTGTAAATTTTGGATTCAATTTTATAACTTGAAACTATATTCAAAAATAGGATTTTTAAAATAAAAAAATGATGATTTTTAGATCTATATACACGGTGCAGTTCGTGATGAACTAAAAACTAATTTTTTGTCAATTTCTGTTAGTTTAACAAATCTTAAAGGTTGAAATTTGTTGTATAGCTAGTTTGATAAAGTTCGAACCTGGGAAAAATGCTGAAAAAATTTCCTAATGTAAGATTTTTTGAGTTGAATCGAAAATAGGGTTTTGGTTCGAGTTTTTTTTGTGTTCTGTAATTCGTTGTTTCTACTACCGTGCATTGATCGAATCGTACACGATTTTGGGTGATGGTCGAAGAGGGTATGGCCATGGCGTGGACGAGGCGGCATCGCCTCCGGTGGTCAGTATTGGTAGAACGTGGCGTTTTACTGTCGAGTGTTCGAGCTTTTGTTTTAAGCTACAGACATATTTTCGATTTCGAACTTTTCATGTTGATTTGGGTTTCGATGTTGAATGAGAGGTTGATGTGTGGTTGTAGGAGGCGATGAAAGTCGCCGGAGGGGCGGCGAACCACCGTGCACGTGCATAGTAGCGTACGGTGTAGCAGTTTCGAGCTTTGGGATCGTCTCGAGAAATCACTCGAGAATTTGAAGGGTTTTCTTCAAGTTTCGCCTGGATGTATGCATGAGTTGTTTTCGCCGTGTTCTGCTGTTATGACTTAAACCCAAACTAAATAAAAAAAATATAAAACAGAAGAGAAAGGAAGAAGCAGGGGAGAAGAAAGAAAGAGTAGAAGAAGTAGGAGGAGAAGAGAGAGGGGACTTGGGAAGGAACAGGGGAAAGACGCGAGTTTACTCGAGTAAATGCAGTTTTTTCTCGGGTCATACTTTCCTACGTGATTTAGCCTAATAACTTTAAGTGGTTTTGTTAAATAAAAGTTAGTATTAAAAAAGTTGATGATGTTAACATGTTTAAGTTAAAATTTGATTTTTAAATTATTAAAAGAAAGATTTGCAAATATAAGATAATAAATTAACTTAAAGTATAAGTTGATTTATAAATTGTAAATTAATAAATTAATGATTTGGATTATTGAATAAGTAATTTAAGGTTTAAATTAAGTTTTAAAATTAATGAAGATAATTTATTTGTAAATTAAGGATTATTAATTGGATAAGATTAGATAACTTAAGAGAATTAATTTTTGATTAGAAATAAATCAATCAAGTAATTAAGAATTAATTTAGTTATTGCTAGATACTTAATTAACTAAATAATTAGAATAAATTAATGTGTTCTTAATGGTTATTCAATTTCTAATCAATAATGATCGATATGAATGATTTTCTTTAGCAAAGTAATCAAAGAAATTTTTAATCGTTAATAAAGGTTATTAACTAAGATTAATTTAGAAGTTAAAGATCATTTGATTCATAAATGAAGGATGGTTAGTTAATAATTAAAGGGAAATTTATCTCAGATGATTTGAAATTAACTTATGTTAAGTAACTAGAATTAATGACAAGTAATACATCTGATCTAGATTAATCAGTTGATTAATAAATCTTACCTATGAATGTTTAGATCTTATTGAATGGTTGAATTGTTGATGTTCCCGATGTCTGAGATTTTGTGATATATCCTTATTTGTGTGGTGATCTATAATGTGATTAATTATCTGTGATGTAATTCATTACCTGTGATATATATATCTGTGATCTGTGAATGAAGATAAGCGTTATAGTTTATATCGCTTATCAGATATATTGATGTATTTGATCTGTCATGATTGAATAATGTTGCACTATTGTGTTAAACCCCTGGACCACACTTATACACACACAAATATGGATTTCATGAGGAAATCGGTTAAGTCGTAGATTTTTGAAATAATTTTGAATTTGAATTTTACAAATGTTTTGGAAATGAATTGGATTTAAAGTGAAAAGCTTTTGAAATGGAATTTCAAAGGTGAAATTTATTTTGAATAACTTGATTAAGTTTTGGAATTTAAATAATTTGATTTAAACATAAATAAAAGATCTGAAATTAAATTCTATGATTTGAAACTAGGGATTATAGATGTTATATTAGTTATATGTGGGTTAAACCATTTTTTAAGTATTGTTTTTGGGAATTTGAATTTACCCAAAGATTGTAACTTGTGTAAATGAAATCGGGTTTTTTTTTCCAAAATAAAACTATTGTTTCTAAATGATAAAAAGCTTTCATTTCAAATTTTATTAAAGGGATTTCAAGTTTAAACTGAAATAGTTTTCCAAGTTATAGATGAATATTTGGAAACGAGTTTTGAAAATGAATATTTGGGAACGATTTGAAAGCTATGAGACAAATCTTTGATTTAAAGGTTTAATGAATTAATCCAATTGAAATGGAATTGTTTTGAAATCCGGGAATGAATCTTTGTGAAACTAGGTGAACTTTATGAAATAAATCTTTTGTTTAAAAGATTTGAAATAGCAACTGGTTTAAACCATTTGAAAGAAAGTTTTGAATTATTAAGTCGTGACTTAATTGAAATTTCATATCCATATGTTTTAAATGTTGGCTCACTATTCGGTTTAGCCTGGAGAGGACCTTTGTGTCGTATAACCCATTCTGAATATGTGATTCGACGTTATGGATAGCATTTGAAGACCGGTGATGAAGACCGGGTATTTGCAAGAGCGATAGGATAACCTATCGATTGTATATGTACTGAGTCGCGTCGGTATCGAGATTCCCTAAGTGATGGGAAGTCCGATCGGGATTGCGGATACCCGGATTACAAGGACTTCTTTGAAAGTGCCTTCGGGTCCGTTCGAACCCATAACAGACTTGTATGGATGGTAATGTTTGAAATTACATTTTGAAATATAAAGAAGATTTCTTTCAAATACATTCCTGTTGGTGGCGGAGAATTTATTCTCTTAGCTTAACACCCTTCTGTGAGACGTATGAGCTCAGAGATTATGTAGTTGGAAGTTATCAGCGATATATTCCCAATTTGGTAATGTGGCATGCGGAGAGCTGCTGATCATTTGCTGATCAAAGCGTGGCTTTTATGAAAAGCGTAGCTTTGTGGACGAGACTTCGTCGAACCTCACAACCCGGTAATGGTCGAAACATGAAATATGCAGCAATGTTTCAAAGGTAGCTTCACTTGGGTATGGCCATTCCTTCTGGAAAAGGATAGTATCATGGTATGGAACCCAGATACTTACTCATGTGGACACTCTATTTTATTACTTTGTGATGTTGTTGGTTTAGAGAGCTCTCGTACAAAGGTCCAAGAGGACCGAGGGTGGCATATCCGAGGTTTTATTCCTCGGGAAGGGGGTAGCCGGCCTTGTGTTGGCATAGATCCGGTTAGGAGTCTCGGGGCGTCCTTCTAGAGGCGTTTCCATGCGGCAATGGGAAGTTCCTTGGCCTGACCATTTGTTGGAAATCCAAACTCCAATACGCACCTTGTACGGTTTTAGTTGTAGAACCTACCATTTACTTATGGTGGCGCCCCACTGTTTAGATGGTAGCTACAATAGGCATAGTTCGGAATGTCTATGTTGGCTAAGATTCATATTATACTTTCGAAATGTTTTTCTGCACTTTGCACTTATAGTAATAATATCAAAGAAATTTGCATATCAAGTATGTTTGACTATCATAAGGAGAAATCTCCTCCGATTCTACGTTTGCATTGTGTGTGTACGGGAGACCTTATGGTAATTCCATTTTCTAAAAGCATTGCGAATCTATTTTAAAATATTTCTTTGTTTGTTTTAAAAATAAACTGTTTTTGTTACTCATACCACTCTCATGACCGACCTGGAGTTTATTGTTTCTTTCCTAAACTCTAGGTGCTCAAAATTTTTCCACATGGGCAGTCTAGAGTTGGGTTTTTCAGATAGCTAGGTTTAGTAGATTATCTGGAGCTAGTTCAATCTTTGGATGTGGACGAGACTTGCTTGCCTTAGTGCATCGTGATGTTGGATCGAGCTGCTGCTGGAGTTCTCTCTGGAGGACTGTCTTAGAGTTATGTGTTCCACTGCTGGTGTTATCATTTTCTTTTCCGCTGCTATTTTATTGTATCATATCTCTGATGTATATTGGTATTCATTGTGTATTGATCACTGTATCTGATATTGTATCAATGTATTATTCGTTTTCTTCAGCTATGTTGTTTACTTAATTGTGTTATAAGCTCCGGCGACTCGGATTTGAACGGTCGAATCTACGGCATTCGAGTTCGATGTTGGTTAATTTTGCATTAATTAACTAAAGATGCATATGTATAACCTTCAGTTTTCCAAGTTATAGATGAATATGTAACAACCCAGGATTTTGCATTAATTAATTATCATATTAAACGATTAATCTGTTGGTTAATTGCTGTTGGATGTTTTTAAATCAGGTTTAAATTCTTTTAAAACTGATGAAGGGTAAGCGGGCTTCAAAATCATTTTGGCCCATGTTTTGTGGTGCTGTGATAATTAAATAAGGCCGGCGCTCATTCTTTTTTCCCTCCATTCAATTTTTGCTAGCCCTAATTAAAAAAATGAAAAAAAAGAAATGGCGGCTCTCTTAGTTTTCGTCGTTCGATCAAAATTAGGGTTTGCGAATTTGAGATTCGGCGATCTGAAGGGGGGAAAGCAGAGGACATCGGCTGCGACGTCGAATTCGCACTCTTCGAATGAGGTGAGTGACCCTCACATCTAATTCAATCCTATACTTCGGTAGTCGATTATGTTTCGTTGTTGATTCCTCCTTCACTTTATGCGATTAAATGACTTAAAAATGTTTTCGGCCAATCGATTTCATTGAACTGTATTTGATGATTTCTGACTTTGTTTTATGATTTCATGAATTCTTGATGGCTTCGGCTTCCACTTTGATTTTGCTAAAATACTTTGCGGTTGCCTTTGGTTTTACTGACGTGTTTTGAACTGCGGCTTGATATTGATTCTGTTCTGGTGACTGCGGCATACTTTGGTTCGCATAGCAGTGACTGTACATTTCTCTGTTGATATTGGCCTTAAACTTGATTTTTGTGAAAACTAATTTGAGATAAAAATTTCACTTTCATTTTTCTGACAACTTCGGCCACTGTCTCGCTCAGTTTGAAATTCCTGCATTGATTTGATTTGAAACTTGTTGTTTGAAACTGAACTTGATTTTCACTGTCTGTTGTATTTTGCACTGCACATTCATGTGCTTGCTGTCCCACTTACTTGTATTCAGTTGATTTAGTGTTTGTTAAATAGTTGCAGTGTCATCTCTGTGCTATAACATTACATGTGTACATACATTCATGGATGTATATATGTGTGTGTTAGCTTATTTTTCCACCGATCATTTCTGGGTTTGAATTTAATTTTCTACCATAATTTGAAACTACTGCTACTTTGATCAGTAGACAGTCCTTTGGTTATGCTGTATGTCTCTGGCGAATTTGCTCGTCTACGTGTGTGGCTTCGACTTGTGTCATCTTGAGACCCCTGTGTACATATTCATATGGGTTTGCTTTGTGTTGCACTGTACTGCATATTTACCATTGTCTTCATAGTAGGTTGAGCTGGTATGTTTGTCACTGTGCATTCGAACTTGATTGCACTGGATTTAAATCCACTGTCTTAACTTGTACTTAACTCACTGCTTCAAGTCACTTGCGCATGCACTCTGGAGTCATGGCATTCATTCTTTACTACTCTGATTTTGTTGCAGCCATTTTACTTCATATACTGGAGGCTACACACTTGAGTCTTGTCACCTGTTGCTTTCACTTGTTTTGGGTACATTGCATATTGAACTGGGTTGTAGCTTCGACTCTGTTCATTGTTCTATGTGTTCCCTTCATGCTACATTGTTATCGGGTAGCACTTGAGTCTGCACTTGCATTGCCCGCTGATGCATTCATTAGTACATCACTTGATTGCCTCTTTTATTGCCTGTTCTTCGAGACAGTTTGCACACTATGCATTTTTGTAGATGCTTGAGCATTCTATTTGTAACAACCCAGAATTTTCATTAATTAAAATTTGAATATTTAATTAATTTTAAATATTAATAAGTGAAATTATAAGTCGAATAAATTTTATTTTGAATAATTGGATTTAATTGGATAATTAAATCGATAATTTAATATGTGAATTTACAGAAACAATTGTAAATTGGGTTTAATATGATTGAAAATGATTTGTAAAATTTTATTTTATCATATTGAAGTTAGAATGATGTTTTAGAACTTTTAAAATCGAATTTAAAGTTTATTTATGAAAATTGAATGTTTTAATATTTAATCGACTAGTGAAATTAGCCAATTTTCGAACAGTCTCAGAATTGGACGAAACTAGTTCCATTGGATCCGTAATAGTTTGTTATTATCGGATTTCAATTTTTGTAGCAATCGGAGTTTTCGTTTGATCGTGGCAGCTCGAAACGCATCGAAATTGTTTTAATATTAATTTGGCGAGTTAAAATAGTCATTTTTCAAAAAGTCTCGGATTTTGTCGAAACCAGTTTCATCGGATCCGTAATGTGATATTATTGTATGGTTTCAAATTTCGTGTCAATCGGATTTACCGTTTGTCCGGTGCAAGCTAAAACGCCTAGAAAATCGTTTAATCGGTTTAATTTTAAATTGAACGTTTATTGCCATAAATTGCACAGATGACCGAGTTAGCTCCCGAAACACGTTCCATTGTGTTCGGAACGCGGGATAAACCTTAGAAACGCCAACCGGCACGCTTCGTTTGGAGTTCGAAAAATTCGGGGTGAATAGTGTACGTCGTTTTTTCTATAAAAGGACCCCTCATCTCATCATTTACATCAAAACCCTAAACCTAATAGCCAGCCGCCACCTTCAAATTCTAAGGCCAGAAATTCATCTTCTTTCCTCCTCAATCTCTCCAAATCCGTAAGCAATTAGAGAAAGTGTTCAACAGCAACATTGGAGAGCACGATGGGAGCTTCGAATACATACGGAGGTGATGAGTTTTCGTGCGACGTGGAGGGAGATATGTAGCCGCGTCCTCCTGTAGTTGCGCACGCAAATCAAGATGCAATGGGGGGCCGAGCTTCAAGCTCTTCAGGCCGAAAGTGGGGAAGGGAATGGACTTCAACATGGCACTCTCTGATCGAATTTTAAGCGAGTGATTGGGTTGCAAGATTCAACCCTAATTTGTATGTGATGGGTTCTTGCTTGCGTTCGGTTACTGGAGAAGATGATACGCGCGCGTGGAAGGAAATAGAAGTGTGGCTTGGATCTGCTTGGCTCAGTGATGGACGGTGATGATTTACTTAGGTTTAGAAAATATGTTGTAAATTATTAAGTTAAAAATCGTGTAACTTCTAAAATTCATATCTTTTTCATACGAGGTTGAAAACGCGCGAAACTAGTTGCGTTGGAATCATATGGATGAGCACTACGCTATGGAATTGGATTGGAGTCATTTGGAGTAGGTGAGAATTTCGGGTAAAATTAAACGTCCGTTTAATTTTATTCGAAATAAATCGCTAAAACGAAATTGAAATCAAGGTGAGAACTTCTCACTCAATCGAATCGGTTTCGATTTTAATTTTAAATAGTTAGATTTAAAATATTTGAATGCATGTTTGAATGATGATTGTTATCTATTGATTGTTAAAATAGACATTATGCGCCGTTAGTAAGCGGATGTTATTTATTAAAAACATATACCGCGAATATTTCATAAACAGTGAAATTGGTATTATTTATGTACTTGGATTTGATTTCCCGCAGTATATAGCAGATGAGACCCTATTGCGCCGCCTATTAAGCGGATAATATTTTAAATCCCATATACCGCGAAAATTTCGTACTGGAACGGAATTGGTATTGTGCTAACATCTTTGGATGCAGGAAAACAGGTTGGAGGGATCCAACTGGATTCCTCAACAGTATTTATTTGATTATGGATATTTTGATATTCGTTGATTATCATATACGATATATGATGTCGTTGTAGTCGTGATTGACTATTTGGTGTGTAGCATCATTGGGCAAAATTTTGGAATTATAAAATGATTTTTGAAATATACGTTGTAAAGATATTTTTGGAAATTGATTTATTTTAAATAAATAAACGTTATAATTTTTTTATGTTATAAAAATTATGATTTTTGAGAAATATAGTTAAAAGTTGATTTTTGAAAATATGGGGTTAATGATTTTATAAAACAGTTTAAAACGGGTTTTTTTGAATTCATTATAAAAGTTTAAATATAGGATTTATAAAAATTGATTATTTTATAAATCAAAGAAAATGGTGAAATTATAAAGGAGTTTAAAAACGTTTTAAAGAATAATATAAATTGATTTATATAAAATAATTATAAGATGGATATTTGTAAATTAAAAATGCTGGGATTATAAAACGAGTTTTTACAAGTGTTAGAATGAATTGTGAATGAATTTCGTAAATGAATGAAATTTATAGAATTATAAACGGTGAAGTTATAAATGGAATTTTATAAGCGGTAGGTTTATAAAATTTGTGAGGTTATTAAAAGAATAAATTTGGGTAAATAAATGAATTTATGAGTTATAAGATTTATAATTTGGGAAGTTTAAAAGAACGTTTTTTGCAAACAAATAAATTATAAGTGTTTAACTTATAATATGAACTTTTAGTATATAATTGAGATATGAAATTGAATAGATTAATAAAGGAATTTATAAACGTTGTTTTATAAATCTGCATACGACTTATTTTGATAAGTAAATTGTTGTAACTTATTTATGGAGTTATATTCACGTTTTAGACAGTGAATAATCCTTTGAAATAAAATGAATAGAAATGATGAAGTTGGTTGACGAAGTAATTTCACGTTTTTGAATAGTTAATAATATGTTAAAGGAAATGTATTGGATGTGATGTTTTAAGTAGAATTAAAACGATCTAACGATGTTTTAAATGCATTAAAATTCGAAACCATATATCTCAACATTCATTGTTGAAATAGGCGTTTTCGAGAAATAGAAGGAAATGGTGGACTATAACACTGTTGTTATAGTAAATGATTTCCGAAAGGAAATATTTTGCATAGTATTGGGATTTATATATCTATTTTAATTTCGAATCCCTATACTAGTGATTTTGGGTTGTCGTAACGATGTTTTACGCAACATTCGTTTTGGCCCAAATAAATATGTTTAAGAGAATGATTTCCTTAAAGAATGAAATATATGCTTAATTTCGATTTAGGTATATCGAATATTTTCCAAAGGTTGAAAATAAATAAATTTGTGAATTACTTATGAATAAATAAGTATGGAAATGTTTTTCCAATGTGAAATGAAACATTTTGAGAATTTATCTTTTTGAAGATAAATTGAAATGAATAATTGAAATCGTATATGCATGGATATTTTGGAATGAAAATTCACTATGGAATTTATAAAAGAAAGGGGAATTTGTTTAAAAATAAATATTGATTTATTTTTGAAGTATTGAAATTATATATCTTGTAAAGATATTTTTGGGAAATAAATAATTTGGAAAATTATTTGGAATCTGGTGATGTTGTGCATATCCATTGATAGTTCAATAACCGACTATCAATATTTACCTTTGAAAGGTATTTGTTGTGATTTGTTTGAATTTGAATGCCATACTTATTTTTGAATAAGCGCTCACTATTCGGGTTAGCCGGGAAAGGACCTTGGGGTCGTATAACCCATTCCGAGTATGTGATACGTCGATATGGATTGCATTTGATGACCGGTGTTGAAGACCGGATATTTGCGAGAGCGATAGGATGACCTGTCGATTGACTCTGCATCGAGTTGCTCCGGTATAGAGTTCTCCATATGTGATGGGGAATCCGATCAGGATTGTGGATATCCGGATTGCAAGGACTTCTTTGTAAGTGCCTTCGGTTCTGTTCGAGCCCGGAACAGACTTGTATGGATAGTATGTCTGACATTACAAATTGAGATATAAAGCCGATTTCTTTCAAATATATTTCTGTTGGTGGCGGAGAATTTATTCTCTTAGCATAACACCCTTCTCTGAGACGTACGAGCTCAGAGGTTATGTAGTTGATGGTTATCAGCAATATATTCCCAATTTGGTAATGTGGCATGCTTAGTGTTGCTGTGAAATGATCATGGTTTGATCATTTGTGATATGATCATTTGTTTGATCACTTATCTTTGTGATCATTTCTACGATCATTTGTTGACCCAAAGCATGACTTTATACCAAAGCGTGGCTTTGTGGACGAGACTATGTCGAGCCTCACACCCCGGAATGGTCAAAACAGGAAAGATGCAGCAAGGTTATGAGGGGTAGCTCCCTTTAGGGTATGTGCATTTCCTTCTGGAAAAGGGTGGTATCATGGTATGGAACCCAGATACTTACTCATGTTGAAACACTTTATTTATCATTATGTGATGTTGGTTAGAGAGCTCTCGGATAAAGGTCCCAAAGGACCGGGGGATGGCATACTCGTGTCAGTTGTTACCTAGTTTGAAAGGTAACCCGGCCTTGTGTTGGCAGAGATCCGGTTAGGTTCTCGGAACGTCCTTCCAGAAGCGTTTCCATGTGGCAATGGGAAGTTCCTTGGCCTGACCATTTGTTGAAAATCCAAAGAAACAATACGAGACTTGTACGGTTTTAGTTGTAGAACCTGCCATCTAATATGGTAGCTATAGTAGGCATAATATAATGGTACCTATGCTGGCTAAGATTTATATTCTACTTCCGAAATATTTCTACACTATGCGCTAATAATAATATCAAATGTTTCTTTTTAATGCGTATCAAGCATCTTTGACTAACATAAGAAGAAATCTCCTCCAAGTCTGCGTTTGCATTGTGTGTGTGGTGGGAGGTCCTATGGTAGTTTCATTTTCAAAAACATTGCGAATTGACTTTAAAAATATTCTTCTATTTTGATTTTAAAGATAAATAAACTGTTTGAGTTCTCACACCGGTCACATGATTGACTCGGAGTTTATTGTTTTCCTTCCTAAACTCTGGGTGCCCAACAATTTCCACATGGGCAGTCAAGGGTTAAGGTTTATCAGGATATTCTGGATATTCAGGAGTTGCAGGAGGCAAGCTGGATGACATGGCGTATTACTAGCATATAGTATTTCTTTTCCGCTGTTTGTTGTTGTTTGTTATTGTACACTCTGATGTAATGAAATGAAATGTAATGTAATGTAATAACTGATATAGTTCTTTGTTTAAAGATTATTCATTTATCTATTATATGTTGTTCCGCTGCGATTGTGAGAGTCTGATATTGTTCTGTTGTTTTCTATTCCGTTCTATTTTCTATTTTCTTTTCTCACTATTTTCTATCTTTTTCTCTCTTCTTCTGTCTTTTTCTTCTTTTTAAAACCCTAACTATTCGGTTTTTCGACAACGAAAAATCGCGTACGTTACAATTTGGTATCAGAGCATATGATTAAGCGACAACCATGGCTCTGTTGGGTATTACTCATTAGAGATAGAGTCAGTAGTACTCTAGAATGAGTTTGAGTGTAATAATAGCTATGAGAGCGTATTTGTTAGTGAATATAAAATTGTTTTGTATTGTGTTGACTTATTGGTTGATTGTTTATAGATTCCGGTCGATGTAGTCTAGCTAACTATCGTAGATAGGGGTTTCTAAACTCTTAAACAAGATAAATCGACACGGTATTGTTTTAAATTGGGTAAATGAAATAATTTTACCTTGATTTTATTTTATGTATAAAGGAATAATTTTTCAGAATTATTAAAGTGGATATAAGTTGATTGTTTGGTTGTTGAATAAGTTGTTTGAATAATCTAAATAAGAGAATAATTGTATAAGCAAATGAATTATAAGAATTGAATTATAATTAAAGTGATTTACAATTGTGAAATAAACTTATATATATAAGAAGTGAAACTATATGAATATATTTATGAATATGAGTTGTAAATAAAAATGAATTTAAAGTTAAATGGAAATTTACTTAGAATTGGAATCTGAATTGATTTATAAGTGGGAATTTAAGTTAAGTAAAACCAAGTGATGTTTATAAAATGAAGTATAACTTAAGAGATGTTGAATGAAGTTGATATTGATATCAAAGTAAATTAATAAAGTTAAGTGATAAATGTGAACTTGAGTTATATAAATGAAATTCAACTTTTGTAATTGAATTGAATTAATGGATTAAATGTTAATCAATTGAATGTGAATAATTGATATGGAATAATGAATGTAAGTGTTAATTCATTAAAATTTAATGTTATTGGAAGTTGAATAATTGAATGAAAATCAATTTAATTAAACCAATTGAAAGTGATGGTGTTGAAACCAAATTGAATGGATATAAGCAAAGAAATTTGGTTGTAACTAATATACATTGGTTGTTATATGATTGTTAGTTGATTGTATATAATTCATTAAGTATTAATGAAATTGAGTTAATGAAATTGAAAGTTAAAGTAATTGAAATCCAATTGGAAGTTAAGTGAATCTTAAATAGAATTGAATTTGATTGGAAGTGAACCAACTTGAATATGAATTAGTGAATATAAACTAATTGAAAATGAATGTTAGTAAAAACATCCACTGTTAATGAATCAAATGTGATTAAATTGAAAACCCGATTCATTGAATATTAATGAGAATATGAATGAATATTTATTGGTTATGAATGTTAGTTGAATGCTAGTTGGATGATAGTTGGTTGATGGTTGAATATGCTTTTATTGCATTTTCTATGTTGGCATATATAGTTATTATGTTGCTATATGTTGTATATTGATACTAATTTCATATATGCATGTTTCTCATCTATTTGTTGAGTGTTTAGTAGGTACGGATCGCGTTTGCTTCGCATTTGGAGCTCGCTTTCGCGCTATATTAGCCGTATATGCTCGCTAATAAAATATAAGGTACATATCTCGGATTAAATATCGTACTTTTACACTTTTTTCCCTGCGGGATGCCTCATTACTTGATGAGATGTATATTTGTGATATATATACTGTCATTTTTTATTTATTTTTCGGATCGAGCCGCGCAAAGGAGACTATGGCGAATTTTTCCGAAAATTTAAGGCGTTAGAAAAATTTGAGAAAAATTGGAAAAATTGTGAAAACTATAACTTTGATTTTGGAATTGAAAGTTAAACAATAGTAGTTGTTTTTGAAAAGATAACTAAGTATGATTTGAAAACTTAGTAAAGATATAGTAAGACGTTTAACTATGGATTTTGGGAAAGTTAATAGATTCTGTAACTTTTCTTACTTAGTAATTTCGAGGATGAAATTCTTTTAAGGGGGGAAGTATGTAAGGACCCAGAATTTTTATTAATTAAAATTTGAATATTTAATTAATTTTAAATATTAATAAGTGAAATTATAAGTCGAATAAATTTTATTTTGAATAATTGGATTTAGTTGAATAATTAAATCGATAATTTAATATGTGAATTTACAGAAATAATTGTAAATTGGGTTTAATATTATTGAAAATGATTTGTAAAATTTTATTTTATCATATTGAAGTTAGAATGATGTTTTAGAACTTTTAAAATCGAATTTAAAGTTTATTTATGAAAATTGAATATTTTAATATTTAATCGACTAGTGAAATTAGCCAATTTTCGAATAGTCTCAGAATTGGACGAAACTAGTTCCATTGGATCCGTAATAGTTTGTTATTATCGGATTTCAATTTTTGTAGCAATCGGAGTTTTCGTTTGATCGTGGCAGCTCGAAACGCATCGAAATTGTTTTAATATTAATTTGGCGAGTTAAAATAGTCATTTTTCAAAAAGTCTCGAATTTCGACGAAACCAGTTTCATTGGATCCGTAATGTGATATTATTGTATGGTTTCAAATTTCGTGTCAATCAGATTTACCGTTTGTCCAGTGCAAGCTAAAACGCCTAGAAAATCGTTTAATCGGTTTAATTTTAAATTGAACGTTTATTGCCATAACTCGCACAGATGACCGAATTAGCTCCCGAAACACGTTCCATTGTGTTTGGAACGCGGGGTAAACCTTAGAAACGCCAACCGGCACGCTTCGTTTGGAGTTTGAAAAATTCGGGGTGAATAGTGTACGTCGTTTTTTCTATAAAAGGACCCCTCATCTCATCATTTACATCAAAACCCTAAACCTAATAGCCAGCCGCCACCTTCAAATTCTAAGGCCAGAAATTCATCTTCTTTCCTCCTCAATCTCTCCAAATCCGTAAGCAATTAGAGAAAGTGTTCAATAGCAACATTGGAGAGCACGATGGGAGCTTCGAATCCATACGAAGGTGATGAGTTTTCGTGCGACGTGGAGGGAGATATGTAGCCGCGTCCTCCTGTAGTTACGCACGCAAATCAAGATCCAATGGGGGGCCGAGCTTCAAGCTCTTCAGGCCGAAAGTAGGGAAGGGAATGGACTTCAACATGGCGCTCTCTGATCGAATTTTAAGCGAGTGATTGGGTTGCAAGATTCAACCCTAATTTGTATGTGATGGGTTCTTGGTTGCGTTCGGTTACTAGAGAAGATGATACGCGCGCGTGGAAAGAAATAGAAGTGCGGCTTGGATCTTGTTAACGTAAAAATCAGACGCTAACACCCCGGTGTAGATTGAAGTTGAGCGAAAGCACCACCCGTGAGCACGGGAACTAAAAAATAATTAGAGAAATCACAGAAAAAGCAGAAAAGACAACAGTTTTTATAGTGGTTCGGCTTAGGGTAAGCCTACGTCCACTTTAACTCTCTTTATTACTGAATTTGGTTACAACTTTACAACAATCTTCAATTACAATTCTGATTAGACAAACAACTAGAACTTTGATGGAGAATAATCTTCCGAATTCATGTTAAATGATGTAGATTTTCTCTTGGAGATCGTAGTAGTGTCCTTGGTGTTTGGAGTACTTGAAGTGTTGAGTGAGTCGAGAATTCAGCAGAGTATCAGCGCTTGAAGTGATCGGTGAAAAGTCCCCCCGCTAGTTGGAGTTAGGGCTGTATTTATAGGAGTGGTTCTGGGCGAAGTTCAATCTCCAAGTCTTAGGTCGCGCACGACCTAAGGTAGGTCGTTGGTCATAGGTCGGCCACGACATAAGGAATCACTTGTATTAGCTACATTAGAACTTGCCCTGAATAAATCACTAGGTCGGTAGCGACCTAAGAGATGGGATTCGATTTATCTTGATTGCATTTGGTTCTCTTCTGAGCAAATTAATAGGTCGCGTGCGACCTATTATAGGTCGTGAGTCGTTCGGGATTTAGATCGCTGAGACCACTTCGCTCTTAGGTCGGTAGGCTGTGGCATTGCTTAGGTCGCATATGCTTGAGGTCGTTAGATCGCCGACTCCTTAAGTCGTTAGGTCGCTAACTCCTTAAATCGTTAGGTCATTTTTCCACTTAGGTCGGTAGGCACTTAGGTCGCTAGAACCTTTCCATAGCTAGGTCGTTCGCCTGTTTGTCTCGTTAGGTCGCAGCCTGTTATGAATTGTTAGGTCGTGAACTAGACCGTTGAGCTTGATAGGTCGCTTACTAATTGAGCTGTTAGGTTGGAACTTCCTATATGTCGTTAGGTCGTTTCTGTAGTTAGGTCACCCACTTTTTAGGTCATGAGCACCCTTAGGTCGTTAGTACCTTTTAGGTCATTGAGTCGCGTAAGTCTTAGGTCGTTGAGTCGCGTAAGTTTTTGGTCGCTTCTGAAATAGGGGTTAAACACTTGCCCCTCAAAGTACAGGCCTATGCCATAGGTCGTGTGCTTCGATCTGACTTAGCTAGGTCGTGAGCGACCTAAAACTTATATTAAGTCGCGTGCCTGTTCGTCTTCCCCTTTTTGCCCCATGTAAATTTGCTAGGTCGTGAACTCCTCCTCACTCTACTGCTCCAATATCCCACTGCCATTGACGAATTTTCAAGCTTCCAAAAGAAATTCAACTCGTTCAGTCACCGATTCATCTTTACCATTATATCTGGTAAGTGAATCTGATCTCCATCCCACCATAATCACCATTGAATTATGAATCCCCATTTTCCGATCGTAGTTCAATTCCATGTGTCGTGCTTCATTTTGAGTGACTGTTATAGTCGACTTTTGATCGCCGTTTGACTGATTTAGGAAGGCACAGAGATGTGTTGAATCTATGATGGATCGGGGATGTTTTGCATTGTTTTTGAAGTGATCAGGTGGTATGAAGGGATGGTGAATTTCATGAGGAGGACGATGAATATCTTTGTGCAGTTGGTAATGGGTTATCGGGTTGCAGTTTGACGAGATGGATTGTGTGAGGAGGAAGTTAGCGACTCAACAGATCTGGGCGACCTAAAACTTAGGTCGTGCTGGGATTCTCGCGACCTAAGACTTAGGACTTGACTTGTTTAAACAGCAGCACAACGACCTAAGGAATTCACGGCTTAATCTCTTGCGGCATAGGGTTTAGGTCGCGATCGAGTTAAGACTTAAATTATTTGCATTGCTTTGTCTTGAGGCCTTTTCTTTCATATGCTCTACGACTTGTCTTGAAGCATAATTTCAATTAGAATGCTCGACTTGAACTGCTCAACTTGAACTGCTTTATAGATTATCTCTAATGCTAATAACCTGTTAAACATAATGCTTGCAGAAAACTGGGACAAATATACTGCCATTGACTGCCCACATCGAACGACAGATTAGTCGATAAAGAGTAATCAACTTAAATGAACTGTGTGAACGAAATGCTGTAAACTAATGAATTCAAGTGAAGTATTAAACCAAAACTAAAATAATCAATTAAAGCCGATTAGTTTGCATTAACACTACACTTGAGCTTTAAACAAGTTCTGAAATCTCATAGCCGACCAATTGTCAACTAGTTTAATTTCAGTTATGTTTGCTTTCTGTTTTTGTTAGTTCTGCACAACACTTCACACTTTTTAGGAAATGTGCACCTTCTTATTTGAATGTCTAGTTCTTGTATAGAATGACTTCTCAACATGGAGAAACAGAATCTGCTGAAGAGACTTCCCCAATCGCTACTCCATTGGTTAATCCTCCAGAGAGAATTTCAACCATGCTGACATACAAAGCTTTCCGCCAACTATGCGCTTTGTTTGGCATTGCTGAAGCAGTTGCCATTCTTCCTGAGAGAAGCGATACTGGCGATATACCACCTTCTGGTTTTGTAGCAGTTAATCGTCAAATGTGCACGAGTGGAGCTATCCCTCCTTTTAACGACTTTCTTCAACGGCTTCTTCTCCGACTAGCTATCTCCCCCTTCCAGCTGCACCCCAATGGCTATGCTATTCTGATGGGGTTATGTGTGCTATTCAGAAGGACGCTGGATCGCCTTCCGAGTTTTGATGAAATTTTCTATTTGTGCACGTTTGCCAAAAATAAAGACCATACCTCCATCATTCTTGTGAGAAGCGCTAGGAACCGTAAACTAATAATCAGCCTTCCCGAAAGTGCTCACGGTTTTCTAATCAATTTTTCTTCGTTCGCTGTCCTCCGAGATTCTATGCTATCTGGAGAGTCGGAAGTAAGAGCATTTATCTTTGTTCCTGATATTTTTCTCTGAGCTTTTCATAGCCTGAGTTGTCAAATGTTAACTTCGCCTTTTACTTTTCAGCGCTTCCTCCTCCTTCTAGGGATCCCAGTCATAAACCAACTTTTGAGAGCCTTATGGCCGTGCCAGTTGAGGAGAGAAGCATTCAATTTCTGTTGAAAGACGAATTTTTGCATCAGTACGGACTTTTGCATACCTCTCGCTCTACACACCCTCATGAAGTCCCAGACTCCCCAGCCCAAGCATTGGATGCCCCAGTTTCTACCGATGCACCCTGTAGCGACCCGACTTTCCACTCTCGGAAAATCGCATCACTAATTAAGAAAGAATGGGATAGAAGAAGAAAAGAAAGAGAAGAAAGAGAAAACAACACATCAAAATCTCACAGCAGAACGATTTAAATATAATATAGAACATATACATAGTATCATATACATCAGAGTACACAACTAAACATCTCAATTTAGACAGTTATAACACTTCTGTCTAATACAATACAAGACATCAACACAGAATAACACACAGCGGAAACTCTAACCATATATCTACACGCTGAAGCCTCCTGCTCCATAGCTCCTCCAGAATTCATCAAGAGATAACCTGAATCACTTGACTACTCATATATAATATGAGTACCCAAGAGTTTAATAAAACAGAAAATAAACACTCGGGTCAGACAGGGGTCTGGTGTGAGTAAACGGTTTAAGATTGCTTAACTTTAGAAAATCCTTTTTGAAAAGAAAAGGTATCACGTAAGACTTCCCACACATAAACATGGAAAAAATTTTACCTTACGCTAACCAAAACATTTGATAAGAAATCCAGTGATATTATAATAGTGTCTTGGGTTTTCAAGTAAATAAGAAAATAGCCGAAATTGTTACATGATTAAATTCCAGCTACTAGCCACAAAAGTGGGTAATACAAACAAAACCGTAAGGTCTCGTAGGGAAAATGAGTTTCCATCAATGGCAGGGCTACTGGGGTACCGCCCGTCACAGTACGTGGCCTAGATCACCGTACCAAGGATTACTCCCTTCATCCCCTGCAACACAAGGCCGGAACCATTCCTTACTGAACAGTCCCGAACAAGACCGCCCCGCAGTTGGCTGCAGACCAACTGCCCACACAACCAAAATATAAAGGGACCTCTAGACAGGGATGTATCTTGCTCTCCAGTGGGAGCGACCCACGAAGCCTTGCTGCACCTCCCCTGTTTTAGCCATTCCCGGTTGATGAGGCTTGAGGCTGCGATTACCTTTATAGGACCAATTATCTTAGAATGCTCATCGTCCGCCTGACGATGTGTTGAAAGCATTCAATCCATACAAGTTCGTTCCGGGTTCGAACGAAACCAAAGGCACTATCTCGTTGCACTCATTTTGGAATCACCCTCAGAGTCAACGACCATAGCCCTTGCACTCTGATTCACCATCTCGAATCTATAAGCACTATTCCGTCAAACTCATTACGGAATCACCCACAGAGTTATACTGACATATAGCCCTTACACCTCGAGTCTTCACTTGCTCCACTTGGATTAACGACCTACGTTTAATTGGAAACAGTGTGGTTTTCGGATATCCAAATATGGAAACCCGATCCCGGTCTCACCGAAACCAAACGCCATTTTAATGTCCAAGTTGTACTTAAGGGATTTAAATAATAGATATTTCAGAAATATCACTTAACATAAATGGATGTATTCATATTACACAAATAGTTAAGCATCTATTATCACATGCATCTATGCATATCACATAGCAGCATATAAACCACATCCCAGATACAACATATTCACATCATCATCCATCAATCAATGCCATCCAATAACAACCAATGTCATTACTCATCCAATGACATATCATCCAATCATTAATCTTTCATAAACAAGTTTGATTTCAAACTTGATTAATTTAATTAATCCTTAAATTAAATTCTTGGATTATCCTCAATCCAACTTCTTTATTCATTAATTAATTACAAATTAATTAATTAACTCGCATTACTTATCCATTTCAATTAATCTTCCTTGATTAATTATCACTTGATTACTTTAAGTAATTCTTACTTAATTACCATATTAATTAATCATCCTGATGAATTACTTCCAAAATATACTAAGTAATTACCTCTTAATTACTTTCTGAATTAATCAATCTTGCTTAATTATCCTCTAATTATTCTGGTAATTATTTCTTAATTACCTTTAATTAATTTTACTTGATTAATTATTTTTAATTAATCACACTTGATTAATTACTCTCAATTAATCATACTTAATTAATTACTTTTTAATTAATCACCTTTGATTAATTACTTTAATTACATTTAGTAATTAAAACTAAATTATAAATTAATTATTCTTGAATTATTAATTAACAATTAATTAATTATTTATATTAATTAATGATTACTTCATTAATTAAAATCCTTTCTTAATTAATTACTTTAACAAGTAATTAAACACTTTAATTAAGTACTCTTAATACTTTTTATTAATTAATCATTAATCAAATAATTTAAACCTTTAACTAATTATTAATTAATTCTTTAATTAATAACTAAAGTGATTATTCCTTAATCACATTTACTTAATTACTTTTAATAAATTAATTATCCTTTACTTAATAACTTCTAGTAATTAATCACTTAATTACTTAATTTCTTCCTAAGTAATTATATTAGATTAATCCAAAGTGATTATCTTAATTAATCACTAATTAATTATTTAATTAATTATTTAACTTAATCATTTAAAATTAATTAAATGATTCTTAACTTCTTATTTTATAAAGACTCTTAATTAAGAAAATCATCATCTTAATTAAATCATTTATGAACAAATAAAACTTGATAATTAAAAATAATTTAATTACCTCAATTATCTTTACAAATGTATTTATTTTTAATTAAATCAAATTCAAATAACTAAAATAATCCTTATTTTTAATTGATCTCTAAATCTTAATTATTTAACTTAATTAAAATAAAATACTTTAGAAATTAGTTTTAATTAAAACCATTGAAACATTCAAATTAAATGTTTGAACTTTACAAAGTGATTAAATAAAATATAATATAATACTCATTATTAAAATCCACTTATTTCATTTTTAAAACCTTTATGTTTTAAATATATAAAATTTATTAAAACTTAACTTTTGAAACCACATTAGTTTATAGGAGAAAGCTTGTTTATATTTTTTTACAAACTTTAATTAAATCTAAAATCAAATTACTCTTGCTTCAAAATCTTTAAACATTGCTTAATAATTTAAAACTCTGCAGCAAACTAAGACTGCGTTACAACTCGAGAAATCACCCCCTAAAACCTGAGTAACACCCTCGTTTACCCCGAGCAAAACTAACAAACACACCGAGTTTCCCCGCCTATCCCCCTGCTTCGAGTCAGAACACCCAATACCCGATGCAATCTTCGAGTCCTACCCCACCATCTACCCAGAACCCTAAATCAAAATACATGATCGTGCAAGTAAACGTGCACGTCGCCGATGGTCGCTGGCGAACTCCACGCCGGTCATCCACAAGTCGCTCTCAACCCCAACATCTAGTTTCCCAACCCAGAAAACCCAAACTCGATCGAGCACGAGATTTCGACCTTCAGCCCCAACCTGTTCGAAAACCCCAACATCAATTTCAACCACCGCCGGCGATCCCCTTCTCCGGAGTCCACGCCATCACCATCGTGGCTTCTTCTCACTTCCAATCATCTCCTTAACCCCTCGCGATAGCCTCCAGATTACCCACGAAGTCGCGAAGTCAAGATGAATAGTGGAAGAAAGAACAGGAAGCAAAACCCTATTTACTCAATTCATGGTCAACTCGATCAACAATAAATTCAAATAGAATTTTTCTGATGATCCACAATCTATACTCCACCTTCATGATCAATGACGAAATCCAATTCGTCGTAGTTGGCCGTGATTTGGCAAAAATACCCAAAACAGTAAATTCCAAAATATTCACAAATCCCTACATTAAAAATTGTGATTCAAGTACTAAAAATCATCATTTTCCATTTGCAATTCAATTATGAATCCAAAATTAAAAATTAAATACATGAATTTCTGACCAAATTTGACATGCACTGTAAATTTAACTATTTATAATAAATTATTCAATATAAAATCTTGATATTATTTTTAGATAATAGCTTATAAGATTACAAACAACATTTGTAAACAAATCATAAGCAGATTCGAATTCAAATTCAAGTTATTGAATTTATTTGAAAACCTGCTATGGTTTACAGAGCACATTCATGATTACAGACATCTCAATATCCTCAATTCCTCATACTCAATCATGCAACAATTTAAATTCAAGAATCAAATCAATTCATCAAGATTCCATACATAAGAACAAGAGGAAATTTAAAATTTAAAATTTAAAACTGTTTTTAAAATTACATTTACTCACCTGTATAAAGCAGAAGACAGAGAATCAAATTTATTTCCAGGCTTATTGAATTCCACTGCATGTTGATTTTATTGCTTGATTATCTTTATATTCCTTGAATAAACTTGCATGTTGAATTTTAATCTTGCAGTTGATTTGAATCCAGATTTTACTTCTTTCTTCTTTTCATTCAGATTTCTTTACAGCTTCTAGAAATTTGAACTTTGTTTTATATATATTTTTTTCTTCTTTCAGATTTGTATTCATCTTGTTTTGGATTCACATTTTAGTTGAGAAGAAGAAAATCTTTTGCTGAAGAATAAAACCATCTTTTGTTTACAATTAAATTTTAAATTTAATTATTAAAGAGAATGACATTTGTCACCTCTTATGTTTTGGTTAACTTACACCTAAGCAATTTAATTTACACTTGTCTCTAACCTATACTAAAATGTTTACAAGTGTTGTTATTGTTAAATTAATGTTTAACAAATGTTTTAATATTTAATTAATATTTTAAAGGTTATTTCCTTATTAATAATCTATTTAAGCTACATACATACATTTATGTAAGGTTAGGTAATTATAAAATGCTTCCATCTTATAAAAATAAACTTTAGGCTTTCATTATCTTAAAAACAAATTCATATAGGCATTTTTAAATAACCTGTATTTAAATCAATTTAAATTATCATTTGTTTATAAATTGAGAAACTTAGTTTAACTCTTTACATAGATTTTTAAAACAATTTTTATCTTATTAAAAACAAAAGCTAAATAATTTTAAATTTCAAATATCATTTCAAAGACATTAAATCAAATTAACATTTCAATTTACAAAACTATATATATATATTAAAGTTTGAAAAACTCTTGTTAAATTTAAATTAATAATTTTCCTATTTCAAATATATATATAAATATATATACACATTTCAAATAGAAAAACATTCTAATATTAAATTTGTTAATTTCCATATTAAATTTTAAAACAAATCTCAAACCACAATACTTATTTACCAAAATAAATATTTCCAAATCAAATTATTATAAACTTCAAAAGAATTAAATTTGCCAATTTATATTGTTAAGAAAAATATTAATAGATATTAACAAATTGTTATTTTTAATCTTTAAAATAAGTTTAACTTGTCAATTTATAATATAAAATGATCAAATCAATTTAATTATTATCAAAGATTATTAAATTGTTATTGCTCAAAATTCCGGGTCGTCACATTCCTCCCCCCTTAAAAGAATTTTGTCCCCGAAATTTAAAAGCAAAGATAATTTAATAACCCAGCTAAAGAATTTAAATTTTAAATTAGCAATCATACACTACCAATCATAGCAACCAATTCAAACAAATAATTTCATATATCCAGAAAAATTCTGAACAGAATCTCCTAATGTTATCTAGAGTTTCCAAGTACCTATACTGGAATACTCTCTCTACAGAAACTTAAGTAACTACACTACTAAAACCAAGAACTCCCTCATCTGATCCTACAAATCTTAACAAGATATCAGATTAAACTCAAAACCATCCCAAATACCAGATTCCTCTGAACTGCTGATTCTATTACTCAAAGAATCATACAATATTCCTCAGGGATATGTGAAATACAATGAATTCCAGTTATCCAAACTGGCAATTCAATCCTGTAGATTAAAATCAAATCTTCAGAGAACACAGAAAACTCAAAATACCCCTGAAGCTAACTTTCTAGTTTTACCCAATCTTATATTTCCTTTGATCGGATAAAACCAAATCAATATCCAAACTCTGACCACACATTCCAAATTTTCTCAATTCTTAACTGCACAACTATTCAGATGCTCTGAGTCACCTCCAATATTCCTGATCAGCCTAAACCTTGCTGATTGCTTCAAGAAACAACAGGACCAACTCAAACCAAATCTCCAGATCTTACTCAACAAAATGGCGTTCTCAAAAATATTTTGCTGAAATCCAAAATACGACTCTACGTTACAAGCATCAATGGACTTCAAACCTATCTCTACTATCTGGAATAACCAATCAGTTGTACTTGACAACCTTACCTTCCGAATCCAGAAAATTCCTTCATACATGAATTTCCTGTAGAAATTTCTTTACTGCAACTCCTGGTTGCTCCCATACCAGAATAACTGCCAACTCGCTTCCGCTGCACAACTCTGATCTAGAGTAGATAAGAATGCTATCGAAGAACTAAAGCACAATCTTTCTCCATACGTAGTTCATCCGACTCATAAAAATCTTAGTGACCATTTCACTTGGTCAAAACATCTCAACAGAATCTTAACTTAGAATAAGATGATCAATCCTTCTCCAAGGAATCTTGAGCTGCCTCACCAAACTCTTCTCGCTCTAAGAGTCATCCCACTATATGGTTGAACCATCAATAATGCTCCTAGAAATCCAAGTCGATAAGAAAACTCAATCTCCGATTCAGGTCAACTTCTGAATCCCTCATTAAACATCTGGAGAATCTCCCACTACTTTTATAGCTTTTACCCCTATATGAGATGCCTCAATCTCAAACCAAAAAAAATACTCAAAGAATTTCCCTAACTAATCGCAAGTCACTTTTGCGATCCCACTCAGTTCTGATTCTAAAGAACTGTCTCCCCAATTCTAAAAAACCATTCAAAGCAACCAATAACAACCATTCATAAGCAATGACCTATAATCATACTATCTATAATTAATTTAAAATGAATTAAATTAATTACATCATTTTAATTAATTTAAAATGAATTAAATTAATTATTCATACCATATAAATCTTGCTTATCATCATTAATTAATTACAAATTAATTAATTAATTAACCTCAAATTTATCATCTTAATTAATCAATCCTGATTAGTTATACTTTAATTAATTCCACAAAATTAATTACCCTAAACCAAATACAGCAATTAACCTTTAATTACTTCATTAATTAATTAACTATAATTAATTACATTTAAGGATAATTAATTACAATTAATTAATTATCCTTAATTACTTATTTTTTTGATTAATTAATATTAATTAATCAATCTTAATTACATCATTAATTAATTAATGATTATATTTCATTAAATTAATTACTCCATTAAATTAATTACTTTCAGTAATTAATCTTACTTAATCCATAATTTATTAATCACCTTTGATTAATCTCAATCTGTAATTAACTACTTTAATTACTCTATTCAACTAATCTTTATTTAATCCTTTGATTAATTATACAAAATAATTCAATCTAAATTATTTTCAAAATCCAAACCTCATTCATCAATTACATCCAGTAAATATCTTTAATTACTTCACTAAGTAATTTTAGTTCATTAATAACATCAAGTAATTATTACCAAATCCAATATTTAAAATTAATTAAACTTAATTAATTAATTTAAACATTCTCAATAACTCCATTAATTCTTCTATTAAGTAATTAACTTAAATAAACTTCACAATTGATTATCATCTAATTAATTAATCAAATTAATTATTTAAAATTAATCATATTAATTAATTGTTAAATAATCCTTAGTTAATGACCTTCATTAACTATTATCAAACTTTAATTACTTCTCTTAAATAATTTACATTCATTAATCATTATTGATTTATTTAAAATTAATCTTCAATACCCAATTAATTAATAAAAATCTAATTAATAACCCTTAATTACAAAATTAATTATTCCTAATTAATTAACCTTAACCATTAATTAATTATTTTAAACCCTTAATTACTTATTTAATTAATCCAAATGATTAATTAATAAAATAAATTAATTATCCCTTAAATTCCTTATAGATTTAATGAATACAAATCTTTAAATTCTGATTTACTTAAAAATCAACTTTGTTACTAATCATGTTACCATTTACAAAATACATAAACAATTATTTTAAATTTACTTTCAAATTTCATTTTTAAATTTAAGATTTTAAAATTGGGTTCAAATTATCTTTAACAAAGTTTAAAACACATTTTTAAAGCTTTCATTTCACAAGTTTAAGAATTTCTCACTTAATACAGAAGTTTAGAAAGTTTTAAAACTAAATTCATATTTAAATTCAAATCAAACTAAATTACTTTTTTAAATATTGAAAATAGTTTAAATCATTTGAAATTCTAAAACTTTCCTACATTCCAAAATGAAAATACATATTTAAATTTGAATTCAGGTATATCTCCAGATTTTTAAACCTCTACTTATATTTTAAAAACTTATTTTAAAGATTTTAACTACTTAAACATTTCTAAAGTAATTAACCAAATCAAATTTTAAACTTCATCTTATCTAAATTTTAAGATTCAACTTAAACCTGAAAATTCCAGTTTAATAATCTAGGCTTAAACTTATTTAAATCTTGCTTACATTTAAATTTCAGTTTTTAAAAATTTACAGAACAAATTTGTACAGGTTTCAGTTAAAACCTGTTTCGGTAATTAAACCCGAGCCAACTACAAATCCTCTTCGAGTCAACATGTCCACTTCTTCGAGTAACTCCCCCACATGCTTCGAGTCACTCCCGAGTCACAACTCCACCACTCCAACAATTCTTTCCTCACCAGAAAACAAAGTGCACCGTGCATATGCACGGTGACTTCGATCACCTCCGACCATCTCTAGTGGCCGTCCCAAATCGGAAACCTTCTCCCTATCCAAACAAGATCATCTGATCATTACTTCAAACTCGAAATTTGAATTCGAGTCCTCAACTTAAAACCTGGAACAGCAAGAACCCCCACCTCCCAAAAACCTGTCAAACCCTTCCTCACTGTGCTCCAACCATCAGAATCCTTCCACCTCCGGTCACGAGTTCATCTCACAGCCTACTATCATTCCCCAGAAACTCAATCGACTCGATCCTCCCAACAGGCCGTACTGACCCACACAAAATGCCTAGTTAAAACTAGGGCTACAGGAGATAATCCACCACCACCTCTTCCATAGTGATTCTCCTACACTTCCACCATTTTTTTCCTACTCACTGATCATCCTTCCATCTCCAAGCAGAAAGCTCGACCTCCAAAATCAACAGATCACTAGAAATCCTAAATTTTCCCTTTTCTGTTCATACAAGAACTACACCTAAATCTTACTGCTAAAATTCTTGATTTTATTATTAAAAATCTTGTTTTTAATTAGGAAATCATTTTGTAATCCTGAAACAATGATTTAAAAATTTTGAATTTTGACTTAGATTAAATTTGCCCTACTTTTCTTAAATTTCAGAGAAATTCAAAGTCATTTTAACCAGAATAAATTTTTAAACCTTAATTTTTAATACAACAAACATAATTTGTTTGAATCATAAATACTAATATTACATACATCACATGATAATGGGTTCCGAACAATATCTAACCCTGGAACTAAGAACAGTAGTACAGAGACTACAGCATGCACACAAAATATATCTATTCATATATTCATAGAAGATCTACTAAATAAATGAATAAAAATATAAAAACACATACTTAACAGAGAAATTATCATGCAACAGATCTAAATATTTAAACTCATTAAAAGTGAAGTTACTCACCAAAATAAGGAAGAAGACAGAGCCCAGATTAAAAGCTTTTAAAACTGGAAATATGTAGTTCCCCCTTCTTCTTCTTTTTTTCAAACTTGAATTGCTCCTTATTTAAACTGTATGCATGCTGCTTTTGAATTCCAGATTTGGAGTAATGCAAATTTAAAACAAATTTGCTTTGAAACTGACTTGCTTCAGAACTTTTGCTGGTTTGATTCAAATTTTGAAAATGTGCAGACTGTTTTTGATGCAAGTTTTAATATAATTTGACATGCATGTTAGAAAATCTACAGGCTTTCAATTTTGATGATGTGCAGGTGGATATTGATTTGAATGCTACAGATTTCATGATTTGGTTTTTAGAGGAAGTGTGTTTCAGATTTTCATGGCTTTAGATCTTGAAAAAGAAAAGGAAAAAAAATGTGAAAAGAAGATCTTCATAAGCAGAAATTATTTGAATTATAAAAACAAAACTAAATTAAATTTTTACACTTGTCTTACAATTTAAACACTTGTCACTTTGTGATGTTCATGTATTAACACTTGTTCTTTTAATTAGTATAATGTTTACATTTGTCTTAAATTTTAATTTGTTATAATTATGTAATTTAGTTATAGTTAAATGCTAATTAGTTATTTAGTTATCATGTTAATATAAGATAAAAGTGAATCTTTGTATAGTTCATTAGTTAACATGTATTCATTTACACTTGTATTAATTGTTAATAAGCTAAATATTTAGTTAACTTATATTTAAAGTTAGATGTTTAATATAAAATAGTTTAGTTAATGAGTTAACATGCATTTATCTACATGTATATAGATTTTAAAATGAAATAAATCAAACTATATTTATAAAATTAAACTTATACAAATATTTCAAAATCAAGGTAAATTAAAAACAATTATACTTTAGATTTAAAACTTTGAATTCATGTTTCAAAATAAATTTTGAAATCCAGTTTATTTACAATTTCAACTACAAATTTGAATTTTGGAAAACAATTATTTTTATTAAAAATTTATTTGTTGAAACAAATGTTTTATTATATATTTAAAAATAACCATAAATAACTTATAAAAAGAAATTATCTTCTTATTAATAAATTATTTATTTTATCACATTATATTTAAAAGAACTCAAAATAATCTCATTGTTATTTATTTAAATTTTAAACTTGAGTTACACATATTTTAGATCATTTAGTATTTATCTTAAGTACTTAAAACCATATTTATTTATTAAATAACCTTTTTTTTAAAGTTTAATTATTAAATAAAATCATAATTTCCAAATTACTAAAGATACATATTTTATAGAAAACAGGATTTATTTATTAACCAGATTAAAACAATACTTATTTACAATATATACAATATTCTATATATATTATAAATAAACAATTTATTAGATTTAAAATAAAATCAATTAACTATGTATTTTATTGAATTATTAAATTAATTCAAATCTTATTACAAATATTATCAAATCAATTTAATTTTTATTACAGATTAATAAATTGATATTGCTTTCAAAATCCGGGTCATCACATTCCTCCCCCCTTAAAAGAATTTCGTCCCTGAAATTTAAAACAAAGGTAATTTAATAATCTATTTAAAGATTTAATTTTAAAACAAAAGCATATACCAATGATAAGCTAACAACAGTAGAAATCAATTCACCTAATCAAACAAATCTAATTATCCAGAAAAATTCTGGATAATACTTTCACGAGTTTCCCCGGTATATAAAAATATCGGGATACTCGCTCTATAAATTCCAAACAATCAATACAATTAAACTACAGTGCTCCTATTCATCTATATCTACAAAACTAGATAACATATCAGACTACAGACGAGTCTAATTCAACAACCATCCTCTAAAACTACTGGTTTCAAAACCAGAGATAGACCATACACGTACTCCCTCAGAGATACGTGAAACTCATCGAATTCCAGTTATCCAATCTGACAATTCGATCCTGAAAAAAAAAACACTGATCTAATCAAAACACAGAGAAGAGATCCAAACATCACTGAGCTAGCTTCTTCAGTTTCATCAAAACTTATGGCTCCTGAATCAGAGAAAATTACAACAACAACGAAGTCTCTAACTTCGAATTCCAAATTCCACCTTCCCTTATCTACAAAAGCCTTCAGACAAATCCTAGGCTGCCAACAACCAAACTGATCAGCTTAACCCTTGCTGATTCCCCTAGAACAAATAGAACCAGAAATAACCCATCACAATGATCACCTCAAGATCAGTCTAAAACCAAAACTCAATTCTACTCCATAATCAGCAGAAAACTACAAACTTCTCCCAATCCGGAAAAGAAAATCAGAAACACTATCAAACTGTTTCCGCTGCACAACTCTGATCCATAGTAGATAAGAAAATACTGACAAGGAACACAAACACCAACTGGACATCACCTCCAGAAATATAGTTATACAGATCCATAAAGAAAACTCAGAAATTCCTCCAAAACTGAGTTACTTCATCAAACTCCATCTCTAGGAATCATTCTCCAACTTAACAGAACCACCGGTTCCACTCCTAGCATTCTAGTCGATAAGAAAACTCAATCTCCAGATGCTGACGAACCTCTGTCTTTCTAGAAGACATCCAAAACAATCTTCAACAATCCAAGAGAACACTCAAACGATCGCAAGTCACTTTTGCGATCAACCCAAATAAATTTCCAAATAAAACCGTTCTCTCTTTACCAAACAGAACGGACTACACAGGCCTTGTCAATCCATTTAAGAAACGGATTCACTTAGCAGCTTTTGAACTCCATCTTCAGAAAAACTACTCCGCTATGACCTCTCCATCGGCACATAGAACACTCCGAGCTGCATTACTGTCTCCAATGCCAAACTTCTTAATCCAAAGTTCTTCAGGAAACTCGAACTTCAAAGCAAACAGAAACACCACAATATCCTGCTAAATCCAGCCACAATATCGAAACAGACACATTTCCCAAACCTGTTCGAAAGAAAACATCTTCGGAGACAATCCATAGTCACTGCATCTCATCACGCAGTTACAACTTCCTGAGGTATCAAGATAACTTCACTTGCTCCAGCTCAACCGAACAGATCCAAACCCAACTCACCAAACTTTGTACTTCAAAGATGTCTCCGAACCTTAACAGGTTTCCTTCAGAGATCGATGAAATACATCAACACAACAAAACCTACTCAAGACGGTATTAGGTCTACAGTCTCGATAGATACACTTCCAACCCCAAACATCAGACTCCAATCAATGGTAGTAATCGTGTTACAAACACTACTACCTTATCTACCTTTATAACCTATATTGGAAAACCTGAACAGGTAACCCAACAAATAGGTAGAAATAGATAAATATATATAAATATATAAAAAATTACAAATACGCTCTCTCAACATAGACACCGCTCTAGAGCCTAGGTATTCACTCAACCTAATGCTCTGATACTGTAACGACCCGATAATTTCAACCATTCGCATCCGCACATGTCGGACTTGAATTGTTCAAAATACCGCGTCGTAAATAAATTTTTGGCAAAACTCAGAATATGCAGTAAATAAATCACAGACACAGATATCAGAAATCTCGCAGCGGAATTTAAAATACTTAGTGGTTCATGAAGCCACTAAATATCTCAACCAAATAAAATTTTACATGGTTTAGAATCTCCAGTACAATTTAAAACATCAATAGAAATCCAAATATTCCAAAGTCTCCATTACATAAATAAGATATAGACTGAAAGATTTTGCCAGCAGCTCGAAAGGTCTACAGAATGTCCTAGCTCCGGGAAGAAAACTGAAACTGCAACTTAGGCTGACCCGAGCATAAAATAAAACATAAACACTCGAGTCAGGACATTCATACTTATATAGTGTAAGTTAATTCAAGTGTACTGTAATATAGAGCAAGTAACTTAAAGGATGCTTAGGACTGCCCATCCTCTAAGGATCCGTTAAACTATTTACTATGTAGTAATACATCGCTATTATAATAGTGTCTATTTGTAAATTAAACTTACTTTTAAATAGCGTTAAGGCTTTACATTTTCCACCTTAACACAAATAATGCCAATAGTCTATACAGTATCGTAATACCTCCTGATCTGGAAGCTACTAGAGGATGCTCCATAGGTACGACACAAATAGAAACTCGTAGAAGGCTCGCTATGGTAGGTGACACGGCACAACTAGGCAATGCCAGGGTAGATATACCAATTGCAATCCGGACCGATGGAAACGCGCAGCGCGCAGCTGCCGCCCATCTCGAGCAACACTCCCAAATCAAAGGTGCGCACCAAAACAATCACAAAAGTAATAGAATGGCATACGAAGAAGTGCGTCCGATCAGAGGTGCTACCTCATTAATCCGAGAATCGCTCCTGTTTTAGCCGCCTTATGCCAACTCATGGGAGTCGGGTCCACGTCTTTACCTCAAAGAAAACGTCACCACCATCCTACTTCATTCTGGAATCTCCACCGCGTACACGGTTGGTAAAGTGGTTTTCGGTATCGACAGAGAGTATGCCAGATATCCGATCCCGGTCTCTTTCACAACCAAACGTTATTATAACCCGTGGTTACAGCTTTTAAAATGGTATTTATACTTTACAAATCAAAATATATTTCAAATACTACAATATCAAAATATTGTTTTTAAACATTGGTCATTTTACAATATACCATTTAAATCTATTCAATTTATTTAGGAATTGATTGCCTTTTTCTCCCTTTTTAAAATTAAATTCTTCCATTTAAAACCATTCAAAGTCAATTCCTTATTTTTATTAATTACATATTAACTTCCAAAATTTAAACCCATTTCCCCAAAGATTATTTCCATAAATTTATTTTTAAATAATTAAAATCCCAGTTTCTGTAGCACTTATGAAATGCTACCTAAAGTCTATAGGTTAAAACAGTTCGTTTATAAAAGACAGCATTTAAATGCTGTAATAGACTATTAACTTAACCATCAAGTTTTAAATTCCCAAATATAAATTTTTATCAATTATTTACTTAACTTAAACCTTATTTTTAACAAAATTCAGAAATTCCCAAAATATGTTATATTCCAAAATTTATTTAAACATTTATTTATTTATTTAACATTTTTAACTCATTCAAAACATTATAAATCTTATAAAAATCCTTTAAATATATTTAAACCAGAATATTATAAACTTCCATTTTAAAATAAATTTAAAATATTTCAGAAAAACATTATATAAACCACGGGTCTGTATATAGTTTTCTAGCCTAGGTCAAGTGATGCAAATATATATCATTTCAATCCGCAATTTACAAAAAACGGGTTCTATCATTTCAAACCCGCAATCCCAAGTTAAATATTTAAATTTAAACAATTAAATAATATATATGGATAATAATTGTCGTTCAGGCCTATCATTTCAGCCTATAACGATCTCAATTTACAGGGAACTTGCAGTGATGATTTAACAGTAAATAAGCATTAAATAATATAACTGCAACTATATTACAACAGATAAACAACTGATGAGGTGTCAATTTAAAATGGGGTTTAACATCATACGTTATATTACAGACAGATAAAATTTAATAAAATTTTTACAAATACACTTGCGATAATTCACAGAAATATAGGTATGTTTGTCTGGTGAGAAATACTCACCTGAATGCTGCTGAATTTTTTTTTATTCAAAACGAAAATCCCGAAATAAGAGTATAGAAAGCACGATCAATTCACAGCGGAAGCAACGACTTGATCAAAATCTAGAAGAAAATCCAAATAAAACCAATACGCGACTTCAATTTATGGTTAAAGCAAATATTTTGAAACAACTGGAACGAATGGAGTAAAAGAAATTTTGGTTCAACTTTTGCTAGACTGCCTCACCCCACATCCCGACCCCAACTTCATAGGCTTGGCAATACTATTTATTATTATTATTATTCATATATATATATATATATATATATATTTTCCAACGACATGTCCAACTTATCTAGTTTGAAAAATATGTATTTACACAAAACTTCCGTTTCTGCCTAATGCAAACTCTCTCTATTCATAAATACAACACGTCTCTGCCACTTTAATTTCAAAACATTGTCGAATTCAGAAACATACAAATTTAAATTTTTAACCATTCTTAACTTATAAAATCATATTCCTGCTTTAGAAAAATGTTCATTTGGATACCATTTATCTTATGATTAAATAGAATAAATTTTATAAATAAAATATCCAAATTTACTATGAATCATTTGTAAGTCAGAATTTCCCAATTTTACTTAACTTGTATATATATTTTTCCAAATAACTTTACACTTAATTTAAAAATACCCACTTCCTAAATAAAACTAAATTCTCTTTTATTTACTTAACTTAACAATTTTATTTAAAACCCAATTTCCAATTTTCAAGTTAAGTCATAAATGGAAATTTCACCTTTCCATTTGAAAACAACATTTTCAATTATTTACTTACAAAACACATTCGTTCCATAATTTTTTTTCTTCCTTTTATAGTTAATATACACTAAATTTTCTTCACAACTTTATTCATATAGACATCAATTCAACTATGATTCAAGTTAAATAAAAGTTATTCCAAAATGTTCCATTTCAACCATCTTTCATTTTATCAATTCAAAGTACATTATTTATTATACCAAACATATCCATTTTCGGAAATAACTTTTATTAAAATTTCTAGGTTAGATTTCAGCTCCATATTAAATCAAATTTAATTATTATGTCATTTATCATAAATAAAATCTTTAAATTCACTTTAAAACCAATTATTAACTTACAAAAATTTAACTTATAGAAAACAAAACACCTTTAAAATTTTAAAGCCTTAAGTCAAATTTTTTGTTAAATTACATAAATTTTATTTCAAAAATACTTAATAATTTTTAGAAAAATATTATAATATATTAACCATGGGCTTGTTCGGGATATAAGCTTGGTTATGAAAACTTAGAGGGACGTGACGTGGTGGAGAAGTAGCCGAGCAAGGCAAAAAGGAAACAGAGAACAACAAGAAGAAGAAAGGGAAAAAATGAAAGAAGAAAAGAAAAAGTAAAACCATTACCTGATAGAGGCTTCAGCACAAAAGAAGAAGAAGGCTAAACTATGAGATGCAGAGGAAAGTTTTGGACGAGGCTATGTATGTATAAAGAGGAGTTGCTTTGTATGCAAGGAAGTAAAATATACACGTGAAAAATCAAGGCAAGTTATCTCGGTAAGATTTATGATTCCCAGTCTACGCAAATTTGATTGAGATAGTAGTGAATTTTGTACTAAATAAAAATGAAAGTGTTGATTTTTTTTTTAGATAAGGCTTGCGTGATTTACTTCCCAGTTTGGTTTGTTAGAATGGATAAGTCTACGTGAATAAAAATGAATACAGGGACATGCGCAAGAAATAAATGGTAAGAGGCAAATGCCAAAAATGTTAAAAGAATAAAAATTTATGTCACGCGCAAAGGAAGGCAAATTGATTTTTCTCTCAGATGATATATGCGTGATTTACTGCCAGATATATGAAAATTTTGATTTCAACGTTATCTCTTTTTATTCTCTCCCCAATTAATAGTTGCGTTATTTATATGCAGAGACGAAATGGCAAGAGGAAATGTTTGTTTTGGCAAAGGAGCAATTTCAGATAAGTAAATGGCAAGGTAAGATTTGAATGCATGCGTTGATTTTGGGCAAGAGATTTATTCTTGATTAAAGAAACGGCAAAGAAAAGAACTTGAAGATTTTGTGTGTTTATAATGAGCGAGATAAATTGATTGCTGTTGAATTTTTTTTTTTTAAAAAAGGATGCTAAAAAAATTTTCAGCAAGATTTTGGAACGAAAAGTTTTATACAAAAATTAAAACCCTGATGAAAAATATGGAAAAAGGTAACGTTTTGCTATAAAAACTACTGACTGATTTATAAATCCATATAGATATTGCAGTATGCATTTTAAAATACGCCAAACCGACGCAATACAATACGCCCAAAATTTATGCAAAAGTAACGTTTTTAATTTATACGTTACTTATACCATTACAATGCGTGCCCTTTTTAAATTCGAAATTATTAGTTTATTAATATGCTATAAATTCTTAACATTTATTACTAAATTAAAAAGATAAAACTTTGGTTACATCTCTCTCTGATTCTTCTTACCATAAAAAGGCGATTTATTATCCAAATGGACCAAATATTACAAATTTTTAAAGCAAGTATATAATCCAATTTTTTTTTTTTTTTTTTTTATTCCCATTTAGAGTTATCCTTTAAACAAAGTGAAACTTTCATTTATTATTTAGCATTTTGGAAATGATTTGATCAAATTAAAATATATATAAATTGGGAAGTAAATTTTACTGGAAAGAGAAAAATAACGTAAGAGATATGAGTAAAGAGAAAAACCATAGGAAATAGGCAAGCAGATAGGAGAATGGATACTGCGCATGACTGAGATTTAGGAGAAAATTGTGTTTGAAAAATGCAAGAAATAAATTTTGTTGAATGGAAAAAAATCTATGGAAATCAAATTTTTAAAGTAATGCGTTGAATTTAGAGGCAACATATTTGATTTGAACGCTAGAATATTCCTTCCCTCTAAAAACACATGCCACTGATAAATTTACTCATTTACACTAAGGTCATATTTTTAAGAATGTGTACCATAGCCATAATATTTTATGCCCAAAATATACCGAAATAACGGATTAAAATTCTATACGTTCTCTTATATATATATACGGTATTTATTCCCTAAATTTACGCGCCCTTTTTAACGCGTAATTACCCAGTTCATTTATACACTAAAAAAAATTGAAATTCTGACCGCGCTGAGACTCGAACTCGTGACCTGTCGTGAATAGCCCAGATGTCTTAACCACTTAAGATATTAATGTTTTCTTAATTAAAACTTGATTTTTCTAGAAATTAAGTTATTTACCATCTTCGACAAAAACCCCAAATTAAAGTTAATTCTTAACCATGTCAAAATTTCAGTGATCTTATTATTTAATTAAAAATTTGGTCAAATGTTTTTATTTTTAATCATTTTAAAATTTAGATTTTTATATAATAAACCCTAAAGGTTTTAAAATACAAGTGAAAAATACTTGTTAAAAATTTGGGCTGTTACACTCTCCCCCATTCAAAACTTTTCGTCCTCGAAAAGGAAGAAGGTAGGGGAATAGAAACAACCTGAATGAAAACTAAATTGAAACTTAAATTAGAATCATTAATCTAAACAATAAAAATTCAATTTTAAATTAATCATTGATTTCATCTATTTATACTTAAAATTTTAATATTTATTTATTTACACTTGTCTTGTATAATATCCCTACACTAAAAAAAATCATTCATTTTTTTTTATCCAAATTTTACACAAGGTATTATAACATTCTAATTTAAAATGTTTAATTTTAATCCAAATTTGAAATGGTAATTTAACTTAATTGTTAAAGTGAATTTACCATTTCCCAAAATAAACTAAATTCTCCATTTAGTTTCTTCTTTATTCCAAACTATAATTAAATTTATTTCTCTCAATATATTTTTCTCATCTATGTCAAATATGTTTACACTTATTACAACTGTTTAAATTTATTCTTAGTTCCTTAACATCATTTTATATTGAAAATTATTCCATTAGCCTTTTATTTTATTTACCTCTGTTAAATCTTTTTATAACTAGAATTTAAGTGTATAACATTTATTATAACCACTCAAATTTTATTTATAAATCTTTTTATACTGTATAATATCCAATTACATTGTTAACTTCTGAAAATCAAGGTAGGTTATATTGAAATGAAATTGAGTATTATACAAATAAAACATTCAAATTCAATTATCTCAAGTTGGAATTATTTATTCAAAATTTTGATTTATTTATTTATTTAAATTACTCCTCAAGATAAATTTAAGAATTAAAACCCAAATAAATATATGTACATAATATGTCAAATCAAATTTAAATCATATATATCTATATATTATAAATCAAGTCATATTTAGAGATTCAAATCAATTAAATTCTCAAGGTGACACTGTACCAAGACTACAGAATGGTCTTTTCACTTCGAAACTCGAAAATGAATGTCGATGATGTTGCTGTCATTACCGAAATTATTTCCTAGCGACAAAGAGAAGAGCACTGATTTTTAAACCTTTAAAATTCTTTGGAAACAAATTTATATTCGAAAATAATTTAAATAATAATATATCCTTTTAAGATTTTAAACACAAGGTTTGAAACTATCAGAAATTAAATTCTTAAATTCTTGTTTTAAATCCATTTCTGTTTCCAAATTAATTTATAACCATTCAATTATTTATATTAGACAAAACTACATGGTCTATAAAACCATAAATAAAACCAAACTATTATCTCTTGACAACTAGTTAAATTAATTATAAAATTCTGAAAATTATACTTATATAGAATATTAGATTTTTTTTCCCAAATATAGGAATAAATTTTCAAAACAAGGATAGAGATTCAAATTTTATGGATTCAAATCAAAGAGAATTTTGATTTAAAGATAAATTGGAATCAGAAGATCCGATGATTAAATAACAGAATAAGGAACTAGATAAGTTTATATAAATCGCGGGCAACCTTAACCTGGTCAACTGTGACATAAAGAGTAAGATCGATGTGGATTTTCTGGGGTAAATCTACATTCGATCTGAAGAGATAGAGTTCGGAATAACCAAAGATACTAGCATCTAAACCGAGGTTAAATATAAATTTTTGGTGAATCAATGCTAATTATAAAGGAGTTTCACCCCTTTATTAGAATATTGGCGAGACCGCCAATTCACTATAAAGATCATCTGAAGTGGAGTTATGGGATACACTAGAATCGAAAGAAAATGAATAGTGAGGGACACGAATGAACTTCGGAACTGTAGGGAACGTTCCAAAATTCAAAGGAAATCGAATCAAAAGGATGAGATTCAAGCTCGAATGAAAGTGATTCTGTAAATCAAATTTACCATACATTCTAAGTTTTGCCTAGAGCCAAAGCTCTGATACCAAACTGTAACGACCCGATAATTTCAACCATTCGCGTCCGCACATGTCGGACTTGAATTGTTCAAAATAACGCGTCGTAAATAAATTTTTGGCAAAACTCAGAATATGCAGTAAATAAATCGCAGATATCAGAAATCTCGCAGCGGAATTTAAAATACTTAGTGGTTCATGAAGCCACTAAAAATCTCAACCAAATAAAATTTTACATGGTTTAGAATCTCCATTACAGTTTAAAACATCAATAGAAATCAAAATATTCCAAAGTCTCCATTACATAATTAAGATATAGACTGAAAGATTTTGCCAGCAGCTCGAAAGGTCTACAGAATGTCCTAGCTCGGGGAAGAAAACTGAAACTGCAACTCAGGCTGACCCGAGCGTAAAATAAAACATAAACACTCGAGTCAGGACATACATACTCATATAGTGTAAGTTAATTCAAGTGTACTGTAATATAGAGCAAGTAACTTAAAGGATGCTTGGGACTGCCCATCCTCTAAGGATCCGTTAAACTATTACTATGTAGTAATACATCGCTATTATAATAGTGTCTATTTGTAAATTAAACTTACTTTTAAATAGAGTTAAGGCTTTACATTTTCCACCTTAACACAAATAATGCCAATAGTCTATAAAGTATCGTAATACCTCCTGATCGGGAAGCTACCAGAGGATACTCCATAGGTACGACACAAATAGAAACTCGTGGAAGGCTCACTATGGTAGGTGACACGGCACAACTAGGTAATGCCAGGGTAGATATACCAATTGCTATCCGGACCGATGGAAACGCGCAGTGCGCAGCTGCCGCCCACCTCGAACAACACTCCCAAATCAAAGGTGCGCACCAAAACAATCACAAAAGTAATAGAATGGCATACGAAGAAGCGCGTCCGATCAGAGGTGCTACCTCATTAATCCGAGAATCGCTCCTGTTTTAGCCGCCTTATGCCAACTCATGGGAGTCGGGTCCACGTCTTTACCTCAAAGAAAATGTCACCACCATCCTACTGCATTCTGGAATCTCCACCGCGTACACGGTTGGTAAAGTGGTTTTCGGTATTGACAGAGAGTATGCCAGATATCCGATCCCGGTCTCTTTCACAACCAAACGTTATTATAACCCGTGGTTACAGCTTTTAAAATGGTATCTATACTTTACAAATCAAAATATATTTCAAATACTACAATATCAAATATTGTTTTTAAACATTGGTCATTTTACAATATACCATTTAAATCTATTCAATTTATTTAGGAATTGACTGCCTTTTTCTCCCTTTTTAAAATTAAATTCTTCCATTTAAAACCATTCAAAGTCAATTCCTTATTTTTATTAATTACATATTAACTTCCAAAATTTAAACCCATTTCCCCAAAGATTATTTCCATAAATTTATTTTTAAATAATTAAAATCCCAGTTTCTGTAGCACTTATGAAATGCTACCTAAAGTCTATAGGTTAAAACAGTTCGTTTATAAAAGACAGCATTTAAGTGCTGTAATAGACTATTAACTTAACCATCAAGTTTTAAATTCCCAAATATAACTTTTTATCAATTATTTACTAAACTTAAACCTTATTTTTAACAAAATTCAGAAATTCCCAAAATAAGTTATATTCCAAAATTTATTTAAACATTTATTTATTTATTTAACATTTTTAACTCATTCAAAACATTATAAATCTTATAAAAATCCTTTAAATATATTTAAACCAGAATATTATAAACTTCCATTTTAAAATAAATTTAAAATATTTCAGAAAAACATTATATAAACCACGGGTCTGTATATAGTTTTCTAGCCTAGGTCAAGTGATGCAAATATATATCATTTCAATCCGCAATTTACAAAAAACGGGTTCTGTCATTTCAAACCCGCAATCCCAAGTTAAATATTTAAATTTAAACAATTAAATAATATATATGGATAATAATTGTCGTTCAGGCCTATCATTTCAGCCTATAACGATCTCAATTTACAGGGAACTTGCAGTGATGATTTAACAGTAAATAAGCATTAAATAATATAACTGCAACTATATTACAACAGATAAACAACTGATGAGGTGTCAATTTAAAATGGGGTTTAACATCATACGTTATATTACAGACAGATAAAATTTAATAAAATTTTTACAAATACACTTGCGATAATTCACAGAAATATAGGTATGTTTGTCTGGTGAGAAATACTCACCTGAATGCTGCTGAATTTTTTTTTATTCAAAACGAAAATCCCGAAATAAGAGTATAGAAAGCACGATCAATTCACAGCGGAAGCAACGACTTGATCAAAATCTAGAAGAAAATCCAAATAAAACCAATACGCGACTTCAATTTACGGTTAAAGCAAATATTTTGAAACAACTGGAACGAATGGAGTAAAAGAAATTTTGGTTCAACTTTTGCTCGACTGTCTCACCCCACATCCCGACCCCAACTTCATAGGCTTGGCAATACTATTTATTATTATTATTATTTATATATATATATATATTTTTTTTCTTTTTTTTCCAACGGCATGTCCAACTTATCTAGTTTGAAAAATATGTATTTACACAAAACTTGCGTCTCTGCCTAATGCAAACTCTCTCTGTTCATAAATACAACACGTCTCTGCCACTTTAATTTTAAAACATTGTCGAATTCAGAAACATAAAAATTTAAATTTTTAACCATTCTTAACTTATAAAATCATATTCCTGCTTCAGAAAAATGTTCATTTGGATACCATTTATCTTATGATTAAATAAAATAAATTTTATAAATAAAATATCCAAATTTACTATGAATCATTTGTAAGTCAGAATTTCCCAATTTTACTTAACTTGTATATATATTTTTCCAAATAACTTTACACTTAATTTACAAATACCCACTTCCTAAATAAAACTAAATTCTCATTTATTTACTTAACTTAACAATTTTATTTAAAACCCAATTTCCAATTTTCAAGTTAAATCATAAATGGAAATTTCACCTTTCCATTTGAAAACAACATTTTCAATTATTTACTTACAAAACACATCCGTTCCATAATTTTTTTTCTCCTTTTATAGTTAATATACACTAAATTTTCTTCACTACTTTATTCATTTAGACATCAATTCAACTATGATTCAAGTTAAATAAAAGTTATTCCAAAATGTTCCATTTCAACCGTCTTTCATTTTATCAATTCAAAGTACATTATTTATTATACCAAACATATCCATTTTCGGAAATAACTTTTATTAAAATTTCTAGGTTAGATTTCAACTCCATATTAAATCAAATTTAATTAATATGTCATTTATCGTAAATAAAATCTTTAAATTCACTTTAAAACCAATTATTAACTTACAAAAATTTAACTTATAGAAAACAAAACACCTTTAAAATTTTAAAGCCTTAAGTCAAATTTTTTGTTAAATTACATAAATTTTATTTCAAAAATACTTAATAATTTTTAGAAATTTTTTATAATATATTAACCATGGGCTTGTTCGGGATATAAGCTTGGTTATGAAAACTTAGAGGGACGTGACGTGGTGGAGAAGTAGCCGAGCAAGGCAAAAGGGAAACAGAGAACAACAAGAAGAAGAAAGGGAAAAACTGGAAGAAGAAAAGAAAGAGTAAAACCATTACCTGATAGAGGCTTCAGCACAAAAGAAGAAGAAGGCTAAACTATGAGATGCAGAGGAAAGTTTTGGACGAGGCTATGTATGTATAAAGAGGAGTTGCTTTGTATGCAAGGAAGTAAAATATACACGTGAAAAATCAAGGCAAGTTATCTCGGTAAGATTTATGATTCCCAGCCTACGCAAATTTGATTGAGATAGCAGTGAATTTTGTACTAAATAAAAATGGAAGTGTTGATTTTTTTTTTAGATAAGGCTTGCGTGTTTTACTTCCCAGTTTGGTTTGTTAGAATGGATAAGTCTGCGTGAATAAAAATGAATACAGGGACATGCGCAAGAAATAAATGGTAAGAGGCAAATGCCAAAAATGTTAAAAGAATAAAATTTTATGTCACGCGCAAAGGAAGGCAAATTGATTTTTCTCTCAGATGATATATGCGTGATTTACTGCCAGATATATGAAAATTTTGATTTCAACGTTATCTTTTTTTATTCTCTCCCCAATTAATAGTTGCGTGATTTATATGCAGAGACGAAATGGCAAGAGGAAATGTTTGTTTTGGCAAAGGAGCAATTTCAGATAAGTAAATGGCAAGGTAAGATTTGAATGCATGCGTTGATTTTGGGCAAGAGATTTATTCTTGATTAAAGAAACGGCAAAGAAAAGAACTTGAAGATTTTGTGTGTTTATAACGAGCGAGATAAATTGATTGCTGTTGAAATTTTATTTTTTTAAAAGGATACTACAAAAAATTTCAGCAAGATTTTGGAGCGAAAAGTTTTATACAAAAATTAAAACCCTAATGAAAGCTATGGAAAAAGGTAATGTTTTTCTATAAAAACTACTGACTGATTTATAAATCCATATAGATATTGCAGTATGCATTTTAAAATACGCCAAACCGACGCAATACAATACGCCCAAAATTTATACAAAAGTAACATTGTTAATTTATACGTTTATACGTTACTTATACCATTACAATGCGTGCCCTTTTTAAATTCGAAATTATCAGTTTATTAATATGCTATAAATTCTTAACATTTATTACTAAATTAAAAAGATAAAACTTCGGATACAACTCTCTCTGATTCTTATTACCATAAAAAGGCGATTTATTATCCAAATGGACCAAATATTACAAATTTTTAAAGCAAGTATATAATCCAATTTTTTTTTTTTTTTTTTATTCCCATTTAGAGTTATCCTTTAAACAAAGTGAAACTTTCATTTATTATTTAGCATTTTGGAAATGATTTGATCAAATTAAAATATATATAAATTGGGAAGTAAATTTTACTGGAAAGTGAAAAATAACGTAAGAGGTATGAGTAAAGAGAAAAACGCATATGAAGTAGGCAAGCAGATAGGAGAATGGATACTGCGCATGACTGAGATTTAGGAGAAAATTGTGTTTTGAAAAATGCAAGAAATAAATTTTGTTGAATGGAAAAAAAATCTATGGAAATCAAATTTTTAAAGTAATGCGTTGAATTTAGAGGCAACATATTTGATTTGAACGCTAGAATATTCCTTCCCTCTAAAAACACATGCCACTGATAAATTTACTCATTTACACTAAGGTCATATTTTTAAGAATGTGTACCATAGCCATAATATTTTATGCCCAAAATATACCGAAATAACGGATTAAAATTCTATACGTTCTCTTATATATATATATATATATATATATATATATATATATATATATATATATATATATATAGACACACACACGGTATTTATTCCCTAAATTTACGCGCCCTTTTTAAGGGGTAATTACCCAGTTCATTTATACACTAAAAAAATTAAAATTCTGACCGTGCTGAGACTCGAACTCGTGACCTGTCGTTAATAGCCCAGATGTCTTAACCACCAAAGCTATTAATGTTTTCTTAATTAAAACTTGATTTTGCTAGAAATTAAGTTATTTACCATCTTCGACAAAAACCCCAAATTAAAGTTAATTCTTAACCATGTCAAAATTTCAGTGATCTTATTATTTAATTAAAAATTTGGTCAATTGTTTTTATTTTTAATCATTTTAAAATTTAGATTTTTATATAATAAACCCCAAAGTTTTTAAAATACAAGTGAAAAATACTTGTTAAAAATTTGGGCTGTTACAGATACCAGTGTAACGACCCAACTTCCACACTCCAAGAAGTCGTATCGCTAATAAGAAAGAAGAGGATAGAAAAGAGAAAGAAAGAGAAGAAGAAGAATCAACACATCAGAATCTAAACAGCGGAACGAATAAATTACATTAATAACATAAAATATTACACAGTTTTCAATCATTATCAGAGTACACAGATAATACAACACATACTAGACAGTTATAAACACCTGTCTAGTTTTTAAAACATAATACAATCTCAGAGTCAATCACAGAACACACAGCGGAATACTAATATCTAACGCAGAAGCCTCCTGCTTCATTTCTCCTCCAATATTCATCAAAGCTAACCCGAATCCCTTGGCTACTTGTAAAATTTTTGAGTACCCAAGAGTTTATGAAAAACAAAAATAAACTCCGGGTCAGACATGGGTCTGGTGTGAGTAACAGGTTAAAGTTGCTTAACTTTCAAAAACCTTTTGAAAAGAAAGGTATCACGTAAGACTTCCCACCACATAAACATGGAAAAGTTTTTACCTTACGCTAACCAAGACATTTGATAGGAAATCTAGTGATATTATAATAGGTCTAGGGTTCTCAAATAAATATGAAATAGCCGAAATTGTTACATGATTAAATTCCAGCTACTAGCCACAAAAGTGGGTAATACAATCAAAACCGTTGGCACTTATTTGATTTTGGATTTCATACAATGGCAGGGCTACCGGGGTACCGCCCGTCACAGTACGTGGCCTAGATCAACATACCGAGGAGTACTCCCACTCCCATGCAACACAAGGTCGGACCCATTCCTTACTGAATAGTTCCGAACAAGACAACCCCGCAGTTGGCGCGCGATTCCAACTGCCCACTAAGCCGAATAAAAAGGGACCTCTAGACAGGGATCAATCTTGCTCTCCAGTGGGTGCTACCCACGAAGCCTTGCTGCACCTCTCCTGTTTTAGCCATTCCCGGTTGATGAGGCTTGAGGTTACGATTACCTTTATAGAACATCAAATCTTAGAATGCTCATCGTCCACCTGACGATGTTCTGAAAGCATTCAATCCATACAAGTTCGTTCCGGGTTCGAACGAAACCGAAGGCACTATCTCGTTACACTCATTTTGGAATCACCCTCAGAGTTAACGACGATAACCCTTGCAATCTAAATCTCCATCTCGAATCTATAAGTACTATTCCGTCAAACTCATTACGGAATCACCCACAGAGTTATACTGACGTATAGCCCTTACACCTCGAGTCTTCACTCGCTCCACTTGGATTAACGACCTAACGTTTAATTGGAATCGATGTGGTTTTCGGATTCCAAATATGGAAACCCGATCCCGGTCTCATCGATATCCAAAGCGTGTCTTTTAGGTCCAAGTTGTTTTAAAGTTTAAAACAGTTCAATCTAATTATCTATATATACACAGGTAGATAACTCATAGACTCACAACAGATAATTATCATTATCATAACCATAGATAATCCACATTTATCACTATCAAAGATAACCCAAATCACCATCACAATGAAACCAATACATCCATATCACTCAACGTTATTAATCTCATAGCTGAGATTCAAAATCATTCAAAGCAACCAATAACAACCATTCATAAGCAATGACCTATAATCAAACTATCTATAATTAATTTAAAATGAATTAAATTAATTACATCATCTTTAATTAATTTAAAATGAATTAAATTAATTATTCACACCATATAAATCTTGCTTATCATCATTAATTAATTACAAATTAATTAATTAATTAACCTCAAGTTTATCATCTTAATTAATCAATCCTGATTAGTTATACTTTAATTAATTCCACAAAATTAATTACCCTAAACCAAATACAGCAATTAACCTTTAATTACTTCATTAATTAATTAACTATAATTAATTACATTTAACCTTAATTAATTACAATTAATTAATTATCCTTAATTACTTATTTTTTTGATTAATTAATATTAATTAATCAATCTTAATTACATCATTAATTAATTAATGATTATATTTCATTAAATTAATTACTCTATTAAATTAATTACTTTCAGTAATTAACGTTACTTAATCCATAATTTATTAATCACCTTTGACTAATCTCAATCTGTAATTAACTACTTTAATTACTCCATTCAACTAATCTTTATTTAATCCTTTGATTAATTATACAAAATAATTCAATCTAAATTATTTTCAAAATCCAAACCTCATTTATCAATTACATCCAGTAAATATCTTTAATTACTTCACTAAGTAATTTTAGTTCATTAATTACATCAAGTAATTATTACCAAATCCAATACTAAAAATTAATTAAACTTAATTAATTAATTTAAACATTCTCAATAACTCCATTAATTCTTCTATTAAATAATTAACTTAAATAAACTTCACAATTGATTATCGTCTAATTAATTAATCAAATTAATTATTTAAAATTAATCATATTAATTAATTGTTAAATAATACTTAGTTAATGTCCTTCATTAACTATTACTCAAACTTAAATTACTTCTCTTAAATAATTTACTTTCATTAATCATTATTAATTTATTTAAAATTAATCTTCAATACCCAATTAATTAATAAAAATCTAATAAATAATCCTTAATTACAAAATTAATTATTCCTAATTAATTAACCTTAACCATTAATTAATTAGTTTAAACCTTTAATTACTTATTTAATTAATCCAAATGATTAATTAATAAAATAAATTAATTATCCCTTAAATTCCTTATAGATTTAATGAATACAAATCTTTAAATTCTGTTTTACTTAAAAATCAACTTTGTTACCATTTACAAAATACTTAAACAATTATTTTAAATTTACTTTCAAATTTCATTTTTAAATTTAAGATTTTAAAATTGGGTTCAAATTATCTTTAACAAAGTTTAAAACACATTTTTAAAGCTTTCGTTTCACAAGTATAAGAATTTCTCACTTAAAACAGAAGTTTAGAAATTTTAAAACTAAATTCATATTTAAATTCAAATCAAACTAAATTACTTTTTTAAATATTCAAAATAGTTTAAATCATTTGAAATTCTAGAACTTTCCTACATTCCAAAATGAAAATACATATTTAAATTTGAATTCAGGTAAATCTCCAGTTTTTAAACCTCTACTTATATTTTAAAAACTTATTTTAAAGATTTTAACTACTTAAACATTTCTAAAGTAATTAACCAAATCAAATTTTAAACTTCATCTTATCTAAATTTTAAGATTCAACTTAAACCTGAAAATTCCAGTTTAATAATCTAGGCTTAAACTTATTTAAATCTTGCTTGCGTTTAAATTTCAGTTTTTAAAAATTTACAGAACAAATTTGTACAGGTTTCAGTTAAAACCTGTTTCAGTAATTAAACCCGATCCAACTACAAATCCTCTTCGAGTCAACATGTCCACTGCTTCGAGTAATCCCCTACATGCTTCGAGTCACTCCCGAGTCACAATTCCACCACTCCAACAATTCTTTCCTCACCAGAAAACAAAGTGCACCGTGCATATGCACGGTGACTTCGATCACCTCCGACCATCTCTGGTGGCCGTCCCAAATTGGAAACCTTCTCCCCATCCAAACAAGATCATCTGATCATTACTTCAAACTCGAAATTTGAATTCGATTCCTCAACTTAAAACCTGGAACAGCAAGAACCCCCACCTCCCAAAAACCTGCCAAACCCTTCCTCCCCGTGCTCCAACCATCAGAATCCTTCCACCTCTGGTCACGAGTTCATCTCACAGCCTACTATCATTCCCCAGAAACTCAATCGACTCGATCCTCCCAACAGGCCGTACTGACCCACAAAAAAATGCCTAGTTAAAACTAGGGCTACCGGAGATAATCCACCACGACCTCTTCCATAGTGATTCTCCTACACTTCCACCATTTTTTTCCTACTCACTGATCATCCTTCCATCTCCAAGCAGAAAGCTCGACCTCTAAAATCAACAGATCACTAGAAATCCTAAATTTTCCCTTTTCTGTTCATACAAGAACTACACCTAAATCTTACTGCTAAAATTCTTGATTTTAGTATTAAAAATCTAGTTTTTAATTAGGAAATCATTTTGTAATCCTGAAACAATGATTTAAAAATTTTGAATTTTGACTTAGATTAAATTTGCCCTGCTTTTCTTAAATTTCAGAGAAATTCAAAGTCATTTTAACCAGAATAAATTTTTAAACCTTAATTTTTAATACAACAAACATAATTTGTTTGAATCATAAATACTAATATTGCATACATCACATGATAATGGGTTCTGAACAGTATCTAACCCAGGAACTAAGAACAGTAGTACAGAGACTACAACATGCACACAAATATATCTATTCATATATTCATAGAAGATCTACTAAATAAATGAATAAAAATATAAAAACACATACTTAACAGAGAAATTATAATGCAACAGATCTAAATATTTAAACTCATTAAAAGTGAAGTTACTCACCAAAATAAGGAAGAAGACAGAACCCAGATTAAAAGCTTTTAAAACTGGAAATATGCAGTTCCCCCTTCTTCTTCTTTTTTTCAAACTTGAATTGCTCCTTATTTAAACTGTATGCATGCTGCTTTTGAATTCCAGATTTGGAGTAATGCAAATTTAAAACAAAATTGATTTGAAACTGACTTGCTTCAGAACTTTTGCAGGTTTGATTCAAATTTTGAAAATGTGCAGACTGTTTTTGATGCAAGTTTTAAAATAATTTGACTTGCATTTTAGAAAATGTGCAGGCTTTCAATTTTGAAGATGTGCAGGTGGATATTGATTTGAATGCTACAGATTTCATGATTTGGTTTTTAGAGGAAGTGTGTTTCAGATTTTCATGGCTTTAGATCTTGAAAAAGAAAAGGAAAAAAAATGTGAAAAGAAGATCTTCATAAGCTGAAATTATTTGAATAATAAAAACAAAACTAAATTAAATTTTTACACTTGTCTTACAATTTAAACACTTGTCACTTTGTCATGTTCATGTATTAACACTTGTTCTTTTAATTAGTATAATGTTTACATTTGTCTTAAATTTTAATTTGTTATAATTATGTAATTTAGTTATAGTTAAATGTTAATTAGTTATTTAGTTATCATGTTAATATAAGATAAAAGTGAATCTTTGTTTAGTTCATTAGTTAACATGTATTCATTTACACTTGTATTAATTGTTAATAAGCTAAATATTTAGTTAACTTATATTTAAAGTTAGATGTTTAATATAAAATAGTTTAGTTAATGAGTTAACATGCATTTATATACATGTATATAGATTTTAAAATGAAATAAATCAAACTATATTTATAAAATTAAACTTATACAAATATTTCAAAATCAAGATAAATTAAAAACAATTATACTTTAGATTTAAAACTTTGAATTCATGTTTCAAAATAAATTATGAAATCCAGTTTATTTACAATTTCAACTACAAATTTGAATTTTGGAAAACAATTATTTTTATTTTAAATTTATTTGTTGAAACAAATGTTCTATTATATATTTAAAAATAACCATAAATAACTTATAAAAAGAAATTATCTTCTTATTAATAAATTATTTATTTTATCACATTATATTTAAAAGAAACTCAAAATAACCTCATTGTTATTTATTTAAAATTTAAACTTGAGTTACACATATTTTAGATCATTTAATATTTATCTTAAGTACTTAAAACCATATTTATTTATTAAATGACCTTTTTTTTAAAGTTTAATTATTAAATAAAATCATAATTTCCAAATTACTAAAGATACATATTTTATAGAAAACAGGATTTATTTATTAACCAGATTAAAACAATACTTATTTACAATATATACAATATTCTATATATATTATAAATAAACAATTTATTAGATTTAAAATAAAATCAATTAACTATGTATTTTATTGAATTATTAAATTAATTCAAATCTTATTACAAATATTATCAAATCAATTTAATTTTTATTACAGATTATTAAATTGATATTGCTTTCAAATTCCGGGTCATCACATTCCTCCCCCCTTAAAAGAATTTCGTCCCTGAAATTTAAAACAAAGGTAATTTAATAATCTATTTAAAGATTTAATTTTAAAACAAAAGCATATACCAATGATAAGCTAACAACCGTAGAAATCAATTCACCTAATCAAACAAATCTAATTATCCAGAAAAATTCTGGATAATACTTTCACGAGTTTCCCCGGTATATAAAAATATCGGGATACTCGCTCTATAAATTCCAAACAATCAATACAATTAAACTACAGTGCTTCTATTCATCTATATCTACTCCCTCAGAGATACGTGAAACTCATCGAATTCCAGTTATCCAATCTGACAATTCGATCCTGAAAAAAAAAAAACACTGATCCAATCAAAACACAGAGAAGAGATCCAAACATCACTGAGCTAGCTTCTTCAGTCTTATCAAAACTTATGGCTCCTGAATCAGAGAAAATTCCAACAACAACGAAGTCTCTAACTTCGAATTCCAAATTCCACCTTCCCTTATCTACAAAAGCCTACAGACAAATCCTAGGCTGCCAACATCCAAACTGATCAGCTTAACCCTTGCTGATTCTCCTAGAACAAACAGAACTAGAAATAACCCATCACAATGATCACCAAAAGATCAATCTAAAACCAAAACTCAATTCTACTCCATAACCAGCAGAAAACTACAAACTTCTCCCAATCCGGAAAAGAAAATCAGAAACACTATCAAACTGTTTCCGCTGCACAACTCTGATCCATAGTAGATAAGAAAATACTGACAAGGAACACAAACACCAACTGGACATCACCTCCATAAATATAGTTATACAGATCCATAAAGAAAACTCAGAAATTCCTCCAAAACTGAGTTACTTCATCATACTCCATCTGTAGGAATCATTTCCAACTTAACAGAACCACCGGTTCCACTCCTGGCATTCAAGTCGATAAGAAAACTCAATCTCCAGATGCTGACGAACCTCTGTCTTTCTAGAAGACATCCATAACAATCTTCAACAATCCAAGAGAACACTCAAACAATCGCAAGTCACTTTTGCGATCAACCCAAATGAATTTCCAAATAAAACCGTTCTCTCTTTACCAAACAGAACGGACTACACAGGCCTTGTCAATCCATTTAAGAAATGGATTCACTTAGCAGCTTCTGAACTCTACCTTCAGAAAAACTACTCCGCTATGACCTCTCTGTTGGCACACAGAACACTCCGAGCTGCATTACTATCGCCAATGCCAAACTTCTTAATCCAAAGTTCTTCTAGAAACTCGAATTTCAAAGCAAACAGAAACACCACAATATCCTGGTGAATCCAGCCACAATATCGAAACACACACATTTCCCAAACCTGTTCCAAAGAAAACATCTTCGGAAACAATCCATAGTCACTGCATCTCATCATGCAGTTACAACTTCCTGAGGTATCAAGATAACTTCACTTGCTCCATCTCAACCGAACAGATCCAAACCCAACTCACCAAACTTTGTACTTCAAAGATGTCTCCGAACTTTAACAGGTTTCCTTCAGAGATCGATGAAATACTTCAACACAACAAACCCTACTCGAGACAGTATTAGGTCTACAGTCTCGATAGATACACTTCCAACCCCAAACATCAGACTCCAATCGATGGTAGTAATCGTGTTACAAACACTACTACCTTATCTACCTTTATAACCTATATTGGAAAACCCGAACAGGTAACCCAACAGATAGGTAGAAATAGATAAATACATATAAATATATAAAAAATTACAAATACGCTCTCTCAAGATAGACACCGCTCCAGAGCCTAGGTATTCACTCAACCTAATGCTCTGATACCACTGTAACAACCCAACTTCCACACTCCAGGAAGTCGCATCGCTAATAAGAAAGAAGAGGATAGAAAAGAGAAAGAAAGAGAAGAAGAAGAAACAACACATCAGAATCTAAACGGCGGAACGAATAAATTATATTAATAACATAAAATATTACATAGTTTTCAATCATTATCAGAGTACATAGATAATACAACACATACTAGACAGTTATAAACACCTGTCTAGTATTTACAACATAATACAATCTCAAAGTCAATCACAGAACACACAGCGGAATACTAATATCTAACGCAGAAGCCTCTTGCTTCATTTCTCCTCCAATATTCATCAAAGCTAACCTGAATCCCTTGGCTACTCGTAAAAATTTTGAGTACCCAAGAGTTTATGAAAAACAAAAATAAACTCCGGGTCAGACATGGGTCTGGTGTGAGTAACAGGTTAAAGTTGTTTAAATTTCAAAAACCTTTTGAAAAGAAAGGTATCACGTAAGACTTCCCACACATAAACATGGAAAAGTTTTTACCTTACGCTAACCAAGACATTTGATAGGAAATCCAGTGATATTATAATAGGTCTAGGGTTTTCAAATAAATATGAAATAGCCGAAATTGTTACATGATTAAATTCCAGCTACTAGCCACAAAAGTGGGTAATAAAGTCAAAACCGTTGGCACTTATTGGATTTTGGATTCCATACAATGGCAAGGCTACCGGGGTACCGCCCGTCATAGTACGTGGCCTAGATCAACGTACCGAGGAGTACTCCCACTCCCCTGCAACACAAGGCCGGACCCATTCCTTACTGAATAGTTCCGAACAAGACAACCCCGCAGTTGGCGCAAGATTCCAACTGCCCACTAAGCCGAATAAAAAGGAACCTCTAGACAGGGATCAATCTTGCTCTCCAGTGGGTGCTACCCACAAAGCCTTGCTGCACCTCCCCGGTTTTAGCCACTCCCGGTTGATGAGGCTTGAGGTTACGATTACCTTTATAGAACATCAAATCTTAGAATGCTCATCGTCCACCTGACGATGTTCTGAAAGCATTCAATCCATACAAGTTCGTTCCGGGTTCGAACGAAACCGATGGCACTATCTCGTTACACTCGTTTTGGAATCACCCTCAGAGTTAACGACGATAACCCTTGCACTCTAAATCTCCATCTCGAATCTATAAGTACTATTCCGTCAAATTCATTACGGAATCACCCACAGATTTATAATGACGTATAGCCCTTACACCTCGAGTCTTCACTCGCTCCACTTGGATTAACGACCTAACGTTTAATTGGAATCGATGTGGTTTTCGGATTCCAAATATGGAAACCCGATCCCGGTCTCATCGAAATCCAAAGCATGTCTTTTAGGTCCAAGTTGTTTGTCTTTTAGGTCCAAGTTGTTTTAAAGTTTAAAACAGTTCAATCTAATTATCTATATACACACAGATAGATAACTCATAGATTCACAACAGATAATTATCATTATCATAACCATAGATAATCCACATTTGTCACTATCAAAGATAACCCAAATCACCATCACAATGCAACCAATACATCCATATCATTCAACGTTATTAATCTCATAGCTGGGATTCAAAATCATTCAAAGCCACCAATAACAACCATTCATAAGCAATGTCCTATAATCGTACTATCTATAATTAATTTAGAATGAATTAAATTAATTACATCATCTTTAATTAATTTAAAATGAATTAAATTAATTATTCACACCATATAAATCTTGCTTATCATCATTAATTAATTACAAATTAATTAATTAATTAACCTCAAATTTATCATCTTAATTAATCAATCCTGATTAGTTATACTTTAATTAATTCCACAAAATTAATTACCCTAAACCAAATACAACAATTAACCTTTAATTACTTCATTAATTAATTAACTATAATTAATTACATTTAACCTTAATTAATTACAATTAATTAATTATCCTTAATTACTTATTTTTTTTGATTAATTAATATTAATTAATCAATCTTAATTACATCATTAATTAATTAATGATTATATTTCATTAAATTAATTACTCCATTAAATTAATTACTTTCGGTAATTAATGTTACTTAATCCATAATTTATTAATCACCTTTGATTAATCTCAATCTGTAATTAACTACTTTTATTACTCCATTCAACTAATCTTTATTTAATCCTTTGATTAATTATACAAAATAATTCAATCTAAATTATTTTCAAAATCCAAACCTCATTCATCAATTACATCCAGTAAATATCTTTAATTACTTCACTAAGTAATTTTAGTTCATTAATTACATCAAGTAATTATTACCAAATCCAATAGTTAAAATTAATTAAACTTAATTAATTAATTTAAACATTCTCAATAACTCCATTAATTCTTCTATTAAGTAATTAACTTAAATAAACTTCACAATTGATTATCATCTAATTAATTAATCAAATTAATTATTTAAAATTAATCATATTAATTAATTGTTAAATAATCCTTAGTTAATGACCTTCATTAACTATTACTCAAACTTTAATTACTTCTCTTAAATAATTTACTTTCATTAATCATTATTAATTTATTTAAAATTAATCTTCAATACCCAATTAATTAATAAAAATCTAATTAATAATCCTTAATTACAAAATTAATTATTCGTAATTAATTAACCTTAACCATTAATTAATTAGTTTAAACCTTTAATTACTTATTTAATTAATCCAAATGATTAATTAATAAAATAAATTAATTATCCCTTAAATTCCTTATAGATTTAATGAATACAAATCTTTAAATTCTGATTTACTTAAAAATCAACTTTGTTACTAATCAAGTTACCATTTACAAAATACTTAAACAATTATTTTAAATTTACTTTCAAATTTCATTTTTAAATTTAAGATTTTAAAATTGGGTTCAAATTATCTTTAACAAAGTTTAAAACACATTTTTAAACCTTTCATTTCACAAGTTTAAGAATTTCTCACTTAATACAGAAGTTTAGAAAGTTTTAAAACTAAATTCATATTTGAATTCAAATCAAACTAAATTACTTTTTTAAATATTCAAAAAAGTTTAAATCATTTGAAATTCTAAAACTTTCCTACATTCCAAAATGAAAATACATATTTAAATTTGAATTCAGGTAAATCTCCAGATTTTTAAACCACTACTTATATTTTAAAAACATATTTTAAAGATTTTAACTACTTAAACATTTCTAAAGTAATTAACCAAATCAAATTTTAAACTTCATCTTATCTAAATTTTAAGATTCAACTTAAACCTGAAAATTCCAGTTTAATAATCTAGGCTTAAACTTATTTAAATCTTGCTTACATTTAAATTTCAGTTTTTAAAAATTTACAGAACAAATTTGTACAGGTTTCAGTTAAAACCTGTTTCAGTAATTAAACCAGAGCCAACTACAAATCCTCTTCGAGTCAACATGTCCACTGCTTCGAGTAACTCCCCCACATGCTTCGAGTCACTCCCGAGTCACAACTCCACCACTCCAACGATTCTTTCCTCACCAGAAAACAAAGTGCACCGTGCATATGCACGGTGACTTCGATCACCTCCGACCATCTCTGGTGGCCGTCCCAAATTGAAAACCTTCTCCCCATCCAAACAAGATCATCTGATCATTACTTCAAACTCGAAATTTGAATTCGAGTCCTCAACTTAAAACCTGGAACAGCAAGAAACCCCACCTCCCAAAAACCTGTCAAACCCTTCCTCACCGTGCTCCAACCATCAGAATCCTTCCATCTCCGGTCACGAGTTCATCTCACAGCCTACTATCATTCCCCAGAAACTCAATCGACTCGATCCTCCCAACAGGCCGTACTGACCCACACAAAATGCCTAGTTAAAACTAGGGCTACAGGAGATAATCCACCACGACCTCTTCCATAGTGATTCTCCTACACTTCGACCATTTTTTTCCTACTCACTGATCATCATTCCATCTCCAAGCAGAAAGCTCGACCTCCAAAATCAACAGATCACTAAAAATCCTAAATTTTCCCTTTTCTGTTCATACGAGAACTACACCTAAATCTTACTGCTAAAATTCTTGATTTTAGTATTAAAAATCTAGTTTTTAATTAGGAAATCATTTTGTAATCCTGAAACAATGATTTAAAAATTTTGAATTTTGACTTAGATTAAATTTGCCCTGCTTTTCTTAAATTTCAGAGAAATTCAAAGTCATTTTAACTAGAATAAATTTTTAAACCTTAATTTTTAATACAACAAACATAATTTGTTTGAATCATAAATACTAATATTGCAAATAAATTTTTAATAAAAATAATTGTTTTCCAAAATTCAAATTTGTAGTTGAAATCATAAATCAAACTATATTTACAAAATTAAACTTATACAAATATTTCAAAATCAAGATAAATTAAAAACAATTATACTTTAGATTTAAAACTTTGAATTCATGTTTCAAAATAAATTTTGAAATCCAGTTTATTTACAATTTCAACTACAAATTTGAATTTTGGAAAACAATTATTTTTATTAAAAATTTATTTATTGAAACAAATGTTTTATTATATATTTAAAAATAACCATAAATAACTTATAAAAAGAAATTATCTTCTTATTAATAAATTATTTATTTTATCACATTATATTTAAAAGAAACTCAAAATAACCTCATTGTTATTTATTTAAATTTTAAACTTGAGTTGCACATATTTTAGATCATTTAATATTTATCTTAAGTGCTTAAAACCATATTTATTTATTAAATAACCTTTTTTGTAAAGTTTAATTATTAAATAAAATCATAATTTCCAAATTACTAAAGATACATATTTTATAGAAAACAGGATTTATTTATTAACCAGATTAAAACAATACTTATTTACAATATATACAATATTCTATATATATTATAAATAAACAATTTATTAGATTTAAAATAAAATACATTAACTATGTATTTTATTGAATTATTAAATTAATTCAAATCTTATTACAAATATTATCAAATCAATTTAATTTTTATTACAGATTATTAAATTGATATTGTTTTCAAATTCCGGGTCATCACATTCCTCCCCCCTTAAAAGAATTTCGTCCCCGAAATTTAAAACAAAGGTAATTTAATAATCTATTTAAAGATTTAATTTTAAAACACAAGCATATACCAATGATATGCTAACAACCATAGCAATCAATTCACCTAATCAAACAAATTTAATTATCCAGAAAAATTCTGGATAATACTTCCACGAGTTTCCCCGGTATATAAAAATATCGGGATACTCGCTCTATAAATTCCAAACAATCAATACAATTAAACTACAGTGCTCCTATTCATCTATATCTACAAAACTAGATAACATATCAGACTACAGACGAGTCTGATTCAACAACCATCCTCTAAAACTACTAGTTCCAAAACCAGAGATAGACCATACACGTACTCCCTCAGAGATACGTGAAACTCATCGAATTCCAGTTATCCAATCTGACAATTCGATCCTGAAAAAAAAACAAACGCTGATCCAATCAAAACACAGAGAAGAGATCCAAACATCACTGAGCTAGCTTCTTCAGTCTTATCAAAACTTATGGCTCCTGAATCAGAGAAAATTCCAACAACAACGAAGTCTCTAACTTCAAATTCCAAATTCCACCTTCCCTTATCTACAAAAGCCTTCAGACAAATCCTAGGCTGCCAACATCCAAACTGATCAACTTAACCCTTGCTGATTCCCCTAGAACAAACAGAACCAGAAATAACCCATCACAATGATCACCTCAAGATCAATCTAAAACCAAAACTCAATTCTACTGCATAACCAGCAGAAAACTACAAACTTCTCCCAATCCGGAAAAGAAAATCAGAAACACTATCAAACTATTTCCGCTGCACAACTCTGATCCATAGTAGATAAGAAAATAGTGGCAAGGAACACAAACACCAACTGGACATCACCTCCAGAAATATAGTTATACAGATCCATAAAGAAAACTTAGAAATTCCTCCAAAACTGAGTTACTTCATCAAACTCCATCTCTAGGAATCATTCTCCAACTTAACAGAACCACCGGTTCCACTCCTGGCATTCTAGTCGATAAGAAAACTCAATCTCCAGATGCTGACGAACCTCTGTCTTTCTAGAAGACATCCAAAACAATCTTCAACAATCCAAGAGAACACTCAAACAATCGCAAGTCACTTTTGCGATCAACCCAAATAAATTTCCAAATAAAACCGTTCTCTCTTTACCAAACAGAACGGACTACACAAGCCTTGTCAATCCATTTAAGAAACGGATTCACTTAGTAGCTTCTGAACTCCATCTTCAGAAAAACTACTCCGCTATGACCTCTCTGTCGGCACACAGAACATTCCGAGCTGCATTACTGTCGCCAATGCCAAACTTCTTAATCCAAAGTTCTTCAAGAAACTCGAACTTCAAAGCAAACAGAAACACCATAATATCCTGCTGAATCCAGCCACAATATCGAAACAGACACATTTCCCAAACCTGTTCCAAAGAAAACATCTTCGGAGACAATCCATAGTCACTACATCTCATCACGCAGTTACAACTTCCTAAGGTATCAAGATAACTTCACTTGCTTCAGCTCAACCGAAGAGATCCAAACCCAACTCACCAAACTTTGTACTTCAAAGATGTCTCCGAACCTTAACAAGTTTCCTTCAGAGATCGATGAAATACTTCAACACAACAAAACCTACTCGAGACGGTATTAGGTCTACAGTCTCGATAGATACTTTTCCAACCCCAAACATCAGACTCCAATCAATGGTAGTAATCGTGTTACAAACACTACTACCTTATCTCCCTTCATAACCTATATTGGAAAACCCGAACAGGTAACCCAACAAATAGGTAGAAATAGATAAATACATATAAATATATAAAAAATTACAAATACGCTCTCTCAAGATAGACACCGCTCTAGAGCCTAGGTATTCACTCAACCTAATGCTCTGATACCACTGTAACGACCCAACTTCCACACTCCAGGAAGTCGCATCGCTAATAAGAAAGAAGAGGATAGAAAAGAGAAAGAAAGAGAAGAAGAAGAAGAAACAACACATCAGAATCTAAACAGCGGAACGAATAAATTATATTAATAACATAAAATATTACATAGTTTTCAATCATTACCAGAGTACACAGATAATACAACACATACTAGACAGTTATAAACACCTGTCTAGTATTTACAACATAATACAATCTTAGAGTCAATCACAGAACACACGGCGGAATACTAATATCTAACGCAGAAGCCTCCTGCTTCATTGCTCCTCCAATATTCATCAAAGCTAACCTGAATCCCTTTGCTACTCGTAAAAATTTTGAGTACCCAAGAGTTTATGAAAAACAAAAATAAACTCCAGGTCAGACATGGATCTGGTGTGAGTAATAGGTTAAAGTTGCTTAACTTTCAAAAACCTTTTGAAAAGAAAGGTATCACGTAAGACTTCCCACACATAAACATGGAAAAGTTTTTACCTTACGCTAACCAAGACATTTGATAGGAAATCCAGTGATATTATAATAGGTCTAGGGTTTTCAAATAAATATGAAATAGCCTAAATTGTTACATGATTAAATTCCAGCTACTAGCCACAAAAGTGGGTAATACAATCAAAACCGTTGGCACTTTTTAGATTTTGGATTCCATACAATGGCAGGGCTACCGGGGTACCGCCCGTCACAGTACGTGGCCTAGATCAACGTACCGAGGAGTACTCCCACTCCCCTGCAACACAAGGCCGGACCCATTCCTTACTGAATAGTTCCGAACAAGACAACCCCGCAGTTGGCGCGCGATTCCAACTGCCCACTAAGCCGAATAAAAAGGGACCTCTAGACGGGGATCAATCTTGCTCTCCAGTGGGTGCTACCCACGAAGCCTTGATGCACCTCTCCTGTTTTAGCCATTCCCGGTTGATGAGGCTTTAGGTTACGATTACCTTTATAGAACATCAAATCTTAGAATGCTCATCGTCCACCTGACGATGTTCTAAAAGCATTCAATCCATACAAGTTCGTTCCGGGTTCGAACGAAACCGAAGGCACTATCTCGTTACACTCGTTTTGGAATCACCCTCAGAGTTAACGACGATAACCCTTGCACTCTAAATCTCCATCTCGAATCTATAAGTACTATTCCGTCAAACTCATTACGGAATCACCCACAGAGTTATACTGACGTATAGCCCTTACACCTCGAGTCTTCACTCGCTCCACTTGGATTAACGACCTAACATTTAATTGGAATGGATGTGGTTTTCGGATTCCAAATATGGAAACCCGATCCCGGTCTCATCGAAATCCAAAGCGTGTCTTTTAGGTCCAAGTTGTTTTAAAGTTTAAAACAGTTCAATCTAATTATCTATATACACACAGATAGATAACTCGTAGATTCACAACAGATAATTATCATTATCATAACCATAGATAATCCACATTTATCACTATCAAAGATAACACAAATCACCATCACATGCAACCAATACATCCATATCACTCAACATTATTAATCTCATAGCTGAGATTCAAAACCATTCAAAGCGACTAATAACAACCATTCATAAGCAATGACCTATAATCATATTATCTATAATTAATTTAAAATGAATTAAATTAATTACATCATCTTTAATTAATTTAAAATGAATTAAATTAATTATTCACACCATATAAATCTTGCTTATCATCATTAATCAATTACAAATTAATTAATTAATTAACCTCAAATTTATCATCTTAATTAATCAATCCTAATTAGTTATACTTTAATTAATTCCACAAAATTAATTATCCTAAACCAAATACAGCAATTAACCTTTAGTTACTTCATTAATTAATTAACTATAATTAATTACATTTAACCATAATTAATTACAATTAATTAATTATCCTTAATTACTTATTTTTTTTGATTAATTAATATTAATTAATCATTCTTAATTACATCATTAATTAATTAATGATTATCTTTCATTAAATTAATTACTCCATTAAATTAATTACTTTCAGTAATTAATCTTACTTAATCCATAATTTATTAATCACCTTTGATTAATCTCAATCTGTAATTAACTACTTTAATTACTCCATTCAACTAATCTTTATTTAATCCTTTGATTAATTATACAAAATAATTCAATCTAAATTATTTTCAAAATCCAAACCTCATTCATCAATTACATCCAGTAATATCTTTTATTACTTCACTAAGTAATTTTAGTTCATTAATTACATCAAGTAATTATTACCAAATCCAATATTTAAAATTAATTAAACTTAATTAATTAATTTAAGCATTCTCAATAACTCCATTAATTCTTCTATTAAGTAATTAACTTAAATAAACTTCACAATTGATTATCATCTAATTAATTAGTCAAATTAATTATTTAAAATTAATCATATTAATTAATTGTTAAATAATCCTTAGTTAATGACCTTCATTAACTATTACTCAAACTTTAATTACTTCTCTTAAATAATTTACTTTCATTAATCATTATTAATTTATTTAAAATTAATCTTCAATACCCAATTAATTAGTAAAAATCTAATTAATAATCCTTAATTACAAAATTAATTATTCCTAATTAATTAACCTTAACCATTAATTAATTAGTTTAAACCTTTAATTACTTATTTAATTAATCCAAATGATTAATTAATAAAATAAATTAATTATCCCTTAAATTCCTTATAGATTTAATGAATACAAATCTTTAAATTCTGATTTACTTAAAAATCAACTTTGTTACTAATCAAGTTACCATTTACAAAATACTTAAACAATTATTTTAAATTTACTTTCAAATTTCATTTTTAAATTTAAGATTTTAAAATTGGGTTCAAATTATCTTTAACAAAGTTTAAAACACAATTTTAAACCTTTCATTTCACAAGTTTAAGAATTTCTCACTTAATACAGAAGTTTAGAAAGTTTTAAAACTAAATTCATATTTAAATTCAAATCAAACTAAATTACTTTTTTAAATATTCAAAAAAGTTTAAATCATTTGAAATTCTAAAACTTTCCTACATTCCAAAATGAAAATACATATTTAAATTTGAATTCAGGTAAATCTCCAGATTTTTAAACCTCTACTTATATTTTAAAAACTTATTTTAAAGATTTTAACTACTTAAACATTTCTAAAGTAATTAACCAAATCAAATTTTAAACTTCATCTTATCTAAATTTTAAGATTCAACTTAAAACTGAAAATTCCAGTTTAATAATCTAAGCTCAAACTTATTTAAATCTTGCTTACACTTAAATTTCAGTTTTTAAAAATTTACAGAACAAATTTGTACAGGTTTCAGTTAAAACCTGTTTCAGTAATTAAACCCGAGCCAACTACAAATCCTCTTCGAGTCAACATGTCCACTGCTTCGAGTAACTCCCCCACATGCTTCGAGTCACTCCCGAGTCACAACTCCACCACTCCAACGATTCTTTCCTCACCAGAAAACAAACAAGATCATCTGATCATTACTTCAAACTCGAAATTTGAATTCGAGTCCTCAAATTAAAACCTGGAACAGCAAGAACCCCCACCTCCCAAAAACCTGTCAAACCCTTCCTCACCGTGCTCCAACCATCAGAATCCTTCCACCTCCGGTCACGAGTTCATCTCACAGCCTACTATCATTCCCCAGAAACTCAATCGACTCGATCCTCCCAACAGGCCGTACTGACCCACACAAAATGCCTAGTTAAAACTAGGGCTACAGGAGATAATCCACCGCCACCTCTTCCATAGTGATTCTCCTACACTTCCACCATTTTTTTCCTACTCACTGATCATCCTTCCGTCTCCAAGCAGAAAGCTCAACCTCCAAAATCAACAGATCACTAGAAATCCTAAATTTTCCCTTTTCTGTTCATACAAGAACTACACCTAAATCTTACTGCTAAAATTCTTGATTTTAGTATTAAAAATCTAGTTTTTAATTAGGAAATCATTTTGTAATCTTGAAGCAATGATTTAAAAATTTTGAATTTTGACTTAGATTAAATTTGCCCTGCTTTTCTTAAATTTCAGAGAAATTCAAAGTCATTTTAACCAGAATAAATTTTTAAACCTTAATTTTTAATACAACAAACATAATTTGTTTGAATCATAAATACTAATATTGCATACATCACATGATAATGGGTTCTGAACAATATCTAACCCTGGAACTAAGAACAGTAGTACAGAGACTACAGCATGCACACAAAATATATCTATTCATATATTCATAGAAGATCTACTAAATAAATGAATAAAAATATAAAAACACATACTTAACAGAGAAATTATCATGCAACAGATCTAAATATTTAAACTCATTAAAAGTGAAGTTACTCACCAAAATAAGGAAGAAGACAGAGCCCAGATTAAAAGCTTTTAAAACTAGAAATATGCAGTTCCCCCTTCTTCTTCTTTTTTTCAAACTTGAATTACTCCTTATTTAAACTGTATGCATGCTGCTTTTGAATTCCCGATTTGGAGTAATGCAAATTTAAAACAAATTTGCTTTGAAACTGACTTGCTTCAGAACTTTTGCAGGTTTGATTCAAATTTTGAAAATGTGCAGACTGTTTTTGATGCAAGTTTTAAAATAATTTGACTTGCATGTTAGAAAATGTGCAGGCTTTCAATTTTGAAGATGTGCAGGTGGATATTGATTTGAATGCTACATATTTCATGATTTGGTTTTTAGAGGAAGTGTGTTTCAGATTTTCATGGCTTTAGATCTTGAAAAAGAAAAGAAAAAAAATGTGAAAAGAAGATCTTCATAAGCTGAAATTATTTGAATAATAAAAACAAAACTAAATTAAACTTTTACACTTTCTTACAATTTAAACACTTGTCACTTTGTCATGTTCATGTATTAACACTTGTTCTTTTAATTAGTATAATGTTTACATTTGTCTTAAATTTTAATTTGTTATAATTATGTAATTTAGTTATAGTTAAATGCTAATTAGTTATTTAGTTATCATGTTAATATAAGATAAAAGTGAATCTTTGTTTAGTTCATTAGTTAACATGTATTCATTTACACTTGTATTAATTGTTAATAAGCTAAATATTTAGTTAACTTATATTTAAAGTTAGATGTTTAATATAAAATAGTTTAGTTAATGAGTTACATGCATTTATCTACATGTATATAGATTTTAAAATGAAATAAATCAAACTATATTTATAAAATTAAACTTATACAAATATTTCAAAACCAAGATAAATTAAAAACAATTATACTTTAGATTTAAAACTTTGAATTCATGTTTCAAAATAAATTTTGAAATCCAGTTTATTTACAATTTCAACTACAAATTTGAATTTTGGAAAACAATTATTTTTATTAAAAATTTATTTGTTGAAACAAATGTTTTATTATATATTTAAGAATAACCATAAATAACTTACAAAAAGAAATTATCTTCTTATTAATAAATTATTTATTTTATCACATTATATTTAAAAGAAACTCAAAATAACCTCATTGTTATTTATTTAAATTTTAAACTTGAGTTACACATATTTTAGATCATTTAATATTTATCTTAAGTACTTAAAACCATATTTATTTATTAAATAACCTTTTTTTAAAAGTTTAATTATTAAATAAAATCATAATTTCCAAATTACTAAAGATACATATTTTATAGAAAACAGGATTTATTTATTAACCAGATTAAAACAATACTTATTTACAATATATACAATATTCTATATATATTATAAATAAAAAATTTATTAGATTTAAAATAAAATCAATTAACTATGTATTTTATTGAATTACTAAGTTAATTCAAATCTTATTACAAATATTATCAAATCAATTTAATTTTTATTACAGATTATTAAATTGATATTGCTTTCAAATTCCGGGTCATCACATATATTGTTAAGAAAAATATTAATAGATATTAACAAATTGTTATTTTTAATCTTTAAGATAAATTTAACTTGTGAATTTATAATATAAAATGATCAAATCAATTTAATTATTATCAAAGATTATTAAATTGTTATTGCTCAAAATTCCGGGTCGTCACACACCCATACCGAAAGAACCTGCCTCTGAGGCTTCTCTAGTGAAGTGCTCCACTTCTGTTGATGTCGCGGGGTCATCTGGCAAACTTGCCCCAGTCACTGAAGAAGAAGAGCCTTAGGAATCTCCTCCACATTCAAAGAAGTCTGGTGAAGAAGAAGCTGGGAAAACAAGCCCTGTCAAATAGAGTGGAGACGACACTTTCGAAGGGTTGAGCGACCTGTTTGTCACTTCACAGGAGCTCTTTAAAGACGACCCTGTTACCACCAGGGTTTCTTCTTCAGTAGTTGAGGCGACTTCTACTCTGCAACAGACTTCGTCAACTCAAGAGTTGACGTTAACTACTACTCCTACGATTACTCCGCAATCAAAGAGCGGTTCGTAGTTTGATGCGCGTAGCTTGCACATCACACACACTTAGAATCTTTCGGCACTTTTATACTCCTAACTCTCTGTACTTTGAAGATTCTAAAGTTACACTTCTTTTCTCTGAAAACTTTTAAGACTTGTCTCTTCTTTTTTAATTCAGATTCTCCGATGGGACGCAGCAGCTCCTACTATGATGACTTTCAGCGCTACGAGAGACGTAGTCAATATGATTATAGGCGCTACCTACCCGCTCACAGAGAAACCGATGAAGAGAGAGCCGCTCGAAAGGCTCAGGAGAGAAGGGCTCAAGAAGAGCGTTATGAGAGAAAACAAAGGGAGGAGCACCATGATTCTTCCCATAAAGGTGACGATTCCCACAAGAGAAAATCCCATGATGACCGAGGAAAAAGTCATATGGTTGAGGACCCAAGTAAGCGTGCTCGACACGGTGAGAAGCATACTTCTACAACTCCTGAAAATGTCACTGCCCTCGTCTCACTTGACATTCCTTCTGGCTCTCCCGCTCTCGGGAAGACAGACATTCAAACAATAATCAGCAGGCCTAAATTCCAAGTTGGATCAGGCCCGGCTACTCTGCAAAGCCGGTTCTCGCACTGGTGCCTGAAGGGAGTGCGGTTCGATCTTGACCTGATCCCTATCGACAAGCCTGCCATGCTGCGAAATCTCGATGCCGTCAAGATTGATATTGAAAGGATGTCGAACTGGAAAAAGCTTGTTGACGAGCTTCAAAGGGTAAACCGTGCGAATATAGAGGCCATGCTTACTATGGAGAATGATATGGCCGAATGGCAGAAGGTTCTCGAGCAGCACGATACCGAAATGAGGAGCATCACTACTTACAATGAGGAGCTTGAGGCGAAAGTTGAGGAACTTAAACAAGAGCTTGCTACTTCTTCTACTACATATACTCAAAAAGAAGAAGTACTTCAGAAGAAAGTTCGCGATGCTCACGCAGCTCAGCGACATGCCGAGGCACAACTTGAAGCTGAGCAGAAAACAGCGGGAAGGTATCATGCTGAGGTTACAGAGTTACAGGAGAAAGTCAACTCTCAGGAGGCGGAAATTCAAATGCTAAAGCTTCAACTTTCCAAGACTGAAAGAGAGCACGATGAGGCCGTTGCCGGTAAAATTGCAGCTGAAGAATCTCATGAGGCAACGAAGACCAACATCAGCTCGACACTGTTTGACTTTTACCTGCACAGCATCTTGGGGCACGGTAGTCTCGCCTTCCTAGGCCCCAAATATGAAGTTACACTGGCTGAAGTGTGGGAGGCTGCACTTGACATGCTTGGCGGTAAAGGTGCTGGCTATGCCGAATCAGCTCTTGAGGAGCATTACTTGGATGATGATGCTCACGCTGCTCTTGCTAAAGGAAAGGAACAACTTGCAAAATTAAGAGCTGAAACGGCAGAAGGGGAACAGTTAGGAAAAACTACTTCAACTATTCCAGTCCAGCCTTCTCCTTCGGCCGAAATCGACATTATTGGCTCCAGCTCTCATTCTCCATCCCTGGCCAAAGTTACAACTGAGATCACAAGTATACAGGGTGGAGATGAAGGTGAATAGAGTGTCGAAGCACAGGCTTATGAGGTTGACATTAGGAAGCCGACTTCTCCAGGTAACTCTACTGTTAATCTTGCTCAAGTAGACTGCTCATTTGCTTCTTATGAGTTCGATGAGCTTCTCGACTATTTTCTGAACCTCAATGAGCCTTTATCTCCTCTCTTTACTGACTTTAACTTCTTTTCTTCTGTAGAGAAAGCATCGAGCATTGTTCAAACTTTCCCTCCTCCAATTATTCCTCCTCCGTCTCTTTAGGTCACTCCTCCTTCTGCCTCGCAACCAGGATCACAAGAGGAGCAAATAGAAGCTCTCCAAGACTTGGACGATCCCATTGCTTCACAAGAACACAGGGGAGAAGAAACTGAAGGGAGTGAGAAGACTCCAGAACCAACTGGTTCCGATGATGAACCATTAATTACACTTTTCTCTCCAGGTAGTGGGTCTTCTTCCAGGAAGAGAGGGAAGCATGGAGTTTCTAAGAAGAAGAAGGAGGCTTCTGCTAGCAAGACACAAGCGGGAGAAGAACCTATTGTATCCCTTTCCCCTTCCTCTCCTACTCTTACAAGCCGGCCTAAGAAGTTAACCATTCGGCCAGGCGCAGGCTCAAAAGGAGGAAGGAAGAAGAAATGATGGCTTTGGTCCTATGCTTTTTATATCGCTTTTTTGCTTTTTGCATGTACTGGCCGGAGATTGTGCGGGTACCGGCCTCCGCTTTTCTTTTTCTTTTTATTTTGAAACTTGTACCTGTACAAAATTTTAACAGTGTTGAATAGAATGATTCTTTTTCATTGTACAAACTTCTGTCTGTATCTGAGAATGCATTTATTATTCATTTTCGTACAAGTTTCTTTACATGATATTGCACCGAGCTTGTGGTATGTTGTTCGAGCTTAATTTTACCAATATAGTTATACCATGTTGTATGTAGTTATACCATGTTGCCCCTATACCATAAGCTTGTTGCAATATTTTATACTTTGAGGGGACTTGTACTTTTATTTTCTGGAGAATAATTATTACATACTTGGAGGAATATTATTTCGTTAAAAATAGAGTACAACTCCCTCCATATAAGTTTTTACGCTTCATCCTTCGAAGATATCACTTTTTCTTTTGTGCATATACACATTTTACCAAGTGAATTCTTCTATGTGGTAAAGCGGGCCTCTGAAAGGTACTTTAACTTCTTTTTGAGGAAGAGTATTTTCCAGAATAGGTGAATCATTCTTCCTTTGAGAGTTAAAGTGTGCCTTTGAAGAGGGCTTCTCTTTTTTTTTTATTACGCCACAGTAAAGGGCTTTCTGATTTTTGCTTCTTTGAAAAGTTGCACCTCTGAGGAGGGCTTCTTCACGTTTCAACACCTAGAAGTTTTATTTCAACCTCGGTGAAACGTGTGTGTAACGACCCAGAATTTTATTTAATTAAAATTTGAATATTTAATTAATTTTGAATATTAATAAGTGAATTTATAATTCGAATAAATTTTATTTTGAATTATTGGATTTAATTGGATAATTAAATCGATAATTTAATATGTGAAATTATAGAAATAATTGAAAATAGGGTTAAATATGATTGAAAATTATTTGTAAAAATTTATTTTATCACGTTGGAGTTAGAACGATATTTTAGAACTTTTAAAATCGAATTTGAAGTTAATTTGTGAAAATTGAATATTTTAATATTAAAATCGACTAGTAAAAATAGTCAATTTTTGAACAGTCTCAGAATTGAACGAAACCAGTTCCATTGGATCCGTAATAGTTAGTTATTACCGGATTTCAAATTTCGGGTCAATCGGAGCTATCGTTTGATCGTGGCAGCTCGAAACGCATCGATTTATTTTTAATTTAAATTTGACGAGTGAAAATAGCCATTTTTCAAAAATCTCGGATTTCGACGAAAATAGTTTCATCGGATCCGTAATGTGATATTATTGTAAGGTTTCAAATTTCAAGTCGATTGGATTTACCGTTTGTCCGGTACAAATTAAAAAGCCTAGAAATCGACTTAAATCGGTTTAATTTAAATTGAGCGTTTGTGGCCATAACTCGCACATACTTCTGAATTAGCTTCCGAAACCTGTTCCATTGTGTCCGGAACGCGGGATAAACCCTAGGAACGTCAGTTTCGGCGCCTAAATCGGAGTTCGGAATTTCCGGATGAATAGTGTCGAACGAAACTCTATAAATACACCACCACTCTTCATAATTTGATAAAAAAATATAACTAAAACCCTAATTTTTTAACCCTAGATGCCACTTATACAACCAAGGGCCAGAAATCATTCTCCTTTCCCCCTCAATCTCTCTCAATCCGTAAAGAATTACGCGAAGTGCTCAACTACAAAGTCGTAGAGCTCGACGAGAGCTTCGATTCCATACGGTGATGATCGGAAACGGAGCAACGTAGGAGGAGCTATGTAGGGCCGAACCTGCAGATTTTCGCACGCAATTCCATGCAAATGGGGGGGCCGAACTCAAGGGGGAGGCAGGCGTGGGTAGAGGGGGTGTTGTGCTTCGAGATGGCGGTGGTTTGATCGAGTTTCATCGAGTTTTGGAGTTGCAAATTGAAACCCTAGTGATTGAGGAGTGGGTTCTATGGTGCGGCTATTTCCTGTAGGTATGCGTGAATTGGAGAAGAAGCAAAGCACGGTGGAGATGAGGAGATGTAGGATCTTGTGGCCAGAAACTAGTGTAGGTTAAAAAATTATTGTAAATTGTTTATAAAGATTAGTGTAAACTTCAATAATTCATAACTTTTCCATACGAGGTCGAAAACGCGCGAAACCAGTTGCGTTGGAATCGTATGGACGAGCACTACGCGATGGAGTAGGTTTGGAGTCATTTGGAGTTAGTGAGAATTTTGGGTAAAATTAAATGTCCGTTTAATTTTATTCGAAATAAATCGCTAAAACGAAATAAAATCAAGGTGAGAACTTCTCACTCAATCGAATCAATTTCGATTTTATTTTAAATAGTTAGATTTAAAATATTTGAATGCATGTTTGAATGTTGATTGATATCTATTGATTGTTAAAATAGACATTATACGCCGTTAGTAAGCGGATGTTATTTATTAAAAACATATACCGCGAATATTTCATAAACAGTGAAATTGGTATTATATATAATATCAATATATATATATATTGGCATATGTATATATTGGAGTTGATTGATTTCCCGTATTTTTTAGCGGATGAGACCCTATTGCGCCGTTATTAAGCGGATAATATTTAATAAGAACATATACCGCGATAATTTCGTACTGGAACGAAATTGGTATTGTGCTGGATGCAGGAAAACAGGTTGGAGGGATCCAACTGGATTCCTCAACAGTTTTTATTTGATTTCAAATATTTTGATATTTGATGGATTTTCATATTGATATATGATATCGTTGTAGTCGTGATTGACTATTTGGTGTGTAGCATCATTGGACCCAAATTTTGGAATTTTAAAATGATTTTAAAGTGATTTTTGAAAATATACTATATTTTTGGAATTGATCTATTTTAAATAAATAAACGTTATAATTTTTAATGTTATAAAAATTACGATTTTTGAGAAAAATAGTTAAAAACTGATTTTTGAGAATATGATGCTAATGATTTTATAAAATAGTTTAATCGGGATTTTAGAATTTATTGTGAAAAGTTTAAATATAGGATTTATAAAATTTAATTATTTTATGAATCGAAATGGTGAAATAATAAAGGAGATTAAAGATGTTTTAAAAGAATAATATAAATTGAATTATATTAAGAGATTTATAAATGGATATTTATAAATTGAAAAATTGACATTATAAAACGAGTTTTTATAAGTGTTTGAATGAAGTGAAAATGAATTTCATTAAAGAATGAAATTTATAGAATTATAAACGGTGAAGTTATAAATAAAATTTATAAATAGTAAGATTTATAAATTTGTGAAGTTATTGAAAGAATAGATTTGGTTGAATAATTGAATCTTATAAGTTATAAGATTTATAATTATGAAGTTCAAAGGAACGATTTTTGCAAATGAATAAATTATAAGTATTTAACTTATAATATGAACTTTTAGTTTATAATCGAGTTATAAACTGAAATAGGTTAATAAAAGAATTTATAAAAAGGAAGCTTTTATAAATAAATAGAAATGGAATTTATAAACGTTGTTTTATAAATTCGCAAATGACTTATTTTGATAAGAAAATTGTTGAAACCTATTAATGGAGTTATATTCACGTTTTTGAATAGTGAATAATCCTTTGAATTAAAATGTATAAAAGGATGAAATGTGTTAACGTAGTATATTCACGTTTTTGAATAGTGAATAAGATGTTAAAGAAATTGTTTTGAATGTGATATTTGAAATAGAATTAAAACGATCTAACGAAGTTTTAAAATGTGTTGAGATTCGAAACCATAGATTTCAACATTTATTGTTGAAATAGACGTTTTCGAGAAATAAAAGGAGATGATGGACTATAACACTGTTGTTATAGTAAATGATTTCCGAAAGGAAATGTTTTGTATAGTATTGGGATTTATATATCTATTTAATTTCGAATCCCTATACTAGTGATTTTGGGTTGTCGTAACGATGTTTTACGCAACATTCGTTTTGGCCCAAATAAATATGTTTATGAGAATGATTTCCTTAAAGAATGAAATATATACTTAATCTCGATTTAAGTATATTGAATATTTTCTAAGTGTTGAAAATAAATAAAATTTGTGAATTACTTATGAATAAATAAGTATGGAAATGTTTTTCCAATATAAAGTGAATATTAGAGAATTTATCTTTTTGAAGATAAATTGAAAATGAATATTATAAATCGAATTGAAGTCGTATATTCATTAATACTTTAGATTATAAATTCATTAAGGAATTTATAAAAGAAAGTGGGATTGGTTTAGAAAAATAAATATTGATTTATTTTTGAAGTATGAAATATTATATCTTGTAGAGATATTTTGGAAAATAAATAAATTAGAAAATTATTTGGAATCTGGTGATGTGTGCATATCCATTGATAGTTCAATAACCGACTATCAATATTTCCCTTTGAATGGGTAATTGATGTGATTTGTTTGAATGTGAATGCTACACTTATTTTTGAATAAGCGCTCACTATTCGGGTTAACCGGGAAAGGACCATGGGGTCGTATAACCCATTCCGAATATGTGATACGTCGTTGTGAATTGCATTGAAGATCGGTGTTGAAGACCCGGTATTTGCGAGAGCGATAGGATGACCTATCGATTGTCTCTGCACTGGGTTGCAACGGTATAGAGACTCCCTAAGTGATGGGAAATCCGATCAGGATTGTGAATATCCGGATTGCAAGGACTTCTTTGTAAGTGCCTTCGGTTTTGTTCGATCCCGGAACAGACTTGTATGGATTGTATGTCTGACATTACAAGTTGAGATATAAAGCCGATTTCTTTCAAATATATTTCTGTTGGTGGCGAAGAATTTATTCTTTTAGCTTAACACCCTTCTCTGAGACGTACGAGCTCAGAGGTTATATAGTTGAAGTTATCAGCGATATATTCCCAATTTGGTAATGTGATATGCTGAGTGATGCTGAAATGATCATTGTGTTGATTATTGTGATAGGATCGTTTATTTGATCGTCTATCTTGGTGATCATTGTGTTGATCATTTGTTGACCCAAAGCATGGCTTTTGTATAAAGTATGTTTTTGTGGACGTGACTTCGTCGAACCTCACACCCCGGAAATGGTCAAAACAGGAAAGATGCGGCAAGGTTATGAGGGGTAGAACCCTTTAGGGTATGTACATTTCCTTCTGGATAGAGGTGGTATCATGGTATGGAGCCCAGATATTAAACCTATGTGGTTACTACGAATTTATTACTTTGTGGTTGTTGGTTTTCGGGATCCCGTGAGAAAGGTCGTTTACGATCGGGGAATGGCGTGCTCGTGTCAGTAGTTACCCAGTTAGGGGTAACCCGGCCTTGTGTTGGCAGAGTTCCGGTTTGGTTCTCGGGGATGTCTTTCCAGAGGCATTCTCATGTGGCAATGGGAAGTTCCTTGGCCTGACCATTTGTTGGAAATCCAAAGAAACAATACGAGACTTGTACGGTATTAGTTGTAGGACCTGCCATTCACTTATGGTGGTCACCACTGTTTGGATGGTAGCTATAGTAGGCATAGTTCGAAATGTCTATGTTTTCTAAGATTTATATTCTACTTTCGAAATGAATTTCCCCTACACTATGCACTAGTAATAATATGAAATGTTATTTTAAATGCGTATCAAGCATCTTTGACTATCATAAGGAGAAATCTCCTCCGATTCTGCGTTTGCATGTGTGTGTGTGCGGGAGGCCTTATGGTAGTCTCATTTTTAAAAGCATTACGAATTGAAATAAAAATATTCTTCTATTTTGATTTTTAAAGATAAATAAACTGTTTTGAGTTCTCACACCAGTCACATGACTGACTTGGAGTTTATTGTTTTCCTTCCTAAACTCTGGGTGCCCACCAATTTCTACACGGGCAGTCAAGAGTAAGGTTTATCAGGATATTCTGGATATTCTGGAATTGCTGGAGGCAAGCTGAATGGCATGGCGTATTACTAGTTTATATAGTATTTCTTTTTCCGCTGCACTATTTGTTGTTGTTGTTGTACACTCTGATGATATGATGTAATGAAATGCATAAAATGTAATAACTGATATAGTTCTTTGTTTAAAGATTATTCATTTATTATTATATATTGTTCCGCTGCGAATTGTGAGATTCTGTTGTTGTTCTGTTTTGTTTCTTCTGTTTTTCTTTTTCTTCTATTTTAAAATTTTCTATCTTCTCTTCTCTCTATTTTAAAATCTTCCATCTTCTTTTCCCTATCTAAATTTTCTCTTCTTTTCTCTCTTTTCTTTTCTTAAAATCTTTTTAAAACCCATAACTATTCGGTTTTTCGGCAAAGAAAAATCGAAGCGTTACATTTGGTATCAGAGCTTATGGTTAAGCGACAACCATGGTTCTGTTGGGTATTATTCATTAGAGATAGAGTCAGTAGTACTCTAGAATGAGTTGAGTGTAATAATAGCTATGAGAGCGTATATGTTAGTGAATATAAAATTGTTTTATATTGTGATGATTGGTTTGTTGAGTGGTATATGAACCTTCGTCAGCACGGTCTGGACAACTATGCCGAAGGGGTTTATAAACATTTGAATAGAACAATTCGGCACAATATTGATTTTTAAAATTGGGTAAATGAAATAATTTTACCTTGATTATATTTTATATATAAAGGAATAATTTTTCAAAATTATTAAAGTGTATATAAGTTGATTGTTAGGTTGTTTGAATAATCTAAATAAAAGAATAATTGTATAAGTAAAAAGAATTATAAGAATTGAATTATAATTAAAGTAATTTATAATTGTGAAATAAACTTATATATATGAGAAATGAAACTATATGAATATATTTATGAATATGAGTTGTAAGTAAAAGTGAATTTAAAGTTAAATGAAGTATAGCTTAAGAAATGTTGAATGAAGTTGATTTCGGTATCAAAGTAAATTAATAAAGGTTAATGATAAATGTGAGCTTGAGTTATATAAATAAAATTCAACTTTAGAAATTGAATTGAATTAATGAATTGAATGTTAATCAATTGAATGTGAATTAAGTTGATATGGAATAATGGATATAAGTGTTAATTCATTAAAATCTAATGTTATTGGAAAGTTGAATAGTTGAATAAAAATCAATTTATTAAACCAATTGTAAGCAAAGGAATTTGGTTGTAATGAATATACATTGGTTGTTATATGACTGTTAGTCGATTGTATATAATTCATTAAGTATTAATGAAAGTGAATTAGTGAAATTTAAAGCTATGTAAATTGAATTCAAATTAGAAGCAAATAAATTTGAATGGAATTGAATTTGATTTGGAAGTGAACCAGCTTGAATATGAATTAGTTGAAAATGAATGCTAGTAAATCCAATGTTAATGAATCTAATGTGATTAAATTGAAAACCATTTCATTGAATATTAATGAGAATATAAATGAATATTTATTGGTTATGGATGATAGTTGGTTGATGTTTGCATTTGTTGCTTTAGTTGCATTTGCTATGTTGACATGTATAGTTATTACGTTGCTATATGTTGTATATCAATACTATTATCTATATGCGTGATTCTCATGTTGTTTGTTGACTGTTTAGTAGGTGCGGATCGCGTTTGCTTCGCATTTGGAGCTCGCTTTCGCGCTATATTAGCCGTATATGCTTGCTAATAAAATATAAGGTACATATCTCGGATTAAATACAGTACTTTTACACTTTTTTCCCTTCGGGATGCCTCATTACTTGATGAGATGTATATTTGTGATATATATACTGTCATTTTTTTTTCGGATCGAGCCGCGCAAAGGAGACTATGGCGAATTTTTCCGAAAATTTAAGGCGTTAGAAAAAATTTGAGAAAATTGGAAAGTTTTGAAAACTTTAACTTTGATTTTGGAATTGAAAGTTAAACAATAGTAGTTGTTTTTGAAAAGATAACTAAGTATGATTTGGAAAACTTAGTAAGTATTGTAAGAAGTTTAACTATGAATTTTGGAAAATTAATAAATTCTGTAACTTTTCTTACTTGTTAATTTCGAGGACGAAATTCTTTTAAGTGGGGAAGATTGTAACGACCCAGAATTTTATTTAATTAAAATTTGAATATTTAATTAATTTTGAATATTAATAAGTGAATTTATAAGTCGAATAAATTTTATTTTGAATTATTGGATTTAATTGGATAATTAAATCGATAATTTAATATGTGAAATTATAGAAATAATTGAAAATAGGGTTAAATATGATTGAAAATTATTTGTAAAAATTTATTTTATCATGTTGGAGTTAGAACGATATTTTAGAACTTTTAAAATCGAATTTGAAGTTAATTTGTGAAAATTGAATATTTTAATATTAAAATCGACTAGTAAAAATAGTCAATTTTTGAACAGTCTCATAATTGAACGAAACCAGTTCCATTGGATCCGTAATAGTTAGTTATTACCGGATTTCAAATTTCGGGTCAATCGGAGCTATCGTTTGATCGTGGCAGCTCGAAACGCATCGATTTATTTTTAATTTAAATTTGACGAGTGAAAATAGCCATTTTTCAAAAAGTCTCGGATTTCGACGAAACCAGTTTCATCGGATCCGTAATATGATATTATTGTAAGGTTTCAAATTTCAAGTCGATTGGATTTACCGTTTGTCCGGTACAAATTAAAAAGCCTAGAAATCGACTTAAATCGGTTTAATTTAAATTGAGCGTTTGTGGCCATAACTCGCACATACTTCTGAATTAGCTTCCGAAACCTGTTCCATTGTGTCCGGAACGCGGGATAAACCCTAGGAACGTCAGTTTCGGCGCCTAAATCGGAGTTCGGAATTTCCGGATGAATAGTGTCGAACGAAACTCTATAAATACACCACCACTCTTCATAATTTGATAAAAAAAAATAACTAAAACCCTAATTTTTTAACCCTAGCCGCCACTTATACAACCAAGGGCCAGAAATCATTCTCCTTTCCCCCTCAATCTCTCTCAATTCGTAAAGAATTACGCGAAGTGCTCAACTACAAAGTCGTAGAGCTCGACGAGAGCTTCGATTCCATACGGTGATGATCGGAAACGGAGCAACGTAGGAGGAGCTATGTGGGGCCGAACCTGCAGATTTTCGCACGCAATTCCATGCAAATGGGGGGGCCGAACTCAAGGGGGAGGCAGGCGTGGGTAGAGGGGGTGTTGTGCTTCGAGATGGCGGTGGTTTGATCGAGTTTCATCGAGTTTTGGAGTTGCAAATTGAAACCCTAGTGATTGAGGAGTGGGTTCTATGGTGCGGCTATTTCCTGTAGGTATGCGTGAATTGGAGAAGAAGCAAAGCACGGTGGAGATGAGGAGATGTAGGATCTTGTGGCCAGAAACTAGTGTAGGTTAAAAAATTATTGTAAATTGTTTATAAAGATTAGTGTAAACTTCAATAATTCATAACTTTTCCATACGAGGTCGAAAACGCGCGAAACCAGTTGCGTTGGAATCGTATGGACGAGCACTACGCGATGGAGTAGGTTTGGAGTCATTTGGAGTTAGTGAGAATTTTGGGTAAAATTAAACGTCCGTTTAATTTTATTCGAAATAAATCGCTAAAACGAAATAAAATCAAGGTGAGAACTTCTCACTCAATCGAATCAATTTCGATTTTATTTTAAATAGTTAGATTTAAAATATTTGAATACATGTTTGAATGTTGATTGATATCTATTGATTGTTAAAATAGACATTATACGCCGTTAGTAAGCGGATGTTATTTATTAAAAACATATACCGCGAATATTTCATAAACAGTGAAATTGGTATTATATATAATATCAATATATATATATATATATATTGGCATATGTATATATTGGAGTTGATTGATTTCCCGTATTTTTTAGCGGATGAGACCCTATTGCGCCGTTATTAAGCGGATAATATTTAATAAGAACATATACCGCGATAATTTCGTACTGGAACGAAATTGGTATTGTGCTGGATGCAGGAAAACAGGTTGGAGGGATCCAACTGGATTCCTCAACAGTTTTTATTTGATTTCAAATATTTTGATATTTGATGGATTTTCATATTGATATATGATATCGTTGTAGTCGTGATTGACTATTTGGTGTGTAGCATCATTGGACCCAAATTTTGGAATTTTAAAATGATTTTAAAGTGATTTTTGAAAATATACTATATTTTTGGAATTGATCTATTTTAAATAAATAAACGTCATAATTTTTAATGTTATAAAAATTATGATTTTTGAGAAAAATAGTTAAAAACTGATTTTTGAGAATATGATGCTAATGATTTTATAAAATAGTTTAATCGGGATTTTAGAATTTATTGTGAAAAGTTTAAATATAGGATTTATAAAATTTAATTATTTTATGAATCGAAATGGTGAAATAATAAAGGAGATTAAAGATGTTTTAAAAGAATAATATAAATTGAATTATATTAAGAGATTTATAAATGGATATTTATAAATTGAAAAATTGACATTATAAAACGAGTTTTTATAAGTGTTTGAATGAAGTGAAAATGAATTTCATTAAAGCATGAAATTTATAGAATTATAAACGGTGAAGTTATAAATAAAATTTATAAATAGTAAGATTTATAAATTTGTGAAGTTATTGAAAGAATAGATTTGGTTGAATAATTGAATCTTATAAGTTATAAGATTTATAATTATGAAGTTCAAAGGAACGATTTTTGCAAATGAATAAATTATAAGTATTTAACTTATAATATGAACTTTTAGTTTATAATCGAGTTATAAACTGAAATAGGTTAATAAAAGAATTTATAAAAAGGAAGCTTTTATGAATAAATAGAAATGGAATTTATAAACGTTGTTTTATAAATTCGCAAATGACTTATTTTGATAAGAAAATTGTTGAAACCTATTAATGGAGTTATATTCACGTTTTTGAATAGTGAATAATCCTTTGAATTAAAATGTATAAAAGGATGAAATGTGTTAACGTAGTATATTCACGTTTTTGAATAGTGAATAAGATGTTAAAGAAATTGTTTTGAATGTGATATTTGAAATAGAATTAAAACGATCTAACGAAGTTTTAAAATGTGTTGAGATTCGAAACCATAGATTTCAACATTTATTGTTGAAATAGACGTTTTCGAGAAATAAAAGGAGATGATGGACTATAACACTGTTGTTATAGTAAATGATTTCCGAAAGGAAATGTTTTGTATAGTATTGGGATTTATATATCTATTTAATTTCGAATCCCTATACTAGTGATTTTGGGTTGTCGTAACGATGTTTTACGCAACATTCGTTTTGGCCCAAATAAATATGTTTATGAGAATGATTTCCTTAAAGAATGAAATATATACTTAATCTCGATTTAAGTATATTGAATATTTTCTAAGTGTTGAAAATAAATAAAATTTGTGAATTACTTATGAATAAATAAGTATGGAAATGTTTTTCCAATATAAAGTGAATATTAGAGAATTTATCTTTTTGAAGATAAATTGAAAATGAATATTATAAATCGAATTGAAGTCGTATATTCATTAATACTTTAGATTATAAATTCACTAAGGAATTTATAAAAGAAAGTGGGATTGGTTTAGAAAAATAAATATTGATTTATTTTTGAAGTATGAAATATTATATCTTGTAGAGATATTTTGGAAAATAAATAAATTGGAAAATTATTTGGAATCTGGTGATGTGTGCATATCCATTGATAGTTCAATAACCGACTATCAATATTTCCCTTTGAATGGGTAATTGATGTGATTTGTTTGAATGTGAATGCTACACTTATTTTTGAATAAGCGCTCACTATTCGGGTTAACCGGGAAAGGACCATGGGGTCGTATAACCCATTCCGAATATGTGATACGTCGTTGTGAATTGCATTGAAGATCGGTGTTGAAGACCCGGTATTTGCGAGAGCGATAGGATGACCTATCGATTGTCTCTGCACTGAGTTGCAACGGTATAGAGACTCCCTAAGTGATGGGAAATCCGATCAGGATTGTGAATATCCGGATTGCAAGGACTTCTTTGTAAGTGCCTTCGGTTTTGTTCGATCCCGGAACAGACTTGTATGGATTGTATGTCTGACATTACAAGTTGAGATATAAAGCCGATTTCTTTCAAATATATTTCTGTTGGTGGCGAAGAATTTATTCTTTTAGCTTAACACCCTTCTCTGAGACGTACGAGCTCAGAGGTTATATAGTTGAAGTTATCAGCGATATATTCCCAATTTGGTAATGTGATATGCTGAGTGATGCTGAAATGATCATTGTGTTGATTATTGTGATAGGATCGTTTATTTGATCGTCTATCTTGGTGATCATTGTGTTGATCATTTGTTGACCCAAAGCATGGCTTTTGTATAAAGTATGTTTTTGTGGACGTGACTTCGTCGAACCTCACACCCCGGAAATGGTCAAAACAGGAAAGATGCGGCAAGGTTATGAGGGGTAGAACCCTTTAGGGTATGTACATTTCCTTCTGGATAGAGGTGGTATCATGGTATGGAGCCCAGATATTAAACCTATGTGGTTACTACGAATTTATTACTTTGTGGTTGTTGGTTTTCGGGATCCCGTGAGAAAGGTCGTTTACGATCGGGGAATGGCGTGCTCGTGTCAGTAGTTACCCAGTTAGGGGTAACCCGGCCTTGTGTTGGCAGAGTTCCGGTTTGGTTCTCGGGGATGTCTTTCCAGAGGCATTCTCATGTGGCAATGGGAAGTTCCTTGGCCTGACCATTTGTTGGAAATCCAAAGAAACAATACGAGACTTGTATGGTATTAGTTGTAGGACCTGCCATTCACTTATGGTGGTCACCACTGTTTGGATGGTAGCTATAGTAGGCATAGTTCGAAATGTCTATGTTTTCTAAGATTTATATTCTACTTTCGAAATGAATTTCCCCTACACTATGCACTAGTAATAATATGAAATGTTATTTTAAATGCGTATCAAGCATCTTTGACTATCATAAGGAGAAATCTCCTCCGATTCTGCGTTTGCATGTGTGTGTGTGCGGGAGGCCTTATGGTAGTCTCATTTTTAAAAGCATTGCGAATTGAAATAAAAATATTCTTCTATTTTGATTTTTAAAGATAAATAAACTGTTTTGAGTTCTCACACCAGTCACATGACTGACTTGGAGTTTATTGTTTTCCTTCCTAAACTCTGGGTGCCCACCAATTTTTACACGGGCAGTCAAGAGTAAGGTTTATCAGGATATTCTGGAATTGCTGGAGGCAAGCTGGATGGCATGGCGTATTACTAGTTTATATAGTATTTCTTTTTCCGCTGCACTATTTGTTGTTGTTGTTGTACACTCTGATGATATGATGTAATGAAATGCATAAAATGTAATAACTGATATAGTTCTTTGTTTAAAGATTATTCATTTATTATTATATATTGTTCCGCTGCGAATTGTGAGATTCTGTTGTTGTTCTGTTTTGTTTCTTCTGTTTTTCTTTTTCTTCTATTTTAAAATTTTCTATCTTCTCTTCTCTCTATTTTAAAATCTTCCATCTTCTTTTCCCTATCTAAATTTTCTCTTCTTTTCTCTCTTTTCTTTTCTTAAAATCTTTTTAAAACCCATAACTATTCGGTTTTTCGGCAAAGAAAAATCGAAGCGTTACATTTGGTATCAGAGCTTATGGTTAAGCGACAACCATGGTTCTGTTGGGTATTATTCATTAGAGATAGAGTCAGTAGTACTCTAGAATGAGTTGAGTGTAATAATAGCTATGAGAGCATATATGTTAGTGAATATAAAATTGTTTTATATTGTGATGATTGGTTTGTTGAGTGGTATATGAACCTTCGTCAGCACGGTCTGGACAACTATGCCGAAGGGGTTTATAAACATTTGAATAGAACAATTCGGCACAATATTGATTTTTAAAATTGGGTAAATGAAATAATTTTACCTTGATTATATTTTATATATAAAGGAATAATTTTTCAAAATTATTAAAGTGTATATAAGTTGATTGTTAGGTTGTTTGAATAATCTAAATAAAAGAATAATTGTATAAGTAAAAAGAATTATAAGAATTGAATTATAATTAAAGTAATTTATAATTGTGAAATAAACTTATATATATGAGAAATGAAACTATATGAATATATTTATGAATATGAGTTGTAAGTAAAAGTGAATTTAAAGTTAAATGAAGTATAGCTTAAGAAATGTTGAATGAAGTTGATTTCGGTATCAAAGTAAATTAATAAAGGTTAATGATAAATGTGAGCTTGAGTTATATAAATAAAATTCAACTTTAGAAATTGAATTGAATTAATGAATTGAATGTTAATCAATTGAATGTGAATTAAGTTGATATGGAATAATGGATATAAGTGTTAATTCATTAAAATCTAATGTTATTGGAAAGTTGAATAGTTGAATAAAAATCAATTTATTAAACCAATTGTAAGCAAAGGAATTTGGTTGTAATGAATATACATTGGTTGTTATATGACTGTTAGTCGATTGTATATAATTCATTAAGTATTAATGAAAGTGAATTAGTGAAATTTAAAGCTATGTAAATTGAATTCAAATTAGAAGCAAATAAATTTGAATGGAATTGAATTTGATTTGGAAGTGAACCAGCTTGAATATGAATTAGTTGAAAATGAATGCTAGTAAATCCAATGTTAATGAATCTAATGTGATTAAATTGAAAACCATTTCATTGAATATTAATGAGAATATAAATGAATATTTATTGGTTATGGATGATAGTTGGTTGATGTTTGCATTTGTTGCTTTAGTTGCATTTGCTATGTTGACATGTATAGTTATTACGTTGCTATATGTTGTATATCAATACTATTATCTATATGCGTGATTCTCATGTTGTTTGTTGACTGTTTAGTAGGTGCGGATCGCGTTTGCTTCGCATTTGGAGCTCGCTTTCGCGCTATATTAGCCGTATATGCTTGCTAATAAAATATAAGGTACATATCTCGGATTAAATACAGTACTTTTACACTTTTTTCCCTTCGGGATGCCTCATTACTTGATGAGATGTATATTTGTGATATATATACTGTCATTTTTTTTTCGGATCGAGCCGCGCAAAGGAGACTATGGCGAATTTTTCCGAAAATTTAAGGCGTTAGAAAAAATTTGAGAAAATTGGAAAGTTTTGAAAACTTTAACTTTGATTTTGGAATTGAAAGTTAAACAATAGTAGTTGTTTTTGAAAAGATAACTAAGTATGATTTGGAAAACTTAGTAAGTATTGTAAGAAGTTTAACTATGAATTTTGGAAAATTAATAAATTCTGTAACTTTTCTTACTTGTTAATTTCGAGGACGAAATTCTTTTAAGTGGGGAAGATTGTAACGACCCAGAATTTTATTTAATTAAAATTTGAATATTTAATTAATTTTGAATATTAATAAGTGAATTTATAAGTCGAATAAATTTTATTTTGAATTATTGGATTTAATTGGATAATTAAATCGATAATTTAATATGTGAAATTATAGAAATAATTGAAAATAGGGTTAAATATGATTGAAAATTATTTGTAAAAATTTATTTTATCATGTTGGAGTTAGAACGATATTTTAGAACTTTTAAAATCGAATTTGAAGTTAATTTGTGAAAATTGAATATTTTAATATTAAAATCGACTAGTAAAAATAGTCAATTTTTGAACAGTCTCATAATTGAACGAAACCAGTTCCATTGGATCCGTAATAGTTAGTTATTACCGGATTTCAAATTTCGGGTCAATCGGAGCTATCGTTTGATCGTGGCAGCTCGAAACGCATCGATTTATTTTTAATTTAAATTTGACGAGTGAAAATAGCCATTTTTCAAAAAGTCTCGGATTTCGACGAAACCAGTTTCATCGGATCCGTAATATGATATTATTGTAAGGTTTCAAATTTCAAGTCGATTGGATTTACCGTTTGTCCGGTACAAATTAAAAAGCCTAGAAATCGACTTAAATCGGTTTAATTTAAATTGAGCGTTTGTGGCCATAACTCGCACATACTTCTGAATTAGCTTCCGAAACCTGTTCCATTGTGTCCGGAACGCGGGATAAACCCTAGGAACGTCAGTTTCGGCACCTAAATCGGAGTTCGGAATTTCCGGATGAATAGTGTCGAACGAAACTCTATAAATACACCACCACTCTTCATAATTTGATAAAAAAAAAATAACTAAAACCCTAATTTTTTAACCCTAGCCGCCACTTATACAACCAAGGGCCAGAAATCATTCTCCTTTCCCCCTCAATCTCTCTCAATCCGTAAAGAATTACGCGAAGTGCTCAACTACAAAGTCGTAGAGCTCGACGAGAGCTTCGATTCCATACGGTGATGATCGGAAACGGAGCAACGTAGGAGGAGCTATGTGGGGCCGAACCTGCAGATTTTCGCACGCAATTCCATGCAAATGGGGGGGCCGAACTCAAGGGGGAGGCAGGCGTGGGTAGAGGGGGTGTTGTGCTTCGAGATGGCGGTGGTTTGATCGAGTTTCATCGAGTTTTGGAGTTGCAAATTGAAACCCTAGTGATTGAGGAGTGGGTTCTATGGTGCGGCTATTTCCTGTAGGTATGCGTGAATTGGAGAAGAAGCAAAGCACGGTGGAGATGAGGAGATGTAGGATCTTGTGGCCAGAAACTAGTGTAGGTTAAAAAATTATTGTAAATTGTTTATAAAGATTAGTGTAAACTTCAATAATTCATAACTTTTCCATACGAGGTCGAAAACGCGCGAAACCAGTTGCGTTGGAATCGTATGGACGAGCACTACGCGATGGAGTAGGTTTGGAGTCATTTGGAGTTAGTGAGAATTTTGGGTAAAATTAAACGTCCGTTTAATTTTATTCGAAATAAATCGCTAAAACGAAATAAAATCAAGGTGAGAACTTCTCACTCAATCGAATCAATTTCGATTTTATTTTAAATAGTTAGATTTAAAATATTTGAATGCATGTTTGAATGTTGATTGATATCTATTGATTGTTAAAATAGACATTATACGCCGTTAGTAAGCGGATGTTATTTATTAAAAACATATACCGCGAATATTTCATAAACAGTGAAATTGGTATTATATATAATATCAATATATATATATATATATATATATTGGCATATGTATATATTGGAGTTGATTGATTTCCCGTATTTTTTAGCGGATGAGACCCTATTGCGCCGTTATTAAGCGGATAATATTTAATAAGAACATATACCGCGATAATTTCGTACTGGAACGAAATTGGTATTGTGCTGGATGCAGGAAAACAGGTTGGAGGGATCCAACTGGATTCCTCAACAGTTTTTATTTGATTTCAAATATTTTGATATTTGATGGATTTTCATATTGATATATGATATCGTTGTAGTCGTGATTGACTATTTGGTGTGTAGCATCATTGGACCCAAATTTTGGAATTTTAAAATGATTTTAAAGTGATTTTTGAAAATATACTATATTTTTGGAATTGATCTATTTTAAATAAATAAACGTTATAATTTTTAATGTTATAAAAATTATGATTTTTGAGAAAAATAGTTAAAAACTGATTTTTGAGAATATGATGCTAATGATTTTATAAAATAGTTTAATCGGGATTTTAGAATTTATTGTGAAAAGTTTAAATATAGGATTTATAAAATTTAATTATTTTATGAATCGAAATGGTGAAATAATAAAGGAGATTAAAGATGTTTTAAAAGAATAATATAAATTGAATTATATTAAGAGATTTATAAATGGATATTTATAAATTGAAAAATTGACATTATAAAACGAGTTTTTATAAGTGTTTGAATGAAGTGAAAATGAATTTCATTAAAGAATGAAATTTATAGAATTATAAACGGTGAAGTTATAAATAAAATTTATAAATAGTAAGATTTATAAATTTGTGAAGTTATTGAAAGAATAGATTTGGTTGAATAATTGAATCTTATAAGTTATAAGATTTATAATTATGAAGTTCAAAGGAACGATTTTTGCAAATGAATAAATTATAAGTATTTAACTTATAATATGAACTTTTAGTTTATAATCGAGTTATAAACTGAAATAGGTTAATAAAAGAATTTATAAAAAGGAAGCTTTTATAAATAAATAGAAATGGAATTTATAAACGTTGTTTTATAAATTCGCAAATGACTTATTTTGATAAGAAAATTGTTGAAACCTATTAATGGAGTTATATTCACGTTTTTGAATAGTGAATAATCCTTTGAATTAAAATGTATAAAAGGATGAAATGTGTTAACGTAGTATATTCACGTTTTTGAATAGTGAATAAGATGTTAAAGAAATTGTTTTGAATGTGATATTTGAAATAGAATTAAAACGATCTAACGAAGTTTTAAAATGTGTTGAGATTCGAAACCATAGATTTCAACATTTATTGTTGAAATAGACGTTTTCGAGAAATAAAAGGAGATGATGGACTATAACACTGTTGTTATAGTAAATGATTTCCGAAAGGAAATGTTTTGTATAGTATTGGGATTTATATATCTATTTAATTTCGAATCCCTATACTAGTGATTTTGGGTTGTCGTAACGATGTTTTACGCAACATTCGTTTTGGCCCAAATAAATATGTTTATGAGAATGATTTCCTTAAAGAATGAAATATATACTTAATCTCGATTTAAGTATATTGAATATTTTCTAAGTGTTGAAAATAAATAAAATTTGTGAATTACTTATGAATAAATAAGTATGGAAATGTTTTTCCAATATAAAGTGAATATTAGAGAATTTATCTTTTTGAAGATAAATTGAAAATGAATATTATAAATCGAATTGAAGTCGTATATTCATTAATACTTTAGATTATAAATTCACTAAGGAATTTATAAAAGAAAGTGGGATTGGTTTAGAAAAATAAATATTGATTTATTTTTGAAGTATGAAATATTATATCTTGTAGAGATATTTTGGAAAATAAATAAATTGGAAAATTATTTGGAATCTGGTGATGTGTGCATATCCATTGATAGTTCAATAACCGACTATCAATATTTCCCTTTGAATGGGTAATTGATGTGATTTGTTTGAATGTGAATGCTACACTTATTTTTGAATAAGCGCTCACTATTCGGGTTAACCGGGAAAGGACCATGGGGTCGTATAACCCATTCCGAATATGTGATACGTCGTTGTGAATTGCATTGAAGATCGGTGTTGAAGACCCGGTATTTGCGAGAGCGATAGGATGACCTATCGATTGTCTCTGCACTGAGTTGCAACGGTATAGAGACTCCCTAAGTGATGGGAAATCCGATCAGGATTGTGAATATCCGGATTGCAAGGACTTCTTTGTAAGTGCCTTCGGTTTTGTTCGATCCCGGAACAGACTTGTATGGATTGTATGTCTGACATTACAAGTTGAGATATAAAGCCGATTTCTTTCAAATATATTTCTGTTGGTGGCGAAGAATTTATTCTTTTAGCTTAACACCCTTCTCTGAGACGTACGAGCTCAGAGGTTATATAGTTGAAGTTATCAGCGATATATTCCCAATTTGGTAATGTGATATGCTGAGTGATGCTGAAATGCTCATTGTGTTGATTATTGTGATAGGATCGTTTATTTGATCGTCTATCTTGGTGATCATTGTGTTGATCATTTGTTGACCCAAAGCATGGCTTTTGTATAAAGTATGTTTTTGTGGACGTGACTTCGTCGAACCTCACACCCCGGAAATGGTCAAAACAGGAAAGATGCGGCAAGGTTATGAGGGGTAGCACCCTTTAGGGTATGTACATTTCCTTCTGGATAGAGGTGGTATCATGGTATGGAGCCCAGATATTTAACCTATGTGGTTACTACGAATTTATTACTTTGTGGTTGTTGGTTTTCGGGATCCCGTGAGAAAGGTCGTTTACGATCGGGGAATGGCGTGCTCGTGTCAGTAGTTACCCTGTTAGGGGTAACCCGGCCTTGTGTTGGCAGAGTTCCGGTTTGGTTCTCGGGGATGTCTTTCCAGAGGCATTCTCATGTGGCAATGGGAAGTTCCTTGGCCTGACCATTTGTTGGAAATCCAAAGAAATAATACGAGACTTGTACGGTATTAGTTGTAGGACCTGCCATTCACTTATGGTGGTCACCACTGTTTGGATGGTAGCTATAGTAGGCATAGTTCGAAATGTCTATGTTGGCTAAGATTTATATTCTACTTTCGAAATGAATTTCCCCTACACTATGCACTAGTAATAATATGAAATGTTATTTTAAATGCGTATCAAGCATCTTTGACTATCATAAGGAGAAATCTCCTCCGATTCTGCGTTTGCATGTGTGTGTGTGCGGGAGGCCTTATGGTAGTCTCATTTTTAAAAGCATTGCGAATTGAAATAAAAATATTCTTCTATTTTGATTTTTAAAGATAAATAAACTGTTTTGAGTTCTCACACCAGTCACATGACTGACTTGGAGTTTATTGTTTTCCTTCCTAAACTCTGGGTGCCCACCAATTTCTACACGGGCAGTCAAGAGTAAGGTTTATCAGGATATTCTGGATATTCTGGAATTGCTGGAGGCAAGCTGGATGGCATGGCGTATTACTAGTTTATATAGTATTTCTTTTTCCGCTGCACTATTTGTTGTTGTTGTTGTACACTCTGATGATATGATGTAATGAAATGCATAAAATGTAATAACTGATATAGTTCTTTGTTTAAAGATTATTCATTTATTATTATATATTGTTCCGCTGCGAATTGTGAGATTCTGTTGTTGTTCTGTTTTGTTTCTTCTGTTCCGTCCTATTTTCTTCTGTTTTTCTTTTTCTTCTATTTTAAAACGTTCTATGTTCTCTATTCTCTTTTCTTTCTATTTTTCAAATTTCTATTTTCTTTTCCTCTCCATCTTCTACCTTTTTCTCTTTTCTTTTCATAAATTCTTTTTAAAAAAACCCTCAGTGTTCGGTTTTCCGTCGTTCGATTCCTCGGCAGTCGATAAAGTGAGTGTCGATGTCGAATTTTCGGAAGACGAAGAATCGTATCCTGACAGTGTGCCTCCGAAGAGTTGTGCCTCCGAGGAGGGCTTTTTCACGTTCCAACACCTGAAAGTTTTATTTCAATCTCTGTGAAACGTGTGCCTCCGAAGAGGTCTTTCTGTTCGATTGTGCCTCCGGGAGGAGGTCTTTTCATTTTTGCCTCTGGGAAGAGGTCTTTTTTGTTTCTGCCTCTGGGAAGAGGTCTTTTTGTTTTGTTGTGCCTCTGGGAAGAGGTCTTTTTTGTTTCTGCCCCTTGGGAGAGGCTTTTATTTTTCCCTGTTCTCTGGGAAGCGGGCCTCCGAAGAGGGCTTTTCACATTTCATTTCACGGGAGTGTATCGACCGATCACGATGAAATGTGTGCCTTTGAGTAGGGTTACTACCTGGAAGTTTGGAGTTTCTTTCTCTCGGATTGACGGATTCATGGGAGTGTATCGACCGATTATTCCACAACTTTGTATCGAGAAAGATCTCTCTTTTTCTGGTTGGCTCGCTCGAGGTCTTTTATCATTTCAACTGTGGTGAAATGGGCCTCCGAAGAGGGCTTTTCACGTTTCAACACCTGGAAGTTTTATTTCAATCTCGGTGAAACGTGTGCCTCTGAGTAGGGCTTTTGCCTAGAAGTTTGGAGTTTCTTTCTCTCGGTTGGACGGATTCACGGGAGTGTATCGACCGATCATTCCGCAACTTTGTATCGAGAAAGATCTCTCTTTTTCTAGCTAGGCCCGCTCGAGGTCTTTATCCTCCGAAGAGTTGTGCCTCCGAAGAGGGCTTGTGCCTCCGAAGAGGTCTTTTGCTGATTGATGCTTGCTCGCCCATGTCTCTTTGCCATCTATTCATGTTGGCGATCCCCGTTGTCTTGTGCAAGTGTCATCACTTTTTAGTTGCCAATAATTTCCCTTATCCAAAGAAATATACTTCATAGTTAAGCGAGTTGGTGGTGGTAGACACAGGCTATTTAACTGGTTGTTTGTTTGTTCAAACATCTGCAGTTAGTTAGAAATGGTCCACTTCCATCCACATTGCTAACTTTTGTTCGAAGCACTTCTTTTGTAGGATTTGAGTGTGGAAATTTTGAATGGCTTAGTGTTTGCTTGCTGAATGATGTCGGAGATCGCTTAGTCTTGCGATGGGTAAGCTTTGTTTTTGTGGCCTGCATTATTAAATCGACATTTTAGTGACACAGTTAACGTATTTTATATGTCGAAATAAAACAAAGAAGTTTATAATAGTAAAGAACATAAGATTTATAGTGGTTCGGCCAAAAGTTGGGCCCACATCCACTTTATAGCTTTTCATTATTCACTTGCTTTACAATTGCTTTCAATACAAGAATCATATATTCATAATTCTTTTACAACATTTCAGCAATGTTTTCAAGTAAAATAGGGACCCAAATGATTGCTGTTCCAAGCTCTTGGGATTGGTTTTCCTTCGACAGTTGTGAGTTTGAATGTGCCATCAAGAAGCTTTGCGCCAATAACATATGGTCCTTCCCAGTTTGGCCCAAACACACCTATGGCTGTCATAATTCTCTTCAGGACTAAGTCCCTAACTTCAAAGCCGCGCTGACGAACTTTGGAATTGAAGTGCCTGGCTATTCTTTGCTGGTGAGCTGCAATTCTAAACCTTGCCTCTTCTCTTCTTTCATCGAGGAGGTCAAGTGCTTCCAGTTGCAATTTTTCATTCTTACTTTGATCAAAATGGATCCTTCTGTGTGAGGGGACTTCAGTTTCCACTGGAATCATTGCTTCTGATCCGTATGCCAATGAAAATTGAGTATGCCCAGTCGCAGTTTTTTGAGTGGTCCTGTATGCCCATAGTGCAAGCGGTAACTTGTCGACCCAACCACCTTTTGCTTTTTCCAGCTTCTTTTTGATGGTTGACTTGATGATTTTGTTTACTGCTTCCACTTGTCCGTTTGCCTGCGGATGAGCCACTGCTGAGAAGCTTTTTCGGATCTTGAATCGTTTACAAAAATCTTGGAACTCCTCACTTTCAAACCGAGTACCATTGTCTGTGATTATCTTCTGAGGCACACCATACCTGCAAATGATATTTTTAGTCACAAAACTTATCATTTTCTTAGAGGTAATAGTGGCCAATGGTTCGGCCTCAGCCCATTTAGTAAAATAATCAACAGCAACGATAGCATATTTAATCCCTGATTTGGCAGTCGGCAAAGGCCCAATGAGATCTATTCCCCAGATGGCAAACGGCCATGGAATGACCATTTGTGTTAGCTCAGTGGAAGGTGTTCTTGAAATTTTAGCGAATCTCTGGCATTTATCACACTTTTGGGAATAGTCAGCAGCATCCTGATTAATTTCTGGCCAAAAGTATCCATAACGGAGGATTTTCTTTGCTAAAGTTTGACCACCTGTATGATCCCCCCATTCCCCTCCGTATACTTCAGTTAGAATTGTCTTAGCTTCTTCCTTTGTCACACATCGGAGTAATGGCATTGGAAATCCTTGTCTGTACAAGCGACCATCTTGAACTATATATCTAGAGGCTTTCCTCATCAGCTTTTGTCGTTCTTTTGAATTTTCTGGCAGAGAACCATTGAGTAGATATTCAAGTATCGGAGTCATCCATGATTCTTGCTCTTGGGATACATTCATAATCCAATCAACATCCATTTCGTCTGTGCTTGGAGCTGACAAGACTTCGACGGGAACTAACCCCAACAGTTGAGATTCACCAGTACTTGAATACTTCGCGAGAGAATCCGCCTTCATATTTTCTTCTCGGGGGATATGGTTTATTGAATAACGGTCAAAATCTTGATGGAGCTCCCAGGCCTTTGATAAATAGGCTGGTAAATTCCCTCCTTTAGCTTGAAATTCCTTCTTGACTTGACAAACAATAAGTTGAGAATCACTGAAGATATGCAATGCCTTGATGTTTAGTTCTTTAGAGATCTTTAAACCAGTTATGAGAGCTTCGTATTCAGCTTCATTATTTGTCGAAGGGAATTCTAGTCTCAATGCATAACATAGCGATCGCCCTTCTGGGGTTTCAAGGACAACCCCGGCTCCAGAACAGTAATCATTCCTTGCGCCATCGACGTACAATTTCCATTGGATTGGGATGCTATTAGTAGCTTCCTCCTCACTATCACCCTTATCCGTGCATTCCGCAATGAAATCTGCCAAAGCTTGTCCATTGATTGCTTTTCGGGGATGGTAAGTGATGTCATATTGACTGAGTTCAATATTCCATTTCAAAAGACGGCCCGAAGTCTCTGGACGGAATAGGACTTGGTTTAGAGGTTGATCAGTGAGGACTTTGATGGGATGAGCTTGGAAATACGGCCTCAATTTTCTTGATGCGATCAACAAACAATAGGCGAGCTTTTCCAATCTTGAATAGTTCATCTCTGCCCCAGTGAATCTTTTGCTGATATAATAGACTGGGCGTTGGATCCTTGTGTCTTCCCGTACCAACACTGCACTGAGAGCATGAGACGAAATTGCCAAATATACGAAGAGATCTTCACCACTGTCGGGCTTTGAAAGTATCGGAGGCACTTCCGTATGACGAACCAACTCATCAAATGCTTTCTGACAATCAGGAGTCCACTCAAAGTTTTTTCTTCCTTTCTTCAGAGCATCAAAGAATGGAATGCATTTGTCAGTAGCTTTGGAAATGAACCGACTCAAGGTAGCAACCTTTCCATTGAGACTTTGCAATTCCTTCTTCGTTCTAGGAGCCTTGACTTCTCTCAGAGCGGTGATGTGAGCTGGATTGGCTTCAATGCCCCTAGCGCTCACAATGAAACCCAAAAACTTTCCGGACTCCACTCCAAATGAACATTTCAAGGGATTAAGCTTCATTCTGTACTTGCGGAGTACTGCAAACATCTCTGCAGGTGATCCATATGGTCCACTGCTTTCTTAGACTTTACTAGCATATCATCAACATAAACTTCCATTGTCTTGCCAATCTGTGGTTTAAACATGGCATTAACAAGCCTTTGGTAAGTTGCCCCTGCATTCTTGAGTCCAAAAGGCATGACCTTGTAGCAGTAGAGTCCAACATTTGTAATGAAGCTCGTATCCTTGATCTGGCTCATGCATCATAATCTGGTTATATCCGGAGTATGCATCCATAAAAGATAACAATTCATGTCCTGTCGTGCCATCCACCAACTGATCGATCCTGGGCAGCGGGAAACAGTCTTTGGGGGCAGGCTTTGTTCAGATCTGAAAAATCAATGCACACTCTCCACTTTCCTTTAGCTTTCTTAACCAGCACTGGATTTGAGACCCAATTTGGATAAGTAGATTCTCTAATGAAATCGTTCTCCATGAGCCGATCAACTTCTTCTTTCAATGCTGTCGTCCTCTCAGGACCCTGAGTTCTTCTCTTATGTTTCACAGGTGTAAACTTTGGATCAATGTTCAGAGTGTGTACTGCAATCTCTGGGGATATTCCACACATGTCAGCATGAGTCCAAGCGAATACATCCAAATTAGCCTTCAAAAATGAAATCAGAACATTCTGAACATTCGGATTGAGTTGTGAACCCACATTAAGCACTTTGTTTGGGTCCTTTGGGTCAACAGGCACCGGTACTGTTACCTCTACTGGTACCACTCTATTCTCCCCTGCACTGGCTTTCCTTGGACCCATCTCTCTTCGTGCCCCAATACATTCACCAGTGCAGGGTCCACCCTGTAATTACTATAAGGTTGGTTCTTTGATGCGGTCTGGAATCGCCGCACCTTTTGCCATCTCTCTCTTCCTGGATTCTCACAATTCTGCAAAATAACATTCTCGCCCCGCATCTTGGTCTCCCTTAATCACACCAACCAGTTATCTGTGGGGAATTTTAGAGTCAAGCACCATGGGGCAAGAACAGCTTTGAATGCAGCAAGAGTTGGTCGGCCTAAAAAGGCGTTGTAAGCAGAGAATTCTTCAAAAATTATAAAGGTTTGCTTTCGAGCCACCTTCCTCAGCCCCTTTCCGAGTTCTACAAACAAATCAATGGTCCCAATCGGCTGTTTGGGTTCTCCAGCAAACCCAGCAATCTTAAGTGACGAAGCTTGAACGTCAGCCATTGGAATTTTCATTTGATCGAAGGTCTTCTTGAAGAGGATGTTGCATGAAGCTCCACAATCAACTAGAACACTTCTCACAGTTGCCGGCCCAATACCAGCGGACACGACCAAAGGATCTATGGTCGGAGCCTCAATACCCAAAGAATCCCTGGCACTGAACACGATATCATCTGTGGAAGTCTTTTGTTGCTTTAAAGGCGCATCATTCTCTAAGACAAAAACATTCTCTTCAGCCGGTACATGCCTCAAGGCCCGAGCATACCTTTCCATTTCGCCCCAGCTTTTGCCTGCTGGGTGAGGTCCTCCAGTTATTATGTTGATAACATGTCTTTCTGATTCATGTTCCACGGCTTTCTCATTTGAGGCAGGACGGTGAGCGGGAACTTGTTGTCCTTGAGTTGACGAGGCTGGGGCATTTCTGTTCCTTTTCACATACTGCTGGAGTTTGTTTTCCTTCAAGAGTTGTTCGATTACCTCTTTCAACTGATGGCATTCGTTGGTGTCATGGCCGGGCTGGTTGTGGAACCGGCAGAACCTTCCACTTTTTTCCATCTTAATCGCAACTCTCATTTTAGGCGGTGCTGGATAATTGACATCATCTTTGGTTGCAAAGTAGATGTTTTCAGGGGTATCAGTCAAGGGTGTGAAATTGAAAGAACGGCCTTTCTTAGCGTCTCCTTGTTTCTTTCCACCATCGTTTCCCCTTTTCTGAATGCTAGGCTCTTACTTGTTCGAAGCAGCGCCACTGTTCCCTGCTTCCGCTGATACCACTTTAGCCGGTGTTTGAAGGCTTTCCAAGCGCATGAATTCATCCGCTTTCTTGTAGAATTTGTCAAGTGAATTTGGTTCTTTCATTTTCAACCATTTTCCAAATTCACTCGATTTGTCAATCGCCCTCATCAAGTATGTCAGGACCATGCGTGGCTCAGCATTATCTACCTCGGCCAATGCTATGTTAAAGCGATTCAAGAACAACCTGATAGATTCTCCCGGATTTTGCTCTAGACTTGACAGCGACATTATGTCCTTTGCTTTAGAAGCATACAATCGAAATTGCTCCTTGAACTTCCTGGTCAAATCGGAGAATTGATCGATGGACCTGACCGGTAGCTTCGTAAACCACAATAGAGCTACACCTTCTAGATAAACCGGGAAGTATCGACATTTAATTTCATCAGACGCTTTGGCACCTGTCATATGCCAGTCGTATTTATACAGAAACTCGTTTGGATCACTTGTCCCCTTGTAAGCCGGGATAGTAGGGGAACGAATTTCCTTGGGAATTCTGCCTTCAAATCCTTTCAGTGAATGGAGTTTTGCTTAGAGCAAATCCCCACTCTTTCTCATCTTCATCTCTTCGCATACTTTCCTTCATGATTTGACGAACCATACCCGAAAAATACTCTTCATCATTTAGAGGCTCTGGAGGGCACACATCGGCCACTCTCTCTGAATTCAGCCTTGACAATCGTTCACGAAGGGTCGACTGCAGCCCTGATCCTCCAGCTTGAAGAGGAGTCCTTTCTACAGGGTCTGCAGCTCTTTGAGAAATGTTCCCTTCAACATCTTGAACTCCCGCAGTAGGGTTCCCATCATTGTTAACAGGTTGACGATTTTCCCCTAGTAGATCATTCAACTTACTCAAGATCAGGGCATTCTGGGCTTCCAACTGCGCATTCTGAGCATTCAATTGCTGATTCAATCCCAAAACTACGGCATCCAATTCTGCTCGTGTAACTCCAGCAGTTGGAGCTGCTTGACTTGGAGGAGGAGAGGTAGCGGTATTCTCTTGAACATTGTCGGATCTTACAGAACTTCGTTTTCTCCCAGGAGCCATTATTTCCAATAAACTTCTGGTTTTAAAAGAAATTCTTTCAACAATCCTTTGCGGAGCAATAGTGGAAATTTCTTGAGTTCGATTCTCAGTGAAAGCACCAAAAATGTTAACGTAAAAATCAGACGCTAACACCCCGGTGTAGATTAAAGTTGAGCGAAAGAACCACCCATGAGCACGGGAACTAAAGAACAAGTAGAGTGTTAACTCCTTCTCGGTTTCGACTTAGCAACTCAAAGGGATGCCGACCTACGGCTTAAAAGAGTTACCGACCTAACAGGTTTGAGAGGCATACCGACCTAACCGCCTTAAAAGAGTGCCGACCTAAGACCCAAAAGGATGCCGACTTAAGGCTAAGGTGGGTTACCGATCATATATGGAAGCCGACCTAAGGCCTAAGAGGGATACTGACTTAAGGGTAAACAGCTGCCGACCTAACGCTTTAGCAAGGTTGCCGACCCAACTGTCTAAAATAAGGTAGCTACCGACCTAACGTGGGTACTGGCCTAAGTCTCAGAGGATGCCGACTTAACAGGAAGGCCGACCTAAGGCCTAAAAGAGATGCCGACTTAATGGCTTAACCAAGTTACCGATCTAATGCTTTGCCAAGCTACCGACCTAAAATAGTTGCCGACTTAAGTCACAGCCAACCTAGGACCAATGTTAACTCGTTCACGACTCAAGTAAAGGAAGACAAGTTCAATGCAGCTACTCGGCGCAGCAGCCGCTTAACTCGTGCACGATCCAGTTGCCAGTTAACTCGTTCACGGCTCACGACCTAACTTGAGTCGTCAACCACCTAAAGCTACTAAATGCAAGCCCGATGTCGGGTTACTGAGATAAGGCTGTGTTGACTCGGGGGCGACCTGGGACTTGTACAAATGAGCCTAGGTGAAACCATGGAGGGGTCAGATGAGTCGGCCGCGATTTGCCTTAGACCGGCCACAACTAACCTTGGATAGTTCACGGCTTACGACCTAAGGGGTGGGATTTTCCCTATAAATACCAACCCACCTCAAGCATGAAAAGGACCTTTTGGGCCAATCACTTCAAGCTCCAATACTCTGCTGAATTCTCAACTCACCCGACACTTCAAATTCGAAAGGCATCTCGACTAACTTCAAGGGAAAATCTAACGCAATCTACATGGATTCGAAGAATTCTTCTCTACCAAAGTTCTAGTTGTTTGTCTCGTCATAATTGTAATTGAAGATTGTTGTAAAGTTGTAATCGGTTTAGCAATAAAGAGAATTAAAGTGGACGTAGGCTTGCCTTGAGCCGAACCACTATAAAATCGTTGTTATTCACTGCTTTTTTTGTGATTTTCTGCTTATACTCTGTTCCCGAATCATCGGGTGGTGCTTTCACGACTACACTTTATACACCGGGGTGTTAGCGTTAATATTTTTGGTGCTTTCACTGAGAATTGAACTCAGGAAAATTATCATCATTGCTCCACGAAAGTTTGTTGAAGTAACTTCTCTGAAGACTAGAAGCTTATCTGAAATCATGGCTCCGGGGAGAAAGAGTAGATCTGTTAGATCTGGAAATGTTCAAGAGGGAAACTCCGCTTCCCCAATATCTAATCAAGCCACTCCACCTGTTGGGGTTACAAAAGCGGAGTTGGATGTTGTAATCTTAGGGCTGAACCAGCAGATAAATGCCCAAAGTGCACAATTGGAGGCTCAGAATGTCCAAAATGCCCTAATTTTGAATAAGTTGAATGACTTGCTTGGAGTAAACCGTCCACCAACGGGTAATGAAAGGAACTTTGCTGGCAACATTCATGAGGATGAAGAAAGAAACATTCCTGAGAGGGCTGCCAGCCCCTTTGAGCGGACATTTCCTGAAGTTGGTGGATCTGAAGCTCGAAATGATGGGGGGTATCTTTCTGAAATGGTTCGACAAATCATGAAAGAAAGCATGCAAAGGAATGAAGATGAGAAGGAATGGGGTTTCGCTCCAAGTAAAATCCCGTTTACCGAAAGAATCTTAAAGGCTGAGTTCCCAATGAAGTTCGTCGCTCCAACTATCCCAGCTTACAAAGGAACAAGTGATCCGAACGAATTCTTGTATAAGTATGATTAGCACATGACAGGTGCCAGAGCTTCTGATGAAATAAAGTGTCGATATTTTCCTGTATATTTGGAAGGTGTAGCTCCGCTTTGGTTCACCAAGCTACCAATTCCGTCTATAGATCAGTTTTCTGACCTAACCCGAAAATTCAAGGAGCAGTTCAGACTATACGCTTCAAAAGCCAAAGATATCATGTCGTTGTCAAGTTTAGAACAGAATCCATGGGAAACTATCAGATCTTTCTTGAATCGCTTTAATATAGCGCTGGCCGAGGTAGACAATGCAGAACCACGAATGATCTTGACCTATCTGATGAGGGCCATTGACAAGTCGAGCGAATTTGTAAAATGGCTTAACATGAAGGAGCCAAATTCCCTTGAAAAATTCTACAAGAAAGCAGATGAGTTCATACGCCTGGAAAGCCGTCCGGTACCGGTAAAGGCAGCATTGGAAAAAGCTGAAGATAACGTTGTTGTTCCACGCAAAAATGAATCCGTAGGACAGAAAAGGGAAAATAACGATGGGAAGAAACAGAAAAATCTGAAGAAGTCTCGTTCCTTCAAGCCATCAGAATATACCCCTTTATCAGATACGCCGGAGCGTATTTACCTTGCCACTAGAGATTCTGTTGATTATCCTAAACCTCCCGTTCTGAGAACCGGGAAAAAAGCTGTACAAAGCGGAAAGTTTTGCCGCTTCCATAATCAACCCGGTCATGATACCGATGAATGCCGCCAATTGAAAATTTTGATTGAAGAATTGATAAGGGAAAACAAGCTGCAACAATTTGTGGAAAAGAATAGCAGCAATCCCGCTTCGACTAGTCAGGGGCAACGAGCTCCTGCTCATCAACCCAGGACAAGTGAGAAGACTGCAGGGCATGAATCCAGAAGGCCTGTTATCAATGTCATTACGGGAGGACCTCACCCAGCAGGCAGGAGCTGGGGTGAGATGGAAAGGTATACCCAAGCTTTGAAGTATGTACCGACCGAGGAAGATGTATTTGTTTTGGAAGGTGCTATGCCCCTGAAGCAACAAAAAACTTTCAATGATGATATTGTGTTCAGAGCCAGGGATTCCACAGGTATTGAAGCTCCTACCTTGGACCCCTTAGTCATCTCGGCTGGTATCGGGCCAGCTATTGTCAGAAGAGTTCTCATTGATTGTGGCGCGTCCTGCAATATCCTCTTCAAGAAAACATTCGACCAAATGAAGATCCCTATGGCTGATGTGCAAGCCTCATCGCAGAAAATCGCTGGCTTCACTGGGGAGCCAAAACAGCCGATAGGAACCATTGATTTGCTTGTAGAACTTGGAGATGGAGAAAGAAAAGTGGTCCGGAAGCAAACTTTTGTGATTGTCGACGAGTTTTCTGCTTATAATGCTTTCCTTGGCCGTCCAACTCTCGCAGCATTCAAAGCTGTTCTGGCCCCATGGTGCCTCACCATTAAATTTCCCACAGATAATGGAGTGGGAGTTATAAAAGGGCATCAAAATGTTGGGCGGGAGTGTTATCTGACACAGCTACGAGAAACAAGGAAAAGAGAAATGGGAAAGGATGCGGCAACCCCAGTCCGCATCAAAGAACCAGCCTTGTAGCAATTACAGGGCGGACCCTGCACTGGCGAGCACAGCGGAGCACGGAAAGAGATGGATCCTAGGAAAGCCAGTGCAGGGGAGAATAGAGTGGTACCAGTGGAAACGACAATACCAGTACCTGTTGACCCAAAGGACCCAAACAAGGTGTTGAATGTGGGTTCACAACTTAATGTGTCAATTCAGAATATCTTAATATCTTTTTTAAAGGCAAATTTGGATGCTTTTGCGTGGACTCATGCCGATATGTGCGGAATATCCCCAGAAGTTGCAGTACACGCCCTGAATATTGATCCAAAATTTACACCTGTGAAGCAGAAAAGGAGAACTCAAGGTCCAGAAAGGTCAGCAGCGTTAAAAGAAGAAGTTGATCGGCTCATAGAGAATAACTTTATCAAAGAATCTACCTATCCGAATTGGGTTTCAAATCCAGTGCTGGTTAAGAAAGCCAACGGAAAATGGAGAGTGTGCATCGATTTTTCAGATCTAAACAAGGTCTGCCCCAAAGACTGCTTCCCATTACCCAGGATCGATCAACTGGCAGATGGAACAGCGGGACACGAATTGTTATCTTTTATGGATGCCTACTCTGGATATAACCAGATCATGATGATTGAGCCAGATCAGGAGGACACGAGCTTTATCACCGACGTTGGTCTTTACTGCTACAGAGTTGTGCCCTTCGGGCTGAAGAATGCAGGGGCAACATACCAAAGACTTGTTAATGCTATGTTCAAACCGCAATTGGGCAAGACTATGGAAGTCTACGTCGATGACATGTTAGTAAAGTCGAAGAAAGCAGTGGATCACATAGAACACTTAGCAGACATGTTCGCAGTCCTCCGAAAATACGGAATGAAGCTCAACCCTTTAAAATGTTCATTTGGAGTGGAATCCGAAAAGTTTTTAGGTTTCATCGTGAGCGCTAGGGGAATTGAGGCTAGTCCAGCTCAAATTACCGCCTTAAAGGAAGTCAAAGCTCCTAGAATGAAGAAGGAATTGCAAAGTCTCAATGGAAAAGTTGCCGCCTTGAGTCGGTTCATTTCCAAAGCCACAGATAAATGCATCCCATTCTTTGACGCCCTAAAGAAAGGAAAGAAAAACTTCGATTGGACTCCCGAATGCCAAAAAGCCTTTGATGAATTGATTCGCCATATGGAAACTCCTCCAATACTTTCTAGGCCTGGCGATGGCGAGAATCTTCTTATATACTTGGCAGTATCATCTCATGCTTTAAGTGCAGCGCTGATACGAGAAGACAAGAGGATTCAACATCCAGCTTACTATATCAGCAAAAGACTCACTGGGGCAGAGATGAATTACTCTAAGTTGGAAAAACTCGCCTATTGCCTACTGATTGCATCCAGGAAGTTGAGGCAATACTTCCAAGCTCATCCTATCAGAGTCCTCACTGATCAACCTTTAAAGCAAGTCATGTTTCGCCCTGAGACTTCGGGTCGTCTTCTAAAGTGGAATATTGAACTCGGTCAATATGACATCACTTATCATCCCCGAAAAGCAATCAACGGACAAGCTTTAGCGGATTTCATCGCAGAATTCACAGATAAGGGTAAAAGTGAGGAGGAAACGATCGACGATTCCCCAATCCAATGGAAGTTATATGTCGATGGCGTGAGAAACGACTACTGTTCTGGAGCCGGAGTTGTACTTGAGACCCCTGAAGGTCGATCATTATGATATGCACTAAGATTGGAATTTCCTTCAACAAACAATGAAGCAGAATACGAAGCCCTTATTGCTGGCTTAAGGATTGCTAAAGAACTAAACATCCGAGCGTTACAGATCTTCAGTGATTCTCAGCTTATTGTATGCCAAGTCAAGAAGGAATTCCAAGCGAAAGAGGGAAATCTGCCCGCCTACTTGTCAAAGGCTTGGGAACTCCTGGGTGATTTCGATCATTACATGATAAGTCATATTCCTCGAGAAGAAAACACGAAAGCAGATTCTCTCGCAAAGTACTCTAGCACAGGTGAAGCTCAAGTTCTGGGGTTGACTCCAGTGGAGGTCCTGTCGGCTCCGAGCATTGATGAGATGGATATTGATTGGATGATGAGCGTGTCTCAAGAGCAAGAATCATGGATGACTCCAATAACAGAATATCTGCTCAATGGCTATTTACCGGAAAATTCAAAAGAACGAAAGAAGCTACTGAGAAAAGCCTCTCACTATATAGTCCAGGATGGCCAGTTATACAGACGGGGATTCTCAATGCCGTTACTTCGATGTGTATCCAGGGAAGAGTCCAAAATAATCCTAACTGAGGTGCATGGGGGAGAATGTGGTGATCATTTAGGTGGTCAAACTTTAGCGAAAAAGATTCTCCGATACGGATATTTTTGGCCAGAAATTAATCGAGATGCAGCAGACTATTCCCGAAAATGTGACAGATGCCAAAGATTCGCCAAAATTCCTAGAGCTCCTTCCACTGAACTCACACAGATGGTCAGTCCATGGCCGTTTGCAATATGGGGGATAGACCTTGTAGGACCGTTACCAACTGCCAAATCTGGAATTAGATATGCCATTGTTGCTGTAGATTATTTTACTAAGTGGGCAGAAGCTGAACCACTGGCTACTATCACCTCAAAAAAGATGATAAGTTTTGTGACTAAAAGTATCATTTGCAGATATGGTGTGCCTCAAAAAATAATTACACACAATGGTACTCAGTTCGAAAGTGATGAATTCCAAGATTTTTGCAAACGATTCAAAATCCGAAAAAGCTTCTCAGCAGTAGCTCATCCGCAGGCAAACGGGCAGGTGGAAGCAGTAAATAAAATTATCAAGTCAACCATCAAGAAGCAACTTGAAAGAGAAAAAGGTGGTTGGGTCGATAAGCTACCGCTAGCACTATGGGCATACAGAACTACCCACAAAACTGCGACTGGGCATACTCCGTTTTCATTGGCATACGGATCAGAGGCAATGATTCCGGTAGAAACAGAGGTCCCTTGACATAGAAGAATCCATTTCAATCAAGCGGAGAATGAAAAACTACAGCTTGAGGCACTAGATCTCCTTGATGAAAAAAGAGAAGAGGCTGAGCTCAGAATCGCATCTCATCAGCGAAGGATAGCCAGTCATTTCAATTCCAAAGTTCGCCAACGCAGCTTTGAGATTGGAGATCTAGTCCTAAAGAGAATTATGACAGCGACATGTGTGTTTGGGCCAAATTGGGAAGGACCATATGTCATAGGTCAGAAGCTTCTTGACGGCACATTCAAACTCACTACTGTCGAAGGAGATCAAATTCCAAGAGCTTGGAACAGCAATCACTTGCGTCCATACTTTACTTGATAGCTTTGTTGAAATATTGTAAAAAGAATTATGAATGTATGATTCCCATAATTGAAAGCGATTGTAAAAACGATGCAAGTGAATAATGAAAGACTATAAAGTGGATGTAGGCCCAAATTCTTGGCCGAACCACTATAAATCTCGTGTTCCTTATTATTATTACATGTTTGCTTTATTTTCGATATGAAAAGTACATTAAATGTATTGCTGAAATGTCGATTCAAATTTTTGCAGGCAACGAAAACAAAACTTGCACATTACAAGACCAAGTGATTCTTGTTATCATTCAACAAACAAATTCCAAGTCACAAAATTCCCGAGCTTAAATCCTAGATAAGAAGTGCTTCAATTGAACGGTCAATGATTTCGCCGAAAACGGGCTTTAGCTAATAAATTGAGAAGTTTGAACAAACAAACATCCGATTAAGAAGCTTATGTCCGTTCTCGTGAACTGGCCTAGCAATGAAGTACACTTCTTTGGATTAAACAAACTACTTGTAAGAGAAGGGAGTGCAAGCTTGAAAAGAAAAAAAAATAGATGATCACTGAAAAGGCATAAGCAAGTGCACAAGGAACAACTAAAGCTTTCTTCGGAGGCACAAGTCCTCTTCGGAGGCACAACTTTTCGGAGGATAAAGACCTCTAACGAAGCATATGCCGCAAAAAAGAAAGTTCTCTACTCAACCAAAAAAGATTGGAGGAGTCATGACCCTCCAACCATGAGGGAGTAACTTCCAGGCAATCTTCGTAGGCCCATTTCACCAGGAGTTGAAGTGTAACAACCACTCTTCGGAATTTCACTTCACCAGAGTTGAAATGTAAAACAAAATAAAAGCCCTCTTCGGAGGCCTATTTCACCAGAGTTGAAGTGTTACAACCGCTCTTCGGAATTTCACTTCACCAGAGTTGAAATGTAAAACAAAATAAAAGCCCTCTTCGGAGGCCCATTTCACCAGGAGTTGAAGTGTAACAACCGCTCTTCGGAATTTCACTTCACCAGAGTTGAAATGTAAAACAAAATAAAAGCCCTCTTCGGAGGCCCATTTCACCAGGAGTTGAAGTGTTACAACCGCTCTTCGGAATTTCACTTCACCAGAGTTGAAATGTAAAACAAAATAAAAGCCCTCTTCGGAGGCCCATTTCACCAGGAGTTGAAGTGTTACAACCGCTCTTCAGAATTTCACTTCACCAGAGTTGAAATGTAAAACAAAATAAAAGCCCTCTTCGGAGGCCCATTTCACCAGGAGTTGAAGTGTTACAACCGCTCTTTGGAATTTCACTTCACCAGAGTTGAAATGTAAAACAAAATAAAAGCCCTCTTCGGAGGCCCATTTCGCCAGGAGTTGAAGTGTAACAACCGCTCTTCGGAGTTTCACTTCACCGGAGATGAAATGCTAAAAAAAAAAAGTCTCTCCCAAGGGGCAGAAACAGAAAGACCTCTTCCCAGAGGCACAATAAGACAAAAAGACCTCTTCCCAGAGGCACAATAAGACAGAAAGACCTCTTCCCAGAGGCAGAAATGAAAAGACCTCCTCCCGGAGGCACAATCAAGCAGAAAAGACCTCTTCGGAGGCACACGTTTCACCAAGATTGAAGTAAAACTTCCAAGTGTTGAAACGTGAAAAAGTCTTCCTCAGAGGTGCAACTTTTCAAAGAAACAAAAATCAAGAAGCCCTTTACTGTGGAAGTAAAAAAAAAAATCCTCATTAAGAGCACACTTTAACTTTCAAAGGAAGAGTGAATTACTTGTTCTAGAAAATTCTCTTCCTCAAAAAGAAGTTGAAGTACTTTACAAATACCCACTTTACCACATAGAAGATTTCATTCAATAAAATGTGTATATGCACAAAATAAAGAGTGATATCTTCGAAAGTTGAAGCGTAGAAACTTATTTGTGCTCTATTTTTTAATGAAATCATATTCCTCCAAATGTGGAATAATTATTCTCTAAAAAATAAAAGCACAAGTTCCTCATGAAATAAAATATTACAATGGGCTTATGGTATTGGGGCAGCATGGCGTAACTACATCGGTAAAATTGCGCTCGAACAATATATACCACAAGCTCACTGCAATATCGTACAAAGAAACTTGTACAAAATTGAATAGTAAATGCATTCTCAGATATAGACAGAAGTTTATACAAACAAAAAGAATCATTTTATTCAACACTATTTTATATACAGGTACAGGTTCCAACAAAAGAAAAGCGGGGGGCCGGTACCCGCATAATTTCCGGTCATTGCATGCAAAAAAGGCAAAAAAGCGATATGAAAGCCACAGAACCAGAGCCATCATTTCTTCTTCCGCCCACCTTTTGAGCCCGCACCTGGCCGAATGACCAACTTTTTAGGTCGGCTTGTAAGGGTAGGGGATGAAGGAGAAAAGGGCTCGATCGGACTTTCTTCCGTCTCTTCTCTGCCAGTTAAAAATTCCTTCTTATTCTTCTTCTTGGAAACTCCCTGCTTCCCTCTCTTCTTGGAGGAAGGCCCACTCCCTGGAGAAAGAAGTTTGGATAACGGTTCAGCATCGGAGCCAGTGGGTTCTGGCGTCCTCTCGCTTCCTTCGGTTTCTTCTCCTTTCGGATCTTGAGAAGCAACGGGATCATCTAAGCCGTGAAGGGCTTCTATTTGCTCTTCCTATGACCCGGGTTGCGAGGCAGAAGGAGGAGTGACCTTAGGAGGCGGAGAAGGAATAATTGGAGGAGGAGAAGCCTGAACAATGCCCGACGTTTTCTCTGCAGAAGGAAAAAAGTTTAAGTCAACAAAAAGCGGAGATAAAGGTTCGCTGAGATTCAAGAAGTAGTCGAAAAGCCCATCAAGTTCATAAGAAATAGATGAGCAGTCTACTTGGGCAAGATTGTCAGTAAGGTTACCTGCAGAAGTCGGTTCCCTGATGTCAACTTCGTAAGCCTGTGCCTCGGCACTCTCGCCGCCCTCATCTCCACCTTGTATGCTTGTAATATCAGTGGTGACTTTAGTAGGAGATGGGGAATGAGAACTAGAACCGATAATGTCAATTTCAGCTAAAGGAGAAGGTTGAATTGGAGTAGTTGAGGTGACTTTTCCTGAATATTCTCCTGCCGCTGTTTCGGCCCTTAATTTTGCAAGCTGTTCTCTCCCCTTGGCAAGAGCGGCGCGAGCATCATCATCAAGATAATGCTCTTCAAGAGCTGACTCAGCGTAGCCAGCGCCTTTACCACCAAGCATATCGAGTGCAGCCTCCCAAACTTCAGCCAGAGTAATTTCATACTTGGGGCCTAGAAAAGTGAGGCTACCACGCCCCAAAATGCTGTGCAGATAGAAATCAAATAATGTTGAGCTGATGTTGGCCCTCGTTGCCTCGTGAGAATCTTCAGCTGTAATTTTGCCGGCAACGGCCTCATCACGCTCCATTTCATCTTTAGAAAGTTGAAGCTTAAGCATTTGGATCTCCGCCTCTTGGGAGTTATTCTTCTTCCGAAGCTCTTCAATGTCAGCGACATAGCCCTCGCTAATTCTTTTCTACACTTCGAGCCTGTCTTCGGCATCCCTTTGGCTAGCATGAGCATCTCTCACTTGTTTTAGGAGCACTTCTTCTTTTTGAGAATAAGAAGTAGAGGAAGCAGCAAGCTCTTGTTTCAGTTCTTCAACTTTTGCTTCAAGCTCCTCATTGTAAGAAGCAATGCTTCTCATCTCGGTGTCACGTTGCTCAAGCACCTTTTGCCATTCGGCTTTATCATTTTCCATGTGAGCATAGCCTCTATGTTTGCACGACTAACCCTCTGAAGCTCGTCAACAAGTTTCTGCCAGTTTGACATCCTCTCAATATCAAGCTTGACGGCGTCAAGGTTTCGTAACATGGCAGACTTGTCAATGGGGACCAAGTCAAGGTCAAACCTTACTCCCTTCAGACACCACTGAGGAAACCGACTTTGCAAAGTGGCAGGACCCGGTCCAACTTGGAATTTGGGTCTTCTAATTATAGTCTGTATGTCTGACTTCCCGAGAGCGGGAGAGCCGGAAGGAATATCAAGCGAGGCAGGGCCAGTAACCTTTTCAGGAGTTGTAGTGGTGTGCTTCTCACCATGTCGGGCTCGCTTGCTCGAATCTTCAACCACATGACTTTTTCCTCTGTCATCATGGGTTTTTCTTTTATGGGAATCGTCACCTCTCTGTGAAGAATCGTGGCGCTCTTCCCTCTCTCTTCTTTCATAGCGCTCCTCTTGAGCCCTCTTCTCTTGAGCCTTTCGGGCGGCTCTTTCTTCATCAGATTCTCTGTAAGAGGGGAGGTAACGCCTATAATCATATTGGCTACGCCTCCCGTAGCGCTGGAAATCATCGTAGTACGAGCTGTTGCGCCTCATCGGAGAATCTGAATTAAAAAGAGCTAAATATTAGAATTCTTCAGAGTACAGAAAGTCAGAAGCATAAAAGTGCAAAAAAAGAAATTCTAAGTGTGTGTGGCGTGCAAACTACGCGCATCAAACTACGAACCACTCTTTAATTGAGGAGTGGTTGTGGGTGTAATAGTCAGCGTCAACTCCTGAGTTGACGGAGTCTGCTGCAGGACAGAAGTTGCTTCAACTGCTGAAGAAGAAACCCCAGTAGTGATAGGATCATCTTTGAAGATCTCTTGCGAGGTGGCGAAGAGGTCGCTCAGCCCTTCGAAAGTATCATCCCTGCTCTGCTTGGCAAGGCTAGTTTTTTCGGCTTCTTCGCCAGATTTCTGTGACAGTCGGGGAGATCCCTGGAGCTCTTCTTCCTCAATAACCGGGGCAAGCTCGACAGATGGCCCCGCAACATCAACAGAAGTGGAGCACTTCACTAGCGAAGCCTCGGGAGCAGGTTCTTTTGGTATGGATGTATCTGTGGAAACGGGGGCATCCAATGCTCTAGGCGGGGAGTCTGGGATTTCATGAGGATGTGTAGAACGAGAAGTATGTAAAAGCCCGTATTGGTGCAAAAATTCATCCCCCAACAAAAACTTGATGCTTCTCTCTGCTACGGCCACGGCACTCAATCTATCAAAAGTCTGCTTATGGACCGGATCTCTAGAGGGAAGAGGAAGTGCTGAAAAGAGCAAAGAATGAAATTAGCAATTGGTAATTCGGATCTCGAGAAAGTTTAAAAATGGAGACAAGTAATCTTGCTTCCTACTCTCCAATCGGCATAAAACCCTGGGGGGCAGCGAGCAAAGAAAAATTGGTTCAGAAATCCATGAACGCTTTCGGTGAGGTCGGAAATAAGTTTGCGGTTTCTAGCACTCCTCACAATTATAAGGGAAGGATGATCTCTACTCTTTGCAAACGAGCATAAGTAACGGATTTCTTCAAAACTTGGTAAGCGATCAAAAGTTCTTCTGAACAAAACGCAAAACCCCATCAAGATGGCATAACCATTAGGATGAAGTTGGGACGGAGAGATTGACAACCGAAGGAGAAGAATTCGGAGAAAGTCATTAAAAGGAGGGATCGCTCCGCTTAAACACATTTGACGATTGATTGCAATAAAGCCACGGGGAGGATTGTCGGCAGTATCACTTGGCCCAGGGAGCAGGACATCACTTTCAGTAAAACCAAATTGAGTGCGCAGCTGAATAAATGCTCTCGGGGTTAGAATGGTTGGAGTTCTCTCTGGATGGTTCTCTATAGGTAGAGCTACCGGAAAAGTTTCTTCCTCTTGAGCTGCCATTTCTTCTTGATGGGAAGTCATTCTACATAAATAACTGGATATTCAAACATCAAGGTGTACGTTTCCTAAAGTGTGTGAAGTGTTGTGTAAAATCAATCAAGCAACAAGCAAATGTAACTGGAATAAAAAATATAATAAATAGCAAATATTTATCAGTTGTAAAGTCCAAGGTACGTTGTTTTAATATTCAAGTGTAATGTTAATGCAAATAAATCTGTTCAAGTTAACGATGCTTTGCATTAATGCTTCACTTTAGTTGATTGGTTCACAGCATTTCATACAATGTGTTTAAGTTGATTACTTTATATCGACTAATCTGTCATTTGATGTGGGCAGTTAATGGTAGTATATTCGCCTTGGTTTTTTTTGTGATTGTTGTTTTCAGCAGGTTGTTAGCCTATGAGTTAATGTGGTATGCAAATTAAGACAGCAAAGTTGAAACAATCCAGGATTTAAGCAGTTCAGTCCAGTAAATCGAGTCATGAAGAGTAGTAAAAAGGAAAGCTCTGGTTCAAAAAGTGGTGTGAAATTCCCTAAGGGTTAACTCGGCCACGGTTTGAAGGTTTACTCGGCCACTGCTTAAGGATTAACTCGGCCACGGTATAAGGCTTAGATCGGCAGAAGAATAGGTCGGCAGATTTCCCCCAAGTGCTAGCACGGCCACGATTTAAGGATTGGGTCGGCCGAAAGCTAAGTCACTTAAAATCACCGGGTCGCATCTAAATCAATACCTCACCCCACTCAACCCGTTAGCCACTCCCTCAGCCAAAAAACTCTCATTTCATTTATGCTATTTCATGCTATCGGATCATCCAATACACCATTTCGAAACCACTGCAAATTTAACGCCTTGCAATCCTAGCGCGAATCAAAATATGTTGAATGCATTTATTTCTATTGAATGCATTGCTATGTTGGCACATGTAGTTGTTATGTTGCTATATGTTGTATATTGATACTATTTACATATGTGCATGATTCTCATGTTGTTGTTGAGTGTTTAGTAGGTGTGGATGGCGTTTGCTTCGCATTTGGAGCTCGCTTTCGCGCTATATTAGCCGTATATGCTCGCTAATAAAATATAAGGTACATATCTCGGATTAAATATCGTACTTTTACACTTTTTTCCCTGCGGGATGCCTCATCACTTGATGAGATGTATATTTGTGATATATATACTTTCATTTTTTTTCGGATCGAGCCGCGTAAAGGAGACTCTGGCGAATTTTTCCGAAAATTTAAGGCGTTAGAATATTTTTGAGAAAATTGGGAAAATTTTGAAAACTATAACTTTGGTTTTGGAATTGGAAGTTAAACGATATAGTTGGTTTTGAGAAGATAACTAAGTATGATTTGAAAACTTAGTAAAGTTATTGTAAGAAGTTTAATTATGAATTTTGGGAAAGTTAATGAATTCTGTAACTTTTCTTACTTTGTAATTTCGAGGACGAAATTCTTTTAAGGGGGGAAGTATGTAACGACCCAGAATTTATATTAATTAAAATTTGAATATTTAATTAAATTTAAATATTAATAAGCGAAATTTATAAGTCGAATAATTTATTTTTCGAATATTGGATTAAATTTGATAATTAAATCGATAATTTAATAGTTGAAAATACAGAAATAATTGAAAATTGGGTTAAATATGATTAAAATCGATTTGTAAAATTTTATTTTATCATGTTGAAGTTAGAACGATATTTTAGAACTTTTAAAATCGAATTAAAAGTTAAATTGTGAAAATTGAATATTTTAATATTTAATCGACTAGTGAAATTAGCCATTTTTCGAACAGTTTCAGAATTGGACGAAACCAGTCCCATTGGATCCGTAATAATTAGTTATTATCGGATTTCAATTTTCGTAGCAATCGGAGTTGTCGTTTGATCGTGGCAACTCGAAACACATCGAAATTGTTTTTAATATTAATTTGGCGAGTTAAAATAGTCATTTTTCAAAAATTCTCGGATTTCGACGAAACCAGTTTCATCAGATCCGTAATGTGATATTATTGTTTGGTTTCAAATTTCGTGTCAATCAGATTTATCGTTTGTCCGGTGCAAGCTAAAACGCCTAGAAAATCGTTTAATCGGTTTAATTTTAAATCGAACATTTATTGCCATAACTCGCACAGATGACCGAATTAGCTTCCGAAACCCATTCCATTGTGTACGGAACGCGGGATAAACCCTAGAAACGCTGGTCACCGCGCGTAAATCGGATTCCGGAAAACCGGGATGAATAGTGTTCAACAATTTCCTATAAATAGCCCATTATTCTCAAGAAAAAAATAAAATTAAAAAAAGAATCTAAACCCTAGTTGAAGCCGGCCGCCACCATTGAAACTGATGGCCGAAATTGTCTCCCTTTCTCCCCTCAATCCCTCCCAATCCACTCAATGATTTCAAAAAACTTTCACTAAGAAAATGTCAAGCATACTAGGATCTATAACTTCAACGGTCATGATCGAGTTTGAGTGAGTAAATTGAGGGGAAGTCACCGTGTTCGACCCGCAGTTCGCACGTAATTCGAGAGAGAAGGGGGCACGATGGGGGTGCGGTCGCTGGGCATTGGTGAGGGGGAGTGAGGCCTTCGTTTTGGCACTTCCCGATCGTCTCCAGGTAGCTCGTGGTGGCGGCGTTTGCTAACCCTAGTTGTGATGTTTGGGTTCAATTTTAACGTGAACGACCTGGGGACGATGTTTTGGGGAAGAAGCGTGGCAACGGCGCTGATGCAAGCATGGAGATCCAACGGCCAGAATAGTTTGGGTTTAAAAATATAAAATTATGTTGTAATTTTTTATATAAAAAAATTCGTGTAACTTCTAAACGCGATATCTTTTTCATACGAGGTCGAAAACGCGCGAAACGACTTGCATTGGAAACGTATTATGGAGTACTACGCAATGGAATTGGATTGGAGTTGATTGGAGCAAGCGAAAATTTTGGGTAAAATTAAACGCGCGTTTAATTTTATTCGAAATAAAACACTGAAACGGAATTGAAAACCAAGGTAAGAACTTCTCACTCAATCGAATAGTTTCGATTTATATTTTAAATAGTTAGATTTAAAATTCTTGAATGCATGTTGGAATGATGATTGTTATCTAATGACTATTGAAATAGACATTATGCGCCGTTAGTAAGCGGATGTTATTTATTAAAAACATATACCGCGAATATTTCATAAACGGTGAAATTGGTATTATATATAATAGCAATATATATATATTGGCATATGTATATATTGCAGTTGTTGATTTCCCGCATTGTATAGCGGATGAGATCCTATTGCGCCGTCTGTTAAGCGAATAATATTTTATAAATCCCATATACCGCGATAATTCCGTACTGGAGCGGAATTGGTATTGTGCTAATGTTTGTGGATGCAGGGAAACAGGTTGGAGGGATCCAACTGGATTCCTCGACTGTATTGATTTATTTACAGATATTTTGATATTTGTTGATTATCATATCGATATATGATATTTGGATGTCGTGATTGACTATTTGGTGCTGCTGCATCATCGGATCCATTTCTGAAGTTTTAAAATAATGATTTTTGGTTTTTAAAGGATTTTTAAAGTGATTTTTGAAAGTATACGTTTTATTAAATTTGAATTGTTAAAATAAATAAGCGTTAAAATTTTATTTTCATAAAAGTTATGATTTTTGGAAAATAATGCTTAAGTATGATTTTGAAAGTATACTTTTTCTTTTTTCTAGTTGGAATATTTGATTTATCTAAATATTCCTTAATTTGAATTTAATTAAAAAAATATACAATTATAAAATGGTAAGATAACAACTTGAAGGTTTGGTTAAGTTTTTGATTTGGAATAGTTAGCATATTAACATAATAGATTTATTCTGTTTCAAATTTGACTTTGGGGTCTCAATTCATCTTTTAATGTGTGGGGTGGCGGTCCTCATTATGTTAATTGTAGTGTTTAATTTTATTTACTGTTTACTAAATAAAAATACATATATGTGTGTAAATTTGAGCGTATTAGGGTTAATAAAATATGTTAAAATGAATTGTTTTCTAGTATATTTGATTTGTGATTTCTATGTACGGACTACATTCTCAAATTTAAATCTATCGCTTTCATTTATTATATTTTATTACTACTTTCTTTCATTAAATACATGCCTCTTTTGGTCTTCCAGTAAGTTTTATTTATTTACACGCGAGGCTTGCCTTGAAATATTTAATTTGTGAATGTAGATTTAATTTCATTAGAGTAAAGAATAGAATGATTTGTTAAAAAAAGGAAATATACATTTATTTGAACGCTGTTTTAGCATACGTATTGATTTCAAGAATAGGAATATAATTTAAGTAAGTTATTTATTACGGTGGTGTAAAACAACAAATTTATAAACATGTTTAAATGACTTAAGGAAACAATTGTCCTATTTCTCGTCCATTTTGGTTTATCTATTTTGAAATTTAACTTTGTTATTAATTGCAATTAATGTAATGGAAAGATTTTAATTAAAAGGAAAGAAAACATTGATTGCAATTAATTAATTTAATAAAAGAAACGTACATTTTGTGTTAAACAGAAATCGTGCTTTAATGGAAATAAAAGAAATGAACATTCTCATTTTTAAGGTGGGTATAATTTTATTAATTGTGCGTAGACAAAAATTTATATGTGTACAGATTGAGTATTATTTGAGCGAATCAAAATTAATTTGGTTAGGTTTCGAAAGAAATTGAATTTCAAAATGTGTATGTGGTCCCTTCATTTCTTTTTATTTATTGCATGTACGTTTTAAAATAGTTACCTCATTATTAAAACTTGGTCCGTTCATTTCTCCTTCGGTTTAATACCTAAGCTTAAGCTTTTAGGCTATATTTAATTCTTTCCATCTCATTTTTGGTTATAAAATTTTTTATTTTCCTTTGGTTTGCAAATTTTCTCATTCCTACATACATTTCCTTATGCATTATCAATGCCTAAAGCATTTAAAACTAAACGTGCATTTTGTCCCTCCACCTTTATTTCCTTATAATTAAATAATCTATAATTTTATTTCTTCATTTTCATTTTATTTCTTCTATCACGTCATATTTATTTAGTTCACATCTTTCAATACTACGTTTTAGGGCTGTTCATATTTTACTTTATTTCAGTTCCTAGTTTGTTTATATATTCCTTATTAGCTTTTTATTTGTTTCCATCTTCATTCCTTTAGTCATATTTCATTTTCTAATCTCATCTTCTATAGCTTTATTTTCCAAATAAAATTTCCATCTCATCTTTTTCTCTCTTCACCTTCCTCCTTCCGTTTTCATTTCTTCTTCTTTGAATCTCCTTCTTCTCTTTTTTTTAACTTCATTCCTTGTCTTTTTGTTTCTTCTTCTTCAAATCTTCTTCTTTTTGAAAGCTTCCTTTTCTTTTTCAATTCTTCATCTTCTTTAAATTTTCTTCTTCTTTTTCAAACATTTTTCTTTTTTTCAAATCTTTTTCTTTAAATCCAGATCTATAACAACTTCTCTATCTCTTCCAAAACATTCCAAAAAAAAGATTAAGATAGAAGGAAACAACTCAAAAGGAGGAAGTAGTAGCGGATCCAAATCCGACTAGAAAAGGGAAATCCAGAAGGTGAGTGTTTAAACTCACTCACGAAATACTAAAATTTTATTGCAAGTTAAACCAGGTCATATAGTGATAAATTTTTGATTGTTGGTTTGGAATATTTATTAATATTTAATTTGAATAGCTAAATTCCAATACGTGACGACTAATAATTACTGTGGCATATTATTGAATTGGTTGATTTGTTGAATTGATTGATTTGAATGTTGATAGTATGTTGTGATGGATGCTATTGTGATTGAATGTATATTTGTTCATTTATTTGATATATCTTTGTTATCACGCTATAGTTTATTGTAATTATTTAAATTTCATATTGATTATTTGCACACTGAATAAGGATGTAAAACCCATGAATTTCAAGTATTTACATCAGAGAAAAATAGTATGTTTAGATTTACTATTTGAACCATAAAAATGATTTTGGAAAGTAAACCGTCGTTACCTTACTTGAAAGTTTTCAAAATTAAATTTTGAAACATTGGGAAGTTTCCAAAAAAAAGTGAATATTGAAACTTTGGAACATTTTTCTAAATCAAATCTCTAATACTATGAAATTTGAAACTAATACAGAAAAGTTTCAGTACCCACTCATCCCCAGCTTTCTTAGTAAGAAATCATGCTGAAATTAAAAGAGGAAAAGCTCGAATGGTAATAAACTATAGAAAACTTAACAGCTATACAAAGTTTGATGGATATTTTATTCCTTTTGCTGAACATCTAACAAAACAAATCCAAGGAGCGAAATATTATAGTAAATTTGATGCAAAATCAGGTTTTTGGCAATTAAAACTTGCTGATAAACAGTCCATAGAGCTAACCGCCTTTAGTTGCCCACAAGGACATTTTGAGCGGTTAGTTATGCCTTTTGGATTAAAAAACGCACCACAAATATTTCAAAAATGGATAAATTCTATGTTCGGACATTTACCTTTGGTATCTGTCTATATAGACGACATTCTTGTTTTCTCTAATTCTGTAGAAGAACATAAACAACATCTTCTGGCAGTTGTTCAAATATTACTTCAAAACGGTGTTATATTAAGTCCTAAAAAAATTGAATTATTTAAAAAAGAAATAGATTTTCTTGGAAAACGAATTAAAAATGGACAAATAGAATTACAACAACACATTTATACTAAAATTAAAGATTTTCCCGATACATTTAAAACAATAAAAGAACTCCAAAGTTTCTTAGGATTATTAAACTACGGCAGAAAATTTATTCCTAATTTATTCGCTAAGACTCAAAATTTACAGAAAAAGCTTATTGACGAACAAGCAAAATATAAACAGTATAATGGAGAACAACCAAGAAGATGGAACACAGACAAAATTCCGATTACCTTACAAAAGCAAGAAGAAGAAGAAATACAAAAGATTAAAGACCTAATAAAGGATCAAAAGATCCTCTATTTTCCTTCAGATGAAGAATTACTTACACTACAAACTGATGCTTCTGACAATTTCTGGGCAGGAGTATTAATTGCAAAACAAAAAGAAGTTGTAGCATATTCCTCTGGAAAGTTTAGTAAACATCAAATTAAATACGCTACCTATGACAAAGAATTACTAGCTATTAAATTAGCAATCAAAAGTTTACGAATTTGTCTCTTGCATAGACAGTTTATAATAGAAACAGATAACAAATCTATTGCTCAATTCTTAAAAAAGAAAACTGTAAACAATCCAGAAGAAAACCTTCGAAGAATTAGATTAGCCATGTATTTAGAAATTTACAACTATGATGTCAAATACATTCTGGGCTACACTAACTTTGCAGCCGATCTTCTTACCAGGTTATGAAACATGGATGAGGACGATATAAAAAGAATCAAAGAATTATTAGAAACCATGAAAAGACAAGAAGATTTCAAACAAGTGAAATCATCTAAAAAAAGCCAAGCAAACCTCCACAGAGGCTTCATCTTCACAGGAATCCGAAGAAACTAATGCTCCCACAGGAGAAAATGAAGAAAAGGTCCAACAGACCAAAACCACTCCAACAAACAAAGGCAAGGCAACACCTTCCAATACAACTCATAAATTTGTTCCAATGAACAAAGGAAAAGCAATTGATCCCACGGGAACACAAAGACCATACATCTCAGCGGTGGTCAAAGATTGGTACAATCTAGACATGAAAGCATCAAATCCTAACTTATATGACAATTTCAATGGATGTTTTAAAGCCATCCAAGCTGCAGACCATAGAGCTGCAAATTTCTAGTTAACTCAACTGGAAAAGGCTTATCTGGGATTGAAGCATACAATATCCTAGAAAGAGAAAAAGTTACAAGAAACTCAGAAATTAGTGACTAAATTGTCATAACATTCTTTTACATCTAGATCTGAAGCTCTAGATTTGAAAGAAGCAGAGTTGTTCACTGATAACACAGCTGAACACAGTCATTTGAAAACAATATTCTCTCAATGCAAACCTCCGATCTCGTAAATCTAAGAATTCAAGATTTTCTAGAATTACTTAGACTTTATGAGATAGATAACGCAAAAACCAAAGAGATGGAGGCTGAAATGACAGTCCAGGATATGATCTCCTTATATCAGCAACATCTTATCGATGAAAGCAATCTTCTTCTATTCTTCAAAAAGCTAGAAGACACAGAATTAGTTAAACTCTTAGAAAATGAAGAGTTAATTCTCAATAACAACAGAAGACCAAGGCTTATAGCCTGTTTTTCTGAAATACAAAAATATCAAAAACATATCAAAAAGGGCTTAGTACACGAAATTTATGTCAACACAAGCCATCCTGAAGAATACTCAGGTTATATTCCAGAAATATGTACAGCAAAACTTGCTGAACATTCAAGAAGATTTTTTACTATGTTCATGTTCAGAATTTGGAGCGTTTGGGAAGAAAGATAGTACATACGTCTTTATCCCTCCATCCAATTATGGGAACTACATCGGGTAACCGAAAATCCTCAACATGAATTCGTTAAATTCAACCGCAAAGAATTTAATGAAGAAAGTGAAAGAATCCTAGCAGCATAAGAATTCTTCTCAAAAGCCATTAAAAAGGCGAAATCGGATCACACTCTGCCACTGAAGGCAAAACAGTATTACTATTGGACTACATATCGGCTTTCGAACCATCAACAGAAAGAATAATGAAGGTTTAGCGTTTTTTAGACAGTCTCAAAATTGGCCCAGTTGGCACAATGGCTCAAGAAGAATACTTTGAAGAACAAGTGGAAAAAGAAAGACTTAGACAAGACTCTATAATGAGAGATACTATGGGTACCGACCCTTTTGACGACGAATCTCTAGCCAATCTAGAAATTCAAAATTAAAACAGAAGCATGGTGGACCAGCATCCTGGCACATCCTTTACACTAGGGTGACATATCACCCCTTAGCCTTTCCAACTCAGCCTCTACATAGAATAAAATAAAGGACACATCCTCAGCCTACAAGCCTAAAAGTCATCCCTTAGCCTTTCCAACTCACCCTCTGCAAAGAATAAACTAAAGGACACATCCTCAGCCTAACAGCCTAAAAGGGGCACATATTAGCCCTATGATAGATAGATGTCCAGCCTAAATAATAAAGGAGAGAAGACACTATAAAAGGAGGAGACTACTCTGAAGATGATCATCAGAAAAATTTTCTTCATTTTCGTGCTTTCTCTTCATTGTATCTGAGTTCTGTAATATTATCTACTGTAGTAATAAAATTTCTATTTCTGCAAGAAGTTTCTGTTGCTGTATATTTTCAATTCTGCATTCAAGTTTTCTGCTTTCAAGTTTGGGTTTTCAATTTGGTATCAGAGCCTGGCTAACAGTAGGTAAGTTATTCTATTTTAGATCATTCTGTTTTATATTTTCTGAACTCTATCTTTCTGTATATGTTCTGCTGAAGTAGTTAATCAAGTAAAAAAAAAAGAGTACAAAATTTTTTTAAATTTTAAAATGAAAGCTTAAGCTATTCTTTTGAGCATGATTCGTTATGAGTCTGCAAAACTTTTGTGACAGCTAAAACTTTTTTCGAATTTTAGGTCAATTCAACGACCTATTGATTACTGATTATTACGCACTGGAGTAGGAAACGAACCATTGCTGTGCTCTACTTAAGTGAAGCAATGATATAGGCTTGTGGTTGTTAATTCGAGGCCTAACCCTACTATAAAACCACGGTATGCTAGGAAAGCATTAAGGGGTATCGTGTTTAGCCGCTTAATTTAGGGTCAAAACTAATCTATAACTGTAGGTCTGCGAATCAAGACTTATTATTCGAATGAAAGCTTTTATCTATTTACAAATGTTTTGTATAAACTCATAATTGAATTATGTTCAAAAGACCCTTGTTTATGGAAAATAATAAGATTGTTATTCTGGACACACATAAGTGTCAATTTGATCTAAATACTGAACAATATGAGCATGTTGTTCATATCCCCACTCATAAAAACCCAGTAAACGGGATTCATAATTTTATGATTGATCTACTTCAAGAAATTAAATTAGAAGTTAAAGATATCAATAATAAACTTCAAAAACAAACTGCGACCTTAGGATTTGGTCGAAATACACCGACAATCCATTCGCTTAACAGCATTAGAATGGTCAAATATACTTCTGAAGAAAATAACAAAATAAATGTTGAAGAAATTGATCCCACCTACTATAGAAATTATCTTATTCTTCAAGAAAAAGAACTTGCATGAGAATTAGATAGTACTGAACTTTATTCTTATTATGAAGATCATTCAACGGCAATAAACTATTTTAAATATAAAGCAAATGAAGAAAATTCTTCATTTGAAGATTCTGAACAAGAATCTGAAAATTCCACAGAATTTGAGTATAATTCAGATACATCAGATAACCTTATTTACAACATAAACGCTAACGAAGCCGGATCTAGTAGAGGTGCTCTAATTTTACCTCCGCCACCTCCTCCGGATGCAGCTTCTGTTGTAAACGATCTTAACTCTGATATAATTATGGATGATCAAGAACAGGAAGAAAACACATATAATAGGCCTCATACTGATCCTTACCCTGAAATGCTTAGTCATGGTACTAGATCAGATTGGATTAAATTTCACTCCTCCAGAAAGCAACTTAAAGATTTTTATAATGAACAACCCTCTTCTACATATACCCTAACATTTAATATAGATAAACTTCCACATAGAAAAATAAGAAAATATATTATAACATGGCTTCAACATATAAGTGGAACAATCTATTTATTACCTCCAAATATGAATGTGATGGAATACATCCATTACGCTACCAGCTATTGGACAGGAGATGCTTTAGCTTGGTTATTAAACCTTGAAAGAATAAATCCAAATGAATTACAAAGAATTAGAAATATTCAATCTAAACGAGAAGCTCTTGGGGAATTATTAAAATTATTATTAGCAGACTTTAGAGGAGAAACTTTCCTAGAAGATACTGATTATGAAAAACGATTATTAAAAATACAATTATGCGACATATGCATGTTAGAAGAATTCGCTGCAAAATACATATTTGACTTATAAATTCACTTATTAATATTTAAAATTAATTAAATATTCAAATTTTAATTAATAAAAATCTGGGTCGTTACAGAAGATATTAACACACAGTTTGGATGTCCTCCAGAATTCGAACGAAAGAGAACAAGAAATTTCAAAAGAAGAATAAAACCAAAATATCGTATCACTAGGAAAAAATGGAAACCAGAATATAAGAAAAAATTTAGAAAAGAAAACAAGTTTTCTAAGAAAAAGTTTATTAAAAAGAAAAATTTCCGTAAAGGCTGCAAATGTTTCAAATGTAATAAAGAAGGACATTATGCAAATGAATGTCCTACGAATATACAAAATATCGTAATATCAAACATCGAAGAATACGGTATTAATGCTGGCTCTATCGAGGATATTTCTAGTGATGCTAATTCATCCGTATATGAAATTGAATCAATTTATTCTGACACTACTGAAAATGAAGATGAAATTAATGATTCCTTTGATAATTTTAAAATAAACATGATCACAATCAATCAGACACATAACCAAATAAAAATTATTCCGTTAACCATATATGTTATACTTCCCAAAAAGGAAAAAGTAAATTCTCCAGGTTATACATTATATGCAGCAAAATGCTCCAGATTAAGAAGGTACTTCACAACTGAAGTATTCTTGGATCTACTAATAAAAATCCCACTCGGATATTATGAACAAATTTATAATATACCTAAACATACTAAAGAAAATATTTTTATAACTTATGGATTAATAGAACCTCTTTCTAAAACTAACACTCTATACTATTTAAAAGTACTAGTATGGAAGATAAAGACTATATTATAGAGCAAGGAGATCCATTAGGACTACTTATTATACATAAATATGAAGACCTTCCAATTATAAAAGAAGAAATATACGATCATGATCTATCTGCCCCATTAAGTGGTTCTACATCCCGATCGTCAAGGAATAAAGAGTCAGAATCATATCACGAATATAGGATATACATGAACACTTTTACTTCAGAAGAAACATCTAACCCTCAAATGCAAGATAGCACAGGAGAACAATTTGAGGTCACGGACGAAGATTTAGAAAAATTAAAAGAAGCAATCCCTCATTCAGATAAAAAGGATATTTATAAACCTTTAACTTTTAAATCTAGATTTTTGAATAAACATACATATATATTTGAACGTATGCAAGGAAATGTAGAGTTAAAGGGAGAGGAAGATTTTACTTCCATAAGCCTTTTAAATAGAAATAAAATAGAAAAACTAAAAGCCAAATATCCAAAAATGAAATACCTTCATATAGGTCTAATACAACTAAAAATAACAGGATTGTTTAGATCCGGAATTGATACTCCAATAATGTATGGATGAAAGAATTATCAATAATCCTTTAAATAGTATTATTGGCGGAGCTAAGTCAAATTTAGCAAACAGATTATGTAACAACCCGCATATTTATCGATTTTTATATTTAAATATTTTATTTAAATATTTTATCGTTAGTCGGATTTTAGTCCGAAAAGCTAATTTTTGCATACGGTCGAATTAGGCTCGGGACAACTCCCATTGAGTTTAAAATGCCGTTTGCGACCTTTTTGAGTATAAGCTTTGATATGTTTGGAAAAAGTTGATTTCTGCAACTTTTTACTTTGGGTTTGGTTTTTGCGCTCAGACCTATGTTAACTTATACTCCAAAACTGAACCACTCTCCCCATTCTCCCTCACTTCTTTCTCTTTTCAGTTTTCTTAGCTTTAATGGTGGGAGAGATTGGAAATTAAAACTCCAAAACCCTAGTTTCTCTTGCAAATCAAATTCTTAGCCCCAAACTCAAGAAGAACCCATTGGTAAGCTTCTCTTCTTCTTCTCCAACTTATTCTCTTACCAATTTCAGAAATTCCTAAACCTAATTTCGGGAATGTTCTTGTTTTTGAACTTAGATTCAAGCTCATTTGGGTTGTGTTGAAGAGAGGTTGATTCTCCATTTGCTTTCAAGCTTCTTCTTGTTTGATTTTGAGAAAAGGTGGGATTTTTATCTCACAACTATGACTATAATTATCTTTGGTTGTTGGTATGAATTCCTAACACTTCTTCATGTGCATTTGCTCTTGATTTGGATTGGTTTTGTGAATACTCCAATTTTTGGGTTTTTAAGTCAAATTTGTGCGAAATCCTTTTATGGATGTTTGATCATGCTTTTGGCGATGCACCGAGGAGCATATAGGGCCGGGTTGCCGATTGGCATAAACCCTTAGAGCCAATGTTCGTCCGGTTGCATTTTGGAAGAGTTTGCTCTTCATTTGATTAAGGCTGAAAAACAGCCCAGGCATGATTCATTCGACTGAAAATTCTGTTCAGTCGACTGAACCTGAAACCCGAGAGTTTCCAGGCATGATTCAGTCGACTGAAAAATTCTGCACAGTCGACTGAAACTGGAAACAGAAAGTTTCCTGAACCTGGAAAATTTCCAGGTACAGGGTCAGTCGGCTGAAAACTCTGTTTAGTCGACTGAACCTGCTGTTTGAGTCCAATTTGCCTTTTTGGATTGAAATTCCAATTTAAATCGATTCGTGATAATCCTATTTGTTGTTATCATCTATTATGACTTTGATGACTCTTTTTAGGGATTTTTGAATATCCATTTCGATGGATCCTTTATCGATTTCTTTGGATTTTATTCGCGTCTTCGTATGTGAATTTTTGCGATTGATTGTTCTTACAATCTTCTTCGTGATTTGTCACTTTAAAAATATAAAGGTTTTCTATACTAGTAGTAGATATCAAAACTCTTTCCTCAAACGATTTCAATACTATTTTAATACCAAATTCGTTTATAAAACCGTTTTCCAATCTATTAGTAGATACAAACCTTTACCTCACTCGTATGAGAAATCTAATTAAACAACTTAGTAAAACGAGTGGTATGAAACGCTTGCGTTTACTTCGTCGGTTAATTCTTGGACTTGTTCGATTGAATCTCTTGTGACATTCTTCTAGTGGAGATTTACAGTTTGTTCGTAAATGTTTAAGTTAAGCAAGTGGTTATGGGACATGAAGCTAAACTTTTATATTTACTAGCTTAGTGTAATTAACACTTCTCGATGATCATGACGATCATTTTTGTAATTTAGACTAGCAATGTGCGATGTCTCTTTGTCTACGTGGGAGACTAAACCCCGTTCTTGTGTCAAATTTGTGGGGTGGCTACCCACGGTCTTCGGACCATTCGTGTGTCAGGTCTTTGGACCATTCGTGTGTCAAATTAATGGCTAGCTACCATGAGATAGCTTCTCGTTCATGTGTTACTGCTGTTGGTGAGTTTTCATGCTCCCGTTCATGTGATAGGCCTCCCCCCCTTATTTTGTGTGATTTCTGGATTTCGTGTGTCGAATTCTGGAATTTTCTTCTTCACCTATTTTTGTGATTTCTATTGATATGATTTATCAATTCTTTTGCATAGGTGAATTCATGTGTCATTGACTGGATTTCTTGTGTTGATTTCTGGAATTTATGTTTAACCAACTTTGTGATTTCTATTGATATGGTTTATCAATTCTTCTGCATAGGTGATTTCGTGTGTCATTAACTTGTTGTGAATACAAGTTTTGGGTATGATACCCTTTTTGGATCTTCGAGAAGATTCTTTGATATTGATTAATCGTTTGTTGATTATCATTTACATACTTATAGTAGTGTGCCATTATGGATATTATACGCCTATGCCATATCTTATATGTCATTTATTGTGGCCTGGTGAATGAAATTAGGAGTATGACATTCCTTTTTATCTTGAGTAGATTATCGTGATATTGATTAATCTCTTGTCGATTTTCAATTACTTATGTACATATCACAGCTTGGAATTGTGATTATAATGTGTTTAGTCATATCTCCTATTCTATATCATGTTATCTGATATTTATAGTTAGACTGATCCGTTTATTATTTTCTTTTTAAATAATACTCGGGTCAGACCGAGATGTTACAGGTGCTTCTGCTTGACTTCTCATCCGGGATTAACTCCTTGACTTTTGGGTTAACTACTTAGATTAGTAGTTATTTTGTTGTATACATTTGAGATATAGACTCCTTAATGTATACTTATTCTTTTGTGTAGTTCGTGTAACTATTCTTTTGTGATATTGTGGATCTTTTTAGACCACTACTCTGATGTACACTTCCTAGTGTAATATTCATATCTATTTCCGCCTTTGTGATATGAATTGTCTGTGACTGATTTGCGTTATGCTTATTTCTATATTTGTTTTCCGAAGGATTTATATAGACACCGTGTAGTAGCTTTGAGTTTGTGTCGGTATGTCGGATTTCCTCTTGAAATAGAATGCATGTTATATTATCTGACATATCGGTGCTCGCGCAAAGAAATTACACGGATGGTCGCTCCTCAACAGCCTTATTCTCCGTGCTAGTCGACAGCATTCACCGTAATGTTCTTGGCTAGCGTGGGTATAGAGGTGGGGCGTCACAGCTTGGTATCAAAGCCAAACTTCGGAACAATATGGAATATTATAACAAGGATCATTGTCCTAAGTCTTTCTTAGGAGTCGTGCTTTAGGATTTAATTCGAGTCTTCGTACAGATTTATCCTATTTTCCTTATGATTCCTTATTTATCTATCAAGATTGCTTGATATTCAATTTGGTGAATAACCTTTTCTTCTTCTTCTTTCTTTCTAAAGGAAGAGAAATGTCTAGACCAGGCCGCCCCAGAGCCGTGCCATCTAGCACTCCACCCCAAGATGGAGTTTTTATGACTGCTCAACAGCTTCTTGATTTGGTAACAAATGCTCAAGCAGCTGGAGCTAACCCGGAACCTACTCACCCAAAGTCGGGATTTGCACGCTTGTGTAGCGATTACACTAATTTGGGTGGGGAGCCATTCAAAGGTTCCGAAACTGTTATTGAAGTACAGGCTTGGCTAAGAACATGCGATCGCATCTTTTCGCGCATGAATCTTATTGACCTTCACCGAGTACAGGTGGCCTCTAGTATGCTCCGAGAAAGAGCATTGGACTGGTACGAACTTCTTATTTCTGAGATTAATGAAGCGGATCTCACCTGAGAGAAATTCCGAGAACGCTTCGAGTTGAAATTTGTACCGGAAGCAGAGAAAGTGACATTGGCTCGACGGTTTATAGACCTTGTTCAAGGTGAGTCATCCGTGACTGATTACGTCGCCTCCTTTGAGTCACTTTCCAAATATGGGGTTGAATACATCAACACCCCTCTTAAGAAGAATCAGAGATTCGTCTATGGCTTAAACAAAAGTCTCAAGAAGCCATTACTTCTAAAATTAGAAGTTTCTTTCGACCAACTCGTTGATATCGCTCTTCGTCTGGAAGAGGCGGATAGAGAGAATGATGTTGAAGTGGTGGGTTCCAAACCAAACTTCAACAACAAGAAGAGGCCAAGCAAATTCAAGGGTCCTTATCCCAATAAGAAAGGGAGGCAAGCAACTCCTGCTGAAAAGACCTTTTCCTCTACTCAAGGGAAATGCTATAATTGTGGTTCGAAAGACCATTTTGCGAACAAGTGTTCAAAGCCTCGTACTTGTCGCTATTGCAAAAGCCCGGACCATTTTATGCATGTGTGTCCCAAACTTCAAAATAGGAGGGAGGGAAAGTTAAATGTTGCTCAAGCCCCTGACAACACATCTCGTGGCCAAGGTATTTCTCATTCTATTCTGGACGGAATTATTTTATTTCGTGATCATCCTATTCGAGTTCTTTTTGATACGGGTGCGTCCCATTCTTTTATATCAAAAGAACTTGTTGATACTTTGTCCTTGGATGTTTTGTGTTTAATGACTTCTTTGAGAATTGCGAATCTGGTTGGTGGATCCGCAACAATCAGTTTATTGTGTAAAGATGTCGAGATTATTTTGTGTGATTTTTCTTTCCGAGCTGATTTGCATGTCATGCGTTACTTAGGATTTGGAATGATTTTGGGAATGGATTGGCTTAACCATTATGAAGCTCATATCCTATGTCCTGAGCGGACTATTCATCTTCGACATCCTCAATCTGTTAATCAGGTTTCTGTTATTCTTAAAGATTCAGATTCTGCTTTGGTTGCATCCTTATATTCTTTAAATCCTCGTGATGACGATGATGATGATGAGGGTGATATTATTTCTCTTATTCACGTCGTTTGTGAATTTTTTGACATATTCGAGCCCGTTTTAGGATTACCACCTAAGCGAGCAATTGAGTTCAGAATTAATCTTATTCCGGGAGCTCAACCTATCACTCGCCCTCCTTATCGTATGTCCAATAAAGAAAACGAGGAGATGCGTAAACAATTATCTGAATTGGAAACGAAGCAATTTATTCGCTCTAGTTCCTTGCCTTGGGGAGCTTCAGCTATTTTTGTGAAGAAATCCGATGGTACACTTAGGCTTTGCGTTGACTACCGCAAGCTTAATGATCTTACTATCAAAAATAAATATCCTTTACCTCGGATTGATGATCTATTCGATCAACTTAGTGGTGCTAGAGTCTTTTCACAATTGGACTTGGCTACCGGTTTTCATCAGCTTCGTATTGCAGAGGATAGCATTCCTTTGACAGCGTTCCATACTCGGTATGGATCTTATGAATGGCTTGTTATGCCATTTGGGTTAACAAATGCCCCAGCTTATTTCGTTGACTTAATGAATCGAGTTTTTAAAGACTTTATCGACCGGTTTGTTCTCGTCTTTATCGATGATATTCTTGTTTATTCTAAAACCGAGGAGGAGCATGAAAAAAATCTTCGGATTGTGTTGGAAACTCTTAGGAGTAATCAATTAAAGGCAAAATTTTCTAAGTGCCACTTTTGGCAATATCGTGTGAAGTTTCTCGGTCACATTATTTCTGAATCCGGAATTTCCGTGGATCCTTCAAAGATTGAAGCGATTCAAGATTGGAAGAGACCGGAGAATGTGACAGAGATTCGTAGTTTTCTTGGATTGGCGGGCTATTACCGTCGTTTTATTAAAGACTTTTCTAAAATTGCCGTGCCTCTCACTAGCTTGGCGAAGAAAGGTGTTAAATACATTTGGTCGGACAAATGTGAAGCTTCTTTTCAGAAATTAAAAGAACTTCTTTCTGATGCTCCTATTCTTGTTATTCCCGAAGGGAATCAAGATTTCGTTGTTTATACCGATGCTAGTCGCATTGGTTTGGGTGCCGTTCTTATGCAAAAGGAACGCGTTATTGCTTATGCTTCTAGGCAATTAAAGCCTGCTGAGACTAGATATGCCACTCATGATTTAGAGCTCGCGGCTATTGTTTTTGCTCTTCGGATTTGGCGTCATTATCTCTTAGGAGAGAAATTTGTTCTTTACACAGATCATAAGTCTTTGAAATATTTATTCTCTCAAAAGGAACTTAATTTGCGCAACAGCGTTGGCTCGAATTTCTTGCACCATATGATCTTGATATTCTTTATACTCCCGGTAAGGGTAATCTTGTCGCCGATGCTCTTAGCCGTAAACAACAAGCTGTTGTTTCTACGATGATATCCGAATGGAACGATCTTGAGATTTTATCCACTTGCGAAATTCGAGACCGTGTTTCCGATTTATGCTCATCATTTGTTTTATGTAGCCTTCAGGCTCATCCATCTCTTTTAGACCGCATTCTTGAAGCTCAAAGGCTAGATACTGAATTGGTTCTTCTTGGCCAAAATATTAAGGATAAAATTGATATTGAAGGTTTGAAAGACTTTAATATCGATTCTCGTGGCGGCATTCGGAAATTTGGTAGACTTATCGTGCCAAATGTTAGGGATCTTCGTAAAGATATTTTAGAAGATTCTCATCACTCTAAATTTACCATTCATCCTGGTAGTAGTAAAATGTACGCGGATATGAAGCGGCTTTATTATTGGAAGGGAATGAAACTTGACATCGCTAACTTCGTTAAACGTTGCATGACTTGCCAACTCGTTAAGGCCGAACATCAAAGGCCCGGAGGGTTATTGCAACCTTTAGAAATTCCAGTTTGGAAGTGGGATCAAATTTCCATGGATTTTATAGATGGCCTTCCCCTTTCTCGATCGGGTTATGATAGCTTATGGGTAATTATTGATAGACTTACTAAATCCGCCCATTTTATTCCCGTTCGGTCTAACCGAACCGTTCCTCTTTTGGCCAAAATATTTATCAAAGAAATTGTTAAATTGCATGGTGTTCCTACTTCTATTGTTAGTGATCGTGATCCATTGTTTACTAGTGGATTTTGGAAGAGTCTTCAAAAAGCTTTAGGAACGAGGCTTAATTTTAGCACCGCTTATCACCCCCAGTCCGATGGACAAATTGAGCGTGTGAATCAAACTCTTGAAGATCTTCTTCGTTCTTGTGTGCTTGATTTTGGTGGAGGTTGGGAAGATCATATTTCACTTGTTGAATTTTCCTATAATAATAGCTTCCAATCTAGTATTGGTATGGCACCTCTCGAGGCACTCTACGGAAGGCCATGCCGATCTCCTTCTTGTTGGCTTGAGGGCGGTGAGAAGCTGGCTTTAGGTCCAGATTTTATTCGTGATTCTACAGAAAAGATTGATCTTATTCGTCATAGGATGAAAGAAGCCCATAGTAGACAAAAATCCTATGCCGATAACTAGAGAAGGAAGTTAGAATTTTCTGTGGGAGATCTTGTGTTCATTCGTGTTTCACCTATGAAAGGTGTTGTACGTTTCAGTCGATCGGGAAAATTGGCGCCTCGATATATTGGGCCATTTCCTATCACCGAACGTATTGGTTCCATGGCCTATCGCCTTTTATTACCGGCTCAGTTTTCTGCTATGCATGACGTGTTTCACGTTTCTCAACTTCGGAAATGTCTTCGAGATTCCGATTCTATTCTTGAGCCCGGTGTTGTGGAAGGATTGAAGTTTCGCCTAATTTAACTTATGAGCAACATCCTATTCGTATCATTGCTTCAGAAGTCAAACGACTTCGAAATAAAGATGTTCCGCTTGTTAAAGTTCAATGGTCTTCAAATCCTAAGGATTGTTCTTGGGAATCTAGAGAGTACATCGAGCGTACACATCCGGACTTACTTTCTCGTGCTCTTTGAGGTGAACTTCTTATTTCAAACTTCTTTTGTGTTGAATATGCTTTTATGGTTGTTACTATATATCTTCTTCTTGTAATATTGCGAGGACGCAATTTCTTTAAGGAGGGGAGTCTGTAACAACCCGAATATTTATCGATTTTTATATTTAAATATTTTATCGTTAGTCGGATTTTAGTCCGAAAACCTACTTTTTGCATACGGTCGAATTAGGGCTCGGGACCACTCCCATTGAGTTTAAAATGCCGTTTGCGACCTTTTTGAGTATAAGCTTCGATATGTTTGGAGAAAGTTGATTTCTGCTACTTTTTACTTTGGGTTTGGTTTTTGGGCTCAGCCCTATGTTAACTTATACTCCAAAACTGAACCACTCTCCCCATTCTCCCTCACTTCTTTCTCTTTTCAGTTTTCTTAGCTTTAATGGTGGGAGAGATTGGAAATTAAAACTCCAAAACCCTAGTTTCTCTTGCAAATCAAATTCTTAGCTCCAAACTCAAGAAGAACCCATTGGTAAGCTTCTCTTCTTCTTCTCCAACTTATTCTCTTACCAATTTCAGAAATTCCTAAACCTAATTTCGGGAATGTTCTTGTTTTTGAGCTTAGATTCAAGCTCATTTGGATTGTGTTGAAGAGAGGTTGATTCTCCATTTGCTTTCAAGCTTCTTCTTGTTTGATTTTGAGAAAAGGTGAGATTTTTATCTCACATCTATGACTATAATTATCTTTGGTTGTTGGGTATGAATTCCTAACACTTCTTCATGTGCATTTGCTCTTGATTTGGAATGGTTTTGTGAATACTCCAATTTTTGGGTTTTTAAGTCAAATTTGTGTGAAATCCTTTTATGGATGTTTGATCATGCTTTTGGCGATGCACCGAGGAGCATATAGGGCCGGGTTGCCGATTGGCATAAACCCTTAGAGCCATTGTTCATCCGGTTGCATTTTGGAAGAGTTTGCTCTTCATTTGATTAAGGCTGAAAAACAGCCCAGGCATGATTCAGTCGACTGAAAACTCTGTTCAGTCAACTGAACCTGAAACCCGAGAGTTTCCAGGCATGATTCAGTCGACTGAAAAATTCTACACAGTCGACTGAAACTGGAAACAGAAAGTTTCCTGAACCTGGAAAATTTCCAGGTACAGGGTCAGTCGACTGAAAACTCTGTTCAGTCGACTGAACCAGCTGTTTGAGTCGAATTTGCCTTTTTGGATTGAAATTCCAATTTAAATCGATTCGTGATAATCCTATTTGTTGTTATCATCTATTATGACTTTGATGACTCTTTTTAGGGATTTTTGAATATCCATTTCGACGGATCCTTTATCGATTTCTTTGGATTTTATTCACGTCTTCGTATGTGAATTTTTGTGATTGATTGTTCTTACAATCTTCTTCGTGATTTGTCACTTTAAAAATATAAAGGTTTTCTATACTAGTAGTAAATATCAAAACTCTTTCCTCAAACGATTTCAATACTATTTTAATACCAAATTCGTTTATAAAACCGTTTTCCAATCTATTAGTATATACAAACCTTTACCTCACTCGTATGAGAAATCTAATTAAACGACTTAGTAAAACGAGTGGTATGAAACGCTTGCGTTTACTTCGTCGGTTAATTCTTGGACTTGTTCGATTGAATCTCTTGTGACATTCTTCTAGTGGAGATTTACAGTTTGTTCATAAATGTTTAAGTTAAGCAAGTGGTTATGGGACATGAAGCTAAACTTTTATATTTACTAGCTTAGTGTAATTGACACTTCTCGATGATCATGACGATCATTTTTGTGATTTAGACTAGCAATGTGCGATGTCTCTTTGTCTGCGTGGGAGACTAAACCCCGTTCGTGTGTCAAATTTGTGGGGTAGCTACCCACGGTCTTCGGACCATTCGTGTGTCAGGTCTTCGGACCATTCGTGTGTCAAATTAATGGCTAGCTACCATGAGATAGCTTCTCGTTCATGTGTTACAGCTGTTGGTGAGTTTTCATGCTCCCGTTCATGTGATAGGCCTCCCCCCCTTATTTTGTGTGATTTCTGGATTTCGTGTGTCGAATTCTGGAATTTTCTTCTTCACCTATTTTTGTGATTTCTATTGATATGATTTATCAATTCTTGTGCATAGGTGAATTCGTGTGTCATTGACTGGATTTCTTGTGTTGATTTCTGGAATTTATGTTTCACCAACTTTGTGATTTCTATTGATATGGTTTATCAATTCTTGTGCATAGGTGATTTCGTGTGTCATTAACTTGTTGTGAATACAAGTTTTGGGTATGATACCCTTTTTGGATCTTCGAGAAGATTCTTTGATATTGATTAATCGTTTGTTGATTATCATTTACATACTTATAGTAGTATGCCATTATTGATATTATACGCCTATGCCATATCTTATATGTCATTTATTGTGGCCTGGTGAATGAAATTAGGAGTATGACATTCCTTTTTATCTTGAGTAGATTATCGTGATATTGATTAATCTCTTGTCGATTTTCAATTACTTATGTATATATCACAGCTTGGCATTGTGATTATAATGTGTTTAGTCATATCTCCTATTCTATATCATGTTATCTGATATTTATAGTTAGACTGATCCGTTTATTATTTTCTTTTTAAATAATACTCGGGTCAGACCGAGATGTTACAGGTGCTTCTGCTTGACTTCTCATCCGGGATTAACTCCTTGACTTTTGGGTTAACTACTTAGATTAGTAGTTATTTTGTTGTATACATTTGAGATATAGACGCCTTAATGTATACTTATTCTTTTGTGTAGTTCGTGTAACTATTCTTTTGTGATATTGTGGATCTTTTTAGACCACTACTCTGATGTACACTTCCTAGTGTAATATTCATATCTATTTCCGCCTTTGTGATATGAATTGTCTGTGACTGATTTGTGTTATGCTTATTTCTATATTTGTTTTCCGAAGGATTTATATAGCCACCATGTAGTAGCTTTGAGTTTGTGTCGGTATGTCGGATTTCCTCTTGAAATATAATGCATGTTATATTATCTGACATATCGGTGCTCGCGCAAAGAAATTACACGGATGGTCGCTCCTCAACAGCCTTATTCTCCGTGCTAGTCGACAGCATTCACCGTAATGTTCTTAGCTAGCGTGGGTATAGAGGGGGGCGTCACAGATTATTTGGAGTAAATATACATCCCGATTTTTTATAAGTCTTGATGATCAAAATATAGAAAAAGCTTGTACATTATCTGTAAATTTACAAAATATAGAACTTCTTTCAGGATCCAAAGTTCTTGGCATACAATGGGAACATTGTATGGCCTTGAATGATACTGCTACGTTCAAATCAATTACGCCCAAACAATTTGTTAAATTGTTCAAAGTCGGGTTAGGAAAAACAATTCAACCCAGATTGATTGACATAAGACATTTAAAATTCGATAACGAAATTCAAGTTTTTGTGAAATCCCTTAAACCACGAATTTAATTACCTACAGAATATTTTATAGCATCAGGAAATACTATTTCCACCATAACCAAGAATAATGACGACAATGCAAATTCATCCAACACATTAAAAAGAACTCAATCATACAATAAAATGTCTGATGTAGAATAACTCCTGATATATTAAAAACCATCAGTCATCGTATGAGCTTTAAACAAGAAAATCCAATAGAAGGAAGAACAATGAGAATACATGAAAAACAAAAAGAACATGAATCAAACCGAATGGTTATCTAGGTTCCTACAGAAAATATAAAACATCATGATTAGATCCATAGATCTTAAAAGAAAGGCACAGTTACATATATATCTTCCAATAACAATATGTATCCCTGAATATCAAGAATTCACGGTACATGCGTTACTGGATTCTGGTGCAGAAGCCAGTTTATTACAAGAAATATTTATTCCCCAGCAATTCTGGGTACCATTAGATAAAAAAGGAATGCTAAATGATTTTATGGGAAGACAAGTCCCTGTTACTCACAAAGCAAAACACTTACAGGTACAAATACCTGATATACATGGAAATAATAAACTATACAACTTTGACTTTGCATTACTACAAAAGGAATTTGATAGTGATTGCATCCTGGGAATGGATAATTTAAGACATCTCCCTCCCTTAAACAAATATTACTTTGAACTGGATGGCGTTCTTCTGCCTCGAGTAACGCTACCCGCTACAATTGCACCACATTATACTCCAGCAGCACAGCGTGGTGAAAAACCTGTTACATTAATTGAACATGTAAAAACACCGAAAATCATACAACCAAAGATTTGTACATACAATATACCAACCACCAACGAATTTGAAATATTAATACACAATATGTTAGAACCTCTTTATTCAGACAATCCATTAAAATGGTTTGACAAAGCGCCACGATATTGTAAAATTGATTTAATGGAACAATACAAAGACGCTAAAGTCAGAGTTAACAGTATCATGGTATCACCAACTGATAAAGAAGAATTTGCAAAAAAAAAAAAAAAAAAAGGATTGTTTAGATCCGGAATTGATACTGCAATAATGATAGTTTGTATGGATGAAAGAATTATCAATAATCCTTTAAATAGTATTATTGGCGGAGCTAAGTCAAATTTAGCAAACAGATTATTTGGAGTAAATATACATCCCGATTTTTGTATAAGTCTTGATGATCCAAATATAGAAAAAGCTTGTACATTATCAGTAAATTTACAAAATATAGAACTTCTTTCAGGATCCAAAGTTCTTGGCATACAATGGGAACATTGTATGGCCTTGAATGATACTGCTACGTTCAAATCAATTACGCCCAAACAATTTGTTAAATTGTTCGAAGTCGGGTTAGGAAAAACAATTCAACCCAGATTGATTGACATAAGACATTTAAAATTCGATAACGAAATTCAAGTTTTTGTGAAATCCCTTAAACCACGAATTCAATTACCTACAGAATATTTTATAGCATCAGCAAATACTATTTCCACCATAACCAAGAATAATGACGACAATGCAAATTCATCCAACACATTAAAAAGAACTCAATCATACAATAAAATGTCTGATGTAGAATTAACTCCTGATATATTAAAAACCATCAGTCATCGTATGAGCTTTAAACAAGAAAATCCAATAGAAGGAAGAACAATGAGAATACTTGAAAAACAAAAAGAACAGGAATCAAACCGAATGGTTATCAAGGTTCCTACAGAAAATATAAAACATCATGATTAGATCCATAAATCTTAAAAGAAAGGCACAGTTACATATATATCTTCCAATAACGATATGTATCCCTGAATATCAAGAATTCACGGTACATGCGTTACTGGATTCTGGTGCAGAAGCCAGTTTATTACAAGAAATATTTATTCCCCAGCAATTCTGGGTACCATTAGACAAAAAAGGAATGCTAAATGATTTTATGGGAAGACAAGTCCCTGTTACTCACAAAGCAAAACACTTACAGGTACAAATACCTGATATACATGGAAATAATAAACTATACAACTTTGACTTTGCATTACTACCAAAGGAATTTGATAGTGATTGCATCCTGGGAATGGACAATTTAAGACATCTCCCTCCCTTCAACAAATATTACTTTGAACTGGATGGCGTTCTTGTGCCTCGAGTAACGCTACCCGCTACAATTGCACCACATTATACTTCAGCAGCACAGCGTGGTGAAAAACCTGTTACATTAATTGAACATGTAAAAACACCGAAAATCATACAACCAAAGATTTGTACATATAATATACCAACCACCAACGAATTTGAAATATTAATACACAATATGTTAGAACCTCTTTATTCAGACAATCCATTAAAATGGTTTGACAAAGCGCCACGGTATTGTAAAATTGAATCAATGGAACAATACAAAGACGCTAAAGTCAGAGTTAACAGTATCATGGTATCACCAACTGATAAAGAAGAATTTGCAAAACAAATAAAAGACCTCTTAAATTTGAAACTAATACAGAAAAGTTTCAGTACCCACTCATCCCCAGCTTTCTTAGTAAGAAATCATGTTGAAATTAAAAGAGGAAAAGCTCGAATAGTAATAAACTATAGAAAACTTAACAGCTATACAAAGTTTGAAGTAAAATCTTCCTCTCCCTTTAACTCTACATTTCCTTGCATACGTTCAAATATATATGTATGTTTATTCAAAAATCTAGATTTAAAAGTTAAAGGTTTATAAATATCCTTTTTATCTGAATGAGGGATTGCTTCTTTTAATTTTTCTAAATCTTCGTCCGTGACCTCAAATTTTTCTCCTGTGCTATCTTGCATTTGAGGGTTAGATGTTTCTTCTGAAGTAAAAGTGTTCATGTATATCCTATATTCGTGATATGATTCTGACTCTTTATTCCTTGATGATCGGGATGTAGAACCACTTAATGGGGTAGATAGATCATGATCGTATATTTCTTCTTTTATAACTGGAAGGTCTTCATATTTATGTATAACAAGTAGTCCTAATGGATCTCCTTGCTCTATAATATAGTCTTTATCTTCCATACTAGTACTTTTAAATAGTATAGAGTGTTAGTTTTAGAAAGAGGTTCTATTAATCCATAAGTTATAAAAATATTTTCTTTAGTATGTTTAGGTATATTATAAATTTGTCCATAATATCCGAGTGGGATTTTTATTAGTAGATCCAAGAATACTTCAGTTGTGAAGTACCTTCTTAATCTGGAGCATTTTGCTGCATATAATGTATAACCTTGAGAATTTACTTTTTCCTTTTTGGGAAGTATAGCATATATGGTTAACGGAATAATTTTTATTTGGTTATGTGTCTGATTGATTATGATCATGTTTATTTTAAAATTATCAAAGGAATCATTAATTTCATCTTCATTTTCAGTAGTGTCAGAATAAATTGATTCAATTTCATATACGGATGAATTAGCATCACTAGAAATATCCTCGATAGTGCCAACATTAATACCGTATTCTTCGATGTTTGATATTACGATATTTTGTATATTCGTAGGACATTCATTTGCATAATGTCCTTCTTTATTACATTTGAAACATTTGCAGCCTTTACGGAAATTTTTCTTTTTAATAAACTTTTTCTTAGAAAACTTGTTTTCTTTTCTAAATTTTTTCTTATATTCTGGTTTCCATTTTTTCCTAGTGATACGATATTTTGGTTTTATTCTTCTTTTGAAATTTCTTGTTCTCTTTCGTTCGAATTCTGGAGGACATCCAAACTGTGTGTTAATATCTTCTGTAACGACCCAGATTTTTATTAATTAAAATTTGAATATTTAATTAATTTTAAATATTAATAAGTGAATTTATAAGTCAAATAAATTTTTATTTCGAATATTGGATTTAATTGAATAATTAAATCGGTAATTTAATACGTTAAATTATGGAAATAATTGAAAATTGAGTTAAATATGATTGAAAATGACTTGTAAAATTTTATTCTATCATATTGAAGTTAGAACGATGTTTTAGAACTTTTAAAATCGAATTAAAAGTTAATTTGTGAAAATTGAATATTTTAATATTAAAATCGACTAGTGAAAATAGTCAATTTTTGAACAGTCTCAGAATTGGACGAAACCAGTTCCATTGGATCCATAATAGTTAGTTATTATCGGATTTCAATTTTCGTGTCAATCGGAGTTATCGTTTGATCGTGGCAGCTCGAAACACATCGAATTATTTTTAATATTAATTTGGCGAGTTAAAATAGCCATTTTTCAAACAGTCTTGGATTTCAACGAAACTAGTTTCATCGGATCCGTAATGTGATATTATTGTAAGGTTTCAAATTTCGTGTCAATTGGATTTACCGTTTGTCTGGTACAAATTAAAACGCCTAGAAAATCGTTTAAATCGGTTTAATTTAAATTGAACGTTTATTGCCATAACTCACACAGATGTCCGAATTAGCTTCCGAAACCTGTTCCATTGTGTCCGGAACGCGGGGTAAACCCTAGAAACGTTGGTTACGGCGCGTGAATCGGAGTTCGGAATTTCCGGAATGAATAGTGTTTCGTTCGTTTCCTATAAATAGACCCCTACCCTTCATAAATTAAAAAAATAAAAATAAAAATAAACCCTAACCCTAGCCGCCATCTCTTCAATCTATGGCCAGAAAACTCCTATTTTCTTTCCTTAATCTCTTCCAGTCCGTGAGTAATTAGGTGAAACTTTTAACTAGAAGATCGTAGAGTGTATCAAGAGCTTTAGATCGGTACGGTTGAGATGTAGTTTGGTCGACTCGAGGCAGAGCAATGGAGCCGTGTTCATCCACGGTTGCACACGGAAATCAAGGTGGAAGGGGGGGCCGAGATCCACTATACTGTAGCCGAGTATGGTACTTGGCATGCTCTTCGAAATGAAACTCCCCGATCGAATTTTTATGCATCGTGGAGGCCGTGTTGTCGAACCCTAATTTTCATATGATGGGTTTCAATACGCGTGATGACGGCCTGGAGGAGGACGCACGTTTGGGAAGATGAAGATGACGGCCCAGATGCAAGCAAGAGTGATCCAATGGCCAAAATTCGTTTAGGTTATAAAATAAAGTAATTTGTTGTAAATTATTATATATAAAATCGTGTATCTTTAAAAAAATCATAACTTTTTCATACGAGGTCGAAAATGCACGAAACCAGTTGCGTTGGAATCGTATGGACGAGCACTACGCGATGGAGTTGGATTGGAGTCGTTTGGAGTTAGTGACAATTTTGGGTAAAATTAAACGCACGTTTAATTTTATTCGAAATAAATCGCTAAAATGAAATTGAAATCAAGGTGAGAACTTCTCACTCAATCGAATCGGTTTCGATTTTATTTTAAATAGTTAGATTTAAAATATTTGAATGCATGTTTAAATGATGATTGTTATCTATTCATTGTTAAAATAGACATTATGCGCCGTCAGTAAGCGGATGTTTTTTATTAAAAACATATACCGCGAATATTTAAAAAACTTTGAAATTGGTATTATATATAATAGCAATATATATATATATATTGGGATATGTATATATTGGAGTTATTGATTTCCCGCATTTTTTAGCGGATGAGACCCTATTGCGCCGTCTATTAAGCGGATAATATTTTAAATCCCATATACCACGATAATTTCGTACTGGAGCGAAATTGTTGTGCTAATGTTTTTGGATGCAGGAAAACAGGTTGGAGGGATCCAACTGGATTCCTCAACAGTATTTATTTGAATTCAGATATTTTGATATTTGATGGACTATCATATCGATATATGATATCGTTGTTGTCGTGATTGACTATTTGGTGTGTAGCATCATTGGACCAAATTTTGGGATTTTAAAATGATTTTAAAGTTATTTTTGAAAGTTTACGTTTATAAAATATTTTTGGAATCGATCCATTTTAAATAAATAAACGTTATAATTTTTAAAGTTATAAAAATTATGATTTTGAGGAATACGATTAAAGATTTAGTTTTGAAAATATAAGGCTAATGATTTTATAAAATAGTTAAATCGGAATTTTTGAATATATTATAAAAGTTTAAATGTAGGATTTATAAAATTTGATTATTTTATAAATCAAAATGATGAAGTTTTTAAAGGAGTTTAAAGACGGTTTAAAAAGAATAATATAAATTGATTTATTTAAGAGATTTATAAATGGATATTTATAAGTTGAAATATTGACATTATAAAACGAGTTTTTATAAGTGTTTGAATGAAGTGAAAATAGATTGCATAAGTGAATGGAATTTATAGAATTATAAACGGTGAAGTTATAAATGAAATTTACAAATAGTAAAATTTATAAATTTTGTGAAATTATTAAAGAATATATTTGGATAAATAATTGAATCTTATAAGTTATAAGATTTATAATTATGAAGTTCAAAGGAACGATTTTTCAAACAAATAAATTATAAGTATTTCACTTATGATATGAATTTTTGTTTTATAATTGAGTTATAAATCGAATAGGTTAATAAAAGAATTTATAAAAGGAAGTTGTTATAAAATAAATAATAAAGGAATTTATAAACATTGTTTTATAAATTCGCAAACGACTTATTTTAAGAAGTAAAATTGTTGTAACCTATTAATGGAGTTATATTCACATTTTTGACTGTGAATGATACTTTAAAATAAAATGAATAGAAATGATGAAATTTGTTAACGTAGTATATTCACGTTTTTGAATAGTGAATAATATGTTAAAGAAAATGTTTAGAAGGTGATATTTTAAATGGAATTAAAACGATCTAACGATGTTTTAAGATATGTTAAGATTCGAAACCATAGATTTCAACATTCATTGTTGAAATAGACGTTTTCGATAAATAAAAGGAAATAGTGGACTATAACACTGTTGTTATAGTAAATAATTTCCGAAAGGAAATGGTTTGTATAGTATTGGGATTTATATATCTATTTTAATTTCGAATCCCTATACTAGTGATTTTGGGTTGTCGTAACGATGTTTTACGCAACATTCGTTTTGGCCCAAATAAATATGTTTAAAAGAATGATTTCCTTAAAGAATGAAATATATACTTAATCTCAATTGAAGTATATTGAATATTTTCCAAGTGTTGAAAATAAATGGATTTGTGAATTACTTATTAAATAAGTATGGAAATGTTTTCCAATATAAAGTGAATATTTTGAGAATTTATTTTTTTTGAAGATAAATTGAAATGAATAATTGAAATCGAATATTCATAGATATTTTGGATTATAAATTCACTATGGAATTTATGAATAGAAGGGGAAGTTGTTTAAAAATAAATATTGATTTATTTTTGAAGTGTGAAAATTATATATCTTGTAAAGATATTTTGGAAAATAAATAATTTGGAAAATTATTTGGAATCTGGTGATGTGTGCATATCCATTGATAGTTCAATAGCCGACTATCAATATTTCCCTTTGAATGGGTAATTGATGTGATTTGTTTGAATTTGAATGCCACACTTATTTTTGAATAAGCGCTCACTATTCGGGTTAACTGGGAAAGGACCATGGGGTCGTATAACCCATTCCGAATATGTGATACGACGTTATGGATAGCAATTGAAGACTGGTGTTGAAGACCGGGTATTTGCGAGAGCGATAGGATGACCTGTCGATTGACTGCACCGAGTTGCTCCGGTATAGAGTTATCCATATGTGATGGGGAATCCGATCAGGATTGTGAATATCCGGATTGCAAGGACTTCTTTGTAAGTGCCTTCGGTTTTGTTCGAGCCTGGAACAGACTTGTATGGATAGTATGTCTGACATTACAAATTGAGATATAAAGCCGATTTCTTTCAAATATATTTCTGTTGGTGGCAGAGAATTTATTCTTTTAGCTTAACACCCTTCTCTGAGACATACGAGTTCAGAGGTTATGTAGTTGAATGTTATCAGCGATATATTCCCAATTTGGTAATGTGACATGCTGAGTGTAGCTGTAAATGATCATTGTGTTGATTATTTGTGATAGGATCATTTGTTTGATCGTCTATCCTGGTGATCATTTCTATGATCATTTGTTGACCCAAAACATGGCTTTTGTAAAAAGTATGTTTTTGTGGACGTGACTTCGTCGAGCCTCACACCCCGTGAATGGTCAAACAGGAAAGATGCAGCAAGGTTATGAGGGGTAGCGCCCTTTAGGATATGTGCATTTCCTTCTGGAAAAGGGTGGTATCATGGTATGGAGCCCAGATACTTACTCATGTTGAAAACACTTTATGATTGTGTGAATTGATTGCGAGCGCTCGGTGAAAGGTCCCAAAGGACCGGGGGATGGCATATTCGGTCAGTTGTTACTCAGTTAGGGGTAATCCGGCCTTGTGTTGGTAGAGATCCGGTTTGGTTCTCGGGGATGTCCATCCAGAGGCATTCTCATGTGGCAATGGGAAGTTCCTTGGCCTGATCATTCGTTGGAAATCCAAAGAAACAATACGAGACTTGTACGGTTTTAGTTGTATAACCTGCTATGGAATGTGGCGGTAACCTGCTATTGAACATAGTTAGCTATAGTAGGCATAGTTCGGAATGTCTATGTTGGCTAAGATTTATATTCTACTTTCGAAATGAATTTTTCTCTACACTATGCACTAGTAATAATATAAAATGTCCTTTTTAATGCGTATCAAGCGTCTTTGACTATCATAAGGAGAAATCTCCTCCGATTCTGCGTTTGCATTGTGTGTGTGTGCGGGAGGCCTTATGGTGGTCTCATTTTTAAAAGCATTGCGAATTGACTTTAAAAATATTCCTCTATTTTGTTTTCAAAGATAAATAAACTGTTTTGAGTTCCCACACCAGTCACATGACTGACTCGGAGTTTATTGTTTTCCTTCCTAAACTCTGGGTGCCCACCAATTTCCACATGGGCAGTAAAGAGTTAAGGTTTGTCAGGATATTCTGGATATTCTGGAGTTGCTGGAGGCAAGCTGGATGGCATGGCGTATTACTAGTATATAGTATTTCTTTTTCCGCTTCACTGTTTGTTGTTGTACACTCTGATGATATGATGTAATGAAATGTAATGTATAAAATGTAATAACTGATATAGTTCTTTGTTTAAAGATTATTCATTTATTATTATATGTTGTTCCGCTGCGAATTGCGAGATTCTGATATTGTTCTGCTGTTCTCTGTTCCGTTCTATTTTCTATGTTCTTTTCGCTCTATTTTCTATCTTCTTATCTCTCCTTCTTTTACTTTTTCTTCTTCTTAAACATTGATAATTCGTATTTCTGTTCATCTTGAGTTAATCTATGGAGATTAGTGTATATTCAAGTAGTACGGATTTGCGGGTCGTCACAGGTGGTATCAGAGCATATGGTTAAGCGACAACCATGGTTCTGTTGGGTATTACTCATTAGAGATAGAGTCAGTAGTACTCTAGAATGAGTTGAGTGTAATAATAGCTATGAGAGCGTATTTGTTAGTGAATATAAATTGTTTTGTATTGTGTTGGCTTATCGGTTGATTGTTTATAGATTCTAGTCGATGTTCTCTAGCTAACTATCGTAGATAGGGGTTTCTAAACTCTTAAACAAGGTAAACCGACACGATATTGTTTAAAAATTGGGTAAATGAAATAATTTTACCTTGAGTATATTTTTAAATATAAAGGAATAATTTTTCAAAATTATTAAAGTGCATATAAATTGATTGTTTAGTTGTTTGAATAATCTAAATTAAAGAATAATTGTATAAACAAAAGAATTATAAGAATTAAATTATAATTAAAGTGATTTACAATTGTGAAATAAACTTATATATGTAAGAAGTGAAACTATATGAATATATTTATGAATATGAGTTGTAAATAAAAAATGAATTAAGTTAAGTAAAACAAAGTGATGTTTGTAAATGAAGTATAACTTAAGAGATGTTGAATGAAGTTGATATTAGTATCAAAGTAAATTAATAAAGTTAAGTGGTGGATGTGTTTAATGCCATGTTCTTCCCATCCTTGCTTGTTGACTTCGGCTGAGATTTGTTTGGTGATATCTTTGTTTAATTTCCACTTGCCTGCATACTTTATTTCAAGTATATATACATATTATTTGTCTTACTTACTTTGTTTCATATAACCACTTACAGGTTACATTCTCCACTTATTTGCTTATGCTTTTCTTTCTTACTTATGTAAAAATACATACTTTGTTTTGCTTACTTAAATGTATTTGCTTTTATTTGTTTATAGGTTGAGATGATGTAGCTTGCTTCCCCAGATTGCTTCTTGCCTTTCTTTTACTTGCTCTTTTGGCTATTACTTTATTTGTTTAGTGGCTGATGGTTTACATTTTGATGGCTGCTATGATCTAGCTTTAGTGGCTAAAGATACTTGCATGCATATAGATATAAATATAAAGTAGTTTTAGTTATGTTATAAAATTTTAACTTATGAATTTACTATATGCTTATTTCTCATCTTATGGCTTTGTTTTATCACTTTATATTTAAACTTTGTTTTGTCATTTCTTTTGTTCCATTGTCTTATTTTTTTTATTCCTCTTTTATTTTAACTTAAATTGTTTACTTTACCTTAATATTTATTGTTTTATATTAAATTTATAAATTCAAATTATTATTAACCATCAATTGTAATACTTATTATTATCAATTATTATTAAACCATTCATTTACAATTCATATCTAATGTATATACATATATATTTCTATATTTATTTTTAAAACCATTTATTTAAGATTTTATTTCAAATCCAATTTAAATATATATTCACATATATACAAATTGTCAAATCCATATGACTTTATATATTTTCTAGTCGAATTCGGGGAAACTCGCTTCCATTTAAATCAATTTATCTTACAATTTTATTCAAAAATTCATTTAAATTATAAATTTAAATTCATAAAAATCCTGGGTCGTTACATAGTATTATTTGAAATTGAGAAGTGATGGTAAATATATTTGGTCTAATTTCTATACGATTCATTTACTTATGCTAAAAGTAATCTGGGTTAATTTTTATCAATGGTTTAAATGACATTTGTTTATAACCCAATAAAGTTTGGTTTTGAAAATGAAATCTTTCTTAGGATTTGTGAATATACTTTTACCGTTGAGATAAAATATATGAGTGCATTTTCTAAGTATTAGAATGTAGTGGTTTGTAAATATACTGATACTGTTGATATAAATATATGGAAAAGTTTTTTAGATATTGAAAATGAAATGTTTTGCGAATGTACTTATACTATTGACATAAGTATGTCAATATTTTTCAAGTATTCAAAAGAGTATCGAGTATCATGAATATATGTTTGTAAAAGTATTTTAATACAAGTAATTACGAAGTGGTTTTAATTAATGGGGCTTAGTGGTTGCTTATGTGCTTACCAGGGTTGGTTTCCATAAGAGATTAAATATTTGGTTGAATTATTTTTTTTATTTGATAATTAAATAACCAACTATGATATCTTGGCCAGTTTTGAAATTATCGTTGTCGGTTTAGAGAGACCGAATTAAATATGTTATCCAAACACCACTTCAAACCAGCATAAGCGTTCAAATTAAAGACATCTTGAAGATGATTGAAAACAGAGTTCTTTGAAGTTCAAGAGCTACTCGCTAAAAATCCTGAGGATGTAGTCTTCATGTAACGACTCGGATTTTTCCCGCTCAAAAATCGACATCCATACTTCAACTCGTATTCGAATGCCGTAGATTCAACCGTTCAAATCCGATTCGCCGGAGCTTATAACAACATTAAGTAAATAACACAGTGGAATAAAAGAATAATATATTGATATACAGCTTTGATACAATATCTGATACAACAGATGATCCAATAGATATCAATATACATCAGAGATATGATACAATAAATAGCAGCGGAAAAGAAAATAGATAACATCTAGCAGCGGAACAATATAATCCTAAGATAGTCTTCAAAAAAAGAACTCCGAGAACGGCAACTCCATTTCCAAGAATCAATCCAGCAATAGCTCGAACTCCCAATAACGATGCACCGAGATAACCAAGACTGTTGCGATCCAAAGACTGAACTAACTCCAGATAATCTACTAAATCTGACTATCTGAAAAACCCAACTCTAGACTGCTCGTGTAGAAAATAATGAGCATCCAGAGTTTAGGAAAGAAAACAATAAACTCCGGATCAGTCGTGGGACTGGTGTGAGCAACAAAAACAGTTTATCTTTTAAAACATTCAACAGAAGATTTTCAAAGTCAATTCGCAATGCTTTTTTAAAAATGAGACTACCATAAGGCCTCCCGCACACACGCACAATGCAAACGCAGAATCGGAGGAGATTTCTCCTTATGATAGTCAAAGATGCTTGATACGTATTAAAAGAAACATTTGATATTATTACTAGTGCATAGTGTAGTAAAAATCATTTCGAAAATAGAATATAAATCTTAGCCAACATACGACCATTATCGTATGCCTACTATAGCTACTATCCAAACAGTGGTGACCACCATAAGTGAATAGCAGGTTCTACAACTAATACCGTACAAGTTTCGTATTGGGAATTGGATTTCCAACAAATGGTCAGGCCAAGGAACTTCCCATTGCCACATGAGAATGCCTCTGGATGGACATCCCCGAGAACCAAACCGGATCTCTGCCAACACAAGGCCGGGTTACCCCTAACTGGGTAACTACTGACACGAGTATGCCACCTCCCGGTCGTAACCAACCTTTAACCGGGGCCCCAGCAACAAATCACAAAATCATATATATATATCTGCGATATCAACATAAGTTAAGTATCTGGGCTCCATACAATGATACCACTTCTATCCAGAAGGAAATGTACATACCCTAAAGGGTGCTACCCCCAATAACATTGCCGCATCTTTCCTGTTTTGACCATTTCCGGGGTGTGAGGCTCGACGAAGTCTCGTCCACAAAAACACACTTTATACAAAAGCCGTGCTTTGGGTCAACAAATGATCATCACAATGATCACCAAGATAGACGATCAAACAAATGATCCTATCACAAATAATCAACACAATGATCATTTCACAGCAACACTCAGCATGTCACATTACCAAACTGGGAATATATCGCTGATAACTTCAACTATATAACCTCTGAGCTCGTACGTCTCAGAGAAGGGTGTTAAGCTAAGAGAATTAATTCTCCGCCACCAACAGAAATATATTTGAAAGAAATCTGCTTTATATCTCAAATTGTAATGTCAGACATAACAATCCATACAAGTCTGTTCCGGGCTCGAACAGAACCGAAGGCACTTCCAAAGAAGTCCTTGAAATCCGGATATTCACAATCCCGATCGAATTTCCCATCACTTAGGGAGTTTCTATACCGGCGCGACTCGGTGCAGAAACAATCGATAGGTCATCCTATCGCTTTCGCAAATATCCGGTCTTCATCACCGGTCTTCACATGCTATCCATAACGACATATCACATATTCGGAATGGGATATATGACACAAAGGTCCTCTCCCGGCTAAACCGAACAGTGAGCGCAGTATTTCAAAAACATATGGATAATGGGATTTTAATTAAGTCACACCTTAATAATTCAAAACTTTATTTCAAATGGTTTAATCCAATTACCATTTCAATCTTTAAACAAAAAAGATTCATTTTCACAACCTTTAACGGTTTAAACAATTTTCACATTTTAATCTTTTAAACAAAAGATTCATTCACAGATTTTCCAAATCGATTTCCATTTCAATTTAACTCGTTAAATCTTCAAATCAAAGATTTAACTTATAGCTTTCAAAACAATCTCATTTCAATTTGATTTAAACAAATCATCAATTTAAATCTGTTAAAAATAAACAGATTTAATTCATAGCTTTCAAAAAGAATTTATTCATAGCTTAGGAAAATCATTTCCCTATTCAATCTTGAAAATTCCCCTAATTTACTGGAATCTCAGTTCTTATCTAAAAGTGTTTATCATTTGAAAACAACAATTTTCATTTTGGAAACCTGATTCATTTATACGAGTTTAAATCCTTGGGTTAAATTCAAATTCCCAAAAAAAAACAATACTTGAAAGTGGTTTAATCCCTATATAACCAATATAACATTTTTAATCCTAATTTCAAATCATAGAATTCAATTTCAAGTATTGAATTTAAATTTAAATTAAATTATTTAAATTCCAAAACTTAATCAAGTAATTTTAAAAAAAATAATAAATTTTATTTTGAAATTCCCTTCCAAAAGCTTTTGACATTTATTCCGATTCCATTTCCAAAACATTTGAATTAAAAGATTCAAATTTAACTGTTTCAAAAATCTGCGACTTAATCGATTTCCTCGTGAAATCCATATTTGTGTGTGTATGGTGTGGTCCAGGGGTTTAACACAATAGTGCAACAACATTCAATCATCATAGATTTAAAACACAGAAATATAGTTGATAAGCGATATAAACTATAACGCTTATCTTTCATGTACAGATTCACGAATAATATACAGATGTATCATCAATAAGTGAATAAATTATACATAGCACAATCCATACATCAAAATATCACAAATCAGATAGGATAATCAATTTAAGACATCACATATAATACGATCATTCATAAGTAATTCAAGCATCCAATAATCATTTATAAACAGGATTTATTTATCGTTTAATCCTATGTAATTCAATTTATCTCCAATTAAATTAATTACTTATGAATTTATTATCCAATCTTGATTAATTAATTACAAATCATTTGATACTAATTTATTTATCAAATACTTTAGTTAATTAAATTATCCTAAATTAATCATATTAATTATATCAACCTTTAAATCAATTACATAATTAATTAACTTTAATTATCTAACTAGCAATTCTTATTTACCAATTTATTAGACACATAATTATTAATAAATTAACCAATCTTTAGTTACCAATTTATAGACCTCTAATTACTTAGTTAGTTATAATTACTAATTAATCATTCTTAATTTCTTTCCAAAGAAATGGATTTATTTAACGAAAATCATTTATCTAAATTACCTTCTGATTTATCATTTAAAAATCTTCTTAATTAACTTTGAAATCAAATTACTTCTAACTTAAAAAGTTTTAATGTTAATTAAATTTAACATTTACCTTAATTTACTACTTAATTAAAATATTAATTACTTACCTAAAACAGAGATTTTGCTTAACATTATTAACTTAACTAAAAAAAAAATGTTATCAGCTAAACTTAGAAAACAAAACCCGAGAATATCCTTCTGCTTACTCGCGTTAAACTTCGAGATACTTTTTCATTTCCCCTGGATCTCCTCTCTTCTTCTTCCCCTGTTCTTTTCTTCCCTGTTTCCCCTTTTTTTTTTTCCTGTAACTTTTATTATTCTCGTCATCTTTAAATTTAAATCAAACTGCTGTAGCCACACACACCCAACGGCCTGAAGACAAAACCCGAAGCAACACTCCACTTTACACGAGCACAACCCGAGCCATTTGAATCCCCACTGCACTGACAACAAATCACCACCGCCGTGCACGTGTACACGCGATCGGAGCGACTCCGATCGTTGTCGCCGATCCCCACCAGTCACCCATGATCCACCCACCTCGCCAGATCACCCAAATCCCTTAGCTTCGCCCTAGGTCAAAATCGAGACCATCCATCACCATCAGGAACTAACACAGCCACCTAAAAGCACTTCGTATAGGCGATTCTGACCACCAGTCATCACGCACTCTCGGCCACGCCATCGCCAACTACCCCTCTGCCATCACCCAGCGCCGCTTCACACTCGGTCACCCATAGGCGGCGCGATCATCGAAAGAAAACAGAGCCTAGAATATCGAACCAAAAACCCTACTATTGATTCGAACTCACAATCCCTTCATTAAATAATTTTTTTAGCATTTTTCTGGTGTTAAATGGATTACACACTTTCTTCATATCAATTTTCAGAATCTAAAATTAGCTTGATCATCCAATTTTGACGAAAACCCATTTTTGTTTCATTTCAAAACTGCTCTTAATACTCTTGCGTAAAAATTATAATTCTTATGCTAAAAATCACAATTATGTGTATGAAATCTAGTTATATTACTGAACTTACAAATTTAAACATTCGAGTTTTAATCATTTGATTCCTTCACCTGTAACTTAAAATAGACAGTGTTTATTCCTTACTGTAATGCTTCAATTTCAATCCCAAGCTCTAATTCCAGTTAAACAATCTGTACTACTTACATTTCTAGATTTAAAATTTATTTAAATGTATAGGTATTAATATCCTTTACTTCTTTTACTCAAAACTTGCCAAAAATCAGGAATAGAAACTTTCAATGCATAAATCAATACAGATCCATATATTTCCATTTATTTTCGATATATATATGACAACCCAAAACATCAGAAGCTAATTGTCATACTTAAAATCGAAGAAAGTATGTTCACTCACCTTCCAAATCATTGCTTAAATCCAGGAGTTTACAGGTTAGAGTTTGTTTGATCTGAAGCTCCTTTGCTTCTTGATGTCCAGAAGTCTTCAAACTGAAATCCTTTTTAACTTTGCAAAGTTGAAAACTGGGTGGAAGTTGCTATCTTAAATTTCTTCTTTGTTCTCAGATGTTTGGTTTATATAAGTTGCTTCAGTTTTTTTTTTTCTTGTTAAAGTTTGAGATGATCGAAATGAATTGAAGAAATTGGTTTATATATAGTGGCAGATTACAGACTGCTTTATACTTTTTTTGTACAATTCTAAAGTATGCTGAAGTGGTCTTTTTTCCATGTTGAGGTGTATAACAGTATGGCTGCAGTGATGCTGGATTTTAGCAGAGGTGTTTTTTGTTTGTACTTTTTATTTTATAAACATGCCTGGATATATTGTCACTGATTCTCTTTAGTTTCAGCTGTAGGATGTTAGTTTGATGTGGCTTCTTCTATTTTATTTTGTTTATTTCTTTTATTTTATTTGTTTTTATTCAATTATTTTGTTTATTTCTTTCTTGTCTCGGCTGTACAAATATGTAAAGGTATGGTTTGGATTATTTCTTTTGTTTGAATACTTGAATGTATCTTGTATTTTCTTTTCTTTTACTTTGCTTTTAATAACTTAAATAAATTTCTATTTTATATAACATAACTTGCTTGATTAAATTTACAAGCTCTTGTATTTGTTTTATGCTTCTATTTGTATTTGTTTGTATTATTTTGTATTGCATACCTTTGTTTATGTAACGTTATGATGAATATTGTTTTTGACATATATATTGTTTTCTTTTTTTTTTATAAGAGCTTCTTATAAGTTTATATGCATGTCTAGGTCATTTTTTTATAACCATATATTTATTTGAAACATTTATTGCTAATACTTATTTTACTTTGTTTATATATCTTACTTTGTTTTGTTTCTCATTTATGCATTTGTTTATTTATGTAAAAATATATATATATTTTTATTTTGCTTACTTAAATGTATTTGCTTTATTCTTGCATTTTAAATTTACTTCTATTTTTATTTTACTCTTATTACTTTCGTCTTGTATTTATTATATATATATTTTATATAACTCAAATTATCATTTATAAATTTTTAAATCAATTTATTTATTTATTTTTATACTTGTGTCCAAAGTATATTATTTATTATTTAAAAATCATTTATTTAAGAATTTATTTAAAATCCAATATATACATATATATACTTGTATATACAAAATTTCAAACCCATATGACTTAATATACTTTTTATTTGATTCGGGGAAACTCGCATCAATCTATCTATCTAGAATAAATTGTTGCAAATTTTAATTCAAAAATCCATTTAAATTATCAATTTAAATTCATAAAAATCTGGGGTCGTTACAATCTTCCCCTCTTAAATGAATTTCGTCCCCGAAATTGTACAGCTCATTTCATGAATTATACATACACAGAATAGACTAAAGCCAATTTAAATGATACTAGTAAACATATGGATATTTTCGGTTAATTCATAATATATTCCATATTAATTGCTACTTATAATATTCTTACTAGTAAACATAACATTCACTACGATTCTAGGCCCAAAATGCGTACATAGATACACCATATCCAAAAAGAAGTTAATCTAACCAACTACAAATCATCACCATCAGAGCTCTCTCTCTCGGGCCCTGACAGATCTCTAACTTCCACGTCATTGTCAGTCACGTAATCATACTCTGGATCAGAGTCTATCTGAATAAAACCTTCACCATTCAGCTCCTCGCCTTCTATGGCATTATTCAAATCCCAATGAATTTCTTCATCACCATCGGAACCTATTTCCATTTCAGGTTCTTCTACCTCAACCTCTTCTTCATTTTCTTCTTCATTTTCTTCTTCAAATTCCCCTTCATATTCATTTTTGAATTCGTCTTCATTTTCTTCTTCGAACTCCTCTTCATCTTCTTCTTCTTCCACTGGTGGTTGGGGCTGCACTACAGGCTCCACTGGGAATTCCCTATGAACTGATGACTCACCTTCATCATCTCGTACCCTTCTGGATGAAGCATAATCACCCACTCTCCTGACCTTTCCTCCTCGGCTAACGCTGTTTGTTCTCTACAATTAAAATCAAAATCCAAATATTAAGATCTTAAGTTTAGAATTTTATAAGTTGAGAAATACAACAAGTTTATATTTCAGATTTTATTCTACCCAAGAAGTTATAACAGAAATCCAAAATTTGGTTTTAAACAAAATCGTTCTATCGTTATAATTCAAATCTATCATTATATTTCATTAACCAATTTCAACTCAAATTGAAATTTTCAATTTATTCAAATTTCAAATCATATTCTTATTTATTACGGTTTAAATCCAAAAATGATAAGAAATTGATGAAATACGAAGTAAAGATTTCCTACAACAATTCTTAAGGCATCTTATTATACCAAAACTTCTTTTTCCACTGTTGTTACAGAGTATCGACCAATTATAGTCGTATTTCCCTGTCCCCTATCTCGTTCTCTTCTTGCACTCATACTTACTATCAGCGGATAGTAAGAGAATTTACTGAGGCATTCAAACGGATATCTTAGGAATACACTCATTCTAGGGATACTTCACCCTATCTATAATGAGTTACTTAACGTGTTACACTCCTGAGCTAAAGTTTCACCTTAGCTCTGATACCACATGTAACGACTCGGATTTTTCCCGCTCAAAAATCGACATCCATACTTCAACTCGTATTCGAATGCCGTAGATTCAACCGTTCAAATCCGATTCGCCGGAGCTTATAACAACATTAAGTAAATAACACAGTGGAATAAAAGAATAATATATTGATATACAGCTTTGATACAATATCTGATACAACAGATGATCCAATAGATATCAATATACATCAGAGATATGATACAATAAATAGCAGCGGAAAAGAAAATAGATAACATCTAGCAGCGGAACAATATAATCCTAAGATAGTCTTCAAAAAAAAGAACTCCGAGAACGGCAACTCCATTTCCAAGAATCAATCCTGCAATAGCTCGAACTCCCAATAACGATGCACCGAGATAACCAAGACTGTTGCGATCCAAAGACTGAACTAACTCCAGATAATCTACTAAATCTGACTATCTGAAAAACCCAACTCTAGACTGCTCGTGTAGAAAATAATGAGCATCCAGAGTTTAGGAAAGAAAACAATAAACTCCGGATCAGTCGTGGGACTGGTGTGAGCAACAAAAACAGTTTATCTTTTAAAACATTCAACAGAAGATTTTCAAAGTCAATTCGCAATGCTTTTTTAAAAATGAGACTACCATAAGGCCTCCCGCACACACACACAATGCAAACGCAGAATCGGAGGAGATTTCTCCTTATGATAGTCAAAGATGCTTGATACGTATTAAAAGAAACATTTGATATTATTACTAGTGCATAGTGTAGTAAAAATCATTTCGAAAATAGAATATAAATCTTAGCCAACATACGACCATTATCGTATGCCTACTATAGCTACTATCCAAACAGTGGTGACCACCATAAGTGAATAGCAGGTTCTACAACTAATACCGTACAAGTTTCGTATTGGGAATTGGATTTCCAACAAATGGTCAGGCCAAGGAACTTCCCATTGCCACATGAGAATGCCTCTGGATGGACATCCCCGAGAACCAAACCGGATCTCTGCCAACACAAGGCCGGGTTACCCCTAACTGGGTAACTACTGACACGAGTATGCCACCTCCCGGTCGTAACCAACCTTTAACCGGGGCCCCAGCAACAAATCACAAAATCATATATATATATCTGCGATATCAACATAAGTTAAGTATCTGGGCTCCATACCATGATACCACTTCTATCCAGAAGGAAATGTACATACCCTAAAGGGTGCTACCCCCAATAACCTTGCCGCATCTTTCCTGTTTTGACCATTTCCGGGGTGTGAGGCTCGACGAAGTCTCGTCCACAAAAACACACTTTATACAAAAGCCGTGCTTTGGGTCAACAAATGATCATCACAATGATCACCAAGATAGACGATCAAACAAATGATCCTATCACAAATAATCAACACAATGATCATTTCACAGCAACACTCAGCATGTCACATTACCAAACTGGGAATATATCGCTGATAACTTCAACTATATAACCTCTGAGCTCGTACGTCTCAGAGAAGGGTGTTAAGCTAAGAGAATTAATTCTCCGCCACCAACAGAAATATATTTGAAAGAAATCTGCTTTATATCTCAAATTGTAATGTCAGACATAACAATCCATACAAGTCTGTTCCGGGCTCGAACAGAACCGAAGGCACTTCCAAAGAAGTCCTTGAAATCCGGATATTCACAATCCCGATCGAATTTCCCATCACTTAGGGAGTTTCTATACCGGCGCGACTCGGTGCAGAAACAATCGATAGGTCATCCTATCGCTTTCGCAAATATCCGGTCTTCATCACCGGTCTTCACATGCTATCCATAACGACATATCACATATTCGGAATGGGATATATGACACAAAGGTCCTCTCCCGGCTAAACCGAACAGTGAGCGCAGTATTTCAAAAACATATGGATAATGGGATTTTAATTAAGTCACACCTTAATAATTCAAAACTTTATTTCAAATGGTTTAATCCAATTACCATTTCAATCTTTAAACAAAAAAGATTCATTTTCACAACCTTTAACGGTTTAAACAATTTTCACATTTTAATCTTTTAAATAAAAGATTCATTCACAGATTTTCCAAATCGATTTCCATTTCAATTTAACTCGTTAAATCTTCAAATCAAAGATTTAACTTATAGCTTTCAAAACAATCTCATTTCAATTTGATTTAAACAAATCATCAATTTAAATCTGTTAAAAATAAACAGATTTAATTCATAGCTTTCAAAAAGAATTTATTCATAGCTTAGGAAAATCATTTCCCTATTCAATCTTGAAAATTCCCCTAATTTACTGGAATCTCAGTTCTTATCTAAAAGTGTTTATCATTTGAAAACAACAATTTTCATTTTGGAAACCTGATTCATTTATACGAGTTTAAATCCTTGGGTTAAATTCAAATTCCCAAAAAAAAACAATACTTGAAAGTGGTTTAATCCCTATATAACCAATATAACATTTTTAATCCTAATTTCAAATCATAGAATTCAATTTCAAGTATTGAATTTAAATTTAAATTAAATTATTTAAATTCCAAAACTTAATCAAGTAATTTTAAAAAAAATAATAAATTTTATTTTGAAATTCCTTTCCAAAAGCTTTTCACATTTATTCCGATTCCATTTCCAAAACATTTGAATTAAAAGATTCAGATTTAACTGTTTCAAAAATCTGCGACTTAATCGATTTCCTCGTGAAATCCATATTTGTGTGTGTATGGTGTGGTCCAGGGGTTTAACACAATAGTGCAACAACATTCAATCATCATAGATTTAAAACACAGAAATATAGTTGATAAGCGATATAAACTATAACGCTTATCTTTCATGTACAGATTCACGAATAATATACAGATGTATCATCAATAAGTGAATAAATTATACATAGCACAATCCATACATCAAAATATCACAAATCAGATAGGATAATCAATTTAAGACATCACATATAATACGATCATTCATAAGTAATTCAAGCATCCAATAATCATTTATAAACAGGATTTATTTATCGTTTAATCCTATGTAATTCAATTTATCTCCAATTAAATTAATTACTTATGAATTTATTATCCAATCTTGATTAATTAATTACAAATCATTTGATACTAATTTATTTATCAAATACTTTAGTTAATTAAATTATCCTAAATTAATCATATTAATTATATCAACCTTTAAATCAATTACATAATTAATTAACTTTAATTATCTAACTAGCAATTCTTATTTACCAATTTATTAGACACATAATTATTAATAAATTAACCAATCTTTAGTTACCAATTTATAGACCTCTAATTACTTAGTTAGTTATAATTACTAATTAATCATTCTTAATTTCTTTCCAAACAAATGGATTTATTTAACGAAAATCATTTATCTAAATTACCTTCTGATTTATCATTTAAAAATCTTCTTAATTAACTTTGAAATCAAATTACTTCTAACTCAAAAAGTTTTAATGTTAATTAAATTTAACATTTAACTTAATTTACTACTTAATTAAAATATTAATTACTTACCTAAAACAGAGATTTTGCTTAACATTATTAACTTAACTAAAAAAAAAATGTTATCAGCTAAACTTAGAAAACAAAACCCGAGAATATCCTTCTGCTTACTCGCGTTAAACTTCGAGATACTTTTTCATTTCCCCTGGATCTCCTCTCTTCTTCTTCCCCTGTTCTTTTCTTCCCTGTTTCCCCTTTTTTTTTTTTTCCTGTAACTTTTATTATTCTCGTCATCTTTAAATTTAAATCAAACTGCTGTAGCCACACACACCCAACGGCCTGAAGACAAAACCCGAAGCAACACTCCACTTTACACGAGCGCAACCCGAGCCATTTGAATCCCCACTGCACTGACAACAAATCACCACCGCCGTGCACGTGTACACGCGATCGGAGCGACTCCGATCGTTGTCGCCGATCCCCACCAGTCACCCATGATCCACTCACCTCGCCAGATCACCCAAATCCCTTAGCTTCGCCCTAGGTCAAAATCGAGACCATCCATCACCATCAGGAACTAACACAGCCACCTAAAAGCACTTCGTATAGGCGATTCTGACCACCAGTCATCACGCACTCTCGGCCACGCCATCGCCAACTACCCCTCTGCCATCACCCAGCGCCGCTTCACACTCGGTCACCCATAGGCGGCGCGATCATCGAAAGAAAACAGAGCCTAGAATATCGAACCAAAAACCCTACTATTAATTGATTCGAACTCACAATCCCTTCATTAAATAATTTTTTTAGCATTTTTCTGGTGTTAAATGGATTACACACTTTCTTCATATCAATTTTCAGAATCTAAAATTAGCTTGATCATCCAATTTTGACGAAAACCCATTTTTGTTTCATTTCAAAACTGCTCTTAATACTCTTGCGTAAAAATTATAATTCTTATACTAAAAATCACAATTATGTGTATGAAATCTAGTTATATTACTGAACTTACAAATTTGAACATTCGAGTTTTAATCATTTCATTCCTTCACCTGTAACTTAAAATAGACAGTGTTTATTCCTTACTGTAATGCTTCAATTTCAATCCCAAGCTCTAATTCCAGTTAAACAATCTGTACTACTTACATTTCTAGATTTAAAATTTATTTAAATGTATAGGTATTAATATCCTTTACTTCTTTTACTCAAAACTTGCCAAAAATCAGGAATAGAAACTTTCAATGCATAAATCAATACAGATCCATATATTTCCATTTATTTTCGATATATATATGACAACCCAAAACATCAGAAGCTAATTGTCATACTTAAAATCGAAGAAAGTATGTTCACTCACCTTCCAAATCATTGCTTAAATCCAGGAGTTTACAGGTTAGAGTTTGTTTGATCTGAAGCTCCTTTGCTTCTTGATGTCCAGAAGTCTTCAAACTGAAATCCTTTTTAACTTTGCAAAGTTGAAAACTGGGTGGAAGTTGCTATCTTAAATTTCTTCTTTGTTCTCAGATGTTTGGTTTATATAAGTTGCTTCAGTTTTTTTTTCTTGTTAAAGTTTGAGATGATCGAAATGAATTGAAGAAATTGGTTTATATATAGTGGCAGATTACAGACTGCTTTATACTTTTTTTGTACAATTCTAAAGTATGCTGAAGTGGTCTTTTTTCCATGTTGAGGTGTATAACAATATGGCTGCAGTGATGCTGGATTTTAGCAGAGGTGTTTTTTGTTTGTACTTTTTATTTTATAAACATGCCTGGAGATATTGTCACTGATTCTCTTTAGTTTCAGCTGTAGGATGTTAGTTTGATGTGGCTTCTTCTATTTTATTTTGTTTATTTCTTTTATTTTATTTGTTTTTATTCAATTATTTTGTTTATTTCTTTCTTGTCTCGGCTGTACAAATATGTAAAGGTATGGTTTGGATTATTTCTTTTGTTTGAATACTTGAATGTATCTTGTATTTTCTTTTCTTTTACTTTGCTTTTAATAACTTAAATAAATTTCTATTTTATATAACATAACTTGCTTGATTAAATTTACAAGCTCTTGTATTTGTTTTATGCTTATATTTGTATTTGTTTGTATTATTTTGTATTGCATACCTTTGTTTATGTAAGGTTATGATGAATATTGTTTTTGACATATATATTGTTTTCTTTTTTTTTATAAGAGCTTCTTATAAGTTTATATGCATGTCTAGGTCATTTTTTTATAACCATATATTTATTTGAAACATTTATTGCTAATACTTATTTTACTTTGTTTATATATCTTACTTTGTTTTGTTTCTCATTTATGCATTTGTTTATTTATGTAAAAATATATATATATTTTTATTTTGCTTACTTAAATGTATTTGCTTTATTCTTGCATTTTAAATTTACTTCTATTTTTATTTTACTCTTATTACTTTCGTCTTGTATTTATTATATATATATTTTATATAACTCAAATTATCATTTATAAATTTTTAAATCAATTTATTTATTTATTTTTATACTTGTGTCCAAAGTATATTATTTATTATTTAAAAATCATTTATTTAAGAATTTATTTAAAATCTAATATATACATATATATACTTGTATATACAAAATTTCAAACCCATATGACTTAATATACTTTTTATTTGATTCGGGGAAACTCGCATCAATCTATCTATCTAGAATAAATTGTTGCAAATTTTAATTCAAAAATCCATTTAAATTATCAATTTAAATTCATAAAAATCTGGGGTCGTTACACTTCATTTTGTTCATATCCTAAACAACTTATATGGATAAATGCTGACATTGCATTGTTGCCTGAAGGATAGTGTTAGCATTCCAAGTGAGATTTGCTAACAAGGAAAAATGTAGCCTCAAGCCTCATAGTTGGAAATGACTAAAACATGGAATATGCCGCAAGGCTATGTGATTCGCTACCATTAGGGTGTGATCATCTCCTATCTATATCGATATTGACCCATTTAGGTATACTCGTGACTCGACGTGGTTGTTGCTCGGAAACTGGGGTATTGACATATTTGATACTATCCAGTAAGGAGTAAGTCGGTCTTTCCATGTAGGAGGTCCACGTGATGCCCTCGGTATATTTTTCTAGAGGTGTACTGTGACATTGATGGAATCCATTTTTCAATAAGCGTTGTACGGACTTAGTTGTGCCCAATTATGGTGAAACGTGAGATGCAAGCATTTCAATTACGTTACATGTTGATTTTAAACCCTAGATATTAAAAATGTATTTGAAATGATTTGATAATCGTAAGGTAAAAACTCGTACGTGTTTATGCGCGATGTGGTCTTACGAAATACTTTTATTTTTGAAAGGTTTTATAACATTAAAAACCTATTTGATCTATGTTTCTCACTGGTTTACCAAATTGATCCGGATGTTATTTTCTTATAATGCTCGGGTCAGCCCGAGCATATTTCCAGATTTAGTTTGGAATACTTTGGAACTTCAGGAGACAAGCTAGTTGCCTCCAAGACGTATTAATGTATATTTTATTTCCGCTGCATTTGTTGTTTGTATTTATCAGCATTTGTACAGGTTGTTATAACTATCCAGATTGATGATTGGTTCATTGAATCTAATTGATGTATGTATATTATAGTTTTCTTTTGAAAAGATCTATTGTAAACTATATATTACCCATCACGATGTAACATTCTATTCTATCTTTCCTTTCATCCCGGCTATCTGTCTTTCCGACACTTGGATGTTCAGCACGTGAATACCATGGACCTTTTAGTGTCGACTTTTAATGGTCAAAAGAGTGGTTCTTACATATGGTATCAGAGCTTAGGTTGAGTGAACACCTAGGCTTTGGTGGGGTAAACTCACTAGAGATGGGGTAAGTGAGACCCTAGAATGAGTTTGAGTGTGTATATATACGAGAGCGTACATGATAGTGCTATAAAAATACTTTATATTGTGTCAATTTATCTATTGAGTGGTTTATTAATTCTGCTCTGTACGTAGGACACCACGGTATCAATAGGGGTTTCCAAACACTTGGAAAAGGCAAACAGACATAGTATTATTGTTTTAAAATTTGGTAAATGAAATAATTTACCTAAGTTTTACATTTTATATATAAAAGAATAATTTCAAAAATTGATGTAGATGTTTGTGAGTTTTTATTTGTTAGGAAATGATAACGTTTAATTATTATCATTTATTGTTTGATAAGTTGTGCTAAGCCAATTGGCAAGCATTGGTCTGTTGATTTTTGATACCTTTTACTAAATGGATTGGGTAAATAGTAATTGTGGGAACATTGAAACGAACACCTTGTGAGTTAAGTTTTACAGTTTGACTATAGGACGTTCAACGATGTTGGGCTAAAATTCAATTTTAATAAAAGTTTTTTATTATAATCTAAACAAAGACATACATTTGTGAAAGGATTTTATATAAGAAAGTGAAATTATATAAACATGGTTTGTGAATATGCTTTATAAATAAAAAGGATTTAAAGCTGAGAATTTGTTTTTGAAAAAAGTTTTAGGAAAAATAATAATGGTATTATTTGAAAATATTTATGTATAGAGATATTCTAAAAGGATTTTTAAAGAGATAAGAAAGCATTGAATTCACTTCTGTCGCTGGAAAATAATTCTACAGCTTCTCGGCATTCATTTTCGAGTTTCTAAGTGGAAAATACTACCATGGTAATTTGTTATAGAGTTGTTTTAGTAAAACAGATGTTAATTTAATCTCAAAGGTTCACAAAAGCAATAGAATGGTATCGAAGAAATGTGTCCGACCAGAGGAGCTACCCCTTTTGGCCCGAGATCGCTCCTGTTTTAGCCACCTTTTGCCAACTCACGGAAGTTGGGTCCACGTAATATACATCAAGAACGTCATCACCATCCTACTTCATTTTGGAATCTCCACCGCGTACATGGTTGTCAAAGTGGTTTTCGGTATCGACACAGAGTATGCCCTTATCCGATCCTGGTCTCTTTGCCAACCAATCATTATTATAACCCATGGTTATAACTTTAAAATAATATTTTATACTTCAAATAAAATATCCTTTCAAATCCAAATCTTTATCAAAATAAAGTTTAAATCATTTCCAAACCATTTCAATATACCAACATACCATATCTTTCAAATGCAAATATTTATCAAAATAAATATCAAGTCATTTCCAACCGTTTCAATATATTAAATTATCATATCCTTTCAAAACTTTCTTTCAAATCATTTTAATACATTGAAATATCATATCGTTCAACTTCATTTTCAAATCATTTTATATCAAAATATCATATCTTTCAAAACTTTATTTTCAAATAATTTTAATATCGAAATATCATATCTTTCAAAACTTCATTATCAAATCATTTTAATAAGTTCAAATCCAAATATTCAACTTTAAATACCTTTTAATTTCGAAGATATCATTCATTTATTATCATTCCAAATCACCTTTTAAAAAGCTTATATTTCAATCAAAATAATTCATTTAAACCATTTAAAAGTGAAGTTTACACACTTTCAAATCAAGTATTGTAACGAATGGGATTTTTCGCGTTCAAAAATCGACATCCATAATTTACATCATACTCGAATGCCGCAAATTCGATCGTTCAAATCCGATTCGCCGGAGCTTATAACACAATTAAGTAAACAACATAGCGGAAGAAATAATGAATATGAATATACAACATCTGATACAACATCCTGATACTGTGATAGCCCGGAAATTTGGCAATATAAATTTAATAATCTGTGTTTAAAAATTTATTTGATTTAATAAATTCTTGATAATAAATTTTGAATTGATATAATAATCATCTTATAATAAATATTTAAATTAGTAGATTTTGTATATTAAAGCTAATAAACTGTTTTTTGTTTATATATATATATATATGTATATCTTGCAAATGGATAAACTTTGATTTAAAACTTAGTGAATGAATCAATTTTTAATTTTTATTTATATTTGGTAAAATTGGGAATTTGATTTAAATTTAACATTTAATTGTTCTAAACAATTTAATAAATAATTATATAGGTTATATTAAAGGAAAATTTTATTTGTTTAGATTTATATTTAATTAACTCGAATATGAATTTAAATTAGATTAACATTAAAAACTTAGTTGTATTTTCTTTTTAAATTATTGCTTGAATATATATATAAGAATTTAAAATAAAATTTACATATGATCTTAATTTATTAAGTAATAGAAGTAATTTATGTTATCTTTTATAAATCATTTTAAATATTGTTTAATTTGTTATTTTCAAATGATATTAAGAATACTTAGTTTTTATAAACATAAATACATTTTGTTAGAAATAGGATTTGTTATTTTAAAATTTAATAAGAGTTATATATATGCACACATACATAACTTGATTTTTATTTTGAAGTTTATAATTTAATTTGAATTTGACTTTGATGTTTTGAAATTTAAAAGAAAAAAATGTTTAAAAATATATGAATAAGCTTATATTTACAATTTGATTGTTTTCATTTCTTTTTACTTTATAAAGTGGTAAATTCATTTATATATACATAAGGAATAAAATAAGTTAAAGTATTTATAAACAATTTTTAATTAAATTAAATGCTTAAAATATAAGTGTAAGTTTCTTAAGATGCTTAAATAACACATGTTAAGCCATAAAATAAGCAAGTGACAAATGTTTAAAAATAGAACAAGTGTCCTATTTGATTTTTTTTTCTTTTATTATAATTAAATCAAAAATTTACTTAACACATATTTTTTTCCCTCACCTCATTTTCTTTTTTATTCTTCTTCAATTCAAAATGTAAGAAAATCTTCAGCTTTGAAATCTGAAATCAATCTACATTCAAACCAAGAATTTAATTTCTTTGATCAATCTATAATTCAAAACAAGATCTGCAACTTTCCCTTACAAACAAATCTAAAACCAGTTTCCTCTAACCAAAATAAATCAAACTGCAATTCCATTCTCATATTCATAAACCTGAAGCAACTCTGTAATACATTAACCCAAAAGACAGAATTGCAACTTCATCCAAAAAGGCCTGCAGTCCCCCTCCTTTTCTGTTTTGAAATAACATCTAAAACTGCATGCGTTTTCTTTCTGGAGGCCTGCATTTCATTTCTGGAAACATGCATGTGATTCAGAGTAGAAGCATTGCAGTAAATCAAAGTTTAAGTTTACAAAAAAATAAAGAAGCAACTTGAAGTTTTACAGCATGCATACAAAATGAAATCTGGGAAGCCTGCAAATTCTTTGTAAATTCTGGAGACATGCAATACATCATGGAGCAGAATATTTCAGTAAAATAAGATGAATGATTTTCAAGGCAAACTAAAGTTTTAAAAGGGCAAATCAAAGATGCAACTGGAAGTTTTGGAAATTAAAAACAAAGTGCTCTTCTCATGAATTTTCAAGGTGAGTAACAATTTTATATAAACTAATTTAAGTATACACTTAGTTGCTTATTATACTATGGGAATAAATGTGGTTGTGAGCTATTTACAAGTTATTACTAGTACATACATGATTGTATGAAATTGTGCATGCTTTCTATGAAATGTGGTTTTTGCGTCTGTACTAGGACTCAGGTTTAAATCTGACCAAATTCATGATCTCATACTCAAACTATGTTATAATTTTAAGTTTTGAAACAAGTATGTATGTAACATTGGTTAAAGTTCTAATTCTATTAAATATGAAAGACAAAATGGAAACTGTACTGTCTCTGGAAAATATAGAATACAACAGAACAAATTCTTATGTTATGTAAGTAGAATTAAATCATTTAGATTCTTTAATTTAAGAATATAAATGAGTTACATGATCAAAGATATGAATTTTAAAACTAAAATTTAAATTTTTAGTTTGAATTTGATTGTGTATTTCTGGTTTAACCAGAAATCATATTTTGGGTTGGAATTGATAACCTAGATGGTTGGGGTGGCCAGTATTGTTTCTGGTGATAGAATGGTGATGGTAGAATCATGGAAAAATGGTGAGAACTGAATCAAAGCACTGTGGTGATGGTGATTTAGGATTGAAATTTATAACCCTAGTTTTTTTCCTCTGGAAGAAATTTATCACCGCAATTCCTATGAGTGACCGAGTCGTTCAAAATTCGAATGGATGATGGATGGGATGTAGGAGAGTACGTGGCCGGAGGTGAAGCTGCCCTGATGATCAGAGGCGAGAGATTTGGTGATTTCCAGGTTCGACATTTCTTCATGTGTTGAGCTCGTATGCTCGAATTTGATTTTTAGCTTTTGTAATCGAATTGATGGTCGGGAACGTGTTGGAAGGTGATGACTGACATGCGTGGATGGTCGCGAGGTGTAGGTGGTGGTTGTTGCGGCGGTGCAGGTGCACGAATTTATGGCGTGCATTCTGTGTTTTGGGGAAGAAGGATTTCTCGAGTGATGTCCGGGGTGTTGCGTGCTTTAGCTCGAAGCAAAGGTGTGGGTGACTCGAGTATTTGAGATGAAGTCTTGGGTAGTTTGAATGTTACAGGTTTTAGTTTAAACCTGTCATGTTGTAAGTTCTGTAAAGCAAATGAAAGCTACTCGAGTTTTACTCGAGTTTATTTAGCGTTTACTCGAGTGAATCCTTTGAGTTCGGGTTAGATTGTAGTTTAAAAATTTGTCATGTTTCTAATTTTAAAGCTGAAAATTTAAATCATTAAGCAAAGTTTTAAAATGTGTTTTAAATCTAATTTGTATTATGGATTCAAGTTTTGATTTGAATCACAGTTGTAAATGATAAAGTTTTAAATTCAAATTTGTTTAAATGATCTTTAAAAGGGTTTATTGTTTAGAAATGTTTTAAAGAAATTTGAATTTAAATTTGAAATTGAAATATAAAAGAGTATGTTAAACAAGTTTAAATTTGATTCAAATCTAGTATGAATCTTAGGTTTAAAATAAATTTAGGTTTTACAAATTTGAAGTGTTTAACAAATTTGAATGATTAAGAAATTTTAAATGTTTTGAATTTAAAAAGGAATTTGTTTTAACTCTTGAAAATTTCTTTATAAGAAAAGTATTATTTATTATTCAAAAGTTTTAAATTGTTTTTTCAAAACTTGTTAAAGTTAAATTATAATTTAATAATTTGTATTTCATTTAATTATTAGGGTAATTAAATGAATAATTAATTTATTTAATAAATTAATGAAATGGATAATTACTCAAGGTAATTAAGGGTTTAAGGTTAATTATTTTTAGAATAATTAACTTGTAATTAAGAATAATTAATTAAATAAGATTAATTTTTAATTGATGATTAATAATTATTAATCAAGCAATAAAGGATTAATTAAGTTTTTGTTAACACTTAATTAATTAAATAATTAGGGGTTAATTAATGAGTTATTAATGATTAATTAATTTGAAATTAATAATGATTTAAAATAAGTTAATTATTTCAGATAAGTAATTAATAAATTGTTTAATAGTTAATGAAGGCCATTAACTAAAGATTATTTAATAATTAATTAATGTGATTAATTTTTTAATAATTAATTAGATTAATTAATTTAAAGATAATCATTTGAGTAAATTATTAAGTATAATTACTTATGGAAGTAATTAAGGAAATTAATTACTTATTGTAATTAATTGAGTTTAATTTGATTAGACTAAGTTAATTAATTAAGTTTAATTTATTTAAAATAATCATTAAATGATTATGGAGTATAATTACTTATTGTAATTAAATAAAGAGAAATTTCTTAGAGAAGTAATTAATGGGTAATTACTGTATGTAATTTAGTGAAGGTGATTTGATAATTAAAGTAATTTAAGTATAATTAATTGGTGAATTAATCAAGGAGTTAATTTGAGATAATTAATTATAGAGTAGTTAATTTGTTTGGTAAAGTATTTAAGGGTAATTAATTATTGAATGGAGTTAATCAAGAGGGATTAACAATTACGGTCTAAATTAAGATTAATTACTTAATGTAATTAATTTAAATAAGCTAACTAATTGAAATGTAATTAGAGATCATTAATTAATATAAATGATGTAATTAAGATTGATAAATTAAGATTAATTAATCAATAATAAGTGATTAAGGTAATTAATTAATATAATTAATTAAGGATTAATGTAATTAATTATAGATAATTAATGTGTGAAGTAATTAAGGTTAATTACTGTATTTGGATTAAGTATAAGTAATTTGTAAAAATTAATTAAAGAATAATTACATAAATGTAATTAAGGAGTAATTAATCAAAGGTGATTAATTAAAGTAATTAATTGGAAGATGATTAATTAATTAATTTGTAATTAATTAATAGTTATGAAAGCAAGATTTATATTGATGAAGTAATTAATTTAATTTGCTTTAAATTAATTTGAATGATGTAATTAATTTAATTCATTTTAAATTAATTAAATTTGGAATGATAGATCATTGCTTATATGGATGGTTAATGCTGATTGCCGAAATGGTTTGAATCTCAAATATGAGATAGATAATGTTGAGTGATTTAGATGTGTTGGTTGCATTGTGATGATGATTATCTTTGATAATGATATTATGGATTATCCATGTGATGATGATATTGATTTCCTATTGTGCATCTATGATTTATCGATCTGTGTATATAGATAATTGAATTGTTTTAAACTTTAAAACAACTTGGCCTTAAAAGACACGCTTTGGATTTCGATGAGACCGGTATCGGGTTTCCATATTTGGATATCCGAAAACCACATCGATCCAAATTAACGTTAGGTCGTGAATCCAAGTGGAGCGAGTGAAAACTCGCGTTGTAAGGGCTATACGTCAGAATAACTCTGTGGGTGATTCCGTAATGAGTTTGACGGAATAGTACTTATAGGTTCGAGATGGTGATTCAGAGTGCAAGGGTTATCGTCGTTAACTCTGAGGGTGATTCCAATATGAGTGTAACGAGATAATGCCTTCGGTTTCGTTCGAACCCGGAACGAACTTGTGTGGATTGAATGCTTTCAGATCATTCGTCAGGTGGACGATGAGCATTCTAAGTGATATGTCCTATAAAGGTAATCGTAGCCTTAAGCCTCATCAACCGGGAATGGCTAAAACAGGGGAGGTGCAGCAAGGCTTCGTGGGTAGCTCCCACTGGAGAGCAAGATTTTCCCCTGTCTAGAAGTCCCTTTTTATTCGGCTGTATGGGCGGTTGGAACGTACGCCAACTGCGGGGTTGTCTTGTTCGGAACTATTCAGTAAGGAATGGGTCCAGCTTTGTGTTGCAAGGGGTCGGGAGTGATCCTCGGTACGTTGATCTAGGCCACGTACTGTGACGGGCGGTACCCCAGTAGCCCTGCCATTGTATGGAATCCACAATCCAATAAGTGCCAACGGTTTTGATTATATTACCCACTTTTGTGGCTAGTAGCTGGAATTTAATAATGTAACAATTTCGGCTATTTCATATTTACTTGAAAACCCTAGACACTATTATAATATCACTGGATTTCCTATCAAATGTTTTGGTTAGCGTAAGGTAAAAACTTTTCCATGTTTATGTGTGGGAAGTCTTACGTGATACCTTTCTTTTCAAAAGGTTTTTGAAAGTTAAGCAACTTTAACCTGTTACTCACACCAGACCCATGTCTGACCCGGAGTTTATCTTTTGCTTTTCATAAACTCTTGGGTACTCAAATTTTTACGAGTAGCCAAAGGATTCAGGTTAGCTTTGACGAATATTGGAGGAGCAATGGAGCAGGAGGCTTCTGCGATAGTTAGATAGTATTCCGCTGTGTGTTCTATGTTGTCTCTGGATTGTATTATGTTGTAAATACTAGACAGGTGTTTATAACTGTCTAGTATGTGTTGTATATTTGTGTACTCTGATTAGTGTTGTATACTATGTAATACTTATGTTATTAATATAATTTATTCGTTCCGCTGTTTAGATTCTGATGTGTTGTTTCTTTCTTCTTCTCTTTCTTTTTATTCTCTATCCCTTTCTTTCTTATTAACGATGCGACTTCCTGGAGTTTGGAAGTTGGGTCATTACAGTGGTATCAGAGCATTAGGTTGAGTGAATACCTAGGCTCTGGAGTGGTGTCTATCTTGAGAGAGCGTATTTGTATTTTTAATATATATATATGTATATATATTTCTACCTATTTGTTGGGTTACCCGTTCAGGTTTTCCAATATAAGTTATAAAGGTAGATAAGGTAGTGGGTGTGTAACACGACTACCATTGGTTGGAGTTTGAGTGATAAGTTGGGAGTGTATGTGTCGAGACTGTAGACCTAATACCGTCTCGAGTGAGTTGTGCAGAGTATAGGATTTCATTTATCTCTGAAGGTAACCTGTAAAGGTTCAGAGATCATCTCTGAGTTAGATGATTAGAGTTTGGATCTGTCAGTTGGGCAGAAGTGAGTGATGGTATCTTGATACCTCAGGAATTAGTAGCTGTGTGATGAGAGGCAGTGACTATGGATATCTCCGAAGATTTTTTTTTGGAACAAGTTTAAGAGGTATGTCTGCTTCGATGTTGTGGCTGGATTCAGCAGAATGTTTCTGTCTGGTTTGAGGCCAGAGATTCTCGAAGAGCCTTGGATTAGGAAGTCTTTAGCGTAGTTGTCAGCAGTGTAGCTCGGAGTGTTATGTGCTGGCAAGAAGGTCTTCTGGTTAGCAGTTTTTCTGAAGGAATTCAGAAGCAGTAGAGTGGATTCATTTCTTTGTTGGGTTGGCTAGTTAAGCATAGACTATTTTGATTAGTAATGAGAGAACAGTTTTCTTTGGATGTTGGACGGGTTGATCGCAAAAGTGACTTGCGATAGTTTGAGGGTTCTCTTGAGTTATCAGAGTTATGCAGCGGAAGCAGTTTGGAAATGCTTTTGTTTTATCTTTTCCTGATAGGAGAAGTAAGTTAGTCTTCTGATATTTGTGGAGTAGAGTTGGCGTTCTTGGTTTGGAATTGATCTTGAGGAGATCATTCTGTTGAGAAGTTTTGGTTCTGTTTGTTTCTAGAGGAATCAACAAGGGTTGAGCTGATCAGTAGAGTTGAAGGCAGCCCAGGATCGTCAGAAAAGTTCTATGGGTAAGAGACGAAGTAATTTGGATTCCGGAGTCAATGATTTAATTTCAGATAAGTTTTCTCTGATCTAAGGAGCTATAAGATTGGATAAGTCTGGGTAAGTCAGCTCCGAAGTGTTTTGGATCTTTTCTGTGTTCTTGTGAGGATTGGAGTTGATTTTCAAGATTGAATTGCCAGTTTGGATAACTGGGATTCGATGAGTTTCACGTATCTCTGAGGGAGTACGTGTATGATTTCTCTTTGGTTGTGGAACCAGCATTTCAGGAGATGTGATTGTTGTGTCAGACTTGTTTGTAGTCTGATACTATTTAGTTTTATAGATATAGTTGTATAGGAGCTCTATAGCTTAATAGTATTGAATGTTTAGATTCTATAGAGCGAGTATCCCGATATTTACCGGGGAAACTCGTGAAAATTATATCCAGATTTTTTTTGGATAATTAGATTTGTTTTGATTAGGTAAATTGGTTGCTATGGTTGATAACATATGTTTGATATATGCTTGTGTTTTTTTAAAATAAAATCTTAGGATAGATTATTAAATTATCTTTGCTTTTAAATTTCGGGGACGAAATTCTTTAAGGTGGGAGGAATGTGATAGCCCGGAAATTTGGCAATATAAATTTAATAATCTGTGTTTAAAAATTTATTCGATTTAATAAATTCTTGATAATAAATTTTGAATTGATATAATAATCATCTTATAATAAATATTTAAATTAGTACATTTTATCTATTAAAGCTAATAAACTGTTTTCTGTTTATATATATATATATATAAATGTTTATCTTGCAAATGGATAAACTTTGATTTAAAACTTAGTGAATGAATCAATTTTTAATTTTTATTTATATTTGGTAAAATTGGGAATTTGATTTAGATTTAACATTTAATTGTTCTAAACAATTTAATAACTAATTATATAGGTTATATTAAAGGAAAATTTTATTTGTTTAGATTTATATTTAATTAACTCGAATATGAATTTAAATTAGATTAACATTAAAAACTTAGTTGTATTTTCTTTTTAAATTATTGCTTGAATATATATAAGAATTTAAAATAAAGTTTACATATGATCTTAATTTATTAAGTAATAGAAGTAATTTATGATATCCTTTATAAATCATTTTAAATATTGTTTAATTCGTTATTTTCAAATGATATTGAGAATACTTAGTTTTTATAAACATAAATAAATTTTGTTAGAAATAGGATTTGTTATTTTAAAATTTAATAAGAGTTATATATATTCACACATATATAACTTGATTTTTATTTTGAAGTTTATAATTTAATTTGAATTTGACTTTGATGTTTTGAAATTTAAAAGAAAAAAATGTTTAAAAATATATGAATAAGCTTATATTTACAATTTGATTGTTTTCATTTCTTTTTACTTTATAAAGAGGTAAATTCATTTATATATACATAAGGAATAAAATAAGTTAAAGTATTTGTAAACAATTTTAAATTAAATTAAATGCTCAAAATATAAGTGTAAGTTTCTTAAAATACTTAAATGACACATGTTAAGCCATAAAATAAGCAAGTGACAAATGTTTAAAAATAGAACAAATGTCCTATTTGATTTTTTTCTTCTTTTATTTTAATTAAATCAAAAATTTACTTAACGCATATTTTTTTCCCTCACCTCATTTTCTTTTCTATTCTTCTTCAATTCAAAATGTAAGAAAATATTCAGCTTTGAAATCTGAAATCAATCTACATTCAAACCATAATTTAATTTCTTTGATCAATCTATAATTCAAAACAAGATCTGCAACTTTCCCTCACAAAAAAATCTAAAACTAGTTTCCTCTAACCAAAATAAATGAAACTGCAATTCCATTCTCATATTCATAAACCAGAAGCAACTCTGTAATACATTAACCTGAAAGACAGAATTGCAACTTCATCCAAAAAGGCCAGCAGTTCCCCTCCTTTTCTGTTTTGAAACAACATCCAAAACTGCATGCATTTTCTTTCTGGAGGCCTGCATTTCATTTCTGGAAACATGCATGTGATTTAGAGTAGAAGCATTGCAGTAAATCGAAGTTTAAGTTTACAAAAAAATAAAGAAGCAACTTGAAGTTTTACAACATGCATACAAAATGAAATCTGGGAAGCCTGCAAATTCTTTGTAAACTCTGGAGACATGCAATACATCAAGGAGCAGAATATTTCAGTAAAATAAGATGAACGATTTTCAAGGCAAACTAAAGTTTTAAAAGGGCAAATCAAAGATGCAACTGGAAGTTTTGGAAATTAAAAACAAAGTGCTCTGCTCATGAATTTTCAAGGTGAGTAACAATTTTATATAAACTAATTTAAGTATACATTTAGTTGCTTATCATACTCTGGGAATAAATGTGGTTGTGAGCTATTTACAAGTTATTACTAGTGCATACATGATTGTATGAAATTGTGCATGCTTGCTGTGAAATGTGGTTTTTGGGTCTGTTTTAGGATTCAGGTTTAAATCTGACCAAATTCATGATCTCATACTCAAACTATGTTATAATTTTAAGTTTTGAAACAAGTATGTATGTAACATAGGTTAAAGTTCTAATTCTATTAAATATGAAAGACAAAATGGAAACTGTACTGTCTCTGGAAAATATAGAATACAACAGAACAAATTCTTATGTTATGTAAGTAGAATTAAATCATTTAGATTCTTTAATTTGAGAATATAAATGAGTTACATGATCAAAGATATGAATTTTAAAACAAAAATTTAAATTTTTAGTTTGAATTTGATTGTGTATTTCTGGTTTAACCAGAAATCATATTTTGGGTTGCAATTGATAACCTAGATGGTTGGGGTGGCCAGTATTGTTTCTGGTGATAGAATGGTGATAGTAGAATCATGAAAAAATGGTGAGAACTGAATCAAAGCACTGTGGTGATGGTGATTTCGGATTGAAATTTATAACCCTAGTTTTGTTCCTCTGGAAGAAATTTATCACCGCAATTCCTATGAGTGACCGAGTCGTTCAAAATTCGAATGGATGATGGATGGGATATAGGAGAGTTCGTGGCCGGAGGCGAAGCTGCCCTGATGATCAGAGGCGAGAGATTTGGTGATTTCCAGGTTCGACATTTCTTCATGTGTTGAGCTCGTATGCTCGAATTTGATTTTTAGCTTCTGTAATCGAATTGATGGTCGGGAACGTGTTGGAAGGTGATGACTGACATGCGTCGATGGTCGCGAGGTGTAGGTGGCGGTTGTTGCGGCGGTGCATGTGCACGAATTTATGGCGTGCATTCAGTGTTTTGGGGAAGAAGGATTTCTCGAGTGATGTCCGGGGTGTTGCGTGCTTTTGCTCGAAGTAGAGGTGTGGGTGACTCGAGTATTTGAGATGAAGTCTTGGGTAGTTTGAATGTTACAGGTTTTAGTTTAAACCTGTCATGTTGTAAGTATTGTAAATGCAAATGAAAGCTACTCGAGTTTTACTCGAGTTTATTTAGCGTTTACTCGAGTGAATCCTTTGAGTTCGGGTTAGATTGCAGTTTAAAAATTTGTCATGTTTCAAATTTTAAAGCTGAAAATTTAAATCATTAAGCAAAGTTTTCAAATTTGTTTTAAATCTAATTTGTATTATGGATTCAAGTTTTGATTTGAATCACAGTTGTAAATGATTAAGTTTTAAATTCAAATTTGTTTAAATGATCTTTAAAAGGGTTTATTGTTTAGAAATGTTTTAAAGAAATTTGAATTTAAATTTGAAATTGAAATATAAAAGAGTATGTTAAACAAGTTTAAATTTGATTCAAATCTAGTATGAATCTTAGGTTTAAAATAAATTTAGGTTTTATAAATTTGAAGTGTTTAACAAATTTGAATGATTAAGAAATTTTAAATGTTTTGAATTTAAAAAGGAATTTGTTTTAACTCCTGAAAATTTCTTTATAAGAAAAGTATTATTTATTATTCAAAAGTTTTAAATTGTTTTTTTAAAACATGTTAAAGTTAAATTATAATTTAATAATTTGTATTTCATTTAATTATTAGGGTAATTAAATGAATAATTAATTTATTTAATAAATTAATGAAATGGATAATTACTCAAGGTAATTAAGGGTTTAAGGTTAATTATTTTCAGAATAATTAACTTGTAATTAAGAATAATTAATTAAATAAGATTAATTTTTAATTGATGATTAATAATTAATTAATCAAGTAATAAAGGATTAATTAAGTTTTTGTTAACACTTAATTAATTAAATAATTAGGGGTTAATTAATGAGTTATTAATGATTAATTAATTTGAAATTAATAATGATTTAAAATAAGTTAATTATTTCAGATAAGTAATTAATAAATTGTTTAATAGTTAATGAAGGCCATTAACTAAAGATTATTTAATAATTAATTAATGTGATTAATTTTTTAATAATTAATTAGATTAATAAATTTAAAGATAATCATTTGAGTAAATTATTAAGTATAATTACTTATGGAAGTAATTAAGGAAATTAATTACTTATTGTAATTAATTGAGTTTAATTTGATTAGATTAAGTTAATTAATTCAGTTTAATTTATTTAAAATAATCATTAAATGATTATGGAGTATAATTACTTATTGTAATTAAATAAAGAGAAATTGCTTAGAGAAGTAATTAATGGGTAATTACTGTATGTAATTTAGTGAAGGTGATTTGATAATTAAAGTAATTTAAGTATAATTACTTGGTGAATTAATCAAGGAGTTAATTCGAGATAATTAATTATGGAGTAGTTAATTTGTTTGGTAAAGTATTTAAGGGTAATTAATTATTGAATGGAGTTAATCAAGAGGGATTAACAATTATGGTCTAAATTAAGATTAATTACTTAATGTAATTAATTTAAATAAGCTAACTAATTGAAATGTAATTAGAGATCATTAATTAATATAATTAATGATGTGATTAAGATTGATTAATTAAGATTAATTAATCAATAATAAGTGATTAAGTTAATTAATTAATATAATTAATTAAGGATTAATGTAATTAATTATAGATAATTAATGTGTGAAGTAATTAAGGTTAATTACTGTAGTTGGATTAAGTATAATTAATTTGTAAAAATTAATTAAAGAATAATTACATAAATGTAATTAAGGAGTAATTAATCAAAGGTGATTAATTAAAGTAATTAATTGGAAGATGATTAATTAATTAATTTGTAATTAATTAATAGTTATGAAAGCAAGATTTATATTGATGAAGTAATTAATTTAATTCACTTTAAATTAATTTGAATGATGTAATTAATTTAATTCATTTTAAATTAATCAAATTTGGAATGATAGAACATTGCTTATATGGATGGTTAATGTTGATTGCCGAAATGGTTTGAATCTCAAATATGAGATAGATAATGTTGAGTGATTTGGATGTATTGGTTGCATTGTGATGATGATTATCTTTGATAATGATATTATGGATTATCCATGTGATGATGATATTGATTTCCTATTGTGAATCTATGATTTATCGATCTGTGTATATAGATAATTGAATTGTTTTAAACTTTAAAACAACTTGGCCTTAAAAGACACGCTTTGGATTTCGATGAGACCGGTATCGGGTTTTCATATTTGGATATCCGAAAACCACATCGATCCAAATTAACGTTAGGTCGTGAATCCAAGTGGAGCGAGTGAAAACTCGAGGTGTAAGGGCTATACGTCAGAATAACTCTGTGGGTGATTCCGTAATGAGTTTGACGGAATAGTACTTATAGGTTCAAGATGGTGATTCAGAGTGCAAGGGTTATCGTCGTTAACTCTGAGGGTGATTCCAATACGAGTTTAACGAGATAATGCCTTCGGTTTCGTTCGAACCCGGAACGAACTTGTATGGATTAAATGCTTTCAGAACATTCGTCAGGTGGACGATGAGCATTCTAAGTGATATGTCCTATAAAGGTAATCGTAGCCTCAAGCCTCATCAACCGGGAATGGCTAAAATAGGGGAGGTGCAGCAAGGCTTCATGGGTAGCTCCCACTGGAGAGCAAGATTTTCCCTTGTCTAGAAGTCCCTTTTTATTCCGCTGTGTGGGCGGTTGGAACGTACGCCAACTGCGGGGTTGTCTTGTTCGGAACTATTCAGTAAGGAATGGGTCCAGCTTTGTGTTGCAGGGGGTCGGGAGTGATCCTCGGTACGTTGATCTAGGCCACGTACTATGACGGGCGGTACCCCAGTAGCCCTGCCATTGTATGGAATCCACAATCCAATAAGTGCCAACGGTTTTGATTATATTACCCACTTTTGTGGCTAGTAGCTGGAATTTATTAATGTAACAATTTCGGCTATTTCATATTTACTTGAAAACCCTAGACACTATTATAATATCACTGGATTTCCTATCAAATGTTTTGTTTAGCGTAAGGTAAAAACTTTTCCATGTTTATGTGTGGGAAGTCTTACGTGATACCTTTCTTTTCAAAAGGTTTTTGAAAGTTAAGCAACTTTAACCTGTTACTCACACCAGACCCATGTCTGACCCGTAGTTTATCTTTCGCTTTTCATAAACTCTTGGGTACTCAAATTTTTACGAGTAGCCAAGGGATTCAGGTTAGCTTTGACGAATATTGGAGGAGCAATGGAGCAGGAGGCTTCTGCGATAGTTAGATAGTATTCCGCTGTGTGTTCTGTGTTGTCTCTGGATTGTATTATGTTGTAAATACTAGACAGGTGTTTATAACTGTCTAGTATGTGTTGTATATTTGTGTACGCTGATTAGTGTTGTATACTATGTAATACTTATGTTATTAATATAATTTATTCGTTCCGCTGTTTAGATTCTGATGTGTTGTTTCTTTCTTCTTCTCTTTCTTTCTATTCTCTATCCCTTTCTTTCTTATTAACGATGCGACTTCCTGGAGTCTGGAAGTTGGGTCGTTACAGATACAACAGATGATACAATAGATATCGATATCCATCAGAGATATGATACAATAAAATAGCAGGTGAAAGAAAAATAGATAACATCTAGCAGCGGAACAAATAACTCAAGATAGTCTTCATGGAAGAACTCCGGCAGCAGCTCGAACCAATATCACGATATGCTAAGAGAAGCAAGTCTCGTCCATATCCGAAGACTGAACTAGCTCCAGTTAATCTACTAAACCTAACTATCTGAAAAACCCAACTCTAGACTGCTCGTGTGGAAAATAGTGAGCACCCAGAGTTTAGGAAAGGAACAATAAACTCCGGATCAGTCATGGGACTAGTGTGAGTAACAAAAATAGTTTATCTTTAAACACAAACAGCAAGAGAATTTTAAAGTAAATTCGCAATGCTTTTAGAAAATGAAACTACCATAAGACCTCCCGCCACACACACACAATGCAAATGCAGAATTGGAGGAGATATCTTCTTATGATATTCAAAGATGCTTACTACGCAAAAATTTCTTTAATATTATTATTATAAGTGCACAGTGCAGAAAACATTTCGAAAGTAGAATATAAATCTTAGCCAGCATAGGTACCATTATATTATGCCCGCTATAGCTACCTCCTAAGGAGGCAGGTTATACAATTGCAATCGTAAAAGGCTCGATTGTTTCTTTGGATTTTCCAACAAATGATAAGGCTAAGGAACTTCCTACTGCCACATGGGATCACCTCTGGCGGGACGTCCCGAGAACCTAACCGGAACTCTGCTGTTAACTCCGTTTAGGCAACGAGTCAAGGTCTGGGCCGATTCACGACTTAAGGTTCTTAATGGTTCAGAAGGGACCCACTACTCAAGAAAGCCTCACGACTTAAAGGGTGAACCGACTCAACAAGCAACCGACTCAACAAGCAACCGACTCAACAAGCTACCGACTCAACAAGCTACTGACTCAACAAGCTAACGAGTTAAAGCTTAAGGCGACTTAGAGGAGTGGAGCGACTCAAGGGATTAACGGTGTATGGGATAGACCGACTCAAGTTCTCTAACGACTCAACGACCTAAGGTGTCAAATGACCTAATTGACTAAAATCCCAAAACAACAAAGGACCGACCTACGACCTATGGTAGGTCGTTCACGACCTAAGCAAAAGAATTCGATACCGCTTCATTTTACATCGTGGCCCATTGACTCGTACACGACTCGGTAAGCAAGCTAACCGGTTAGGCCACGACTCACGACCTAGCTTGAGTCGTCCACGACTTAAAGCCACTGAGTCATATTCTGTTACAACAATGCATGTTCTAGTGAGAGTTGACTCGCCAACGACTCAGGACTTGGCTTAGAATCCAGCGAGAGAATGAGCTAGTGAGAAGACCAAATGCAGATAAGCCGGCCACAACTCAACTTGACTCGGCCACGGCATAGCCTGAGTCGGTCACGACTCATGACTTAACAATTCCAGTCCAAAAATTTGCCTATAAATACATGGCCACATCCAACATTGAAGGGACTTTTCTGCTCATTCATTTGAAGCGCCGTTACTCTGCCGCATTCTGAACTACTTCAACACCTTCAAGGAACTTCACGAAGAAATCAAACATGTCTAACCTATGTTCAAAGATTCGGATCAACATTGAAGTTTAGACTACTTATTCTAAGTCACTTGAAATTCAAAGTGTGTTGTAACCAAAGTGTAACTGCATTGATTTGTAATCGAATCGTCAATAAAGATATTCAAAGTGGACGTAGGCTCTCTCTTAAGCCGAACCACTATAAAATTGCTGTTGTTTACTACTTTTTCACTGTTATCTGCTTATAATCTGTTCCCGAGCTATCGGGTGGTGCTTTCACGATCTAATTTCATACACCGGGGTGTTAGCGTTCAAATTTTAGCGTTAACATTTTTGGTGCTTCCACTGAGAAATTGAACTCAGGCGAGTTATCATCATTGCTTCATAGAGGTTTGTAGAGAGAATTTCCTTGAAAACCAGAAGTCTATCCGAGATTATGGCTCCTGGAAGGAAGAGTAGATCTGTCAGATCTGGGAATATTCAAGAGGGAACCTCCGCTTCCCCTATATCGAATCAAGCCACTCCAGTTGTCGGAGTTACAAAGGCAGAGCTGGATGCTGCAATCTTAGGGCTGAACCAACAGATAAATGCCCAAAATGCACAATTCGAGGCTCAGAATGCCCAGAATGCCCTAATTCTGAATAGGTTGAACGATTTGCTTGGGGCAAACCGTCAACCGGCAGATAATGAAAGGAATTTTGCTGGCAACATTCGTGATGCTGAAGAAAGGGATGCTCCTGAAAGGGCTGCTAGCCCCTTTGAACGAACACTTCCAGAGGTTGGTGGATCTAGAACTCGACATGATGAGGAGTATCTTTCTGGAATGGTCCGACAAATTATGAAAGAAAGTATGCAGAGGGTTGAAGACGAGAAAGAATGGGGTTTCGCCCCAAGTAAAACTCCTTTTACTGAGAAAATCTTAAAGGCTGAATTCCCAAGGAAGTTTGTCCCACCAACCATTCCAGCTTACAGGGGGACGAGTGATCCGAACGAATTCTTATACAAGTATGATTGGCACATGACTGGTGCCAGAGCCTCTGATGAAATAAAGTGCCGATATTTTCATGTGTATCTCGAAGGTGTAGCTCTGCTTTGGTTCACCAAGCTTCCAGTCCGATCTATCGATTAGTTTTCTGACTTAACTCGGAAGTTCAAGGAGTAGTTCAGACTATACGCCTCAAAAGCCAAGGATATCATGTCAATGTCAAGTTTGGAGCAGAATCCAGGGGAGACTATCAGATCTTTCTTAAACCGCTGTAATATAGCGCTAGCTGAGGTGGACAATGCAGAACCGCGAATGATATTGACTTATCTGATGAAGGGTATTGACAAGTCAAGCGAGTTTGGGAAATGGCTAAAATGAAGGAACCAAATTCCCTTGAAAAGTTCTATAAAAAAGCAGATGAATTCATGCGCTTAGAAAGCCGTCCCGTACCGGTAAAGGCAGTGTTGCAAAAAGATGAAGATAACACTGTTGTTCCACGCAAGAATGAATCTGTAGGGCAAAAAAGGGAAAATAACAATGGGAAGAAGCAGATTAATCTGAAGAAGCCCCGATCCTTCAAGCCATCAGAATATACTCCTTTATCCGATACGCCGGAGCGTATCTACCTTGCCACTAAAGATTCTATTGACTTTCCTAAACCTCCTCCTCTAAGGACCGGGAAAAAGGCTATACAGAGTGGGAAGTTCTGCCGCTTCCATAATCAACCCGGTCACGAAACCGACGAATGCCGTCAGCTGAAAAATCTAATTGAAGAATTGCTAAGGGAAAACAAACTACAGCAATTTGTGAAAAAAAAATAGCAACAATCCTGCTTCATCTAGTCAGGGACAACAGGCTCCTACTCATCAGCCTAGGACGATCGAGAAGGCTTCAGGGCATGAATCTGGAAGGCCCATTATCAATGTCATTACGGGAGGACCCCACCCAGCGGGCAGAAGCTGGGGTGAGATGGAAAGGTATACCCGAGCTTTAAAGTATATACCGACCGAGGAAGATGTATTCGTTTTGGAAGGTGCTACGCCCTTGAAGCAACAAAGAACTCTTGATGATGATATTGTATTCAAAGCTAGGGATTCCGCAGGTATTGAAGCTCCTACCTTGGATCCCTTAGTCATCTCGGCTGGTATCGGGCCAGCTATTGTCAGAAGAGTTCTCATTGATTGTGGCGCATCCTGCAATATCCTCTTCAAGAAAACATTCGACCAAATGAAGATCCCTATGGCTGATGTGCAAGCTTCATCGCATAAAATCGCTGGCTTCACTGGGGAGCCAAAACAGCCGGTAGGAACCATTGATTTGTTTGTGGAACTTGGAGAAGGAGAAAGAAAAACGGTCCGCAAGCAAACTTTTGTGATTGTCGACGAATTTTCTGCTTACAATGCTTTCCTTGGTCGTCCAACTCTGGCAGCGTTCAAAGCTGTTCTTGCCCCGTGGTGCCTCACCATTAAATTCCCTACAGACAATGGAGTAGGAGTTATAAAAGGGGATCAAAATGCTGGTCGAGGGTGTTATCTGACAGAGCTACGAGAAACCAGAAAAAGAGAAATGGGAAAGAATGCGGCAGCCCCAGTCCGCATCAAAAAACCAGCCTTGTAGCAATTACAGGGCGGACCCTGCACTGGCGAGCACAGCGGAGCAAGGAAAGAGATGGACCCTAGAAAAGTCGGTGCAGGGGAAAATAGAGTGGTACCGGTGGAAACGACAATACCAATACCTGCTGACCCAAAGGACCCAAACAAGGTGTTGAATGTGGGATCACAACTTAATGTGTCAATTCAGAGTATCTTGATATCTTTTTTAAAGGCAAATCTGGATGTTTTTGCTTGGACTCATGCCGATATGTGCGGAATATCCCCAGAAGTTGCAGTGCATGCTCTAAATATTGATCCAAAATTTACACCTGTGAAACAGAAGAGGAGAACTCAAGGTCCAGAAAGGTCGACGGCATTAAAAGAAGAAGTTGATCGGCTCATGGAGAATAATTTTATCAAAGAGTCTACCTATCCGAATTGGGTTTCAAATCCAGTGCTGGTTAAGAAAGCCAACGTAAAATGGAGAGTATGCATCGATTTTTCAGATCTAAACAAGGCCTGCCCCAAAGACTGCTTCCCATTACCCAGAATTGACCAATTGGTAGACAGAACAGCGGGACACGAATTGTTATCTTTTATGGATGCTTACTCCGGATATAACCAGATCATGATGCATGAGCCGGATCAGGAGGATACGAGCTTTATCACCGACACCGGTCTTTACTGCTACAGAGTTATGCCCTTCAGGTTGAAGAATGCAGGGGCAACATACCAATGACTTGTTAATGCTATGTTTAAACCGCAACTGGGTAAAACTATGGAAGTCTACGTCGATGACATGTTAGTAAAGTCTAAGAAAGCGGTGGATCACATAGAACACTTAGCAGACATGTTCGCAGTCCTCCGAAGATACGGAATGAAGCTCAATCCTTTAAAATGTTCATTTGGAGTGGAATCCGGCAAGTTTTTAGGTTTCATCGTGAGCGCTGCTAGGGGCATTGAGGCCAGTCCAGCTCAAATTACTGCATTGAAAGAAGTCAAAGCCCCTAGAACAAAGAAGGAATTGCAAAGTCTCAATGGAAAAGTCGCCGCCTTGAGTCGGTTCATTTCCAAAGCCACAGATAAATGCATCCCATTCTTTGATGCCCTAAAGAAAGGAAAGAAAAACTTTGATTGGACCCCCGAATGCCAAAAAGCCTTTGATGAATTGATTCGCCATATGGAAACACCTCCAATAATTTCTAGGCCTGCCGATGGCGAGGATCGTCTTATATACTTGGCAGTATCATCTCATGCTTTAAGTGCAGCGCTGATACGAGAAAACAAAGGGATTCAACATCCAGTTTACTATATCAGCAAAAGACTCACTGGGGCAGAGATAAATTACTCTAAGTTGGAAAAACTCGCCTATTGCCTACTAATTGCGTCTAGGAAGCTGAGGCAATATTTTCAAGCTCATCCTATCAGAGTCCTCACTGATCAACCTTTAAAGCAAGTCCTGTTTCGCCCTGAGACTTCGGGTCGTCTTCTAAAGTGGAATATTGAACTCAGTCAGTATGACATCACTTATCATCCCCGAAAAGCAATCAAGGGACAAGCTTTAGCAGATTTCATTGCAAAATTCACAAATAAGGGTAACAGTGAGGAGGAAACAGTCGACGATTCCCCAATCCAATGGAAGTTATATGTCGATGGTGCAAGAAACGACTACTGTTCTGGGGCCGGAGTTGTACTTGAGACCCCTGAAGGCCGATCATTATGCTATGCACTAAGATTGGAATTTCCTTCAACAAACAATGAAGCAGAATACGAAGCCCTTATCGCTGGCTTAAGGATTGCTAAAGAATTAAACATCCGAGCATTACAGATATTCAGTGATTCTCAGCTTATTGTATGCCAAGTCAAAAAGGAATTCCAAGCAAAAGCGGGGAATCTGCCCGCCTACTTGTCAAAGGCTTGGGAGCTCCTGGGTGATTTCGATCATTACATGATAAGTCACATTCCTCGAGAGGAAAACACGAAAGCAGATTCTCTCGCAAAGTATTCTAGCACAGGCGAAGCTCAATTTCTGGGGCTAACTCCAGTGGAGGTCCTGTCGACTCCTAGCATTGATGAGATGGACATTAATTAGATCATGAGCATGTCTCAAGAGCAAGAATCATGGATGACTCCGATAACAGAATATCTGCTCAATGGATCTTTACCAGGGAACTCAAAAGAACGACAAAAGCCACTGAGAAAAGCCTCTCGCTATATAATCCAGGATGGTCGATTATACAGACGGGGATTCTCAATGCCATTACTTCGATGTGTATCCAGGGAAGAGTCCAAAGCAATCCTAGCGGAGGTGCATGGAGGAGAATGTGGTGATCATTCAGGTGGCCAAACATTAACAAAGAAAATTCTTCGATATGGATACTTTTGGCCAGAAATTAATCGAGATGCAGCAGAGTATTCCTGAAAATGTGACAGATGTCAAAGATTCGCCAAAATTCCTAGAGCTCCTTCCACAGAACTCACACAGATGGTCAGTCCATGGCCGTTTGCAATATGGGGAATAGACCTTGTAGGACCGTTACCAACTGCCAAATCTGGAATTAAATATGCCATTGTTGCTGTAGATTATTTTACTAAGTGGGCAGAAGCTGAGCCACTGGCTACTATCACCTCAAAGAAGATGATAAGTTTTGTGTTAACGCTAAAATGTGAACGCTAACACCCCGGTGTGTGAAGTGTAGTTGTGAAAGCACCACCCGATAGATCGGGAACGAATTACAAGCAGGTAATAGCAGAAAAACAGTAAACAACAACAATTTTATAGTGGTTCGGCTTAAGGGTTTAGCCTACGTCCACTTTAGGTACTTTTATTAATAATCCCGTTACAAGCTGATACAATTCTTCTCAAGTACAATATACTTCAAGTTACAAGTGATTTGGAACAAGTAGCTTAAGCTTCAATGTCGATTAAAGTCCTTAAATTCATGTTGAAGATGTGTGGTTTCTTCGTGAAGTTCTTTGATGTATTCCTCTAATCTTGAAAGCTCTAAGTGTTGATGAAGTTCTCAATGCAGCAAGGTAACGGTGTATAAAGAGAATGTGCCAAAAGTCCTTTGAATGTTGGAGGTGGTTGCCTATTTATAGAGAGTTCTGGTATGAAATTTTTGCCATGTCCTAAACCGTGGCCGACTCAAGTTAAGCCGTAGCCGACTTAAGGTGAGTCGTGACTGGTCTAAGGTTACCTCCGAGTCAACACCACCTCTTCTCAGTAACATGGCATCGGGCTTATATTAGGTCGTGGACGAGTTAACTTGGTAAGTCGCAAGTCACGGTCCAAATGATAAGTCCTGGATCGTGAACGAGATAACTGGGGAGCTGGATCGGTTGTGACTTGGGTCGGCAACTATTCTAGGTCGCCAGCTTGGTAAGGCATTAGATCGGTAACTCGGTCAAGTCACTGAGTCGGTATCTTTTTTAGACCTTAGGTCGGCCTTCTTATTAAGTCGGCATCCTCTGAGTCTTAGGCCAGTACCCACGTTAGGTCGGCAACTGTTTTAGCCTTAACTCGGTATTTCTTAAGTCGGTATGCCTCTCAATCCTACTAGGTCGGTAACCCTTTGAATCTTAAGTCGGTCTCCCTGATAAGGCAGTTAGGTCGGCATAACCATTAGGCGTTAGGTCGGCACCCCTGTTGAGCCTTAGGTCGGCATCTCCTTGAGTCGTAGAGTCTAAACCGAGGCGGAGTTAACAATTGCCCCTCGAAGTATACGCCTACTGGTTAGGTCGTGTGCTTCGATAGTCCTTAACCCGTCCCCTCTTAGGTCGGTAGGTCGTACGCGAGCTAATAGTTAAGTCGCATGCGCCGCTCCAGATCCCTTCATTGCAAGATATAAATCACAACCCCTTCTTCTCTCTCATTACTTGCTCTCTCGATCCCGCCATTAAAAAATTTCTCCAAGCTTAAAAAAGGCGATTTTGCTCCATCAACCACCGATAATTATTACGTAAGTGAATTTTCCTCAATCATAGGTTATTGTTGGTCCACGAACTCCATTATTCACACCTAAACCACCACCTCGCATAATGCTTCATCATGAATTCCATTGCACCCATGGCCGATGGAGTTTATGTTGTTTGGTTCGATTTTAACTGACCAATGATGAAGATGATTCAAGCTAGTTGAATTTGATTCGTGCTAGGGTTGTAAGGTGTTGAACTCGCGGCAGTTTCGAACTACTTGGTGGGACGATCCGATAGCTTGAATGAAACGAAGATTGTGGTTGATGGAATAGTTATTGGGTTATCGGGTCGATGGCCGTGGGATGTTGATTCGGGAACGAGTCAGTGAAATTGGATGAACTAGTCTTCGGCCGACCTAGCCCTTAAGTGAAGTGGTCTAAACTCTAAGTCGCGGCCGAGTTGACCCTTGGGGGAAATCTGCCGATTTAACCTTCTACTGATTTAACCTTGAACCGCGGCCGAATTAACCCCTAAGTCGCGGCCGAGTTAATCCCTTAAACCGTGACCGAGTTAGCTCTTAAACCGCTGCCGAGTTAACACTTAAGCTTTGGGCATGCTGACTTTTTGAGAGCATAGATCCACTTTCAGTTTCTGACTTGAACTGTCAAACTAAGTTGCCTAAATTTTGAACTGCCCCAACTTTTAAATTTGCTTGAATCTCATTGTATTATTTCACAGATCGCATTAACTTATAAGCTGCTAACCTGCTGAAAATAACAAACAAAGAAAACCAAGGCGAAAATACTGCCATTGACTGCCCACGTCAGATGACAGATTAGTTAAAACAAGACAGGCAACTTAATTATATTGCATGAAATGTTTGTGAATCAATCAATTAGAGTTAAACATTAATGCAAAGTATCAATAATCTGAACTGATTTATCTGCATCAACATCTTACTTGCATATTTAGGCTTAAAACAATAGTCCCCGAATTTCATAACTAACAAATGCTTGCTAGTTTTCATTCCAGTTATATTTGTTTGCTGCTTGATTGATTTTACACAACACTTCACACACTTTAGGAAACGTGCACCTTCATGTTTGAATACCCAGTTGTTTATGTAGAATGACTTCCCACCGAGAAGAAGAAGTGGTGACTCAAGAGGAAGAAACTTTCCCGATAGCTGTTCCCATAGAGAATCCTCCGGAGAGAACCTCGACTATTCTATCTTTGAGAGCGTTTATTCAGCTGCGCACTCAATTTGGCTTTGCCGAAAGTGATTTCCAACTCCCTGGGCCAAGTGATACTGCTGACAATCCTCCCCATGGTTTTGTTGCAGTCAACCGCCAAATGTGCTTAAGTGGGGCAATTCCTCCTTTTAACGACTTCCTTCGAATTCTTCTCCTTCGGTTGACGATCTCTCCGTTCCAACTTCATCCTAATGGCTATGCCATCTTGATGGGGTTGTGTGTTTTGTTCAGAAGAACTCTTGATCGCCTACCGAGTTTTGAAGAAATCCGTTATCTGTGCTCGTTTGCAAAGAGTAAAGATCATCCTTCCCTTATTATTGTGAGAAGTGCTAGAAACCGCAAGCTCATCTCCGATCTTACTGAAAGCGTTCATGGATTTTTGAACCAGTTTTTCTTCGCCCGCTGTCCCCCAGGGTTTTACGCCATCTGGAGAGTAGGAAGTAAGATTAGTGTTTTATTTCATCCATTTTGAAACTTTTTTCGAGATCCGAACTTTCAGTTGCTAATTTCATTCATTGTTCCTTTCAGCACTTCCTCTCCCTTCTAGAGATCCAATTCATAAGCAAGTTTTTGAGAGGTTGAGTGCCGTGGCCGCAGAAGAGAGGAGCATAAAATTTCTGTTGAGGGATGAATTTTTACATCAACATGGGCTTCTACACGCTTCTCGCTCTATGCATGCTCATGAAGTTCCAACGGAAGTCCCTGATTCTCCGATAAAGACTCCTGAGTCTTCGCTAGTGAAGTGCTCCACTTCTGTTGATGTTGCGGGGCCATCTGATAAACTTGCCCCGGTTATCGAAGAAGAAGAGCCTCTGGGATCTTCCCATCATTCACAAGATTCTGGTGAAAAGGCTAAGAAATCCAGTCCTGTCAAGCAAAGCAGGGACGATACCTTCGAAGGATTGAGCGACCTCTTCGCTACTTCACAAGAGATCTTCAAAGATGACCCTACTACTGCCGGGATTTCTTCTTCAGTAGTTGAAGCTACTTCTATTTTGCAACAGTCGCCGTCGACTCAAGAGTTGACGTTAACTATTACACCCACAACCACTCCCCAAATAAAGAGTGGTTCGTAGATTAATGCGCGTAGTTTGCACATCACACACACTTAGAATTTCTCATCACTTCTATGCACTTATCTTCTTGTACTTTAAAGATTTCTAAAGCTTATTATTTTAATTCCAGATTCTCCTATGGGGCGCAGCGGCTCGTACTATGATGATTTCCAGCGCTACGGGAGGCGTAGCCAGTATGATTACAGGCGTTACCTTCCTTCTTACAGAGAGTCGGATGAAGAGAGGGCCATCAGGAAAGCCGACGGGAGACGAGCATATGAAGAACGTCGCCGAAGGGAACAAAAAAGACATGATCTTCCCTACAGAGATGATGATACCCAAAAGAGAAAAGCTCATGATGAGAGAGGAAAGAGTCACATAGACGATTCTTCTAGCAAGCGGGCTAGACTTACTGAAGAAACAACTCCTTCAGCTTCTGAACATGTCCCTGCTCAATCTCCTGCTCCCGCTCGCTCCGACATTCAAGCAATCATCAACCGGCCCGCATACCAAGTCGGGCAAGGTCCTCCCACTCTTCAAAGTCGATTTCCTCAGTGGTGCCTGAGAGGGGTTCGATTTGATCTCGACTTGGTTCCTCTCGACAAACCGGCTATGCTGCGAAATCTTGATACTGTCAGGACCGATATCGAAAGAATGTCGAACTGGCAAAAACTCGTCGACGAACTTCAGAGGGTTAACCGAGCCAATCTCGAGGCCATGCTAACAATGGAGAATGATAAAGCTGAGTGGCAGAAGACTCTCGAACAGCATGACGCCGAAATGAGAAGTATTGCTTCCTACAATGAAAAGCTGGAAGCGGAAGTAGAAAAACTTAAGGAAGAATTAGCTACTTCATCTACTTTCCATTCACAAAAGGAGAGCATGCTTCAGCAACAAGTACGAGATGCGCATGCCAGTCAAAGAGCAGTCGAAGATAAGCTTGCATACAAAGAAAAGGTCATAGAAGAATATCGTGCTGAAACTGTACAACTGCAAGAACAGACCGGCTCTCAAAGCTTGGAGATAGAGTTGTCAAAAACTCGACTTGCTATGGCCGAAAAGGAGCGCGACGAGGCTGTTGCTGGTAAACTTGCGGCCGAAGAGGCTCATCAAGCAACCAAAGCTGACATTAGCTCCACATTATTCGATTTTTATCTGCACAGCATTTTGGGACGTGGCAGCCTTGCCTTTCTAGGCCCCAAGTATGAAATCACACTGGCTGAAGTTTGGGAGGCAGCACTTGATATGCTCGGTGGTAAAGGTGCTGGATATGCTGAGTCAGCCCTTGAAGAGCATTATCTTGATGATGAAGCCCGTGCCGCTCTTGCCAAGGGGAAGGAGCAGCTTGCCAGAGCGCGGGCCGGGATGGCGGAAGAGGAGCGTTCTGAAAAAGAAGTACCGCCTACTACCTCTAAACGTCCTCTAGTTTCTCCCAAGGTGGACATTACAGGCTCTAGTGCTCATTCGCCGCCTCCTACAAGAACCGGGGTAATTACCCCTACTGATGAAGAGGCTTTGGAGGACATCGGGGCTTAGAATTATGAGATTGAACTGACGAAGCCAACATCTTTAGGTAATTTCGACATTGGTCCGATTCAGGTGGATTACCTGCTTATTCCTCAAAAATTTGATGAGCTTCTCGATTATCTCTTGAATCTCGATGAACCCATATCTCCCTTCTTTCGGGAAGATACTAACATTTTCAATTTTTCTTCTTCTGTAGTTGAAACAACAAGTGCCGTGCAGACTTCGCCTTCTCTGGTTATTCCTCCTCCATCTCTTCAGGTGACTCCTCCTTCTGCTTCACAACCTGGGTCACAAGAGGAGAAAATTGAGGCTCTTCATGGTTTGGATGACCCTATTGCTTCGCAGGAGCAAAAAGATGAGGGACTCGAAGGAGGCGAGATCTCTCCGGAGCGGACTCCTTCTGACGACGTAGTTTTGTCCGCTCTCGTTACTCCGGGGAGTGAGTCTTCTTCGAAGAAAAGGAAGAAGCATGGGACATCGAAGAGGAGGGGGAAGAAAATTATCACCACAGAAGAGGAACCAGAAATTGCACCAGTTGCACCTCCCTCCCTTTCTTCCCTTATGCCTTCAGACCAACCTGAAAGACCTGAAAAGTTAACCACTCGGCCGGGTAAAGGGTCTAAAGGCGACAAGAAGAAATGAAGAGTTGAGCTTTTTGATTCCTTTTTTGTGTAATGGTCGGATGTTGTGCAGGCATCGGCCCCTGCTTTTTTATTTTGAAACCTGTATCTGCGATATCTGCAATTGAATAAAATGATTCTTTATTTGTATAGACTTTTGTTTGAATTTGAGAATGCATTTATTATTCATTTTTGCACAAGTTTATTTATACGATGTTGCGGTGAGCTTGTGGTATGTTGTTTGAGCGTACTTTACCGACATAGTTATACCGCTTTGTATGTAACTATACCATGTTGCCCCTATACCATGAGCTTACTGCAATATCGTATACTTTGAGGGGACTTGCACTCTCGTTTTCTAAAGAATAATTACTTCATTCTCGAAGAGAATTTTCGTAGAGTGCAACTTCCTTCATATAAGTTTCTACGCTTTGCCCTTCGAAGAAATCACTTTTTCCTTTTGCGTATGTATACATTTTGCCAAGTGAATTCTTCTATGTGGTAAAGCGGACCTCTGAATGTACTTTAACTTTCTTTCCCCCTTCTTTTTTTTTTTTTTTTTAGAATAGGTAAATCGCTCTTCCTTTGAAAGTTAAAGTACGCTCTTGATGAGGATTTTTTTTCTTTTTTTTTATAAAAATTTGTGCCTCTGAGGAGATATTTTTTCACGTTTCAACACTTGGAAGTTTTATTTCAATCTCGGTGAAACGTGGGCTTCTGAAGAGGTCTTTCTTTTTAATTGTGTCCCCGGGAGGGGGTTGTACCTCTGAGGAGGGATTTCTCACGTTTCAACACTTGGAAGTTTTATTTCAATCTTGGTGAAACGTGTACCTCCAAAGAGTTGTGCCTTCGAGGAAAGCCTTTTCACGTTTCGACACTTGGAAGTTTTATTTCAATCTCGGTGAAACATGGGCTTCCAGGAAGGTCTTTATCTTGTTTTGCATTTCAACTTTGGTGAAGTGAAATTCCGAAGAGCGGTTGTTACACTTCAACTCCTGGCGAAATGTGCCTCCGAAGAGGGCTTTTATTTTGTTTGCATTTCAACTCTGGTGAAGTGAAATCCCGAAGAGCGGTCATAACACTTCAACTCCTGGTGAAATGGGCCTCCGAAGAGGGCTTTTATTTTGTTTGCATTTCAACTCTGGTGAAGTGAAATCCCGAAGAGCGGTCATAACACTTCAACTCCTGGTGAAATGGGCCTCAGAGAGGGTTTTCATCGCCTGGAAGTTACTCTCTCATGGTTGGAGGGTCATGACTCCTCCAATCTTTTTTGTTGAGTAGAGAACTTTCTTTTTTGTGGCGTATGACCCATCAGAGGTCTTTATCCTCCGAAGAGTTGTGCCTCCGAAGAGGACTTGTGCTGCCGATGATGGCTTTGGTTGTTCCTCTGTTCACTTGCTCATGCCTTTTCAATGATCCTCTGCCCCCCCCCCCCTTTTTTTTTTTTTTTTTTTACAAGTAACTTGTTTAATCCAAGGAAGTGTGCTTCATTGCCAGGCAATTTCGTGAGAACGAGCACTAGCTTTTTAATTGGATGTTTGTTTGTTCAAACGATCTCAATTTATTAGCAAAGACCCGTTTCTGTCGAAATCATGGGCTGTTCAATTGAAGTACTTCCTATCTAGGATTTGAATTCGGGGCTCTTGTGACTTGAAATTTGGCGAGAATCACTTGTTCTTTTTATGTGCAAGTTTCACTTCCATTGTCTGCAAAAATTCAAATCGACATTTCAGCAATACATTCTATGTACCTTTTATATCGAGAATAAAGCAAACATGTAATAATAATAAGGAACACAAGATTTATAGTGGTTCGGCCATGAAATTGGGCCTACATCCACTTTATATTCTTTCATTATTTACTTGCATCAGTTTTACAATTGCTTTCAATTACAAGAATCATACATTCATAATTCTTTTTACAATGTTTCAACAGAATTTTCAAGTAAAGTATGGACGCAAATGGTTGCTGTTCCATGCCCTTGGAATTTGATCTCCATCAACAGTGGTGAGTTTGAATGTGCCGTCAAGAAGTTTCTGACCTATTACATACGGTCCTTCCCAATTTGGCCCAAACACACCTGTCGCTGTCATAATTCTCTTCAGGACTAAATCTCCAATCTCAAAGCTGCGTTGGCGAACTTTGGAATTAAAATGTCTGGCTATTCTTTGCTGATGAGCTGCAATTCTGAGATTGGCCTCATCTCTTTTATCATCAAGGAAATCTAGCGCTTCAAGCTGTAGCCTTTCATTTTCTGCTTGGTTGAAATGGATCCTTCTGTGTGAAGGAACCTCTGTTTCTATCGGGATCATTGCTTCCGACCCGTATGCTAATGAGAAAGGAGTGTGCCCAGTCGCAGTTTTGTGAGTGGTTCTGTATGCCCATAGTGCAAGTGGTAGCTTATCGACCCAACCACCTTTTGCTCTTTCGAGTTGCTTTTTGATGGTTGATTTGATGATCTTGTTTACTGCTTCCACTTGCCCGTTTGCCTGCGGATGAGCAACTGCTGAAAAGCTTTTCTGGATTTTGAATCGCCTGCAAAAATCTTGGAATTCCTCGCTTTCAAACTGAGTACCATTGTCTGTGATTATTTTCTGAGGCACACCATACCTGCAAATGATATTCTTGGTCACGAAACTTATCATCTTCTTAGATGTGATAGTAGCCAATGGTTCAGCTTCAGCCCATTTCGTAAAATAATCAACTGCAACAATAGCATATCTAATCCCTGATTTGGCAGTCGGTAGCGGCCCAATGAGATCCATTCCCCAAATTGCAAATGGCCATGGACTGACCATTTATGTGAGTTCAGTTGAAGGTGCTCTAGGAATTTTGGCAAATCTTTGGCATCTGTCACATTTTCGGGAGTAATCTGCAGCATCTCGATTAATTTCTGGCCAAAAATATCCGTATCGGAGAATTTTCTTTGCTAATGTTTGGCCACCTGAATGATCACCACATTCGCCTCCATGTACCTCAGCTAGGATTGTTTTGGACTCTTCCCTGGATACACATCGAAGTAAAGGCATTAAGAATCCCCGTCTGTACAATCGGCCATCCTGAATTACATAGCGAGAGGTTTTCCTTAGTAGCTTTTGTCTCTCTCTCGCATTTTCTGGCAGAGAACCGTTGAGTAGGTAATCTAATATTGGAGTCATCCACGATTCTTGTTCTTGAGATACATTCATAATCCAGTCTATATCCATCTCGTCTATACTTGGTGCTGAGAGGACGTCTACGGGAACCAATCCCAATAGTTGAGCTTCACCAGAACTTGAATACTTTGCGAGGGAATCTGCCTTCGTATTCTCTTCCCGGGGAATATGGCTTATTGAATAATGATCGAGTTCACATAGAAGTTCCCAAGCTTTTGACAAGTAGGAAGGCAAGTTTCCACCTTTTGTTTGAAATTCCTTCTTGACTTGGCATACAATAAGCTGAGAATCACTGAAGATCTGTAATGCTCGAATGTTTAGCTCTTTAGCGATTTTCAGACATGCAATAAGAGCTTCATATTCTGCTTCATTGTTTGTTGAAGGAAATTCCAATCTTAGTGCATAACATAATGATCGACCTTCAGGAGTTTCAAGTACCACTCCGGCTCCAGAACAGTAGTCATTTCTTGCGCCATCAACATACATCTTCCACTGGATTGGGGAATTGTCGAACGTTTCTTCCTCACTGTTTCCTTTATCTGTAAACTCTGCAATGAAATCTGCTAAAGCTTGTCCATTGATTGCTTTTCGGGGGTGATAAGTGATGTCATATCGACTGAGTTCAATGTTCCATTTTAGAAGGCGACCCGAAGTTTCAGGGCGAAATAGGACTTGCTTTAGAGGTTGATCAGTGAGTACTCTGATAGGATGAGCTTGGAAATATTGCCTCAGTTTCCTTGATGCAACTAGTAGGCAATAGGCGAGTTTTTCCAACTTGGAGTAATTCATCTCTGCCCCAGTGAGTCTTTTGCTGATATAGTAAACCGGATGTTGAATCCTTTTGTCTTCCCGTATCAGCGCTGCACTTAGAGCATGAGATGATACTGCCAAGTATATAAGAAGATCCTCACCATTGCCTGGCCTAGAAAGTATTGGAGGCATTTCCATATGACGGATCAACTCATCGAAGGCTTTTTGGCATTCGGAAGTCAATTCAAAATTCTTCTTTCCTTTCTTCTGGGCGTCAAAGAATGGGATGCATTTATCAGTGGCTTTGGAAATGAACCGACTCAGGGCGGCGACCTTTCCGTTGAGACTCTGCAATTCCTTCTTCGTTCTAGGAGCTTTAACTTCTTTCAAGGCAGTAATTTGAGCTGGACTTGCCTCAATACCCCTAGCACTGACAATGAAACCTAAGAACTTTCCGGACTCGACCCCAAATGTACATTTCAGAGGGTTAAGCTTCATTCTGTATTTTCGGAGGACTGTGAACATTTCTGCTAAGTGTTCAATGTGATCCGTTGCTTTCTTGGACTTCACTAACATGTCGTCGACGTAGACTTCCATAGTTTTGCCCAATTGCGGTTTGAACATAGCATTAACAAGTCTTTGGTAGGTTGCCCCTGCATTTTTCAATCCGAAGGGCATAACTCTGTAACAATAAAGACCAACATCAGTGATAAAGCTTGTATCCTCCTGATCCGGCTCATGCATCATGATCTGGTTGTATCCGGAGTAGGCATCCATGAAAGACAACAACTCATGCCCCGCTGTTCCATCTACTAGTTGATCGATCCTGGGTAAAGGGAAGCAATCTTTGGGGCAGGCCTTGTTCAGATCTGAAAAATCGATGCACACTCTCCATTTTCCATTAGCTTTTTTAACCAGCACTGGATTTCACACCCAATTCGGATAAGTAGATTCTTTAATGAAGTTATTTTCCATGAGTCGATCAACTTCTTCTTTTAATGCTGCTGACCTTTCTGGACCTTGGGTTCTTCTTTTCTGTTTTACCGGTGTAAACTTGGGGTCAATATTCAGAGTGTGTACTGCAACTTCTGGAGATATTCCACACATATCGGCATGAGTCCAAGCGAAGACATCCAGATTTGCTTTCAGGAAAGATATCAAGATATTCTGAATTCACACATTAAGTTGTGAACCTACATTCAACACCTTATTTGGGTCCTTCGGGTCAACAGGTACCGGCACTGTCGTTTCCACCGGTACTACTCTATTCTCCCCTGCACTGGCTTTTCTGGGATCCATTTCTTTTCGTGCCCCGCTATGCTCGCCAGTGCAGGGTCCGCCCCGTAATTGCTACAAGGCTGGCTCTTTGATGCGGACCGGAGTGGCCGCATCCTTTCCCATTTCCCTCTTTCTTGACTCTCGCAACTCTGTCAAATAGCACTCTCGCGCAGCATTTTGATCCCCTTTTATAACTCCTACTCCATTGTCTGTAGGGAATTTAATAGTGAGGCACCACGGGGCTAGAATAGCTTTGAATGCTGCGAGCGTTGGACGGCCAAGGAAAGCATTATAAGCAGAAAATTCATCGACAATCACAAATGTTTGCTTGCGGACCACTTTCCTTTCTCCTTCCCCAAGTTCTACTAGCAGATCGATGGTTCCTATTGGTTGCTTTGGCTCCCCGGTGAAGCCAGCGATCTTCTGCGATGAGGCTTGTACATCGACCATAGGGATTTTCATTTGGTCGAATGTCTTCTTGAAGAGGATATTACATGATGCTCCGCAGTCAATGAGAACTCTTCTGACAATGGCCGGTCCAATACCAGCAGAGATGACCAAGGGATCCAGGGTAGGAGCTTCGATACCTGAGGAATCTCTGGCTTTGAAAATAATATCATCACTGAAAGTTTTCTGTTGTTTCAGGGGCGTAGTGTCTTCTAAAACAAAGACGTCTTCTTCGGCTGGAGCATATTTCAAAGCCCTGGAATATCTTTCCATCTCACTCCAGCTCTTGCCAGCTGGGTGAGGCCCTCCTGTAATGACATTGATAATGGGCCGTCCAGATTCATGTCCCGTAGCTTTCTCACCTGTCCTAGGCTGATGAACAGGAACCTGTTGCCCCTGACTTGACGATGCAGGATTGTTGCTATTCTTCTTTACAAATTGCTGCAGTTTGTTTTCTCTTAGCAACTCTTCAATCAGATTTTTCAACTGGCGGCATTCATCAGTCTCATGACCGGGTTGATTGTGGAAGCGGCAGAATTTCCCACTCTGTATGGCTTTTTTCCCGGTTCTCAAAGGGATAGGTTTAGGGAAATCGACGGAATCTTTAGTGGCAAGGTAGATGTGCTCCGGCGTATGTGATAATGGAGTATATTCTGATGGCTTGAAGGATCGGGGCTTCTTCAGATTACCCTGTTTCTTCCCATTATTATTCTCCCTTTTTTGCCCCACCGATTCATTCTTGCGTGGAGCGACAGTGTTGTCTTCTGCTTTCTCCAACACTGTCTTTACTGGTAAAGGACGGCTTTCCAAGCGAATGAATTCATCTGCTTTTTTGTAGAACTTTTCGAGAGAGGTTGGCTCTTTCATATTTAACCATTTCCCGAATTCGCTTGACTTATCAATAGCCCTCATCAGATAAGTCAGTATCATTCGTGGTTCAGCATTGTCCACCTCAGCCAGCGCTATATTAAAGCGGTTCAAGAAAGATCTGATAGACTCACCAGGATTCTACTCTAAACTCGACAGTGACATGATGTCCTTGGCCTTCGAAGCATATAGTCTAAACTGCTCCTTGAATTTTCTGGTCAAGTCTGAAAACTGATCAATAGATCGGACTGGCAACTTTGTGAACCATAGTAGAGCCACACCTTCCAGGTACACGGGGAAATATCGGCACTTTATTTCGTCAGAGGCTCTGGCACCTGTCATGTGCCAATCATATTTATACAAGAATTCATTCGGATCACTTGTCCCTTTGTAAGCTGGAATAGTCGGAGGGACAAACTTCCTTGGAAATTCCGCCTTTAAGATTTTTTCAGTAAACGGAGTTTTACTTGGGGCGAAACCCCATTCCTTCTCATCTTCAACCCTTTGCATACTTTCTTTCATGATCTGCCGGACCATTCCAGAAAGATATTCCTCATCATGCCGAGTTCGAGATGCAGCAGAGTATTCCTGAAAATGTGACAGATGTCAAAGATTCGCCAAAATTCCTAGAGCTCCTTCCACAGAACTCACACAGATGGTCAGTCCATGGCCGTTTGCAATATGGGGAATAGACCTTGTAGGACCGTTACCAACTGCCAAATCTGGAATTAAATATGCCATTGTTGCTGTAGATTATTTTACTAAGTGGGCAGAAGCTGAGCCACTGGCTACTATCACCTCAAAGAAGATGATAAGTTTTGTGTTAACGCTAAAATGTGAACGCTAACACCCCGGTGTGTGAAGTGTAGTTGTGAAAGCACCACCCGATAGATCGGGAACGAATTACAAGCAGGTAATAGCAGAAAAACAGTAAACAACAACAATTTTATAGTGGTTCGGCTTAAGGGTTTAGCCTACGTCCACTTTAGGTACTTTTATTAATAATCCCGTTACAAGCTGATACAATTCTTCTCAAGTACAATATACTTCAAGTTACAAGTGATTTGGAACAAGTAGCTTAAGCTTCAATGTCGATTAAAGTCCTTAAATTCATGTTGAAGATGTGTGGTTTCTTCGTGAAGTTCTTTGATGTATTCCTCTAATCTTGAAAGCTCTAAGTGTTGATGAAGTTCTCAATGCAGCAAGGTAACGGTGTATGAAGAGAATGTGCCAAAAGTCCTTTGAATGTTGGAGGTGGTTGCCTATTTATAGAGAGTTCTGGTCTGAAATTTTTGCCAAGTCCTAAACCGTGGCCGACTCAAGTTAAGCCGTAGCCGACTTAAGGTGAGTCGTGACCGGTCTAAGGTTACCTCCGAGTCAACACCACCTCTTCTCAGTAACATGGCATCGGGCTTATATTACGTCGTGGACGAGTTAACTTGGTAAGTCGCAAGTCACGGTCCAAATGATAAGTCCTGGATCGTGAACGAGATAACTGGGGAGCTGGATCGGTTGTGACTTGGGTCGGCAACTATTCTAGGTCGCCAGCTTGGTAAGGCATTAGATCGGTAACTCGGTCAAGTCACTGAGTCGGTATCTTTTTTAGACCTTAGGTCGGCCTTCTTATTAAGTTGGCATCCTCTGAGTCTTAGGCCAGTACCCACGTTAGGTCGGCAACTGTTTTAGCCTTAACTCGGTATTTCTTAAGTCGGTATGCCTCTCAATCCTACTAGGTCGGTAACCCTTTGAATCTTAAGTCGGTCTCCCTGATAAGGCAGTTAGGTCGGCATAACCATTAGGCGTTAGGTCGGCACCCCTGTTGAGCCTTAGGTCGGCATCTCCTTGAGTCGTAGAGTCTAAACCGAGGCGGAGTTAACATTTTGTGACTAAAAACATCATTTGCAGATAAGGTGTGCCTCAAAAAATAATTACAGACAATGGTACTCAATTTGAAAGTGAAGAATTCCAAGATTTTTGCAAGCAATTCAAAATCCGGAAAAGCTTTTCAGCAGTGGCTCATCCGCAGGCAAACGAGCAAGTGGAAGCCGTGAACAAAATTATTAAGTCAACCATCAAGAAGCAACTTGAAAAAGCAAAAGGTGGTTGGGTTGATAAGCTACCACTGGCACTATGGGCATACAGAACCACTCACAAAACTGCGACTGGGCACACCCCGTTTTCATTAGCATACGGGTCAGAAGCAATGATTCCGGTAGAAATAGAGGTCCCTTCACACAGAAGAATCCATTTCAATCAAGCAGAAAACGAAAAGCTACAGCTCGAAGCGCTAGATCTCCTTGATGAAAAAAGAGATGAGGCTAATCTCAGAATTGTAGCTCATCAGCAAAGGATAGCCAGACATTTCAACTCCAAAGTTCGCCAACGCAACTTTGAGATTGGAGACCTAGTCCTGAAGAGAATTATGACAGCGACAGGTGTGTTTGGGCCAAATTGGGAAGGACCATATGTCATAGGTCATAAGCTTCTTGACGGCACATTCAAACTCACCACTGTTGAAGGAGATCAAATTCCAAGAGAATGGAACAGCAACCATTTGCATCCATACTTTACTTGAAAATTTTGTTGAAATGTTGTAAAAAGAATTATGAATGTATGATTCTTGTGATTAAAGGCAGTTGTAAAACTGATGCAAGTAAATAATGAAAGAATATAAAGTGGATGTAGGCCCAATTTCCTGGCCGAACCACTATAAATCTTGTGTTCTTTATTATTATTACATGTTTGCTTTATTTTCGATATAAAAAGTACATAGAGTGTATTACTGAAATGTCGATTTAAATTTTTGCAGACAATGGAAGTGAAACTTGCACATAATAAGGCCAAGTGATTCTCGCCAAATTTCAAGTCACAAAAGTCCCGAATTCAAATCCTAAATAGGAAGTACTTCAATTGAATGGCCTATGATTTCGAAAGAAACGGGCCTTTGCTAATAAATTGAGATCGTTTGAACAAACAAACATCCAATTAAGAAGCTAATGCTCGTTCTCACGAACTTGCCTGACAATGAAGCAAACTTCCTTGGATTAAACAAATTACTTGTAAGAAAAGGGAATGAAAGTTTAAAAAAAAAAAAAAAGAGGATCACTGAAAAGGCATAAGCAAGTGGACAAGGGAACAACCAAAAGCCATCATCAGCAGCGCAAGTCCTCTTCGGAGGCGCAACTCTTCGGAGGATAAAGACCTCTAATGGGTCATACGCCACAAAAAAGAAAGTTCTCTACTCAACAAAAAAGATTGGAGGAGTCATGACCCTCCTACCATGAGAGAGTAACTTCCAGGCGATGAAAACCCTCTCTGAGGCACATTTCACCAGGAGTTGAAGTGTTACGACCGCTCTTCGGAATTTCACTTCACCAGAGTTGAAATGCAAACAAAATAAAGACCTCTTCGGAGGCACATTTCACCAGGAGTTGAAGTGTTACGACCGCTCTTCGGAATTTCACTTCACCAGAGTTGAAATGCAAACAAAATAAAGACCTCTTCGGAGGCACATTTCACCAGGAGTTGAAGTGTTACGACCGCTCTTCGGAATTTAACTTCACCAGAGTTGAAATGCAAACAAAATAAAGACCTCTTCGGAGGCACATTTCACCAGGAGTTGAAGTGTTACGACCGCTCTTCGGAATTTCACTTCACCAGAGTTGAAATGCAAACAAAATAAAGACCTCTTCGGAGGCACATTTCACCAGGAGTTGAAGTGTAACAGCCGCTCTTCGGAATTTCACTTCACCAGAGTTGAAATGCAAACAAAATAAAGACCTCTTCGGAGGCACATTTCACCAGGAGTTGAAGTGTAACAGCCGCTCTTCGGAATTTCACTTCACCAAAGTTGAAATGCAAAACAAAATAAAGACCTTTCTGGAAGTCCACGTTTCACCGAGATCGAAATAAAACTTCCAAGTGTTGAAACGTGAAAAGGCTTTCTTCAAAGGCACAACTCTTTGGAGGTACATGTTTCACCAAGATTGAAATAAAACTTCCAAGTGTTGAAACGTGAAAAATCCCTCCTCAGAGGTACAACCCCCCCTCCGGAAGCATAATCAAGAAGAAAGACCTCTTCGGAAGCCCACGTTTCACCGAGATTGAAATAAAACTTCCAAGTGTTGAAACGTGAAAAGGCTTTCTTCAAAGGCACAACTCTTTGGAGGTACACGTTTCACCAAGATTGAAATAAAACTTCCAAGTGTTGAAACGTGAAAAAATCCCTCCTCAGAGGTACAAATTTCTATTCAAAAGAAAAATCCTCATCAAGAGCATACTTTAACTTTCAAAGGAAGAGTGATTTACCTATTCTAAAAGAAAAAAAAAGGGGAAGAAAGTTAAAGTACATTCAGAGGTCCGCTTTATCACATAGAAGAATTCACTTGGCAAAATGTGTACATACGCAAAAGGAAAAAGTGATTTCTTCGAAGGACAAAGCGTGAAAACTTATATGAAAGGAGTTGTACTCTATGAAAAATTTCTTCACGAATGAAATAGTCATTCTACAGAAAATAAGAGTGCAAGTCCCCTCGAAGTATAGAAAATTGCAGCAAGCTTATGGTATGGGGGCGGCATGGTATAGTTGTATACGATATGATATAGCTACATCGGTAAAGTACGCTCAAACAACATACCATAACTCACTGCAATGTCATATAAATAAACTTGTGCAAAAATGAATAATAAATGCATTCTCAAATTCAAACAGAAGTTTATACAAAGAAAGAGGAATCATTTTATTCAACATTACTTTATATACAGGTACAAGTTCCAACAAAAGAAAAGCAGAGGGCCGATACCCGCACAATTCTCGACCAGTACATACAAAAGACAAGAAGCTAAAAGCTGGAGTCTTCATTTCTTCTTGCCACCTTTAGACCCTTTACCCGGCCGAATGGTTAGCTTTTCAGGTCGGTCCGAAGGCATAAGGGAAGAAGGAGAGGGAGGTACAACTGGTGCAATTTCCGGTTCCTCTTCGGTAGCAATGACTTTCTTCCCCCTCCTCTTCGATGTTCCATGCTTCTTTCTTCTCTTCGAAGAAGACTCACTCCCTGGAGTAGCAAGAGCGGACAAAACTACGTCATCAGAGGGAGTCCGCTCCGGAGAGATCTCGCCTCCTTTAAGTCCCTCGTCCTTCTGCTCTTGCGAAGAGATAGGGTCATCCAAGCCATGAAGAGCCTCAATCTGTTCCTCTTGTGACCCGGGTTGTGAAGCAGAAGGAGGAGTCACTTGAAGAGATGGAGGAGGGATAACCGGAGGAAGTGAAGTCTGCACAGCACTTGTTGTTTCAACTGCAGAAGAAGAGAAATTGAAAATGTTAGTATCTTCCCAAAAGAAGGGAGATATGGGTTCGTCGAGATTCAAAAAGTAATCGAGAAGCTCATCAAACTTTTGAGGAGTAAGCAAGCGATCGACCTAAATCGGACCAATATCAAAGTTACCTGAAGATGTTTGCTTCGTTAGCTCAATCTCATAATTCTGAGCCCCGATATCCTCCAAAGCCTCATCATCAGTAGGGGTGATTACCCCGGTTCTTGTAGGAGGCAGCGAATGAGCACTAGAGCCTGTAATGTCCACTTCGGAAGAAACTAAAGGAAGTTCAGAAGTGGTAGGTGGTATTTCTTTCTCAGAACGTTCCCCTTCCGCCATTCCGGCCCGTACCTTGGCGAGTTGCTCTTTTCCCTTGGCAAGAGCGGCGGGGGCATCATCATCGAGATAATGCTCTTCAAGAGCTGTCTCAGCATAGCCAGCACCTTTACCACCTAGCATATCAAGTGCTGCCTCCCAAACTTCAGCTAGCGTAATTTCATATTTAGGGCCTAGAAAGGCAAGGCTGCCACGCCCCAAAATGCAGTGCAGATAGAAATCAAATAATGTGGAGCTAATGTCAGCTTTGGTTGCTTGATGGGCCTCTTCGGCCGCGAGTTTACCAGCAACAGCCTCGTCACGCTCCTTTTCGGCCATAGCAAGTCGAGCTTTTAGCATCTCTATCTCCAAGCTTTGAGAGCCGGTCTGTTCTCGCAGCTGTAAAGTTTCAGCGCGATATTCTTCTATGACCTTCTCCCGGTGTGTAAGCTTATCTTCGACTGCCCTTTGACTGGCATGCGCATCTCGTACTTGTTGCTGAAGCATGCTCTCCCTTTGTGAATGGAAAGTAGATGAAGTAGCTAATTCTTCCTTAAGCTTTTCTACTTCCGCTTCCAACTTTGCATTATAGGAAGCAATACTTCTCATTTCGGCGTCATGCTGTTCGAGAGTCTTCTGCCACTCAGCCTTATCATTCTCCATTGTGAGCATGGCCTCGAGATTGGCTCGGTTAACCCTCTGAAGCTCGTCGATAAGTTTTTGCCAGTTCGACATTCTTTCAATATCGGTCCTGACAGTATCAAGATTTCGCAGCATAGCCGATTTGTCGAGAGGAACCAAGTCGAGATCAAATCGAACCCCTCTCAAGCACCACTGAGGAAATCGACTTTGAAGAGTGGGAGGACCTTGCCCGACTTGGTATGCGGGCCGGTTGATGATTGCTTGAATGTCGGAGCGAACGGGAGCAGGAGATTGAGCAGGAACATGTTCAGAAGCTGTCGGCATTGTTTCTTCAGTAAGTCTAGCCCGCTTGCTAGAAGAATCGTCCAAGTGACCTTTACCTCTCTCATCGTGAGTCTTTCTTTTCTGGGTATCATCATCTCTGTGGGGAGGGTCATGTCTTTCTTGTTCTCTTCGGTGACGTTCTTCATATGCTCGTCTCTCGTCTGCTTTCCTGATGGCCCTCTCCTCATCGGATTCTCTGTAAGAATGGAGGTAACGCCTATAATCATACTGGCTACGCCTCCCGTAGCGCTGGAAATCATCATAGTACGAGCCGCTGCGCCCCATAGGAGAATCTGGAATAAAAACGATAAGCTTTAGAAATTTTTAAAGTACAAGAAGATAAACGCGTAGAAGTGATGAAAAATCCTAAGTGTTGTGTAACGTGTAAACTACACGCATCAAGTTACAAACCACTCTGTGGAATAGAGGTAGTGATAACTTGGGTAGGAGGAGTTGACATTTGTTGTAGAGAAGATGTCGCCTCGATTACAGAAGAGATGGTTTTGGAAACATCATCTTTGAAAAGTTCTTGAGAAGTCACAATTAAATCGCTCAACCCCTCGAAAACATCATCGCCATCATGTTTTTTGGGACTTGCTTTCTTAACTCCTTTGTTAGTAGATTTTCCGGAAGATCGTGGAGGTTCTTCCTCTTCGGTAACTGGGGCAAGTATAGACTTGTCAGACGGCCCCACAACATCCTTCGGAATTGAACACTTTACTAGTGAAGTCTCTATAGAGGTTCCTCCCTACATGTGCTCTTTAATAGAGACCGGGGCATCAGGAGTTTCCGTCGGAGAATCAGGAATTTCAGTTGGGACTTCACGAGGCAGAGTGAAGCGAGAAGAATGAAGAAGCCCATATTGATGTAAAAATCCATCATTTAACAAGAACTTTATACTCCTCTCTTCTGCCGCCACGGCGTTCAATCTCTCAAAAATTTGTTTATAGCATGGATCTCTAGAAGGAGGAGGAAGTGCTAAAACAGGGAAAAGAAGCAAAGTTAGCATTCAGCAACTCAAATTTTGAAAAGTCCAAGAATGGAGAAATAAAAACAGGAAAATCTTACTTCCTACTCTCCAGATGGCATAAAACCCTGGAGGGCAACGAACAAAGAAATACTGATTTAGAAATCCATGAACGCTTTCAGAAAGATCGGTGATGAGTTTTCGGTTTCGAGCACTCCTTATGATTACGATAGAGGGATGATCTTTAATCTTTGTGAATGAGCAGAGGTAGCAGATTTCCTCAAAGCTCGGTAATCGGTCCAGAACTCTGCTAAATAGCACACATAACCCCATCAGAATGGCATGGCCATTGGGGTGCAATTGGAATGGAGAGATAGATAATCGAAGCAGGAACTGCCGAAGGAAGTCATTAAAAGGTGGTATGGCACCGCTCAAGCACATTTGGCGGTTGACAGCAATAAAGCCAGAAGGGGGCCTATCTGCAGTATCATTTGGCCCCGGCAGTAAGGCGTCAGCTTCGGCAATGCCAAATTGGGTGAGCAATTGATTAAACACCCGCTGATTCAGAGTGGTGGGAGTTCTCTCCGGAGGATTATCCAACAAGTTGGCTACTGGGAAGACATCTTCAGCCTGGCCCATCGGTTCTTCTTGTTGAGATGTCATTCTACACAAGCAACTGGGCGTTCAAATGCGAAGGTGCACGTTTCCTAAAAGTGTGAAGTGTTGTGCAGAACTATTGAAAATAACAAGTAAATATAACTGGAATTAAACTGGTTGACGATTGATCGACTATGGTAATTTAGAACTTGTTAATTTAGAGTTCAAGCATAATATTAGTGCAGGCTGGTCAGTTTCAATTGATTGTTTCAGTGTTGCTTTAATATTCTACTTGAAATCGATAGCACTTCGTTCACACGATTTGTTTAAGTTAATTATCTGTTATTAACTAATCTGTCATTTGATATGGGCAATCGATGACAGTATATTCGTCCCAGTTTTCTGTGAATGTTGTATTAAACAGGTTGTTAGCCTGCAAGTCAAAATAACCTGTGAATGAATGCAATAAAATTCAACAGTTCAAAGTTAATGCAATGGTCCAAAGTTCAAACAGAATTCACGCAAGTCCTAACCCGTCAACGGTTCAAAAATTCTGAGTCGGCAGTGCCCTAAGTCATGAGTCGTAGAAATAAGGAGATTATCTCCAAGTCTTATCTCGGCCACGACTCAAGGTTTAGGTCGTGGAGTATGTTAAAGAAGCTCTGGTTCAAAATAATAAGAAAATCTCCAAGTCTTATCTCGGCCACGACTCAAGGGTTTTATCTCGGCCACGACTCAAGGGTTTTATCTCGGCCACGACTCAAGGCTTAGGTCGTGGAGCATGTTGAGTCGTATCATGGTTAAATCGCAAAGGTCGCTGGATCATACAAAAATAGCCGAGTCATACCTACGGCAATGTTCGAATCAATCTGACCCATTAACCATCTAACTCCTAACCCATTAACCATCTAACTCCTAACCCATTAACCATCTAATCCATAACCCGATAACCCAATAACCTCGCAATGGTTAACCCCAGTTCCATCACACCACTAGGTCGCCTCAAATCTCGAATCGTTACAAGTAAGATCAAACCGCCTGCCATTAATCCATCAATGTCTGATGTAATAATATTCGCAAGGATCAAGGGGGAAAAAAAACAGAGGCGGAGATCGGCAATCATCAGCAATTGAAAAAAGATGCAAAATCTCTTACACGATGTGATGCTAAAGATGATCGAAAATAAATCAGGTTGGAATCGCCTTTGAGAGCTCGAAGATGCGTTAATGGCAGACACGGTTCAAAGGATAAGAAATGAGAAGAAGGAAGTAAGGGGAACGACTCAAGTCTTTTATAGCTTTGAGCAGTGGCAGTTGAATCGGCACACGAGTTAAGATGAGTCGAAGCACACGACCTACGACTTAGGCGTGAACTTCGAGGGGCAAATGTTAACTCCGTTTAGGCAACGAGTCAAGGTCTGGGCCGATTCACGACTTAAGGTTCTTAACGGTTCAGAAGGGACCCACTACTCAAGAAAGCCTCACGACTTAAAGGGTGAACCGACTCAACAAGCAACCGACTCAACAAGCAACCGACTCAACAAGCTACCGACTCAACAAGCTAACGAGTTAAAGCTTAAGGCGACTTAGAGGAGTGGAGCGACTCAAGGGATTAACGGTGTATGGGATAGACCGACTCAAGTTCTCTAACGACTCAACGACCTAAGGTGTCAAATGACCTAACTGACTAAAATCCCAAAACAACAAAGGACCGACCTACGACCTATGGTAGGTCGTTCACGACCTAAGCAAAAGAATTCGATACCGGTTCATTTTACATCGTGGCCCATTGACTCGTACACGACTCGGTAAGCAAGCTAACCGGTTAGGCCACGACTCACGACCTAGCTTGAGTCGTCCACGACTTAAAGCCACTAAGTCGTATTCTGTTACAACAATGCATGTTCCAGTGAGAGTTGACTCGCCAACGACTCAGGACTTGGCTTAGAATCCAGCGAGAGAATGAGCTAGTGAGAAGACCAAATGCAGATAAGCCGGCCGCGGCTCAACTTGACTCGGCCACGGCATAGCCTGAGTCGGTCACGACTCATGACTTAACAATTCCAGTCCAAAAATTTGCCTATAAATACATGGCCACATCCAACATTGAAGGGACTTTTCTGCTCATTCATTTGAAGCGCCGTTACTCTGCCGCATTCTGAACTACTTCAACACCTTCAAGGAACTTCACGAAGAAATCAAACATGTCTAACCTGTGTTCAAAGATTCGGATCAACATTGAAGTTTAGATTACTTGTTCTAAGTCACTTGAAATTCAAAGTGTGTTGTAACCAAAGTGTAACTGCATTGATTTGTAATCGAATCGTCAATAAAGATATTCAAAGTGGACGTAGGCTCTCTCTTAAGCCGAACCACTATAAAATTGCTGTTGTTTACTACTTTTTCACTGTTATCTGCTTATAATCTTTTCCCGAGCTATCGGGTGGTGCTTTCACGATCTAATTTCATACACCGGGGTGTTGGCGTTCAAATTTTAGCGTTAACATCTGCCAACACAAGGCCGGGTTACCTCTATGACTAGGTAACTACTACTCGAGCATGCCACTCCCCGGTCCTTTGGGACCTCTATCCGAGGCGCCTCTAAGCAACAACCACACAGTAAATGAGATTGGAGCCACCACATAGGTAAATATCTGGGCTCCATACCATGATACCACCCTTTACCAGAAGGGAATGACACACCCTAAAGGGCGCGACCATCATAACCTTGCCGCATCTTTCCTGTTTGGACCATTTCCGGGGTGTGAGGTCCTGATACAGTCTCGTCCACAAAGCTACGCTTTATACAAAAGCCACGCTCTGATCATAAATGATCAACAAATGATCATAACACACAGCAACACTCAGCATGCCACACTACCAAATTGGGAGTATATCGTTGATAACCTTCAACTACATAACCTCTGAGCTCGTACGTCTCAGAGAAGGGTGTTAAGCTAAGAGAATAAATTCTCTTCCACCAACAGATATGTATTTGAAAGAAATCTGCTTTATATCTCAAAGTGTAATGTTAGACATACAATCCATACAAGTCTGTTCCGGGTTTGAACAGAACCGAAGGCACTTCCAAAGAAGCCCTTGCAATCTGGGTATTCACAATCCCGATCGGACTTCCCATCACTGAGGGAATCTCTAAACCAGCGCGACTCGGTGTAGAGACAATCGACGGGTTATTCTTTCGTTTTCACAAATACCCAGTCTTCATCACCGGTCTTCAATGCTATCCATATACGTCGAATCACATATTCGGAATGGGTTATACGACACAAAGGTCCTCTCCCGGCTAAACCGAATAGTGAGCGCAACATTTAAAACATATGGATATAGGATTTCAATTAAGTCACAACTTAATAACTCAAAACTTTCCTTTAAATGGTTTAAACCAATTACCATTTTCAAATCTTTTAAATAAAAGATTTATTTCACTAAGTTCACCCATTTTCACAAAGATCCATTTACGGATTTCAAAACAATTTCCATTTCAATTGGATTAATTCATTTAAATCTTTAAATTAAAGATTTAACTTATAACTTTCAAACCATTCCCATAACTTGGAAAACCATTTTCCATTTAACTTGAAATCCCCTTTAACACAAATTGGACGTTCATCACTTATATGTAAGCTTTTATCATTTGAAAACAAATAGTTTCATTACAGAAAGATCCAATTATATTTACACGAGATAAAGCCTTTGAATTTAAATTCAAATTCCCAAGTCAATACCTTTAAAATAGTTTAACCCATATAAACTGGTATAACATCTTTAGTCCCTAGTTTCCAGATCATAGAATTCAATTTCTAATATTGAGTTCAAATTTAAATCAGAATATTTGAATTTCAAAACTCAATCAAGTTATTCAAAATAAATTTCATCTTTAAAATTCCATTCCAAAAGCTTTTCACTTTAAACCCAATCCGTTTCCAAAAGTTTTGAATTTAAATACTCAACTTTGAAAATCATTTCAAAATCTATGACTTAATTAATTTCCTCGTGCAATCCATATTTGTGTGTGTATGAGTGTGGTCCAGGGGTTTAACACAATAGTGCAACACCATTCAATTAGCATAGATTCAAATACAGCAATATATGTTTGATAAGCGGTATAAATTATAACGCTTATCCTCGATAAGCGGTTCAAACCAATCGTAACGCTTATCTTTTATTCACAGATCACAGGTATATATCACAGATAATAAATTACATCACAAATCACAACACAAATCAGGGTATATCACAAAACATCAGACATCGGGAATATCAACAATTCAACCATTCAATAAGATCTAAACATTTATAAGTAAAATTTATTAATCAACTGATTAATCTAGATCAGATGTATTCCTTGTCATTAATCCTGGTTACTTAACATAAGTTAATTTCAAATCGTCTGAGATAAATTTCCCTTTTTATTTATTAGCTAACCACCTTTAATTTATGAATCAATTGATCTTTAACTTCTAAATTAATCTTAGTTAATAACCTTTATTAAGGACTAATTTTTCTTTAATTGCTCTGCTAAAGAAATTCACTCATATTGATCATTATTGATTATTAATTAATTCTTTATTAATTTCAAAAAATCAAATAAATCACTTCTTAATTATCTTTAAGATCAATTCATTTATCTTAATTTATTATCAATTAATAACCATAAAATTTTGATTAATAAAACTTAATTACCCATTATTAACTGTTAATTACTTAATTAGTCATTTATTAATTTTTTTATTAAATCACTTGATTAATTAACTATTAATCATTCATTAATTAACTTAAGTGGTTAACTACAAATTTATTTATTACTTATAATCCATCGCTAATTACAATTAAAAGTAATTATTCTTAATTTTTTCTGAAAATAATCAATTAATATTAATTATTTAACTTAATTAACATTTTTAAAGGAATCTTCTTTAACTTTTGAAGCCAATTTATTTCTATTTACAAATTTATATGTTAGTAAGTTTTATACAGATCTTATATTATTTACTAAATTAGAATAATAATTAAGAGCTTAAAACATTTTAAAGTATTAACTAAAATAATTAAAACTTGTATTAAATTTCTAACTTAAAATTGTTAAACATTTTTAAGATTTACAGTGTTTAAAGTTGTTGAAAAACTGTTTACTGGGCTTTACTTTTAAAAAAAAATATACAACTGTAGTTTTTTGAAAGTAGAAGCACCGAGTACTTCCCTTATTAAACTCGAGTAATACTTTGAGCCTCTCACCAGTTTCACCGAGACACACTCCTTCCCACGTCTTCCTCTTCTTCTTCATTTCTCTTTTTTTTCCTTTCTTCTTTATATTTTTTTTCTTTGTGTTAAGTTTTAACTAAGCTATAACTCACGCATCAGCTACTCTCTGGAACTCAAATACAACCCGTAGCAAACCTACTTCTCTCTTGGGTAAGAACTCGAGACAACCCACTTTCGCCCCGAAGCAACACACGAGCAACACGAGCTCCTGCACCTTCTTCTTCCCCAATCTTCCCAAACCCAGATACGTACACAAACACGTACACGTGCACGAACTTCACGACCAACTTCGACCAACGCCGCAGCCCCACCCAAGTCATCAATGAACATCCTAATCGTTTCGAGCCATCCATGATGCAAAATCATCACCGAGTCAAAATCGAGCGAGTTCAAGGGCAATTCTTTTCTTCCCAAACCTATTCGATCACCAAATTTCGCCTCGCCCCGATGTTACAAATCACCGGCCACTACACAATCTTGAACCAAGCTTCACCGTGGACCCACAATGCTTTTCCCCCCATACCGATCGCCTCTACACCTTCCACGGTGACTCAGCTTCCACGAGAACCCAACCCACACGACCTTGTCCTTAAACCCTAAAAACATCTAGCGCGAACAACCAAAGGCCAAAACAAAAATTCCGCCACGGTCGAACTCTTCCCTAGGTCCTCCTACTCCCTCCAGCCAAAACCACGTCGCCTCATCGACCAAGTCAACTGAAATTGATTTTTGAACGGAAATGGCTATTTTTTCGATTTCTCTTAATTTAGGTTACGAGAAAATCCCCTTTTTGTTTTAAAAAACGTACTTTCGTATGTAAATTCGAGCCATGTAGTTGAATCAATAATTCGTGAAGTTCGAAAATTCCAGAATTTAAAGTTTCGACTGTTAAATTTTTGATTTTCAATTATATATACATTCTTCTTTCATGAAACTATTTTTAGATACTAACTCATACTTAAATATAAATATTTTGTCTTAAAGCCAAGGCCTGATACTGATTGGAGAAACAAGAAATTGAATTTCTTGTTGGTCTGTACTCTGTAAAGCAACAGAGAAGAAGAGATACATATATGACACAGCACATTCAAATATATACTCAAGTTAAAATTGCTAGTTGATACTCACATACACCTTTCAAGATATTTCTATGCAACTGATTTCAAATAATTTAAGGTTTAAAAGTGAAAGTTACTCATGGTGTTTTTTTCTTTTCTAGAAAAGAACAGAATTGCTTCCTTTATGCTAAGACAGGCCTGAGAATTTACAAGCTGAAGCTTCCTTGATCCCTGGTTTTGTTGATTTGTTTTGATGTTTGTTTAAGTTTTTTTAAGATAATATTTACTATATACTTTTCTTAGCTTTGAATGAATGGAAGAAACTGAGATGAACGAACTAAGGAGAGCTTGATATATGGAAAATGAAGCTTCCAGGATATGCTTTTGTACAGGGTTACTATTTGCTTTTGTTGACTATCTGATTTCTTTGTTGGCTGAGGTGATATGTATTTTGTATGCTAAGATTTTGCATTAATTGAGCTTGTCTTGATTTGCAAGCTAATAGATATGTATATGTCTTTGTTTCCCTGTTCATGCTTGAATATGATTTGTTGTTTTTGAAATATAAATAAAGTTTCAGTTTTTTTTCTTTGTTTGATGTTTGACTAGAGAAAATTTTCTTTCTTGCTTTATCAACTATGCAGATCTTTTCAGCTTGCCTTGGATTTCTTGGTCTTGGCTGATATGATCTTAGTTAGTACAAATGTTTCCTGTTAAGTTTACATGAATCATTTCATTTGATCTTGTATTTATATGCAAATATTTTTCTTTTGCCTTACTTACTTCTTGTGTTGCATATTTACTAGCCTGGCAAAGATTGAAACATTTTACTTTGTTTCTTGTTTTGCCTTATTCTTATTTTCTTTGTCTTCTTTTATAAGCTAATTTACATAAATCTTTGTTTTCTTTTACAAGTGTATAGGTATATATATTTTTATTTGCTGTACTTGAATGTATTGTGTTCTTTTATTTGATTGAAAGCACATGAATATATATTTTTTTGGTCCCTAGAACTTTTTTTTATACGTTCATTTCATATTTTATATAATTATAAATCTATTTGAAAGATTTGTTTAACATCAAATTTAATCATATCCAAAATCCAAATACAAATTCATTTTCTAAGATATTTCTATATATATATATATATGTTTATTTCTGACATAAATCATCAATTCTAATATTTATCATTATAATTTATCTTTAACCCATTCGTTTTAAGATTAATAAATGATTTCACAAATAATTAAGTTACTTGAATTCAAATGATTTAACACATTTTTATCTGAACTAAGGGAAACTCGCACCAATAAATTTCACAAATTTTATTCAAAAATTGAATTAATTACCAATTTAAACTTAATAAAATTCGAGATCGTTACAGACTTCCCCCCTTAAAAAGAATTTCGTCCTCGAAATTCGCCAAAGAGAGATAACGAAGATAGATGAACAACATTTCATCAAATCAAACCGAATATCTATTCTGTATTTGGCTTACCAAATCAGAATATCAATAATAGATATAAGAATGAATCTATTTAATTTTCCACAAGATATTCGGGTCATCCAGATCTACGAAATATGCAGTGGCATTGGTTAGTTCGAAAGGATAACTAACCATTCGTAATATATATCTGGACCCAAATATTGACTGATATATGGATACAATTTCAAAATGTTGAGTTTAAAAACCAATTTATACCTATCAACCATAGTAACCAAAGCAAACAAAACAACCAATACATCCAAACAAACAATTTTGGTCTATCCGGAGTTTGTGTCCCATACTAATATATCAAATCTTCTTCCTGGATCTACCAGGAACCATCAAAGAATTGAAAAGATGACGAACAAAAAGAGATTGATAGAGAAAAGATTGCTTCCTTGGTTGTTACAGAGCATTGACCATTTATAGTCATATTTCCCTGTCCCCTATCTCATCCTCTTCTTGCCCTCATACTCACTATCGGTGGATAGTAAGAGAATTTATTGAGGCGTACGGACGGATATCTTAGGGATTACTCATTCTAGGGTGTACTTCACCCTATCTCTGATGAGCTACTTAATGTGTTATACTCCTGAGCTAAAGTTCAACCTTAGCAGGATACCAAGTGTAACGGTCTAGGCTTTTCAACCATCGATAGCGGCCACAACTGGTATGCTTTTCGACCATCCCAGCCCCACCGTGGCATACACTGGTACCTCGGGTTTGCTTTTACGGCCAGCCTCTCGACTCGCAACCAACCCCCCCGGGACATGTAGGAGTAAGATTCTCCCGTTCGCCACCAAACGCGAAGCGAGAACCCCCTATCATGCTGTAATATAGCAAACTCGATCCCGTAGATTCGATCGTTCAAATACGATTCGCCGGAGCTTATAACACAATTAATTAAACAATATAGCGGAAGAAATAATGAATATCAATATACAACATCTGATACAACATCCTGATACAACAGATGATACAATAGATATCGATATCCATCAGAGATATGATACAATAAAATAGTAGCGGAAAGAAAAATAGATAACATCTAGCAGCGGAACAAATAACTCAAGATAGTCTTCATGGAAGAACTCCGGCAGCAGCTCGAACCGATATCATGATATACTAAGAGAAACAAGTCTCGTCCATATCCGAAGACTGAACTAGCTCCAGTTAATCTACCAAACCTAACTATCTGAAAAACCCAACTCTAGACTGCTCGTGTGGAAAATAGTGAGCACCCAGAGTTTAGGAAAGGAACAATAAACTCCGGATCAGTCATGGGACTGGTGTGAGTAACAAAAACAGTTTATCTTTAAACACAAACAACAAGAGAATTTTAAAGTAAATTCGCAATGCTTTTAGAAAATGAAACTACCATAAGACCTCCCGCCACACACACAATGCAAACGCAGAATTGGAGGAGATTTCTTCTTATGATAGTCAAAGATGCTTACTACGCAAAAATTTCTTTGATATTATTATTATAAGTGCACAGTGCAGAAAAAATTTCGAAAGTAGAATATAAATCTTAGCGAACATAGGTACCATTATATTATGCCCGCTATAGCTACCTCCTGAGGACGCATGTTATACAATTGCAATCGTAAAAGGCTCGTATTGTTTCTTTGGATTTTCCAACAAATGGTCTGGCTAAGGAACTTCCTACTGCCATATGGGATCGCCTCTGGCGGGACGTCCCGAGAACCTAACCCGATCTCTGCCAACACAAGGTCGGGTTACCTCTGTAACTAGGTAACTACTACTCGAGCATGCCACTCCCCGGTCCTTTGGGACCTTTATCTGAGGCGCCTCTAAGCAACAACCACACAGTAAATGAGATTGGAGCCACCACATAGGTAAATATCTGGGCTCCATACCATGATACCACCCTTTACCAGAAGGGAATGACACACCCTAAAGGGCGCGACCCTCATAACCTTACCGCATCTTTCCTGTTTCGACCATTTCCGGGGTGTGAGGTCCTGATACAGTCTCGTCCACAAAGCTACGCTTTATACAAAAGCCTTGCTCTGATCATAAATGATCAACAAATGATCATCAACACACAGCAGCACTCAGCATGACACACTACCAAATTGGGAGTATATCGCTGATAACCTTCAACTACATAACCTCTGAGCACGTACGTCTCAGAGAAAGGTGTTAAGCTAAGAGAATAAATTCTCTGCCACCAACAGATATGTATTTGAAAGAAATCTGCTTTATATCACAAAGTGTAATGTCAGACATACAATCCATACAAGTCTGTTCCGGGTTCGAACAGAACCGAAGGCACTTCCAAAGAAGCCCTTGCAATCCGGGTATTCACAATCCCGATCGGACTTCCCATCACTGAGGGAATCTCTATACCAGCGCGACTCGGTGCAGAGACAATCGACGGGTTATCCTTTCGTTTTCACAAATACCCGGTCTTCATCATCGGTCTTCAATGCTATCCATATACGTCGAATCACATATTCGGAATGGGTTATACGACACAAAGGTCCTCTCCCGGCTAAACCGAATAGTGAGCGCAACATTTAAAACATATGGACATAGGATTTCAATTAAGTCACAACTTAATAACTCAAAACTTTCCTTTAAATGGTTTAAACCAATTACCATTTTCAAATCTTTTAAACAAAGATTTATTTCACTAAGTTCATCCATTTTCACAAAGATCCATTTACGGATTTCAAAACAATTTCCATTTCAATTGGATTAATTCATTTAAATCTTTAAATTAAAGATTTAACTTATTGCTTTCAAACCGTTCCCATAATTTGGAAAACCATTTTCCATTTAACTTGAAATCCCCTTTAACACAAACTGGACGTTCATCACTTATATGTAAGCTTTTATCATTTGAAAACAAATAGTTTCATTTCAGAAAGATCCAATTATATTTACACGAGATAAAGCCTTTGAATTTAAATTCAAATTCCCAAGTCAATACCTTTAAAATAGTTTAACCCATATAAACTGGTATAACATCTTTAGTCCCTAGTTTCAAGATCATAGAATTCAATTTCGAATATTGAGTTCAAATTTAAATCAGAATATTTGAATTTCAAAACTCAATCAAGTTATTCAAAATAAATTTCATCTTTAAAATTCCATTTCAAAAGCTTTTCACTTTAAACCCAATCCATTTCCAAAATTTTTGAATTTAAATACTCAACTTTGAAAATCATTTCAAAATCTGTGACTTAATCGATTTCCTCGTGAAATCCATATTTGTGTGTGTATGAATGTGGTCCAGGGGTTTAACACAATAGTGCAACACCATTCAATTAGCACAGATTCAAATACAACAATATATGTTTGATAAGCAGTATAAACTATAACGCTTATCCTTGATAAGCGGTACAAACCAATCGTAACGCTTATCTTTTATTCATAGATCACAGGTATATATCACATATAATAAATTACATCACAAATCACAACACAAATCAGGGTATATCAAAAAACGTCAGACATCGGGAATATCAACAATTCAACCATTCAATAAGATCTAAACATTTATAAGTAAAATTTATTAATCAACTGATTAATCTAGATCAGATGTATTCCTTGTCATTAATCCTGGTTACTTAACATAAGTTAATTTCAAATCGTCTGAGATAAATTTCCCTTTTTATTTATTAGCTAACCACCTTTAATTTATGAATCAATTGATCTTTAACTTCTAAATTAATCTTAGTTAATAACCTTTAATAACGATTAAAATTTCTTTAATTGTTCTGCTAAAGAAATTCTCTCATATTGATCATTATTGATTATTAATTAATTCTTTATTAATTTCAAAACATCAAATAAATCACTTCTTAATTATCTTTAAGATCAATTCATTTATCTTAATTTATTATCAATTAGTAACCATAAATTTTTGATTAATAAAACTTAATTTCCCATTATTAACTGTTAATTACTTAATTAGTCATTTATTAATTTTTTTATTAAATCACTTGATTAATTAACTATTAATCATTCATTAATTAACTTAAGTGGTTAATTACAAATTTATTTATTACTTATAATCCATCACTAATTACAATTAAAAGTAATTATTCTTAATTTTTCTGAAAATAATCAATTAATATTAATTATTTAACTTAATTAACATTTTTAAAGGAATCTTCTTTAACTTTTGAAGCCAATTTATTTCTAATTACAAATTTATATGTTAATAAGTTTTATACAGATCTTATATTAATTACTAAATTAGAATAATAATTAAGAGCTTAAAACTTTTTAAAGTATTAACTAAATAATTAAAACTTGTATTAAATTTCTAACTTAAAACTGTTAAACATTTTTAAGATTTACAGTGTTTAAAGTTGTTGAAAAACTGTTTACTGGGCTTTACTTTTAAAAAAAATATACAACTGCAGTTTTTTGAAAGTAGAAGCACCGAGTACTTCCCTTATTAAACTCGAGTAATACTTCGAGCCTCTCACCAGTTTCACCGAGACACACTCCTTCACACGTCTTCCTCTTCTTCTTCTTTTTTTCTTTCTTCTTTATATTTTTTTCTCTTTGTTTTACGTTTTAACTAAGCTATAACTCACGCATCAGCTACTCTCTAGAACTCAAATACAACCCGTAGCAAACCTACTTCTCTCTCGGGTAAGAACTCGAGACAACCCACTTTCTCCCCGATGCAACACGCGAGCAACACAAGCTCCTGCACCTTCTTCTTCCCCAATCTTCCCAAACCCAGATACGTACACTAACACGTACACATGCACGAACTTCGCGACCAACTCCGGCCAACGCCGCAGCCCCACCCAAGTCATCAACGACCATCCCAATGTTTCGAGCCATCCATGATGCAAAATCATCACTGAGTCAAAATCGAGCGAGTTCAAGGGAAATTCTTTTCTTCTCAAACCTATTCGATCGCCAAATTTTGCCTCGCCCCGATGTTACAGATCACCGGCTACTACACAATCTTGAACCAAGCTTCACCGTGGACCGACGAAGCTTTCCCCCCATACCGATCGCCTCTACACCTTCCACGGTGACGCAGCTTCCACGAGAACCGAACCCACACGACCTTGTCCTTAAACCCTAAAAACATCTCGCGCGAACAACCAAAGGCCAAATCAAAAATTCCGCCACGGCCAAACTCTTCCCTAGGTCCTCCTACTCCCTCCAGCCAAAACCACGTCGCCTCTCGTTGACCAAGTCAACAGAAATTGATTTTTGAACGGAAATCACTGTTTTTTCGATTTCTCTTAATTTAGGTTACGAGAAAATCCCATTTTTGTTTTAAAAAACGTACTTTCGTATGTAAATTCGAGCCATGTAGTTGAATCAATAATTCCTGATGTTCGAAAATTCCAGAATTAAAAGTTTCTACTGTAAAATTTTTGATTTTCCATTATATATACATTCTTCTTTCATGAAACTATTTTTAGATACTAAGTCATACTTAAACATAAATATTTTATCTTAAAGCCAAGGCCTGATACTGATTGGAGAAACAAGAAATTGAATTTCTTGTTGGTCTATACTCTGTAAAGCAACAGAGAAGAACAAATACATATATGACACAGCACATTCAAATATATACTCAAGTTAAAATTGCTAGTTGATACTCACATACACCTTTCCAGATATTTCTACGCAACTGATTTCAAATAATTTAAGGTTTAAAAGTGAAAGTTACTCACAGTGTTTTTTTCTCTAGGAAAGAACAGAATTGCTTCCTTTATGTTAAGACAGGCCTGAGAATTTACAAGCTGAAGCTTCCTGTAACGACCCGCCGCTCTGACCGCCTCTAGTCGGTAATTAAACCAACTAGAAACGTTCAAAATGACGGATTGTTATTTAGTTTATAACATTTAAACAGAATCAGTCACAGAATCACAGAACAATAAATATACTTCACATAAATGAGCTTTTCTTTTATATACAAATATCAGAGTTATACAATGAATTACATTTTAATACAGCGGAACAATTTATTTATTATTTAGTACAAGGAAAAATTTACTTAAAAACTTTAGTGATGCGGTAATCCCCCTCTCTCTATCTTCGCTGCCTGAAAATATTCAAGCTGTAAAATACTCGGTCTGACCCGAGTATTACATTCAAAAGAAAATAATACACGGGTCAGTCTAATTCAATCTCAGTTATTAGTGCATAGAGGCAATAATAATCAACGACAATTAGACGACAGTTAAAGATAAATTTACCTATCCGATCCTTTTAACAAAGAAATCGGATAACGGTAAACATAACACTTAATAGTGTTAAACAACAATTCAGGAAACTCAAATTTTAAAGAAGATAGATGACAGAATGTTTTTATTTTACTTTGAAAATAATGTTTGACTCAGATATATGGGTTATTGTCATCACTTTTGATTGTGTAATATCTGTGCATATCAGTATTTCTATCAGGGACAGGTAATCATGAGTGGCTGCAGTACACTCGTGTACATTTGTACCCGTGCGCACTGCCTCGCCAACTCGTGTGCACAGTCGAGTCAAAAGACAAGCTGGATTCAACATGCAATATCAACACCAACAGTGAAACAAGTAATGTACTCATGAATGCTATGGTCTCAACTCAACTGCAGCACCAAAGTGCAAAGTCTCAAGTGTCCAAGAGCACCAGAACCAAATACACATTCAAATGCACAAGTCAACAAAGTAAATGATACCAGTGAACATGCATGATAAACCAACTACACTACTCAAAGTACACAGTGGCCAGAAAACATGAAAAAGGGTACAAATCAAGTCTGGTAACAACATCACAATCAAGTGCAGTGAAGTACAACAGTGAACCAAGACATGTACATATATAGAACTACATAATGACCAGACCAGAACCAAATATATTCACAAATAGGCACATGAATGAATCACTAAAAAAAATATCAACCGGTAACTTATATGAGCACTTACAAAAATGGGTACGCATTATATCTGCATAAGGAGAAATATGACCTGAGTGCAAAAACCTCAATGACACACAACATGAATGAATGTGTGTACAAGTGTGCAGTAACCAATGACAACTACATGAGACTGGACCAAGTTCAACTCAAATGCAAACTGTATCAATGCCAACCACAACCTGAAGTGTGATAGAAAGTGATACAAGTGAAATACATAGGTACAAACAGGTCCAAACAGCAATTGCATAAAGAGATAGACCAGATCAGTACATATGCAATATGGATATGCAAGCATACAGTATCAACATAGACAAAAGTGAAGAATATCTGGAGTGAATGCAGACAATTCAACTCAAGTACAACAACTACAAGAGATGCCAACATATACAACAATAGTAAATACCAATTCACAGTGCAACAGTCCCAAACCAGGAATGCAACTACTAGGTATGCAAAGACATAAATGGGCAGTGACAGTAAACATGGAATAAGATGCAATTACTAGTGCAACAGAGAAGAAATAAACAAACTATAGTTGAAATCATGAAAGCAATGCAGACTAAAATGATCAAAAGTGCAATTAGACAATTGAACAGCGGTGCAGACTACAACCCATGAGACTACACATGAAGAACCAAGTGCAGACTCAACTATAACAAAGGCATAAGAATGAAGTGAACATAAAATCAGCCAGTGGAACAAGACCACTGAACTAAACCACAATGCGTCAAAGTTATGAAATGTCCAAATGCATCAAAGTTATGAAATGTCCAAACCAGACTTCAAGATAACAAAGAACAAATTTCAAGTGCAAAGCACAATGGAACTAGATTTAAAAGCAACCAGAATTAGACATATCAAGCTGCAGATATGAACATATTGGAGCTGCACCTATCACACACATATATGTATGTATGTATATACATGGTAATGACCAGCAAATATTTCAAAAGAAAAATTGGCAAACTACTGTTTTTATTTTTTTTAGAAAAGGTCTGTTAAAATGCAAAACTTTAAAAATACTCATATGTGCAACAAGACTTCAAATTGAAGAAGATTCAAAAACAAGGCACAAGGAAAGCCATACTCAGGTCTCAACCCAAGAAACAGTGAATGGCATATGCTAAATGATCAGTGGACAATGAAACAAAGCAGGATGGACACAAAATCAGTGATAACTTCATAACTAACTGATCAGACTTCATGTCTATTTCATTTGGGCTTGCTTAAATCAGTAAATAGTGACTTAAGTAAAATAGTAACTTAGAGTTATATTAGACTTGCTTCAGAAAACTCAGATCAACTTGGGTTTAAACAATTTTAATCAGTTTCTTTGATTAAAAAAACAAATAGGTTGAAAGCCTGTAACAATTTGGTTTCCAAACAAAAATTTTAAAAACTTGTTTTATCTTGGATAAAATTTTAAACTAAATCTATGGGTAAATAAATATATTAACCTAGACTAAAGCAAGAACAAAAAAGAATAATTTTTTTTTTAAATTCTCATAACCTGGAGACTAAAGCATACAGAGGTCACAGTTTAAAAACATCATGTATAGACATTCAAAAAAAACAATCTGCAGTTCATCAGGGAAGCAAGGCCGAAGCCAACAAAGCAAATAAAAAACTAGGGTACGATTTTTAACGAAGTGGTATGGCCAAAGAATGGCAAAGTCGAAACCCAAAAATCATCAACGCCAACAAAATCAAATAAAGTCAGAAAAGTCACCAACCACCAAAAAAAAAATCAAGTTGCCGAACATAGAATCAAGTTCGAATAGATGTGAGTAAATTAAATTACTCACCTTGCTTCGAAGTGGCGATGAACGCGATCTAATAGAAGCGGCCGAGCATCACAAAGACGAGCGAAATCGTGGCACTTTGATTTTTGAAAAGCCCTAATTTTGCAAAGAGGAACGAACAAGGATTAAGGAACGGCAGCCATTTTTCGTCTTTTTTTCTTTCTTTCGTATGAAATGGAAAGGAAGGCTTGGTCAAAAATAATAAGGAGGATCCAGCGTACGGTGTCTTAATATTTAGGGACCAAATCTCGACCGAGAAGTTTTAGGGTGGCTGCATTTATTAAATTGGTACAATGCTTCATAATTTTTTTTTAATCCTAGAGGAACGAACGGAAGAGAACCACAAGGCCGCCATTTTTTTCCTTCATTTGGTTTAGGGTTTTCAACGAAGTGAATGGATAATGGGACCGGGTTATTAACACTAGATAATATCACAGCCCAACAAAATAAAAGAGAATGGGCCAATATTATACAGCCTATAAATTCTTAAACAAAATTTTATTTTATTTTTGAATTTCAATTGGTTTTGTTATTTCTTTGCTTTGTTTTGTTTTGTTTAAATTATGTTGTTAAAATTTTTCCAATGTAGTTACATTATATTTTACAAAGTTTATAAATATGTTGTTTGAGTTTTAACTATCAAGCATTAATTTATATTAACATGTTTCACAATTAGATTTTATGCTTGCATTTTGTACTGATAAAATTTATTCCATTTTATTTAAGTTAAAGAACAATGTTATTAAAACTAACCATCAATTTATAAATTTACATAAATAATAATCCTTAAATCTAAATTATTTTTTCTAAGTCAGTAGTTCGAATTTTAAATACAAATTTAATATTCAATTTCAAACTCCAAAGTCAAATTCAAATTTTATTCAACATTCGATAGATTAAATTCTAAAATTTAATCGCCAAATTCATAGTTATATTGGAAATTCAATTTAAACCATCATTCAAATATTTAAAATTAATTAAATATTTTCAATTTAAATTGTTCAAAATTGAGGATCGTTACAACCTTCCCCCCTTAAAAGAATTTCGTCCCGAAATTATAAGTTACGAAAAATGATTGTTAAAATCTCACCGATATTTATACTCTACCCAATTTTACCAAGCTTGAAACTTATTAAAAAAATAAATGAGTTCCATTTGTTTTATCTCAATAGCTTTGTTCATTAATTTAATATATATTTTTTTATTGATTTCTACAACCAAGACGCAAAAGTCTTTTACCAAAATTTCCGACTGACTAAACTCAGATTTAAACTTAAAATTCTTCATGCTAGAGATTTGCATACTATATCTTTTCCAAAAGCTGTGGACTTTCAAAACATTTCAAAAATCCTCTTCCTTAGTTTATTAGGTTGGAATTATGAAATTTCAATTTCAGATTATTGATTTTCTATTCAAAGTTTGTGTAACAACCCGCATATTTATCGAGTTTGTATTTAAATATTTTATTTAAATATTAACTCGTTAATCGGATTTTGGTCTGAAAAGCTACTTTTTGCAAACGGTCAAATTAGGACTCGAGACCACTTCCATTGAGTTCGAAATGCCATTTACAACTTTTTTAGGTATAAACATCGATAGGTTTGGAGTTAGTGAAATTTCACTAACTTTTCCCGCTTTGGACTTTGGGTTAGTTTAGCCTATTATGCCCAAGTTCCAACCCTCTTCTCCTCACTCTTCATAAATTTCCTAACTAATCAAGCTTTGGCATTAATGGTGGAGGAAATGGGAAATTAAAATTCCAAAACTCAAATTCAATTGCAATCCATCTTTCTACTCCAAATTCAAGAAGAAGACACTGGATTCAAGCTTCTTGTGCTTAGATAGAAGAAGGATTAATTCTTGCTTGCTTAAAACTTCATTTTCATTGATATTTGGTGCAAAGGTGAGATTTTTAACTCACATTCTTGTCTATAACTATCTTGGGTTGTTGGGAATGATTCCCTATCACTTTAGCATGAATATTTGCTTTTGGTTTGGATTGGATTGGCGAAAAACTCCCATTTTTGGCGTTTTGGCGAAATTTCTGCATTTAGGTCGTTCTGGCCATTTTTAGGTCGTTCGGAGTTAGGTCATGTGGGTCTTAGGTCGTAGGTCGCGTACGAGATAGCTCCTAGATCGTTCTGACCACTTTTCGTGTGTTTGGAGTTAGGTCATTCACGACCTAGTACTTAGGTCGCTCGTGAGTTGGTGGCGTAGGTCGTAGGTCGTTTAACTCATAGGTCGTTAGGCCTTGTGTGTGGAGTTAGGTCGCCTGCTTTCCTTAGGTCGTAAGTCGCGTGTGCTTTAGGTCGCGCACTTTCTTAGGACGCGAACCCTTTTAGGTCGTTGACCACGCTAGGTCGCTTGGCCTCTTCACTGCTTAGGTCGTTAAGCCCTTCCTCTTTTGGGTCGCTCCCCTTTATTTCTTAGGTCGTTGTGGCCTTAAGTCGTGATATTTGTAGGTCGCGGCAAAGTTAGGTCGCTCGACCCATGTTGCCGTTAGGTCGCTCGATCCTTGTTGCCGATAGGTCGCGTGCTTTCTTAGGTCGCGTACCTTTAGGTCGCGTGTCCCCTCTACCTCGTTAGGTCGCAAAGAACTTTAGGTCGTGATATTTATAGGTCGCGGCAAAGTTAGGGCGCTCGACCCATGTTGCCGTTAGGTCGCTCGATCCTTGTTGCCGATAGGTCGCGTGCTTTCTTAGGTCGCGTGTCCCCTCTACATCGTTAGGTCGCAAAGAACTTTAGGTCGTGATATTTATAGGTCGCGGCAAAGTTAGGTCGCTCGACCCATGTTGCCGTTAGGTCGCTCGTTCCTTGTTGCCGATAGGTCGCGTGCTTTCTTAGGTCGCGTACCTTTAGGTCGCGTGTCCCCTCTACCTCGTTAGGTCGCAAAGAGCTTTAGGTCGTGATATTTATAGGTCGCGGCAAAGTTAGGTCGCTCGACCCATGTTGCCGTTAGGTCGCTCGATCCTTGTTGCCGATAGGTCGCGTGCTTTCTTAGGTCGCGTACCTTTAGGTCGCGTGTCCCCTCTACCTCGTTAGGTCGCAAAGAACTTTAGGTCGCTCGACCTCCTTACCCACCAGGTCGCGCACTTAGTTAGGTCGCTCAACCATTGTGTTAGGTCGCGTGAACCCTTAGGTCGTTAGACCTCATTTTGCTTTAGGTTGTAGGCCTCTTGCCTTCACTTAGGTCGAACCCCGTAAGCGGTGGCGTTGCCCCCGCACCCCCACCTTGGGGGGTTGCCACCCCCCCTGGACCCCCCCTCCGTAGGGGATCTTATCTGAAAAACATTGAGCTGATTTCCTTGGATTTTATTCACATCTCCGTATGCGATCTTTGTGACTGATTGTTTCTACAATTGCTTCTGTGTTTTGTCACTTTATAATATAAAGGTTTCAATACTAGTAGTAAATATCAAAACTCTTTTAACAAACAATTTCAACTCTATTTTTAATAACTAAGCTCTTTTCTTAAACCGTTTTCCAATCTATTAGTATATACAAACCTTTACCTCGCTCGGATGAGAAATCTAATTAAACGACTTAGTAAAACAAGTGGTATGAAACGCTTGCATTCACTTCGTCAGTTAATTCTTGGACTTGTTCGATTGAACCTCTTGTGACAATTTTATTAGTGAAGATTTACAGTTTGTTCGTAAATATTTAAGTTAAGCAAGTGGTTATGGGACATGAAGCTAAACTTCTATATTTACTAGCTTAGTGTAATTGACACTTCTCGTTGATCATGACGATCATTCTGATGATTTAGACTAGCAATTGTGCGATGTCTCTTGTTGCGAGGTTAGACTAGACACCACTTGTGTGATTCCACTCACACATACCTTTTTGCTTTTTGGTTAGTCTGGACCTTAATCTGTGTGATTCCATTCACACATGTGGGGTAGCTCCCCTTGGTCTTCGGACCGTCATGTGATAGGCCTCTTTCTCTTTTCTATGATTTCTGGACTTCTTGCATTGATTTCTAGAATTTATGTCATTGACTTGTTATGAGTACAAGTTTGGGGTATGATGCCCTTTCCGAATCTTTGAGAAGATTCTTGTGATATTGATTATCTCTTATTGATTGATCTTCTGTTGATCATTATTTACATACTTATAGTGGTATGTCATTATGGATGTTTATGTTTATGCCATATCTTTTATGTTATATCATGTCATCTGATATTTATAGCTAGACTGACCCGTTTATTATTTTCTTAAATAATACTCGGGTCAGACCGAGATGTTACAGGTGCTTCTGCTTGACTTCTTCCCAGGGATTCATCACTCTGACTTTTGGCTAACTGTTTAGATTAGCAGTTTTTATTGTATACACTTGAGATATAGACTCATAGTTGTATTCTTTTGTATAGCACGTGTTGCTATTCTTTTGTATTATCGTGGATCTTACTGACCACTACTCTGATGTACACTTTCATGTGTTAGTTATATATTCATATCTTCTTCCGCCTTTGTGATATGGATATCTGTGACTGATTTGTGATATGATTATTTCTATGTTTGTTTTCGAAGATTATTTCTAGCCACCGTGTGATAAGCAATTACATGGATGGTCGCTCCTCAACAGCCTTATTCTCCGTGCTAGTTGACAGCACTACTCCGGAGTGTTCTTGGCTAGCGTGGGTATAGAGGTGGGGCGTCACAGCTTGAAAATACTTGCTAACTCAAAATTTAACAAGTCTATTGTCGTTCTTACAGACATTAGTCATACGCTGGCCAGGCGCAAGACTAAAAATCTCCAAGTACTAAATATACTTGCTTCAATTCCCAGTGAAAATACTAAAAAAAAAATCTTTTTTTAAAAATGGATATGGAAAGCACATTCCCCCATGGATCACAGTTTACCCGGCGGTTCCGCTACTATCCCAGTAGAATCGCTTGTAACTGTAGATTTCTCATCTCTTGAATTTCTCCATGGTTGTCGCCATAGATCGCGGTTCACACGGCGGTTACGCTACTATCCCAGTAGAATCGCTCGTGACCGTAGGCATCTCGCCCCTCGAATTACGCTTTGGTTTTTAGATTGCAGTTTACACGGCGGTTATGCCACTATCCCAGTGGAATCGCTTGTAACTGTAGGCATCACGCCCCTCAAATTACGCTACTACCTGAGTGTATCTAGATCGCGGTATACACGGCGATTGCGCTACTATCCCAGTAGAATCGCTTGTAACCATAGGCATTTCGCCCCTCGAATTACGCTAGTACACTATCCCATCATGGTGATCCATCATGAGGGATACCAGTCCAAATGGACATTCCAACTAATGGAAATACAAATAGTCACTCCAACTAATGGAAATACTACGTAGCTACGATTTTCAAATGGACACTCATCTCGAGTTCCAACAACCTTCACAAATTTTTTTAAATGGAAGGTACTTTTCCATGTCATCAATTTGGAAAACATAATATCATATATACATATATAATATTTCATTTCACATTTCGTACATATCACACCCATGTACTTACATAAGTTTCCCATAACAATTACCTTCCAAACTAATGGTTTTCGAATTTATCGTATTCTCATATATACGTTATGAAAACCACAATATCTCATACCCATGACAAATAGAGGATTCACAAATTTTCCATTTCATTATCCATTTAAAATTTTCCTCTAAGTCGATTTGGAAATTTAAGGTTATCTCAAACCTAATTCACATTCATAATCCAATTTATTACCGACTTCACACTCGATTTGGATTTCATGTTACATCGTCAATTCTCAACACATAATTGATGTCTATCGATATATAACCTCAGAGCTCGTACGTCTCAGAGAAGGGTGTTAAGCTAAGAGAATAAATTCTCCGCCACCAACAGATATATATTTAATAGAGATCAACTGCTATGTCGTCAATTCACAATGTTAGACATACAATCCAAATCAACCATTCAAAATTCAAAGATGAACTAATTGTTCAAATTTCCCAAAAATAATATCTTTACAAGATAAATATAATTTTCCACACTTAACCATTTGAAACAAATTCAAATATTCACTTTTCAATTTATCTTCAAAAGATAAAATTTCAAACTTTTCATTTCATATTGGAAAATATTCCCATACTTATTTAATAATAAGTAATTCACAAATCCATTTATTTTCAACACTTTGAAAATATTCAATATACTTATCATAATTAAGTATATATCTCATTCTTAAAGGAAATCATTCTTTAAACACATTAACTTGAGTCAAAACGAATGTTGCGTAAAACATCGTTACGACGACCCAAATCATTAGTATAGGAATTCGAATTTAAGATAGATATATAAATCCCAATACTATATAAAACTTTTCCTTTCAGAAATCATTTACTATAACAACAGTGTTATAGTCCACCATTTCCTTTTATTTCACTCGAAAACGTCTATTTCAACAATGAATGTTGAAATCTATGTATTCGATATTTAATGCATTTTAAAACAACTTTAAAACCATTAACTTCATATCATAATATCACTTCCCTAAAACATATCCGTTTTATTTAATAATATATTCAATGTCCAAAATCGTGAATATACTTCGTTAACCAATTTCAATATTCTACGCATTTAATTCAGAATTATCCACTGTCCAAAATCGTGGATATAATTCCTAACCAAGCCCTTATTATCACAATATTTAACTTAAAGGATAATTCGCTGTCCAAAATCACGAATATATCTCCTTTAATTAATAACTTCTATATTTCATTTATCAAATTCAATTGGTTTCGAATTTATAAACCATCTTTACAAATTCCATTTCTATTTATAAAACTTCGATTTATAAACCTCCTTTATTAATTCAATTCAATTTATATAACTCAATTATATCCCAAAAGTCCATTTATAAGTTAAGTACTTATAATCCATTTATTTACTAAATCATTCTTCAAAACATTTGAAATCAATTTCTCAAAAGAATTCAGAATCAAATTCCCAAGTTATAGTTCAATAATCCGCTTAGCTATAACTAAATTAATATGTCATTTTATTTCCCAATTATTACTTTGGAGATATTCAAATATTTCATTTAAAACAATTCGTTGATTCACTTAACTTCTATTTTATTCTTTCATAAACTCTGCAATTCGATAATGGGCTTTCGAACGATCGAAACTGAAATCTAAGGAGACCTCACCGAATAGAAACTATCACAAACCTAAATTTAGAGAGGGGAATTTTCAAAAATAATTCTAAATTTCAAAATACTTTTTATTTTAAAGAAAACAATTTTAAACTTCTTTAGATTTGAAAACGTTTTCTTTAAAGTGATTCTAGTAACTATTCATATTAAACGCCATAAACTAAGCTTTGTGTAAACCAAAGCTCTGATACCACTTTGTAACGTCCCGCCACTCTGACCGCCTCTAGTCGGTAATTAAACCAACTAGAAATGTTCAAAATGACGGATTGTTATTTAGTTTATAACATTTAAACAGAATCAGTCACAGAATCACAGAACAATAAATATATTTCACATAAATGAGCTTTTCTTTTATATACAAATATCAGAGTTATACAATGAATAACATTTTAATACAGCGGAACAATTTATTTATTATTTAGTACAAGAAAAAATTTCATGAAAAACTTTATTGATGCGGTAATCCCCCTCTCTCTATCTTCGCTGCCTGAAAATCTTCAAGCTGTAAAATACTCGGTCTGACCCGAGTATTACATTCAAAAGAAAATAATACACGGGTCAGTCTAATTCAATCTCAGTTATTAGTGCATAGAGGCAATAATAATCAACGACAATTAGACGACAGTTAAAGATAAATTTACCTATCCGATCCTTTTAACAAAGAAATCGGATAACGGTAAACATAACACTTAATAGTGTTAAACAACAATTCAGCAAACTCAAATTTTAAAGAAGATAGATGACAGAATGTTTTTTTATTTATTTTGAAAATAATGTTTGACTCAGATATATGGGTTATTGTCATCACTTTTGATTGTGTAATATCTGTGCATATCAGTATTTCTATCAGGGACAGGTAATCATGAGTGGCTACAGTACACTCGTGTACATTTGTACCCGTGCGCACTGCCTCGCCAACTCGTGTGCACAGTCGAGTCAAAAGACAAGCTGGATTCAACATGCAATATCAACACCAACAGTGAAACAAGTAATGTACTCATGAATGCTATGGTCTCAACTCAACTGCAGCACCAAAGTGCAAAGTCTCAAGTGTCCAAGAGCACCAGAACCAAATACACATTCAAATGCACAAGTCAACAAAGCAAATGATACCAGTGAACATGCATGATAGACCAACTACACTACTCAAAGTACACAGTGGCCAGAAAACATGAAAAAGGGTACAACTCAAGTCTGGTAACAACGTCACAATCAAGTGCAGTGAAGTACAACAGTGAACCAAGACATGTACATATATAGAACTACATGATGACCAGACCAGAACCAAATATATTCACAAATAGGCACATGAATGAATCACTAAAAAAATATCAACCTGTAACTTATATGAGCACTTACAAAAATGGGTACGCATTATATCTCCATAAGGAGAAATATGGCCTGAGTGCAAAAACCTCAATGACACACAACATGAATGAATGTGTGTACAAGTGTGCAGTAACCAATGACAACTACATGAGACTGGACCAAGTTCAACTCAAATGCAAACTGTATCAATGCCAACCACAACCTGAAGTGTGATAGAAAGTGATACAAGCGAATTACATAGGTACAAACAGGTCCAAACAGCAATTGCACAAAGAGATAGAGCAGATCAGTACATATGAAATATGGATATGCAAGCGTACATTATCAACATAGACAAAAGTGAAGAATATCTGGAGTGAATGCAGACAATTCAACTCAAGTACAACAACTACAAGAGATGCCAACATATACAACATTAGTAAATACCAATTCACAGTGCAACGGCCCCAAACCAGGAATGCAACTACTAGGTATGCAAAAACATAAATGGGCAGTGACAGTAAACATGGAATAAGATGCAATTACTAGTGCAATAGAGAAGAAATAAACAAACTATAGTTGAAATCATGAAAGCAGTGCAGACTAAAATGATCAAAAGTGCAATTAGACAATTAAACAGCGGTGCAGACTACAACCCATGAAAGTACACATGAAGAACCAAGTGCAGACTCAACTATAACAAAGGCATAAGAATGAAGTGAACATAAAATCAGCCAGTGGAACAAGACCACCGAACCAAACCACAATGCATCAAAGTTATGAAATGTCCAAATGCATCAAAGTTATGAAATGTCCAAATGCATCAAAGTTATGAAATGTCCAAACCAGACTTCAAGATAACAAAGAAAAAATTTCAAGTGCAAAGCACAATGGAACTAGATTTAAAAGCAACCAGAATTAGACATATCAAGCTGCAGATATGAACATATTGGAGCTGCACCTATCACACACATATATGTATGTATGTATATACATGGTAATGACCAGCAAATATTTCAAAAGAAAAATTGGCAAACTACTGTTTTTATTTTTTTAGAAAAGGTCTGTTCAAATGCAAAACTTTAAAAATACTCATATGTGCAAGAAGACTTCAAATTGAAGCAGATTCAAAAACAAGGCACAAGGAAAGCAATACTCAGGTATCAACCCAAGCAACAGTGGATGGCATATGCTAAATGATCAGTGGACAATGAAACAAAACAGGATGGACACAAAATCAGTGATAACTTCATAACTAATTGATCAGACTTCATGTCTATTTCATTTGGGCTTGCTTAAATCAGTAAATAGTGACTTAAGTAAAATAGTAACTTAGAATTATATTAGACTTGCTTCAGAAAACTTAGATCAACTTGGGTTTAAACAATTTTAATCAGTTTCTTTGATTAAAAAAAACAAATAGGTTGAAAGCCTGTAACAATTTGGTTTCCAAACAAAAATTTTAAAAACTTGTTTTATCTTGGATAAAATTTTAAACTAAATCTATGGGTAAATAAATATATTAACCCAGACTAAAGCAAGAACAAAAAAGAATAATTTTTTTTTAAATTCTCATAACCTGGAGACTAAAGCACAGAGAGGTCACAGTTTAAAAACAACATGTATAGACATTCAAAAAAACAATCTGCAGTTCATCAGGGAAGCAAGGCCGAAGCCGACAAAGCAAATAAAAAACCAGGGTACGAGTTTTAACGAAGTGGTATGCCCAAAGAATGGCAAAGTCGAAATCCAAAAATCATCAACGCCAACAAAATCAAATAAAGTTAGAAAAGTCACCAACCACCAAAAAAAAAAAATCAAGTTGCCGAACATAGAATCAAGTTCGAATAGATGTGAGTAAATTAAACTACTCACCTTGCTTTGAAGTGGCGATGAACGCAATCTAATAGTTGCGGCCGAGCATCACAAAGACGAGCGAAATCGAAATCGTGGCACTTTGATTTTTGAAAAGCCCCAATTTTGCAAAGAGGAACGAACAAGGATTAAGGAACCGCGGCCATTTTTCGTCTTTTTTTCTTCTTTCGTATGAAATGGAAAGGAAGTCTTGGTTGAAAATAATAAGGAGGAACCAGCGTACGGTGTCTTATTTTTTAGGGACCAAATCTCGGCTGAGAAGATTTTAGGGTGGCTGCATTTATTAAATTGGTATAATGCTTCATAATTTTTTTTTACCCTAGAGGAACGAACGGAAGATAACCACAAGGCCGCCATTTTTTTTCCTTCATTTGGTTTAGGGTTTTCAACGAAGTGAATGGATAATGGGACCGGGTTATTAACATTAGATAATATCACAGCCCAACAAAATAAAAGAGAATGGGCCAATATTATACAGCCTATAAATTCTTAAACAAAATTTTATTTTATTTTTGAATTTCAATTGGTTTTGTTATTTCTTTGCTTTGTTTTGTTTTGTTCAAATTATGTTGTTAAAATTTTTCCAATGTAGTTACATTATATTTTACAAAGTTTATAAATACGTTGTTTGAGTTTTAACTATCAAGCATTAATTTATATTAACATGTTTCACAATTAGATTTTATGCTTGCATTTTGTACTGATAAAATTTATTCCATTTTATTTAAGTTAAAGAACAATGTTATTAAAACTAACCATCAATTTATAAATTTACATAAATAATAATACTTAAATCTAAATTATTTTTTCTAAGTCAGTAGTTCGAATTTTAAATACAAATTTAATATTCAATTTCAAACTCCAAAGTCAAATTCAAATTTTATTCAACTTTCGATAGATTAAATTCTAAAATTTAATCGCCAAATTCATAGTTATATTGGAAATTCAATTTAAACCATCATTAAAATATTTAAAATTAATTAAATATTTTCAATTTAAATTGTTCAAAATTCAGGATCGTTACACATCCTTGATCCCTGGTTTTGTTGATTTGTTTTGATGTTTGTTTAAGTTTTTTTAAGATAATATTTACTATATATTTATCTTAGCTTTGAATGAGTGGAAGAAACTGAGATGAACAAACTAAGGAGAGCTTGATATATGGAAAATGAAGCTTCTAGGATATGCTTTTGTACAGGGTTACTATTTGCTTTTGTTGACTATCTGATTTCTTTGTTGGCTGAGGTGATATGTATATTGTATGCTAAGATTTTGCATTAATTGAGCTTGTCATGATTTGCAAGCTAATAGATATGTATATGTCTTTGTTGCCTTGTTCATGCTTGAATATGATTTGTTGTTTTTGAAATATAAATAAAGTTTCAGTTTTTTTTCTTTGTTTGATGTTTGACTAGAGAAATTTTTCTTTCTTTCTTTATCAACTATGCAGATCTTTTCAGCTTGCCTTGGATTTCTTGGTCTCGGCTGATATGATCTTAGTTAGTACAAATGTGTCCTTTTAAGTTTACATGAATCATTTCATTTGATTTTGTATTTGTATGCAGATATTTTTCTTTTGCCTTACTTACTTCTTGTGTTGCATATTTACTTGCCTGGCAAAGATTGAAACATTTTACTTTGTTTCTTGTTTTGCCTTATTCTTATTTTCTTTGTCTTCTTTTATAAGCAAATTTACATAAATCTTTGTTTTCTTTTACAAGTGTATAGGTATATATATTTTTATTTGCTGTGCTTGAATGTATTGTGTTCTTTTATTTGATTGAAAGCACTTGAATATTTTTTTTTGGTCCCTAGAATTTTTTTTATACGTTCATTTCATATTTTATATAATTATAAATCTATTTGAAAGATTTGTTTAACATCAAATTTAATCATATCCAAAATCCAAATACAAATTCATTTTCTAAGATATTGCTATATATATATATATGTGTGTGTGTGTGTGTTTATTTCTGACATAAATCATTAATTCTAATATTTATCATTATAATTTATCTTTAACCTATTCGTTTTAAGATTAATAAATGATTTCACAAATAATTAAGTTACTTGAATTCAAATGATTTAACACATTTTTATCTGAACTCGGGGAAACTCGCACCAATAAATTTCACAAATTTTATTCAAAAATTGAATTAATTACCAATTTAAACTTAATAAAATTTGAGATCGTTACAAGTATTCAATTTCCAAAGTTTTAAGCCATAGTTCATTTACTAAGTTAAAACCATAAACATTGAAAATTTCAATCTTTTTCAGCATTCAGAAAAAGCTGCTGTAAGTTATACTTGAAAGCATTTCAATTTAAACCATTTAAACATTACAAAGAAATCATATTTTAGCATTCAAAGATGTTCATTAAAATACTCTTTTAATGTATGATTTTTATAAAGCAAACCTTTACGGAAAAATCCAAATTTTTTCAATAATTTCACTTAACAAATTCAGTTGTACGGTTTTCCCATTTTTACATTGTCACCTTAATAACACTTACATTTTCAAATTCACATTTCACGAATTAACTAAATTTCCAATTTATTTAATTAACTTAAACTTTTAAACAAAACCAAATTCCACATTTCCAAGTTAAGTTGTATTTAAAATTTCACATTTAAGCATTCATTTATTTAATCATTTCAATTCATAGAAAAATCAATAATACTTTATTAAATCATTTAAATTCCAATTTAAATCTAATTATCATATTTACCATTTCCTAAACAAAATTAATTTCCAATTTATTTATATAACTTAAATAACATTTTTAAAACCAAAGTTTTCCAAATTTCCAAACTTAAGTTATATTTCCAAATTCAATTTAACCATTTATTTATTACATTTTTAACTAATATAAAAATCATAATTTCTTTATTTTAAAACATTTCAAAATTTATTTAAATCAAATTTCATAAATTTATATTTTAAGCCACTTAAAAATTTTATTTATATAACTTACACGTCATTTTAAAAGCCAAAGTCCGAATTTCCAAACTTAAGTTATATTTCCAATTTCAATTTAACCATTTATTTATTCAACATTTTTAACTTATAGAAAATCAAAATTTCTTATTTAAACATTAAAAATCCAATTTAAATCAAGTTTTCATAAATTTACACTTTAAAGAATACTTAAAAATACTCAAAATACTTTATAAAATAACCACGGGCATGTATATAGTTTTCTAACCTAGGTCAAGTGATACAGATATATATCATTTCAATCCGCAGTTTACAAAGAAAATTCGGGTTCTATCATTTCAAACCCGCAATCCCAAGTTAAAAAAATAAGTAAAAACCGTTCAGGCCTATCATTTCAGTCCATAACGATTTTTTCCTATTCTAAACTCTGTTCGGGTATGTATCATTTCAACCCATAGTGAATCTAATGTACAGGGAACTTGCAATGTGATAAACAGATATAAATAAACAGAATAACATCATATAATAGTAACAGATGATATAACATGTGTATAAATAAGGGTGAACATCATATGATCATAGCATAGGCAATTATAACATGATAATATAGTTCTACAGATTCCAGGGTGTCAATCTACTAATTATATAAGTACAAAATTTCTGGTGAGAAATACTCACTTGTATAAGCTGGAGATGACAAATAACTACACATAATAGAGATCCACAAAAGCACGAGAGCACGATAATGATTTGAGTGTGAGAGAGACAAGAGTAAATGCCTTGAATACATGAGGCAAAACAATTCAAATATACATTAATAATCACTACACAAACTTTTAAACAACTTATAAATTCAAGCACAAAACAAATCCAAACTAATTGCACTTGCCTCCATTTAGCATAGACTCAGCCATGGATGGAAAATACATGACTAAGGCTAGCTCTAAGATCTGGTTGTGGACTTATAGGAGTCGGCCTATCCTAGGGAAAGTGGTGCAACATTTGGTGATGCAAAATCTAACATTACAAGGCAATAGCAAGGATTCTAGGCAACTACAAGGCCCAGCCAAGGCCAAGGAGGGAACGGCCAGGCTTCAGGGGGTCGGGTGGTGATGTGGTAGGGTGTGTCAGGTCTATAATAGCAGGTGGTGGTGGTGTACGGCTAGCCTAGGTGGTGGTTTGGACGTGGTGATCATAGATATGCTCGGCTATGGGATATAGGTGGAGTTTTGTGGATTTTTGGGTGGATCAACATCATGAGAGGCCACGGCTTGGGCTTGGGGTTGAGCTAGAGGAGGTGGTGGCTGGTTCAGGTGGTGGTGGAGGTGGCCAAGGTGCTGCAGTGGAGAGGAGCTGAGCCATAGAAGGTTGAAGGCAAGAGCAAAATCAATGTGAACAAGAAAAAAATATGAAAGGAGATGGAAATTTTACCAAGCTTTCCAAGGGATGATGGCCGATTTTTTTTGGTGATTGAGAAGTTTGTTTACGTGAAAGAAAAATGAAAATATGCAGCTGAACAAATGATGGAGTAGGTCAAAAGAAAATGAATGCAAGAGGTGAGAAAATGAAAAGGCGGGAAAACAAAGGGTCTCAAGCAACTAAAGAGTCACAAAACTCTACGAATTTCCACTGTATATTTTTGATTTATAAATACATATAAAAACTGATAAATAAAGATAACAACTTAGAAATGAAAATAAATATATAAAATAAATAAATTTTAATTAAATAGAATTAAATTAAGAAAATAGCTTAATATTGCAAACTGGGCTTTCAAAATTAGAAATAGATTCAATACACTTTGGAAAATTTTTATTTTAATTTAAATAAATGTAAAATGAATAAAAATAAAGTAAAAAATAGAAAATAAGAGTGAATTCTTAGAATAAATACATAAATTTTAATTATACATAATTAACTTAAAAGAAAATGGAAACTAGGCTTGAAATTATAAAATAAATTCAATAAGCTTTGGAAAAATTTTATTATCACTTTAAAATATTTAAAATTCAAAATATATATAATATCACATAAATACACAAATTAGACTAAGATATGTCAAATAAAAATGTCATTTATATAAATTAAAACAAAGAATATTGTTAAATAACTCAATATACACAATATTGAAAACAATATAACTTTTACAATTTAAATCAAATTTCAACGAACTGAAAAGCAGTATTCATGATATTAAATCTATTTTCAAAATAAAAGATAAAATTTAATAATTCAAATATTTAAATTTAAAATTTAAAAGTCAAAGTTTGACCAGTTTTGACCACAAACCCATTTTTCAGGAAAATATTCAATTTATACTAGTTTGAAATTATAATTCATATAATAATCAAAATTTATATTTTAAAATGAAATGTTAGAAATAAAACAAGTTTAAAATAATTTCAAAATAAAAATAAAGTCAAATTTAAATTATAGGCAGAAATCTAGGGTTGTTACACTCTCCCCCACTCAAAACTGTCCGTCTCCTAAAAGGAATGAGGTACGGGAAATCACGGAAAATAGAATGAAATAAGATTAAGTGAATGTGACAAGAGGATTCACATTATACCTGATAACTGTTGTTATAGGTAAGCTTAACAAGGTGGAGGTGATCTTCCCAAGATTCTCCAGAATCAAGAACAAAAGCATGAACAAGGGTGGATTCAACATGAGCACCAAAGATTATAGAAAGATTTCTAAACAGAAAGATTATAGAAAGATGCCTATAACAGTCTGTAGCAAGATAAGGAAAATAAGAACAACCAAAAGATAGTTTGAAAAAAAAATAAGATAATAAGTTAGAAACCGTGGAAATTTCAACTTAAATTGATAATTAATTTTACACTGGTTAAATACCTTAACTACCTCTAATTTCATTATCTTATCTTCTAATCATCTTAAATTAACAATTTCTAAGATAATGGATTTGAAAAATAATATTCATTATACTCATAATGTACTTAAATTTAATTCATCTTTATTCCTACTTAAAGTTAAATTTATTCCTCTCAATATATTTTATCATCAATGCCCATTATACTTACTCTTATTATAACTGCTTTAATTTATTGTTAGTTCCATTAATCATCATTTTATATTATAAATTATTCAATTAACCTTTTATTCTATTTGCTCATGTTAATCATTTTATAACTAAAATTTAAGTGTACAACATTTATTTTGACCATTCAAATTTTATTTATAAAACCTTTTATATTGTATATTATCCGATTACATTGTTAACTTCTGAAATTTTAGGTAAGTTATATTTAAATGCAATTGAGTATTATACAAATAAAAATTTCTAATTCCCTCATCTCAAGTTTGAATCATTTATCTAAAATTTTGATTTTCTTTTTATAATTGAAATGATTTTTTTAAGATAAAGTTTAAGAATAAAATTTCTGATTCCTTCAAACCATTTAGAGATAAATAAATATATATACATAATATGAAAAATCATATTTAAATCATAAATCCATATATATATTATAAATCCAGTCTTATTTTAGAAATTCAAATCAATTAAATTTTCCAAAACAAAACTGTAGCAAAACTACAGAATGGTCTTTTCACTTCGAAACTCGAAAATAAACGTCGATGATGTCGCAGTCTTACCAAAGTTATTTTCCGGCGACAAAGAGAAGAGCACTAATTTTAAACTTTAAAATTCCTTGGAAACAAATTTCAATTAGAAAATACTTTAAATAATATACCCCTTTTAAAACTTTAAACACAAGGTTTGAAACCATCGGAAATCAAATTCTCAAATTTCTTATTTTAAACTCATTTCAGTTCCCAAATAAATTTATAAACAGCTATTTATAAATTCATTTATAGAACAATAAATGATAAATCAAGTATTATCATTTTAAATGATTAATGTAAATCAATTTATTAAGTTCCATAAATTTACTTATATCAAAATTTTATTTCATTAACCAAAATTTTAAAATAATATTGTGTCAGTTTGTTCTGTCAAAGTGTTTTAGAAATCCTATCGATAAGTTGATCAAATGAATCGATCGAAAATCCAAATCAACATCACAACTCAAACAACACAATATATAAAACAAAACATAGATTTACATATACAATTCAAAATGTTTGGAAGAATAGATTGGAAATAAAATGCAAGATGATTAAATAACAAAGTAGGGAGATGGGTAAGCTTAAGTAAATCGTGGGCTACCTTAACCGGGTCAACTGGGACGTAAAGAGTAAGATCAATGTGGATTTTTCTAGGGTAAATCTACATTCGATCTCAATGGATAGAGTTTGGAATAACAAAAGATATTAGCATCTAAACCAAAGATAGATATAAATCTCTAGTGAATCGATGCTAACTGTAAAGGAGTTTCCCCCTTTACAAATGAATTTTTTAGATTGGTGGGACCGCCAATTCACTATAAAGCTCATTCGAAGTGGAGTTATGGGATACTCCAGAATCAAAAGGAGATGAATAGTGAGGGACACAAATGAATTTTGGAACCACAGGGAACGTTCAAAAATTCAAATGAAATTTGAATCAAAGAGGAAGAGATTCAAGTTTGGATGAAAGTGATTCTATAACTAAATTTACCAAACATTCTAAGTTTTGCCTCAAAGCCAAAGCTCTGATACCAAATGTAATGGCCAGGTATTTTCAACCCTTCGCATCCACATATGCCGGACATGAATTGCTCAAAATACCGTGTTGTAAATAAAATTTGGCAAATCTCAGAATATACAGTAAATAAAAGTCACAGATCACAGAAACAGAGTAATAATAGTGCAGCGGAAGTGAAAGAAATAGTAGTTCATGAAGCTACTATGTAAATATATCAGAGTTACATAAGATACGACAGAAGAAATAAAGTACAAAAGAAGTCCCAATACATAGAAGTCTACTAATACAAGAGCTGAAAAGGACTAACAGACAGAAAAGATAAAACTAGACAAGCAGATAATCTCCAGCGATTCCAATACCTAGAAAGTGGAAATCCAAATCTTTGAATACTCAGGCTGACCTGAGTGTAAATAAAAATACAAACACTCAATTCAGGACATACATACTTATACAATATAACCCAACTCAAGTGAACTATAGTAAAAGTACTAGTAACTTAAAGGATGCTTGGGACCGCCCGTCCTCTAAGGATCCGTCAAACTATTTACTATGTAGTAACATTGCGCTATTATAATAATGTCTAATAGTAAAATAAACTTACTTTTAAATAGCGTTAAGGAGTGACCCAATATTCCCCTTAACATAAATAATGCCAATAGTCTATACAGTACCTGCATATCTCCTGATCGGGAGACTACGAGAAGGTACTGCATAGGTACGACACAAATAGAAACTCGTAGTAAATGCTCGATATGGTATGTGACACGGCACACAAGGCAATGCCAGGGTAGATATACCAATTACGAACACGGGCTGGTGGTAACGCAGTAGCCATATACGCCACCTCGAAACACATTCCAAAAATCGGAGGGGCGCCCAAACAATCACAAAAGCAATAGAATGGTATCGAAGAAATGTGTCCAACAAGAGGAGCTAGCCCTTTGGCCCGGGATCGCTCTTGTTTTAGCCACCTTATGCCAACTCACGGGAGTTGGGTCCACGTAATATACCTTAAGAAAGTCGTCACCATCCTATTTCATCCTGGAATCTCCATCGCGTACACGGTTGTCAAAGTGGTTTTCGGTATCGACAGAGAGTATGCCCTTATCCGATCCCGGTCTCTTTGCCAACCAATCATTATTATAACCCATGGTTATAACTTTAAAATAATATTTTATACTTCAAAATAAAATATCCTTTCAAATCCAAATCTTTATCGAAATAAAGATTAAACCATTTCCAAACCATTTTAATATACCAACATACCATATCTTTCAAATACAAATATTTATCAAAATAAATATCAAGTCATTTCCAACCATTTCAATATATTAAATTATCATATCCTTTCAAAACTTCCTTTCAAATCATTTTAATACATTGAAATATCATATCGTTCAGAACATCATTTTCAAATCATTTTAATATCAAAATATCATAACTTTCAAAACTTTATTTTCAAATCATTTTAATACCAAAATATCACATCTTTCAAAACTTCATTTTCAAATCATTTTAATAAGTTCAAATCCAAATATTCAACTTTAAATACCTTTTAAATTCAAAGATATCATTCATTAATTGTCATTCCAAATCACCTTTTAAATAGCTTATATTTCAATCAAAATAATTCATTTAAACCATTCAAAAGTGAAGTTTATATACTTTCAAATCAAATATTCAATTTCCAAAGTTTAAACCATTCTGAGTTCATTTACTAAGTTAAAACCATAAACATTGAAAATTTCAACCTTTTTCAGCATTCAGAAAAAGCTGCTGTAAGTTATACTTGAAAACATTTCAGTTTAAACCATTTAAACATTACAAAAAAAAATATTTTAACATTCAAAGATGTTCATTAAAATACTCTTCTAATTTATGATTTTTATAAAGCAAACCTTTACAGAAAAATCCGAATTTTTTTCCAATAATTTCACTTAACAAATTCAGTTGTACAGTTTTCCCATTTTTACACTTGTCAACTTATTAACACTTACATTTTCAAATTCTCATTTCACAAATTAAACTAAATTTCCAATTTATTTAATTAACTTAAACCTTGAAACAAAACCAAATTCCACATTTCCAAGTCAAGTTGTATTTAAAATTTCACATTTAAGCATTCATTTATTTAATCATTTCAATTCATAGAAAATCAATAATACTTTATTAAATCATATAAATTCCAATTTAAATCAAATTATCATATTTACCATTTCTCAAACAAAATTAATTTCCAAACTTAAGTTATATTTCTAAATTCATTTTAACCATTTATTTATTACATTTTTAACTCATATAAAATCATAATTTCTTTATTTTAAAACATTTCAAAATCTATTTAAATCAAATTTCATAAATTTACATTGTAAACCACTTAAAATATATAACTTAAATGTCATTTTAAAAGCCAAAGTCCAAATTTCCAAACTTAAGTTATATTTCTAATTTCAATTTAACCATTTATTTATTCAACATTTTAACCTATAGAAAAATCAAAATTTCTTATTTAAATATTAGAAATCCAATTTAAATCAAATTTTCATAAATTTACACTTTAAAGAATACTTAAAAATATTCAAAATACTTTATAAAATAACCACGGGCCTGTATATAGTTTTCTAACCTAGGTCAAGTGACACGGGTATATATCATTTCAATCCATAGTTTAAAAAGAAAATCTGGGTTCTATAATTTCAAATCCACAATCCCAAGTTAAAATAAAATAAATAAAAACCATTCAGGCCTATCATTTCAGCCCATAACGATTTTTTCCTATTCTAAAGTCCATTCGGGTATGTATCATTTCAACCCATAGTGAATCTAATATACAGGGAACTTGCTTTGATAAACAGATATAAATAAACAGAATAGCATCATATAATAGTAACAGATGATATAACATGTGTATAAATAGGGGTGAACATCATATGATCATAGCATGGGCAGTTATAACATGATAATATAGTTCTACAGATTCACAGGGTGTCAATCCACTAATTATATAAGTACAAAATGTCTGGTGAGAAATACTCACTTGTTTAAGCTGGAGATGACAAACAACTACACACAGCAGAGATCTACAAAAGCACAAGAGCATGATAATGATTTGAGTGTGAGAGAGACAATACTAAATGCCTTGAATACATGAGGCAAAACAATTCAAATATGCATTAATAATCACTACACAAAATTTTAAACAACTTATAAATTCAAGCACAAAACAAATCCAAACTAATTGCACTTGCTTCCATCTAGCATAGGCTCAGCCGTGGTTGGAAAATACACGACAAAGGCTAGCTCTAAGGTCTGGTTGTGGACTTATAGGAGTCGGCCTATCCTAGGGAAAGTGGTGCAACATTTGGTGATGCAAAATCTAACATTGCAAGGCAATATCAAGGATTCTAGGCAACTACAAGGCTCGACCAAAGCCAAGGAGGGAACGACCAGGCTTCAGGGGGTCGGGTGGTGATATAGCAAGGTGTGTCAGGTATGGAACAGCTTGTAGTGATGGTGTATGGCTGGCCTAGGTGGTGGTTTGGGGGTGGTGATCATAGATGTGCTCGGCTATGGGATATATGCGGAGTTTTGTGGATTTTTGGGTGGATCAACATCATGGGAGGCCACGACTTGGGCTTGGGCTGGAGGAGTTGGAGGCTTGTTCAGGTGGTGGTGGAGGCGGCTAAGGTGCTGGAGTGGAGGGGAGCTGAGCCATAGAAGGTTGAAGGCAAGAGAAAAATCAATGTGAACAAGAAAAAAATATCAAAGGAGATGGAAATTTGACCAAGCTTTCCAAGGGATGATGGCCGAATTTTTTTGGTTATTGAGGAGTTTGTTTTCGTGAAAGAAAAATGAAAATATGCAGCTGAAGAAATGATGGAGTCGGTCAAAAGAAAATGAATGCAAGAGGTGAGAAAATGAAAAGGCGGGAAACAAAGGGTCTCAAGCAACTAAAGAGTCACAAAACTCTTCGAATTTCCACTATATATTTTTAATTTATAAATACATATAAAAACTGATAAATAAAGATAACAACTCAGAAATGAAAATAAATATATAAAATAAATAAACAAATTTTAATTAAATAGAATTAAATTAAGAAAATAGCTTAAATATTCCAAACTAGGCTTTCAAAATTAGAAATAGATTCATTACACTTTGGAAATTTTTTATTTTAATTTAAATACATGTAAAATATAACGAACGCGACTTTTCGACGCTCGAAAACCGACATCAATACGTCTACTGTATCAACTGCCGAGCAATCGAAGGCCGAAAAACCGTACCGTTATGGTTAAAGAAGAAGAAAAAAAGTAAAAGAAAAAGAAGAAGAAAGAAAAAGAAATAGAAAACAATATCAGAATCTCACAATCGCAGCGGAACTACATATAATAGATAAATGAATAATCTTTAAACAAAGAACTATATCGGTAATTACATTACATTACATTACATAGTTTACAACAACAAACAATGGAAAAGAATTACTATATACTAGTAATATGCTATGCCATCCTGCTTGCCTCCAGCAACTCCTGAATTCCAGAATATTCTGATAACCTGACTCTAGACTGCCCGTGTGGAAATTGGTGGGCACCCAGAGTTTAGGAAGGAAAACAATAAACTCCAAGTCGGTCATGGGACCGGTGTGAGAACTTAAAACAGTTATTTATCTTTAAAACAAACCAAGGGATATTTTAAAATAGATTCATAATGCTTTTTGGAAAATGTGACTACCATAAGGCCTCCCGCACACACACATAATGCAAACGCAGAATCGGAGGAGATTTCTCCTTATGATAGTCAAAGATGCTTGATACGCATTAAAAAGAAACATTTGATATTATTAATAGTGCATAGTGTAGAAAACATTTCGAAAGCAAAGATATAAATCTTAGCCAACATAGGCATTTCGCACTTATGCCCACTATAGCTACCATCTAAACAGTGGTGACCACCAAAAGCAAATGGTAGGTTCGACAACTAAAACCGTACAAGATCGTATTGTTTCTTTGGATTTCCAACAAATGGTCGGGCCAAGGAACTTCCCATTGCCACATGGGTACGCCTCTGGAAAGATGACCCGAGAACCTAACGTTACGGTTAGATCTTTGCCAACACAAGGCCGGGTTACCCTTCAAACTGGTTAACTACTGACATGAATATGTCATTCCCCGATCGTAACCGATCTATATCCGAGGATCCTCGATCCCAACAACACAAAGTAATAAATTTGCAGCAACAACATAAGTTAAGTATCTGGGCTCCATACCATGATACCACCTCTATCCAGAAGGAATGACTACACTAAAGGGCGCTATCCCTTAATAACCTTGCTGCATCCTTCCTGTTTTGACCATTTCCGGGGTGTGAGGTCCGACGTAGTCCCGTCCACAAAGCCACGCTTTATACAAAAGATGTGCTTTGATTCAAAAAATGCTCAACAGCACTTAGCATATCACACTACCAAATTGGGAGTATATCACTAATAACCTTCAACTACATAACCTCTGAGCTCGTACGTCTCAGAGAAGGGTATTAAGCTAAGAGAATAAATTTTCCGCCACTAACAGAAATATATTTGAAAGAAATCAGCTTTATATCTCAATTTGTACTGTCAGACATACAATCCATACAAGTCTGTTCCGGGCTCGAACAGAACCAAAGGCATTTCCAAAGAAGCCCTTGCAATCCGGATATTCACTAATCACGTCAGGACTTCCCGTCACTAAGGGTGATAAAACCTCTATATCGGAGATCAACCAATGCAGAGTCATTCGACGGTAATCCTTCCGTTTTCAAAAATATCCGGTCTTCAACACCGGTCATCAAATGCAATCCATAACGACGTATCACATAATCGGAATGGATTATACGACCCCAAGGTCTTTTCCCAGCTAACCCGAATAGTGAGCGCTTATTTTGAAAATAAGTGTGGCATTCAAATTCAAGCAAATCACAACAAATACCTATTTAAAGTTAAATATTTATAGTCGGTTATTTAACTATCGATAGACATGTACAACACCATCAAATTCCAAATAATTTCCCAAATTATTTATTTTCCAAAAATATCTTTACTAGATATATAATTTCCACACTTCAACCATTTGAAAACAAATTTCAAATCACTTTTCACCTTTCAATCTTTGAAAACAAATTTCAAATCAATTTCCTTAAACGGAAACACTTCCAAATATTTATCCATTTAAAATTTAAAATGGTTCATTTAAATCAATCGAATAAATCCTTACCGGTTTATTTTAAACTTACGTTCCAAATCCATAAATTTATTTCCACGCTTCAAAAATAAATCATCGTTTATTTTTAAACAAATTTCCCTTTCTTTTATAAATTCCATAGTGAATTTACAATTCTAAAATATCTATGAATATACGATTTTCAAATCGATTTCTAATATTCATTTTCAATTTATCTTTAAAAGATAAAATCTCAAAATATTCACTTCATATTGGAAAACATTTCCATACTTATTAATAATAAGTAATTCACAAATCCATTTATTTTCAACACTTGGAAAATATTCAATATACTTAAATCGAAATTAATTATATATTTCATTCTTTAAGGAAAACATTCTCTTAAATACATTTATTTGGGCCAAAACGAATGTGGCGTAAAACATCGTTACGACAACCCAAAATCACTAGTATAGGGATTCGAAATTAAAATAGATATATAAATCCCAATACTAAATAAAACATTTTCTCTCGAAAATCATTTACTATAACAATAGTGTTATAGTCCATCATTTCCTTCTTTCTCGAAAACGTCTATTTCAACAATGAATGTTGAAATCTAGGATTTCGATCCTTAACACATTTTACATATTCAATTTAGAAAATATCCACCGTCCAAGCCGTGAATATATCTCCTTTAAAAATATAAAATAATTGACTTATCAAAATAAGTCGATTTCGGATTTATAAAACAATGTTTATAAATCCCATTTATATCTTATAACAACTTCAACTTATAACATCACTTTATTAACCAATTCTATTTATGTCCCAATTAAATGCACAAAATCCAATTTATAAGTTAATTACTTATAAATCTTTTATTTGACAAAATCTATTCATTCTATAACTTCCCAAATTATAAATCTATAAATTTCATTTGCTTATGAAATCCATTTATGCTTCATTTTAATACTTAATAAAACCCGTTTTATAATTTCTATATTTTTAATTTATAAATATCAATATTATAAATCTTTTATATAAATCGTTTATAATAATTCAAATATCCCAATTTAAACCATTTTATAAATTAATTGACTATTTATTTCAAAAATTACATTTCGGTTATATTTATCAAAAATCATAACTTTTATAACTTTAAATATTATAACGCTTATTTATTTAAAATAAATCAATTCCAAATTTTAATAAAACATATATTTTCAAAAAATCACCTTAAAACCCTTTTAAATTAAAAATCGTTACTTTAACATCTTTAAAACTTCAAATTAGGGCCAATAATGCAGCAGCACCAAATAATCAATCACGGCTTCCAAACATCATACACCATCACAAGATGATCAACAAATATCACAATATCTGTAATCAAATAAATATTGGTGAGGAATCCAGTTGGATCCCTCCAACCTGTTTCCCTGCATCCACAGATGTTAGCACAATACCAATTCCGTTCCAATACGGAATATCGCGGTATATGGGGTTCATAAAATATTACGCGCTATTATGCGGTGCAATAGGGTCTATTTAACACAATAGATAACAATTTATCATCCAATCACACAATCAAGCAATTTTAAATTCAACTATTTAAAATTTAAATCGAAACAATTCGATTAAGTGAGAAGTTCTCACCTCGAGTTTCCGATAGTAGCTGTAGCGTTTTATTTCGAATAAAATTAAACGTGCGTTTAATTTTACCCAAAATTTACACTATCTCCAAACGACTAAAAATTGGCTCCGTTGCGTAGTGCTCGTCCATACGGTTCTAACGCAACCGTTTTCGTCCAAAACGGACCTCGTATGAACAAGTTACAATATTTTAAAGATCATACGAATTAATATATAAATTAATTTACAGTTCATATTTACTTTTTTCAACCTAAATTTGATCTGGACTGCTCCTTTCAATCTGATGCAATCTCGGCCGCATGAAGACTCTTCTTCCTCAACGTTCAAAATCGTGAACGAAACCCAATTGGCCGCCCTCCTTCTTCAAAAACGCGACCACCTTCGAGCATCTGGAAGTTGATCAGAGCCTTCCACATCGAAGCCCACATCGTGCTTTACCTTCGGCATGAACGCCGATGAACTCGGCCTTGTCTATGCCTGGGAAAATGTGCGCGTTCGGCAGGACTCCAAGCTCAAATTGCCGTTGATTTACTACGTTTCAAACGATCTCCACCGTTGGATCTGTGGATCTCATCCCCCTCTACAACTTCCATGTTGGAAGTTTTCTGAATCGATGCTTGGATTAGAAGATAATAGGGGGGGAAAACAATTGCGTTTCGGCCATTTATTATGATAGAAGCGGGGCTACTGGATAAAAGCCTAGCTAGGTTTTAATTTGTGAAAAATGGCAAAATGTAGGTCCTTTTATAGAAAATTCGCCAAACACTATTCACCAAAAAATTTCTGAACTCCAAACGAAGATTGCTGGCTGGCATTTCTAAGGTTTACCCCGCGTTCCGTATACAATGGAACATGTTTCGGAGGCTAATTCGATTATCTGTGCGAGTTACAAAATTAAACGATCGATTTTAAATAAAATCGATTTAAACTAATTTCTATGCGTTTTGGCTTGCCCCGGACAAACGGTATATCCGATTGACACGAAATTTGAAATCATATAATAATATCACATTACGGATCCGATGAAAGTAGTTTCGTTGAAATTCGAGACTGTTTGAAAAATGGCTATTTTAACTCGTCAATTAAATATTAAAATATTCAATTTTCACAAATTAACTTTAAATTCAATTTTAAAAGTTCTATAACATCGTTCTAACTCCAATATGATTAAATGAAATTTTACGAATCAATTTTAATCATTTTAAACCCAATTTCCAATTATTTCTGTAGTTTCACATATTACATTATCGATTTAATTATCCAATTAAATCCAGATATTCGAAAAATAAATTATTCGACTTATAAAACTTACTTGTTAATATTTAAATTCAATTAAATATACAAATTCTAATTAATAGAAATTCTGGGTCGTTACAAACTTCCCCCTTAAAAGAATTTCGTCCTCGAAATTACCAAGTAAGAAAAAGTTACAGAATCCATTAACTTTCCAAAACAATTCGTCCGAATTAAATTTCAAATTCATTTGAGTGTTTAACTTTCTCAAAATTCATAGTTAAACTTCTTTCAACAACTTTACTAAGTTTTCCAATTCATACTTAGTTTTCAAAAATTTCCCAATTTTCTCAAAAATATTCTAACGCGTTTAATTTTCGGAAAAATTCGCCGGATTCTCCTTTGCGCGGCTCGATCAAAAAAAATGTTAGTATATATATCACAAATATACATCTCATAAAGTGATGAGGCATCCCGCAGGGGAAAAAGTGTAAAAGTACGGTATGTAATCCGAGATATGTACCTTATATATTATTAGCGAGCATATAAGGCTAATATAGCGCGAAAGAGAGCTCCAAATGCGAAGCAAGCGCAATCCGCACCTACTAAACACTCAACAAACAATGAGAAACATGTATATATGAAATTAATATCAATATACAACATATAGCAACATAACAACTACATGTGCCAGAACCGAAAATGCAACAAAAGCAACAAATGCAACCACTAAACAACTATCATCCAATTAACATCCAACAAATCCATAACCAAATCAATATAAATTTACTTCTCATTATATTCATTGAATTGGTTTTCAATTTAGATCTCATTTGATTCATTAACATTGGATTTTTTTTATCAACATTCATTTATTCATTTCCAATTAGTGTACATTTACTAATTTACATTTACATTAGTTCACTTCCAATTTAAATTAAATTCAATTCTATTCAAATTTACATATCTTAAATTTGAATTCAATTACATAGCTTTCAATTTCACTAATTCAATTTCATTAACATTTAATGAATTTTACACAATCAACTAACAAGAAAATAACAACCAATGTTTATTCAACATAACCAAATTTATTCAATTTACATTCAATTTGGTTCAATACTCTTAATTCCAATTGGTTGATATTAAATTGACTTCAATTCAATTTATTCAATTTCTCAACTTCATTAGCTTCTAATCAATTTACACTTACATTCATTATCCCATATCCATTCTTTTACATTCGATTGATTAACATTCAATTCATTAGTTCAATTCAATTGCTAATTCTTTTAACAATATAAGGTTGAATTTCATTTATATAACTCAAGTTCATATTCATCACTTCTCTTGATTAATTTACTTCGATACTAAAATCAACTTTATTCAACTTCACTTAAGTTATATTCTCTTTCAAACATCATATGTTTAACTTAACTTAAGTTTCCACTTATAAATCCAATTCAGATTTCAATTCTAAAGAAAATTTTATTTAACCTTTAGCAAAGTCAAATTTATTATCTAATATCACTATCAAATTCAGGTTTTGTTTTGCTTTACCAAATTGTTTAACCAACTTTAACAATTTGTTTCACTTTCATTTTCTCATTTCATAAGATATACAACTTTTATTCAACAATTACCACTTGGATTTTTTATTGATTTACTTATACTTCCTTTAATTTAACTCCGTCCTTTAAGTTAAATTTATTCTATCAAAATTCAAATTGTATAAGTTATCAACTCATTTATCATTTCCATAATATTTTAAATAGGATTCTAGGGTCTTTTCAATCTCTCAACACCATTTTTGAAGCCAATTCAAATTACCTTTTGAATTTCCAAAACCAAATCCAAATTTTCCAAACAACTTTCATTTAAAATAATTTGGCAGCAATTCCTCTTTTGGAAACTCGAAAATGAACACCGATGATGTCGCGATCATCATCGGAATTATTTTCCAGTGACCGAAAAGAGTTTAGAGCTTTAATTCCTCCAAAACAATTTTTCCGAAATATCAAATCCTTTCAAAACACTTCTTTGGATTTTTTTTTTAGATTATAAATCACATTTATAAATCTTTTACTCATATAATTTCACTTCTTATATATAAGATTATTTCACAATTGTAAATCATTTTAATTATAACTTCCACACTTATAATTCTTCGCTTATAAAATTTATTTTCTTACAATATGTTTCATTTAACTTATTCAAACAACTTTTAATTAACTTATATATATTCTTACATTTCAACAACCAAACAATCAATTGATATGCACTTTAATAATTCTGAAAAATTATTCCTTTATATATAAATATAATCGAGGTAAAATTATTTCATTTATCCTATTTTAAAATGATACCATGTCGGTTAATCTTGTTTAAGCATTTAGAAACCCCTATCGATAATATGGCATCCCATCTACTGACCAGATTTCGCAAACAGCTCAACGGATAAGCAAACACAATATAAAACATTTTTATATTCTCTAACAAATACGCGCTCATAGCTATTATTACACTCACACTCATTCTAGAGTACTACTGACTCTATCTCTAATGAGTAATACCCAACAGAGCCATGGTTTTCGCTTAACCATAAGCTCTGATACCAAATGTAACGAACGCGACTTTTCGACGCTCGAAAACCGACATCAATACGTCCACTGTATCAACTGCCGAGCAATCGAAGGCCGGAAAACCATACTGTTATGGTTAAAGAAGAAGAAAAAAAAGTAGTAGAAGGAGAAGAAAGAAATAGAAACAGAAAACAATATCAGAATCTCACAATCGCAGCGGAACAACATATAATAGATAAATGAATAATCTTTAAACAAAGAACCATATCAGTTATTCCATTACATTAAATTACATTACATTACATAATTTACAACAACAAAAAGCGGAAAAGAAATACTATATACCAGTAATACGCCATGCCATTCAGCTTGCCTCCAACAACTCCTGAATTCCAGAATATCCTAATGACCTGACTCTAGACTGCCCGTGTGGAAATTAGTGGGCACCCAGAGTTTAGGAAAGAAAACAATAAATTCCAAGTCGGTCATGGGACTGGTGTAAGAACTTAAAACATTTATTTATCTTTAAAACAAACCAATGGATATTTTAAAATAGATTCACAATGCTTTTTGGAAAATGAGACTACCATAAGGCCTCCCGCACACAAACACAATGCAAACGCAGAATCGGAGGAGATTTCTCCTTATGATAGTCAAAGATGCTTGATACGCATTAAAAAGAAACATTTGATATTATTAATAGTGCATAGTGTAGAAAATATTTCGAAAGTAAAGATATAAATCTTAGCCAGCATATGCATTTCGCACTTATGCCTACTATAGCTGTAACAACCCGCATATTTAACGATTTTATATTTAAATGATTTATTTAAATATAGCGTAGTTAGTCGGATTTTGGTCCGAAATGTTACTTTCTGCAAATGGCCGAATTGGAACTCGAAACTACCTCCATTGATTCCAAAATGGCGTTTGCGATCTTTTTGAGTGTAAGCTTTGATATGTTTGGAGTAAGTCGAATTTTTCTATTTGCTAAGTGGGCTTTGGGTTTGGGTTTCACCCAAACTATTCTATTAACCTCAACTCAGCCCTTCTCCCCTTCCATTCACTTATTCATTTCATAAAAGCTTAAGCAAAAACTGAAATGGGGGAAGAGAAAGGAAATTAGAAACTCCTAGCCCTAAATCCATTTGCAAACTACAAATTCTTGCTCCAAGATCAAAGAGAAGCCATTGGTAAGTTCTTCTTCATCTTCTCCAACTCTTCTCTTCTTCAATTTCAGAAAATTTCCTAAACCTAAATTGGGAAATATGTGTTTTATTCTTAGATTGAAGCTTGTTGAGTTGAAGTAGTGTTTGTTGGTCTTCTCCTTGCAAATTGAACTCCTTCTTCTTTGTTTTGGGTAAAAGGTGAGTTTTGAACTCACATCTACTTCTTTTGATATCATTGATGTTAGGAATGAATTCCTAATACTTGTTCATGTGCATTTGCTTTCGATTTGGATTGCTTTGGTGAAATTACCAAATATTGAATTTTGAAGCCAAATCTATGAAAAACCTTATATGGTTGATATTTTTGTTGTTCGGAGTGTTTGGTGGTGTTGTTAAGCTTGGGTAGTCGTTTGACGTAAGCCCATAATCAACACGCACCCGGTAGCTTTCGATTTGTTTGGCCATAGTTGGCCTAGGTTCAGGAATTGCCTGACCATCAGGTTTCAGACGTCTGAAATGCCTATTTCAGACGTCTGAATATTGTTCTTGGAAGAAATTTCACTCCCAGATTCAGACGTCTGAATTTATATTCTAGACGTCTGAATTAGCTAAATTTCGACCAGAAAGGAAATAGGCAAAATATTGCCTATTTCAGACGTCTGGATGTTAGGATTCAGACGTCTGAATTCTGTTTTGGAAAATAAATTGATTTCCAGATTCAGACGTCTGAATCCCTTCTTTCAGACGTCAGAATATGCTGTTTTTGGCCAGTTTGCCTTGTTCGTTTAATTTTCCAAATTTGATCGATGCATATTGATTCCAATTAGTTGTTTATGCATATTTGACCTTGATAATTTCATTTTGAATTCATTCACGGGTTTTTATAAATTACTTCTTCAAATTGTATTAAAAGTTCGCTTCTCCGATTTATAAATTCTATCTAAACCAAACGTACAATTTCACACTTTGAGCGAAGTGGAAGGGTGATTAAATGGTTGGGCAAAACACGGACCATGAATCTATGCGTTTATCTTTCCGATTAATCCCCGACCTATTCAATTGATCGTTTTAACCTTCGGGTTTGGTTTATCGATGATATGAGGTAAACTTTGTACTGCTTTGAGTGTGAAAGTGGCTGACGGATAGTAAACCGTTTAGTGTGAACGAGTGGTTATGGGACATACGTTAACACTTTTCGGATTCCTTTTCGAGAGTTGTGACACATTTCGCCAGTTAGTGGTGTCCAGTACTGTGTCTCTGACCTTCACCACTACGGTTTGTTGCCTTCGGGTGTGTGCCTTCGGGTTTGTGCCTTCGGGTTTGTTGCCCTTTAGTATCGCTTCCGAAGTTGGTCGTCATGAGCCGCATGGGTGATATTGGGTTGCCCTTTAGTATCGCTTCCGATGTTGGTCGTTATGAGTCGCATGGGTGATATTGGGTTTGGAGTCTTCGGGCTCATGGATCCTTGTTTGTACAGTACTGAGCTCGAGCAATTTTATGATGTTTCATTCATATGTATATTCCCTTGGTATCGCCCTTCGGTGTTGGTCATTATGAGCCGCATGATGCGTAGCGTTTACCTTGTGGAACTTGTATACCTTATTGGTATTTGTTATTGCCTTTTGGCTTGTTTTGGGATATTCGTATTCTTTGTTTCTATACGTTGCCGATGAGATGAGTCTTGTTATCATATGATTCATCTTTTGTTAGATGATTGTGTTATCTCTCTTAGAGATATTTGTTATACCTTGTAACCTTGCAGGTTTATTGTTGTTCAGTTTATCTAACTGATTTGTTTAGCTAGACTGACCCGTGTATCTTATACTCGGGTCAGACCGAGATGTTTCAAGTTAGGTGCTTTTGGAACTTAGCCTATTTTGCTTCCGCATGAACTATTCGCTAGATTCATTTTGTTATAGCGTCTTTTGTGGTCCTTATCTGTTGTAACTCTGATATGTATTCTTTTGACTCGCCTGTATATGGTGGTTTGCTATACCACTTGATATGTATTATTTTATAACTCTGTTATGTATCTGTATATGTGTATATGATGATTTACTGTTCTGTAATGTATATTACATTTGAGTTATTATATTCTGTTCTGATAGATCCAACCACCTATGGTTTTGTTTTAAGTATTCATTGAGTTTGTCGACCTGCTTGTATGTTTATTGTCGGTGTATTCAATAGATAGTTAGAGCAAGGCTATAGATGGTCGCTCCAAACCAGCCTTATTCTCCGTGTTAGTTGACGGCATTACCTTGTAGTGTCCTTGGCTAGCGTGGGTATAGAGGTGGGGCGTCACAGCAGCTACCATCTAAACAGTGGTGACCACCATAAGTAAATGGTAGGTTCTACAACTAAAACCGTACAAGATCGTATTGTTTCTTTGGATTTCCAACAAATGGTCAGGCCAATGAACTTCCCATTGCCACATGGGTACGCCTCTGGAAAGACGACCCAAGAACCAAACGTTACGGTTAGATCTCTGCCAACACAAGGCCGGTTACCCTTCAAACTGGGAAACTACTGACACGAATATGTTATTCCTCGATCGTAACCGATCTATATTTGAGGATCCTCGATTCCAACAACCACAAAGTAATAAATTTGCAACAACAACATAGGTTAAGTATCTGGGCTCCATACCATGATACCACCTCTATCCAGAAGGAATGACATACACTAAAGGGGCGCTATCCCTTAATAACATTGTTGCATCCTTCCTGTTTTGACCATTTTCGGGGTGTGAGGTCCGACGAAGTCTCGTCCACAAAGCCACGCTTTATACAAAAGTTGTGCTTTGATTCAACAAATGCTCAACAACACTTAGCATATCACACTACCAAATTGGGAGTATATCACTAATAACCTTCAACTACATAACCTCTGAGCTCGTACGTCTCAGAGAAGGGTGTTAAGCTAAGAGAATAAATTCTCCGTCACCAACAGAAATATATTTGAAAGAAATCAGCTTTATATCTCAATTTGTAATGTCAGACATACAATCCACACAAGTCTGTTCCGGGCTCGAACAGAACTGAAGGCACTTCTAAAGAAGCCCTTGCAATCCGCATATTCACTAATCACGTCCGGACTTCCCGTCACTAAGGGTGATAAAACCTCTATATTGGAGATCAACCGATGCCGAGTCATTCGACGGTAATCCTTCCATATTCAAAAATATCCGGTCTTCAACACTGGTCATCAAATGCAATCCATAACGATGTATCACATATTCGGAATGGGTTATACGACCCCAAGGTCCTTTCCCGGCTAACCCGAATAGTGAGCGCTTATTTTGAAAATAAGTGTGGCATTCAAATTCAAGCAAATCACAACAAATACATATTTAAAGTTAAATATTGATAGTCGGTTATTTAACTATCAATAAACATGCACAACATCATCAAATTCCAAATAATTTACCAAATTATTTATTTTCCAAAAATATCTTTACTAGATATATAATTTCCACACTTCAACCATTTGAAAACAAATTTCAAATCACTTTTCACCTTTCAATCTTTGAAAACAAATTTCAAATCAATTTCCTTAAACGAAAACACTTCCAAATATTTATCCATTTTAAATTTAAAATGGTTCATTTAGATCAATCAAATAAATCCTTACCGATTTATTTTAAACTTACGTTCCAAATCCGTAAATTTATTTCCACGCTTCAAAAATAAATCATCGCTTATTTTTAAACAAATTTCCCTTTATTTTATAAATTCCATAGTGAATTTACAATTTCAAAATCTCTATGAATATATGATTTTCGAATCGATTTCTAATATTTATTTTCAATTTATCTTTAAAAAATAGAATCTCAAAAAATTCACTTCATATTGGAAAACATTTCCATACTTATTAATAATAAGTAATTCACAAATCCATTTATTTTCAACACTTGGAAAATATTCAATATACTTAAATCGAAATTAAGTATATATTTTATTCTTTAAGGAAAACATTCTCTTAAACACATTCATTTGGGCCAAAACGAATGTTGCGTAAAACATCGTTACGACAATCCAAAATCACTAGTATAGGGATTCGAAATTAAAATAGATATATAAATCCTAATACTAAATAAAACATTTTCTCTCGAAAATCATTTACTATAACAACAGTGTTATAGTCCATCATTTCCTTCTTTCTCAAAAACGTCTATTTCAACAATGAATGTTGAAATCTAGGATTTCAATCCTTAACACATTTTACATATTCAATTTAAAACTTATCCACAGTCCAAAACCGTGAATATATCTCCTTTAAAAATCTAAAATAATTGACTTATCAAAATAAGTCGATTTCGGATTTATAAAACAATGTTTTTAAATCCCATTTATATCTTATAACAACTTCAACTTGTAACATCACGTTATTAACCAATTCTATTTATGTCCCAATTAGATGCCCAAAATCCAATTTATAAGTTAATTACTTATAAATCTTTTATTTTACAAAATCTATTCATTCTATAACTTCCCAAATTATAAATCTATAAATTTCATTTATGCTTCATTTTAGTAATTAAAAAAACTCGTTTTATAATTCCTTTATTTTTAATTTATAAATATTAATATTATTGATCTTTTATATAAATCGTTTATAATAATTCAAAAATCCCAATTTAAACTATTTTATAAATTAATTGACTATTTATTTCAAAAATTACACTTCGGTTATATTTCTCAAAAATCATAACTTTTATAACTTTAAATATTATAACGTTTATTTATTTAAAATAAGTCAATTCCAAATTTTTACAAAACATATATTTTCAAAAAATCACTTTAAAACCCTTTTAAATTAAAATCGTTACTTTAACATCTTTAAAACTTCTAATTAGGGCCAATGATGCAACAGCACCAAATAATCAATCACGACATCCAAACATCATACATCATCATAAGATAATCAACAAATATCACAATATCTGTAATCAAATAAATATTGGTGAGGAATCCAGTTGGATCCCTCCAACCTGTTTCCCTGCATCCACAGATGTTAGCACAATACCAATTCCGTTCCAATACGGAATATCGCGGTATATGGGATTCATAAAATATTATCCGCTATTATGCGATGCAATAGGGTCTATTTAACATAATAGATAACAATTTATCATCCAATCACACAATCAAGCAATTTTAAATTCAACTATTTAAAATTTAAATCGAAACAATTCGATTGAGTGAGAAGTTCTCACCTCGAGTTTCCGATAGTAGTAGCAGCATTTTATTTCGAATAAAATTAAACGCGCGTTTAATTTTACCCAAAATTTACACTATCTCCACAACGACTCCAAACCGGTTCCATTACGTAGTGCTCGTCTATCGGTTCCAACGCAACTGGTTTTGTCCAAAACGGACTTCGTATGAACAAGTTACAATATTTTAAAGACCATACAAATTAATATATAAACTAATTTACAATTCCTATTTACTTTTTTAACCTAAATTTGATTTGGGCCGCTCGTTTCAATCTGATGCAATCTCGGCCGCGTGAGGACTCTTCTTCCCCAACGTTCAAAATCGTGAACGAAACCCAATCGGCCGCCCTCCTTCTTCAAAAACGCGACCACCTTCGAGCATCTGGAAGTTGATCAGAGCCTTCCACATCGAAGCCAACGTCTACCTTCGGCACGAGCCGATGAACTGGGCCTTGTCTATGCCTGGGAAAACGTGCGCGTTCGACAGGACTCGAAGCTCAAATTGCCGTTGATTTGCTACGTTTCAAATGATCTCCACCGTTGGATCTGTGGATCTCATCCCCCTCTACAACTTCCATGTTGGAAGTTTTCTGAATCGATGCTTGGATTAGAAGATAATTGGAGGGGAAAACAATTACGTTTCAGCCATTGATTATAATAATAGCGGCGGCTACTGGATAAAACCCTAGCTAGGTTTTAATTTGTGAAAAATGGCAAAATGTAGGTCCTTTTATAGAAAATTCGCCAAACACTATTCACCAAAAAATTTCCGAACTCCAAACGAAGCGTGCCAGCTGGCGTTTCTAAGATTTACCACGCGTTCTGTACACAATGGAATATGTTTCGGAGGCTAATTTGATCATCTATGCGAGTTACGAAATTAAACGATCGATATTAAATTAACTCGATTTAAACTAATTTCTATGCGTTTTGGCTTGCTCTAGACAAACGGTAAATCCGATTGACACGAAATTTGAAACCATACAATAATATCACATTACGGATCCGATGAAACTTGTTTCGTCGAAATCCAAGACTGTTTGGAAAAATGGCTATTTTAACTCGTCAATTAAATATTAAAATATTCAATTTTCACAAATTAACTTTAAATTCAATTTTAAAAGTTCTATAACATCGTTCTAACTCCAATATGATTAAATAAAATTTTACAGATCAATTTTAATCATTTTAAACCCAATTTCCAATTATTTCTGTAATTTCACATATCACATTATCTATTTAAATATCCAATTAAATCCAGATATTCGAAAAATAAATTATTCGACTTATAAAATTTACTTGTTAAGATTTAAATTCAATTTAATATACAAATTTTAATTAATAGAAATTCTGGGTCGTTACATAAAGTGAACAAAAATAAAGTAAAACACAGCAAATAATACTGAATGCATAAAATAAATACATAAATTTTAATTATACATAATTACTTAAGAAAATAGCAAAGAAAATGGAAACTAGGCTTAAAATTATAAAATAAATTCAATAAGCTTTGGAAATTTTTTATTATCACTTTAAAATATTTAAAATTCAAAACATATATAATATAACATAAATACATAAATTAGAATAAGATATATCGAATAAATATGTCATTTATATAAATTAAAACAAAGAATACTGTTAAATAACTCAATATACACAATATTGAAAACAGTATAACTTTTACAACTTAAATCAAATTTCAACGAAACGAAAAGCAGTATTCATGATTTTAAATCTATTTTCAAAATAAAATATAAAATTTAAGAATTCAAATATTTAAATTTAAAATTTAAAATTTAGAAGTCAAAGTTTGACCAGTTTTGACCACAAATCCATTTTTCTGGAAAATATTCAATTTATATCAGTTTGAAATTATAATTCATATAATAATCAAAATTTATATTTTAAAATGAAATGTTTGAAACAAAACAATTTTAAAATAATTTCAAAATAAAATTAAAGTCAAATTTAAATTATATGCAAAAATCTAGGGTTTTTACAGCCGAATACACAGCTTATATGGTCCAGCGGAAAATACATCTACGGAAATATGCCTAGCCATCCAGCTCATCTCCTGAGCTCCACATCATCCTTTCATGTATTCTATAATACTTGGTCTGGCCCGAGCATTATAGTTAAATAACACTCGAGTCATTCTGGAAAACCAGCGTGAGAAAACACCCTCAATTGGATTATTAAAATTTCCAAAATCATTTGAAATCAAAGGTATCTCGTAAGACCACGCCAAAAGTAAACATGTCGGGTTTTTACCATATGATAACCAAAATATTTCTTATCAAATCCTCTGATATTATAGTAGTGTCTATATACAAATACTTATTCAAATAGCCGAAATTGTTACATTCATTAAATTTCAGCATACTAGGTATACAAATAACTCTGAAGGCACTTATTGGAGATTGGGTTTCCATCAATGGCAGGGCTGCTGGGGTACCGCCCGTCAAAGTACGTGGTCTAGATCACCGTATCGAGGATCCACCCTGATCGCCTATAACACAAGACCGGAGCTACCTCTTACTAGATAGTAAGAATAAGTTCACCCCATGGTTGGGATCAGCAACCGCCCACACAGTCGAATAAAAAGGGACATCTAGACAGGGGTGACCTTGCCCTAATTGGTTGCTAGCCACTTAGCCCTGCGTGCACCTCTCCTTTTTAGCCATTCTCGGTTGATGAGGCTTGAGGCTATGCGTTACTTGTTCAGCACACATTCACTTAGAATGCTCATTGTCCTTCTGACGATGTTCTGATAGCATTCATCCATACAAGTCCGTTCCGGGTCCGAACGGAACCGGAGGCACTACTCCTACTATATCCATTTTGGAATCACCCTCATGATTAGTAGCGATTAGTGTATGTACCTCACTACTCCATCTTCGACTCGAAGCTCTTGTCTTCTTCACGAAAAAATTCAAACCGGATCGAAGTGGTTTTCGGGAAATAGATCCCGATCCCGGTCTCTTCGAAACGATCAACACATTGGCCAATACTGATAGTCGGTTATTTAACTATCAAATCACACAATCATCCAAACAATTGTTTTTATTTCCACCGAAAAGCACCAAGTCCTAGTAAATTAGATTTTAAATAATTTAAATCACTGTATCCAAAGATATATATACTTTAAAACACTTAAAATAAAAACTACCTAAAAGACTTTATTTCGATAATAGTTATGAAATTCCATAATAATTTTTCAAGTAAAACTTAGCCAAAACTACCTTTAAAATAAAAGTCATTTTTATAAAGTAAAAATATTTAGTAACAATCCCTTAAATCATAATGCTAATTTAACCTTAAAAATAATTACTATTATAACTAAATTAATAAGTACTTACTTTAAAATCTTAAAACATATTAGATAACAAATTCCTTTGAAACATTTCTTTAAACAACTTTAAAACTTTTAGCTTATACTTTAAAAAAAATCTGCTTGAAAACATACTTGGCTTTTCACGAAATTCATTTCCATTCCAATATAACTGTTTAACCATTTATAAATCCTTCTTGATTTATCCCACTATCTTCTCCTCGCGAATTATCCAAAACCCATTATATATATATAATATATTGAAACCCATTATCTTCTCCTCGCGAATTATCCAAAACCTAATCAAACTTCCTCGAGCTCACCAGCAATCGATCGTGGCAACAATCGTGATGAAGCGTGGTATAAGGAACTGGATTAAAGTTGTCAATGAGGAGTCCAGATTCGCAAGTTAATGGCTATCGCGGAATCAAATGAACTGCGGATTTACTTACGCGATGCGATGATGAGGATTATAGGGACTGAATCAACGGTAGGAAGAACTGATGGAATTTGTTTCCGAAAGCTCGAGGACGTGTTAATGGTAGAAATAGCTCAGGGGTAAGTAATGAGAAGAAGGAAATAGGAGGGACGACCCAAGCATTTTATACCTCAGGGAAGTGGAACTCGAATCGGCACACCCGGGTTATGATGAGTCGAAGCACACGACTTACGACTTAAGGAATGTGCTTCGAGGGGCAAGTGTTAACCCAGTTTCCTCTACGAGTTAAGGAGTCTACGAGATAAGGATCTACGACTTAAGGCCTCTACGAGTTAAGGCGTCTACAAGATAAGGATCTACGACTTAAGGCCTCTACGAGTTAAGGAGTCTACGAGATAAGGATCTATGACTTAAGGCCTCCACGAGTTAAAGAGTCTACGAGATAAAGATCTACGACTTAAGGCCTTCACAACCTAAGAACATTAACGACCTGAGGAATGTCACGACTTATGGAAGTCTACGACTCAAGAGGTATGCGACATAAAGGTGATACGACCTAAGACTTCAGAAACAAGTTCAATACCGTGCTATAATGAGATAACTCGTTGACGACATACGACTTATGATGACATACGACTTATGACGACATACGACTCATACTAACACCAAGGAAGGTTGCACTGGTTAACTCGTGAACGGCTCAGGACTTGTGTTATTCATCTAAATGGGAGCCTAGCTTTGGACCAAGCAGTGAGCTAATCCAGTAGGTCGGCCGCAACCTACTGTGAGTCGTGAACGGGTTATGGCTCATCATGAGTCGTGTACGAGTCATGACCTAATTCCGAGAAATGCCTATAAATACGACCCTAGATCCAACTAGAAGAGGACTTTTGGCTCATTTCCTTCAAACGCCGTTACTCTGCTGCATTCCAAACCAATCCAATCCAACACTTGAAGCTCTCAAGACATTAAGAACGCTACAAACAACTTCAAGAAGAGATCACATACATCCAACATGGATTCGAAAACTCTCATTTTCATCGAAGTTTAAGCTACTTGTTCTAAGTCTCTTGTAATTCAAAGTGTATTGTATTTGGGAAGAATTGTATCAGCTTGTAACGAGATTATTAATAAAAGTACTTAAAGTGGACGTAGGCTATACCCTTAAGCCAAACCACTATAAAATTGTTGTTGTTTACCGCTTTTCTGCTATTATCTGCTTGTAATCTGTTCCCGAGTCGTCGGGTGGTGCTTTCACAACTACAACTCATACACCGGGGTGTTAGCGTTCAAATTTTAGCGTTAACATTTTTGGTGCTTTCACTGAGAACTCGAACTCAGGCAAGTTATCATCATTGCTTCACAAAGGTTTGTAGAGAGAATTTCCCTGAAAACCAGAAGTCTATCCGAGATAATGGCTCCTGGAAGGAAGAGTAGATCTGTCAGATCTGGGAATATTCAAGAGGGAACCTCCGCTTCTCCTGTGCCTAATCAACCCACTCCGTCTGCTGGGGTTACGAAAGCGGAGTTGGATGCTGTAATATTAGGGCTGAACCAGCAGATAAACGCCCAGATTGCACAATTAGAGGCTCAGAGTGCCCAAAATGCTCTAATTCTGAATAAGTTGAATGATTTGCTCGGGGCAAACAATCAATCGACTGGTAATGGAAGGAATTATGCTGGCAACATTCATGATGCTAATGAAAGGAATGCTCCAGAAAGGGCTGCCAGTCCCTTTGAGCAAACGCTTCCTGAGGTTGGTGGATCTGGAACTCGACATGATGAGGAGTATCTTTCTGGAATGGTCCGGCAAATCATGAGAGAAAGTATGCAAAGGGTTGAAGATGAGAAAGAATGGGGTTTCGCCCCAAGTAAAACTCCATTTATGAGAAAATCTTAAAGACGGAATTTCCAAGGAAGTTTGTCCCTCCAACTATCCCAGCTTACAAAGGGACAAGTGATCCGAATGAATTCTTGTATAAATATGATTGGCACATGACAGGTGCCAGAGCCTCAGACGAGATAAAGTGCCGATATTTCCCCGTATACCTTGAAGGTGTGGCTCTACTGTGGTTCACCAAGTTGCCAGTCCGATCTATTGATCAGTTTTCAGACTTGACCCGAAAGTTCAAGGAACAGTTTAGACTATATGCTTCAAAGGCCAAGGACATCATGTCGTTGTCAAGTATAGAACAGAATCCTGGTGAATCTATCAGATCTTTCTTGAACCGCTTTAATATAGCGCTGGCAGAGGTGGACAATGCTGAACCGCGAATGATATTGACTTATCTAATGAGGGCTATTGATAAGTCGAGCGAATTTGGGAAATGGCTAAACATGAAGGAGCCAACCTCCCTCGAAAAGTTCTACAAAAAGGCAGATGAATTCATACGCTTGGAAAGCCGTCCTGTACCAGTGAAGGCAGTGTCGGAAAAAGCTGAAGATAACACTGTTGCTCCACGCAAGAATGAATCTGTAGGGCAAAAAATGGAAAATAACAATGGGAAGAAACAGAGTAATCTGAATAAGCCCCGATCCTTCAAGCCATCAGAGTATACTCCTTTATCAGACACGCCGGAGCATATCTACCTTGCCATTAAAGATTCTGTTGACCTCCCTAAACCTATCCCTTTGAGGACCGGAAAAAAGGCTATACAAAGTGGGAAGTTCTGCCGCTTCCATAATCAACCCGGTCATGAGACCGATGAATGCCGCCAGTTGAAAAATCTGATTGAAGAATTGCTAAGAGAAAACAAGCTGCAGCAATTCGTGAAAAAGAATAGCAACAATCCTGCATCGTCAAGTCAGGGGCAACAGGCTCCTGTTCATCAGCCTAGGATAGGTGAGAAAGCTACGGGGCATGAATCTGGAAGGCCCATTATCAATGTCATTGCAGGAGGGCCTCACCCAGCTGGCAAGAGCTGGGGAGAGATGGAGAGATATACCAGGGCTTTGAAATATGTTCCAGCCGAAGAAGACGTCTTTGTTTTAGAAGACACTACGCCCCTGAAACAACAGAAAACTTTCAGTGATGATATTATTTTCAGAGCCAGAGATTCCTCAGGTATCGAAGCTCCTACCCTAGATCCCTTGGTCATCTCAGCTGGTATCGGACCGGCCATTGTCAGAAGAGTTCTCATTGACTGCGGAGCATCATGTAATATCCTCTTCAAGAAGACATTCGACCAAATGAAAATCCCTATGGTCGATGTACAAGCCTCGTCGCAGAAGATCGCTGGCTTCACCGGGGAGCCAAAGCAACCAATAGGAACCATCGATCTGCTAGTAGAACTTGGGGAAGGAGAAAGGAAAGTAGTCCGCAAGCAAACATTTGTGATTGTCGATGAATTTTCTGCTTATAATGCTTTCCTTGGCCGTCCAACGCTCGCAGCGTTCAAAGCTATCCTAGCCCCGTGGTGCCTCACTATTAAATTCCCTATAGACAATGGAGTAGGAGTTATAAAAGGGGATCAAAATGCTGCGCGAGAGTGCTATCTGACAGAGTTGCGAGAGTCAAGAAAAAGGGAAATGGGAAAGGATGCGGCCACCCCGGTCCACATCAAAGAGCCAGCCTTGTAGCAATTACGGGGCGGACCCTGCACTGGCGAGCATAGCGGGGTACGGAAAGAGATGGATCCTAGAAAAGCCAGTGCAGGGGAGAATAGAGTAGTGCCGATTGAAACGACGGTACCGGTACCTGTTGACCCGAAGGACCCAAATAAGGTGTTGAATGTGGGTTCACAACTTAATGTGTCAATTCAGAATATCTTGATATCATTCCTGAAAGCAAATCTGGATGTCTTCGCTTGGACTCATGCTGATATGTGTGGAATATCTCCAGAAGTTGCAGTACACGCTCTGAATATTGACCCAAAGTTTACACCAGTAAAACAGAAAAGAAGAACCCAAGGTCCAGAAAGGTCAGCAGCATTAAAAGAGGAAATTGATCGACTCATGGAAAATAACTTCATCAAAAAATCTACATATCCGAATTGGGTTTCAAATCCTGTGTTGGTTAAGAAAGCTAATGGAAAATGGAGAGTGTGCATCGATTTTTCAGATCTGAACAAGGCCTGCCCCAAAGATTGCTTTCCTTTACCCAGGATCGATCAACTGGTAGATGGAACAGCGGGACATGAATTGTTATCTTTCATGGATGCCTACTCCGGATATAACCAGATCATGATGCATGAACCGGATCAGGAGGACACGAGCTTTATCACCAATGTTGGTCTTTATTGCTACAGAGTTATGCCCTTCGGATTGAAGAATGCAGGGGCAACCTACCAAAGACTTGTTAATGCTATGTTCAAACCGCAATTGGGCAAAACTATGGAAGTCTACGTCGACGACATGTTAGTAAAGTCTAAGAAAGCAGCGGATCACATTGAACACTTGGCAGAAATGTTCACAGTCCTCCGGAAATACAGAATGAAGCTTAACCCTCTGAAATGCACGTTTGGGGTCGAGTCCGGAAAGTTCTTAGGGTTTATCGTCAGCGCTAGGGGCATTGAGGCTAGTCCAGCTCAAATTACTGCCTTGAAAGAAGTCAAAGCTCCTAGAACAAAGAAGGAATTGCAAAGTCTCAATGGAAAAGTTGCCGCCTTGAGTCGGTTCATTTCCAAAGCCACAGATAAATGCATCCCATTCTTTGACGCCCTAAAGAAAGGAAAGAAAAACTTCAATTGGACTCCCGAATGCCAAAAAGCCTTTGATGAATTGATTCGCCATATGGAGACGCCTCCAATACTTTCTAGGCCTGGCGATGGCGAGGATCTTCTTATATACTTGGCAGTATCATCACACGCTTTAAGTGCAGCGCTAATACGGGAAGACAAAAGGATTCAACATCCAGTTTACTATATCAGCAAAAGACTCACTGGGGCAGAGATGAATTACTCTAAGTTGGAAAAACTCGCCTATTGCTTACTAATTGCGTCTAGGAAATTGAGGCAATATTTTCAAGCTCATCCTATCAGAGTCCTCACTGATCAACCTTTAAAGCAAGTCCTGTTTCGCCCTGAAACTTCGGGTCGTCTTCTAAAGTGGAGTATTGAACTCAGTCAGTATGACATCACTTATCATCCCCGGAAAGCAATCAATGGACAAGCTTTAGCGGATTTCATTGCAGAATTTACAGATAAGGGTAACAGTGAGGAAGAAACGTTCGACAATTCCCCTATCCAATGGAAGTTATATGTCGATGGTGCAAGAAATGATTACTGTTCTGGAGCCAGAGTTGTACTTGAGACTCCTGAAGGTCGGTCATTATGCTATGCACTAAGATTGGAATTTCCTTCAACAAACAATGAAGCCGAATATGAAGCTCTTATCGCAGGACTGAAAATCGCTAAAGAACTAAACATACGAGCATTACAGATCTTTAGCGATTCTCAGCTTATTGTATGCCAAGTCAAGAAGGAATTTCAAACGAAAGGGGGAAACCTGCCCGCTTACTTGTCAAAGGCTTGGGAACTTCTGTGTGAGCTCGATCACTATTCAATAAGCCACATTCCTCGGGAAGAGAATATGAAGGCAGATTCCCTCGCAAAGTATTCAAGTTCTGGTGAAGCTCAACTATTGGGATTGGTCCCCGTAGAAGTCCTTTCAGCACCAAGTATAGACGAGATGGATATTGACTGGATTATGAATGTATCTCAAGAACAAGAGTCATGGATGACTCCAATACTGGACTACCTACTCAGAGGTTCTCTGCCAGAAAATTCGATAGAGAGACGGGAGCTACTAAGGAAAGCCTCTCGCTATGTAATTCAGGATGGCCGATTATACAGACGGGGATTCTCAATGCCATTGCTTCGATGTGTATCCAGGGAAGAGTCCAAAACAATCCTAGTTGAGGTACATGGAGGAGAATGTGGTGATCATTCAGGTGGTCAAACATTAGCAAAGAAAATTCTCCGATACGGATATTTTTGGCCAGAAATTAATCATGATGCTGCAAGCTATTCCCGAAAGTGTGACAGATGCCAAAGATTTGCCAAAATTCCTAGAGCACCTTCAGCTGAACTCACACAAATGGTCAGTCCATGGCCATTTGCAATTTGGGGAATGGATCTCATTGGGCCGCTACCGACTGCCAAATCAGGGATTAAATATGCTATTGTTGCAGTTGATTATTTTACTAAATGGGCTGAAGCTGAACCATTGGCTACTATCACCTCTAAGAAGATGATAAGTTTCGTGACCAAGAATATCATTTGCAGGTATGGTGTGCCTCAGAAAATAATCACAGACAATGGTACTCAGTTTGAAAGCGAGGAATTCCAAGATTTTTGCAGGCGATTCAAAATCCAGAAAAGCTTTTCAGCAGTTGCTCATCCGCAGGCAAACGGGCAAGTGGAAGCAGTAAACAAGATCATCAAATCAACCATCAAAAAGCAACTTGAAAGAGCAAAAGGTGGTTGGGTCGATAAGCTACCACTTGCACTATGGGCATACAGAACCACTCACAAAACTGCGACTGGACACACTCCTTTCTCATTAGCATACGGGTCGGAAGCAATGATCCCGGTAGAAACAGAGGTTCCTTCACACAGGAGGATCCATTTCAACCAAGCAGAGAACGAAAGGCTACAGCTTGAAGCGCTGGACTTCCTTGATGAAAAAAGAGATGAGGCTAATCTCAGAATTGCAGCTCATCAGCAAAGAATAGCCAGACATTTTAATTCCAAAGTTCGCCAACGCAGCTTTGAGATTGGAGACCTAGTCCTGAAGAGAATTATGACAGCGACAGGTGTGTTTGGGCCAAATTGGGAAGGACCGTATGTAATAGGTCAGAAGCTTCTTGACGGCACATTCAAACTCACCACTGTTGATGGAGATCAAATTCCAAGGGCATAGAACAGCAACCATTTGCGTCCATACTTTACTTGAAAATTTTGTTGAAATATTGTAAAAAGAATTATGAATGAATGATTCTTGTAATTGAAAGCAATTGTAAAACTGATGCAAGTAAATAATGAAAGAATATAAAGTGGATGTAGGCCCAATTTCCTGGCCGAACCACTATAAATCTTGTGTTCCTTATTATTATTACATGTTTGCTTTATTTTCGATATGAAAAGTACATAGAATGTATTGCTGAAATGTCGATTTAAATTTTTGCAGACAGTGGAAGTGAAACTTGCACATAAAAAGACCGAGTGATTCTCGCCAAATTTCGAGTCACAAAAGCCCCGAAGTCAAATCCTAGTTAGGAAGTACTTCAATTGAACGGCCTATGATTTCGACAGAAACGGGTCTTTGCTAATAAATTGAGATCGTTTGAACAAACAAACGTCCAATTAAGAAGCTAGTGCTCGTTCTCACGAAATTGCCTGACAGTGAAGCGCACTTCCTTGGATTAAACAAGTTACTTAAAAAAAAAAAGAAAAAAAAAAGAAAGAGGAGGCAGAGGATCATTGAAAAAGGCATAAGCAAGTGAAGAGAGGAACAACCAAAGCCATCATCGGCAGCACAAGTCCTCTTCGGAGACACAACTCTTCGGAGGATAAAGACCTCTAATGGGTCATACGCCACAAAAAAGAAAGTTCTCTACTCAACAAAAAAAGATTGGAGGAGTCATGACCCTCCAACCATGAGAGAGTAACTTCCAGGCGATGAAAACCCTCTCTGAGGCACATTTCACCAGAAGTTGAAGTGTTATGACCCCTCTTCGGGATTTCACTTCACCAGAGTTGAAATGCAAACGAAATAAAAGCCCTCTTCGGAGGCCCATTTCACCAGGAGTTGAAGTGTTATGACCGCTCTTCGAGATTTCACTTCACCAGAGTTGAAATGCAAACGAAATAAAAGCCCTCTTCGGAGGCCCATTTCACCAGGAGTTGAAGTGTTATGACCGCTCTTCGAGATCTCACTTCACCAGAGTTGAAATGTAAACAAAATAAAAGCCCTCTTCGGAGGCACATTTCGCCAGGAGTTGAAGTGTAACAACCGCTCTTCGGAATTTCACTTCACCAAAGTTGAAATGCAAAGACAAAATAAAGACCTTCCTGAAAGCCCACGTTTCACCGAGATTGAAATAAAACTTCCAAGTGTTGAAACGTGAAAAGGCTTTCTTCGAAGGCACAACTCTTTGGAGGTACACGTTTCACCAAGATTGAAATAAAACTTCCAGGTGTTGAAACGTGAAAAACCCCTCCTTAGAGGTACAACCCCCTCCCGGGGACACAGTTCAAAGGAAAGACCTCTTCAAGGGCACAATCAAGAAGAAAGACCTCTTCGAAAGCCCACATTTCACCAAGATTGAAATAAAACTTCCAAGTGTTGAAACGTGAAAAGGCTTTCTTCAAAGGCACAACTCTTTGGAGGTACACGTTTCACCGAGATTGAAATAAAACTTCCAAGTGTTGAAACGTGAAAAATCCCTCCTCAGAGGTACAACTTTGTATATAAAAAAAGAAGAAAAGAAGTTAAAGTGCCCTTCAGAGGTCCGCTTTACCACATAGAAGAATTCACTTGGTAAAATATGCACGTACAGGTTTCAAAATAAAGAAAAGCGGGGGCCGGTACCCGCACAATTCTCGACCAGTACATACAAAAGGCAAAAAGCTAAAATGTTCACTTCTTTTTACTACCTTTGGACCCTTTTCCCGGCCGAATGATTAGCTTTTCAGGCCGGTCAGTTGGCACAAGGGAAGAAGGAGGGGTAGGCGCAGCTGGTCCAACTTCTGGCTCTCTACCAGTAACAGTGATTTTCTTTCCCCTCCTCTTTGACGTTCCGTGTTTTTTCCTCCTCTTTGAGGAAGACTCACTTCCCGGAGTGGCAAGTTTAGACAAAGTTATGTCATCAGAAGGGGTCCGCTCCGGAGATATCTCACCTCCCTCCAGTCCCTCGTCTCTATGCTCCTGCGAAACGATGGGATCGTCTAAACCGTGAAGGGCTTCTATTTGTTCCTCTTGCGACCCGGGCTGAGAAGCAGAAGGAGGAGCCACCTGGAGAGACGGAGGAGGGATAACCGGAGGAGGAGAAATCTGAGCGGTGCTTGATACTTTCTCTGTAGAAGAAAAGAGGTTAAAGTCAGTAAAGAGAGGAGATGAAGGCTCATCAAGGTTGAGAAAATAGTCAAGAAGCTCATTAAACCCATGTGAAATAAATGAGCAATCCACTTGAGCGAAATTTACAGTGGAATTACCTGCAGAAGTTGTCTTTATTACGTCAATTTCATAGTCCGGGGCTTCAGCACTCTCTTGTGATTCATCTGTGACTTGAGTAATTTTGGCCCCGGTATCAGTTTGAGCAGGGATCGGTACATAAGAGCTAGAGCCAATAATGCCAGCATCGGCCGAAGTTGAAGGAGGGACAGGAACAGTCAAATTTGTTTCTTTTTCTTGATGCTCTTCCCCCACTATTTCAACCCGCGATCTGGCGAGTTGCTCCTTCCCTCTGGCAAGGGCTGCGCGAGCCTTAAAGTATAAGTAGTGCACCTCCAACTCCTCTTCAGTGTACCCGGCCCCTTTAAACATATCTAGTGCAGCCTCCCACACTTCGGCCAGGGTAATCTCATACTTGGGGCCCAGGAATGCAAGACTGCCACGCCCTAATATACATTGCAAGTAGAAATCAAATAGTGTCGAGCCAATATCAGCTTTGGTAGCTTCATGGGCCTCTTCAGCTGTAATTCTACCCGCAACAGCCTCATCCCGCTCTCTCTCGACTTTGGATAACTGGGCTTTCAATTTTTCAATCTCTGCAGCCTGAAGGCCAGTTTGTCCTCGTAACTGAGTAATATCAGTACGGTTGCCCTCTATAATCTGCTCCAACTCATCAGCCTTGGCCTCAGCATCCCTTTGCGCGGCATGAGCATCCCGCACCTGTTGAAGAAGCACACTCTCCTTTTGAGAATAAGAAGTGGAAGAAGTAGCAAGCTCCTCTTTAAGTTTCCCAACTTCTGCCTCAAGTTTCTCATTATAATCGGCAATACTCCTCATTTCTGCATCATGCTGTTTAAGGATCTTTTGCCATTCAGTTTTGTCGTTCTCAATGGTAAGCATAGCTTCGAGATTGGCCCTATTCACCCTTTGGAGCTCATCAACGAGTTTCTGCCAAGATGACATCCTCTCAATATCGGTTCTGACTGCATCAAGGTTCCATAGAATAGCACTTTTATCTATGGGAACCAGATCGAGGTCAAAGCGAACTCCTTTTAAACACCAATTAGGAAATCGGCGTTGAAGAGTGGCTGGACCTGGTCCAACATGGTAAGATGGCCTATTGATGATTGCTTGGATATCAGTAGGGGAAGGGGCAGGAGATTGAGAAGAAGTAGGAGCAGTAATCTTCTCTGAAGGCGCAGGCATTGGCTCCTCAATAACTTTGGCTCGTTTGCTCGAGTCATCAGTTGTGTGACTCTTCCCTCTATCATCATGAGATTTGCGTTTAAGGGAGTCACTCTCTCTGTGGAAGGAATCATGTCGACTATCTGGTCTTCCGAAGCGTTCTTCATAATCACGTCTTTCCCGAGCCTTCCGGGCTGCCCTTTCTTCATCAGTCTCTCTATGAATAGGAGGATAGGATTGATAGCCATACTGGCTGCGTTTCCCATATCGCTGAAAGTCATCATAGTACGAGCTGCCTCGCCTCATTGGTAAACCTAAAATTTAAAAAAATAAAATAAAACTTGAGAATCCTTCAAACGTTAAAAAAGAGAGAGCATAAAAGTGCCAGGAATTCTAAGTGTGTGTGATGTGCAAACTACGCGCATCAATCTACGAAGCACTCTTTAATTGGGGAGTAGTTGTGGGTGTAATAGATAGCGTCAACTCTTGAGTCGACGGCGACTGTTGCAAAGTAGAAGTAGCTTCAACTACTGAAGAAGAAATCCCGGCAGTGATAGGATCTTCTTTAAAGATCTCTTGTGAAGTAGCAAAAAGGTCGCTCAGTCCTTCGAAAGTATCGTCCCTGCTCTGCTTAACAGGACTGGATTTCTCAGCTTTTTCACCAGATTCTTGTGAATGATGGGAAGATCCCTGAGGCTCTTCTTCCTCGGTAACCGGGGCAAGTTTGTCAGATGGCCCCGCAGCATCAACAGAAGTGGAGCACTTTACTAGTGAAGCCTCAGGAGCAGGTCCTTTAGATATGGATGTGCTAGTAGAAACTGAGGCATCCAACACTCTAGCTGGGGAGTCTGGAATTTCATGAGGACGCGTAGAACGAGAAGTATGCAAAAGTCCGTACTGATGCAAAAATTCATCTTTCAACAGAAATTGAATATCTCTCTCCTCAACCGGCACGGCCTTAAGCCTCTCAAAAGTCGACTTGTGACTGGGATTCCTAGAGGGAGGAGGCAGCGCTGAAAATAAAAAGAAGCAGAGTTAACACTTAGCAGGTCAGTCTCACAAAGGCCAGATAACAAACGAAGCAAGGATGGGTGATCTTACTTCCTTCCCTCCACAGAGCATAAAACCCCGGGGGGCAACGAACGAAGAAGAACTGGGTTAGAAACCCGTGAGCAGTGTCAGGAAGGCCAACAATTAATTTGCGGTTTCGAGCACTTCTCACAACAGTAATAGAAGGATGATCTTTGATCCGGGTAAAGGAGCATAAGTAACAAATTTCATCAAAGCTCGGAAGTCGATCAAGTGTTCTCCTAAATAGCACACACAACCCCATTAGAATGGCGTAGCCATTGGGGTGTAGTTGGGATGGAGCAATGGCCAATTGATGAAGAAGTTGTTGGAAAAAGTCATTGAAAGGAGGAACGCCCCCACTTAGGCACATTTGTCGGTTAACTGTCACAAAGCCAGAAGGTGCTATGTCAGCAGTGTTACTTCTCTCAGGAAGAATGGCATCTGATTCAGCAATGCCAAACTGAGCACACAGCTGGCGAAAAACTTTGTATGATAGTGTAGTAGGAACTCTTTCGGGAGGATTAACTAGTGGAGCTGGAAGAACAGTTGCCTCTCCCGTCTGAACTGTTGCATCTTCTTCCTGAGAAGTCATTCTACACAAGCAACTGGATATTCGAATATGAAGGTGCACGTTTCCTAAAAGTGTGAAGTGTCGTGCAAAACTGATAAAAATAACAAGTAAATATAACTGGAATTAAACTGGTCGACGATTGTTCGACTACGGTAATTTCAGAACTTGTTAATTTAAAGTTCAAGCATAATATTAGTGCAGGCTGGTCAGTTTCAATTGACTATTTCAGTGTTGCTTTAATATTCTACTTGAAATCGATAGCACTTCGTTCACACAATTTATTTAAGTTAATTATCTGTTATTAACTAATCTGTCATTTGATGTGGGCAGTCGATGGCAGTATATTCGTCCCAATTTTCTGTAAATAAACAGATTGTTAACCCACAAGTTAAAGTAATCTGTAAAAGAATGCAGCAAAGTTCAACAGTTCAAAATCCATACAACTGTTCAAGGTCTAAGCAGAGTTTAAAAATGCAAGTGCTGAGTCGTAGACGACTCAAGAGCTAAGTCGTAAACGACTCAAGTGCTAACTCGGCAACAACTTAAGTGCTAACTCGTCTACGAGTTAAGAATTTTTCCTTCGGGTTAAGTTAAATCGTTGGTTCTCTGGATGACTCGTCCACGACCTAAAGGATTATGAGGAGAGACAGGATAGGTCGCTTCAATTTTGAGTCGTTGATGCCTTGAGTCGGTAGTCCTTTGAATCGTGAGTCATAGAAGAGAGACAAGACTTCAAGTCAGAAAGATACGAATTCTTCTAAGTCTTAACTCAGTTACGACCTAAAACTCATGCCTCAACTAGACGAATAACCTTATCTCCACTCCTAAACCCATAAACCGTCTCACCCCTAAACCGATGAACCCACTAACTATTATCTCGTCTTCTCCAAACCCCTAACAGCCTAAAAAAAAAATATATATATATAATATATTGAAACCCATTATCTTCTCCTCGCGAATTATCCAAAACCTAATCAAACTTCCTCGAGCTCACCAGCAATCGATCGTGGCAACAATCGTGATGAAGCGTGGTATAAGGAACTGGATTAAAGTTGTCAATGAGGAGTCCAGATTCGCAAGTTAATGGCTATCGCGGAATCAAATGAACTGCGGATTTACTTACGCGATGCGATGATGAGGATTATAGGGACTGAATCAACGGTAGGAAGAACTGATGGAATTTGTTTCCGAAAGCTCGAGGACGTGTTAATGGCAGAAATAGCTCAGGGGTAAGTAATGAGAAGAAGGAAATAGGAGGGACGACCCAAGCATTTTATACCTCAGGGAAGTGGAACTCGAATCGGCACACCCGGGTTATGATGAGTCGAAGCACACGACTTACGACTTAAGGCATGTGCTTCGAGGGGCAAGTGTTAACCCAGTTTCCTCTACGAGTTAAGGAGTCTACGAGATAAGGATCTACGACTTAAGGCCTCTACGAGTTAAGGCGTCTACGAGATAAGGATCTACGACTTAAGGCCTCTACGAGTTAAGGAGTCTACGAGATAAGGATCTATGACTTAAGGCCTCCACGAGTTAAAGAGTCTACGAGATAAAGATCTACGACTTAAGGCCTTCACAACCTAAGAACATTAACGACCTGAGGAATGTCACGACTTATGGAAGTCTACGACTCAAGAGGTATGCGACATAAAGGTGATACGACCTAAGACTTCAGAGACAAGTTCAATACCGTGCTATAATGAGATAACTCGTTGACGACATACGACTTATGACGACATACGACTTATGACGACATACGACTCATACTAACACCAAGGAAGGTTGCACTGGTTAACTCGTGAACGGCTCAGGACTTGTGTTATTCATCTAAATGGGAGCCTAGCTTTGGACCAAGCAGTGAGCTAATCCAGTAGGTCGGCCGCAACCTACTGTGAGTCGTGAACGGGTTATGGCTCATCATGAGTCGTGTACGAGTCATGACCTAATTCCGAGAAATGCCTATAAATACGACCCTAGCTCCAACTAGAAGAGGACTTTTGGCTCATTTCCTTCAAACGCCGTTACTCTGCTGCATTCCAAACCAATCCAATCCAACACTTGAAGCTCTCAAGACATTAAGAACGCTACAAACAACTTCAAGAAGAGATCACATACATCCAACATGGATTCGAAAACTCTCATTTTCATCGAAGTTTAAGCTACTTGTTCTAAGTCTCTTGTAATTCAAAGTGTATTGTATTTGGGAAGAATTGTATCAGGTTGTAACGAGATTATTAATAAAAGTACTTAAAGTGGACGTAGGCTATACCCTTAAGCCGAACCACTACAAAATTGTTGTTGTTTACCGCTTTTCTGCTATTATCTGCTTGTAATCTGTTCCCGAGTCGTCGGGTGGTGCTTTCACAACTACAACTCATACACCGGGGTGTTAGCGTTCAAATTTTAGTGTTAACAAAAATATATATATTCATACAAACTACAGCATTCAATAATTTCAATCCGCAATATAATCAATACAATCATCGCAGATTATCACATAAATCAAATCGCAGAATATAAGTAAATTTAATGTTTTGAGAAATTCAGTTGGATTCCTCCAATATGTTTCCCTGCATCTACAGATGTTAGCACAATACAAACTACCAATCCCACTTCGAGGGGGATATTGCGGTATAAAGGGTCATCTGCTATTATGTGGGGGGCATAGGGTCTCATCCGCTATGTAATGTGGAAAATCAATCACTCCAATATATGTACACACTATATATAACATATCACATCCAAGCCGATAATAAATTATCAATTCAAGCAAACAACCTATAATTTAAATTTAACTATTTAAATTTAAAAGGAATCCGAATGGGTGAGATTAACTCACCTTTGATTATTGTCTGCCACCTACTTCCAACCCGGCTTGCTTTCTTTCAGATTTTGACATTGTATAACCAATTATATGGTTTATTAATATCCGAAACAAATCGTACAATCAACTACCATTTATCTGTTTAATTTTAAACTAATAATTTAATTAAACAAATCTCCTTTTTAACACATACGAGTCTATAATTTCTTTTGGACTACATATATACTTGTAAAAATCTATATAGATTTTAAAAGTTTAATTTCGAACAACATAAATCACTGTTTTAAATTCTAATTAAATTAATCAACTAATCCCCTTTTTTTTAAGCAAATCACTTATCAATAAATTAATTAACCTTACCCCTAAACACCCTTGAACGCACTGCCAAGCCACACGCGACCCATCTTCCTGCCATCAGTGGAGACCCGACACCACCCACTTCGATCCATCCCCCAATCGTGCGCACACCATACACCTCACAACGTGCTGACATAGCATGCGACTGCTCCAACTCTTCAAATCAAGAACTCGCAACATAGCAAATTCTTCACAGCAACTCAAAAGCATTCAACATAGTAGCACTTCAGATATCATCAGTGTTGCTAATTTACTGCTGAACTGACCTGTAGAATTGCTTCATCTTCCATGTGGATGCCGAAGCTTTTACAGCACCTCGGGAATATTTAGGCTAAACTTGATTATTGAAGCTTACAGGTTAGCAATCACAAACCATCCATCATACAGTATCTTTGGAAAATTAAAATCTTCTTATCTTGGTAACCAGAGAAAGCAATGTTAGCAATCGACATCTAAGAAAGCATCTGTGGTCGAAGGCGATAGCTAGATCTAATCGCAGCTCTTTGATTCGCTTGGAAGGATACTCAAAGCTAGGGACGCAGGCGACTCGATCGCGGTTCGCTTCCCCCCTCAATTACTCGTCTGCCATTTTGAACGAAATCGTTCCCTTTTTTCGATTTAACGAATTGGGTTTAGAGTTGGAAAGAGGCGAATGAGGTAAGCCATATATAATTTTTCAAAGTCGTTGATTAGAAGCTAAATTTGGTTTCGAATGAATGCCTGGGATAAGAAAGAAATCTCGTGATTATAAAGGAAAGGTAGGAGGTAGGCAACGCAATTTTTAAACAGAAAATGTTTATTATTATATTTTTTTAAAGAAGGCACGTGTTCAAACAAACTTGTGTGCTTGACAGATGGAAGAAATCTGCTTTTTGAGTGTACATGTGTTGGAATGAGTATGATGTAGTGATAAAAAAGCTGAAGTGAAAAATTTTGACCAGTCAACTTATTTTAATTTTAAATTTGAATCGCCTTGAAATCACCACTCAAAATTTGACCTCCTATCGAGGCATGTCGCTAGGCGTTTACAATGTTAAACCCTATTTCGAACGCAATGGAAAAGGTTTCGAGTCCTAATTCGATTGTATTATTATTAGATTTTCGATTTAAATTTCAGCGCGTTTACTGATCATACGACCTCACGCTAACTCCGAACACTATGAAATTTGAAATCCGATAATAATACAATATTACGGATTCAATGGAACTAGTTACATCAAAATCCGAGACTGTGCCTCAGAAGGCTATTTTTAAATATTGATTTAAACGATATACTTTCAAAAATGAGCAAACCATCTTTAAATTCAGTTTTAAAAGTTCTATCATTTTCAGTATGATCAATAGTGTGACGCCCCACCTCTATACCCACGCTAGCCAAGAACACTCCGGAGTAGTGCTGTCAACTAGCACGGAGAATAAGGCTGTTGAGGAGCGACCATCCATGTAATTGCTTATCACACGGTGGCTATAAATAATCTTCGGAAACAAACATAGAAATAATCATATCACAAATCAGTCACAGATATCCATATCACAAAGGCGGAAGAAGATATGAATATGTAACTAACACATGAAAGTGTACATCAGAGTAGTGGTCAATAAGATCCACGATAATACAAAAGAATAGCAACACGTGCTATACAAAAGAATACAACTATGAGTCTATATCTCAAGTGTATACAACAAAAACTGCTAATCTAAACAGTTAGCCAAAAGTCAGAGTGATGAATCCCTGGGAAGAAGTCAAGCAGAAGCACCTGTAACATCTCGGTCTGACCCGAGTATTATTTAAGAAAATAATAAACGGATCAGTCTAGCTATAAATATCAGATGACATGATATAACATAAAAGATATGGCATAAACATAAACATCCATAACGACATACCACTATAAGTATGTAAATAATGATCAACAGAAGATCAATCAATAAGAGATAATCAATATCACAAGAATCTTCTCAAAGATTCGAAGAGGGCATCATACCCTAAACTTGTACTCATAACAAGTCAATGACATAAATTCCAGAAATCAACACGAGAAATCCAGAAATCATAAAAAGGGAAAGAGGCCTATCGCATGACGGTCCGAAGACAAAGGGGAGCTACCCTGCATGTGTGAATGGAATCACACAGATTGAGGTCAAGACTAACCAGAAAGCAGAAAGGTATGTGTGAATGGAATCACACAAGTGGTGTCTAGTCTAACCTTGCAATGAAAGAGACATCGCGCAATTGCTAGTCTAATTCATAAAGCGATCATCAAGATCAATGAGAAGTGTCAATTACACTAAGCTAGTAAATATAGAAGTTTAGCTTCATGTCCCATAACCACTTGCTTAACTTAAATATTTACGAACAAACTGTAAATCTTCACTAATAAAATTGTCACAAGAGGTTCAATCGAACAAGTTCAAGAATTAACCGACGAAGTGAACGCAAGCGTTTCATACCACTTGTTTTACTAAGTCGTTTAATTAGATTTCTCATCCGAGTGAGGTAAAGGCTTGTATATACTAATAGATTGGAAAACGGTTTAAGAAAAGAGCTTTGTTATTAAAAATAGAGTTGAAATTGTTTGTTAAAAGAGTTTTGATATTTACTACTAGTATTGAAACCTTTATATTATAAAGTGACAAAACACATAAGCAAGTGTAGAAACAATCGGTCACAAAGATCGCATACGGAGATGCGAATAAAATCCAAGGAAATCAGCTCAATGTTTTTCAGATAAGATCCCCTACGGAGGGGGGTCCAGGGCGGTGGAAACCCCCCAAGGTGGTGGTGCGGGGCCAACGCCACCGCCTACGGGGTTCGACCTGCCCGGTCAGGTCGCGGGGGTCCAGGGGGCAGCGCCCCGACCAAAACGGTACGACCTAGTGAAGACAAAATGAGGTCTAACGACCTAAAGGGATAGGGTCGAGCGACCTAAAGGTGTTCGCGACCTAACGATGACTCGCGACTTAACGAAGAGGGGGTGAGCGACCTATGGTCATAAACGAGACCGAGCGACCTAAGGGAATAAGGGCCGAGCGACCTAGCATTCGAACGACCTAAAAGAGGCGTGGCCTAAAGGAGACGCGACCTAGAAGAGGCGCGACCTAAAGGAGACGCGACCTAAAAGAACATAAGGTCAAACGACCTAACTGTATTGGGTCACGCGACCTAAAGAGAGGCGGCCTAGCGACCTAGAGTGCACACGTCCAAAGGTGGGAACGACCTATCGAGGTAAGGTCCAACGACATACGACCTAAACAAATAGGCCAAGCGACCTATAGGGTTAACGGTCTAACGACCTAACAGTTATAGGGTCACGCGACCTAACTAAGTACGCGACCTAGTGGGTAAGGGAGTCGAGCGACCTAACTGCATCCAGTGACGAGCGACCTAATGGAGTCAAGTAGCGAGCGACTTAACTAGTTAACGACTCAAGGGGGTCAACGACCTAAAGGTCCAACGACCTAAAGGTCCAACGACCTAAACCCAAACACACGAAAAGTGGCCAGAACGACCTAGGGGTTAACTCACATGCGACCTACGACCTAAGGCCCATGCGACCTACGACCTAACTCCGATACGAGCTAATAAGGCCAGAACGACCTAGGAGCAGAAAATCCACCAAAACGCTAAAAATCGGAGTTTTTCGCCAACCCAATCCAAACCAAATGCAAATGTGCATGCAAAAGTGATAAGGAATCATTCCCAACAGTCCAATATAGTTATAGACTAGATTTGTGAGATAAAAATCTCACCTTTGCACTAAAGTTTATGAAGATGAAGCTTGAAAGCAAGGAGAAGCAATCCAAAGCTTGAATCCAATATCTTCTACTTGAATTTGGAGTTGAATGTTGGATTTGCAATTGAATTTGTGCTTGGAGTTTTAATTTCCCATTCCCTCCACCATTAATGCCAAAGCTTGATTAGTTAGGAAATTTATGAAGAGTGAGGAGAAGAGGGTTGGAACTTGGGCTTAATAGGCTAAACTAACCCAAAGTCCAAAGCGGGAAAAGTTAGTGAAATTTCACTAACTCCAAACCTATCGATGTTTATACTTAAAAAGTTGTAAACGACATTTCGAACTCAATGGAAGTGGTCTCGAGTCCTAATTTGACCGTTTGCAAAAAGTAGCTTTTCGGACCAAAATCCGATTAACGAGTTAATATTTAAATAAAATATTTAAATACAAACTCGATAAATATGCGGGTTGTTACAAATAGAAATTTCATAAGCCTTTAAAATATTTTTAACAAGCTTAAACTCCAGATTTAACAATTTACCCAATTTCCAATTATTTAATTTAATAATTAAACCACTCAATAAATAGTGACATTTGAAATTCAAGTTAATAATCAACATTTAAAATATTTAAAATTAATTAAATATTCCAATTTCAAATGTCCAAAATTCTGGGACGTCATAATTCCATAACGTTCACATCCAATGCCAAACATGACATTGTATTCAGAAACATTGGTGTAAAACCTTAATGACAAACTAATTATCCGTTCACGATATGAATGGAAACTTCAGATAAAGGCCTTAGTGGCAAACTAAACCATGACATCAAAAGTAGTAAGAGTAAGGCTAGAGTGGCAATCTCAATGCATCGACTATAAAACCCAGCTAAGATGAAGTAGGAAGTGTAGGGCACCCTTATCTATGAACGAATGACCTGAACGTATGGTCTATGCATGATGATCAATCTATTATTATGATGAACTTGATGTTGTTTCTTAGCGAGGGGAAAGTCCATTCCATTAAGCGGCATGGTCACACTTTGTTTTGTATTAGAGTAAATTATTTCTCATAATATGTACAACCGACGTTTTTATTATTTTTCATAAATTCATGGGTACTCATTCGAGTAGACTGAGTTTATGGTTTAAACAATTTCATTTTAGAAAGATGAAAGAAACTCTAAATACGAAGTAGGAGGCTTAGTCGCTAATGAAAGTTGGTATAAAATTCTGTTATGTAAAACCATATTACCTAACTTGGTTAAGTGTTTGGGTCGTCATCTTCACATGTCGAGCACGATACCTATGTTTAAGTTTTATTATAATTACCCTGAAATAGGCACTTAATGAAAGTGCAACGAAAATTATGTAAAAACAATTTTGTGTAACGAAATTATTTAGCTGCCATGTTTACTAAATGTTGTTGAAAAAAATGATCTCATTCTGTCGCCTGATAATAATTTCGATGATAATTGCACCATCATTGGCGTTCTTTTTCGGGTCTTGAATTTGGTGATGTTATACATATACTAGATAATATCTATTGTTATTTATAAGCTTTACCTTGATTTGTTTCCTATTTTCGTCAAGCTTACATAAACGTAAATATGGACTTAATGTAAATAGTAAAAAATTGAGAATAATAGTAAATATTATTAAGTATAGGTATCTGAATTTTAAATTATGAGAGGGAATCAAAAGAAGATGTGAAAACTTCTATATTAATAAGAGAGCAAGCATTTTTTCTAAGTGAATATTAGGCTCAGCTCCCTAATAAGTTTCAAAATACACAAAAACCTCAGTAAAAAAAATATGTAAATTAGGTCCCTAGAATTAAGTTACTAAGTAATTGCATACAGTTGTGCAATTATTCACTGAATAATTGCAGACATTTATGCAATTATATACAAAAGTTGCATAAATTTATGCAATTTTTTTGGTGAACAACTACGGAAATTTTCGCAATTTTTGTGAAAAAATTGTGGAAATTTCCGCAATTTTTTTTTGAATAAGGGTTCAATCTTTCTATTAGAAACCAAGAAAACAATAATGTACAAAGTACCACAGGTAAACAAATACAAATACAAGCATAACAGGCCCAACATGATAAACCACGTTAATAAGCCCAAATACAAAGATAATTCTATAGCCTTAACGACTTCACCCGTAACCCAGTAGAGTATTCGAGACGTCTCAAACGGTAAATAAGGAAAGACAACAGTTGTATCCCACTTCATTTACTCCTCTCGAACGAAACTTAATAAAAGAATCCTTAATGGCGGCGAAAGAGAATAAAGGATTATCTCAAGTCGACTTCGTCTGCTGTAACAAATCTAAGAAGAGCGAAACGAAAAACTTCAAATCCTTGTATCATATCCTCCACGAGAAGAACAAAGATAGGTTAAATTCTTAAACCCGTAAAGATTTAAACTTTTCTCTTTTAAAGAGAATCTAATAGCAAGTCACTGTGTTTTTGAACTCAAGATTGCAACTGGGAGGCCAGGAGCTTCAATTCCAGCAAGATTCAGAAGCTCTACCCCTAAATCGAGCAGATCTAAACTAGGAAGGTTAATGTCTTCCATAAAGATAGAGTCTTTATTCTTTAAATTAGTAACTAACCCATTTGACAACTTTTACAGAACTCGAAGCTTTACCATCTTTGCAGGGGGTCCTTTCACGTGTTGCTTTGGGAATCAGGTCTTCCTCACAAGCTAAGTCTCTGACTTCCTAATGATATTTACTTGCATCTTTGTATTCAGAAACTAACTCGGTTTGAAATAAAGTAGGTCTAGATATCTGTCAAGCGAGGCGGAGAACTTCAATCAGCTATAGTTTCTGCAATCTTAAAATTTACAGACTAGATCTAAAAATATTGTTAATTGTAAATATTAATGTAATTTAAAAGAGAGGGAGTGAGGAAAATGTAATAATAATACAGGTACAGATAACCTAAAACGAAACACTGAATTGACGAAAGCAGAAGGAGAATCGATACATATGATCAAGCCGATGAATCCCCAATTCAGCATTGGGAGGTATATCCCCATTTCTTTGCTACTATGTCTATCTTGCCATTGATGTGCTTAAAATGTTTAGATTTTACCATTCTGATATTCATAGTCTGGAATATTTTTGAGCATATCTGCGAAGTATCATTGAATCTATTATGGAAAATCCTATCATTACGTTCTTTCCATAAGTGCCAGATACAAACAGACAAAGAGAGTTGGAACAAATCTGAGTCTAGATTTTTTAATCTTGAGATATAAACAATTTTTTGCAAATCTTCCTTCAGAGTGAAAGAAAACAGACTTTTCGACGAGTTAAAATTTTTTTTGCAATTCCATTGCCAAACTTTTTCTGTAAAATTACATTGAAAAAATAGATGGTCTATATTTACAATGTGATTATTAAAAAAAATACATGAGGGGTCAACAAGAATCTGTTTCTGTAGTAATCTCTCTTTGGTTAATAAATAGTCGTTAATGGCTTTAAATAGGCATACCGCTATTTTAGGAACGTGAATTTTATTCCAAACCAGTGACGACCAACTTTTTATTTCGAAACTAGTTCTAACCGAGTTCCATACTTTTTTAAACTGGTATTTACCATCCTTAACACTTCCATGACCAGTAGTCCCGCTCTCTATCCTTATGAATCTTGACACCTTCAATTTCCTCATGGATTTGGAATAGAAAACTAAATGCGTTCCACTTCCACTCACCGTCTTTAACAATCCTATTAAGAGACAAATTTTCCGTACCCGTTCTGAAAGCTGTGTCTATTCCAATACGTTCCATAATTGAGCTTCCATTCAGCCATGGGTCGTACCAAAGAGAAGTACTTTTATCGTCTATAATATTAAGAGACAAGCATTTCAAAGCTTTGTGTCTATTTTTCAAAATGTATTTCCATACTCCTGAGTCATCCGTTCTCTGATTGATTTCCGAAAAACTTTTATTACCAATGTACTTACAATACATGAGATCTGCCCAAATTCCTTCTGAATTGACGATTTTCCATATCAATTTAATGTATAACGCTTGATTCATCTCTTCTAAATTTCTCAGACCCATTCCTCCTTCATCTTTTTGCTTACACAAAATTTCCCAGGGAATCTTACTACTACGGCTTTTCCAAAGAAAATTAAGAATCAGATGCTTTATCTTAAGAACCGTCGATTTTGGAAGACAAAAACATTGCATCCAGAATTGAATAATAGGGTAAATGGTAGATTTGATAAGTTCTAGTCTCCCAGCTAGGCTGAGCATTCTAGTTTCCCATCCTGAAAGTCTTATCTTGATCTTCTCTATCAAAAGAGAACAATCCCAGTCTCTCAGATTAGAACTAGACAAGGGGATACCCAGGTACCTTATCGGGAGATCCGACTGTTGGATGTTAAGTATAGAGCTAATATCTGTGCAATTCACTACCCCTTTACCAAAGAAAACATTAGACTTCTCACAACTTAGTTCCAATCTAGTAATTTTCTTCATGGTTTGAAAAACATCACTAATAGCAATGGCATTTTGTACACTTGCTTTAGTAAAAACAATAATATCATCGGCATAAATAAGATGAGTTAACTTGTTGTTAAAATATGAAATTGGAGAAATAAGGCCGTCTCTAACTTTACCATCCATCAGCAACGTAAAGTATTCCATAACCAATGAAAATAGTATAAGGGAAAGGGGGTCACCTTGTCTAAGGCCATTTGAGATCTTAAAATAGCCATGCGATTCCCCATTTGCAACGATGGAAAACACTGGCGTAGTTATGATGTTTTCAATAATTTTCACCCATTTGTTTGGGAAACCCATGCTTATTAACATGTGTATAACAAAAGCTCGATTAATCGAATCATATGCCATTTTCAAATCTACTTTAATACACATATATTTATTATCCTTTCTTCCAAGACCCCTAATAATTTCATGAGCAAACAAAATACCATCCCCTATTGATCTACCTTTTATAAAAGCCGTCTGATTAGGGGACACCAACTTATCCATAAAAGGAGCCAGTCTGTTACAGAGAGTCTTGGAGAAAACCTTGTATAAAGTACTACAGCAGGCAATGGGTCTATAGTCTTGAATTCTGATGGAATGATCTTTTTTAGGAATCAAATGCAAGAAAGTATGGTTCCACTCTTAATAATTGAACCCTTATGGAAAATATCATTCAAAGCTTTGAAAATTAAGTCCATAGAAAGATTCCAATGGATTTTGAAATTTTTTGAATTAAAGCCGTCTGGACCTGGTGAAGTAATATCTTTAATATCCCACAAAGCACATTTAATTTCTTCCAATGAAAGACCATCATTTAAGAAATTCGCACCATATTCAGAAATTATCGATTTGCAAATAACTTTTGGGAACTGGTCGCTTAAAGGTAAATTGAAAACTTGTTTATCGAAGTTAATAGCCGATTCAGTAAATTGATCTTCCGAAACCTCTTTGTCTTCCACTAAAATGTTAGTCGGGCGCATTCTGCTTCTTCTGCTAGACATTTTAGCATAAAAGAAAGCAGAAGCCTCATCACCCATCAACAACCAATCACATTTAGCTTTTTGTTTAGTATCCAAAAATTCTTTTCTGAGTGCCATATCCAATTTTATTTTGGCATCCTGAAATTCCATAGCTAGATTGTGGTCTTTTGATTTTTCCAGGAGTTTTTGAAGTGTAGAACAATTTTCTCTCTGGAAATTAACCTCTTGTTTGGTATTTCGTATTTTTGCACTCCAGATCTTGAGCTCTTTCTTGATATTCTTGAGAATATATAAGATTTGGAATAGAGGTCGATCTTTCTGATCAAAGGACCATAATTTTTCAACCAAAGGGAAGTAATGATCATATAGAGGCCAGTGATTCATGAATCTGAAAGGCCTGTTTTTTGCTCTAGGCTTAGGAAAGAGAGATACAAGAACAGCATTGTGATCACTCACGGAAGGAGGTAAACATTCTACCGTTAAATCTTGGTATAAATTGATCCAATCCAGATTAGCGAAGACTCTATCGATTTTAGAAAATATGTTTCGACTAGGACCAGACCACCAGGAAAATTCATAACCTTTAATGATGATCTCTTTAAGACCTGTGTCATTTGTCATATCATCTAGCTCAAATAAATTTCCAAATGGCACTGGGTTACCTCCCTTTCTTTCCGAGGGACTTCGAATACAATTGAAGTCCCCTAAAACCAACCATGGTCTATAAATATTGATCGCGTCTTCCTGTAAGTTCTTCCACAATCCTTTTCTACGATGGACAAGATTTTGAGCGTAGACAAAGGTTAAATTACATTTGAACCTCAATTTGTTGATCAGTTCAATTGTAATATGTTGATCACTCATGCTAATGAAATTGAAATCCCAATAGTTCCCGTTAATGAGGACGAAAATTCTGCATTTATAATAACATGAAACATTACTTATGACTTTCCATCCGTCAGCCAAACCTCTTTCCATACCTATTAGTTCCGAAAAAAGCATCTTATTTTCCAAAATACCAAAACAGCTTATATTAAACTTATCAATAAGTCTTCTCATTTCTTTCATTCTATTGGGGTTATGAAACCCTCTAACATTCCAGCATGCAAACGACATTATAAAGATTTGTTGTTTCGAGTCCTCTACAACCTACTACTTGAGGACTCCCCTTTGTCTACCGCCGAAATGCCTAACATTTGGACCCATTTGGGATTCTTTCGAACGAGTTTATCCTTCTGGATGTTCTCATATTCTGTAACCTGGTACTTGGGTATAGACTGTTCCTCCTGGGCTTGATTGACTTTATCATATGTATTCTGTTCCCCTACAGCTTTTATCTCTCCTGTGTCTTCATCCAGATTTTCCTGTAAATGCATATCAGAACATAAATCAGTACCTCTCCTAAAATTAACATTCTTAATTATACAATCATTAATACAAGTATCATTAGAAAGTAAATTAATTGGGATTGTTTGTGGTTCCGATGGGATTGAAGGACGTTTGAGAATTGTTTTTAGGGTCGGTGGTGACTTTGGGAGTGCTGGACTCGTTTCTCTAACTTCCAACGAAAGCTGACTCGTAGAGATGATACTCTCTCTATTTTCACTAAAGACCTCTTGCTCCACGGAGTTAGAAACTCTCTGATTTCTGTTCGAAGACCCTTCTTTAGGGGAACAGTTTACATTTTCTAGTGTTTCTTGTGATATACCTTCTCCATGTGAAACCTCCCCCACGCTATTCCTGATTTCTTCTTCAGATAAATGGCCATCATTTGTAGTATTTCCATTAATCACTAGATTGCCAGGAATATTAGTAATGCCGTCTCCGCCTTCCTCCGTTACTGTTTCCATACAGGATCTGGGTCTGCAGGGTTTTCCTTCTCAGAATTTTCTACTTGAATCAATTTAGAAACCCAGGACTTAGTCATCGGGCATTCATCAGTTACATGCCCGAAACACACGCAATTACCACATACAGGAGGAGGGTTTTCGTATTCCACTAACTGAACGAAACTCCTCCCATTTTCGTCCATGGCTTCAATGGTGTTCGGCATGCCATAGGTGGCATTAACCTCAATCAAAACTCTGGCATAGGCTAGTTTGGATTTGGTCTTCGTGGCCTCGTCCATCTTTATAGGGAATCCTATAGTACTTATTAAAGCACTAATTGTCTTGTTGCCCCATAATTTAAAGCTTAAACCAGGAAGTCTGACCCACATGGGCAAAGATGTAAGGAGATCCCTATCCGTGTTCATCTCTGGTGACAGACGTTTCATGATAATCAGGTTCCTATCCATAAACCAGGGACCAGATTTCAAAATCTTATTGCAATCTTCCTCAAAACCAAATCTTACTACAAAAAAACCATTGTTCCTTGAGTGAACAGAAAACGGCTTCTGTGTAGACCATACTCTGTTGGCATACCCTTCAAAAGTTTTTAACTAAGGTTTATAGCCAACCACATACAGTAGTATGCATAAGTCCCATCCATCCTCCGCTTCTCTGATAGCTTCAGATGAAAGGGAGCCAATTCTTTTACCGTCTGTTATTTTTGGCTCAATAAATTCGAGGTCTAGGTTTCCTAGATCTCCAACAGCACCTATTTTTACTGCTTCACTATAAGAGAATTTTTTGGCATTCTCTGATACAGTAAATTTAAATTTGAAAATTTTCCTGATTTATTGACGTTCTGCTTTGAAGATTTCGAAGATCTAGTTGAGTAGCGTCCTTCATTAGCCTCTTGAACTCTTCCCCCCTGATTCCTGTCCAAAATAGCTCCAGATTTGCCACGGTTCCGTTCTAAAACTGCTCCTGGTTTGTAAGATCTATAACCTCCCAGATTTAACCTAGCTTCAGATCCTGCAGGTTGAGAAGCCTTGCCCCTCTTCCTTCTCACCTCCTCCCAACCTTCTTCGTCCCGCAGAGAGCTCATGATATAGCAATGATGTCTAAGTATTGAGGAGAAAGATTTGAAGACAGAAATTAAGTATTAAGAACGAGAGAGAGAAAGAAGATCGAAGAAAATAGGAGAAAGGGGAAAACCCTAATCTCCAGATCTAGATCTGGGCGCCATTGATAGTACAGTCTCGATTGATATTCTGAAACTTTCCGCAATTTTTCAATAAATAATTGCAGAAATGTCTGCAATTTTTTGGTATAATTGCATAAATGTCTGCAATTATTCACTGAATAATTGCATAAGTGTATGTCATTTTTCAATAACTTAATTATATCGATCTAATTTACAAACTTATTTTGCTGGGTTTTTTTGTGTTTTGAAACTTACTAGGGACTGTGCCAAACTGTCCCTATTATTATTTCTAAACGTTATTACTCAAATCAGTCATCCATAGGCTATACAAATTTACCTTTTATGAGTTATAAAGCTCTCCTTGCCTTCTTACATATTCATAAGCACTCTTCTTTGCTACAATGCTACTTGTTTTTCATAAAGTTAAATTTATTTTGTAACTTCTTAAATTTCATTTGTTTGGACTGCAACATCACCGGCTATTCACAAAACGTTATAATGGCAGCGGTTTTATGTTTTTGTAGCTTAACTGATTTCTGTAGTATTGCTTAACTTGTTGAGTAAATATTTAGGTACCGTCGACCGCATCTTCCATTGCTGCAAATAATGAGGAGGCAACTCGCACGAAACAAATGTTAAAGAAAATTGAAAAGATGGTCAAAGAGAGAAATCATGAGTAAGCTGAAGCTATAGAGTGACTTACATCTCGGAAGGAGATTGAACTGACTTAGGCATGAACAAATAGAGAGAGAGGAGCGTTTACAAGCAGAATTTGAGAAGCGATTACAGAGTGCAAGTGAAGATGAATCATCTACATGAGTGGATGCAAGATGTCGCATATGATAGAGACATTTATTGTTAGATATTCTAATTCCCATCCTCTACGTTTAGTATATAAGTTTGTAATAAAAACTAAATGATGTTGAACGAGGGAATTGATGCTGTATAGATCGTGTTTTGGCTGATTGCGGTTATTTAGTGTTAAGTGTTATTTGTTATTGTTTTTATTACTTCAAATAATATATTTATATTTTGTAATACGATATTCTAAGATATATTTTATGAAATATGTTTATATTATACAGTTGCATAAAGTAGGATTTAAGTTTGATAATGAAATATACCATAGAAGTGCATTATAATTGCAAATGAATTCATTGGTGTTAGAAAAAGTTCTAGTAAAGGTTAAAAACTGTTGGTAGATTCACTGGTTAAATAAATGAAGATTTCACAGTGTTTTTCTTGTATTTCGACAAATATATCGCCGTTTCAATGTAATCAACCCCCACTTTAAGTCGAGCACCATTGTCCAGTGATTCGACTTTTTTGTGAGAAGTCACAAGTTCGAAACTTGTGTAGCGTGATTCGAACATTTATCGACGCATGATTTGTTTCATTGTCCTAGTGACATGTTGTATCTAAGTACCATTTAAGAAAACCTCCACTTTAAAAAAATTATCCCAAAATTGTCGGTAAATACGGATGTTTTATTAGCTAAAACGTGGAAAAATTAGGTTGGAAAATATAATGGCGCTCTATTTACCGATGTTTAGTTATTGTTAGAAATTTTGTTGGCGACTCGTTTTTCGAATGAAATACCAACATTTTCAAGCGGTGGAAAACGTGGTTTTTCTTTTAGCATCACCTACTTCTCCCTTCACCCCTTTCCAAAAGAAGACGTGTTTCATATCGCGATACATCAGTGTTCCTCTGAAATCAATTATAAACATAGACCAATGACTTTCTTCTAGGACCCCCATTTGAAAATCTCTCACATTTGGGACATAAAGTCTTCCTTTCTTCCTAAACTACCCTCCAACTGACTTTCTTCCAAGACCTCCTTTTGAAGATCTCTCACATTTGGGACATACAGTCTCCCTTTCTTTCTAAACTACCCTCCAAGTCTAACTCAAACTCCTTCAGGTCTTCTACATCGATACCCATCTCTAATCGTCTAATTTTTCGACTAACAATGGTTTGCCTTGTAGTAATTCTATTTGCAAGTTGGATGTACTTCCAAGCTGGCTAGACTCCGTGGATCTCGACTTGATCCTGCATTCATCTAATAATGCAGCCCGCGAGAAGCTAACGTCTCCAACGTCTTCTATTTCTCAATTATGGCTAGCACTCCATTTTGTTGCTTTCTACTTAAAGTATCGGTAACCTTGTTCCCCTTTCCCAACACATACTCAATGTCAAAGTTGTACGTCGCCAAGAACCTCAACCATCTCTATTGTCTCATCTTAAACTCATTTTGTGAGAAAATACACAAGAGACTTATAGTCCATATACAACTCGAATGTTCCCCTAATAGAGAATGTCTTTAAATCTTTACGCAAAACCATCATTTCCAACTCCAAATCGTAAGTTGGTTGATATCTACTTCATGCGGTCTCAATTGCATAGATGTATAAGCTACCATCCTTGCCTTCTACTGTGACAAATGCGGATTACGGATCTTAAGGGTGGAATAATAATAGAGGGGAGATGAACAGTGTTTTATGGATTTTCTAAATCTTTTGAAACTTATGTAATTTAATCACCAACAAATGTAATTCACGGACATAAATATAATCACAAAGTCAGACACAGATGCAAATACTAAATAAAAGCAGTAAAGGAATGAACACACCAGGATTTTATACTGGTTCGGAGTTACCTACATTAAGTCTCGTACAATTGTATGGATTTCTTATCAAAATAATCTACCAGATTACACCTTCGGTTTCAAGGCTAGGAGGTACACCATTCTGTAATCGAGTCCCCGGCAAACTCTCTTGAACCAGGCTACAAGATCACCTAATTGATTTCCGAGGCTACAATCACACCAGTTGATTTCATGGCTCAACCGCACCTTTTACTCAACAGTTTGATTTATAAAACTCCGAATAGCACTGAGATATTATGGAGAGAGTGGTAGAGAATCAAACAAGAGGTAATCAAGTTTGATTCACTTGTCATTTCGGCAGAGTATAGTTTAGGATTCTTTAGAATAAATGTGGAAGATGAAGAGGAGAGAAAATAAATGAAATCTGGTAAAAAATCATTTAAAACTTACCGATATTTGAGCAACGACCATATCTATTCGTGAAAGGATACAACGAATAGATATGACGAATAGACACGTCTTTTGAAAATTGAAATTTGAAAATAAGGGACATCAGTTGACATGGGGGTTGAGGGTTGTCGACATGCTCAGGGCAAAATTTATATTTTTGTTTTCTTATTAAAATTGGTTTCTATAATTTGTCAAAACAATTTCTACACTTTGTAAATATATTTGAATATAGTTTAAACATATAATTTAGAAAGTAATTTTTAATATATATAATCTTAATTTATAAATGATTTAAAATCTGAGTATAAATATTTTAAGGCTAAATATTTAAAACAAGAGATGGTTTAAAAACAAGAGCAATTTTGAAATCAAAATATTAAAAATGATAAAAATAGTTTTGAGGCTAAAATATTTAAAACCAAGAGAGATGTCTTTTTGAAAAGAAAGTTTTGAAAACATTTTTTAACAATAAGAGACATATTTTTGAAAAGCATTTTTATAAAGTTAGTGGATATCAAAATAGGACCACTATATATTCCACTTGATATTGTCATGGGTTCCATCCCTTTAACAGGCTCGAAGTGATTCCATTCCACGAATATATTCTGAATAAAGATGTAAGGACTTTCAAGAAGTTTTAATATAATTCTAGACTCAACACTTTTCTTGTATTATTGAAATCTTGAACTCTTCATATCTTCAGTCTTGAATCTCTATACTGTACAGTCTTCATTCTTGGTACCTGCATGTTTATATCCTACATATACATTCATATCTAAATTATAATGTTAGTATTTATATTTTATAACAAGTCTTAAGGTTGTTGTCATCAAAACCATCATCTCAAGGAATAATAATCTCTCTATTTTTGATGATGACAACCTATGTTTATAAAATATACTCTAACTCTATGCTAACTCTCCCTTAATCTAACAACTCCACCTTAATCTACTAACCCCCTGTTAACCCCACTGAAGATTGGGCCGACTCATCAGATAAAGCATTAAGCGACTCAGAAGATTTACGACTCACCATGAGTCGTTAGCGGTTCAAGTGTGCAAATCAGAAAGCCAAGTGCAATTAACTCGCGTACGACTCAATGACCGAAGAAGGAACTCACCGACTCATATGATCTAGGTCCGACTCATCAAAGACCGGCTCAGCTAGTCTCCGACTCAACTGTTGTGCGACTTATGGAAGTTTCTGACTCAGCGACTCATGACTCAGCGACTCATGACTCAGCGACTCATGACTCAACGACTCATGGTTCAACGACTCAACAGGTTCGCGACTCATCCTAAGGAACGACCTAAGGAATGTCATGACTTATGGATACCTACGACTTATGGTAAGTCGAGTACGACACATGCTAATATGAGAGGAGTTATGATAAGTTGACTCGGGAACGACTTATCTCTTGGGAACAAGCCAGCAGTTCGGCCTTGAGTTAACATGGGGTGACTCACCATGACTCGTCCACGACCCAAAATCGTTGAGTCGTAACCCATCGCCACAATGCCTAGGAAAATTTACTCGGACACGACTCAAGACTTGTCATGAAATCCAGCAGAGGAATAAGCCATGAAGAGGGGAAAGGTTGGTTTTATAAGTCAACCACGACTTAGCCTGACTCGGGGACGACTTAGCTTGAGTCGGTCACGACTCAGGACTTATGCGCAGAATTCATGTCCAAGCTTGCCTATAAATACATAGGCACCTCCAACATTCAAAGGACATTTGGCACATTCTCTTCATACACCGTTACCTTGCTGCATTAAGAACTTCATCAACACTTAGAGCTTTCAAGATAAGAGGAATTCATCAAAGAACTCCACGAAGAAACCATACATCTTCAACATGGATTTAAGGACTTTGAATCGACATTGAAGCTTAAGACTTGTTCCAAATCACTTGTAACTTGAAGCATATTGTACTTGAGAAGAATTGTATCAGCTTGTAACGGGATTATTAATAAAAGTGCTTAGAGTGGACGTAGGCTATACCCTTAAGCCGAACCACTATAAAATTGTTGTTGTTTACTGCTTTTCTGCTATTACTTGCTTGTAATTCTTTCCCGATCTATCGGGTGGTGCTTTCACAACTACACTTCATACACCGGGGTGTTAGCGTTCACATTTTAGCGTTAACATTTTTGGTGCTTTCACTGAGAACTGAACTCAGGAAAACTGTCATCATTGCTTCGCAGAGATTTGTAGAAAGAATTTCTTTAAAAACCAGAAGTCTATCTGAGATTATGGCTCCTGGAAGGAAAAGTAGATCTGTCAGATCTGGAAACATTCAAGAGGGAACCTCCGCTTCCCCTGTGCCTAATCAACCCACTCCATCTGTTGGAGTTACGAAAGCGGAGCTGGATGCTGTGATTCTAGGGCTAAACCAGCAGATAAACGCCCAAAATGCACAATTAGAGGCTCAAAGTGCCCAGAATGCTCTGATTCTGAATAAGTTGAACGACTTACTTGGGGCAAACAATCAACCGGCTGGTAATGAAAGGAACTATGCTGGCAACGTTCATGATGTTAATGAAAGGAATGCTCCTGAAAGGGCTACTAGTCCCTTTGAGCAGGCAGTACCTGAGGCCGGTGGATCTAGAATTCGGCATGATGAGGAATATCTTTCTGGAATGGTCCGGCAGATCATGAAAGAAAGTATGCAAAGGGTTGAAGATGAGAAGGAATGGGGTTTCGCCCCAAGCAAAACTCCGTTTACTGAAAGAATCTTAAAGGCAGAATTTCCAAGGAAGTTTGTACCTCCGACTATCCCAGCTTATAAAGGGACAAGTGACCCGAATGAATTCTTGTATAAATATGATTGGCACATGACAGGTGCCAGAGCCTCGGACGAAATAAAGTGCCGATATTTCTCCGTATACCTGGAAGGTGTGGCTCTACTATGGTTCACCAAGTTGCCAGTCCGATCTATTGATCAGTTTTCAGACTTGACCAGAAAATTCAAGGAGCAGTTTAGACTATATGCTTCGAAGGCCAAGGACATGATGTCACTGTCAAGTTTAGAGCAGAATCCTGGTGAATCTATCAGATCTTTCTTGAACCGCTTTAATATAGCGCTGGCCGAGGTGGACAATGCTGAACCACGAATGATATTGACTTATCTGATGAGAGCTATTGATAAGTCAAGCGAATTTGGGAAATGGTTGAATATGAAAGAGCCAACCTCCCTCGAAAAGTTCTACAAAAAAGCAGATGAATTCATTCGCTTGGAAAGTCGTCCTTTGCCAGTAAAGACAGTGTTGGAGAAAGCAGAAGACAACACCGTCGCTCCACGCAAGAATGAATCGGTGGGGCAAAAAAGGGAGAATAATAATGGGAAGAAACAGGGTAATCTGAAGAAGCCCCGATCCTTCAAGCCATCAGAATATACTCCATTATCACATACGCCGGAGCACATCTACCTTTCCACTAAAGATTCCGTCGATTTCCCTAAACCTATCCCTTTGAGGACCGGGAAAAAAGCCATACAGAGTGGGAAATTCTGCCGCTTCCACAATCAACCCGGTCATGAAACTGATGAATGCCGTCAGTTGAAAAATCTGATTGAAGAGTTGCTAAGAGAGAACAAACTGCAGCAATTTGTGAAGAAGAATAGCAACAATCCTGCATCGTCAAGTCAGGGGCAACAGGTTCCTGTTCATCAGCCCAGGACGGGTGAGAAAGCTACGGGACATGAATCTGGAAGGCCCGTTATCAATGTCATTACAGGAGGGCCTCACCCAGCTGGCAAGAGCTGGGGTGAGATGGAGAGATATTCCAGGGCTTTGAAATATGCCCCAGCCGAAGAAGATGTCTTTGTTTTAGAAGACACTACGCCCCTGAAACAACAGAAAACTCTCAGCGATGATATTGTTTTCAGAGCCAGAGATTCCACAGGTATAGAAGCTCCTACCCTAGATCCCTTGGTCATCTCGGCTGGTATTGGACCGGCCATTGTCAAAAGAGTCCTCATCGACTGCGGAGCATCATGTAATATCCTCTTCAAGAAGACATTTGATCAGATGAAAATCCCTATGATCGATGTACAAGCCTCATCACAGAAGATCGTTGGCTTCACTGGGGAGCCAAAGCAACCAATTGGGACCATCGATCTGCTTGTAGAACTTGGGGAAGCGGAAAGGAAAGTGGTCCGCAAGCAAACATTTGTGATTGTCGATGAGTTTTCTGCTTATAATGCTTTTCTTGGCCGTCCAACACTCGCAGCATTCAAAGCTATCCTAGCCCCGTGGTGCCTCACTATTAAATTCCCTACTGACAATGGAGTAGGAGTTATAAAAGGGGATCAAAATGCTGCGCGAGAATGCTATTTGACAGAGCTGGGAGAGTCAAGAAAAAGAGAAATGGGAAAGGATGCGGCAACCCCAGTCCGCATCAAGGAACCAGCCTTGTAGCAATTACGGGGCGGACCCTGCACTGGAGAGCACAGCGGGGCACGGAAAGAAATGGATCCCAGAAAAGCCAGTGCAGGGGAGAATAGAGTGGTACCGGTGGAAACGACAGTTCCGGTACCTGTTGACCCGAAGGACCCAAATAAGGTGCTGAATGTGGGTTCACAGCTTAATGTGTCAATTCAGAATATCTTGATATCTTTCCTGAAAGCAAATCTGGATGTCTTTGCTTGGACTCATGCCGATATGTGTGGAATATCTCCAGAAGTTGCAGTACACGCTCTGAATATTGACCCAAAGTTTACGCCAGTTAAACAGAAAAGAAGAACCCAAGGTCCAGAAAGGTCAACAGCATTAAAAGAAGAAGTTGATCGACTCATGGAAAATAACTTCATCAAAGAATCTACATATCCGAATTGGGTTTCAAATCCTGTGCTGGTCAAGAAGGCTAATGGAAAATGGAGAGTGTGTATCGATTTTTCCGATCTAAACAAGGCTTGCCCCAAAGATTGCTTCCCGCTACCCAGGATCGATCAACTGGTAGACGGAACTGCGGGACATGAATTGTTATCTTTCATGGATGCCTACTCCGGTTATAACCAAATCATGATGCACGAGCCGGATCAGGAGGATACAAGCTTTATCACAGATGTTGGACTTTATTGCTACAGAGTTATGCCCTTCGGATTGAAAAATGCAGGGGCAACCTACCAAAGACTTGTTAATGCTATGTTCAAACCGCAATTGGGCAAAACTATGGAAGTCTACGTCGACGACATGTTAGTGAAGTCCAGGAAAGCAGCGGATCACATTGAACACTTAGCAGAAATGTTCGCAGTCCTTCGGAAATACAGAATGAAACTTAACCCTCTGAAATGTACATTTGGGGTCGAGTCCGGAAAGTTCTTAGGTTTCATCGTCAGTGCTAGGGGCATTGAGGCTAGTCCAGCTCAAATTACTGCCTTGAAAGAAGTTAAAGCTCCTAGAACGAAGAAGGAATTGCAGAGTCTCAATGGAAAGGTCGCCGCCCTGGGTCGGTTCATTTCCAAAGCCACTGATAAATGCATCCCATTCTTTGACGCCCTGAAGAAAGGAAAGAAGAATTTTGAATGGACTTCCGAATGCCAAAAAGCCTTCGATGAGTTGATCCGTCATATGGAAACGCCTCCAATACTTTCTAGGCCAGGCAATGGTGAGGATCTTCTTATATACTTGGCAGTATGATCTCATGCTCTAAGTGCAGCGCTGATACGGGAAGACAAAAGGATTCAACATCCGGTTTACTATATCAGCAAAAGACTCACTGGGGCAGAGCTGAATTACTCCAAGTTGGAAAAACTCGCATATTGCCTACTAGTTGCATCAAGGAAACTGAGGCAATATTTCCAAGCTCATCCTATCAAAGTACTCACTGATCAACCTCTAAAGCAGGTCCTATTTCGCCCTGAAACTTCGGGTCGCCTTCTAAAATGGAACATTGAACTCAGTCAATATGACATCACTTATCATCCCCGAAAAGAAATCAACGGACAAGCTTTAGCCGATTTCATTGCAGAATTCACAGAGAAAGATAATGGTGAGGAAGAAGCGATCAATGATTCCCCAATCCAGTGGAAGATGTATGTTGATGGCGCAAGAAATGACTACTGTTCTGGAGCCGGAGTGGTACTTGAGACTCCTGAAGGTCGATCATTATGTTATGCACTAAGACTGGAATTTCCTTCAACAAACAATGAAGCAGAATATGAAGCTCTTATTGCAGGTCTGAAAATCGCTAAAGAGCTAAACATTCGAGCATTACAAATCTTCAGTGATTCTCAGCTTATTGTATGTCAAGTCAAGAAGGAATTTCAAACAAAAGGTGGAAACTTGCCTTCCTACTTGTCAAAGGCTTGGGAACTCCTATGTGAACTCGATCATTATTCAATAAGCCATATTCCCCGGGAAGAGAATACGAAGGCAGATTCCCTCGCAAAGTATTCAAGTTCTGGTGAAGCTCAACTATTGGGATTGGTTCCCGTAGAAGTCCTCTCAACACCAAGTATAGACGAGATGGATATAGATTGGATTATGAATGTATCTCAAGAACAAGAGTCGTGGATGACTCCAATATTAGATTACCTACTCAGAGGTTCTCTGCCAGAAAATTCGATAGAAAGACGAAAGCTACTAAGGAAAGCCTCTCGCTATGTAATTCAGGATGGCCGATTGTACAGACGGGGATTCTCAATGCCATTGCTTCGATGTGTATCCCGAGAAGAGTCCAAAATAATCCTAGCTGAGGTGCATGGAGGAGAATGTGGTGATCATTCAGGTGGTCAAACATTAGCAAAGAAAATTCTCCGATACGGATATTTTTGGCCAGAAATTAATCGAGATGCTGCAGATTACTCCCGAAGATGTGACAGATGCCAAAGATTTGCCAAAATTCCTAGAGCACCTTCTACCGAACTCACACAGATGGTCAGTCCATGGCCGTTTGCGATTTGGGGAATGGATCTCATTGGGCCGCTACCAACTGCCAAATCAGGGATTAAATATGCTATTGTTGCAGTTGATTACTTTACTAAATGGGCTGAAGCTGAACCATTGGCTACTATCACTTCTAAGAAAATGATAAGCTTTGTGACCAAGAATATCATTTGCAGATACGGTGTGCCTCAGAAAATAATCACAGACAATGGTACTCAGTTTGAAAGCGAGGAATTCCAGGATTTTTGCAAACGATTCAAAATCCTGAAAAGCTTTTCGGCAGTAGCTCATCCGCAGGCAAACGGGCAAGTGGAAGCAGTGAACAAGATCATCAAATCAACCATCAAAAAGCAACTCGAAAGAGCAAAAGGTGGTTGGGTCGATAAACTACCGCTTGCACTATGGGCATACAGAACTACTCACAAAACTGCGACTGGGCATACTCCTTTTTCGTTAGCATACGGATCGGAAGCAATGATTCCGGTTGAAGCAGAGGTCCCTTCACACAGAAGAACCCATTTCAATCAGGCAGAAAATGAAAAGCTACAACTTGAAGCGCTAGATCTCCTTGATGAAAAAAGAGACGAAGCTAATCTCAGAGTTGCAGCTCATCAGCAAAGGATAGCCAGACATTTCAATTCCAAAGTTCGTCAACGCAGCTTTGAAATTGGAGATCTAGTCCTGAAAAGAATTATGACCGCGACAGGTGTGTTTGGGCCCAATTGGGAAGGACCATATGTGATAGGTCAGAAGCTTCTTGACGGCACATTCGAACTCACTACTGTTGAAGGAGTTCAAATTCCAAGGGCATGGAACAGCAATCACTTGCGTCCATATTTTACTTGAAAATTTCTTGAAATAATATAAAAGAGTTGTGGATGCATGATTCTTGTAATTGAAAGCAATTGTAAAACTGATGCAAGTGATTAATGAAAGAATATAAAGTGGATGTAGGCCCAAATTCTTGGCCGAACCACTATAAATCTTGTGTTCCTTATTTTTATTACATGTTTGCTTTATTTTCGATATAAAAGTACATAAAATGTATTGCTGAAATGTCGATTTAAATTTTTGCAGACAATGGAAATAAAACTTGCGCATAATAAGACCGAGCGATTCTCACCATCATTCAACAAACAAATTTCAAGTCACAAAGACCCCGAATTCAAATCCTAGATAGGAAATACTTCAATTGAACGGCTAATGATTTCGATAGAAACGAGCCCTTGCTGATAAATTGAGATTGTTTGAACAAACAAACATCCAATTAGGAAGCTAGTGCCCGTTCTCACGAACTTGCCTGACAATGAAGTACACTTCCTTGGATTAAACAAGCTACTTGCAAGAAAAGGGGAATGAGAACTTGAAAAGAGAAAAAAAAAGGATCGGTGAAAAGGCATAAGCAAGAAGACAAGGAAACAACCAAAATCCATCATCGGCAGCACAAGTCCTCTTCAGAGGCACAACTCTTCGGAGGGTAAAAGACCTCTAATGGGTCATATGCCACAAAAAAGAAAGTTCTCTACTCAACAAAAAAGATTGGAGGAGTCATGACCCTCCAACCATGAGAGAGTAACTTCCAGGCAATGAAAACCCTTTCCGAGGCACATTTCACCAGGAGTTGAAGTGAAATAGCCGCTCTTCGGAATTTCACTCCACCAGAGTTGAAATGCAAACAAAGAAAAAGACCTCTTCGGAGGCACATTTCACCAAGAGTCGGAGTAGTTACTCTTCGGAGTTTCACTTCGCCAAAGTTGAAATGCAAACAAAATAAAAGCCCTCTTCGGAGGCCCATTTCACCAGGAGTTGAAGTGTTATGACCGCTCTTCGGATTTCACTTCACCAGAGTTGAAATGCAAACAAAATAAAGACCTCTTCGGAGGCATATTTCACCAGGAGTTGAAGTGTAACGGCCGCTCTTCGGAATTTCACTTCACCAGAGTTGAAAGACGAACAAAATAAAGACCTCTTCGGAGGCACAATCAAGAAGAAAGACCTCTTCGGAAGCCCACGTTTCGCCGAGATTGAAATAAAACTTCCAAGTGTTGAAACGTGAAAAGGCTTTCTAAGGCAAAACTCTTTGGAGGTACACGTTTCACCGAGATTGAAATAAAACTTCCGAGTGTTGAAACGTAAAAAATCCCTCCTCAGAGGTACAACTTTCTATATAAAAAAAAAAAAATCCTCATCAGGGGCATACTTTAACTTCCGAAGAAAGAGTAATTTACCTATTCTGGGGAATAATCTTCCTCGAAAAAAAAAGAAGAGAGAAAAAGAGAGAGAGGGAGTTAAAGTACTCTTCAGAGGTCCGCTTTACCGCATAAAAGAATTCACTTGGTAAAAAATGTACTTAAGCAAAAGAAAGAAGTGATTTCTTCAAAGGTCGAAGCGCAGAAACTTATACAAAGAGGGTTGTACTTTGCAAAAATTTTCTTTAAAGAATAAAATAATTATTCTTTAGCAAATATGAGTGCAAGTCCCCTCGAAGTATAGAATATTGCAGCAAACTTATGGAATGGGGGCAATATAGTATAATTACACACAATATGGTATAGCCAAACCAGCAAAAGGTAACGCTCAAGTAACATGCCATAAGCTCGCTGCAATATCGTGTAAATAAACTTGTGCAAAAAATAAATAGTAAATGCATTCTCAAATTCAAACAGAAGTTTGTACAAACGAAGAATCATTTTATTCAACTATAATGCAGATACAGGTTTCAAAATAAAAGCGGGGGCCGGTACCCGCACAACTCTCGGCCAGTTCATACAAAAGACAAAAAGCTAAAGTCTTCACTTCTTTTTACTGCCTTTGGACCCTTTACCCGGCCGAATGACCAGCTTTTCAGGTCGGCCAGTGGGTATAAGGGAGGAAGGAGAGGTAGGCGCAGCTGGCCCAACTTCTGGCTCCTCTTCAGTGGCAGTGATTATCTTCCCTCTCCTCTTTGATGCTCCTTGCTTCCTTCTCCTCTTCGAGGAAGACTCACTTCCTGGAGTGACAAGTTTAGATAGAGTTATGTCGTCATAAGGAGTCCGCTCCGGAGATATGTCGCCTCCCTCAAGTCCCTCATCTTTCTGCTCTTGCGAAGCAATGGGATCATCCTGGCCATGGAGAGCCTCTATTTGTTCCTCCTGTGATCCAGGCTGCGAAGCAGAAGGAGGAGCCACCTGAAGAGATGGAGGAGGGATTACCGGAGAAGTAGAGATTTGAGCAGTGCTTGATACTTTTTCTACAGAAGAAAAGAGGTTAAAGTCAGTAAAGAGAGAAGATGAAGGTTCACCAATAAAGTCAGTAAAGAGAGGAGATGAAGGCTCATCAAGGTTGAGAAAATAGCCAAGGAGCTCATGAAACTCATGCGAAATAAATGAGTAACCCGCTTGAGCAGAATTGACAGTAGCGAGATTAACAGTGAAGTTACCTGGAGAAGCTGGTTTCCTGATATCGACTTCATAAGCTTGCGCATCAGCGCTCTCATCACCCTCATCTCCACCTTGTATGCTTGTAATCTCAGTGGTAACTTTGGTGGGAGATGCAAGATGGGAACTGGAACCAATAATGTTGACTTCAGACGAAGAAGGTGGCTGGACTAGAGTAGTTGAAGTGGTTTTTTCCAGCTGGTCCCCTTCCGTCACTTCAGTTCTTAATTTGGCAAGTTGTTCCTTTCACTTGGCGAGGGCAGCGCGAGTGTCATCATCAAAGTAATGCCTTTCCAGGGCTGATTCGTCATAACCAGCACCTTCAGCACCAAGCATCTCAAGGGCGGCCTCCCACACTTCAGCTAAAGTGATCTCATACTTGGGACCTAGAAAAGCAAGGCTTCCACGCCCCAAGACGCTATGCAAGTAGAAGTCGAATAATGTTGAGCCGAAGCTGTTTTTGGTCGCCTCATGAGACTCTTCAGCTGCGATTCTGCCGGCGACAGCCTCATCACGTTCCCTTTCAGTTTTGGCAAGCTGAAGCTTAAGCATTTGTATCTCCGCCTCCTGGGAGTTGTTTTTCTTTCGGAGCTCAGCAATATCAGTAGCATAGCCTTCACTGATTCTTTTTTGTACTTCGAGCCTGTCTTCGGCATCCCTTTGGCTAGCGTGAGCGTCTCTCACTTGTTTCAGGAGCACTTCTTCTTTTTGAGAATAGGAAGTAGAGGAAGCAGCAAGCTCATGTTTCAATTCCTCGACTTTTGCTTCAAGCTCCTCATTGTAAGAAGCAATGTTCCTCATTTCGGTGTCGTGTTGCTCAACGACCTTTTGCCATTCGGCCTTATCATTTTCCATAGTAAGCATGGCCTCTATGTTGGCACGGTTAACCCTTTGAAGCTCGTCAACAAGTTTTTGCCAGTTCGACATCCTCTCAACATCGAGCTTGACGGCATCAAGATTGCGCAACATGGCAGACTTGTCGATGGGGACCAAGTCTAGGTCGAACCTCACTCCCTTAAGGCACCATTGAGGAAACCGGCTCTGCAGAGTGGCAGGACCCGGTCCAACTTGAAATTTGGGCCTGCTAATTATCGTTTGAATGTCTGATTTCCCAAGAGCGGGAGAGTCAGAAGGAATGTCGAGCGAGGCAGGAGTAGTAACTTTCTCAAGAGTAGTAGAGGCCTGCTTTTCACTGTGACGGGCTCGTTTGCTTAAGTCTTCACCCATGTGACCTTTTCCTCGATCGTCATGAGTTTTTCTCTTGTGGGAGTCATCGCCTTTTTGCCAAGAATCATGGCGCTCTTCTCTCTCCCTTCTTTCACGACGTTCTTCTTCAGTCCTCCTTTCATGAGCCTTTCGGGCAGCCCTTTCTTCATCAGATTCTCTGTAGGAGGGAAAGTAACGCCTATAATCGTATTGACCACGCCCCCCGTAGCGTTGGAAATCCTGATAATATGATCCGCCGCGTGTCATTGAAGGATCTGAAATAAGAAAAGATAAGCTTTAGAAATCTTTAAAGTATGAGAAGATAAGTGCATAAATGTGCTGGAAAATCCTTAGTTGTGTGTGAAGTGCAAACTACTCGCGTTGGACTAACGAACCACTCCTCAGTTGGGGGGAAGTAATAGATCCCACTGTCGGTGACAATTCTTGGGATAAAGGAGTTGGAGTCTGTTGGAGGGCCGATGTCGCTTCAATCATCGGGGGTACAGTTTTACCACAGGCAGGGTCATCTTTAAAGAGCTCTTGGGAAGTGACGATTATGTCACTTAAATCCCCAAAGACGTCATCACCATCATGCCCAACCTGATTCCCTCCATCAGCTCCTTTGTCGGCACTCTTCCTGGTTTGGGAAAGGGGCTCCTCTTCTTCTTCAATTATGGGAGCAAGTGCGGGCTTTTCGGGGGGTCCCGCATCGTCTCTTGGAGTAGAGCACTTTACTAGTAAGGTTTCTGCAGAAATTTCTCCTCGCATGTGCTCTTTAGTGGAGATCGGAAGATCAGGAGTTTTCACCGGAGAATCAGGAACCTCCGTTGGAGCTTCATGAGGCTGAGTAAAGCGAGAGGGATGGAGGAGTCCGTATTGATGTAAAAATTCATCGTTTAGCAGAAACTTTATGCTCCTCTCTTCTACCGGCACGGCATTTAATCTTTCAAAAATTTGCTTAAGACTTGGGTCCCTAGCAGGGGGTGGAAGTGCTAAAACAGGAAAAGAATGAAATTAGCAACTGAGAGTTCAGATCTCGAGAAAGTTTCAAAGCGGAAAAAGTAAAGACAGGAAATCTTACTTCCCACTCTCCAGATGGCATAAAACCCTGGAGGGCAGCGAACAAAGAAAAACTGATTCAAAAATCCGTGAGCGCTTTCGGAGAGATCAGTAATAAGTTTGCGGTTTCGAGCGCTTCTTATAACCACGATGGAGGGATGGTCTTTAATTTTCGTGAATGAGCAAAAATAGCAGATCTCCCCGAAGCTTGGTAATCGATCCAAAACTCTCCTAAATAGAACACATAACCCCATCAGAATGGCATAGCCATTGGGGTGTAATTGGAATGGAGAGATAGACAACCGAAGCAGGAACTGTTGAAGAAAGTCATTAAAAGGAGGAATAGCGCCGTTCAAGCACATTTGGCGATTAACAGCAACAAAGCCAAGAGGGGGCCTATCCGCGGTGTCATTTGGCCCCGGAAGTAAGACGTCAGCATCATCAATGCCAAACTGGACGCGCAGTTGGTTAAACACCCGCTGATTCAAAGTTGTGGATGTTCTCTCCGGAGGGTTGTCTACAGGGATAGCTACTGGGAAGACATCTTCAGCCTGGCCCATCGGCTCTTCTTGATGAGAGGTCATTCTACACAAGCAACTGGATGTTCAAATGCGAAGGTGCGCGTTTCCTAAAAAGTGTGAAGTGTTGTGCAAGACTAATAAAAAGTGACAAGTATATTTAACTGGAATTATACTGATCGATGCTTGATCGATTGTAAACATTTCAGAACTTGTTAATCTAAAGCTCAAGCATAATATTAGTGCAAGCGGGTCGATTTCTATTGACTATTTCAGCATTGCTTTGGTATTTTGTTTGAAATTGATAAGTTAAAGGCACTTCATACACACAATTTATTCAAGTTAATCATCTATTGTTAACTAATCTGTCATTCGATGTGGGCAGTCAATGACAAGTATATTCGTCCCAGTTTTCTGTGAATGTTGTATTGAACAGGTTATTAGCCTGCAAGTCAAAATAACCTGTGAATGAGTGCAATAAAATTCAACAGTTCGAAGTTAATGCAATGGTCCAATGTTCAAACAGAATTTACACAAGTCATAACCCATCAACGGTTCAAAAGTTCTGAGTCGGCAGTGCCCTAAGTAATGAGTCGTGGAGATAAGGAGATTATCTCCAAGTCTTATCTCGGCAATGACTCAAGGCTAAGTCTTATCTCGGCAACGACTCAGGGCTTAGGTCGTGGACTCAGGGCCGCGACTCAAAGGTTCTATCTCGGCCGCAACTCAAAGGTTTTATCTCGGCCGCGATTCAAAGGTTTTATCTCGGCCACAATTCAGGGGTTCTGTCTCGGTCGCGACTCAAAGCTCAAGTTGAGGAGCATGATGAGTCGTGCCATGATTAAATCGTGAGGGTCACTGGGTCATACGAAAGGAGCCGAGTCAAACCTACAGCAGCATTCGAATCAACCATCTAACCCATTAACACAATAAACTCCCAATCTACAACCCTAATTTTATCGCGTCAGTGGATCGCCTCGAGTTGCAAATCATTGAATCAGACAATCCTCAATCCATCAATGATTAGAGCAACCTAACTCGCAAAGCTCAAGGGGATAAATTGAAGATAAGGACGGTGCGCACAGGGAAATGATGATCGACAATCAGAAAGGAGGCGAAATTGCTTACGTGGTGTGATGTCAGAGATGATCGGAGGAGATTTTTAGTTGAAATTGCTTTTGGGAGCCTGGAGATGTGTTAATGGCGGAAAACGACTCACGAGATCGGTAAAAGAAGAAGAAGATAAGAATGACGATTCATGCTATTTATATACCAAGGTAGTAGGATATGAGTCGGCACACGCGGGGTAAGATAAGTCGAAGCACGCGACCTACGACTTAGGCGTGTGCTTCGAGGGGCAAATGTTAACCCCACTGAAGATTGGGCCGAATCATCAGATAAAGCATTAAGCGACTCAGAAGATTTACGACTCACCATGAGTCGTTAGCGGTTCAAGTGTGCAAATCAGAAAGCCAAGTACAATTAACTCGCGTATGACTCAATGACCGAAGAAGGAACTCACCGACTCATATGATCTAGGTCCGACTCATCAAAGACCGGCTCAGCTAGTCTCCGACTCAACTGTTGTGCGACTTATGGAAGTTTCTGACTCAGCGACTCATGACTCAGCGACTCATGACTCAGCGACTCATGACTCAACGACTCATGGTTCAACGACTCAACAGGTTCGCGACTCATCCTAAGGAACGACCTAAGGAATGTCATGACTTATGGATACCTACGACTTATGGTAAGTCGAGTACGACACATGCTAATATGAGAGGAGTTATGATAAGTTGACTCGGGAACGACTTATCTCTTGGGAACAAGCCAGCAGTTCGGCCTTGAGTTAACATGGGGCGACTCACCATGACTCGTCCACGACTCAAAATCGTTGAGTCGTAACCCATCGCCACAATGCCTAGGAAAATTGACTCGGACACGACTCAAGACTTGTCATGAAATCCAGTAGAGGAATAAGCCATGAAGAGGGGAAAGGTTGGTTTTATAAGTCAACCACGACTTAGCCTGACTCGGGGACGACTTAGCTTGAGTCGGTCACGACTCAGGACTTATGCGCAGAATTCATGTCCAAGCTTGCCTATAAATACATAGCCACCTCCAACATTCAAAGGACTTTTGGCACATTCTCTTCATACACCGTTGCCTTGCTGCATTGAGAACTTCATCAACACTTAGAGCTTTCAAGATAAGAGGAATTCATCAAAGAACTCCACGAAGAAACCACACATCTTCAACATGGATTTAAGGACTTTGAATCGACATTGAAGCTTAAGACTTGTTCCAAATCACTTGTAACTTGAAGCATATTGTACTTGAGAAGAATTGTATCAGCTTGTAACGGGATTATTAATAAAAGTGCTTAGAGTGGACGTAGGCTATACCCTTAAGCCGAACCACTATAAAATTGTTGTTGTTTACTGCTTTTCTGCTATTACTTGCTTGTAATTCTTTCCCGATCTATCGGGTGGTGCATTCACAACTACACTTCATACACCGGGGTGTTAGCGTTCACATTTTAGCGTTAACACCCCCCTAAATCTATGCCTAACTATCCGACTTTATAATTCTCCCCCTTTGTCATCAACAAAAACCATCCTAAAACCATAAAACTATAAAACTCCCCCTTAAACTAATACTAGAACAAAGTATAGTAAATGGAATATGAAAGACATTAACATAACTATATTATAATTATTCAATATATAAATATGTATAAGTATATCTCAGACAATCCAATCAACACACACATCAAATCCAATCATGTCAAATAAGTCAAACACATCAATCAAGTCAAATAAGTCAATCAAGTCAAACAAGTCAATCAAGTCAATCAAAACATACCAACCAAATCAAAAACTAATAATCCTACACTATAAGACAATGGTACAAACTCCCCCTAAATAAAATACACTTGTTATGTGTGCAGGTATGCAATATGTAGTTTTTAATGCAGTATGAAATGTATGACATATGCAACGTAGCATGAGATGATATGCAGAATGAAAATGCAACTTGTGATGAAAATTATTAAGATATTCCATGCATTATAATTAATGATGCAATATGCAATGAAATGTGATATGGAATAGGATGCGTAATGATATGCAATATGAAGTAAAATGATAACGAAGTAAAAAAATTATAATATTCAGAATGATATGATGATATATACTACAGTAAGAGATATTCAGATTATAAGATAAACATGAGTGATAAGTAATATCTAATTAACAGGCGTATATATGTATGTATGTATGTATGTATATATGTATACATATGTCAAACTATTTATTATAAACCACTTCAACCAAACAAAGATAATACACACCAGTTACTAGATTAGGTTAAGGAAACTAATGAATGGGACTGAAAGAGTAGTAAATACAAGAGTTTAAAGGTAATAAATGGTATTAAAACTATAACATAATCATGAAATGTAGTAAACTTAATATCAAAATCAAATGCTAAGAAATATGGACTTAAACTATATATGATCAAATATGGTTTTTATAAAAATTAATACCCTCCTTATTTAATTCTTTTAAAATAATTTTTTTAAGTTAATTGTTTTTAAGAATCCAAACTTCCATGTTTATAAAATACTTAACTTACTAATTAAAACCTATATATTAAATTAGTATTGATTAAAATATTTAGGAACATGTTTAAATATCATAATAAAATATGATATAACAAAGATTGAAAAACTAAAATAAACATGTGATATATTAAGGCCTCTTACGTTAAAATTTTTAATTAATTATTAAAACATATTTAAACATGAAATTGGTTTTAAAATATTCTAATAAAAGTTAGAAAATATCTCTAAAAAGAGTAGAGAAAAATACTTAGTTTAAATATCGTTTTTTGTTTTTATAATTTAAAGTTTCAAATGGAAAAGACTGCATTTACAGAATGTTAAGTTTTTGCAATAAAATATATTCAAAACATTATAAAATAGAATTTGCAGCATCTACTAAATGCTGTGAAAAGTTTCTAAAACACTACAACCTTTCGAAACACAAAAATGCTAGAAAAAAGAATTTGCAGCGCTTGAAAAAGGTTGCAGAAGAAAAGACAACATTTCAAAAATGCTCTAAAGATCTAGGCATGTTTTTAATATGATTTTGCACTAATTTTACAACTAGATTTTGATAGGTAAATAACTGGTTCTTGACCCAATTTTTTTATATTAGTTAATATAATTAAAGTAATTGAAAAACATAAAAATAATAACAAAAAGACGTGTAAAGACACTTGGCAGTATGCACGTAAGAATGCTTTTATTAAAGAACAAGTGTAATGACACGTGTCATTTTGCATGTATATCACTATCTATTTATATGACAAGTGTCATGTTATGTGGTGCAAGCTTATTAAATGAAGAAATCAATAAATAGAGCCTTATTCTAACATTCTAATTCATTCTATTAATTTCTTAAAGACATTAAATTAGTATCTTAAAAGAAATAGAGTACGAGAAGTAAAAACAACATTAGAAAAGTTGAAATCACGAATAAAGGTATGCTTTTCTACTTAGTATAGTTGTAATAAATTAGTAGTAAGATTTCATTTGAAAGGAAACACATTTTAAAAGACTTAAAAAAAAATTAGACTGGTATATCGATATGTATACTATGGTGTGTCGATATATGGACCAAAATGTAAAGACTTATAAAAGGGATATATTTATATACCTAACTAAATGCATAAATATATATTCCCAAAAGAAATAATAAATATAAAATAATAGTAAAGCGTACCACTTTTTGCACTCCTCCATCTTTCTAACTTTGTTTTTCTTCCATTGTCATGAACCACACATTTATATCTTTGAAAATTTAACGACGAGATCTGTTCTATTGTGACGGGCTTGTTTTTCTAATCATCGTGGTATATTCATTTGCTAATTCGGAAAACCGTATAAGAAAGATACAGATGATTTAGCAGATTTACCAACTTGGCGCCAAAACTTTGAACTTGAATTTTAAATGAATGGACACTTCAACCACTATAAATAGTCCCAACAGTCACCACTTTTCTTAAAAGTTTCTCTTCTTCTTTTCCCGTTTTTCTATTTACTATCAAACTTCTAGAAGGCTACGATCTAGTAATAGTTTGGTGATGAATTTGGATGGTATTGTGGTGCAACAGGCCGAACAGTAAGAGAAATGCAACAAATCCCATACACGGTTTTCAGTTTTGGATTGCCAACTTCAAACTGTCATATCTCACTCAATTTTGATCAGAATTTGATGATCCACCGATCAAAATGACCGTGGAAACAAGAACTACAATATGGAAATTGATTTGGGGAAAAATAATCAAATATCTGGATGCAATTTGAAGATTACCATTGAAAGTTTTGCTTTCTGTTTCTCTTTGTTTACCAAAACTTCATTTGACCATAACTTGGTCATTTCTTGACGAATTCGCACAAAACCAGTGGCATTGCAAAGCAGATGGAGAGAAGTATAGTATAAAATCAAGTTGTATATGAGAATCAAAAGTTTTGTATTGATCTGGTACCTATTTCATTGTCGATTGCCATTATATATCTATTTGTTCTTCTTGATCGATGAATTATTATCTGTTATCTTTTAACCAACAGTCATTAGACATAACTCTTCTCCAGCTGTAACGACCCAATTTTTTTGAATATTTGAAATTGAAATATTTAATTGATTTTAAAAATTAAAAATTTAATTTTTAACCTGAAGTTCAAATATCACCATTTATTGGATAATTTAATTATTGGATTTAATTATTGGGAATTGGGTAAAATATTGGATTTTAAGCTTGTTAAAATAATTTGAAGGCTTGTAAAATTTATATTGATAATATTGAGGATAATAAAAGTTCTAAAATTGAATTTAAAAGTGATATGTTCGGTTTTAAAAATATATCATTTAAATTGACATTTAAAAATAGCCTTCCGAGGCACGGTCTCGAAATTCGACGAAACTAGTTTCATTGGATCTGTAATAATGTACTATTATCGGGTTTCAAATTTCATAATGTTTGGAGTTGTTGTGTTATCGTATGGTAGGTAAATGCGCTGAAATTTATATCGAGAATTTAATATAATAAGTGGTCCGAAAATCTATCTTCTCCATACGATCGAGTTAGGCCTCGAAACCTTTTCCAGTGCATTCGAGATAGGGGTATAACTTTACAAATGCCTAGTGGTATGTCTTGATAGGAGGTTGAGATTTTAAGTTGCATATTTAAGACGATTTAAAATTTAAATATGATATATATGGTTGACCAGTCAAGATTTTTCACATCAGCTGTCTTTCCTTTATCACCTCTAGCCAACATTCAGCTGTATTACCTTCACATCAACTGTTTCTTTTCGATCAACTTTCTTCAAATCACTATAGACAACTTTGTACATGCCAACATCACATCGTGTTACCCCATTCTCATTTTCAAAGTCACGCAACCGATCGAGATTTTTATAGAAAAAATTAAATTGAGAGAAGGAAAAAAATGGTTGCTCTATACTTCAATTCGAATTCGTTAAAAAAAAGGGGAAATCGTTACATTCTTCTTCAGCAAATCGAGTTTTATTTCTCTTCGAAGAAAAAAAAGAAGTATTCGAATTGATATCGTGACAAGGGGTCTCGTGTGCACGAACGGGCGATGGCGGAAGTCGCATAAGGCCAGACGACGGGGTTAGCGGGGTTGCTGAGTATAGCTCGGGTCGAACTCGATCAACTTAGGGTTTAGCAGCAGCGATGCAAAAATGTTCTCGCGATGTGGCGACGCTCGCTCGAAGGGGGTGTGGAAAGGTCATGATGGTCTAGGATTAGCCGTGTGCTCGATGTCTGTGAGGGCAGTGGGGAGGTGGTTGTGCCAATAAGGTATAGGCTATTTTATTTTTAAAATTTAATTTAATAAATATATGTGCAGATTGAAAAAATATATGTAAAGTTTAAAACATAAAAAAATTATGATAGTGAGATATATATGCAGATCATTTTCAATTTGTATATATGTACAGAAAAAATAATAATATAAGAATAAGTTTAACAAAACAGTGATTTATATATATATATATATGAATGTATATACAGTAAAATAAACTACTGTTGTTATTATAGAGAAAACGTAAAACAGATTTTTTAATAAAAATATACATGTATACATAATTAGATATATATATATACATAGATAAAACAAAAATTATGTATATATATAAGATTTACTCTGATGATTGTAAGTATCAAACAGTTACAGATTCTTTTGTATAAAAATCTGTTGTTACATATAATATTTTGTTCCGCTGCGATTGTGAGATTTTGATGTTGTTTACTATTTCTTCTTCTACCTCTTTCTTTTTTAACCCTAATGGTTCGTATTTCCATCCAATTTGAGTTGAACAGATGGAGAATATTGTCGACTCAAAGGGGTATGCATTTGCGGGTCGTTACACCTACAAAACAACATAACTTTTTAAAGAATCTAGGGACTTTTCAAAATAACTAAATATAGTTTTAAACAATAATGTCATGATGATTCTGTTACATATTCATATGAAAATAGTGTTAATAATTTTATAAAAATGTTGCCAATTTAAAAAATTTCAAAAATCAGATTATGAAAATTTTGAAAACCAATGCTCTGATACCAAATGTGAGAAATGCGGATTACAGATCTTAAGGTTGGAATAACACTAGAGGGGGTGAATAGTGTTTTATGGATTTTCTAAATCCTTTCGAAACTTGTGTAATTTAATCACCAACAAATGCAATTCACAGACAAGGATATAATCACAGAATCAGACACAGATGCAAATACTAAATAAAAGCAGTAAAGGAAAGAACACACCAGAATTTTATATGGTTTGGAGTTATCCTACACCCAGTCTCGTACAATCGTACGGATTTCTTGTCAAAATAATCTCCCAGATTACACCCTCGGTTTCAAGGCTACGAGATACACCCTCCTGTATTCGAGTCCATGGCAAACTCTCTTGATTTAACCAGGATACAAGATCACCTAATTGATTTCCAGAGCTGCAATCACACCCAATTGATTTCAAGCCTCAACCGCACTTTTACTCAATAGTTTGATTTACAAAAGATTCAAAAACTCTGAATATCACTGAGATCTTATGGGGAGAGTGGTAGAGAATCAAACAAGAGATAATCAAGTTTGATTCACTTGGTATTTCGGCAGAGTATAGTTTAGGATTCTTTAGAATAAATGTGGAAGATGAAGAGGAGGGAAAATAAATGAAATCTGGTAAAAAAATTGTTTAGAACTTAGTGGTATTTATAGTAGAGCAACAGCCATATCTATTCGTGAAAGGATATGAATAGACACTTCTTTTAAAAATTGAAATTTGAAAATAACGGACACCATGTCGACACGAGGGTTGAGGGATGTCGATATGCTCAAGGCAAAATTGATGTTTTGATTTTCTTATTAAAATTGGTTTCTATAATTTTTCAAAACAATTTCTAAACTTTGTAAATATATTTGAATATAGTTTAAACATATAAAAGAGTTTAGAAAGTAATTTTTAATATATATACTCTTAATTTATAAAGTGCTTCAAAATCTGAGTATAAATATTTTAAAGCTAAATATTTAAAACAAGAGATGGTTTAAAAACAAGGAAGATTTTGAAATCAAAATATTAAAAATGATAAAAATAGTTTTGAGGCTAAAAATATTTAAAACCAAGAGAGATGTCTTTTTGAAAAGAAAGTTTTGAAAACATTTTTTAAAAACAAGAGATATATTTTTGAAAAGCATTTTTATAAAATTATTGGATATCAAAATAGGACCACTATATGTTTCACTAGATATTGTCGTGGGTTCCATCCCACTAGGGTTCCGTCCCTTTAACAGGCTTGAAGTGGATTCCATTCCACGAATAAATTTTGAATAAAGATGTAAGTGCTTTCAAGAAGTTTTAACATAATTCTAGACTCAATACTTATCTTGTACTATTGAAATCTTGAACTCTTGATATCTTGATACTCATGGGTCTTCAATCTTGATATCTTCAGTCTTGAATCTCTATACTGTACAGTCTTCATTCATGGTACCTGCTTGTTTATATTTTGCATATACATATATATCTAAACTATAATGTTAGTATTTATATTTTATAACAAGTCCTAAGGTTGTTGTCATCAAAACCATCATCTCAAGGACTAACATCTTCATCAAAACTGCTCCTAATCTGGTCCTACATGTGTTAGTGCCAACAATCAAATCTTGATTCGCTTAAGATATAGTCAAGATAGGAGCAATTGTCAATAACCTCTTTAACTCCTTAAAAGACACTTCACACTTACTTGTCCACACAAACTTCTCATTCTTCCTGGTCAACCTGTCATGAGTTGTAATGATTCGCCTTTTCGAGCATCTAAAGTCCCCGAATACATCCACGGTATACAAATGCCGAACATCCAATTGCCAAAAAAAATTGTTAGGGTAAAATAAAATGAAAAGAATAGAGAATAGGGAAATCACAATCTCAAAATGGAATTGTAACGACCCGCAAAATTTTAATGGTTTTATTTATGTATTTAATTGAATTTTGGAGAAATTTTAAATAGTAAAATTTGAAATTAAATTTTATATTTGGAATACGTATATTTAAATATAGAAAATGGTAAATTTTCATCTGATCTTATAGAAGTTTATTTCATTGTGAAATTATATTGAATCAAGTCAGTTAATAATTGTTGATAATAAAATATTTTCTAAACCTGAATATTTTATATAGAAAAATTCTAAATCATCTTCTGACTGAGACGTCATTTTTCGTTTTTCCAAATTCGGACTTCTTTACCTCCGTCAATCTTATTTTACTGCGTTTTTGCTGCATTTTCCGCTAGTAGAAAATTCGAATTTTTATAATTCAATCGTACCACTGATATCTGTATACAGTTTTGATCGACTCGCGGCGCTGATCTCTACGGTATATTTATTTATGTATTTTGAGTCAGGTACGCGACGGAAACAATAAATTGTTCATGTAACGGCACCTTTAAATTTTGACCGTTAACTTTGCTTTGCTTTTAAAACTTCAGCGTGCAGCCCACACAGTATAATAAATTGCTTTAATAACTCCTGAATCAATGTGTAGCTGTTACTTTTATATTTTTGGGAATTTAAGGGAAAAATTACTATTTTCTGACCTTTCCTTTCGGACCATTCACTGTTTGAAACGGTTAAAAAATTCCCTTAATAACCATTCACTGTCGTTTATTTATTTATTCACTTGTAGCTTTCCTCCCCCTATCCAATTTTATTTTCTTTCTTCCTCTCCTGTTCTACAACTACTCATCTAATGTCCACAACCATGAATTCCTCATTTTTTTGCACGCGAAAAACAACTCCACCTCACCCAAATTCTGACGACCACCACCGCATGCCTAGCAGCCTACCATCGCCTCTGCCCAAACAACCGGACCCCCTCATCTCCGCCGCACTAATGCCCAGTGACCGGGCTCTGCCTCCATGCCTCCCACCAACCTTTGCCTGAGCTCCACTTCCTAGCCCGAGGCAACCACCGACCACCACCCGAAACCATCAAACGTCCCTTTTCCCTTTCCTTGATCCACTCGCCCATGCCTGACAACCTACTGCACGACACACCGTCGAAGCCTTCCCATCTCGTCACTGTGCAATAGCCCTCTTCCTCGCCTTACCTATCTTCGCCCATGCCCTGCCTGTCGTGCGAGCATCACACTTGCCGATATTTTTCCCCTTGTCTGCCTCTCTGATGATATATGAAGTAAGTATATATGCATAATTTTGTGTACTTTGTAGATATAAATACCAGGCTTCTCTTCCTCTGTATGCAAATTATAAATTGTTATTATATATATGATGATCTATTTATATAAGATTTATACATATAGTTTGAAGTATGCAATTATGTTTTATACGTGTAGTATATACAGTTAATGTTACGTAAACTATTTATATATATAAACAGTGTTAGCCGTTGTATAGGTATATTTGAAGTTGTATATCAATATTCAGTTTATATAATAAAACAAGTAAGTCTGTATATACAGATGTTTGCAAATATCCATGTTTGGTTATAAATATATTGAAATTTTGATTTTTAAATTATATATAGATTTTCGAATAAAAGTTTGTTCTAGCACAGGTAGTAAAGTGTTTTAAACTATAGGTGCTTATAAATACACTGTGTGATTTCCATTAAATTTATATTTTTATAGTTATATATGTTAGATTTATATAAACTTTTATACATCAGTTTACCAAATTTAAAACCTTGCAATATATGTATTTCGCATGTTATACTATATATATATATATATATATATATGTTCATACATTTTATGTTTTCATCTTAAAAGTTTATACAAAATTTATTTATGGGTATACTGTTGTACTTATTTTACTGTATATATTTTATAAAATGGTTTTTATGTCGGGTTATATATACATTTTATACATTGTTTATTTATAAATTTTATAATATTACAGTATACGTCAATTTTATATATATTAATTTATGCGGTACATATTTGACAGTTTTATCAAAGCTATATTTTGTACCAGTAGATATATTCGAACGTTATATATGTTCATTCAGACTAAACTTTGATTTATTTAAAAGGTGGTTTATATAAGTAAATTTTCTACAGTTTATATTTGTAAGTATAACAATACGAAAATCAATATATATAAGAAGTATAAGACGTATAACTTTGTATATGTGTAGATTAGTGTAAATTTATACATGCTATATTATTTTACATAAAATAACAGGACCATTATATTAGTATTAGAGTTGCTGCATAGTTATACTAGGATGCATTATACATATATCTATATTGCAGTTGTATACATTAATGTAGATATTAAAAGTTGTATATGTTAAGGATATAGGTATCATATAGGTATTAATTTTCCTTTTATTCTATTTTTATATTAAGTTGCATGGGTTTTTGGTATATAGGTTATAAAAGTGAAGTTTGGTTGATTTGTATATTGATGTATGTTACAAGTAATTTCTAAAAAAAGTTAATATTTGGTCTGCATATACACATTTTAATGTATACGCATTTCATACTGGTTTTTTTTTTAACAATGGGTAGGTACTGTGTGTTTGCATATAGGTTATGTATAATTGTATTTTATATTGTATGTGTACATTATTTTATTTATAGCTTGTCAGTTTGTAAGATTTTCAAACAATTTTCTATCGTGTTTTGATATATGAGTGTAGGTTAGCTCGCATGTATATTAAGTTGGATAAGTTTTGAAGTACAAATATGTTAGTTGATTTTATACCCGTCTTTTTGTTTTAGAAGTTGTATTATACAAGAGCTATATATATATATATATATTAGTATATAAACCCATATTTGATATGTTTACAGTATACAAGTTTGATAATGTAAGTTATATGTATTAAAATTAAGCAAGATTTTTATAAATTTGTTTCAAATATAAATGCTAAAGACATAACAAGGATGTAAGTATTTTGTATTTTTAATAATAAGTATATGTATATATATTTAATTTAATATATTTTGGATTTAGAATATGACTCTATATACAGTTATATATGGTTATATGTACATAAGCTCACTGATACCATTTATCTTCATCGATCTAGTTTTAATTTAAATCCGTCTATTCCTATTTATCAGCTTGTCCGTCAAATTCGTTCCAATCTAGCTTTGCTTTGAAATTCATGCTTGGATCCGTAACTCAATTCATCGCCTATCCTTTCTAGCCTCGAAATGTGAGCAATCACTTACGATTAACGTTCTTGTATTTTATTAAATTTAATTTCAATTGAAACGACAATTGAAATATGATGTTATAGTTATTTAAATTGTTATATATGTTATTATCTGTAACTGTTCACTTGTGGGATATGACACCATATCATGTTGTTTATATTTTATTTAAATTATTGATGATATATTCCTATTATTATTTTATTATCTACTATCAATCTGCAAGTTCCCTGCTAATATAGAATTCACTATGGGTTGAAATGATACATACCCGAATGGACTTTAGAATAGGAGAAAACGTTATGGGTTGAAATGATAAACCCAAGCGATTTTTATTTGTACTGTATTGGGATTACGGGTCGAAATGATATCTACCCGTACATATATATCTAATTACGGATTGAAATGATAAATATCCATATCACTTAACCATATGATAGAAGTATATGCAAATGTCGTTGGTCCATATATAAATATTTCGAAAATAATATCTATGGTTTTAGGAAAGGACTATAGGGTTTTATTTAATATTGGAAATATTTTATATAAATATGTTTAATGTAAAGTAGATTTAATAGTAAACTTTAATTTAGTAAAGTTTGACACAATTAATTGAATATGTTAAGTATTGTATTTTAAAATAAATTTCCAATGATTTGTATATGTTAAGGAAGATAAAGTTGAATTGATTGGAATGGTATTAATTAAGAATTTTGTTTGATTAAATCAATTCGAAACTTATTGAATTTGAAAACTTAAAATATAGTTCATAACATGACTTTGATTTTAGTGATTTAATGAATATACGCGTTTAAAGAAATTGAAGGCAAATATAATGAATGGTAATATAAGGCTATATAAATAATATTGAGTGGATATTTCATGAATCAATAATAATGAAGTTAAATCAAGATCTATATGAAACTGTTGGGTTTAGTTTGGAATGTTGAGTATTAAAGCTTTAAAAATACGAGGACTTAAATAGTTAAATCGTGATTCAGATCTGTATTTGAAATTGATATAATTTGAATTTGTTATTTAGAAGACTAAATTGAATGGAAATTGAAAATTTGTGATTGAATTTAATTTGAACGAGAAAGTCGAGTTGATTTTTAAGTGATCGGTGAAACTTGAGGAAATCATAAATACTTTACTTCCTAATTTATTCAATGCATTTATATACTATTTTGGAAAATAGATATATTTGAAGTGAAAATGATATTTTAGGTTTGAAATATAAATTAATTTGAAAGGACCACGGCTTTATAATGTATATTTCTACATGGTAGATTAGCTCCACGGATCCTTAGAGGAAGGTTATCCCAAACATCCTTTAAGTTACTTGTATTTCAGTTGATATTTCACTTGAGTTGGATTTATAAATATAAGAATGTTAATCCTGACTCGAGTGTTTTGTGTTTTGCTTTATGCTCGGGTCAGACTGAGTGATACAACATTTGAGACTCATCTTCGAAGTTGGAGCTTTGCTTGAAGATCCATCCATCTATCCTTTCAGTCATCCAGTTTATTGGTTCAGAGAAGTCATCTGCTCGTACCGGAGACTTCACTGTATTTGAGATATTCTGATGTACTTTATTTCTAACTCTAATATTTGTATAGTAGCTTAACGAACTACTATTTATTTATTCCGCTGCGTATTATTGTATTACTTTTTGTCTGTGATTCTATGATTGATTTATTTACTGTATATGCTGAGTTTGCATAATATAAATTAACATTCTGATATTTTGAGCAATTCAAGTCCGACATGTGCGGATGCAAATGGTTGAAAATAGCAGGTCGTTACAGGAATCGAAAATATATAATAAAACAAAGACAATAAAAACTATCACTCCAAAATATATAATACATCGGAGTTAAAAACAAACCTTATCAGCTGGACATTTATAAAATTTTGGCCTTACATGCTGATAGGTATATCATATAATACAGCGGAAAATATAACACCACGATGGGTGCACATCCAACTCTTCTCCAATAACCCCGCGAGAAGCTAACGTCTCCAACGTCTTCTATTTCTCAATCATGGTTAGCACTCCATTATGTTGCCTTCTACTTAAAGTATCGATAACCTTGTTCCCCTTTCCCAACACATACTCAATGTCAAAGTCGTATGTCGCCATGAACCCCAACTATCTCTATTGTCTCATCTTAAACTCCTTCTGTGAGAAAATACATAAGGGACTTATATAGTCCATGTACAACTTGAATGTTCTCCTAAGATAATGTCTTTAAATCTTTAGGGAAAACCCAGTATTCCAACTCCAAATCGTAAGTCGGCTGATATCTGCTTCATGCGGTCTCAATTGCATAGATGTGTAAGCTATCACCCTTCCCTTCTGCATTAAAACTGCTCCTAATCTGGTCCTACATGTGTCGGTATCAACAATCAAATCTTGATTCGCTTAAGATATAGTCAACATAGGAGAAATTGTCAATAACCTCTTTAAATCCTTAAAAGACCCTTCACACTTACTTGTGCACACAAACTTCTCATTCTTCCTGGTCAACCTGTCATAAGTTGTAACAATCCGCATTTTCGACCATCGAATGTTGTCCCCGAATACATGCACGGTATTCAAATGTCGAACATCCAATCGCCAGGAAGGCAGATTGTTAGGGTAAAATAAAAGAAAATGAACAGATAATAGGGAAATCAGAATCTCACAGCGGAATCGGCGATATATAATATAACAAAGACAATAAAAACTATCGCTCCAAAACACAAGGTACATCGGAGTTAAAAACAAACTATATCAGCTCTACATTTATAAAATTTTGACTTTACAATTGCTGATGGGTATACCATATAATACAGCTGAAAATAAGACACTACAATAGGTGCACATCCAGCTCTTTTTCAATAACCCCACGAGAAGCTAATATCTCCAACGTCTTGTATTTCTCAATCATGGCTAGCACTCCATTTTGTTGCTTTCTACTTAAAGTATCAGTAACTTTGTTCCATTTTCCTAACACATACTCAATGTCAAAGTCGTATGTCACCAAGAACCCCAACCATCTCTATTGTCTCATCTTAAACCTCTTTTGTGAGAAAATACATATGAGACTTATAGTCCTTATACAACTCGAATGTTCTCCTAATAGATATTGTCTTTAAATCTTTAGTGCAAAACCAACATTTCCAACTCCAAATCGTAAGTCGGCTGATATCTACTTCATGCGGTCTCAATTGCATAGACGCATAAACTATCACCCTTCCCTTCTGCATCAAAACTGCTCCTAATCAAGTCCTTCATGTGTTAGTATCAACAATCGAATCTTCATTCGCTTAAGATATAGTCAAGGTAGGGGCAATTATCAATAACCTCTTTAACTCCTTAAAAGACCCTTCACACTTACTTGTCCACACAAACTTCTCATTCTTCCCAGTCAACCTATTATGAGTTACAACGACCCGTCTTTTCGACCATCGAAAGTTGTCCCCGAATACATCCACGGTATTCAAATGTCGAACATCCAATCGCCGGAAAGGCAGATTGTTGTGGTAAAATAAAAGGAAAAAACAGAGAATAGATAAATCAGATCTAACAACGAAATCGACAATATATAATATAACAAAGACGGTAAAAACTATCACTCCAAAATATAGGGTACATCGGAGTTAAAAACAAATCTTATCAGCTGGACATTTATAAAATTCTGAACTTACAATTGTTGATAGGTACCATATAATACAGTGGAAAATAAAGCACTATGATAGGTGCACATCAGCTCTTCTCAAATAACTCCATATTACCAAAGCCAACCTAGGAAAAACTCGGTCTAACCTGAGCATTATAATAAAAAAAACTCTCGAGTCAGTTTGGAAAACCAGCATGAGAAAACTCAAGTAATATGATGAACGTATAAAAATAATATGAGACCACGCCGCTAACGCGAAACGAGTTTTTACCTCATAAGAACAACATCCATAAATGAAGAAATGGAAAACAAATCAAGACATCAATCAAATCAAAAAATAATGATAATAAACAACAGAAACAATCCAAATAAAAGGGTGGGTACTAGTAAAAACAAATCTCATACTGGATGAATGGGCATAAATAATATCTAATCCCAAACTTGAAAGAATGGTCACAAATAATTAAACATAGAGAAGAGCACAAGACAATTCTCCATGCAATTAAAGAAACGATTCAAAGATTTGAATTAACGACAAGGGAAATAGATTTCCAACAATGACTACGAGGGTGCGCCCCCCTTATTGAAAGCATGCCTCTAGAAATATACTTGAGAACTCCGATGGATGTCCGAAATCTCCAACCGGACCCAGCCAACTGTTACCAAGTATTCGAGTATTTCACATCTCAATGCACAACATCGAATCCTATCTAGAATGGATGTGAAAATACCCTAATGGGAGAAACTCCATATATCTTGGCCCCCCTCGGTCTTTGGGTTTAGTTATTTCCGACAAAGAATAACAAGGTTCAAATGAGCAGCACATCATCTTAGAGTGAAATATAAAAAACGTAAGCAGAATCAAAGTCGATATTCGATAAGTCAACTATCGGAAATGATAAGATGGTTGTTTTCTCTTACGCTTGATTCTCACATCACAATACTTTTAAAGACACTTTAAAAACACTCTTTAAAATATTCTTTTTAATGGCGCAAATTATATTTTCTACGTGTATTAAAACCAAGGTCATAACAAATGTCAAAACATTATTTATTTACCCAAAACAATTTACACTTAGCTTTATTTGAAACAATTCTATTTAAAAGATCTCCTTGTTTATAAACTATTATTTAAAAAATTTAAAACAATACCTATTATCCCATAAAATAATAAATCAAATTTACATTATTTTTATGAATCAAAACAAATGTTAATTTATCTCGAAGAAAACAAATCAAATTTAATTTTTTTTATAAATTTAACCCAACATTAATTATCCCGGATGATATGAAATCAAATTTATAATCTCTTTTAATAATCGATCAATTATCTTTGTTTAAATGGTTAATTATTTCTAAAACACTTTGATTTAATCAGTAAATTAACTTTTAAACCTTACTAGATCAATTCATTAACTTTAATACACTAAATCGGTTAATTAAGTTTAAAATACTTTTATTAAATCAATTAATTTACTTTAAACTATTTTATTAAAATAATTAATTAACTTTTAAAATACCATTAATTAAAAATATTAACTAAATTCAAATATTATTAGTTAAAATGATAAATTACAGTCAAACATCTTTAATTAAAACAATTAACCAAATTTAAAACATCATTAATAAACTCAAATATCATTATCTAAAATAGTTAATTACTTTTAAACATCATTGCTCATAATAATTTATTAAAGCTCAAATATCACTAATTAAAATGATTAATAAATTTTAAACATCATTAATTTAAAACAATTTATTAAATTCAAATAATCATTAATCAAAATGATTAATTAAATTAAAATATCATTAATGAAAAATGATTAATAAATTTTAAACATCTAATTTTGTGAGAATGCAAGCTTAAGTTCAACATACACAAAGTGTTTAGGAGATAATATTTAATAATTGACGATATAGCAAAAATTGCTATAACGACAACTAAGCAATTTAAATAAAATATCATGATTAATTAACAATAAACATGAATATAAGGAGCATAATAAAATAATTAAAAATCATTGGTGAGAAACCTCTTAGGGTCTCTCTATAAATATTCCCTGCAAAACAATGGTTACGGACAACATATATAATCATATGGTTTCACAGTAATTAAGTTAATATGCATCTATTTTCTAAAATGGGATTTTCGATCAAAAAAAAAATCTAACAACAACAAGATCTAAAATAAATTTATGGCATCACGGATATTATATAGCTGTTTGCACAAAAAATGGACAAACACCTCCAAGACATATGTTTTAGTTGATTTTATGTTGTTCTTAGTGATTTGGGTGATTTATGCAAATACGTAAAAAGCAGGGACTAAACTGTAAAAGACACACAGATTTATAGTGGTTTGGCCAGAATGTGCCTACGTCCACTTTATATGTTATTCTCCTTTATTGTTCGGATTACAAGTACAAAGCTTTGATTACATGTGTATGAAAGTTCTTTGAAAATTCTGTCCGTGCTTGAGCTCTCAAACTTGTCTGCCATTGTTGTACCCCTACCCCTCTATTTATAGAGTGAGGCTGAGGGTAGGGGTCTTGGATGTATATAGCTGCTGGTGGGCCTGGGCTGACGTGATCTGGCCTGACAATCTTGGTTCGGTAGTGCTTTGGCTCGGTGGTGTCTTCTTTGCCTTGATTCGGTAGTGCCTTCTTCGTCTTGATTCGGTAGTGCCTTCTTTGCCCTGATTCGGTAGTCCCTTCTTTGCCTTGATTCGGTAGTGCCTTCTTTGCCTTGATTCGGTAGTGCCTTCTTGGCCTTGATTCGGTAGCATTGGACCGGTGGTGGTTGGAGGAGTTTTGGTTCGGTAGTCTTTGGAGTGGTTTTGGTTCGGTAGTGGGTTGGTTAGTGGATTGGTGTGGTCGGTCTGGTGGTTCCTTCGTTGGTTGATTCGGCAGTGCCTTCGTTGGTCCGGTGGTGGGTTGGTTCGGTGGAAACATGCCCAGCATTTGCCCCCGAAAATGGGGCATATGTACGCATATGTCGTGCTTTGTTTATCTCAACTTGGACACCCTCATTCGGCCCGAGTGCCGAACCGGTTAGTCCGGTCCTCCTACGTTGCCTATAAGTATGGGCTATATGCCTTTGTCGTCCTTCATCGTTTGAAATAGCCGAATCAATCAAGTTTCGAACCAGATTCGACTGCCGGATCAGGTGAGGTTTTCCTCTGCCGAATAAATTTTATGGTTGAACTACCGAATGAGTTTGGGGAGTGTGATTGCCGAATGGGCTTCTGCCTCGAACTACCGAATGAGTTTTTATGTTTTGAATTATGAATGAGATTCCAGGCCGTAGGTACTTGTTTATCTACATCCCTTGTTCTAACGACGTGTTTTTTCGTGTTGCAGATAATGTCTCATAAAGTAGAAACTCGTTCTGACATGAAGAAATCCAAGGACAAAGGGGAGTCCCCCACAGTGCCCCCAGTTCAGTCAGAGCCAAAACGACATGGACCATCCCCGAGATTATTAGTAGATTGATACGGTCCTCAGGAGCTCTTGATCTCACCACCTAACTGCTTTCCCATCTCCCTCAAAGACGAGCAGCTTGACGCTATATCTAGATCATTTGGGATTGAGAGAGCGCGTATGATGTTACCAGGGAAAGGAGTGATGCCGTATAACCCCCTTGAAGGATATTTTGCTTATAGTAGGTATCACTGCATGTGCGGGGCCATTCCTCCGATCAACGCTTGGATCGTCAGCTTCATCACATACTTGAAGGTGGCCCATTTCCAGCTTCAGCCCAACTCCTATGCCATCTTGGTGAACCTGTTTATTATTTTCCAGAGAAAGTACGGGCGTCCCCACACCAACCGGGAAATTCAGCACCTGTACAACTTGAGAGGCTACAAGAAGGGGTCCCCATATATTAGCTTAGAATCGGCCGTGTCTTTCAAGCCGGTCCTGGACTTATATTCAAAATTTAGCATGTTCAAGAAGGAATGGTTCTTTGTCAGAGATGACTCTGTTTCTTTCCACCGCTTCACCTCTGGCTGTAAGTTGACTCTTATTTATAATTTCCGTTCTGACTGCAATGCTCCTCCTTATGTGCTTTGTTTCTTGCTAGCGACAGGTGGCTTTGCGGTTGTAGAGAATGATCGTTTGGTTCGGATGGCTGGGGAAATAGAAGCCATCCCGGGAAAGGAGAGGGCAGCTTCTTATTTGATCAGGAATGCCACTCTTTTGGAGCACAACTTGATTCTGCCATGCCAGTCTGTGGTCAAGCAAAGAGACACAGCTGAGGAGAGGGCCGCCAAAGCTAAAGGAGGGGCTACGGCGAAGAGCGGCAAAAAGGAGACCCTTCTCGAAACATCCAATTGCCAGGGGGAAGAAACTTAAGAAGTCTGATGGACCCTGCCCCAGCACATGCCTAGCTTTCCCGGAGGAGGAAGATGTGGAGGTGGAAGGAGGCGAGGATGAAGGAGGTTAGGCGGAGAGTGGAAGTGGCGAAGAAGGTGATGGTGATGGTCATAGCGGAGATGGTGGCGACAGACAGAGTGGTGATGGCACTGGGGCTTTGTCTTCTGAGCAAGTAGGTGTGATCCAGGAGTGGACAGATGACGCCTTTCGCCTAGCTTTTGAAGGGTTGGAGGAAGGATCGGCTTTGGTGGAGAAGCCCAAAAAAGCTTACAAGGCCGGCGCCGATTCATCTTCTAAGAGCGCTCCAGCTAAGGCAATTCCTGCGATTCAAGGTGAATTTTTGACTCCTGCCGACTCCATTTATGATAAAGATTTAGGAATATTTTATGGTCAGCTCCCATCCTGAAAGGAGATCCAGGACTTATTGCAATATCCTACTCCTCCCAAGGTTTGTATAACAAAAGCGGCTCTTTACTCTTCTTAACTTGATATATTTCTTGAATTATAGCTTAATGTATGCTTGTAACACTTGGTTTCTATCACAGAAGCGGGTAAGGTGGCAAAGACATCAGATGTTCGGCACCGCCTTGAATAATACAAACTTCTCAAGGCTTCTACCAAACCAAAGCCTCCGACTACCCGCCCTGGAGACGTAGTCAGCTACCATCCACTTCTTGGAGTTATCGAAGAGGATATCCAAAGGAAGAAGAGGAGTCATTCCTTGTTTGAACCCTCACCTGGTCCTCAATCCCCAACTCAGCCTCTTCGGGATACCACGAAGAAGAGTACTGAATTTATTCCTCCTCCGCACCCATCTGACAATCCTACCGTTACATGAATAGGCCATCCCGGCTTGGCTCGTAATCCGTTTGCAGGTCATCCGGATCTGGATCCGGGTTCTTGTGATATTACCTTTGATGAGGCTACCTGTGAGCACCTTCTTCCCCGTAATCCTATGGTAAGAGTATTGGATGAACTAAGTCCCGGGACCTTGATTTGCTTACCACTCGGGTCGTAACTTTAGGGACGAAACTAAGGCAAACATTGACCAGATCGCTGAGGAAACCAGGAAGCTAATGGGGCATCATGCCCGACTGGTCAAGGCTGGGGAATAAATCGGGAGTGCTAATATCCGATTGCGGTTAATGGTTTCCGACCAGGCCAAACAACTCGCTGATCAGGCCATTCAGATCTCTCAACATGAGGCCGCTTCTAGGCAGTTAAAGAAAACCATGGAAGAGGCCAACAGGGCAGAGTTACGGAAAATGGAGGCTGTTTGTAAGGAACGGGTTGACATGGCTATTGCAATGGTGGATGAGGTTCGGAAAGCGGATCTTGAGCGGGTACAGGAGTTATCCGAGAAACTTGAAGCCGCAGAGCTTGCTCAAACCAAGCTGAAGGAGGAGATGGAGGCGATGAGGAAATCCTTTCAGACGGGATGGCTTCTGAGGACCGAATAAGGGAGTTCGAGGAGAATGAGGGGATAATGGATGAGATGCTTCCGGATATATACTTTTGCACTTGGAAACAGGGTAACTTATCTTCGATGGATGATTATCCCCGAGTCACGGTCAGGATTTATCTCAGGGCCATGGAGGAGGCTAAGGCCGATGCAGATAAGGAGGGTGGCGTGGCCTTTAGAATGGATGTGGTTACGGCTCAATTCACCATGGAGGAGAAAGTGGCGGCGAAGGAGGGTATGCGGCTGCTTACCGATGAGGAGGTAGGTGTGCAATTAGAGGATGATGATCAAGGAGCAAATGCTGGCAAGTCTTCCCTGTTAGCTTTTCGTAACTTGATCGCTTATTGTTTATTTAACGGATTCTTCTCTAGAATTGGATAGGCGGGACCTCTGAAGCACCAACTACCTCTGGTCAACATGATGAGAGTTCCGATCCTGCGGTTAAGTAGATCTCGGAGGGCCAGTGGGGTAGAGGTGAAGCTCCGATGCAGCCGACTCCTTGACTTGATTTGGGCATCTTTTGGCTTACTTGACATCGATGTCTATGGTAGTCTCAAAACATTAATGTAACTTTTAGGCTATAATTATGTTATTCGTAACGAACGACTTTATTCTTAGCATGTAATTTTTAACTTAAGTTGATTCTGTCATATTTGAATGCTATCGTTATTTTGGTGTGTTGCATAAGAAATATAGCTGTGCATATTCCCGTGATTCAATTGTGTTTGATGTCAAGTCTTGCTTAAAATATAATTTCATATCTTGCAATGTTAGTGTGATGTGCGAATAAATTATAGCTACGTATTCATATGCAAAAGAAGAATGTACCGCCCTTTATGTTTTAGTCGTAGATGGTTGCTTTGAACGTCTTGTAGGAATGCAGCTGAGTGACCTGTCATCCAGTTTTGAGTTCCTATTCCCATTAGCGAGCGTCTCCTATTTTGTGTCCTGTACTTTAGGGGTCGTTATAGAGGATAGGGGGAAAGTTTTTAAACAAAATTGAAATATAAGAAATAGTAAAACTTCCAATCACGGAAGGCCTTCGATGTGCTTAAGTTCGTGGAAAACGGGTTTTGTAGTCACTTTCCCTAGCTATGGGTCTTGGAGACATTTGTCACCCATCTTACTCCTCCGCGGGGAGTTTTCTTTTTTACCACAGCCATACTTAAGACACTCGGAGCCGAGATCACGCACGGTAACTACCCGGGACATTATGGCTCGTTATCGTGGGTATTATTCAATTTACCGTGGCCGGCTATCGTGGGTGTCGATCGTCAACTGTGAACTACCCCTGGCTGGCCACACCCTATGTTGGAGCTTAAAGTTGGTTCACGGTTGCCGGCGAGCCGAACGCCGTAATGAGCTGCCTAGGCTATGGTTGGCCTACTCGGTGGCTTATAATCGGCTCATTACAGTTGGCTTTAAGGGACGTCGCGAGCAATGAGTTAACCCGCAGCAGAGGGATGCTGGAGCAAAAGTGTCTCATTGGCGAGGGCATAGATTCGTATAGTACCTATTAGGTCTTGTCCAGGTGAAGTTGCGCTGTGATGTGTCTTGAATGGAAATGTTGTTTACACAGGATTTTGTTCAACAGAAAAGGATAAAGCTCAACAAGCAGCCAAGATATAAAGGAACAAGTTAAAAAAGAGACAAGTTTTCAAAGTGGTTCGGCACGAAAATGCCTACGTCCACTGACTCTCTTTGTTAATTCACTTCATATGGGCAGTACAAGTTAAGAAAAGTATCGACGAAGGTGTTGGATGTTCCATGCCCTTTGGAACACCTCTCCGTCCACTGTTGACGAAATATAAGCTCCGTTGTGGAGATCTTTATGAATTACATATGGTCCATCCCAGATTGGATGCAGTGCAACGGGGCGTGGGAAAATTCGCTTGAGGACAAGACCTCCTTCTTGTAAGCTACGATGCTTGACTTTGGAGTTGTATTGTGCTGCCACTTTCTGCTTGTGAGCTGCTACTTTGAGTGTTGCATCGTTTCTTCTCTCTTCAATTAGATCTAAAGACATGTGAAGGAGTTCTTCGTTCTCTTCTAGGTTATAGTGGATCCTACGGTGGGAAGGCACTACAGTTTCGACTGGGAGCATGGCCTCCGATCCGTATGCCAAAGAGGAAGGAGTATGCCCTGTTGTTCTGAAAGATGTGCGGTAGGCCCAAAGTGCCATAGGAAGTTCATCCACCCAAGAGCCTTTCGATTTCTCAAGCTTCTTTTTTATTAGAGTTTTGAGAATTTTGTTGACAGCTTCGACTTGTCTGCTTGCCAAGGGGTAAGCCACAAATGAGAAGCTTTTGTGAATTCCGTACTTTTGGCACCAGTCGGCAAACTCCTCGCTGTCAAACTGAAGTCCATTGTCCGATATGATTTTGAGTGGAACCCCGTACCTGCGTAGAACATTTTTGATCAGGAAGTTAATAACTTTTGCCGAGGATATTTTATTTAGAGGTTCCGCTTCCACCCATTTGTTGAAATAGTCGACTGCCACTATAGCATATTTGGCTCCGCCTCGGCCCACCGGTAGTTCGCCAATCAAGTCAATTCCCCATACTGCAAAAGGCCAAGGGCTGGTCATTTGAGTAATCTCATTTGTTGGTAGTCGAGGAATCGTGGCAAATTTCTGACATCTTTCACATTTTTTAACGAAGTCTAAGGCGTCTTTGTTTAAGGCGGGCCAGAAATATCCATATCGGAGTATTTTCTTTGCCAGAGTCTGTCCTCCAGTGTGATCTCTGCAGCTTCCTTGATGGATGTTGGATAAGATTTCCTTAGCTTCCCTTCCAGCGACACACCTTAATAAGGGGTTAGAGAAGCCACGCCGATAAAGGATGCCGTCTTGTATTGTGTAGCGAGAAGCTTTCCTCAAGATTTTCCTAACTTCGTTACGCTCACTGGGCAGTGTGCCATCTTGTAAGAACTTTTGGATGGGAGTCATCCAAGTATCCTCCTCGATTGCAGCTACCAGATTCACTTGCTCGAAACTCGGGGTTAGTTGCTTTGAGATGGCTCCTGTTCCTGAAATGGTACCGTCTTTCATGCTAGCTTGCTTTGCCAGCTCGTCGGCCTCTTGGTTCTCTTCTCGAGGGATGAGTTTGATTAAATAGTGATCCAATTGATCGAGTAGCAGCTTGGTCTTCTTTAGATATGCTGTGATGCGTTCTTCTCGAGTCTGAAATTCTCCTAGTATTTGGTTTACAATAAGTTGGAAATCACTATGAAGACATAAAGAAGTAACTCCAATCTCTAAGGCAAGTTCTAATCCAGCTATTACTGCTTCGTATTCTGCATCGTTGTTGGTGGCAGCGAATTCCAACCTTAGAGCATAGTGTAGCTTCCTTCCCCTGGGAGTGATTATTACAATACCTGCCCCCGAGCCTTGTTCGTTTGATGCTCCATCCACAAAGAGATTCGACTTAATGTCTTTTGCTATTTTAGATTGCTCCTTACCTTCGTTGGTAGTGAATTCGGCAATGAAATCGGCCATAGCTTGTCCCTTGATGGTGGTGCGAGGATGGTAGGTGATATCATATTGACTCAGTTCAATGCACCATTTAAGTAGTCGTCCAGAAGTGTCGGGTCGATGGAGCACCTGCCTTAGCGATTGATCGGTCAGAACTCTGATGGAATGAGATTGGAAATAGTGTCGTAGTTTCCTTGACGTGATTAGTAAACAGTATGCTAGCTTCTCGAGTTTAGGATATCTGGCTTCTGCCCCCGTTAACCTCTTGCTTATAAAGTATACTGGCCGTTGCGCGCGGTTGTCTTCTCTCACCAAAGCGGCGCTTAGAGGATGAGATGACACAGCAAGGTATAGGTATAGCTCTTCGCCTTCGTTTGGAGTTGAGAGTACTGGTGGTCTCTGGAGGTGTTTTATTAGGTTAAGGAAGGCTGTTAAGCATTCGTCAGTCCATTCGAACTTTCCTTTGTCTTTCTTTAGAGCCTCGAAGAAGGGGACGCTCTTGTCAGTCGCTTTAGAGATGAATCTGCTTAGGGCGGCCACTTTCCCATTTAGACTTTGCATTTCTTTTCGAGTGGAAGGTATCTTGATATCTTTCAGAGCTCAGACTTGTTCGAGGTTTGCTTCAATTCCTCTGGCATGGACGATGAATCCCAAGAACTTTCCTAACGATACTACGAATGAGCACTTTAGAGGATTCATCTTCATTCTATATTGGCGAAGTACTTGAAACATCTCGCCCAGGTGGCTTACGGATCGTTGGCTTTCCTCGATTTTACTAGCATGTCATCCACATAAACCTCCATAGTTCGTCCTATCAGTTCTACAAACATCTTGTTGGCAAGTCGCTGATAGGTAGCTCCGGTGTTCTTAAGTCCAAAAGGCATTACTCTATAGCAGTACAATCCCCGGTCAGTGATGAAACTAGTGTGGTATTGATCGGGGGAGTGCATAGTAATTTGGTTATATCCTGAGTATGCGTCCATAACAGATAAGAGTTCATGTCCGGCTGTGCTGTCCACCAGCTTATCGATTCGGGAGAGTGGAAAACAGTCCTTCGGGCAAGCGTCATTTTGGTTGGAGAAGTCAATGCATGTTCTCCACTTACCATTAGCCTTCTTTACTAGTACCCGGGTTAGCGATCCTCTCTGGGTAGATGGCTTCTCGTATGAAGTTATTGGCAAGTAGGTTCTTTACTTCTTCATCAAGGGCCGCTGATCATTCTGTCCGCATACTTCTCTTTTTCTGCTTTACTGGCGCCTTGGTAGGATCCATGTTTAGAACGTGGCATGCCACGTCTAGGGAGATTCCAGTCATGTCAGCGTGCGTCATGCAAATACATCCAAGTTGTGGCGGAGAAAATCAATGAGTTGGTCCCTCAATTCTGCTCTTAGCTGAGATCCGATTTTCAACAGTCTACTCGAGTCATGTTTGTATACAGATATAAAATCCATAGCCTGTGCAGGCTCGGTGGTGGCCTCCCCCTCTTCGTCCCTGGGGTATAGACCATTTAAAGGATCACTTGTATATCGAAGAGGAGGGGCTTTCTTTAGTTGCTATGCTTTCGAGTTTTTCATGCAGAGAGCAGTCTCTGCATTCTTCCCTCTATCCTTCCTGCGATTATTGCGAAGTTCAGTTACATAGCAATCTCGAGCGGCGTCTTGATCTCCCTCTACTTCTCCTAGTCCATTGTCTGTTGGAAATTTCATCTTCAGGCACCACGGGGCCAAGACAATTTGGAAGTCAGACAAGGCTGGTCTTCGTAAAAAGGCATTGAAGGCCGAGTGGTTATCTATCAGCATAAATTTTTGTTTCCGCACAACGGAGCGGGGGTGAATTCCTATTTCAACAAAAAGGTCCAATTGCCCGAGGGGCATCTTCGCGTCTCCAGTGAAATCGTGTAGTGGTTTGTTGCGGGGGACACATCCTTCATTGACAGCTTCATTCTGTCGATGGCATGCTTGAATAGGATATTTACTGAGCTTCCACTGTCTACTAGAATTCGAAAATCTTCGGCTGGGCCGAACCGGGCAGTGATGACCATAGGATCCATGTGAGGGTACTGCCTTCCTTCTAGGTCATGCCTATTGAATGTAATGTCATCGTTCTCTTTTCGCTTCGGGTGGCGTTCTTCCGTAACAGAATTAACGTAGCCTTTATTGTTTCTAAGTGACTTTCTGTAGCTTTCCATCTCTGCCCAGCTTCTATCGGCGATGTGTGGTCCTCCCGATATGGTATGGACCACTATCTTCTCTTGACTGGAGACGCTGGTGTTGCGATTTCCCCCTCCTGTTTCCGGGAGGGGTGGCCTTGGGTTTTCGTTGGCCGGAGCTGGGGTTCTGTTCTGACCTTTTACATAGCGTTCCAGTCTCTTTCGTCTGATGTGTTCTTCAATTAAGTCCCGGAGATGATGGAATTCATTGGTATCATGCCCATGAGATTCGTGGAAGCGGCAGAACTTTCCAGACTTAATTGCGTTATCTGATTCCTTCTTGTACGGGGGGGCGTCTGTATTTAACTTCGTCTTGGGTGGCCAGGAAGATGTTTTCGATTGTCTCGTTCAAAGGAGTGTAAGTGTCAAATCTCGGTCCTGGCCGATATAGACGTTTTTCTCCCTTCTTGCCCCCAGCATTGTTTCTAGAGTCATTTCTTCGGACGTCCTTTGCTACAGCGGGTGTGTCGCCATGAGCTGCCTTGGTTTGTTGCCCTGTTCGTCTTTCAGTGGCAGCGTCTTCAAGCCTCATATATCTTCCGGCTTCATGGAAGAAATCGGGTAAGGTAGCTGGTTTTTCTTTCGTTAATCTTCTAGCAAACTTAGTATCCGGATGCACACCACTGCAGAGGGCCACTAAGATAAGTTTCTCATCGGCATCTTGGACTGCGGCCGCTACAGCACTGAATCGGATTAGATATTGCTGCATTGTCTCTCCAGGCTTTTGTTTGATATTAGATAGGGAATATGCGTCCTTGGGTTGTTCCACATGAATGCGGAACTGGCTAATGAACTTTTCTTTCAATATTTCCCATGAGCTGATGGATCCTTGGGGTAGGTGGCAGAACCAGGAGGTAGCTAGATCTGCCAAGAATGGTGGAAAGAATTTGTACAATACTCCTTCTATGGCTCCGCTCATGAGCATATGCTGCGTGTATCTCTGCAAGTGCACAACGGGGTCAGAGATTCCCTTATAAGGTACCATTGCTGGCAATTTCCATTCTCGAGGGGTGATGGCAATTTCGATATTGCGGGTGAAAGGGCTGGTCACCCTAGCGCCAATCCCTCATTCTCTTTGATCCCGTTGGACGCACTCTCTGAACAATCGCGCCATCTTTTCATCCGAATTTGGAGCAGATAGAAATGAGTTTGGTTCTTCTCTACGGGATTGATTCCGTCCAGATGATATGTAGGGGTGGTATCGTCTATCACTCCTAATATTTTCCAATGGCTGTCTCTGGTCTTCTGGGAGCATGCTAGGGTCAGCTACAGTTGGCCCTTGCCTTGATCTTCCCCTGTCGTGTTCTGTTCTGGGACTTCCTCGGGTCCAACTCCGGGCTGGACTCTAGCTCGGCCCCGTTCATTGGTGTTTCCATGGCTAGGGAGCATGACCGGTTCAGCCACAGCCGACCCTTGCCTGGTACCTCCCCCGTCGGGTTTGGTTCCAAATGTTTCCTCGGGTCGGAGTTCGGGCTGAGTTCGGGCTCGGCTGCTATCATTACTGTTTCTGTTGTTAGTTTCTTCGAAGAAGAAAGATCTTCCAGACTGGGACTCATCCCATGATTCAGCGTTGCGGCTGTATTCTTCAGCATCCCTTAAGCGTGACATGAGTCGGTCCACCAAGGCTTCTTGTTGCGATGTGAAGCGGTTAGTTACTTCAGCCACAACTCTTTCTAGATCTACCCTAGTAATTGCTGTCGGTTGTTCAATGGCAGGGGCTATCAGATTTGCCTGATTTCCATTTCGTACCGATGTTGAAATGGGACGGTTCTCTTGATCAGTGATCACTGGATTTGGAACGCTGCTAGTTGCGATGTTCTTTCCTCTGCTAACATCTTTCTTCTGCCTGGGAGGCATGTCTTCCAAGAAATGAAGATGCTGTCGAGAAGAAGGTTAAGTGGGAGAATCTGAAGCTTCTAGCTCGAGTTCTCAATGAAAGCACCAAAAATGTTTGCATAAAAAATGGGCAAACACCTCCAAGACATATGTTTTAGTTGATTTTATATTGTTCTTAGCGATTTAGGTGATTTATCCAAATACGTAAAAAGCAGGGACTAATCTGTAAAAGACATATAGATTTATAGTGGTTCGGCCAGAATGTGCCTACGACCACTTTATATATTATTCTCCTTTATTGTCCGGATTACAAGTACAAAGCTTTGATTACAAGTGTATGAAAGTTGTTTGAAAGTTCTGTCCGTGCTTGAGCTCTCGAACTTGTCTACCATTGTTGTACCCCTACCCCTCTATTTATATAGTGAGGCTTGGGGTAGGGTCTTGGATGTATATAGTTGCTGGTGGGCCTGGGCTGACGTGATCTGGCCTGGCAATCTTGGTTCGATAGTTCTTTGGTTCGGTGGTTTCTTCTTTGCCTTGATTCGGTAGTGCCTTCTTCGACTTGATTCAGTAGTGCCTTCTTTGCCCTGATTCGGTAGTGCCTTCTTTGCCTTGATTCGGTAGTGCCTTCTTTGCCTTGATTCGGTAGTGCCTTCTTGGCCTTGATTCGGTAGCATTGGACCGGTGGTGGTTGGAGGGGTTTTGGTTCGGTAGTCTTTGGAGTGGTTTTGGTTAGATAGTGGGTTGGTTAGTGGATTGGTGTGGTCGGTCCAGTGGTTCCTTCGTTGGTTGATTCGGCAGTGCCTTCGTTGGTCCAGTGGTGGGTTGGTTCGGTAGAAACACGCCCAACAATAGCTAATTTAAAGGTGAGTAAACTCATAGAAATTCTAGTTGTCTCTTAAGCATTCTGGTTTGAACTATTTTATCCCAAAAGTCCATTAATTCAAGTTTTGACCAAACAAATTCAATTGCATAGTTAATGATCCCACAAGTGCAACACTACCAATTGCTTTCGAATCCGACATTACATGACAAGTTATTGTGTTTATAAGATTTGATTAATTGAAACGATTAATTATTTAATTAGATAATCATTAACCTTAATTAGAAAACTAATCCATCTTCCTCCCCAAATCATAACAAAGCCGCCACCTCCTGACACTAGTGCAAAGTAAGAACGTCCATGCTTAAACTACGACATGGAGCTACACTCGTCGATTCTTCAATCCGACCTCCTAGTTTTACTCCTCTCCGCGATCTCCACTTGGCCTACACCATCTCCTCATGCCTGCCGTTCCCAAACGTGACATGACCTGCAGCTTGTTTGACCGACATTTCTGAATGCCTCAATTGATAGAGTTATGCGTATGCCCTTGGAGCAATTATGTAATTTGTTACATATATCTAATTCGTTGACCAATCTTGTTCGAAATAAAGGTATTTTCTTTCTAGTGTATACTTGATATAATGTGGTTGTATTAATTAATCAATTTAATTAGAAGTATATTTAATAGAAAATCCATAAATGATATGTTTTGTGATAGTAGTTACAAAGTGTTGTAACCGTGAGTAATTTATCACAATGAAACAAATATACTATTTTAAATGTTCCTAGTCAAGATGCATCGAGACTGGATATCGATGTGTCCGTTGAGACTAGAGTATGCAACGCTCTCCAAATGTTGGGCAGTGTATTACTCTTGACTGTTGGAGGCACCAAAGGGATACTTATTGATTGTTATTGGATGTTTGCACAAAAAAAGGGGCAAACACCTCCAAGTCGTATGATTTAGTCGATTTCATGTTGTTCTTAGTGATTTGGGTGGTTTATGCAAATATGTAAAAAGCAGGAACTAAGCTATAAAAGACACGCAGATTTATAGTGGTTCGGCCAGAATATGCCTACATCCACTTTATATGTTATTCTCTTTCACTGTTCAGATTACAAGTACAAAGTTTTGATTACAAGTATATGAAAGTTTTTTGAAAGTTTTGTCCGTGCTTGAGCTCTCCAAAAACTGTCCTCCATTGTTGTACCCCTACCCCTCTATTTATAGTGTGAGACTGGGGTAGGGGTCTTGGATGTATATAGCTGCTGGTGGGCCTGGGCTGTCGTGATCTGGCCTGACAATGTTGGTCCGGTAACGCCTTGGTCCGGTGATGGTTGGAGCGTGGATTGGTCCGGTGGTGAGTGGTTCGGTAGGGCCTTGATTCGATAGTGGGAGTAGGTGATCTGGTCCGGTGGTGAGTGGTTCGGTAGGGCCATGATTCGGTAGTGGGAGTAGGTGATCTGGTCCAGTAGTGAGTGGTTCGGTAGAGCCTTGATTTGCTGGTGAGAATATGCCCAATATTTGCCCCCCAAAGTGGGGGCATATGCCTGCATATGTCGCGCTTTGTTTTCCCCCGTTTGGACACTCTCATTCGGCCCAAGTGCCGAACTAGTTGGTACGGTCCTCCTACGCTTGCCTATAAGTGTGGGCTTCATGCCTCTGTCATTCTTTACTGCTTATAATAGCCGAATCAATCATGTCACCGAACCAGATTCGACTGCCGGACCAGGTGAGGCTTTCTTCTGCCAATAAACTTTATGCTTGAACTACCGAATGAGATCGGGGAATATGGGTGCCGAATGGATCCTTTGACTCGGACTACCGAATGAAATTAGGTTGTATGAGTGCCGAATGGATCCTTAGATTCGTACTACCGAATGAAATTTTATGTTTTGAATTATGAATGAGATTCCAGATAGTATGTACTTGCTTATTTATTTCTCTACACTCCCTGTCTAACAATATGTTTTCTCGTGTTGCAGATAATGTCTCATAAAGTAGAAACTCGTTCTGACAAGAAGAAATCCAAGGACAAAGAAGAGTCCTCCATAGTGCCCCTAGTTTAGGTAGAACCAGAACAACATGGACCACCCCCGAGATCGTTAGTAGACGGGTACGGTCCTTAAGAGCTCTTGAACTCACCGCTGACTGCTTTCCCAGCTCCCTCAAAGATGAGCAGCTTGACGCTATATCTAGATCTTTTGGGATCGACAGAGCGCATATGATGTTGCCGGGGAAAGCAGTGATGTCCTATAACCCTCCTGAAGGATATTTCGCTTACAGTAGGTGTCACTGTATGTGCGGACCCATCCCTCCGATCAACACTTGGATAGTTAGGTTTATCACATACTTGAAGGTGGCCCCTTTCCAGCTTCAACCCAACTCCTATGCCATCTTGGTGAGTTTGTTCATTATTTTCTAGCGAAAATACGCCCAATCGGGAGATCCGATACCTGTACAACTTAAGAGGCTACAAGAAGGGGTCTCCCTATATTAGCTTAGAATCGGTCGTGTCTTTCAAGCCAGTCCTAGACTTATATTCAAAATTTAGCATGCTCAAGAAGGAATGGTTATTTGTCAAGGATGACTCTGTTTCTATCCACCGCTTCACCTCTGGCTGTAAGTTGAATTTCATTTATAATTTCCGTTCTGACTGCAATGCTCCTCCTTATATGCTTTATTTCTTGCTAGCGATAGGTGGCTTTGCGGTTGTAGAGAACGATCGTTTGGTTCAGATGGCTGCGGAAATAGAAGTTATTCCGAAAACGATAGGGCGGCTTCTTATTTGATCAGGAACGCTGCTCTTTTGGGGCTCAACTTGATTCTGCCATGCCAGTCTGTGGTTAAGCAAAGAGACACAGCTGAGGAGAAGGCCGCAAAAGCTAAAGGAGGGGCTACGACGAAGAGCAGCAAAAGGAAACCCTTCTCGAAACATCCAATTGCCGGGGGGAAGAAACTTAAGAAGTCTGATGGACCCTCCCCCAGCACATGTCCAGATGTCCCGGAGGAGGAAGATGTTTAGTAGGAAAGAGGCGAGGATGAAGGAGGTGAGGCGGAGAGTGGAAGTGGTGGAGTAGGTGATGGTGATGGTCATAGCGATGATGGTGGCGATGGACAGAGTGGTGATGGCACTGGGACTTTGTCTTCTGAGAAAGCAGGTGTTATCCAGGAGTGGACGGACGACGCTTTCCGCCTAGCTTTTGAAGGGTTGGAGGAACGATCGGCTTTAGTAGAGAAGCCTAAGAAAGCCGACAAGGCCGGGACCGACGCCGATTCATCTTCTAAGAGCGCTTCAGCTAAGGCAATTCCTGCGATTCAAGGTGAATTTTTGACTCCTGCCCACTCCTTTTATGATAAGGATTTAGGAATATTTTATGGTCGGCTCCCGTCTTGGAATGAGATCCAGGACTTATTGCAATATCCTACTCCTCCCCAGGGTTTGTATAACAAAAGCGTCTCTTTACTCTTCTTAACTTGATACATTTCTTGAATTATAGCTCAATGTATGCTTGTAACACTAGGTTTTCATCACAGAAGCAGGTAAGGTGGCCAAGACATCAGATGTTCGACACCGTCTTGAACAATACAAACTTCTCAAGGCTTCTACTAAACCATTTGACTAATCGCCCTGGAGACGTAGTCGGCTACCATCCTATTCTTAGAGTTATCGAAGAGGATATCCAAAAGAAGAAGAGGAGTCGCTCCTTGTTTGAATCTTCACCTGGTCCTCAGCCCCCAACTCAGCCTCTTCAGGATACCATAGAGGAGAATACTGAGTTTATACCTTCTCCGCACCCGTCTGAAAATCCTACCGTTACCTAGATAGATCATCCCGGCTTGGTTCGTAATCCGTTTGCGGGTCATCCGGATCTGGATCCGGGTTCTCGTGATATTACCTTTGATGAGGCTACCAGTGAGCACCTTCTCCCTCGTAATCCTATGGTAAGAGTAATAGATGAAGCTAAGTCCCTGGAACTTGATTTTCTTACCACTCGGGTCGTAACTTTAGGGGACGAAGCTAAGGCAAACATTGACCGGGTTGCTGAGGAAACCAGGAAGCTGATGGGGCATCATGCCCGACTGGTCAAGGCTGGAGAAGAAATCGGGAGTGCTAACATTCGACTGCGGTTAATGGTTTTCGACCAGGCCAAACAACTCGCTGATCAGGCCATTCAGATCTCTCAACATGAGGCCGCTTCTAGGCAATTAAAGAAAACCATGGAAGAGGCCAGCAGGGCAGAGTTACGGAAAATGGAAGCTGTTTGTAAGGAACGGATTGATATGGCTATTGCAACGGTGGATGAGGTTCGGAAAGCGGATCTCGAGCGGGTACAGGAGTTATCCGAGAAACCTGAAGCCGCAAAGCTTGCTCAAACCAAGCTGAAGGAGGAGATGGAGGCGATGAGGAAATCCTTTCAGGCTGACTACTCGTGATACCAATCGGAGAGGGATGCTGCCACTGCAAAGCTGTTGGCTTCTGAGGACGGAATAATGGTGTTCGAGGAGAATAAGGGGATAATGGATGAGATGCTTCATGATATATACATTCGCACTTGGAAACAGGGCAACTTATCTTGGATGGATGATTATCCCCGATTCATGGCCAGGATTTATCTCAGGGCCCTGGAGGAGGCTAAGGCCGATGCAGATAAGGAGGGTGGCGTGGCCTTTAGAATGGACGTGGTTACGACTCAATTCACCAAGGAGGAGAAAGCGGCTGTGAAGGAGGGTATGCGGCTGCTTACAGCTGAGGTGGTAGGTGTGCAGTTAGAGGATGATGATCAAGGAGTAGATGATGGTAAGTCTTCCCTTTTAGCTTTTCGTAACTTGATTGCTTATTGTTTATTTAATGGATTCTTCTCTTGAATTGGACAGGCGGGACCTCTGAAGCACCAACTACCTCTGGTCAACATGCTGAGAGTTCCTATCCTGCGGTTAAGTAGATCTCGGAGGGCCAGTAGGATAGAGGTGAAGCTCCGATGCAGCCAACTCCTTGACTTGATCTGGATATCTTTTGGTTTACTTGACATTGCTGTCTATGGTAGTCCCAAAACATTAATGTAACTTTTACGCTGTAATTTTGTTATTCGTAACGAACGACTTTATTCTTGGCATGTAATTTTTAACTTAAGCTGATTCTGTCATATTTGAATGCTATCGTTATATTGGTGTGTTGCATAAGAAATATAGCTGTGCACATTCCTGTGATTTAATTGTGTTCGATGTCAAGTTCTTGCTTAAAATATAATTTCATATCTTGCAATGTTAGTGTAATGTGCGAATAAATTACAGCTACATATTCATATACAAAAGAAGAAAGTACCGCCCTTCATGTTTTAGTCGTAGACGGTTGCTTTGAATGTCTTGTATGATTGAGCATGGAATGCAGCTGAGTGACCACTCATCCAGTTGTGAGTTCCTATTCCCATTAGCGAGCGTCTCCTATTTTGTGTCCTGTACTTTAGGGATCGTTATAGAGGATAGGAGGAAAGTTTTTAAACGAAATAGGAATATAAGAAATAGTAAAAATTCCAATCACGAAAGGCCTGTGAAGTGCTTAAGTTCGTGGCAAACGAGTTTTGTAGTCACTTTCCCTAGTTGTGGGTCTTGGAGACATTTGTCACCCATCTTACGCCTCCGCGGGGAGTTTCTCTTTTTTACCACAGCCGTACTTGAGACACTCAGAGCCGAGATCGCGGACAGTAACTACCCGGGCCTTTATGGCCCGTAATCGTGGGTATTATTCGATTTACCGTGGCCGGCTAGCGTGGGTGCCTATCGTTAACTGTAAACTACCCCTGGCTGGCCACACCTTATGTTGGGGCTTAAAGTAGGTTCACGGTTGCCGTCGAGCCGAACGCCGTAATGTGCTGCCTCGGCTATAGTCGGCCTTCTCGGTGGCTTATAATCGGCTCATTACAGTTGGCTTTAAGGGCCGATCGCGAGCAATGAGTTAACCCGCGATAGAGGGATGCTGGAGCAAAAGTGTCTCGTTAGCGAGGGCATGGATTCGTATAGTACATGTGAGGTCTTGTCCAGGTGAAGTCGCGTTGTGATGTGTCTTGAATGGAAATGCCATTACACGGGATTTTTTTCAACAGAAACGGATAAAGTTAACAAGTAGCCAAGATATAAAGGAACAAGTTAAAAAAGAGACAAGTTTTTAAAGTGTTTCGGCACGAAAATGCCTATGTCCACTGATTCTCTTTGTTAATTCACTTTATATTGGAAGTACAGGTTAAGAAAAGTATCGACGAAGGTGTTGGATGTTCCATGCCCTCTGGAACACCTCTCCGTCCACTGTTGACAAAATATAAGCTCCATTGTGGAGATCTTTATGAATTACATATGGTCTGTCCCAGATTGGATCTAGTGCACCGGGGCGCGGGAAGATTCACTCGAGGAGAAGATCTCCTTCATGTAAGCTACGATGCTTGACTTTGGAGTTGTATTGCGCTGCCACTTTTTGCTTGTGAGTTGCTGCTTTGAGCGCTGCATCGTTTCTTCTCTCTTCAATTAGATCCAAAGACATGTGAAGGAGTTCTTCGTTCTCTCTAAGGTTATAGTGGATCCTACGGTGGGAAGGCACTATAGTTTCGACTGGGAGCATGGCCTCCGATCCGTATGCCAAAGAGAAGGGAGTATGCCCCGTTGATGTTCTGAAAGATGTGTGGTAGGCCCAAAGTGCCGTAGGAAGTTCATCCACCCAAGCGCCTTTTGACTTTTTAAGTTTTTTCTTAATTAGAGTTTTGAGAATTTTGTTGATAGCTTCGACTTGTCGGTTTGCCTGGGGATAAGCTACAGATGAGAAGCTTTTGTGAATTCCGTGCTCTTGGCACTAGTTGGCGAACTCCTCGCTATCAAACTGAAGTCCATTGTCCGATATGATTTTGAGTGGAACTCCGTACCTACATAGAACATTTTTGATTAAGAAGTTAATAACTTTTGCCGAAGATATTTTACTTAAAGGTTCTGCTTCCACCCATTTGGTGAAATAGTCAACTGCCTCTGTAGCATATTTGGCTCCGCCTCGGCCCACTGGCAGTTCGCCAATCAAGTCAATTCCCCATACTGCAAAGGGCCAAGGGCTGGTCATTTGAGTAATCTCATTTGTTGGTAGTCAAGGAATCTTAGCAAATTTCTGACATCTGTCACATTTTTTGACGAATTCTAAGGCGTCCTTGTTTAAGGTGGGCCAGAAATACCCATATCGGAGTATCTTCTTTGCCAGAGTCTGCCCTCCAGCCGCAGCTTCCTTGATGGATGTTTGATAAGGTTTCCTTAGCTTCCCTTCCAGCGACACACCTTAATAAGGGTTTAGAGAAGCCGCGTCGATGGAGGATGCCTTCTTGTATTGTGTAGCGGGAAGCTTTCCTCAAGATTTTCCTGACTTCGTTACGCTCGCTGGGCAGTGTGTCATCTTGTAAGAATTTTCGGATGGGAGTCATCCAAGTTTCCTCTTCGATTGCAGCTATCAGATTCACTTGCTCCAAACTCGGGGTTAGTTGCTTTGAGATGGCTACTGTTTCGAAAATGGTACTGTCTTTCATGCTAGCTTGCTTTGCCAGCTCGTCGGCCTCTTGGTTCTCTTCTCGAGGGATGCGTTTGATTAAATAGTGATCCAATTGATCGAGTAGCGGCTTGGTCTTCTTTAGATATGCTGTGAGTCGTTTTCCTCGAGTCTGAAATTCTCCTAGTATTTGGTTTACAATAAGTTGAGAATCACTATGAAGACATAAAGAACTGACTCCAATCTCTAAGGCAAGTTCTAATCCAGCTACTACTGCTTCATATTCTGCATCGTTATTGGTGGCAGCGAATTCCAACCTTAGAGCATAGTGTAGCTTCCTTCCTCTGAGAGTGATTATTACAATACCTGCCCCCGAGCCTTGTTCGTTTGATGCTCCGTCCACAAAGAGATTCCACTTGATGTCTTCTGCTATTTCAAATTGCTCCTTACCTTCGTTGGTAGTGAATTCGTCAATGAAATCGGCCATGGCTTGTCCCTTGATGGCGGTGTGAGGATGGTAGGTGATATCATATTGACTTAGTTCAATGCATCATTTAAGTAGTCGCCCAGAAGTGTCGGGACGATGGAGTACCTGCCTTAGCGGTTGATCGGTTAGAACTCTGATGCAATGGGATTGGAAATAGTGTCGCAGTTTCCGTGATGTGATTAGTAAACAGTATGCTAGCTTCTCAAGTTTAGGATATCCGGCTTCTGCCCCCGTAAACCTCTTGCTTACAAAGTATACTGGCCGCTGCGCGCGGTTGTCTTCTCTCACCAAAGCGGCGCTTAGAGCATGAGATGACAAAGCAAGGTATAGGTATAGCTCTTCGCCTTCTATTGGAATTGAGAGTACTGGTGGTCTCTGGAGGTGTTCGATTAGGTTAAGGAAGGCTGTTAAGCATTCATCAGTCCATTCGAACTTTCCTTTGTCTTTCTTTAGAGCCTCGAAGAAGGGGACGCACTTGTCAGTCGCTTTAGAGATGAATTTGCTTAGGTCGGCCGCCTTCCCATTTAGGCTTTGCATTTCTCTTCGAGTGGAATGTATCCTGATATCTTTCAGGGCTCGGACTTATTCGAGGCTTGCTTCAATTCCTCTGGCATGGACGATGAATCCCAAGAACTTCCCTGATGATACACCGAATGAGCACTTTAGAGTATTCAGCTTCATTCCATATTGGCGAAGTACTTGAAACATCTCGCCCAGGTGGCTTACGTGATCGTTGGCTTTCCTCGATTTTACTAGCATGTCATCCACATAAACCTCCATAGTTCGTCCTATCAGTTCTGCAAACATCTTGTTGACAAGTCGCTGATAGGTAGCTCCGGCGTTCTTAAGTCCAAAAGGCATTACTCTATAGCAGTACAATCCCCGGTCAGTGATGAAACTAGTGTGGTATTGATGGGGGCGTGCATAGGAATTTGGTTATATCCTAAGTATGCGTCTATAAAAGATAAGAGTTCATGCCCGGCTGTGCTGTCCACAAGCTGATCGATTCGGGGGAGTGGGAAGCAATCCTTCGGGCAAGCGTCATTTAAGTTTGAGAAGCCAATGCATGTTCGCCACTTCCCATTAGCCTTCTTTACTAGTACCGGGTTATCGATCCACTCTGGGTAGATGGCATCTCGTATGAAGTTATTAGCAAGTAGGTTCTTTACTTCTTCATCGAGGGCTGCTGATCGTTCTACCCCTATACTTCTCTTTTTCTGCTTTACTGGCACCTTGGTAGGATCGATGTTTAGTGCGTGGCATGCTACGTCTGGGGAGATTCCTGTCATGTCAGCGTGCGTCCATGCAAATACATCCAAGTTGTGGTGGAGAAAATCAATGAGTTGATCCCTCAATTCTGCTCTTAGCTGAGATCCGATTTTCAAGTCTACTTGAGTCGTGTTTGTCTACAGATACAAACTCCATAGCCTCTGCAGGCTCGGCAGTGGCCTCCTCCTCTTTGTCCCTGGGGTCTAATTCATTGAAAGGATCACTGGTATATCGAAGAGGAGGGGCTTTCTTTAGTTGCTATGCTTCCAAGTTTTTCTTGCAGAGAGTAGTCTCTGCATTCTTCCCTTTATCCTTCCTGTGATTATTGCGAAGTTCAGTTACATAGAAATCTCGAGCGGCGTCTTGATCTCCCTCTACTTCCCCTATTCCATTGTCTGTTGGAAATTTCATCTTCAGGCACCACGGGGCCAGTACAATTTGGAAGTCAGACAAGCTGGTCTTCCTAAAAAGGCGTTGTAGGCCGAGTGGTTATTTATTAGCACAAATGTTTGTTTCCGCACAACAGAGCGGGGGTGACTTCCTATTTCAACAAAGAGGTCCAATTGTCCGAGGGGCATCTTCTCGTCTCCAGTGAAACCGTGTAGTGGTTTGTTGCAGGGAGACACATCCGTCATTGACAGCTTCATTCTGTCGAAAGCATGTTTGAATAGGATATTTACTGAGCTTCCAGTGTCTACTAGAATTCGAAAAACTTCGGCTGGGCCGAACCGGGCAGAGATGACCATAGGATCCATGTGAGGGTACTGCCTTCCTTCTAGGTCACGCCTATTAAATGTAATGTCATCGTTCTCTTTTCGCTTCGGGTGGCGTTCTTCCATAACAGAATTAACGCAGCCTTCACTGTTTCTAAGTGAATTTCCGTATCTTTCCAGTTTCTGTCGGCGATGTGTGGTCCTTCCGATATGATATGGACCACTATCTTCTCTTGACTGGAGTTGCTGTTGTTGCAATTTCCCCCTCCTGTTTCTGGGAGGGGTAGCCTTGGGTTCTCATTGGCAGGAGCTGGAGTCCTGTTCTGACCTTTTACATAGCGTTCATGTCTCTTCCTTCTGATGTGTTCTTCAATTAAGTCCCGGAGATGATGGCATTCATTAGTATCATGCCCATGAGATTCGTAGAAGCGGCAGAACTCTCTAGACTTAATTGCTTTACCTGATTCCTTCTTGTACGGGGCGTTTGTATTTAATTTCGTCTTCTCTGCCAGGAAGATGTTTTCGATTGTTTCATTTAAGGGAGTGTAAGCTTCAAATCTCGGTCCTGGCCGATATAGACTCTTTTCTCCCTTCTTGCCCCCAGCATTGTCTCTAGAGTCATTTCTTCGAACGTCCTTCACTACAGCGGGTGCGCTGCCATGAGCTGCCTTTGTTTGTTGTCCTGTCTATCTTTCAGTGGCAGCGTCTTCAAGTCTCATATATTTTCTGGCTTCATAGAAGAAATCGGGTAAGGTAGTTGGTTTTTCTTTCGTTAATCTTCTAGCAAGCTTAGTATCCGGATGCACACCACTACAGAGGGCCATTAAGATGAGTTTCTCATCGGCATCTTGGACTGCAGCCGCTGCAGCATTGAATCGGGTTAGATATTGCTGCACTGTCTCTCCAGGCTTCTGTTTGATATTAGAGATGGAATAATCGTCCTTGGATTGCTCCACATGAATGCGGAACTGGCTGATGAACTTTTCTTCAACATTTCCCATGAGCTGATGGATCCTTGAGGTAGATGGCAGAACCAGGAGGTAGCTAGATCTGCCAAGAATAGTGGAAAGCATTTGCACAATACTCCTTCTGTGGCTCCACTCATGAGCATATGCTGTGCGTATCTCTGCAAGTGTACAACGGGGTCAGAGATTCCCTTGTAAGGTTCCATTATTGTCATTTTCCATTCTCGGGGGGTGATGCCAATTCCGATATTGCGGGTGAATGGGCTGGTTACCCTAGCGCCTAACCCTCGATCTCTTTGCGCCCGTTGGACGCACTCTCTGAACAATCGCGCCATCCTTTCATCAGAATTTGGAGCAGATAGAAATGAGTTTGGTTCTTCTCTACGGTATTGATTCCGTCCAGATGATCTATAGGGATGGTATCGTCTATCACTCCTAATATTTTCCAGTGGCTGTCTCTGGTCTTCTGGGAGCATGCTAGGGTCAGCTACAGTTGGCCCTTGCCTTGATCTTCCCCTGCTAGGTTCTGTTCCGAGCACTTCCTCGGGTCCAACTTCGGGCTGGACTCTAGCTCGGCCCTATTCGTTGGTGTTTCCATGCTAGGTAGCATGACAGGCTCAGCTACATCCGACCCCGCCTGGTACCTTCCCTGTTGGGCTTGGTTCCAAGTGTTTCCTCAGGTCGGAATTCGGGCTGAGTCCGGGCTCGGGTCCTACCATTGTTGCTTCTGTTGTTAGCTTCTTCGAAGAAGAAAGGTCTTTGTCGCCTCTCATATCCTCCAGACTAGGACTCATCCCATGATTCAGTGTTGCGGTTGGACTCTTCAGCATCCCTTAAGTGTGACATGAGTTGGTCCACCAAGGTTTCTTGTTGGGATGTGAAGCAGTTAGTCACTTCAGCCACAACCCTGTCTAGATCTGCCCTATTAATTACTGCCAGTTGTTCCGTGGCAGGGGCTGTCGGATTTGCCTGATTTCCATTTCGAACTGCTGTTGGAACGAGACGGTTCTCTTGATCTGTGATCACTGGATCTGGAACGCTGCTAGTTGCAATGTTCTTTCCTTTGCTAACATCTTTCTTCTGCCTGGGAGTCATGTCTTCCAAGCAATGAGCGATGTTGTCGGGAAGAAGGTTAAGTGGGAGAAGCTGAAGCTTCTAGCTCGAGCTCTCAATGAAAGCACCAAAAATGTTTGCACAAAAAATGGGCAAACACCTCCGAGTCGTATGATTTAGTCGATTTTATGTTGCTCTTAGTGATTTGGTTGATTCATGCAATTATGTAAAAAGCAGGGACTAAACTGTAAAAGACACGCAGATTTATAGTGGTTCGGCCAGAATGTGCCTACATCCACTTTATATGTTATTCTCTTTCACTGTCCAGTTTACAAGTACAAAGCTTTGATTACAAGTATATGAAAGTTGTTTGAAAGTTCTGTCCGTGCTTGAGCTCTCCAAAAACTGTCCTCCATTGTTGTACCCCTACCCCTCTATTTATAGAGTGAGGCTGGGGGTAGGTGTGACGACCGCCCATGACTCCTGCACTAAACAAAGAAATAATGCGCGGAAAAGTGTGCCAGGCCGCCATGGATGATCATCAGGGTAAGGTAAAAATAATAAACTCTATCGTATTACTCACAGCGCATGGACAAAATACAATAGAAAATATACATAGTGAAGCTCCATATAACAGAATCTCATCATATAAACTCTAATAGTTTGATACAACAATCAGCAAATTCAATACATCAAGCCTCACTACATATCACTCAGAGAATATACAAACAGCGGAACACCCAGTACATATAGTAAGAAAACAATATGCAAAAGCCTCCAGCTCGTCTTCGTCATCGACAACGTTGGCCACTATGAACAGCACCCGTCGCCTGCTACCTAGTCTGCCCATCCCAACATGGATGAACAGCCCAAGGTAATAAGAGTTAAACATAAAATCTTGAGTCAGACAAAAGTCTTAGTGAACAGTAAATCAACTATCAAACATACCAAAAGAGCATAAAGGGTAAAAGGAATAGGAACCCAACCATCCCACTCCACCTCTTTCTACAGTGATAGCCCCCAGACACACTAAGCAGAAGTAAACATAGCAATTAAGACATTCAAAGCAAAGTAATTATCACTCAAGTCAAGGTCGGCGTTTTCCAAGTACAAACCCCCAAGGCCTAAACCAAGATCAGATAAGCACTCTGAAAACATCGCTCTTGACCCAAGCGACGATACGACCAAACATCCAAACATCCATGACTCTGGCTATCACTGTTATCATTGCCTTGATTTCCCCGTTAGTTGAATGACCGCCTGCCAAGGGTTAATGGTAACCCCGGTTCTAGACATTGCTCTGCACGTCATCGTGACCCGTGCCTAGGACTATCGCATCTGCCCAGAGTACTAGCACGTCAATGTGACCCGTGCTTGGAACGTCATCGTGACCCATCCCAACATACTCTTGCTTTGAGCATGCTAGAACCTTCAAAAACGATGAATCTCAGCCTTCTAGTCATCCTCCTCGACGACTATTCCCATACTAGCTCAAGCGCCTCTCAAGCTAACCATTATCCACAAACCCGGACCACATCACCGAGTTATCAACATGCTTGGGATGATCCCGTCTGGATTAAACCAAGGCTTTCTCACATCATTCTTTGCTTCATCGCATCATAGCAAAGTCCCATCTCAACATCAAGGTTTGCCTAATCGCATCATGGCAAAGTCCCATCTCAACATCATCATCAAATCTATCCATATGAGCTTCAACATCCGCTTCATATGCCACAAGCAGCTTTCCTTATTCAAGAGCCTTTCCACTTAGCTTTTGAATCATCTTCGACCAACTTGTCCAAATCAAGTTATCAATCAACTAATCCATCAAATCAAACATTAATCCAAGTAATCAATCATTCAAACAAGATCTAAATAAACAATTACAACAATAATGGCAATTTCATAAATAAAGAGTCCAAATCTAACATGCATTCTAACAAGCATGAATTATGAACAATATCTGTACAACTTGATGAATGAACTTGCATAAGTGAACATGTAGTAAAATAGATGTCAAATCATCATGAACAATAGATCTACATGCAGACTTGAGAAAAATGCACGAAATCACTCTCTTTAACACATAAACAAACCACAGATCCAATATACTCCTTTGGGTCCGTGTGAGAGATAACCACCACTCACTGAATCACCTAAACACCTCAAAAACAACCAACTCCAGATCTATACAGCAAAGAATCAAGCTTGATCCTCCAAACCTCCGCTTCAAACGATGAAATCTCTCTTCGATGGATGGAGATCTTCAACTTTGGCTCTCTGATCTTCGATTTGATCTTCAATTTAGATGGAAGGAATCACTAGATTAGAGTGGAGAAAAGAAGTGAAGAAGTGTTGTAGTCGAGCACTCAAAATGGTAGCACTTCGTTGCTTCGAAATCCGGTGCCAAAAAGTGAACCAAACCCCTCTATTTATAGGCTGAAATCCCCATGAGTCGCCCCCCCTTAAGTCGTCACCAACCCAACTTCCCCGACCTACGACCTAAGCAATCACACTACCTACCGACCTAACTCAAGTGCCGACCCAACGACACAACACATATAAGTCGTCTAACGACCTAACTACCTAACGACTTAACCCTATATGCGACCCAACACTCTAACACAGCAGCATCCTTTCCTAAGTCGCCTGGTCGACTTACGACCTAACATAGGTCGTCCCACGACCTAACTAAGACACGAGACCAACAAACATGCGGCACAACCGACCTAACACAGCAACGACTTAACGAGTACGCCTTCACGCAATCTAACAGGTGTACTTCCTAATGACCTAACACATCAACCAGATATAGGTCGCTCTCGACCTAACTACACCATAGGTCGCTCACGACCTAAACTACAACAACCTATTCTATAATCCTTAAGTCGCTAACTACTATGGGTCGCTTCTTGTATTTAAGTCGTCTCAATCTATAAGCCGTAACTCGTTAACTCTCTTAAGTCGTAACACGCTAACCCACTCTAACTAATAACTCGTTAACGACCTATTCCTTAACTCGCTAACTAGTTCTAACATACTAACTCGCTAACTACTAGGTCATACAGTCTTAAGTCTCTCTTCTTCCTTAGGTCGCTCACCCCTTAGGTCGCTCAACCGACCAAACTTCCACACGACCTAAATCCTATACGACTTAACCCCTACACGACCTAACTCCTAGGTCGTTCCAAACCTATAAGTCGCTCAACTCAAATCCTTTATACAACCTAAGATCCACACGGCTTAACAACATCAACGACTTAATGGCAACTATTTTACAATATGTCGACACGTAAAATACGGGTCGTTACATTCTCTCCTCCGTAGGAATTTCGTCCTCAAAATTCCAAACAAACAAGAGCAATCAAAACTATTCTGCATGCCTACCATCCATAGTAATCAACAAACCATGCATCCAATTTCTAGCCTAGCATGCAGAATTCTAAGACTAGAACAAGTTACAAATTCATGAGATGTCACGACACCTTAGGGCCATACCTCGAAGAGTTCAGGATGAGCTACCTTCATCCTCACTTCCTCCTCCCATGTACAGTCGTTAACATCATCACTCCATTGTATCTTGAGCAACGTAATCGTCTTCTTCCTAAGCTGTTTCGTGTCGGTTTCCACAACACGAAGCGGCTTACGAGGTCTCGTAACAACTGGATCAACTTCTAAATCTTCACAGCTATCAGCAGAAACCACTGTATTTGGGTCGTGCACATACTTCTGTAGATACGATATATGAAAAACATTGTGCGCACCAGACATCTTTTCCGGTAACTCCAATTTATAGGCGAGCTTTCCAATTCGCTCGATAATCGGGAATGGTCCAACAAATCTTGGAGTCAACTTTCCTTTCTTCCCGAATCTAATAACATTCTTCAGAGGAGAAATATTCACAAAAACCATATCTCCTACGTCGAATTCCAAATCCTTACGACGCTTATCGGCATAACTTTTCTGTCGGTCTTGGGCTGCCTTCATTCGTCGCCGAATGATCTCTATACAGTCCGAAGTCCGTCGAACCATTTCTGGCCCAAGTATCAACTTTTCTCTAGTTTCCAACCAACATGTCGGAGAGTTACACGGTCTTCCATACAATGCCTCATATGGAGCCATACCAATACTTGTCTGATAACTGTTATTATATGCAAATTCCACCAAATGAAGATGATCTTCCCATGAACTTCCGAAATCCAAAACACATGCTCTGAGTAGATCTTCCAAAACCCGGTTGACTCTCTCGGTCTGACCATCCATTTGGGGATGATAAGCCGTACTCAAACACAGCTCGATTCCCAAAACTTCTTGGAAGCTCTTCCAAAATCCACTAGTGAACATCGGGTCTCGATCACTCACTATACTCTTCGGAATACCATGGAATCAAACTATCCACTTAACATACAACTCAGCCAATTTCGATGCAGTCCTAGATGATCGAATAGGAATGAATCTTGCACTCTTAGTCAAACGATCTACGATGACCCAAATCCCTTCATTTCCTGCTCTGGTTCTAGGTAGACCATCGATAAAATCCATTGATATTTGCTCCCACTTCCATGTAGGAACTTCTAACGGTTGAAGCAATCCACTTTGCTTCTTCTGTTCAGCTTTTACCAACTGGCAGTTCATACATTTGGAAATAAAATTTCCAACATCCTTCTTCATGCCTTCCCAGTAATAGGTTCTCTTCATGTCCCGATACATCTTATTTCCACCTGGATGTATTGTCAATTTCGAGTGATGACTTTCCTTCAGAACTTCAACTCTCAATTCATCTATATCGGGAACAACCAGTCGTCCTTGTTTCCGAAGCCAACCCTCTCGATCGACCTCGAATTCTTTATCCTTTTCTGGATCCAATCCAGATTCCAAATCACGGATAATCTTGACAAGCTTATCGTCTCGCTTTTGGCCCTCGCTAATTCTTTCCACTAGAGTAGGTCTTATCAATAAGTTTGCCAACATCTCAGGTTCTAATTCACATCTAGGCCTGAACTCAAATCCAGCTAAATACTCAAGGCTCTTCCATTCTGAAAACATGGCTCCCAATTCTGCATGTCTTCTACTTAACGCATCTGCCACTGCGTTACCTTTTCCCGGAGTATAGGCTATACCAAAATCATACGATGCTAAAAACTCTAGCCATCGTTGCTGCCGCTTTTGGGAGAACAGATACTTGAACGACTTATGGTCTGTAAACAACTCGAATCAAACTCCTAATAGGTAATGTCTCCACATCTTCAAAGCAAAAACAATCGCCGCTAACTCCAAATCATGAGTCAGATAATACCTTTCATGCGGCTTTAGTTGTCGACTTGCATATGCAACAAATTTATCCTTCTGCATTAGCACTGCTCCAAGTCCAGTACCACATGCATCGGTTTAAACCACCATCTCATCATTTCCACTTGGAATAGTCAAAACAGGAGCACTTGTCAGTCGCTCTTTCAGGGTTCCAAAAGCTTGCTCACACTTAGCATCCCATTTGAACACTTGGTTCTTTTTCGTCAATCCTGTTAACGGTGCAGCTATCTTGGAAAAGTCTTTGATAAACCGACGATAATATCCTGCTAATCCAAGAAAACTTCTCACATCATATGCATTCTTAGGTCTAACCCAATCCTGGATTGCTGCCACCTTAGCGGGATCAACCGCTATTCCATTTCCAGAGATAACATGGCCTAAGAACCTCACTTCACTCTTTCAGAAGTGACACTTCGAAAACTTAGCCCTCAGCTGATGTTTTCGCAAAATTTCCAAAACAATCCTCAAGTGTGTCTTGTGCTCTTCTTCAGTTCTGGAATAAACCAAGATATCATCCACGAACACAAGTACAAACTTGTCCAACTGATCTCTGAACACTCTATTCATAAGATCCACAAAATATGCTGGTGCATTGGTCAATCCAAACGGCATTACCAGCCACTCATAGAAACCAGATGGTGTCCTGAAAGCAGTCTTCGGCACACTATCCTTTGCCACTCTTAACTGGTGAAATCCCGTTGCCAAATCCATCTGAGAAAACACCCTAGCTTCGTGAAGCTGATCAAACAAGTCATCTATTCTCGGCAATGGATACTTGTTCTTCTTAGTCACTTTATTCAGCTCACGATAATCCACACACAACCTCAACGATCCATCCGCTTTGGTTGCAAACACAACTGGTGCACCCCATTCGGACATACTATGCCGAATGAATCCTTTCTGTAAAAGGTCATCAACTTGCACCTTCAACTCTTGCTGTTCCCTAGGCGCCATTCGCCTAAGAGGCATCACAACAGGTCTGGCTCCCTCAACTGGATCGATACGAAACTCGATCTCTCTATGCGGTGGTAACCCTTTGACCTCGTCAAAGACATCCTCAAATCCATTCACAATAGGCATCGATGACAGTCCATCCCGTGGAACAACCAGCGAATACATGAAGCTCATGAAGACACCTTCCTCATGCTTACATCGTATCACAATCTTTCGCCTCTCCACATTCTCGACTGTCACCTCCAGCCTCTCACAATCAATCCTTGCCGCATACTTCCTAAGCCAGTCCATACCCAAAATGATTCTGAACGCCGCAAAGTTCAGAACAAAACAATCACAAACAAAAGAGCAATCATGACTCGACACAACTAGACCACGGCATAACATACACAAACAAGACGAACCCCCAACTGGATTAGTCACAACCAATGGTCTATCAACAATATCCGGTTCCAAACCCAACCGGTCTACCAACTCATTACAAACAAAGGAATGTGACGCTCCAGTATCAAACAACACCCTAACTGGAACACCACAAATGGAAAGAGTACCTTGAACCACCACACTCTTTCCCTCTTCTACAGCAGTAGGAGCTTTCGAAGACGATGGCATAGCCCCCAAAGCATAAGCTTGCACAATCTGCTTATCCTTCCTCGGTTTCGGACAATTCCTCTTAATATGCCCCAGCTTGTCATAGTTGTGGCACTTCACCGGAACCTTCGGATTCTTGCAATCTCTGGAGAGATGACCCTTCTGCCGACAATTGTAGCAGATCACTTTGCCCTTCGGCTTCTTCTGGCCATCCTTACCCTTCTACTGCTGCTGCTTTCTCTTCTTGTTTCCACCTTGCTCCTTGGCCACAGCAACAACAGGTCCTTCTTTAGGAAACAAATTCTCATGCCTGAGAGCTTTCTCTAAAGCTTCTCAAATGGGTCATCCAAATGATCCACCAACTGCCTCCCCAGATAATTGTCCAAGCCCGTCACAAACATCTCATTCTTCTGATAGGGGAATTCAATATATGACCGAGTATACTTGGACAAAGCTTCAAACTCAGAAACATACTCAAGAACTGGTCTTCCACCTTGCTTGAGTTCCACAAACTTCTTGAACAGAACAGATTTCTGAGCTGTAGAAATGAACTTAGCTTCAAATCTGACTTGGAATTGCTCCCAAGTAATCTCTTCCTCTGGAGTGTCAATTGTGATAGAGTTCCACCAATCCGAAGCTCTCCCTTGAAGCTGCCTTGATGCAAGCTTCCTCTTAGTTGCATCCTCAATTTCCAAATCATCAAAAATCCTTCTACAAGCATCTATCCATCTTTGGACTTCAATGGTTGATTCTGTCCCTAAGAAAACCTTTCCTCCAAGAGCAGTATAGTCCTTACACAACTTAGCAAAATCCACTGGTCTTGGAGCTTGAACTCCAACATCTACTGATGGCCCCGGAGCTGGCATCCCCCTCATGATCGAAGTCATCATCGCCTCGAACATAGAAGCATAATCAGCAGCCCCCTCAACAGCACGGCCTTCCCAAGCAGCTGGTCTCCCTCTTCGACTCATTCCTAATATCTAAAAGAAATGATTAATATACCCTGAGAAACAACTGCATAAGAAGTTCAAATTCTTCTAACTACTATATTATATATATATATATATAGTAATCATCCATCAAAATACAATTACGTCTCTCAACGTAGTTACGTCAGCAAGCGTTGGCTAAAATCGATTAACCAAAGCTCTGATACCAAATGTGACGACCGCCCATGACTCCTGCACTAAACAAAGAAATAATGCGCTGAAAAGTGTGCCAGGCCACCATGGACGATCGTCAGGGTAAGGTAAAAACAATAAACTCTATCGTATTACTCACAGCGCATGGACAAAATACAATAGAAAATATACATAGTGAAGCTCCATATAACAGAATCTCATCATATAAACTCTAATAGTTTGATACAACAATCAGCAAAGTCAATACATCAAGCCTCACTATATATCACTCAGAGAATATACAAACAGCGGAACACCCAGTACATATAGTAAGAAAACAATATGCAAAAGCCTCCAGCTCGTCTTCGTCATCAACAGCGTTGGCCACTATGAACAACACCTGTCACCTGCTACCTAGTCTGCCCATCCCAAGATGGATGAACAGCCCAAGGTAATAAGAGTTAAACATAAAACCTTGAGTCCGACAAAAGTCTTAGTGAGCAGTAAATCAACTATCAAACATACCAAAAGAGCATAAAGGGTAAAAGGAATAGGAACCCAACCATCCCACTCCACCTCTTTCTACAGCGATAGCCCCCAGACACACTAAGCAGAAGTAAACATAGCAATTCAGACATTCAAAGCAAAGTAATTATCACTCGAGTCAAGGTCAGCGTTTTCCAAGTACAAACCCCCAAGGCGTAAACCAAGATCAGATAAGCACTCTGAAAACATCGCTCTTGACCCAAGCGACGATACAACCAAACATGCAAACATCCATAACTCTGGCTATCACTGTTATCATTGCCTTGATTTCGCCGTTAGTTGAATGACCGCCTGCCAAGGGCTAATGGTAACCTCGGTTCTAGACATAGCTCTGCACGTCGTCGCGACCCGTGCCTAGGACTATCGCATCTGCCTAGAGTACTAGCACGTCATCGTGACCCGTGCTTGGAACGTCATCGTGACCCGTCCCAACGTACTCTTGCTTTGAGCATGCTAGAACCTTCAACAACGATGAAATCTCAGCCTTCTAGTCATCCTCCTAGACGACTATTCCCATACTAGCTCAAGCGCCTCTCAAGCTAACCATTATCCACAAACCCGGACCATACACCGAGTTATCAACATGCTTGGGATGATCCCGTCTAGATTAAACCAAGGCTTTCTCACATCATGCTTTGCTTCATCGCATCATAGCAAAGTCCCATCTCAACATCAAGGTTTGCCTCATCGCATCATGGCAAAGTCCCATCTCAACATCATCATCAAATCTATCCATATGAGCTTCAACATCCGCTTCATATGCCACAAGCAGCTTTCCTTATTCAAGAGCCTTTCCACTTAGCTTTTGAATCATCTTCGACCAACTTGTCCAAATCAAGTTATCAATCAACTAATCCATCAAATCAAACATTAATCCAAGTAATCAATCATTCAAACAAGATCTAAATAAACAATTACAACAATAATGGCAATTTCGTAAATAAAGAGTCCAAATCTAACATGCATTCTAACAAGCATGAATTATGAACAATATCTCTACAACTTGATGAATGAACTTGCATAAGTGAACATGTAGTAAAATAGATGTCAAATCATCATGAACAATTGATCTACATGCAGACTTGAGAAAAATGCACGAAATCACTCTCTTTAACACATAAACAAACCACAGATCCAATATACTCCTTTGGGTCCATGTGAGAGATAACCACCACTCACCGAATCACCTAAACACCTCAAAAACAACCAACTCCAGATCTGGACAGCAAAGAATCAAGCTTGATCCTCCAAAGCTCCGCTTCAAACGATGAAATCTCTCTTCGATGGATGGAGATCTTCAACTTTCGCTCTTGGATCTTCGATTTGATCTTCAATTTAGATGGAAGCAATCACTAGATTAGAGTGGAGAAAAGAAGTGAAGAAGTGTTGTAGTCGAGCTCTTAAAATGGCAGCACTTCGTTGCTTCGAAATCCGGTGCCAAAAAGTGAACCAAACCCCTCTATTTATAGGCTGAAATCCCCATGAGTCGCCCCCCCTTAAGTCGTCACCGACCCAACTTCCCCGACCTACGACCTAAGCAATCACACGACCTACCGACCTAACTCAAGTGCCGACCCATCGACCCAACACATATAAGTCGTCTAACGACCTAACTACCTAACGACTTAACCCTATATGCGACCCAACACTCTAACACAGCCGCATCCTTTCCTAAGTCGCCTGGTCGACTTACGACCTAACATAGGTCGTCCCACGACCTAACTAAGACACGAGACCAACAAACATGCGGCACAACCGACCTAACACAGCAACGACTTAACGAGTACGCCTTCACGTGACCTAACAGGTATACTTCCTAACGACCTAACACATCAACCAGATATAGGTCGCTCACGACCTAACTACACCATAGGTCGCTCACGACCTAAACTACAACAACCTATTCTATAATCCTTAAGTCGCTAACTACTATGGGTCGCTTCCTGTATTTAAGTCGTCTCAATCTATAAGCCGTAACTCGTTAACTCTCTTAAGTCGTAACACGCTAACCCACTCTAACTAATAACTCGTTAACGACCTATTCATTAACTCGCTAACTAGTTCTAACATACTAACTCGCTAACTACTAGGTCATACTGTCTTAAGTCACTCTTCTTCCTTAGGTCGCTCACCCCTTAGGTCGCTCAACCGACCTAACTTCCACATGACCTAAATCCTATACGACTTAACCCCTACACGACCTAACTCCTAGGTCGTTCCAAACCTATAAGTCGCTCAACTCAAATCCCTTATACAACCTAAGCTCCACACGGCTTAACAACATCAACGACTTAATGGCAACTATTTTACAATACGTCGACACGTAAAATACGGGTCGTTACAGTAGGGGTCTTGGATGTATATAGCTGCTGGTAGGCCTGGGCAGTCGTGATCTGGCCTGGCAATGTTGGTCCGGTAACGCCTTGGTCCGGTGATGGTTGGAGCGTGGATTGGTCCGATGGTGAGTGGTTCGGTAGGGCCTTGATTCGGTAGTGGGAGTAGGTGATCTGGTCCGGTGGTGAGTGGTTCGGTAGGGCCTTGATTCGGTAGTGGGAGTAGGTGATCTGGTCCGGTAGTGAGTGGTTCGGTCGAGCCTTGATTCGATGGTGAGAATATGCCCAACATTGTATAACTATAGAATGACTCACTTGATAGTTTTCTGTTGGTTAATATAACTAAGGTCAAGCAGAGAATATTGATGTGACTAATTTACACAATTCTCTCGACTTGAGAATACTGTTGATCTTCAATGTGAAAGTGTAACGACCCAGGATTTCTATTAATTAAAATTTGAATATTTAATTAATTTTAATTATTAATAAGTGGAATTTTTAAGTCGAATAATTTATTTTGACTAATTAGGTTTAATTGGATAATTAAATCGATAATTTAATATGTGAAAATACAGAAATAATTGAAAATTGGGTTTAATATGATTGAAAATGATTTTGGAAAATTTTATTTAATCATACTGGAGTTATAGTGATGTTATAGAACTTTTAAAATCGAATTTAGAGTTAATTTGTGAAAATTGAATATTTTAATATTTAATCGACTAGTAAAATTAGCCATTTTTCGAACAGTCTCAGAATTGGACGAAACCAGTTTCATCGGATCTGTAATGTGATATTATTATATGATTTCAAATTTCAAGTCAATTGGATTTACCGTTTGTCCGGTGCAAGCTAAAACGCCTAAAAAGTAGTTTAAATCGGTTTAATTTAAATTGAACGTTTATTGCTATATGTGACGACCCGAAATTTTTAAGCAATTGAAATTGGAATATTCAATTGAATTTGAATATTTAAATGATAATTTTTACTCGAATTCAAATATTACCAATTATTTGATAATTAAATTATTGAAATAAATAAGTGAAATTGGGTAAATTGTTGAATCTAGAATTTTAAGCCTGTTAAAAATAATTTGAAGGCTTGTAAAATTTATATTGATAGTACTGAAGATAATAGAAGTGTTAAAATTGAATTTGTAAGTACTTTGTTCAGTTTTGAAATTCTATCGTTTAAATTGAATTTAAAAATAGCCTTCCGAGGCACAGTCTCGGAATTCGACGAAACCAGTTTTGTGGGTTCCGTAATATTGAATTATTGTCGGGTTTTAATTTTCGTAGTTTTTGGGTTTGTTGTGTGGGCGTACGAGATAAAAACACCTAGACGATAAATATCGACTTAAATTTAAATATCTATATCTGAAAGAAAATCAAATCAGCCGAAATCTTTCCTGAGAAGCCGACTTCTTTCCGTATCAATGTTTCTTCTTTTTACAACATCAAGAAAAATTTTTACTTTAATAATGGAACCTAGTTCCCTTCCTTCAAATCAAAAAAATAAAATCAAAAGTTCAGAAAGAAAAAAAAATGTCGGCCGAAGCCTTTTCATAAAACAAAATGGCTGTTCCCTTTCGATAGAATCAATTCGCTCTTAATCTTAGCACGAAATCGAATTCATTCAGGGCTCTCAGATCGTTGAGTTGTGGAATCTGGGCGAAGTCGAGTTGATGCGTTCGAGCTCGGGAAAGGGATTCGACTTTTATGGTGGAGCTAGGGCAGAGGTTAGTCGTGATTGGAGAGGCAATGGCCTCTAACATCGGTCCAGATAGGGTTTCGGCCCAAGTCGAGTGTGTAGCACTGATTCGAGAGGGGAAGGGGCTGCTATTCTAGTTGTTGGGCGTGGTTTGTCGTGTTACCTTTTGAAGCTCCGGGTGGCGAGCAGCTTTGCTGCCCAGCTGCACATGGGGGGAAAGGATGTGTAGTGGGTGCGCGCGCAGTTGGGAATGACGGCGGGTAGAGGGTTGGTGATCGTCTCAGATGGTTGAGGCTAGGGTTGGGAAGCAAGGATGCTGCGTTAACGTCGGCATCCTAAAAGATGCTGGATTTTAGGCTTCTTCTTGCTGTGAGTATCCTCTGTCTCGATTAAATCTTCTATGTAAATATATATATACAGTTTTCAGAGTACATGTATATATGTATATTATAACGGAAGTGGAAGTTTTAAAATACAGTAAGATATTTACAGTGAGATATTTATTCATTTAATTTTTGAATTAATGAATATATATAAGTATATATATGTTTTAAAGAGAAGTTATCAGTTAAATTAAATAGTTAGTTTTTGAATGATAAAGTCTTTGTAGAATTAGACTTTTGAAGTCTATAAATTATTTAGGAAAATATGAAGGGATTTTGTATGTTGAAGTTAGTATAAAAATAGATTTTTAAATCTATGTAAATAATTTTTATAAGTAGATAAAATAATCTCAGAAGAAATAAATATAACAAGTACACATTTTGAAGTTACTAGTTTAACTTTAAAGTAATATATTTGTTTAGTTAACTTAATTAAAATCTATTGTAGTCACTAAAGGATTATTCAAAGGGAAATTAGTTCGAAATTTAATTATCCATTAAAAATTTCAAATCATTGGTTAAAATTAAATGAAATTGTAAAACGGTAATTTATTGTTCGATTAATGCAAAATATTAATAAATTGAATAATGTTTATCCAAGGTAAAAATTTGAAGAAGTAAGACGAATTGGGTCGGATTGCAAACGCAAAGGTGAGTTAATCTCACTCAGTTAAAATTTTAATTTAAATTTAAAGGATTAAATTTAAATAATTCTTTGAATGGCTTAATTGATTGATGTGCTATAATTTGGTATATTCTAGATTTGGCAGATTATATTGTGCTAACATCTGTGGATGCAGGGAAAACAGGTTGGAGGGATCCAATTGGATCCCTCACCATTTATTTAAATTATTTAATACCCCTGATGTGATTATTTTATATTCTGTGTTGAATATTACTGATAATTGGAAGTATTGAATGCTATGGCTTGGGTGATATAATTGGATATAGTGGATTACCAAAATAATATATAAAAATTGGATTTTTAAAGAAAATAAAAGAAGTGAATCTGTAAGTAAAGTAATTATAGAATAAATTTAAGAATGAATTGGAGAAGAAATAAAGTGACTTTAAATTTCTAATAAATAAATTGTGAGTATAGAAAGGAAAATTTGAATAAACAGGAAGTTAATAAATTTTAAAATTTAGTGTTACTATTTAAAAAAAAACAAAACATTTATTTAAAATTCAGGATTTAAACTACAGGAAAGAATGAAGAAGGAATTGGGAATAACCTGAAATTTGTATACTTCAGTTAAAAGGAATTGAAATCAAATAGAAAATAATAATAATAAAGCCCATAACTAACGAATTTTTAAATGAACTGATAAGTAAAGAAATTTATTTCAAGTGGAATAAATTGGAAATCAATTTGGGAAATTGATTTAAGTGATTGAGATTTGAAATTCTCCCTGAATAACCAAGTAGGTTTTCAAAGTAAATTTGTAGATATAAGTTAAACGTTTAAAATTGATTTTAAAGGTATGTTTTGAAAAATTTATTATTTCTAATATTTATAGTCTAAAGTAAGTATTTTCTCAAATCTATTATAGCAAGTAATTATTTAAAAAGTGACTTAGTATTTTGTTTTTAAAAGTATAAATCTAGTTTTATATTTATTAAGTAACGTTATTTTCAAATATTCATATAATATGTATTTTTAACAAATTATTGAAGTAGTTTTAATTTAAATGTTTTAAAGGTATATATTTCAAAGTAAAGTGTTTAAAAAAATTATTTTTAAAATTTAGTTTTGTGCTTGGTAATTTCAGCGGAGATAGAAAGTTTATTCTGGAAAGAAAGATGGTTTTGAAACTGTTTTCAAAGGATTGAAATAGAAATATATCTTGTAAAGATATTTTGATGGTAATAAATAATTTGGGAAACTATTTATTGTTGGATGTTTGTTTGTGAATATTAATTGATAGTTAAATAACCGACTATCAATATTGGCCAAACTGCGTTGATCGTTTCGAAGAGACCGGGATCGAGATTTATTTCTCGAAAACCACTTCGATCCGGTTTGTATGTTTCGTGCGAAAAACGTGTTCGGGGTCGAGGATGGAGCTGTAAAGTGCATGGGCTAGTCGCTACTAATCCTGAGGATATTTCCAAAATGGATGTAGTAGGAATAGTGCCTTCGGTTCCGTTCGAACCCGGGACGGACTTGTATGGATGAATGCTTGCGAAACATCGTCAGGTGGACGATGGGTATTCTAAGGGATATCGTTCTAACGGTAACGCTTAGCCTCAAGCCTCATCAACCGGGAATGACCGAAAAACAGGGGATATGCAGCAAGGCTTCGTGGGTAGCCCCCACTTGAGAGTAAGGTCATCCCTGTCCAGATGTCCCTTTTTATTCGGCTTAGTGGTGCGGTTGCTGATCCCAACCGTGGGGTGATCTTATTCGGAACTGTCCAGTAAGGGGTGGGTCCGGCCTTGTGTTGCAGGGGATGAAGGGAGTAGTCCTCGGTACTGTGATCTAGACCACGTACTGTGACAGGTAGTACCCCAGTGCCTAGTCATTGTTGGAAATCCATTCTCCCTACGAGCCTTGTACGAGTTTTGTTTGTATTACCCACTTTGTGGCTAGTAGCTGGAATTTAATAATGTAACCATTTCGGCTATTTTATAAGTACTTGTATTTAGACCCTATTATAATATCAGAGGATTTCTATAAAAATTGTTTTAGCTATCGTAAGTTAAAAACCCGACATGTTTATTTGTGGCGTGGTCTTACGAGATGCTTTTATTTTTCAAAGGATTTTTGAAACTTTAATAATCAATTGGGTGCGATTTTCTCACGCTGGTATTCCAGACTGACTCGGGTATTATTTAACTGTAATGCTCGGGTCAGACCGAGTATTATAGGATACAGGATATGATGTTGTGGAGCTCAGGAGACGAACTGGACAGCGATACGTATTTACGTACTTGTTTATGTATATATTTCCGCTGTGTTGAGTTGTTGTGTACCCATTGTATGTTATTGATGTGAGCCGTGACTGATGTACTCTGATGATGTAGTATTTGTAAACTGATATATTTGATTTTGAGTAAAGATTATTAATTATCTATTATATTTTATTCCGCTGCGATGGTTAGATTCTGATGAAAATTTTGTTGTCTCTTCTTCTACCTCTTCTTCTTTAACCCAAATGGTTCGTATTTCTGTGCAACTTGAGTTGATTGTTGTAGAATAGTGTTTACTCAAGGGGTACGGATTTGCTGGTCGTTACACTTGGTATCAGAGCTTAGGTTGGTGATAACCTTGGCTCTTGGTGGGAAATTACTCAATTAGAGACCGTAGTACTCTAAAATGGGTTTGAGCGTATTAATAGATATGAGCGCGTATTTGTTAGTGAATATAAATTGTTTTAATATTGCGTTGATTGGTTTATTGAGTGGCATATGAACCTTCGTCGACACAGTCTGCGCAACTGTATTGAAGGGGTTTCTAAACTCTTGAATAGAACAATCGACACAGTATTGTTTAAAAAGTGGGAAAATGAAATAAATTTTACCCAAAAATATATTTTGATATAAAGAAATGTTTTTGTAAACTATTTTAGCTAATATATGGTTGTTTGGATGTTAGAAATGATAATATTAAATCATTATCATTGTTAAGTGAAAATTTAACTAGAAATTGAAATATAACCAAAGTTTAAGGAAATAAATTCATTATAAAATAGAATTTATAAATATGAATGTAATTTATAAATTGAAATATAATCAAATTAGAATTTGTATAAGCATAAACTGTACAAATGAATTATAGTTAGAATTTGAAAACCCCGGATATTTTGAAAGTGTTTTCAATGTGTTTTGAAGCTAAAAATAGCATTATTGTTTTAGATATTTTTGAAAGGAAATTTGTTTAAAAAGGGATTTTGAAAGTGATATACCATTGAAATCACTTGGATTATTGGAAAATAATTCTAGTGATGACGGCCGCATCATCAGAATTCATTTTCGAATTTCTGAGTGACGAATTGCTACCAAATTGAATTGTTCAGGAAAACCTGTTTGATTTTGAAATTTCAAATGAAATTTGTTGGGAATAAACCAGGATTGGTTTAATTTTTGAGAAGTGTAATTTGAGATGATTTTTAAATCTGAAAGGAAGTATAAGCTTTGAAAGTTGGAATTTAAATTTAAGGTGAAAGGTTAAAAATGGAATTAACTTGGATTGGGGAATAAAATTTAACTAGATTGAAAATTTATTTAAATAGGCTGAAGTAATATCCAGTTGTGTTCGAATTGAGTTGAAATCGAATTGAGTTAAATAAATCCGAGTTAAAATAAAATAAAAATTGAGTTGGAATAAGAATTCAATTGAGTTATTGGATGGAATGAATTGGCATAATTTATAAAAGAATTAGAAATCCCTAGAAATGAAAATATGCTTGGTTATAAATAAGCATAAGGCTTGAGTTAAAAAAATGAAAGAACATATTCAAGCCTATAATGAATAGAAAGGTGTAAAAAATAAATAAATAAATAAGTAAGTAAGACTTATAAATTGAAAAATGGGATAGAAAACCCAAAATAAATAGTATTGATGAATTGAAAAATAATAATAATATATATATTAAGTATTGAACTATAAATAAAGAGAACCAATTTGTTAATAAATTGGTTAATGAAGAAATGTGTAAATGAAATCAATCGTAGTTAAATAGAAGCTGAATTGGTAATTAATATTGAAGTTTGGAGGTAGAACTCAAGTTAAAAAAAAAAAAATCAAATTCGGCTTGAATTGTCAGTAAAGTAAATGTAACTGAATTGTAAGTTCAGGAAATTGGTGGTAAATTGAAAATGGGTTGTGGATTCAGAACTTGAGTTATAAATTAAAATTTAATTTGGAGAGTTAACAAAATAAATATAATTGAAATGTATCGAATAAAAATGTAAATGGATTAAAATAGTAATGGTATAAAGTGCAAATAAAATCCAAATAAGTGGAAATAAATTGGAAATGGCCTTGTAATAAATTGAATGAGCTGAATCTAAAAAGTTAAAATGTATAATAATTGATCCAATAAATTTGTAGTTTGAAATGGAATGAATTGAGTAAAGTATCTTAAGTTAAGAATAATTGGAAGCTCGACTACGAGTAAAATTTAAAGGCCATTAAATTAAGGCTTGGTTTGAATTAATTCGGGAATGGGTAGTAACATGCAACCTTTGAATGGGTCGAGCTAAAATAAATGGTCGTGGATGAATTGAAATTAAAAGGAAATTTAATTGACAATGAAAATGAACCTAAATTGTTAATGGTTTTGAATGAACTGGTTTGGATAATAAAATGAAATGCAAATGAATGGGTTCAAATCTGAAATGCAATGAAAATGAGAATATATGGATTGTGAATAAATTGTAAAATGGAATGAGATTTATATAAATTGAGTTGGAATTAAGTTAAATTGGTTATAATTTTTAAGTAATTATTTATTCACTTGAATCATTGCAAGTAAATAAAATTGATTTTTAAATCAATTGGAATAATATGGGTTGTTGCAAATTAATAATGAAATTGGAGTAAAATAGTGATGATTTGAATTGTAAATAAAATGCAAGTAAGTAGAAATGATTTGAAATGGCATTGTTATTAATACAATTCAGAAAATGAATTATTGGATGTGAATAAGAATTGATATCGGATTCAATAAAAATACCAACTAAATTTAAAAATGGATTGGAGTTAAAAGTTTAGAATTGGAATCCATTCAAATTGATGGTAAAACTTAAGCTATTCTTTATTCACTTGGATATTGGCAAAACTGCATAAAATAAATTGTTGGTTCATGTAAACAAAAGTAATTGGAATTCCATAAGTTGATAGGAGTTAAATAAATTGATTTTGAGATCAATAGAATTAAACATGAGTTGTTTTGCTAAAATGAAATTGAATATAAGCGATTGAGTTTTAAACCATTCAAGTTTATGCAAATGATTATAAACAAATTGGAATAGTGAAATTAGTATGAAATTTGTATAAGTTGCTTATAAATGTGGTTTAACATGCATTGCTTGTGAAAACCTGCATGTTTGTTAGTAAAATATGTAGAATGTTATTAAGTTACATGATTTTGGCACTTACATATTTAAATTGAGTAAGTACAGGTAGTGGAAGCCGTGTGGCTGGATTTTTGGCACGCTAACTGCTAAATAAATTTGCTGTTTGCTTAAAAATGCTAAATAATGGTACGCCTACGCAAAAGAATTCAAAATAGGAAATATGAACTGTTTTTGGTTTTTCCGACCATGTGGGTCGATGTATATATATTTATCTCTTTTGTCAAATTACAAAAGCTCCTCCGTACAAAGGAGACTCTGCCAAAAATTTTCAGAAATTTTGGGAGTTAGAAAATTTTTGAAAAATTTGGAAAATTTTGTTAACGACAAAAACGGTTTCAAACTGGAAAATCGGAATAAGTTAGTAAATGAAACTAATTAAAGTAATGACATGAATTAGTAATAAATGACGAATAAAATTTATATATGCAGAATTAAAAATAAATTGAATTCATATGGAAATGAAAAAATCAATTTGAATGAAATTAGATATAAACTAAAGTAGTAAAGTGGGAATAAATATAAGAAGCATATAAAATGCTTATACGAAACTTAAGTAAGAAATGGAAATTTTTTAATTGGAAATTGAATATTGTAAATATATTCTAAGTTGATATTTGAATGAATAAATATTGACAATGGTAAGGAAGTTGATAAACTGTTTTTGGGAATATTGTGATTGGATATTATTGTCAAGTAGGATATGCAGGTATTATAAAGGGAAATGAGAATTGGTTTTGACTTCAAAGGATAAATTTGTAATGCTCGAAAAAAAGGTATGTATTTAAATTTCGGTATGAAATTTGATTGGGTTTTGATCGAGCCACTTGGCTTTTTGTTTTCTTTTTGGATTTAGGAGGCCGTAGAGCCATTTTGTAGTTGTACCGAGCTAGCTGCGCAAAGGAGACGCTAGCGAAATTTTTCGAAAATTTAGAGAGTTGGAAAATTTTGAGAAACTTTTGATAATTCAAAACTTGGTTTTAAATTGAAAACTTGAATAATTGAGCAAATAAATATTGATTGCAAATTATGGGGAAGTTTGGGAAGTTAGTGAGTATGGTAATAGGTCTTTTATAAAAAGATAGTTAGTTAGACGTTGAATTGATGGTTGTGGGAATAAGTAAACGGGTATTGGACCATTCTTCCTAACTCGTAATTTCGGGGACGAAATTCTTTTAGGGGGGAGGAATGTGACGACCCGAAATTTTTAAGCAATTGAAATTGGAATATTCAATTGAATTTGAATATTTAAATGATAATTTTTACTCGAATTCAAATATTACCAATTATTTGATAATTAAATTATTGAATTAAATAAGTGAAATTGGGTAAATTGTTGAATCTAGAATTTTAAGCCTGTTAAAAACAATTTGAAGGCTTGTAAAATTTATATAGATAGTAATGAAGATAATAGAAGTGTTAAAATTGAATTTGGAAGTACTTTGTTCAGTTTTGAAATTCTATCGTTTAAATTGAATTTAAAAATAGCCTTCCGATGCACAGTCTCGGAATTCGAAGAAACCAGTTCTGTTGGGTCCGTAATATTGAATTATTATCGGGTTTTAATTTTTGTAGTTTTTGGGTTTGTTGTGTGGGCGTACGAGATAAAAACACCTAGACGATAAATATCGAATTAAATTTAAATATCTATATCTGAAAGAAAATCAAATCAGCCGAAATCTTTCCTGAGAAGCCGACTTCTTTCCGTATCAACGTTTCTTCTTTTTACAACATCACGCAAAATTTTTACTTTAATAATGGAACCTAGTTCCCTTCCTTCAAATCAAAAAAAATAAAATCAAAAGTTCAGAAGAAAAAAAAATTGTCGGTCGAAGCCTTTTCACAAAACAAAATGGCTATTCCCTTTCGATAGAATCAATTCGCTCTTAATCTTAGCACGAAATCGAATTCATTCAGGGCTCTCAGATCGTTGAGTTGTGGAATCTGGGCGAAGTCGAGTTGATGCGTTCGAGCTCGGGAAAGGGATTCGACTTTTATGGTGGAGCTAAGGCAGAGATTAGTCGTGATTGGAGGGGCAATGGCCTCTAACATCAGTCCAGATAGGGTTTCGGCCCAGGTCGAGTGTGTAGCACTGATTCGAGAGGGGAAGGGGCTGCTTTTCTAGTTGTTGGGCGTGGTTTGTCGTGTTACCTTTTGAAGCTCCGGGTCGCGAGCAGTTTTGCTGCCCAGCTGCACATAGGGGAAAAGGATGTGTAGTAGGTGCGCGCGCAGTTGGGAATGACGTCGGGTAGAGGGTTGGTGATCGTCTCAGATGGTTGAGGCTAGGGTTGGGAAGCAAGGATGCTGCGTTAACGTCGGCATCCTAAAAGATGCTGGATTTTAGGCTTCTTCTTGCTGTGAGTATCCTCTGTCTCGATTAAATTTTCTATGTAAATATATATATACAGGTTTCAGAGTACATGTATATATGTATATTATAACTGAAGTTGAAGTTTTAAAATACAGTAAGATATTTACAGTGAGGTATTTATTCATTTAATTTTTGAATTAATGAATATATATAAGTATATATATGTTTTAAAGAGAAGTTATTAGTTAAATTAAATAGTTAGTTTTTGAATGATAAAGTTTTTGTAGAATTAGACTTTTGAAGTCTATAAATTATTTAGGAAAATATGAAGGGATTTTGTATGTTGAAGTTTGTATTAAAATAGATTTTTAAATCTATGCAAATAATTTTTATAAGTATATAAAATAATCTCAGAAGAAATAAATATAACAAGTACACATTTTGAAGTTACTAGTTTAACTTTAAAGTAATATATTTGTTTAGTTAACTTAATTAAAATCTATTGTAGTCACTATAGGATTATTCAAAGGGAAATTAGTTCGAAATTTAATTATCCATTAAAAATTTCAAATCATTGGTTAAAATTAAATGAAATTGTAAAACGGAAATTTATTGTTCGATTAATGCAAAATATTAATAAATTGAATAATGTTTATCCAAGGTAAAAATTTGAAGAAGTAAGACGAATTGGGTCGGATTGCAAATGCAAAGGTGAGTTAATCTTACTCAATTAAATTTTTAATTTAAATTTAAAGGATTAAATTTAAATAATTGTTTGAATGGCTTAATTGATTGATGTGCTATAATTTGGTATATTCTAGATTTGGCAGATTATATTGTGCTAACATCTGTGGATGCAGGGAAAACAGGTTGGAGGGATCCAACTGGATCCCTCACCATTTATTTAAATTATTTAATACCCCTGATGTGATTATTTTATATTCTGTGTTGAATATTACTGACAATTGGAAGTATTGAATGCTATGGCTTGGGTGATATAATTGGATATAGTGGATTACCAAAATAATATATAAAAATTGGATTTTCAAAGAAAATAAAAGAAGTGAATCTGTAAGTAAAGTAATTATAGAATAAATTTAAGAATGAATTGGAGAAGAAATAAAGTGACTTTAAATTTCTAATAAATAAATTGTGAGTATAGAAAGGAAAATTTGAATAAACAGGAAGTTAATAAATTTTAAAATTTAGTGTTACTATTTTGAAAAAAAAAAATAAAACATTTATTTAAAATTCAGGATTTAAACTACTGGAAAGAATGAAGAAGGAATTGGGAATAACCTGAAATTTGTATACTTCAGTTTAAAGGAATTGAAATCAAATAGAAAATAGTAATAATAAAGTCCATAACTAACGAATTTTTAAATGAACTGATAAGTAAAGAAATTTATTTCAAGTGGAATAAATTGGAAATCAATTTGGGAAATTGATTTAAGTGATTGAGATTTGAAATTCTCCCTAAATAACCAAGTACGTTTTCAAAGTAAATTTGTAGATATAAGTTAAACGTTTAGAATTGTTTTTAAAGGTATGTTTTGAAAAATTTATTATTTCTAATATTTATAGTCTAAAGTAAGTATTTTCTCAAATCTATTATAGCAAGTAATTATTTAAAAAGTGACTTAGTATTTTGCTTTTAAAAATATAAATCTAGTTTTATATTTATTAAGTAACGTTATTTTCAAATATTCATATAATATGTATTTTAAACAAATTATTGAAGTAGATTTAATTTAAATGTTTTAAAGGTATATATTTCAAAGTAAAGTGTTTAAAAAAATTATTTTTAAAATTTAGTTTTGTGCTTGGTAATTTCAGTGGAGATAGAAAGTTTATTCTGGAAAGAAAGATGGTTTTGAAACTGTTTTCAAAGGATTGAAATAGAAATATATCTTGTAAAGATATTTTGAAGGTAATAAATAATTTGGGAAATTATTTATTGTTGGATGTTTGTTTGTGAATATTAATTGATAGTTAAATAGCCGACTATCAATATTGGCCAAACTGCGTTGATCGTTTCGAAGAGACCGGGATCGAGATTTATTTCTCAAAAACCACTTCGATCCGGTTTGTACGTTTCGTGCGAAAAACGTGTTCGGAGTCGAAGATGGAGCTGTAAAGTGCAAAGGCTAGTCGCTTCTAATCCTGAGGATATTTCCAAAATGGATGTAGTAGGAGTAGTGCCTTCGGTTCCGTTCGAACCCGGGACGGACTTGTATGGATGAATGCTTGCGAAACATCGTCAGGTGGACGATGGGCATTCTAAGGGATATCATTCTAAAGGTAACGCTTAGCCTCAAGCCTCATGAACCGGGAATGACTGAAAATCAGGGGATATGCAGCAAGGCTTCGTGGGTAGCCCCCACTTGAGAGTAAGGTCATCCCTGTCTAGATGTCCCTTTTTATTCGGCTTAGTGGTGCGGTTGCTGATCCCAACCGTGGGGTGATCTTATTCGGAACTGTCCAGTAAGGGATGGGTCCGGCCTTGTGTTGCAGGGGATGAAGGGAGTAGTCCTCGGTACTGTGATCTAGACCACGTACTGTGACAGGTGGTACCCCAGTGCCTAGTCATTGATGGAAATCCATTCTCCCTACGAGCCTTGTACGAGTTTTGTTTGTATTACCCACTTTGTGGCTAGTTGCTGGAATTTAATAATGTAACAATTTCGGCTATTTATAAGTACTTGTATTTAGACCCTATTATAATATCAGAGGATTTCTATAAAAATTGTTTTAGCTATCGTAAGGTAAAAACCCGACATGTTTATTTGTGGCGTGGTCTTACGAGATGCTTTTGTTTTTCAAAGGATTTTTGAAACTTTAGTAATCAATTGGGTGTGATTTTCTCACGCTGGTATTCCAGACTGACTCGGGTATTATTTAACTGTAATGCTCGGGTCAGACCGAGTATTATAGGATACAGGATATGATGCTGTGGCGCTCAGGAGACGAACTGGACAACGATACGTATTTACGTACTTGTTTATGTATATATTTCCGCTGTGTTGAGTTGTTGTGTACCCATTGTATGTTATTGATGTGAGCCGTGACTGATGTACTCTGATGATGTAATATTTGTAAACTGATATATTTGATTTTGAGTAAAGATTATTAATTCTCTATTATATTTTATTCCGCTGCGATGGTTAGATTCTGATGAAAATTTTGTTGTCTCTTCTTCTACCTCTTCTTCTTTAACCCAAATGGTTCGTATTTCTGTGCAACTTGAGTTGATGTTGTAGAATAGTGTTGACTCAAGGGGTAAAGATTTGCAGGTCGTTACACTATAACTCGTACAGATGATCGAATTAGCTCCAGAAACACGTTCCATTGTGTTCGGAACGCGGGGTAAACCTTAGGAACGCCAACCGGCACGCTTCGTTTGGAGTTCGGAAATTCTGGGATGAATAGTGTTTGCGAAATTTTCTATATAAGCCCATGTTCTTCATAAATTTGCAAAATTAAAAACCCCAGGGTTCCATCTCTTCAGGCCGCCACTTTCTGAAACATGAATGGCCGAAAATTATCAAGTTTCTTCCCTTCAAATCTCTCAATCCATCAACACTTAGCGAAATCTTTCAACATGAAACTTGTCGAGGGGAGTGAGATCTAGGTATTCAACGGTCATGATCGGAATTGGAGCAACGTGGAGGGAGCTAGGAGGGGCCGACGGCCTGTAGTTGCGCACGCAAATCGATGTGCTGTTGGGGCCGAGCTCCATGCCCTTGCAGCCGAAGGTAGAGGAGAAGATGCTCGTTCATATGGCGCTAGTTGATCGTTGTCAAAGACGTCGTGGAAGCTCGAAAATCAAACTCTAGTTTGCAAGGATGGGTTTCTTGGTTGCGTGATCTTCCTATATGCGCATGAACGTGAGAAGATGAAGATGGTGGACGGCTTGGATCTGATGGTGATGGATTGAAGGGCTGTGTTGCATTTTAGGGTTAAAAATATAAAAATATGTTGTAAATTTTATATAAAAATTCGTGAATCTTTAAAAATTCATATCTTTTTCATACGAGGTCGAAAACGCGCGAAACCAGTTGCGTTGGAATAGTATGGACGAGCACTACGCTATGGAATTCGATTGGAGTCGTTTGGAGTTAGTGAGAATTTCGGGTAAAATTAAACATCCGTTTAATTTTATTCGAAATAAATCGCTAAAACGAAATTGAAAATCAAGGTGAGAACTTCTCACTCAATCGAATCGGTTTCGATTTTTATTTTAATTAGTTATATTTAAAATTCTTGAATACATGTTTGAATGATGATTGTTATCTATTGATTGTTAAAATAGACATTATGCGCCGTTAGTAAGCGGATGTTATTTACTAAAAAAATATACCGCGAAAATTTCACAGTACAGTGAAATTGGTATTATTTATGTACTTGGAGTTGATTTCCCGCATTATATAGCGGATGAGACACTATTGCGCCGTCTATTAAGCGGATAATATTTTATAAATCCCATATACCACGATAATTTCGTACTGGAGCGGAATTGGTATTGTGCTAATGTTTGTGGATGCAGAGAAACAGGTTGGAGGGATCCAATTGGATTCCTCAACTGTATTGATTTATTTACAGATATTGTGATATTTGTTGATTATCATATCGATATATGATATTTGGATGTCGTAATTGACTATTTGGTGTTGCTGCATCATCGGATCCATTTCTGAAGTTTTAAAATAATGATTTTGGTTTTAAAAGGGATTTTAAAGAGATTTTCGAAAGTATACGTTTTATTAAATTTTGAATTGTTAAAATAATAAATAAACGTTATAATTTTATTTTCATAAAAGTTATGATTTTTTGGAAAATAAAACTTAAATGTGATTGTGAAGTATATAAGCTTTAAATAATGATTTTTAAATTATTAAAAGGATAAATTTAGTTAAATTGGGATTTTTGAATTGTTTTAAAAATAATTTATATAAAAGATTTAAAGTTTGATATTTATAAATTAAAAATATAGGAATTATAAAACGAGTATTTATAAGCGTTAAAATGAATTATAAATGAATTCATAAGTGAATAAGATTTGTAATTTGTAAATTTTTAAAGGAACGATTTGTAAATAAATGAATTATAAGTATTTAACTTATAATATGGACCTTTGGTATATATTTGAGATATATATAAATTTAATCGGATTAATAAATGAGATTTTTAAATCAAAGCTTATAAATAGAAATGGAATTCATAGACATTGTTTATAAATTCGAAATCAATGGAATTTGATAAATTGAAAGTTGAAAATTGGTTAAGGAAGTATATTCACGATTTTGGACAGTGAATGTATTATCAAATAAAATGGATATGCTTGGGAAAATGAATATTATAAAATGAAGTTAATTATTTTAAAGATGTTTTAAAATATATTATGAATCGAAACCATAGATTTCAACATTTTTGTTGAAATAGACGTTTTCGAGAAATAGAAGGAAATGGTGGACTATAACACTGTTGTTATAGTAAATGGTTTCCGAAAGAAAATGTTTTGTATAGTATTGGGATTTATATATCTATTTAAACTTTGAATCCCTATACTAGTGATTTTGGGTCATCGTAACGATGTTTTACACAACATTCATTTTTGACCTAAATAAATGTGTTAAGAGAATGATTTCCTTAAGGAATGAAATATATACTAAATTTTGATTTAAGTATATCGAATATTTTCAAATGTTGAAAATAAATAGATTTGTGATATACTTATTATTAAATAACTATGGAAATATTTTTCCAATATGAAATGAAACGTTTTTGAGAATTTATCTTTTTAAAGATAAATTGAAAATGAGTATTTGAAAACGATTTAAAAATCGTATATCATAGATATTTTGGGATTATAAATTCACTAAGGAATTTATAAAAGAAAGGGGAATTTGTTTAAAAATAAACGTTGATTTATTTTTGAAGTGTGGGAATTAATTTACGGATTTGGAACGTAAATATAAAGTAAACCGGTAAAGATTTATTTAATTGGTTTAAATAAACCATTTTGAAATGAAAGTATTTCCGAGAAAGAAAAATGATTGAAATTTGTTTTCAAAAATGGTAAAGGTGAAAATGATTTGAAAATTTATTTTCAAATGGTTGAAGTGTGGAAATTGTATATCTAGTAAAGATATTTTGGAAAATAAATAATTTGGGAAATTATTTGGAATCTAGTGATGTTGCGCATCTCTATTGATAGTTAAAAATCCGACTATCAATATTTACCTTTAAATAGGTATTTGTTGTGATTGCTTGAATTTGAATGCCACACTTATTTTTGAATAAGCGCTCACTATTCGGGTTAGCCGGGAAAGGACCTTGGGGTCGTATAACCCATTCCGAATATGTGATACGTCGTAATGGATTGCATTTGATGACCGGTGTTGAAGACCGGATATTTTTGAAAACGGAAGGATTACCGTTGAGTTACCCTGCATCGGCTGATCTCCGATATAGATGTTTTATCACCCCTAGTGACGGAAAGTCCGGACGTGACTAGAAATTATCCGGAATGCAAGGACTTCTTTGTAAGTGCCTTCGGTTATGTTCGAGCCCAGATCAGACTTGTATGGATTGTATGTCTGACGTTACAATTTGAGATGTAAAGCTGGTTTCTATCAAATATATTTCTGTTGGTGGCGGAGAATTTATTCTCTTAGCTTAACACCCTTCTCTAGAACGTACGAGCTAAGAGGTTATGTAGTTGATGGTTACTAGTGATATATTCCCAAATTGGTAATGTGGCATGCTGAGTGTTGCTGTGAAATGATCATTGTTTGATCATTTGTGATATGATCATTTGTTTGATCGTTTATCTTTGTGATCATTACTTTGATCATTTGTTGACCCAAAGCAGCTTTTGTATAAAGCGTGGCTTTGTGGACGAGACTTCGTCGGACCTTACACCCCGGAAATGGTCAAAACAGGAAGGATGCAGCAAGGTTATTAGGGGGTAGCACCCCTTTAGTGTATGTCATTCCTTCTGGATAGAGGTGGTATCATGGTATGGAGCCCAGATACTTAACCTATGTTGTTGCTGCAAATTTATTGCTTTGTGGTTCTTGGAAATCGAGGATCCTCGGATAGATTGGTTACGATCGGGGGATGACATATTCGTGTCAGTAGTTACCCAGTTAGGGGTAACCCGGCCTTGTGTTGGCAGAGATCCGGTTTGGTTCTCGGGACGTCATTCCAGAGGCCTTTCCATGTGGCAATGGGAAGTTCCTTGGTCTGACCATTTGTTGGAAAATCCAAAGAAACAATACGATCTTGTACGGTTTTAGTTGTAGAACCTATCATTCACTTATGGTAGTCACCACTGTTTGGATGGTAGCTATAGTAGGCATAAGTGCGAAATGCCTATGTTGGCTAAGATTTATATCTTTACTTTCGAAATGATTTTTCCTACACTATGCACTAGTAATAATATCAAATATTTCTTTTTAATGCGTATCAAGCATCTTTGACTGTCATAAGGAGAAATCTCCTCCGATTCTGCGTTTGCATGTGTGTGTGAGCGGGAGGCCTTATGGTAGTCTCATTTTTAAAAGCATTGCGAATTGACTTTAAAAATATTCCTCTATTTTGTTTTAAAAATAAACTGTTTTGAGTTCTCACACCAGTCACATGACTGACTCGGAGTTTATTGTTTCCCTTCTAAACTCTGGGTGCCCACCAATTTCCACACGGGCAGTCAAGAGTTAAGGTTTATCAGGATATTCTGGAATTCAGGAGTTGCTGGAGGCAAGCTGGATGGCATGGCGTATTATTAGTATATAGTATTTTCTTTTTCCGCTGTTTGTTGTTGTTTGTTGTTGTACACTCTGATGATGTAATGTAATGTAATGTAATGTGTTGTAATGTAATAACTGATATAGTTCTTTGTTTAAAGATTATTCATTTATTATTATATGTTGATCCGCTGCGATTGTGAGATTCTGATATTGTTTTGTTGTTTCTATTCTATTCTATCTTTTTTTCTCTTCTTCTATCTTTTTCTTCTTCTTTAACCCTAACATTTCGGTTTTTCGGCAATGAAAAATCGCAAACGTTACAGAAAGCTTCACTTTGATTATAGTTAAATCGTTGCATGGCGTCCATTGAACGACTATAGTTAAGTCAAGTGGAAGCTTTGGAAGTGAAACACTATTCAAGAGAGGATTCGTATCCTCGGTTATATGGGGTTAGTATCATAGTCAACTAAAGTCAACTCAAAGTCAAAGTCTCAGGCCAAAGCATTTCGGTTAATAATAATTTTTATTATTGAACCAAAGACTTTATGTTTGGACTATAAAGTTGAATGTTGATGGTATTGGAATTTTGACCATTACCAAATTCCATAAATCCAAAGTAATATAGTTTGACGAAGATAATTAGTGTAAATAATTGTCACTATTAGGTACCGCTTATAACAAGTAAAATTGGATTTTACCAAAAGACGTGTGAGCGATAAATTCGGCCTAAATGTCACACCACCTGCTAAGTGACGTGTGGACGTTAATATTCGAATAGTTCGATATTAATCGCTTACTGAATTTACAACTATGAGTCGCACAACCGTAATAATGAATTCTATGAAAAACCACACGATTTAATTAATTTATAAAATGTTGTAAATTGATTAAATTAATTGATATTTGAGAAATATTAATTATTATTTATTTGATGTTTGGAGTTTTTTTGTAATATTTTAATGCATTTATTAAAGTTGTATTTGCACGTATTGATATATGATATCGATGTAATTTAAAGACAATTGTATGAAATGATTTATGAATTTTTTTGTCATTTGATTATATGATTTATGAAAATTTTAGGTCATTTAATGACATGGTTTGATGGAAATTTAATTTGACTTTCATAATTTGTACGATGTCTTGCTATCTTGCTTAATTAAAAATTGTTTATGAAGATTGAATTATTTGTTGAATGATATAATTGAGTTTTCATTTGATAGATCGATTAAATTTGATTATGACTTAAAACAATATTTAAGTGTAGATATATGTTTTTAAACATTCTAATTAAAGTATAATTCTTCAGATCTGAATGTTTACATGTTCGAATTATTTAGCTGCTTTTCTTTACTTTGTTAAATTAAAACCAAATCTATATATTTTAAAATACACTGTTTTATTTTAATTCTATGTTTTAACATTTAATTTAAATTTCATTTCTTTAAATCTGAAAATTTACAATTTCATGTTGATGGATTGAATTATATTTAAAGTTAGAAAATGAAATTTATATGGAATCAATATAATGAATTAATACAATATTTCAATTGTGGATCTATGTTTTAATCATTCATAACAAAGTGTAATTTTAGTTTTGTATGTTAATATATGTATGTATATATGTATGCATGTGTAACAACCTGCATATTTATCGATTTTATATTTAAATATTTTATTTAAATATTTTGTCGTTAATCGGATATTGGTCCGAAAAGCTACCTTTTGCAAACGGTCAAATTAGGACTCGAGATCACTTCCATTGAGTTCGAAATGCCGTTTACAACTTTTTTAAGTATAAACATTGATAGGTTTGGAGTTAGTGAAATTTCACTAACTTTTCCCGCCTTGGACTTTGGGTTAGTTTAGCCTATTAAGCCCAAGTTCCAACCCCCTTCTCCTCACTCTTCATAAATTTCCTAACTAACTCAAGCTTTGGCATTAATGGTGAAGAGAATGGAAAATTAAAACTCCAATCACAAATTCAATTGCAAATCCAACATTCAACTCCAAATTCAAGGAGAAGATATTGGATTCAAGCTTTGGATTGCTTCTCCTTGCTTTCAAGCTTCATCTTCATAAATTTTAGTGCAAAGGTGAGATTTTTATCTCACAATTCTAGCCTATAACTATATTGGACTGCTGGGAATGATTCCCTATCATTTTTGCATGCATGTTAGCATTTGGTTTGGATTGGATTGGCGAAAAACTCCAATTTTTAGCGTTTTGGTGAATTTTCTGCACTTCGGTCGCTCTAGCCATTTTTAGCTCGTTTGGAGTTAAGTCGTTCATCCATAGGTCGTGAGTCGTTTACGAGTTAACCATAGGTTGTTCTGGCCATTTTTAGCTCGTTCGGAGTTAAGTCGTTTATCCCGATAGGTCGTTGGACCCTTAACTCGTAGGTCGTTGGACCTTATCTCGTTAGGTCGCTCCTGGCCTAACCCTTAAATCGTGCAACCCTTAAGTCGTGCAACCCTTCAGTCACGCAACTCTTAAGTCGTTTACGAGTTATCCCGATAGGTCGTTGGACCCTTAACTCGTAGGTCGTTGGACCTTATCTCGTTAGGTCGCTCCTGGCCTAACCCTTAAGTCGTGCAACCCTTAAGTCGTGTAACCCTTAAGTCGTGCAACCCTTCAGTCACGCAACTCTTAAGTCGTTTACGAGTTATCCCGATAGGTCGTTGGACCCTTAAATCGGAGGTCGTTGGACCTTATCTCGTTAGGTCGCTCCTGGCCTAACCCTTAAGTCGTGCAACCCTTCAGTCACGCAACTCTTAAGTCGTTTACGAGTTATCCCGATAGGTCGTTGGACCCTTAACTCGTAGGTCGTTGGACCTTATCTCGTTAGGTCGCTCCTGGCCTAACCCTTAAGTCGTGCAACCCTTCAGTCACGCAACTCTTAAGCCGTTTACGAGTTATCCCGATAGGTCGTTGGACCCTTAACTCGTAGGTCGTTGGACCTTATCTCGTTAGGTCGCTCCTGGCCTAACCCTTAAGTCGTGCAACCCTTAAGTCGTGCAACCCTTAAGTCGTGCAACCCGTCAGTCACGCAACTCTTAAGTCGGTCACGAGTTATCCCGTTAGGTCGCGACCTCTGTTAAGTCGGCCATGTTGGGTCGTGAGTCATCGTTAGGTCGCGACACCTCTAGGTCGCAACCACTAAGTCGCTTGACCCCTTAGACCCCTAGGTCGCAACCGTTAGGTCGCTCGACCCTATCCCTCTTAGGTCGTTAGACCCCCTTTTTGTCTTCACTAGGTCGTACCGTTTTGGACGGGGCGCTGCCCCGCACCCCGTCGGGGGCGCTGCCCCCTGGACCCTCGTGACCTGACCGGGCAGGTCGAACCCCGTAAGCGGTGGCGTTGCCCCCGCACCCCCCCTCCGTAGGGGCTCTTTGATGAAAGATGCATTTTGAGTTGATTTCCTTGGATTTCATTCACGTCTTTGAACGCGAAGTTTTTATGATTTGTCACTTTAATAAAATAAAGGTTTCAATACTAGTAGTAAATATCAAAACTCTTTCAGCAAAACGATTTCAACTCTATTTTTAATAACAAAGCTTTTTCCTTAAACCGTTTTCCAATCTATTAGTATATACAAACCTTTACCTCACTCGTGTGAGAAATCTAATTAAACGACTTAGTAAAACAAGTGGTATGAAACGCTTGCGTTTACTTCGTCGGTTAATTCTTGGACTTGTTCGATTGAATCTCTTGTGACAATTTTCTAGTGGAGATCTACAGTTTGTTAGTAAATATTTGAGTTAAGCAAGTGGTTATGGGACATGAAGTTAAACTTTTATATTTACTAACTTAGTGTAATTGACACTTCTGATGATCATGACGATCATTTTTGTGTTTTAGACTAGCAACTGTGCGATGTCTCTTTGTCTGCGAGGGAGACTAGACCCCGCTCTTGTGATGTTAAGCCATCTCATTTGTGTGATGTTTCGTCATCACATATGTGGGGTAGCGCCCCACGGTCTTCGGGCCATTCGTGTGTCAAAATTAATGGCTTGCAAAGATGAGATAGCTTCTCGCTTTGTGTTACACGTGTAGGTGAGTTTTCATGCTCCCATTTTGTGAGTTTTCATGCTCCTATATTGTAATTTCTGGATTTCTTGTGTAGTCTTCTGGAATTTGTGCTTCACCTATTTTCATGACTTTCATTGTTATGATTTTCCAATTTTATGTTTAGGTGAATTTGGATCTTTTAGAAGATTCTTTTGATATTGTTTGATCTCCTGATGATCTTCATTTACATGCTTATCATAGTATGTCTTTATGGTTACTATATGTTCTTGCCATATCTATTGTTTATATCATGTTATCTGATATTTATAGCTAGACTGATCCGTTTATTATTTTCTTATAAATAATACTCGGGTCAGACCGAGATGTTACAGGTGCTTCTGCTTGACTTCTCCCCCAGGGATTTACTACTCTGACTTTTGGATGACCTTTTAGATTAGCAGTTTTTTGTCGTTTACACTTGAGATATAGACTCATAGATGTATTCTTTTGCATAGCACGTGTTGCTATTTTTTTGTATTATTGTGGATCTTTTTGACCACTACTCTGATGTACACTTTCATGTGTTAGTTATATATTCATATCTTCTTCCGCCTTTGTGATATGGATGTCTGTGACTGATTTGTGTTATGCATATTTCTATGTTTGTTTTCGAAGATTATTATAGCCACCGCGTGATAAGAAATCACGAAGATGGTCGCTCCTCAACAGCCTTATTCTCCGTGCTAGTTGACAACTCTACACCGTAGTGTTCTTGGCTAGTGTGGGTATAGAGGTGGGGCGTCACAGCATGTGTTACTTGCACTTTTTATTGCATTAGATATTTGCATATGGATAAAAGTAATTTTGATAACAAATCAAAGTTTTGTAATTGACTGTAATAACTATCTAATTTACATTATTAGAAAGCTTTGATTGAATTCTGTAACATTCCTGAATTTTGAACAAGATAATTTGACAAATTATTTAATTTTTGGAATTAAATTATGGAATTTTGGTAGTAAATTTTAAATTTTTAGATTTAAAAGTTGAATCAATTTGAAGATTTACAGAATAAATAATAATATGCATTTTTAATTGAATTTGGAATTTAAAAGCTTTGAAAATTTTATTGTGAATATAAAATTGATAAGTATGTTTATAAATTAGAATCAAAATTAAGGACCAAACCAAAATGTATAAAATTAAAATAAATTTTGAACTAAAATTTTAACATTTAAAACTAAATTTATAAATCAAATTAAGTTAAGGGATTTAAACATATATTTGAAAATGTAAAAAAAAAAAAAAAAAAAGAAAATTTTAAATGTCTGAATATTTTTAGTTTGTTTTGGATTTTTATAATATTTGTATAAACTTTTATTTTATAAATCTAATGTATTCATTTCAAAATTTTCCATATGCAAATAAGTATATATATTAACTAATTGGTTAAATACAAGCTCACATTTATTTTATAATTAACATCTAATTAAATACTAATTAACATTTAATAAATACTAATTCCTTAGTAAAAGACAAGTGTATGTATATTAAGTTGTTTTAAAACAAGTGTAGATAAATAAACAAAAGTTTTGACAAGTGTTAACACTAATTGATACAAGTGGCAAGCAAGTTTCTTTTTCTCTTTTAATCTAAAATTACAAAATATGGATTAAACAAATTAAAATCAAAATCAGTATTCAAACCTCAGCCTATTTCCTGTTTTTTTTTTTTCAAAACTGAGAGAAAAAAAGAATTGCAAAGCTCTGTTTAAAACTGTAAGACAAGATTGAAGAAAGAGTTCAACCTGGAAGCTAAGCATGGATTCAACAAAAAAATCTGAAAACAAGATATGTTCAAAGGAAGCAAACATGCAAGTTTAAAATGCAGATCTGAAAAGTAAACTAAAAAGGAAATCCGATCAAAACTTTGTCTTCAATCTTCAAGATCTGGAAACAAGCTGAAATCAAGTATGAAGAGCAGATTTAAACATAAGCTAAAATGCAAATCAGTAAGCATATGAATTCAAACATGTAGATCAGCCAGCAACTCAACTTGATCAGTCCAAATCAAGATTTAAGCAAATTATTCTAGTTCAAGATGATCTCAAACAAAACAAATAGAAGATGGAGCAGGGCAGTTTCCTCTGGGATTAAATTAAGATAAGTTAATTTTTTTTTTTTCCTTAAAAGTTTGAATTCATATTTTTAAATGAGTATTAAAGTATAAATTTAAAAAAACAGTTGAAATAAAAAAAAAAAAAAAATTTTTGCAGAGATTACAACCTGGAACTTCAATGCAGATCAAAGAAAATTAAAGAAAATAATATGTACAGGCTTACTCTTCTCTGTGCAACTAATGACAGGTGAGCAAATTTTTCAAACTTTAATACCTTATTGACTGTGAGTAGCATATGGATGTTTAGGAATTAGTATGATGTGTGATTGCCTATTGATGCATGTTCTGTGTATACATATATGAATATGCATATTGTGCTTGTTGTGCCAGGTATCTGTATACCTGTTCTTAAACCCAGATTTTCTTTAAAATTCTTGATTCACTTGATTTGTTCTTAGTTTGAAATTGATATGTGAACAAGAATTGTTTGTTTAACATAGATTTAGGCATATAAACTATAATTATGATTAATTAAACTCGGTGTCTCTGGAAAAAGAAGAAAAATACAGACATTGTTTTAAATAGCCAAAAATCAAACATCATTAAACTTTGAAACAATATCACAAATTGGAAGCATGTAGGAAATTATGATTTTTAAAACAAATATTACAATTTTTAGTGTACTGTTGTATATGCATTGCTGAGTTGAACAAAATGTCAATTTTTTGGCCTATCGGGTGATCTAGTGAATTTGGAATGTTACGATTCTTCCTGGAGGTGTATGATTGATCGGTGGGTAGGGGAAAAATATCAGACTGATGATCAGAAGCTGGTGGTAGCGGTGGTTGACGTTGACAGGTTTCTAACCCTAGTTTTCAATATGGTCGAAGTTTGGATCAGCTCGTATTCTTGGTTGCATCGGATGTTATAGGGTTTTGGGAAGTGGTAGAGGGTTTGTAGACGAATCCATGGCCGGAGGCGCGATGTCTCAGGTGGTCGGAATTGAAGATGCTCGGCGTTGACAGGTTTTGAAAACCTGGGCAGTGTGATGTTCCAGGTTTGAGTTTAAACTTGAATTCGAATTTGAGTGGAATTTCGAGAGACTTGATGTCTGAAGGTGGTTGTAGGGTGTCTGGTCGATGGGGGATGACCATGGATGATGGTCAGAGGTGGCCGGAGTTGATGGATGGTGCATAGTGGTGGTGTGCATGTCAGTGTTCATCTGTGTGTTATAGGATTTTTGCCTCGGGTTAATTGAAGTAGAAACTCGAAGTAGACCAGGTATTTTCTCGAAGCACTAGGTAGATGACTCGAAGTCATGACAGGGTTGGCTCGGGTAGCAAATTCTTACAGGCTTATGATGAAACAGAGAACCTATTGCAGTTTTAAACTAAAAATTTGAAACCAAGTTTAAATCATGAATTCAAATGAATTTGAATTCCATGTTTGAATAAATTTGCATAAATAAAATAAAGTGTTTAATAAAAATAAATAAATCTGGGCAGTATTTTATAAATTAATTTATAAATCTGAAAACAGGATTTTTAAATAGGATTTAAATTTTAAATCTGGAGGTGAAACCCTGAATCTAAAAGTATTTTAAACAGGTTTAGGTTTTTGAAATTTTAATTTGGTCTCAACTATTTTTAAGTGTAAAAGTATATGAGTTTTTGAATTTAAACAGAAAATTCAAAATTGTAAAATAGGAAATTTAAAATAAGTTAAAATTGAGATTTAAAAATCTGGAAATATGGGTTGAGTTTCAGTTTTTAAAAATAAATAAAGTTTTAAATGCAAACTAAAATCTAAACTATGTTTTAAACCTGAAAATAAATAAGAATTCAATAGTTTAAATCTTGGGTTTGAAATCATTTGAATTTTTAAATTTTACTTTGGATTTTAAATAAAACTAGAGAAAACCCTGTTTTCTGTTTTTAAATTTAAATGTAAAGATTAAAATGCAAGTTGAAATTAGACTGAGTTTTGAAAATGTGAAATTGAATATGAATTCAAATTTGATTGTCTAAAATTTGAAATAATTTATGTTTTTAAATTTAAATTGGGTTTTAAAACTTATAAGTGAAATCCATATATAGTTTTGCAATTGAATTGGAAGATTGAAATTTTGAATTGGAGTTTTAAAATGAGTTTAAATCTGTATTTTTAAATCTGGAATTTAATGTAAACTTCAATTTTTTTTTGAGTTTAAATTTAAATCTTTTAAATACTTGAAATGGTTAAATAATTTTGAACTTTAAAATATAGTTTAAAATGTAAGTAGAGTCTTTAAATCTGAAAACCAATCTGGATTAAAATTTCAAATAAGTATTCCAGTTTTGAAATGTAGGAAGGATTTAAAATTTAAAATGTGTTAAGAAATTTGAAATGTTTAAAGTATAATTCAAATTGATTTGAATTTAAATATGAATTTGGTTTTAAATTCTTCTAAGCTTCTTTATTAAATGAGAGCTTCTTAAACTTATGAAATGAAAGGTTTTTTTTTAAAAAAAAAAAAAAAAAGTAAAATTTTGTTAAAGATAATTTGGATTCATTTTAAAATCTTAAATTTAAAATGATATTTGAAAATAAATTTAAGTAAATTGATTTAAAATATCTTGTAAATGATAACTTGATTAAGTAATTAAGAAATTAATTACATAATATAATTAGTGAGTTTAATAAGTTTAGATTAATTAATCAAGTGAAATTAATTTAAACATTGGATGCTTTGGTAAATATTAATTAATTAATGGATGGTAATCACTTAGTGAAGTAAAAATTGATATTTACTGGATGTAATAAATTAAGCAATTTAGAAAAAATTATTAATCAAGAAGTGATTAATTATAGTAATCAATTAAGAAATATTAATTAAATAGGTTGTAATTAGTTAACATTTATTAACTAAGATTAGTGACTAATCTGATTTGAATTAATCAGATAATTAATTGATATTGTTTATAGATGATTGGATTCTATTGAATGATTGAACTGCTTGATATCCCTAATTGTTTAAACTTTGTTTGATTTGAACTATGTTTACTGTAATTTATTTTCTGTGATATATGTACCTGTGATCTGTAAATGAAAAATAAGCGTTATGGTTCATACCGCTTATCAAATATAAGCGTTATAATTTATATCGCTTATCAAATATATTGCTGTATTTGAATCTGTGCTGATTGATGTTATGCACTATTGCGTTAAACCCCTGGACCACACTATACACACACAAATATGGATTGCACGTGGAAATCGGTTAAGTCACAGATTTTTGAAATGGTTTTAAATCTTGGATTTTTGAATTTAAACGGTTTGGAAAATGAAATTGGGTTAAAAGTGGAAAAGGCTTTTAAAAAGGAAGTTTTCAAAAATAAAAGCTATCTCGAATAAATGGATTAAGTTTTGAAATTTAAATAGTTGATTTGAATTTAAATTCAAGATTTGAAACTAAATCTTATTGGTTTGGGAATTTGAATTTTATATTTGCAAGGCTTTAACTAGTGAAATTGAAATCGGGTTTTCCGAAGTAAAACTGTTTGTTTTTAAATGCTAGTAGCTTTCACATAAGTAATGAATCTCAAATTCATAAGGAATTTCAAGTTTGAATTAAAAAAATAATTTTCCAAAATATGAATGAACCTTTGGAAATTATTTTGAAAGCTATGGAATGACTCTTTTATTTAAAGACCAATGAGTTAATTCAATTTGAAGTGGAATTGTTTTGAAAGGCTAGAAATAAATCTTTATTTAAGATTGGTGATCTTTGTCATAGAATTTAAAGGGGATCCTTAAGATAATCTTTTGTTTAAAAGATTTAAATGTAGAAATTGTTAAACCATTAAAGGTTTTGAAATAAATCTTTTTATTTAAAGATTCGTAAAATGGTAATTTGTCTTAACCATTTGATGAAAGGTTTTTGAGTTTTAAGTTGTGACTTAACTGAGATCCCATATCCATATATTTTTAAAATATTGCGCTCACTATTCGGTTTAGCCGGGAGAGGACCTTTGTGTCATATAGCCCATTCCGAATATGTGATACGTCGTTATGGATAGCATTGAAGACCGGTGGTGAAGACCGGGTGTTTGCGAGAACGATAGGATGACCTATCGATTGACTCTGCACTGAGTTGCTCCGGTATAGAGTCCTCCCTTAGTGATGGGAAGTCCGATCGGGATTGTGAATACCCGGATTTGCAAGGGCTTCTTTGGAAGTGCCTTCGGTTCTGTTCGAACCCGGAACAGACTTGTATGGTTGTATGTCCGACATTACACTTTGAGATATTAACCGATCTCTATCAAATACATTTCTGCTGGTGGCGGAGAATTTATTCTCTTAGCTTAACACCCTTCTCTGAGATGTACGAGCTCAGAGGTTATGTAGTTGATATTTATCAGTGATATATTCCCAATTTGGTAATGTGACATGCTGAGTGCTGCTGTGTGATGATCATTGGTTGATAGTTTGTGATATGATCATTTGTTTGATCATTTATCTTTGTGATCATTGCTTTGGTCATCTGTGGACCCAAAGCATGGCTTTGTTGCACAAAGCGTAGCTTTGTGGACGAGACTTCGTCAGGACCTCACTCCCCGGAAATGGTCGAAACAGGAAAGATGCGGCAAGGTTATGAGGGTCGCGCCCTTTAGGGTGTGTCATTCCCTTCTGGTAAAGGGTGGTATCATGGTATGGAGCCCAGATATTTGCTCATGTGGGCACACTTCATTATTACTGTGTGGTGTTGTTGTTGGAGAGCTCTCGGATAAAGGTCCCAAAGGACCGGGGGATGACATATTCGTGTAGTAGTTACCTAGTTACAGAGGTAACCCGGCCTTGTGTTGGCAGAGATCTAACCGTAACGTTAGTTCTCGGGACGTCCCGCCAGAGGCGTACCCATGTGGCAATAGGAAGTTCCTTAGCCTGACCATTTGTTGGAAATCCATTCATCCAATACGTGCCTTGTACGGTTTTAGTTGTAGAACCTGCCATTTAACATGGCAGCTATAGTAGGCATAGTATCATGGTACCTATGCTGGCTAGGATTTATATTATACTTTCGAAAGATTTTCCACTATGCACTAGTAATAATATCAAAGAATTTTCCTCGTAGTAAGCATGTTTGACTATCATAAGGAGAAATCTCCCCCATGTGTGCGTTTGCATTGTGTGTGTGCCGGGAGGCCTTATGGTAGTTTCATTTTTCAAAAAGCATTGCGGATTTCAAATTTAAATTCTTTTGTTTGTTTTAAAGACCAAATGCTTTTGTTTGCTCATACCAGTCCCATGACTGACCTGGAGTTTATTGTTCCTTTCCTAAACTCTGGGTGCCCACTATTTCCCACACGGGCAGTCTAGAGTTGGGGTTTTCAGATAATCAATAGTAGGTGTAGATTCGATTTGGCAATCACAATTGGATCGAGTTGCTTCTCTTCATCTTGATTGGAGTTCGAGCTATTTCTGGATTGGTGCTTTGGAGATGGAGATTACTGATACTGGAGTTCTTTCTTGAAGACTATATTGAAGATATTGTTCCGCTGCTAGTGTTATTATTATATTTCCGCTGCTATTCTTTGTATCTCTGATAATGTTGATATCTATTGTACCATTCTGTTGTATCATTCATGTTGTATCAGTTATTGTATCAAATGTTGTATATCGATATATTCTTTTCCTTCCGCTATGTTGTTTTACTTAATGGTGTTATAAGCTCCGGCACGACTCGAATTTCGACGTTTGAATCTGCGGCATTCAAGTACAGTGGAGTACGGATGTCGATTTTTGAACGCTGGAATTTGGACCTTGACATTTTGGTATCAGAGCTGAAGGTTGAAACTTTAGCTCAGGAGTATAACACATTAAGTAACTCATTAGAGATAGGGTGAAGTAAACCCTAGAATGAGTATATCTCCAAGATATTCGTTCGAATGCCTCAGTAAATTCTCTTACTATTCACCGATAGTAAGTATGAATGCGAGAAGAGGACGAGATTGGGGACAAGGGAATATGACTATAAATGGTCGATGTCCTGCAATAGCGGAAACAACTTTCTCTATCAATTTCCTTCGATTCGTCTTCTCAATTCTTTGATGATTCCTGGAAGCTCCAGGAAGGAGCTTTGATATCTTTGCATGGGACATAAACTCCAGATGGGTCAGAATTGTTTGTTTGGATGAATTGTTTGCTTTGGTTGCTATGGTTGTTAAGTATATTTTGGCTGTTTAAACTAAAAATGTTAAAATAGTATCCATATATCAGTTGGGTCCAGATAAATTCTACGAGTGGTTAGTTATCATTGGAACTAATCAATACCCCTGTGTATTCGTAGATCTGGTGACTCGAGTATCTTGATTCGTTCTTGTATCCATTATTGATATTCTGATTTGGTAAGCCAAATGCAGAATAAATACCCAGTTTGATTTGCAAACTGTATCTCTATCTTTTTGTATCCATTCTTTGTCGTTTCCTACTTTCAAATTTCGAGGACGAAATTTTCTTAAGGAGGGAAGTCTGTAACATTCCTGAATTTTGAACAAGATAATTTGACAAATTATTTAATTTTTGGAATTAAATTATGGAATTTTGGTAGTAAATTTTAAATTTTTAGATTTAAAAGTTGAATCAATTTGAAGATTTACAGAATAAATAATAATATGCATTTTTAATTGAATTTGGAATTTAAAAGCTTTGAAAATTTTATTGTGAATATAAAATTGATAAGTATGTTTATAAATTAGAATCAAAATTAAGGACCAAACCAAAATGTATAAAATTAAAATAAATTTTGAACTAAAATTTTAACATTTAAAACTAAATTTATAAATCAAATTAAGTTAAGGGATTTAAACATATATTTGAAAATGTAAAAAAAAAAAAAAAAAAAGAAAATTTTAAATGTCTGAATATTTTTAGTTTGTTTTGGATTTTTATAATATTTGTATAAACTTTTATTTTATAAATCTAATGTATTCATTTCAAAATTTTCCATATGCAAATAAGTATATATATTAACTAATTGGTTAAATACAAGCTCACATTTATTTTATAATTAACATCTAATTAAATACTAATTAACATTTAATAAATACTAATTCCTTAGTAAAAGACAAGTGTATGTATATTAAGTTGTTTTAAAACAAGTGTAGATAAATAAACAAAAGTTTTGACAAGTGTTAACACTAATTGATACAAGTGGCAAGCAAGTTTCTTTTTCTCTTTTAATCTAAAATTACAAAATATGGATTAAACAAATTAAAATCAAAATCAGTATTCAAACCTCAGCCTATTTCCTGTTTTTTTTTTTTCAAAACTGAGAGAAAAAAAGAATTGCAAAGCTCTGTTTAAAACTGTAAGACAAGATTGAAGAAAGAGTTCAACCTGGAAGCTAAGCATGGATTCAACAAAAAAATCTGAAAACAAGATATGTTCAAAGGAAGCAAACATGCAAGTTTAAAATGCAGATCTGAAAAGTAAACTAAAAAGGAAATCCGATCAAAACTTTGTCTTCAATCTTCAAGATCTGGAAACAAGCTGAAATCAAGTATGAAGAGCAGATTTAAACATAAGCTAAAATGCAAATCAGTAAGCATATGAATTCAAACATGTAGATCAGCCAGCAACTCAACTTGATCAGTCCAAATCAAGATTTAAGCAAATTATTCTAGTTCAAGATGATCTCAAACAAAACAAATAGAAGATGGAGCAGGGCAGTTTCCTCTGGGATTAAATTAAGATAAGTTAATTTTTTTTTTTTCCTTAAAAGTTTGAATTCATATTTTTAAATGAGTATTAAAGTATAAATTTAAAAAAACAGTTGAAATAAAAAAAAAAAAAAAATTTTTGCAGAGATTACAACCTGGAACTTCAATGCAGATCAAAGAAAATTAAAGAAAATAATATGTACAGGCTTACTCTTCTCTGTGCAACTAATGACAGGTGAGCAAATTTTTCAAACTTTAATACCTTATTGACTGTGAGTAGCATATGGATGTTTAGGAATTAGTATGATGTGTGATTGCCTATTGATGCATGTTCTGTGTATACATATATGAATATGCATATTGTGCTTGTTGTGCCAGGTATCTGTATACCTGTTCTTAAACCCAGATTTTCTTTAAAATTCTTGATTCACTTGATTTGTTCTTAGTTTGAAATTGATATGTGAACAAGAATTGTTTGTTTAACATAGATTTAGGCATATAAACTATAATTATGATTAATTAAACTCGGTGTCTCTGGAAAAAGAAGAAAAATACAGACATTGTTTTAAATAGCCAAAAATCAAACATCATTAAACTTTGAAACAATATCACAAATTGGAAGCATGTAGGAAATTATGATTTTTAAAACAAATATTACAATTTTTAGTGTACTGTTGTATATGCATTGCTGAGTTGAACAAAATGTCAATTTTTTGGCCTATCGGGTGATCTAGTGAATTTGGAATGTTACGATTCTTCCTGGAGGTGTATGATTGATCGGTGGGTAGGGGAAAAATATCAGACTGATGATCAGAAGCTGGTGGTAGCGGTGGTTGACGTTGACAGGTTTCTAACCCTAGTTTTCAATATGGTCGAAGTTTGGATCAGCTCGTATTCTTGGTTGCATCGGATGTTATAGGGTTTTGGGAAGTGGTAGAGGGTTTGTAGACGAATCCATGGCCGGAGGCGCGATGTCTCAGGTGGTCGGAATTGAAGATGCTCGGCGTTGACAGGTTTTGAAAACCTGGGCAGTGTGATGTTCCAGGTTTGAGTTTAAACTTGAATTCGAATTTGAGTGGAATTTCGAGAGACTTGATGTCTGAAGGTGGTTGTAGGGTGTCTGGTCGATGGGGGATGACCATGGATGATGGTCAGAGGTGGCCGGAGTTGATGGATGGTGCATAGTGGTGGTGTGCATGTCAGTGTTCATCTGTGTGTTATAGGATTTTTGCCTCGGGTTAATTGAAGTAGAAACTCGAAGTAGACCAGGTATTTTCTCGAAGCACTAGGTAGATGACTCGAAGTCATGACAGGGTTGGCTCGGGTAGCAAATTCTTACAGGCTTATGATGAAACAGAGAACCTATTGCAGTTTTAAACTAAAAATTTGAAACCAAGTTTAAATCATGAATTCAAATGAATTTGAATTCCATGTTTGAATAAATTTGCATAAATAAAATAAAGTGTTTAATAAAAATAAATAAATCTGGGCAGTATTTTATAAATTAATTTATAAATCTGAAAACAGGATTTTTAAATAGGATTTAAATTTTAAATCTGGAGGTGAAACCCTGAATCTAAAAGTATTTTAAACAGGTTTAGGTTTTTGAAATTTTAATTTGGTCTCAACTATTTTTAAGTGTAAAAGTATATGAGTTTTTGAATTTAAACAGAAAATTCAAAATTGTAAAATAGGAAATTTAAAATAAGTTAAAATTGAGATTTAAAAATCTGGAAATATGGGTTGAGTTTCAGTTTTTAAAAATAAATAAAGTTTTAAATGCAAACTAAAATCTAAACTATGTTTTAAACCTGAAAATAAATAAGAATTCAATAGTTTAAATCTTGGGTTTGAAATCATTTGAATTTTTAAATTTTACTTTGGATTTTAAATAAAACTAGAGAAAACCCTGTTTTCTGTTTTTAAATTTAAATGTAAAGATTAAAATGCAAGTTGAAATTAGACTGAGTTTTGAAAATGTGAAATTGAATATGAATTCAAATTTGATTGTCTAAAATTTGAAATAATTTATGTTTTTAAATTTAAATTGGGTTTTAAAACTTATAAGTGAAATCCATATATAGTTTTGCAATTGAATTGGAAGATTGAAATTTTGAATTGGAGTTTTAAAATGAGTTTAAATCTGTATTTTTAAATCTGGAATTTAATGTAAACTTCAATTTTTTTTTGAGTTTAAATTTAAATCTTTTAAATACTTGAAATGGTTAAATAATTTTGAACTTTAAAATATAGTTTAAAATGTAAGTAGAGTCTTTAAATCTGAAAACCAATCTGGATTAAAATTTCAAATAAGTATTCCAGTTTTGAAATGTAGGAAGGATTTAAAATTTAAAATGTGTTAAGAAATTTGAAATGTTTAAAGTATAATTCAAATTGATTTGAATTTAAATATGAATTTGGTTTTAAATTCTTCTAAGCTTCTTTATTAAATGAGAGCTTCTTAAACTTATGAAATGAAAGGTTTTTTTTTAAAAAAAAAAAAAAAAAAAAAGTAAAATTTTGTTAAAGATAATTTGGATTCATTTTAAAATCTTAAATTTAAAATGATATTTGAAAATAAATTTAAGTAAATTGATTTAAAATATCTTGTAAATGATAACTTGATTAAGTAATTAAGAAATTAATTACATAATATAATTAGTGAGTTTAATAAGTTTAGATTAATTAATCAAGTGAAATTAATTTAAACATTGGATGCTTTGGTAAATATTAATTAATTAATGGATGGTAATCACTTAGTGAAGTAAAAATTGATATTTACTGGATGTAATAAATTAAGCAATTTAGAAAAAATTATTAATCAAGAAGTGATTAATTATAGTAATCAATTAAGAAATATTAATTAAATAGGTTGTAATTAGTTAACATTTATTAACTAAGATTAGTGACTAATCTGATTTGAATTAATCAGATAATTAATTGATATTGTTTATAGATGATTGGATTCTATTGAATGATTGAACTGCTTGATATCCCTAATTGTTTAAACTTTGTTTGATTTGAACTATGTTTACTGTAATTTATTTTCTGTGATATATGTACCTGTGATCTGTAAATGAAAAATAAGCGTTATGGTTCATACCGCTTATCAAATATAAGCGTTATAATTTATATCGCTTATCAAATATATTGCTGTATTTGAATCTGTGCTGATTGATGTTATGCACTATTGCGTTAAACCCCTGGACCACACTATACACACACAAATATGGATTGCACGTGGAAATCGGTTAAGTCACAGATTTTTGAAATGGTTTTAAATCTTGGATTTTTGAATTTAAACGGTTTGGAAAATGAAATTGGGTTAAAAGTGGAAAAGGCTTTTAAAAAGGAAGTTTTCAAAAATAAAAGCTATCTCGAATAAATGGATTAAGTTTTGAAATTTAAATAGTTGATTTGAATTTAAATTCAAGATTTGAAACTAAATCTTATTGGTTTGGGAATTTGAATTTTATATTTGCAAGGCTTTAACTAGTGAAATTGAAATCGGGTTTTCCGAAGTAAAACTGTTTGTTTTTAAATGCTAGTAGCTTTCACATAAGTAATGAATCTCAAATTCATAAGGAATTTCAAGTTTGAATTAAAAAAATAATTTTCCAAAATATGAATGAACCTTTGGAAATTATTTTGAAAGCTATGGAATGACTCTTTTATTTAAAGACCAATGAGTTAATTCAATTTGAAGTGGAATTGTTTTGAAAGGCTAGAAATAAATCTTTATTTAAGATTGGTGATCTTTGTCATAGAATTTAAAGGGGATCCTTAAGATAATCTTTTGTTTAAAAGATTTAAATGTAGAAATTGTTAAACCATTAAAGGTTTTGAAATAAATCTTTTTATTTAAAGATTCGTAAAATGGTAATTTGTCTTAACCATTTGATGAAAGGTTTTTGAGTTTTAAGTTGTGACTTAACTGAGATCCCATATCCATATATTTTTAAAATATTGCGCTCACTATTCGGTTTAGCCGGGAGAGGACCTTTGTGTCATATAGCCCATTCCGAATATGTGATACGTCGTTATGGATAGCATTGAAGACCGGTGGTGAAGACCGGGTGTTTGCGAGAACGATAGGATGACCTATCGATTGACTCTGCACTGAGTTGCTCCGGTATAGAGTCCTCCCTTAGTGATGGGAAGTCCGATCGGGATTGTGAATACCCGGATTTGCAAGGGCTTCTTTGGAAGTGCCTTCGGTTCTGTTCGAACCCGGAACAGACTTGTATGGTTGTATGTCCGACATTACACTTTGAGATATTAACCGATCTCTATCAAATACATTTCTGCTGGTGGCGGAGAATTTATTCTCTTAGCTTAACACCCTTCTCTGAGATGTACGAGCTCAGAGGTTATGTAGTTGATATTTATCAGTGATATATTCCCAATTTGGTAATGTGACATGCTGAGTGCTGCTGTGTGATGATCATTGGTTGATAGTTTGTGATATGATCATTTGTTTGATCATTTATCTTTGTGATCATTGCTTTGGTCATCTGTGGACCCAAAGCATGGCTTTGTTGCACAAAGCGTAGCTTTGTGGACGAGACTTCGTCAGGACCTCACTCCCCGGAAATGGTCGAAACAGGAAAGATGCGGCAAGGTTATGAGGGTCGCGCCCTTTAGGGTGTGTCATTCCCTTCTGGTAAAGGGTGGTATCATGGTATGGAGCCCAGATATTTGCTCATGTGGGCACACTTCATTATTACTGTGTGGTGTTGTTGTTGGAGAGCTCTCGGATAAAGGTCCCAAAGGACCGGGGGATGACATATTCGTGTAGTAGTTACCTAGTTACAGAGGTAACCCGGCCTTGTGTTGGCAGAGATCTAACCGTAACGTTAGTTCTCGGGACGTCCCGCCAGAGGCGTACCCATGTGGCAATAGGAAGTTCCTTAGCCTGACCATTTGTTGGAAATCCATTCATCCAATACGTGCCTTGTACGGTTTTAGTTGTAGAACCTGCCATTTAACATGGCAGCTATAGTAGGCATAGTATCATGGTACCTATGCTGGCTAGGATTTATATTATACTTTCGAAAGATTTTCCACTATGCACTAGTAATAATATCAAAGAATTTTCCTCGTAGTAAGCATGTTTGACTATCATAAGGAGAAATCTCCCCCATGTGTGCGTTTGCATTGTGTGTGTGCCGGGAGGCCTTATGGTAGTTTCATTTTTCAAAAAGCATTGCGGATTTCAAATTTAAATTCTTTTGTTTGTTTTAAAGACCAAATGCTTTTGTTTGCTCATACCAGTCCCATGACTGACCTGGAGTTTATTGTTCCTTTCCTAAACTCTGGGTGCCCACTATTTCCCACACGGGCAGTCTAGAGTTGGGGTTTTCAGATAATCAATAGTAGGTGTAGATTCGATTTGGCAATCACAATTGGATCGAGTTGCTTCTCTTCATCTTGATTGGAGTTCGAGCTATTTCTGGATTGGTGCTTTGGAGATGGAGATTACTGATACTGGAGTTCTTTCTTGAAGACTATATTGAAGATATTGTTCCGCTGCTAGTGTTATTATTATATTTCCGCTGCTATTCTTTGTATCTCTGATAATGTTGATATCTATTGTACCATTCTGTTGTATCATTCATGTTGTATCAGTTATTGTATCAAATGTTGTATATCGATATATTCTTTTCCTTCCGCTATGTTGTTTTACTTAATGGTGTTATAAGCTCCGGCACGACTCGAATTTCGACGTTTGAATCTGCGGCATTCAAGTACAGTGGAGTACGGATGTCGATTTTTGAACGCTGGAATTTGGACCGTGACAAATTCCATGTATATATATTTGGATCTATTTGTACGTGTTCATGTAAAACTTATTTTTCTTTACATATGTTGTCATAGTATGAAATCATTTCTCTTTTTTAATTAAGACAATAATGTACACATACAATTCATTGTTTACCTTATATATTCTTACAGTTTTGTATCTATTGGTTGTCATTAATACGTTGCATTAATTAAGTATACTAAAAGGGAAAATGTATCGATCGCACTTGTCATCCCTTATTTATTTCCATTTCAATTCCTATGTAATAACCATTTGAATTGTTCTTGTTTATTTTATGTATATATATCAATTACCACTGACTATGCATGCTCCCTATATGTTGCACTTGCACTTGCACAATATTTACTATAAATATATTTACAACTCACGTCATATTTAGATTAATTATTAATGTTATTTTATTAATCAGTTATTTAGTTAAATTATGAGAAGGAAATGAAAAGTTTCCTTCTCTAACTAAATTTATGCTCTCATTAACTGAATAATTTAAGAGTAAGAAAATGAAAAGTTTCCTTCTCTAAATAAATTTTGTGAATATTAGTCATGCGTCCCTAAAAGCAAAGTTAATTCAAATGGCATCCTCCTTAAGAAAAAGTTGTAAAGCGGGTCCCTATAATTATTTTACTACATAGCAGCATGTACTTTTCGTGTTTTTTTTATGTCGGTGCTTAAAAAAATTTCAAAAAACTCTAAATATTATAACTATGTTTCTAAAAGGAAAAAAAGAAATTGCAGACATATCTGCAATTATTCCATATAATCGTAGATATGTCTGTAATTATTTACTGAAAAATTGCATTCGATAAACATCTAAATAATTGCAGATATGTATGCATTTATTCCATATAATTGCAGACATGTACGCAATTATTCACTGAATAACTGCGTTGAATAAAAATCTATACAATTGCAGATATTTCTGCAATTATTCCATATATTTGTTGACATGTATGCAATTATTCACTGAATAACAGTATCTTGATTTAACAATCAGGATATTTACGTAACTATCAGCACTTATTCCTTAAAATTGCAGTCATATCTACAATTGTTAGTTGCAAAGGCATGCTATCCAAAATAAGTGCAGACATGTTTGCAATTATTCTCTAAAATTGCATACATGTCTGCAAGTATTCCTGAAACATACTGTGTGTCATTTTTTTCCCCTTTCATCATTGTTTTTTTTGTTTTTTTATATGAATACGAAGAAAATATTAACTGAAATAAGTTTTAAATTTTGAAAGTTTTTTTTGTTTTTTTATATGTTTTTTGATGATTTTCGAAAAATAAGGACCTAATTTACATACTTTTTTTCACTAGGGTTTTTGTGAATTTTAAAACCTATCAAGGACCTATGCCAAGGGTACCTATAATTTTATGCTCCATCATTAATTGAATAAGTTAAGAGAAAGGAAACGAAATATTTCATTCTTTGAGTAAATTTGAAAAGTAAACGTTACACATAATTTTGTATGTAAAAGTATATTTGATATACTCTAACTTGCATACACATTAAATTAAAGTGAAACTTTATTTATGAAGTTAAATAAAACATTGATTTTATTTAATAGAAACTTAGAAAAGTTCTAAACGAATTTAGACTTCGCAAGCTCATTAAAGATAAAAAAATGCTTAAATTTTTTGAAATTCACTCATTTCTTCTCTTGTGTGCTAGCCTGGTTCCTTCATCGACCACCTTCGACCATCCTCACAAGCATCGAACCAGTCCCCAAGACGAGCCGCGTCAAACTACGGTCCTCATTCCATCTCCGACAATCCCTAGAAAAACGCGACGTGACCCATTCATGCGGCTACAGTGGATGAACACACTTCCCATCTAAGAGTTGCACTCTCCCAAACTTCGGTCATAGTTGTCATTCATCCTCCCAAGCCCAAATCCAATCACCAATATGCCCGATTTCACATTGTTTTCATAAAAATAAAAACCCAAGGATGGTTGTTCAAAGTCGAGCATCCCAAAACTATATCGCACTCAAATTCAAGCATATAGTTGGAAGATCTTCCCGAATGAAACCCAAAGACAAAAACTTCAGATTTTTTTGATTTTTAAGTGAATTAGTTTCGATTTTTAAAAGGATGAATCTATTACTTACTTTCGAAAGTGAAGCTTGCTTTTATAAAATGAAGAGAACAGGTTAGGAGTAGACAAGAAGGAGGCGGATCAGAGAAAGTGTTGGGGTTGTGTAACGACCCACTTTTCCATACAGTTTAAGCGAATAACCAACCACACATGACCCACTCAAATTGAACGGAAATGCGTATAGTTAGGGAAAAGAAAGGAGAAAGCAGAGAAAAAGAAAAATAACAACACAAAAACTCATAGCAAAACAAGTTATCCATAATATATACAATAATGATCTTTACAAAAGAAAACTGTAATGTACATACAGACAACAATCAGAGTACACTAAATAAATTATCAGTCTGGGCAGTTATAACAACTTGTCCTCACAATTGCTGGTAAATACAACAGCGAATATAGTGGAAAAATAACCATGTACGTGATTACTTCTCTTGGCCTTCAGCTCATCTTCAGAACCTCCAAAGCATCCAAACTAAATCTATAGTATGCTCAGTCCAAACTGGGCGTTATGATAAAATAACACCCGAGTCATTTTGCAAAACCAGCATGAGAAAACACTCCCAACTGGATTTTAAAGTTATAAAAACCCTTGAAACCAAAGTATCTCGTAAGACCATGCCATTGACCGGTTTTTACCTTACGATAACCAAAATATTTTCTATAGAAAATACAGTGATATTATAATAATGTGTCTAAGATACAAATACTTATTAATCATAGTCGAATTTGTTACATTAATTTACTTTCAGCATAATAGGTATACTGCTAAAACCATAAAAGCACATAATGGAAAATAGATTACATATAATGACTAAGCTACTGGGGTACCGCCTGTCCCGTCTGTCATATTGCATCTCTAGATAAAATAACATGGAGGGCATCACTAGGATCCCATGCCAATGCAGAACTAGCCTACCACTTGACTAGTAGTATCGAATACGATCATCCCTTGGTTAATGGGTCCCAAGCATACAAATGAGAGATAATATCAACTCTTGATAGGGATGATCATACCTAATTTGGGAGTGACCCACTTAGCCATACTACTTCTCCCATGTTTTAGTTATTCACGGTTGGTGAGACTTGAGGCTATATTTTACCTTTTATATTGCACTTCCCACTTGGAATGCTAACCTGCCCTCCAAGAAGCAATGCAATGCCAGCATTCATCCATACAAGTTGTCCAGAAGATGGAAAAACCAAAGGCACTACTACTACATCCATTTTGGAATCACCCTTATGATTAGTAAGCAGCCTATGCACATTAAAGAGCTTTGCCTTTAGTTCCATCATCTTCAAGATGTCTTCACTTCGAAATGCTTGAGTTGGATCAAAGTGGTTTTCGAATAACATATTTGATCTCGATGTAACGACCCGGTATTTTCAACCATTCGCATCCATTGTAAGTGTATAGATAGACACTCATGCCGGAATTGAATTGCTCCAAATACCGCGTTGTAAATAAAATTTTGGCAAACCTCAGAATATACAGTAAATAAAATCACAGATCACAGACACAGAGTATATAATAATGCAGCAGAAGTAAAAGAGATAGTAGTTCATGAAGCTACTAAAAAAAATAAGATACATCAGAGTTAAATGAGATACAACAGAAGAGTAACAAGATACATCACTGAAACACTGGATACTGAAACAAAATAGAAGGCTGGATCTTCAAGGAAAGCTCCAACTCCGAAGGTGAATCTTGAATGCTAACTCAATCAATCTGACCCGAGCGTAAAGCAAACACAAAACCCTCGAGTCAGGACATAAATACTTATAAACTGTAAATCAACTCAAGTGAACAGTAACAAAATGCATCAATAACTTAAAGGATGCTTTGGACTGCCCATCCTCTAAGGATCCGTTAAACTATTTACTATATAGTAATATACGCTATATAAGGTAGTGTCTAATCAGTAAAGTATAATCATATAGAAAATAGCGTTAAGGGGATTGTGAACCTTAACGCGGTCGGATCTTTAAAACCAAAATCGTAGTAGGCTCGATATAAGGATATGACACGGCACGCGAGGCAATGCCAGGGTGGATACACCGTTTGCACTCCCGGACCGGTGGTGACGGCAAGCCAGCAGCTTCCGCCCACCTCGAACAATACCCCCAAATCAAAGTGGCGCCACCGAATCGAATCACAACAGTAATAGAATAGTTTCCGATGGAGCATGCTCGATGAAAGGGTGCGACCCTTTGTGTAGCCCGGTATAGCTCCTGTTTTAGTCATATATGCCAACTCACGGGAGTTGGGTCCACGTAACATACCTCGAGAACGTCGCCACCATGCTACTTCATTCTGGAATCTCCACCGCGCACACAGTTGTTAAAGTGGTTTTCGGTATTGTCCGGCTATAAGATAATATCCGATCCCGGTCTCTTTAACAACCAATCGTTATTATAACCCATGAATATTTATTTCAAATAATTTATACTTTCAAGACCAAAATATCATACTCATTTCAAAACAATATCACAATTGTATCATTTCCATTTCAGAAAAAAAAATCAATATTATATCATTCAAATAAAACCCAAATTTTCAAATAATTGAATATATCTTTAAATTTATTAAACTTGAAATATTCCTTTAAATTATCATAGCATTTTGGAAATGTTACCTTAAGGAATCATAGCATTTTCGGAATGTACTACTTTCCACTTTACATTGTATATAATCAAAGTATTGATAAGCTTAAAATTTTAACATGTCAATTTATCATAGCCTTATAGTTAAATAAACTTTCTTACTGTAATATACAATTTAAACCGAAATTCTTATGTTAAGTTAAAAGCACCTTATTAACTTACATTATTATTACAATAAGTAACATTTATCATTTTAATCAATTTAAAATACACCATTACATTGATTAAAATCTACGCGTCAAATGTACGTTTTAAATTTTATATTCCTATTACAATGATGAACATTTATTAATTAAATCAATATCACACTACTTAAAACTTTACATGTTTCTTTCTTAATTAAAACTTTACATGTTCTTGCATTAATTAAAACTTATACCATTCTTCATTAATTAGGAATTTACATGTTCCTATCATTAATTAGAACACCATACGTTCTTTCATTAATTAAAACACCATACGTTCTTTCATTAATTAAAACCGATACGTTTCTTTCATAAATTAAAACCTGTACGTTTCTTTCATAAATTAAAACCTGTACGTTTCTTTCATAAATTAAAACCTGTATGTTTCTTTCATAAATTAAAACCTGTACGTTTCTTTCATAAATTAAAACCTGTACGTTTCTTTCATAAATTAAAACCTGTACGTTTCTTTCATAAATTAAAACTTAACATTTCAGATTTATATTACCTTTTCACAATTTTAACTAAACTTCCAGTTTGTTTAATTAATTTAACATCTTTAGTTAAAACTCAAATTTCACATTTTCAAGTCAAGTTATATTTTAAAATTTCATTTTCAACAGTCATTTATTCAACCACTTAAATTTATAGAAAATCAATAATTCTTTAATAAATCACTTAAATTCAAATATAAATCAATTTATCATATTTACCATTTTCCAAATAAAATTAAAGTCCATTTTATTCATTTAACTTAAATATCATTTTTAGTCAAAATTCGAAATTTCAAACATAAGTTATATTTCAAAAATCCAGTTAATCCATTCATAAATTACATTTTTAACACATAGAAAAATCAAAATTTATTTATTTTAAAACCTTTCAAAATCTATTTAAATCAAATTTCATAATTTTATATTTTTAAAATACTTAAAATATTCAAAGTACTTTATAGAATAACCACGGGTCTGTATATAGTTTTCTAAACTAGGTCAAGTGATACGAATATGTATCATTTCAATCCGCAGTTTAAAAGGTAAATATCCGGGTTCTATCATTTCAAACCCGCAATCCCAAGTATAGATAAATAAATAAAATAACTCAGGCTTATCATTTCAGCCCATAATGATTTTTATCCTAACAGGGAACTTGCAGTGTGATCATATACAGAAATAATATAAACAATGTCAATATCACAATATACAGTCATGTATCAGATGTCAGGTGAAAATTAACAGCTTTAACATGGTAATAACATGGCATAGCATATCATATGATCATCATTAACTTGCATAAACATTTTACATTTCTAAACACTTGTCATCAATCCACTTTTCATAAGTATATATGTCAGAGTGAGAAAGACTCACCTTTTTCAAAGCTAGAGACCAAAACAACATACAAGCACGACTCCAAAGGCACGACAAGCACAATTTCATGACTTTTGGCTTGAGTTGAAAGATAGCCAAGATATGATTTTGTATCACCAACCCAAAGCAAAACAATGAAAGGAGAACAAATGAAATAAAACAAGAGTGAAAAGAAGAAAGAAAGAAAAAAAAAGAGAAAAAAAATGAAAGGAAAAGCATGCGCCGGTTCATACCCTCAGGAGATGCTTACGCAAATTTTGATGGAAGCAAAATGAATAATTTATGGTATGGAACTTTTGAACGTGAAATATATATTAACATTGCTCACTAATTTATGTAGAGGGCAGGCAAGAGAAAAATGCTTGAACGGTAGAGGCAATTAAGGCATTCAATTCTATCCAATAGGTGGAAACGTATGGGAGGCAAGAGGGAAAGAAATAATTCACACACGGAAATGATTTAAGGAAAGATTTGAGCAAGATTTTGGATTCTCAAAAGAGAATATATGGCTGAAAACTTTGCATTGTTAACGCAAGAAAAAAAAATCAAATAGATAACGAAAAGGCAAGAGCAACAATTAAATATATACCCAAAGTAACATGCAAATTATTTTGTTTCTCTTATTAAATAATGTACAAATTACTTTGTTTTCTCTTATTAAATAAATTTAAAATACTAACGTTTCTACTAGGAAAATAAACCATCACTTTAAACCAAAATTTAATAGCTATTGTACCATAATTAATAACATTTGACTTAGCTTCATCCAATTGATTGTTAAATATAAAGTTAAGAAACAGATGTAAACATATGTAAAAGAAATGTAAAGTTTATTTCCCATTTCACACTAATTATTACTAACTTTTTTTTAAAAAAAAAAGTATACAACAAATCTGACCAAAACAAAAGTGAAACAAATGTTACACAATTGTATACAGTTCAAAATGAAAAATTTGCCTTTAGAATTATAAAATTTAGAATTTCTATTAAAGTTACACTTTTTTTATCCAAATCAAATTTTCAGACATTGTTTATTTTTATTTGGACAAATGATCAGAAATCATTTCAAGAAAATTTCCACAATTAGATTTTTAAGAAAACAAAAGCCAAAGTCTTTAAATAAATGAAAAAAAAATAAAATTTAGGGAAAACAAGTAGAAAGGTAAGAAAAAGAAAGGGAAGCCATTACCAGATCTTTGAAGCCGTGAGAAACAAATGAAAATGATCGTTTTTTTTTTCACATGAAAACCTAATGAGATGACGGCTACATTAGGGTTTTACATGGCTAAGGCAATTAATTGAGGAGTTTAAGGAAATGAAGGGTTTGGGCAAATAAAAGGGCTTACGTTTCAAAGTGATTTACAATCTTCCATATTCTTTTCCTTTTAAAACTTTACATAAAAAAATTTCAGGAGAAAATACTTTACAAACCGAAATCAATTAGAAATATGAGGTAACAAATAGTATAATTTGAAAAAAATATAAATAATGAAGAAAATGCCTTAAAAATACCAAACAGTGTTATAAAATTGTGCATAAATCACTGTTAGTCTTGGAAAATTATACATTTCAGTATAAAATTATTATGAAGTGGAAAGGAATGTTTTCATGTGAAAATGAGGTAAGAAATGCACAGCTACAATAAAGAAAGGAACGGTCAAAGGAAATTAAATCTATTAATTGGAAAAGAAACGGAAGAAGAAACGTTAAAACGGTTTTACGTTTCTTTGCTTTCAAACCTTTTAAACTTCCTATATATATATTCATATACATCTAAATAACTGAAAATAATTAAAATCTCAGTTAAAATTCGAAAATATAACAGATAAACAAAATATTAATAATTAAATATTAATTGGATATGATTAAAATAAGAAAAATAGCACAGAAAATGAAAACTTGACTTAAGAATTAGAAATAACTTCAATACACTTTGGAAAAATTTACTTTCATTTAAATATATGTAAAATGAATAAAATAAAGTAAAACACAGCAAATAACAGTGAGTGCATAAAATAAATAAATAAATTTTAATTATATATAATTAAATTAAGAAAATGGCTTAACATTGTAGACTAGGCTTTTAAAATTAGAAATAAATTCAAATGAACTTTAGAAAAATTATATCATCATTTTAAAAATACTTAAAAGTCAAAATATACATTATATAACATATTATCACATATTAAAATAAAATAAAACATAGAAGAAGTAATTTATACAATTTAAAATAGTCATTGTTAAATAACCCTATATACGCACAATATTATAAAGGGTATAACTTTCACAATTTACATCCAATTTCAACGAAACGAAAAGTGGTGTTCTTATAATTTTATGTACTTTCATAGTAAAAGAAAAAAATTTAAATTTTTAAACTTTTAAAATTTTAAGTTGAAAGTCACAGTTTGACTATTTTGAACAAAATCAGCATTTCAGGCAAATATTTCAACTTACACAAGTTTGGGATTATAACTCATAAAAATCAAGATTATATTTAAATAATAAATTTAATAATTTCAAATAAGTAAAAATAAAAGTTTTTTTTAAACCAAAAGTTTACATTAAAATAATTAAAATATACAATAAAATAATTACAAAATATAGGGTTGTTACACTCTCCCCCACTCAAAACTTTTTGTCCCCGAAAAGGAATGAGGTATGGAAGGGCACAGAAAAGATAGAGTGAAATAGGATTAAGATAAAATGATAAGAAGATTGAAGTTATACCTGATAACTGTTGTTATAGGTAAGTTTTACAAGGTGGAGATTATCAAAGATTATAGAAAGATTTCTAAATAGAAAGATCATAGAAAGATGCATATACCAGTCTATAGCAAGATGAGGACGATAAGAACAACCAAAAGATAGTTTGAAAAAAAAAATAAGAAAATGAATTTGAAAGCATGGAGATTTCAACTTAAATAGAAAATAAACTTTTACACAAGTTACAAAAATCTTAACTATCTCAAATTTCATTATCTTATTATCCAATCATCTTAAATTAACAATTTTTTTTTAAAACCATGGGTTAGAAAAATAAACATTTATTACACTCACAATGTATTTAATAAATTTTATTCTTCTTTATTCCTAATAAAAATTAAATTTATTCCTCTCAATATATTTATCACTCATGTTCAATATACTTACACTTATTATAACTGCTTTCTTTTATTCTTAGTTCTTTTAACATCATTTTATTGTAAGTTATTCAATTACCCTTTATTATATTTACCTCTGTTAATCATTTTATAATTAAGATTTAAGTGTATAACATTTATTATAACCACCAAAATTTTATTTATAAAATCTTTTTATATTGTATATTACCCAATTACATTGTTAACTTCTGAAATTAAGGTAAGTTATATTGGAATGGAATTGTGTCATACAAATAAAACTTTCCAATTCAATTATCTCAAGTTTAATCATTTATCCAAATTTTTTTGATTTTCTTTTTATAATTGAAATTATTGTTAAAAATAAAATTTAAGAATTAAATTTCCGATTTCTTCAGACCATTTAGAGATAAGTAATAATATATATATAATATGTCAAATCAAATTTCAGTCATATATCTATATATATTATAAATTAAGTCATATTTTAGAAATTCAAATCAATTTAATTTCCCAAAACAAAGCTGTAGCAAGACTATAGAACAGTCTCTTCACTTCGAAACTCGAAAATGAACGTCGATGATGCTGCAGTCATCACCGAAGTTATTTTTCAGCGACAAAGAGAAGAGTACTAATTTTAAACTTAAAATTCTTTGGAAACAAATTTCTATTTGAAAATATTTTAAATATTTAAACTTTTAAACAAAAGGTTTGGAACCATCGGAAATTAAATTCTCAAATTTCTTTTTCTAAATTCATTTAAGTTCCCATAAATTTACTTGTATATCAAAATTTATTTCATTAACCAAATTTTTTTTTAAAATAATATCATGTCAGTTTGTTCTGTCAAAGTGTTTTAGAAATCCTATCGATAGCGTTGATCAGACGAATCGATTGGAAACCCAAATCAACATCAACAACTCCAACAACACAATATATATAAAAAAATATAGATTGACAAATACAATTCAAAATGTTTGAAAATATGTTGGAAACAAAAGACAAGATGATTAAATATAGAGTAGGGAGGCTGATAAGCTAAAATAAATCACGGGCAACCTTAATCGGGTCAACCATGACTTAAAGTATAAGATCGAAGTGGATTTTCTGGGGTAAATCTACATTCGACCTCAAGAGAGAGAGTTTGCGATAATAGGAGATACTAGCATCTAAACCGAGGATATAAAATTTTTGGTGAATCGATGTTGTTGTAAAGGAGTTTCACTCCTTTTACAAAAATTTTTTTGAGATTGGCGGGACCGCCAATTCACTATAAAGATCATTCGAAGTGGAGTTATGGGATACTCCAGAATCAAGTGAAGATGAGTAGCGGGGAATAAGAATGGATTTTTGGAACCGTAGGGAACGTTCCAAAATTCAAAGGAATCGAGTCAAAAGAGAGAGATTCAACTCGAATGAAAGTGATTCTGTAAATACATCTACTGCATATGCTGAGTTTTGCCTAGAGCTAACCAAAGCTCTGATATCAACTGTAACGGGCCGGTATTTTCAACCATTCGCATCCATTGTAAGTGTATAGATAGACACTCATGCCGGAATTGAATTGCTCAAAATACCGCGTTGTAAATAAAATTTTGGTGAATCTCAAAATATACAGTAAATAAAATCACATATCACAGACACAGAGTATATAATAATGCAGCGGAAGTAAAAGAGATAGTAGTTCATGAAGCTACTAAAAATATATATAAGATACATCAGAGTTAAATGAGATACAACAGAAGAGTAACAAGATACATCACTGAAACACTGGATACTGAAAAAAAAATAGAAGGCTGGATCTTCAAGGAAAGCTCCAACTCCGAAGGTGAATCTTGAATGCTAACTCAATCAATCTGACCCGAGCGTAAAGCAAACACAAAACCCTCGAGTCAGGACATAAATACTTATAAACTGTAAATCAACTCAAGTGAACAGTTACAAAATGCATCAATAACTTAAATGATGCTTGGGACCGCCCATCCTCTAAGGATCCGTTAAACTATTTACTATATAGTAATATACGCTATATACGGTAGTGTCTAATCAGTAAAGTATAATCATATAAAAAATTTGTTAAGGGGGTGGTGAACCTTAACGCGGTCCGATCTTTAAAACCAAAATCGTAGTAGGCTCGATATAAGGATATGACATGGCACGCGAGGCAATGCCAGGGTGGATACACCGTTTGCACTCCCGGACCGGTGGTGACGGCAAGCCAGCAGCTTCCGCCCACCTCGAACAATACCCCCAAATCAAAGTGGCGCCACCAAATCGAATCACAACAGTAATAGAATAGTTTCCGATGGAGCATGCTCGATGAAAGGTGTGCGACCCATTGTGTAGCCCGGTATAGCTCCTGTTTTAGTCATATATGCCAACTTACGCGAGTTGGGTCCACGTAACATACCTCGAGAACGTCGCCACCATCCTACTTCATTCTGCAATCTCCACCGCGCACACAGTTGTTAAAGTGGTTTTCGGTATTGTCCGACTATAAGACAATATCCGATCCCGGTCTCTTTAACAACCAATCGTTATTATAACCCATGGATATTTATTTCAAATAATTTATACTTTCAAGACCAAAATATCATACTCATTTCAAAACAATATCACAATTGTATCATTTCCATTTCAAAAAAAAATTTCAATATTATATCATTCAAATAAAACCCAAATTTTCAGACAATTGAATATTTCTTTAAATTTATTAAACTGAAATATTCCTTTAAATTATCATAGCATTTTGGAAATGTTACCTTAAGGAATCATAGCATTTTCGGAATGTACTACTTTCCACTTTACATTGTATATAATCAAAGTATTGATAAGCTTAAAATTTTAACATGTCAATTTATCATAGCCTTATAGTTAAATAAACTTTCTTACTGTAATATACAATTTAAACCGAAATTCTTATGTTAAGTTAAAGCACCTTATTAACTTACATTATTATTACAATAAGTAACATTTATCATTTTAATCAACTTAAAATACACCATTACATTGATTAAAATCTACGCGTCAAATGTACGTTTTAAATTTTATATTCCTATTACAATGATGAACATTTATTAATTAAATCAATACCACGCTACTTAAAACTTTACATGTTTCTTTCTTAATTAAAACTTTACATGTTCTTGCATTAATTAAAACTTATATCATTCTTCATTAATTAGGAATTTACATGTTCCTATCATTAATTAGAACACCATGCGTTCTTTCATTAATTAAAACACCATAGGTTCTTTCATTAATTAAAACACCAAACGTTCTTTCACTAATTAAAACCGATACGTTTCTTTCAAAAATTAAAACCTGTGCGTTTCTTTCATAAATTAAAACCTGTACGTTTCTTTCATAAATTAAAACCTGTACGTTTCTTTCATAAATTAAAACCTGTACGTTTCTTTCATAAATTAAAACCTGTACGTTTCTTTCATAAATTAAAACTTAACATTTCAGATTTATATTACCTTTTCACAATTTTAACTAAACTTCCAGTTTATTTAATTAATTTAACATCTTTAGTTAAAACTCAAATTTCACATTTTCAAGTCAAGTTATATTTTAAAATTTCATTTTCAACAGTCATTTATTCAACCACTTAAATTTATAGAAAATCAATAATTCTTTAATAAATCACTTAAATTCAAATATAAATCAATTTATCATATTTACCATTTTCCAAATAAAATTAAAGTCCATTTTATTCATGTAACTTAAATATCATTTTTAGTCAAAATTCGAAATTTCAAACATAAGTTATATTTCAAAAATCCAGTTAATCCATTCATAAATTACATTTTTAACACATAGAAAAATCAAAATTTATTTATTTTAAAACCTTTCAAAATCTATTTAAATCAAATTTCATAATTTTATATTTTTAAAATACTTAAAATATTCAAAGTACTTTATAGAATAACCACGGGTCTGTATATAGTTTTCTAACCTAGGTCAAGTGATACGGATATGTATCATTTCAATCTGCAGTTTAAAAGGTAAAAATCCGGGTTCTATCATTTCAAACCCGCAATCCCAAGTATAGATAAATAAATAAAATAACTCAGGCTTATCATTTCAGCCCATAATGGTTTTTATCCTAACAGGGAACTTGCAGTGTGATCATATATGGAAATAATATAAACAATGTCAATATCACAATATACAGTCATGTATCAGATGTCAGGTGAAAATTAACAGTTTTAACATGGTAATAACACGGCATAGCATATCATATGGTCATCATTAACTTGCAAAAACATTTTACATTTCTAAACACTTGTCATCAATCCACTTTTCATAAGTATATATGTCAGAGTGAGAAAGACTCACCTTTTTCAAAGCTAGAGACCAAAACAACATACAAGCACGACTCCAAAGGCACGACAAGCACAATTTCACGACTTTTGGTTTGAGTTTAAAGATAGCCAAGATATGATTTTGTATACCAACCCAAAGCAAAACAATGAAAGGAGAACAAATGAAATAAAACAAGAGTGAAAAGAAGAAAGAAAGAAAAAAAAAGAGAAAAAAAATGAAAGGAAAAGCATGCGCCGGTTCATACCTTCAGGAGATGCTTACGCAAATTTTGATGGAAGCAAAATGAATAGTTTATGGTATGGAACTTTTGAACGTGAAATATATATTAACATTGCTCACTAATTTATGTAGAGGGCAGGCAAGAGAAAAATGCTTGAACGGTAGAGGCAATTAAGGCATTCAATTCTATCCAATAGGTGGAAACGTATGGGAGGCAAGAGGGAAAGAAATAATTCACACACGGAAATGATTTAAGGCAAGATTTGAGCAAGATTTTGGATTTTCAAAAGAGAATATACGGTTGAAAACTTTGCATTGTTAACGCAAGAAAAAAATCAAATAGATAACGAAAAGGCAAGAGCAACAATTAAATATATACCCAAAGTAACGTGCAAATTATTTTGTTTCCCTTATTAAACAACGTACAAATTACTTTGTTTTCTCTTATTAAATAAATTTAAAATACTAATGTTTCTATTCGGAAAATAAACCATCACTTTAAACCAAAATTTAATAGCTATTGTACCGTAATTAATAACATTCGATTTAGCTTCATCCAATTGATTGTTAAATATAAAATTAAGAAACAGATGTAAACATATGTAAAAGAAATGTAAAGTTTATTTCCCGTTTCACACAAATTATTACTAACTTTTTTTTTAAAAAGTATACAACAAATCTGACCAAAACAAAAGTGAAACAACTGCTACACAATTGTATACAGTTCAAAATGAAAAATTAGCCTTTAGAATTGTAAAATTTAGAATTTCTATTGAAGTTACACTTTTTTTATCCAAATCAAATTTTCAGACATTGTTTATTTTTATTTGGACAAATGATCAGAAATCATTTCAAGAAAATTTCCACAATTAGATTTTTAAGAAAACAAAAGCCAAAGTCTTTAAATAAATGAAAAAAATAAAATTTAGGGAAAACAAGTAGAAAGGTAAGAAAAAGAAAGGGAAGCCATTACCAGATCTTTGAAACCGTGAGAAACAATTGAAAATGAACTTTTTTTTTCACGTGAAAACCTAACGAGATGACGGCTACATTAGGGTTTTATACGGCTAAGGCAATTAATTGAGGAGTTTAAGGAAATGAAGGGTTTGGGCAAATAAAAGGGCTTACGTTTCAAAGTGATTTACAATCTTCCATATTCTTTTCCTTTTAAAACTTTACATAAACAAAATTTCAGGAGAAAATACTTTACAAACCGAAATCAATTAGAAATATGAGGTAACAAATAGTATAATTTGAAAAAAATATAAAATAATGAAGAAAATGCCTTAAAAATACCAAACAGTGTTATAAAATTGTGCATAAATCACTGTTAGTCTTGGAAAATTATACATTTCATTATAAAATTATTATGAAGTGGAAAGGAATGTTTTCATGTGAAAATGAGGTAAGAAATGCACAGCTACAATAAAGAAAGGAACGGTCAAAGGAAATTAAATCTATTAATTGGAAAAGAAACGGAAGAAGAAACGTTAAAACGGTTTTACGTTTCTTTGCTTTCAAACCTTTTAAACCTCCTATATATATATATATATATATATATATTCATATACATCTAAATAACTGAAAATAATTAAAATCTCAGTTAAAATTTGAAAATATAACAGATAAACAAAATATTAATAATTAAATATTAATTGGATATGATTAAAATAAGAAAAATAGCACAGAAAATGAAAACTTGACTTAAGAATTAGAAATAACTTCAATACACTTTGGAAAATTTTACTTTGATTTAAATATATGTAAAATGAATAAAATAAAGTAATAAACAGAAAATAACAGTGAGTGCATAAAATAAATAAATAAATTTTAATTATATATAATTAAATTAAGAAAATGGATTAATTGTAGACTAGGCTTTTAAAATTAGAAATAAATTCAAATGAACTTTAGAAAAATTATATTATCATTTTAAAAATACTTAAAAGTCAAAATATACATTATATACCATATTATCACATATTAAAATAAAATAAAACAAAGAAGAAGTAATTTATACAATTTAAAATAGTCATTGTTAAATAACCCTATATACGCACAATATTGTAAAGGGTATAACTTTCACAATTTACATCCAATTTCAACGAAACGAAAAGTGGTGTTCTTATAATTTTATGTACTTTCATAGTAAAAGAAAAAAAATTTAAAATTTTAATCTTTTAAAATTTTAAGTTGAAGGTCACAGTTTGACTATGTGGAACAAAATCAGCATTTCAGGCAAATATTTCAACTTACACAAGTTTGGGATTATAACTCATAAAAATCAAGATTATATTTAAATAATAAATTTAATCATTTCAAATAAGTAAAAATAAAAGTTTTTTGTTCATATCGCCACTATTTTTTTGTTCACTCCGCCTAGGCAATAGCCACTATTTTTTTGTTCATATCGCAATAGTTTCTTCATACTAACTCGGAATCGGGCGAGATTTCAGCCGATGAACTTCCACCTAAATTACGGACAATACGGAACACTTGAATACTTCATCTTGTGAACGCATATTGTTGTTCTCCATGGTGACTAACAGCTGTACTTAGAAAATAATAGGCTACATCTCCATATTTGAATCCCGTATAGGCAGAAGCCGCTCTTTTTTTGTTCAGACTGCGGTAATTTCTTTATAATAGGAAAGCCCGGGCGTTGCACGGGTGTAAAATATTTTTTTTACAAAAATAACTAAAACATAAAATATATTGAATTAGGACTTTTAAAGCTACTAATGAATTATCAGTGTAAATTTCCATTTATATTATGTTTTGTACAAATATCTGTTGGTTTTTTATGTACAAAGATAGTATAGAAGCAGCATGCTTATTTTCTATTGTGAATTGTGAATGAATAAAAAAAATTTAGGATGAGCATTGTAAATGGTTCATAATCATATCTATTATTATTTAGATAGTGTTTAAAAAATTGTAGTGTAGCTCGCATATTCTATTGTTTTAGGATCTGTTAATATAGGAAAAAGTACCATAAATGAATGGGTAGTTTATAATAATCAACGGAACTTAGCGCATTTATCTACAATTTAACGTTAAACTGACTCTTGCGTTTGTTTACAACTACAAAAAATTAACGTGTAAACTACTTTGTACAATTAATGTTTGGTACATAGAAGATCTGAATAAAATTACACGTTTACTACCACTATTCGTGCACATTAGTAACATCAAATTCTATGGGTAAAGAATATAGATTATAATAAAAAAAATTCTACATGGAAAAGCACAAATCAAAAAATAATATGTAGTAAGATGACTAAAACGTAGCCAACAAATGTATTATAAGCATCATTGCACTTAAAAGAAGAGGTAAATACAGCGATTTTGAATGTGCTTTCTTATGCATGTCTCAACTATGAAGCATTTGTTCTGGCAGCAACCAACATATACATCAGCACACTTCCTAGCTGCAGCAATCACTCACACAACACCAGACCACCACCACACTTCCTAGCTGCAGCAATTTCATCTTTTGCATGCCTCACTTAAAATCCAGCCTACAAACTCATTTTGTAGCCTACATTTCTAAAGCCGATGAAGCCGCTAGTCCAACCTGCAATCTAGTTGAAACCTACACAGCTCAAGCACCATCCAACCTACTGTCATGCCTCAAAATTGCCTCATTTCATGTTTTTCCCTTGTGTTTGCTCCTTGCTTGAAGCCCTATGTGTTTAGCCTTTTGCTCTGTCTAGAATACATTGGGATTTCTTCCCTGCCACGTAGCAATTACCTCTGTTCAACACATCTGCAGTCTCAAGCATCAGACCTCGGAATTGCAATAGTAGCCTCTGCTTAAGCTTCAGCTCTGTCTCTGCCCTCTTGGATAGATAACCATAATGCTACAAACAACATAGAAAAGTAAAGTGTCATCTTTCATTATCTTAGTTTACGTTTCAAGGTGCATTAATTAATAGCTAGATTTTCTACAACAGAATTACTTAAAATGAAAAATATGCTCAGATGTTCATTTAGAATAGACTTATGTTAGGCATTCCAAGTGCGTCATATGTTTGAAATAATGGTTATGCAATGCATACATTGTTATACCAACTTTTAGGCTTATCAAAATAGCAACTCTGTTCATCTACTTCTTTAGGCCTGCTTATAATTAATTTTATAATTTATATCCTTACAGAATCAAGCTATTAATGCACGCCCAAGTGGGCATTTACTTTTTTTCATTTGTCACCTCATAAATTCTACATAAAATTAAAATTCCTAATTAAATATAAATAGCAATATTTATTATACCTGAAATAAATTTTGAAGCAAAACTAATTATTAACCATAGTGAAAAATCAATGAGTATAAATTTTGGTATATTCTCATAGTCCACTATAAGAATGTGTGTCATTTTGTTTTTGTACAAATCTGCTTTTTTGCAAAAGTCAAGTTGTTTTCTTTTCCTCCTAATTATAAGTTTAATGTATTTTAAGCTAAGTAATTATGTTCATAAATTAATTGATTGTTACTTTACCATTTATGAATGTCCAGGAATGTTCATTTTATTGTTTTACAGTTTAAGAAGCAAGCTTTCATAACAGAAAAATTGTATCCTCATGCTCACTTGATGAGTACGAACCCGTGCTACGCACTTGGTTGTATATCAACATATGTTCACATTAAAAAAGCTATAAAATAAAATTCATCATGTGTACTGAGGCATAATTTGAAAGATATATCGGGCTGTTGGAATACTACTGTGCATGCTCGGTAGCACAGATAAAGTCTGAATATCTAATGATATAGAAGTTTGAATATAATTGTATATCATTACTAAGTTATAGTCACAATCCTTTTGAAAACAATGCCCATCTCAGTGTAGTTTTGCAATGTTTCTACATAAAAGCTAAATGTCAGAAGGTAACGCGTTAACCAATACATTTTGAATCGTTGTATATGCATTAATCTTTGTCAAAGCATAGGAATATGTGTTTTTATTTCAGCATCATTTAATCTAGTCGTATAACTCTAACACAATAGGATGGAAAAAATTGAATTATAGTTGATTTAATGCTGTATGACAAAGAGAGCACTAACCATAATGATTTTTGATGGTACAATATAAATAAACATGGAACCTGCCATTTAGACATTGAGAAATCAGTTAATAGCAAGCATTGTGCAGACTTGTCTGTTGCTTTTGTCAGCGTACCGTAGCCACCCAACTAACCCAAATTGACTGAATGTTTACCTGTTTAAGAATGGATGAAAAAGCTTGTTTTCATAATCAGATACAAATTATTTGCATTACCTTTTCTGAGTATAACAAATTGTTTGTTGCATTATAAGTTAAAAGATGCTTCAGCTACCAAGATATCAAATAGTGATTGGATAATTTAAAATATGTTATATCGTTTCTGGCATTTATACATAGCTGTAAAAACTAAGAAATTGAAAAACAAATTTGAATTCCTGTCATTGTGCAAACTAAAATCAAAAGTCATAAAATTTCAATCTTAACTTCTACATAATAAACTTCACTAATATCTTTATAACCATTATTACTGTATTATATATTACATTAAGTATAAAGGTAAGGCATATTATGCCGTGTGTATGATAAATATTGTGAGTAAAAAAATATATGAGAAAAATTTCATAAATCTGAAGATGGTCTCGCTGTATTTTTACAAATTTCTTCTGCATCAAAGTTTAAAGCTAAACAACTAACAATCCGAGATACGTCTAAGTATGAAAGAGAGCTTAATTAATTCAAAATTCAGTATATACTTTTATGGGGTTTGATACATAATAGTTAAAATTCAAGACGGTTAAGTGAAACATTAGTTTATTATCAAAAAGGAGTGGAGATTTCAAATTTGACTATTGTTAGAATCCCATAAAGAAAAACGTGAATTAAAATCAAACACTTTAATGTTTTCATTTAAAATGAGTCAACTTATCATGAAATGCAATTTTTTAGAAGGGAACAAAAACAACAACCAACAAATCAAATTCATGTAAAATAAAGATTTAAAATGAAGCTGCACATCTCTACTACTAATAATGTAAATTCAATGAACTAACTTCATTCGTGTCTTTCTGAACTACCCGAAATGCCCTTGCATTTTCCGTCAGCACCGCATGCCCTTCCATTTCTTTTATCGGCAAAAATAAATAAATCTGATTGTCTCTCTTTCCAAATTCGTCCATGTTCTAAATTCAATTCCTCATAACCTAGATTTCATTCATCACCATCGTCCAATCCCAAGAAATAACCGAGCAATGTCTTCCACAGAAGTTCTGGTCGCTTCTCGGTGCACGAATGGTGAGAGAAGCAGCAGCTGGGAAAGGAATTCGGCTGGGGAAATACGATATTGGCAGAACCCTCGGTGAGGGCAATTTCGATAAAGTCACGTTTTCCTGCCACGTCGACAACGTCCTTTCGCCATTAAGATTCTCGATCGAAAACGGATACAGTCCCTTAAGATTGACGATTAGGTACTCAACGCCAGTCAAGGAATATAGTTTGGAAATGGTTGGATGAAACTTTAGTGTTGATTTTGGCTAATTATTGTACTGTTGTTGCAGATCAAGAGAGAGATTAATACTTTGAAGTTGCTTAAGCATCCTAATGTTGTTGGTTTGCATGAGGTCACTCTTCAAAATTTTCTTTTATTATTTTGATGATCTGTTGGATTTTGATTTATCGAGTGCAGATTATTTTGGTATTCATATTTCACCTATGTAACTAAGAAGATTGAATTCTTTGAAAAGGAAAACCAAAATATTATTATAATGAACTCTAAAACTTTTATGATTATATCCAACAGGAAAAGTGGCTGTAACTAGATTGAGTAAACATAGTAATAAACTGTTCGTTGCTTTCCATAAAAAAATGAATTTCGTTGTTATTGAGAACAATTATTTAAATGTGTTTCAAAATTATGTTTTGTATGTCTACATTAACACTATGTATGTCTACATTAACATAAAACTCAGGAACAAATTACAAGTAATGTTTGTTGTAAAGCACAATTATAACGCGTACTTGGATTGAAAGTCTAACAGAGTCAAGGTGGAATTAAGAGCTATAACTAGGATACTTCATCATACATATCATTTACTGCTATACTCCCAATTCAAACTTCCTACAGTAATTTTTGGAATCATAATAATGGTTCAGAAGTGAATTGATTATGTTGACTATTAAATAAAAATGACAACTATACGAGTTCATTCTAAGTAGAGTTAACAAAACTCATATGAAGTAGTCACTAATAAATCAAGTCATTGTAAAACATGTTCTAAATGCATTAGAATTCTATTAAACATGATTGTTATCTACACATATATTTTATATGCCTAACTTTGATAAATATCACTAACCGATATCAAGAAAAGGCTCTGTTATATTCAAGGTAAATCATAAAAAATGTGGTTTTTATTGTTAATTTGTTGAAATCATACTTGATTTTGAGAACTTTAAGTGGGTCTGAAGAAAAAAGGTCCAAATATTTGTTTTACTTGGGATTAATTTTACATAAATTAGGTTTGGATGGTTGAGTTTGAAAATTAGTTTTCAAGTTTTCATTTGTAATGTTCCTTCTTTTAACAAGATAAATATTTTAGTTTTCTTTATATCCGGGCAGTAGACTCAATATTGCCCGTTAAATCATACAATTTTCTCTATCTACAAGCTAAGTTACAGGGTGATGTTATTTATTTCCATTCAATTTTCATAATGAACGGTCCATTTTTTCTTCTCTCTAATGTAAATGTCCTGTAGTTTTTCAATAGGGAAAGAAATATGATACTGCCAGTATCAAAGCTTTCATGAGCTTATGCTTTTGTATTTTTGCCTTGCAATGAAATCATTTGGTCTCAAATTATCGTTTTCTCTAAAGCACTGTTTAATCAAATAAATATAATGATGTTACTGTATGCTGTAATTTAACTTCACACCGGGTTTGGTTTAAATGGGCCTTATCCTTTTGTTCTGAAAAATTATATTACTTGCGGATGCTGTTTGGGTAAGAACAGTAATCAATGTGTGAGACAAGCAAAAGCAAATGTAAAAGCAACACGTCGTACAACATGAAACAGTTTAGATTTTGTTTTTTTGTCACGATCATATATTTGTTATTATCATTTATCTTTTCCTAAGTTGTATTTCAAATTATATGCTATAAATCAAAAGCACTATGTGAAGGATGGAAGAAAATTAAATTCGTTAACAGATTTTCAGAAAATTCAAACCATTTGTATCCTTATTTGAGAAAAGCATTATTAAAGAAACTCTGCTTTTGAATAAGAGGTTTTTCAACAGGCATGGTTATCGAATGTGGGTGGGTTTTTCGGTAATCAGTCATCAAACACCGAACATAGTGCAACTATTTTTACGATTGGGTCTGATCAGATTCTTTTGCCCTTTCTTATGCAGAAGTATAGTCCCTTTAACAATGGACTTTGAAAAGTAGCTAAATATTTGATATTAAAAAAAAAGGGATACAGATACGAGAAACTTTGTAAAGCTTATATATTGCTTGATTTGTTGTATGATGAATGATGTATTATTTTACCAATAATAATTATATGCATTGAATGTACCCTCAAAACTATAATTTCCATTCTAAATTAATAGTCTCTCAAAATCAAACATTACCTCTTGGGTTGTAGGCTGGATCTTTATGTTTAATTTTATGATCAGTGCATATTATCCAACTCAAATTCATAAAGATTGCTAAGGTTTCAAACATTCATTTGCGACCGAACCATGTATATTTTTGAATTAATGTATATTTAATTTTATATCATAATCCTTGGATATCATCTTATTTAAAATTCAAATACATTTTAAAGTTTTTAGCTCCCAACCCAGATAGTACTAAATTTCATTGTTTAACTTGGGTGCCATTAAACAAATGTTGATAGTGACCAGTTTTTATATAGAATGAAATATAATGCATTTGTATGAATTAGGTTTTTTTGATAGGCTTCAAATTGACTTCCATGGAAAATATTTAGTGTTATTGGCCTAGGTAGAAATGATATCAAATTTCCATGAAATTATCATAAAATGAAACCGATATAAACATATTTTGCAGGCTTTGATATCATTTGAAAATGCTTTACAACATCTATGTGGAATGTGATCAATTAATACTATGAAATCTTTTACCTGTATCAAGTCTGAAAATTGCAGAGTTAGCAAGTCTGAAGATGTTAATGTTTCCTTGCAGTGGAATCATATTTAAATATATTTCTTGACATATCTTATGGTACCGGGCATTCTACAGATCGTGAATTTTACTTATGGCTTACCATTGATATATGTTGGCTGAAGTGAGTAGTCTAAACATGCATATTTTACTATTTATTTTGTTGAGTGAGTCTCAGCTGTAGAAAGTTAAGTTTATTTTAACAAATTCAACTTAAATTGCAGTTGTTGCTTTTAAGTAGCATTCTTACAATATTCTTTTGCGGGGTTGTTATGTCACACTGTACTTGGCATAATATAACTGAAAGTTCAAGGGTTGCCACAAAGTCTATAAAATATCTTTAAATACATTTAAATAAAAAAATTATTTGATTACCAAGTTAATTTATGCATGAACAGCATAGACACTGTACTTGGCACAATATAACTGAATGTTGTTCATGTCACCTATTTCTCTATTACTATGCAACAAATAATTTGTGATTTCTGTATAGGAAAAGTAGATGGCTAAACTTTCTACAATAATTATACAAAAGGAAACTAAAGCAATATGGTAAATAGTTCGTTCTAATCCCTATGTATGCGAATTTGAAGTTAATATCGATGTGTTACTGCATATAAATAAAATTTTCATTTTCTCTGTTTGACATATAATACCATAAAAGGTATTGTTCAATGATTATCCATTTTTCCTTTATTTCTATGAAGCAACTCTTTGCAATCATTATAATGTAAATAATTGGAAGATAATCATACCCTTCAATATTTTACCGGCAAAGAAACTTCCTCCATCTTCAGAATTTATTTGATTAAAATTCTATTTCTGTATCTATGGCTGAAGTATACTTTGGATTTAATCTGATTAATGTTAGCCCATGCTTTTCCCTATAGAGTTTTGAAGATTTCAACTAAATTAAGAGCGCTCTTTTCATCTATTTTATAGAAAATCATCACAGATCAATATATAGTAAATGTGATATAGTAGGAGCAACTTTATTTATTGGAAAAAATTAGTTTATAGTTAACATATTCTTCCATAAGTAAAGAAAGTACATTATGTTTATATGGAAAAGATAAGGGGAGAGAGGATGTCATTGTCTAATTCCACAATTGTTATTAAAGTATCCCTTTCCAATACATTAGATACGTATGGAGTATAAAGGTGTGGTAATGTATTCCTTTATTAACTTGGTTAATTCAAAAGAAAAGCACATCATTTTAAGCACATGGAAAATAAAGTATCTTTTTGTGCGATCATATGCCTTTTGTAGACCCACCTTTAAGCACATGTTTGCTAATCCTTTTCCTTTAAAGCATTTAAAAAGTTCATGTGCTATTAATATGTTTTCTGCAATTTATCTTCCTTGGTATCCACATCCCTCTCCATCCTTATATACCCACTCTCCCCCCAATCCGAGCCCTATGAATTCTTAACAATCCAATACTTCATCCTGTTACTCACGCCATACCCAACTGGTGTCGCCCTATGATCTCAAGCTCCATCCCACACTCCCCCATAAACACACCACCCATGTACAACTGAAAAGCGGAGCTACTCACGTCTATCGCAACAGAAATTGGTTGCGTTGCCACTGCTTTCAGTAGGTGCATATCACGTTTGTCCATAGCTCCAGACGGTATATGAATTGCCAGTCATAGACTTTCTGATATGGTTTCTGTATACAAACATTGTTATAAGAAGTGTCTCAGGAAATTAAACTCATAAACTTAAACTTGACTGAAGTATAAAAATAGAAGCAATGGATTAAACTGTCAACTAGGAAAATATGATAAGTTTTATTGAACATTTGTATGTTATTACCATGAAGATATACCCACGTACCATGATTATTTATACATTATCACTATAGAGCATCGATCACGATGGCAACTTATCAATTCTCATCTCTACTACTAATAAAGAAAGTTCATGTTAAATTGCTAATGGTAAGTTAAAAAAAAAAGAGAATGTTAACGCTAAAATTTGAACGCTAACACCCAGATGTGTGAAGTATAGTTGTGAAAGCACCACCCGTGAATACGGGAATCAAGAGATAACAGTAAGTAACAGAAAATGCAGTAAATGAGCACAGAGTTTATAGTGGTTCGGCTTATGATCAAGCCTACGTTCACTTCAATCCTTTTTATTGCTGACTGAATTACAACTTATTACAATCTCTTTCAATTACAATCCAATTCAATTCAAAAAGACAAGTAGCTAGAGAAAACTTTAATGCCATAGAGTTCTTTGAATCCATGATTGAATATTTCGAATCTTTGTGCGAAGTTTGGTCTAAATGTCTTGCGTGATCTTGAAGTGATGGGGTATAGAATGTCTTGAAGATAGTAGAGCCTTGATGTCACGAAGAGAATGATCCCCCAAAGTCCCTCGAATGTTGGAGGTGGTCGCGTATTTATAGGAGCTTTCGATGTCAAGTTGTAAGTAGCTGCCGAGATGAGTTGGATCGTGAGTCGACTCCGGGTTAGGCTAGGTCGTAGGACGCTGCTCCTCACCTATGCACGGCCTATGGTTTAAATGGGAGGCGCATATTCTTCTGGCCCCAAATCCTAAGTCCCAAGTCGCTGCCGAGTTATCGTGACGCGCATTGAACTGTTGCACTACTTCCTCCTTCATATCCTTAGGTCGGTTACGACTTATCATGAGCCGTAAGCCGGTCACGACTCAGGTGTGAACCAACTTATCCTTAACAATTAGGTCGGCAAATAACTTGAGTAGTTAGATCGAAAAACGTGTTAGGTCAGTAGACTTTTGTAAGTCCTAGGTCGGAATCTCCTTGATCCTTAAGTCGGCATCATTTCAAAACGTTAGGTCGGAACTTTCTTTAAGGCATTAGATTGGCTTGCTTCTCAAGCCCCTTAGGTCGGTATCCCTCTTAAGCCTTGGGTCGGCATCCTTCGTTAAGTCGGCAGAGTGTTAGGTCGTTTATTGTCTTAGATCGGTGAGCCACGGCCGAGGCGGGGTTAACATTTGCCCCTCGAAGCATGCGCCTAATGGTTAGGTCGTATGCTTCGATACTCTTTAACCCGTTCCTTTTTTAGATCGGTAGGTCGTAAACGACCTAACAGTTAGATGGCCTAAGTCACTTCAGTCTCTACCATAGTGAGATATAAGTCGTCCATTTTCTTTTCTTTTTCCTCTTTATTACTTACTTCCTTGTTCGATTCCGCCATTAAAATTTTCTCAAGCTCCTAAAGGCGATCTCATCCCATCTGATCATCGATAACCTCTACCATTGATCGTGTAGGTAACCTCATTCCTCTTCTGATTGTAGGTCACTATCGATTCATAAACCTTGTTGCTCGAACTCGAATCGTTCCTTTGCACGACGCCCCATCACGAAATTCATCATACTTATAATCGGCAAGGTGTAGGTTGCTCGAGGTGATCATTGATGCAACAAAGGCAGTTTGCTACCTCAAGTTAGATGATTTCTGATGGCATGGCATCGAACTTGTGACAATTTTGAATCGTATTATTGGGGATTGGTTGGTCATGAATGAAGGCGGCTGCTGATGGAATGGTTATTGGGTTAACGGGTTGATGGAGTGTGATGTTGGTTCGGGAGCGAGTTAGTGAATTTGGGTGGCTTAGCCTTGGCCGACCTGGCTCTTAGTGACCTTAAGTCGTGGCTGAGATAATACTTGAAGGAAACTTGCAGATTTAAACTTTAAGGCCTGAATCGTGACCGAGTTAATACTTGGAGAAGTTCCTGCCTTTTTGGATCGGAGCTTACTTTCTTATCTCTTCCTTGCGACCTAGAGGACTGAGCTGCCGAACTAACTTTGACTCCGACCCGCTACCGACCTAGCCTTATCTCGCGAAAGACTTTTTAAATCGTATCCGACCTAATACTTAAGCTTTGGACGTGTTGTCATTTAGCATAGTCCCACTTTGAGTATTTGACTCGAACTGCCGAACTAAGTTTGCCTAAATTTTGAACTGCCCTGTTAATTCCTCTTCGTTAGCGACCTAAAACCTAAATATATGGAGCGAGCTAACTACAGGAATGGCCTAGCGACTTAACTGATCAAGTGACCTAAAAATAGCTGCCACCTAAAAATAGCTGCGACCTAAAGGATAATGTGACCTAGCGACCTAAAGTTTCAGCGACTTAGAGACATATGAACCAGAGCGACCTTACAACTTAAGGGATGAAGCGACCTAACGACATGATTGTCTTAGCGACCTAACTGCCCACCGACCTAAAAAGGCCGCGACCTAAGAAAGCTGCAACATAAAAGATGTCCCGACCTAAAGGAGGCCACTACCTAAGAGGCTTAACGACCTAAGATAGGTCGCTCTCGACCTATCTGCATGAATAAAGAAGCCGCCTATGCCATGCCGCTAGGGGATAGGTCGCTCACGACCCTGGACTTGTGCAAATCAGCATGAGTGTCCCTGTGAAAGAGAAGTCAGTGCATCTTAGGCCGGTCACGACCTACGACCTAACTTAGGTCGGTCACGACCTACGACCTAACTCCGAAAAATGCCTATAAATACGACCCTAGTTCCAACTTTAAAGGGACTCTGGGGGCTCATTCATTTCAAGCGCCGTTACTTTGCTGCCTTCTGAACTACTTCAACACCTTCAAGGAACTTCACGAGGAAATCAAACATGTCTAACATGTGTTCAAAGATTTGGATCGACATTGAAGTTTAGGCTACTTGTTCTAAGTCACTTGAAACTCAAAGTGTGTTGTAATCAAAGTGTAACTGCATTGACTTGTAATCAAATCGTCAATAAAGATATTCAAAGTGGACGTAGGCTCTCTCTTAAGCCGAACCACTATAAAATTGCTGTTGTTTACTGTTTTTTCACTATTATCTGCTTATAATCTGTTCCCGAGCTATCGGGTGGTGCTTTCACAATCTCACTTCATACACCGGGGTGTTAGCGTTCAAATTTTAGCGTTAACATTTTTGGTGCTTTCACTGAGAACGTCGAACTCAGGCGAGTTATCATCATTGCTCCACAGAGGTTTGTAGAGAGAATTTCCTTGAAAACCAGAAGTCTATCCGAGATTATGGCTCCTGGAAGGAAAAGTAGATCTGTCAGATCTGGGTATATTCAAGAGGGAACCTCCGCTTCCCCTATATCGAATCAAGTCACTCCAGCTGTCAGAGTTACAAAGGCAGAGCTGGATGCTGCAATCTTAGGGCTGAACCAACAGATAAATGCCCAAAATGCACAATTCGAGGCTCAGAATGCCCAGAATGCCCTAATTCTGAATAGGTTGAACGATTTTCTTGGGGCAAACCGTCAACCGGCAGGTAATGAAAGGAATTTTGCTGGCAACATTCATGATGCTGAAGAAAGAAATGCTCCTGAAAGGGCTGCTAGCCCCTTTGAACAAACACTTCCAGAGTTTGGTGGATCTAGAACTCGACATGATGAGGAGTATCTTTCTGGAATGGTCCGACAAATTATGAAAGAGAGTATGCAGAGGGTTGAAGACGAGAAAGAATGGGGTTTCGCCCCAAGTAAAACTCCGTTTACTGAGAAAATCTTAATGGCTGAATTCCCAAGGAAGTTTGTCCCTCCAACCATCCCAGCTTACAAGGGGACAAGTGATCCGAACGAATTCTTATACAAGTATGATTGGCACATGACAGGTGCCAGAGCCTCTGATGAAATAAAGTGTCGATATTTTCCTGTGTATCTCGAAGGTGTAGCTCTGCTTTGGTTCACCAAACTTCCGGTCCGATCTATAGATCAGTTTTCTGACTTAACCCGGAAATTCAAGGAGCAGTTCAGACTATACGCCTCAAAAGCCAAGGATATCATGTCACTGTCAAGTTTGGAGCAGAATCCAGGAGAGACTATCAGATCTTTCTTAAACCGCTTTAATATAGCGCTAGCTGAGGTGGACAATGCAGAACCGCGAATGATATTGACTTATCTGATGAAGGGTATTGACAAGTCGAGCGAATTTGGGAAATGGCTAAACATGAAGGAACCAAATTCCCTTGAAAAATTCTATAAAAAAGCAGATGAATTCATACGCTTAGAAAGTCGTCCCGTACCGGTAAAGGCAGTGTTGGAAAAAGATGAAGATAACACTGTTGCTCCACGCAAGAATGAATCTGTAGGGCAAAAAAGGGAAAATAACAATGGGAAGAAGCAGAGTAATCTGAAGAAGCCCCGATCCTTCAAGCCATCAGAATATACTCCTTTATCAGATACGCCGGAGCGTATCTACCTTGCCACTAAAGATTCTGTTGACTTTCCTAAACCTCCTCCTCTAAGGACCGGGAAAAAGGCTATACAGAGTGGGAAGTTCTGCCGCTTCCATAATCAACCCGGTCACGAGACCGACGAATGCCGCAAGTTGAAAAATCTGATTGAAGAGTTGCTAAGGGCAAACAAACCGCAGCAATTTGTGAAAAAGAATAGCAACAATCCTGCTTCATCTAGTCGGGGGCAACAGACTCCTACTCATCAGCCCAGGACGAGTGAGAGGGCTGCAGAGCATGAATCTGGAAGGCCCATCATCAATGTCATTACAGGAGGACCTCACCCAGCAGGCAGAAGCTGGGGTGAGATGGAAAGGTATACCCGAGCTTTAAAGTATGTACCGACCGAGGAAGATGTATTCGTTTTGGAAGGTGCTACGCCCTTGAAGCAACAAAGAACTTTTGATGATGATATTGTGTTCAAAGCTAGGGATTCCGCAGGTATTGAAGCTCCTACCTTGGATCCCCTAGTCATCTCAGCTGGTATCGGGCCAGCTATTGTCAGAAGAGTTCTCATTGATTGTGGCGCATCCTGCAATATCCTCTTCAAGAAAACATTCGACCAAATGAAGATCCCTATGGCTGATGTGCAAGCCTCATCGCAGAAAATTGCTGGTTTCACTGGGGAGCCAAAGCAGCCGGTAGGAACCATTGATTTGTTTGTGGAACTTGGAGAAGGAGAGAGAAAAGTGGTCCGCAAGAAAACTTTTGTGATTGTCAACGAATTTTCTGCTTACAATGCTTTCCTTGGCCGTCCAACTCTCGCAGCATTCAAAATTGTTTTGGCCCCGTGGTGCCTCACCATTAAATTCCCCACAGATAATGGAGTGGGAGTTATAAAAGGGGATCAAAATGCGGGGCGAGAATGTTATCTAACAGAGTTACGAGAAACCAGAAAAAGAGAAATGGGAAAGAACGCGGCAGCCTCAGTCCGCATCAAAGAACCAGCCTTGTAGCAATTACAGGGCGGACGCTGCACTGGCGAGCACAGCGGAGCAAGGAAAGAGATGGATCCTAGAAAAGTCAGTGCAGGGGAAAGTAGAGTGGTACCGGTGGAAACGACAATACCAATACCTGTTGACCCAAAGGACCCAAACAAGGTGTTGAATGTGGGTTCACAACTTAATGCGTCAATTCAGAATATCTTAATATCTTTTTTAAAGGCAAATCTGGATGTTTTTGCTTGGACTCTTGCCGATATGTGCGGAATATCCCTAGAAGTTGCAGTGCACGCTCTAAATATTGATCCAAAATTTACACCTGTGAAACAGAAAAGGAGAACTCAAGGTCCAGAAAGGTCGGCGGCATTAAAAGAAGAAGTTGATCGGCTCATGGAGAATAATTTTATCAAAGAATCTACCTATCCGAATTGGGTTTCAAATCCCGTGCTGGTTAAGAAAGCCAACGGAAAATGGAGAGTATGCATCGATTTTTCAGATCTAAACAAGGCCTGCCCCAAAGACTGCTTCCCATTACCCAGAATCGACCAACTGGTAGACGGAACAGCGGGACACGAATTGTTATCTTTTATGGATGCTTACTCCGGATATAACCAGATCATGATGCATGAGCCAGATCAGGAGGACACGAGCTTTATCACCGACGTTGGTCTTTACTGCTACAGAGTTATGCCCTTCGGGCTGAAGAATGCAGGGGCAACATACCAAAGACTTGTTAATGCTATGTTCAAACCGCAACTGGGCAAGACTATGGAAGTCTACATCGATGACATGTTAGTAAAGTCTAAGAAAGCAGTGGATCACATAGAACACTTAGCAGACATGTTCGCAGCCCTCCGAAAATACAGAATGAAGCTCAATCCTTTAAAATGTTCGTTTGGAGTGGAATCCGATAAATTTTTAGGTTTCATCGTGAGCGCTAGAGGCATTGAGGCCAGTCCAGCTAAAATTACTGCATTGAAAGAAGTCAAAGCCCCTAGAACAAAGAAGGAATTGCAAAGTCTCAATGGAAAGGTCGCTGCCTTGAGTCGGTTCATTTCCAAAGCCACAGATAAATGCATCCCATTCTTTGACGCCCTAAAGAAAGGAAAGAAAAACTTTGATTGGACTCCCGAATGCCAAAAAGCCTTTGATGAATTGATTCGCCATATGGAAACTTCTCCAATACTTTCTAGGCCTGGCGATGGCGAGGATCTTCTTATATACTTGGCAGTATCATCTCATGCTTTAAGTGCGGCGCTGATACGAGAAGACAAAAGGATTCAACATCCAGTTTACTATATCAGCAAAAGACTCACTGGGGCAGAGATGAATTACTCTAAGTTGGAAAAACTCGCCTATTGCCTACTAATTGCATCTAGGAAGTTGAGGCAATATTTTCAAGCTCATCCTATCAGAGTCCTCACTGATCAACCTTTAAAGCAAGTCCTGTTTCGCCCTGAGACTTCGGGTCGTCTTTTAAAGTGGAATATTGAACTCAGTCAGTATGACATCACTTATCATCCTCGAAAAGCAATCAATGGACAAGCTTTAGCGGATTTCATCACAGAATTCACAGATAAGGGTAACTGTGAGGAGGAAACGGTTGACGATTCCCCAATCCAATGGAAGTTATATGTCGATGGTGCGAGAAACGACTATTGTTCTGGAGACGGTGTTGTACTTGAGACCCCTGAAGGCCGATCATTATGCTATGCACTAAGATTGGAATTTCCTTCAACAAACAATGAAGCAGAATACGAAGCCCTTATCGCTGGCTTAAGGATTGCTAAAGAATTAAACATCCGAGCGTTACGGATATTCAGTGATTCTCAGCTTATTGTAAGCCAAGTCAAAAAGGAATTCCAAGCAAAAGGGGGGAATCTGCCCGCCTACTTGTCAAAGGCTTGGGAACTCCTGGGTGATTTCGATCATTACATGATAAGTCATATTCCCCGAGAAGAAAACATGAAAGCAGATTCTCTCGCAAAGTATTCTAGCACAGGCGAAGCTTAATTTCTGGGGTTAACTCCAGTGGAGGTCCTGTCGACTCCTAGCATTGATGAGATGGACATTGATTGGATCATGAGCATGTCTCAAGAGCAAGAATCATGGATGACTCCGATAACAGAATATCTGCTCAATGGATCCTTACCAGGGAACTCAAAAGAATGACAAAAGCTACTGAGAAAAGCCTCTCGATACATAATCCAGGATGGTCGATTATACAGACGGGGATTCTCAATGCCATTACTTCGATGTGTATCCAGGGAAGAGTCCAAAGCAATCCTAGCAGAGGTACACGGAGGAGAGTGTGGTGATCATTCAGGTGGCCAAACATTAGCAAAGAAAATTCTCCGATACGGATATTTTTGGCCAGAAATTAATCGAGATGCAGCAGAGTATTCCCGAAAATGTGACAGATGCCAAAGATTCGCCAAAATTCCTAGAGCACCTTCCACTGAACTCACACAGATGGTCAGTCCATGGCCGTTTGCAATATGGGGGATAGACCTTGTAGGACCATTACCAACTGCCAAATCTAGAATTAAATATGCCATTGTTGCTTTAGATTATTTTACTAAGTGGGCAGAAGCTGAACCACTGGCTACTATCACCTCAAAGAAGATGATAAGTTTTGTGACTAAAAACATCGTTTGCAGATACGGTGTGCCTCAAAAAATAATTACAGACAATGGTACTCAGTTTGAAAGTGAAGAATTCCAAGATTTTTGCAAGCGATTCAAAATCCGAAAAAGCTTCTCAGCAGTGGCTCATCCGCAGGCAAACGGGCAAGTGGAAGCCGTGAATAAAATTATTAAGTCAACCATCAAAAAGCAACTTGAAAGAGCAAAAGGTGGTTGGGTCGATAAGCTACCACTGACACTATGGGCATACAGAATCACTCACAAAACTGCGACTGGGCACACCCCGTTTTCATTAGCATACGAGTCAGAGGCAATGATTCCGGTAGAAATAGAGGTCCCTTCACATAGATGAATCCATTTCAATCAAGCAGAAAACGAAAAGCTACAGCTTGAAGCGCTAGATCTCCCTGATGAAAAAAGAGATGAGGCTAATCTCAGAATTGCAGCTCATCAGCAAAGGATAGCCAGACATTTCAATTCCAAAGTTCGCCAACGCAGCTTTGAGATTGGAGACCTAGTCCTGAAGTGGATTATGACAGCGACAGGTGTGTTTGGGCCAAATTGGGAAGGACCATATGTCATAGGTCATAAGCTTCTTGACGGCACATTCAAACTCACTACTATTGAAGGAGATCAAATTCCAAGGGCATGGAACAGCAATCATTTGCGTCCATACTTTACTTGAAAATTTTGTTGAAATATTGTAAAAAGAATTATGAATGTATGATTCTTGTAATTGAAGGCAATTGTAAAACTGATGCAAGTAAATAATGAAAAAATATAAAGTGGATGTAGGCCCAATTTCCTGGCCGAACCACTATAAATCTTGTGTTCCTTATTATTATTACATGTTTGCTTTATTTTCGATATAAAAAGTACATAGAATGTATTGCTGAAATGTCGATTTAAATTTTTGCAGACAATGGAAGTGAAACTTGCACATAATAAGACCAAGTGATTCTCGCCAAATTTCAAGTCACAAAAGCTCCGAATTCAAATCCTAGATAGGAAGTACTTCAATTGAACGGCTTATGATTTCGACAGAAACGGGCCTTTGCTAATAAATTGAGATCGTTTGAACAAACAAACATCCAATTAAGAAGCTGATGCTCGTTCTCACGAACTTGCCTGACGATGAAGTACACTTCCTTGGATTAAACAAGTTATTAAAAAAAAAAAAAAGAGGATCGCTGAAAAGGCATAAGTAAGTGGACAAGGGAACAACCAAAGCCATCATCGGCAGCACAAGTCCTCTTCGGAGGCGCAACTCTTCGGAGGATAAAGACCTCTAATGGGTCATACGCCACAAAAAAGAAAGTTCTCTACTCAACAAAAAAGATTGGAGGAGTCATGACCCTCCAACCATGAGAGAGTAACTTCCAGGCGATGAAAACCCTCTCTGAGGCACATTTCACCAGGAGTTGAAGTGTAACGACCGCTCTTCGGAATTTCACTTCACCAGAGTTGAAATGCAAACAAAATAAAGCCCTCTTCGGAGGCCCATTTCACTAGGAGTTGAAGTGTAACAGCCGCTCTTCGGAATTTCACTTCACCAAAGTTGAAATGCAAAACAAAATAAAGACCTTCCTGGAAGTCCACGTTTCACCGAGATTGAAGTAAAACTTCCAAGTGTTGAACCGTGAAAAGGCTTTCTTCGAAGGCACAACTCTTTGGAGGTACACGTTTCACCAAGATTGAAATAAAACTTCCAAGTGTTGAAACGTGAAAAATCCCTCCTCAGAGGTACAACCCCCTCCCGGGGACACAACAAAATAAAGACCTTCCCGGAAGTCCACGTTTCACCGAGATTGAAGTAAAACTTCCAAGTGTTGAAACGTGAAAAGGCTTTCTTCGAAGGCACAACTCTTTGGAGGTACACGTTTCACCAAGATTGAAATAAAACTTCCAAGTGTTGAAACGTGAAAAATCCCTCCTCAGAGGTACAACCCCCTCCCGGGGACACAATTAAAAAGAAAGACCTCTTCAGAAGCCCACGTTTCACCGAGATTGAAATAAAACTTCCAAGTGTTGAAACGTGAAAAGGCTTTCTTCAAAGGCACAACTCTTTGGAGGAACACGTTTCACCAAGATTGAAATAAAACTTCCGAGTGTTGAAACGTGAAAAATCCCTCCTCAGAGGCACAAATTTCTTTTTTAAAAAAAAAATCCTCATCAAGGGCATACTTTAACTTTCAAAGGAAGAGTGATTTACCTATTCTAGAGAATAACCTCCCTCAAAAAAAAAAAAAAAAAAAAAGAGGAAGAAAGTTAAAGTACCCTTCAGAGGCCCGCTCCACCACATAGAAGAATTCACTTGGCAAAATGCGTACATAAATTAAAAAAAAGAGTGATTTCTTCGAAGGACGAAGCGTAAAAACTTATATGAAGGAAGTTGTACTCTACGAAAATTTTCTACAAGAATGAAGTAATTATTCTTCAGAAAATAAGAGTGCAAGTCCCCTCAAAGTATACAATATTGCAGCAAGCTTATGGTATGGGGGCAACATGGTATAGTTACATACAAAATGGTATAGCTACGTCGGTAAAGTACGCTCAAACAACATACCACAAGCTCACCGCAATATCATATAAATAAACTTGTGCAAAAATGAATAATAAATGCATTCTCAAATTCAAACAAAAGTCTGTACAAATAAAGGATCATTTTATTCAATTGCAGATACAGGTTTCAAAATAAAAAAGCAGGGGCCGGTGCCTACACAACATCCGACCATTACACAAAAAAGGAATCAAAAAGCCCGAAGCCCAACTCTTCACTTCTTCTTACCACCTTTGGACCCTTTGCCCGGCCGAATGATTAGTTTTTCAGGTCTATCTATAGGCATAAGGGAAGAAGGAGAGGGAGGTGCAACCGGTGCAACCTCCGGTTCCTCTTCAGTAACAATGATTTTCTTCCCCCTCCTCTTCGATGTTCCGTGCTTCTTTCTTCTCTTCGAAGAAGACTCACTCCCTGGAGTAACAAGAGTGGACAAAACTACGTCATCAGAAGGGGTCCGTTCCGGAGAGATCTCGCCTCCTTCAAGTCCCTCGTCTTTCTGCTCTTGCGAAGCGATAGGGTCATCCAAGCCATGAAGAGCCTCAATTTGCTCCTCTTGTGACCCGGGCTGTGAAGCAGAAGGAGGAGTCACCTGAAGAGACGGAGGAGGGATAACCGGAGGAGGCGAAGTCTGCACAACACTTGGTGTTTCAACTGCAGAAGAAGAGAAATTAAAAATATTAGTATCTCCCCAAAAGAAGGGAGATATGGGTTCGTCGAGATTCAAGAAATAATCGAGAAGCTCATCAAACTTTTGAGGCGCAAGCAGGCGATCCACCTGAATCGGACCAATGTCAAAATTACCTGAAGATGTTTGCTTCGTTAGTTCAATCTCATAATTTTGAGCCCCGATATCCTCCAAAGCCTCATCATCAGTAGGGGTAATTACCCCGGTTCTTGTCGGAGGCAGCAAATGAGCACTGGAACCTGTGATGTCAACTTCAGAAGAAACTAAAGGACGTTCAAAAGTGGTAGGTGGTATCTCTTTTTCAGAACGTTCCCCTTCTGCCATTCCGGCCCGCACTCTGGCGAGTTGCTCTTTTCCCTTGGCAAGAACGGCGCGGGCATCATCATCAAGATAATGCTCTTCAAGAGCTAACTCAGCGTAGCCAGCACCTTTACCACCGAGCATATCGAGTGCTGCCTCCCAAACTTCAGCTAGTGTAATTTCATACTTAGGGACTAGAAAGGCAAGGCTGCCACGCCCCAAAATGCTGTGCAGATAAAAATCAAATAATGTGGAGCCAATGTCAGCTTTGGTTGCTTGATGGGCCTCTTCGGCCGCAAGTTTACCAGCAACAGCCTCGTCACGCTCCTTTTCGGCCATAGCAAGTCGAGCTTTTAACATCTCTATCTCCAAGCTTTGAGAGCCGGTCTGTTCTCGCAGCTGTAAAGTTTCAGCGCGATATTCTTCTATGACCTTCTCCTGGTGTGTAAGTTTATCTTCGACTGCCCTTTGACTGGCATGCGCATCTCGTACTTGTTGCTGAAGCATGCTCTCCTTTTGAGAATAGAAAGTAGATGAAGTAGCTAATTCTTCCTTAAGCTTTTCTACTTCCGCTTCCAGCTTTTCATTATAGGAAGCAATACTTCTCATTTCGGCGTCATGCTGTTCGAGAGTCTTCTGCCACTCAGCCTTATCGTTCTCCATTGTGAGCATGGCCTCGAGATTGGCTCGGTTAACCCTCTGAAGCTCGTCGACAAGTTTTTGCCAGTTCGACATTCTTTCAATATCGGTCCTGACAGTATCAAGATTTCGTAGCATAGCCGATTTGTCGAGAGGAACCAAGTCGAGATCAAATCGAACCCCTCTCAGGCACCACTGAGGGAATCGACTTTGAAGAGTGGGAGGACCTTGCCCAACTTGGTATGCGGGCCGGTTGATGATTGTTTGAATGTCGGAACGAACGGGGGCAGGAGATTGAGCAGGAACATTTTGAGAAACTGTCGGCATTGTTTCTTCAGTAAGTTTAGCCCGCTTGCTAGAAGAATCATCCATGTGACCTTTACCTGTCTCATCGTGAGTCTTTCTTTTTTGAGTATCATCATCTCTGTGGGGAGGGTCATGTCTTTCTTGTTCTCTTCGGTGACGTTCTTCATATGCTCATCTCTCGTCTGCTTTCCTGATGGCCCTCTCTTCATCGGATTCTCTGTAAGAGGGGAGGTGACGCCTATAATCATATTGGCTACGCCTCCCGTAGCGCTGGAAATCATCATAGTATGAGCTGCTGCGCCCCATTGAAGAATCTGGAATAAAAATAATAAGCTTTAGAAATCTTTAAAGTATAAAAGGATGAATGCGTAGAAGTGATGAAAAATCCTAAGTGTTGTGTAACGTGTAAACTACACGCATCAAGTTACAGACCACTCTGTGGAATAGAGGTAGTGATAACTTGAGTAGGAGGAGTTGACATTTGTTGTAGAGAAGATGTCACCTCGATTACAGAAGAGATAGTTTTGGAAACATCATCTTTGAAAAGTTCTTGAGAAGTCACAATTAAATCGCTCAACCCCTCGAAAACATCATCACCATCATGTTTTTTGGGACTTGCTTTCTTAACTCCTTCGTTAGTAGATTTTCCGGAAGATCGTGGAGGTTCTTCCTCTTCGATAACTGGGGCAAGTACAGACTTGTCAGACGGCCCCGCAACATCCTTCGGAATTGAACACTTTACTAGTGAAGTTTCTATAGAGGTTCCTCCCTGCATGTTCTCTTTAGTAGAGACCGGGGCATCGAGAGTTTTCATCGGAGAATCGGGAACTTCAGTCGGAACTTCATGAAGTTGAGTAGAACGAGAAGAATGTAAAAGCTCAAACCGATGAAGAAGTTCATCTGTCAATAGAAATTTTGCGCTCCTCTCTTCAGCAGCCACAATGCTTAGCCTTTCAAAGACTGGTTTATGACTGGAATCTCTAGAAGGAGGAGGAAGTGCTGTAAAAATAAGGAATGGAATCAGCATCTAGAAATACGAACCATGAAAAACTTAGAATGAAATTGAAGAAAGAAGGGAAAAAAGATCTCACTTCCTATTCTCCAGTCTGCGTAAAATCCTGCGGGGCAACGAATATAGAAGAATTGATTCAAAAAACCATGTGCACTCTCCGGCAAATCCAAAATTAGTTATGGTTCCTCGCACCTCTTACAAGTACAATCGAAGGGTGGTCCTTGTTCTTCGCAAAAGTGCACAGGTAACAGATTTCCTCAAAACTCGGAAGACGGTCAAGAGTTCTCCTGAACGGAACGCACAATCCCATCAAAATGGCATAGCCATTGGGATGCAGTTGGAAAGGAGAGATCGTCAGTCGAAGAAGGATTTGTTGAAGAAATTCATTAAAGGGAGGAATTACTCCACTTAAGCACATTTGGCGATTAATGGCAACAAAACCGGAAGGTGGTCTATCAGCAAAATCATTTGGTCCAGGGAGTAAAACTTCGGCCTCGGCAATACCAAATTGAACGCATAATTGATTAAGCACCCGCTGTTTCAGAAGGGTAGGAGTTCTTTCCGGAGGGTTCTCTAGTGGAATAGCAATCGGAGGAGCCCATTCGACGTGTTCTATCATCTCTTCTTGTTGAGACGTCATTCTATACAAGCAATTGTATGTTCAGATGTGAAGGTGCACGTTTCCTAAAAGTGTGAAGTGTTGTGCAAAACTAATAAAAATAACAAGCAAAATAACTGAAATTAAACTAATTGACAACTGATTGATTGTGAGATTTCAGGACTTGTTAATTTAAAACTCGAGTGCAGTGTTAATTCAAACAAAATTTTAGCTTTGCTTTAACACTTCATTTGAGTCAGTTGATTCACAGCATTTCACTCACACAGATCACTTAAGTTGATTATTCTTTATCGACTAATCTGTCATTCGATGTGGGCGGTCAGTGACAGTATATTCGTCCCATTTTTCTGCAAATGTTATGTTTAAACAGGTTGTTAAATTAAAAGTTAGAGCAATCTGCAAAGGAATGTAATGAATTTCAAATTATTCAAGTCCAAGCAGTTCAATCAAATTCTCTCAAAATTTTACAAGTCATAGGTCATCTAGACTGCCCCCTGCGACTTAGCATAGGTCAAGGCTATATTAGGTCGCACTGTGCAAGTTAAAGGGGTTCAAAGCAATGCAGATTTGTTCAAGTCCTAGCTCGGCCACGACCTAAAAACCTATGCTCCAAAAATTAGGTCGTACAAGTTTTATGTCGTTCAGCTGTCAGTGGGACGTATGACATTTTGGTTATGCAAGCTTTAGGTCGTTCAGCGACCTAACGTAGGTCGAAAATGTTCTTTAGGTCTCAAGGGCCCTAAGGTCGTGAAGCATTTTTTGTCACTCAAATTCGTTAGGTCGCCTAACTTCCTCTCTGCACCAAACCCAATAACCCGCCATCAACTACCCGAAGAGATTCATCGTCCTCTCCATGAAATTTACCATCTCTTCATACCACCAGATCATTCCAAAAACTAACCAAAAAATCCCCAATCCATCATAAATTTAACGCATTGCCATGACTTCCAAAATCAACCAAATAACGACCGAAAATCGATTGCAACAATCACTCGAAGTAAAGCGTGATACATGGAGTTGAGCTAAGGTCGGAAAGTGAGAATTCATAATTCAACGGCGATTATGATGGGATGAAGACCAGGTTCACTTACGAGATGGAATGATAAAGTTGAATCGGTGACTGGATGGGTTGAATTCGCCTTTGGAAGCTCAGAGAAATCGTTAATGGCGGTAGGAGATTAGAGCAATGGAATGAGGAAGAGGTAGCGACCTAACAGTTTTATATGAGGCAAAAATGGGAAGACAAATAGGCACGCGTATTGGCACAAGTGTTAGGTCGCTCACGACCTAGCTAAGTCAAGTCGAAGCACGCGACCTACGACCTAGGCACGTGCTTCGAGGGGCAAATGTTAATTCCTCTTCGTTAGCGACCTAAAACCTAAAGATATGGAGCGACCTAACTACATGAATGGCCTAACGACTTAACTGATCAATTGACCTAAAATTAGCTGCAACCTAAAAATAGCTACGACCTAAAGGATAATGTGACCTAGCGACCTAAAGTTTCAGTGACTTAGCGACCTATGAACCAGAGCGACCTTACAACTTAAGGGATGAAGCGACCTAACGACATGATTGTCTTAGCGACCTAACTGCCCACCGACCTAAAAAGGCCGCGACCTAAGAAAGCTGCAACATAAAAGATGTCCCGACCTAAAGGAGGCCACTACCTAAGAGGCTTAACGACCTAAGATAGGTCGCTCTCGACCTATCTGCATGAATAAAGAAGCCGCCTATGCCATGCCGCTAGGGGATAGGTCGCTCACGACCCTGGACTTGTGCAAATCAGCATGAGTGTCCCTGTGAAAGAGAAGTCAGTGCATCTTAGGCCGGTCACGACCTACGACCTAACTTAGGTCGGTCACGACCTACGACCTAACTCCGAAAAATGCCTATAAATACGACCCTAGTTCCAACTTTAAAGGGACTCCGGGGGCTCATTCATTTCAAGCGCCGTTACTCTGCTGCCTTCTGAACTACTTCAACACCTTCAAGGAACTTCACGAGGAAATCAAACATGTCTAACATGTGTTCAAAGATTTGGATCGACATTGAAGTTTAGGCTACTTGTTCTAAGTCACTTGAAACTCAAAGTGTGTTGTAATCAAAGTGTAACTGCATTGACTTGTAACCAAATCGTCAATAAAGATATTCAAAGTGGACGTAGGCTCTCTCTTAAGCCGAACCACTATAAAATTGCTGTTGTTTACTGTTTTTTCACTATTATCTGCTTATAATTTGTTCCCGAGCTATCGGGTGGTGCTTTCACAATCTCACTTCATACACCGGGGTGTTAGCGTTCAAATTTTAGCGTTAACATGCTCCAACTTTAAATTTGCTTGAATCTCATTGTATTATTTCACAGACCGCATTAACTTATAAGCTGCCAACCTGCTGAAAATAACAAACAAAGAAAACCAAGGCGAAACTACTGCCATTGACTGCCCACATCAAATGACAGATTAGTCGAGACAAGATAAGCAACTTAAATACATTGCATGAAATGCTCGTGAATCAATTAACTAAAGTTAAATACCAATGCAAAGTATCAGCAATTTGAACTAATTTGTCTGCATCAACATTATACTTGCATATATAGGCTTAAAACAATAGTCCCTGGATTTCATAACTAACCAATGCTTGCTAGTTTTCATTCCAGTTATATTCGTTTATTGCTTTGTTAATTTTACACAACACCTCACACATTTTAGGAAACGTTCACCTTGATGTTTGAATATCCAGTTGTTTATGTAGAATGACTTCCCATCAAGAAGAAATAGCAGCTCAAGAGGAAGAAACTTTTCCGACAGCTCTTCCTATAGAGAACCCTCCAGAGGGGACCTCAACTATTCTAACTCTGAGAGCATTTACTAAGCTGCGTACTCAATTTGGTTTTACTGAAAGTGATGTCCTACTCCCTGGGCCAAGTGATACTGCCGACAATCCTCCCCATGGTTTTATTACAATCAATCGTCAAATGTGCTTAAGCGGGGCGATCCCTCCTTTCAATGAATTTCTTCGAATTCTTCTCCTTCGGTTGTCAATCTCTCCGTCTCAACTTCATCCTAATAGCTATGCCATCTTGATGGGGTTGTGTGTTTTGTTTAGAAGAACTTTTGATCGCTTGACAAGTTTTGAAGAAATTCGTTACTTATGCTCGTTTGCAAAGAGTAAAGATCATCCTTCCCTTATAACTGTGAGGAGTGCTAGAAACCGCAAACTTATTTCTGATCTTACCCAAAGCGTTCATGGATTTTCGAACCAATTTTTCTTTGCTCGTCGCCCCGCAGGGTTTTATGCCGTCTGGAGAGTAGGAAGTAAGATTACTTGTTTCCATTTTCTCCATTTTCAAGCTTTTTCGAGATCTGAATTACCAATTGCTAATTTCATTCTTTGCTTTTTTCAGCACTTCCTCTCCCCTCTAGAGATCCGATCCATAAGCAGACTTTTGACAGATTAAAGGCCGTGGCCGTAGCAGAGAGAAGCATCAAGTTCTTGTTGAGAGATGAATTTTTGCATCAATACGGGCTTCTACGTACTTCTCGCTCTACGCACCCTCATGAAATCCCGGATTCCCCGGCTGGAGCATCGGACGCCCCAGTTTTTACCGACACATCCATACCGAGAGGACCTACTTCCGAGGCTTCACTAGTGAAGTGCTCCACTTCTGTTGATGTCGCGGGGCCATCTGACAAACTTACCCCAGTTATTGAGGAAGAACCTCAGGGATCTCCCCAATGTTCACAGAAATCTGGCGAAGAAGCTGAGAAAACCAGCCCTGCCAAGCAGAGCAGGGACGACACTTTCGAAGGACTGAGCGATCTCTTTGCCACCTCACAAGAGATCTTTAAAGATGATCCTATCACTGTCGGGGTTTCCTCTTCAGTAGTCGAAGCGACTTCCATTCTACAACAGACTCCGTCAACTCAAGAGTTGACGCTAACTACTACACCCACAACTACTCCACAATTAAAGAGTGGTTCGTAGTTTGATGCGCGTAGTTTGCACATTACACACACTTAGAATTTTTGGCACTTTTATGCTTCTAACTCTCTGTACCTTGGAGAATTCTAAAGCTTATCTCGTTTTATTTCAGGTTCTCGGATGGGACGCAGCGGCTCCTACTATGATGACTTCCAACGCTACGGGAGGCGTAGCCAATATGATTATAGGCGCTACCTCCCTTCTTACAGAGAATCCGATGAAGAAAGAGCCGCCCGAAAGGCTCAGGAGAGGAGGGCGCAAGAAGAACGTTCTGAGAGAAGAGAGAGAGAGGAGCGCAACGATTCTTCCCATAAAGGCGATGATTCCCATAAAAGAAAATCCCACGATGACCGGGGAAAAAGTCATGTGGGTGAGGAACTAAGCAAACGTGCCCGTCACGGTGAGAAGCATACTTCTACAAGTCCCGAAAAGATCGCTGCCCCCGTCTATCTTGACATTCCTTCCGGCTCTCCCGCTCTCGGGAAGACGGACATCCAAACAATAATTAGCAAGCCTAAATTCCAAGTGGGACCGGGCCCCGCCACTTTGCAAAGTCGGTTTCCACAGTGGTGCCTGAAGGGAGTGCGGTTTGACCTTGACTTGGTCCCCATCGACAAGCCTGCCATGTTACAAAATCTCGATGCCGTCAAGCTTGATATTGAAAGGATGTCAAACTGGCAAAAGCTCGTAGACGAGCTTCAAAGGGTCAACCGTGCAAATATAGAGGCCATGCTTACTATGGAGAACGATAAAGCCGAATGGTAGAAAGTTCTTGAGCAGCATGATACTAAAATGAGGAGCATCGCTACTTACAACGAAGAGCTTGAAGCAAAAGTTGAGGAACTTAAACAAGAACTTGCTACTTCTTCTACTACATATTCTCAAAAAGAAGAAGTATTTCTGAAGCAAGTTCGCGATGCTCATGCAGCTCAGCGACATGCCGAGGCACAACTCGAAGCTGAGCAGAGAACAACAGAAATGTATCGTGCTGAGGTTGCAGATCTAAAGGAGAAAGTCAGCTCTCAAGAGGCAGAAATTCAAATGCTTAAGCTTCAACTTTTCCAAGCTGAAAGAGAGCGTGATGAGGCCATCGCCGGCAAAATTGCAGCTGAAGAATCCCATGAGGCGACGAAGACCGACATCAGCTCGACATTATTTGACTTCTACCTGCACAGCGTCTTGGGGCGCGGTAGGCTCGCCTTTCTAGGCCCCAAGTACGAAATTACTCTGGCTGAGGTATGGGAGGCTGCACTTGATATGCTCGGTGCTAAAGGTGCTGGCTACGTCGAATCAGCTCTTGAAGAGCATTATCTTAATTACGATGCTCGCGCCGCTCTTGCCAAGGGAAAGGAACAACTTGCAAAATTAAGGGCTGAAATTGCGGTTGGGGAACATTCAGGGAAAACTATCTTAACTGCTCCGATTCAGCCTTCTCCTTTTGCCGAAATCGATATCATTGGTTCCAGTTCCCATTCTCCATCTCCTACCAAAGTTACCACCGAGATCACGAGTATACAGGGTGGAGATGAAGGCGACGGGAGTACCGAGGCACAGGCTTATGAGATTGATGTCAGGAAACCGATTTCTCCAGGTAACTCTACCATTAATCTTACCCAAGTAGACTGCTCATCTGTTTCTTACGAGCTTAATGAGCTTTTTGACTATTTTCTGAACCTCAGCGAGCCTTTGTCTCCGCTCTTTACTGACTTTAACTTCTTTTCTTCTGTAGAGAAAGCACCGAGCATTGTTCAGCCTTCTCCTCCTCCAATTATTCCTTCTCCGCCTCTTAAGGTCACTCCTCCTTCTGCCTCGCAACCCGGGTCACAAGAGGAGCAAATAGAAGCTCTTCACGGCTTGGATGATCCTGTTGCTTCTCAAGATCCGAGAGGAGAAGAAACTGAAGGAAGCGAGGAGACCCAAGAACCTACTGGCTCCGATGATGAACCGCTAGCTAAACTTTTTTTCTCCAGGGAGTGGGTCTTCCTCCAAAAAGAGGGGAAAGCAGGGAGTCTCTAAGAAGAAGAAGAAATCTTCAATTGGCGAAGAAAAAACGGAAGAAAGTCCAACTGAGCCCCTCTCTCCTTTGTCCCCTACCCTTAGAAAACGGCCTGAGAAGTTGGTCGTCCGGCCAGGTGCGGGCTCAAAAGGTGGAAAGAAGAAGAAATGATGGCTCTGGTTCTGTGGCTTTCGTATCGCCTTTTTTCTTTTTGCTTGTACTGACCGTAGATTGTACGGGTACCGGCCCCCTCTTTTCTTTTGCTTTTTACTTTGAAACCTGTACCTGTATAAAATTCTAATAGTGTTGAATAAAATGATTCTTTTTCTTTGTACAAATTTCTGTCTGTATCTGAGAATGCATTTATTATTCATTTTTGTACAAGTTTCTTTGCACGATATTGCAGTGAGCTTATGGTATACTGTTTGAGCGCAATTTTACCGATGTAGTTATACCATGTTGCCCCTATACCATAAGCTCGTTGCAATATTTTATATTTTGAGGGGACTTGTACTTTTATTTTTTAGAGAATAATCATTCCCTACTTGGAGGAATATTATTTCGTTTAAAAAAACAGAGTACAACTCCCTCCACATAAGTTTTTATGCTCCATCCTTCAAAGATATCACTCTTTCTTTTGTGCATATACACATTTTATCAAGTGAATTCTTCTACGTGGTAAAGCAGGTATCTTAAGGGTACTTTAACTTCTTTCTGAGGAAGAGAATTTTCCAGAATAGGTGGATCATTCTTCCTTTGAGAGTTAAAGTGTGCCTTTGAAGATGGCTTCTTTTTTTTTTTTTTTTACTTGCCACAGTAAAGGGCTTTTTGATTTTTGTTTCTTTGAAAAATTGCACCTCTGAGGAAGGCTTTTTCACGTTTCAACACCTGGAAGTTTTATTTCAATCTTGGTGAAACGTGTGCCTCCGAAGAGGTCTTTCTGCTTGATTGTGCCTCCGGGAGGAGGTCTTTTCATTTCTGCCTCTGGGAAGAGGTCTTTCTGTCTTATTATGCCTCTGGGAAGAGGTCTTTTTGTTTCTGTCCCTTGGGAGAGGCTTTTTTTTTATATTTCAACTTTGGTGAAGTGAAACTCCGAAGAGTGGCTGTTGCACTTCAACTCTTGGTGAAATGTGCCTCCGAAGAGGTCTTTATTTTGTTTTGCATTTCAACTCGGGTGAAGTGAAACTCCGAAGAGCGGCTGTTGCACTTCAACTCCTGGTGAAATGTGCCTCCGAAGAGGTCTTTATTTTGTTTTTCATTTCAACTCCGGTGAAGTGGATCTCCGAAGAGCGGCTCTTACACTTCAACTCCTGGTGAAATGTGCCTCCGAAGAGGTCTTTATTTTGTTTTTCATTTCAACTCCGGTGAAGTGGACCTCCGAAGAGCAGCTCTTACACTTCAACTCCTGGTGAAATGTGCCTCCGAAGAGGTCTTTGATTGCCTGGAAGTTACTCTCTCATGGTTGGAGGGTCATGAATCCTCCAATCTTTTTTGTTGAGTAGAGAACTTTCTTTTTTGCGGCATATGCCTCGTTAGAGATCTTTATCCTCCGAAGAGTTGTACCTCCGAAGAGGACTTGTGCCTCCGAAGAGGACTTTGGGGGATCATTCTCTTCGTGACATCAAGGCTCTACTATCTTCAAGACATTCTATACCCCATCACTTCAAGCTCACGCAAGACATTTAGACCAAACTTCGCACAAAGATTCGACATATTCAATCATGGATTCAAAGAACTCTGTGGCATTAAAGTTTTCTCTAGCTACTTGTCTTTTTGAATTGAATTGGATTGTAATTGAAAGAGATTGTAATAAGTTGTAATTCAGTCAGCAATAAAAAGGATTGATGTGGACGTAGGCTTGATCATAAGCCGAACCACTATAAACTCTGTGCTCATTTACTGCATTTTCTGTTACTTAATGTTATCTCTTGATTCCCGTATTCACGGGTGGTGCTTTCACAACTATACTTCACACACCGGGGTGTTAGCGTTCAAATTTTAGCGTTAACAGAGAAAGTAAGTTGTTGAGGAGAGGAATAGTGGAGGGTACAATTATCATGAACATGGGCATTCACAACAACCGTAGGAGTTTACAAATTGTGCAGAAAATGGTGGGATAGGTAGAGAAAACTCAGAAAAGCATGTGGATGGTAATAGGCTTGCCAATGTTAAATTGCACACAGTTTAGGATATATTCATGTTAGTCTTGCATTTATTTCCAATAATTGAAATGCGTTGTTGGGTTTCTGATGTCTCCAATGATTGTTTCTCTTGCAGTGCCTTGCAATATTCATATTATATTTCTGCAAAATATTTTGGACAATGGATCACTCCAACAAAAGATTATTCAAGTCCTTATGAAGATGAGCCAAAATAGAATGACCTGTAGCTATGGAAGTTGAACTGTTATGCAATATAGGTTATGCTGATTACCATGTTTTAATTTTTAATGTTGCTTGCAAATGATTTATGTGCTAAAATTTTAGGGGACAATTGATTGTTGTAACGAAAAATGCAAAGTTTTGGTATTATAGGCCAAATAAGTTTTGTTTCTACACTGACATGTTTGATAAAAATATGTGAAATAAATTATTTATGCAAGTCTACTTGGATTAAGAAAAGAAATTATAATGTTATTCATGAGCTATGGAATAATGTAAAAGGTTTAATCAATATCTTTAGAAGTATAATTCGTAGATGAATATATTTGGTTTAAAATTTCAGTGTAAAGACTATGGTGCTAGCATGCTTTGAAGGCTTTCAAAGTTTGTTGCATCAAATGACCTTTTATCGTATTTCTACTATACTTCTTGACCCTAACAAAAATATCTTTATTTATATAACATTGATCGCCTCATCAATTTAGTTTTTACTGTATATATATATGTGTGTGTGTGTGTGCATGTGTGTGTGTGTGTGTCCACTTAGTCAAACATCACTTAACTTTTCGACTTAAAATAATTAATTTGAAATTATTGTTGAAAAATGAAGAAACAAGCGTTTTGAGAAACAAACAAACTTCACTAAATTCTACCTTCAATTCATAAATCTATGCTTCACCTACGCTTGATTTTGATTGGACAAGTGTTATTTCGCTTCGGGATGCCTATCGGCTAGGGTGTTGTGCCAAGCTTTGATGAAGCAGGGGGACATAGATAGGATTCGTCTTCGGTAAGTTTCAAGATCCTAGGATTAGAAATCTGAGAAAGAAAGCAACCCCCCTGTTTCCAGACCCCGGAGTCCACTTTCCCGTATGAGCATTCGGTAGATGTATAAGTCCAGGGAAGAGTCAGTACTATCTATTCTGAGGGATCATAGAACGAAAAGCGCCTTCTAATCGACAGAAGGGAAGGGGCCTATGTATTTGCATGACCTCTGCAGATTTGACTCTACCTACGCCCAATCTAATCCGCCAGAGGTGCAAAGCTTTGTTTCTTATGCGCTGGGGACAGGAGGGAGCTGCAGACTCAAGGTTTCGATACTTAACTTAGGCCCCCAATTCATTGTCCTTCTCATGATCATCCGGGATAGAGGGTTATAAGTGTACAAGAAAAATCTTTGGTTGGAGCTTTACATGTCAGATTACTAATTAGAAAATAATCATGAAAGGATCATTTAAAAAAATGCAAATTATGTAGTTCTTGCATTCACTTGCTTTGTGGTTGTGTAAAATGATATTTATTGTTACATTTTATTGTATGCATTCTATTATAGGATTTAAACAAGATAGGCGTAAATGAAATAATAACAAATGGCTTCTTTGTCAATAGAGAAATTAATAATATTAAAGAGAAATTTAGTTTAATAAATCAAAGAAAATATTAGTTAACTGTTCGAAGCATTTATTTTTTGTAATCTGACAGCACCACACCAATTTAGGTGCTTCACTTATTATTTGTAAATCCTGACGAATATTCACATTATTAATTACCAACAATATTATACATTGCGTCACTTTTCTAACAATTATTATGGTAATTTTATAGTAAATTTAAAGTGGTCAGGATAAATTTGTAACTTACATACTTTTTACACTTACAAACATTTATCACGCTTCTTTTAACCTCGTTTTTTTAACAATAGCTTTGACAAGTTTGGATTTTTATAAAGTTTAGTTCCACCTATACACCTTTTGAATAACTGAGTTTGTTACCTTCAAAATTCATCTAAGTTCTGAAGGCATTTGAATAACTAAATTTAGTACATGAAGATTTAAATTTGATTTAGTTTCACTTTTTGTGCATAATTATGTATGCTATTTTGTTGGTTTCTTGAGCTAAGCAACTAAATTTATTTCCTTTAGAATACACTTAATCATATGCACCAATGCACAATCAATAAAAACGTCTATCCAAAACATTATTTTTACAAAAATGTAGACAATTACATATCTTTTTGCATGCGACATGTCATAAACATCATTGACTTAATTTTTTTTTACTTTATACCCATGGTTATTGATAGTTTTCTATCATAATTTTTTTGTCATAATATAACACAAATGTAAATTATTTACGATGATGACTATTTGAATATGCTAGATTAACTATTGCATATATATACTTATTCAGCACACCTATTACATATCTTATATATTTTTAGTTAAGTTTAATGTTTGTGATATGAAGTATGTGAAACCATGATGTTTGGTGTGTGTCCCATTTCCTAATTAGAACATATATATATATATATATATATGTGTGTGTGTGTGTGTGTGTGTGTGTGCATGTGTGTATAATAATAATTATTATTGATTCATGTATTTGTATTAAACAATAGGAAGAGACATTTGCTTATGTCGAAACCTACTGCGAGGGATTGGATTAGATTTCGATATGGGAACACTGATGAATTTTGGTAAGTTGAAACTTATTTATGTTGACATATACGAAGGTTATGAATTAAAGAAAATTAAACTCATCAACCCAATAACCGGTTTATGGTTGAAATTGATATGTTTTTCCTTACATAGCATGCTTGATTAAATTCGCTAATTCAAAAACCCGTAAAGTTGCTTTATTTATATGTGATATAATTTATTTTTAATCTTGCATGTTTGATTGTTACTCGCATCTCTTTAAAAGCTTTTAATACGGAAGTAATTTATTTTGAATCGAGCATTTTTAGTTGAGAGCGAATTTACACTACACATTGGCCGTAAATTTGAAAACTTCCAAAGGACTTTAATAATCTAACCAAAAATAACTTTCGATCTTTTACAAAGTTACCCCTAATAATAAGATCTAGAGCTTCAGTTAAGTATCAACATAGAGATTATTTAAATTAATCCAAGTAAGCATAAACATTCAAGTACCATCTATTAATTTTAATAGCAAAATTAGGTTAAAATAACAATATACATGGATTTTTAGCTTGCAATTTCAGAAAATAGTAAACTATTTTGGGAATTTTTCACTGCTAAACTAAACAATCCTTAGAGGAAGATAGCAGTAAATTTTATATACAACTTACTAAAGGTAGATGACCTTGTAATGTGGCTACCGTGGAATTTTGGACAAAGCCAAATAAATCTTTACACATTATTATTAATATAATAATTTATGCTCACATTTCCATATGTATTATATAGTTGCTATAAGGATACATCGAATGCATCAATCTTGAAGCATAGTGACCCTGAATAGGAGCTAAGAAAATCAAAATCTACATCAAAAATAGTATGAACTATGATTTCATCGACAAACAGGTGCACTGGATTATAAAAGGTAAGACTGGTATTAAGTTAAGAAAGAATCCTTCTTAACATTATAGCAGATGCATCACGTTTCCAACTTCATAAGCCAAGAAAGAATCCTGCAAATTTTTAATATGTCATTTTACTACGCCTTGGGTTAAATTTTCAAGTAAGCCTTTAGCACACAAGCCTACTCTTCTTACACTTTGTTACCATTTTATATTATGTTCATAGCTTATTGAGTTGTAAATAATAAGTGGCCACAATATTCTGAGCACGGAGTTAGGTTAGACTTTCATTAAATTATGTTTTATCGCTACTTTTTTTTTAAAAAAGAAATGAAATTGGGATAAAAAATTAGTTATGTTATAGAATAAAGAGAATGGAAGCCATTAGAGAGAGAATAATTTTATTCATTCAGAGAATAGATACCTATTTACATTACATGACCTACTTTATATAAAGGCTTCAGAAGTAAGGACTGAACTTATCCCACGATGTGGGACTAAACAAAACAATGTACAACCATATTCACTTTATAAAATACATATATTATAACACTCCCCCTTGAATATGCGTCTTCAGAATCTTGAATTCTCAGATAATTTGGAAATTTCCATTTTGAAACGTGTATGATGATTGCTCCCCCTCATTATTATCTTGCTTCCATTTATCAATTCAATCGATATAGAAATTGTCTGTTGCCTCATTAAAAACCTCTATTAGAAAAACCCAGTTGGAAGAAACCTTGAACGAGGAAAAGAGTGCAACTTGTGAAGTCATAAATGTCATACTAAAAATGATATTCCTTATAAGAGTTTGATACTTAAGGATCAAATTAATGCCTCAGTAAAACCTTACTAAGAAAAACCCAATGGGAAAAATCTTAGTGAAAGAAAAAGAGTACAACATAGTGTGTCATATTTCAATAATTTACTGCATCAGATAGAGTTTGATACTTCTGGATCAATTTAATACTTCAGTAAAAACCTTACAAAGGAAAACCCAATGGGAAAAACCTTAGTCAAGGATAAAAATATAATTTAACTTAAATAACATATTTGAGATGTTATTTCTTGGAAATACGTTTGATTCTTCTAGATCAAGCTCATTAAAACCTTAATAAGAAAAAGCCGGTGGGAAAAATCTTAAATAAGGAAAAAGAGTACATTATAGCTTATTTCAAATGCTACTAGGGAGTTGATACTTCTGGATCAAAGTAATGCCTCATTAAAACCTTACTAATAAAAACCCAGTTGGAAAAATCTTAGTTAAGGAAAAAGAGTGCATTATAAAATACTTATGGATGCTCCCCCTGATTTAAAGTTTCCTCTGAATTCGTATTAGTCTTTCGATAACTTAAATTGGTTATAGATACTTCTGGATCCATAAATATGTATCTCATTAAGAATACAATTTATTAATAGTTTCCTTCGATACAATCAAATTTTCTAAGATTGTTTCTTCAAATATGGTTTTGCATTTTATGCATTCGAATGCTACTTTTATAAAAAACACTTCATGTGCTTTCATTTTTGTGCTTCAAATTAGTTTTGCGCATTGCAACTAGACATCTTTCATGAATATTAAAAATTTTATTACAACATTACTAGAAAGTAGGAAGTAATCTACTCATCTTGATGTATCAAGATTTTCATTACAACAATACTTAAAAGAAATTTGTAATCTACACTTTGTAACGACCCGATATTTTCAACCATTCGCATCCATTATAAGTGTATAGGTAGACACTCATGCCGGAATTGAATTGCTCAAAATACCGCGTTGTTAATAAAATTTTGGCAAATCTCAGAATATACAGTAAATAAAAATCACAGATCACAGACACTGAGTATATAACAATGCAGCGGAAGTAAAAGAGATAGTAGTTCATGAAGCTACTAAAAAAATATATAAGATACATCAGAGTTAAATGAGATACAACAGAAGAGTAACAAGATACGTCACTGAAACACTGGATACTAAAACAAAATAGAAGGCTGGATCTTCAAGGAAAGCTCCAACTCCGAAGGTGAATCTTGAATGCTAACTCAATCAAACTGACCCGAGCGTAAAGCAAAACACAAAACACTCGAGTCAGGACATAAATACTTATAAACTGTAAATCAACTCCAGTGAACAGTAACAAAATGCATCAGTAACTTAAAGGATACTTGGGATCGCCCATCCTCTAAGGATCCGTTAAACTATTTACTATGTAGTAATATACGCTATATACGGTAGTGTCTAATCAGTAAAGTATAATCATATAGAAAATAGCGTTAAGGGGATGGTGAAACTTAACGCGGTCGGATCTTTAAAACCAAAATCGTAGTGGGATCGATATAAGGATATGACACGGCACGCGAGGCAATGCCAGGGTCGATACACCGTTTGCACTCCCGGACCGGTGGTGACGGCAAGCCAGTAGCTTCCGCCCACCTCGAACAATACCCCCGAATCAAAGTGACGCCACCGAATTGAATCACAACAGTAATAGAATAGTTTCCGATGGAGCAAGCTCGATGAAAGGGTGCGACCCTTTGTGTAGCCCGGTATAGCTCCTGTTTTAGTCATGTATGCCAACTCACGGGAGTTGGGTCCACGTAATATACCTCGAGAACGTCGCCACCATCCTACTTCAATCTGGAATCTCCACCGCGTACACAGTTGTTAAAGTGGTTTTCGGTATTGGCCGGTTATAAGACAATATCCGATCCCGGTCTCTTTAACAACCAATCGTTATTATAACCCGTAGTTATAACTTTAAAACAATATTTTATACTTCAAAATAAAATATCCTTTTCAATCCAAATCTTTATCAAAATAAAGATTAAATCATTTCCAAAACCATTTCAATATATCATCGTAAAATATCTTTCAATTCAAATATTTATCAAAATAAATATCAAGTCATTTCTAACCATTTCAATATATTAAATTTTCATACCCTTTCAACACTACCTTTCAGTTCCAAAATATCATATCTTTTCAGAACTTCTTTTTAAATCATGTTAATATCAAAATGTCCTATCTTTCAAACTCCGTTTTTCAAATCATTTAATATCAAAAATATCATATCTTTCAAAACTTCGTTTCAAATCATTTTAATATATCAAAATATCATATCCTTTCAAAACTTCATTTTCAAATCATTTTAATATATCAAAATATCGTATCTTTTCAAAACTTCATTCATTTCAAATCATTATTCATTTTATTCAATCTAAAATACCATTTCAATTCATATTTTAAAACAGTTTATATTCCAAAAATTCCTTTTTTTTCATTTCAATGAAGTTATTATGCTTAATAATTAAATTATTAAATTTCCAAAAATTTCAACTTCCAAAGTTTATTAATTCACTTAAGTTTATCAAAAACCGTGAAAATTCACTTTTCGCATCATTTAGAAAACTTCTACGGAAAGTTACATTCAAAACAGTTCAATTTAACAAAGGACAGCATTTTAAAATGTTATAATAGGTTTATTTAAATTTCGAATAACTTAGTTAAATTCAAAGATTATAGCACTTACAAAAATTGCTATAATAGCTTTAATTCAATTTAGCTTTTTAGTTCATTATCATCAACTACAGCGTTTACAAATGCTGTAATATCATTTACATTGTAATTAATAGCATTTCAAAAATACAGTCAATTAACTTCAAATATTCAATAAAATTTCTCAACCAATTATATTTTTATTAAAAACATTTTTAACTTATAAAATCATACATTTTCACATTTATAAACATCATTTAATTTTCCTCAAGTTCATGATTTTATAAAGTTAAATTTCCATTCAAAAATCAAGATTTAATAATAATCCACTTATTAAAATGCAATGTTCAATTTTAAAATCCATTCCATTAAATTTCAACTTAACACTTAAGTTCAAATTTTCTAATATAACTTAGTTTTCTTTTTATTTGCTTAACTGAAAGTTCACTTTTACGTCAATTTCATAAATTTCCAATTCTAGTTATATTTCAAAGTTTCAACTTAAAATATTTATTCATTTCACATTTCAACTTTATTAAAAATCATAAATATGATAAAAATCATTTTAAATTCATTTAAATTCAAATTATCATAAATTTGTCATAATTTCATACTCAATTAAATTTCCAATTAGTATTAAATCAAAATTTCCAAAATAACTTACGTTCAAAATTTCTAACTTTTTCATTAATTCATGTCACTTACAATTATTCAGAAAATCAATAATATTTTACAAAAATCCTTTTTTTTACTAAATTAAAAATCAAAATATTATAATAATTAAATTTCTAAAATATTTAAAATTTTTAGAAAACATATTTTAACTACGGGCCTGTATAAAATTTTCTACGCTAGGTAAAGTGATACGGGTAATATATCATTTCAACCCGTAATTTACAAAGAAAAATCCGGGTTTTATCATTTCAAACCCGCAATCCCAAGTCAAAATGAATAATTTAAAACCATTCAGGCCTATCATTTCAGCCCATAACAATTTTTTTCTAACAGGGAACTTGCAGTGTGATCATATACAGAAATAATATAAACAAGGTCAATATCACAATATACAGTCATATATGATATGTCCGGTGAAAATTAACAGTTTTAACATGGTAATAACATGGTAATAACATGGTAATAACATGGCATAGCATATCATATGATCATCATTAACTTGCATAAACATTTTATATTACTAAACACTTGTCATTAATTCACTTTTCATAAGCATAAATGTCAGAGTGAGAAAGACTCACCTTTTTCAAAGCTAGAGACCAAAACAACATACAAGCGCGACTCCAAAGGCCCGACAAGCACAATTGCACGACTTTTGATTTGAGTTGAAAGATAGCAAAGATATGATTTTGTATCAACAACCCAAAAAAAAAACAAACAAGACAATATATAAACATTCAACATAAAATAACATTGAAACAATTTTGAAATACAAAGCAAAATGAACAAGATAGATTGGACCTTGCTTCAACCACTTCAATGCTTGGCCTAAGGGACACTTATGCTTGGCTATGATGATGCTTTGGCTCAGGTATTACATCATATAGGTCAGGTTTAACATCATATAGGCAAGGCAACAAGTGGAGATGAAGGTGTAGTGGTGCAACATAAAGCATATATAGGGTCAAGGTTAAATAAGTTGAGTTTTTGTGACATTCTTGGCTCGGCCATGGGCATGTGGTGGCTTGGTCATGCTTGTATAGGTCTGGACAGTAGCTGGAGCAGTGGCCAAAGGTAGTGGAGTGGCTGGTGGTGGTGGCTAAGGGGTGGCCAAAGCAAGATATGGAGGGTAGGTGATGATATGTGTGGTCTAGGCAATGTTTTAATGAGTTTTGTGGTGCTAGCTTCAATGGATGTGCACGGCTTGGTCATGGTCTGATTTCCAGAGGGTGGTGGGTAATGTGGCAGAGGGTGGAGGTGAGGTCAGAGGTGGTGGAGGTAGATATGGTGGTGGTTAAGGTGGTGGTTGAAGGAGATGAGGCAAAGGTGGTCAAACTAGCATTGTTCAAGGGCATTGTTGCATTTTTTTGGAGTTTTGGCACCATGGTGGGCTCGGCCTTGGTCAAGACCAGAGGGGTAGCTAGTGATGATGGCAGGGAAGAGGTGTAGGAGGTGGTGGTCGTGGCTATGGAGGAGAGGCCAAGCAATACACATGAGAAAACATGGCAAAATATAAGAAAACAATGGAAAAAGAAGAGGAAAAGAGGAGCCATTACCAAACCTTTCTAGCCGTGAAAATGAAGTGGAGAGGAATGTTTTCACGTGAAAATGAGATAAGAAATGCACAGCTACAATAAATAAAGGAACGGTCGAAGGAAATTAAATCTATTAATTGGAAAAGAAACGGAAGAAGAAACGTTAAAACGGTTTTACGTTTCTTTGCTTTCAACCCTTTTAAACTTCCTATATATATTCATATACATCTTAAATAACTGAAAACACTTATATATTTCAGTTAGAATTCGAAAATATAACAGATAAACAAAATATTAATAATTAATTATTAATTAGATATGATTAAAATAAGAAAAATGGCACAGAAAAATGAAAACTAGACTTAGGAATTAGAAATAACTTCAATACACTTTGGAAAAAATTTCTTAAATTTAAATATATGTAAAATGAATAAAATAAAGTAAAACACATCAATAAAAGTGAATGTATAAAATAAATCAATAAATTTTAGTTATATATAATTAAATTAAGAAAATGGCTTAAAATTGCAGACTAGGCTTTAAAAATTAGAAATAATTTAAAATGAACTTAAGAAAATCTTCATGGACTTGTAAAAATATTTATAACAAATAAAATAAAATGCATTCACAAAAATAAAATTAATTAAGTAAAATTTATATGAAGAAAATAGCAGAAAATTATAAAACAGCCTTTAAAAAAATAGGAAATAAATACGGTAAATTTTGGAAAAATTCTATTATCATTTAAAAATATTTAAAAGTCAAAATATACATAATAAAACATATTATTACATATTAAAATAAAATATAACAAAGAAGAAGTAATTTATTCAATTTAAAATAGTCATTGTTAAATAACCCTATATATGCACAATATTGTAAAGGGTATAACTTTCACAATTTACATCCAAATTCAACGAAACGAAAAGTGGTGTTCTTAGAATTTTATGTACTTTCATAATAAAAGAAGAAAAAAAATTAAATTTTAAACTTTTAAAATTTTTAGTTGAAAGTCACAGTTTGACTATTTTGACCAAAATCAGCATTTCAGGCAAATATTCAACTTACACAAGTTTGGAATTATAACTCATAAAAAAATCAAGATTATATTTAAATAATAAATTTAATCATTTCAAATAAGTAAAATAAGTTTTTAAATCAAAATCTTACATTAAGAATAATTAAAATATACAATAAAATAATTACAAAATACAGGGTTGTTACACTCTCCCCCACTCAAAAATTTTCGTCCCCGAAAAGGAATGAGGTATGGAAGGGCATAGAAAAGATAGAGTGAAATAGGATTAAGATAAGATGATACGAAGATTGAAGTTATACCTGATAAATGTTGTTATAGGTAAGTTTTACAAGGTGGAGGTGATCTTTCCAAGATCCTCCAGAATCAAGAACACAAGCACGAAAAAGGTGGATTCAAAATGATTACCAAAGGTCTATCAAAGATTATAGAAAGATTTCTAAACAGAAACATTATAGAAAGATGCCTATACCGGTCTATAGCAAGATAAGGATAATAAGGACAACCAAAAGATTGTTTGAAAACAAAATAAGGAAATGAATTTTAAAGCATGGAAATTTCAACTTAAATAGAGAATAAATCTTTACACAAGTTAAATAAATCTTAACTATCTTAAATTTCATTATCTTATTATCCAATCATCTAAAATTAACCATTTTTAAAACCATGGGTTTGAAAAATAATCATTTATTAGACTCAAAATGTACTTAATAAATTTTATTCTTCTTTACTCCTAATCAAAATTAAATTTATTCCTCTCAATATATTTATCACTCATGTTAAACATACTTACACTTAATATAACTGCTTTCTTTTATTCTTAGTTCTTTTAATATTATTTTGTTATTACCCTTTATTATATTTACCTCTGTTAATCACTTTATAATTAAAATTTAAGTGTATAACATTTATTATAACCGCTCAAATTTCTTTTATAAAATCTTTTATATTGTATATTATCCAAATTACATTGTTAACTTCTGAAATTAAGGTAAGTTATATTTGAATGCACTTGTATTATACAAGTAAAACTTTCCAATTTAATTATCGCAAGTTTTAATCATTTATCCAAATTTTTGATTTTCTTTTTATAATTGAAATTATTCTTTAAGATAGAGTTTAAGAATTAAATTTCCGATTCCATTCAAACCATTTAGAGATAAGTAATAATATATACATAATATATCAAATCAAATTTCAATCATATATTTATATATATGTTGTAAACCAAGTCATATTTTAGAAATTCAAATCAATTTAATTCCCAAAACAAAGCTGTAGCAAGACTACATAACAGTCTCTTCACTCCAAAACTCGAAAATGAACGTCGATGATGCTGTAGTCATCACCGGAATTATTTTCCAGCGACAAAGAGAAGAGTACTAATTTTAAACTTTCAAGTTCTTTGAAAACAAATTTCTATTCGAAAATACTTTAAATAATATAACCCTTTAAAACTTTAAACACAAGGTTTGAAACCATCGGAAATTAAATTCTCAAATTTCTTGTTTTAAATTCATTTCAGTTCCCAAATAAATTTATAAACAATTATCTATAAATTCATTTATAGAACAATAAATGATAAATTAAGTATTATCATTTCAAATAATCAATTTTAAATCAATTTATTAAGTTCCATAAATTTACTTGTATATCAAAATTTTATTTCATTAACCAAATTTTAAAATAATATTGTGTCAGTTTGTTCTGTCAAAGTGTTTTAGAAATCCTATCGATAGTGTTGATCAGACGAATCGATCAGAAACCCAACTCAACATCAACAACTCAAACAACACAATATATAAACAAAACATAGATTTACAAGTACAATTCAAAATGTTTGAAAATAGGTTGGAAACAAAAGGCAAGATGATTAAATAACAAAATAGGGAGGTGGATAAGCTTAAATAAATCACGGGCAACCATAATCGGGTCAACCGTGACTTAAAGAATAAGATCAATGTGGATTTTTCTGGGGTAAATCTACATTCGATCTCAATAGATAAAGTTTGGAATAACAAAAGATATTAGCATCTAAACCAAGGATAGATAAGAATCTCCGGTGAATCGATGCTGATTGTAAAGGAGTTTCCCATTTTTCAATTCAATTTGAAATTGGCGTGACCGCCGACTCACTAGAAAGATCATTCGAAGCGAAGTTATGGAATACTCCAGAATCAAAAGAAGATGAATAGTGAAGAACACGAATGGATTTTGGAACCGTAGGGAATGTTCCAAAATTCAAAGGAATCGAGTCAAAAAGGAAGAGATTCAAACTTGAATGAAAGTGTTCTGTAAATACATTCACTCCATAGGCTGAATTTTGCCTAGATCTACCAAAGCTCTGATACCAACTGTAACGACCCGATATTTTCAACCATTCGCATCCATTATAAGTGTATAGGTAGACACTCATGCCGGAATTGAATTGCTCAAAATACCGCGTTGTTAATAAAATTTTGGCAAATCTCAGAATATACAGTAAATAAAAATCACAGATCACAGACACAGAGAATATAACAATGCAACGGAAGTAAAAGAGATAGTAGTTCATGAAGCTACTAAAAAAAAATATAAGATACATCAGAGTTAAGTGAGATACAACAGAAGAGTAACAAGATACATCACTGAAACACTGGATACTAAAACAAAATAGAAGGCTGGATCTTCAAGGAAAGCTCCAACTCCGAAGGTGAACCTTGAATGCTAACTCAATCAATCTGACCCGAGCGTAAAGCAAAACACAAAACACTCGAGTCAGGACATAAATACTTATAAACTGTAAATCAACTCTAGTGAACAGTAACAAAATGCATCAGTAACTTAAAGGATACTTGGGATCGCCCATCCTCTAAGGATCTGTTAAACTATTTACTATGTAGTAATATACGCTATATACGGTAGTGTCTAATCAGTAAAGTATAATCATATAGAAAATAGCGTTAAGGGGATGGTGAACCTTAACGCGGTCGGATCTTTAAAACCAAAATCGTAGTGGTATCTATATAAGGATATGACACGGCACGCGAGGCAATGCCAGGGTGGATACACCGTCTGTATTCCCGGACCGGTGGTGACGACAAGCCAGCAGCTTCCGCCCACCTCGAACAATACCCCTGAATCAAAGTGGCGCCACCGAATCGAATCACAACAATAATAGAATAGTTTCCGATGGAGCATGCTCGATGAAAGGGTGTGACCCTTTGTGTAGCCCGGTATAGCTCCTGTTTTAGTCATATATGCCAACTCACGGGAGTTGGGTCCACGTAATATACCTCGAGAACGTCGCCACCATCCTACTTCATTCTGGAATCTCCACCGCGTACACAGTTGTTAAAGTGGTTTTCGGTATTAGCCGACTATAAGACAATATCCGGTCCCGGTCTCTTTAACAACCAATCTTTATTATAACCCGTAGTTATAACTTTAAAACAATATTTTATACTTCAAAATAAAATATCCTTTTCAATCCAAATCTTTATCAAAATAAAGATTAAATCATTTCCAAAACCATTTCAATATATCATCGTAAAATATCTTTCAATTCAAATATTTATCAAAATAAATATCAAGTCATTTCTAACCATTTCAATATATTAAATTTTCATACCCTTTCAACACTACCTTTCAGTTCCAAAATATCATATCTTTTCAGAACTTCTTTTTAAATCATGTTAATATCAAAATGTCCTATCTTTCAAACTCCGTTTTTCAAATCATTTAATATCAAAAATATCATATCTTTCAAAACTTCGTTTCAAATCATTTTAATTTATCAAAATATCATATCCTTTCAAAACTTCATTTTCAAATCATTTTAATATATCAAAATATCGTATCTTTTCAAAACTTCATTCATTTCAAATCATTATTCATTTTATTCAATCTAAAATACCATTTCAATTCATATTTTAAAATAGTTTATATTCCAAAAATTCCTTTTTTTTTCATTTCAATGAAGTTATTATGCTTAATAATTAAATTATTAAATTTCCAAAAATTTCAACTTCCAAAGTTTATTTATTCACTTAAGTTTATCAAAAACCATGAAAATTCACTTTTCGCATCATTTAGAAAACTTCTAGGGAAAGTTACATTCAAAACAGTTCAATTTAACAAAGGATAGCATTTTAAAATGTTATAATAGGTTTACTTAAATTTCGAATAACTAAGTTAAATTCAAAGATTATAGCACTTACAAAAATTGCTATAATAGCTTTAATTCAATTTAGCTTTTTAGTTCATTATCATCAACTACAGCGTTTACAAATGCTGTAATATCATTTACATTGTAATTGATAGCATTTCAAAAATACAGTCAATTAACTTCAAATATTCAATAAAATTTCTCAACCAATTATATTTTTATTAAAAACATTTTTAACTTATAAAATCATACATTTTCACATTTATAAACATCATTTAATTTTCCTCAAGTTCATGATTTTATAAAGTTAAATTTCCATTCAAAAATCAAGATTTAATAATAATCCACTTATTAAAATGCAATGTTTAATTTTAAAATCCATTCCATTAAATTTCAACTTAACACTTAAGTTCAAATTCTCTAATATAACTTAGTTTTATTTTTATTTGCTTAACTGAAAGTTCACTTTTACGCCAATTTCATAAATTTCCAATTCTAATTATATTTCAAAGTTTCAACTTAAAATATTTATTCATTTCACATTTCAACTTTATTAAAAATCATAAATATGATAAAAATCATTTTAAATTCATTTAAATTCAAATTATCATAAATTTGTCATAATTTCATACTCAATTAAATTTCCAATTAGTATTAAATCAAAATTTCCAAAATAACTTACGTTCAAAATTTCTAACTTTTTCATTAATTCATGTCACTTACAATTATTCAGAAAATCAATAATATTTTACAAAAATCCTTTTTTTTATTAAATTAAAAATCAAAATATTATAATAATTAAATTTCTAAAATATTTAAAATTTTTAGAAAACATATTTTAACTACGGGCCTGTATAAAATTTTCTACGCTAGGTAAAGTGATACGGGTAATATATCATTTCAACCCGTAATTTACAAAGAAAAATCCGGGTTTTATCATTTCAAACCCGCAATCCCAAGTCAAAATGAATAATTTAAAACCATTCAGGCCTATCATTTCAGCCCATAACAATTTTTTTCTAACAGGGAACTTGCAGTGTGATCATATACAGAAATAATATAAACAAGGTCAATATCACAATATACAGTCATATATGATATGTCCGGTGAAAATTAACAGTTTTAACATGGTAATAACATGGTAATAACATGGCATAGCATATCATATGATCATCATTAACTTTCATAAACATTTTATATTACTAAACACTTGTCATCAATTCACTTTTCATAAGTATAAATGTCAGAGTGAGAAAGACTCACCTTTTTCAAAGCTAGAGACCAATACAACATACAAGCACGACTCCAAAGGCACGACAAGCACAATTGCACGACTTTTGATTTGAGTTGAAAGATAGCAAAGATATGATTTTGTATCAACAACGCAAAACAAAACAAACAAGACAATATATAAACATTCAACATAAAATAACATTGAAACAATTTTGAAATACAAAGCAAAATGAACAAGATAGATTGGACCTTGCTTCAACCACTTCAATGCTTGGCCTAAGGGACACTTATGCTTGGTTATGATGATGCTTTGGATCAGGTATGACATTATATAGGTCAGGTTTAACATCATATAGGCAAGGCGACAAGTGGAGATGAAGGTGTAGTGGTGCAACATAAAGCATATATAGGGTCAAGGTTAAATAAGTTGAGTTTTTATGACATTCTTGGCTCTGCCATGGGCATGTGGTGGCTTGGCCATGCTTGTACAGGTCTGGACAGTAGCTGGAGCAGCGGCCAAAGGTGGTGGAGTGGCTGGTGGTGGTGGCTAAGGGGTGGCCAAAGCAAGATATGGAGGGTAGGTGATGATATGTGTGGTCTAGGCAATGTTTTAAGGATTTTTGTGGAAGTTTTGTGGTGCTAGCTTCAATGGATGGGCACGGCTTGGTCATGGTCTGATTTCCAATGGGTGGTGGGTGATGTGGCAGAGGGTGGAGGTCAGGTCATAGGTGGTGGAGGTGGCTATGGTGGTGGTTAAGGTGGTGGTTGAAGAAGATGAGGCAAAGGTGGTCAAACTAGCATTGTTCAAGGGCATTGTTGCATTTTTTTGGAGTTTTGGCACCATGGTGGGCTCGGCCTTGGTCAAGACCAGAGGGCTAGCTCGTGATGATGGCAGGGAAGAGGTGTAGGAGGTGGTGGCCGTGGCTATGGAGGAGAGGCCAAGCAATACACATGAGAAAAAAAGGCAAAATATAAGAAAACAATGGTAAAATTAATTAAGTAAAATTTATATGAAGAAAATAGCAGAAAATTATAAAACAGCCTTTAAAAAAATAGGAAATAAATACGGTAAATTTTGGAAAAATTCTATTATCTTTTTAAAATATTTAAAAGTCAAAATATACATAATAAAAAATATTATTACATATTAAAATAAAATATAACAAAGAATAAGTAATTTATTCAATTTAAAATAGTCATTGTTAAATAACCCTATATATGCACAATATTGTAAAGGGTATAACTTTCACAATTTACATCCAAATTCAACGAAACGAAAAGTGGTGTTCTTAGAATTTTATGTACTTTCATAATAAAAGAAAAAAAAGTTAAATTTTAAACTTTTAAAATTTTAAGTTGAAAGTCACAGTTTGACTATTTTGACCAAAATCAGCATTTCAGGCAAATATTCAATTTACACAAGTTTGGAATTATAACTCATAAAAAAAATCAAGATTATATTTAAATAATAAATTTAATCATTTCAAATAAGTAAAATAAGTTTTTAAATCAAAATCTTACATTAAAAATAATTAAAATATAGAGTAAAATAATTACAAAATACAGGGTTGTTACACACTTCATGTCTTTTGCATTCTTTATAACTATAAAAGTTATATATATTCTTCAGAAATTTGTATACTTTAATAAGTATTTGCATATCGCAACTATCACTTCAACGGATATTAAGTGTTTCATTGCAACGATACTTAAAAATAGGAAGTAATCTACTCATCATGAATTTATATCAAGATTTTCATTACAACAATACTTAAAAGTAGGCTGAAATCTACACTCCTTGTTCTTTGCATTCTTTATAACAATGAAAGTTATTTATATTCTTCAGGAATCTGTATACTTTCATTATTTATAACGTTTTAAACAATATTTATACCTTCAGGGTATTTTAAGTGTTTCAAACACTTTTGCTGTTTCAATCAATTGGATTATTTATAAAAACATGATGCCTAGAGCATTTAACACGATGAAGCACTACATGTACTTCATTAATTTCAATGTGTTTTTCTATTATATATATATGTGTGTGTGTGCGTGTGTTGCGAACTACAGGTTCCCATTTCTTATTTAGGAGAATTTCATGATGGCCAATCATGTTTTTCACTAATCCAGGATCTTCAATCCATTTATAAACATAAGCGCTTTATTATTTATAAATTTATCATCGATGATTATTTCTTGCCAGTTGTAAACATGTTTTTTTGAGATCTCTTTAATTATCATGTTTTAGATACCTAACCCATTTCTAGGGTTATTTGAGAATCATATCATGGATCTCTTTCAGAGCATCCTTAAGTGTTTCTTTAAGAACACTCACCTCCTTTACTTGGCATCTTTATTACTTACTCCAAAAATATTTTGAACTGACTTTGGAACCATATTTCAGATGTGGTTTACAAATTTTGATCCTTCAGGGATTCAAATCTATGCTGGAGAAAGTCTACTAGGAATATTATTGATAATTTATTCAAGTTACTTAATATCTTGCATCATTGTATATTTTAACAAATATTTAATGCTGATGATCAAAATGAGCTTGTATCCTTTTATCCTCCCCCTCAATGTTGACAAACATTGTCACATTAAATAATAATCATCTTTGGACTCTCATTTTGATCCATTATGATATTGCTACTAGCAAATACATCATACATATTAATAATAGGAGGATAATTCTTTTATTAGTTCATAAGATGCATTCAATTGATATTGATTATTAGAGTTTGTTCTCATTCATTGATCTAAGCAATTGGAGGGATTTACTTATTGTGTAGATCATTTGAATACATACATGACTTCAGGTCATTCAACATTTATGTTGATTGAATTTTAAATCACTAAATAATATCTATGCATAATCTATAAGATGATCTTATAACAAACTTCAGGTTGTTAGCTACATATTTACATATATGGATGTATACATGCATCCACGTATCACATATATGTTATAAAATTTTCATATTCTTTCTCATTTGAATTAGTGATTTTTAGAACAAACTATTACAAGGATCCAAATTATTAATTTCTATTTATAAATCAATGTCAATGCAAACCTGTCAAAACCGCATGATAATGTTCAAAACATTTGGTTTGAAATCATATCGAACTTCTGGTTCGAACAACTTCAAGTTGTTAAGTTTTGTTCCCCAATTATATCTCAAGTATAAGTTTTGAACATTAATTATATTACTTAACAACAAATAATTTATAATTGCATATAGACATTTCTATACATCTCTATTGAGAGTTCTGTAAAGAAATTACAGCAAAAATAATAATAGTATCTTCTGGATACTTGGAATGTTACGGGTACAGATTTCCTCAGGACCATATGTATAGCTTTAGTGAAAATTATGATACGACGTATAGATCATCTCTTCAGGAGCATATCTAAAGATATTTCTTCAAGAATAGTTATGCATATAATATTTGATTCATTGTAAGTTCTGAAAAGTAAAAGGTTACATATCACTATTTGTCTAATAGAGCCACGGGTCCATGACAATAGACGATTGAATTTTAGATAATTTATTATCACATTTGACAATATTTTATAGGCAATACTTTTATAGTGCTATACGATGATATAATATCACTTCTGGGATATTTCATAAACACCGCTTCTAGAGTGGTACATATCACTTCTAAAGATACTTTATATGCAATGTTTTTGGGATGTCATTAATAATCAATATCTTTTTCTACATAATTGACATAATTCTACAACATCTCTTCTAGGATGTTTGGATTTTGAAATATAAAAATCATAAAACATTTCTTCAAGAGTATGTCATATGGATTATCTCTTCTGGAGAATATTAAAATGTACTTCTTCAAATATATAGTTTGGCAAACACACCCAAAGATTATCAAAACTTAGGTTTTACCAACTTCAATCTGATTTATTGAACCGAAATAAAATAAAATCCACATAGCAGACTTCAGGCTACTATTATTGATCAATTCGACCATATAATTTATTACTGCACTTAGATTTTCATCGTTAATGAAGTTTCCTTCATCTTCGACGAAATGATCTAACTTTAGGTTAGTATTACTAGACAATCCTTTCACATATTTTAGTTTAGAAGTAATTTTAATATAGAGGAATTGTATTTCCTAGTAGATTTAAAGACTTAAAACTTCAAGTTCAACCACTCACTTCTAGTGTTTAAAAGTGTGACCATATTTTGGTGGTTATAACGCTCCTTCAGGGAGTTCCATAGGTAAAGATGATCTTTTTCAGTTAAATCTGTGTAATACGCAATTCAAGTTAACCAAGTATAGAAAATTTGGCAACAAAAAAAAATATTGAATAAAATTATATGTTTGCATGGAATAAATTTCAATACTCACTAATATGAATGACGTGAGTATGTGCCCTGAAACATATGATTAAGCAAAAAAATTACATGACTTGTACCATACAATAAAATAGAAACCTGATGAGACTTTGTTTCTTGTGTTGCTTAATTTCATTGATCAAATAGTGGACTAACCAATTTTTTTTTATACTTCAATGAATGTCAAATACCAAATAAAGCAAGATGGTATGGTAATTATTACCATTAGCCGTATAATTCAAATCAAATGCTAGAAATGGAATATAATGTCCATAATATATGCAAAACTTTTATAAAGAATGAAGAATCAATTTAATAGAACTTTGTAAGCTGAACATAATGGAATACCTCATCTGAATATGGTTAATTCCTAATAAAAAAACATATAGTCATATAAATTCTAAATTATTTCTAAATGAAAATATGAACATCACAGAACTTTGTTTCACTCAATGCGTGAATGAAATCAAAAATCTTATAGCAAGAGAAAAAGTGCGTGTTTCCATTAAAAGGAAACGTGTTTTATACATCGACGAATGAAAAATGGAACAAGTCAAAAATATAAGTGCCATTGATTCGATTCTCATTACTGGAGTCATTGGAAATTAATCTGTTTGCTTCTCCTGCAACTCAAACTTCTCTTTATTATTAAATCAGCAATAATATATATAATTATACACGTTACAAATATCAAAACTATTTTATGTAGATATTTGATAATCAACATTAATTTGGTAGAAATTTTTATATAAAATACTTCATAACAAAGAATATCAATTAAAAATAACGAAAGATCAATGAGATCTAAAATCAATCATTATACCATATCAAGGCTGTGGATCAAAAAGAAAAGCAACAGTATATAAAATATAAAATGTTATAGATCTATAAAATTAGATCTATAACAGAATTAGGTTAGAAAAATTAGATCATATTGAGATCAACATAATAACATCTACAAATAAAATCAATTTAATGAGTCTACAAATGAGATCTGAAAAATGAAGTCTACAAAGTTAGATCTATACAAATAAATAATATTAGATTCACATAATTAGATCAACATTATAAGATATACAAAATGAGATCTAGGAAAAAGAAATGAGATCAAAGAAAATATTTACAAAATGAAATTTGATCTACGAAATAAAATTAGATCCCAAGAGAAAAGAAATAGATCTTAAATGCATAAAGAAAATCTTAAAAATAAAACATCGTGCTGATAACGTGTTATAGAATAAAGAGAATGGAAGCCATCAGAGAGAGAATAATTTTATTCATTCAGAGAATAGATATCTATTTACATTACATGACCTACTTTATATAAAGGCCTTAGAAGTAAGGACCGAACTTATCCTATGATATGGGACTAAACAAAACAATGTACCAGCATATTCACTTTATAATATACATATATTATAACAAGTTACCAATTTTCTTATCAAAAATTTATATATTGACACCGAATATTTTTACTCATTGATATCATTTCATGAAAAAGGAAAAATAATTCATTCATCTTATAATTAGGATAAGAAAGAAATTTATCTATATTTTGTCAGTAGCTATCCAAATCATATTCTGGAATATATAATTGTTTAACAATTTTCCTGTAAGATTTTATGTTAGACCTCACTATGATGAATATCTAATGAGTATATATATACATATAAACATACATATAGTGTTAGAATAGATTTCAAATAAATAGACACAGTTGGTTACGGTGATTGATTATTTATTAACTGCAGTATGGTCCGTAGACAAGACTACTTTTCAAATTTTAGCATTGACAATCCATCAAACTAGAATAAGATGTTCAATGGACATGAAAGCTAATTTAAATCTCAGCCTCATCTTTGTTCTTTGTATACATGTCCTGAATGAAATTCAGATATAAATTAGTTTTTTCCTGTGCATATCTTGTTTATTCAACGTAGAGCCTCAGCCTTCGTCAACTAAAAATGGTGTTTATTTCTGTTTTTAGCTAATTAATGGCTTGAGTTCATACTATGATTAATTAACTAAATATAAAAGTGATCGGTTTTACCAATTTGCATAAGCTGACAAGATTAATAATCATACATCTCAGGTGTCCTTGCTGCTCATTATGTATTGTGAAAGAACATTAGTTGTATAGGTCCTACTACATTAACAGTAATATGGATTCTTGCACTGGATTCATCCACATTGAATTGCATTAGATTCATCAGTTGTATAATTTTATGATAATTGATCGATGTGCTGGCTTTGATAGAACCCGTAGAAGAAAGACAGAAATTAGAACCTAGTCTCAGTGGCGGAGATGTAATAAGTTTGAATAATTTTGAAAAAGGTCATGTTGCCGAAGCTTTTTGAGATGACAAAAGACGAAGCTACTGTCGTGCTATTAGCCATACGACCACCGTGAAACAAGTGAAACAAAGTGAAACTCATACAAGGTTTAAAAGCTATAGTCGCTTGACTCGCTTCCATAGAGAATGCTATTGAGAAATTGAGAACGGAGATAAAATATTTCCTAGTTGGCGATTTTTTGAAAATCGCCAACATTACAAAGCATTTTGCTTCGGGCGGTTTTTGAAAAATCGCTAAAAAGCTGAATGAAACCAACCAGCACCCAACCTTCTTTTCTCACTTTCACCTCTACCCAGAAATTAGAAAAAGATCTCTAATGGTAGCTCTATTCTAAAATCAATATTTATACTATTTAAAAGTTTGGTTTAGTGCTAAATCTATAGATCTAGTCGACTTTGCTCGGCAAAGTTCATCAAGTTGAAGGTATAATCACTAACCCTAGGCTTTTTATGTAATTTTTAAAGTTTGATAAACTTAGCAATGGATTAGATGAAGGTAACAAATTGTTTAAACGCATACATACCGAAAGATTTGTATATTGATTTGTAGAATGACGAAAAATATGGTTCCTATGCTTTGCTACTATGACGGTGAACTAATTGTCGATGATCAAAGAAATGGTAAATATATTGGCGGTATTTGTAAACCAGGAAAACTGTGGGAAGTGTGACGACCCAGAATTTTTAAGCAATTTAAATCGGAATATTTAATCGATTTTAAATATTCAATAGTATAATTTTAGCTTGAATTACGAATATCACAAATTATTTGATAATTGAATAATTAAATTAAATAAGTGAAGTTGGGAAAATTGTTGAATTTGGAGTTTTAAGCCTATTAAAAATATATTTGAAGGCCTGTAAAAATTTTATTGATAACACTGAAGATAGTAAAGGTCTTGGAATTAAATTTGGAGGTGTTTTGTTGAGTTTTGAAATTTACTATCGTTTAAATTGAATTTAAAAATAGCTTCCTAGGCGCAGACTCGGAATTCGACGAAACAAGTTCTATTGGGTCCGTAATATTGAATTATTATCGGGTTTTCAATTTCGTTTTGATTAGAGTTAGTGTGTGTGAGTATACAATATGTAGGTGCGCTGAAAATTTGATTGGTAATAATTTAATGAAATTTAATTTCATTTATCAGGCTTCTTGTATACGCCATTTTCAATCCATTCCCCAGCACGCTACTTTACACTCAATTTCGTGTCTTGTCCTTTGTATAAATGCTAGAGCATACCAGAACTAAAATAAACATCACTTTCGTTACTCCCCTTCAATTTAAAAATCTACAATGGCCGAAACCATTAATTTTTCAAATCTGTAAAATCGAAAGAAAAAAATAATATATAATGGCCGAAGCCCTAAATGCCTCAAATCAAAATTCAGAAAAAATGGGGGCACTTTCATTCCCAATCGAATCGAGGTAAATTTCCACTCGAATCAAGGTCGCGACAACTCCTAGAGTGTAGGCGTGTTCGCGCGTTTGAGAGAGGCTCGAGGTCAAAGTTCTGCAATCTTGGTCGAGTTCATTTGGCGACGGTCATGTCGAGTTAGTGGCTAGGGTTTGGGTTCTCTTCAGCTGTCGTTAGAATTAGGAATGGTGTGGGCTTTGGGTTCGGTGATGAGAGGATTGGGGAGGCTCGATGCTGATTTTGGGAGGCGCCATATTCGTGTACAGTCAAGTCGAGAGGTGAGATCGCGTTTATGGGGGAAGATTTCGGCATTGGTGGGTCCAAATATGGAAGCGGGAGCGGAATTTTCAATTGAAGGAGGAGCACCGTAGAAGTGGCCAGGTTGATGTTCTTTTTGGGGTATGGTTTTTGTTAATTTTAATATAGTTGACGTTAATTTAACCTTAAATTAATCGACGAACTTATAAATGTAGATATGTGGACGTATATTAGTTCAAAGAAAAATATATAGATAAAGATTTTTAGGGAAATTTTTAGTTTAAAATTAAATCATTTGAAAATTAAATAAATTGTTCGATTTATTTCGAACATTAATAAATTATATAAATGTTTATTTAGGGTCAAACATCAGGGGATCCAAGACAATATTGAAATGGGCTGCAAAACGATAAAGGTGAGTTAATCTCACTCAGTTTAAATTTAAATTTAAAAGATTAAATTTAAATAATTGTTGGATGGTTGAATTGATCGATGTGATATTATGATATTTTGTAATTGGTATACTATATTGTGCTAACGTCTGTGGATGTAGGGAAAACAGGTTGGAGGGATCCAACTGGATCCCTCAACGTTTATTTAAATTATTTAATATTCTCTGCTGTGAATATTGTTATTCTATGATGAGTTATATTGGAATATTGAATGTTATGTTTGATTGGATATATTTGGGTATAATGAATTACCCAAAATTATATGGATTGGGTTTTGGAAAGTAAATAAAAGAAATGAATTTGTAAGTAAAATAATTATAGGAAATTTGAATAAATTAAGAATGAGTTGAAAGGAAATAGAAGTAATATGAAAATAATAATAATTAACTTTGAGTATGAAAAGGAAAGAGTTTGAATAAACAGTAATTAATGAATTGTAAAATTATGTGGTATTAATTTAAAGGAATAAAGTATTATTTTAAACTTAAAGTTTAAATTTATATAAAAGGGATAGAGAAGTAATTGAGAAATCTAAAAATTTAAATTTTTATTTAAAGTATTTTAAATCATAACTAAGAAATGAAATCTGAAATTGATAGATTTTGAATTAAAGGGAGTAAATGGTAAATCAATTTGGAAATTGATTCAAGTGTTTAAAATTGAAAATTTTAAGGAAGAATGTGTAAAGAGGTATATTTCTTTGGATAAGCCAAGTAAGTTCAAAGCAAACTTTTACAGATAAGTTAAAGGTTTTAATGTTGTTCTAAAAAGCATGTTTTAGAAGAAAAAATTATCTTAAATTCTAAAGTAGATATTTTTCAAATCTATTACCGTAATAAATATTTATAAATAGTGACTTAGTATTTGCTTGAAAGGTGAAAGCCTAGTTTTTATTTTTATAAAGTAACCTTATTTTCAATGTTTATATAGTATGTATTTTAGTAAATTATTGAAGTAGTCTTAATTTAAATATTTTAAAGTAAATCCCAAAGTAAGTGTTTTGGTTAATCTATTATCGTAATAAGTATTTAAAGGATGATTTGGTATTTTGTGTAAAGAAGAAAATCTAGTTCTATTTATAAAGTAAACTTATTTTAATTATTTCTAAAAGTATTATTATTAAATTGAGTATTCAAGTAAATTTTTCTAAATTAAATGTTAAATATATTCCATAATAAAATGTTTTAAAATTATTTTAAAAATCTGGAGTTTTGTGCTTGGTGATTCCAGTGGAAATGGAAATACTCGGAATTTATTCTGAGAAAAGGAGGATAGTTTGAAAACTGTTTTCAAAAGGGTTTGAAAGTGAAATTATATCATGTAAAGGTATTTTTAGATAAATAAATAATTTGGGAAATTATTTATTGGTTGATGGATGTTTATGCATATTAATTGATAGTTAAATAACCGGCTATCAATATTGGACAAATGCGCTGATCGTTTCGAAGAGACCGGGATCGAGATTTATTTCTCGAAAACCACTTCGATCCGGTTTGTACGTTTACGTGAAAAACGATTTTGGATTCGAAGATGGAGCAGTGAAGTGCAAGGGCTAGTCGCTACTAATCCTGAGGACATCTCCAAAATGGATGTAGTAGGAAAAGTGCCTTCGGTTCCGTTCGAACCCGGGACGGACTTGTATGGATGAATGCTTGCAAAACATCGTCAGAGGGACAATGGGCATTCTAAGGGTTATATTCTAAAAAGGTAATGCTTAGCCTCAAGCCTCATCTAATGGGAATGGCTGAAAATCAGGGGATATGCAGCAAGGCTTCGTGGGTAACCCCCACTGGAGGGTGAGGTCATCCCTGTCTAGATGTCCCTTTTATTTCGGCTTAGTGGGCGGTTGCTGATCCCAACCGTGGGGTGATCTTGCTCGGGACTGTCCAGTAAGGGATGGTTCCGGTCTTGTGTTGCAGGTGAGTTAGGGTAGCTCCTTGGTACGCTGATCTAGACCAGGTACTGTGACAGGTGGTACCCAGTGCCTAGCCATTAGTTGGAATCCATTTTTCCTACGCGCCCGTACGGTTTTGATTGTGCCCAACTATTGCTAAAACGTGAGATGCAAGCATTTCTGCTAGATTCTATTTTACTTTCTATACACACTATTATAATATCAGAGGATTTTAATAAAAATGTTTTAGCTATCGTAAGGTAAAAACCCGACATGTTTATTTGTGGCGTGGTCTTACGAGATGCTTTTGTTTTCAAAGGATTTTTGAAACTTTAACAATCAATTGGGTGTGATTTTCTCACGCTGGTATTCCAGACTGACTCGGGTATTATTTAACTGTAATGCTCGGGTCAGACCGAGTATTATAGGATACAGGATATGATGCTGTGGAGCTCAGGAGACGAGCTGGATGACGATATGTATATTCGTACTTGTTTTATATATATATTCCGCCGTTTGAGTTGTTGAGTATCCATTGTATGATATTGATGTTGAGCTGTGATCGATGTAATTTGATGATGTAATATATAAACAAAGATATTTGATGTTGAGTAAAGATTATTTATTATCTATTATATTTTATTCCGCTGCGATGGTTAGATTCTGTTATTGTTTCCTATTTTCTTCTTCTACTTCTTCTTCTTTAACCCAAATGGTTCGTATTTCTGTACAATTTGAGTTGATTTAGGTAGAATAGTGTTAACTCAAGGGGTACGGATTTGCGGGCTGTTACAGTTGGTATGAGAGCTTAGGTTGGTGATAACCTTGGCTCTGGTGGGAATTACTCATTTAAATTAGAGTCCGTAGTACTCTAGAATGAGTTTGAGCGTATTAATAGATATGAGCGCGTATTTGTTAGTGAATATAAATTGTTTTAATATTGTGTTGATTGGTTTGTTGAGTGGCATATGAACCTTCGTCGACACAGTCTGGACAACTGTATCGAAGGGGTTTCTAAACATTTGAGTAGAGCAATCGACACGGTATTGTTTTAAATATGGGTAAATGAAATAATTTTACCCAAAACATATTTTGATATAAAGAATAGCTTTTGAAAACTATTCAGCTAAAATATGGTTGCCTGGATGTTAGAAATGATGATATTAAAGTATTATCATTGTTAAGTGAAAAATTTAACTAGAAATTGAAAATATAATGAAAGTTTAAGGGAATAAATTCATTATAACATGAAACCTATAAATATGAATTATGAATGGAAATTATATATTGGTGTATAATCAAATGAGAATTTAAATAAGCATAAACTATACAAATGAATTGTGGTTAAAATTGATTTAAGCAGGATTTGGAGATTTAAAATCCCGAAGATTTTGGAAGAATTTATCGAAATATTTGATGGTAAATGATAGCATTATTGTTTTGAAGGTAATTCTAAAAAGGGGAAATTTGTTTTAAATGGATTTTGAGAGTTAAATAGCATTGAAATCACTTGGATTATTGGAAAATAATTCTGATGATGACGGCGGCATCATCAATATTCATTTTCGAATTTCTAAGTGACGGATTGCTGCTAAAAATCGATTTGTTTAGAAAAGTTAGTTATTTTGAAAACCTCAAAAGAAATTTGTTGGGAATAAAACCAGTATGGGTTTGATTTTTGAGAAGCGTGATTTGGGATGTTGGAGATTTCAAAATGATTTGAAAACCCAAAAGTCTGGTGTTTAAAAATCCTGTAGAGAGAGATGGTAAGCTTATAAATTGAGATGATTTTTAAATCAGGGAAATATAAGCTTTGGATGATGGGAATTTAATTTAAAGTGAAGAGTGAAAAAAAATGAAACTAATTTGAATTGGGAAATAAAAATTTGACTAGATTGAAATTAATTAATTGAATAGGTTGACAAATAATATCCAGTTGTTTTTCGAATTAAGTTGAAATCGAATTGTGATTAAATAAATCTGAGTTAAAATAAAATTGAGTTGGAATAAAAAAATTCAACCGAGTTATTAGATGGAATTAGATTCTTACTTGAACAAATGGAAAATAAATTAGTTAAGGATTAGAATTGAAATAAGTAATAGGAATAACGAGTAAGAAGATAAAATAAAAAAAAATCCATAGAAATAAATATATTCTTGGGCTATAAATAAATTGAGGGCTTGAGTTAAAAATAAAAGATAAATATATTCAAGCCTATAATGAATGGAATTGTGTAAATAATAAATTGTGACTTATAAAATTTGAAAATGGAATACAAAATCCAAAATAAAAATTGTTTGATGAATTGAAAAATAAATTGAAGATCAAGACTTGAAAATTATAAAGTAAATTGAACTTAAGCAAATTTAAATTAAGAGATTTTGGGACTTAAAATCAAGTTCTGGATTATAAGTTGGGAAAAGACTATTTAGATAATGAATTAGATAATGAAATATGTATTGAGAACCCAATGTAGTTAAATAAAGTTGAATTGTGAGTTTATGTTGAAGTTTGGAAATAAACTCAAGTGATAAATTAAATTCGACTTAAATTGTTGGTGAAGTAAATGAAATTGAACCGTGAGTTCATAAAATTGGGTGGTAAATTGAGAATGGATAGTGGATTCAGAACTTGAGTTATTAGTTTTAAATTTAACTTGAAGTGGTAATAAATTAAATATAATTGGGAATGTAAAGAATAGAAATGAGAGTGGATTAAAATAGTGATGGTTTGAATTGCGAATAAAATCCAAATAAGCGAAAATAAATTGGAAATGGTCATGTAATCAATTGAACGAGTTGAATCTGAAAAGTTAAATTTGATAATAACCAATCAAATGAAATTGCAGATTTAAAATGAGATTTGAAAGGGAGAGAATTAAGTTGAATAAAGGAAAAGAAAAAAAAAGAGATTTACTTGAAAATAAAATGGGCTTAATTATAAAATTGGAGTGAATAAACTTAAGCTAAAAAATGGAAATGAGTTGAATTGAATTCAACTTAAAATTAAGTTTAATAATAGTGGATTGGATTTAAATCAAGTAAAAATAAATTTTAATTGAATAAAATTCAGTGAGTTGCCAATAATATTTAATGGAATGAAAATGCTTAAATAAATAATTGTAAACCATTTAAATTATTAAGGGATTGAAATAACTTGAGACAATAAGGAAAAAAGAATGTTTCAAGTTTATTAGAATGGTTTAAGTGAATGTGGATAAACTAATTATATTGAATAAATAAATGATGGAATAAATAAGTATCGAATGAAATGTGGTTTAAATAAGTTGAGAAATGGTTATTGAATGAAATAGCTTGGATTGTCTTCAAGCTAAATAAAATAGTTTGGAATAAACAAATATGCAATGAAATGTAAATAAATGGAGTGTAAATGAAATTTGAATGGAACGTGTCGAGCTAAATAAATATTGTGAGTGGATTAAAATAAAAAGGAAATTTAATTGGTAATGGAGACGGAACCTAAGTTGTTAATGGTTTTGAATGAACTAGTTTGGTTAATAAAATTGAAATGCAATGAAACTGAGAATATATGGATTGTGAATAAATTTTAAAATGGAATAGAATTAAGAATAAATTGAGTTGAAATGCATTTAAATTGGTTATAAAGCATAAATACTTGTTTATTCACATAGATCTCGTCAAATTGCATAGAATAAATTGTCATTTGATGTAAATGGAAGTGATTAAAATTCTACGAGGTGATAGAAGTAAAATGAAGTGATTTTGGAGAGCAATTGAATTAAATATGAGCTCGGTTTGCTTAAGAATAAATTAAATGTAAGCGATTGAGTTTTAAACCATTCAAATTGATGAAGTGGTATACGAATGGATTGAAACCATTCAAATTGAATGAAAATGGTTTATAAATTAATTGAAACAGTTGAATTAGTATGAAAATTGTATAAATTGCTTACGGAAAATGTTTGATGTGCATTTCTTTTAGAATTCATATGTTTTAATCATTGCAATTAAGTGAAATGCTATAAACTTTGTATATTTGTCACTTACATGTTTAAATTGAGTAAGTACAGGTTTTTGGAAGCCGTGTGGCTGGATTTGGTTGTGCTATTTGCTAAAATTAATAAGCTGCTTGCTTAAAATGCTAAATAAGGTACGCCTACGCAATAAAAATAGGAAATATGAACTGTTTTTGGTTTTTCCGACCGTGTGGGTCGATGTATATATATTTATATCTTTTGTCAAATTGCAAAAGCTCCTCCGTACAAAGGAGACTCTGCCAAAAATTTTCAGAAATTTTGGGAGTTAGAGTTTTTTTGAAAATCTTGGAAAATTTCGTTAACGACAAAACGGTTTAAACTGGAAAATTGAAAAGGTTAGTAAATGAAACTAATTAAAGTAAATGACATAAATTAGTTACAAATGAAAGATAAAATTAAAGATTCAAAGTTGAAAATAAATGAAATTCATATGTAATGTGGCAATCAATTTGAATAGAAATAGATATTAACTAAAGTGGTAAAGTGAAACCAAACAAAGAAGCATATAGAATGCTTATACTAAACTTAAGTAAGGAATGGTGAATTCTTAGTTGGAGATTGATATTACAAATATATTCCAAGTTGATATTTGAATGAGTAAATAATTGACACTTGTAAGGAAGTCGATAAAATGTTTTGGAATATTGTGATTGGATATTATTGTCCAGTAGAATATGCAGGTATTATAAAGGGTAAATGTAACGACCCAACTTCCACACTCCAGGAAGTCGCATCGCTAAGAAGAAAGAAAGGGATAGAAAAGAGAAAAGAAAGGAAAGAAAGAACAGACAACATCAGAATCTCACAGCGGAATCGAATAAATTATAATATATCACATAATACTTTACATAGTATCATATACATCAGAGTAATACAGCTAATACAATACAAACTAGACAGTTATAAACATCTGTCTAGCAATTACAATCCAAGTATATCAGAGAAACAGATACAACTCAAACACAGCGGAACCACTAAATATATCTACACGCTGAAGCCTCCTGCTCCATTATCTCCTCCAGAACTCGTCAAAGAAATCCTGAAACACTTGACTATTATACATAATATGAGTACCCAAGAGTTTAATAAAACAGAAAATAAACACTCAGGTCAGACGTGGGCCTGGTGTGAGTAAACGGGGTTAAAAGTTGCTTAACTTTAGAAAAACCTTTGAAAACAAAAGGTATCACGTAAGACTTCCCACACATAAACATGGAAAAGTTTTTACCTTACGCTAACCAAAACATTTGATAGGAAATCCAGTGATATTATAATAGTGTCTAGGGTTTTCAAGTAAATAAGAAATAGCTGAAATTGTTACATGATTAAATTCCAGCTACTAGCCACAAAAGTGGGTAATACAAACAAAACTGTAGGGTCTCGTAGGGAAAATGGGTTTCCATCAATGGCAGGACTACTGGGGTACCGCCCGTCACAGTACGGGGCCTAGATCACCGTACCGAGGATTACTCCCTTCATCCCCTGCAACACAAAGCCGGACCCGTTCCTTACTGAACAGTTCCGAACAAGACCACCCCGCAGATTGGTCGTCACCAACTGCCACACAGCCGAAATATATAGGGACCTCTAGACAGGGGTAAATCTTACTCTCAAGTGGGGGCTACCCACGAAGCTTTGCTGCACCTCCCCTATTTTAGCCATTCCCGGTTGATGAGGCTTGAGGCTACGATTACCTTTATAGGACGTAACAAACTTAGAATGCTCATCGTCCGCCTGACGATGTGCTGAAAGCATTCAATCCATACGAGTTCGTTCCGGGTTCGAACGAAACCGAAGGCATTATCTCGTTACACTCGTATTGGAATCATCCTCAGAGTTAACGACGATAACCCTTGCACTCTAAATCTCCATCTTGAATCTATAAGTACTATTCCGTCAAACTCATTACGGAATCACCCACAGAGTTATACTGACGTATAGCCGTTACATCTCGAGTCTTCACTTGCTCCACTTGGATTAACGACCTAACGTTTAATTGGAATCGATGTGGTTTTCGGATATCCAAATATGGAAACCCGATCCCGGTCTCACCGAAACCAAATGCCATTTTAATGTCCAAGTTGTACTTAAGGGTTTAAACAATTTACTCATTTCATTAATATCTATTTCACTCAGATAGATAAACTACATCTCACAATAGATAATCACATTCATATCATAACAGATAATCTGTATTATCCATAAACAGATAATCATCACAACCAAATAATCCATCACAAATCATCATATTAAACCAATCATCCATATCATACAAATACAACTAATCTCATTACTAAGATCACAACCATTCAACCAATAATATCCATAAGCAATGATTTTGTTAACCCCGTTTCGACCACGAGTTAAGGAGCTTACGAGTCAAAGAGTCTACGAGTTAAAAAGCTTACGAGTTAAGGAGCTAACGACCTAACAGGTTAAGACCTAAACGACTTAGGGAATGTCACGACTCAACAGCCTTAGCTCATTGCCAACCTAAAATGAATGACGACTCAACTGATTGCCGACTTAACGACTCAAGGTACTTCACGACTCAAGGTACTTCACGACTCAGCAAGTTACCGACTCAACAATTGAGGAGTTGCACGAGTTAAAGAATTGTGCTTACGACCCACCATGAATCGTCAGCGACTCAAGCAAGCAAACAAGGAGCTACGACCGGTTAACTCGTGCGCGACCACAGCTCACAACTTATGACTTAAGAAAGTCCACGACCTAAAGGAGTGACGACTCACAGCACTAAAAAGAAGAGTCAACAACATTTAAGTCGCTGCTGACTTATAACTGCAGATAAGTCGTTCACGACCTAAGACTTGGAGACAAGTTCAATACCATGCTGCAATGAAATGACTCGTTGACGACTTACGACTTAAAATGAGTCGTGTACCAACCATGCTAGCATAAAGGAAGTTGCATTTGGTTAACTCAGGAACGACTTAGAACTTGTATCATTCATTCAAATGGGTGCATAACTTTGAACCAAGCCATGAGCTAAACCCAGTAGGTCGGCCGCGACCTACCATGAGTCGTGTACGAGTTACGACCTAACTCCGAGAAATGTCTATAAATACGACCCTAGCTCCAACTAGAAAAGGACTTTTGGGATCATTCTCTTCGTGACATCAAGGCTCTACTATCTTCAAGACATTCTATACCCCATCACTTCAAGCTCACGCAAGACATTTAGACCAAACTTCGCACAAAGATTCGACATATTCAATCATGGATTCAAAGAACTCTGTGGCATTAAAGTTTTCTCTAGCTACTTGTCTTTTTGAATTGAATTGGATTGTGATTGAAAGAGATTGTAATAAGTTGTAATTCAGTCAGCAATAAAAAGGATTGAAGTGGACGTAGGCTTGATCATAAGCCGAACCACTATAAACTCTGTGCTCATTTACTGCATTTTCTGTTACTTACTGTTATCTCTTGATTCCCGTATTCACGGGTGGTGCTTTCACAACTACACTTCACACACGGGGTGTTAGCGTTCAAATTTTAGCGTTAACATTTTTGGTGCTTTCATTGAGAGTTGAACTCAGGCGAATTATCATCATTGCTCCACGAAAGCTTGTTGAAGGAATCTCTCTGAAGACTAGAAGTTTATCTGAAATCATGGCTCCAGGGAGAAGGAGTAGATCTGTTAGATCTGGAAATGTTCAAGAGGGAACCTCCGCTTCCCCAGTACCTAATCAACCCACTCCACCTGTTGGGGTTACAAAAGCGGAGTTGGATGCTACAAAAGCGGGGTTACAAAACCTGTTGGGGTTCCCCAGTACCTAATGAAAGGAACTTTGCTGGCAACGTTCATGATGCTGAAGAAAGGAACGTTCTTGAGAGGGCTGCCAGCCCCTTTGAGCAGACATTTCCTGAAGTTGGTGGATCTAAAGCTCGAAATGATGAGGGGTATCTTTCTGAAATGGTTCGACAAATCATGAAAGAGAGCATGCAAAGGGATGAAGACGAGAAAGAATGGGGGTTCGCTCCAAGTAAAACCCCGTTTACCGAAAGGATCTTAAAGGCTGAGTTCCCGAGGAAGTTCGTCCCTCCAACTATTCCAGCTTACAAGGGGACAAGTGATCCGAACGAATTCTTGTATAAGTATGATTGGCACATGACAGGTGCCAGAGATTCTGATGAAATAAAGTGTTGATATTTTCCCGTATATTTGGAAGGTGTAGCTCTGCTTTGGTTCACCAAGCTACCAATCAGGTCTATAGATCAGTTTTCTGACCTAACTCGAAAATTCAAGGAGCAGTTCAGACTATATGCTTCAAAAGCCAAAGATATCATGTCGTTGTCAAGTTTAGAACAGAATCCAGGGGAAACTATCAGATCTTTCTTGAATCGCTTTAATATAGCGCTGGCCGAGGTAGACAATGCAGAACCACAGATGATCTTGACTTATCTGATGAGGGCCGTCGACAAGTCGAGCGAATTTGGAAAATGGCTAAACATGAAGGAACCGAATTCCGTTGCAAAATTTTACAAGAAAGCAGATGAGTTCATACGCCTGGAAAGCCGTCCTGTACCGGTAAAGGCCGTATTGGAAAAAGCTGAAGATAACATTGCTGCTCCCTGCAAGAATGAATCTGTAGGACAGAAAAGGGAAAATAACGATGGGAAGAAACAGAAAAAACTGAAGAAGCCTCGTTCCTTCAAGCCATCGGAATATACTCCTTTATCAGATACGCCGGAGCGTATTTACCTCGCCACTAAAGATTCTGTTGATTATCCTAAACCTCCCGTTCTGAGAACTGGGAAAAAAGCTGTACAAAGCGGGAAGTTCTGCCGCTTCCATAATCAACCCGGTCATGATACCGATGAATGCCGCCAATTGAAAATTTTGATTGAAGAGTTGATAAGGGAAAATAAGCTGCAGCAATTTGTGGAAAAGAATAGTAGCAATCCTGCTTCGTCTAGTCAGGGGCAACAAGCTCCTGCTCATCAACCCAGGACAAGTGAGAAGGCCGCAGGGCATGAATCCGGAAGGCCTGTTATCAATGTCATTATGGGAGGACCTCACCCGGCAGGCAGGAGCTGGGGTGAGATGGAAAGGTATACCCGGGCTTTGAAATATGTACCGGCCGAAGAAGATGTCTTTGTTTTGGAAGATGCTACGCCCCTGAAACAACAAAGAACTTTCAACGATGATATTGTGTTCAGAACCAGGGATTCCACAGGTGTTGAAGCTCCTACCTTGGATCCCTTAGTCATCTCGGCTGGTATCGGGCCAGCTATTGTCAGAAGAGTTCTCATTGATTGTGGTGCATCCTGTAATATCATCTTCAAGAAAACATTCGACCAAATGAAGATCCCTATGGCTGATGTGCAAGCCTCGTCACAGAAAATCGCTGGCTTCACTAGGGAGCCAAAGCAGCCGATAGGAACCATTGATTTGCTTGTAGAACTCGGAGAGGGAGAAAGAAAAGTAGTCCTCAAGCAAACTTTTGTGATTGTTGACGAATTTTCCGCTTATAATGCTTTCCTTGGCCGTCCAACTCTTGCAGCGTTCAAAGCTGTTCTGGCCCCATGGTGCCTCACCATTAAATTCCCCACAGACAATGGAGTAGGAGTTATAAAAGGGGATCAAAATGCCGGGCGGGAGTGTTATCTGACAGAGCTGCGAGAGGCAAGGAAAAGAGAAATGGGAAAGGATGCGGCAACCCCAGTTCGCATCAAAGAACCAACCTTGTAGCAATTATAGGGCGGACCCTGCACTGGCGAGCACAGCGGAGCACGAAAAGAGATGGATCCTAGAAAAGCCAGTGCAGGGGAGAATAGAGTGGTACCAGTGGAAACGACAGTACCAGTACCTGTTGACCCGAAGGACCCAAATAAGGTGTTGAATGTGGGTACACAACTTAATGTGTCAATTCAGAATATCTTAATATCTTTTTTAAAAGCAAATTTGGATGTTTTTGCTTGGACTCTTGCCGATATGTTCGGAATATCCCCAGAAGTTGGAGTACACGCTCTGAATATTGATCCAAAATTTACGCCTGTGAAACAGAAAAGGAGAACCCGAGGTCCAGAAAGGTCAGCAGCATTAAAAGAAGAAGTTAATCGGCTCATGGAGAATGACTTTATCAAAGAATCTACCTATCCGAATTGGGTTTCAAATCCAGTGCTGGTTAAGAAAGCCAACGGAAAATAGAGAGTGTGCATCGATTTTTCAGATCTAAACAAGGCCTTCCCCAAAGACTGCTTCCCATTACCCAGGATCGATCAACTGGTAGATGGAACAGCGGGACATGAATTGTTATCTTTTATGGATGCCTACTCCGGATATAACCAGATCATGATGCATGAGCCAGATCAGGAGGACACGAGCTTTATCACCGATGTTGGTCTTTACTGCTACAGAGTTATGCCCTTTGGGCTGAAGAATGCGGGGGCAACCTACCAAAGACTTGTTAATGCTATGTTCAAACTGCAATTGGGCAAGACTATGGAAGTCTACGTCGACGACATGTTAGTAAAGTCTAAGAAAGCAGTGGATCACATAGAACACTTAGCAGAAATGTTCGCAGTCCTCCGGAAATATGGAATGAAGCTTAACCCTTTAAAATGTTCATTTGGGGTGGAGTCCGGAAAGTTCTTAGGTTTCATCGTGGGCGCTAGGGGCATTGAAGCTAGTCCAGCTCAAATTACCGCCTTAAAAGAAGTCAAAGCTCCTAGAACGAAGAAGGAATTGCAAAGTCTCAATGGAAAAGTCGCCGCCTTGAGTCGGTTCATTTCCAAATCTACTGATAAATGCATACCATTCTTTGACGCTCTAAAGAAAGGAAAGAAAAACTTTGATTGGACTCCCGAATGCCAAAAAGCCTTTGATGAATTGATTCGCCATATGGAAACGCCTCCAATACTTTCTAGGCCCGGCGATGGTGAGGATCTTCTTATATACTTGGCAGTATCATCTCATGCTTTAAGTGCAGCGCTGATACGAGAAGACAAGAGGATTCAACATCCGGTTTACTATATTAGCAAAAGACTCACTGGGGCAGAGATGAATTACTCCAAGTTGGAAAAACTCGCCTATTGCCTACTGATTGCATCGAGGAAGTTGAGGCAATATTTCCAAGCTCATCCTATCAGGGTCCTCACTGATCAACCCTTAAAGCAAGTCCTGTTTCGCCCTGAGACTTCGGGCCGTCTTCTAAAGTGGATACTTGAACTCAGTAAATATGACATCACTTATCACCCCCGAAAAGCAATCAACGGACAAGCTTTAGCGGATTTCATCGCAGAATTCACAGATAAGGGTAACAGTGGGGAAGAAACGTTCGATGATTCCCCAATCCAATGGAAGTTATATGTTGATGGCGCGAGAAATGACTACTGTTCTGGAGCCGGGGTTGTACTTGAAACCCCTGAAGGTCGGTCATTATGCTATGCGCTAAGATTGGAATTTCCTTCAACGAACAATGAAGCAGAATACGAAGCTCTCATCGCTGGCTTGAGAATTGCTAAAAAACTAAACATCCGAGCATTACAGATCTTCAGTGATTCTCAGCTTATTGTATGCCAAGTCAAGAAGGAATTTCAAGCAAAAGAGGGAAATCTGCCTGCCTACTTGTCGAAGGCCTGGGAACTTCTATGTGACTTCGATCACTACACGATAAGCCATATTCCTCAAGAAGAAAACACGAAAGCAGATTCTCTCGCAAAGTACTCTAGCACAGGCGAAGCTCAATTTCTGGGGTTAGCTCCAGTGGAAGTCTTGTCAGCTCCATGCATTAATGAGATGGATATTGATTGGATCATGAGTGATTCTCAAGAGCTATAATCATGGATGACTCCAATAACAGAATATCTGCTCAATGGTTCTTTACCGGAAAATACAAAAGAACGACAGAAGCTACTGAGGAAAGCCTCTCGCTATATAGTCCAGGATGGCTAATTATACAGACAGGGATTCTCAATGCCATTACTTCGATGTGTATCCAGAGAAGAGTCCAAAACAATCCTAGCTGAGGTACATGGAGGAGAATGTGGTGATCATTTAGGTGGTCAAACATTAGCAAAAAAGGTTCTCCGATACGGATATTTTTGGCCAGAATTAATCGAGATGCTGCAGACTATTTCCGAAAATGTGACAAGTGCCAGAGATTTGCCAAAATTCCTAGAGCACCTTCCACTGAACTCACATAGATGGTCAGTCCATGGCCATTTGCAATCTGGGGGATAGACCTTATAGGACCTTTACCAACTGCCAAATCTGGAATCAAATATGCCGTTGTTGCTGTAGATTATTTTACTAAATGGGCTGAAGCTGAACCATTGGCTACGATCACCTCTAAAAAGATGATAAATTTTGTGACTAAAAGTATCATTTGCAGATATGGTGTGCCTCAAAAGATAATTACAGACAACGGTACTCAATTCGAAAGTGAAGAATTCCAAGATTTTTGCAAGCGATTCAAAATCCGAAAAAGCTTCTCAGCAGTGGCTCATCCGCAGGCAAACGGGCAGGTGGAAGCAGTAAACAAAATTATCAAGTCAACCATCAAGAAGCAACCCGAAAGAGCAAAAGGTGGTTGGATCGATAAGCTACCACTAGCACTATGGGCGTACAGAACCACCCACAAAACTGCGACTGGGCATACTCCGTTTTCATTGGCATACGGGTCAGAAGTAATGATTCCGGTAGAAACAGAGGTCCCTTCACATAGAAGAATCCATTTCAATCAAGCAGAGAATGAAAAACTACAGCTTGAGGCACTAGATCTCCTTGATGAAAAAAGAGAAGAGGCTAAGCTCAGAATTGCAGCTCATCAGCAAAAGATAGCCAGACATTTCAATTCCAAAGTTCGCCAACGCAGCTTTGAAATTGGAGATCTAGTCCTGAAGAGAATTATGACGGCAACAGGTGTGTTTGGGCCAAATTGGGAAGGACCATATGTCATAGGTCAGAATCTTCTTGACGGCACATTCAAACTCACTACTGTCGAAGGAGATCAAATTCCAAGGGCTTGGAACAGCAATCACTTGCGTCCATACTTTACTTGAAAGCTTTGTTGAAATATTGTAAAAAAAAACTTATGAATGTATGATTCTTGTAATTGAAAGCAATTGTAAACCCGATGCAAGTGAATAATGAAAGACTATAAAGTGGATGTAGGCCCAAATTCTTGGCCGAACCACTATAAATCTTGTGCTCCTTATTATTATTATTACATGTTTGCTTTATTTTCGATACGAAAAGTACATTAAATGTACTGCTGAAATGTCGATTTAAATTTTTGCAGACAATGAAAATAAAACTTGTACGTTACAAGACCGAGAGATTCTTGTTATCATTCAACAAACAAATTTCGAGCCACAAAAGCCCCGAATTAAAATCCTAGATAGGAAGTGCTTCAATTGAACGACCAATGATTTCGCCGAAAACGGGCCCTTGCTAATAAATTGAGATCGTTTGAGCAAACAAACATCCAATTAAGAAGCTTATGCCCGTTCTCGCGAACTTGCCTAGCAATGAAGTACACTTCTTTGGATTAAACAAACTACTTGCAAGAGAAGGGAGTGTGAGCTTGAAAAGAAAAATAGAGGATCGCTGAAAAGGCATAAGCAAGTGGACAAGGAACAACTAAAGCCCTCTTCGGAGGCACAAGCCCTCTTCGGAGGCATAACTCTTCGGAGGATAAAGACCTCTAACGAGGTATATGCCGCAAAAAAGAAAGTTCTCTACTCAACAAAAAAGATTGGAGGAGTCATGACCCTCTAACCATGAGAGAGTAACTTCCAGGCAATCAAAGCCCTCTTCGGAGGCACATTTCACCAGGAGTTGAAGTGTAAGATCCCCTCTTCGGAGGTCCACTTCACCAAAGTTGAAATGCAAAACAAAATAAAGCCCTCTTCGGAGGCACATTTCACCAGGAGTTGAAGTGTAAGAGCCGCTCTTCGGAGGTCCACTTCACCAGAGTTGAAATGCAAAACAAAGTAAAGCCCTCTTCGGAGGCACATTTCACCAAGAGTTGAAGTGCAACAGCCGCTCTTCGGAGTTTCACTTCACATAAAAAAAAGAGAGACCTCTTCCCAGAGGCAGAAACGAAAAGACCTCCTCCCGGAGGCACAATCAAGCAAAAAGATCTCTTCGGAGGCACACGTTTCACCAAGATTGAAATAAAACTTCCAGGTGTTGAAACGTGAAAAAGCCTTCCTCAGAGGTGCAACTTTTCAAAGAAACAAAAATCAAAAAGCCCTTTACTATGGTATATATAAATTAAAAAAAATTCTCATCAAAGGCACACTTTAACTTTCGAAGGGAAAATGATTTACCTATCCTGGAAAATAATCTTCCTCAAAAAGAAGTTAAAGTGTCCTTCAGAGGTCCGCTTTATCGCATAAGAGAATTCACTTAGTAAAATGTTTATATGCACAAAAGAAAAAGTGATATCTTCGAAGGATAAAGCGTAAAAACTCATTTGGAGGAAGTTGTATTCTGTTTTCTAACGAAATAATATTCCTCCGAGTATGGAATAATTATTCTCTAGAAAATAAAAGTACATGTCCCCTCAAAATATAAAATATTGCAACGAGCGTATGGTATAGGGGCAACATGGTATAACTACATCGGTAAAATTGCGCTCGAACAATATACCACAAGCTCACTGCAATATCGTACAAAGAAACTTGTACAAAAATGAATAATAAATGCATTTTCAGATACTGATAGAAGTTTGTATGAAGAAAAAGAATTATTTTATTCAACACTGTTAAAATTTTGTACAGATACAAGTTCCAAAGTAAAGAGTAAAAGAAAAACGGAGGCCGGTATCCGCACAATCTCCGGTCAGTATATACAAAAAGCAAAGAGCGATACGAAAGCCACAGAACCAGGGCCATCATTTCTTCTTCTTTCCACCTTTTGAGCCCGCACCTGGCCGGATGACCAACTTCTCAGGTCGGTTTCTGAGGGTAGGGGACAAAGGAGAGAGGGGCTCAGTCGGACTTTCTTCCGTTTTTTCGTCGCCAATCGAAGATTTCTTCTTCTTCTTAGAGACTCCCTGCTTTCCCCTCTTTTTGGAGGAAGACCCACTCCCTGGAGAAAAAAGTTTATGTGACAACCCGGAATTTTTGAGTATTTAAAATTGGAATATTCAATTGATTTTGGATATATAGAAGTTAGCTTTTAATTTAAATTCAAATGTCACCAATTATTTGATAATTAAATTATTGAATTAAATTATTTGAAGTTGGATGAAATATTGAACCTGGAATTTTAAGCTTGTTAAAAATAATTTGAAGGCTTATAAAAAATTTATATTGATAACACCGAGGATAGCAAAGGTGTTGGAATTAAATTTTGAAGTGTTTTGTTGAGTTTTGAAATTTATATCGTTTAAATTGAATTTAAAAATAGCCTTCCGAGGCACAGTCTCGGAATTCGACGAAACCAATTCCATTTGGGTCCGTAATATTGAATTGTTACCGGATTTCAATTTTCATAGTGTTTGGAGTGGTTGGGTGAGCATACGATTAGTAAATGCACTGAAATTTGAATCGAGAATTTAAGATAATAACTGGAAGATATATATATATATATATATATTATATATTGTAATATCAACTTTTCACTTCAGCTGTACATCCTATCCTTTCACCGTACCATTCCTTCCCAAGCACGCATTTGTTCTCCCTCCTGTTTTCTTTGTTCACCTTCGTACAGACAAATAGGTGGCTCGAGAGTAAAAATGGCCTATTAAATTTTCGCTTCGCTTTTGCCTTTCAAAATAAATCCCCTTCTTCCTTTCAAAACCAAGATGAAATCTTTCCCCTCTGTCTTTCTTCGAACGGCAACTACTAGAAAAAAAAAAATTTCAATCGAACGATCAAATAGAAAGGGCGTCGGCTCTATTCAAATCAAAGAGATCGAAATCATCGATTCGAACCTCGTTTCCCCTTTTCTCCCAATCCAGTTCGAGTATTGCCGTTCGAGATTTTTTTGGGTTCGATAGCAGAAGTTTAAATCGCGAGCTTCGTTCGCGAGGCTGTTGATAGGAGGTGAAAGAGGTAATCGAAGGATGGTCTCGGTCGAAGCTTGCAAGGGATTTCGTGGCATGTGAGTAGCGATGGCATGGGGTTTTGGCTTTGGAGTGGAAGAGGCGACAACTGGAGCTTGGGTGAGATTTGAGTGCGGCGGCGACGGCAAAGAAGTGGCTCACAAGCGTGACAACGCGGCTCCAGCTAGGGTTTGTATTCGCGTAGGGTTTGAAGCAGTCGCGAGTAATGGGGTAGATTTCGATCTGGAGTCGAGATAGTTGATAGGAAGGGGCGATTCGTCTGTGTCGATGGTGTTCTTGTTCGTTCAGACACGATGGAGGTTGAGAGTCAGTAAGGTATCGATTTCTTATTCCTGTTTTAATATAATTATATTAAGGACAAATTACAGTAAGGTATAAATTTGAATTTATATACTAAATCTGGGAATTTGTTAATTATAGGAATAAAGGAAATTTTGGAAATGATTTTACAGAAAACAGAAGTTATAAACTGAGAATATATATATTTAATTTAAAATAGTATTGATTATTTTTGTAACTAGTAAAAATATAATATAAAGTAAATATACCTATTCGCATTCCATTTGCATATGGAGATGACCTATTTGTTTAATTAAATCTAAATAGTTTTAATCACTAATGGTAATTTATTTAAACGGAAATTAGTTAAGTTTAAATTTCTGGTTAATTAAATTTATTTAAAATAAAAATTTACAGTTCGATTTATTCAAATAATTAATAGACTGTATAATATTTATATTCAAGGTCGAAAAAACCGTGAAACCAAGCCAATTTGAAGTGGAGTGCAAATAAAATCGAAGGTGAGTTAATCTCACTCAGTTTAAATTAAATTTAAATGATTAAATTTAAATAATTGTTTGAATGGCTGAATTGGTTGATGTGATATAGTACGATATTTTGGAACTGGCATATTATATTGTGCTAACATTTGTGGATGCAGGGAAAACAGGTTGGAGGGATCCAACTGGACCCCTCACATTTATTTAAATTATTCAATATTCTCTGTTGTGATGATTTGATATCCTATGATGAGTTATATTGGAATATTGAATATTATGGTTTGATTGGATATTTGGGTATAATGAATTACCAAAATATATGAATTGGATTGTTGAAAAGAAATTAAAAGGGGTAAATTTGTAAGCGAAATAATTATAGAAAGTTTGAATAAAATTAAGAATGAATTGAAAAGAAATAGAAGTAATATGAAATAATAATAAATAACTTCGAATATGAAGAGAAATGGAATTTTGAATAAAATGAAATTGATAAATTGTAAACTTAAGTTATATCAATTAAGGAAATAAAGAATTATTTTAAAATTCAAAGTTTTAAATTTATTTAAAAGAATAAAGAAGTAAATGAGTAAATCTAAAAATTGGAATTTTTAGTTAAAATATTTTTAAAATCATGATCAAGAAATGAGATCTGAAATTAACAGATTCTGAATAAAAAGGGAATAAATTGGAAATTAATTTGGGGAATTGATTTAAGTGATTTACGTTGGGATTTTCTCTGGATAACCAAGTACATTTTTTTTAAGTAAATTTTTAAATAAATTTAAAGGTTTTAAAGTTGTTGTAAAAAGCTAGTTTTGGCTAATATTTAAATTCTAAAGTAAGTATTTTCTCAAATCTATTACAGTAGTAATTATTTAAAGAGTGACTTAGTATTATGTTTTCAAAAGTAAAAACCTGGTATTATATTTTATAAAGTAACCTTATTTTCTCATATAGTATGTATTTTTAACAAATTATTTAAGTAGTTTTATCCTAAATGTTTTAAAGTATATTTCAAGGTAAAGTGTTTTAATTTATTTTAAAATCTAGTTTGTGCTTGGTGATTTCAGAGGAGATAGAAAATATTTGGGAAAGTTTATTCTAAAAGAAAGATGGTTGAAACTGTTTTCAAAGGGTTGAAAATAGAAATATATCTTGTGAAGATATTTTTTTGAGATTAATAAATAATTTAGAAATTATTTATTGGTTGATGGTTGTTTGTGGATACTAATTGATAGTTAAATAACCGACTATCAATATTGGACAAATGCGTTGATCGTTTCGAAGAGACCGGGATCGAGATTTATTTCTCGAAAACCACTTCGATCCGGTTTGTACGTTTCGTGCGAAAAACGTGTTCGGAGTCGAAGATGGAGCAGTGAAGTGCAAGGGCTAGTCGCTACTAATCCTGAGGATATTTCCAAAATGGATGTAGTAGGAATAGTGCCTTTGGTTCCGTTCGAACCCGGGACGGACTTGTACGGATGAATGCTTGCGAAAACATCGTCAGGTGGACGATGGGCATTCTAAGTGAAAACGTTCTAAAGGTAACGCTTAGCCTCAAGCCTCATCAACCGGGAATGACTGAAAATCAGGGGATATGCAGCAAGGTTAGGTGGGTCATACCCAAGCAGGACAAGATATTTCCCCTGTCTAGATGTCCCTTTATATATTTCGGCTTAGTGGGTGGTTGGTCGCGCCAACCACGGGGTTTATCTTGTTCGGGACTGTTCAGTAAGGAATGGTTCCGGCCTTGTGTTGCAGGGGATGAAGGGAGTAATCCTCGGTACGGTGATCTAGGCCCCGTACTGTGACAGGTGGTACCCCAGTGCCTAGTCATTGTTGGAAATTCATTCTCCCTACGAGCCTTGTACGAGTTTTGTTTGTATTACCCACTTTTGTGGCTAGTAGCTGGAATTTAATGAATGTAACAATTTCAGCTATTTTATAAGTACTTGTATATAGACCCTATTATAATATCAGAGGATTTCTATAAAAATTGTTTTAGCTATCGTAAGGTAAAAACCCGACATGTTTATTTGTGACGTGGTCTTACGAGATGCTTTTGTTTTCAAAGGATTTTTGAACTTTAACAATCAATTGAGTGTGATTTTCTCACGCTGGTATTCCAGACTAACTCGGGTGTTATTTAAATATAATGCTCGGGTCAGACCGAGTATTATAGAATACAGGATATGTTGCTATGGAGCTCAGGAGACGAGCTGGATTGACGATACGTATAGTCGTACTTGTTATATATATATTCCGCTGTTTGAGTTGTTGTGTATTCATTGCATGTTACTGATGTGAGCTGTGACTGATGTACTCTGATGATGTAATGTATGTAAACAGATATATTTGATTTTGAGTAAAGATTATTTATTATCTATTATATTTTATTCCGCTGCGATGGTTAGATTCTGTTGTTATTTCCTATTTTCTTCTTCTACCTCTTCTTCTCTAACCCAAATGGTTCGTATTTCTGTGCAACTTGAGTTGATTTTTGTAGAGTAGTATTGACTCAAGGGGTACGGATTTGCGGGTCGTTACACTTGGTATCAGAGCTTAGGTTGGAGATAACCTTGGCTCTGGTGGGAATTACTCAGAAAATAGAGTCCGTAGTACTCTATAATGAGTTTGAACGTATTAATAGATATGAGTGCGTATTTGTTAGTGAATATAAATTGTTTTAATATTGTGTTGGTTAGTTTATTGAGTGGCATATGAACCTTCGTCGACACAGTCTGCGCAACTGTATCGAAGGGGTTTCTAAACACTTGAATAAAACAATCGACACGGTATTGTTTTAAATGTGGGTGAATGAAATAATTTTGCCCAAAAATATATTTTGACATAAGAAAAAGTTTTCTTGAACTATTTATTGAATATATGGTTGTTTGGATGTTAGAAAGAATAGTATTGAAATATAACCAAAGTTTGAAGGAATAAATTCATATATAGAATGAAATTTATAAATATGAATTATAGAAATAATTTATGAATTTAAATATAATCAAATGAGAATTTGTAAGGTGTGCAAATAAATTATAGTTAGAATTTATTTAAGCAGGCTTTGGAAATTTAAAATCCCGGAGATTTGGAAGTATTTGAAGATAAATGATAACGTTATTAATTGGAGATAATTCTGAATGGAAATCTGTTTTAAATGAATTTTGAAAGTGATATAGCATTGAAATCACCTGGATTATTGGAAAATAATTCTGATGATGACGGCCGCATCATCAGTATTCATTTTCGAATTTCTAAGTGACGGATTGCTGCCAAATTGATCTGTTTAGAAAAACCTGTTTGTTTTTGAAAGTCTCAAAAGAAATTAGTTGGGAATAAAACAGGATTGGTTTAAATTTTGAGAAGTGTGATTTGAGATGTTGGAGATTCAAAATGTTTTGAAACCAAAAGCCGGTATTTTAAAAATCCTGATAAGATGGGTTATAAGCTTATAAGTTAGGATATTCTTTTAAATCAGGAAGGATAAATAAGCTTTGAATGTTGGAATTTAAATTTAAAAGGGAAGTTAAAAATGGAATTAACTTGGATTTAGAAATAAAGATTTGATTGGATTGGGATTGATTGAATAAGTTGAAAATAATATCTAATATCCAGTGTATTCGAATTAAGTTGAAATCGAATTGAGTTGAATAAATCAGAGTTGAAATAAAATTGAATTGGAATAAAAATTCAGCTGAATTATTGAATGGAATTAGATTCTTACTTGAATAAATGGAATGTAAAATTGAATAAGGATTGGAATTGAAATAAATAAATAAATCAGAATAACTTATAAAAGAATTTAAAAGATCCATGGACATAAAATATGCTTGGGCTATAAATAAATAGAAGGCTTGAGTTAAAAATAAAAGATGAATATATTCCAGCTTATGATGAATGGAATTGTATGAAAAAGTAAGTTGTGACTTATAAAATTGAAAATGTAATGCAAAGCCCAAAAATTAATATTGTTTGATGAATTGAAAAATAAAATGAAGATCAGAACCTGAATTATAAACTAAATTGAACTAAGAAAGTTAAATGGAGTGATATTTGGGATTAAAAATTCAAGTGTTGGATTATGAATAAGGGGAGAACTAATTGGATAATAAATTAGTTAATGAAATTGAATTATAAGTTTATGATGAAGCTGGAAATAAACTCAAGTTATAAATTAAAATTGATTCAAATTGTTGATGAAGTGAAAATAATTGAGAATGAGGTTGAATTGTGAGTTAGTAAATTGGATGGTAAACTAAAAGTGAATAATAGAATCAGAACTTGAGTTATTAATTAAAATTTAATGTGAAATGTTAACAAATTAAATATAATTGGAAAGGTATCGAATAAAAAAAGAAAAAAAGAAATTGGATTAAAATAATAATGGTTTGCATTGTGAATAAAATCCAAAGATGTGGAAATAAATTGGATATGGCCTTCTAATCAATCGATTTATGTTGAGCAATAAAGGAGAAAAAAATTTACTTGTAAAATGACAATGAGCTTAAGTATAAATTTGTATAAATTGAAGTAAATTGACTTAAGCTGAATAAATCGAAGACAGTTGAATTTAATTCAACTTAAACCAAGTTTAATGATATTGGATTGAATTTGAATCAAGTAAAAAAAAATGAATTTGAGTTGAAATAGAACTTGGTGGGTTGAAAATAATATTGAAGGTAATGAAAATTCATAATAAATTGAATATGGATAAACTAATTATATTGAATAAATAAATGATGAAGTAAATAAGTATCAAATGAAATGTGGTTTAAATAAGTTGAGAAATGGTTATTGAATGAAATAGCTTGGATTGTCTTCGAGCTAAATAAAATAGTTTGGAATAAACAAATATGCAATGAAATTTAAATGAAGTGTGTCGAGCTAAATAAATGCTTAAATAAATAATCATAAACCATTTAAATTATTAAGGGATTGAAATAAAAGAAAAATTTAATTGGCAATTAAGATGAACCTAGGTTGTAAATGGTTTGAATGAACTAATTTGGTTAATAAAATTGAAATGCAATGGAACTGAGAATATATGGATTGTGAATAAATTTTCTAATGGAATAGAATTAAGAATAAATTGAGTTAAAATCCATCTAAATTGGTGATAAACATAAATACTTATTTATTCACATAAATCTTGTCAAATTGCATAGAATAAATTGTCATTGGATGTAAATGGAAGTAATTAAAATTCTATGAGTTGGTGGAAGTAAAATGAATTGATTTTGAAAGCAATTGAATTAAATATGGGTTCAAATTGCTTAAGAATAAATTAAAAGTAAGCAATTGAGTTTTAAACCATTCAAATTGATGGAGTTGTATACGAATGAATCGAAAACCATCCGAATTGAGTGAAAATGGTTATAAATAAATTGGAACAGTTGAATTAGCATGGGAACTATATAAATTGCTTACAGAAAACTGTTTGGTATCTGTTTCTTTTAGAATTCATATGTTTTAACTATTATAAATAAGTGAAATATAGTTAAACTGCATATATTTGGTACTTACTTGTTTAAGTTGAGTAAGTACAGGTACCTGGAAGCCATATGGCTGGATTTGGGTTCCATTGACTGCTAAAAATAATAAGCCGCTTGCTTAAAATGCTAAATAAGGTACGCCTACGCAATAAAAATAGGAAATATGAACTGTTTTTGATTTTTCCGACCGTGTGGGTCGATGTATATATAATTATCTCTTTTGTCAAATTGCAAAAGCTCCTCCGTACAATGGGGACTCTGCCAAAATTTTTCAGAAATTTTGGGAGTTAGAAATTTTTTGAAAATTTTGGAAAATTTCTTTAACGACAAAACTATTTAGAATTGGAAACTAAAATAAGTCAGTAAATGAAACTAATTAAAGTAATGACTTAAATTAGTTATAAATGAAGCATAAAATTTAAAAAAAAATTCAAAGTTGAAAATATATGAAATACATATGTAATGTGGAAATCGATTTGAGTAGAAATAAGTATAAACCAAAAGAGGTAAAGAGAAATTAAGATAAGAAACATATAAAATGTTTATACTAACTTAAGAAAGGAGTGGTAAAATTTTATATTGGAAATTGATATTACAAATATAATCTAAGATAATATTGAAATGAATAGATATTGACATTTTGTAAGAAAGTCGATAAAATATTTTAGGATATTGTGATTGGATATTAGTACTAAACAGGATATGCAGATAGTATAAAGGGAAAAGAGAATTGGATTGATTCCAAAGATAAAAATTTGAAATGCTCGACAAAAAGGTATGTATTTAAATTTGGTATGAAATTTGATTGGGGTTTGGATTGAGCCACTTGGCCTTTTGTTTTCCTTTTGGATTTGGGTGGCCGTAGAGCCATTTTTGTAGTAGTACCGAGCTAGCCGCGCAAAGGAGACGCTGGCAAAAATTTTCGGGAATTTAAGGAGTTAGAAAAATTTTGAGAAAATTTTGATAATTCGAAAATTTGGTTTTAAATTGAAACTTGAATGATTAAACAAATAGTATAGTTTGAAACTATGGGAGAGTTGAAAAGTTACTAGGAATGGAAATGGGTATTCTATGAAAATGATTGTTGGTTAGATGTTGATGTGTTTGGTTTGGGAGATAAGTAAACGGGTATTGGACTATTTATCCTAACTAGTAATTTCGGGGACGAAATTCTTTTAAGGGGGGAGGAATGTGACAACCCGGAATTTTTGAGTATTTGAAATTGGAATATTCAATTGATTTTGGATATTTAAAAGTTAGCTTTAAATTTAAATTCAAATGTCACCAATTATTTGATAATTAAATTATTGAATTAAATTATTTGAAGTTGGATAAAATATTGAACCTGGAATTTTAAGCTTGTTAAAAATAATTTGAAGGCTTATAAAAAATTTATATTGATAACACCGAGGATAGCAAAGGTGTTGGAATTAAATTTGGAAGTGTTTTGTTGAGTTTTGAAATTTATATCGTTTAAATTGAATTTAAAAATAGCCTTCCGAGGCACAGTCTCGGAATTCGACGAAACCAATTCCATTTGGGTCCGTAATATTGAATTGTTACCGTATTTCAATTTTCATAGTGTTTGGAGTGGTTGGGTGAGCATACGATTAGTAAATGCACTGAAATTTGAATCGAGAATTTAAGATAATAACTGGAAGATATATATATATATATATATATATATATATATATTTTATATAAATTGTAATATCAACTTTTCACTTCAGCTGTACATCCTATCCTTTCACCGTACCATTCCTTCCCAAGCACGCATTTGTTGTCCCTCCTCTTTTCTTTGTTCATCTTCGTACAGACAAATAGGTGGCTCGAGAGTAAAAATGTCCTATTAAATTTTCGCTTCGCTTTTGCCTTTCAAAATAAATCCCCTTCTTCCTTTCAAAACCAAAATGAAATCTTTCCCCTCTGTCTTTCTTCGAACAGCAACTACTAAAAAAAAAAATTTCAATCGAACGATCAAATAGAAAGGGCGTCGGCTCTATTCAAATCAAAGAGATCGAAATCATCGATTCGAACCTCGTTTCCCCTTTTCTCCCAATCCAGTTCGAGTATTGCCGTTCGAGATTTTTTTTGGGTTCGATGGCAGAAGTTTAAACCGCGAGCTTCGTTCGCGAGGCTGCTGATAGGAGGTGAAAGAGGTAATCGAAGGATGGTCTCGATCGAAGCTCGTAATGGATTTCGTGGCATGTGAGTAGCGATGGCATGGGGTTTTGGCTTTGGAGTGGAAGAGGCGACAACTGGAGCTTGGGTGAGATTTGAGTGCGGCGGCGACGGCAAAGAAGTGGCTCACAAGCGTGACAACGCGGCTCCAGCTAGGGTTTGTATTCGCGTAGGGTTTGAAGCAGTCGCGAGTAATGGGGTAGATTTCGATCTGGAGTCGAGATAGTTGATGGGAAGGGGTGATTCGTCTGTGTCGATGGTGTTCTTGTTCGTTCAGACGCGATGGAGGTTGAGAGTCAGTAAGGTATCGATTTCTTATTCCTGTTTTAATATAATTATATTAAGGACAAATTACAGTAAGGTATAAATTTGAATTTATATACTAAATCTAGGAATTTGTTAATTATAGGAATATAGGAAATTTTGGAAATGATTTTTCAGAAAACAGAAGTTATAAACTGAGAATATATATATTTAATTTAAAATAGTATTGATTATTTTTGTAACTAGTAAAAATATAATATAAAGTAAATATACCTATTCGCATTCCATTTGCATATGGAGATGACCTATTTGTTTAATTAAATCTAAATAGTTTTAATCACTAAGGGTAATTTATTTAAACGGAAATTAGTTAAGTTTAAATTTCTGGTTAATTAAATTTATTTAAAATAAAAATTTACAGTTCGATTTATTCAAATAATTAATAGACTGTATAATATTTATATTCAAGGTCGAAAAAACCGTGAAACCAAGCCAATTTGAAGTGGAGTGCAAATAAAATCGAAGTTGAGTTAATCTCACTCAGTTTAAATTAAATTTAAATGATTAAATTTAAATAATTGTTTGAATGGCTGAATTGGTTGATGTGATATAGTACGATATTTTGGAACTGGCATATTATATTGTGCTAACATTTGTGGATGCAGGGAAAACAGGTTGGAGGGATCCAACTGGACCCCTCACATTTATTTAAATTATTCAATATTCCCTGTTATGATTATTTGATATCCTATGATGAGTTATATTGGAATATTGAATATTATGGTTTGATTGGATATTTAGGTATAATGAATTACCAAAATATATGAATTGGATTGTTGAAAAGAAATTAAAAGGGGTAAATTTGTAAGCGAAATAATTATAGAAAGTTTGAATAAAATTAAGAATGAATTGAAAAGAAATAGAAGTAATATGAAATAATAATAAATAGCTTCGAGTATGAAGAGAAATGGAATTTGGAATAAAATGAAATTGATAAATTGTAAACTTAAGTTATATCAATTAAGGAAATAAAGAATTATTTTAAAATTCAAAGTTTCAAATTTATTTAAAAGAATAAAGAAGTAAATGAGTAAATCTAAAAATTGGAATTTTTAGTTAAAATATTTTTAAAATCATAATCAAGAAATGAGATCTGAAATTAAAAGATTTTGAATAAAAAGGGAATAAATTGGAAATTAATTTGGGGAATTGATTTAAGTGATTTACGTTGGGATTTTCTCTGGATAACCAAGTACATTTTTTTAAGTAAATTTTTAAATAAATTTAAAGGTTTTAAAGTTGTTGTGAAAAGCTTGTTTTGGCTAATATTTAAATTCTAAAGTAAGTATTTTCTCAAATCTATTACAGTAGTAATTATTTAAAGAGTGACTTAGTATTATGTTTTCAGAAGTAAAAACCTGGTATTATATTTTATAAAGTAACCTTATTTTCTCATATAGTATGTATTTTTAACAAATTATTTAAGCAGTTTTATCCTAAATGTTTTAAAGTATATTTCAAGGTAAAGTGTTTTAATTTATTTTAAAATCTAGTTTGTGCTTGGTGATTTCAGAGGAGATAGAAAATATTTGGGAAAGTTTATTCTAAAAGAAAGATGGTTGAAACTGTTTTCAAAGGGTTGAAAATACAAATATATCTTGTGAAGATATTTTTTTGAGATTAATAAATAATTTGGAAATTATTTATTGGTTGATGGTTGTTTGTGGATATTAATTGATAGTTAAATAACCGACTATCAATATTGGACAAATGCGTTGATCGTGTGACGCCCCACCTCTATACCCACGCTAGCCAAGAACACTACGGTGTAGTGCTGTCAACTAGCGCGGAGAATAAGGCTGTTGAGGAGCGACCATCCATGTAATTTCTTATCACACGGTGGCTATAAAATAATCTTCGGAAACAAATATAGAAGTAAGCATAACATGCGAATCAATCACAGATATCCATATCACAAAGACGGAAAGAGATATGAATATATATCACATAAAAGTGTACATCAGAGTAGTGGTCTAAAAAGATCCACGATAATACAAAAGAATAGCAACGCGTGCTATACAAAAGAATACAACTATGAGTCTATATCTCAAGTGTAAACAACAAAAGCTGCTAATCTAAACAAGTAGCCAAAAGTCTGAGTAGTGAATCACTGGGGGAGGGGTCAAGCAGTAGCACCTGTAACATCTCGGTCTGACCCGAGTATTATTTATAAGAAAATAATAAACGGATCAGTCTAGCTATAAATATCAGATGACATGATATAAAATAAAAGATATGGCATAAACATAAAATATCCATACTGACATACTACTATAAGTATGCAAATAATGATCAACAGGAGATCAATCGATAAGAGATAAATCAATATCACAAGAATCTTCTCAAAGATCCAAAGAGGGCATCATACCCTAAACTTGTACTCATGACAAGTCAAAGAGATAAATTCCAGAAATCAACACAAGAAATCCAGAAATCATAAAAAGGGAAAGAGGCTTATCACATGACGGTCCGAAGACCAAGGGGAGCTACCCCGCATGTGTGAATGGAATCACACAGATTGAGGTCAAGACTAACCAAAAAGCAGAAAGGTATGTGTGAATGGAATCACACAAGTGGTGTCTAGTCTAACCTTGCAATGAATGAGACATCGCGCAATCGCCAGTCTAATTCATAAAGCGATCATCAAGATCAACGAGAAGTGTCAATTACACTAAGCTAGTAAATATAGAAGTTTAGCCTCATGTCCCATAACCACTTGCTTAACTTAAATATTTACGAACAAACTATAAATCTTCACTAATAAAATTGTCACAAGAGGTTCAATCGAACAAGTCCAAGAATTAACCGACGAAGTGAACGCAAGCGTTTCATACCACTTGTTTTACTAAGTCGTTTAATTAGATTTCTCATCCGAGTGAGGTAAAGGCTTGTATATACTAATAGATTGGAAAACGGTTTAAGAAAAGAGCTTTGTTATTAAAAATAGAGTTGAAATCATTTTGTTAAAAGAGTTTTGATATTTACTACTAGTATTGAAACCTTTATATTATAAAGTGACAAAACACAGAAGCAATTGTAGAAACAATCAGTCACAAAGATCGCATACGGAGATGTGAATAAAATCCAAGGAAATCAGCTCAACGTTTTTCAGATAAGATCCCCTACGAAGGGGGGGTCCAGGGGGGTGGCAACCCCCAAGGTGGGGGTGCGGGGGCAACGCCACCGCTTACGGGGTTCGACCTAGTGAAGACGGTACGACTTAGTGAAGACAAAATGAGGTCTAACGACCTAAGAGGGATAGAGTCGAGCGACCTAATGGTTGCGACCTAGGGGTCTAAGGGGCACGACCTAGTGGTCCAGCGACCTAAAGGGTAAAGGTCATGCGACCTAAAATGGGTTCGCGACCTAACGGAGACGAGGTCATGCGACCTAAAGTGGTTCGCGACCTAAAGGTGTTCGCGACCTAACAAGGTTCACGACCTAACGGAGACGAGGTCATGCGACCTAAAGTGGTTCGTGACCTAAAGGTGTTCGCGACCTAAAGGTGTTCGCGACCTAATAGGGTTCGCGACCTAAAGGTGCACGACCTAAGGTCTTTCGACCTAGGGGTATATAGGTAACACGACCTAAAGATGTCGCGACCTAAGGGGCCAAGCGACCTAGTGGGTCATACGACCTAAAGGAAATAGGGTCCAACGACCTAAGGAAAACAAGGTCCAACGACCTAAAGGGATGGGAGTCATGCGACTTAAAGGAGTATGCGATCTAAAGAAGTGCGCGAGCTAAATGAAGGCGGAACAACTCAGGGTCTAATGACCTAGGGGGGAGGCGACCTAAGGTCTAACGACCTAAGACCGAGGAGACGTTTCCAACAGAGGGAACGACTTATCGACCTAAGCCTAACGACCTACGACCGAAGGTCCCACGACCTAATGAGGCAGGCAAGGCCGAACGACCTATACGCGAACGACCTAAAGTCCAACGACCTACGACCTAAATCCGAGGCGACCTAAATCCGAGGCGAACGAAATATGCAGGCCTTGACTTTTCCACACGCACGAGCTAATGATTCCGAGCGACCTATACCTGGGCAGAGCGACCTAATCTCAGGAAGTTCACCAAAGAACTAAAAATTGGGGTTTTTCGCCAATCCAATCCAAACCAAATGCAAATATACATGCTAAAGTGATGGGGAATCATTCCCAACAGTCCAATATAGTTATAGACTAGAATTGTGAGATAAAAATCTCACCTTTTCTCCAAAACCCATGAAAATGAAGAACAAAGCTTGAAGGCAAATGGAGAAGCAACCACAAGCTTGAATCCGATGTGTTCTTCTTGAATTTGGAGTTCAATGTTGGAGTTGCAATAAAACAAAGACTTTGGAGTTTTAATTTCTCATTCCATTCACCATTTTTGTTGAAGCTTTAGTGTTAGGAAATGAAATGAAGCAATGAAGAAGAAGGGGGGTGGAACTTGGGCCTAATGGGCTAAAAGTCCAAACCAAAGGCTCGAGTGAAAAAGTGGTGAAATTCCACTAACCCCAAACATATCGATGTTTATACTTAGAAGATTGCAAACGACGTTTCGAACTCAATGGAAGTGGTCTCGAGTCCTAATTTGACCGTTTGCAAAAAGTAGCTTCGGACCAAAATTCGATTAACGATAAAATACTTAAATAAAATATTTAAATATAAAAATCGATAAATATGCGGGTTGTTACAGATCGTTTCGAAGAGACCGGGATCGAGATTTATTTCTCGAAAACCACTTCGATCCGGTTTGTACGTTTCGTGCGAAAAACGTGTTCGGAGTCGAAGATGGAGCAGTGAAGTGCAAGGGCTAGTCGCTACTAATCCTGAGGATATTTCCAAAATGAATGTAGTAGGAATAGTGCCTTCGGTTCCGTTCGAACCCGGGACGGACTTGTATGGATGAATGCTTGCGAAAACATCGTCAGGTGGACGATGGGCATTCTAAGTGAAAACGTTCTAAAGGTAACGCTTAGCCTCAAGCCTCATCAACCGGGAATGACTGAAAATCAGGGGATATGCAGCAAGGTTAGGTGGGTCATACCCAAGCAGGACAAGATATTTCCCTTGTCTAGGTGTCCCTTTATATATTTCGGCTTAGTGGGTGGTTGGTCGCGCCAACCACGGGGTTTATCTTGTTCGGGACTGTTCAGTAAGGAATGGTTTCGGCCTTGTGTTGCAGGGGATGAAGGGAGTAATCCTCGGTACGGTGATCTAGGCCCCGTACTGTGACAGGTGGTACCCCAGTGCCTAGTCATTGTTGGAAATTCATTCTCCCTACGAGCCTTGTACGAGTTTTGTTTGTATTACCCACTTTTGTGGCTAGTAGCTGGAATTTAATGAATGTAACAATTTCGGCTATTTTATAAGTACTTGTATATAGACCCTATTATAATATCAGAGGATTTCTATAAAAATTGTTTTAGCTATAGTAAGGTAAAAACCCGACATGTTTATTTGTGACGTGGTCTTACGAGATGCTTTTGTTTTCAAAGGATTTTTGAACTTTAATAATCAATTGAGTGTGATTTTCTCACGCTGGTATTCCAGACTGACTCGGGTGTTATTTAACTGTAATGCTCGGGTCAGACCGAGTATTATAGAATACAGGATATGTTGCTATGGAGCTCAGGAGACGAGCTGGATTGACGATACGTATAGTCGTACTTGTTATATATATATATATTCCGCTGTTTGAGTTGTTGTGTATTCATTGCATGTTACTGATGTGAGCTGTGACTGATGTACTCTGATGATGTAATGTATGTAAACAGATATATTTGGTTTTGAGTAAAGATTATTTATTATCTATTATATTTTATTCCGCTGCGATGGTTAGATTCTGTTGTTATTTCCTATTTTCTTCTTCTACCTCTTCTTCTCTAACCCAAATGGTTCGTATTTCTGTGCAACTTGAGTTGATTTTTGTAGAGTAGTATTGACTCAAGGGGTACGAATTTGCGGGTCGTTACAGTTTAGATAGCGGTTCATCATCGGAGCCAGTAGGTTCTGGGGTCTTCTCGCTTCCTTCAGTTTCTTCTCCTCTCGGATCTTGAGAAGCAACAGGATCATCCAAGCCGTGAAGAGCTTCTACTTGCTCTTCTTGTGACCGGGTTGCGAGGCAGAAGGAGAAATGACCTTAAGAGGCGGAGAAGGAATAATTGGAGGAGGAGAAGCCTGAACAATGCTCGGTGCTTTCTCTACAGAAGGAAAAAAGTTCAAGTCAGTAAAAAGCGGAGATAAAGGTTTGTTGAGGTTCAAGAAGTAGTCAAGAAGCTCATCAAGCTCGTAAGAAACAGATGAGCAGTCTACTTGAGCAAGATTAACAGTAGGGTTACCTGCAGAAGTCGGTTTTCTGACATCAACCTCGTAAGCCTGTGCCTCGGCACCCTCGTCGCCTTCATCTCCACCGTGTATGCTTGTGATCTCGGTGGTAACTTTGGTAGGAGATAGAGAATGAGAACTAGAACCGATAATGTCAATTTCGACCGAAGGAGAAGGCTGAATTGGAACAGTTGAGATGGTTTTTCCCGAATATTCTCCTGCCGCTGTTTCGGACCTTAATTTTGCAAGCTGTTCTCAGCCCTTGGCGAGAGCGGCGCGAGCATCATCATCAAGATAATGCTCCTCAAGAGCTGACTCAGCATAGCCAGCGCCTTTACCGCCAAGCATATCGAGTGCAGCCTCCCAAACTTCAGCCAGAGTAATTTCATACTTGGGGCCTAGAAAGGCGAGGCTACCGCGCCCCAAGATGCTATGCAGGTAGAAATCAAATAAGGTTGAGCTGATGTTGGTCCTCGTCGCCTCGTGAGATTCTTTAGATGCAATTTTGCCGGCAACGGCCTCATCACGCTCCCTTTCAGCTTTGGAAAGTTGAAGCTTAAGCATTTGAATCTCCGCCTCTTGGGAGCTGGTTTTCTTCCGAAGCTCTGCAACATCAGCAATATAGCCCTCGCTGATTCTTTTTTGCACTTCGAGCCTGTCTTCGGCGTCTCTTTGGCTGGCATGAGCGTCCCTCAATTGTTTTAGGAGCACTTCTTCTTTTTGAGAATAGGAAGTAGAGGAAGTAGCAAGCTCTTGTTTCAGTTCCTCAACTTTTTCTTCAAGCTCTTCATTGTAAGAAGCGATGCTCCTCATTTCGGTATCGTGTTGTTCGAGAACCTTTTGCCATTCGGCTTTATCATTTTCCATAGTGAGCATGGCCTCTATATTTGCACGATTAACCCTTTGGAGCTCGTCAACAAGTTTTTGCCAGTTTGACATCCTCTCAATATCAAGCTTGACGGCATCGAGGTTTCGTAACATGGCAGACTTGTCAATGGGGACCAAGTCAAGGTCGAACCTTACTCCCTTCAGACACCACTGTGGAAACCGACTTTGCAAAGTGGCCGGGCCCGGTCCAACTTGGAATTTGGGCCTGCTGATTATTGTTTGAATATCTGCTTTCCCAAGAGCGGGAGAGCCAGAAGGAATGTCAAGCGAGGCGGGGGCAGTAAGCTTTTCAGGAGTTGCATAGGTGTGCTTCTCACCATGTCGGGCTCGCTTGCTCGAATCTTCAACCATATTACTTTTTCCTCGGTCATCATGGGATTTTCTTTTATGGGAATCGTCGCCTCTCTGCGAAGAATCGTGGCGCTCCTCCCTCTCTCTTCTTTCATAACGCTCCCCTTGAGTCCTCTTCTCTTGAGCCTTTCGGGCGGCTCTTTCTTCATCGGATTCTCTATAAGAGGGGAGGTAACGCCTATATTCATATTGGCTACGCCTCCCGTAGCGCTGGAAGTCATCATAGTAGGATCCGCTGCGTCCCATCGGTGGATCTAAAATAAAAAGAGCTAAATTTTAGAATTCTTCAAAGTACAAAAAGTCAGAAGCATAAAAATGCCAAAAATTCTAAGTGTGTGTAATGTGCAAACTACGCGCATCAAACTACGAACCACTCTTTAATTATGGAGTAGTTGTGGGTGTAGTAGTTAGCGTCAACTCTTGAGTTGACGGAGTCTGTTGCAGAATGGAAGTCGCTTCAACTACTGAAGAAGAAACCCCGGCAGTAATAGGATCATCTTTAAAGATCCCTTGTGAGGTGGCAAAGAGATCGCTCAATCCTTCGAAAGTATCGTCCCTGCTCTGCTTGGCAGGGCTGGTTTTCTCAACTACTTCGCCAGATTCCTGTGAACATTGGGGAGATCCCTGAGGCTCTTCCTCAATGACCGGGGCAAGTTTGTCAGATGGCCCCGCAACATCAACAGAAGTGGAGCACTTCACTTGTGAAGCTTCGGGAGCAGGTCCTTTTGGTACGGATGTGTCAGTAGAAGCTGGGGCATCCGACGCTCTAGCCGGGGAGTCTGGGATTTCATGAGGATGCGTAGAACGAGAAGTATGCAAAAGTCCTTACTGATGCAAAAATTCGTCTTTCAACAGAAATTGAATGTCTCTCTCCTCAACTGGCACGGCCTTGAGCCTCTCGAAAGTTGGCCTATGACTGGGATCCCTAGAAGGAAGGGGGAGCACTGAAAGTAAAAAAGAAGCAGAGTTAACACTTAACAATTCAGTCTCGCAAAAGTCGGATAACAAACGTAGTAACAAAGATGGATGATCTTACTTCCTTCCCTCCACACAGCATAAAACCCCGGGGGGCAACGAACAAAGAAGAACTGGGTTAGGAACCCATGAGCAGTGTTTGGAAGGCCAACAATCAATTTGCGGTTTCGGGCGCTTCTCACAACAGTAATAGAAGGATGATCTTTGGTCCGGGTAAAGAAACATAAGTAACAGATTTAATAAAAGCTTGAAAGTCGATCAAGCGTTCTCCTAAATAGCACACCCAACCCCATTAGAATGGCATAACCGTTGGGATGTAGCTGGGATGGAGCGATGGCCGGTTGACGAAAAAGATGCTGGAGAAAGTTGTTGAAAGGAGGGATGGCCCCGCTCAGGCACATTTTTCGGTTAACTGTCACAAAGCCAGGGGGTGCTATGTCAGCAGTGTTACTTCTCTCGGGAAGAATGGCATCTGATTCAGCAATGCAAACTGAGCGCACAACTGGCGAAAAACTTTGTATGATAGCGTGGTATGGGCTTTTTCGGGAGGATTGACTAGTGGAGCCGGAATAACAGTTGCCTCTCCAGCCTGAACTGTTGTATCTTCTTCCTGAGAAGTCATTCTACACAAGCAACTGGATATTCAAATGTGAAGGTGCACGTTTCCTAAAAGTGTGAAGTGTCGTGCAAAACTAATAAAAATAGCAAGTAAATATAACTGGAATTAAACTAGTCGATGATTAATCGACTACAAAATTTCAGAACTTGTTAATCTAAAGTTCAAGCATAATATTAGTGCAGGCTGGTCAGTTTCAATTGACTATTTCAGTGTTGCTTTAATATTTTACTTGAAATTGATGAAAGCACTTCGTTTACACAATTTATTTGAGTTAATTATCTGTTATTAACTAATCTGCCATTTGATGTGGGCAGTCGATGGCAGTATATTCGTCCCAATTTTCTGTAAATGTTGTATTGGACAGATTGTTAGCTCGCAAGTTAAGGTGACCTGTGAATGAATGCAATAAAGTTCAACAGTTCAAAGTCCATGCAACGGTTCAAAGTTAGGTCAGGTCATTGGTTTTCTGGCTAGCTTGCCCACGACTTAAGGATTAAGGGGCGAGTCAGTTTAAGTTGCTTCAATTTTAAATCAATGATGTTCTAAGTCGGCAGTGCTTTGGGTCAAAGGCCGCGAAACAGAGGAAGGACTCCAGTGGAAAAGTAGTGGGAAATTTCCTAAGTACTAACACGGCCACGACTCAAGATTTCAAGCTTTAACTCGACTACGACTCAAGGTTTGAGTCGTAAAGGTTGCTAAGTCGCAGAGAATACTTGGTCGCATAAGACTGTTGAATCATACTCAAAACAACGGTTCACTCTTAACCAGTTAACTTCTTCTCCTAACCCGTTAGTCTTTTCTCCTAACCCACAAGCTTTTTCCTCCTGACCCATTAATCCAGTAACTTCACAATCCCTAACTTTAATCTTATCACACCACGAAATCGTTATAAATCGCAAGTTATCCTGAATCAAATCAAATAGACTTAATTCCACCGATGATCCATGCAGTAGTATTTGCAAGGCTCAAGGATGTAAATCGTGTGCGGAGATCGATGATGGTGATCGGCGATTTGGAAAAAGAGAAAGTTGCTTACGCGGTGTGAAGTTAGAGATGGTTGGAAGTGAAATAGGGTCGAGATCGCCTTTGGAAGCTTGAAGACGTGATAATGGTAGGAATGGCTCAGGGGATAAGTAATGAGAAGAGTGAGATAGGAGGAACGACTCAAGCATTTTATATCTGCAGGCGCTGTAACTCGAATCGGCGCGCCCGGGTTATGATGAGTCAAAGCACACGACTTACGACTTAAGCGTGTGCTTCGAGGGGCAAATGTTAACCCCGTTTCGACCACGAGTTAAGGAGCTTACGAATCAAAGAGTCTACGAGTTAAAGAGCTTACGAGTTAAGGAGCTAACGACCTAACAGGTTAAGACCTAAACAACTTAGGGAATGTCACGACTCAACAGCCTTAGCTCATTGCCAACCTAAAATGAATGACGACTCAACTGATTTCCGACTTAACGACTCAAGGTACTTCACGACTCAAGGTACTTCACGACTCAAGGTACTTCATGACTCAAGGTACTTCACGACTCAGCAAGTTACCGACTCAACAATTGAGGAGTTGCACGAGTTAAAGAATTGTGCTTACGACCTACCTTGAATCGTCAGCGACTCAAGCAAGCAAACAAGGAGCTACGATCAGTAAACTCGTGCGCGACCACAGCTCACAACTTACGACTTAAGAAAGTCCACGACCTAAAGGAGTGACGACTCAAAGTACTAAAAAGAAGAGTCAACAACACTTAAGTCGCTGCTGACTTATAACTGCAGATAAGTCGTTCACGACCTAAGACTTGGAGACAAGTTCAATACCATGCTGCAATGAAATGACTCGTTGACGACTTACGACTTATAATGAGTCGTGTACGACTCATGCTAGCATAAAGGAAGTTGCATTTGGTTAACTCAGGAACGACTTAGAACTTGTATCATTCATTCAAATGGGTGCATAACTTTGAACCAAGCCATGAGCTAAACCCAGTAGGTCGGCCGCGACCTACCATGAGTCGTGTACGAGTTACGACCTAACTCCTAGAAATGTCTATAAATACGACCCTAGCTCCAACTAGAAAAGGACCTTTGGGATCATTCTCTTCGTGACATCAAGGCTCTACTATCTTCAAGACATTCTATACCCCCATCACTTCAAGCTCACGCAAGACGTTTAGACCAAACTTCGCACAAAGATTCGACATATTCAATCATGGATTCAAAGAACTCTGTGGCATTAAAGTTTTCTCTAGCTACTTGTCTTTTTGAATTGAATTGGATTGTAATTGAAAGAGATTGTAATAAGTTGTAATTCAGTCAGCAATAAAAAGGATTGAAGTGGACATAGGCTTGATCATATGCCGAACCACTATAAACTCTGTGCTCATTTACTGCATTTTCTGTTACTTAGTGTTATCTCTTGATTCCCGTATTCACGGGTGGTGCTTTCACAACTACACTTCACACACCGGGGTGTTAGCGTTCAAATTTTAGCGTTAACAGATTATTCATCAATTATAATTAATTTAAAATGAATTAAATTAATTACAATCATCTCTAATTAATTTAAAATAAATTAAATTAATTACTCATATTTAAATCCTGCTTAACATCCATTAATTAATTAACCCAGTTAATTAATTCACTTCCTAAGTATTAAGCTTGATTAAACATCTTTGATTGATCATTCACTAATTACAATAAGTAATTAGTATTAAATTAATTTCATAAATTAATTAACCTTAATCATAAGTAATTTACCTTTAATTACTCATTTATTAATTAATTATAATTAATTATATTTATCCTTAATTAATTACAATTAATTAATCACTTAATTTAACTAAATCAAACAATCCTTAATTACATCATTAATTAATGATCTCTAATATTTAAATAAATTACTTAATTAAAATTAATTACATTTAGTAATTAATCTAATTATTAATCACCTTGATTAATATTTAATTAAGTAATTAACTATTTTTAATTACTCCTTAATCAAATTAATTATCCAATAATTAATCATTAATTAATTCCTCAATTAATTACAAAAGTAATTTTTCAAATTACTTATTACATTTCAGTAATTTCCATTATTACTTCCCCAATTAATCCTGCTCCACTAATTACATTAAGTAATTACATTCTTAAAATCATCAAATGATTTATTAAATTAATTAAACTAAATTAATTAACTTAATTAAATCACATATTAAACTTAATTACATTAATTAATTACATAATTATCCTTAGATAATTATCACCAATTATGAATTAACATCATTTCATTAATTATATACTTAAGAAAATTTGAATTAGATTAATTATCAAAACTAATCTAAACCATTATTTAAAATCAAATAATTAGGTAAACCTTTAATTTTCTTTAAAGATTTTCAAAATAATCAAATTACTTATCAAATGACTCATTTAAATTCAAAATGTATTAAAACAATACATTTCTAAAAATTAAATTCAAATTCCAATTCTTTTAAAAATTTAAAGATTCAAAAATGTTTAATCATTTAAACATTAATTCAAATTAAAATAATTATAAACCTTACAACAAAATGAATGTTAAAGAATATTCATTGCCTATATATAAAGAAAGATTAAATTGATTATTTCAATTTCTAAATTTAAATTAAACACTTCATATTTTAATTCAAATACTAAAGAGAACAAATTCTTTCAAGTTTTAAAACTCACTTGAAATCAAATTTTCATTTTCAAATCTAGCTTTAAAACATTTGAATATGTTCATCATTTTTAAATTTATAAACTGTTTTGAAATTTAGAACTGGGTTTCAAGAAACTTGACACAGTTTTAACTTAATTTCAAAACACATTTAAATCTTCCTTAAACCATTTAAATTTGTTTCAAATTTTAAAAACTAACAAAACTGTTATAGCTTAATGTCTGAATTTGAAAGCAACCTAAAACTTATTTTTTAAACTCGATTTAAACTAAATTAAATCTTGTTTAAATTTAAGATTTTCATTTTTAAAAACTTTGAGTTTCAAACTACACGTGAATTCAGTTTCAACTCATACTTGAATCAAGTTGCAAAATTTAAAAAAATATGAATTTTATTCAACTACAGATTGCAAAATTTCAGGTTTTTAAAACCTGAAACTATTTTAATTCTTGATTTAAAACTAGATTTAAATCTTGTTTAAATTTAAAATTCTTATCTTTAAAAACTTTGAATTCAAAACTACATTTGAATTCAGATTCAACTTCCATTTGAATTAGATTCTATCTAAAAAAAATATGAATTCACTTAAACTAAAAACTGCAAAATTACTCTCTGACTTAAAAAAAAACTAAAACAGTTTTTAAAAAACTAAATTCCAAAACTGAATCTAAAACTTGTTTAAATTTAAAATTTTCATTTTTAAAAGCTTTGAATTTCAAACTCTATTTGAATTCAGTTTTCAACTTATACATGAATCAAACTCCTGCACTAGAATTTTGATTTCCATTCAACATTTAAAAAAAAAACAGTAAATGCTCTCTAGTTTTAACTCTTGCTTTAAACTGAATCTAAATCTTGTTTAAATTTAAGATCTTACTTTCTAAAAACTTGAATTCAAAGCTACATTTGAATTCAGTTTAAATCTTTCATTTAATTCAATTTTAAATCTTTAAAATAAGAGTTTCATTCAAGATTTTAAAAACTGTAAAATTACCGACTTAAAACCTGCAATCCAAATACCCGAGAAGCCCCTCCTAATACTTCGAGTTTCCCTACTCCTTGCTTCGAGATAATTTCACAAAAACCCGAGTTCTACTTCGGGTCAAAACCATGCACAATACAGAAGATCACCAGAATCTTGAGAACCACTGTAAGCCTGTCAGCCACTTCGATGATCCATTCCGACCATCTGAGCACCTACAATTCTGGCCATCGCACCATCTACAACCCCTCTTTCAATCTCCAAAATCTCTCCTCACTCGATACATCACAGAGATAACAAAAGGCCATCAAACCCGACCCCTCAACTTCAGGCCATAAACCTGTAAAACCCCCAATTCCCATCTCCTCTCTCTCTGATCACTAACTTTCCAATTTCACCTTATTCTTTCATCAATATTTCACCTACAGGAAGCACCACTACAACCCAGAATCATTAGATCACCATATAACCCCAAAAACTCCCATTGTTATTGCAACTAGAAATGCTCACACAAAAATTAACTAAAAATTGTGATTTCTGTTTTAAAATTCAGGATTTCCAAAATGCATTCAAATTATAAACTTGTTTTAATAATTCAAGATGTTTGAGATTCTTTTTTATTGAAAACAATAGCTGTTATTATTGTTTCCAGAGGCATCATATTTTCAATTTAATTTAATTTTGATTTATAAACATAATGTCTTACTAAACAAACATCTTTTTGTTTACACATTAATTTCCAACAGAGATCAAACCAAGTGGAAATGAATTTCCATTAAAATTTTAGCTGCAGATACCTGACATTTCACACATATGTATTTATACATATACACACAGAACATCATCTCACTACGATCAAACAAACATGCTTATTTCTATCAGTACACATGCAACAGATAATTTAAATCCACTTTTAAAATTGTGAAGTCACTCACTAAACCAAGTGGAGACAGAGAAATTTCAATCATAGCAGTTTGATTTTTGGGAAAAACAGCTTGCATATGTAACTTAGGTTCTGAAAATTTTGTCTAGCTTAGATTTTAAAGGAAGAACTGTTTTTAAAATAAAAAGGTTTACTCACATTTAAGTTAGAAGATGCAGAAACAAATTTAGCTGCAGATTCATTCCTGGATCTGTTGAAACTGCATTTGATTACAGAAATTACTTCTGGTTGATGAATGCATGCAGACCTTCCAAATTTAATTGAAGTTTGCTTTGCTTGTTGCTCAGATTTGAAGTTGAATTATGGAAGAAAGAGATTGCAGATTGGAGTTGTTGTTATCTTGTATTTTGATGAAATTGATTTGCAGATTTGAGAATTGAAGGGAATGATTGCAGATTTTAAAACATGCAATCTGTTTTGGGGTTTTGATCTTACTGAAAATTTGATTTTCTCAGGTTTCCAAATGAGAAAATGGTTTGAACAAAATGAATTTCTAAATTTTCTTATCTAAAACAATTTATTTCAAAAATAAAATTAACATGCCACTTGTTATCTTATAGTGTAGATTAATTACAAGTGTCTCTTTATTTTTTAAGAGTTTAACACATATGCATGTTAATATTTAAAACCCATTTCTAATTTATTTTAGCAAGTTACAAATGATTTATTAACATTAGCTTTTAAATAAATACATATAAGTTTCTTTATAAAACTATACACTTATATTTTAATGCTTGTTTAATTATTTTTAAAATAACATTCTTTATGAAACTAAATTTCAAAAGATTTTAAATCAAATGTTATATTTTAACAAGAATGAATTAAATCTATTCAAAGAAAAGAAATTTAAAATAAAACAAATCAAACTTTTATTATAAAACAAAATTAAACTATATTTATTTTATAAACCAAAATAAATGCTCACTTATATTTCTGTAAAAATATAAGAAAGATTATTTTTAAAACAAACTTTTGAAAAATTTACAATACTCATTTAAATTAATTTAAAACAATTTACACATTATACAATAATATATAATAATTAGAAAATATTCTTTATTTAACATAAATTAAAATTAAAACCAAATCCCTTATTTACAATGTATAAACATTTATACATTCTAAATAAAATATTTTTAAATAAGCTTAGAAAGATAAATTTATAACTTAAATATTTTTAACTTTAAAAAGAATATCATTAAACAAACTAAATAATTAAAATTTTGAAAAGAAAATTCCAGCTTGAATTAATTTATTAAATCAATATTTCACATTTTAAAATAATTATGAGAGAAATTATTAAATAATTATTGCCTAAATTTCCGGGACATCACATTCCTCCCCCCTTAAAAGAATTTCGTCCCCGAAATTTAAAAGCAATGGTAATTTAATAATCCCATACAGGTTTTAAATTTAAAAAGAGCAAACATATGCTATCAACCAAAATACTAGCAACCATAGTAATAAATTCAAACAAATAATTTTAATTACCCAGACAAAATTATGGATAAAATTCCTTAGAGTTTCCCAAGTACAAACACCGGAACACTCGCCCTACAGAATCTAAACTAGCTACACCACTCAGATCTAGAGTTCCTATATATCTAGATCCACAAATCTTAACAGAATACAGGACTACAGACAAGTCCTGATCAACTCCCAAATCTCTCAGAACTACTGATTCTAAAACCAATGGTAGACCATACACGTACTCCCTCAGAGATACGTGAAAAACCAAACAAATTCCAGCCATCCGAATTGGAAATTCAATCCTGTAGATCAAACACTCAACTCTCAAGAGAAAACATAAGATCCAATACTCATATCCACAAATCTCTCATATCGATCCTGAGCTGCCTTCAACCTTCTAGATCAATCAAATCTACCACACAAACCCTACTACAAAATCAGAAGCCTTCAGACAAACCACTCTATCTGGAAACAACAGATACAAAACAATCAAGTCTCCAGATCCAAAATAAATCTCCTGTAGAAATCCTCTGATCCAAGACAAAATTCAAATTCCCAAAGAATCGATGTTGCTTCTATTCTGGAATAGCTGCCACCATGCTTCCACTGCGCAACTCTGATTCAAAAATGTTGTTGATGAACACAAGTATAAACTTGATAAACTTATCCCGGAATATTGTTCATCAAATTCCATAGAATCTCAGTGACCTATCCGATTCAGTCACAAACACCACAGCAAAAATTCAACCAGAAACCAGATCCGATAAATCCTGCCAACTTAAACAGATCACATACTCAAAGAATCTCCTACAATGCTGGTCCATCGGTAAATCTCCAAGAATCAAGTCGATACAGAACTCAAACATCCACTAGAGATGCTTCAATCCAAACAAAGATCACTCAGAAAACTTTTGAACCATCGCAAGTCACTTTTGCGATTCCACCTAGTTCAGATCCCAAGAAATCGTTCTCACTTCAACCAACAGAACAGCTAAAACCTTTTAATCCAAAGAAGAACTAGTGGTCCACCTCTTAACTACAAACATCACTCCCAACCAAGCTCAAAACACTCTGCCAAACTGAGTCTCAAACTCAAATATAGACAGAACTCCTTCCTAAGGTTACCAAAATACCAATTCTGGCTTCTACACTCCCAACTAATCCAAACTCAAGAGAATCCACTCACACGAGTGCAATCCAGCTTACAATCCAAAAATAAACTCCGAATCTTGAAAAGATTTCCTTCAGAGATTGGTGAAATCCTTCACACCAAACTGCCAAACTACTCAAGATGCCCAAAACTACCCTAGCAGATCACTTCAAATCTCAAACACTCGAACTCTAACCATTGGTAGTTGTGTTACACACACCACTACCCTATCTACCTTTATTACTTATTGGAAAACCCGAACAGGTAACCCAATCTAATAGGTAGAAATATATATATATATATATATATATATATATATATATATATATATATATATATATATATATATATATATATATATTCAAAATTACAAATACGCTCTCTCAAGAAGGACACTACTACAGAGCCTAGGTATTCGCTCAACCTAATGCTCTGATACCACGTTGTAACGACCCAACTTCCACACTCCAGGAAGTCGCATCGCTAAGAAGAAAGAAAGGGATAGAAAAGAGAAAAGAAAGGAAAGAAAGAACAGACAACATCAGAATCTCACAGCGGAATCGAATAAATTATAATATATCACATAATACTTTAAATAATATCATATACATCAGAGTAATACAGCTAATACAACACAAACTAGACAGTTATAAACATCTGTCTAGCAATTACAATCCAAGTATATCAGAGAAACAGATACAACTCAAACACAGCGGAACCACTAAATATATCTACACGCTGAAGCCTCCTGCTCCATTATCTCCTCTAGAACTCGTCAAAGAAATCCTGAAACACTTGACTACTCATATATAATATGAGTACCCAAGAGTTTAATAAAACAGAAAATAAACACTCAGGTCAGACAGGGGCCTGGTGTGAGTAAACGGGGTTAAAAGTTGCTTAACTTTAGAAAAACCTTTGAAAACAAAAGGTGTCACGTAAGACTTCCCACACATAAACATGGAAAAGTTTTTACCTTACGCTAACCAAAACATTTGATAGGAAATCCAGTGATATTATAATAGTGTCTAGGGTTTTCAAGTAAATAAGAAATAGCTGAAATTGTTACATGATTAACTTCCAGCTACTAGCCACAAAAGAGGGTAATACAAACAAAACCGTAGGGTCTCGTAGGGAAAATGGGTTTCCATCAATGGCAGGGCTACTGGGGTACCGCCCGTCACAGTACGTGGCCTAGATCACCGTACCGAGGATTACTCCCTTCATCCCCTGCAACACAAAGCCGGACCCATTCCTTACTGAACAGTTCCGAACAAGACCACCCCGTAGATTGGTCGTCACCAACTACCACACAGCCGAAATATAAAGGGACCTCTAGACAAGGGTAAATCTTGCTCTCAAGTGGGGGCTACCCACGAAGCTTTGCTGCACCTCCCCTGTTTAAGCCATTCCCGGTTGATGAGGCTTGAGGCTACGATTACCTTTATAGGACATAACAAACTTAGAATGCTTATCGTCCGCCTGACGATGTGCTGAAAGCATTCAATCCATACGAGTTCGTTCCGGGTTCGAACGAAACCGAAGGCATTATCTCGTTACACTCGTATTGGAATCACCCTCAGAGTTAACGACGATAACCCTTGCACTCTAAATCTCCATCTCGAATCTATAAGTACTATTCCGTCAAACTCATTACGGAATCATCCACAGAGTTATACTGACGTATAGCCCTTACATCTCGAGTCTTCACTTGCTCCACTTGGATTAACGACCTAACGTTTAATTGGAATCATGTGGTTTTCGGATATCCAAAGATGGAAACCTGATCCCGGTCTCACCGAAACCAAACGCCATTTTAATGTCCAAGTTGTACTTAAGGGTTTAAACAATTTACTCATTTCATTAATATCTATTTCACTCAGATAGATAAACTACATCTCACAGTAGATAATCACATTCATATCATAACAGATAATCTGTATTATCCATAAACAGATAATCATCACAACCAAATAATCCATCACAAACCATCATACTTAAACCAATCATCCATATCATACAAATACAACTAATCTCATTACTGAGATCACAACCATTCAACTAATAATATCCAGAAGCAATGATTTATTCATCAATTATAATTAATTTAAAATGAATTAAATTAATTACAATCATCTCTAATTAATTTAAAATAAATTAAATTAATTACTCATATTTAAATCCTGCTTAACATCCAATAATTAATTAACCCAGTTAATTAATTCACTTCCTAAGTATTAAGCTTGATTAAACATCTTTGATTGATCATTCACTAATTACAATAAGTAATTAGTATTAAATTAATTTCATAAATTAATTAACCTTAATCATAAATAATTAACCTTTAATTACTCATTTATTAATTAATTATAATTAATTATATTTATCCTTAATTAATTACAATTAATTAATCACTTAATTTAACTAAATCAAACAATCCTTAATTACATCATTAATTAATGATCTCTAATATTTAAATAAATTACTTAATTAAAATTAATTACATTTAGTAATTAATCTAATTATTAATCACCTTGATTAATATTTAATTAAGTAATTAACTATTTTTAATTACTCCTTAATCAAATTAATTATCCAATAATTAATCATTAATTAATTCCTCAATTAATTACAAAAGTAATTATTCAATTACTTATTACATTTCAGTAATTTCCATTATTACTTCCCCAAGTAATCCTGCTCCACTAATTACATTAAGTAATTACATTCTTAAAATCATCAAATGATTTATTAAATTAATTAAACTAAATTAATTAACTTAATTAAATCACATATTAAAAATAATTACATTAATTAATTACTTAATTATCCTTAGATAATTATCACCAATTATTAATTAACATCATTTCATTAATTATATACTTAAGAAAATTTGAATTAGATTAATTATCAAAACTAATCTAAACCATTATTTAAAATCAAATATGTAACGACCCGTATTTTTACAGATCGAAAGATCGTAAAACTATCTACATTAGGTCGTTGATGTTGTTAAACCGTTTAGAGTATTTGTCGACCAAAGCTTAAGTTGTTCGGAGTGATGTCGTGTTGTAGTTTGAATAGTGGAACGACTTATGGGAGTCAACGACTTAATGCTTAAGTCATGTGAATGTTGGCTCGAGTAGAATTTGGTCCGTGTTGTTGTTTAGGTCGTGTGAAAGATAGGTTGGGTGGAGCGACTTATAGAAGCGACCTATAGTATAGAACGGCTTATAGGTTTGGACGACCTAAGGGGTTAGGTCATATGTTAGTTAGGCCGGTGGAGTTTTGGAGCGACCTAAGGTAGTGGAGTGACTTAAGGATTTGACCGACCTATAGATGTTAGCGACTTAGTGGAGTAAGCGACCTAAGAGGTTGAAGCGAGTTAGCGACCTAGTGGTGAGTGCCGGGTTATATTTAGGTCGTGAGACGACCTAAGGTTGCATGCGACTTAGGGTTAGGTCGTAAGTCGCTGGGTCGTATGCGACCTATTGTGGTTTACCTTGTGTAGTTAGGTCGCTGTAGTGGGTAGGTCGGCATCTCAGTTAGGTCGTAAGTCGCGTAGTTGCGTTGAGTGTTAGGTCGCGTGCATCTATTAGGTCGCGCCATTTGTTTAGTCGTAAGCCGGGTAAGTGTTGAGTCGTTAGGTCGGCTAAGTGTTAGGTCGCGACCATAGTTGCATAGGCTAAGTCGCTAGGTCGTGGGTGCTTTTAGGTCGTAGGTCGTGGGAAACAATAGGTCGTAGGTCGTGACATTTTAGGTCATGGACGATTCATGGGGGCGGCGACCTAAGGATTTCCAACCTATAAATAGAGGGCTTTGGTTCACTTTTTGGCACCGGATTTTGAAGCGACGAAGTGCTGCCATTTTAAGAGCTCGACTACTACACTTCTTCACTTCTTTTCTCCACTCTAATCTAGTGATTCCTTCCATCTAAATTGAAGATCAAATCGAAGATGCAAGAGCCAAAGTTGAAGATCTCCATCCATCGAAGAGAGATTTCATCGTTTGAAGCGGAGCTTTAACGGATCAAGCTTGATTCTTTGCTGTCCAGATCTGGAGTTGGTTGTTTTTGAGGTGTTTAGGTGATTCGGTGAGTGGTGGTTATCTCTCACATGGACCCAAAGGAGTATATTGGATCGGTGGTTTGTTTATGGGTTAAAGAGAGTGATTTCGTGCATTTTTCTCAAGTCTGCATGTAGATCTATTGTTCATGATGATTTGATATCTATTTTACTACATGTTCACTGATGCAAGTTCATACATCAAGTTGTAGAGATATTGTTCATGCTTGTTAGAATGCATGTTAGATTTGGAACCTTTATTTACGAAATTTCCATTTTTGTATAATTGCTTACTAGATCTTGTTTGAATGTTTGATTGTTTGGATTAATGATTGATTTGATTGATAGATTGTTGTAAATTAGCTAATAGTTGATTTGGACAAGTTGGTCGAAGATGATTCAAAAGCTAAGTGGAAAGGCTCTTGAATAAGGAAAGCTGCTTGTGGCATATGAACCGGATGTTGAAGCTCATATGGATAGATTTGATGATGATGTTGAGATGGGACTTTGCCATGATGCGATGAGGCAAACCATGATGTTGAGATGGGACTTTGCTATGATGCGATGAAGCAAAGCATGATGTGAGAAAGCCTTGGTTTAATCCAGACGAGATCATCCCAAGCATGTTGATAACCCGGTGATGTGGTCCGGGTTTGTGGATAATGGTTAGCTTGAGAGGCGCTTGAGCTAGTATGGGAATAGTCGTCGAGGAGGATGACTAGAAGGCTGAGATTTCATCGTTGTTGAAGGTTCTAGCATGCTCAAAGCAAGAGTACGTTGGGACGGGTCACGATGACGTTCCAAGCACGGGTCACGATGACGTGCTAGTACTCTGGGCAGATGCGATAGTCCTAGGCATAGGTCACGACGACGTGCGGAGCTATGTCTAGAACCGGGGTTACCATTAGCCCTTGGCAGGCGGTCATTCAACTAACGAGGAAATCAAGGCAATGATAACAGTGATAGCCAGAATCATGGATGTTTGGATGTTTGGTTGTATCGTTGCTTGGGTCAAGAGCGATGTTTTCAGGGTGCTTATCTGATCTTCGTTTAGGCCTTGGGGGTTTGTACTTGGAAAACATCGACCTTGACTCGAGTGATAATTACTTTTCTTTGAATGTCTGAATTGCTATGTTTGCTTCTGCTTAGTGTGTCTGGGGGCTATCACTGTAGAAAGAGGTGGAGTGGGATGGTTGGGTTCCTATTCCTTTTACCCTTTATGCTCTTTTGGTATGTTTGATAGTTGATTTACTGCTCACTAAGACTTTTGTCTGACTCAAGGTTTTATGTTTAACTCTTATTACCTTGGGATGTTTATCCATGTTGGGATGGGCAGACTAGGTAGCAGGTGACAGGTGCTGTTCTTAGTGGTCAACGCTGTTGATGACGAAGACGAGCTGGAGGCTTTTGCATATTGTTTTCTTACTATATGTACTGGGTGTTCCGCTGTTTGTATATTCTCTGAGTGATATGTAGTGAGGCTTGATGTATTGACTTTGCTGATTGTTGTATCAAGCTATTAGAGTTTATATGATGAGATTCTGTTATATGGAGCTTCACTATGTATATTTTCTATTGTATTTTGTCCATGCGCTGTGAGTAATACGATAGAGTTTTCTGTTTTATCTTACCCTGACTATCGTCCACGGCTGCCTGGCACACCTTTCAGCGCACCATTTCCCCATTTTAGTGCGGCAGTCATGGGCGGTTGTCACATTTGGTATCAGAGCATTGGTTAATCGATTTTAGCCAACGCTCGCTGACGTGACTATGTATGAGAGACGTAATTGTATTTTGATGGATGATTACTATATATAATATAGTAGCTTAGAAGGATTTGAACTCCTTATGTAGTTGTTTCTCAAGGTGTTCTAATTATTCCTTTTTATAGATATTAAGGATGAGTCGAAGAGGGAGACCAGCTGCTAGGGAAGGCCATGCTGTTGGGGGGGCTGCTGATTATGCTTCTATGTTCGAGGTTATGATGACTTCGATCATGAGAAGGATGCCAGTTCCAGGGCCATCGGTAGATGTTGGGGTTCAGGTTCAAACTCCAAAACCAGTGGATTTTGCTAAGTTGTGCAAAGACTATACTGCTCTTGGAGGAAAGGTTTTCTTGGGAACAGAATCAACCATAGAAGTTCAGAGATGGATAGATGCTTGTAAAAGAATTTTTGGTGATTTGGGAATTGAGGATGCAACTAAGAGGAAGCTTGCATCAAGACAACTTCAGGGAAGAGCTTCTGATTGGTGGAACTCAATCACCATTGACACTCCAGAGGAAGAGATCACTTGGGAGCAATTCCAAGCTAGATTTGAAGCTAAGTTCATTTCTACAGCTCAGAAATCTATTTTGTTTAAGAAGTTTGTGGAACTCAAGCAAGGTGGAAGACCAGTTCTTGAGTATATTTCTGAGTTTGAAGCCTTGTCCAAGTATGCTCGGTCGTATATTGAATCCCCTTATCAGAAGAATGAGAAATTTGTGACAGGCTTGGACACTTATCTTGGGAGACAGTTGGTGGATCATTTGGATGATCCATTTGAGAAGCTTGTGGAGAAAGCTCTCAGGCATGAGAATTTGTTTCCTAAGGAAGGATCTATTTTTGCTGTGACCAAGGAGGAGTCTAAACCACAGCAGGTTGGCAACAAGAAGAGGAAGCAGCAGCAGCAGAAGGGTAAGGATGGCCAGAAGAAGCCGAAGGGCGAAGTGATCTGCTACAATTGTCGGCAGAAGGGTCATCTCTCCAGAGATTGCAAGAATCCGAAGGTGCCGGTGAAGTGCCACAACTGTGATAAGCTGGGGCATATTAAGAGGAATTGTCCGAAACCGAGGAAGGATAAGCAGATTGTGCAAGCTTATGCTTTGGGGGCTGTGCCATCGTCTTTGGAAGCTCCTACTACTGAAGAGAAAGGAAAGAGTGTGGTGGTTCAAGGTACTCTTTCCATTTGTGGTGTTCTGGTTAGAGTGTTATTTGATACTGGAGCATCACATTCTTTTGTTTGTAATGAACTTGTAGGCCGGTTGGGTTTGGAACCGGATACTGTTGATAGACCATTGGTTGTGACTAATCCAGTTGGGGGTTTGTCTTGTTTGTGTATGGCATGCCGTGGTCTAGTTGTATCGAGTCATGATTGCTCTTTTGTTTGTGATTGTTTTGTTCTGAACTTTGCGGGGTTCGGAATTATTTTGGGTATGGACTGGCTCAGGAAATATGCGGCAAAGGTTGATTGTGAGAGGCTTGAGGTGACAGTCGAGAATGTGGAGGGGCGAAAGGTTGTGATACGATGTAAGCATGGGGAAGGCGTCTTCATGAGCTTCATGTATTCGATGGTTGTTCCACGGGATGGACTGTCATCGGTGCCTGTTGTGAATGGATTTGAGGATGTCTTTGACGAGGTCAAAGGATTACCGCCGCATAGGGAGATCGAGTTTCGTGTCGATCTAGTTGAAGGAGCCAGACCTGTTGTGATGCCGCTTAGGCGGATGGCGCCTAGGGAACAACAAGAGTTGAAGGTGCAAGTTGATAACCTTTTACAGAAAGGATTCATTCAGCGTAGTGTGTCCGAATGGGGTGCACCAGTTGTGTTTGCAACTAAAGCGGATGGATCGTTGAGGTTGTGTGTGGATTATCGTGAGCTGAATAAATTGACTAAGAAGAACAAGTATCCATTGCCGAGAATAGATGACTTGTTTGATCAGCTTCACGATGCTAAGGTGTTTTCTCAGATGGATTTGGCAACGGGATTTCACCAGTTGAAAGTGGCTAAGGATAGTGTGTCGAAGACTGCTTTTAGGACACCGTCTGGTTTCTATGAGTGGCTGGTAATGCCGTTTGGATTGACCAATGCACCAGCATATTTTGTGGATCTTATGAATAGAGTGTTCACAGATCAGTTGAACAAGTTCGTACTTGTGTTCGTGGATGATATTCTGATTTATTCCAGAACTGAGGAAGAGCACAAGACGCACTTGCATATTGTTTTGGAGATCTTGCGGAAACATCAGCTGAAGGCTAAGTTTTCGAAGTGTCACTTCTGGAAGAGTGAAGTGAGGTTCTTAGGCCATGTTATCTCTGGAAATGGAATAGCGGTTGATCCCGCCAAGGTGGCAGTGATCCAGGATTGGGTTAGACCTAAGAATGCATCTGATGTGAGAAGTTTTCTTGGATTAGCAGGATGTTATCATCGGTTTATCAAAGACTTTTCCGAGATAGCTGCACCATTAACAGGATTGACGAAAAAGAACCAAGTGTTCAGATGGGATGATAAGTGTGAGCAAGCTTTCGGAATCCTGAAAGGGCGACTGACAAGTGCTCCTGTTTTGACTATTCCAAGTGGAAATGATGAGATGGTGGTTTACACTGATGCATGTGGCACTGGACTTGGGGCAGTGCTAATGCAGAAGGATAAAGTTGTTGCATATGCAAGTCGACAACTGAAGCCGCATGAAAGGAATTATCCGACTCATGATTTGGAGTTAGCGGCGATTGTTTTTGCTCTGAAGATGTGGAGACATTACCTATTGGGAGTTCGTTTTGAGTTGTTTACAGATCATAAGTCATTGATGTATCTGTTCTCTCAAAAGGATTTGAATCTGCGGCAGCAACGATGGCTAGAGTTTTTAGCATCATATGATTTTGGTATAGCCTATACTCCGGGAAAAGGTAACGCAATGGCTGATGCGTTAATTCGAAGACATGCAGGATTGGGAGTCATGTTTTCGGAATGGAAGAGTCTCGAGTATTTGGCTGGATTTGATTTCAGGCCTAGATGTGAATTGGAACCTGAGATGTTGGCAAACTTATCGATAAGACCTACTCTGGTGGAAAGAATTGGCGAGAGCCAAAAGCAAGACGATAAGCTTGTCAAGATTATCCGCGATTTGGGATCTGGATTGAATCCAGAAAAGGATAAGGGATTTGAAGTCGATCGAGAGGGTTGGCTTCGGAAACAAGGACGACTGGTTGTTCCCGATATAGATGAATTGAGAGATGAAGTTCTGAAGGAAAGTCATCACTCGAAATTGACAATTCATCCAGGTGGAAATAAGATGTATCGGGACATGAAGAGAACCTATTACTGGGAAGGCATGAAGAAGGATGTTGGAAATTTTATTTCCAAATGTATGAACTGCCAGTTGGTAAAAGCTGAACAAAAGAAGCCAAGTGGATTGCTTCAGCCATTGGAGGTTCCTACATGGAAGTGGGAGCAAATATCGATGGATTTTATCGATGGCCTACCTAGAACCAGGGCAGGGAATGAAGGGATTTGGGTCATTGTAGATCGTTTGACTAAGAGTGCAAGATTCATTCCTGTTCGGTCAACTAGGACTGCATCGAAGTTGGCTGAGTTGTATGTTAAGTGGATAGTTCGATTCCATGGTATTCCGAAGAGTACAGTGAGCGATCGAGACCCATTGTTCATAGTGGATTTTGGAAGTGCTTCCAGGAAGTTTTGGGAACCAAGTTGTGTTTGAGTACAGCTTATCACCCTCAAACAGATGGTCAGACCGAGAGAGTCAACAGAGTTTTGGAAGGTCTCCTGAGGGCATGTGTTTTGGATTTCGGAGGATCATGGGAAGATCGCCTTCATTTGGTGGACTTTACGTATAATAACAGTTACCAGTCAAGTATTGGTATGGCACCATATGAGGCATTGTATGGAAGACCATGTAACTCTCCGACATGTTGGTTGGAAACTGGAGAAAAGTTGATACTTGGGCCAGAAATGATTCGACAGACTTCGAATTGTATAGAGATCATTCGACAACGAATGAAGGCAGCCCAGGACCGTCAGAAAAGTTACGCCGATAATTGTCGCAAGGATTTGGAATTCGACGTAGGTGATATGGTTTTTGTGAAGATTTCTCCTCTGAAGAATGTCATTCGATTCGGGAAGAAAGGAAAGTTGACTCCAAGATTTGTTGGACCATTCCCGATCTTAGAGCGAATTGGAAAGCTCGCCTACAAATTGGAGTTACCAGAAAAGATGTCGGGTGTGCACAATGTTTTTCATGTATCATATCTACGGAAGTATGTGCACGACGCGAATACAGTGGTTTCTGCTGATAGCTGTGAAGATTTAGAGGTTGATCTAGTTGTTATGAGACCTCGTAAGCCGCTTCGTGTTGTGGAAACCGACACGAAACAGCTTAGGAGGAAGACGATTACGTTGCTCAAGATACAATGGAGTGATGATGTTAACGACTGTACGTGGGAGGAGGAAGAGAGTATGAAGGCAGCTCATCCTGAACACTTCGAGGTATGGCCCTAAGGTGTCGTGACATCTCATGAATTTGTAACTTGTTCTAGTCTCAGAATACTGCATGCTAGGCTAGAAATTGGATGCATGGTTTGTTGATTACTATGGATGGTAGGCATGCAGAATAGTTTTGATTGCTCTTGTTTGTTTGGAATTTCGGGGGCGAAATTCCTAAGGGGGAGAGAATGTAACGACCTATATTTTTACGGATCGAAAGATCGTAAAACTATCTACATTAGGTCGTTGATGTTGTTAAACCGTTTAGAGTATTTGTCGACCAAAGCTTAAGTTGTTCGGAGTGATGTCGTGTTGTAGTTTGAATAGTGGAACGACTTATGGGAGTCAACGACTTAGTGCTTAAGTCATGTGGATGTTGGCTCGAGTAGAATTTGGTCCGTGTTGTTGTTTAGGTCGTGTGAAAGATAGGTCGGGTGGAGCGACTTATAGAAGTGACCTATAGTATAGAACGGCTTATAGGTTCGGACGACCTAAGGGGTTAGGTCATAAGTTAGTTAGGCCGGTGGAGTTTTGGAGCGACCTAAGGTAGTGGAGTGACTTAAGGATTTGACCGACCTATAGATGTTAGCGACTTAGTGGAGTAAGCGACCTAAGAGGTTGAAGCGAGTTAGCGACCTAGTGGTGAGTGCCGGGTTATAGTTAGGTCGTGAGACGACCTAAGGTTGCATGCGACTTAGGGTTAGGTCGTAAGTCGCTGGGTCGTATGCGACCTATTGTGGTTTACCTTGTGTAGTTAGGTCGCTGTAGTGGTTAGGTCGGCATCTCAGTTAGGTCGTAAGTCGCGCAGTTGCGTTGAGTGTTAGGTCGCGTGCATCTGTTAGGTCGCGGCATTTGTTAAGTCGTAAGCCGGGTAAGTGTTGAGTCATTAGGTCGGCTAAGTGTTAGGTCGCGACCATAGTTGCATAGGCTAAGTCGCTAGGTCGTGGGTGCTTTTAGGTCGTAGGTCGTGGGAAATGATAGGTCCTAGGTCGTGACATTTTAGGTCGTGGACGATTCATGAGGGCGGCGACCTAAGGATTTCCAGCCTATAAATAGAGGGCTTTGGTTCACTTTTTGGCACCGGATTTTGAAGCGACGAAGTGCTGCCATTTTAAGAGCTCGACTACTACACTTCTTCACTTCTTTTCTCCACTCTAATCTAGTGATTCCTTCCATCTAAATTGAAGATCAAATCGAAGATGAAAGAGCCAAAGTTGAAGATCTCCATCCATCGAAGAGAGATTTCATCGTTTGAAGCGGAGCTTTAACGGATCAAGCTTGATTCTTTGCTGTCCAGATCTGGAGTTGGTTGTTTTTGAGGTGTTTAGGTGATTCGGTGAGTGGTGGTTATCTCTCACACGGACCCAAAGGAGTATATTGGATCGGTGGTTTGTTTATGGGTTAAAGAGAGTGATTTCGTGCATTTTTCTCAAGTCTGCATGTAGATCTATTGTTCACGATGATTTGATATCTATTTTACTACATGTTCACTGATGCAAGTTCATTCATCAAGTTGTAGAGATATTGTTCATGCTTGTTAGAATGCATGTTAGATTTGGACCCTTTATTTACGAAATTTCCATTTTTGTATAATTGCTTACTAGATCTTGTTTGAATGTTTGATTGTTTGGATTAATGATTGATTTGATTGATAGATTGTTATAAATTAGCTAATAGTTGATTTGGACAAGTTGGTCGAAGATGATTCAAAAGCTAAGTGGAAAGGCTCTTGAATAAGGAAAGCTGCTTGTGGCATATGAAGCGGATGTTGAAGCTCATATGGATAGATTTGATGATGATGTTGAGATGGGACTTTGCCATGATGGATGAGGCAAACCATGATGTTGAGATGGGACTTTGCTATGATGCGATGAAGCAAAGCATGATGTGAGAAAGCCTTGGTTTAATCCAGACGGGATCATCCCAAGCATGTTGATAACTCGGTGATGTGGTCCGGGTTTGTGGATAATGGTTAGCTTGAGAGGCGCTTGAGCTAGTATGGGAATAGTCGTCGAGGAGGATGACTAGAAGGCTGAGATTTCATCGTTGTTGAAGGTTCTAGCATGCTCAAAGCAAGAGTACGTTGGGACGGGTCACGATGACGCTCCAAGCACGGGTCACGATGACGTGCTAGTACTCTGGGCAGATGCGATAGTCCTAGGCACGGGTCACGACGACGTGCGGAGCTATGTCTAGAACCGGGGTTACCATTAGCCCTTGGCAGGCGGTCATTCAACTAACGGGGAAATCAAGGGAATGATAACAGTGATAGCTAGAGTCATGGATGTTTGGATGTTTGGTTGTATCGTCGCTTGGGTCAAGAGCGATGTTTTCAGGGTGCTTATCTGATCTTGGTTTAGGCCTTAGGGGTTTGTACTTGGAAAAAGTCGACCTTGACTCGAGTGATAATTACTTTGCTTTGAATGTCTGAATTGCTATGTTTGCTTCTGCTTAGTGTGTCTGGGGGCTATCACTGTAGAAAGAGGTGGAGTGGGATGGTTGGGTTCCTATTCCTTTTACCCTTTATGCTCTTTTGGTATGTTTGATAGTTGATTTACTGCTCACTAAGACTTTTGTCTGACTCAAGGTTTTATGTTTAACTCTTATTACCTTGGGCTGTTCATCCATGTTGGGATGGGCAGACTAGGTAGCAGGTGACAGGTGCTGTTCTTAGTGGTCAACGCTGTTGATGACGAAGACGAGCTGGAGGCTTTTGCATATTGTTTTCTTACTATATGTACTGGGTGTTCCGCTGTTTGTATATTCTCTGAGTGATATGTAGTGAGGCTTGATGTATTGACTTTGCTGATTGTTGTATCAAGCTATTAGAGTTTATATGATGAGATTCTGTTATATGGAGCTTCACTATGTATATTTTCTATTGTATTTTGTCCATGCGCTGTGAGTAATATGATAGAGTTTTCTGTTTTATCTTACCCTGACTATCGTCCATGGCTGCCTGGCACACCTTTCAGCGCACCATTTCCCCGTTTTAGTGCGGGAGTCATGGGCGGTCATCACAAAATAATTAAGTAAACCCTTAATTTTCTTTAAAGATTTTAAAAATAATCAAATTACTTATCAAATGACTCATTTAAATTCAAAATGTATTAAAACAATACATTTCTAAAAATTAAATTCAAATTCCAATTCTTTTAAAAATTTAAAGATTCAAAAATGTTTAATCATTTAAACATTAATTCAAATTAAAATAATTATAAACCTTACAACAAAATGAATGTTAAAGAATATTCATTACCTAAATATAAAAAAAGATTTAAATTGATTATTTCAATTTCCAAATTTAAATTAAACACTTCATATTTTAATTCAAATACTAAAGAAAACAAATTCTTTCAAGTTTTAAAACTCACATGAAATCAAATTTTCATTTTCAAATCTATCTTTAAAACATTTGAATATGTTCATCATTTTTAAATTTATAAACTGTTTTGAAATTTAAAACTAGGTTTCAAGAAACTTGAAACAGTTTTAACTTAATTTCAAAACACATTTAAATCTTCCTTAAACCATTTAAATCTGTTTCAAATTTTAAAAACTAACAAAACTGTTTTAGCTTAATGTCTGAATTTGAAAGCAACCTGAAACTTATTTTTTAAACTCGATTTAAACTAAATTAAATCTTGTTTAAATTTAAGATTTTCATTTTTAAAAACTTTGAGTTTCAAACTACACTCGAATTCAGTTTCAACTCATACTTGAATCAAGTTGCGAAATTTAAAAAAATATGAATTTTTTTCAACTACAGATTGCAAAATTTCAGGTTTTTAAAACCTGAAACTATTTTAATTCTTGATTTAAAACTAGATTTAAATCTTGTTTAAATTTAAGATTCTTATCTTTAAAAACTTTGAATTCAAAACTACATTTGAATTCAGATTCAACTTCCATTTGAATCAGATTCTATCTAAAAAAAATATGAATTCACTTAAACTAAAAACTGCAAAATTACTCTCTGACTTAAAAAAAAACTGAAACGGTTTTTAAACTAAATTCCAAAACTGAATCTAAAACTTGTTTAAATTTAAAATTTTCATTTTTAAAAGCTTTGAATTTCAAACTATATTTGAATTTAGTTTTCAACTTATACATGAATCAAACTCCTGCACTAGAATTTTGATTTCCATTCAACATTTAAAAAAAAAAACAGTAAATGCTCTCTGGTTTTAACTCTTGCTTTAAACTGAATCTAAATCTTGTTTAAATTTAAGATCTTACTTTTTAAAAACTTGAATTCAAAGCTACATTTGAATTCAGTTTAAATCTTACATTTGATTCAATTTTAAATCTTTAAAATAAGAGTTTCATTCAAGATTTTAAAAACTGTAAAATTACAGACTTAAAACCTGCAATCCAAATACCCGAGAAGCCCCTCCTAATACTTCGAGTTTCCCTACTCCTTGCTTCGAGATAATTTCACAAAAACCCGAGTTCTACTTCGGGTCAAAACCCTGCACAATACAGAAGATCACCAGAATCTTAAGAACCACTGTAAGCCTGTCAACCACTTCGATGATCCATTCCGACCATCTGAGTACCTACAATTCCGGCCATCGCACCATCTACAACCCCTCTTTCAATCTCCAAAATCTCTCCTCACTCGATACAACACAGAGATAACAAAAGGCCATCAAACCCGACCCCTCAACCTCAGGCCATAAACCTGTAAAACCCCCAATTCCCATCTCCTCTCTCTCTGATCACTAACTTTCCAATTTCACCTTATTCTTTCATCAATATTTCACCTACAGGAAGCACCACTACAACCCAGAATCACTATATCACCATATAACCCCAAAAACTCCCATTGTTATTGCAACCAGAAATGCTCACACAAAAATTAACTAAAAATTGTGATTTCTGTTTTAAAATTCAAGATTTCTAAAGTGCATTCAAATTATAAACTTGTTTTAATAATTCAAGATGTTTGAGATTCTTGTTTATTGAAAACAATAGCTGTTACTATTGTTTCCAGAGGCATCATATTTTCAATTTAATTTCATTTTGATTTATAAACATAATGTCTTACTAAACAAACATCTTTTTGTTTACACATTAATTTCCAACAGAGATCAAACCAAGTGGAAATGAATTTCCATTAAAATTTTAGCTGCAGATACCTGACATTTCACACATATGTATTTATACATATACATACAGAACATCATCTCACTACGATCAAACAAACATGCTTATTTCTATCAGTACACATGCAACAGATAATTTAAATCCACTTTTAAAATTGTGAAGTCACTCACTAAACCAAATGGAGACAGAGAAATTTCAATCATAGCAGTTTGATTTTTGGGAAAAACAGCTTGCATATGTAACTTAGGTTCTGAAAATTTTGTCTAGCTTAGATTTAAAAGGAAGAACTATTTTTAAAATAAAAAGGTTTACTGACATTTAAGTTAGAAGATGCAGAAACAAATTTAGCTGCAGATTCATTCCTGGATCTGTTGAAACTGCATTTGATAACAGAAATTACTTCTGGTTGATGAATGCATGCAGACCTTCCAAATTGAATTGAAGTTTGCTTTGCTTGTTGCTCAGATTTGAAGTTGAATTATGGAAGAAAGAGATTGCAGATTGGAGTTGTTGTTATCTTATATTTTGATGAAATTGATTTGCAGATTTGAGAATTGAAGAGAAAGATTGTAGATTTTAAAACATGCAATCTGTTTTGGGGTTTTGATCTTACTAAAAATTTGATTTTCTCAGGTTTCCAAATGAGAAAATGGTTTGAACAAAATGAATTTCTAAATTTTCTTATCTAAAACAATTTATTTCAAAAATAAAATTAACATGCCACTTGTTATCTTATAGTGTAGATTAATTACAAGTATCTCTTTATGTTTTAAGAGTTTAACACATATGCATGTTAATATTTAAAAGCCATTTCTAATTTATTTTAGCAAGTTACAAATGATTTATTAACATTAGTTTTAAATAAATACATATAAGTTTCTTTATAAAATTATACACTTATATTTTAATGCTTGTTTAATTATTTTTAAAATAACATTCTATATGAAACTAAATTTCAAAAGATTTTAAATCAAATGTTATATTTTAACAAGAATGAATTAAATCTATTCAAAGAAAAGCAATTTAAAATAAAACAAATCAAACTTTTATTATAAAACAAAATTAAACTATATTTATTTTATAAACCAAAATAAATGCTCACTTACATTTCTATAAAAATATAAAAAAGATTTTTTTAAAACAAACTTTTGAAAAATTTGCGATACTCATTTAAATTAATTTAAAACAATTTACACATTATACATTAATATATAATAATTAGAAAATATTCTTTATTTAACATAAATTAAAATTAAAACCAAATCCCTTATTTACAATGTATAAACATTTATACATTCTAAATAAAATATTTTTAAATAAGCTTAGAAAGATAAATTTATAACTTAAATATTTTTAACTTTAAAAAGAATATCATTAAACAAACTAAATAATTAAAATTTTCAAAAGAAAATTCCAGCTAGAATTAATTTATTAAATCAATATTTCACATTTGAAAATAATTATCAGAGAAATTATTAAATAATTATTGCCTAAATTTCCGGGACATCACAGTAAAGAGAATTGATTTTGATTTCAGAAGATAAATTTGAAATGCTCGACAAAAAGGTATGTATTTAAATTTGGTATGAACTTTGATTGGGTTTTTGGATCGAGCCACTTGGCTTTTTGCTTTCTTTTGAATTTGGGAGGCCGTAGAGCCATTTTGTAGTTGTACCGAGCTAGTCGCGCAAAGGAGACGCTGGCGAAATTTTTTGGAAATTTAGGGAGTTAGAAAATTTTGAGAAAATTTTGATAATACAGGATTTGGTTTTAAATTGAAACTTGAACAGTTAATCAAATAGTATAGTTTGAAACTATGGGAGAGTTGAGAAGTTAATAAGGATGATAATGAGTCTTTTATAAAAAGATAGCTGGTTAGATGTTGAACTGTTTGGTTTTAGGGAAAATAATAAACAGGTATTAGATCATTCTTCCTAATTAGTAATTTCGGTGACGAAATTCTTCTAAGGGAGGAGGAATGTGACAACCCGGAATTTTTAAGCAATTTAAATCGGAATATTTAATCGATTTTAAATATTCAATAGTATAATTTTAACGAATTACGGATATCACAAATTATTTGATAATTGAATAATTAAATTAAATAAGTGAAGTTGGGAAAATTGTTGAATTTGGAGTTTTAAGCCTATTAAAAATATATTTGAAGGCTTGTAAAATTTATATTGATAACACTGAAGATAGTAAAGGTGATGGAATTAAATTTGGAGGTGTTTTGTTGAGTTTTGAAATTTACTATCGTTTAAATTGAATTTAAAAATAGCTTCCGAGGCGTAGTCTCGGAATTCGACGAAACCAGTTCTATTGGGTCCGTAATATTGAATTATTATCGGATTTCCAATTTCGTTTTGATTAGAGTTAGTGTGTGTGAGTATATAATATGTAGGTGCGCTGCAAATTTGATTGGTAATAATTTAATGAAATTTAATTTCATTTATCAGGCTTCTTGTATACGCCATTTTCAATCCATTCCCCAACACGCTACTTTATACTCAATTTCGTGTCTTGTCCTTTGTATAAACGCTAGAGCATACCAGAACTAAAATAAACATCACTTTCGTTACTCCCCTTCAATTCGGAAATCTACAATGGCCGAAACCATTAATTTTTCAAATCTGTAAACCGAAAGAAAATAAAATATAATGGCCGAAGCCCTAAATGCCTCAAATCAAAATTCAGAAAAAAATGGAGGCACTTTCGTTCCCAATCGAATCGAGGTAAATTTCCACTCGAATCGAGGTCGCGACAACTCCTAGAGTGCAGGCGTGTTCGCGCATTTGAGAGAGGCTCGACATCGAAGTTCTACAATCTTGGTCGAGTTCATTTGGCGACGGTCGTGTCGAGTTAGTGGCTAGGGTTTGGGTTCTCTTCAGCTGTCGTTCGAATTGGGAATGGAGTGGGTTTTGCTTTCGGTGATGAGAGGATTGGGGAGGCTAGATGCTGAATTTGGGAGGCGCCATATTCGCGTACAGTCAAGTCGAGAGGTGAGATCGCGTTTATGGCGGAAGATTTCGCCATTGGTGGGTCCAAATCTGGAAGCGGTAGCAGAATTTTCGATTGAAGGAGGAGCAACGTAGAAGTGGCCGGGTTGATGTTCTTTTGGGGTATGGTTTTTGTTAATTTTAATATAGTTGAAGTTAATTTAACCTTAAATTAATCGATGAACTTATAAATGTAGATATGTGGACGTATATTAGTTCAAAGAAAAATATATAGATAAAGATTTTTAGGGAAATTTTTAGTTTAAAATTAAATCATCTGAAAATTAAATAAATTGTTCGATTTATTTCGAACATTAATAAATTATATAAATTGTTTATTTAGGGTCAAACATCAGGGGATCCAAGACAATATAGAAATAGGCTGCAAAACGATAAAGGTGAGTTAATCTCACTCAGTTTAAATTTAAATTTAAATGATTAAATTTAAATAATCGTTGGATGGTTGAATTGATCGATGTGATATAGTATGATATTTTGTAATTGGTATACTATATTGTGCTAACGCCTGTGGATGCAGGGAAAACAGGTTGGAGGGATCCAACTGGATCCCTCAACGTTTATTTAAATTATTTAATATTCTCTGGTGTGAATATTGTGATTCTATGATGAGTTATATTGGAATATTGAATGTTATGTTTGATTGGATATATTTGGGTATAATGAATTACCCAAAATTATATGGATTGGGTTTTGGAAAGTAAATAAAAGAAATGAATTTGTAAGTAAAATAATTATAGGAAATTTGAATAAAGAAGTAATATGAAAATAATAATAATTAACTTTGAGTATGAAAAGGAAAGAGTTTGAATAAACAGTAATTAATGAATTGTAAAATTATGTGGTATTAATTTAAAGGAATAAAGTATTATTTTAAACTTAAAGTTTAAATTTATATAAAAGGGATAAAATAATTGAGAAGTCTAAAAATTTAAAGTTTTAGTTAAAGTATTTCAAATCATAATTAAGAAATGAAATCTGAAATTGATAGATTTTAAATTAAAGGGAGTAAATGGCAAATCAATTTGGAAATTGATTCAAGTGTTTAAAATTGAAAATTTTAAGGAAGAATGTGAAAAGAGGTATATTTCTCTGGATAAGCCAAGTAAGTTCAAAGTAAACTTTTAGAGATAAGTTAAAGGTTTTAATGTTGTTCTAAAAAGCATGTTTTAGAAAAAAAAATTATCTTAAATTCTAAAGTAGATATTTTTCAAATCTATTACCGTAATAAATATTTATAAATAGTGACTTAGTATTTGCTTGAAAGGTGAAGGCCTAGTTTTTATTTTTATAAAGTAACCTTATTTTCAATGTTTATATAGTATGTATTTTAGTAAATTATTGAAGTAGTCTTAATTTAAATATTTTAAAGTAAATCCCAAAGTAAGTGTTTTGGTTAATCAATTATCGTAATAAGTATTTAAAGGATGATTTGGTATTTTGTGTAAAGAAGAAAATCTAGTTATATTTATAAAGTAAACTTATTTTAATTATTTCTAAAAGTATTATTATTAAATTGAGTATTCAAGTAAATTTTTCTAAATTAAATGTTAAATATATTCCATAATAAAATGTTTTAAAATTATTTTAAAAATCTGGAGTTTTGTGCTTGGTGATTCCAGTGGAAATGGAAATACTCGGAATTTATTCTGAGAAAAGGAGGATAGTTTGAAAACTGTTTTCAAAAGGGTTTGAAAGTGAAATTATATCTTGTAAAGGTATTTTGAGATAAATAAATAATTTGGGAAATTATTTATTGGTTGATGGATGTTTATGCATATTAATTGATAGTTAAATAACCGACTATCAATATTGGACAAATGCGCTGATCGTTTCGAAGAGACCGGGATCGAGATTTATTTCTTGAAAACCACTTCGATCCGGTTTGTACGTTTACGTGAAAAATGATTTTGGATTCGAAGATGGAGCGGTGAAGTGCAAGGGCTAGTCGCTACTAATCCTGAGGATATTTCCAAAATGGATGTAGTAGGAATAGTGCCTTCGGTTCCGTTCGAACCCGGGACGAACTTGTATGGATGAATGCTTGCGAAACATCGTCAGAGGGACGATAGGCAGTCTAAGGGATATATTCTAAAAAGGTAACGCTTAGCCTCAAGCCTCATCAAATGGGAATGGCTGAAAATCAGGGGATATGCAGCAAGGCTTCGTGGGTAGCCCCCACTAGAGGGTGAGGTCATCCCTGTCTACATGTCCCTTTTATTTCGGCTTAGTGGGCGGTTGCTGATCCCAACCGTGGGGTGATCTTGCTCGGGACTGTCCAGTAAGGGATTGTTCCGGTCTTGTGTTGCAGGGGAGTTAGGGTGGCTCCTCGGTACGCTAATCTAGACCAGGTACTGTGACAGGTGGTACCCCAGTGCCCAGCCATTAGTTGGAATCCATTTTCCCTACGCGCCCGTATGGTTTTGATTGTGCCCAACTATTGCTGAAACGTGAGATGCAAGCATTTCAGCTAGATTCTATTTTACTTTTATAGACACTATTATAATATCAGAGGACTTTAATAAAAATGTTTTAGCTATCGTAAGGTAAAAACCCGACATGTTTATTTGTGGCGTTGTCTTACGAGATGATTTTGTTTTCAAAGAATTTTTGAAACTATAATAATCAATTGGGTGTGATTTTCTCACGCTGGTATTCCAGACTGACTCGGGTATTATTTAACTGTAATGCTCGGGTCAGACCGAGTATTATAGGATACAGGATATGATGCTGTGGAGCTAAGGAGACGAGCTGGATGACGATACATATATTCGTACTTGTTTTATATATATATTCCGCTGTTTGAGTTGTTGAGTATCCATTGTATGATAATGATGTTGAGTTGTGATTGATGTAATCTGATGATGTAATATATAAACAAAGATATTTGATGTTGAGTAAAGATTATTTATTATCTATTATATTTTATTCCGCTGCGATGGTTAGATTTTGTTATTGTTTCCTATTTTCTTCTTCTACCTCTTCTTCTTTAACCAAATGGTTCGTATTTCTGTACAATTTGAGTTGATTTAGGTAGAATAGTGTTAACTCAAGGGGTATGGATTTGCGGGCTGTTACAGGAAGGTTGCAAATTGACGGAATTAAAAGAAGTTGTATACAAAACGATGAAGATTAATAAAGAAGAATTCAAAATTGAACTGGTGGTTAACTAGCCTACGGACTCGGGTTCTAAAGAAATAGCATTAACGGACAATGGGGATGTAGAACTAATGTTTTCTGTTATTGCAAAATTTATTGAGTCATACATAGGGAAAGTTGCAAAAGAAAAACAAGAACAGCAGGTGGCATCTCCTGTTGCAAGTACTAGAATTGGATATTACACACGGATTTTGGGGACCGCGGATCCATCTATGGGCTACATATCCCAGCTATAGTAATCCTTATGCGACCGATGCAAGATGTTGTCCTTCATCTATGCAGTACAGGTTCATGCCGTACGCAAACTCGTGGCCATTTACGCAACAAAGCAATATTTATTGCAACTCGCCTATGGATGCAAATACGAGTGCGAGGTAACATTTTTTTGATGAATTGGTAGATATAATGTTATGCAGTTATATTTTCTTATGCTTTGCTGTAATTTAAACAGCTTCCAACAACAAGGCATTCCCCACGACGAAAGTGACGAACCTGTTAATGCAAATTTGTCGAGTCAATGTATCCTAATCCATTTGAACTATATGATATGAGTCAAAGGTATATTTACAAGTTGGGCTACATTTTTCGTCACTTTTGGTATGTATTGTCTGTTAGTTGACTTCTATATTTCAATCAGGTATATGACAGTCGATTCTGGTGCATAGTTCAGTGTTGGACCATCCACCCATTCTCCGTATGCAAATTTTGACAATGACATGGACGTTGATGGGAATGAAGCAGTGGGTGAAGAACCTCACTAGATAGCATTGCCATTGCTTCTATAAATATTAATGAGGACTCTTGGATAGAAAGAATGCAAGTTAACAACGAGCCGTTGAACTATGACTTTCCTAAAGCAGATGACAATGATGTAGATAGTGACGAACCAAAGATGGAAGCGCCTTTGGATGATGATCTTTGCACCGCTCAAATGTTGGCTAGATCTGTTGTTGCTAATCTTCAATTTTCCAATGAACGAATTTCAACTTCCTGCATTCAAGGTGGTTTTAGTGTTGGAATGGTGTTTGAGACAAAAGAGAAGTTTATCCAACAACTAACGGAATGGTCCATTCTACATGTTGTTTCATTCAAGCCAATAAAGTCAAACAAAATAAAATATATCGCTATATGCAACGTTAAAGATAATTGTCCTTAGACGATACACGCCATGTTCTCGAAAAAATATGAATCAGGATGGTGGGAAATTGGAAAGTATCCAAGTGAACACACTTACATCAACCAAATAGTTAACCCAAGCATAAGCAAGAAACTTCGAAATTACTATGGCAAAAATCATATCTTTTATCAAAGCCGATTTGGATATTTCAGCTAGTAGAGTTTAAGTGCTTGTGCATGATTTGTTGTATAAGTTACATGAAAGCGTGGCGAGTATTAAGAAAAGCAATAAAGTGGATTTGTGGTGATTAAGCAGAATCTTATTCGACTTTACAACAGTTTTTTGATGAGATAGAGAGAATGAACCCTGACACTATAGGTTATTTGACACATGATGAAGTGGTAGTGTTCGATCGTGCATTTTGGCCATGTGGGCCTTGCAATATAGGTTTTTTGCATTGTCGGCCTTTGTTATGTATTGATAGGACACACTTGAATGGTAAATACTAAGGCACATTGCTTGTTGCGACGCGGTAGATGCAGATGATTGTCTTTTTCCTTTGACATACGTAGTAGTTGATTCGGAGTCATGTGATTCTTGGGGTTGGTTTTTTCTTGCATGCTTAAATTCATACATAGTGTACACGGTCATTGTATTACTTTCATAACAGATAGGATGAAAGGAACTCCAAATGTTTACATGGAAAATGCCGAAAACCGCACAAACATTGTTATTGTGCATGGCATATAAAAGCCAACTTCCAAGCTGCAGGATTCAGAGATAAGCAGTTGACAAGGTTATTTTATTCAGTAGCGTGCACGTCCGAGGTAGTTAGGTACACGAAAATTAGAGAAGAGATCAAAGCAACAAACAGGCATGCGCATGAGTGGATTGAGCGAAGTTTGAAATTTTTTGAAGAAAACCACGCTTTGTGGAAAGACGATGAAGGATGCTTTCATGTTATGATAACTAATGCATTTGAAAGTTTTAATGATGTATTGAAAGGAGCTAGATCGTTACCTATAAAAGTTTTGGTTGCACGAACATTCTATCGCTCAGTACAATATTTCTGCAAGCATCGTCAAATTGCAGATGAACTAGCGACACGCTTGACTCCAAAGCGGGAAGCCAAAAATAGCAGAAAAGGCTAGTGAAGCGTGTCGATGCAGACTTGTACGATTTAGCCAAACTGAATGGCAGGTAATTCACTACTTTGGTGATGAATACAAAGTTATAATCGATTGCAACAACTGCTCGTGCACATGCAACATACCGATACTGTAGGAGATATCATGTGCTCTTAGAAACGACTGCTTGTTAGGCGCAAACAAATGGGGCTAACAGAGCACACCATGACTTAGCGTCAAGTTGTTACTTATTGACAACTACAAAGTTGCTTATAAGTTTCATCCCGTGCGTGATAAGAGATACTGGAGCGCATATAACGGTCCTCAGATATTGCGCCCACTTTGAGACGACAATCGACGTGGCCACGGTCTACAAGGATCAAACGTGTGATGGATGAGGGCCAATCGTCCAAATCAAATAGGTGTAGCAAATGTGGTGTATAGGGCCATAATCGTAAGCGATGTACTACTGTTGTCTAGTTCTGTTTGTATAATTTAACTTCTATGTAATTGAACTCTGCATCTGATTTGTATGCTAAATCCAGCTTTAAAAATGGTAATGCGCCTTTGTGTTGCATGTTTCATGTTGTATTCCGTTGTTGGAAAAATTGTCGAATTTTATTTATGACAAGTCATGTTTTATGCTGTTGTTGGACAAATTGTATGTTGTAGTCTCTGTGTTTTATGTGTGTTATAGGCAACAACTTGCTGCTTTTTGTTAACAGCAGGTTGAAATTGGCAATTTTTCAAAAGTCGCCTGTTGGAGATTTCTCAAAAATCGCCAACAAGCGACTTTTGAAAAATCGCCAGTATCAACCTACTGTTAACAGACAGCAGCAAGTTGTACATGTAACACACATATCACACACATATAGCAAACTGAAGTGACACAGCAACTGTATTTCAAGCATGGCACAATAACAACTTAAATTCGCATTCCAATGTACACGTCTATGACATTAACAACCATACACAACACCCTTAAATAACAACGAAGGCAAAATTGCATGTCGCAAAGTACAAAGCCATATTCAATAAAATGCACCTATCATCTACGCAAGGGACGAAGTTCCATAGGAGTACAACGATAATGACGTTCCGGCCGTTGGGAATGTACTCTTCTTCCTCGATCTCGGTGGAAGGATCAATTGTACATGGGGGTTGAGAAGGTCCATGCGTGAAATATTCCTGTTGTTGTGACGTCGAAGGCCCTCCTTCGAACGAAGTTCCTTCACTTCTTTTGCTTCGCCGAGTATAAGTAAGTAGGAGCGGCGGTGCTTCCGCGTGAGCTGGAGGTACGTCAGTTGGAGGTAGAGGTATATGGGGAGAAGGACGTCTCGCCTTTCAAATTTGTTCCTCCCCAACACTGCGCGTAGTTAGTTTTTGATGTTCATACACATCCCCTTCGACTGCGCGTCGTGTTCTAGACACTGTTCTAGCCTTTCGACGATTTCCAACGCCTTATAAATGCCATCAGCCTGTAAAACGCGATGAGAAATAGTTATCTTTTTTAGAATATATTTCAACTAACGGATTTGAGTATACTTACAATATTTCTCTCAAGTGGGGCCCGAGGGTGTATGGATGGTTGGGAACAGCTTGCACTGGCGCTCGAAGGACATATCTTCCTATGATGTGCCAATACTTCCTCATATATGCCTCCAGAGGGGTGATCGGCTCTCTCTCAAATTGTGTAAACAAATGGCTGATTCAATATCTCCATAGCATTTGCAATTTCCCCCTCCTGATACTTGCTAGTATAGGCTGGAGCATTTTCTGGTATATGTTGCGTCATGCCATAATGGCGCATTAACTGATCGGGTAGGTGGTGTGCAGAACGAGTAGTGCAAATGAGTGGAAGCCTAGCAGTCCACATATATCTGACGGATGTACAAATAGCTGGAAGTCCCTCCAACACATCCTACGTATATGGAGTCCACGTCATAGCAGCTAAGTCTAACACATCTAGCTCATTGCGGTAAAAGCGTACATTCCATCGGGGGGTTTGAGAAGTCTTTTTTGGACCAATCCATCTGTCAATAGGCGAACACACATTATTTTAGCACAAACAAATATCGAATTAGAAAATCAGTTTTCAAATTCGAAGATGTTATACGGAGATCCAAGAGGTTGTGTGTGATCAACGAAAACATTTCGGACTTGGATCCGTCTGACGGGTAGATATGTCCATGACCAAAGCTATCGGAAAAACCAAATTAGCAACAAAAAAACAATGTAAAAAATGGTCTAGCATATAATTAGCAAGCTACAGTAGACACGTACCTGAACAAATTTCAAACACCCACCTATAAGCTCAATCATTTCAAATCCATGCGAATTTTTGAATGATCCCACATCAAATGGGCTGTAATGAGGTGTAGAAAAATCGCTCTAGAACACTGCTGGATCTGAACCTCTATAGGATGATGCAAAGTGACTTTCTTGAGAGAAATTGAGTGGTCAATTGTGAAATCTACTTCTTCGCTCTGTTTAACATTACAGGTACATATATTATTATTTTCATAATTTGTCGAACGAAAATCATAGGAAATTATCATTATATACGCTTCACTGGACATGTGGTGTCTAGGCTGTAGGTAAAGCATGCTTGGGTCTACTAGACTGGGCTCCATCTCGAAGTAATCTACAACACAAAGATTGATGTCCTCAACCCTTAATTGTCAAAAGTTTTTGTAACCTGTAAATTTTGATGAATAAATTTGGTCAATTTAATTAAATTTTGCAACTAAATTTATAAAGAAATAAAAATTTTATAATCTATACTTAAGTAATGTTAAAAAATGAAATTGCAATTAATTGAAACAAATTGTAAGTTATAATTGATTGAAATTAGGGAATCGGGGAATAAATTCAAAAGCATTAACTAAGAAAGTAATACGTTTTAAATTGAACATAACATAAACTTAAGTGTAAATTTAAGGGTAGGATAACAACTATTATAGATTACCTAATTAATTGGTCAATGAATTTATTGGAAATAAAGTTCATTTAAATGTTAAGAATTATAATGTTGTTATTTATAATAAATGTTACTTTAATGATTATTAATATAGTAAAGGTAGTGTGAATGTAAATTAATAGAAACGTAAATTTATTTTAAGTAGTAATTGGTGGATTGGGAAATAAGTTCAAATTATGTTAATTGAGTAATTAATACGGAAAGTATGCAAAGTAATTAATAGAATGTAAATTTAATGTTGTGAATTTAATAGAATGTAAAGTATTTAAAAACCTTAATTTATGTGTTCAATTGATAGAAGTACGCATTTAAAAACGTAATATTCATTCAAATTAAATTGTAAATAGGCGTATGTTAATGCAATGGAATAAAATTAGCGTTATATATGGAATTATAACCTGGGTTGGTAAGTAATAAACTTATAAATGAAAGAATAAGTAAATAGGTGACCATTTATATATGTTATTCATTCATTTAGTATGTTAAACAAAATTTGGAAATCAGATTTCAATTGAGGGAAATTAAGTAGTACATAAATTGGAAATAAATTTTAATAAATATTACATTAATGTGAAATGTAATACAATTGGTTGGGGGTTGTCAAATTTGGCAAACTAAGGTAATTATTAATAAATTGAATGAATTTCAATTCAATGGAAATATGAAAATACATACTTAGCTACAATTGGAATATATGAAAACAAATGCAAGCATTGAATTAAATTAATGAATTTAAATTATAACAAATGGTCATTGAATAAAATCAATGTTCTGGAAGTAATTATAATATTTGTTTGAGGGAAATAAGCTTAGTTATTGGTAATTAAAGTTTAATGGTTACAATTGTTATTAATTTCCTATTTGTTTAGTTCATAGAATTTAATTTGAAAGAAATTGTAGTAATTGACTTAATTAGTGCAATCCCAATTTATTAAAGAAATTAGTAGGATAAGAAGAATTGAAATTAAAACTTTATTTATTTAAGTGAAATGGAAAATTTAATAATTGGATTTGAAGACAATTAAATGAAACTGAAATAGTTAAATAATACATTATTTGAAACAAAGACAATATCAGAAATTTTTGTAATAGTTTGAATCCAATATTTAGTCCATCTATTTGACAGGAATGAGTGGAATAATAATTAATTTATTTAATTAAATGTAAATTTTGGTAATTTTATTTATAAATTTTAAAACTTAATGAAATTGGAAGTTAACACTGAAATTTATAAGTTAATCAACTTTACATTTACATCTGAATTTGTTAAAACATTTGTAAATGATTAAGAAATCAAAGATGATGAAATTTGTCAATTAAAGAATTGAAATTTGGAATTTGATTTAATTTGTTGAATTATTGAATTATTTAATTAACTAGAAAATAGCCATTTTAGCCACTGACTCGGATTTCGACGAAACTAGTTTGGTTGGATCCATAGCAGTGAACTATTGTAGGATTTCAAGTTTCATATTGATCGGACTTGTCGTTTGATCGTATGGGCTTGAAACGCTTTGAAATTTGTGAAATTGAAATCAATTGAAATCAATTTGAAATTTTTTGATTTTAGCATAACTTTTTCATACGATGAAATTTGAACGTGAAACTTGTTCCATCGCGTTTAAAATATTTAAAAACACCTATTTTGATATATGGGTTGACCCAAATTTCGTTCCGGAGTCGAAACAGGCTTTTCAGGGCATTATTGTCATTTCAAACCAATTTGACTTTAACAGTAACCTACCGAAAAAATAGAATTGAACCTCGAAACTAGTTCCATTGTTTTCGAAAGGCCTTTTTACATTAGGAACGTCAGGCGACACGCTTCGTTTGGAGTTCGGGCTGTTTTGGACCTCACGCTATAAATAGGCACGCAAAATGATAAAATAATATTATAATATTCTAGAAACCCTAGCCGCCACTTCTCCTTACTTTTCTATGGCCGAAAACTCATCACCTTCCTCCTTGATTTTTCTTCATCCATTGATCGAATTTGAAAACTCCCAAAAGCAAAGTTTTAGAGCTCGACGAGCTCTACCCATCCAACGGTAGATTCGTGCCGAAGCATCACGGGTTCGCCAAGATCTGGCCTTGAAGTCGCGGCAGTATTTCTTGATTTGCGCATGAATGGTGGCGCTTGAGGGGGCCGTGTCCTAGCCAAAAGTCGAGCGCTGAGAGGCGCACGTTGCAGTCACCTCTGATAGACGTCTCGTGGCTTCCTGTGGTGCACGTCTTGAAGGGGTTGGAGCATGTCATGGGTCTGTGTTCGAGCGGGAGGGAGGAGGAACGCAAGCTATTGCGTGACGTGGCAGGTGACAAGGATGGTTGTGTTTTCTTTTTTTATTTTTAAAATTTAAATTCTATCGCATTTATCATTATATCTTTCACATACGAACACCAACTCACGCGTGGTTTTTTTATTAGGATCGTATTGAAATTTCAAACATTTTGGCGCTGGTTTGGACGAATTCTAAAACTATCAAATTTTTGGGTTTAAATTGAATTTAAGTTCAATTTAAATTCAAAAGGTGAGTGTTTTAACCCACTCACAACTTCTAAGATTTCTTATGTTTGTTAAATTAAATTTTGATGTGATTTGAAATTTATCTATGATTGTTTGGGGCTATATTTAATCATCATCTCAGTTAGATTGTATTTATTTAAATTATATTGTTATTTAATTTATCTTCGCATATAAATTTCCAGTTAAATATTTATTTGTTTATTGCATATAAACGGCCAGTTAAATTTGTTATATATTTATTTCTTTCGTATAAACTACCACTTAAATAGATAATTAAATTATTGTTGAATATAAACTGCTAGTTGATACCTGTTGTTCATTATTCGTTATATATTTGTTGGGGGCGTCTCTACCCCCAGGAGAAAGAAAGGTACTACCGAACCAGATGCCACTCCCCTACATGCCGAACCAGCTCCTCTACCAGCCACCTTCCATCCACTACCGGTCCAACACCACCGAACCAGCCACCCTCCACTCACCACCGGACCAAGCTACGCCCTCACCACCGAACCAACTACCGCTCCAACCCTCACCGAACCAACTCACCACCGAGTCAATCTCCATCGGTCCAAGGACTCACCCGACCAACCCCTCCAACCATCTACTACCGGACCAAGGCATTCCGAACCTATACTCCCAGGCCAGATTGCATCAGCTCAGGCCCACCAGCAGCTATATACATCCAAGACCCCTGCCCACGCCTCACTCTATAAATAGAGGTGCAGGGGTACAACAATGGCAGACAAGTTTGAGAGCTCAAGCACAGATAGAACTTTCAAACAGCTTTCAGTTACTTGTAATCAAAGCTTTGTACTTGTAATCTAAATAGAAGAGGAGAATAACATATAAAGTGGACGTAGGCACGTTCTGGCCGAACCACTATAAATCTATGTGTCTTTTACAATTTAGCCCTGCTTTTTATATATTTGCATAAATCACCCAAATCACTAAGAACAACGTATAATCAACTACATCATACGACTTGGAGGTGTTTGCCCATTTTTTGTGCAAACATTTTTGGTCTTTCACTGAGAACAGGAGCTCGAAGCTTCATCTTCTCCCACTCAACCCTTTTCCAATCAACATCGTTCATTGCTTGGAAAACATGCCTCCCGGACGGAAGAAAAATATTGGCAAAGGAAAGAACGTCGCAACTAATAATATCCCAGATCCAGTGATCACAGATCAAGAGAATCATCCTGCTCCCACAGCAAATGGAAATTAGGCAAATCCGACAGCCCCTGCCACGGAGCAACCAATTACTAGGGCAGATCTGGACAGAGTTGTGGCTGAAGTAACTAACCGCTTCACATCCCAACAAGAAGCCTTAGTGGATCAACTCATGTCACGCTTAAGGGATGCTGAAGATTCCAACCAAAACACTGAATCGTGGGGTGAGTCCCAGTCTGGAGGATCTGGGAGACGACAAAGATCTTTTTTCTACGAAAAGGCTAACAACAGAAACAGCTATGGTAGGAGCCGAGCCCGGACTCAGCCCGAATTCCGACCCGAGGAAACTCTTGGAACCGAACCCAATGGGGGAGGTACCAGGCAAGGGTCGGATGTAGCTGAGCCCGCCACGCTACCTAACCATAGAATCACCAAGGAACGGGGCCGAGCTAAAGTCCAACCCGAAGTTGGACCCGAGGAAGTGGTGAGAAGAGAACCCAGTTGGGAAAGATCAAGGCAAGGGCCAACTGTGGCTGACCCCAGCATGCCCCCGGAAGACCAGAGGCAGCCATTAGAGAATGTTAGGAGTGATAGACGATACCATCCCTACAGGTTATCTGGACGGAATCAATCCCGCCGGGAAGAACCAAACTCATTTCTATCCGCCCCAAGTTCTGACGAGAGGATGGCGCGATTGTTCAGAGAGTGCATCCAACGGGAGCAACGGGATCAGGGGATAGGTGCTAGGGTAACCAGCCCCTTCACCCGCAATATCGAAACTGCCATCACCCTCCGGGAATGGAAAATGCCAACAATGGAACCTTACAAGGGGACCTCTGACCCCATCGTACACTTACAGAGATACATCCAGCATATGCTCATGAGCGGAGCAACGGAGGGAGTGTTGTGTAAATGCTTCCCACTATTCTTGGCAGATCTATCTACCTCCTGGTTCTGCCACCTACCCCAGGGGTCCATCAGCTCATGGGAAATGTCGAAAGAAAAGTTCATCAGCCAGTTCCGCATTCATGTGGAACAACCCAAGGACGCTTATTCCTTATCTAATATCAAATAGAAACCCGGAGAGACAGTGCAACAATATCTAACCCGATTCAACGCCGCGGCGGCCGCAGTCCAAGATGCCGACGAGAAACTTATCCTAATGGCCCTCTGCAGTGGTGTACATCCGGATACTAAATTTGCTAGAAGACTAACCAAGGAAAAACCAGCTACTTTACCTGATTTCTTCCATGGCACTGGAAAGTATACGAGACTTGAAGACGCTGCCACTGAGAGGCAGTCAGGGCAACAGGCTAAGACAGCTCCAGATAGGGTTCCCGCTGCAGCAAAGGATGTTCGGAGAAATGACTCTAGAGACAATGCTGGGGGCAAGAAGGGAGAAAAGCGCTTATATCGACCAGGACCAAGATTTGACTGCTACACTCCTTTGAATGAAACAATCGAAAACATCTTCCTAGCCACTCAAGATGAAGTTAGATACAAGCGGCCTCGCACAAAAAGGACTCAGATAACGCATTCAAGTCTGGAAAGTTCTGCCGCTTCCACGAATCCCATGGACATGACACCAATGAATGCCAACATCTCCGGGACTTAATTGAAGAACACATCATAAGGAAGAGACTGGAACGCTATGTAAAAAGCCAGAACAGGACTCCAGCTCCCACCAATGAAAACCCAGGGCTACCCCTCCCAAAAGTAGGTGGAGGAAATCGCAACACCAGCGGCTCTAGTCAAGAGAAGATAGTGGTTCATACCATAGGAGGACCACACATCGCCGACAAGCTGGGCAGAGATGGAAAGATACGGTAAGTCACTTAGAAACGATGAAGGCTACGTTAATTCTATTATGGAAGAACGCCACCCAAAACGGAAAGAGAATGACTACATCACATTCAGTAGGCGTGATCTAGAAGGAAGGCAGTACCCACACATGGATCCTATGGTCATCTCTGCCTGGTTCGGTCCAGCCAAAGTTTTTCGAATTTTAATAGATACTGGAAGCTCAGTAAATATCCTATTCAAGCATGCTTTCGACAAAATGAAGCTGTCAATGAAGGATGTGTCTCCCTGCAACAAACCACTACATGGTTTCACTGGAGATGCGAAGATGCCCCTCGGGCAACTGGACCTCTTTGTCCAAATAGGAAGTCATCCTCACTCCGCTGTGCGAAAACAAACGTTTGTACTAATAGAGAACCATTTGGCCCACAACGCCTTTTTGGGAAGACCAGCCATGTCCGACTTCCAAATTGTCCTAGCCCCATGGTGCCTGAAGATGAAATTTCCAACAGATAACGGAATAGGAGAAATGCAGGGAGATCAAGACGCTGCTCGAGACTACTATGTAACTGAACTTCGCAATAACCGTAGAAAGGATAAAGGGAAAAATGCAGAGACTACTCTCTGCATGAAAAACTTGGAAGCATAGCAGCTAAAGAAAGCCTCTCCCCTTCGATATACCAGTTATCCTTTCAATGAGTTAGACCCCAGGGACAAAGAAGAGGAGGCCATCGCCGAGCCTGCAGAGGCTATGGAATTCGTAGTTGTAGACAAACACGACTCAAGTAGACTATTGAAAATCGGATCTCAACTAAAAGAAGAATTAAAGGATCAACTCATTGATTTTCTTCGCCACAACATGGATGTGTTTGCATGGACGCACGATGACATGACAGGACTCTCCCCAGACGTAGCATGCCACGTGCTGAACATCGATCCCGCCAAAGTGCCGGTAAAGTAGAAAAAGAGAAGTATGGGGGCAGAATGATCAGCAGCCCTCGAGGAAGAAGTAAAGAACCTACTTGCCAATAACTTCATACGAGAAGCCATCTACCCAGAATGGATCGCTAACCCGGTGCTGGTAAAGAAGACTAATGGGAAGTGGCGAACATGCATCGACTTCTCCAACTTAAATGACGCTTGCCCGAAGGACTGCTTCCCACTCCCCCGAATCGATCGGCTCGTGGACAGCACAGCCGGACACGAACTCTTATCCTTTATGGACACATACTCAGGATATAACCAGATCCCTATGCACGCCCCCGATCAAGACCACACTTGTTTCATCACTGACCGGGGATTGTACTGCTACAGATCAATGCCTTTTGGACTTAAAAACACCGAAGCTACTTATCAGCGCCTCGTCAACAAGATGTTTGCGAAACTAATAGGACGAATTATGGAAGTTTATGTGGATGACATGCTAGTAAAATCGAGGAAAGCCAACGATCAAATAAACCACCTGGAGGAAATGTTTCAAGTACTTCGCCAATATGGAATGAAGCTGAACCCTCTAAACTGCTCCTTCAGAGTATCGTCGGGAAAGTTCTTGGGATTCATCGTCCACGCCAAGGGGATTGAAGCAAACCCCGAACAAGTTCGGGCTTTGCAAGATATCAAGGTACCATCCACTCGAAGAGAGATGCAAAGCCTAAATGGGAAAGTGGCCGCCCTAAGCAGGTTCATCTCTAAAGCGACCGACAAATGCATCCCTTTCTTCGAAGCTCTAAAGAAAGACAAAGGAAAGTTCGAATGGACTGACGAATGCTCGACGGCCTTCCTTAACTTAATCGGACACCTCTAGAGACCACCATTACTCTCAACTCCAAATGAAGGCGAGGAACTATACCTATACCTTGTTGTATCATCCCATGCTTTAAGCGCCGCTTTGGTGAGGGAAGACAACCGCGCACAGCGGCCCGTATACTTTGTGAGCAAGAGATTTACAGGGGCAAAAGCCAGATACCCTAAACTTGAAAAGCTAGCATACTGTCTGCTAATCACGTCACGGAAGCTGCGACACTATTTCCAATCTCATTCCATCAGAGTTTTAACCGATCAACCGTTAAGGCAGGTACTCCATCGCCCCGACACTTCTGGGCGACTACTTAAATGGTGTATTGAACTGAGTCAATATGATATCACCTACCATCCTCGCATCGCTATCAAGGGGCAAGCCATAGCTGATTTCATTGCCGAATTCACTACTAACGAAGGTAAGGAGCAATCTGAAATAGCAGAAGATATCAAGTGGAATCTCTTCGTAGATGGAGCATCAAATGAACAAGGCTCGGGGGCAGGTGTTGTGATAATCACCCACGGGGGAAGGAAGCTGCACTACACCCTAAGGTTGGAATTCGCTGCCACTAACAATGACGCAGAATACGAAGCAGTGATAGCCGGATTAGACCTTGTCCTGGAGATTGGAGTCAGTTCTTTATGTCTCCATAGTGATTCTCAACTTATTGTAAATCAAATACTATGAGAATTCCAGACTCGAGGAGAACGACTCACAGCATATCTAAAGAAGACCAAGATGCTGCTCAATCAATTGGATCACTATTTAATCAAACACATTCCTCGAGAAGAGAATCAGTAGGCCGACGAACTGGCAAAGCAAGCTAGCTGAAGGACGGCACCGCTTCCCGAACAATAACCATCTCACAGCAACTAGCCCCGAGTTACAAGACAATGAACATGATAGCAGCAATCGAAGAGGAAACTTGGATGACTCCTGTCCGAAAATATTTACAAGATGGCACACTGCCCGACGAGCGTAACGAAGCTAAGAAAATTTTAAGGAAAGCTTCCCGCTACACATTACAAGAAGGCATCCTCTATCGACGCGGCTTCTCTAATCCCTTATTAAGGTGTATCAGTGGGAGGGAAGCCAGGGAAGTCTTGTCCAACATCCATCAAGGAAGTTGCGGAGATCACACCAGAGGGCAGACTCTAGCCAAGAAGACACTCCGATACGGGTATTACTGGCCCACATTAAACAAAGACGCCTTAGACTTCGTCAAAAAATGCATCAAATGTCAGAAATTTGCTAAGATTCCTCGACTACCAAAAAATGAAATTACTCAGATGACCAGCCCTTGGCCCTTTGCAATATGGGGAATCGATTTGATTGGCGAACTGCCAATGGGCCGAGGCGGAGCCAAATATGCCATAGTAGCAGTTGACTATTTCACCAAATGGGTGGAAGCGGAGCCTCTAAATAAAATATCTTCGGCGAAAGTTATTAACTTCTTGATCAAAAATGTTTTATGCAGGTACAGGGTTCCACTCAAAATCATATCGGACAATGGACTTCAATTTGACAGCTAGGAATTCACTGACTGGTGCCACGAGCACGGAATTCACAAAAGTTTCTCATCTATGGCTTACCCCCAGGAAAACGGACAAGTCGAAGCTGTCAACAAAATCCTCAAAACCCTAATCAAGAAGAAACTTGAAAAGTCAAAGGGTGCTTGGGTGGATGAACTTCCTACGGCACTTTGGGCCTACCGCACATCTTACAGATCATCAACAGAGCATACTCCTTTCTCTTTGGCATACGGATCGGAAGCCATGCTCCCAGTTGAAACTGTAGTGCCTTCCCACAGTAGGATCCACTACAACCCAAAAGAGAATGAAGAACTCCTCTACATGTCTTTGGATCTAATTGAAGAAAGAAGAAATGATGCAGCACTTAAAGCGGCAGCTCACAAGCAAAAAGTAGCAGCACAATACAACTCCAAAGTCAAGCACCGCAGCTTACAAGAAGGAGATCTTGTCCTCAAGCGGATCTTCCCACGCACCGGAGCGCTAGATCCAATCTGGGACGGACCCTATGTAATTCATAAAGATCACGACAACGGAGCTTATATTTTGTCAACTGTGGACGGAGAGGTGTTCCAGAGGGCATGGAACATCCAACACCTCCGTCGATACTTTTCTTAACTTGTACTGCCCATATGAAGTGAATTAACAAAGAGAATCGGTGGACGTAGGCATTTTCGTGCCGAACCACTTTAAAAATCTTGTCTCCTTCTAACTTGTTCCTTTATATCATGGCTGCTTGTTAAGCTTTATCCTTTTCTGTTGAACAAAATCATGTATAACGACATTTCCATTCTGGACACTTCACGGCGCAACCTCACCTGGACAAGACCTAACAGGTACTATGTGAATCTATGTACTCGCCAATGAGACACTTATGCTCCAGCATCCCTTTGCTGCGGGTTAACTCATTGCTTGCGACTGCCCTCATAGCCAACTGTAATGAGCCGATTATAAGCCATCAAGAAGGCCGACTATAGCCGATGGCAGTTCATTACGGCGTTCGGCTCGCCGGCAACTGTGAACCTACTTTTAGCCCCAACATAAGGTGTGGCCAGCAAGGGGTAGTTCACGGTTGACGATCGACACCCACGCTAGCCGACCACAGTAAATCGAATAATACCCACGATTACGGGCCATAATGGCTCGGGTAGTTACTGTGCGCGATCTCGGCTCCGATATGTCTTAAGTGCGGCTGTGGCAAAAAAGATAAACTCCCAGCGGAGGCGTAAGATGGGTGACAAATGTCTCCAAGACCCACAGCTAGGGAAAGTGACTACAAAACCCGTTTGCAACGAACTTAAGCATATCGACGGCCTTCCGTGATTGGAAGTTTTACTATTTCTTATATTTCTATTTTATTTATAAAAACTTTTCTCCTATCCTCTATAACGTTCCCTAAAGTACAGGACACAGAATAGGAGATGCCCGTCGATGGAAATAGGAACTCACAACTAGATGACATGACACTCAGCTGCATTCCATGCTCAGCTACACAAGGCATTCAAAGCTACCATATACAGCTAAAACTTGAAGGGCGGTACTTTCTTCTTTTGTATATAAATACGTAGCTATAATTTATGCGCACATCACACTAACGTTAACTAACATAAGTTATTGTTTAAGCAAGAACTTAACGTTAAACACAATTAAATCACTAGCACATGCACAACTATATTTCTTATGCAACACATCAAAGTAACAAAAGCATTCAAATATAGCAGATCAGTCTGTGTTATGAGATTACATGTCAAAAAATAAAGCCGTTCATTACGAATGATATAATTACAACCCAAAAGTACATCAATTTTTTGGAACTAGTATATACAGGAATGCCAAGAAGGCCAAAAAATAATCAGCTGCATTAGGGCTCCGCCTCTATCCAACTCGCCCTCCGGGATCTACTTGACCGCAGGGTCAGAACTCCCAGCATGCTGGCCAGGGGTCCCACCTGTCCGATTCAGGAAAAGAATACATCAGATAAATTATACACAATCAAGTTAAGGAAAGATTGAGAGGGATGACTTACCAGCACCTGCTCCCCGATCATCATCGTCTAGCTGCACGCCTACCTCATCCGCAGCGAGCAGCCACATGCCCTCCTTAACCGCTACCTTCTCTTCTTTAGTAAATTGGACCGTAACCACACCCATCCTGAAAGTCGCACCACCTTCCTTATCCGCATCGGCCTTAGCCTCCTCCAAAGCCCGAAGATATATCCTAGCCATGACCCGGGGATAGTCGTCCATCCAGGACAGGTTGCCCTGCTTTCAAGTTCGGAAATACATGTCCTGGAGCATTTCATCCATCATCCCCTCGTTCTCCTCAAACTCTTTCATCCGGGCCTCAGAAGCCGACAGCCGTGCAACGGCAGCATCTCTCTCCAATCGGTATCTCGAGCAGTCAGCCTAAAGGATTTTCTGCATCACTTCCATCTCCTCCTTCAGCTTGGCCTGAGCAAGCTCTGCGGCCTCAAGCCTCCCAGATAACTCCTCTACCTGCTCAAGATCCGCTCTCCGAACCTCATCCACCGTTGCGATGGCCATGTCAATTCGTTCTTTGCAAACGGCCTTCATTTTTCGCAACTCAGCCTTGCTAGCCTCTTCCATGGTTTTCTTTAGTCGTCTGGAGGCCGCCTCATGCTGGGATATCTGGAAAGCCTGATCGGCAAGCTGTTTGGCCTGATCAGAAACCCTTAGCCGCAACCGAATGTTAGCACTTCCGATTTCCTCTCCAGCTTAGGCCAGTCGAGCGTGATGCTCCATTAGCCTCTTGGTCTCTTCAGCCACCCGATCGATGTTTGCCTTGGCCTCATCTCCCATGGTCACAATCCGAGTAGTAAGCAAATTGAGGTCTAAGGACTTAGCCTCATCAAACACCCGTACCATGGGATTGCGGGGAAGAAGATGCTCACTCGTGGCCTCGTCAAAAGAAATGTCCTGAAAACTCGGGTCCAGATCCGGGTGGCCGGCAAATGGGTTACGAACCAAACCAGGGTGGTCTATCGGGGTGACGGTTGGATTTTCGGACGGATGTGGGGAAGGCATAAACTCAGTATCTTCCTCAGTAATATCATGGATAGGCTGGACTGGAGGCTGAGGGCCAGGTGAAGGTTCTAATGAAGATCGCCCCCTTTTCCTCTTTTGCATATCTTCTTCAACAACTCCGAGAAGAGGGCGATAGCCAACCACATCTCCGGGATGCCTAGTTGATGGCTTTGGTTTGGCGAAAGCTTTGAGTAGCTTGTACTGCTCAAGGCGGTGCCGAATATCTGATGTCTTGGCCACCTTACCCGTGCCTGGAATAAAAACCAAGTGTTACAAACATGCATGAAACAATGATCCGAGAAATATGTTAAGTTAAAAGGAGTAGGAAAACGCGTGTATTTTACAAACCCTGAGGGGGAGTGGGATACTGCAATAAGTCCTGAATCTCATTCCAGGACGGAAGTTGGCCATAAAATATTACTAAGTCCTTATCATAAAGAAAGTCTATGAAAGTTAAGAATTCACCTTGAACCGTCGGAGTTGCCTTAGCTGAAATACTCTCAGAAGATAGACTGGCGCCCGTCCCGACCTTATCAGACTTCTTCGATTTCTCCACCAAGGCCGGCCCTTACGCCAACCCCTCGAACGCTTGATGGAAGGCATCATCCGTCCACTCTTGAATCTCATCCGCTTGCCCAGAAGTCAAGGCACCAGCGCCACCACCGCTCTGCCCTTCGCCACCGTTACCACCATCACCTTCTCCATCACCTCCGCTCTCCTCCTCGCCTCTTTTTTCCTCTCCACTTTCCTCCTCCGGAACATCTGGGCATGTGCTGGGAGAGGGTCCATCAGATTTCTTAAGTTTCTTTCCCCCGACGACTGGAGGTACCGAGAAAGGTCTCCTCTTGCTACTCTTCGCAGTAGCCCCGTCTTTAGCTTTGGCAGCCCTCTTCTCGGCCGTATCTCTCTGCTTGACCATAGATTGATGTGGCAGAATTAAGTTGTACTCCAGGAGAGTGGCATTTCTGATCAGGTAAGAAGCTGACCTATCCCGTCCCGAAATGGCCTTTATTTCCACAGCCATCCGAGCCAAGGAATCATTTTCCACGACCGCAAAGCCACCTGTCGCTAGCAAGAAATAAAAGCGTATAAGAAGAAGCATTGCAGTCGAGACAAGGGAAATATAAATGAAGTTCAACTTACACCCGGAAGTGAAAAGACGGAAGGAAATAGAGTCATCCTTGATGAAGAACCATTCTTTCTTGAACATACTGAGCTTCGAATACAAATCCAGCACCGGCTTGAAGGGCACGGCCGCTTCCAACCTGATGTATGGAGGCCCCTTCTTATAGCCTCTCAAGTTGTACAGATACCGGATCTCCCGGTTGGAAGGGGGACGCCCATATTTCCTCTGAAAAATGATAAACAAGCACACAAGGATAGCATAGGAATTGGGCTGAAGTTGGAATGGAGCCACCTTCAAATAGGTAAGGAAGCTGACTATCCAAGCATTGATTGAGGGAATGGCCCCGCACATACAATGGTATCGGCTGTAAGCGAAATATCCTTCAGGAGGATCATACGGCATCACACCATCTCCCGGCAATAGCATACTCGCCCTGTCAATCCCAAAGGAGTGAGCGATGACATCAAGTTGCCCTCCTTTGAGGGTGCTCGGAAAGCAATCGGGAGGAGAGTTCAGAAGCTCCTGAGGGCCATATCCGTCCACTAATGACCTTGGGGTAGGTCCATGTCGCGCTGGTCCCGGCTGGACTGGGGGCACGGCGGAAGACTCACTTCTGTCCGTAGATTTTTTTCTTTTCTGATCGGGTTTCCACTTTGTGAGACATTTACCTGCAAACACAAAAGAAAAGCACATTATTAGAACAAGGAGGTACAGAGGATATAAATATGCAAGTATATGTAATCCGGAATTTCACTCGTAATAAAGTATACGAGACACACACTCCATTCGGCAATTCGAATATGAGAGTGTCATTCGGTACTTAAAACCACACAAGTTCGTTCGGGAAGTCGAAGTCATCGAGTTCATTCGGTATGACCAATCCCTAAGTCCATTCGGCGGCTCAATATCATTCGGCAAGTTCATTCGGTACTCAAAATCCTCGAGCCCATTCGGCAATTGAAAATAAGAGTTCATTCGACAAACCGAGTACGACAGTTCATTCGGCACTTGCTACATTCGGTAGTCAAAAAGCTATTCAGTAAGAGAAGGCTAATCACCTGATTCGGTATTCTAACAGGGTTCGGCAGAAAGTTCGATTCGGAAGCTAGTTTGATTCGGCAGGAAAATTGGTTCGGCTATCTCTCTTGGTAGGAAATAACAGCAACTTGCAGCCCCTACTTATAGGCCAACGTGGAACAACCGGACCAATTGGTTCGGCTCTTAGGACCGAATGAGGATAAGCAGCCTAAACCAAAGTGCGGCATATACAGGCATATGCCCCACTTTGAGGGGCAAATGTTGGGGGCGTCTCCACCCCCAGGAGAAAGAAAGGTACTACCAAACCAGATGCCACTCCCCTACATGCTGAACCAGATGCCACTCCCCTACATGCCGAACCAGCTCCTCTACCAGCCACCTTCCATCCACTGTCGGTCCAACACCACCGAACCAGCCACCCTCCACTCATCATCGGACCAAGCTACGCCCTCACCACCGAACCAACTGCCGCTCCAACCCTCACCGAACCAACTCACCACCGAGTCAACCTCCACCGGTCCAAGGCCTCACCGGACCAACCCCTCCAACCATCTACTACCGGACCAAGGCATTCCGAACCTATACTCCTAGGCCAGATTGCATCAGCCCAGGCCCACCAGCAGCTATATACATCCAAGACCCCTGACCCCAGCCTCACTCTATAAATAAAGGGGCAGGGGTACAGCAACGGCAGACAAGTTTGAGAGCTCAAGCACGGATAGAACTTTCAAACAACTTTCAGTTACTTGTAATCAAAGCTTTGTACTTGTAATCTGAATAGAAGAGGAGAGTAACATATAAAGTGGACGTAGGCACGTTCTGGCCGAACCACTATAAATCTGTGCGTCTTTTACAATTTAGCCCCTGCTTTTTATATATTTGCATAAATCACCCAAATCACTAAGAACAACGTATAATCAACTACATCATACAACTTGGAGGTGTTTGCCCATTTTTTGTGCAAACAATATTGATGTATTGTTTGAATTGGATGATGATTTTGATGAATGGATATATGATTTTATGATGGATGAATGGATGTTTATTTATATCATCATAAAGCTGCAAGTTATTATGCATTTTATTGCATTCGGGATTGCGGTTTGAAATGATACATAACCGTAAAATTTTATTTTTAAATTGCGGATTCAAATGGTAAATATTTGTATCACTTAACCATAGGATAGAAAATTATATACAGGCACCGCGGTATATATATATATATATATATATATATATATATATTGAAATTATTTTCTATTGTTTGGATAGGATACGGTTAAATAAATATTAATTTCTTTTTTTATATTAATATTATTTTATATATACATATATAGTTAAATTATTGAATTTAAGATATGTATAAAGTTGTTAAATAAAATAAACAAGTTGAATAAGGGAGTTTGATTATTTTATATTATATGGTTAAGTACATGTTAAGATATTGAATATATATATAGAGTTTTAATGATTTAAATCAATTAAGATTGAAAGGTAAATTGGAAATTTACATGGAATTGAGCTTATTTAAGAATTTAACTCCATACGTTGATGTAGAACTTATTAACTTGAAATTTTAAAAGGTATGATATTTATTACTGAATTTTTATTCAAGATGAATTATATGAATATTTCTAGTATAAATAAATGGAAGGAAATATTTAGTTATAGGAAATTTGAGTTTTATTTAAATGATTATGGATTTATTATGCAAATATTTCAAACTAAATAATAGGACATTTAATTGTTGAAAAGAAATTTCCAAACTTAGTTTCTAATTGATACTCAAAGTTTGAAATATATTGAAACTGAAGTGGTTTATTGAAACTGAAAGTGAATTTAAAATTTATGGATTTAGACTTAATTTAAAGAGAATAAAATTCTAAAGTTGTGGAAATTATTTACTTTATAAAGTAATTTTAAATTCACACCATTTTATTTTATATACTGTTGAATATCCAAACCATTTAAGTTTTGGAAGTTATTGTTTTAAAGCTATGGATTTCGAAGTATTATGTTTTGAAGAGTTATAATTCAAATGTACGGTTTCGAGATATTATAAATTTTGAAGTGGTATGGTTTTAGAAAATAGATATATTTGAGCATGATATCATATTGATTTGGTTTTTAAAAGAGGAAGTGATATCGTAATTATATGGTTTGAAATGAATATTTTATTCTAGTTTTTAAAGTATAAACTATTTTGAAAAGACCGCAGTGTTATAATAACGTTTGGTTGTTGAAGAGACCGGGATCGGAAGTTGTCATACTCTCTGCCAACTCCGAAAACCACTTTAACAACCGTGTACGCGGTGGAGATTCCAGTATGAAGTAGGATGGCGGCGGCGTTTCCTTTGAGGTAAATACGTCGACCCAACTCCCGTGAGTTGGCATAAGGTGGCTAAAAGAGGAGCGATCGACGGGTTAATGAGGTACCACCTTTGATCGGACACATCCCTTTGATATTATACTTTGACTTTAGGATTGATTCGATGGCAACTTTTGATTTTTTTTGATTTGGAGGTGTTGTTCGAGGTGGGCGGTAGATACGCGCTACGCGTTACCACCGACCCGAAAGCGTAATTGGTATATCTACCCTGGCATTGCCTAGTTGTGCCGTGTCACCTACCATATCGAGCCTTTACTACGAGTTTCTATTTGTGTCGTACCTAAGGAGTGTCTTCTCGTAGTCTCCCGATCAGGAGATATGCAGGATGTATAGACTATTGGCACTATTACGTGTTAAGGGCTATATGGGCAACCCCTTAACGCTATTTTAAAGTAAGTTTATTTTACTAATAGACATTATTATAAAAGCGAAATATTACTACATAGTAAATAGTTTAACGGATCCTTAGGAAATGTAAATCCCAAGCACCTCTTAAGTTACTGCACTCATATTTATTCCTGTTGATTTACTTACATAAGATCTTTTAGTTCCGACTCGAGTGTTTTGTCTTTTCAATTCGCTCGGGTCAGTCCGAGCATTTCAGGAATCGAAGACTATATTTCTGGAGGACGAAGACGAAGATTTCATTATTATTATTATTATTATTATTATTATTATATATTATATTGTTCCACTACACACTGTATTTCGCTTCATTGATTATTATTCACTGGCATTTGCAACTCCGATATGTACTGTATAAATATAATCAAATGTTTATAAAACAGCTTCAGGAATTGTATATTTGATTATTATATTTTATCGTTCCGCTGCAAGATTCTATTTTTGTTTTTCTTTCCCTGCTTTTTCTTATTTACCCCATGACAATCCGCCCTTCCGTATGGTTTGAATTGGCACGTGTGTCGATTTAAAGCGTGCGAACAGGCTGGACATTACAGTTTTATTTTCTTCAATCTACACTAAGTTCTACACAATTGAATGGACATACACTAGCAACAACCCCCTAATGCAACCCACAACATATAGATTTAACAAAATCTTGCAAAACTATCAAATCAAAAAACCCTAAAATTGCCCTAAATCATCAAATTGGAGAAGAGTACACTACCAATATCCTCCACGATTCTGGATGTAGTATCATGGTCCGAATGAGCTTTGAATTTGATAAAAAAAAGGAAGGAAAATGAAAAGTTTTGGGGGTAGAAAGCTGAAGGCCAAAATGGGTTTTTGAGCAAGCTGAAATGTTTTTGAATGAGGAAAGAATGGGGGTCGGCTGTCTGTTTTGTTATAGGTAAAAACATGGGCGATTTTTGGAAAATCACACACGTACGATTTCTGGAAAATCACACACGTGCGATTTTTCAAAAATTGTAACTAAGTTTACCTACAATAGAACATCCTACAACATATTGCAAACTAATTTACTGTGCATGCTCAATAAGTTCCTCCAAACAACTCTACTAGACCATGCAAATTCAGCCGACGATAATTACATTGATATAACCATCAATTTCAAAGAAAATCAAACATACATTCATTCATCAAAACATCCGTACTATTTCTAGCGAAATTGCAGAGAACTAATAACATGCATTCTACAAAACATGAAAATATGCAACAATTACAAGAAAACAAATAAAATTCCTAACACAGGGTTCTTGATCGAACACATTTCCACAAACGTATCCATTGCGAACATAAGCTAAAGATGACATTTTCTTCTCTACCAACATTTTCTATTCTTTTCTTCAACTACTTTTTTCAAACGCCTTACTTCAGCTTGCATCTCGAGGGCGTATTCCACTCCCCAAGCACATAATGAAGGATCGATCCACTTCATAAAATTACAGCACTTCACTTCGCCGGGATTCATTCTATAATCTTCGTACGAAACACAACCGTAAAAACTTCGTCTGGCATTAGTTTCGGTTTTGGCTACGACAATCAGGCATTCATCTCCACATCGGCAAACTGGATATGCATCGGACGGCAGCGTAGGATCTACAGGATGTAGCGAATTTAATATTTTCTTGTCAATGGAAGTTTGCTTGCCTGGTCTTTAGTTCGCTACAACTTCGCGTGATTGATTATCGAGAGATGATGTGTCGGAATGGAACTTTTGCTGTATCGGTTCAAATTGCATTTCTGGAACAAATTCTACATCACTTAGATGTGTAATGCCCCTTTGAGCTTCAAAATCATCGTAACATTTCGCCATCGTCATGTTGTCTATCTCCCTATCATCTTTGTTTAGTTCAACTGCTAGTACATCAGCATTGATTAGAGTACGCAGTAGCTCCGATTTAGGATTTTAGTTAGCATAAAAAAATTAGAAATTGATAAACATTACCTTGTACCGAAGATTACGCCTAGTTGTTAAGAAGCTTTGATTCTATCTTGCTTGAATCGGATTTTATTTGGGTTTTCTATGAAAAAGTAGGGTTGGAGAGGCTTTAGGAATTTGGTGATAAGTTTGGTAAAGTTGAGAGTGAAGAAGAAGGTTGGGTCTTGTTGGTTATAAAGCAAGCTTTTTGGCTATTTTTCAAAAATTGCCCAAAGCAAAATGCTCTGTAACGTTAGCGATTTTCGAAAAGTCGCCAACTAGGAAATATGTTATTTCATTTGGACGATTGCCATTTTTGAAAAATCGCCATCGCAATAGAGCAAAAAAAAAGTGGTCTATTTCTGTAAATAAGTTTGAAAGTGGGCTAAGGTTGTTATTTCTTTTTGAAACTGGCCTATATTGGTAAAATTTCCTTTAATTTATAAATCATGCAGTAGCAATAGCAGTAGCCGTAATAGTTGCAGATACAGATTGCAGCAATAATGGTTTAGAGTTGAAATTGGACATAGTAACGGAAATATCTTTGCCAAATAGTAAGTAAAATTTAGAACCCGAATAAGCGTGGGAAAAAGGGATATTCCAATAAAAATATATGTTACCAAATATAAAATTACTAATGGATATGGGCATTGCAACATACGTAATTACCATGGGATCGGTAACATGTTCAACCCAAAATAACCCTGATAAAATTGTAATTTCCATTGACTACATCCGTTGCAAAATACAAGGCATTGCAAAATATGTAATTACTATGGAATCGGTAACTTATTCCAATAGATATAACCAAGATAATATTCAAATTTCAAGGGGATATTACTCGTGATAATTTTTAAATTTCCAACAGCTATCCATTACAAAATTTGTCCTTTGTAATTATTATAACCGTTACAAAATCGTGATATGATTTTACTGCACATCTTGTTTAAACGACTATAGCCTAACAAATTTTATTTGTAACGGTTATAGTCATTAGAAATGTAAAAATATGGTGTTGTGAAAAAATTGTTATGAAAAATAATTTTTCTATAGCGTTTGTGCAGTGCTATTAAGAAAAGCGATATAAGAAATATATCTCACGGTGACTTTCTATAATGTTTTTCATGCATGTTTACATAGCATCCATTAATTTTTTATTTTGTTTCCTATAGAGTTTGTTATGCACGTTTCTACAGCATGTAAGCGGTTACTTTCTACATCGTTTTGTTAAATGATGGCGTTTATGAAACACTATTACACGTCTTACCAATTTACAAAATTTATTTGTTCCAATTTTAGCTTTTCCACATATATAATATTCATTTATTCATTTCTTCTTGGCATATAAATATAACGATCTTTATAAAAAAATATGAAAATTAAGGCACGATGTTTCATTCGTATTGTTCAAACAACTTCTCCAATATCCATACTAATATTTCATACATATCGTTCAAACAACTTTTTCCATGTCCGTACATAATATTTCATACATATTTGCATTAACAACTTACTTGTATATATCAGTCAAATAGGTGATTACATCTTGCTTTACTTTTGAATTTTCTCTCTTACATCTGCAATATATCAGTCGAGGTGAGAATTCCAGTTTTAGAATTGATGATAAGGGAATTATAAGATTAAAAGGCATGATTTGTGTTCTGAACAACCCCAATCTGAAACACGAAGTTTTGGACGAATGTCACAAATCTAAGCTTTGCATCCATCCAGGATTTAATAAAATGTATCGTGATTTCAAAAGAACTTTTTGGTGGAAGACGATGAAAAGAGACATATCTATATATGTGAGTCGCCGTGCTACTTGCCAACAAATCAAAAGCGATCAAAAGAAAATATCGGGTTTACTTCAGCCTTTAGAGGTACCCAAATGGAAATGGGACCAAGTATCGATGGATTTCATCGACGGGTTGTTTCATGCTCGAAAAGGCAATGAAACAATTTGGGTTATTGTGGACCGTTTGACTAAGACAGCCCACTTTTTGCCAGTGAAATCTACCCGCACGGCTGCAAGTTTAGCCGAATTATATGTGAAAGAAATTGTTCGTCTCCACGGTATTCTTAGCAGCATAGTGAGTGATCGTGACCCGATCTTCACTAGTAGATTTTGGGAGGCATTTCAAGAACATTGGGAACAAAACTGAATTTCAGCACTGCTTATCACCCATAATCTGATGGGTAGACTGAGAGGATAACCGAATCTTAGAAGACCTATTGCGTGCTTGTCTACTTGATTTTGGTGGTTCTTGGGAGGACCATTTACATCTGGTCGAGTTCTCATACAACAATAGCTATCTGGCCAGTATAGAGATGGCTCCTTTTGAAGCTTTATGTGGTCGTTCGTGTCGATCACCCGCATGCTGGATTGAGGCAGGTGATAGACTCGTTCTTGGACCAGATATGATTAAAGAAGCCACTGAAAAAGTTGATTTTAGACGGAAGAAATTGGAAACGGGTCAAAGTCGTCAAAAGAGTTATTATGATCGTAGAAGTAGGGATTTGGAATTCCAGATTGGAGACTCTGTCTTTCTCAAAGTATCTCCAATGCGAGGAGTATTAAGATTTGGGAAGACCGATAAGCTGGCACCACGGTATATTGCTCCTTTTCCTATTCTGGAGAGGATCGGTTCTTTAGCCTATTGAGTGCAGTTGCCTAACTGGTTATCTGGCATGCATGATGTGTTCCACATTTTTAACCTTCAGAAGTATGTGCACGATATAGATAGTATTATTGAAGAAGCTGCTAAGCAAGATCTTGAAATCACTCCTAATTTAACAGTAAAAAGAGAACCGATAAAGATTGTTGATCGTGATGAAAAGCGATTGAGAAACAAAAGTTGTGAAACTGGTTAAAGTTCAGTGGAGTGGCAATCCAAAGGACTGCACTTGGGAAACCGAAGAATATGCAGAAATCATATCCCAATTGCAGAGTTGATGTCCCGGCATAAACTGGTAAGCCATTTCTCTATCCTTTTCTGAATTCGCGTATTCTTTGTTTTCTTTTCTCTCTCTTTCGAATTTCGAGGATGAAATTTTCTTAAGGGGGGATATTTGTAACATCCCAAAATTTGTTAATTTAAATTTGGTAACTTATTTGAATTTTTGGAATTTAAATTGTAAAATTACAAAATAAATAAAATATAAATATATATGTGTATATAGAGAAAAAAGACAATAAGCATTTAAGTTAGAAATACATATTTAAATTAGAAATAGAAATAGATATATGTAAGATAAATTAAAATATAAAGTGAATACATTAGAAAAATTATAACAACATATTGACTATAGAAATTCATTTATATTATAAAGCCATAAGACAAGAAAGAAATATACATTCAAGTATGTACAAATAAGTATAAGTATGTAGACATAAGCAGGAAAATAAATATCTATAGATAAAAACAAAAAAATTGTACATAAGCTCAATTAGATATGATGTAAACTTAGGTGGAAACATAGCATTTAATGCTATCTATTCTTAGCACACCATAATAGATTATCAGCCGAAATAAACATTGCTTAGTCAAAGCAGGAAAATCTGATTATATAAAAAAAAGAAACAGAACATGCTTGTACCAGTTATAACCTACACGTACAAAGTCTTTCCTTTATATATACACATCTATACCTGTTCGTTCAAAATAAAAAAATAGCAAGGCCAGAAAGAAAATTATAAAAACATCACTATTTGTTTACAAATTCAAACTCAGTTTATGCAACAAAACACAAAGGTGATACAGAAAGATCAATACTGCAGTTTCAAAAACAAGTCTCTGTTCATCAATATTTCCAAGTGAGTAAACATACAACTTTAAAAAGATTAAATCTATGTATTGATTCATGAATAGCTTTGTGCATTGCTACATGTCAAAAAAGTTCGTTCTGTATGTTTTTTCTGTGTTACTGGAAATCTTATATAACTTGTTCTTTTATATTTTGGTTTCAGAGCAAAGAGAATTAGGAAAAAATCAAATAAACCATCATCCTAACATTTTTATCTTAGGGTTTGTAGAAAAAATAAGTTTGTTTAAACTTGAATCACAGATTAAAATTTGTTCAAAGCTTAAAAGTGAAATGTGACTCTGTAACTTTCAGTTTTACAATAAAAGGTAAATTTCGGATAAATTCGAATGTTATTAAATATTGATTTGATTACATAACTTGAATAAACATACAAATAGAGGATTTTTAAAATTTATATGATGATTTTAAATTGAGTATTTCAAGAGCAGTTCACGGTTGAACAAAATTTGTTCTTTTCCATTTTCTGATGATCGATTAGATATTGGTTGATGAAAATTGGTTTGAAGCTGGTGTGTTAATCCACGATCTCAGGAAAATTTTCGAAATTTTTTTCTATTGCATGAATTAAAGGGACGAGGCCATTTTAGGGTTCGTTGTTCGATTTTCTTGAGGTTGAAAAATGAGACGAGTTCGTCTTCTTGGTGAGTTCGAGTTGCTTGAGATTGAGGGGGATGGTAGTGTAGGGGGGTGACCTGGTGTGGACGGAGTGGGAGCTCCTCCGGTGGTCTGAGACGTGGTGACGAGGCATTTTTGTTTTTGTGAGTTCGAGTTGCAGTGTCGAGCAAAAACGCTTATTTTCAATTTCGAGTTTTTGGTGTCAAATTGTGTTTGGATTTCGAATATAGGGGATGTTTGCGACTTGCCGAAGATCGTGACGTTCGCCAGAATAGTGGCACAATGCCGTGCATGTGCACGTTGTCATCGTGATGTCACAAGGCTAGTGGGGGTGCGCGACTCGAGTTGATACTCGAGAAAATGGTCGGTTTACTTCGGGTTATAACCTAAGAACGCGAGAGAGAGAGAGAGTTTTATGTTACAGTAGTTTAAATCTTAAATTTAAGTCAAAAGAAAAAAGAAGAAGTAAGTACGAGAGGAAGGGAGGAAGAACTCGGGGGAAACTGGTGAGAAACATGAGTAACACTCGAGTAAAAACTAGGTATGCTCGGGTTATTTTCAAAAATGGGTTAAGCCTAATAAATTTCAAGTTTATAATGTTAAGTAAATTTTTGTATTTAGGAAGTAACTAATGTTGATTATGTTGAGTTAAGAACTTAATACAAGTTTTAAATTAACTAAGTAGATACTTAACAATGTTTTAAAATCTAATTAATACTTTAACTAAATAATTTAATTTAAGTTAAGTATCAAAGTTAATTAACATTACAGCATTTTTATAATTATAATAAATTGGTTTCAAAATAATTAAGGAAGATTTTAAAATATGAATTAAGATAAATAATTATTATTAATTAATTGTTTGGAAAGGGTAATTAAGAATGATTAATTTATAATTTGGTTAATAATTAAGTGTCTAATTGTTGATAATTAAGAATTGTTGATTAGATAATTTAAGCTGATTAATTTATAAATAGTAGTTAATTAAGTTAATTGATTAAGAAATGATTTATTAACAAAGTTGATTAAGATTTAATTAATTTATCATTAAGAATAATTAATCATTGATTCAAATAATCAGTAAAAATAATTATGGGGTTAATTCTAAATCACAATCCCTTTAATTTAGAATAATTAACTATTGTTGTGCACTGGATTGATATTTCTGTTGTGATTCTGTGTGATGTGAATTACTCTATGCTGGATTGTGATTGTGATTTGAATTCTGTATTGATGTAAAAACCCTTTTGCCCGTAAACGGCATTTAAACTTCGATGCGACAGGGAGTCGGATTTCAGTTAGTTATCTGAAACCCACATCGAACTCTGAATGTGAATCTTTGTGATTGATATGTCCATATGTTTCAAAATTAAACGCTCACTATTCGGTTTAGCCGAGAGAGGACGTTTGTGTCATAAAAACCATTCCGAATAGGGATATGTCGAAATTAATAGCATTTGAAGATGGTGTTGAAGACCAAGTGTCTTCGAAAACGATAGGATAACCTATCGATTGTCTTTGCACCGAGTAGCTATAGTATAGAGATTCCCTAAGTGATGGGAAGTCCGATCGGGATTGTGGATACCCGGATTGGCAAGGGCTTCTTCCTTTATTGGACTAAGTGCCTTCGGTTCTGTTCGAACCCGGAACAGACTTGTATGGTCGTATGTCTGGCACTACACTTTGAGATATAAAGCGGATTTCTTTCAAATACATATCTGTTGGTGGCAGAGAATTAATTCTCTTAGCTTAACACCCCTCTCTGAGACGTACGAGCTCAGAGGTTACGTAGTCGAAGGTTATCAGCGTTGTATTCCCAATTTGGCAGTGTGGCACGCTAAGAGCTGTTGTGTGTTGATGATCATTTGTTGATCATTTATGACCAAAGCATGGCTTTCGTGTAAAGCGTAGCTTTGCGGACGAGACCTCATCAGACCTCACAACCCGAAAATGATCGAAACAGGAAAGATGCGGCAAGTTACGAGGGTCGCGCCCTTTAGGGTATGTTATTTCCTTCTGGAAAAAGGTGATGTCATGGTATGGAGCCCAGATATTTACCTATGTGGTTGCTTCAATCTCATTTACTATATGGTTGTTGCTTTGTGATAGAGGGCCCTCGGATAAAGGTCCCAAAGGGCCAGGGAATGGCATAGTCGTGTAGTAGTTACCTAGTTACAGAGATAACCCAGCTTTGTGTTGGCAGAGAGCTGGTTAAGTTCTCAGGACGTCTCGCCAGAGGCATACCCATGTGGTAGTAGGAAGTTCCTTAGCTTGACAATTTGTTGGAAACCCAATTCCCAATACGAACCTAGTATGGTTTTAGTTGTATAACCTGCCATTTACTTATGGTGGCGCCCCACTGTTTAGATAGTAGCTATAGTAGGCATAGAATAATGGTTGTATGTTGGCTAGGATTAATATTATACTTTCGAAATGTTTTTACACCATGCACTAATAATAATATCAAAGAATTTTTCTCGTATCAAGCATATTTGACTATCATAAGAAGAAATCTCCTCCAATTCTGCGATTATATTGTGTGTGTGGTGGGAGGCCTTATGGTAGTTTCATTTTCCAAAAGCATAACGAATTTTGTTTATAAATCTGTTTTATTTAAAAGCAACTATTTTTGTTTACTCATACCAGTCCCATGGTTGACCCCGAGTTTATTGTTTCCCTCCTAAACTCTGGGTGCCTATAATTTCTACACGGGCAGCCTAGTAGCAGGTTTCCGTGTTCTCGTGTTAGCAGTATTTTGGAGCTTTTGCTTTGGAGATATTTTAGAAGCTTTTGGGATCTCTGCTGCTTAGTTTTTGGAAGTTCACTATCGCTTCATTTCTTTGAAGACTTTTTGGATATATGATTACTTGTTGTACTATTATGATGTTCTATTTGGAGTTGTGATATATGTATAAAAATACTCCGATGTAGTAATGGATATTATGATGATGTTATATATGTGATGTAATGCATGACATTCATTTTGTTTCCGTTGTTTTATATTCATCTGATATTGTTATAAGTTTCATCCGACTGGAGTTCGATGTTTGAATCTTTGGCAGTCGAATACAAGTGAGGTATTTAGTGTCAATTTTCGAACATTGAATTTTGGATTATGACAACATTTATCCGAGGATCCTCAACCACAAAGCAATAACCACAAAGAGTAATAGATTTGCAGCAACCACGTAGGTGAAATATCTAGGCTCTATACCATGATACCACCCTTTTCCAGAAGGAAATGACACCCTAAAGGGCGCAACCCTCATAACCTTGTCGCATCTTTCCTGTTTTGACCATTTTCGGGGTGTGAGGTCCGACGAAGTCTCATCCATTAAGCTACACTTTTCACAAAGTCATGCTTTGATCAATAAATGATCAGCAGCACTTCGTATGCCACATTACCAAATTGGGAATGTATCGCTAGTAACCATCAACTACATAACCTTTTAGCTCGTGCGTCTCAGAGAAGGGTGTTAAGCTAAGAGAGTAAATTCTCCGCCACCAACAGAAATGTATTTGATAGACACTAGCTTTACATCTCAAACTATAACGTCAGACATACATTCATACATCCATACAAGTCCGTTCCGGGATCGAACGGAACCGAAGGCACTTCAAAAGAAGTCCTTGCAAATCCGGATATTTACTAATCACGTTCGGAATCCCCATCACAAAGGGTGATAAAATCTCTATACCGGAGCAACACGATGCAGAGACATTCAACAGGTAACCCTTTCGTTTTCGAAAATACCCGGTCTTCAACACCGTCTTCAAATGCAATTCCATTTTGTCGTATCGTTAATCAGAATGGGTTTTATGAAACAAAGTCCTCTCCTGGCTAATCCGAATAATGACCGCTTATTTTTAAAAATAAGTGTTCAATCAGAATTCAAACAAATCACCACAAATTTCCACTTTGATCTTTTAAACAAAATATCAATCACAATCACAAAGGTTCGATGTGGGTTTCGAATATCCATTTGGAATTTGACTCCCGATCGCATCGAAATTCAAATGCGTTTAAAGGCAAATATTGATAGTCGGTTATTTAACTATCAATCAACATTCACAACAATTACCAGATATTATTTTCAAAATATCTTTGCAAGATATATATTTTTAACACTTTAACCATTTGAAAACAAATTGTAGGATCTAGATTAACCCTAGAGGGGGGTGAATAGGGTTATAGCAAATTTTCTCGATTTAAACACAGAAATAAACTTCAGAAATAAATATGCTGAGAAGTAAATCACACACAAAATTTACCCAGCTTCGGCAACCCCTGCCTACTGCTGCATTCCCAGATTTCTATTAGAATTAAACAGTATCACGCTTACAAACACTCTACTAGACTCGCAGACCCTTTTGCTCCCGCTCACAAACACTCTACTAGACTCGCACACCCTGCTCCCGCCTATAGAGTTTCGCTCACTCGCAAACACTGCTCCCGCCTATAGAGCTTTGCAAACTCGCACACCCTGCTCACTGAACTAATTCTAACTAGACAATCTAACACTACCTAAACCCTAGGTGGTGATTTACAAATTCTTTTGGCTCGAAAAGAAAAAAAACAAATTCAAAAATACACGCAGGAGCAAAAATTAAAATATAAACTAGAATCCCTAATTTTTGCTCAAATTAAAAACTAAAACCCTTTAAAAAATAAAACCCCTTTTATAATAAATCACGGCCGGCCCAATTTCTTATTTCACCCGATCTCCTTCTTGGCTTTGACCCGTTCCTTCTTTTGCTTGTAAAAATGTCGGCCTTGCTCTTGAAATTAGGGCTTGAGTCTTTGATCAAATTAGGGCTTTTGATGCACGCCTATACTGATCGACTTTCTGATTCGGCTTGCTTACTACTTCTCTGATGATTCGCGACTTGTTCTCTGATGATTCGCGACTTTGAGATTGTGAGTTGTTTGCAGCTGCTTCTTTTTGATGACCGAGTTCGTTGAATTGCGGTATGTAATTTTATTTTCGTTTGCTGGTTTGATTGTTTGTCTTTTTCACTTGATAACTCGATGCCGATGATGTAAATTGGGATTGATATTTATATGAATTCACGACTTCATTACTTTCCTAATTTCTAATGCCTGTTGCGCACGTCTTTCCTGATATACTTACACCTTGATACTTACGGCCTTGACTTTTACACCTTCGATTCTTCTTGTATTACACGGCATTAAAACTATCCACTTTTTGATTTTGCTGACTATTTCAAAGATACGAATTTGATACACTTGCGTTGAATTCTGACTTGACACGGCTTCGGCCATCTTGTGTTTATCCCTGTGAGCTTTGACTCTGACCATCTTCTCTGATGATGTTGATTCCACTGTGTCCTTGGTCTTCATGTACTTGATATTGCAGTCTTCTTCGAACTGTCTTCATGTACTGTTGACATGTCTTGTTTCATGTTGCAGCTGACTTGTGTCTGCATTGTGCATATTCATGATGTTGTGTTGTGACCTTTGTTTCTCTGGCACACTTGTCTTGATGCACTGTACTTGTTTCAGTAGTTAGTTCGAATTGTTGTTGATCCCTGGACTTGAACTTTATTGTTACACATCTTCAAATCTTCACTTGGTTGTTAACACTGGTCTGCTGTCATATTGCTTGTGCACTTCACTGAGTTTCACTGCCATACTTATACTTCTGTAAATTTGGGCTTGTTGTTACATTTGTATCACTGTTGGATCTTGCATGCTTTACATAGATGCTCCACTTGTTCATGATGCTGGACTTGTTTTTGTACATTATTTGAATTTGCGTTGGTGCATTGTCTTTGCATTCCATGTTGCATGCATGTTTTCCATGTGTTGAACCCAATTTCAAAACTCGGGTTTGACCTTGTGCTCGTGTCGTGATTTTGAATATATTGCACGTGAGTTGAACCCGGCTTTTCATTTGGGTTTGACATGTGCTCACCTGTCCCTGTAGCATTATCAAGTGTATATCGACGTGCACGGCCTTGTGGCATGTATAGTGTTACACTGTGCATGTCACATTGTTCGTGTATGATGAATTCAAATGTGAATTATGACGAACAACCCAAATAACTGAGGCAAATCGTATTTTCAAAAATCATATTTTATTTTATATTGCAAAAATATTTCTTTTTCAATTTTACCGCGTTAGTGAATATTTTTGCAGATTGCTCAGATGTTGGATTCAAACTGGAATGCAGTTGAAGACAAAATACGAGTGGGAGTGATATGTAGTGAGGTTATCAATGTAAAAATATTTGTGATATAATCGTGATGTAATCAAAAATGTATATGTATAGTGAGAGCATGAATTTGTACTATTCAAGATTCTAATAAATATTTGTTTGAATAAAATTTCTGTTTGAATTCAAAATCTGTGTAACTTGTTCTGTTTGAATTCAAATTCAAATTCTGTGTAATTTATTTTATTCAACAAATATTTATTTAATCTATGAAAAACAAAATAGTACATTACCAAATACATTTAAATGAATATATATGTTTATTATCATCAAACAAAAACATATAAGCGCATATTCAACAATCTCCCCCTTTTGATGATAACAAACATATATTTAAGATTTTGTACATGTGTTAAATCTATTTGATCAATGATATACTTTAATTGCTCCCCTTATTTAAATGCTTCCTCTCTACATGATGCTCCCCCTACATATATGCGTACAAATAGAAATATATTCAAATGAGCCTAGATGCAAATGGAAAATTATTTGACCTTTGCTTGATTCTATTTGACAAAATCTTAACTTTTCTCTCCCCCTTATGTTATCAGCAAAAGAATAATAGTGTGAGAGAAAAATAGAGATAAAGCGATCAATATTAATCCAACATTAAACTCAAATTGAATATAAATATTAAACTTCAATAAGAATCAAACAAAAACCATAACTACCTTTGTTAGGCGCATATTCCACTTTTAGAAATGATGGATATGATGTTCATATAAAATCATACAGTTGAATCTTCTTGTGGTACATTTATATCAGGAATTTGAATATCTACTAATCATGCATAACCGTTAGGACTTTTAAAGATTAGTAGTATTCCAATTTAATTTTAAAAATGAAATCAAGTATCTTCTAATCACGCATGACCGTGAGGACTTTTAAATGGGATTAGAATCAACTTGTCTATTTAATCAATTAATTTGATATGCGTTCCGTACATGCATAACCGTAAGGACTTTTAAATGAGCATGGAGCACATAATCAAAAATCCAAGTAATTCACCCATGCATAACCGTGAGGACTTTTAAATGAGAGTGAATTCTGTGGATATTTATTTATTTATTTAAAAAATATGACATGAAAAACAAATGATTCCTGATTAGAGTACCACATATCGACAAACTATATTGAATATTTGATAAACCATGGTCGATAGAAATAATGATAGATAAAGAAATGGTCATGGAATCTTTACCCAACAAAAAGTGTTATAATTCTTGTTTTAATTCCTAAAGAAATTTTCCAAATATACTCTCTTGAGTAATGTATGTTAAATATCAACACTCATCACCTTTTCGATCACTATTTATCTTTTTGATAATTAGTAGGGAGTCGGATTAGTCAAAATTTGTCATTTAAAATCAAATGACTAATCTGAAAATATGGTCAAACAATTATTTTCTCGACGGGGGCATATGACAAAAAAATTCTGCTAAATGAAAAATTATTTCAAGTGAAAAATATGCAGATATTTTCGTTGAAAAACGATGCAGAAAATGAATGTTTCAAAAATTAATCACGTTACACTAGTAATTTCTCTATCAACTATATTACCAGTGTAATCTGCATCTGAATTTAAATTTCACTCAATATTCACTCGTTGGATGTCAAAGACCAGACTGTGAAATTTCAAAAAACTATCTCAGAATGTAATTTGAAATGAAGCCATGTTCACACTCAAACAAATCTCATGGTGTTAATTTCAGAAACCATAGGATAAACAATTATATTCATGAGTAATCAACAGTCAATCAACATCATAATTATTTCAAAAACAATTTCTTGAAATCCTTTTTAACACCTTTCACATGAAATTTGAAATCGTGCAAATTTACAAACAGTGACCAAAATGTCAAAACCAATATATATATAAGTGTAGCATGAGTAGACAGTAATCAATCAACATCATAATTTGACCAAACAGATTAAGTTCAATGATGAAAGGATGGTTGGTCTACTTTTAAGCACAAATCAAAGTAAGAACAAGTCAAAAGAAAAATCATATCAATAAGTCAGAATTAAAGACATCACATCATTATCGCAATTTTGGCTGATTTAATTCAGAATATGGTGCAGATTATCACATTTAATATACCTTCACCTGTTTTACCTTTACGATAATTTCTCGTGATTGCCCATTGTGATTCTGTCACCTTTATACTGGGCTAAGGAACTTTGCTATGTTGACCATTGTTTTTCTGGAACAGCCAAAATCCAGAGAACACCATTGTTGTTCCTTAGCCTGCCACTACTCCTACACGATGAAAGATTTTTGTGACCTATTTCTATGTCCATAATTGTTAGTGGCAGAAGCATTATTAATAAACAAACCCTTTGGAACCCAAACTTGTTTGGACCTTTCATTCTTGTTCCCATAGACATGAAATTTGTTTGTAGAATTCTTAGGAACCCAAACTTGTATAAATTTTGTGTTCTTGTTCCTATGACTACAATTTTCAACACGATGTCCAATTATTTCACGTCTATCAAAGACACTCTTCCCTTTTGCATTATCCTCAACTTGTGTTTTCCCAAAACCTAGTCCTTTTCTGTTGTTAGCAAAAATTTGATTTCCCAATAGCATGTAGAAAGATTTTTCGCCTCTTGAAAAGTTATTCAAAGATTTCTCAAGATTTTGGACTTTGGTTTTTAGTGTTGTGTTTTCAGTGACAAGTGAGGTGCATCAATTTATAAAATCCTTTTTCCTTGTGTCGATGGTTTCCTTAAGATTCAAGTTTTCTTTTTCAAGATTCTCAGAGTTATTCTTAAGTCTTGTCAATTCTGAATCTAAAACTTTACATCTTTTACATTCTGGTTTTGAATATTTTCAAGTTCAGTTTCTAACCTAAAATTTTTACGAGCAAGTTCTCTCCTATCAGTTTTCAGTTTTTCAATTTTAGATTCAAGAGCATCAACTACTTTAGTGAGATCAAGACACATAAAAACAAGATCTCTATAGGAATACTCGCCTGCCTCACTAGATTCCTCGGAGCTTGCTTCTGATTCTGATTTCGCCATAAGACACAAGTTAACCTCCTTTGAGCTGCTATCCGAAAATTCCTCTCCTTCTTCATCATCCCAAGTCGCTGCAAATACCTTCTTCGTCTTTTTCTTTCCTTTGTTTTTTTTGAGAAGTGGGCATTTTTGTATCAAGTGTCCGGTCTTCTTGCAGTTAAAGCACGTCGGTTCATTATCGGAATTGTCAGAATCTTTTGGCCTATTACGATTTGTTTTCTTCTTGCGTGGCTTGAATCTCGACCATTTTCTAAGATTATTGACAGCCATTGCAAGCTCTTCAATTGGATCTTCTCCTTCTTCATCGCTTTCTTCTTTGCTCTTTAAGGCAATCGTCTTCTTCTTTGGTTCGGAGTTGTTGTGTTCTTCCTTTGCTTTTAACTCAAGCTCATATGTCATCAAGTTGCCAATCAACTCCTCCATGCTTAGCTTACTCAGATCTTTCGATTCTTGTATTGCTGTGACTTTTGCCTCAAAGTTCATCGGTAAGACTCGTAGTATCTTCCGCACAAGCTCTACCTCAGTGAATACCTTCCCAAGCGCTCTAGCGTTGTACACCAAAGTTGAAAAGCGTCCAAACATGTCCTTTATGCTCTCGCCTTCGTCCATCACAAAGTTTTCGTATTCATTGTTGAATAGGGCTAGACGAGACTCCTTGACTTGAGAAGTTCCTTCGTGTGTCACCTCCAAAGTGTGCCAAATTTCCTATGCTGTTGTACAATGAGAAATTCTATTAAATTTATTTTTATCAAGAGCACATATCAGAGCATTCATGGCTTTAGCATTTGTCGTTTTCAATCTCTTATCGTTAGCATCCCACCTATCCTTAGGTTTAGGAATCTCAGTACCACCAACAGTTATAGTAGGAGGTTTATAGCCAGTTTCAATAATATCCCAAACATCATAATCAACAGAACTAAGATAAATACTCATCCTAACTTTCCAATAAGCATAATCATTCCCGTTAAACATGGGTGGCCTAACAATAAATTGCCCCTCAGAAAAAGCATTATTTGATGAATTCATGACTCTAGAGTTAAATAAAAAAATACCAGGCTCCGATACCACTTGTAGGATCTAGATTAACCCTAGAGGGGGGGCGAATAGGGTTATAGCAAATTTTTTCAATTTAAACACATAAATAAACTGCAGAAATAAATATGCTGAAAAGTAAATCACACACAAAATTTACCCAGCTTCGGCAACCCCTGCCTACTGCTGCATTCCCAGATTTCTATTAGAATTAAACAATATCACGCTTACAAACACTCTACTAGACTCGCAGACCCTTTTGCTCCCGCTCACAAACACTCTACTAGACTCGCACACCCTGCTCCCGCCTATAGAGTTTCGCTTACTCGCAAACACTGCTCCCGCCTATAGAGCTTTGCAAACTCGCACACGCTGCTCACTGAACTAATTCTAACTAGACAATCTAACACTACCTAAACCCTAGGTGGTGATTTACAAATTCTTTTGACTCGAAAAGAAAAAAAAACAAATTCAAAAATACACGCAGGAGCAAAAATTAAAATATAAACTAGAATCCCTAATTTTTGCTCAAATTAAAAACTAAAACCCTTTAAAAAATAAAACACCTTTTATAATAAATCACGGCCGGCCCAATTTCTTATTTCACCCGATCTCCTTCTTGGCTTTGACCCGTTCCTTCTTTTGCTTGTAAAAATGTCGGCCTTGCTCTTGAAATTAGGGCTTGAGTCTTTGATCAAATTAGGGCTTTTGATGCACGCCTATACTGATCGACTTTATGATTTGGCTTGCTTACTACTTCTCAGATGATTCGCGACTTGTTCTCTGATGATTCGCGACTTTGAGATTGTGAGTTGTTTGCAGCTGCTTCTTTTTGATGACCGAGTTCGTTGAATTGCGGTATGTAATTTTACTTTCGTTTGCTGGTTTGATTGTTTGTCTTTTTCACTTGATAACTCGATGCCGATGATGTAAATTGGGATTGATATTTATATGAATTCACGACTTCATCACTTTCCTAATTTTCTAATGTCTGTTGCGCACGTCTTTCCTGATATACTTACACCTTGATACTTACGGCCTTGACTTTTACACGTTCGATTCTTCTTGTGTTACACAGCATTAAAACTTTCCTCTTTTTGATTTTGCTGACTATTTCAAAGATACGAATATGATACACTTGCATTGAATTCTGACTTGACACGGCTTCGGCCATCTTGTGTTTATCCCTGTGAGCTTTGACTCTGGCCATCTTCTCTGATGATGTTGATTCCACTGTGTCCTTGGTCTTCATGTACTTGATATTGTAGTCTTCTTCGAACTGTCTTCATGTACTGTTGACATGTCTTGTTTCATGTTGCAGCTGACTTGTGTCTGCATTATGCATATTCATGATGCTTTGTTGTGACCTTTCTTTCTCTGGAACACTTGTCTTGATGCACTGTACTTGTTTCAGTAGTTAGTTCGAATTGTTGTTGTTCCCTGGACTTGAACTTTATTGTTACACATCTTCAAATCTTCGCTTGGTTGTTAACACTGGTCTACTGTCATATTGCATGTGCACTTCACTGAGTTTCACTGCCATACTTATACTTCTGTAAATTTGGGCTTGTTGTTACATTTGTATCACCGTTGGATCTTGCATGCTTTACATAGATGCTCCACCTGTTCATGCTGCTGGACTTGTTTTTTACATTATTTGAATTTGCATTGGGGCATTGTCTTTGCATTCCATGTTGCATGCATGTTTTCCATGTGTTGAACCCAGTTTCAAAACTTGGGTTTGACCTTGTGCTCGTGTCGTGATTTTGAATATATTGCACGTGAGTTGAACCCGGCTTTTCATTTGGGTTTGACATGTGCTCACCTGTCCCTATAGCATTATCAAGTGTATATCGACGTGCACGGCCTTATGGCATGTACAGTGATACACTGTGCATGTCACATTGTTCGTGTATGATGAATTCAAATGTGAATTATGACGAACAACCCAAATAACTGAGGAAAATCGTATTTTCAAAAATCATATTTTATTTTATGTTGCAAAAATATTTCTTTTTCAATTTTACTGCGTTAGTGAATATTTTTGCAGATTGCTCAGATGCTGGATTCAAACTGGAATGCAGTTGAAGACAAAATACGAGTGTGAGTGATATGTAGTGAGGCTATGAATGTAAAAATATTTGTGATGTAATCGTGATGCAATCAAAAATGTATATGTATAGTGAGAGCATGAATTTGTACTATTCAAGATTGTAATAAATATTTGTTTGAATAAAATTTCTGTTTGAATTCAAAATCTGTGTAACTTGTTCTGTTTGAATTCAAATTCAAATTCTGTGTAATTTATTTTATTCAACAAATATTTATTTAATCTATGAAAAACAAAATAGTACATTACCAAATACATTTAAATGAATATATATGTTTATTATCATCAAACAAAAACACATAAGCGCATATTCAACACAAATTTCAAATCACCTTTCACTCGCGGAACACAATTTCGATATTATTTATTTCCACTGAAAGTCTGTCGAGTTCAAATACTTTAAAATACTTTAATTCACTTATCCAAGATATATACTTGGAAACATTTAGATAAAATTAATTTAAAACGTTTATTTAAATATTAGTTATGAAAACATTATACTAATGTCACATATAAACGTTAAGTCCATAACAAATTTTAAAAATAAAATTAGTAGATAGAGTATAATTATACCAATAACCTTTTCCTAAAACAATTATCAATTAAATCCTTAAATAATCACTTCTATAATTAATTAAATAAATCTTTACTCTACAGATTTTCAAAATAACTTAAGAAAATAAATTCTCCAAAATATTATTTTTAAAACCATCTCTAGAACTTTTAATTTATATCTTAAAAGCTACTTTGAAAATGTACTCGGCTTTCCAAAGGAAATACACTTTCATTTCAAAATGGTCCATTTAAACCATTTAATAAATCCTTCTTGATTTATTTCAACTTACATTCCAAATTCGTAAATTCCTCACTTTTAAAAATAAATCAATATTTATTTTTAAAACAAATTTTCCTTTCCTTTATAAATTCTTATTGTGAATTTAATTTTCCAAATATCCGTTGATATACGGTCTTCAAATCGATTTTCAAATATTCACTTTCAACACCAAATAAATTTTCAAATTGATTTCAAAATTTATTTTAAAACACCAAATCAATTTCCAAATTTATTTTTAAAATAAATTCCTTTATCTTTTCCAAACTATTTAAAATTCGTATTTTTTTTAAAAATAAATTCTTCACCTTTTGAATAATATTACTTGAAATCCATTTACTAAACTTTCCCCATACTTTGAAATTTTATTCAATAGGATTCAAAAATAAAACTTTATCCTTTTAAAATTTCTTCTTTTAAATTTATCCAATTCAAAAATAAATTTTACTATAAATTTTCAATTTTAATTTTTAAAAATCAAATGGCATTTATTTTCGGTATTCGATGGTACCAAAAATAAATTCGGCTAAACTAGAGCCTTCAGCGAATTCAATCACCAATATAATCACACAAAGATTATTAAAAAATCAACACATAACATTGAAACAAATTCAAATGTTTTGAGGAATCCAGTTGGATCCCTTCAACCTGTTTTCCTGCATCCACAGACGTTAGCACAACAATTAAATACCAATTCCACTTCGAGGTGGAATATTGCCGTACATCGGATTTATAAAATATCATCTGCTATTATGCAGCGCATAGGGTCTATTTCAGAACAAATGATAATAATTTATCATCCAAGCCCACAATCAACAATTTAAATTTAACTATCACAATTGAACAATCAATCAATAACTGAAATTTTCAATTATTACTTTGAGTGAGAAGATATCATCTTTTGCTTATGCATGCAACCATTTTCCAATCCGGACTTGTTTCTCCATTTTAGACCTTGTATAAACATTTATACAATTCATTAATATTCGAAATAATCGAACAATCAATTACCGTTTTATAGTTAATGCAACTGAAAGTTTTATTTAAACCAATTTCTAGATTTAAAACTAAATTTTCTTTTTCAAATTTTTTTTTTGGTAACCAAAATAAATAAATAAATAAATTAAACTAATTATTTACCTTCAAACATTTTTAATATCCCCATATATTTTTTTTCCATAGTCTTATCCAAAATTGTATATAGGGTTTACTTTCCTTTATATATATATACACACGCATACATGAAAAGAACAGAGCTGCTTCTTTTATTTTTACCTTTCAAAGTCAACATTTTTATCTTTTAAAAATCTGTATATGTGTGTGTGTGTGTGTGTATATATATATAGATAAATTTATATTCATATTTGGAAAATCTCTAGATTTAAATTAAATTTGAAATTATCAAAAATCTAAAAACTGCTGTACCTCTCCTGCTCCAAACCCTAAACCTCGATCTCATGACATTGCCTCGTCGCCAGATGTCCCTCGACCCAAAATCGAAGCCGGCTGCCTTGCCCTAACTATCACCGCGATCCCAAAACCGCCACGGCCACCCAACCCATGATATAACGCTTCGACCCAATAGACTCGTGAAACATCCCTAGGTCTCGACTTCGACCACAGCCACCGAGAACCACTGCGAGCCTCCTGAGTTCGCGTCGCCTCGTTACCATCACGATGCCCCAAATCGTCGTCTTCGCCATCGACTGGTCTTGCCTCGATCGAAACGACTTCGCCCCAAAATCGAGCGCGTGCGGCTCTGAGTTGATCCTCGCGATTTGATTAACAGAGAGGAGGAAAGGAATCGATAGATTGAGAGGAGGGAGGGCTCGAGCGAACGGGATTTCGCTCTGCCATTCTTTATGATTTTGAACGAAATGAGTTTTATTTTATAAAAGGATCGATTTGATTAATTTTTTTCTTCGTTTATCTTCCAACTGTCACCCTTAAAGAAGACAGGGAAGGAAACACGATCGGACGTTATCGTGTTCAAGACGATTTGCTGCCGTAGCCTGAAGTGATCAGAAAACAGCTGATGTGAAATTTTGACTAATCGATGCAATTATATAATTTATTTTTAAATTTAAATTGTCCCATATCGAAGCTCAAAAATCTCGACCTCCTATCGAGGTGTGCCGCCAGGCGTTTATAATGTTATACCCCTATTCTGAACGAAATAGAAAAGGTTCCGAGTCCTAATTTGATCGTATGGAGAAGATAGCTTTTTGAACCCAGTTATTTTTTCAAATTTTGATTAAATTTTCAGCGCGTTTAAATATCGCACGCTCACACAACAACTCCAATCACTACGAAATTTGAAATCCGATAATAATACAATATTGCGGATCTAATGGAACATGTTTCGTCGAATTCCAAGACTGTGTCTCGGAAGGCTATTTTTAAATATCGATTCAAACGATATAATTCCAAACTGAACAATTCACCTTCAAATTCAATTCTGTAGTTCCTATTATCTTCAATATTATCATTACAGATTCTTCAAGCCTTTAAAAATATTTTTAATCAGCTTAAAATTGAAGATTCGATTTTTTTATCCAACTTCAATAAATTAAATTCAATAATTTAATTGCCAAATTCATATTTATATTCGAAATCCAAGTTGAACTAACCTCCAAATATTTAAAATCAAATAAATATTCCATTTCAAATGTTAAAAAAATTCGGAGGTCACATCCTTCCCCCCTTAAAAGAATTTCGTCCTGAAATTACAAGTTAAGAAGAATGATCCTTAACCCGTTTATTATTTTCCCAAAACCAAACAGTTTTATCAATTTACCAACAAATCTTTTCATTTAAGACCCATCATTTCTTCAACTAACTCTCCAAATTCAATTATAAGTTCCAAACAATATTGTTTTCTTTAAAAATATAAATTTAAATTTAAATTTCAAATTTTCAAAATTTTCTCAAAATTTTTCTAACTCTCTAAATTTTTGAAAAATTTCGTCAGCGTCTCCTTCGTGCGGCTAGCTCGGTACGACTCCAAAAATGGCACCACCGCCCCCAGATTGCAAAAGAAAACAAAAGGCCAAGCGGCTAGACAAGAAAATCATCAAATTTCATACTGAAATTTAAATACATACCTTTTTGTCGAGCAATTCAATTTTGTCTTCGAAGTCAAAATCCCAATTTCAATTTTTCCTTTTCGTGCAACATACCTGTATATTTTACTAGATAGTATTAAATTACAACATTCATATATCATTTTGCATATTTCATTACAAAAGTTTGAATACTTACTTCTTATACCATCTTTACTTCATTATTGAAGTTATATACTCATTTTCATTCAACTTTACATTTTCAATTTCATTTGAATTCAATTTACAGTTTCAATTCTATTTGGATTCAATTTATCTTCTGAATATTGAATTTTATCAACTATCGTTCATTCACATTTGATTCCTCTCAATATTTTAAATTAGTTTCATTTACTAATTCATTACAAATTCTAATTTATTTTATCTTAAACCATCTTTTTTCCCACCTTTATTATCTTTAGAAATCACTTCGAACCAATTTTACAACTTCATTTCATCTCGCACAATTCAAATTGGTTTTCGATATTCAGTTTTCAATTCCAGTTTAATTTTTTTGTTCATCCCCAAACATAATTCAATTTCAATTCACCATTTGGTTTATAGTCACTTATATTTAAACTGGATTTCCAATTCTATATGAATTCAATTTACTTTCATCTATAAATATTAGATTCAATTCAATTTTAAACCTTATCCATTTGGTCATTCATCAATTAGTTTCACTTACTAATTTTAGTTTAATACTTTACTTTGTTTATCGCAAATCAATTTCAATTCCAACTCTAGTTCTATTTACTTACAAATTCGAAATGAATTTCAACATTAAATTTCACATTCATTTACTTGTAATTGTAAATTTATTCATTCATTCACAATTTTATTTTCCATCTTAATAGTGTTTATTCCAAACATTTAGTTTATAAGACTTCTCAAATTCACATTTATTCAAATTAACTCATATTTTCAATCTCAATTCTTTTATTCATTTTTCATTTTTTAATTCCACTTGAATTAAATTTTCTTTCCAACTTATTTTGTTTCCACATTTACTTTTTATCTAACTTCTTTTAAGTTAAATCTTATTTTCACAACTTTAAACTTTACAAGTTATCAAACTTCATGATATTCCATAAATATTTTATATAGTATTCCAGAGTCTTTCCATCTTTTCAAAATCATTTTTGAAATCAATTCAAATTATCTTTTGAATTCCCAAAACCAAACCTAGTTTGCACACAACTTTCATTTAAAACAATTTGGAAGCAGATTCCTCTCTTGGAAACTCGAAAATGAACACCGATGATGCTGCAGTCATCACCGAAGTTATTTTCCAGCGACCAAAAAGAGCTTAATGCTTTTCATCCCTTCAAAACAACTTTCCAAATACCTTTGAAAATTATTTTTCAAAATCAAAAGGGATTTAGACTTTCCAAATCTCCAAAAATTTCAAATTCTTTTCAAAACATTTCCAAATACTTCTCTGGAATTTTGTTTCACATTACAAATCACATTTACAATTTATATTCTCAACTTCCATTTGTATGTGAATTTATTTCTTAATTTTGGATTTACGATTTCAATTTCCTATTCAAATGATAATAATATTATCACTTCCTAACAATCAAGCAACCATATACTATAATAATTTACAAAGATTATTTCCTTTATCTACGAAAATAGTTTTGGGTAAAATTATTTTACTTACCCGATTTTAAAACAATATCGTGTCAGATTGTTCTGTACGAGTGTTTAGAGATCCCTATTGATAGAGCTGTACGGACTATACCGACCAAAATCCATATGCCACTCTACAAACCAATCATCACAATATAAAACAATTTTGTATTCACTAACAAATTCGTGCTTATATCTATTATTACACTCAAACTCATTCTAGAGTACTGCCGACACTATCCCTAATGAGTAACACGCAACAGAGCCAAGGTTGTCGCTTAACCAAATGCTCTGATACCAAAATTGTAACGACCCAATTTTACGACGCCCGAAAAGTCGACATCGTTACGTCCACTGTATCCAATGCCGCACAGTCAAATGCTAGAAAACCGAACCGTTAGGGTTTAAGAAGAAGAAGATAGAAGAAGAAATGAAAAGAATAACAAAATCTCAAATATCGCAGTGGAACAAATATAATAGATAAATGAATATCTTTAAAACAAAGAAGTATATCAGTTATTACATTATATCACATTACATTATCAGAGTGTTACAACAACAAACAGAGGAAAAGAATATAACATATACTAGTGATACGCTTCGCCATCCAGCTTGCTCCTGATCACCACAGCTTCTCTTTTTCGACTTCGCTCCAGAATAATGTTAACCTAACTCTAGGCTGCCTGTGTGGAAAATTGTGGGCACACAGAGTTTAGAAAGGGAACAATAAACTCAAGGTCAGTCGTGGGACTGTTGTGGGATCTTAAAAATAGTTATTTTCACAAAGAAAATAAAAAAGAAACCCGCTATGCTTTTGGAAAATGAAACTACCATAAGGCCTCCCGCTACACGCACAATGCAAACGCAGAATTGGAGGAGATTTCTCCTTATGATAGTCAAACATGCTTAATACGCAAAATCTTTTTAATATTACCATTAGTGCATAGTGCAGAAAACATTTCAAAAGTATAATATTAATTTTGGCCAGCATACAACCATTATTCTATGCCTACTATAGCTACCATATTCAATAGCAGGTTACCGCCACATTCTATGGCAGGTTATACAACTAAAACCGTACAGGGCAACGACAATGGGGGGGGGGGGGTTGGGGCAAGTTTATAGTGCCCCACACCCATCCTAGAATTTTTAGACCTCGCCTCAGACCTGCCCCGTAGACCCGGTGCGGGTCTGGAATTTTGCCCCGTACCCGGGACCCGTACGGGTCGGGGTAAACCCGACCCGCTCCAAGACCCGATGAGTCTCATGTATTGATTCAAAATTATATACCAACTTACATATATTTATTTGTTTATACTCATTATCACCAAATAATACATGAAATACAAATAACAACGTGTCTAAGAAAAATTAGTAAAAATTATGTATACAATAACAATTTAGAAAATATATACAATGTTATTGTATAATTATCAACGAAGTAGCTTAATACTCTAATTTTTTATATAGATTATTTATTGGAACATTTTAATATCCATGCTAGAATCACTTATATCTAAGAAGATTAATAAATCATTATAGTAATAAAGCCGTTTCATGAGATGTTAGTAGTGAGGGTCGGGTTGGGGCGGGTCAACCGAGCCCCGACTCCACCCTAAACCTGGAGAATTCAAGAGCGGGTCACCGGTATACCCGCCCCAAGGACCGAATGGGGTGGGTCTGGACGGGGCAAAATAGGGGCAGGTCGACCGGGTTTGGACCCTAGACCCGCCCCATTTCCATCCCTAGCGTATTGTTTTTTTGGTTTTCCAACAAATGGTCAGGCTAAGGAACTTCCTAGTGCCACATGGGTACGCCTCTAGAGGGATGTCCCGAGAACTTAACCAGCTATCTGCCAACACAAGGCCGGTTTACCTCTTGTTAACGCTAAAATTTGAACGCTAACACCCCGGTGTATGAAGTGAGATTGTGAAAGCACCACCCGATAGCTCGGGAACAGATTATAAGCAGATAACAGTGAAAAAGTAGTAAACAACAGCAATCTTATAGTGGTTCGGCTTAAGAGAGAGCCTACGTCCACTTTGAATATCTTTATTGATGATTCGATTACAAATCAATGCAGTTACACTTTGATTACAACACACTTTGAGTTTCAAGTTACTTAGAACAAGTAGTCTAAACTTCAATGTCGATTCGAATCTTTGAACACATGTTAGACATGTTTGATTTCTTCGTGAAGTTCCTTGAAGGTGTTGAAGTAGTTCACAATGCAGCAGAGTAACGGCGCTTGAAATGAATCAGCCAAAAAAGTCCCCTGAATGTTGGGGGTGGCCATGCATTTATAGGCAAATCTGGATAGAAGTTTTTCGCCCAAGTCCTGAGTCGTGGCCGACTTAGGCTAAGTCGTGGCCGAGTCAAGTTGAGTCGTGGCCGGTTTAGCTGCTTAAGCCTTTGGTCTCTCAATAGTTCGCTTTCCGGAATTCCAAGTCATGAGTCGCTTACGAGTTAGTTCTCTTAGGAATAGATACTGTGGCAATGGAATACGACTCAATGGCTTTAAGTCGCGGACGAGTCATTCTGAGTCATGAGCCGTTAAGTCGTTGACGACTTATCAGGTAGCGGTGCATAGGTGAAGCGACTTAGGGACTTATCTTCTTAGGTGGTCAATCCTCTTGAGTCGTTTCTTATGATGGGTCGTGGATTTGTTGAGTCGCTGAGGCGATAGCCTTGATGAGTCGGTAATGCACTGAGCCGGTCTGCCTTGCGAACCGTTAACCCCTTGAGTCGTAACCCTTTAAGTCACTCTGAGCTTTAGGTCATTGACTTATTGAGTCGGTGACTCGATGAGTCGTGAGGCTTCCTGAGTCGTCTTGTATGAACCGTGAACTTTGTTGAGTCGGTAACTCAATGAGTCGGCCTGTATCATGAACTGCTAACCTCCATGAATCGTTCCACTCCTCTAAGTTGCCTTGAGCCTTAGCTCGTCAGCTAATTGACTCGCTACCAGTTGAGTCGGTCCTTTCCTTAAGTTGCTGAAGCCCCCTGAGTTGTAAATCCGATGAGTCGTTAAAGACCTTAAGTGGATGAGTCGGCCCAAGTTTCATCTCGTTGGCAGAACAGGGTTAACATTTGCCCCTCGACGTACACGCCTAAGTCGTAGGTCGTGTGCTTCGACTTATCTTAACTCGTATGCCGACTCAAACTCTACTGCCCAACATTATAAAAACCTGAGTCGTTCACCTTTTCTTCTCATTCCCTAACCTTTAAACCGTGTCTGCCATTAACATGCATTCAAGCTTTCAAAAGCGATTTCAACCAAATTCTCCATCTATCTTCCCTATTATCATATAGCGTAAGCGATCTCGCTCTTCTTATGATTTTCGATTATCCCTAGCTTATGCGCCCCATCTCCATCTTCGATTTTCCCTTTTGAGCCCTGCGAATTTGGTTGCTCTGGTCGTCAATGGACTTAGGGTTATTTGTTCTGATGGTTTACAATTCGAGGCGGTTTAGTGGTGCGATAGAGCTAGGATTGTTGAGAGCTTATTGGGTTAATGGGTTAAAAGTTGGAAGATAAACGGGTTAGGAGTTAGGAGTGAAAAGGTTTATGGATTAGAAGGTAACCTGGTTAGGAGTTAGGTGATTAGTCGGTCAGATTGATTCGAATACTGCCGTAGGTACGACTCGGTCATTTTTGTATGATCCAACAACCATGATCCAACCCACATGCTCCACGGCATAAGCCTTGAGTCGTGGCCGAGATACGACTTACGACTCACGACTTACGACTTACGACTTACGGCCTAAGCCTTGAGTTGAACCAGAGCTTCTCCCTTTTATACGACTTACGACTTAGGGCACTGCCGACTCAAGATTTTTGAGCCGTTGACGAGTCAGGACTTGCGTGAATTCTGCTCGAACTTTCAACCATTGCATAAACTTTGAACTGTTGAATTTCATTGCATTCATTCACAGGTTATTTTGACTTGCAGGCTAACAATCTGTTCAACACAACATTCACAGAAAACTGGGACGAATATACTGTCATCGACTGCCCATATCAAATGACAGATTAGTTAATAACAGATAATTAACTTAAACAAATCGTGTGAACGAAGTGCTATCGATTTCAAGTAGAATATTAAAGCAACACTGACACAGCCAATCGAAACTGACCAACCTGCACTAATATTGTGCTTGAACTTTAAATTAACAAGTTCTGAAATTACCATAGTCGATCAATCGTCAACCAGTTTAATTCCAGTTATATTTACTTGTTATTTTCATTAGTTCTGCACAACACTTCACACTTTTAGGAAACGTTCACCTTCGCATTTGAACACCCAGTTGCTTGTGTAGAATGACATCTCAACAAGAAGAACCGATGGGCCAGGCTAAAGATGTCTTCCCAGTAGCCAACTTGTTGGATAACCCTCCGGAGAGAACCCCCACAACTCTGAATCAGCGGGTGTTTAACCAATTGCTCATCCAGTTTGGCATTGCCGAAGCTGATGCCTTACTGCCGGGGCTAAATGATACTGCAGATAGGCCCCCTTCTGGCTTTATCGCTGTCAACCGCCAAATGTGCTTGAGCGGTGCCATACCACCTTTTAATGACTTCCTTCAGCAGTTCCTGCTTCGATTATCTATCTCTCCATTCCAATTGCACCCCAATGGTCATGCCATTCTGATGGGGTTATGTGTGCTATTTAATAGAGTTCTGGGCCGATTACCGAGCTTTGAGGAAATCTGCTACTTCTGCTCATTCACAAAAATTAAAGATCATCCCTCTATCATAGTTATAAGGAGTGCTCGAAACCGCAAGCTCATCACCGATCTTCCTGAAAGTGTTCATGGATTTCTAAATCAGTATTTCTTTGTTCGCTGCCCTCCAGGGTTTTATGCCATCTGGAGAGTAGGAAGTAAGATTTTCCTGTTTTTATTTCTCCATTCTTGGGCTTCTTCTTTTTTTTTTTTAAATCTGAGTTGCTGAATGCTGACTTTGCTTCTTTTTCCTGTTTTAGCACTTCCCCCTCCCTCCAGAGATCCATGCTATAAACAAATTTTTGAGAGACTGAACGCCGTGGCGGCAGAAGAGAGGAGTATAAAGCTTTTGTTAAATGATGGATTTTTACATCAATATGGGCTTCTTCATTCTTCTCGCTTCACTCAGCCTCGTGAAGTTCCAACTGAAATTCCTGATTCTCCGACGGAAACTCCTGATGCCCCGGTCTCTATTAAAGAGCACATGCAGGGAGGAACCTCTATAGAAACTTCACTAGTAAAGTGTTCAATTCCGAAGGATGTTGCGGGACCGTCTGACAAGTCTGTACTTGCCCCAGTTATTGAAGAGGAAGAACCTCCACGATCTTCCGAAAAGTCTACTAACGAAGGGGTTAAGAAAGCAAGTCCCAAAAAACATGATGGTGATGATGTCTTCGAGGGGTTGAGCGATTTAATTGTGACTTCTCAAGAACTTTTCAAAGATGATGTTTCCAAAACTATCTCTTCTGTAATTGAGGCAACATCTTCTCTACAACAAATGTCAACTCCTCCTACTCAAGTTATCACTACCTCTATTCCACAGAGTGGTCTGTAACTTGATGCGTGTAGTTTACACGTTACACAACACTTAGGATTTTTCATCACTTCTACGCGTTTATCTTCTTGTACTTTAAAGATTTCTAAAGCTTATTATTTTTATTCCAGATTCTCCTATGGGGCGCAGCGGCTCGTACTATGATGATTTCCAACGCTACGGGAGGCGTAGCCAGTATGATTATAGGCGTTACCTCCCTTCTTACAAAGAATCCGATGAGGAGAGGGCCATCAGGAAAGCAGACGAGAGACGAGCATATGAAGAACGTCACCGAAGAGAACAAGAAAGACATGACCCTCCCCACAGAGATGATGATACCCAGAAAAGAAAGACTCACGATGAGAGAGGTAAAGGTCACTTGGACGATTCTTCTAGCAAGCGAGCTAGACTTACTGAAGAAACAATGCCGACAGCTTCTGAACATGTTCCTGCTCAATCTCCTGCTCCCGTTCGCTCCGACATTCAAGCAATCATCAACCGGCCCTCATACCAAGTCGGGCAAGGTCCTCCCACTCTTCAAAGTCGATTTCCTCAGTGGTGCTTGAGAGGGGTTCGATTTGATCTCGACTTGGTTCCTCTCGACAAATCGGCTATGCTGCGAAATCTTGATACTGTCAGGATCGATATTGAAAGAATGTCGAACTGGCAAAAACTTGTCGACGAGCTTCAGAGGGTTAACCGAGCCAATCTCGAGGCCATGCTCACAATGGAGAATGATAAGGCTAAGTGGCAGAAGACTCTCGAACAGCATGACGCCGAAATGAGAAGTATTGCTTCCTATAATGAAAAGTTGGAAGCGGAAGTAGAAAAGCTTAAGGAAGAATTAGCTACTTCATCTACTTCATATTCTCAAAAGGAGAGCATGCTTCAGCAACAAGTACGAGATGCGCATGCCAGTCAAAGGGCAGTCGAAGATAAGCTTACACACCGGGAGAAGGTCATAGAAGAATATCGCGCTGAAACTTTACAGCTGCGAGAACAGACCGGCTCTCAAAGCTTGGAGATAGAGATGCTAAAAGCTCGACTTGCTATGGCCGAAAAGGAGCGTGACGAGGCTGTTGCTGGTAAACTCGCGGCCGAAGAGGCCCATCAAGCAACGAAAGCTGACATTAGCTCCAAATTATTTGATTTCTATCTGCACAGCATTTTGAGGCGTGGCAGCCTTGCCTTTCTAGGCCCTAAATATGAAATTACGCTAGCTGAAGTTTGGGAGGCAGCACTTGATATGCTCGGTGGTAAAGGTGCTGGCTACGCTGAGTCTGCTCTTGAAGAGCATTATCTTGACGATGATGCCCGCGCCGCTCTTGCCAAGGGAAAAGAGCAACTCTCTAAGGTACGGGCCGGAATGGCGGAAGGGGAACGTTCTGAGAAAGAAATACCACCTACCACTTCTGAACGTCCTTTAGTTTCTTCCGAAGTGGACATTACAGGTTCCAGTGCTCATTCGCTGCCTCCTAAAAGAACCGGGGTAATCACCCCTACTGATGATGAGGCTTTGGAGGATATCGGGGCTCAGAATTATGAGATTGAACTAACGAAGCAAACATCTTCAGGTAATTTTGACATTGGTCCGATTCAGGCGGATCGCTTGCTTACTCCTCAAAAGTTTGATGAGCTTCTCGATTACTTCTTGAATCTCGACGAACCCATATCTCCCTTCTTTCGGAGAGATACTAATATTTTTAATTTCTCTTCTTCTGCAGTTGAAATACAAAGTGTTGTGCAGACTTCACTTCCTCCGGTTATCCCTCCTCCGTCTCTTCAGGTGACTCCTCCTTCTGCTTCACAACCCGGGTCACAAGAGGAACAGATTGAGGCTCTTCATGGCTTGGATGACCCTATCGCTTCGCAAGAGCAGAAGGACGAGGGACTTGAAGGAGGCAAGATCTCTCCGGAGCGGACTCCCTCTGATGACGTAGTTTTGTCCGCTCTTGTTACTCTAGGGAGTGAGTCTTCTTCAAAGAGAAGAAAGAAGCACGGAACATCGAAGAGGAGGGGGAAGAAAATCATCACTACTGAAGAGGAACCGGAAGTTGCACCGGTTGCACCTCCCTCTCCTTCTTCCCTTATGCCTATAGATAGACCTGAAAAACTAATCATTCGGCCAGGCAAAGGGTCCAAGGGTGGCAAGAAGAAATGAAGACCCCAGCTTTTAGCTTCTTGTCTTTTGCATGCATTGGTCGAGAATTGTGCGGGTATCGGCCCCCCCGCTTTTCTTTTGTTGGAACTTGTACCTGTATATAAAGAATAAAATGATTCCTCTTTCTTTGTATAAACTCCTGTTTGAATTTGAGAATGCATTTATTATTCATTTTTGCACAAGTTTATTTATATGACATTGCAGTGAGCTTATGGTATGTTGTTTGAGCGTACTTTACCGATGTAGCTATATCATATCGTATACAACTACACCATGCTGCCCCCATACCATAAGCTTGCTGCAATTTTCTATACTTCGAGGAGACTTGCACTCTTATTTTCTGTAGAACGACTATTTCATTCGTGAAGAAATTTTTCATAGAGTACAACTCCTTTCATATAAGTTTTTACGCTTTGTCCTTCGAAGAAATCACTTTTTCTTTTTGCGTATGTACACATTTTGCCAAGTGAATTCTTCTATGTGGTAAAGCGGACCTCTGAATGTACTTTAACTTTCTTCCCCTTTTTTTTTAGAATAGGTAAATCACTTTTCCTTTGAAAGTTAAAGTATGCTCTTGATGAGGATTTTTCTTTTAAATAGAAATTTGTACCTCTGAGGAGGGATTTTTTCACGTTTCAACACTTGGAAGTTTTATTTCAATCTTGGTGAAACGTGTACCTCCAAAGAGTTGTGCCTTTGAAGAAAGCCTTTTCACGTTTCAACACTTGGAAGTTTTATTTCAATCTCGTTGAAACGTGGGCTTCCGAAGAGGTCTTTCTTCTTGATTATGCTTCCGGAGGGGGGTTGTACCTCCGAGGAGGGATTTTTCACGTTTCAACACTTGGAAGTTTTATTTCAATCTCGGTGAAACGTGGGCTTGCGAAGAGGTCTTTCTTCTTGATTATGCTTCCGGAGGGGGGGTTGTACCTCTGAGGAGGGATTTTTCACGTTTCAACACTTGGAAGTTTTATTTCAATCTTGGTGAAACGTGTACCTCCAAAGAGTTGTGCCTTTGAAGAAAGCCTTTTCACGTTTCAACACTTGGAAGTTTTATTTCGATCTCGGTGAAATGTGGACTTCCAGAAAGGTCTTTATTTTGTTTTGCATTTCAACTTCGGTGAAGTGAAATTCCGAAGAGCGGTCGTAACACTTCAACTCCTGGTGAAATGTGCCTCCAAAGAGGTCTTTATTTTGTTTGCATTTCAACTCTGGTGAAGTGAAATTCCGAAGAGCGGTCGTAACACTTCAACTCCTGGTGAAATGTGCCTCCGAAGAGGTCTTTATTTTGTTTGCATTTCAACTCTGGTGAAGTGAAATTCCGAAGAGCGGTCGTAACACTTCAACTCCTGGTGAAATGTGCCTCAGAGAGGGTTTTCATCGCCTGGAAGTTACTCTCTCATGGTTGGAGGGTCATGACTCCTCCAATCTTTTTTGTTGAGTAGAGAACTTTCTTTTTTGTGGCGTATGACCCATTAGAGGTCTTTATCCTCCGAAGAGTTGCGCCTCCGAAGAGGACTTGTGCTGCTGATGATGGCTTTGGTTGCTCCCTTGTCCACTTGCTTATGCCTTCTCAGTGATCCTTTTTTTTTTTTAAGCTTTTATTCCCTTTTCTTACAAGTAATTTGTTTAATCCAAGGAAGTGTGCTTCATTGTCAGGCAAGTTCGTGAGAACGAGCATTAGCTTCTTAATTGGATGTTTGTTTGTTCAAACGATCTCAATTTATTAGCAAAGGCCCGTTTCTGTCGAAATCATAGGTCGTTCAATTGAAGTACTTCCTATTTAGGATTTGAATTCGGGACTTTTGTGACTTGAAATTTGGCGAGAATCACTTGGTCTTATTATGTGCAAGTTTCACTTCCATTGTCTGCAAAAATTTAAATCGACATTTCAGCAATACATTTTATGTACTTTTTATATCGAAAATAAAGCAAACATGTAATAATAATAAGGAACACAAGATTTATAGTGGTTCGGCCAGGAAATTGGGCCTACATCCACTTTATATTCTTTCATTATTTACTTGCATCAGTTTTACAATTGCCTTCAATTACAAGAATCATACATTCATAATTCTTTTTACAACATTTCAACAAAATTTTCAAGTAAAGTTTGGACGCAAGTGGTTGCTGTTCCATGCCCTTGGAATTTGATCTCCTTCAACAGTGGTGAGTTTGAATGTGCCGTCAAGAAGCTTCTGACCTATGACATATGGTCCTTCCCAATTTGGCCCAAACACACCTGTCGCTGTCATAATTCTCTTCAGGACTAGGTCTCCAATCTCAAAGCTGCGTTGGCGAACTTTGGAATTGAAATGTCTGGCTATTCTTTGCTGATGAGCTACAATTCTGAGATTAGCCTCATCTCTTTTTTCATCAAGGAGATCTAGTGCTTCGAGATGTAGCTTTTCGTTTTCTGCTTGATTGAAATGGATTCTTCTGTGTGAAGGGACCTCTATTTCTACCGGAATCATTGCTTCTGACCCGTATGCTAATGAAAACGGGGTGTGCCCAGTCGCAGTTTTGTGAGTGGTTCTGTATGCCCATAGTGCCAGTGGTAGCTTATCGACCCAACTACCTTTTGCTTTTTCAAGTTGCTTCTTGATGGTTGACTTAATAATTTTGTTCACGGCTTCCACTTGCCCGTTTGCCTGCGGATGAGCCACTGCTGAAAAGCTTTTTCGGATTTTGAATTGCTTGCAAAAATCTTGGAATTCTTCACTTTCAAACTGAGTACCATTGTCTGTAATTATTTTTTGAGGCACACTATATCTGCAATGATGTTTTTAGTCACAAAACTTATCATCTTCTTTGAGGTGATAGTAGCCAGTGGTTCAGCTTCTGCCCACTTAGTAAAATAATCTACAGCAACAATGGCATATTTAATTCCAGATTTGGCAGTTGGTAACGGTCCTACAAGGTCTATTCCCCATATTGCAAACGGCCATGGACTGACCATCTGTGTGAGTTCAGTGGAAGGAGCTCTAGGAATTTTGGCGAATCTTTGACATCTGTCACATTTTCGGGAATACACTGCTGCATCTCGATTAATTTCTGGCCAAAAATATCTGTATCGGAGAATTTTCTTTGCTAATGTTTGGCCACCTGAATGATCACCACATTCTCCTCCATGCACCTCCGCTAGGATTGCTTTGGACTCTTCCCTGGATACACATCGAAGTAATGGCACTGAGAATCCCCGTCTGTATAATCGGCCATCCTGGATTATATATCGAGAGGCTCTTCTCAGTAGCTTTTGTCGTTCTTTTGAGTTCCCTGGTAAAGATCCATTGAGCAGATATTCTGTTATCGGAGTCATCCATGATTCTTGCTCTTGAGACATGCTCATGATCCAATCGATATCCATCTCATCAATGCTAGGAGTCGACAGGACCTCCACTGGAGTTAATCCCAGAAATTGGGCTTCGCCTGTGCTAGAATACTTTGCAAGAGAATCTGCTTTCATGTTTTCTTCTCGAGGAACGTGACTTATCATGTAATGATCGAAATCACCCAGGAGCTCCCAAGCCTTTGACAAGTAAGCGGGCAGATTCCCCCCTTTTGCTTGAAATTCCTTTTTGACTTGGCATACAATAAGCTGAGAATCACTGAATATCTGTAATGCTCGGATGTTTAATTCTTTAGCAACCCTTAAGCCAGCGATAAGGGCTTCGTATTCTGCTTCATTGTTTGTTGAAGGAAATTCCAATCTTAGTGCATAGCATAATGATCGGCCTTCAGGGGTCTCAAGTACAACTCCGGCTCCAGAACAGTAGTCGTTTCTCGCACCATCGACATATAACTTCCATTGGATTGGGGAATCGTCGACTGTTTCCTCCTCACTGTTACCCTTATCTGTGAATTCTGCAATGAAATCTGCTAAAGCTTGTCCATTGATCGCTTTTTGGGGATGATAAGTGATGTCATACCGACTGAGTTCAATATTCCACTTTAGAAGACGACTCGAAGTCTCAGGGCGAAACAGGACTTGCTTTAAAGGTTGATCAGTGAGGACTCTGATAGGATGAGCTTGAAAATATTGCCTCAACTTCCTAGACGCAATTAGTAGGCAATAGGCGAGTTTTTCCAACTTAGAGTAATTCATCTCTGCCCCAGTGAGTCTTTTGCTGATATAGTAAACTGGACGTTGAATCCTTTTGTCTTCTCGTATCAGCGCTGCACTTAAAGCATGAGATGATACTGCCAAGTATATAAGAAGATCCTCGCCATCGCCAGGCGTAGAAAGTATTGGAGGCGTTTCCATATGGCGAATCAATTCATCAAAGGCTTTTTGGCATTCGAGAGTCCAATCGAAGTTTTTCTTTCCTTTCTTTAGAGCGTCAAAGAATGGGATTCATTTATTTGTGGCTTTGGAAATGAACCGACTTAAGGCGGCGACTTTTCCATTGAGACTTTGCAATTCCTTCTTCGTTCTAGGAGCTTTGACTTCTTTCAATGCAGTAATTTGAGCTGGACTGGCCTCAATGCCCCTAGCGCTCACGATGAAGCCTAAAAACTTGCCGGATTCCACTCCAAATGAACATTTTAAAGGATTGAGCTTCATTCTGTATTTCCGGAGGACAACGAACATGTCTGCTAAATGTTCTATGTGATCCACCGCTTTCTTAGACTTTACTAACATGTCATCGACGTAGACTTCCATAGTCTTGCCCAGTTGTGGTTTGAACATAGCATTAACGAGTCTTTGGTATGTTGCCCCTGCATTCTTCAACCCGAAGGGCATAACTCTGTAGCAGTAAAGACCGGTGTCGGTGATAAAGCTCGTATCCTCCTGATCCGGCTCATGCATCATGATCTGGTTATATCCGGAGTAAGCATCCATAAAAGATAACAATTCGTGTCCCGCTGTTCCGTCTACCAATTGGTCAATTCTGGGTAATGGGAAGTAGTCTTTGGGGCAGGCCTTGTTTAGATCTGAAAAATCGATGCATACTCTCCATTTTCCGTTTGCTTTCTTAACCAGCACTGGATTTGAAACCCAATTCGGATAGGTAGACTTTTTGATAAAATTATTCTCCATGAGCCGATCAACTTCTTCTTTTAATGCCGCCGACCTTTCTGGACCTTGAGTTCTCCTCTTCTGTTTCACAGGTGTAAATTTTGGATCAATATTTAGAGCATGCACCGCAACTTCCGGGGATATTCCGCACATATCGGCATGAGTCCAAGCAAAAACATCCAGATTTGCCTTTAAAAAAGATATTAAGATATTCTGAATTGACACATTAAGTTGTGAACCCACATTCAACACCTTGTTTGGGTCCTTTGGGTCAACAGGTATTGGTATTGTCGTCTCCACTGGTACCACTCTATTTTCCCCTGCACTGACTTTTCTAGGGTCCATCTCTTTCCTTGCTCCGCTGTGCTCGCCAGTGCAGGGTCCGCCCTGTAATTGCTACAAGGCTGGTTCTTTGATGCGGACTGGGGCTGCCGCATTCTTTCCCATTTCTCTTTTTCTGGTTTCTCGTAGCTCTGTCAAGTGACACTCTCGCCCAGCATTTTGATCCCCTTTTATTACTCCTACTCCATTGTCTGTAGGGAATTTAATAGTGAGGCACCACGGGGCAAGAACAGCTTTGAACGCTGCCAGAGTTGGACGACCAAGGAAAGCATTGTAAGCAGAAAATTCGTCGACAATCACAAAAGTTTGCTTGCGGACCATTTTTCTCTCTCCTTCTCCAAGTTCCACAAACAAATCAATGGTTCCTACAAGCTGTTTTGGCTCCCCAGCGAAGCCAGCGATTTTATGCGATGGAGCTTGCACATCAGCCATAGGGATCTTCATTTGGTCGAATGTTTTCTTGAAGAGGATATTGCAGGATGCGCCACAATCAATGAGAACTCTTCTGACAATAGCTGGCCCGATACCAGCCGAGATGACTAAGGGTCCAAGGTAGGAGCTTTAATACCTGCGGAATCCCTAGCTTTGAATACAATATCATCATCAAGAGTTCTTTGTTGCTTCAAGGGCGTAGCACCTTCCAAAACGAATACATCTTCCTCGGTTGGTACATACTTTAAAGCTCGGGTATACCTTTCCATCTCACCCTAGCTTTTGCCCGCTGGGTGAGGTCCTCCTGTAATAACATTGATAATGGGCCTTCCAGATTCATGCCCTGAAGCCTTCTTAATCGTCCTAGGCTGATGAGTAGGAGCCTGTTGCCCCTGACTAGAAGAAGCAGGATTGTTGCTATTCTTTTTCACAAATTGCTGCAGTTTGTTTTCCCTTAGCAACTCTTCAATCAGATTCTTCAACTGTCGGCATTCGTCGGTTTCGTGACCGGGTTGATTATGGAAGCGGCAGAACTTCCCACTCTGTATAGCCTTTTTCCCGGTCATTAGAGGAGGAGGTTTAGGAAAGTCAATAGAATCTTTAGTGGCGAGGTAGATACGCTCCGGCGTATCTGATAAAGGAGTATATTCTGATGGCTTGAAGGATCGGGGCTTCTTCAGATTACTCTGCTTCTTCCCATTGTTATTTTCCCTTTTTTGCCCTACAGATTCATTCTTGCGTGGAACAACAGTGTTATCTTCGGCTTTTTCCAACACTGCCTTTACCGGTACGGGACGGCTTTCTAAGCGTATGAATTCATCTGCTTTTTTATAGAACTTTTCAAGGGAATTTGGTTCCTTCATGTTTAGCCATTTCCCAAACTCGCTCGACTTGTCAATACACTTCATCAGATAAGTCAATATCATTCGCGGTTCTGCATTGTCCACCTCAGCTAGCGCTATATTAAAGCGGTTTAAGAAAGATCTGATAGTCTCTCCTGGATTCTGCTCCAAACTTGACAGTGACATGATATCCTTGGCTTTTGAGGCATATAGTCTGAACTGCTCCTTGAATTTCCGGGTTAAGTCAGAAAACTGATCTATAGATCGGACCGGAAGTTTGGTGAACCAAAGCAGAGCTACACCTTCGAGATACACAGGAAAATATCGGCACTTTATTTCATCAGAGGCTCTGGCACCTGTCATGTGCCAATCATACTTGTATAGGAATTCGTTCGGATCACTTGTCCCCTTGTAAGCTGGAATGGTTGGAGGGACAAACTTCCTTGGGAATTCAGCCTTTAATATTTTCTCAGTAAATGGAGTTTTACTCGGGGCGAAACCCCATTCTTTCTCGTCTTCAACCCTCTGCATACTCTCTTTCATGATTTGTCGGACCATTCTAGAAAGATACTCCTCATCATGTCGAGTTCTAGATCCACCAACCTCAGGAAGTGTTTGTTCAAAGGGGCTAGCAGCCCTTTCAGGAGCACTCCTTTCTTCAACCTCATGAATGTTGCAAGCAAAATTCCTTTCATTACCTGCCGGTTGACGGTTTGCCCCAAGCAAATCGTTCAACCTATTCAGAATTAGGGCATTCTGGGCATTCTGAGCCTCGAATTGTGCATTTTGGGCATTGATCTGTTGGTTCAGCCCTAAGATTGCAGCTTCCAGCTCTGCCTTTGTAACTCCGACAGCTGGAGTGGCTTGATTCGATATAGGAGAAGCGGAGGTTCCCTCTTGAATATTCCCAGATCTGACAGATCTACTTTTCCTTCTAGGAGCCATAATCTCGGATAGACTTCTGGTTTTCAAGGAAATTCTCTCTACAAACCTTTGTGAAGCAATGATGATAACTCGCCTGAGTTCAACTCTCAATGAAAGCACCAAAAATGTTAACGCTAAAATTTGAACGCTAACACCCCGGTGTATGAAGTGAGATTGTGAAAGCACCATCCGATAGCTCGGGAACAGATTATAAGCAGATAACAGTGAAAAAGTAGTAAACAACAGCAATCTTATAGTGGTTCGGCTTAAGAGAGAGCCTACGTCCACTTTGAATATCTTTATTGATGATTCGATTACAAATCAATGCAGTTACACTTTGATTACAACACACTTTGAGTTTCAAGTGACTTAGAACAAGTAGTCTAAACTTCAATGTCGATCCGAATCTTTGAACACATGTTAGACAAGTTTGATTTCTTCGTGAAGTTCCTTGAAGGTGTTGAAGTAGTTCACAATGCAGCAGAGTAACGGCGCTTGAAATGAATCAGCCAAAAAAGTCCCCTGAATGTTGGGGGTGGCCATGCATTTATAGGCAAATCTGGATAGAAGTTTTTCGCCCAAGTCCTGAGTCGTGACCGACTTAGGCTAAGTCGTGGCCGAGTCAAGTTGAGTCGTGGCCGGTTTAGCTGCTTAAGCCTTTGGTCTCTCAATAGTTCGCTTTCCGGAATTCCAAGTCATGAGTCGCTTACGAGTTAGTTCTCTTAGGAATAGATAGTGTGGCAATGGAATACGACTCAATGGCTTTAAGTCGCGGACGAGTCATTCTGAGTCATGAGCCGTTAAGTCGTTGACGACTTATCAGGTAGCGGTGCATAGGTGAAGCGACTTAGGGACTTATCTTCTTAGGTGGTCAATCCTCTTGAGTCGTTTCTTATGATGGGTCGTGGATTTGTTGAGTCGCTGAGGCGATAGCCTTGATGAGTCGGTAATGCACCGAGCCGGTCTGCCTTGCGAACCGTTAACCCCTTGAGTCGTAACCCTTTAAGTCACTCTGAGCTTTAGGTCATTGACTTATTGAGTCGGTAACTCGATGAGTCGTGAGGCTTCCTGAGTCGTCTTGTATGAACCGTGAACTTTGTTGAGTCGGTAACTCAATGAGTCGGCATGTATCATGAACTGCTAACCTCCATGAGTCGTTCCATTCCTCTAAGTTGCCTTGAGCCTTAGCTCGTCAGCTAATTGACTCGCTACCAGTTGAGTCGGTCCTTTCCTTAAGTTGCTGAAGCCCCCTGAGTCGTAAATCCGATGAGTCGTTAAAGACCTTAAGTGGATGAGTCGGCCCAAGTTTCATCTCGTTGGCAGAACAGGGTTAACACCTCTATAACTAGGTAACTACCACACGAGTATGCCATTGTAACTACCCACCTTTTTGGATAGTTCAAATCGACAATAAACACACATGTCAGAATCAAACCATTCAAAAGGGAGGATTGTTGATGGGGTAAATAAGAAAAATAAGAAAAAGGAAAGAGAAAAACAAAATACAGAATCTCGCAGCGTAACGACAAAATATAATAATTAAATAAACAGTTCATGAAGCTGTTTTACAAATAACATGTCATTACACTTTTACAAATTCAAATCAGAGTTATACATATATCATAAATAACCAAATAATGCAGCGGAACACAGAATGTAGTGGAATAATAAATAGCAATAATATACTGAATCTTCGTCTTCGTCCGCCAGAAATAGTATTCAATGCTGAAAAACTCAGGCTGACCCGAGCATAATGCAAAATAATACACTTGAGTCAGAACTAAAATTATTATGCAAATTAAATCAAAAGTATATGAAATAAGGAATGTAGATAACTACATTTTTGAAGGTTCAACTTTCTGGAAATGTTATTGCTTCCACATTCAAAATAAAATGGATTTCACAATAGATCCATTCTAGTAAATTAAAATTTACAGAATAATTCCCAATTTTCGTAGTTTTAGAGCTTTGATTTACAAAATGTTCCAAAGTTTCAATATTCACTTTTTTTGGAAACTTCCCAATGTTTCAAAATTTAATTTCGAAAACTTTCAAGTAAGGTAACGACGTTTTACTTCCCAAAATCATTTTTATGGTTCAAATAGTAAATCTAAACATACTATTTTTTCTCTGATGTAAATACTTGAAATCATGGGTTTTACATCCTTATTCAGTGTGCAAATAATCAATATGAAATTTAAATAATTACAATAAAGTATAGGGTGATAACAAAGATATATCAAATAAATGAACAAATATACATTCAATCACAATAGCATTCATCACAACAAACAATCAACATCAAATCAATCAATTCAACGAATCAACCAATTCAATAATATGTCACAGTAATTATTAGTCATCACATATTGGAATTTAGCTATTAAAATTAAATATTAATAAATATTCCAAACCAACAATCAAAAATTTATCACTATATTACATGGTTTAACTTGCAATAAAATTTTAGTATTTCGTGAGTGAAACACTCACTTTCTGGATTTTCCTTTTCTAGTCGGATTTGGATCCGCTACTACTTCTTACTTTTGAGTTGTTTCCTTCTATCTTAATCTTTTTTTTAGAATGTTTTGGAAGAGATAGAGAAGTTGTTATAGATCTGAATTTAAAGAAAAAGATTTGGAAAAAAGAAGAATGTTTGAAAAAGAAGAAGAAAATTTAAAGAAGATGAAGAATTGAAAAAGAAAAGGAAGCTTTCAAAAAGAAAAAGATTTGAAGAAGAAGAAACAAAAGACAAAGAATGGAGTTAAAAAAAGGAGATTTCAAGAAGAAAAAATGAAAACGGAAGGAGCAAGGTGAAGAGAGAAAAAATGAGATGGATGTTTTATTTGAAAAATGAAGCTACAGAAGATGAGATTAGAAAATGAAATATGACTAAAGGAATGAAGATGGAAACAAATGGAAAGCTAATAAGGTATATATAAACAAACTATGAATTGAAATAAAGTAAAATATGAACAGCCCTAAAACGTAATATTGAAAGATGTGAACTAAATGAATATGAGGTGATAGAAGAAATAAAATGCAAATGAAGAAATAAAATTATAGATTATTTAATAATAAGGAAACAAAGGTGGAGGGACTAAATGCACGTTTAGTTTTAAATGCTTTAGGCATTGATAATGCATAAGGAAATGTATGTAGGAATGAGAAAATTTGCAAACCAAAGGAAAATAAAAAAATTTATGACCAAAAATGAGATGGAAAGAATTAAATAAAGCCTAAAAGCTTAGGCTTAGGTACTAAACCGAAGGAGAAATGAACGAACCAAGTTTTAATAATGAGGTAACTATTTTAAAACGTACATGCAATAAATAAAAAGAAATGAAGGGACCGCATACACATTTTGAAATTCAATTTATTTCGAAACGTAACAAAATTAATTTCATTCACTCAAATAATACTCAATTTGTACACATACAAAATTTTATCTACGCACAATTAATAAAATTATATCTACCTTAAAAACGAGAACGTTCAATTCTTTTATTTCCATTAAAGCACCATTTCCGTTTGACACAAAATGTACGTTTCTTTTATTAAATCTATTAATTGCAATCAAAGTTTTCTTTCATTCTAGTCAAAATCTTTCCATTACATTAATTACAATTAATAACAAAGTTAAATTTCAAAATAGATAAACCAAAATGGACGAGAAATAGGATAGTTGTTTCCTTAAGTCATTTAAACATGTTCATAAATTTGTTGTTTTACACCACCATAATAAATAACTTACTTAAATTATATTTCTATTCTTGAAATCAATATGTATGCTAAAATAACGTTCAAATAAATGTATATTTCCTTTTTTCAACAAATCATTCTATTCTTTACTCTAATAAAATTAAATCTACATTCACAAATGAAATATTCAAGGCAGGGCTCGCGTGTAAATAAGTAAAACTTACTGGAAGACCAAAAGAGGCATGTATTTAATGAAAGAAAGTAGTAATAAAATAAAATAAATGAAAGCGACAGATTTAAATTTGAGAATGTAGTCCGTACATAGAAATCAAAAATCAAATATACTAAAAAATAATTCATTTTAACATATTTTATTAACCCTGATACACTCAAATTTACACACATATATGTGTTTTTATGTAGTAAATAGTAAATAATATTAAACACTACAATTAACATAATGAGGACCGCCACCCCCACACATTAGAAGATGAACTGAGACCCCAAAGTCAAATTTGAAACGGAATAAATCTCCAATGCTAATATGCTAACTATTCCAAATCAAAAACTTAACCAAACCTTCAAGTTGTTTTCTTACCATTTTATTATTGTATATTTATTTTTATTAAATTCAAATTAAGGAATATTTAGATAAATCAAATATTCCAACTAGAAACATACAACAAAATTCAATTCTTTGTTTTAATGAAATTAAATTAACATTCATAGATGAATTATTCACTTTATTTGATAAGAATATTCTTATCAAGAAACCATTCTTTTCTTTTATTTTTATCAAAACATATTTCTATTTATTACACATTCATTTACAATTAACACCTCCCCTTTTAAAACCAACTTATATTTAAAGATTATCCCATTAAAGAGTCACAAAAATAATATTCGTTCAACCACATCATTTCTTTATCAATTAATTTCATATAATCGTTATATTTGTACCAAATTTAAGTGCTTACAATTTGAACGTAATATTTCTCAATGAAATTCTCAATATATTTACATATCATTAGTTAATTACCATTTACTTCTATCTCTTATTAATGGCAAGATATATTTACTATTACTTACAATGATTAAATCTCAAAACATACCCTAATACAGGGAAGATAATTAATCCAACTGTTTCCTTTGAAATCCAATTTTCTATGTTAAACCCAATATCTATGTACTAATTTAATTCCAACATTTAATTACAAATGTAATAAAACCTGTTCATTATATATTTAAATTTCAAACAAATCCATTTATTTTGATTTACATTCTTATTATCAAATCAACTATTCCCTTATGCACTTGATTAACATAAGTTTTACACTAACCACTCAACAGTTAACGTTTCTTCTTATATCAATTGTAATATTTCAATTACATTAATTCTCCATTAATTACCAAATAAATTTCTAACGGATTTAATAATAAGAAAATAAATAAAACAATGGTTATACGTTAATAATCCATATCTATTAACTTATTGTTTACAAACAAAGGTTAATAAATTTACGTACAAAATAATTGATTTCATACTCCATATTAAAACCTATTGCAATTAATAACATAAGATTACATCAATTTGTGCATCGTTTTTTATATTCCTTATTAACCTTTGTTATTTAAGTTGATTAAAATTACGTTAACATAGTATATAGTCAATTACATTCAATCAATATTAGCCAATTATATGTTTTATCTCATTAAATTATTTGTTTTAAGATTTATCTTAAAGTCAAAATTTCTAATCTAATAAGATTCAATTTAATTAATCATAAATTTTAATTTCTGACAATATTAAAGCCCAAAACCTTATTAAATTTAGTATTTTTTATTATCAAAATATGGGTTGTTATAGTCTCCCCCACTCAAAACTTTTTCGTCCTCGAAAAGGAACAAGAAGGAATCGAGGAATTTGAAATATTTTATTCAAAATGATCAATTTATAAATAATTTAACTTACATATTTAAATTTAATATAAATCTAAAAATAACTCCATTCAGTTATTGAATAAAAATTTAAGTTTTTTGGTATTTTCCCTTGAACTGAAAAGAAATATTTCAACATATCTAAAAATTCAGCTTAAACATTTAACCTCATTCACTTAGTAAATAAACCTATAAACTTTACTATTAGTACTTTGAAATCAAGTAAATATTTTAAACTATACTTCCAACATAGGGAATCAAATTTATTTGTCAAGTATATTGCTATAAATAAACTTCGCAAATCAAATTTTCTTCTTCTTTCCATTTAAATGATATCTTTAAATTATACATTCAAAGAAACTTATATAAATTTTACTTGAAATATTCATTTGAAAGCTTTATTTGCAAATCAATCATCTTTAATACTTTTCAAAAATTCATTTGTAAAGTTTCTTGCTTCATTTATAAATACCATTTAAATATTTTAAATAACATCTTTATAAATATATGTAAACTATTTGAAAATAATTATTTACATCATTACTTATATTTGCAAAGAAGCTATTAAAAACATTAAATCCATTATTTATAAATTTATTAATTTTATCTCAAGATACTTCCCAAATATTATTAATAAATCAATAATCATTTACTTTAAATATATTTTATTTAATTATTAACTTCTAAAATATTTACAACACTGATAATTTACTATTAAACCATGTTGTAAGTTATTAAACAATATTTTAAACATTTTAAAGTATTTAGAATTGACAAAAAAATGACCAAAATGTCTTTTATAAAATACTTTATCAAAATACTTTTATAACTCGATGTCTTAACAGGTTTATCCTCGTTCTTGCAGCCTCTGGCCCATGCGTTGATCGGGCGCAAAGCTAGAATTCTTCAAGTACTTAGTAGACCTATTTCAACAACCAGTGAAAATACTTGAAAAACCTTTAAAAACAGATATGGAAAGTATAATCCAAACAAAACAACCAAACCAAAACCTTTGTCCAACCATGGTTCGCAGATACACAATGGTTACGCCTGGTTCCCCCGGGGAAACAATCTGTATCCGTATGCTTTCTCAGCCCTGCGAGTTACGCCATGATGACTAGTAGGGTGTAGGATACACAATGGTTATGCCTGGGTCCCCCAGGAAACAATCCGTAGCCCTAGGCTGTCTCAGCCAGGCAGTTTCGCTACTAATACGACCTACACAGATTGCAGGATACACAATGGTTACGCCTGGATCCCCCAGGAAACAATCTGTACCCTTAGGCCAGACTCTGCCAGGCAATTGCGCTATGCAGTCGCGAGAGAAAAAAACCATGGATTACGCCACGGTGGGAACACTCGAGTATCACATCCAGAAAACCAAAAATCAGAGAGAATAATATCGATAGAATGAATCCACAATGTGGCCACAAAGCGGATATCAAGCAGAAGGCACTTTCTATATCTTTACTTCGAAATATATATCATATAGTACCTTTCCAAATACTTTCAAATATCATACTTATATAAAGTCCATTATATATAGGATTCCATTTTCAAATCGAATACTTTCCAAATCAATAGTATATCAAATCACACTTATGTAGGCTTCGATTATATTAAATTCTCTTTCCAAATTGAGTACCTTTCAAATCAACAGATTTCAAATCAACTTCAAACTTATACAAATCCATTTTATATAAGTCGACCATTCCCAAATCAAGTTCTTAATAATATATGGTTCTCAATTTCAAATTATTTCAATATCAATTGAGTTTCAAAATCATATATGATTTCACTAATTTTCTTCCTAATTAAATATCTCAATTTCAAAGCTCCCAAAATAATTGGTTTAGAAAATAATCCCAGTTTCCAACTTTATAACTATCCCTTTAAAACCTTTAAACTATTTATTTCTATATGAAAAATCCAAATTTCCTTTTCGCAAATTATTTATTTAACAAAAGTTTCAAATTTAATTAAGTCATACCCTTCATACTTTAAACATACAAAACTAAACTTATATTCTTGATCAAATATTTATACTCTTCGAAATTTCTTAGTTTTAAAATTTTAAACCTTGATTTGGAAGTGCTCGAACCTTCAAAATAGTCGGTGAAATCAAATTTCCAATCCAAGAGTTGGAAATCAGCAACAAATCAGTAAATCAATTTTTTTATAATAGAGTTATACCAAAACAAATTCGAAATTCAAGGATTGAACATCGATTCATTTCAAATCATTTCAAATATATATGCATATATCTTTCAAAAATCAAATCATACTTTGGAATTGGAAATCAAAATTGGTTTCACAAAATCACTCGCATAGCAAAGCTACTAAAATGGCCTCTCCCCTACTCCGAGACTCGAAAATCAATGTCGATGATGCATGCACTCATCACCGAAATTATTTTCCAGCGACATAAGTGAGTTCTGGACTTCTATTTTCTTGAAAACTTCATCGAGATTTCTTTGAACTCATTTGAAACATTTCTTATTTGGAAAATACTACTAAATTGTATTATTATATATATATATATATATATATATATATATATTTCCAAAATCTTAAACTAATTACAAAATACCGGAATTCAATTCTCGAATTTCAAATTTAACCCTTCAGTTATAAATCATTTTTAATCTCATCGATTAACACATATATCACTTCATACTTTTATATTTGTTTCACAGAATTACTCCATTTAATATAAACATTAGTATATCCCTTCTCATAAAATTGCTTATATTTCTCTTTAATTTAAATTACATTCATTTCACATGTAATATTTCTCATTCAAAACTAATTTATTTGTAAATCATTTCATAAGCAATTTTTTTACGACCAATTTATAAAACTTAATTCCCTTTTATAAGATATTGTTCGAGTTTAAAGTTATCATAGCTTTATTTATGACCATTTATTGCAACGTCTATTTATTTCATAACAATTTACAAGTCATTGGTTTATTTGTAATTATTTCACTTTTAATTCATATTGCTTATTCCATTTAGTTTCACCTTTGCCTTTAAATTTATTTATGACATGTTTCATAAATGTTAACTAAGTTTATAAACAATTTTTCCAATTTAATCTCATTTACAACATTTCCTTAATCACAATTTCAATTTAAACGTCCCAAGGCTTAAAGTTCACACATGTATACTATTTCATAACATGCTAAGAATGTATACCCCAATTCTGTTCATTTACTAAACATAGATATAACAAATTAAACCTTATTTTACTTTCTTTCAAATTAATGTTATCAATTCAACTATATGATTCAACCTAATTATCAAGTTTCACTCTTATATTAATGCAAAAAGGTTTCGATTATCCAAAATATCCAAATATTCCATTTTTTTCCGATAGATGAAACTACATGTCAACAAACAACAAAATTCACATCAACATTTCAATTTCATAAACAAATATCCTAATTATTCATTTTATTCTCTTTAATACACCATTATTAAACTAGTGTTTAGTCCATTAATTCAATCAACAATAATTAACCAATGTTTATAATTGGATTAAATACAATATGTCAACACAAATGATAATAATTAAATATTACCATTTCATAAATCAAACACATTACAAATAAATATATTAGTCTTAAAAATTTATTCCTTTATATAAATCATATAATATTAGGAAAAATAATTTCATTTCAAAATTTATATAAAACATTTTTATAACACTAACAAATACGCGCTCTCGTATATATACTTAGACAACTTATTCTAGGGTATTACTACCATATCTCTAATGAGTTAACCCCAACAGGCTAAGGTATGTCTAAACCAAAGCTCTGATACCAACTGTGATGGGCCGCGCCAGTGGGGTAACGCCCACCGTAGCATACATTGGTACCTGTGTTCTGCCTTTAAGGCTAGCCTCTCGACTGCACCACTAACCCCCACGGGATATGTAGGAGTAAGAGTCAACTGTTCGCTACCAAACCAGGAAGCGAGAACCCCCTATCATGCTACACCCTCCAAGTGCAATGGCAGACACACATGTCAGAATCAAACCATTCAAAAGGGAGGATTGTTAATGGGGTAAATAAGAAAAAAAGAAAAAGGAAAGAGAAAAAAATATAGAATCTCGCAGCGTAACGACAAAATATGCAACAACCCGCATATTTATCGATTTTTTATTTAAATATTTTATCGATACTCGGAATTTAGTCCGAAAAGCTACTTTTTGCATACGGTTGAATTAGGACTCGGGACCACTTCCATTGAGTTCAAAACGCCATTTGCGATCTTTTAAAGTATAAACTTTGATATGTTTGGAGTTAGTGGAATTTTGCCACTTTTCACTTAGGGCCTTGGTTTGGGCTGAGCCCTGTAACCCACTTATTAACTCAGTCTCAACCCTCTCCTCTTCATTTTCTTCCTTTCTATTTTCCTAACACTCAATCTTTTATAACAATGGAGACTGGAATGGGAAATTGAAGCTTAAGCCCTAGTTTTCTTTTGCAAATCAAGCTCTAGCTCCAAACTAATAGAAGAAACTTTGGTAAGCCTCTTCTTCTTCTCCAACTCATTCTCTTATCAATTTTAGAAATTCCTAAACCTAACTTTGGAATGTTCTTCTTTTTGAGCATAGATTCAAGCTCATTTGGGTTGTGTTGAAGAGTGGTTGATTCTCCCTTTGCTTTCAAGCTTCTTCTTCATTGTTTTTGTGAAAAGGTGAGATTTTTATCTCACATCTTAGTCTATAACTATCTTCGATTGTTAGGTATGAATTCTTAACGCTTATTCTTGTACAATTGCTTTTGGTTTTGATTGATTTGGTGAATATTCCAATTTTTGGTGTTTTGGGTTCAATTCTTTAAAAAACATAGCTTTGATGTCTTGATCATGTTTTTGATGATGAACCGAAGAGCGTCTATGGCCGGGTAGTCGATTGACGTAAACCCTTAGTGCAGTTGCTCGACCGATAGCAATTGGGAAGGGAAAGGCATTTATTAGGTGGGCATGGGAGTGCTGGCAACAGGCTCCGGTCGACCGAGCTCAGGGTCCGGTCGACCAACCTGCTACCCGAGCACTTCCTGCCGCTGGTATAGGGTTACAGGTTCCGGTCGACCGAGCTCAGTGTCCGATCGACCGACCTGCTACCCGAGCACTTCCATCTTTGGTTCAGTCAACCGACTGAGGTAGTCCGGTTGACCGACCTGCTCTTATCTGCCAATTTTGCCTATATTGCCTATTTTGTTGAATTTCTAACTTTAATCAATTCGTGTTGTTTCCCTTTTGTTGTTATCATTTATTATTGACTTTGATGACATTTTCTTTGGGAATTTTCGAAATATCCATTTTGATGGATTTGATATCGATTTCTTTGGATCTTATTCACGTCTTCGAATGTGAATTTCGGTGATTGATTGTTTTACAATCATTTTTGTTATTTGTCACTTTAAAAATATAAAGGTTTCAATACTAGTAGTAAATATCTAAATTCTTTCATCAAAGCGATTTCAAAACTATTTTATTACTAAGCTCGTTTCTTAAACCGTTTTCCAATCTATTAATATATACGAACCTTTACCTCACTCGTATGAGAAATCCGATTAAACGACTTAGTAAAACAAGTGGTATGAAACGCTTGCATTTACTTCATTGGTTAATTCTTGGACTCGTTCGATTGAATCTCTTGTGACAATTTTTTAGTGGAGATCTACAATTTGTTCGTAAATATTTAAGTTAAGCTAGTGTTTATGGGACATGAAGCTAAATTCATATTTACTAGCTTAGTGTAATTGACACTTTCTTGATGATCAATGACGATCATTTTTGTGATTTAGACTAGCAATGTGCGATGTCTCTTTGTCTGCGAGGGAGACTAAACCCCGTTTTGTGGAGTTTCGACTCAAATTGGTGGGGTAGCAACCCGTGGTCTACGGGCCGTTTGTGGAGCTTCGGCTCAATTTGTGATGGTTAGCAACCATGGAATTAGCGTTCCGTTTGTGATACATGTGTTGGTGAGCTTTGTGCTCCTGTTTGTGATAGGCCTTTCCCCCGTTTTGTGATTTTTGGATTTCGTGTGTTGATTTCTGGAATTTGTGTTTCACCAACTTTAGTGATTTTCATTGATATGATTTATCAATTTTTGTGCATTGGTGAATTCGTGTGTAATTGACTTGTTGTGAATACAAGTTTTTGGTATGAAACCCTTTTTGGATCTTTGAGAAGATTCTTGTGATATTGATTAATCTCATGTTGATTTTCAATTACATACTTATAGTAGTATGCCATTATGGTTATCATATGTTTATGCCATGTCTCTTATCCTATATAATGTCATCTGATATTTATAGCTAGACTGATCTGTTTGTTATTTTCTTATGAAATAATACTCGGGTCAGACCGAGATGTTACAGGTGCTTCTGCTTGACTTCTCCCCCGGGATTTATTACTCTGACTTTTTGCTAACTACTTAGATTAGTAGTTTTTGGTTGTATACATTTGAGACATAGACTTATAGTTGTGTACTTATTCTTTTGTGTAGCACATGTTGCTATTCTTTTGTGTCATTGTGGATCTTTTAGACCACTACTCTGATGAACACTTTTATGTGTTATATATATTCATGTCTATTTCTGCCTTTGTGATATGAATTATCTATGACTGATTTGTGTTATGTTTATTTCTATATTTGTTTCCGAAGACATTATAGCCAGTGTGTAGTAGCTTTGAGTTTGCGTTGGTATGTCGGATTACCTCTTGAAAAGAATGCAAGTTATATTTTATCTGGCATATCGGTACTCGCACAAAGCAATTATACGGATGGTCGCTCCTCAACAGCCTTATTCTCCGTCCTAGTTGACGGCATTACACCGTTGTGTCCTTGGCTAGCATGGGTATAGAGGTGGGGCGTCACACCTTTGTATCGGAGCCAAACTTCAGAACAATGTAGAATAATTTAACAAGGATCATCGTCCTAAGTCCTTCTTAGGAGTCGTGCCTTAGGATTTAATTCGAGTCTTCGTACCGATTCATCCTATTTTCTTTACGATGCCTTGTTTTATCTATCAAGATTGCTTGATATTCATTTGGTGAATAACCTTTTTCTTCTTCTTCCTTGCTTTCTAAAGGAAGAGAAATGGTTAGACCTGGTCGTCCCATCGTCGGTCAATCTAGTGCTACTCCCCAAGATGGAGTTTTTATGTCTGCCCAGTAGCTTCTTGATCTAGTAAAGAATGCTCAAGCAGCCGGTTCTAATCCGGAACCAACTCATCCTAAGTATGGATTTGCACGCTTGTGTAATGATTATACCAACTTGGGTGGGAAACCATTCAAGAATTCTGAAACTATTATTGAAGTCCAGGCTTGGTTGAGATCATGCGATCGAATCTTTTCTCGCATGAATCTTTTTGATCTTCACCGTGTTCAGGTGGCTTCTAGTATGCTCCAAGAACGGGCATTAGACTGGTACGAGCTTCTGATTTTTGAAATTATTGAAGCGGATCTTACTTGGGAGAAATTCCGAGAGCGCTTCGAGTTAAAATTCGTACCAGAAGCAGAGAAGGTGACATTGGCTCGCCGCTTTATTGACCTTGTTCAAGGTGAATCTTCTGTGACAGACTATGTCGCATCTTTCGAATCTCTTTCCAAATATGGGATTGAATACATTAACACCCCATTGAAGAAAAATCAAAGATTTGTTTATGGCTTGAACAAGAGTCTCAAGAAGCCATTACTTCTAAAATTAGAAGTTTCTTTTGACCAACTGATCGATATCGCTCTTCGTCTTGAAGAGGCGGATAAGTAAAGCGATGTTGAAATTGTGGGTGCCAAACCAAACTTCAACAACAACAAGAAAAGGCCTAACAAATTCAAAGGTCCTTATCCTAATAAGAAAGGGAAGTAAGCAACCCCTGTGGCAAAGACTTCTTCCTTTGGTCGTGGGGAATGCTATAATTGTGGTTCGAAGGACCATTACGCGAACAAGTGTCCAAAGTCCCTCTCTTGTCACTACTGCAAAGGTCCCGGCCATGTTATATATTCATGCCCCAAGCTTCAGGGCAAGAGGGAGGGAAAGCTGAATGTGGCTCAAGCCCCTAGCAACACATCTCGTAATCAAGGTATGTCTCATTCTATCCTTGATGGCATTATTATATTTCGAGATCAACCTATTCCAATTCTTTTTGACACGGGTGCATCCCATTCTTTTATTTCAAAAGAACTCGTTGATACTTTTTCTTTAAGTGTTGTTGCTGTAATGACTTCTTTGAGAATTGCGAATTCGGTTGGTGGATCTGCAACGATTAGTTTGCTTTGTAAAGACGTGGAGATTATTTTGTGCGATTTTTCTTTTCAAGCCGATTTGCATGTCATGCGTTACTTAGGCTTTGGAATGATTTTAGGAATGGATTGGCTTGACCGTTATGAAGCTCATATCCTATGCCCTGAGCGGACTATTCATCTTCGACATCCTCAATCTGTTAAGCAGATTTCTATTATTCTCAAAGATTCGGATTCCACTTTATCTGCATCTTTATATTCTTTAAATCCTCGTGATGATGATAATGATGATGAGGAAGACGTCATTTTTCTTATTCACGTTGTTCGTGAATTTTCCGACATATTTGAGCCCGTTTTAGGATTACCGCCTAAGCGAGCAATTGAGTTCAAAATTAATCTTACCCCTGCGGCTCAACCTATTACTCGTCCTCCTTATCGTTTGTCCAATAAAGAAAATGAGGAGATGCGCATACAATTATCTGATTTGGAAACGAAGCAATTTATTCGCTCTAGTTCATCGCCTTGGGGAGCTCCGGCTATTTTTGTGAAGAAATCCGATGGTACACTTAGGCTTTGCATTGACTACCGCAAGCTTAATGATCTTACTATCATAAATAAATATCCTTTACCTCGGATTGATGACCTGTTCGATCAACTTAGTGGTTCTAGAGTCTTTTCACAATTGGACTTGTTAACCGGTTTTCATCAGCTTCGTATTGCAGAGGATAGCATTCTTTTGACATCGTTCCATACTCGATATGGATCTTATGAATGGCTTGTTATGCCATTTGGCTTAACGAACGCTCCGGCTTATTTCGTTGAACTTATGAATCGAGTTTTCAAAGATTTCTCGATCGATTTATTCTCATCTTTATTGATGATATTCTTGTGTATTCAAAAACCGAGGAGGAGCATGAAAAACATCCTCGGATTGTGTTAGAAACTCTTAGGAGTAATCAATTAAAAGCAAAATTTTCTAAATTCCATTTTTGGCAATCTAGTGTGAAGTTTCTCGGTCATATTATTTCTGAATCCGGAATTTCCGTGGATCCTTCAAAGATTGAAGCGATTCATGATTGGAGGAGACCGGAGAGTGTGACGGAGATCCGTAGTTTTCTCGGATTGGAGGGTTATTACCGTCGTTTTATCCAAGACTTTTCGAAAATTGTCCTGCCTCTCACTAGCTTAACTAAGAAAGGTGTTAAATACATTTGGTCGGACAAATGTGAAACTTCTTTTCATAAGTTAAAAGAACTCCTTTCCGATGCTTCTATTCTTGTTATTCCCAAGGGGAATCAAGATTTTATTGTTTATATTGATGCTAGTCGCGTTGGTTTGGGTGCCGTTCTTATGCATAAAGAACGTGTTATTGCTTATGCTTCTAGGCAATTGAAGCCAGCTGAGACTAGATATGCCACTCATGATTTAGAACTTGCAGCTATCGTTTTCACCCTTCGAATTTGGCATCATTATCTATTGGGAGAAAAATTTATTCTCTACACCGATCATAAGTCGTTGAAACATTTATTCTCTCAAAAGGAACTTAATTTGCATCAACAGCGTTGGCTCGAATTCCTTGCATCTTATGATCTTGATATTCTTTATACTCCCAGAAAGGGAAATCGAGTTGCCGATGCACTTAGTCGCAAGCAACAAGCGGTTGTTTCTATGATGATATCCGAATGGAATGATCTCGGAATTTTATCCACTTGTGAAATTCGAGACCGTGTTTCTGATTTATGTTCATCTCTTGTTTTATGTAGCCTTGAGGCTCATCCTTCTCTTTTAGACCGCATTCTTGAATCTCAAAGGCTAGATCCCGAATTGGCTCTTCTTGGCCAAAATATTAAGGATAAAATTGATATTGAAGGTTTGAAAGACTTTGATATCGATTCTCGTGGCGGCATTCGGAAATTTGGTAGACTTATCGTACCAAATATTAGTGATCTTCGTAGAGATATTTTAGAAGATTCACATCGTTCGAAATTTACCATTCATCCCGGCAGTAGTAAAATGTACGTGGATATGAAGCGACTTTATTATTGGGAGGGAATGAAATCTGATATTGCTAACTTTGTTAAGTGTTGCATGACTTGCCAACTTGTCAAAGCCGAACATCAAAGGCCCGGTGGGTTATTGCAACCTTTAGAAATTCCAATTTGGAAGTGGGATCAAATTTCCATGGATTTTATAGACGGCCTTCCCCGTTCTCATTCGGGTCATGACAGCCTATGGGTGATAGTTGATAGACTTACTAAATCCGGCCATTTTATTCCCGTTGGGTCCAATCGGACCGTACCTCTTTTGGCCAAACTCTTTATTAAAGAAATTGTTAAATTGCATGGAGTTCCTACTTCTATTGTTAGTGATCGTGACCTATTGTTTACAAGTGGATTTTGGAAGAGTCTTCAAAAAGCTTTAGGAACGAAGCTTAATTTAGCACCGCTTATCACCCCCAGTCCGATGGACAAACCGAGCGTGTGAATCAAACTCTTGAAGATCTTCTTCGTGCATGTGTTTTTGATTTTGGTGGAAGTTGGGAAGATCACATTTCTCTTGTTGAGTTTTCCTATAATAATAGCTTCCAATCTAGTATTGGTATGGCTCCTTTTGAGGCACTCTATGGAAGGCCATGCCGTTCTCCTTCTTGTTGGCTTGAGGCCGGTGAGAAGCTGGTTTTAGGTCCAGATTTTATACGTGATTCCACAGAAAAGATTGATCTTATTCGTCATAGGATAAAAGAAGCCCAGAGTAGACAAAAATCCTATGCCGATAACCGAAGAAGGAGGTTAGAATTTTCTATGGGAAATTTGGTGTTTCTTCATGTTTCACATATGAAAGATGTTGTGCGTTTCAGTCGATCGGGAAAGTTAGTACCTCGATATATTGGTCCATTTCCCATCACCGAACGTATTGGTTCCGTGGCTTATCGCCTTTTATTACCGGCTCAATTTTCTGCTATTCATGATGTGTTTCACGTTTCACAATTACGGAAATGTCTTCGGGATTCCGATTCTATTCTTGAGCCTGGTATTGTGGATGAAATTGAAGTTTCGCCTAATCTAACTTTTGAGCAACATCCTGTTCGTATTATTGCTTCGAAAGTTAATTGACTCCGAAATAAAGATATTCCGCTTGTTAAGGTTCAATGGTCCTCAAATCCTAAAGATTGCTCTTGGGAATCTAGAGAGTTCATCGAGCGAACACATCCGGATTTACTTTCCCGTGCTCTTTAAGGTGAACATTTTATTTCAAATTTCTTTTGTGATGAATATGCTCTCATGGTTGTTACTATATATCTTCTTCTCAAATATTACGAGGATGAAATTTCTTTAAGGAGGGGAGTCTGTAACAACCCACATATTAATCGATTTTATATTTAAATATTATATTTAAATATTTTATCGATACTCGAAATTTAGTCCGAAAAGCTACTTTTTGCATACGGTTGAATTAGGACCCGGGACCACTTCAATTGAGTTCAAAACGCCGTTTGCGATCTTTTTAAGTATAAACTTTGATATGTTTGGAGTTAGTTGAATTTTGCCACTTTTCACTTAGGGCTTTGGTTTGGGCTGAGCCCTATAACCCCACTTATTAACTCAGTCCCAACCCTTTCCTCTTCATTTACTTCCTTTCTATTTACCTAATACTCAAGCTTTTATAACAATGGAGAGTGGAATGGGAAATTGAAGCTCAAGCCCTAGTTTTCTTTTGTAAATCAAGTTCTAGCTCCAAACTAATAGAAAAACTTTGGTAAGCCTCTTCTTCTTCTTCTCCAACTCATTCTCTTATCAATTTCAGAAATTCCTAAACCTAACTTTGGGAATGTTCTTGTTTTTTAGCATAGATTCAAGCTCATTTGGGTTGTGTTGAAGAGTGGTTTATTCTCCCTTTTCTTTCAAGCTTCTTCTTCATTGTTTTTGTGAAAAGGTGAGATTTTTATCTCACGTCTTAGTCTATAACTATCTTCGATTGTTAGGTATGAATTTCTAACTCTTATTCTTGTACAATTGCTTTTGGTTTGGATTGATTTGGTGAATATTCCAATTTTTGGTGTTTTGGGTTCAATTCTTTAAAAATCATAGCTTTGATGTCTTGATCATGTTTTTGGTGATGAACCGAAGAGCTTCTATGGCCGGGTAGTCGATTGGCGTAAACTCTTAGTGCCGTTGCTCGACCGATGGCAATCGGGAAGGGAGTGGCATTTATCAGATGGGCATGGGAGTGCTGGCAACATGCTCCGGTCGACCGAGCTCAGGGTCCGGTCGACCGACCTGCTAGCCGAGCACTTCCTGCCGTTGGTTTAGAAGTGTAGGTTACAGGTTCCGATCGACCGATCTCAGTGTCCGGTCGACCGTCCTGCTACCCGAGCACTTCCATCTTTGGTTCAGTCAAACGACTCAGGGAGTCCGGTTGACCGACCTTCTCCTATTTGCCAATTTTGCCTATATTGCCTATTTTGTCGAATTTCCAACTTTAATCGATTCGTGTTGTTTCCCTTTTGTTGTTATCATTTATTATTGACTTTGATGACATTTTCTTTGGGAATTTTTTGAAATATCCATTTTGATGGATTTGATATCGATTTCTTTGGATTTTATTCACGTGTTCGAATGTGAATTTCGATGATTGATTGTTTTACAATCATTTTTTTGATTTGTCACTTTAAAAATATAAAGGTTTCAATACTAGTAGTAAATATAAAAATTCTTTCATCAAAGCGATTTTAAAACTATTTTATTACTAAGCTCGTTTCTTAAACCTTTTTCCAATCTATTAGTATATACAAACCTTTACCTCACTCGTGAGAAGTCCAATTAAACGACTTAGTAAAACAAGTGGTATGAAACGCTTGCGTTTAGTTCATTGGTTAATTCTTGGACTCGTTCGATTGAATCTCTTGTGACAATTTTCTAGTGGAGATCTACAGTTTGTTCGTAAATATTTAAATTAAGCTAGTTGTTATGGGACATGAAGCTAAATTCATATATTTACTAGCTTAGTGTAATTGACACTTTCTTGATGATCAACACGATCATTTTTGTGATTTAGACTAGCAATGTGCGATGTCTCATTGTCTGCGAGGTAGACTAAACCCCGTTTTGTGGAGTTTCGACTCAAATTGGTGGGGTAGCAACCCATGGTCTTCAGGCCATTTGTGGAGCTTCGGCTCAATTTGTGATGGTTAGCAACCATGAAATTAGCGTTCCGTTTATGATACATGTGTTGGTGAGCTTTATGCTCCCGTTTGTGATAGGCCTTTCCCCCTTTTTGTGATTTCTGGATTTCGTGTGTTAATTAGTGGAATTTGTGTTTCACCAATTTTAGTGATTTTCATTGATACGATTTATCAATTTTTGTGCATTGGTGAATTCATGTGTCATTGACTTGTTGTGAATACAAGTTTTGGGTATGAAACCCTTTTTGGATCTTTGAGAAGATTCTTGTGATATTGATTAATCTCATGTTGATTTTCAATTACATACTTAAAGTAGTATGCCATTATGGTTATCATATGTTTATGCCACGTCTCTTATCCTATATCATGTCATCTGATATTTATAGCTAGACTGATCCGTTTGTTATTTTCTTATGAAATAATACTCGGGTCAGACCGAGATGTTACAGGTGCTTATGCTTGACTTCTCCCCAGGGATTCTGACTTTTGGCTAACTACTTAGATTAGTAGTTTTTGGTTGTATACATTTGAAACATAGACTCATAGTTGTGTACTTATTCTTTTGTATAACACATGTTGCTATTCTTTTGTGTCATTGTGGATCTTTTAGACCACTACACTGATGAACACTTTTATGGTTATATATATTCATGTCTACTTCCGCCTTTGTGATATGAATTATCTGTGACTGATTTGTGTTATGTTTATTTTTACATTTGTTTCCGAAGACATTACAGCCACTGTGTAGTAGCTTTGAGTTTGTGTCGGTATGTCAGATTTCCTCTTGAAAAGAATGCAAGTTAATTTTATTTGGCATATCGGTACTCGCACAAAGCAATTATACAGATGGTCGCACCTCAACAGCCTTATTCTCCGTGCTAGTTGACGGAATTACACCTAGTGTCCTTGGCTAGCGTGGGTATAGAGATGGGGTGTCACAAAATATAATAATCAAATAAACAGTTCATGAAGCTGTTTTACAAATAACATGTCATTACACTTTTACAAATTCAAATCAGAGTTATACATATAGCATAAATAACCAAATAATGAAGTGGAACACAGAATGTAGTGGAATAATAAATAGCAATAATATACTGAATCTTCGTCTTCGTCCACTAGAAATAGTCTTCAATGATGAAAAACTCAGGCTGACCCGAGCATAAAGGAAAATAATACACTTGAGTCAGAACTAAAATTCTTATGCAAATTAAATCAAAAGTATATGAAATAAGGAATGCAGATAACTACATTTTTGAAGGTTCAAATTTCTGGAAATGTTATTGCTTCCACATTCAAAATAAAATGGATTTCACAATAGATCCATTCTAGTAAATTACAAATTTGCAGAATAACTCCTAGTTAAATTTCATAGTTTTAGAGATTTGATTTATAAAAATGTTCCAAAGTTTCAATATTCACTTTTTTTGGAAACTTCCCAATGTTTCAAAATTTAATTTTGAAAACTTTGAAGTAAGGTAGCGACGGTTTACTTCCCAAAATCATTTTTATGGTTCAAATAGTAAATCTAAACATACTATTTTTTTCTCTGATGTAAATACTTGAAATTCATGGGTTTTACATCCTTATTCGGTGTGCAAATAATTATGAAATTTAAATAATTACAATAAACTATAGGGTGATAACAAAGATATATCAAATAAATGAACAAATATACATTCAATCACAATAGTATCCATCACAACATACAATCAACATTCAAATCAATCAATTCAACAAATCAACCAATTCAATAATATGTCACAGTAATTATTAGTCATCACATATTGGAATTTAGCTATTCAAATTAAATATTAATAAATATTCCAAACCAATAATCCAAAATTTATCACTATATGACCAGGTTTAACTTGCAATAAAATTTTAGTATTTGGTGAGTGAGTTTAAACACTCACTTTTTGGATTTCCTTTTCTAGTCGGATTTGGATCCGCTACTACTTCCTCCTTTTGAGTTGTTTCCTTCTATCTTAATCTTTTTTTTAGAATGTTTTGGAAGAGATGGAGAAGTTGTTATAGATCTGGATTTAAAGAAAAAGATTTGGAAAAAAGAAGAATGTTTGAAAACGAAGAAGAAAATTTAAAGAAGATGAAGAATTGAAAAAGAAAAGGAAGCTTTCAAAAAGAAGAAGATTTGAAGAAGAAGAAACAAAAAGACAAAGAATGAAGTAAAAAAAAAAGAGAAGAAGGAGATTCAAAGAAGAAAAAATGAAAACGGAATGAGGAAGGTGAAGGAGAGAAAAATGAGATGGAAGTTTTATTTGGAAAATGAAGCTATAGAAGATGAGATTAGAAAATGAAATATGACTAAAGGAATGAAGATGGAAACAAATTAAAAGCTAATAAGGTATATATAAACAAACTAGGAATTGAAATAAAGTAAAATATGAACAACCCTAAAACGTATTGAAAGATGTGAACTAAATGAATATGAGGTGATAGAAGAAATAAAATGCAAATGAAGAAATAATGTTATAGATTATTTAATAACAAGGAAATAAAGGAGGAGGGACAAAATGCACGTTTAGTTTTAAATGCTTTAGGCATTGATAATGTAACGACCCGATATTTTCAACCATTCGCATCCATTATAAGTGTATAGGTAGACGCTCATGCCGGAATCGAATTGCTCAAAATACCGCGTTGTAAATAAAAATTTGGCAAATCTCAGAATATACAGTAAATAATAATCACAGATCACAGACACAGAGTATTTAATAATGCAGTGGAAGTAAAAGAAATAGTAGTTCATGAAGCTACTATATAAATATATTAGAGTTAAATAAAATACAACAGAAGTCTCAAGAAGACAACCAAGTACAAGCTGGATAGAACAACAGAACTGGAATAGATAAGACTAGATAAGCAGATAATCTCCAGCGACGCAAATCTCCAGAAAGTGGAATCCAAATCTGTGAATACTCAGGCTGACCCGATCGTAAATAAAATACAAACACTCGAGTCAGGACATACATACTTATACAATGTAAACCAACTCAAGGGAACTGTAGTAAAGGTACAAGTAACTTAGAAGATGCTTGGGACCGCCTATCCTCTAAGGATCCGTTAAACTATATACTATGTAGTAATATACGCTATATACAGTAGTGTCTAATCAGTAAAGTATAATCATATAGAAAATAGCGTTATGGGGATGGTGAACCTTAACGCGGTCGGATCTTAAAAACCAAAATCGTAGTGGGCACGCTATAAGGAGATGACACGGCACGCGAGGCAATGCCAGGGTGGATACACCGTTTGCACTCCCGGACCGGTGGTGACGGCAAGCCAGCAACTTCCGCCCACCTCCAAACATACCCCCGAATCAAAGTGGCGCCACATATCGAATCACAAAAGTAATAGAATGGTTTCCGAAGAAGCATGCCCGATGAAAGGGTGCGACCCTTTGTGTAGCCCGGTATAGCTCATGTTTTAGTCATATATGCCAACTCACGGGAGTTGGGTCCACGTAATATACCTCGAGAACGTCGCCACCATCCTACTTCATTCTGGAATCTCCACCGCGTATACAGTTGTAAAAGTGGTTTTCGGTATTGGCCGGCTATAAGACAATATCCGATCCCGGTCTCTTTAACAACCAATCGTTATTATATCCCGTAGTTATAACTTTAAAACAATATTTCATACTTCAAAATAAAATATCCTTTCAATCCAAATCTTTATCAAAAGAAAGATTAAATCATTTCTAAACCATTTCAATATATCAACATACCATATCTTTCAAATTCAAATATTTATCAAAATAAATATCAAGTCATTTCAAATCATTTTTAATACATAAATATCATATCTTTCAAACTTCATTTTTGATTCATTTTAGTTTCAAAATTTCATAACTTTCAAAACTTTATTTCAAATCATTTAATATATATCAAAATATCATATCTTTCAAAAACTTTATTTCAAAACATTTAATATATATAACAAAATGTCATATCTTTCCCAAGCTTCAATTTCAAATCATCATATAAGTTCAAATCCAAATATTCAACTTTAAATACCTTTAAATTCAAAGATATCATTCATTTATTGTCATTCCAAATCACCTTCTATATAGCTTATATTTAAATCAAAATAATTCATTTAAACCATTTAAAATTTAAGTTTATATACTTTCAAATCAAGTATTCAATTTCCAAAGTTTTAAACCATTATGAGTTCATTTACTAAGTTAATAACCATAAACATTGAAAATTTCATCCTTCTACAGCATTCAGAAAAAGGTGCTGAATGTTATACTTGAAAACATTTCAATTTAAACCATTTAAACATTATAAAAAACATATTTCAAACATTCAAAGATGTTCATTAAAATACTCTTTTAATTAATGATTTTTATAAAGCAACATTTTATAGTTAAATCAAATTTCACAAATCCACTTAATAAATTCAAGTGTAAACTTTCCTATTTTTACATTTAACACTTTATTACCATTTACATTTTTCAAATCATCATTTCACAAATTAAACTAAATTCCCAATTTATTTAATTAACTTTAAACTTTAAACAAAACCAAATTCCACATTTCCAAATCAAGTTGTATTTTAAAATTTCACTTTTAAGCATTCATTTACTTAACCATTTTAATTCATAGAAAAAAAACAGTAATACTTTATTAAATCATTCAAATTCAAATTTAAATCAAATTATCATATTTACCATTTTCAAAATAAGAATAAATTTCCATTTTATTTATATAACTAAATATCGTTTTAACCAAAATTCCAGATTTCCAAACGTAAGTTATATTCAATAATCCAATTTAACCATTCATTAATTACATTTTTAACTCATAGAAAAACCATAATTTCTTTATTTAAAAACATTTTTAAAAAAATCTATTTAAATCAAATTTCATAAATTTATATTTTAAAATACTTAAAAATATCCAAAATACTTTATAAAATAACCACGAGTCTGTATATAGTTTTCTAACCTAGGTCAAGTGATACGGATATGTATCATTTCAATCCGCAGTTTAAAAAGAAAAATCCGGGTTTCATCATTTCAAACCCGCAATCCCAAGTTAAATAAATTAATTAAAAACCATTCAGGTCTATCGTTTCAGCCCATAACGATTTTTCCCTATTTTAAAGTCCGTTCGGGTATGTATCATTTCAACCCATAGTGATTTCTAATCTACAGGGAACTTGCAGTATGATAAACATATATAAATGAACAGTAACAACATATATATGATAACAGATGATACGACATGAAATTTAATAGGTTTAACATCATATATAAAAAAATCACATGGCAGTTATAACATCATAAATTAATTTAATAGGTATAAATGTCGTGTTAGCTTTACTCATCTTTTAAGGCTGGAGATTGCAATACAAATGGCACAACGGATTCCAGAAGGCAATAGCACAATTTTTGATTTGAGTGGAGAGCAAATCCAAGCTATAGAACTTGTGTTATAACCCAAAACAAACAAAATAAAATTATAATTCAATACAACATTGAATAAGAATAACTTTGAATTGAAAAGCAATATGAATACACAACCTTTTGCCTTGCTTTCTACACTTGGTAGCACGGCTTAGAGAATGTTTTGGCTCAGGTTTGGACATACTTTGGTTCAGGTTTGGGTCCTATAAGGCATGGCTACAAGGTATTGAAGTGGTGGAGGAGTTACTACGTATGAATATGAAGAGGTTTATGCAAAATAGTGGTTTTTGGATCATTTTGGGCTTGGCTACATGGATCTATGGCTCGGCTATGGCATGTTTCAGATCTGGATAGAGCATGAAGGTGATGGTTAGGGGTGTGTCAAGGTGGTGGTGGAGCAATAGGAGGTGGCCAAGGTCATCTAAGGTGATGGTGATGAAGACTAGGTGGCTAGACATGCTTTTTAAGGAGTTTTAACATAGTTTTTATGGATTTTGCATCATGGGATGGTCATGGCACTTGCTGGTAATAAGAGGAAGGGTTTTGGTCGTGTATGATGTGGAGAAGGAAGTGGTGGTGGTCGGTGGAGGAGGTGTTAGGCCAAACAAAGCAAGAGAAGTAAGGCAAAAATCAAGCAAAACAATAGAAAAAGGAAGAAGAAAAGAAAGAAGAGAGGAGGCCATTACCAAGGAAGTTTGAAGAAGCCATGAGAATGAGAAGTGTTGAGTTGTTTTTCACGTGAAAATTGAAGGGAATACACAGAAAATGAAAAAAAATGCACGGCCAGAGGAGTAATGGAGAGGTTATGACAAATGAAACGACTTTGGACAATGAAATGTCTAGAAATGAAACGTCTAGAAATGAAACGCATTTCCGTTTTCTAAAGATCAAATAAAAACAACAATAAATCAGAAAATACCTTAAAAAACAGAAAACAAGTGAAATAATATGAAAATAATTAATTAATTTTAAAGAAAATATAAATAGGATGAAAGAAATTGCTTAAAAATACAAAACAGCATCAAGAAATTACAAACAAATCACTACTACTCTTGGGAAAATATCCACTTCATTTTAAAAATTTATGAAGTGAAATTTGAAATAAAATAATTTATTTATCATTTTCAAAATAAAATAAATAATTATATTGGAGAAAAACAAAAAAAAGTACTAAACAAAATGTTTAAAAATTGAAAACAGGGCATGGAAATTACAAGAAATATACTACGAGCTCTAGAAAAATTCCTACCTCACTTCAAAAATATTAAAAGACAAAAATATACCTAAAATAAAATATTAATACATATTACAATAAAATATGACAAAGAAAATAAAATTTATACTATTTAAAATAACAAAATTGCAGAATAAACAAATTGCACTCAATATTGAAATATACATAACTTTCACAATTTAAATCTGTTTCCAACAAAACAAAAAATAGTGTTCTTAAAATTTTATGTACTTTCATAATAAAAGATAAAATTTAAAATTTAAAACTTTTAAAATTTTAAATTAAAAGTCAAAGTTTGACTATTTTGACCAAAAATTCACTTTTTGGAAAATATTCTTTTTAGTCATGCTTTGGAATGATAATTCATATCAAAACTAAAGTTTATATTTAAAAGAACAAAATTAATCATTCAAAATAAATAAAATAAGTTTTTAAATCAAAATTCAATTAAAATAATTAAAATATGCAATTAAAATAAATCATAAAATACAGGGTTGTTACACTCTCCCCCACTCAAAACTTTTCGTCCCCGAAAAGGAATGAGGTACGGGAAAGCACAGAAAAAAATAGAAATGAAATAAGATTAAGACAAGGTGACAAGAAATTTGAAATTATACCTGATAACTGTTGTTATATGTAAGTTTAACAAGGTGGAGATGATCTTTCCAAGATTCTCCAAAATCAAGAACACAAGCACGCAAAAATAGATTCAAAATGAGTACCAAAGATTATCAAAGATTATAGAAAGATTTCTAAACAGGGAGATTAAAGAAAGATGCCTATACTAGTCAATAGCAAGATAAGGATGATAATGACAACCAAAAGATAGTTTGAAAAACAAAATAAGGAAATAAATTTGAAAGCATGGAAATTTCAACTTAAATAGAGAATAAATCTTTACACAAGTTAAATAAATTTTAACTATCTCAAATTTCATTATCTTATTATCCAATCATCTTAAATTAACAATTTTTAAAACCATGGGTTTTTAATAATCATTTAATATACTCTTAATGTACTTAATAAATTTAATTCTTCTTTATTTCTAATTAAAATTAAATTTATTACTCTCAATATATTTATCACTCATGTTAAATATGCTTACGCTTATTATAACTGCTTTATTTTATTCTTAGTTCTTCTAACATTAATTTATTGTAAGTTATTCAACTACCCTTTATTATATTTACCTCTGTTAATCGTTTTAAAATTTAAGTGTATAACATTTATTATAACTACTCAAATTTTATTTATAAAATCTTTTTATATTGTATATTATCCAACTACATTGTTAACTTCTGAAATTTAGGTAAGTTATATTTGAATGCAATTGTATTATACAAATAAACTTTCCAATTAAATCATTTCATGCTTGATATTCATCTAAAATTTTGATTGATTTTTTTTATAATTGAAATTATTCTTTAACATAAAATTTAAGAACTAAATTTCTGATTACATTCAAACCATTTAGAGATAAGTAATAATATATACATAATATGTCAAATCAAATTTCAATCATATATCTATATATATATATTATAAATCAAGTCATATTTTCGAAATTCAAATCAATTAAATGCCCCAAAACAAAGGTGTAGCAAGACTACAGAACAGTCTCTTAACTTCGAAACTCGAAAATGAACGTCGATGATGCCGCGATCATCACCGAAGTTATTTTCCAGCGACAAAGAGAAGAGCGCTTTAAAATTCTTTGAAAACAAATTCTATTTGCAAATACTTTAAATAATATATCCCTTTTTAAAACTTTAAACCAAAGTTCGAAATAATCGAAATTTAAATTCTCAAATTCTTGTTTTAAATTCATTTCAGTTTCCAAATAAATTTATAAACAACTATTTATAGATTCATTTGTAGAACAATAAATGATAAATCAAGTATTATCATTTCAAATTATCAATTTAAATCATTTTATTAAGTTCCATAAATATATATATATCAAAATTTTATTTCATTAACCAAATTTTAAAATAATATTGTGTCAGTTTATTCTGTCAAAGTGTTTTGGAAATCTTATCGATAGCGTTGATCAGACGAATCGATCGGAAACCCAAATCAACATCAACAACTCAAACAACACAATATATAAAACATTTTAATTTTAAATATTAGTTTGCAAATACACTATACATGAATAGATTTCAAAGAAGGATAGAGATTCAAATATGATTAACTCAAATCAAAAGAAATTCTGATTTGAAAATAAGTTAGAAACAAGGATGACATGATTAAATAATAGAATAGGAAGATGGATAAGCTTATATATATCGTGGGCAACCTTAACCGGGTCAACCGTGACTTAAAGAATAAGATCGATGTGGATTTTCTGGGGTAAATCTACATTCGATCTCAATAGATAAAGTTTGGAATAACAAAAGGTATTAGCATCTAAACCAAGGATAGATATAAATCTCTGGTGAATCGATGCTAATTGTAAAGGAGTTTTCCCCCGTTTTCAATTCAATTTGAAATTGGCGAGACCGCCGACTCACTAAAAGATCATTCGAAGCGGAGTTATAGGATACTCCAGAATGAATAGTGAAGGACATGAATGGATTTTGGAACCGCAGGGAACGTTCCAAAATTCAAAGGAATCGAGTCAAAAAGGACGAGATTCAAACTCGAATGAAAGTGATTCTGTAAATACATTCACTCCATATGCTGAGTTTTGCCTAGAGCTACCAAAGCTCTGATACCAACTGTAACGACCTGATATTTTCAACCATTCGCATCCATTATAAGTGTATAGGTAGACACTCATGCTGGAATTGAATCGCTCAAAATACCGCGTTGTAAATAAAAATTTGGCAAATCTCAGAATATACAGTAAATAATAATCACAGATCACAGACACAGAGTATTTAATAATGCAGTGGAAGTAAAAGAAATAGTAGTTCATGAAGCTACCATATAAATATATTAGAATTAAATAAAATACAACAGAAGAAGATAAAATACAACAGAAGTCTCAAGATGACAACTAAGTACAAGCTGGATAGAACAACAAAACTGGAGTAAATAAGACTAGATAAGCAGATAATCTCCAGCGATGCAAATCTCCAGAAAGTGGAATCCAAATCTGTGAATACTCAGGCTGACCCGAGCGTAAATAAAAATACAAACACTCGAGTCAGGACATACATACTTATACAATGTAAACCAACTCAAGTGAACTATAGTAAAGGTACAAGTAACTTAGAAGATGCTTGGGACCGCCCATCCTCTAAGGACCCGTTAAACTATATACTATGTAGTAATATACTCTATATACAGTAGTGTCTAATCAGTAAAGTATAATCATATAGAAAATAACGTTAAGGGGATGGTGAACCTTAACGTGGTCGGATCTTAAAAACCAAAATCGTAGTGGGCATGCTATAAGGAGATGACACGGCATGCGAGGCAATGCCAGGGTGGATACAACGTTTGCACTCCCGGACCGGTGGTGACGGCAAGCCAGCAGCTTCCGCCCACCTCGAGACATACCCCCGAATCAAAGTGGCGCCACATATCGAATCACAAAAGTAATAGAATGGTTTCCGAAGAAGCACGCTCGATGAAATGGTGCGACCCGTTGTGTAGCCCGGTATAGCTCCTGTTTTAGTCAAATATGCCAACTCACGGGAGTTGGGTCCACGTATATACCTCGAGAACGTCGCCACCATCCTACTTCATTCTGGAATCTCCACCGCGTACACAGTTGTTAAAGTGGTTTTCGGTATTGGCCGGCTATAAGACAATATCCGATCCCGGTCTCTTTAACAACCAATCGTTATTATATCCCGTAGTTATAACTTTAAAACAATATTTTATACTTCAAAATAAAATATCCTTTCAATCCAAATCTTTATCAAAACAAAGATTAAATCATTTCTAAACCATTTCAATATATCAACATACCATATCTTTCAAATTCAAATATTTATCAAAATAAATATCAAGTCATTTCAAATCATTTTTAATACATAAATATCATATCTTTCAAACTTCATTTTTGGTTCATTTTAATTTCAAAATATCATAACTTTCAAAAATTTATTTCAAATCATTTAATATATACCAAAATATCATATCTTTCAACAACTTCATTTCAAAACATTTAATATATATATCAAAATGTCATATCTTTCCAAAGCTTCAGTTTTAAATCATCATATAAGTTCAAATCCAAATATTCAACTTTAAATACCTTTTAAATTCAAAGATATCATTCATTTATTGTCATTCCAAATCACCTTCTTTATAGCTTATATTTTAATCAAAATAATTCATTTGAACCATTTAAAATTTTAAGTTTATATACTTTCAAATCAAGTATTCAATTTCCAAAGTTTTAAACCATTATGAGTTCATTTACTAAGTTAATAACCATAAACATTGAAAATTTCAACCTTTTACAGCATTCAGAAGAAGGTGTTGAATGTTATACTTGAAAACATTTCAATTTAAACCATCTAAACATTATAAAAAACATATTTTAACATTCATAGATGTTCATTAAAATACTCTTTTAATTAATGATTTTTATAAAGCAACATTTTATAGTTAAATCAAATTTCACTAATCCACTTAATAAATTCAAGTGTAAACTTTCCTATTCTTACATTTAACACTTTATTACCATTTACAATTTTCAAATTATCATTTCACAAATTAAACTAAATTCCCAATTTATTTAATTAACTTAAAACTTTAAACAAAACCAAATTCCACATTTCCAAATCAAGTTGTATTTTAAAATTTCACTTTTAAGCATTCATTTACTTAACCATTTTAATTCATAGAAAAAATAATAATAATACTTTATTAAATCATTCAAATTCAAATTTAAATCAAATTATCATATTTACCATTTTCAAAATAAGAATAAATTTCCATTTTATTTATATAACTCAAATATCGTTTTAACCAAAATTCCAGATTTCCAAACTTAAGTTATATTCAATAATCCAATTTAACCATTCATTAATTACATTTTTAACTCATAGAAAAATCATAATTTCTTTATTTAAAAACATTTAAAAAAAATCTATTTAAATCAAATTTCATAAATTTATATTTTAAAATACTTAAAATATCCAAAATACTTTATAAAATAACCACGAGTCTGTATATAGTTTTCTAACCTAGGTCAAGTGATACAGATATGTATCATTTCAATCCGCAGTTTAAAAACAAAAATTCGGGTTTCATCATTTCAAACCCGCAATGCCAAGTTAAATAAATTAATTAAAAACCATTCAGGCCTATCATTTCAGCCCATAACGATTTTTCGCTATTCGAAAGTCCGTTCGGGTATGTATCATTTCAACCCATAGTGATTTCTACTCTATAGGGAACTTGCAGTATGATAAACATATATAAATGAATAGTAACAACATATATATGATAACAGATGATAGGACATGAAATTTAACAAGTTTAACATCATATATAAAAAAAATCACATGGCAGTTATAACATCATATTTAATTCTACACATTCAGTTGTTGTTGTTTCACAACTGTATAAGTATAAATGTCGTGTGAGCTTTACTCATCTTTTATGGTTGGAGATTGCAATACAAATGGCACAACGGATTCCAGAAGGCAATAGCACGATTTTTGATTTGAGTGGAGAGCAAATCCAAGCTATAGAACTTGTGTTATAACCCAAAACAAACAAAATAAAATTATAATTCAATACAACATTGAATAGGAATGACTTTGAATTGAAAAGCAATACGAATACACAACATTTTGCCTTGCTTTCTACACTTGCTAGCACGGCTTAGGAAATGTTTTGGCTCAGGTTTGGACATACTTTGGTTCAGGTTTGGGTCCTATAAGGCATGGCTACAAGGTATTGAAGTGGTGGAGGAGTTACTACGTATGAATATGAAGAGGTTTATGCAAAATAGTGGTTTTTGGTCCACTTTGGGCTTGGCTACATGGATCTTGTAACGTTTCGGATTTTGCCCGCTCGAAAATCGACACCCATACTTCAAATCGTACTCGAATGTCATAGATTCGACCGTTCAAATCCGATTCGCCGGAGCTTATAACAATCATTAAGTAAACAACACAGCGGAATAAAAGAATAATACATTGATGTACAGCTTTGATACAATATATGATACAACAGATGATCCAATAGATATCAATATACATCAGAGATATGATACAATAAAACAGCAGCGGAAAAGAAAATAGATAACATCTAGCAGCGAAACAAATAACTTAAGATAGTCTTCAAGGAAGAACTCCAGAACTGCAACTCCATTTCCAAGAATCAATCCAGCAATAGCTCGAACTCCCCATAACAATGCACCAAGCTAGGCAAGACTGGTGCGATCCAAAGACTGAACTAACTCCAGATAATCCACTATATCTAACTATCTGAAAAACCCAACTCTAGACTGCTCGTGTAGAAAATAATGAGCACCCAGAGTTTAGGAAGGAAAACAATAAACTCCGAGTCAGTCATGTGACTGGTGTGAGAACTCAAAACAGTTTACTTAACTTTAAAATCAAAATAGAGGAATATTTTTAAATTCAATTCGCAATGCTTTTAAAAATGAGACTACCATAAGGCCTCCCGCACACACACACAATGCAAACGCAGAATCGGAGGAGATTTCTCCTTATGATAGTCAAAGATGCTTGATACGCATTAAAAATAACATTTGATATTGTTACTAGTGCATAGTGTAGGAAAAATTCATTTCGAAAGTAGAATATAAATCTTAGCCAACATAGACATTTCGAACTATGCCTACTATAGCTACCATCCAAACAGTGGTGACCACCATAAGTGAATAGCAGGTTCTACAACTAATACCGTACAAGTTTCGTATTGGGAATTGGATTTCCAACGAATGATCAGGCCAAGGAACTTCCCATTGCCACATGAGAATGCCTCTGGATGGACATCCCCGAGAACCAAACCGGATCTCTACCAACACAAGGCCGGGTTACCCCTAACTGAGTAACAACTGACCGAATATGCCATCCCCCGGTCCTTTGGGACCTTTATCCGAGAGCTCTCTAATCAATTCACACAATCATAAAAACAAAGTGTTTCAACATGAGTAAGTATCTGGGCTCCATACCATGATACCACCCTTTTCCAGAAGGAAATGCACATATCCTAAAGGGCGCTACCCCTCATAACCTTGCCGCATCTTTCCTGTTTTGACCATTCCCGAGGTGTGAGGCTCGACGAAGTCACGTCCACAAAAACATACTTTATACAAAAGCCATGCTTTGGGTCAACAAATGATCATAGAAATGATCACAAAGATAGACGATCAAATAAATGATCCTATCATAAATAATCAACACAATGATCATTTCACAGCAACACTCAGTATGTCACATTACCAAATTGGGAATATATCGCTGATAACTTCAACTATATAACCTCTGAGTTCGTACGTCTCAGAGAAGGGTGTTAAGCTAAGAGAATAAATTCTCCGCCACCAACAGAAATATATTTGAAAGAAATCGGCTTTATATCTCAACTTGTAACGTCAGGCATACAATCCATATAAGTCTGTTCTGGGATCGAACAGAACCGAAGGCACTTACAAAGAAGTCCTTGCAAATCCGGATATTCACAATCCCGATCGGATTTCCCATCACTTAGGGAGTTTCTATACCGGCGCGACTCGGTGCAGAAACAATCGATAGGTCATCCTATCGCTTTCGCAAATACCCGGTCTTCATCACCGGTCTTCAAATGCTATCCATAACGACGTATCACATATTCGGAATGGGTTATACGACACAAAGGTCCTTTCCCGGTTAAACCGAATAGTGAGCGAAAATATTTTCAAAACATATGGATATGGGATTTCAATTAAGTCACAACTTAATAATTCAAACTTTCTTTCAAATGGTTTAACAAATTACCATTTTCAATCTTTAAACAAAAAGATTCATTTTCACAACCTTTAACGGTTTAAACAATTTTCACATTTAAATCTTTTAAACAAAAGATTTATTCACATATTTTCCAAACCAATTTTCATTTCAATTTGATTTAACTCGTTAAATCTTTGAATCAAAGATTTAACTTATAGCCTTCAAAACAATTTCATTTCAATTTGATTTAAGCAAATCATCAATTTAAATCTGTTAAGAATAAACAGATTTAATTCATAGCTTTCAAAAAGAATTCATTCTTAACTTAGGAAAATCATTTCTCTATTAAATCTTGCAATTCTCCTAATTAACTGGAATCTCAGTTCTTATCTAAAAGTGTTTATCATTTGAAAACAACAGTTTTCATTTTGGAAATCTGATTCATTTATACGAGTTGAAATCCTTGGGTTAAATTCAAATTCCCAAAAATAATGCTTAAAAGTGGTTTAATCCCTATATAACCAATATAACATCTTTAATCCCTAATTTCAAATCATAGAATTCAATTTCAAGTATTGAATTTAAATTTAAATCAAATTATTTAAATTCCAAAACTTAATCAAGTAATTTAAAAATAATTTTTTATTTTGAAATACATTCCAAAAGCTTTTCACATTTATTCCGATTCCATTTCCAAAACATTTGAATTTAAAAATTCAAATTTAACTATTTCAAAAATCTGCGACTTAATCGATTTCCTCGTGAAATCCATAATTGTATGTGTATGGTGTGGTCCAGGGGTTATACACAGTAGTGCAACATCATTCAATCATCACAGATTTAAAACATAGAAATATAGTTGATAAGCGATATAGCTATAAAGCTTATCGCCCATTCACAGATTCACAGATAATATGCAGATGTAAATAAATGAATAAATCATACACGGCACAAACCACAGAATAAAATATCACAGATCAGACAGGACAATCAATTCAAGGCAACTCATATCACACAATCATTCATAAGTAAGGTCAAGCATTCGATAGTCATTTATAAATAGGATTAATTTATGGTTTAATCCTAATTTATTCAATTTATTCCCAATTAAATTAATTACTTATGAATTAATTACCCGATACTAATAAATTAATTATAAATTATTTCTTATAAAATAAATAAATTTATCCAACACTTAAATTAATCAAATTTTTCCTTAATTGATCATATTAATTAAATCAACCTTTAAACCCATTAATTCACCCTTTGATATCTTATTTAATTAAATCCAAATTATTAATTTTATAAAAGCGAATTACCTATTTAATTTCTAATTAATTTCTTAAATAATTTATTAAGCATTTAATTTGTTAATTACTATTCATTAACTATAAGTGGATAGTTAAATTCTTAAGTTCAAAATTGATTTAAACGCAAAGTTATAAATATCAATCTTTAATTGCAGATTTATTACATCTTAAATAACCTTAATTATTGATAAATAAAACTTAATTAATCATAAAAAAAATTCCTTTTAAATTTGAAAATCAATTTAATATCAACTACAAATTTTAATGTTAATTAATTTCATACTTAACTTAACTTAATTATTAAAACTTAAAATAAATTCTTAACTCAACATTTACCAACCTTTAATTAAATTATTCATACTTAAAATGGTTTAATAGTGATTAACTTAAAAATTTTTTTTAAGTAAGCACTTAAGTCACAAACCCGAGAAAATCTCCATTACACTCGGGTATGCACTCGAGTTCCATCACATCTTCCCCGAATCCCCTTCTTCCTTTCTCCCATACTTTCCTTTGCCAAAGCTTAGATTAAGTTTAACTTAAAAAAAACAGGAGAAGTAATCTACAGCAACACATACAAGCAACCCAGAGTCTCCAGTCAAAACCACAAAAATTCCGAGCTCCACTTCGAGTTTCAACGAAGCAACATCCCCTGACAAATGTTCATCGTCGTGCACGTGTACGGCATGTCGCCGACACTCAGTCGAGCAACGCGACCACCAGCATGTCGCGAATCACCCCTACGTTCGATCCCAATACTCATCTCGAAGCCAAAAGCTCGAGATCGAAATTTCGATGTTCGATCAAAAAAACAAAAAAAAACTGGAGCTCGACCTGCTCAAAAAATCACCACCCCAAATCGCTTCGACCACCAGAGTCACTCCAAATTCCGGCCTCACTTCGCCTAACCCTCACACGGCGCTTCCCCAGAATCGCGAACCACTCGATCGCTCCACAGTGCCAAAATCACGAGTTTACAGAACATAATAACAAACACGACCCAAACCCTACATTTGATTCAACCCCAAAATCCATGCATTAAAAAAAATGTTTAGCATTTTTCCTAGGTTAATATATCTTCAAGCTTGCATCATACGAAATTTCAACGATTTAAATTAATTGAATCAACCAATATTGACAGAAATGCAATTTCCATTCATATTCAAATTGCACCATAAATAATGAACTGAAAATCATCGTTTTAATTTAAAAATCCTAACTTTGTATATAGATTCTTGCTAGGTATTTGAATCAGTAATTTAGCATACTTGAATTTAACACAAATTAAATGGTTTCCCTGTAAAACACTTTACAGTGAGTATACCCCATTGACAAGCTTGCAAAAGTTTTAAGATCTTGATTCTATATCCTAGATCATGATTTAAATTTGAACAACTTATTTTGTTTAAAAATCCAAATCATTAATTTTAAACAGATAAAATGTTTTTGGGATTTTGATCAAAATTTGTAAGCTTCGAACAAGAACAGAGCTGTTCAATGCTACAGATATACATATTTTCATAAACACAGATTTATCACCTATTATGCATAAACAAGGCATCATCCATCTCAGGACTTCACAAGCAAGCAGACTTAGATTTGAATTTAAAATGTTACTCATCTGGAAGTATGAAGGCAGAGGAGCGGATTTTTAGATTTGAAACTGCTGTTATTTTTCCCTTTTGTTTGCAATTGCAGATTTGATTTTTTTTTTTCTTCCTTCTCTTCAGTTTAATTGCTTTTGAAGTTCTAGGTTGATTGTTGTTGATACAAGTGTTGAGTTTAGTTTCAGGTTGTAACTTTTTATTTGTATTTTTATTTGATACACACTTTGTTGATGAACGAAAAATAAGAAGGTGATATATATAAAAGAAAAGTGTGCAGGGTGATATCTTTTGTTGTACTATGGGCATGGCTGATAAATATCATACTATGTACTTCATGTTTCATATTATATTGTCTTGCATTCCTATTTTACAGGCAACGTATTATATTTGCCCACATCTTGGCTGAGATGATATTGCATTTAATGCCAAGGTATATGTCCCCATACTTATACATATTCTTACTTACCTAGCAACCCTTTTGTTTGTATGTTGATATTTTCCTATACACTTTGTTTATTTGTACAAAGATATTTTATTATCCTTGCTTTATTTATGTTTAAAACCCAGCTTGTCTCGGCTGATGAGATATATCTTGTTTTGTTTGTACTTTAATAATATTTTGCTTATTTAACTTCTCTACATACTTTATTTTATTTGCCTGGCTTTGTTCTTGCTTGTCTCGGCTATGATGATAGCAGTATGGTGAGCTGCAGCTTTGTCTTGACAAAATGTTTTGTTTATTTATATTTTTATTTCCAGGCTCTTGTATTGCTTTTGCTTTGTTAATGTTTCTTGTTTCATATTTTACATTGTATCAAGTTACTTTATTTAGTTTGTTTTTTTTTTCTATGCATATGTTTATTTAGTTAGCTTTGTAACCTGCTTTGTATTCTATTTGATTTCTTTCTTTTGCAAGCTACATACTAAAACTATTTATATTTGTTTGTATTTATTATGTTTGATTTGTTTTGTTATTGGTTATAACTTTAACTTATATAGGTACCAATATATTCTATTTTGTTCTTTTTTATACATTTGTTTATTTACGTAAAAATATATACTTCTATTTTGCTTACTTAAATGTATTTGCTTTATTCTTGCATTTTAAATTTACTTCTATTTTTAGTTTTAAATATTTATCATAAATTTTACTTTAAAAATTATTGAGTTATATTTCTCTATATATACACATATATTTTATATAACTCAAATTATCATCATTTATAAATTTTTAAATCAATTTATTTATTGATTTTTATACTTGTGTCAATGTATATACTTTTGTTTTATTTATTTTGCATATTGATTTACAACTTTGTTTCATATTTAAATGTCGTTTCTTTTCTTTTCTTATGACTTACATATTAATTTTCAACTTAAATACTTATCGTCTTGTATTTTTATTTCTATTTATTTTAAAAACCATTTATTTAAGATTTTATCTCAAATCCAATATATACATATATATTTGCATATATACAAATTTTCAAATTCATACGACTTAATATAATTTCTATTTGAATCGGGGAAACTCGCATCATTTATAATCAATTTAACAAATTTTAATTCAAAAATTCGATAAATTATTAATTTAAATTAAATTAAAATCTAGGGTCGTTACAGACTTCCCCCCTTAAAAGAATTTCGTCCTCGAAATTTGCAGGTACGAAAACAACACAGAGATAGATGAAAGATAGAGAAATATCTTTCCCGATTAAATTGGATATCAGTTCTGCATTTGGCTCACCAAATCAGAATATCAACAATAGATACAAGAAATTATAATAAAATTTCAAATTTTGGTTTCAAACGAAATCGTTTTATCAATACAATTCAAATTATCTTTCATATTCTATTAATCAATTTTAACTCAATTTTAAAATTTCCAATTCATTTAAAATTTCCAATTTCAAATTCATTAAAGTTTAAATCCAAAAACTGAAAAGAAACTGATGAAATATGAAGAAAGAATTTCTACAACGATTCGTAGAGTCATCATCGCATCGAAACTTTTTCTTGTAGCTGTCACGAAGAAATCAAAAGAATTTAGAACGAATCAAAGAAAATTGATAAGAAAGTTGTTTCCACTGTCACAAGGTATTGACCATTTATAGTCGTATTCCCCTGTCCCCTATCTCGTTCTCTTCTTGCACTCATACTTACTATCAGTGAATAGCAAGAGAATTTACTGAGGCTTTCAAACGGATATCTTAGGGATTACTCATTCTAGGATTTACTTCATCCTATCTCTAATGAGCTACTTAATGTGTTACACTCCTGAGCTAAAGTTTCACCTTAGCTATGATACCAAATGTAACGTTTCGGATTTTGCCCGCTCGAAAATCGACACCCATACTTCAAATCGTACTCGAATGTCATAGATTCGACCGTTCAAATCCGATTCGCCGGAGCTTATAACAATCATTAAGTAAACAACACAGCGGAATAAAAGAATAATACATTGATGTACAGCTTTGATACAATATCTGATACAACAGATGATCCAATAGATATCAATATACATCAGAGATATGATACAATAAAACAGCAGCGGAAAAGAAAATAGATAACATCTAGCAGCGAAACAAATAACTCTAAGATAGTCTTCAAGGAAGAACTCCAGAACTGCAACTCCATTTCCAAGAATCAATCCAGCAATAGCTCGAACTCCCCATAACAATGCACCAAGCTAGGCAAGACTGGTGCGATCCAAAGACTGAACTAACTCCAGATAATCCACTATATCTAACTATCTGAAAAACCCAACTCTAGACTGCTCGTGTAGAAAATAATGAGCACCCAGAGTTTAGGAAGGAAAACAATAAACTCCGAGTCAGTCATGTGACTGGTGTGAGAACTCAAAACAGTTTACTTAACTTTAAAATCAAAATAGAGGAATATTTTTAAATTCAATTCGCAATGCTTTTAAAAATGAGACTACCATAAGGCCTCCCGCACACACACAATGCAAACGCAGAATCGGAGGAGATTTCTCCTTATGATAGTCAAAGATGCTTGATACGCATTAAAAATAACATTTGATATTGTTACTAGTGCATAGTGTAGGAAAAATTCATTTCGAAAGTAGAATATAAATCTTAGCCAACATAGACATTTCGAACTATGCCTACTATAGCTACCATCCAAACAGTGGTGACAACCATAAGTGAATAGCAGGTTCTACAACTAATACCGTACAAGTTTCGTATTGGGAATTGGATTTCCAACGAATGATCAGGCCAAGGAACTTCCCATTGCCACATGAGAATGCCTCTGGATGGACATCCCCGAGAACCAAACCGGATCTCTACCAACACAAGGCCGGGTTACCCCTAACTGAGTAACAACTGACCGAATATGCCATCCCCCGGTCCTTTGGGACCTTTATCCGAGAGCTCTCTAATCAATTCACACAATCATAAAAACAAAGTGTTTCAACATGAGTAAGTATCTGGGCTCCATACCATGATACCACCCTTTTCCAGAAGGAAATGCACATATCCTAAAGGGCGCTACCCCTCATAACCTTGCCGCATCTTTCCTGTTTTGACCATTCCCGAGGTGTGAGGCTCGACGAAGTCACGTCCACAAAAACATACTTTATACAAAAGCCATGCTTTGGGTCAACAAATGATCATAGAAATGATCACAAAGATAGACGATCAAATAAATGATCCTATCATAAATAATCAACACAATGATCATTTCACAGCAACACTCAGTATGTCACATTACCAAATTGGGAATATATCGCTGATAACTTCAACTATATAACCTCTGAGTTCGTACGTCTCAGAGAAGGGTGTTAAGCTAAGAGAATAAATTCTCCGCCACCAACAGAAATATATTTGAAAGAAATCGGCTTTATATCTCAACTTGTAACGTCAGGCATACAATCCATACAAGTCTGTTCTGGGATCGAACAGAACCGAAGGCACTTACAAAGAAGTCCTTGCAAATCCGGATATTCACAATAGCGATCGAATTTCCCATCACTTAGGGAGTTTCTATACCGGCGCGACTCGGTGCAGAAACAATCGATAGGTCATCCTATCGCTTTCGCAAATACCCGGTCTTCATCACCGGTCTTCAAATACTATCCATAACGACGTATCACATATTCGGAATGGGTTATACGACACAAAGGTCCTTTCCCGGTTAAACCGAATAGTGAGCGAAAATATTTTCAAAACATATGGATATGGGATTTCAATTAAGTCACAACTTAATAATTCAAACTTTCTTTCAAATGGTTTAACAAATTACCATTTTCAATCTTTAAACAAAAAGATTCATTTTCACAACCTTTAACGGTTTAAACAATTTTCACATTTAAATCTTTTAAACAAAAGATTTATTCACATATTTTCAAAACCAATTTTCATTTCAATTTGATTTAATTCGTTAAATCTTTGAATCAAAGATTTAACTTATAGCCTTCAAAACAATTTCATTTCAATTTGATTTAAGCAAATCATCAATTTAAATCTGTTAAGAATAAACAGATTTAATTCATAGCTTTCAAAAAGAATTCATTCTTAACTTAGGAAAATCATTTCTCTATTAAATCTTGCAATTCTCCTAATTAACTGGAATCTCAGTTCTTGTCTAAAAGTGTTTATCATTTGAAAACAACAGTTTTCATTTTGGAAATCTGATTCATTTATACGAGTTGAAATCCTTGGGTTAAATTCAAATTCCTAAAAATAATGCTTAAAAGTGGTTTAATCCCTATATAACCAATATAACATCTTTAATCCCTAATTTCAAATCATAGAATTCAATTTCAAGTATTGAATTTAAATTTAAATCAAATTATTTAAATTCCAAAACTTAATCAAGTAATTTAAAAAAAAAAAATTATTTGAAATACATTCCAAAAGCTTTTCACATTTATTCCGATTCCATTTCCAAAACATTTGAATTTAAAAATTCAAATTTAACTATTTCAAAAATCTACGACTTAATCGATTTCCTCGTGAAATCCATAATTGTGTGTGTATGGTGTGGTCCAGGGGTTATACACAGTAGTGCAACATCATTCAATCATCACAGATTTAAAACATAGAAATATAGTTGATAAGCGATATAGCTATAAAGCTTATCGCCCATTCACAGATTCACAGATAATATGCAGATGTAAATAAATGAATAAATCATACACGGCACAAACCACAGAATAAAATATCACAGATCAGACAGGACAATCAATTCAAGGCAACTCATATCACACAATCATTCATAAGTAAGGTCAAGCATTCGATAGTCATTTATAAATAGGATTAATTTATGGTTTAATCCTAATTTATTCAATTTATTCCCAATTAAATTAATTACTTATGAATTAATTACCCGATACTGATAAATTAATTATAAATTATTTCTTATAAAATAAATAAATTTATCCAACACTTAAATTAATCAAATTTTTCCTTAATTGATCATATTAATTAAATCAACCTTTAAACCCATTAATTCACCCTTTGATATCTTATTTAATTAAATCCAAATCATTAATTTTATAAAAGCGAATTACCTATTTAATTTCCAATTAATTTCTTAAATAATTTATTAAGCATTTAATTTGTTAATTACTATTCATTAACTATAAGTGGATAGTTAAATTCTTAAGTTCAAAATTGATTTAAACGCAAAGTTATAAATATCAATCTTTAATTGCAGATTTATTACATCTTAAATAACCTTAATTATTGATAAATAAAACTTAATTACTCATAAAAAAAAAATCCTTTTAAATTTGAAAATCAATTTAATATCAACTACAAATTTTAATGTTAATTAATTTCATACTTAACTTAACTTAATTATTAAAACTTAAAATAAATTCTTAACTCAACATTTACCAACCTTTAATTAAATTATTCATACTTAAAATGGTTTAATAGTGATTAACTTAATTTTTTTTTTAAAGTAAGCACTTAAGTCACAAACCCGAGAAAATCTCCATTACACTCGGGTATGCACTCGAGTTCCATCACATCTTCCCCGAATCCCCTTCTTCCTTTCTCCCATACTTTCCTTTGCCAAAGCTTAGATTAAGTTTAACTTAAAAAAAACAGGAGAAGTAATCTACAGCAACACATACAAGCAACCCAGAGTCTCCAGTCAAAACCACAAAAATTCCGAGCTCCACTTCGAGTTTCAACGAAGCAACATCCCCTGACAAATGTTCATCGTCGTGCACGTGTACGGCATGTCGCCGACACTCAGTCGAGCAACGCGACCACCAGCATGTCGCGAATCACCCCTACGTTCGATCCCAATACTCATCTCGAAGCCAAAAGCTCGAGATCGAAATTTCGATGTTCGATCAAAAAAACAAAAAAAACTGGAGCTCGACCTGCTCAAAAAATCACCACCCCAAATCGCTTCGACCACCAGAGTCACTCCAAATTCCGGCCTCACTTCGCCTAACCCTCACGCGGCGCTTCCCCAGAATCGCGAACCACTCGATCGCTCCACAGTGCCAAAATCACGAGTTTACAGAACATAATAACAAACACGACCCAAACCCTACATTTGATTCAACCCCAAAATCCATGCATTAAAAAAAATGTTTAGCATTTTTCCTAGGTTAATATATCTTCAAGCTTGCATCATACGAAATTTCAACGATTTAAATTAATTGAATCAACCAATATTGACAGAAATGCAATTTCCATTCATATTCAAATTGCACCATAAATAATGAACTGAAAATCATCGTTTTCAATTTAAAAATCCTAACTTTGTATATAGATTCTTGCTAGGTATTTGAATCAGTAATTTAGCATACTTGAATTTAACACAAATTAAATGGTTTCCCTGTAAAACACTTTACAGTGAGTATACCCCATTGACAAGCTTGCAAAAGTTTTAAGATCTTGATTCTATATCCTAGATCATGATTTAAATTTGAACAACTTATTTTGTTTAAAAATCCAAATCATTAATTTTAAACAGATAAAATGTTTTTGGGATTTTGATCAAAATTTGTAAGCTTCGAACAAGAACAGAGCTGTTCAATGCTACAGATATACATATTTTCATAAACACAGATTTATCACCTATTATGCATAAACAAGGCATCATCCATCTCAGGACTTCACAAGCAAGTAGACTTAGATTTGAATTTAAAATGTTACTCACCTGGAAGTATGAAGGCAGAGGAGCGGATTTTTAGATTTGAAACTGCTGTTATTTTTCCCTTTTGTTTGCAATTGCAGATTTGATTTTTTTTTTCTTCCTTCTCTTCAGTTTAATTGCTTTTGAAGTTCCAGGTTGATTGTTGTTGATACAAGTGTTGAGTTTAGTTTCAGGTTGTAACTTTTTATTTGTATTTTTATTTGATACACACTTTGTTGATGAACAAAATAAGAAGGTGATATATATAAAAGAAAAGTGTGCAGGGTGATATCTTTTGTTGTACTATGGGCATGGCTGATAAATATCATACTATGTACTTCATGTTTCATATTATATTGTCTTGCATTCCTATTTTACACGCAACGTATTATATTTGCCCACATCTTGGCTGAGATGATATTGCATTTAATGCCAAGGTATATGTCCCCATACTTATACATATTCTTACTTACCTAGCAACCCTTTTGTTTGTATGTTGATATTTTCCTATACACTTTGTTTATTTGTACAAAGATATTTTATTATCCTTGCTTTATTTATGTTTAAAACCCAGCTTGTCTCGGCTGATGAGATATATCTTGTTTTGTTTGTACTTTAATAATATTTTGCTTATTTAACTTCTCTACATACTTTGTTTTATTTGCCTGGCTTTGTTCTTGCTTGTCTCGGCTATGATGATAGCAGTATGGTGAGCTGCAGCTTTGCCTTGACAAAATGTTTTGTTTATTTATATTTTTATTTCCAGGCTCTTGTATTGCTTTTGCTTTGTTAATGTTTCTTGTTTCATATTTTACATTGTATCAAGTTACTTTATTTAGTTTGTTTTTTTTTTCTATGCATATGTTTATTTAGTTAGCTTTGTAACCTGCTTTGTATTCTATTTGATTTCTTTCTTTTGCAAGCTACATACTAAAACTATTTATATTTGTTTGTATTTATTATGTTTGATTTGTTTTGTTATTGGTTATAACTTTAACTTATATAGGTAACAATATATTCTATTTTGTTCTTTTTTATACATTTGTTTATTTACGTAAAAATATATACTTTTATTTTGCTTACTTAAATGTATTTGCTTTATTCTTGCATTTTAAATTTACTTCTATTTTTAGTTTTAAATATTTATCATAAATTTTAATTTAAAAATTATTGAGTTATATTTCTCTATATATACACATATATTTTATATAACTCAAATTATCATCATTTATAAATTTTTAAATCAATTTATTTATTTATTTTTATACTTGTGTCAATGTATATACTTTTGTTTTATTTATTTTGCATATTGATTTACAACTTTGTTTCATATTTAAATGTCGTTTCTTTTCTTTTCTTATGACTTACATATTAATTTTCAACTTAAATACTTATCGTCTTGTATTTTTATTTCTATTTATTTTAAAAACCATTTATTTAAGATTTTATCTCAAATCCAATATATACATATATATTCACATATATACAAATTTTCAAATTCATACAACTTAATATAATTTCTATTTGAATCGGGGAAACTCGCCTCATTTATAATCAATTTAACAAATTTTAATTCAAAAATTCGATAAATTATTAATTTAAATTAAATTAAAATCTAGGGTCGTTACAGATCTATGGCTCGGCTATGGCATGTTTCAGATCTGGACAGAGAATGAAGGTGATGGTTAGGGGTGTGTCAAGGTGGTGGTGGAGCAATAGGAGGTGGCCAACGTCATCTAAGGTGATGGTGATTAAGACTAAGTGGCTAGACATGCTTTTTAAGGAGTTTTAACATAGTTTTTGTGGATTTTGCATCATGGGATGGTCATGGCACTTGTTGATCATAGGAGGAAGGGTTTTGGTCGTGTATGATGTGGGGAAGGAAGTGGTGGTGGCTGGTGGAGGAGATGTTGGAGGTGTTAGGCCAAACAAAGCAAGAGAAGCAAGGCAAAAATCAAGCAAAACAATAGAAAAAGGAAGAAGAAAAGAGAGAAAAGAGGAGGCCATTACCAAGGAAGTTTGAAGAAGCCATGAGAATGAGAAGTGCTGAGTTGTTTTTCACGTGAAAATTGAAGGGAATACACAGAAAATGAAAAAAAATGCACGGCCTAGAGGAGTAATGGAGAGGTTATGACAAATGAAACGACTTTGGACAATGAAACGTCTAGAAATGAAACGCTTTTCCGTTCTCTAAAGATCAAATAAAAACAACAATAAATCAGAAAATACCTTAAAAAACCGAAACCAAGTGAAATAATATGAAAATAAATAATTAATTTCAAAGAAAATAGAAAAAGGATGAAAGAAATTGCTTAAAAATACAAAACAATGTCCAGAAATTACAAACAAATCACTACTAGTCTTGGGAAACTATCCACTTCATTTTAAAAATATTATGAAGTGAAATTTGAAATAAAATAATTTAGTTATCATTTTCAAAATAAAATAAATAATTATATTGGAGAAAAACAGAAAAAAGCACTAAAGAAAATGTTTAAAAATTGAAAACAGGGCATGGAAATTACAAGAAAAATACTACTAGCTCTAGAAAAATTCCTACCTCACTTCAAAAATATTAAAAGACAAAAATATACATAAATTATAATATTAATGCATATTATAATAAAATATGAAAAAGAAAATAAAATTTATACTATTTAAAATAACAAAATTGCAGAATAAACAAATTGCACTCAATATTGAAATATACATAACTTTCACAATTTAAATCCGTTTCCAACGAAACAAAAAGCAGTGTTCTTAAAATTTTATGTACTTTCATAATAAAAGATAAAATTTAAAATTTCAAACTTTTAAAATTTTAAATTAAAAGTCAAAGTTTGACTATTTTGACCAAAAATTCACTTTTTGGAAAATATTTTTTTAGTCATGCTTTGGAATGATAATTCATATAAAAACTGAAGTTTATATTTAAAAGAACAAATTAATCATTCAAAATAAATAAAATAAGTTTTTAAATCAAAATTCAATTAAAATAATTAAAATATACAATTAAAATAAATCACAAAATACAGGGTTGTTACATATAATGCATAAGGAAATGTATGTAGGAATGAGAAAATTTGCAAACCAAAGGAAAATAAAAAATTTTATAACCAAAAATGAGTTGGAAAGAATTAAATATAGCCTAAAAGCTTAGGCTTAGGTATTAAACTGAAGGAGAAATGAACGGACCAAGTTTTAATAATGAGGTAACTATTTTAAAACGTACATGCAATAAATAAAAGAAATGAAGGGACCACATACACATTTTGAAATTCAATTTCTTTCGAAACATAACCAAATTAATTTCATTCACTCAAATAATACTCAATTTGTACACATACAAATTTTTATCTACGCACAATTAATAAAATTATACCTACCTTAAAAATGAAAACGTTCAATTCTTTTATTTCCATTAAAGCACCATTTCTATTTAACACAAAATGTACGTTTCTTTTATTCAATGTATTATTTGCAATCAAAGTTTTCTTTCCTTTTAATCGTAATCTTTCCATTACATTAATTGCAATTAATAACAAAGTTAAATTTCAAAATAGATAAACCAAAATGGACGAGAAATAGGATAATTGTTTCCTTAAGTCATTTAAACATGTTTATAAATTTGTTGTTTTACACCACCGTAATAAATAACTTACTTAATTTATATTCCTATTCTTGAAATCAATATGTATGCTATAATAGCATTCAAATAAATGTATATTTCCTTTTTTTTAACAAATCATTCTATTCTTTGCTCTAGTAAAATTAAATCTACATTCACAAATCAACTATTTCAAGGCAAGGCTCGCGTGTAAATAAATAAAACTTACTGGAAGACCAAAAGAGGCATGTATTTAATGAAGGAAAGTAGTAATAAAATAAAATAAATGAAAGCGACATATTTAAATTTGAGAATGTAGTCCGTACATAGAAATCACAAATCAAATATACTAAAATAAATTCATTTTAACATATTTTATTAACCCTAATACGCTCAAATTTACACACATATATGTATTTTTATTTAGTAAACAGTAAATAAAATTAAACACTACAATTATAATAATGAGGACCGCCACCCCACACATTAAAATATGAACTGAGACCCCAAAGTCAAATTTGAAACGGAATAAATCTCCTATGTTAATATGCTAACTATTCCAAATCAAAAACTTAACCAAACCTTCAAGTTGTTTTCTTACCATTTTATTATTGTATTTTTTTATTAAATTCAAATTAAGGAATATTTAGATAAATCAAATATTCCAACTAGAAACATATAACAAAATTCAATTCTTTGTTTGAATGAAATTAAATTAACATTCATAAATGAAATATTAACTTTATTTGATAAGAATATTCTTATCAAGAAACCATTCTTTTCTTTTATTTTTATCAAAACATATTTCTTTTTATTACACATTCATTTACAATTAACACCTCCCCCTTTAAAACCAACTTATATTTAAAGATTATCCCATTAAAGAGTCACAGAAATAATATTCGTCCAACCACAACATTTCTTTATCAATTAATTCCATATAATCGTTGTATTTGTACCAAATTTAAGTGCTTACAATTTGAACGTAATATTTCTCAATGAAATTCTGAATATATTTTTAACACAAAACATATGTTGCACATATCATTAATTAATTACCATTTACTTCTGTCTCTTATTAATGGCAAGATATAATTACTGTTACTTACAATGATTAAATCTCAAAACATACCCTAATTCAGGTAAGATAATTAATCCAATTGTTTCCTTTGAAATCCAATTTTCAATGTTAAACCCAATATCTATATACTAATTTAATTCCAACATTTAATTACAAATGTAATAGAACCTGTTCATTATATATTTAAATATCAAACAAATCCTTTTATATTGATTTACATTCTTATTATCAAATCAACTATTCCCTTATGCAATTGATTAACATAAGTATTACACTCACCACTCAACAGTTAACTTTTCTTCTTTTATTAATTGTAATATTTCAATTACATTAATTCTCCATTAATTACCAAATAAATTTCTAACGGATTTAATAATAAGAAAATAAATAAAACAATGGTTATACTTAATATTCCATATCTATTAACTTATTGTTTACAAACAAAGGTTAATAAATTTACGTACAAAATAATTGATTTCATACACCATATTAAAACCAATTGCAATTAATAACATAAGATTGCATCAATTTATACATCGTTTATTATATTCCTTATTAACCTTTATTATTTAAGTTGATTGAAATTACGTTAACATAGTATAGTAGTCGATTACATTCAATCAATATTAGCCAATTATATGTTTTATCTCATTAAATTATTTGTTTAAAGATTTATCTTATAGTCAAAATTTCTAATCTAATAAGATTCAATTTAATAAATCATAAATTTTAATTTCTGACAATATTAAAGCCCAAAACCTTATCAAATTTAATATTTTTAATTATCAAAATATGGGTTGTTACAGCCATCCCCCGGTCATTTGCGACCTTTATCCGAGGATCCTCAACCACAAAGAGTAATAGACTTGCAGCAACCACGTAGGTTAAATATCTGGGCTCCATACCATGATACCACCCTTTTCCAAAAGGAAATGACATACCCTAAAGGGTGCGTCCCTCATAACCTTGCCGCATGTTTCTTGTTTCGACCATTTCGAGGTGTGAGGTCCGACGAAGTCTCATCCACAAAACTACACTTTTCACAAAGTCATGCTTTGATCAACAAATGATCAGCAGCACTTCATATGCCACATTACCAAATTGGAAATGTATCACTAGTAACCATCAACTACATAACCTTTGAGCTCGTGCGTCTTAGAGAAGGGTGTTAAGCTAAGAGAATAAATTCTCCGCCACCAACAGAAATGTATTTGATAGAAACCAGCTTTACATCTCAAAGTGTAACGTCAGATATACATCCATACAAGTCCGTTACAGGATCAAATGGAACCGAAGGCACTTCAAAAGAAGCCCTTGCAAATCCGAATATTTACTAATAATGTCCGGAATCCCCGTCATAAAGGTGATAAAATCTCTATAACGGAGAAACCCGATGCAGAGACATTCGACAGGTAACCCTTTTGTTTTCGAAAATACCCGGTCTTCAACGCCATCTTTAAATGCAATCCCATTTCGTCGTATCGTTATTCGGAATGGGTTTTATGACACAAAGTCCTCGCCCAGCTAATCCGAATAATGAGCACTTATTTTTAAAAATAAGTGTTCGATCAGATTTCAAACAAATCACAACAAATTTCCACTTTGATATTTTAAACAAAAAATCGATCACAATCACAAAGGTTCGATGTAGGTTTCGAATATCCATTTGGAATTCGAGTCCCAGTCGCAACAAAATTCAAAGTCGTTTAAAGGCAAAATATTGATAGTCGGTTATTTAACTATCGATCAACATTCACAACAATTACTAGATTTAAATAATTTTCCCAATTATTATTTCAAAATGTCTGCGCAAGATATATATTTTTAACACTTCAACCATTTGAGAACAAATTTCAAATCACCTTTCACTCGCGGAACACGATTCTCGATATTATTTATTTCCATTGAAAGTCTGCCGAGTTCAAATACTTTAAAATACTTTAAATCACTTATCCAAGATATATACTTGGAAACGATAAAATTATTTCAAAACATTTATTTAAATATTAGTTATAAAAAAATTATACTAATGTCACATATAACTTTAAGTCCATAACAAATTTTAAAAATAAAATTAGTAGATAGAGTATAATTATCCCAATAACCTTTTCCTAAAACAATTATCAATTAAATCTTTAAATAATCACTTCTATAATTAATTAAATAAATATTTACTCTAAAGATTTTCAAAATAACTTAAGAAAATAAATTCTCTAAAATATTCTTTTTAAAACCATCTCTAGAACTTTTAATTTATACCTTAAAAGCTACTTTGAAAATGTACTCGGCTTTCCAAAGGAAATACACTTTCATTTCAAAATGGTCCATTTAATCCAATTAATAAATCATTCTTGATTTATTTCAACTTACATTACAAATTCATAAATTCCTCACTTTTAAAAATAAACCAATATTTATTTTTAAAACAAATTTCCCTTTCCTTTACAAATTTCCATTGTGAATTTAATTTTCCAAATATCCATTGATATACGATCTTCAAATCGATTTTCAAATATTCACTTTCAACACCAAATCAATTTTCAAATTGATTTCAAAATTTATTTTCAAACACCAAATCAATTTTCGAATTTATTTTTAAAATAAATTCCTTTATCTTTTCCAAACTATTTAAAATCCGTATTTTTTTAAAATAAATTCTTCACCTTTTAAATAATATTACTTGAAATCCATTTATTAAACTTTCCCCATATTTTGGAATTTTATTTAATAGGATTCAAAAATAAAACTTTATCCTTTGAAAATTTCTACTTTTAAATTTATCCAATTCAAAAATAAATTTTACTATAAATTTTTAATTTTAATTTTTAAAAATCAAATTTCATTTATTTCCGGTATTCGATGGTACTAGAAATAAATTCGGCTAAACTATAGCCTTCAACGAATTCAATCACAAATATAATCACATAAAGATTATTAAAAAATCAACACATAACATTGAAACGAATTCAAATGATTTGAGGAATCCAGTTGGACCCCTTCATCCTGTTTTCCTGCATCCACAGACGTTAGCACAACAATTAAATACCAATTCCACTTCGAGGTAGAATATCGCCGTATATGGGATTTATAAAATATCATCCGCTATTATGCGGCGCATAGGGTCTATTTCAAAACAAATGATAATAATTTATCATCCAAGCCCACAATCAACAATTTATATTTAACTATCACAATTCAACAATCAACCAATAACTGAAATTTTCAATTATTATTTTGAGTGAGAAGATCTCACCTTTTGCTTATGTATGCAACCATTTTCCAAGTCGGACTTGTTTTCTCCATTTTAGACCTTGTATAAACATTTATACAATTCATTAATATTCGAAATAACCGAATAATCAATTATCATTTGATACTTAAATCAACTGATAGTTTTATTTAAACCAATTTCTAGATTTAAAACTAAATTTTTTTTTGGTAACCAAAATAATTAAATAAATTAATTAAACTAATTACTTACCTTCAAACATTTTTAATATCCCCATATGTATTTTTTCCAAAGTCTTATCTAAAATTGCGTGTGTGTATATATATATACACACATAAAAAGAACGGAGCTGCTTCTTTTATTTTTATCTTTCAAAGTCGACATTTTTATCTTTTAAAATTCTGTATATGTGTATATATATATATATATAATTTTATATTCGTATATGGAAAATCTTTAGATTTAAATTAAATTTGAAATTATCAAAAATTAAAAAATGTTGTACCTCTCCTGCTCCAAACCCTAAACCTCGATCTCACGGCATTGCCTCATCGCCAAATGTCCCTCGACCCAAAATCAAAGCTGACTGCCTTGCCCTAACTATCACCGTGAGACCAAAACCGCCGCGGCCACCCAAGCCATGCTCTAACGCTTCGACCCAATAGACTCGCGAAACATCCCTAGGTCTCGACTTCGACCACACCCACTGAGAACCACCGCGAGCCTCCTGAGTTCGCGCCGCCTCATTGCCATCACGATGCCCCAAATCGATATCTTCGCCACCGACTGGCCTTGCCTCGATCGAAATGACTTCGCCCCGAAATAGAGCGCGTGTCGGCTCTGATTTGAGCCTCGTGATTTGATTAACAACGAGGAGGAAAGGAATCGATAGATTGAGAGGAGGGAGGGCTCGAGCGAATGAGATTTCGCTCTGCCATTCTTTATAATTTTGAACGAGAGGAAGGGGCGTCCATGATTTTTATTCTATAAAAGGATCGGTTTGATTAATTTTTTTCTTCATTTAGCTTTCAACTGTCGCCCTTAAAGAAGAATGGGAAAGAAACACGATTGGACGTTATTGTGTTCAAGACGACTTGCTGCCGTAGCCTGAAGTGATAAGAAAACAGCTGATGTGAAATTTTGACTAGTCAATGCAATTATATTATTTATTTTTAAATTTAAATTGTCCCGATATCGAAGCTCAAAAATCTCGACCTCCTATCGTGATGTGCCGCTAGGCGTTTATAATGTTATACCCCTATTCTGAACGAAATGGAAAAGGTTCCGAGACCTAATTTGATCGTATGGAGAAAATAGCTTTTTGAACCCAGTTATTATTTCAAATTTCAATTAAATTTTCAGCACGTTTAAATATCGTACGCTCACACAACAACTCCAATCACTACAAAATTTGAAGTTTGATAATAATAATACAATACTACGGATCCAATTGAATGGGTTTCGTCGAATTCCGAGACTGTGCCTCGGAAGCCTATTTTTAAATATCGATTCAAACGATATAATTCCAAACTGAACAATTCACTTTCAAATTCAATTCTGTAGTTTCTATTATCTTCAGTATTATCATTATAGATTTTTCAAGCCTTTAAAAATATTTTTAATCGATTTAAAATTGAAGATTCAAATTTTTTTATCCAACTTCAATAAATTAAATTCAATAATTTAATTGGCAAATTCATATTTATATTCGAAATTCAAGTTAAACTAACTCCATATTTAAAATCAATTAAATATTCCATTTCAAGTGTTAAAAATTTCCGAGTCTTCACAACCTATCCCATGTAGTGAAAAGGTACAACTGCCTATAAACTGGTCGAGCACAAATCAACAATCAACAAGCAACGCTCAATTCTCATAAACTACCCGAGAATGGCTAAGCTAATAAACAAAGGATAATAGGTAAACATCACTAATCCTTATATGAATTAGACTATGCTATCAACTTACATTATATGTAAAAATAATATATGGCAAGTACATATACTCTCTCATATATATAATACACTCAACTCATGCTAGGACATTCCACTACCATATCTCTTAATGAGCCATCCCAACCAAAGCCAAGGTTTTCGCTTACCTTTAGCTCTGGTAACAAATGTAACGACCCAACTTTTCAACCCTCAAATATCGACACTAAATACATCCACGATATTAATGTGCTGAACACCCAAGTGCCAAAAAGACAGATAGTTCGGATAAAAGAATAATAAAAAACAATGAATAGAACAAGAAGGAAAGAACACAATATCAGAATATCACAATGAAATGGTAACATATAATATTAAAAGGTAAAACACAATGTTACTAATATTGCATTACAGAGTTACTAATCTAAGTTACTATCATCAGTCTGGATAGTTATAACAACACGTCCTTACAGCTGCTGATATATATACACAAAGTAATATAGTAGAAATAAGAATACTACGGTTAGTAAACATCCAACTCATCTCCATAAGCTCCAAAGCGTCCATAGCTAAATTAAAAATATACACGAGGCTGACCCGAGCATTATAACAAAATAACACCCGATCAGTCTGCTAACCAGTATGAGAAACTCAAGATATACGTGTGTGACATGTAATAGTAACTATTGAGACCGTATGGATTACCGTAACGGTTTTCCCCCTCAAATGAAACCAACCATTCGATGACTAAATATATCTGTATAATAGATAAAGTCTAGGGTGTAGAACATAAATGAGAAATAGTCCTTGTGCGTACGACACAACAATAATATGTATATAATCAACACCGCTAAGGCGCATTCGTATCTGGATTTTTCCACGGAAATCTCTTCTGTCCAGCCGAATCCAAACTCCATGACAAGGATCAAAAACTACCTTTCGAGCATCGTATATCTCTAAATAAGATATACTCTAAGGTAAACACAACTGGCCCAATTATGAACTATGTGATACAAGTATCAACAACGCCCGCGTGTAACACATCGATAAGCATACTCTAGATCTAAAGAAGATATACTCTAACAAGTAAGCTAAACCTGAGATTGTGCATGTTACTCTATTTTTGATCATTTTCTATGTCGAGGTTACGTTCGGCATCTCCCGCACAAGTCTTCATCACTCGAAAGGAACACGGATCCCCAAATGGATTTCAGCATCTCAAACATATCCCGAATCACTAGATGGACTCAAGCATCTTGAAAAGATCTCGAATATCTATATAGATTCCCACGCAAGTCCCCCGACAAATGCTAACACCGTCCTCTCTCTTGGAATACTCATTAAGATAGCCAGCCCTACACGATAGCATCACTCGAAATGTCAATGTTGACCCCTCCCTTGGACTTAAGCTCAAGATAGACAGTTCAACCCTATAGCATTCCACTTCACAACCACTTTCAGAACAAAGATCGCATATATTGTTTTGAAGTGGTGATGGGTTCGATTTGTCTCGTAGAAGTGCACTTTCCCCACTTATCAGACGCTCCAAAACCAGTCGATGAATTTCTGGTTAACTTATCCCTGGTTCTTCCAGAAATAAATAGACAATACATAAGGGTAGAGAAAATCTCCCATCCAAATGGATTTTCATATCATTTGTCCTATAAGAGCAAGACAAGTTTGTACGTACAGTGCAATATCTTTGAAAATAACTGCACCATATATACCTTGTGTTTCCTCTAGATATTTCCTAGTTACATTAATCAATTTTGACAGTCGACTAATCGACTTTTTTATTAGTGAAACTACCTTTTATCTAACAAAACTTCATTTATCAATCACTATCATTCATTAATACACTTTTAATGGTAGTCTTCTTTTGGGGATTTTGTAACCCTAATTACCAAATAAGTTTGGGGATTTTGAGAAACATAGTCTTCTTTTGCTTGTGAAAGGGAATTCTCAAATATTTCTGATTACTGTTTTTAAAGTTTTTGTCAGGTTTAATCTTGTGTTTCAGGTGTCGCCTACATTGGAAGGTCCTTGTCGACATAGTCGAAACTTCTTATATTAAATAACTTCAGTTATATACTTCAACCTACCTTTCCTTAAGTTTCTACTTTCGACGAAGTCAAAACCTAGCTTTAGTCTACTAAAACCTTTGATTAATACAAAGAGTCAATAGGACCACCTTTCAACAAGGTCGAAACCTAGCACCAAATCATACCAACTTGAGATTCCCAATCCAAGCCTGAGATTTCAAGTCTACATCCATCAACAAAGACGAAACCCTAACCCCAGATTCTTAGTTTAAGTTTTAACACCAAAACAACCTTGTTGTCGACATTGTAGAAATATTTTATTTTAGAATCTTAGATAAAGTCCTAGTTACGCAACCACCAATGTAACGACCCGATATTTTCAACTGTTCGCATCCGCACATGTCGGACTTGAATTGTTCAAAATACCGCGTTGTAAATAAAATTTGGCAAATCTCAAAATATACAGTAAAAAAATAATCACAGGATCACAAACACAGATATCAGAAAACTCGCAGCGGAATTTAAAAATACTTAGTGGTTCATGAAGCCACTATAAATAGTCTCAATCAAATAAAAATTACATAGTCTTTAATCCAAATATAGTTTTAAATCATCAGTAGAACAATCCAAATGTCCACTAGTCTTGATTTCAAAAATATAGAAAAGAACTGGAAGGGAAGTTTGCCAGCAGCTTGAAAGTGATCTACAGAAATCCTAGCTCCGGGATGAAACTGAACTGCTACTCAGGCTGACCCGAGCGTAAAATAAAACATAACACTCGAGTCAGGACATACATACTTATATAGTGTAAGTTAATTCAAGTGAACTGTATTAAAGTACAAGTAACTTAAAGGATGCTTGGGACCGCTCATCCTCTAAGGATCCGTTAAATTATTTACTACGTACTAATATACGCTATTATAATAATGTCTATATTAAAATAAACTTACTTTTAAATAGCGTTAAGGCTTTACATTTTCCACCTTAACACGTAATAGTCCCAGTAGTCAATCCAATATCATAGTCCCTCCTGATCGGGAAGCCACCAGAGGATACCACACGGGCAACGGGAGAAAAACAAACTCGTACAAGGCTCGCTATGGTAGGTGACAGGGCACAACTAGGCAATGCCAGGGTAGATATACCAATTACGCTTCCGGACCGGTGGAAACGCGTAGTGCCCACCTCGAACAACACTCCTAAATCAAAGGTGCGCACCAAAACAATCACAAAAGTAATAGAATGGCATACAAAGAAGTGCATCCGATCAGAGGTGGTACCTCATTAATCCGTCAATCGCTCCTGTTTTAGCCACCTTATGCCAACTCACGGGAGTCGGGTCCACGTATTTACCTCATAGAAAACGTCACCACCATCCTACTTCATTCTGGAATCTCCACCGCGTACATGGTTGTTAAAGTGGTTTTCAGTATTGACAGAGAGTATGCTAGATATCCGATCCCGGTCTCTTTAACAACCAACGTTATTATAACCCGTGGTTTCAACTTTTAAAAATGTTATTTTACTTAAAAATAAAAATAAATTTCAAATACATTTCAATATTATAATATCATTTCAAACATCCTTTACTTAAACATCAGTCATTTTATTTAATATAAAATACCATTTAAATCTATTCAATTTATTTAGGAATTAATTGCCTTTCGACTCACATTTAAGAGTTAAATTCTTCCATTTAAAACCACTTAAAGTCAATTCCTTATTTTTATTAATTACGTACTAAATTCCAGAATTTAAGTCCTTTTTCCAAAGGTTATTTCCATTAAATTTTATTAAAACCATTACTTTTAACAAAATTTAGGATTTCCAAAATAAGTTATAATCCAAAATTTTACTTAAACATTCATTTATTTAACATTTTGACTCATCCAAAAATCATTATAAATTTTATAAAAATCCTTTAAATACATTTTAACCCAGAATATTATAAATTTTCCATTTAAAATATTTTTAAAACATTTCAGAAAAATATTATATAAACCACGGGTCTGAATATAGTTTTCTAGCCTAGGTCATGTGATACAGATATATATATGTCATTTCAATCCGTAATTTACAAAGAAAACCTGTGTTATATCATTTCAAACCCGCAATCCCAAGTTAAATAATAATAAAAACATTAAAAAATTACATAAATAAATGGTTAAATAATTTATCGTTCAGGCCTATCATTTCAGCGTGTAACGATCTCTAGTTTACAGGGAACTAGCAGTGTGATTTACAGTATATAAGCATTAAATGGTATAACTGCAATAAATAAAACAACTGATGATGTGTCTATTAATAATGGGGTTTAACATCATACGTTTATATCATAGGCAGATAAAATTTTAAAAAAATTTACAATTACACTTGTGATAAATTTACAAATACATATGTATGTTGTCTGGTGAGAAATACTCACCTTAAAGCTGCAGAAAATTTAGATTCAAACGATTGTATCACTTGATAAAAAAACGTACAAATGGCACGATCAGATTTCCACGGATGCAACGTCTTGATTCAAATCTAGAACAAGATCCAAATAAAACCAAATACGCGACTTTAATTTACGGTCAAAGAAAAATTTAAATAAAACGAAATTGGGACGGGATTATATAAAAGATAATTGGATCAAACTTTGCTCGACTACTCCCCACCCAACCCGACTCGACGAACAATTCGGCCTGCCCATTCTCTACCTTTGAATTCATATTCATTCAATTACTTTAAATTAACTAAACGCACTCCCACCATACTCACTCCTAGGACTAAACTTCAACTGAAAGCACGCACTCGGAATGTTCATGCGGTGGGATTTAAATATAAGGCTGAGTCCACCCTTCTTCCTTTTTTTTTTACTCTTCTCCATTATATATCAATCCCCCTTTTATTTGCTTATATTCTTTTTTTTCCTAACTAATGTTTCCACCCTATCTCACTACAAAAATTCAAATGTATGCACGCATCACAGTATCTCCATATTCAACATTGCAAGCACTGCACTCCCCTATAGTCACGGCTTCCCAGTTCTCACGCACGCAAGGTGAACAAATCTCTCATTCTTTCTTTTTTTTTCATTGACACGTCCCTTCCCATTTATGCTAGAATGCATGCACGCACAGGGTAAGGTATATGCACGTCAGTGCTTTCAAGGCCTAGAGCTGCATAATTTTCTTATGGTTCAAACCTTTTATTCAAATATGCTTTTTTTTCATACGGCACAGTAAGGAGTGGAGGCTGCGGCTTTGCATGATGGGGGAAGTAGCCGAGTGAATTTGAAAAGAATAAAGAGAAAGAGAGAAAGAAGAAGAATGAAAATACATAAATAAATAAAAGGAAGGAGAAAGAATACTGCCATTACCTGAAGGAGCTTGCACGAAATAAGAATTGCAGAGATGTTGTTATGCAATAGATGTTGAGTACGAGTTTATAAAGGTAGGGGTGTGTGATTTTTGGGAAAAATAAAAATCAATCCACTCGGTTGCAAAATTATAGGTAAGATAAATTTTTGTCAAGAATTAAAATTCGTTTTGAACGTGTTGTAAATAGGAAGCTGCATGATTTATTCCTTTGCTTTTTAGTAATTTCGTTTCTACGGGTAAGGAATAAATTTCTTCCATTAAATGTTTATTACCAGAAGCTAAGATGAGGTGAAATATATGCAAACGTTTCCAGTTATTTGAAGATGAGGCTTGCAAAAATTTAGGTAACCAAAATATGCAGGCAAGCATTTAATTTCTTTGATTGAAATTAAGAAGGCAAGCAATTTACACTTTTCTTTGAAACTGAAGTGGAAGGAACGTTGAAAAATTTTCAGGTATAAGAGTTGATTGCGAGAGGGTGTATGGAAAGAAAATAAATTGTTTGCTTTGATTGAAGAGAAAAAAATAGTAAGGATGGAAGAGAAACGAACGTGCCTATTTTTAAGCGCTTGATTAAAGGAAAGAAAAGAGGCAAGAGATCAAATTTCTTCAGGAACGGCAAAATTTCCACTTGATTGCGTAGAAAGAATGGCGACTGAATTTAGTTGTTAACGGAAATAAATGTTTCATTGCATATTAAGGTTGCATGTAAAAATAAATTAAATAGATCGAGTGATTACATTTGTAACGAAACATCAAGAATTTATATTAGCAAAGATTTTGGAATTGTTCCGAAGTAAAGATTTTTACCAATCTTTAAAACAAATGAATGTTATGGGAAAAAGTAAAGCTAATTCGTGGAATTCAGGGTACTAAAATTTTACGGCTATATTTAATTTATTTACTAAGTAAGAATGAAACGGCAAGTAATAATTTGAAATTTTGTGTTATTATAAAGGAAGGACGAGCGAGATTAAAGGTGAATGTGTAAATTTGGCATGAGATCCTATTTGATTTTGTTCGTGAATTATATGTGAAATCTTAGGTGGAGAAACGGTCAAGCAAACATTAAGGAATAAATGTTTTTCCACTGCATTACTTCACACGTGCTTTATGTGTATATTTTTCTTCTTTTTAACAAAAAGAATCTTGGTAAAATTTAGGCCCAAGAATAAGCAAATAAATTAGTTGCTGTTGATTTATAAAGAAACAACAAAGTTTTATTTGGTAAAGATTTATACCAAATTTAAAACAAATTGAATGCGTTGGTTTTTTTTATATGTTTTCCTATTATATACGTTATTTTATTCAAAGTTGTATACCAAATTAAAACAAATGAATGTTATGGAAAGTGTAACGCTTGGCTATAGTAAATTTTTAACTGACTTATTTATTCATATATATTGCGGTATGAATTTTTTTAAAATGCGCAGAACCGACGCAAAATATACCCCCAAATTAATACAAAAGTTACGATTTTTAAAATTAATACTTTTCCTATTTATACGTTATTTATTCCTCCAAATAACGTAACCCTTTAAATGTGTAATCTAACAGTTTTAATACGCTATAAATTTTAACATTTATTACTCACATAAAGATAAGATTTTGGTTACATCCTTCTCTGATCCCTATTACCATTTACAAACTGATTTATTATTCAAATGGCCAAAATATTACAAATTTTTAAAGGAAGTAGATAATCCTATTTTTTTATTAAAATTCCAATTAGAGTTATCCTTTAAACAAAGTTAAAAATTCAGAAACTTTCATTTTATACTTAGAATTTTGGGGAAATGATTTAGTCAAATTAAAATTCATACTAAAATAAATTTCAAGGTTTTATAAATAAAAGAATAAAGTGCTTGTAATATTTTTCTGTCTCTTAGGAAATGAGAAAATAAAGAAGATGAGAAAAGGAGAAACTTGTACGTGAATTGCAAGGCAAAAAAATACGGCTAAACTAAAGGAATGAATGGCTAGAAAGGAACAAATGTTAGGAAAACTAAAAGGCAAGAATTAAGGCAACCTTTCATTTCTTTCCCTAAGAACAGGAAATTAATCTAGAGCTTAATTATGTATATGGAGAGAGAAACCTTTCATTCTTTCTCTAATCAAATTGATTAATTAATTAAATGTCATTAACAAGCTATTTATTCATGGCATGGAATGTAATTATGTCCAAATGTATTCTACAGTAAATTATGTAAGTGCAATATTAGATTGTGTACAAAGATGATGTTTCCTTCATATATATCTTTATTGGTCATAGTATTATTAGAAACATATACGTATACGTGTATATATATATATATATATATATATATATATAATAGACTTATACATATAAATGTGTTAAAATCAAGTTTCACTATTTTATGAGCCTAAAATTAAAGACAACAATTTTGAACCTAATCTCTAGATTAGAAGGGTTTAAGATTAAAAAGTTATGACTTTGCATACAAGTCCATCTTATAAATCTTAAGTCAAATTAACGCACACACATATGTATATACAAATCATTGTGAATAATCTCTTAAACTTAATACAACATCTTTGTGTTAAAATTTATAACTTAGTAAATTATTTAATATTAAGCAATAAATTAAGGTCTAACGTTAATTTAAAAGGAAATAAAAGGAATCGTGATATTTTGTAATAAATTCAAGTTATTTTTATAAAGAAGCCCTTTTTTTAACTTTAAACAAAAGTATGCAAAAACCAAAAGATTGGATTTAAATAATGAACACATGCAAACATTAATAAACTACATATGTTTTCTATTTGAATCAATAACAGAAATATTACATTAATTAAGGCTTAAATTTAAATTACAATAAGTTTTTTCCCTCTTTTTTTTTTAACAAAACTTATTAACTTAAAAATTTAATTATTGAAAATTTTACTTAAAAAAACAACGTTTTCAAGTAAAACTTAATTAAAATATTTACAAAATTATGGGTTGTTACACTCTCCCCCACTCAAAACTTTTCGTCCCCGAAAAGGAAGGAGGTAGGAGAATAGAAACACCTTGAAAGAAAACTAAATTGAAACTCAAAATGAAATCATTGATTTAAACCATATAAATTCAATTTAAATTAATTAATATTCAATAATTGATTTAATTCATTTGATTTTTACTGAAGTTAAATCAATCTTAACTATTTCCAAATTAATTATCTTATTATCCAATTATTTTGAAATTAATAATTTCTAAAATCATAAATTTGTATAGTCATTTATAATAATCATCTTTTATTCAACAAATTTAATTCTTCTTTATTCCAGATTATTATTAAATATATTCTACTTAATATATCTTATCGCACATATTAAGTAGATTACATTTATTATAACTATTCTAATTTATTTCTAAATTTCCTTTAACACCATTTGATATTGTATATTATTCAATTAGTTTTTTATTCTATTTACCTCTATTTGTCCTTTTTGTAACTAAAACTTTGAGTGCATAACATTTATTATAACTACTCAGATTTTATTTATAAAATCCTTTTATATTGTATATTATCCAATTACATAGTTAATTTCTGAATGATTTAGGTAAGTTATATTAGCACGCAATTTAATATTATACAAATAAAAAAAATTCCAATTCTATTATTCAAGTTTAAATATTCATTCAAAATTTGACTTTATTTTATCATTAGAATCACCTTTTAACATAAATTTATGAATTAAATTTCCAATTAACTTCAAACACTTTAGAGATAAATAAATACATACATATAGTATATGTCAAATCAAATTTAAATCATATATCTATATATATTATAGATTAAGTCATATATTAGAAATTCAAATCAATTAAATTTTTGAAGCAAAACTATAGCATGGTCTCTTCACTTCGATACTCGAAAATGAATGTCGATGATGCTGTAGTCATCACCGAAATTATTTTCCAGCGACAAAGAGAAGAGCACTAATTTTTAAAACTTTAAAATTCTTTGGAAACAAATTTCTATTCGAAAATAATTTAAATAATAATATATCCTTTTAAGACTTTAAACACAAGGTTTGAAACTATCAGAAATTAAGTTCTTAAATTCTTGTTTTAAATTCATTTCTATTTCCAAATAAATTTATAACCATGTTTTATAGTTCAATTATTTATATAAGACAAAACCAATGGTTTACAAAACCATAAATAAAATCAAACACTATTATCTCTAAACAACTAGTTAATTCTGAAAATTATACTTATATATATGTAATATTAGATTTTTCCCAAATATAGGAATAAATTTTCCAAAACAAGTATAGAGATTCAAATTTGAAGGACTCAAATCAAAGAGAATTTTGATTTAAAGATAAGTTGGAATCAGAAGATCTGTAACGATCCCGACTTAATGACGAATTTAAATTTATAATTTAATTGAATTTTTGGATTAAATTACGGATTTGTTTGAATTTTTCAAATTTAATAAAAAATGTATACTTATTTATTTTTGAATTCGATTTGAAGCTCAAGATAAATATTTTCTATTGAATTGAATTATAAATAAAGTGTTTGAAATAAAATAAAATAAAAGACTAAAACAAATTATTGTATGAGAGATTGGTATCAGAGCTGAAGGTTGAGTAAGAACTTTAGCTACGGAGTGTAACACATTAGATGACTCATTAGAGATATGGTAAAGTATACCCTAGAATGAGTATAACCAGTGGAACCAAAACCAAATTTCTTAATCTATTCTCTTTATCTGTTGTTATTCTCTGAGATATTTCGTCCGAATGCCTAAATCGGATTTCTTACTGTTTACAGATAGTAAGAATGAGTGGAAGAAGAGGACGAAATAGGAGACAGGAAAGTACTACTTTAGCTGGTCAAAACTATGACGCCCCACCTCTATACCCACGCTAGCGAAGAACACTACGGGTGAATGCTGTCAACTAGCACGGAGAATAAGGCTGTTGAGGAGCGACCATCTGTATAATTGCTTTGCACGAGCATCGATATGTCAGATAGTATAACATGCGTTTTATCTCAAGAGGAAATCCGACACACCGATACATACACAAAGCTACTACAGAGTGGCTATAATAATCTTCGGAAACAAATACAGAAATAAACATAACGTAAATCAGTCACAGATAATTCATATCACAAAGGCGGAATAAGATATGAATATTACACATAAAAGTGTACATCAGAGTAGTGGTCAGAAAGATCCACAATAACACAAAATAATAGCAACATGTGCTATACAAAAGAATACATCAATGAGTGAATATCTCAAGAGTATACAACAAAAACTACTAATCTCAGTAGTAAGAAAAAGGTCAGAGTAATGGATCCTTGGAGAGAAGTCAAGCAGAAGCACCCGTAACATCTCGGTCTGACCCGAGTATTATTTAATAAGAAAATAATAAACGGATCAGTCTAACTATAAATATCAGATGAAACGATATAGAATATGAGATATGACTAAGCACATAATAATCACAATACCAAGCTGTGATATATATAAGTAATTGTAAATCAACGAGAGATTAATCAATATCACCAAATCTACACAAGAATCAAAGAAATGTCATACTCCTCATTTCGTTCACCAAACCATAAATATTGACAATTATATCAATGCCAATCACAAAAGTCAGTGACACACAAATTCACCAATGCACAAATATTGATAAAACTTATCAATGGAAATCACAAAAATTGGTGAAGCACAAATTCTAGAAATCATCTCAAGAAATCCAGAAATCACAAAAAGGGGGAAGGCCTATCACAAACGGGAGCATAAAGCCCACCAACACGTGTATCACAAACGGAACGCTAATTCCATGGTTGCTAACCATCACAAATTGAGCCGAAGCTCACAAATGGCCCGAAGACCATGGGTTGCTACCCCACCAAATTGAGTCGAAACTCCACAAAACGGGGTTTAGTCTCCCTCGTAAACAAAGAGACATCGCACATTGCTAGTCTAAATCACAAAGATGATCGTCATGATCAACGAGAAGTGTCGATTAAAGTAAGCTAGTAAATATATGAGCTTAGCATCATGTCCCATAACCACGAGCTTAACTTAAATATTTACGAACAAATTGTAGATCTCCACTAGAAAATTGTCACAAGAGTTTCAATCAAACAAGTCCAAAAATTAACCAACAAAGTAAACGCAAGCGTTTCATACCACTTGTTTTACTAAGTCGTTTAATTAGATTTCTCATACGAGTGAGGTAAAGGTTTATATATACTAATAGATTGGAAAATGGTTTTATAAACGAATTTGGTATTAAAATAGTATTGAAATCGTTTGAGGAAAGAGTTTTGATATTTACTACTAGTATAGAAAACCATTATATTTTTAAAGTGACAAATCACAAAGAAGATTGTAAGAACAATCAATCACTAAAATTCACATTCGATGACGTGAATAAAATCCAAAGAAACCGATAAAGAATCCATCGAAATGGATATTCAAAAATCCCTAAATAGGAGTCATCAAAGGCATAATAAATGATAACAACAAATAGGATCATCACGAATCGATTTAAATTGGAATTCTCAAGCGAATAGGCAAATAGGCAAAATTGGCAAAACACAGCAGTTTCAGACGTCTGAAACAAGTGGTTCAGACGTCTGAATCTAGAAACATAAAGATTTCCAGAACACAATTCAGACGTCTGAACCAAGTGTTTCAGACGTCTGAAATAGGCATATTTTATCCTATTTCCTTTCTGTTCGAAATAGAACCAATTCAGAAGTCTGAAACCCTATATTCAGACGTCTGAATCTGGGAATAGAAATCTTGCCAGACAATATTCAGACGTCTGAATATTCCATTTCAGACGTCTGAATCTGGGGTTCAGGGCATTCCCTGAACCTAGGCCAAAAATGGCCAAACGAATATCGGAAACGATCAAATGAGCAAATGGCGATGACTAAGGAATTACGTCGCACGACAACCCAGCCTAAACGGCTCTTCGATACGCCTCAAATATCAATGTCCAAATATCCATAATAGGATTTTCACAAATTAGACCAAAACACCCAAAATTGGAATTTACACGAAATCGATCCAAACCAAAATCAATTGCACACGAATAAACGTTAGGAATTCATACCTAACAATCGAAGATAATTATAGACAAAGATGTGAGATAAAAATCTCACCTTTGAACTCAAACGATTGAAGAAGATGCTTGAAAGCAAATGGAGAATCAACCTCTCTTCAACACAACCCAAATGAGCTTGAATCTATGCTCAAAACAAGAACATTCCCAAAATTAGGTATAGGAATTTTTGAAATTGGTAAGAGAATAAGTTGGAGAAGAAGAAGAGAATGCTTACCAATGGGTTCTCTTGAATTTGGAGCTAGGAATTTGAGGTTGCAAGAAGAACTAAGGTTTTGGAGTTTTAATTTCCAATCTCTCCCACCATTATTTCCTTAGAACTGAAAAGAGAAGAAATGAGCGTGAATGGGGAAGAGTGGCTCAGATTTGAGTATAAGTTAAACATAGGGCTGAACCCAAACCCAAACCCAAAGTGAAAAGGTAGCAAAAATCAACTTTCTCCAAACATATCGAAGCTTATACTCAAAAAGGTCGCAATCAGCATTTTAAACTCAATGGGAGTGGTCCTGAGTCCTAGTTCGACCGTATGCAAAAAGTAGCTTTTCGGACTAAAATCCGACTAACGATAAAATATTTAAATAAAATATTTAAATATAAAATCGATAAATATGCGGGTTGTTACAGACTCCCCTCCTTAAAGAAATTGCGTCCTCGCAATATTTAAGAAGAGAACATAAAGTAACAACCATAAAAGCATATTTAACACAAAAAAATTTGAAATAAAAGGTTCACCTTAAAGAGCACGGGAAAGGAAGTCCGGATGTGTTCGCTTGATGAACTCTTTAGATTCCCATGAACAATCCTTAGGATTTGAAGACCATTGGACTTTAACCAGCGGGACATCTTTATTTCGAAGTCGTTTGACCTCCGAAGCAATGATACGAATAGGAGGTTGCTCATAAGTTAAATTAGGCGAAACTTCAATCTCTTCCACAACACCGGGCTCAAGAATAGAATCGGAATCTCAAAGACATTTCCGTAATTGAGAAACGTGAAACACGTCGTGAATAGCAGAAAATTGATCCGGTAAAAAAGGCGATGAGCCATGGAACCAATACGTTCAGTGATAGGAAATGACCCAATATATCGAGGCGCCAATTTTCCCGATCGACTGAAACGTACAACACCCTTCATTGGTTATACACGAATAAAAACAGAATCTCCAACAGAAAATTCTAATTTCCTTCTTCGATTATCGGCATAGGACTTTTGTCTACTCTGGGCTTCTTTCATCCTATGACGAATAAGATCAATCTTTTCTGTGGAATCACGAACAAAATCTGGACCTACAACCAGCTTCTCACCGGTCTCAAGCCAACAAGAAGGAGATCGGCATGGCCTTCTGTAGAGTGCCTCAAAAGGTGCCATACCAATACTAGATTGGAAGCTATTATTATAAGAGAATTCAACAAGGGAAATATGATCTTCCCAACTTCCCACAAAATCAAGCACATAAGCACGAAGAAGATCTTCAAGTGTTTGATTCACACGCTCGGTTTGTCCATCGGACTGAGGATGATAAGCGGTGCAAAAAATGAGCTTCGTTCCCAAAGCTTTTTGAAGACTCTTCCAAAATCCACTAGTAAACAATGGATCACGGTCACTAACAATAGAAGTAGGAATTCCATGCAATTTAACAATCTCTTTGATAAAGAGCTTGGCCAAAAGAGGAACGGATCGGTTAGACCGAACGGGAATAAGAGGGGCGGATTTAGTAAGTCTATCAACGATCACCCATAAGCTATCATGACCCGAACGAGAACGGGGAAGGCCATCTATAAAATCCATGGAAATTTGATCCCACTTCCAAATTGGAATTTCTAAAGGTTGCAATAACCCACCGGGCCTTTGATGTTCAGCCTTAACGAGTTGGCAAGTCATGCAACGCTTAGCGAAGTTAGCGATGTCAAGTTTCATTCCCTCCCAGTAATAAAGTCGCTTCATATCCGTGTACATTTTACTACTATCGGGATGAATGGTGAATTTAGAACGATGAGAATCTTCTAAAATATCCTTACGAAGATCAATAGTATTTGGTACGATAAGTCTACCAAATTTTCGAATGCCGCCACGAGAATTGATATCAAAGTCCTTCAAACCTTCAATATCAATCTTATCCTTAATATTTTGGCCAAGAAGAGCCAATTCAGGATCTAGCCCTTGAGCTTCAAGAATGCGGTCTAAAAGAGAAGGATGAGCCTCAAGGCTACATAAAACAAGAGATGAACATATATCGGATACGCGGTCTCGAATCTCACAAGTGGATAAGATCTCGAGATCGTTCCATTCGGATATCATCATAGAAACAACAGCTTGTTGTTTACGGCTAAGAGCATCGGCGACACGATTACCCTTACCGGGTGTATAAAGAATATCAAGATCATAAGGAGCAAGAACTCGAGCCAACGTTGTTGACGTAAATTAAGTTCCTTTTGAGAAAATAAATATTTCAAAGGCTTATGATCCGTATAAAGAACAAATTTCTCTCCTAAAAGATGATGACGCCAAATACGAAGGGCGAAAACAATAGCCGCGAGCTCTAAATCATGAGTGGCATATCTAGTCTCCGCTGGCTTCAATTGCCTAGAAGCATAAGTAATAACACGTTCTCTTTGCATAAGAACGGCACCCAAACCAACGCGACTAGCATCGGTATAAAAAACGAAATCCCGATTCCCCTCGGGAATAACAAGAATAGGAGCATCAGAAAGAAGCGCTTTCAATTTCTGAAAAGAAGCTTCACATTTGTCCGACCAAATGTATTTAACACCTTTCTTCGTCAAGCTAGTGAGAGGCACGACAATCTTAGAAAAGTCTTTGATAAAACGACGGTAATAGCCCGCCAATCCGAGAAAACTACGAATCTCTGTCACACTCTCCGGTCTCTTCCAATCTTGAATTGGTTCAATCTTTGAAGGATCCACGGAAATTCCGGATTCGGAAATAATATGACCAAGAAACTTCACACGAGATTGCCAAAAGTGGCATTTAGAAATTTTTGCCTCTAATTGATTACTCCTAAGAGTTTCCAACACAATCCGAAGATGCTTTTCATGCTCCTCGTCGGTTTTTGAATACACAAGAATATCATCGATAAAGATAAGAACAAACCGGTCGAGGAAGTCTTTGAAAACTCTATTCATAAGGTCAATGAAATACGCCGGAGCATTCGTCAAACCAAATGGCATGACAAGCCATTCATAAGATCCATAACGAGTACGGAACGAGGTCAATGGAATACTATCCTCTGCAATACGAGGCTGATGAAATCCAGTAGCTAAGTCTAATTGCGAAAAGACTCTAGCACCACTAAGTTGATCGAATAGATCATCAATCCGAGGTAAAGAATATTTATTTTTGATAGTAAGATCATTAAGCTTACGGCAGTCAACGCAAAGCCTAAGTGTACCATCAGATTTCTTCACGAAAATAGCCGAAGCTCCCCAAGGCGAGGAACTAGAGCGAATAAATTGCTTCGTCTCCAATTCGGATAATTGTTTACGCATCTCCTTGTTTTCTTTATTGGACATACGATACGGAGGACGAGTGATAGGTTGAGCTCCAGAAATAAGATTAATTCTGAACTCAATTGCTCGCTTAGGTGGTAATCCTAAAACGGGCTCGATTATGTCGAAAAATTCACAAACGACGTGAATAAGAGAAATAATATCACCCTCATCCTCATCATCGTCATCACGAGGATTTAAAGAATATAAAGATGCAACCAAGCTGGAATCTGAATCTTTAAGATTAATAGAAATCTGCTTAACAGATTGAGGATGTCGAAGATGAATAGTCCGCTCAGGACATAGGATATGGGCTTCATAACGGTTAAGCCAATCCATTCCCAAAATCATTCCAAAGCCTAAATAACGCATGACATGCAAATCGGCTCGGAAAGAAAAATCACACAAAATAATCTCGACATCTTTACACAATAAACTGATTGTCGCGGATCCACCAACCGGATTCGCATTTCTCAAAGAAGTCATTAAACAAAAAACATCCAAAGAAAAAGTATCAACAAGTTCTTTTGATATAAAAGAATGGGACGCACCCGTATCAAAAAGAACTCGAATAGGATGATCATGAAATAAAATAATTCCATCCAGAATAGAATGAGAAATACCTTGGCCACGAGATGTGTTTCCAGGGGCTTGAGCAACATTAAGCTTTCCCTCTTTCCTGCCCTGAAGCTTGGGGCATGAGGATATAACATGACCGGGACCTTTGCAGTAGCGACAAGAGAGAGACTTTGGACACTTGTTCGTGCAATGGTCCTTCGAACCACAATTATAGCAATCCCCACGACCAAAGGAAGAAGTCTTTGCCATGGAGGTTGCTTGCTTCCCTTTCTTATTAGGATAGGGGCCTTTGAATTTGTTTGGCCTCTTCTTGTTGTTGAAGTTTGGTTTGGAACCCACCACTTCAACATCATTCTCCCTATCCGCCTCTTCAAGACGAAGAGCGATATCAACGAGTTGGTCGAAAGAAACTTCTAATTTTAGAAGTAATGGCTTCTTGAGATTTTTGTTTAAGCCATAGACGAACCTCTGGTTCTTCTTTAAAGGGGTGTTGATGTATTCAACCCCATATTTGGAAAGCGACTTGAAGGAGGCGACGTAATCAGTCACGGAGGACTCACCTTGAACAAGGTCTATAAATTGTCGAGCCAATGTCAATTTCTCTGCTTCTGGTACAAATTTCAACTCGAAGCGTTCCCGGAATTGCTCCCAGGTGAGATCCGCTTCATTAATCTCAGAAATAAGAAGCTCGTACCAGTCCAATGCTCTTTTTTGGAGCACACTAGAGGCCACCTGAACTCGGTGAAGGTCAATAAGATTCATGCGAGAGAAGATTCGATCGCATGACCTTAGCTAAGCCTGTACTTCAATAATAGTCTTGGAACCTTTGAATGGCTTCCCACCCAAATTAGTGTAATCGCTACACAAGCGTGCAAATCCCGACTTTGGTTGAGTAGGTTCCGGGTTAGCTCCAGCTGCTTGAGCATTTGTCACTAAATCAAGAAGCTGTTGAGCAGTCATAAAAACTCCATCTTGGGGTGGAACACTAGATGGTCCAGCTCTGGGACGGCCTGGTCTAGACATTTCTCTTCCTTAGAAAGAAAGAAGAAGAAGAAAAAGGTTATTCACCAAATTGAATATCAAGCAATCTTGATAGATAAAACAAGGAATCATAAAAGAAAATAGGATAGGACGGTAAGTGGACCCGAATAAAATCCTAAAGCGCGACTCCTAAGAAAGACTTAGGACGATGATCCTTGTTATAATATTCCATATTGTTCCGAAGTTTGGCTCTGATACCAAGCTGTGACGCCCCACCTCTATACCCACGCTAGCCAAGAACACTACGGGTGAATGCTGTCAACTAGCACGGAGAATAAGGCTGTTGAGGAGCGACCATCTGTATAATTGCTTTGCGCGAGCACCGATATGTCAGATAGTATAACATGCGTTTTATCTCAAGAGGAAATCCGACACACCGATACATACACAAAGCTACTACACAGTGGCTATAATAATCTTCGGAAACAAATACAGAAATAAACATAACGTAAATCAGTCACAGATAATTCATATCACAAAGGCGGAATAAGATATGAATATTACACATAAAAGTGTACATCAGAGTAGTTGTCAGAAAGATCCACAATAACACAAAATAATAGCAACATGTGCTATACAAAAGAATACATCAATGAGTCAATATCTCAAGAGTATACAACAAAAACTACTAATCTAAGTAGTAAGCAAAAGGTCAGAGTAATGGATCCCAGGAGAGAAGTCAAGCAGAAGCACCTGTAACATCTCGGTCTGACCCGAGTATTATTTAATAAGAAAATAATAAACGGATCAGTCTAACTATAAATATCAGATGAAACAATATAGAATAAGAGATATGACTAAGCACATAATAATCACAATACCAAGCTGTGATATATATAAGTAATTGTAAATCAACGAGAGATTAATCAATATCACCAAATCTACACTAGAATCAAAGAAATGTCATACTCCTCATTTCGTTCACCAAACCATAAATATTGACAATTATATCAATGCCAATCACAAAAGTCAGTGACACACAAATTCACCAATGCACAAATATTGATAAAACTTATCAATGGAAATCACGAAAATTGGTGAAGCACAAATTCTAGAAATCATCTCAAGAAATCCAGAAATCACAAAAAGGGGGAAGGCCTATCACAAACGGGAGCATAAAGCCCACCAACACGTGTATCACAAACGGAACGCTAATTCCATGGTTGCTAACCATCACAAATTGAGCCGAAGCTCCACAAACGGCCCGAAGACCATGGGTTGCTACCCTACCAAATTGAGTCGAAACTCCACAAAACGGGGTTTAGTCTCCCTCGTAGACAAAGAGACATCGCACATTGCTAGTTTAAATCACAAAGATGATCGTCATGATCAACGAGAAGTGTCGATTACAGTAAGCTAGTAAATATATGAGCTTAGCATCATGTCCCATAACCACTAGCTTAACTTAAATATTTACGAACAAATTGTAGATCTCCACTAGAAAATTGTCACAAGAGTTTCAATCGAACAAGTCCAAAAGTTAACCAACAAAGTGAACGCAAGCGTTTCATACCACTTGTTTTACTAAGTCGTTTAATTAGATTTCTCATACGAGTGAGGTAAAGGTTTATATATACTAATAGATTGGAAAACAGTTTTATAAACGAATTTGGTATTAAAATAGTATTGAAATCGTTTGAGGAAAGAGTGTTGATATTTACTACTAGTATAGAAAACCTTTATATTTTTAAAGTGACAAATCACAAAGAAGATTGTAAGAACAATCAATCACTAAAATTCACATTCGAAGACGTGAATAAATTCAAAAGAAACCGATAAAGAATCCATCGAAATGGATATTCAAAAATCCCTAAATAGGAGTCATCAAAGGCATAATAAATGATAACAACAAATAGGATCATCACGAATCGATTTAAATTGGAATTCTCAAGCGAATAGGCAAAATTGGCAAAACACAGAAGTTTCAGACGTCTGAAACAAGTGGTTCAGATGTCTGAATCTGGAAATATAAAGATTTCCAGAACACAATTCAGACGTCTGAACCAAGTGTTTCGGACGTCTGAAATAGGCATATTTTAGCCTATTTCATTTCTGTTCGAAATAGAGCCAATTCAGACGTCTGAAACCCTATATTCAGACGTCTTAATCTGGGAATAGAAATCTTCCCAGACAATATTCAGACGTCTGAATATTCCGTTTCAGACGTCTGAATCTGGTGTTCAGGGCATTCCCTGAACCTAGGCCAAAAATGGCCAAACGAATATCGAAAACGATCGAATAAGAAAATGGCGATGACTAAAGAATTATGTCGCACGACAACCCAGCCTAAACGGCTCTTCGATACGCCTCAAATGTCAATGTACAAATATCCATAATAGGATTTTCACAAATTAGACCAAAACACCCAAAATTGGAATATACACGAAATCGATCCACACCAAAATCAATTGCACACGAATAAACGTTAGGAATTCATACCTAACAATCGAAGACAATTATAGACAAAGATGTGAGATAAAAATCTCACCTTTGAACTCAAACGATTGAAGAAGATGCTTTAAAGCAAATGGAGAATCAACCTCTCTTCAACACAACCCAAATGAGCTTGAATCTATGCTCAAAACAAGAACATTCCCAAAATTAGGTTTAGGAATTTCTGAAATTGGTAAGAGAATAAGTTGGAGAAGAAGAAGAGGATGCTTACCAATGGGTTCTCTTGAATTTGGAGCTAGGAATTTGAGGTTGCAAGAAGAACTAGCGTTTTGGAGTTTTAATTTCCAATCTCTCCCACCATTATTGCCTTAGAACTGAAAAGAGAAGAAAATGAGGGTGAATGGGGAAGAGTGGCTCAGATTTGAGTATAAGTTAAACATAGGGCTGAACCCAAACCCAGACCCAAAGTTAAAAGGTAGCAAAAATCAACTTTCTCCAAACATATCGAAGCTTATACTCAAAAAGGTCGCAATCGGCATTTTAAACTCAATGGGAGTGGTCCCGAGTTCTAGTTCGACCGTATGCAAAAAGTAGCTTTTCGGACTAAAATCCGACTAACGATAAAATATTTAAATAAAATATTTAAATATATAATCGATAAATATGCGGGTGGTTACAAAAACCCTGCAACGACAGATATTCCTATTCAATCTCAATTGAATTTGGCTGATTTATAACGAAATTTTTCTAGACTACGTGGAAAGCCGTTCACAGGCAAAGAATCTATTATCGAAGCACAAGCATGGATTCGATCGTGCGAAAAGATTTTCAAAGGACTAAAATTAGAAGATAATCAGATGCGATTGATAGCTTCTTGGCAACTCCAAGAAGAGGCTTTAGCTTGGTGGGAAGCAGTTACGTTGGATGAGTCGGTGGATGAATTTACTTGGAGTCGTTTCAAGGAAGTGTTTGAGCAGCGATATATATCGTCTGCTGGTATCTCTAGAGTGTACCAGGAATTTATGGATTTAGAGCAAGGAACTTTATCATTTGAAGAATACTTAAACAAATTTATTGAATTATCTCGATTTGGTCCAAAATTGGTGAATACACCATTAAAGAAGAATGAAAAGTTTATTCGGGGAATGAACAAGGAGTTTCAGGAACGGATGACTACCCACGTCAAGGAATCTTTTTCTGAATTGATTGATATGGGCTATAGATATGATACTCTGGAAAAGCAAAAAGATCCAGAGGAGAATGGAGGTGCAAGTAATCTGAATTGGAGAAAAAGAAAGTTTGGCGGTAAGAAATCGAGGAAAGATAAAGGAAAGAAGAGTATACGAAGAAAAAGAAGGATGTTACTTGTCTCAATTGCTTGAAGAAAGGTCACTACTTGGATAAATGCAAGAATTCTTGGATGCCAGGAATGAGAGAGCCATTTATGAGGCCAGATCAGGAATCTACGGGATGCTATAAATGCCGCAAGTCGGGACATAGGATCAACAATTGTCCAGCAAAGAAGCAGACTTTAGTAAAGAAAGTGTATGCAATCAGAGACGATTCTTCAACCTCAACAAACTGATTAAGGAAAAGGAATTTTATAAGGTAAATTTCACGTTTACGATTAAATTGTTCGAATTTTGTTCGACACTGGAACTATCATTAGTTGTATTTCTCAGCAAATCGTAAATGAATTAAATCTTGAATCTGAAATCGTAATCAAATCTAATTTCTATCTATTTTATTGGGTTTCGATATAATTTACGAACGGTTAGTTATCCATTCGAACTAACCAATACCCCTGTGTACTTCGTAGATCAGATTACCCAATTATTTCGTAATTGATTGAGTTTGTTCTCATATTTATTGTTGATATTCTGATTTGGAAAATCAAATGCACAATTGATATTCAGTTTGATCTGAAAAGATGTTTCTCTATCTTTCATTCATCTTTGTGTCTCCTTGGCAAATTTCGAGGACGAAATTTCTTAAGGAGGGGAATCTGTAACGATCCCGACTTAATGACGAATTTAAATTTATAATTTAATTGAATTTTTGGATTAAATTATGGATTTGTTTGAATTTTTCAAATTTAATAAGAAATGTATACTTATTTATTTTTGAATTTGATTTGAAGCTCAAGATAAATATTTTCAATTGAATTGAATTATAAATAAAGTGTTTGAAATAAAATAAAATAAAAGACTAAAACAAATTATTGTATGAGAATAAGAAAGACAAGAAGATAAAAGATAAGATCTACACACAAACAAGAATATCTATGTACCAAAAGCTTGTCAAAGAAGACACTAGTATAACAAACAAAAAAAAATATAATATCCACAAACTGTACATACATAAATAAAAATATAAGAAAGAGGCTGCAACAAGTAAAGAACATGTTAAGAGAAAAAAAAATAGAATACAAAGCATAAATCAAACATGAAAAGTAAGTAAAATGTAAAGTAAACATCAAAAGAAAGAAACCAAAATCTGAAACAAGAAGGTGCAAGCTGAAAATATCAAAGCAAAGTATCAGATCAAAGCTAATCAGATTCAAGCAAGTCCAAAGTAAACAAAGGAAAAAAATATGTAGATTGTACAAAGCAAAAGTACGTATGAACATACAGGTACAAAGCAAAGAAAGAACTGCACATACATAACAAATAGTATAAGTTGTAAACAAATAGGACATTGCATTTAATGCAACATACCTCTAATACATCTCAGCCAAAATATGTTGATGCCTTATCAATAAACAAATGTAAAACAAACAAAAGAAGTAAGCCTATACTCTGTACAAACATATAGCACCACATAACACTTCCTCTGTACTACATACCATACTACTTTCTCTTCATATATATCTTCTATATCTAGGTATGTAATGCATTCTATTCTAGTTGGTTCGAAAAGAAAAAAAAACAACATAGCAAAACCAAAAGAAAATAAACATCATTATTTTACAAAGCTCAGAAATCTATAGAAACAAATCAACTGCAAACCAGAGATCTGAAGGGTTTTCAGCTAGCAAATTCAAACAGGTTTTAAAAACAAGGAAGGCTCTCTGTTCTTTCTGGAAACATGTGAGCAGCACTTTTTTTTTATATAAAAAGGGTGTAAATTTGATGCCAACATATCTCTAAATAAGTATGGTAGTATATATGTATATATAACATCTTTGAGTACATTTGAATACTGGAAGCAATTGTGCAGGCTGATGATCATGTGCTCTCTGTTCTATGATCTTTAACATAAGCTTTGATCTCAAAATCACTTCCATTTGATTTACTCAGTGTTTAGGCTTAGTATTAAAACAAATATTGGTTTTTATGGCTTATACTCAAGATACAAATTTATTTAAGTTGAATTTATTTTGAAAAGTTTCTGGAAACCAAGGGAACACCGAGCAAACTCAAACTTGTCAAAATACAAATCTCTTGTTTCACAAATTCAGGTGTGTGGGTTGATTTCGCATACATTAAAATGATTTTTAAAACAAGAATTCTAATTTTTAGAGTTAGGGATTGAGAGCAAATTGGGTTTGATCGTATTAGGCCTTTTGAGTCGCCGTGGGTGATCACGTCGACTAGAGGAGTCGAGTTTCCTCCTGGAGGTGGAGGAGTGATAGGTGGAGCTCGGAAAAATAGAGCGGAGGTGGCCAGACTACGGTGGTGGCAACGACGAGGGTTTAAAATTTTTATACCTAATTTTGATAAGGGTGGATGATTCGATCAGTGCATCGCCAATAATGGATTGAGTGCGAATAGATGTTGGGTGAAGGCCGTGGAGGGTCTGGACATGATGTTGGTGAAGGGGCTTTGCCTCTGGTGGACCATGCGGCGGTGGCGAGGTGGTATTATGATGAAGGTTGAACTGTAGGTTTCGAACGAAACGCTAAATTTCGTTTTAATTTTTTTAGAGGCGAGGCGAGTTTTGTTTTCGAATTTTTGGATGATTTGTGACTCACCTATGATGATGGAGTTCGCCAGAGGTCGTTCGTGCCGATGTGCACGTGCACGACATGGAGGAATGGCGTCAGTGTCGTGCGTGTGAATATCAACCTGATGTTTTATTTTACTTAAGTTTAAAAAAAACTTTCTTACTGAAAAAAAGAGAGGAGAAGAAGGTGAATGTACATGGCATGACTCGGGAAAGGGATGGTTAACACGAAGTGTAGCTCGAGTTAAATCCAGGCGAGTGCTCGGTTTTCAAACCTACAGTGTTGCATTTTAATGAGTAAGGATAGGTAACTTGTTTTTCTGCAAACTTAGATACTGTAACTTAATAAAGGTTTAACTGTTTGAGTTAAAAATATAATACAAGTCTTCATTATTTTAGTTAATACCATAATAATGTTTTAACACTTAATTATTATCTTAATTAAGTAATTACTTTAAGTTGAGTATATTAACATTTAATTTTATAATTAATAATAATTTGATTTTCAAAGTTTTTAAGAAGAACTTTAAAATGTTAATTAAGATGACTAATTAATATTGATTAATTATTTTGGAAAGTAATTAGGACTGATTACTTTATAATGGTATTTAGAGTTTAGATTAATTAATGATTAAGCGATTAATTTATTAGTAATTAACTACTTAAAGTTAATTGATAAATGATTAATAGTTAATCAATTAAGTAATAAGAATTAATAATTGATTAATTTAGAAATTTGTGATTTATAAATGGGTAATTAAGTTTTATTAATTAATAATTATGGTTGTTAATTAATGATCAAGGGTAGTTAATTAAGTTAATTAAAAATAAATAACTTGATTAAGAAGTAATTAATTAAATAGTGTGAAATAAAGTAATTAAGTAATTAAGACTTAACAACTGATTTAGAAATGATTTATTAATTAAATAATTTGAAATGGAATAAGTGATTAATTGATAACCAATGATTAATTAAACAGAGTTAAGTAATTAATCCTCAAGTAATTGATTAAATTGAATTAATTACAATAAGAATTAAAGATGATTGCTTATGGATTAATATTTCTATTGTGATTGTGATGCTATGTGATGTAAATTGCCTTATGTTGAACTGTGATTTATGATTTGTTTTTGTATGTCTATGTGAAAACCCCTTTGCTGTAAACGACATTTGAATTTCGATGCGACAAGGATTCGGATTACAGCTGGTTATCCGAAACCCCATCGAATGGTATTGATGAACCTTTGTGATTGATAAATTTATTTATCTATGAATCTGTGAATGAAAATAAGTGTTATTGATTATATCGCTTATCGATGTTGATTAAATCTATGATGATTGATGTTATGCACTATTGTGTAAAACCCTTCGGCCACAATATACACACACAAATATAGATTTCACGTGGAGATCGGTTAAGTCATAGATTTTTAAATAAGTTTTGAATTCGAATTTTTAAATTCAAATAGTTTTTGGAAATAAATTAAGTTTTAATGTGGAAAGCTTTTGAAAAGGTGTTTTAAGAATAAAAGTTATTTTGAATAACTAATAGAGATTTGAAATTTGAATAATTCGATTCAAATTGGAATTCAATATCTGAAATTGAATTCTATATTCAGTATTTATGATTTAAAAAGAATTATACAAGTTATACGAATTTTAAAACCATTCTTAAAGTATTGTTGTGAGAATTTGAATTAACTCAAAGATTTTTAACTTGTATAAATAGAATCGGGTTTTTCCAAAATAAAACTATTGTTTCTAAATGATAAAAAGCTTTCATATGAGAAATGAATTTCAAATTGTATTTAAGGGATTTCAAGTTAAATTGAAAATGATTTTCCAAGTTATGGATGAATCTTTGGAAATAGTTTTGAAAGCTAAGAGATAAATCTTTGATTTAAAGATTTAAATGAGTTAATCTAATTGAAGTGAAAATTTCTTTGAAATCCGTAAATGAATCATAGTGATACTGTGTGAACTTTGTGAAATAAATTTTTTTGTTTAAAAGATTTGAAATGGTAATTGGTTTAAACCATTTGAAAGAAAGTTTGGAATTATTAAGTTGTGACTTAATTGAAATCCCATATCCATATGTTTTAAATGTTGCGCTCACTATTCGGGTTAGCCGGGAAAGGACCTTTGGGTCGTATAACCCATTCCGAATATGTGATACGTCGTTATGGATAGCATTTGAAGACCGGTGGTGAAGACCGAGTATTTGCGAGAACGATAGGATGTCCTATCGATTGTCTCTGCACCGAGTAGCTACGGTATAGAGATTCCCTGATTGATGGGAAGTTCGATCGAGATTGTGAATACCCGGATTGCAAGGACTTCTTTGGAAGTGCCTTCGGTTCTGTTCGAACCCAGAGCAGACATGAATGGATTGTATGTCTGACATTACATTTTGAGATATAAATCAGATTTCTTTCAAATACATTTCTGTTGGTGGCGGAGAATTTATTCTCTTAACATTAACACCCTTCTCTGAGACGTACGAGCTCAGAGGTTATGTAGTTGAAGGTTATCGGCGATATATTCCTAACTTGGAAAGGTGGCATGCTGAATGTTGTTGATCATTTGTTGATCAAAGCGTGGCTTTTGTAAAAAGCGTAGCTTTGTGGACGAGACTTCGTCGAGCCTCACAAACCGGTAATGGTTGAAACAGGAATTGTGCGGCAAGGTTTTCAGGGATAGCTTCCCTAGGGCATGACCATTCCTTCTGGAAATGGGTGGTATCATGGTATGAGTCCAGATACTTACTCATGTGGACACACTATATTTTTTACTGTGTGATGTTGGTTAGAGAGCTCTCGTTTAAAGGTCCCAAAGGACCGGGAGTGGCATATCTGAGGTTTTGTATATTCCCCGGGAAGGTGGCAGCCGGCCTTGTATGGCAGAGATCCAGTTGGGTTCTGGGGGCGTTCTTCCAGAGGAGTTTCCATGTGGCGATGCGAAGTTCCTTGGCCTGACCATTTGTTGGAAAATCCATTCATCAAATATGAGCCTTGTACGATATTAGTTGTATTACCTGCCATCTATTTATAGTGGCTCCCTACTGTTTGGATGGTAGCTATAGTAGGCATAGTTCGAAATGTCTATGTTGGCTAAGATTTATATCTTTACTTTCGAAATGTTTTCCTACACTATGCACTAGTAATAATATCAAATGTTTCTTTTTAATGCGTATCAAGCATCTTTGACTATCATAAGGAGATATCTCCTCCGATTCTGCGTTTGCATTGTGTGTGCGTGCGGGAGGCCTTATGGTAGTCTCATTTCTAAAAAGCATTGCGAATCTATTTTAAAATATTTCTTTGTCTGTTTTTAAAGATAAAGTTTTTGTTTGCTCACACCAGTCCCACGACTGACCCAGAGTTTATTGTTTATTTCCTAAACTCTGGGTGCTCAAAATTTTTTCACACGGGCAGTCTAGAGTTTGGTTCTTCAGATAATTAGGTTCAGTAGATCATCTGGAGCTAGTTCAGTCTTTGGATGTGGACGAGACTTGCTTAGCTTAGCGAAATCTTGACGGTGGATCGAGCTAGGAGTTTTGGAGCTTTGTCTTTGGAGCTTTTTGGATCAGAGTTGCAGTATTATATTCTGAGAAGACTTATCTCATATTGTATCATGTTCCGCTGTAGTCTATGTTGTATATTCTCTGATGTTGATGATTATCATTGTATCAAATTGATGTATCGGATATTGTATTCATGTTATATCAGTGATATCATCTTTTATTTCCGCTGTGTTATTTATCATTTAATGCGTTGCAAGCTCCTGCGAAACGAATTTGATGTTGTTTGTTGGACATCGAGTTTGGATCGTGACAAGATCCGATGATTAAATATCAGAATAAGGAACCAGATAAGTGTATATAAATCGCGGGCAACCTTAATCGGGTCAACCATGACTTAAAGAATAAGATCGATGTGGATTTTCTGGGGTAAATCTACATTCAATCTGAAGAGATAGAGTTCAGAATAACTAAAGATACTAGCATCTAAACTGAGGATAAATATAAATCTCTGGTGAATCAATGCTAATTGCAAAGGAGTTTCACCCCTTTATAGAATATTGGCGAGACCGCCAATTCACTATAAAGATCATCCGAAGTGGAGTTATGGGATACTCCAGAATCGAAAGAAAATGAATAGTGAGGGACAAGAATGAACTTCGAAACCACAGGGAACGTTCCAAAGTTCGAAAAGGAAGAGATTCAAGCTCAAATGAAAGTGATTCTGTAAATCAATTTTACCATACATTCTAAATTTTTCCTAGAGCCAAAGCTCTGATACCAAATGTAACGGGCCGCTCCAGTGGGGTAACGCCCACCATAGCATACACTGGTACCTACGTTCTGCCTTTACGGCTAGCCTCTCGACTGCACCACCAACCCCCGCGGGGACATGTAGGAGTAAGAGTCAACCGTTCCTACCAAACCAGGAAGCGAGAACGCCCTATCATGCTGCACCCTCCAAGTGCAATGGCAGACGCACATGTCGGACTTGAATTGTTCAAAATACCGCGTTGTAAATAAAATTTGGCAAATCTCAAAATATACAGTAAATAAATAATCACAGGATCACAGACACAGATATCAGAAAACTCGCAGCGGAATGTAAAAAAACTTAGTGGTTCATGAAGCCACTATAAATAGTCTCGATCAAATAAAAATTACATAGTCTTTAATCCAAATATAGTTTTAAATCATCAGTAGAACAATCCAAATGTCCACTAGTCTTGATTTCAAAAATTTAGATAAAAAACTGGAAGGGAAGTTTGCCAGCAGCTTGAAAGTGATCTACAGAAATCCTAGCTCCGGGATGAAACTGAACTACAACTCAGGCTGACCTGAGCGTAAAATAAAACATAACACTCGAGTCAGGACATACATACTTATATAGTGTAAGTTAATTCAAGTGAACTGTATAAAAGTACAAGTAACTTAAAGGATGCTTGGGACCGCTCATCCTCTAAGGATCAATTAAACTATTTACTATGTACTAATATACGCTATTATAATAATGTCTATATTAAAATAAACTTACTTTTAAATAGCGCTAAGGCTTTGCATTTTCCACCTTAACACGTAATAGTCCCATTAGTCCATCCAATATCATAGTCGCTCCTGATCGGGAAGCCACCAGAGTATACCACACAGGCTACGGGAGAAAAAAAACTCGTACAAGGCTCGCCATGTTAGGTGACACGGCACAACTAGGCAATGCCAGGGTAGATATACCAATTACGCTTCCGCACCGGTGGAAACGCGTAGCACGCAACTACCGCCCACCTCGAACAACGCTCCCAAATCAAAGGTGCACACCAAAACAATTACAAAAGTAATAGAATGGCATACGAAGAAGTGCGTCCGATCAGAGGTGCTACCTCATTAATCCGTCAATCGCTCCTGTTTTAGCCATCTTATGCCAACTCACGGGAGTCGGGTCCACGTATTTACCTCATAGAAAACGTCACCACCATCCTACTTCATTCTGGAATCTCCACCGCGTACACGGTTGTTAAAGTGGTTCTCAGTATCAACAGAGAGTATGCCAGATATCCTATCCCGGTCTCTTTAACAACCAGCGTTATTATAACCCGTGGTTTCAACTTTTCAAAAATGGTATTTTACTTAAAAATCAAAATAAATTTCAAATACATTTCAATATTATAATATCATTTCAAATATCCTTTACTTAAACATCAGTCATTTTATTTAATATAAAATACCATTTAAATCTATTCAATTTATTTAGGAATTAATTGCCTTTCGACTCACATTTAAATGTGAAATTCTTCCATTTAAAACCATTTAAAGTCAATTCCTTATTTTTATTAATTACATACTAAATTCCAAAATTTAAGTCCTTTTCCCAAAGGTTATTTCCATTAAATTTTATTAAAACCATCACTTTTAACAAAATTCAGGATTTCCAAAATAAGTTATAATCCAAAATTTTACTTAAACATTCATTTATTTAACATTTTGACTCATACAAAAATTATTATAAATTTTATAAAAATCCTTTAAATACATTTTAACCCAGAATATTATAAATTTTCCATTTAAAATATTTTTAAAATATTTCATAAAAATATTATATAAACCACGGTTCTGTATATAGTTTTCTAGCCTAGGTCAAGTGATACGGATATACATATATATGTCATTTCAATCCGCAATTTACAAAGAAAACCCAGGTTCTATCATTTCAAACCCGCAATCCCAAGTTAAATAATAAAAAAACATTAAATAATTACATAAATAAATGGATAAATAATTTATCGTTCAGGCCTATCATTTCAGCCTGTAACGATCTCTAATTTACAGGGAACTAGCAGTGTGATTTACAGTATATAAGCATTAAATGGTATAACTGCAATAAATTAAACAACTAATGATTTGTCTATTAATAATGGGGTTTAACATCATACGTTTATATCATAGGAAGATAAAATTTTAAAAAAAAGTTACAATTACACTTGCGACAAATTTACAGATATATAGGTATGTTGTCTGGTGAGAAATACTCACCTTAAAGCTGCAGAAAATTTAGATTCAAACGATTATGTCACTTGATAAAAAAACGTACAAATGGCACGATCAGATTTCCACGGATGCAACGTCTTGATTCAAATCTAGAACAAGACCCAAATAAAACCAAATACGCGACTTTAATTTACGGTCAAAGCAAAATTTAAATAAAACGAAATTGGGAGGGATTATATAAAAGATAATTGGATCAAACTTTGCTCGACTACTCCCCACCCAACCCGACTCGACGAACAATTCGGCCTGCCCATTCTCGACCTTTGAATTCATATTCATTCAATTATTTTAAATTAACTAAACGCACTCCCACCATACTCACTCCTAGGACTAAACTTCAACTGAAAGTACGCACTCGGAATGTTCATGCAGTGGGATTTAAATATAAGGCTGAGTCCACCCTTCTTCTTATTTTTTTGCTCTTCTCTATTATATATCAATCCCCCTTTTATTTGCTTATATTCTTTTTTTTTCCTAACTACTACTTCCACCCCAGCTCACTACAAAAATTCAATTGTATGCACGCATCACAGTATCTCCATATTCAACATTGCAAGCACTGCACTCCCCTATAGTCACGGCTTCCCAGTTCTCACGCAAGGTGAACAAATCTCTCTTTCTTTTTTTTCTTTTTTTTTTCAATTGACACGTCCCTTCCCATTTATGCTAGAATGCATGCATGCACAGGGTAAGGTATATGCACGTCAGTGCTTTCAAGGCCTAGAGCTGCATAATTTTTTTGTGGTTCAAACTTTTTATTCAAATATACTTTTTTTTTCATACGGCACAGTAAGGAGTGGAGGTTGCGGCTTTGCATGATAGGGGAAGTAGCCGAGTGAATTTGAAAAGAATAAAGAGAAAGAGAGAAAGAAGAAGAAAGAAAATACATAAATAAATAAAAGGAAGGAGAGAGAATACTTCCATTACCTGAAGGAGCTTGCACGAAATAAGAATTGCAGAGATGTTGTTATGCAATAGATGTTGAGTATGTGTTTATAAAGGCAGGGGTGCGTGATTTTTGGGAAAAATAAAAATCAATCCACCCGGTTGCAAAATTATAGGTAAGATAAATTTTTGGCAAGAATTAAAATTCGTTTTGAACGTGTTGTAAATAGGAAGCTGCATGATTTATTTCTTTGATTTTTAGTAATTTCGTTTCTACAGGGAAGGAATAAATTTCTTCCATTAAATGTTTATTACCAGAAGCTAAGATGAGGTGAAGTATATGCAAACGTTTCCAGTTATTTGAAGATGTGGCTTGCGAAAATTTAGGTAACCAAAATATGCAGGCAATCATTTAAATTCTTTGATTGAAATTAAGAAGGCAAGCAATTTACACTTTTCTTTGAAACTGAAGTGGAAGGAACGTTGAAAAATTTTGAGGTATAAGAGTTGATTGCGGGAGGGAGTATGGTAAGAAAATAAATTGTTTGCTTTGATTGAAGAGGAAAAAAAAGGTAAAGAAGTAAGAGAAACAAACGTGCCTATTTTTAAGCGCTTGATTAAAGGAAAGAAAAGAGGCAAGAGATCAAATTTCTTCAGGAACGGCAAAATTTCCACTTGATTGCGTAGAAAGAATGGCGATTGAATTTAATTGTTAACGGAAATAAATGTTTCATTGCATATTAAGGTTGCGTGTAAAAATAAATTAAATAGGTCGGGTGATTACATTTGAAACGGAACATCAAGAATTTAAATTAGCAAAGATTTCGGAATTGTTCCGAAGTAAAGATTTTTACCAATCTCTAAAACAAATGAATGTTATGGGAAAAAGTAAAGCTAATTTGTGGAATTCAGGGTACTAAAATTTTACGGCTATATTTAATTTATTTACTAAGTAAGAATGAAACGGCAAGTAATAATTTGAAATTTCGTGTTATTATAAAGGAAGGACGGGCGAGATTAAAGGTGAATGTGTAAATTTGGCATGAGATCCTATTTGATTTTGTTCGTGAATTATATGTGAAATCTTAGATGGGGAAACGGTCAAGCAAACATTAAGGAATAAATGTTTTTCCACTGCATTACTTCACACGTGCTTTATGTGTATATTTTTCTTCTTTTCAACAAAAAGAATCCTGCGAAAATTTAGGCCCAAGAATAAGCAAATAAATTAATTGCTGTTGATTTATAAAGAAACGGCAAAGTTTTATTTGGTAAAGATTTATACCAAATTTAAAACAAATTGAATGCGTTGCCTTTTTTTATACGTTTTCCTATTATATACGTTATTTTATTCAAAGTTGTATACCAAATTAAAACAAATGAATGTTATGGAAAGTGTAACGCTTGGCTATAGTATATTTTTAACTGACTTATTTATTCATATATATTTGCGGTATGAATTTTTTTAAAATGCGTAGAACCGACGCAAAATATATACCCAAATTAATACAAAAGTTACGCTTTTAAAAATTAATACTTTTCCTATTTATACGTTATTTATTCCTCTAATAACGTAACCTTTTAAATGCGTAATCTAACAGTTTTAATACGCTATAAATTTTAACATTTATTACTCACATAAAGATAAGATTTTGTTTACATCCTTCTCTGATTCCTATTACTATTTACAAACTGATTTATTATTCAAATGGCCAAAATATTACAAATTTTTAAAGGAAGTAGATAATCCAATTTTTTTATTAAAATGCCAATTAGAGTTATCCTTTAAACAAAGTTAAAAATTCAGAAACTTTCATTTTATGCTTAGAATTTTCGGGAAATGATTTAGTCAAATTAAAATTCATATTAAAATAAATTTCAACGTTTTATAAATAAAAGAATAAAGTGCTTGTAATATTTTTCTCTCTCTTAGGAAATAAGAAAATAAAGAAGATGAGAAAAAGAGAAACTTGTACGTGAATTGGAAGGCAAAATATACGGCTAAACTAAAGGAATGAATGGCTAGAAAGGAACAAATGTTAGGAAAACGAAAAGGCAAGAATTAAGGCAACCTTTCGTTTCTTTCCCTAAGAACAGGTAATTAATCTAGAGCTCAATTATGTATATGGAGAGAGAAATCTTTCATTCTTTCTCTAATCAAATTGATTGATTAATTAAATGTTATTAACAAGCTATTTATTCATGGCATGGAATGTAATTATGTCCAAATGTATTCTATAGTAAATTATGTAAGTGAAATATTAGATTGTGTACAAAGATGATGTTTCTTTCATATATATCTTTATTGGTCATAATATTATTAAAAACATATACGTATACGTGTGTATGTGTAATAGACTTATACATATAAATGTGTTAAAATCAAGTTTCACTATTTTATGAGCCTAAAATTAAAGACAACAATTTTGAACCTAATCTCCAGATTAAAAGGGTTTAAGATTAAAAAAGTTATGACTTTGCATACAAGTCCATCTTATAAATCTTAAGTCAAATTAACGCACACACATATGTATATATAAATCATTGTAAATAATCTCTTAAACTTAATACAACATCTTTGTGTTAAAATTTATAACTTAGTAAATTCTTTCATATTAAGCAATAAATTAAGGTCTAACGTTAATTTAAAAGGAAATAAAAGGAATCGTGATATTTTGTAATAAATTCAAGTTACTTTTATAAAGAAGCCCCCTTTTTTTAACTTTAAACAAAAGTATGCAAAAACCAAAAGATTGGATTTAAATAATGAACACCTGCAAACATTAATAAACTACATATGTTTTCTATTTGAATCAATAACAGAAATATTACATTAATTAAGGCTTAAATTTAAATTACAATAAGTTTTTTTTCCCTCTTTTTTTAACAAAACTTATTAACTTAAAAATTTAATTATTGAAAATTTTACTTAAAAAAACAACGTTTTCAAGTAAAACTTAATTAAAATATTTACAAAATTATGGGTTGTTAAAACCGAGGCCTTTGATAAGGTCGAAACCAATAAAGAGAAATCTTATCTAGGATATCTCAACTGTTTCGAAAGGTGGGCTAACAAAGGAAATATCAATCTGTCTCAACAGAAGCGAAAGGTTGACAAAGGAAGAAGCCGACCCTTTCGATTGAGTCGAAAGGTCAATCTGAATAATTTTGCACATCAGTGATCAACTTGAAAGGAAATCCAAGGAAGATAGATCCTTCCCACTCCTTTCCATCTCCTCAAGAGATAAACCTTATTCCATTACTCCACTTTAGGGTGTTGACAAGATTTCTTGTTAACATTTTCGACACTAAAAGGAGGGCTTGAACTTTCAACTTGGTTAAATATCCAACACCACTTATCTCTATCCCCACTTAACTCAATCTCGAGTTCATCCACTTTAGTCTAATCATGGCTAGAAGAATCATAAGATCTAAACAAAGATCCTCTAAACCCCCATGAGATAAGGTTCCCTTCAAAATTGATCAAGGGTTCCAATCAAAATGAAGAGCAAAGGCTAAGGCAAGAAGCTTTGAGAATTATAAAGGAATCATACAATCTAGAGAAATGGAGCTTAAACCCCTTTCATGTTGGCCCCACCCCGATTTTCGTCTTAGGAAAAAGGACAAATTGAAGTGATGGTGTATTCAATCAAATGAGAAAACCATCCAACACTATTTCAAAGGCAGATTCTTTGAGAAAGAGATAATGGATGATTACAATGTCTTTGCAAATAAGTGGCAACAACTAATGACAACAAGAACGTTTCCTACACAAGACCTACAAAGAGTGGAAAAAAGAAAAGCAATCAAAGAATATGAAACTATAAGGCCAAGAAATAAAAAATCAAAGAGTCATCCTCAAGAACCAAGCTTTAAGTCTAGACTTCCCAAAGAATGCAACTTGACGACATCCATAGAGAATGTCTACATGTTAACAAAGGATGAGCTCAATTATTGGCCATCACAGAAAAAGAAACCAAAAGAAGAAAGGAATCTTGGAGAATCCAAATGTTACTACCACATGATGAATGGCCATGAAACCAATCATTGTAGAGCCCTGGAAGGGATGAACATAAATTTTGTTCCGACAAGGAAAGATTCATGAATTTGTGAAGAGAATTTGAGAAAAAATCAATAAAGAGTTACTTTTCAAAGAAGGATCTACATGGTTAGGAGTGAAATACTCCTTATATTTGAAAAATACCTAAGATGGTAGAAAAACCTCTGTCGGCACCGAGTTGGCCAGAGCAGAGCACCTCTTGGAGGGAGGACGAGTAAGCCTTTAGCCACGCCGTAAGATGGCTAGGTTAAAGCATTGGACAAGCCCTTGGTCGCGCCACTGGTCTGGTCAAGGCACCTCCTGGAGGAAGAAGGGAGTAAGCCTTTATCTATGCCATAAGATGACCAGGGTAAAACACCAAATAAGCCTCTATCCGCGCCACGCTATGACCAGGGCAAGGCGTCTCCTAGAAGAAGTTCGAAGTAAGTTTTTATCTGTGCCATAAGATGGCCAGGTTAAAGCACCGACCAAGCCCTTGACCACGTCTCTGGCCAGGTCAAGGTGCCACTTGGAGGGAGGTCGGGTAAGCCCTTGGTTCCAGCTTCTAAGATGAGCTAACCAGGAGCACTGGACAACAATTGACTAAGATATCCAGGCCCAAGAAGAGGCCCATCAAATAATGGACTAAGATGTCCATGCCCACGAAGAGGCACATCAAATAATGGAAAGGGACGTTCAAGCCCAAAGAGAGGCTCATTCAGCAATGGAACTGAGATGTTCAAACCTTAGAAGAGGCATATCCAATTATGAACTAAGACGTCCGAGCTTAAGAGACAACTAATCAAGTTATTGCTATATAAAACCAGAAGGGTTCGTACATTAAAGAAGTAGAACAAAACTCCACTTATTAATATCCGAATCTGGGTTTTGGGTCTCTCATATCGGAATTTCATCAATTAATACCCAAATCTGAGTTTCGAATCTCTCATGTCTGCATTTCGTCGATTAATACATGAATCTAGGTTTCGGGATATTCATCTCAGAACTTCATTTTCTTATACCTGAATCTGGTTTTCAGGTCTTTATCGATCATTAATTATCGTTGTTATAACCGAATCTAGGTATCGAGATTATCACTATTTGAGCCCTGATCTGGGTGTAAAATTTCAATAATGGATTTTTGTTATCCATCACAAATGTCCGAATCTGGGTCAAAGAATACCTTCATGAAGATCATTATTATAAGTTCCTAAATCTGGGTCCAAGATTTCTATTTCTTCAAATTTCATTAATACCCGAGAATGGGTCAATAGGTTTCTACTACAAATATTCCGATAATGATTTCTAGTTTGCCTCTTTATTAAATATCTCTTGAAGATTACTTTCCAACTTTTATACCCATGTTCGAGGGTGGGATTTCCTATCAACATTACTTGGAAATTCCAGCCAAGTGATCGGAGTCGAATTCTTAATTATTTCTCATCATGATTAAAGATGGGATTTAAACATTTGATATAAACTATTTTTTATGTGATTAACAAGATGATTTGTTAATATCTAAAGCAAATGATATACATACACTAGTATGTCAATTGCAAGCTAACAACTAGAAATATTGTTTGCTTCGTACTTTTTGGGGTAATCAGTGTAGCAAAGAGAAAATGAAAGATTCAACTCAAAAATCTCGTCTCCATAATGTACTCTAATCATTCACACTACGCTTGACTATCCTTCAATTTTAATTCCAAGTCGTTGATTTGTTGGATAAGTTCCAACATCTTATGATCGAATTTGATTGAAGGATTTGACTTTACTTGTTGCTTCAATGACGAGATCATTTCATCTTTGCTTTTAACGTCAGCCTCGAGGTAGACAATTTGATTGTTCAAATTACTAGCAATTGTTTTCTGAACAAAATGTAACAACCCGCATATTTATCGATAGTATATTTAAATATTTTATTTAAATATTTCATCATTCGTCGGATTTTAGTCCAAAAACCTACTTTTAGCAAACAGTCGAATGGGACTCGAGACCCCTTCCATTGAGTTCAAAATGTCGTTTGCAACCTTTTTGAGTATAAACATTGATATGCTTGGAGCTAACTAAAAATTTGACGTTTTTCACTTTGGGTTTGGGTTTGGGTTCAGCCCACTAGCCAACTTAATATCCCAATCTGAACCACTTCTCTTCATTCATTCCCTCTTCCTTATCTTTTCAGTTCTAAAGAGAATAATGGGGGAAAAGAAAAGGAATTAAAATCCTAAGCCCTAGTTTCCATTTGCAAATCAAGTTCTAGCTCCAAATTCAAAGAGAAGCATTGGTAAGTATCATCTCCTTCTTCTCCAACTCATTCTCTCTTTGATTTCAGAAAATTCCTAAACCTAATTTAGGAAATGTTTCTCTTTTAAGCTTAGGTTCAAGCTTCTTGTGTTGAGATTGAAGTGTGGTTGATCTTCCCTTGTCTTCAAGCTTCTCATTCATTGTTTTTGGGTTCAAAGGTGAGATTTTTATCACACATCTATGACTATAATTATCTTTGGTTGTTAGGTATGAATTCCTAACACCTCTTTATGTGCATTTGCTCTTGATTCGGATTGGTTTTGTGAATATTCCAATTTTAGTGTTTTGAGTTCAAATCATTAAAAATCCTAACTTCGATCTTTGGACATGTTTTTGGTGATGCATCAAAGAGCTTGTAGGGTCGGGTCGTCGTTTGGCATAAACCCCTAGCGCCCATTGCTCGTCCGGTTGCATTTGCGAAGAGATTGCCTCTTCATTTTTAGGCTGAAAATACTGGAAATTCCAGTTCAGTCGACTGAAGCTGGAACCCGAAAGTTTCTAGGTATAATTCAGTCGACTGAAATCTCTGTTCAATCGACTAAACCCGGAAACATAAAGTTTCCAGACATGATTTAGTTGACTGAAATCTCTATTCTGTCGACTGAACCTGGAAATAAAAGGTTTCCAAGCATGATTTAGTCAACTGAAATCTCTGTTCAGTCAACTGAATTTGTTGTTTCTGCCCACTTTGCCTTTTGGGATTAAATTTCCAATTTGAATCGATTCGTGATGATCCTATTTGTTGTTATCATTTATTACGACTTTGATGACTCCTTTTTTAGGGATTTTTGAATATCCATTTCGATGGATTCTTTATCGGTTTCTTTGAATTTGATTCATGTCTTCGTATCTGGATTTTAATGATTGATTGTTTCTACAGTCATTTTTATGGTTTGTCACTCTAAAAATATAAAGGTTTTAATTCTAGTAGTAAATATCAAAACTCCTTCATCAAAACGATTTCAACACTATTTCATTACAAAGCTCGTTTCTTAAATCGTTTTCCAATCTACTAGTATATACAACCCTTTACCTTACTCGTATGAGAAATCTAATCAAACGGCTTAGTAAAACAAGTGGTATGAAACGCTTGCGTTTACTTCTTCAGTTAATTCTTGGACTTGTTCGATCGAATTTCTTCTGATAATTTTCTAGTGGAGATCTACAATTTGTTCGTAAATATTTAAATTAAGCTAGTGGTTATGGGACATGAAGCTAAACTCATATATTTACTAGCTTAGTGTAATTGAGACTTCTTGATGATCGATGATGGTCATTTTATGGTTTAGACTAGCAATGTGCGATGTCTCTTTGTCCATGTGGAGGACTGTACCTCATTTTATTGAGCTTCGTCTCATTTCTTTGTGGGCTTGCGACCCATGCACTTTTAATGTTTTTCGATTCATTGGATGTACCGTTTGTACTACATCGATGTCTCGGCTTTTCGATTCATTGGACGTACCGTTTGCACTGCGTCGATGTTCCGAATTGTTTTGTTTTTCGATTCATTAGATGTACCGTTTCTACTACATCGATGTCTCGGCTTTCCGATTCATTGGACGTATCGTTTGCACTGCGTCGATGTTCCGAATTGTTTTGTGTTTCGATTCATTGGATGTACCGTTTGTACTACATCAATGTCTCAGCTTTTCGATTCATTGGACGTACCGTTTGCATTGCGTCAATGTTCTGAATTGTTTTGTTTTTCGATTCATTGGACGTACCGTTTGCACTGCGTCGATGTTCCGAATTGTTTTGTGTTTCGATTCGTTGGATGTACCGTTTGTACTACATCGATGTCTCAGCTTTTCGATTCATTGTACGTACTGTTTGCACTACGTCGATGTTCCAAATTGTTTTGTGTTTCGATTCATTGGACGTACCGTTTGTACTACATCGATGTCTCGGCTTTTCGATTCATTGGTTGTACCATTTGTACTACATCGATGTCTCGGCTTTTCGATTCATTGGACGTATCGTTTGCACTGCGTCGATGTTCCGAATTTTTGTGTTTCGATTCATTGGACGTATCGTTTGCACTGCGTCGATGTTCCGAATTTTTTGTGTTTCGATTCATTGTATGTACCGTTTGTACTACATCGATGCCTCGGCTTTTCGATTCATTGGACGTACCGTTTGCACTGTGTCGATGTTCCGAATTGTTTTGTTTTTCGATTCATTGGACGTACCGTTTGCACTGCGTCGATGTTATGAATTGTTTTGTGTTTCGATTCATTCGATGTACCGTTTGTACTACATCGATGTCTCGGCTTTTCAATTCATTGGATGTACCGTTTGCACTACGTCGATGTTCCGATTGTTTGGTGTTTCGATTCATTGGATGTACCGTTTGCACTATATTGATGTCTCGGCTTTTCGATTCATTGGACGTACCGTTTGCACTGCGTCGATGTTTCGAATTGTTTTGTGTTTCGATTCATTAGATGTACTGTTTGTACTACATCGATGTCTCGGCTTTTCGATTCATTGGATGTACCGTTTGGACTACATCGATGTCTCGGCTTTTCGATTCATTGGACGTACCGTTTGCACTATGTCGATATTCCGAATTGTTTTGTGTTTCGATTCATTGGATGTACCGTTTGTACTACACCGATGTCTCGGCTTTTCGATTCGTTGGACGTACCGTTTGCACTAAGTCGATGTTCCGAATTGTTTGTGATACACGTGTTGGGAGATTTCAGGCTCCGGCTCGGGATTGGCCATCTTTTTATTGTGATTTCTGGATTTCTAATTTTTGATTTCTGGAATTTATGTTTCACCAACTTTTACAATTGGCATTGATATGTATGTCATTTTTTGTGTCTTGGTGAATTAAATAAAGAGTATGACATTTCTTTTTATCTTTAAGAAGATTCTTGTGATATTGATTAATCTCTTGTTGATTTTCAACATACTTATCATAGTATGGCATTATGGTTATTATACTATTTTGTCATATCTCTTATTCTATATCATTTCATTTGATATTTATAGCTAAACTGATCCGTTTATTATTTTCTTTTTAAATAATAGTCGGGTCAGACTGAGATTTTACAGGTGCTTCTGCTTGACTCCTTATCGGACCATCGTCTGATCTTTTTGCTAACTACTTTAGTTTGGTAGTTTATGTTGTATACATTTAAGATATTGACTCCTTGATGTACACATATTCGTTTGTCTTCCACTTGTATCTATTCTTTTGTGATATTGTGGATCTTGTTAAACCCCTACTCTGATATACACTTTTATGTGTAATATTCATATCTATTTACGCCTTTGTGATATGAATTGCCTGTGACTGATTTATGTTATGTTTATTTCTATATTTGTTTCCGAAGATTATATATAGCCACTGTGTAGTAGCTTTGAGTTTGTATCGGCATGTCGGATTTCCTCTTGAAATGAAATGCATCTTAAACTATCTCACATATCGGTGCTCGCACAAAGCAATTACACGGATGGTTGCTCCTTAACAGCCTTATTCTCCGTGCTAGTTGATGGCATTACTCCGTAGTGTCCTTGGCTAGCGTGGGTATAGAGGTGGGGCGTCACGGCTTGGTATAGCCAAACTTCGAAACAATGTGGAATAATCTTGCAAGGATCATGTCCTAAGTCTTTCTTAGGAGTTGTGCCTTAGGATTTATTCGAGTCTTCGTACCATCTAATCCTATTTTCTTTGATGATTCCTTGTTTTATCAATCAAGTTTGATTGAAATTCATTTTGTGAATAACTTTTTTCTTCTTTTTTCTTTCTTTCATTAAGAAGAAGAAATGGTTGGATCTGGCAGTCCTAGCACTGGTCAATCCAGTAGCCCTTCTCTGGATGGCGCATTTATGTCTGCCCAACAACTTTTGGATCTTGTAAAGAATCAAAGGTTTATCTATGCTTTGGGTAAGAACCCAAAAAATATTTTACCTTTGAAACTTAAAGTTCCTTTCAATCAGCTTGTGGATATCACTCTTCGATATGAAGAGGTTGGTAAAGGAAGTGTTAGTGTTATTGGGATTTCCAAGAAGAGTGAGGCAAACTACTTTCATAGCAAAGACACCAATCCCTAATCGTGGAGGATGCTACAATTGTAATTCTAAGGAACACTATGTAATTAAGTGTCCGAAACCCCTTACTTGTCGCTATTGCAAGAATCTGGGTCATCTTTTATCTTCTTGCCCCAAACTTCTAAGCAAGAGGAAAGGAGAGCTGAATGTTGTGCAAGCTCCTAGCAACTCTTCTCTTAGTCAAGGTAGCCATTCTATCCTTGATGACATTTGTTTTATGATTTTCCTTTTCGAGTTCTTTTTTATATGGGTTTCATCTCACTATTTTATATCAAAAGAACTAGTTGATTTCTTTTCTTTAAACATCTTTGGGCTTGTTGACTCTTTTGGCAATGGTGAATCTTGTTGGTGGATCCGCAACGCTCAGTCGGTTTCTTGTATTGATGTCGAAGTTATTTTATGTGATTTTTCTTTCCCAGCCGATTTTTACTTATGCTTCGGAATTGACTTTTATACGGATTAGCTTAATTATTATGGAGCCATATCCTATGTCCTGAGTGGACTATTCATCGTCGACTTTTTTAATCTGTTAAGCAGATTTCTATTTTTCTTTGTGATTTTGATTCCAATTTGATGGCATCATTTTATTCTTTAAGCCCTCATCATGAGAAAAGTGTTATTTCTCTCATTCATGTAGTTTGAGAATTTTTCGGTATTTTTGGAGTTTGCCTTAGGATCATCACCTAGGCAATATCTTGTGCGGTGTTAAGGTCTTTTCAGCTCGACCTTGCCACCGGTTTTCATTTGCTACGAGTTGCGGCAGTTAGCATTCCACTTACCGCATTCCGCACTCTTTGTGATTCTTATGAATGACTTATTATGTCATTCAGTTTTCCCATCTTGTTTCATCCATTTTATAAATCGAGTATTCTATGAATATCTCGATAATTCCATTCTTGTATTTATTGATTTTGGATGAAAATAGAAATTTAAATTTTTGTAAATCTTTTTCATAAGATTTATTTATAAGTACAAATGGATTTTGATCTTAAATGAGCAAAAAATATTTTCAAAACTTTTAAGAGATATTTTCATCATATAGAAGATCATTTTCTGGTTGTATTGCCCGTTGAGTGCTTTAAGAAATATGGTCGATGCGCTTGATCAACGTTATCGATAGGAATTTCCTAAACGCTTTGATGAGACAATTAGACACTATATATTGACTTGTAAAATGTAAATTTTTCTAGAAAGATTTTTACATTGAGATAATTGTAATTTTGAAAGTATTAGCTTTTTGGGAAAGAAGATTATTTAAAAGAACTCTTTTTCGATACTCTTATTCTTTTGATTCCCGAAGGGAACCAAGACTTTATCTTTTGTACCGATGCTTACCGTATTGGTTTGAATGTCGTTCTCTTGCAAAAGAGAACATGCTATCATTTATGTTTCTAAATCATTAAAACCTATCGAGACTAGATATGCCATTCATGATCTAGTGCTCGCGGCTATTGATTTCACTTTTAGAATTTGGCATCATCATTTTTGGATGAGAAATTTGTTCTCTACCCCGATCATAAATCTTTGGAATATTTATTTTCTCATAAGAAACTTAATGTTGGCTAGAGTTCCTTGCATCTTATGATCCTAATATTCTTTGTATACTCCTGGAAGGGAAATCATGTTGCCAATGCCCTTAGTCGTAAGCAACAAGTGGTTTTCTTTTTGATGATGTTCGAATGGAATGATCTTTTACCAAGTTTATAGGACGTTTCGATGTACCTCATTTCTTTTATGGGCTTGCGTCCGATGTTCTTTTATGGCGTTCGGTTCATTGGACGCGCCGTTTTTGTACTGCGTCGGTGTTTCGAATTATTTGAGCTTCGGTTCATTGGACGTACCGTTTTTGTACTACGTCGGTGTTTCGAATTATTTGAGCTTCGGTTCATTGGACGTACCGTTTTTGTACTACGTCAGTGTTCCGAATTATTTGAGCTTCGGTTCATTGGACGTACCGTTTTTGTACTGCGTCGGTGTTTCGAATTATTTGAGCTTTGGTTCATTCGACGTACCGTTTTTGTACTGCGTCGGTGTTCCAAATTATTTTAGGTTCGGTTCATTGGACGTACCATTTTTGTACTGCGTCGGTTCTCCGAATTATTTGAGCTTCGGTTCAATGGACGTACCTTTTTGTACTGCGTCGATGTTCCGAATTATTTGAGCTTTGGTTCATCTAGCGTACCGTCATTGTACTACGCCATTGTTCTAAATCATTCGAGTCTAGTTTCTCGGGCGTGCTGTTATTATACTACGACGTAGCACCGGCTCAATTTTCTGTTATTCATGACGTTTTCTCACGTCTTTCAACTACGGAATGCCTTAGGGAATTCGATTTTTATTGTTGAGCACGGTTTTATTGAGGAAATTGAAGTTTCACCATATTTGACTTATGAGCAACACTCAGATCCTAAGGATTGCTCTTGGGAATCCTTGGAATTCTTCGAGCGATCCCGTTCAGGCTTACTCTTTCATGCTCTTTATGCCGAACTTCCTATTTCAAGTTTCTTTTGTGTTGATATGCTTTTATGGTTGTTACTCTTTATTTTCTTCTTAAGCATTGCGAGGACGCAATTTCTTTAAGGAGGGGAGTCTGTAACAACCCGCATATTTATCGATAATATATTTAAATATTTTATTTAAATATTTCATCGTTCATCGGATTTTAGTCCAAAAACCTACTTTTAGCAAACAGTCGAATTGGGACTTGAGACCCCTTCCATTGAGTTCAAAATGCCGTTTGCAACCTTTTTTAGTATAAACATTGATACGTTTGGAGCTAGCTAAAAATTTGACCTTTTTCACTTTGGGTTTGGGTTTGGGTTCAGCCCACTAGCCAACTTAATACCCCAAACTGAACCACTTCTTCCCATTCATTCCCTCTTCCTTATCTTTTCAGTTCTGAAGAGAATAATGGGGGAAAAGAAAAAGAATTAAAATCCTAAGCCCTAGTTTCCATTTGCAAATCAAGTTCTAGCTCCAAATTCAAAGAGAAGCATTGGTAAGTATCATCTCCTTCTTCTCCAACTCATTCTTTCTTTGATTTCAGAAAATTCCTAAACCTAATTTAGGAAATGTTTCTCATTTAAGCTTAGGTTCAAGCTTCTTATGTTGAGATTGAAGTATGGTTGATCTTTCCTTGTCTTTAAGCTTCTCATTCATTGTTTTTGGGTTCAAAGGTGAGATTTTTATCTCATAGCTATGACTATAATTGTCTTTGGTTGTTTAGTATGAATTCCTAACACCTCTTCATGTGTATTTGCTTTTGATTCGGATGGGTTTGGTGAATATTCCAAATTTTAGTGTTTTGAGTTCAAATCTTTAAAAATCCTAACTTCGATCTTTGAACATGTTTTTGTTGATACATCAAAGAGCTTGTAGGGCCGAGTCGTCGTTTGGCATAAACCCCTAGCGCCCATTGCTCGTACGGTTGCATTTGAAAAGAGATTGCCTCTTCATTTTTAGCTGAAAATACTTGAAATTCCAGTTCAGCCGACTGAAATCTCCGAGTCAGTCGACTGAACCTGGAACCCGAAAGTTTCCAGGTATGATTCAGTCGACTAAAATCTCTATTCAGTCGACTGAACCTGGAAATAGAAAGTTTCCAAGCATGATTTAGTCGACTAAAATCTCTGTTCAGTCGACTGAACCTGGAAACGGGAGGTTTCCAGGCATGATTTAGTCCACTGAAATCTCTGTTCAGTCAACTGAATTTGTTGTTTCTGCCCACTTTGCCTTTTGGGATTGAATTTCCAATTTGAATCGATTTGTGATGATCCTATTTGCTGTTATCATTTATTACGACTTTGATGACTCCTTTTTTAGGGATTTTTGAGTATCCATTTCGATGGATTCTTTATCTGTTTCTTTGGATTTGATTCACTCTTCGTATGTGGATTTTAATGATTGATTGTTTCAACAATCATTTTTATGGTTTGTCACTTTAAAAATATAAAGGTTTTAATACTAAAACTCCTTCATCAAAACGATTTCAACACTATTTTATTACAAAGCTCGTTTCTTAAACCGTTTTCCAATCTACTAGTATATACAAACTTTTACCTCACTCGTATGAGAAATCTAATTAAACGGCTTAGTAAAACAAGTGGTATGAAATGCTTGCGTTTACTTCGCTGGTTAATTCTTGGATTGAATCTCTTGTGATAATATTCTAGTGGAGATCTACAATTTTGTTCGTAGATATTTAAGTTAAGCTAGTGGTTATGGGACATGAAGCTGAACTCATATAATTACTAGCTTAGTGTAATTGACACTTCTTGATGATCGATGCTGATCATTTTATGGTTTAGACTAGCAATGTGCGATGTCTCTTTGTCTACGTGGAGGACTATACCTTATTTTATTGAGCTTCGTTTCATTTCTTTGTGGGCTTGCGACCCATGCACTTTTAATGTGCTTCGATTCATTGGATGTACCGCTTGTACTACATCGATGTCTCGGCTTTTCGATTCATTGGACGTACCGTTTGCACTGCGTCGATGTTCCGAATTGTTTTGTGTTTCGATTCATTGGATGTACCGTTTGTACTACATCGATGTCTCGGCTTTTCGATTCATTGGAAGTACCGTTTATACTACATCGATGTTTCGGCTTTTCGATTCATTGGATGTACCGTTTGCACTGCGTTGATGTTCCGAATTGTTTTGTGTTTTGATTTATTGGATGTACCGTTTGTACTACATCGATGTCTCGGCTTTTCGATTCATTGGATGTACCGTTTGCACTGCGTTGATGTTCCGAATTGTTTTGTGTTTTGATTTATTGGATGTACCGTTTGTACTACATCGATGTCTCGGCTTTTCGATTCATTGGACATACCGTTTGCACTGCGTCGATGTTCCGAATTGTTTTGTTTTTCGATTCATTGGACGTACCGTTTGCACTGCGTCGATGTTCCGAATTGTTTTGTGTTTCGATTCATTGGATGTACCATTTGTACTACATCTATGCCTCGGCTTTTAGATTCATTGTACGTATCGTTTGCACTGCGTCGATGTTCCGAATTTTTTGTGTTTCGATTCATTGTATGTACCGTTTGTACTGCATCGATGCCTCGGCTTTTCGATTCATTGGACGTACCGTTTGCACTGCGTCGATGTTCCGAATTGTTTTGTTTTTCGATTCATTGGACGTACCGTTTGCACTGCGTCGATGTTTCGAATTGTTTTATGCTCCGATTCATTGGATGTACCGTTTGTACTACATCGATGTCTCGGCTTTTCGATTCATTGGACGTACCATTTGCACTGCGTTGATGTTCCGAATTGTTTTGTGTTTCGTTTCATTGGATGTATCATTTGTACTACATCGATGTCTCGGCTTTTCGATTCATTGGATCTACCGTTTGTACTACATCGATGCCTCGGCTTTTCGATTCATTGGACGTACCATTTGCACTACATCGATGTTCCGAATTGTTTTGTGTTTCGATTCATTGGATGTACCGTTTGTACTACACCGATGTCTCGGCTTTTCGATTCATTGGACGTACCGTTTGCACTGCGTCGATGTACCGAATTGTTTGTGATACACATGTTGGGAGATTTCAGGCTCCGGCTCGGGATTGGCCATCCTTTTATTGTGATTTCTGGATTTCTAATTATTGATTTCTGGAATTTATGTTTCACCAACTTTTACAATTGGCATTGGTATGTATGTCATTTTTTGTGGCTTGGTGAATTAAATAAAGAGTATGACATTCCTTTTTATCTTTGAGAAGATTCTTGCGATATTGATTAATCTCTTGTTGATTTTCAATTACATACTTATCACAGTATGGCATTATGGTTATTATACGTTTTTGTCATATCTCTTATTCTATATCATTTCATTTGATATTTATAGCTAGACTGACCCGTTTATTATTTTCTTCTTAAATAATACTCAGGTCAGATTGAGATTTTACAGCTGCTTCTGCTTGACTCCTTATCGGACCATCATCTGATCTTTTGGCTAACTACTTTAGTTTAGTAGTTTTTGTTGTATACATTTAAGATATTGACTCCTTGATGTACACATATTCGTTTGTCTTGCACTTATATCTATTCTTTTGTGATATTGTGGATCTTGTTAGACAACTACTCTGATATACACTTTTATGTGTAATATTCACATCTATTTCCGCCTTTGTGATATGAATTGCCCGTGGCTGATTTATGTTATGTCTATTTCTATATTTGTTTCCGAAGATTATACATAGCCACTGTGTAGTAGCTTTGAGTTTGTATCGGCATGACGGATTTCCTCTTGAAATGAAACGCATCTTAAACTATCTGACATATCGGTGCTCGCACAAAGCAATTACACGGATGGTCGCTCCTCAACAGCCTTATTCTCCGCGCTAGTTGACGGCATTACTCCTGTAACGACACGTGAATTCTAATAATTAAGTTGGTTATTTTAAATTAAAATTTAGCAATTAAATTTAGATGAAAAAAAGGAAAAAAAGGCTTTGTAAGTTAATATTAAAATGAACGTTGAAATAAAATATATTGAATAGTAGTTAAATGAAAATGTATGTGAAAAGGTTTATGCAAGTTGATAAGTAACGATATTTATGCAATACCTATTAATTGGGAAAAATTTGTAAAGTAATATTTGAGTGAAATTGTAAATTTGAAGTTATGTAATAATGGACATAGTGAAGATGACAATTAAATTAAATGTTATCTAATTTTGAAGGTAATCAATAATATATGAACAAAATGGTAAGTAACTAGAATTAAATTCTATATTAATTGAAACTGAATGTAGGTTTAATGTAATATAGTTAAGGCTAACTAAATAAGCGAATTCCAAATTATGAAAACTAATTACAATAAATGTTAGAAACGTAATTTTAAATGGTCATTGTTGAAATTATACGTTACCTCAATGATTATTAAAAGGGTAACAGAGGTGAATGAAAATTTAATAGAAATAATGCAAATTTAAGGTGAATTATTTACGAACTTGCATAAAATTCCAATTATAGAAAATAATCTAAATATATGTTTGGCTATAAATTGTATACAAGAAAATAAATGAATTAAGAATATAAATAGTAATTAGTGTACATATTTGGCAAATATGACTAAATAGTATGGAATGAAGCATGCATTAATGAAATAACTACGAACCAATGAATGTATTTAAGTTGTAAAAGTCATAATTGATTGCATTAAATAAATTGGGAATTAAATTCAAAGGTTATGTTGATTGAGAAATAGTACGTAATAAATTGCAATGTGATTGAATCAAGGCTAGGTAAGTAATTTTAATAAATTGTAGTTGATATTTAAGTATGAATGTGAGTAAATTTGACATTTAGTGATAATTGTTAAAATTTACCTGCTCATCTAATTTGCTTAATTAGAGCTAAGTCAATGACAACATTTGTGTTAATAATAGCTTGTAAATGGAAGTAAATGTTAAATGGTAACAATTATTTAGGTTAACCATTTATTTAGTGTATTAAAGTATAACTTGTAACCGATTGCAATAAATATAAATAAATTATGACGTTAATGTTAATATAAAGTAATATTTGAAAATAATGTCAATTTCATTTATAATATGACAATTGGCTAATTTAAAGAATTGAAAGCTAGATTTATTTATTTAATTGAAAAGAAAAAAACTTTCAATAATTGAATTTATTGTGAATAATTGAAATATAACTGTCAAATTTTACGTTAAAGGAAATGTAGAGGAAATCTAAGATAAAATAGGGATATTAATGCAATATGATATAAACCATGATAATTGTACCGTAAATTGAAATTTTGAATAGCTAAATTTGTGCATACCCAATTTATTGAAACAGATGGTAAAGATTAATTGATTGAAATCGGCAAATTTGAAAATAAATTCAATTGATGAAATAATACGCAGTAAAATGTAGTTTGACATAATCAATGTTAGGTAAGAAATTTTATTTTTGTCAATTGGTAATAGGGTATGAATGGGAGTAGATTTGGCTTATTGTGATAACTATTAATTGTTTACCTATGTATATAATTTAGTGAATTAGATCTAAATCCATTGAAATAAACGTAATTAATCACTACGTTGATATAAATTTAGTTGATTACTGGAAAATATTAGGGAATTGGATTTACAGTAATGTAAAATGTACCCATAAGATAATGATTGACTGAATTTAAGAGAATGGAAAGTAAGATTTTTAATTTAGTTGAAGTGTAGAAAAATTCAATAATTGGGTTTATGGCAAATAAATGAAATTTAACACTTAATTATTACGTTAATAGAAAGTTAGATGGAATATAAGAATATTATGGTAATAGTTTGCAAATTCAATGAATTTTTTTATCCGTTTAAGAATAGTGAATTCAATAATAGATATGAAACAAAATAATTATATAATAAGAAGAATGTATTGAAAATAAATAGAAAGCTAATTTCATTGAAAATTTTGAAAGATCAATGTATAATCTATAAACAATTGAAATAGAAGTTAAAGCTTTGAAAGTGTGGAAATTGCAACATCTAATCCATATGAGGAATCTTTAAATTAAAAGGAAAGAGAAGTTATTTGAAATTTATGGCATTTAATATAAGAAACGTACATTTTTGGGTTAAATAGAAAGAGCATTTTTAATGAAAATAACAGAACAGTTTGAGAAAAATAAAATAAACGTTTCATTTTAACGATAAGTAAAATTTTATAAAAAAGGAAAATTTTGAATTTTGAAACAACATTTTACATTTATTTTGTAACAATCAGAGGCAGTATAGAAGTGATTTTAATGCTAACCTTATATTTTAAAGTAAATTAAATATTTTGAATGGTGATTGCGCGCTGAGAAAAACACCGTTTTTAAATTTGAATTTCCAGTCTCGGTTCATTTTTTATTGTGTGCAGCGGTGGTCCCCAGTGGCATTAATTGGAGTGCTACATTTAATGTGTGTTAATAAAATTTAATTGGATGTTAATAAGGTGTATATTTAGGGTTAATAGAAATTAATTTAGCGGGGTAGACGTTTTGAAATTGGATCTCAAAGTTTTAGTACAACTGGTCCATTTGTTACTTTATATTTATTATTCGTTACCACCTCTTTGTTCCAATGTATAAATTTTCATTTATGCTACCTGAAGCATTCATTTCATTGGTTCCATCCTCCTTTAGCCTCATTTCAATTTTTCAATCTCACTGAACTTCATTATGCAAACATGACCCTATTTCATTTTCTCCCTCACCTGCTTGCAACACTTTTTCCTAATCCTTCTTGAAGCTTTGAGTTGCTTGAAAGCCTCTCCACCTCACCCAAGCCTTGCCATCACCTTGTAGCAGGTACCCTAGTCTCTTCATCCCTAAACGTGAAATTTAGTATTTATTTTGTTTATTTTAATATCACTATATATATACACTTTATTATGGCAATAGTCATCTTATAACTTGAATAACTTTCGCATACAATGCCCGATTTATGCGCGATTTTTTTTGTTAGGATCGTATTGAGATTTATGACATTTTGATGCTAGGTTGGACAGATTCTGAGGCTGTTGAATTTTTGGTTTAAATTGGATTTTAATTCAATTTAACTTCAAAAGGTGAGTGTTTTAACTCACTCACAACTTCTAAAAATTCTTATGTTTGTTAAATTTATTTATGATATGAGTAGAAATTCATTTATGATTGTTTGGCATATTTTATTCATCATCTCAGTTAGATTGCATTTATTTAAATTAAATTGTTATTCAATTTTATTATTGCATATAAATTGACATTTAATTTTTTTTTTGCATATAAACTTCCAATTAAACAGTTATTAATTTATTATTGAATATAAAACTATTCGTTGATACCTGTTATATTTTATATGCTATATATTGATGTTTTGTTCAAATTGGATGATGATTGATGTTTGGTGAATGGATGATGTGTTCTATATTTTATAATCTGCAAGTTATCATGCGTTTCATTTCATCCGGGATTGCGGTTTGAAATGATATACAACCACATTTTTTATTTTTAAATTTCAGATTGAAATGATAAATATCTGTATCACTTGAACATAGGATAGAAAATTCTATACATACACCGTCGGTCTATATATAATTATTTTGAAACTGATTTCTATGGTTTGGATAGGATACGGTTTAATAAATATTAAATTTTGATATTATATAAACATTATTTTATATATACATATATAGTTAAAGTTTGAAGTTAATCTATTTATAAATCTGTTAAATAAAAATAAATAAGATGAATAATGGAGTTTGATAATTTATATTATATGATTAAGTACTGGTTTAAAGATATTGTATATATAGAATTTTAAATGGTTCAAATCAATTAAGATTGGAAAATAAATTGGAAATTTATTTGGAATTGAGCTTATTTAAAAAATTAACTCCACAAGTTGGTGTAAATTTATCAAACTTTGAAATTTTAAACGCATGATATTTATAACTGGATTTTTATTCAAAATAAATTAAATGAATATTTCTAGTATAAATAAATTGAAGGAAATATTTAATTGATAGAAATTTGAGTTTTATTCTATGGATTTATTTTGTGAATATTTCAAAACTAAATAATAGGACAATAAATTATTGAATAGAATGTCCAACTTTAGTTTTGAAATTGTTAAATACCCAAAGTTGAATATATTGAAATCGAAGTGTTTTATTGAAACGAAAAGTGAATCTAAATTTATGGGTTTAGACCTAAAATTTTAAATGAATAAAAATTGTGAAGTCATGGAAATTATTTTTAAAGTAATTTTAAATCGAAACTATTTCATTCTATATATTGTTGAATATCCAAACCATTCAAGTTTTAGAAGTTATGGTTTTAAAGCTATGAATTTCGAAGTATTATGTTTTGAAAGTTATAATTCAAATGTTGGTTTCCAGATATTCTAAATTTTAAAGCAGTATGACTTTGGAAAAGAAATATATTTGAAATAAAAATGATATTATTGATTTGGGTTTTATAAAAATAATATCAAAATGAGTTGTTTTGGAAATGGAAATGATATCGTATTTATGGGTTTGAAATGGATAATTATATTCTGTTTTAAAGTATAAACTATTTTTAAAGACCGCGGTGTTATAATAATGATTGGTTATTGAAGAGACCGGGATCGAAAGTTGTCATACTCTCTGCCAACTCCGAAAACCACTTTAATAACCGTGTACTCGGGGGAGAGTCCAGAATGAAGTAGGATGGTGGCGGCGTTTCCGTTGAGGTAAATACGTGGACCCGACTCCCTTGAGTTGGCAAAAGGTGGCTAAAACAGGAGCGATTCTCGGGCCAAGGGGGTTAGCGCCCTTTATCGAACACTCTTCTTCGATACTATACTTTGACTTTGGATTGATTCGATGGCCATCCTTATTTTTCGAGGTGGGCGGTAGCTGCGGCTATGCGTTTCCACCAGTCCGGATAGCATTTGGTATATCTACCCTGGCATGGCCTTGTTGTGCCGTGTCACCTACCATAGCGAGCCTTATACGATTTTGGTTTTGTACCATACCTATGGAGTTCACTCCGACAACGTCCAGTACGGGGGAGATTACGGTACTGTATAGACTATGGGAATATATTTTGTGTTAAGGGCTATATGGGTAACCCCTTAACGCTATTTAAAAGTTTATTTTACAAATAGACACTATTATAATAGCGAAATATACTACATGGTAAATAGTTTAACGGATCCTTAAGAGATGTGAATCTCGAGCATCTTTTGAGTTACTACACTCATATTTATTCCTGTTGATTAAACTCACATAAGATCTTTTAGTTCTGACTCTAGTGTTTTGTCTTTTCAAATTCGCTCGGGTCAGTACGAGCGTTTCAGGACCGAAGACTTTAGCTCTGGAGGACGAAGGCGTAGATTTCTACTATTATTATTTATTATATTCCACTACACTCATATTGTTCCGCTGCATTGTTATTATTGGCATGTGTACTCTGATATATATTGTATAAGTATAATTAAATATTTTGTAAACAGCTTCATGAACTATGTATTTGATTATCATATTTTATCCTTCCGCTATGAGATTCTGTTTTCTTTTATTTCTTCTCGTTTTTCTTATTTACCCCATAACAATCCGCCCTTTTGTATGGTTTGAATTGGCGCGTGTGTCGATTTAAAGCGTGCGAAAAGGCGGGATGTTAAATCTGGTATCAAAGCTTTGGTTTAGTGATAAACCTTAGCTTTGGGGGGGTCTGACTCTTTACTAATAGGGTAGTAATACCCTGTGGGAGTCGCTGAGTGTATATATGAGAGAGCGCATTTGTTAGTGTTATAAAAAGGTTTTAATATTGTGTTAATTTGTTCCGTTCCGTATTTATAAATCTGGTTGATGCATGGTCGCTATGACATCAATAGGGATTTCTAAACACTTAATAGGACAGACCGACACAATATTCGTTTTTAATATAGGTGAATGAAATAATTTTTCCTATTATATTTTCTATATATATAAAGTAAATTTTTATAAATATTATATTTGGTTGCAATATATTGGTTGTTAGGAATAAAATTTATAAATAATAGGTAAAATAAGAATTGAAAATAAAATCAATGAAAATTTGGAAACTTTAGAACTTAAGTCCGGATTTTGAAAAATTGCATTCAAAGGATTTTGAAATATAATAATAGTATTTAGAAATATTTTCCGATATAAATATTTCAACATAATTTGAAAGTATGGTTCTAAAGAAATTCTGGAAAGAAATAAGTTGTACTCCCCTCTCTGTCGTTGAAAAATAATTTCGGTGATGATTGCACGCATCATCGACTTTCATTTTTGAGTTTCGAAGTGGGAAGGCCACTGTAGTAGTTTTACTACAGATTTATTTTGATAAACAAAAGAGAATTTTTAATTTGTTTTAAATATACTCGGGTATAGATAAGTTGTAAGTATATTTTATCAATTATTTTAAAATAATTTGAAATTAAACCCAGTATTTAAATTCTTAAGTTTCCATTTATTAATAGTTTAATTAATGTAGTGAAATAGAATTTAACTAATAATTGAAACCCTAAAAAAAAATCAAACAACAAATGTATGAAATGAAATAAATAATAAATAAATTTGAATTGTTGTGTAGTTTATGGTTGTTGGGGTAAGGATACTTTAAATTGGTTGGATGAGTGAATAACCTATTTAGTTTCATCTAAGACTGTTGAGTAAATGGTGCACTTGATAGTTTATTTTTCATTCCATACATTTTAAAGTGTGACCCGAACAACTATGTGTTTGTTTGCTTGAATGGTTGATTTGTATTTTTGTGTGTGTTGTTTGTTGGAATTGATTGTTGTTGTGGTTGAAACAATGTTAATATTTCATTTATATAATTGTCAACCCTTTTAGATTTTATAAGTGAAATGTAGGTTATGGAAGCAATTGCTATTGCTTTTGGTTCCATAAAATAAGCGTAATTTGCCCGACAAATAGGTACGTTCTCGGATTAAAGTTTTATAGCGCTATTTTATATATTTTCCCGTGTTGGGATATAATATTTTAGATATTATATGTGTATATTGTTATATTTGATATTATTTTTTCTTACGAGCCTCTCCGTACAAAGGAGACTCTGCCGAAATTTTTCGAAAATTTCAGACTTAGAAATTATTTTGAATATGTTTTCAAAGTTTATTAATTTGAGTATAAAAGGTTTAATGGTTATATATTGTATATTTTATTTAAAATAATTAATTTTGTAAATTTAATTGTTTATAAATTTAATATTTTAAATAAAATATATTGATTTCTTAATTCTTCTTTTCCCTTCTTTTCCTTTTCGGGGACGAAAAGTTTTGAGTGGGGGAGAGTGTAACGACCCGTGAATTTTAATAATTAAGTTGGTTATTTTAAATTAAAATTTAGTAATTAAATTTAGATGAAAAAAAAGAAAAAAAAGCTTTGTAAGTTAATATTAAAATGAATGCTAAAATAAAATATATTGAATAGTAGTTGAACGAAAATGTATATGAAAAGGTTTATGCAAGTTGATAAGTAACGATATTTGTGCAATACCTATTAATTGGGAAAATTTTGTAAAGTTATATTTGAGTGAAATTGTAAATTTGAAGTTAAGTAATAATGGACATAGTGAAGATGGCAATCAAATCAAATTTTATCAAATTTTGAAGGTAATCAATAATTTATGAACTAAATGGTAATGAATTAGAATTAAATTCTATATTAATTGAAACTGAATTTGGATTTAATGTAATAACGTTAAGGCTAACTAAATTAGCGAATTCCAAATTATGAAAACCAATTGCAATAAATGTTAGAAACGTAATTTTAAATAGTCATTGTTGAAATTATACGCTACCTCAATGATTATTAAAAGGGTAACGGAGGTGAATGAAAATTTAATAGAAACAATGCAAATTTAAGGTTAATGATTTATGAACTTGCATAAAATTCCAATTATAGAAAATAATCTAAATGCATGTTTGGCTATAAATTGTATACAAGAAAATAAATGGATTAAGAATATAAATAGTAATTTGTGTACATACTTGGCAAATATAACTAAATAGTATGGAATGAAGCATGCATTAATGATATAACTATGAACCAATGAATGTATTTAAGTTGTAAAAGTCATAATTGATTGCATTAAATAAATTGGGAATTAAATTCAAAGGTTATGTTGATTGAGAAATAGTACGTAATAAATTGTAATGTGATTGAATCAAGGCTAGGTAGGTAATTTTAATAAATTGTAGTCGATATTTAAGTATGAATGTGAGTAAATTTGGCATTTGGTGATGATTGTTAAAATTTAACCATTCATCTAATTTGCTTAATTAAAGCTAAGTCAATGACAACATTTGTGTTAATAATAGCTTGTAAATGGAAGTAAATGTTAAATGGTAACAATTATTTAGGTTAACCATTTATTTAGTGTTTTAAAGTATAACGGGTAACCGATTGCAATAAATATAAATAAATTATGACGTTAATGTTAATATAAAGTAATATTTGAAAATAATGTCAATTTCATTTATAATATGACAATTGGCTAATTTAAAGAATTGAAAGCTAGATTTATTTATTTCATTGAAAAGAAAAAAAAACTTCCAATAATTGAATTTATTGTGAATAAATGTAATATAACAGTCAAATTTTACGTTAAAGGAAATGTAGGGAAAATCTAAGATAAAATAGAGATATTAATGCAATATGATACAAACCATGATAATTGTACCGTAAATTGAAATTTTGAAACAGATGGTAAAGTTTAATTGATTGAATTCAGCAAATTTGAAAATAAATTCAATTGATGAAATAATACGCAGTGAAATGTAATTTGACATAATCAATGTCAGGTAAGAAATTTTGTTTTTGTCAATTGATAATAGGGTATGAATGAGAGTAGATTTGGCTTATTGTGATAACTATTAATTGTTTACCTATGTATATAATTTAGTGAATTGGATCTAAATCCATTGAAATAAACGTAATTAATCACTACGTTGATATAAATTAAGTTGATTACTGGAAAATATTAGGGAATTTGATTTACAGTAATGTAAAATGTACCCATAAGATAATGATTGACTGAATTTAAGGGAATGGAAAGTAAGATTTTTAATTTAATTGAAGTGTAGAAAGATCCAATAATTGGATTTATGGCAAATAAATGAAATTTAACACTTAATTATTACGTTAATAGAAAGTTAGATGGAATGTAAGAATATTATGGTAATAGTTTGTAAACTCAATGAAAATTTTTATCCGTTTAAGAATAGTGAATTGAATAATAGATATGAAACAAAATAATTATACAATAAGAAGAATGTATTGAAAATAAATAAAAGCTAATTTCATTGAAAATTTTGGAAAATTAATGTATAATCTATAAACAATTGAAATAGAAGTTAAAGCTTTGAAAGTGTGGAATTTGCAACATCTATTCCATATGAGGAATCTTTAAATTAAAAGGAAAGAGAAGTTAATTGAAATTTATGGCATTTAATATAAGAAATATACATTTTTAGGTTAAATAGAAAGAGCATTTTTAATGAAAGTAAAAGAACAGTTTGAGAAAAATAAAATGAACGTTTCATTTTAAAGATAAGTAAAATTTTATAAAAAAGGAAAAATTTGAATTTTGAAACAACATTTTACATTCGTTTTATAACAATCAGAGGCAGTATAGAAGTGATTTTAATGCTAACCTTATATTTTAAAGTAAAAGAAATATTTTGAGTCGTGATTGCGCGTTGAGAAAAACACCATTTTTAATTTTGAATTTCCAGTCTGGGTTCATCTTTTATTGTATGCAGCGGTGGTCCCCAGTGGCATTAATTAGAGTTTTACATTTAATGTGTGTTAATAAAATTTAATTGGGTGTTAAGAAGGTGTATATTTAGGGTTAATAGATATTAATTTAGCGTAGTAGACGTTTTGAAATTGGATCTCAAAGTTTTAGTACAACTAATCCATTTGTTACTTTATATTTATTATTCGTTACCACCTCTTTGTTGCAATGTATAAATTTTCATTTTTGCTACCTGAAGCATTCATTTCATTGGTTCCATCCTCCTTTAGCCTCATTTCAATTTTCCAATCTCACTGAACTTCATTATGAAAACATGACCCTATTTCATTTTCTCCCTCACCTGCTTGTAACACTTTTTCCTAATCCTTCTTGAAGCTTTGAGTTGCGTGAAAGCCTCTCCACCTCACCCAATCCTTGTCACCACCTTGTAGCAGGTACCCTAGTCTCCTCATCCCAAAACGTGAAATTTAGAATTTATTTTGTTTATTTTTATATCACTATGTATGCACACTTTATTATGGAAATAGTCATCTTATAATTTGAATAACTTTCGCATACAATGTCTGATTTACGGGCGATTTTTTTGGTTAGGATCGTATTGAGATTTATGATATTTTGACGCTGGGTTGGACAGATTCTGAGGCTGTTGAATTTTTGAGTTTAAATTGGATTTTAATTCAATTTAAATTCAAAAGGTGAGTGTTTTAACCCACTCACAACTTCTAAAAATTCTTATGTTTGTTAAATTGATTTATGATATGAGTAGAAATTCATTTATGACTGTTTGGCATATTTTATTCATCATCTCAGTTGGATTGCATTTATTTAAATTAAATTGTTATTTAATTTTATTATTGCATATAAATTGACAGTTAAATTTATTTATTTTTGCATATAAACTTCCAATTAAACCGTTATTAATTTATTATTGAATATAAAACTGTTCGTTGGTACCTATTATATTTTATATGCTATATATTGATGTTTTGTTCAAATTGGATGATGATTGTAATAAATGGTTGATGATTGATGTTTGGTGAATGGATGATGTGTTCTATATTTTATAATCTGCAAGTTATCATGCATTTAATTTCATTCGGGATTGCGGTTTGAAATGATATACAACCGCATTTTTTGTTTTTAAATTGCGGATTGAAATGATAAATATTAGTATCACTTGACCATAGGATAGAGAATTCTATACAAACACCATTGGTCTATATATAATTATTTTGAAAATGATTTCTATGGTTTGGATAGGATACGGTTTAATAAATATTAAATTTTGATATTATATAAATATTATTTTATATATACATATATAGTTAAAATTTGAAGTTAAGCTAGGTATAAATCTGTAAAATAAAAGTAAATAAGATGAATAATGGAGTTTGATAATTATATTATATGATTAAGTACAGGTTTAAAGATATTGTATATATATATATATAGAATTTTAAATGGTTCAAATCAATTAAGATTGGAAAATAAATTGGAAATTTACTTGGAATTGAGCTTATTTAAAAATTTAACTCCACAAGTTGGTGTAAATTTATTAAACTTGGAAATTTTAAAGGCATGATATTTATAACTGGATTTTTATTCAAAATAAATTAAATGAATATTTCTAGTATAAATAAATTGAAGGAAATATTTAATTGATAGAAATTTGAGTTTTATTCTATGGATTTATTTTGTGAATATTTCAAAACTAAATAATAGGAGAATAAATTGTTGAATAGAACGTCCAACCTTAGTTTTGAAATTGTTAAATACTCAAAGTTGAATATATTGAAATCGAACTGTTTTATTGAAACTAAAAGCGAATCTAAATTTATGGGTTTAGACCTAAACTTTTAAATGAATAAAAATTGTGAAGTCACGGAAATTATTTTTAAAGTAATTTTAAATCGAAACTATTTTATTCTATATACTGTTGAATATCCAAACCATTCAAGTTTCTGAAGTTATGGTTTTAAAGCTATGAATTTCGAAGTATTATGTTTTGAAAGTTATAATTAAAATGTTGGTTTCCAGATATTCTAAATTTTAAAGCAGTATGATTTTGGAAAAGAAATATATTTGAAATAAAAATGATATTATTGATTTGGGTTTTATAAAAATAATATCAAAATGAGTTGTTTTGGAAATGGAAATGATATCGTATTTATGGGTTTGAAATGGATAATTATATTCTGGTTTTAAAGTATAAACTATTTTTAAAGACCGTAGTGTTATAATAACGATTGTTTATTGAAGAGACCGGGATCGGAAGTTGTCATACTCTTTGTCAACTCCGAAAACCACTTTAATAAACGTGTACGCGGTGGAGATTCCATAATGAAGTAGGACGGTTGCGGCGTTTCCTTTGAGGTAAATACGTGGACCCAACTCCCGTGAGTTGGCATAAGGTGGCTAAAATAGGAGTGATTCTCGGGCCAAAGGGGTTAGCGCCCTTTATCGGACACTCCTCTTCGATATTATACTCTGACTTTGGATTGATTCGATGGCCATCCTTATTTTTCTTTATTTTGGGGGAGTTTTTCCAGGTGGGCGGTAGCTGCGGCTATGCGTTTCCACCAGTCCGGATAGCAGTTGGTATATCTACCCTGGCATTGCCTAGTTGTGTCATGTCACCTACCATAGCGAGCCTTATACGATTTTGGCTTTGTACCATACCTATGGAGTGCCCTCTGACGCATCCCAGTACGGGAGAGATTACGGTACTGTATAGATTATGGGAATATATTTTGTGTTAAGGGCTATATGGGTAACCCCTTAATGCTATTTAAAAGTAAGTTTATTTTACAAATAGACACTATTATAATAGCGAAATATACTACATAGTAAATAGTTTAACGGTTCCTTAAGAGATGTGAATCTCGAGCATCTTTTGAGTTACTGCACTCATATTTATTCCTGTTGATTTAACTCACATAAGATCTTTTAGTTCTGACTCGAGTGTTTTGTCTTTTCAAATTCGCTCAGGTCAGTCCGAGCGTTTCAGAACCGCAGGCTTTAGCTCTGCAGGACGAAGACGAAGATTTCTATTATTATTATTTATTATATTCCGCTACACTCATATTGTTCCGTTGCATTGTTATTATTGGTATGTGTACTCTGATATATATTGTATTAGCATAATTAAATATTTTGTAAACAGCTTCTTGAACTGTATATTTGATTATTATATTTTATCCTTCCGCTGTGAGATTCTGTTTTCTTTTATTTCTTCTCGTTTTTCTTATTTACCCCATAACAATCCGCCCTTTTGTATGGTTTGAATTGGCACGTGTGTCATTCTAAAGCGTGCGAAAAGGCGGGATGTTACAACTCCATAGTGTCCTTGGCTTGCGATGGTGTAGTGGTGGGGCGTCACACAAAATATCTTTTATGCCACTTTAAGGCTTCAGCATTTCCACCAAACCGTTCCAGTAAGATATCATCGCTGAGTTCACACCTTCCACATGATTTTAACTGTATCTCTAAGAGTAGCAACGCGTGATCAAGGGGGAGAGAAACTGTAGATAATTGTAGCTCCTATTTAAGCAAAAAGAAAAAAAAAGTCAGAATCAAGATGAAAAAACTCTTTATTATTATAATAACAGATTACAACTGAAACAGCAACGATGTTGAAAGATACAATAAACTATTGGTTTATATCTAAAGCTGAAAAACTATTTTTCTAACTTTATCTAATGAGTGAGAAGAAAGGGTAACTGTTGAATCGGAAGAAATATTGATGACTCCTTCTGGAGTAATGATTGGTGGGCATTCGTTATAGTACCACTTCCCAACTAGAGGACTATCGCGACCGCGAATTAATTTTGTATGAAATGTTCTAATCTCTTTAAGAAGTTTTCTTTCTCATCACCAAAGAAGTCAAAGCGGAGACGAGGATATTCTGAGTAGAGTTTTTGTAAATCTCTAAGGAAACAATATCTTGCTAATTTCGAAGACTTTAAAATTGATACCTTTTCAAGATAAAATCTTCTCAGTTTAACATATTGGCTTAAATGATCTCTAGAAACAAGTCGACCTAATGAACAGTCACTCTGTGATAATATAATAAAACGAAGCTAAGAATAAAAGGCAAAACTAAAGCAAATATTTATAAATCAACACATTGTTACATGTTTACAATTTCTCATCAGGTTCATGCAAAACAAACTTAGAAAATAACTCGAAGACAATATCCTTTCAGTACTTAAGCTTATCAAGGGGGAGATCTTGCGGAATCGATCTGACCCGTGGTAAGTTCTAACAAGCTCCAGGGTGGGAGTCAGATTCGAATTCATCCAAGTATCTCTTATGAAAACGTCTAAATAGACCCCACTAAATTTTCCTAAGTACGAAAAATCAATAATTGAATGTCTACAATAAACCTTATATAAAAATTTGATCAGAATGTCTCTTTCTTCAATCAGTATCCAAAATAGGGTAATTAACTCCAAGTTTTCTTTTAGGAGAGCATCGTAGCGAAGGCATGCTCTCTTTTGTAAGGGGACAGCCTTTTGATGGTTAATGACGCCAACACCGATGCACTTCTATCAAGTCTATGATATTTATCTGCTAGTGCATTGTGCTCTTTTATTTTCTTGTCTAACTCCTTATATAACCTGTTTATTTCCACTTGTTTTCTCTCAAGTTTGATTTTATACGGGAGGACGAATTTCTTCCTTATCTAAAATAAATGATTTGCACTATTATTATTTTCAAAGTGAAAGATATTTAAACAAGGAATCCCATACCTGTGATATCGGGTGAGAAGAATGGAAAACCTACTCTTTTCCTTATAGCTTTTCAACATTAACGCGAGCAGGCTCATCCTCTTAAGGAGCAGAAGGCCCGACAGACTAAATTTCAAAAGTAGGGGCGTCGAAAGAAAGAACATTGGAGGCATTAATTTCCCCCTCTACTGCGGCTTTAACCCCCTGCTTAATTTGATTAATTTTCCCATTATTCTATCGACAAGAGTAGAGTAGAGTGAGGGAAAGCTTAGGTTAGGGAACTTCTTGAAATTATTAGCATAGGCGAGCATCAAAGCCTCTTCGAAGGAATTCAACATAATCTCCTTGAGAGTAGTATTAAGAAATCGAGATACTCGCTGCTTGGCATCAGAGATGGTATTGATAGCAAGTCTCAGTGAAGCCCTATTTTTCTTTAACTTCTCCTTCAAGGAAGAATTCTCTGCTGCTATACGAGCCTTCTCCTTATCGGAATCTTTTAAAGTTAGATGCATATCGAAGTTCTCATCGACGAGGAGTTGGCGAGCCCTCTTTCCTTTAAGATAGAAGATTCTGACTAGGCAAGAGAAGCCCTTAACCGCTCCAGTTCAGAAGCTGATTCATCTTTTGCTGCAGAAAAAGAAGACAATTGTTTCTTTAGGGAAGAAACTTCCTCTTGAAATTTGGAGGATTCAGCAGAAGATTCAGATGCATGCTCGTTCAAAACCAACCAGCTCTTGAAAATCTAAAAGACAGAAGAGCGGCGCAAGTCATACAAATTGGAAGAAGAACAACAAAGATAAGGTTAATTAAAATGAAACTCACCCAAAATTGTTGATTTATCAGAAAGTGGTAATTCCCCACCAAATCGTAAACAGTGGAAGGCGGGTGGATGGAGGTGAAAGACTCCGAGTTTAAGATAGACTGGGCTATCTTTTCAAAATTGACATAAGGAGAAGAAGATGTTGGCTTGGAAGGAATGAGCTTTAAAGTGGTGGCATCTTCGAAGCCAGTTGCATTTGTGCGAGAGTAGTCGGAGAGTCGGAAACGGAAATGCGAGAAAGGGGATCAATGGCGGAAGGAGTCTACTCTGGTTTTTCTTTAGTAGCTTCTACAACCGGGCTCTCCGAAGCTATATCAAAGGATGAACGATCTTCCTCCTCTATATCATTAATTTTAGCAACCTTCTAAGGCGGTTCTACTTCAGTCGGTGGCATTAACTTCCTTTTAATGGCCTTCTTGGTTTTAGCGAAGGACTGGATAATAAAAAGCGGACCAGAAGTGTAGGAAAGGAAGCATCACCAGTAACAAGAACTGTAACCTGAGAAGCAGCTGTAAAGGGCTCAAACAGATTAAAAACCGGCAATTTAATTCAGAAAGCAACAAGTATAGAAAACAAATATTGAGCCTGTAATTTACCAGAGTGGTGTTAGCATATAAGTGACATAGGAGAAAAATGTTCAGAATCTCCGAAGGAGAGCAAGCATTTTCCCTTTGACGTATGCTGGATCAAAGGGGCTATCTCCAAAATCCTTTGGCCAAGGGAAAGAAGAGAATGCTTCCTCAAGTTGGAGGGGATCAGCAGCCTCATCGGTTTCCAGTCTTATTGGAGGCTGCAATAAGCGACTCCATCGTTCTTTTGTCTGCTTTATTGTGTTCTTTGGCAAAGGAACCTGACACGAGACAAAGATCAGACAAGAGAAGTAGTAAGATAGAAAGAAGACAACAAAAATCTGATACAAGGAGTAGAAAAGACCTCAGTAATATTAGAGAGAAATTTAACAAAGAAAAACCGATTTTTCCAGTCTTTAAACTTGTTAACCCCATCCAATATCAGTTTCTTTGAGGGGTTGGCTCTGAAGATCTGATGATTGAGAGTGCTGAGTTTGACTAGTAGGTTCAAGTAGTTTAGAACTTCAGCGTTTAAGCAAGGGAGTTCAGTCTAGTTCAATTAGTTCCAAAGATAAGACATAGGTGTAGACATTTGGGGACAACTGGATTGGAGCAATCCCGATATGAGAAAGAAATCTACACAGGAATTCAGGAAAAGGCAGAAATCCTCTCTGCCATATGTGAACGGCAGTGATAGCAAAGAACCCTTTGGGAGGGTTATTGATGATATCTGTTTCCCTAGGTGGAATAGTTTCCAAACCAGTAATTCCGAAGTCTTTAAGGATGGCATCAACCCCGTTCTGTGAAGATACCAAGGAATGCTTTGAAATGATATCGAGTTTCTTTGGAGAGCTCATGATTCTGCCAGGTGAAAACATTTCAGTTAAAATTTTCAAGTTTATTATGACGTAGTATTCTTTCAAGAGTTAATAAAAAACCTACTTAAATAACTTAAACAAAAACCTAACATGAAACTTTAAATTTTTGAAAAAATGTTTAAATTAAAAGTCAAAGGTATTGGGCTTTCGACAGAGTCGAAAGGAAAGAGACATCAACACTTAGCAAATACCTCTCGACAGTGTCAAAAGCCTAAATAAGAGTATTCCTTCAGCTCTCGACAAGGTCGAACAGAAAAGTCAAAATGTTTGTTCAATTGGTATTTTTCAACAATGTTGAAAGCTCCACATGAGTCAAGTTGTTAAAAGGGAAGTAGTTAAAGTTAATAATAAAAACTTGAACAAAAATATACATTACAAACATTTCATAAACAAGATAACAAGACCCTTCGACGCTTTTGAAACTTATTACTTAGGTTTCCTAAGAGAAATACGAATGACGTCGAAACCTTATATACTCATTGATTCGAAAAGTCCTAAGTTAAACTCATGTGCACTTAGAACGTTTCGACAATGCTGGAAAAAAACAACTATACGGGGTTTCGACTCATTAGATACAAAGGGATTCGAAAGGGACGAAGAAACATTATGGTTCCGAAGGTTAACTAAAGAAAATGGATTACAATTGGCACAAAAGGTTTCAACTAAGTCGAAACATTTTTCTTTCGAGCGGGGTGACTACGCTCTACGTAACTACATAGCCATTCGACAAGGTTGATTAATTCATGGTACAACACCTTTCGACCCCATCAAAAAGGGCTAACTAAGAAAAACCCATGTTGCCGCCTCAATCCCTTTCGAAGGGGTAGAAATGTCATTTTTTGGTGCCAATTTTTCATCCGTACACTTGAGACTTCCGGTCGAAGAAAACATATATGTCAGTCTTCCCAGAACCCGATTGCAAATCCAAGGTTAAAAAATTCCTTAAAACAAATGAACCAAAAATAATAAGAAGATGGATTTCAACATGAATTAGCAACTTTCGTTTTCAAAATTAGAAATAAGTATTCAGATTCTCTTCAAAGTAAGAGTAATCCAAATCGTTGAAGTAAATTCAAAACGAAAAATGAATTCTATCAATTCACGAAACTGAATCAAGAAATCTCTCATAAATAAACTTTTAAAATCAAACATTAAATCTGAATAGTTTTTAACCAAAATACTGATTATGCGATCTGAAAATTCAAACAATCCATCATGAATAATAAAGAGTAAAGAAAAGAAGATGAAAATTTCAAAAGCATAAATAATCCCAAACTTACAATTGAATCTAATTAATCTTTGATTCTGGGAGGAGAAAATTTGAGAATTTTTGGAATTCTTCTACTCGTGCTTAAATTTTTGTTTGCAGAAAAGTGAAAGGGGAAGAAGAAGAAGAGCGTACTTTATAAGAAAAGTCGCGAAGAACCATCAGCCGCTAGATCAAATTTGAATGGATGGCCAAGATTCACGCGGGAAGAAGGCTCAAGTTTTCGACAAAGTTGACTTGGAAAGTCAAGTGCATCCCTTCGCGGGGGGAGGGGGAAGGGGGGCAAATGTTACTCCTAAAATCCACCTTTCGTCTAAGTCGAAACCATTTTAAGTAAAGAACAAAGGAGAATAAGATAGAAGAGATCTAGTTAGGCCTTTCGAAGGAGTCGAAGGGATGTTACCGCCTAGGTTTCAAAGCTACAAGGCCTTTCGAAGGTGTCCAAGGGTTTCCTCAATCAAGACTCATTGGGTTCTTACCTTCCGAAGGAGTCGAAAGCACTCTTCCACCTTCGATAGCCACCTTTCGACTAGGTCATTCCATATGCACGATGACCTTTCGATTGAGTCGAAGTAGCACATTACGAAGACAATGAAGAACAACTCTTTGCATATACATCAAACCACCCGAAGCCAAAGGTTTCGCCTTAATTTAAACCATCCAAAAGCAAGCATTGTCCCGAACAACTTCTTAGAAACCTATGATAAGCCTTTCTGATGCAGCAAGGCATATAGGAATTCAGAAGTTAAACCATATTAAATCGTGCACGAGTCAAGGAGCTTTGGATTTAACTCGTGAGTCGTACACAAGCTTAAAACGTGCATGCTTGATAAGTCGGTCACGAGATGGAGGACGCATGAGTCGGTTCCGGTTTAACAAAGCCTGGAGGAGTTCGAGTTGGATGAGTCGTTACCGACTTAAGAGATTACAAGGGGGAGATAGCATAGGTCGAATGGAGGCAACTTTAGAAGTAAGTCGTCCACGACTTAACTTGAGTCGTCTACGACTCAACATGAGTCGTCCGCGACTTAACAATCCAAGAGGAAAAAGACTGCGACCTAATGAGGCTGAAGGAAAAATGACCGACCTAAGGAAGCCGGAGTGGGAAAGGTGCGAGCTGGTGAAGAGGGCTGAGTCGGAACCGAGCTAATGGGCTACGACCTAAGATGAGTCGGCAAGGAGATAAGCTGTGGATCTTGAGTCGGTCGTGTTGAGTTGAGTCATGTATATATGAGTCGGTATTGTATGAGTCGTGAGTCGTCTTGTTCTTGAGTCGGAGGAGTTGTATTGGCAGGGTTGTTAAGTCGCTGGATTTGATGAGTCGGTTACCTTTGAGTCGGACCTGTATGTAATGTGTTGAGTCGTATTAACTGCTGTGTCTATAAGTCGTGCCTTGTTGAGTCGGCAGCGACTTATGTTGAGTCGGCCGAGATGAGTCGTGTTTGTTGAGTCGGTGCCGACCTAGGAGTTGAGTGTTGTATGTTGTGTTGAGTTGTAATGCCTATAAATAGCGGGTGTGTTGTAAATTTTTGGGTGGTTGAATATTGAATAAAATTTCCTTTTGTTAGCTTTGTGCTTTCATTCCAATTGGTAGTTGAGTGTAATCTCCTATCTCCTCTTTCGGTTAATCGAGTGCGCTCGATTCAACGATCGTAGAAGCCGATTCACGGAATCTAGTGCGCTAGATCAACGTGCGAAGAATCGTAGATCTTGAAACACGGTATAGTGCGCTATCAACGTGTTTGAGATAGCTAGAGTTCGGTATCTTTGGATCAACGAACTTGGGCATTTGGTATCTTCAACTCACCGATTGCTACATTTCATCGATTGAAGTTTATTTCGAATTATCCGCTGCGTCAGTTTTGGTATCAGAGCCATACTTAGCCAATCATAGCTAAGTTTGATTCTTGGAGCCAAGTTTTTGAAGTTTTTGAAGTTGGAAGGAGTTCATCGTGTTCATATTGAAGTTGCATCAAGTTTGGAGAGTTTGATCCATTTCATTTTGGATCGAGGAGTTGGATTTTGTTTGGATTTTGAATTGGTGATTTGCGCGCCAAAGTTTTGAAGGTTTTGGAGTGAGCCGAGGCAAGTCTTGACCGAGCCAAGCAAAGTTGTGAAGAGTCAAGGCCGAGACAAGCATTGCCGAGACAGTTGAGCCTAGATTGCCTTATCGTGTGAAATTTTGAAGTATTGTGTTCAATTTGTTGAAGTTTGTGAAAATTTTAACCATGCCACCAAGGAGAGCTAATCGTCATCAAAACGTTGAAGCTTTGTATCGTAGAGAAGAAGCCGAGCTTATGGAACAACGTATTAATGAGAAATTTGATGAAGGCATTGGTAAATTGGAGAGATTGATGAATGATTTGAATCAAAGGAGGAGATCACCAAACTCGAACCATGGAGGAAACCGAGTTTCGCCATTGGTTACGGAAGCGAGGAGGGTATCACCACATTCTTGTAGAGATAGAAGAGAAACATCAATTTCATCACGAAGAGATCATCATGACTATGCACATGAAGAAAGAAGAAGTCATCGAGAATTTGACCATGAAGTATATAGAGATGAAGAGAGACATAGTCAAAGAAGCATGCATGAGAGAAGGGATGATGTTAGTCGAGATCGATGTAGGCGTACCTTTGATTTTGTTGAAGAGGGTGATAGAGCAAGTATTCCTTATAGAGATCGAGACCAAATTCGAAATTCTTACCGTGATGTGGAGGATGATCGTCGTTGGGAGTCGGGTATGAAAATGGAAATTCCAGAATTTAAAGGCGGAATGGTTGCTGAGGAGTTTTTAGATTGGTTGTCTAATGTGGAGGAAATCTTTGATTTCAAGGAGGTGCCGGAGAATAGAAGGGTGAAGTTAGTTGCTACAAGGCTGAGGGGAAGAGCATTGGCATGGTGGCAGCAAACTAAACTTACTCGAGAACGAATGGGGAAGTCAAAGATAGAATCTTGGGAGAAGATGAAAAAGTTGATGAGATCTACTTTCTTACCTTACAACTACCAGTCACTTATGTACCAAAGGTTGCAGAATCTGAGGCAGGGGACAAAGTCTGTTAGTGATTATGCTGATGAATTTTACCAACTCATTGCCAGGAATGATATCATGGAAACAGAAGAACAGCTAACTGCTAGATTCATTGGGGGCTTGAGAATGCAGATCCAAGATATGGTTAATATGTTTGATCCTAGATCAGTAGCAGAGGCACATCAGAAAGCGTTAGCTTGGGAGAAACAAGGAAGGCGTGGAGGTGGTGTGTTTACTAATTCCAATAATCAAGCAAGGGGTGTTGGCGGAAGTTCTAGTGTTCCTAAACCTGTTACAAAGCCAGTGGTGAAGGAGGCAGAGAAAGCGAAGGCTAGTAGTGTTTTCAAATGTTATAATTGTCAGGAGTTGGGTCACAAAAGCAACGAATGTCCGAAGCCGAAGAAGAGAACCATGGTTGCAGAGGTTGAGGCAGATGATGGTGAGGAGGCAGAGTATTCAAATGTACCTTATGTTGAGGAGGAAGAAGAAGTGTCGGGAGATGAAGGATGTAATCTTATGATGAGGAGAAGTTGTTTGACACCAAAGCAAGAGGAGGATTGTAGTTGGCTGAGAAGCAATATTTTCCAATCGACATGTACTATTCTGGGAAAGGTCTGCAAGTTTGTTATTGATGCAGGAAGTTGTGATAATATTATTTCTACAGAAGCAGTGAGAAAGTTGAACTTGAAGACCGAGAAGCATCCTAAACCATATAAGCTAGCATGGTTAAGGAAGGGAGGTGAAGTAAAAGTGTGTAGAAGGGCTTGTGTTAATTTTTCGATTGGGAAGAAGTACAAAGATGAAATCTGGTGTGATGTCGTAGATATGGATGTTTGTCACTTATTGTTGGGCAGACCATGGCAGTTTGATAGAGCAGTTCAGCATGACGGTCGTGCCAACAGTTACAGTTTCATGTTCGAGGGTACTAAAATCACTTTGGTTCCTAAGAAGCAACAGCAGAAGGAGAACAAACTGGAGGAGATTGAAGAATTGAAAACTCTGTTGACTTTGAAGGAGTTTGTTAAAGAAGTGGAGGAAGAACCGGAAGTGTTTTTGTTGATTGGGAGAGAGAGTAGTGAAGAAGTTGAGATTCCCGAAGAAGCAAAGCCAGTTTTGGAAGAGTTTGAAGATGTCTTTCCAGAGGAGTTGCCAAAGGAGTTACCACCACTTAGAGACATTCAGCATCAGATTGATCTTGTTCCGGGGGCAGTGTTACCACATCGACCACATTATCGTATGAGTCCGAAGGAACATGAGGAATTGAGAAGGCAGGTGGAAGAGTTGCTTGAACAGGGTCGTATTCAGGAAAGTTTGAGTCCATGTGCTGTGCCAGCATTGTTGGTACCCAAGAAGGACGGAACTTGGAGGATGTGCACTGATAGTAGAGCTTTGAATAAGATCACTGTACGTTACAGATTTCCTATGCCAAGGTTGGATGATTTGTTGGATCAGTTGAGTGGGGCAACTATATTTTCAAAGATTGATTTGAAGAGTGGTTATCATCAAATTCGTATCAGACCTGGAGACGAATGGAAGACAGCTTTCAAAACTAGAGAGGGGTTGTACGAATGGTTGGTTATGCCATTTGGTTTGTCTAATGCACCTAGTACATTCATGCGGGTGATGAATCAAATTTTTAGACCACTCATTGGAAAGTTCGTCGTGGTTTATTTCGATGATATTTTGATTTATAGCAGGAGTACGGAGGAACATGTTCTACATTTGAGGGAAGTGTTGCTTATTCTTCGTGAAGAACAATTTTATGCTGCTACAAAGAAATGTGTGTTTATGACACCTAGTGTTTTATTCCTGGGTTATGTTGTTTCAGGGAAAGGTATTCAAGTTGACCAAAGCAAAGTTGAAGCAGTCAGGAATTGGCCACAACCAAAGACAATTACAGAAGTGAGAAGTTTTCATGGGCTAGCGTCATTCTACCGAAGGTTCATACCACACTTCAGTAGCGTGATGGCTCCAGTTACTGATTGCATGAAGGGGAAGCAGTTTGTGTGGTCAGAGGAAGCGGGGGTTGCATTTGAGAAGATTAAGGAATTGTTGACGTCTGCACCAATTCTTGTTTTACCAAATTTTCAGTTATTGTTTGAATTACACACTGATGCTTCGAAGGTGGGTATTGGAGGAGTTCTGAGTCAGAATGGGAAGCCAGTTGCTTATTTCAGCGAAAAATTGTCAGGGGCAAAGATGAGATACAGTACATATGACGTTGAATTTTATGCTGTTGTTCAGGCTGTTAAGCATTGGAGACATTACTTATTTCAGAAGGAATTTGTTCTGTACACTGATCACGAAGCTTTGAAACATTTACAGGGGCAAGATAAAATTTCTGCGAGACATGCATCATGGATTACTTATCTGCAGCAGTTTACTTTTGTCGTTAAGCACAAATCAGGGGTGACAAATCGAGTAGCTGATGCTTTGAGTAGGAGGAGTCATTTACTAACGACAATGAAGGTTGAAGTAACGGGGTTTGAATTACTACCAGAGATGATTGAAAAGGATCCTTACTTTGTGAAATATGTTGAGAAAGTGAAGGATGGAAGTGCGGATGAATTTATGTTGGTTGATGGTTTTCTGTTTAAAGGAAATCGTTTATGTATTCCGGATTGTAGTTTGAGGATGAAAATTGTGAAGGAATTGCACGAGGAAGGACATGTGGGCCGTGATCGTACTTTGCAGTTGATTTCACAGTCTTACTTTTGGCCGTCGATGAGGAAAGAGGTTGAGAGGTTCGTGGAGCGATGTCATATTTGCCAGGTTTCAAAGGGGACAGCAACGAATGCAGGGTTGTATATGCCGTTACCAGTACCATCTAAGCCATGGGTTGATATCAGCATGGATTTCGTTTTGGGTTTGCCGAGAACTCAAAGGGGAAATGATTCGATATTTGTTGTGGTGGACAGGTTTTCAAAGATGGCACATTTTGTTGCTTGCAAGAAGACAGCAGATGCAGTTCGAGTCGCACAGCTATTTTTCAAGGAGATTTATCGACTTCATGGTTTACCAGAATCTATTGTTTCTGACCGAGATACTCGTTTTCTGAGTCACTTTTGGTTGAGTTTGTGGAAGATGGTGGGAACGAAACTGAAGTTTAGCAGTGCTTATCATCCACAAACCGATGGGCAGACAGAAGTTGTTAACAGGTCATTGGGAAATTTGTTGCGATGTCTTGTACAGGATAATTTGAGAAGTTGGGACATGAAACTATGCCAGGCAGAATTTGCTCATAATCATGCAGTAAATCGAAGCACAGGATTCAGTCCGTTTCAGATTGTTTATTCAAATTTACCCAGGGGGCCATTGGATTTAGCAGTTGTACCACAGTCAAAGAGAACAGTTAAACGAGCTACTGATTTTGTTGATGAGCTGACTGAATGTCATAGAACCGTTCAGGAACGATTGGAGAAATCGAATGAGAAATATAAGAAGTTTGCCGATTTGAAACGTCGAAATGTTGAATTTAAGGAAGGTGATTTGGTTTATGCCGTATTGACAAAGGATCGTTTTCCGGTGGGTGCTTATAACAAGTTGAAGGCGCGAAAAATTGGTCCAGTTGAAGTGTTGAAGAAAATCAATGAGAATGCTTATCGATTAAAGTTACCAGATGATGTTTATACTTCTGATGTTTTTAACGTCAAACATTTAATTCCATATCATGGGGGTGAGATTGTTGAGGAAGAATTTACAAATTCGAGGTCGAATTTTTCTCAACCAGGGGAGGATGATGCAGCAAGGCATATAGGAATTCAGAAGTTAAACCATATTAAATCGTGCACGAGTCAAGGAGCTTTGGATTTAACTCGTGAGTCGTACACAAGCTTAAAACGTGCATGCTTGATAAGTCGGTCACGAGATGGAGGACGCATGAGTCGGTTCCGGTTTAACAAAGCCTGGAGGAGTTCGAGTTGGATGAGTCGTTACCGACTTAAGAGATTACAAGGGGGAGATAGCATAGGTCGAATGGAGGCAACTTTAGAAGTAAGTCGTCCACGACTTAACTTGAGTCGTCTACGACTCAACATGAGTCGTCCGCGACTTAACAATCCAAGAGGAAAAAGACTGCGACCTAATGAGGCTGAAGGAAAAATGACCGACCTAAGGAAGCCGGAGTGGGAAAGGTGCGAGCTGGTGAAGAGGGCTGAGTCGGAACCGAGCTAATGGGCTACGACCTAAGATGAGTCGGCAAGGAGATAAGCTGTGGATCTTGAGTCGGTCGTGTTGAGTTGAGTCATGTATATATGAGTCGGTATTGTATGAGTCGTGAGTCGTCTTGTTCTTGAGTCGGAGGAGTTGTATTGGCAGGGTTGTTAAGTCGCTGGATTTGATGAGTCGGTTACCTTTGAGTCGGACCTGTATGTAATGTGTTGAGTCGTATTAACTGCTGTGTCTATAAGTCGTGCCTTGTTGAGTCGGCAGCGACTTATGTTGAGTCGGCCGAGATGAGTCGTGTTTGTTGAGTCGGTGCCGACCTAGGAGTTGAGTGTTGTATGTTGTGTTGAGTTGTAATGCCTATAAATAGCGGGTGTGTTGTAAATTTTTGGGTGGTTGAATATTGAATAAAATTTCCTTTTGTTAGCTTTGTGCTTTCATTCCAATTGGTAGTTGAGTGTAATCTCCTATCTCCTCTTTCGGTTAATCGAGTGCGCTCGATTCAACGATCGTAGAAGCCGATTCACGGAATCTAGTGCGCTAGATCAACGTGCGAAGAATCGTAGATCTTGAAACACGGTATAGTGCGCTATCAACGTGTTTGAGATAGCTAGAGTTCGGTATCTTTGGATCAACGAACTTGGGCATTTGGTATCTTCAACTCACCGATTGCTACATTTCATCGATTGAAGTTTATTTCGAATTATCCGCTGCGTCACTTTCGAACAGGTCGAAGCCAATGTGATCCAGGAGGGTTCGCATCAAATCAGAAACAAGAGCTCAGACATAACCAACATCATCGATACCATAACACAAAGCTTATCAACAAAGTTAGAAGCACCTACAAAGCAACACAAAGAAGGGAAGCGCAACCATACCTTTCGACAAAGGCAGCAACAAACTTAAGTCATTCGCCAGCCACCTTTCAACCAAGTTGAAAGCATCAGGGTCGAAAGGTACTAACCCGCATTTATAAATATGACCCAAGGGTTCAGGTTTGGGGGATCCGATTCTTTTCATTCCAAACTTGTATTTGCTTAATCAAAAGTGTTGTAACCCTAATTACAAAATCAATTCGAGGATTTTGAAAAATAAAGCCTTCTTTTGCTTGTGAAAGGGAAGTCTCAAATATTTCTGATTACTTTACTATTTTTGAAGTTTTTGTCAGGTTTAATCTTGTGTTTCAAGTGTCTCCTACATCGAAAGGTCCCTATCGACACAGTCGAAACCTCCTATATTTAAATAACTTCAGTTACATACTTCAACCTACCATTCCCTGAGTTTCTACTTTCGATAAAGCAAAACCAAGCTTTAGTCTACTAAAACCTTTGATTAATACAAGAAGTCAATATGACCAGCTTTCGATAAGGTCGAAACCTAGCACCAAATCATACCGACTTGAGATTCCTAAACCAAGCCTAAAATTTTAAGTCTACAGTTTTCAATAAAGATGAAACCCTAACCCCGGATTCTTGGTTTAAGTTTTAACACCAAAACAACCTTGCCGTCGACAGGGTTGAAACCTTTTATTTCATATTCTTGGACAAAGTCATAGTTACGCAACCATCAAGGCCTTCGATAAGGTCGAAACCAATAAAGGAAAATCTTATCTAGGATATCTCAACTGTTTCGAATGGTGGGCTAACGAAGGAAATATCAATCTGTCTCAATAGAATCGAAATGTTGACAAAGGAAGAAGTCGACCTTTCAACTGAGTCGAAAAATCAATCTGAACAACACATCAGCAATCAACACGAAAAGGAAATCCAAGGAAGATAAATCCTCTCACTCCATTCCATCTACTCAAGAGATAAACCTTATTCCATAAATCAACTTTGGGGTGTTGCCAAGATTTGTTGTTAACATGAATATATAATTCTATGGAAAAATAAACTTCATATTTGCATCTATTCCATTGTGTCTGTGTGTAAGGCTCTCTCCATGGGTAGGGGTGAGCAATATTCGGTTAGAACCAAATTAACTAATCGAACCAGTTCATTTTGGTCGGTCCGGTTCGATTACGAAATTAAATTGGTTCGAATTCGATTTTTAAAATAAATTACTTTTGGTTATCGGTTTAACCAAATTAACCGAAATTTTTTTTGTTATCCAAAATTATATTGTTTTAATACTTTTAATAATTTGTTTAGTAATAAAAAATAAAATTTATATATTAAAAACTGGTAATATGTTCTTATAAACATAAAAAATTAGCCAATAAAATCTCTTTAAACAAAAACTTATGCTTTCTTCAAGTAAATCAATCATTTGAATAATAACATATGATAATTTCTTACTTTGTTCTTCATTTTGGTTAAATCGGTTACCGGCCGAATTAACCGAAATTAATAAGTTCTGGTCTGATTTGGTTTTAAAAAAAATTCGATTTTAATTCGGTTTAACATTTTTTCCCGCAAAACTAACTGGCCGACTGAACGCTCAACCCTACTCATGGGTGTACATTCTTATTTCCGTGTTGCGTGAAAAAAAATCATGTCTAAAAGTTTTGGCTCATCTCAAACCTTTTGTTAATATTTCAATTAAGTAAATTATATTTATGAATAATGAATTGATATCTCTTTAAAACTTGAACTTATTATGAGTCGGCAAAAAGATTTCTCATAACAACTAATTTAAATTAAAAACGGAATTTTTTTAGGGTTATAAGTTTTAAAATAATCCAAGATCTCATAAAGATGATATAAAAGAAACATTTATACTTTGTGTAAGATAGAATTTCTCAATTTTATGAGTTTCTTTAGCTTCCAGGTTTTAGAAAACCTACCACCTAGACTGACAGCCTGAACTAAAGCATGCCTACATCATTTTTGATAGTATAATGGCAAGGGGAATGAACATCGATCCTAGAAGCTAAAGAAATATAAGCCATGGTAGTTAAAATTAGGCTATAAAATGTTATTTTCAAGTAATTCTAGAAAATGGAATAAAACAAATAGGAGAAGATACACTTGTTACAAATTGTAATTAACCATGTTTTGATCATCAAAGCATCATATGAATTCTTAGTAGAATTTTACGACATCACAATTAGATGTTCATGCTCTTACCTTTTATAACTTCAAATTTTAGCTTTTCTAACTTTAGGATCTTAAAATATTGTCGACAAGTGTATTTCCATGACTAAAAACTACATCTTTAAATAATATGGTATTTATGTCATATTTGAGGTTTGAGTTGCAAGAGCCAATATTGCAATATTAATATATATATATATATATATATATATATATATATAGACACGTACACACACATGCACATTCATACATATAAAAAAATTCCTTTGATATGTCATATTTACTTCTTTTGAAAGTACTATGTATTTAATCTCTCTTGAAAGATGTTTCAAAGTCATTTATTATGGACCACTATAACAAAGCATGATACCGTTTTGTGTATTGTTTATATTCCACTTTCGATTAAAAAAAGGGCAGCAACAGGCAACTACAGCAGTAGGACATTAGAAAAAAAAAGATATATACTTAAAAAACTAGAAATTTTGCATCTTAAAAGTGATGTACAAATATAGTCATAACTTTTGATTTTATTATCCGATTTTGATGAATCTTTGAAAGATATTTAAATATAAATGACTTTTGTGTTTGTCGCTTTTCAAAATTTTGAAGTTATGTAGTGTTTAAACTAGTTTTAAGTTGAAACAAAGGTCTGGCCTGCACATTGTAATTTAAAAAAATTGACAGCATAATGTTTGACCATAACTCTTAAATGCCTTATCCAACTTTGACGATTTTATACTTTTAGAAAAGACATGGCAGTGAGTAAAACTTTTGATTTGAAAGTTTTGCAAAATTATTTCAGAAAAGCTATGATGCTTTTAAAAGTTTTGTCGCTTTTCAGAAAACTGTCATTTGGTTTAATGCGCCTGCATATTATTTCCATTTTAGAAATCATTCTACATTTATATATGCGATATTTTAATGGTTGTTTGAGTTATGCACATTTACATGAAGACTATTTGGATTTATTTTGGTGCGTAATGGCATATAAATTAAGTGAAACGCTTAAAAACGCTAAATAAGGTATGCTTTTCTTAAAAAGTTATACATACCATGTATGTCGTTTGGCTAAATTTTGATATATAAATTATTTCAAACCAAGTTTTCGTTGATATATATCTACTTTATCATATTGTAATTGTTCGAAAGACTCTCCCTACAAAGGGACTCTGCCGAAATTTTTCAAAAATTTTGACACGTAGAATTTTTTATACATTTTCAAATTTAAGAAATTTTTCAATAATACCATTGAATGTTATACGTAAATTGATAGTTAAATTTATGACCTTATGCGATGCATTTAAATGAACTGAGATTTTATCGGAGTGGTGCAGCGAAGGCGTAGTAACGAATGACGTGAATATTATATATTGTAGTTAATGATATTGGTTAGATTGATTACAGTACTCTCTAATAAATTGTTAGGACGTAATTTCATTGAGGAGGGAAGTCTGTAACATCTCCTCCCAAAGTTAAACTAAATTAGATATTTTATTTTGGATATGTTATTGAATTTAATTTAGTAAATTGAATTTTCGGATGTTTTTAATTATAAAAAAAATATTGATTTAAAAGTCAAATTCGGAATTTTAATTGTATTTTAAAAATCAAAAATTTGTTTAAAAATTTATATTGGAAAAATAAATAATATTTATGGAATTTTGAACTTTATTTTTAAAATATAACAATTATTTTACAATTATTGAAAATTAATATTTTAAGAAAAGAAAAGTTGTTAAATATATTTACACTAATTGAGTTAGAACGTCTTGGATGGATTTTGGATCAGATGCAAATGTTTGTTTGATAAGCCATTCAGTAAATAACTAATTAATTGGACCAAATTCCTTGGATTCATCCACTCCCCTTTGCTGATCAAGTTTACCCATGTTTCCCTATTCTTACCCAATTCGAAACCCAGCCCTATTTCTTTAGCTCTCAACTCGTTTTGCCAAAATCAATTTTCACGTACCCTAACGCTAACCAATAAATGTCCAAAAGAAAAGGAGTCACATTATTGTTCGATGACGTTAGCAAGGAAATCGTGGCCATGGTTAGCTTGTGAACAAAGAGGCGACAAGTAGGCGGAGGCGTGGTCGAAGTGCTGGTGGCGCGACGATAGTAGACAGACATGTGTTGTTGGCGCATGTTGATGCAAGCGAGGCTTCGACGTTCGATGGTTGAGGCTTGGGCTGAAGCAATTTTGTGTGAGTATAATCCTTTTTTTAAAATCTGAAAGCGAGTATAAATTTTAGATTTTAATTAAAGTGAGATAATCCTTATTTATTTTCAGTCAATATTTGTTGTTAAACATATGTTATACTGTGAATTGGAAGGTATAAGCTTGCAGATAGTAATTTATTAGCCTTGATAAATTATTATTAAAAACACACACATGTGTGTGTTTTTGCATCACTGTTATGCTCGTTTTTGGTTTAAGGTTGATGATCATGCTGTTCAGGTTGATAAAGGTGTTGTTAATGACCTATTTGAGAATGTAAACCTCATACAAAATAGGTTGGGATTTATATTTTGTTTAAAAGGAGTATTACTAAGAATAGAAAAATAAAATAAAATCAAAGTGTTTGATATATATATATACAAGCATATTGGTTGATGTGATTATATTTCAATTGTGATTGAATTGTCATCAGAAAATGTTTGGAATGCGATCTGTAACGTCCCGTGTAACGATCCCGAATTTTAATTAAGTTTAAATTGTTAATTAACTAAATTTTTGAATAAAAATCGTGAATTCATTAAAAATTTATATAAAATATTAGTTAAAATATGAATTAATAGAGAAATGTATTTGAATTTAATTTGAATTGGATTTTATGAATAATGTAAAGACAAGTACTTAAGTTGAAAATAAAAATTTAAGTTAGAAATAGAAATTAAATATAAATTTTAAAATATCAAGTAACACACACAGGAATAGAATTGGATAAAATTTAAACAACATGTTAATAAGGAAATAGAATTGCATTTATATTACAAAGCAATAAGATAAAAGGGAAGAAAACAAATTAGTTAAAAATTCAAACAACATATTAACTATTGGATGTCATTTCATATTTCAAAGTATAAGGCTAAAGAAAAAAATATAAGTATGTAAGCTTATAAACAAAAGCATGTATATGAAAGTGCTTGCAAAAGAAACAAACAAGGTACAAAATATATTCAGGAATGTACACTTGAACAAGAAATAAAATAAAAATTAAAATATATTGATAGCAATGGAAATAAAACAATGACAATTAATGCAAGCCACCACAATCATCTTCTCAGCCGAAAATGATATACATAAGCCTTTGGAAAACAAGACTAAAGACAAAGAAGAATAGATATATTCAAGTAGAAACCAATAGAATATGTATAAACACTTGAACATAAAGGACATGCATTTAATACACATCTTCTCTTTGCATAAACAAATCATCTTAGCACATATAAAAAATCAAATAAGATGATGATTCATGTACAATGGTCAGCCGAAAACAAGGAAACATCTCAAGCCACCATATTAAGAAATATCTTTGTATTGTACAAAATAATAATATATACTGTAAACTCCTTCTATATGTCAAACATCCTCTTCATTTTAGTTCGTTCAAAACAACCACTAAGCAAGTCAGGAGAAAATACAAGTTAGCATTTCCATTTTTGTACAACTTAAATAATATTTACAACTCAACATAAGCAAGAAGATTAGGAAGATCAAAGAAAAACAATTCTCAGTTCTTTTAGAAGTTCAAAACTGTTGCAAACAATTGTGCTCTGTCCCTCTTCTCAAAGCAAAGGTGAGTAACTTCACTTTTAAAATCTTAAAGTATAAATTTTGATTGCATGCAAGTTTCTGGAATGAATATATATTGTTTGTATAGCTCTGTGAGTATATGTATGAGTGCTCTGAGACAATTAAATATACTGTTGTTTCTTGTTTGTAGTTACAGGGGTAAGTAGATAATCAAAGTACAAAACATTTTCTTCCAATCATTTATATGCTTACATTTCAAAACAAAATAAGTTATTTACGAATGGATCAATCTGTTAAAAATTTGTTTTAAGTATGTTAGTGAAGTATTGCAGTTGAAAATTTAGTTTTACAGAGCATACTAGAATCTATACCAATTTCGAATGTTGTAAATTTTGGATTCAATTTTATAACTTGAAACTATATTCAAAAATAGGATTTTTAAAATAAAAAAATGATGATTTTTAGATCTATATACACGGTGCAGTTCGTGATGAACTAAAAACTAATTTATTGTCAATTTCTGTTAGTTTAACAAATCTTAAAGGTTGAAATTTGTTGTATAGCTAGTTTGATAAAGTTCGAACCTGGGAAAAATGCTGAAAAAATTTCCTAATGTAAGAATTTTTGAGTTGAATCGAAAATAGGGTTTTGGTTCGAGTTTTTTTTGTGTTCTGTAATTTGTTGTTTCTACTACCGTACAATGATCGAATCATACATGATTTTGGGTGATGGTCGAAGAGGGTATGGCCATGGGATGGACGAGGCGGCATCGCCTCCGGTGGTCAGTATTGGTAGAACGTGGCGTTTTACTGTCGAGTGTTCGAGCTTTTGGTTTAAGCTACAGACATATTTTCGATTTCGAACTTTTCATGTTGATTTGGGTTTCGATGTTGAATGAGAGGTTGATGTGTGGTTGTAGGAGGCGATGAAAGTCACCGGAGGGGCAGCGAACCACCGTGCACGTGCATAGTGGCGTACGGTGTAGCAGTTTCGGGCTTTGGGATCGTCTCGAGAAATCACTCGAGAATTTGAAGGGTTTTCTTCAAGTTTCGCCTGGATGTATGCATGAGTTGTTTTCGCCGTGTTCTGCCGTTATGACTTAAACCCAAATTAAATATAAAAAAAATATAAAACAGAAGAGAAAGGAAGAAGCAGGGGAGAAGAAAGAAAGAGTAGAAGAAGTAGGAGGAGAAGAGAGAGGGGACTCGGGAAGGAACAGGGGAAAGACGCGAGTTTACTCGAGTAAATGCAGTTTTTTCTCGGGTCATACTTTCCTACGTGATTTAGCCTAATAACTTTAAGTGGTTTTGTTAAATAACAGTTAGTATTAAAAAAGTTGATGATGTTAACATGTTTAAGTTAAAATTTGATTTTTAAATTATTAAAAGAAAGATTTGCAAATATAATATAATAAATTAACTTAAAGTATAAGCTGATTTATAAATTGTAAATTAATAAATTAATGATTTGGACTAATTGAATAAGTAATTTAAGGTTTAAATTAAGTTTTAAAATTAATGAAGATAATTTATTTGTAAATTAAGGATTATTAATTGGATAAGATTAGATAACTTAAGAGAATTAATTTTTGATTAGAAATAAATCAATCAAGTAATTAAGAATTAATTTAGTTATTGCTAGATACTTAATTAACTAAATAATTAGAATAAATTAATGTGTTCTTAATGGTTATTCAATTTCTAATCAATAATGATCGATATGAATGGATTTCTTTAGCAAAGTAATCAAATTAATTTTTAATCGTTAATAAAGGTTATTAACTAAGATTAATTTAGAAGTTAAAGATCAATTGATTCATAAATGAAGGATGGTTAGTTAATAATTAAAGGGAAATTTATCTCAGATGATTTGAAATTAACTTATGTTAAGTAACCATAATTAATGAAAAGTAATACATCTGATCTAGATTAATCAGTTGATTAATAAATCTTACCCATGAATGTTTAGATCTTATTGAATGGTTGAATTGTTGATGTTCCCGATATCTGAGATTTTGTGATATATCCTTATTTGTGTGGTGATCTATAATGCGATTAATTATCTGTGATGTAATTCATTACCTATGATATATATATCTGTGATCTGTGAATGAAGATAAGCGTTATAGTTTATATCGCTTATCAGATATATTGTTGTATTTGATCTGTCATGATTGAATAATGTTGCACTATTGTGTTAAACCCCTGGACAACACTTATACACACACAAATATGGATTTCATGAGGAAATCGGTTAAGTCGCAGATTTTTGAAATAATTTTGAATTTGAATTTTACAAATGTTTTGGAAATGAATTGGATTTAAAGTGAAAAGCTTTTGAAATGGAATTTCAAAGGTGAAATTTATTTTGAATAACTTGATTAAGTTTTGGAATTTAAATAATTTGATTTAAACATAAATAAAAGATCTGAAATTGAATTCTATGATTTGAAATTAGGGATTATAGATGTTATATTAGTTATATGTGGGTTAAACCATTTTTTAAGTATTGTTTTTGGGAATTTGAATTTACCCAAAGATTGTAACTTGTATAAATGAAATCGGGTTTTTTTTTCCAAAATAAAACTATTGTTTCTAAATGATAAAAAGCTTTCATTTCAAATTTTATTAAAGGGATTTCAAGTTTAAAATGAAATAGTTTTCCAAGTTATAGATGAATATTTGGAAACGAGTTTGGAAAATGAATATTTGGGAACGATTTGAAAGCTATGAGACAAATCTTTGATTTAAAGGTTTAATGAATTAATCCAATTGAAATGGAATTGTTTTGAAATACGGGAATGAATCTTTGTGAAACTAGGTGAACTTTATGAAATAAATCTTTTGTTTAAAAGATTTGAAATAGCAACTGGTTTAAACCATTTGAAAGAAAGTTTTGAATTATTAAGTCGTGACTTAATTGAAATTTCATATCCATATGTTTTAAATGTTGGCTCACTATTCAGTTTAGCCTGGAGAGGACCTTTGTGTCGTATAACCCGTTCTGAATATGTGATTCGACGTTATGGATAGCATTTGAAGACCGGTGATGAAGACCGGGTATTTGCAAGAGCGATAGGATAACCTATCGATTGTATATGTACTGAGTCGCGTCGGTATCGAGATTCCCTAAGTGATGGGAAGTCCGATCGGGATTGCGGATACCCGGATTACAAGGACTTCTTTGAAAGTGCCTTCGGGTCTGTTCGAACCCATAACAGACTTGTATGGATGGTAATGTTTGAAATTACATTTTGAAATATAAAGAAGATTTCTTTCAAATACATTCCTGTTGGTGGCGGAGAATTTATTCTCTTAGCTTAACACCCTTCTGTGAGACGTATGAGCTCAAAGATTATGTAGTTGGAAGTTATCAGCGATATATTCCCAATTTGGTAATGTGGCATGCGGAGTGCTGCTGATCATTTGTTGATCAAAGTGTGGCTTTTATGAAAAGCGTAGCTTTGTGGACGAGACTTCGTCGAACCTCACAACCCGGTAATGGTCGAAACATGAAATATGCAGCAATGTTTCAAGGGTAGCTTCACTTGGGTATGGCCATTCCTTCTGGAAAAGGATAGTATCATGGTATGGAACCCAGATACTTACTCATGTGGATACTCTATTTTATTACTTTGTGATGTTATTGGTTTAGAGAGCTCTAGTATAAAGGTCCAAGAGGACCGAGGGTGGCATATCCGAGGTTTTATTCCTCGGGAAAGGGGTAGCCGGCCTTGTGTTGGCATAGATCCGGTTAGGAGTCTCGGGGCGTCCTTCTAGAGGCGTTTCCATGCGACAATGGGAAGTTCCTTGGCCTGACCATTTGTTGGAAATCCAAACTCCAATACGCACCTTGTACGGTTTTAGTTGTAGAACCTACCATTTACTTATGGTGGCGCCCCACTGTTTAGATGGTAGCTACAGTAGGCATAGTTCGGAATGTCTATGTTGGCTAAGATTCATATTGTACTTTCGAAATGTTTTTCTGCACTTTGCACTTATAGTAATAATATCAAAGAAATTTGCATATCAAGTATGTTTGACTATCATAAGGAGAAATCTCCTCCGATTCTACGTTTGCATTGTGTGTGTACGGGAGACCTTATGGTAGTTCCATTTTCTAAAAGTATTGCGAATCTATTTTAAAATATTTCTTTGTTTGTTTTAAAGATAAACTGTTTTTGTTACTCATACCAGTCTCATGACCGACCTGGAGTTTATTGTTTCTTTCCTAAACTCTAGGTGCTCAAAATTTTTCCACATGGGCAGTCTAGAGTTGGGTTTTTCAGATAGCTTGGTTTAGTAGATTATCTGGAGCTAGTTCAATCTTTGGATGTGGACGAGACTTGCTTGCCTTAGTGCATCGTGATGTTGGATCGAGCTGCTGCTGGAGTTCTCTCTAGAGGACTATCTTAGAGTTATGTGTTCCACTGCTGGTGTTATCATTTTCTTTTCCGCTGCTATTTTATTTTATCATATCTCTGATGTATATTGGTATTCATTGTGTATTGATCACTGTATCTGATATTGTATCAATGTATTATTCGTTTTCTTCAGCTGTGTTGTTTACTTAATTGTGTTATAAGCTCTGGCGACTCGGATTTGAACGGTCGAATCTACGGCATTCGAGTTCGATGTTGGTTAATTTTGCATTAATTAATTAAAGATGCATATGTATAACCTTCAGTTTTCCAAGTTATAGATGAATATGTAACAACCCAGGATTTTGCATTAATTAATTATCATATTAAACGATTAATCTGTTGGTTAATTACTGTTGGATGTTTTTAAATCAGGTTTAAATTCTTTTAAAACTGATGAAGGGTAAGCGGGCTTCAAAATCATCTTGGCCCATGTTTTGTGGTGCTGTGATAATTAAATAAGGCCGGCACTCATTCTTTTTTCCCTCCATTCAATTTTTGCTAGCCCTAATTAAAAAAAATGAAAAAAAGAAATGGCGGCTCTGTTAGTTTTCGTCGTTCGATCAAAATTAGGGTTTGTGAATTTGAGCTTCGGCGATCTGAAGGGGGGAAAGCAGAGGACATCGGCTGCGACGTCGAATTCGCACTCTTCGAATGAGGTGAGTGACCCTCACATCTAATTCAATCCTATACTTCGGTAGTCGATTTTGTTTCGTTGTTGATTCCTCCTTCACTTTATGCGATTAAATGACTTAAAAATGTTTTCGGCCAATCGATTTCATTGAACTGTATTTGATGATTTCTGACTTTGTTTTATGATTTCATGAATTCTTGATGGCTTCGGCTTCCACTTTGATTTTGCTAAAATACTTTGCGGTTGCCTTTGGTTTTACTAACGTGTTTTGAACTGCGGCTTGATATTGATTCTGTTCTGGTGACTGCGGCATACTTTGGTTCGCACAGCAGTGACTGTACATTTCTCTGTTGATATTGGCCTTAAACTTGATTTTTGTGAAAACTAATTTGAGATAAAAATTTCACTTTCATTTTTCTGATGACTTCGGCCACGGTCTCGCTCAGTTTGAAATTCCTGCATTGATTTGATTTGAAACTTGTTGTTTGAAACTGAACTTGATTTTCACTGTCTGTTGTATTTTGCACTGCACATTCATGTGCTTGCTGTCCCACTTACTTGTATTCAGTTGATCTAGTGTTTGTTAAATAGTTGCAGTGTCATCTCTGTGGTATAACATTACATGTGTACATACATTCATGGATGTATATATGTGTGTGTTAGCTTATTTTTCCACCGATCATTTCTGGGTTTGAATTTAATTTTCTACCATAATTTGTAACTGCCGCTACTTTGATCAGTAGACAGTCCTTTGGTTATGCTGTATGTCTCTGGCGAATTTGCTTGTCTACGTGTGTGGCTTCGACTTGTGTCATCTTGAGACCCCTGTGTACATGTTCATATGGGTTTGCTTTGTGTTGCACTGTACTGCATATTTACCATTGTCTTCATAGTAGGTTGAGCTGGTATGTTTGTCACTGTGCATCCGAACTTGATTGCACTGGATTTAAATCCACGGTCTTAACTTGTACTTAACTCACTGCTTCAAGTCACTTGCGCATGCACTCTGGAGTCATGGAATTCATTCTTTACTGCTCTGATTTTGTTGCAGCCATTTTACTTCATATACTGGAGGCTGCACACTTGAGTCTTGTCACCTATTGCTTTCACTTGTTTTGGGTACATTGCATATTGATCTGGGTTGTAGCTTTGACTCTGTTCATTGTTCTATGTGTTCCCTTCATGCTACATTGTTATCGGGTAGCACTTGAGTCTGCACTTGCATTGCCCACTGATGCATTCATTAGTACATCACTTGATTGCCTCTTTTATTGCCTGTTCTTCGAGACAGTTTGCACACTATGCATTTTTGTAGATGCTTGAGCATTCTATTTGTAACGACCCAGAATTTTCATTAATTAAAATTTGAATATTTAATTAATTTTAAATATTAATAAGTGAAATTATAAGTCGAATAAATTTTATTTTGAATAATTGGATTTAATTGAATAATTAAATCGATAATTTAATATGTGAATTTACAGAAATAATTGTAAATTGGGTTTAATATGATTGAAAATGATTTGTAAAATTTTATTTTATCATATTGAAGTTAGAATGATGTTTTAGAACTTTTAAAATCGAATTTAAAGTTTATTTGTGAAAATTGAATATTTTAATATTTAATCGACTAGTGAAATTAGCCAATTTTCGAACAGTCTTAGAATTGGACGAAACTAGTTCCATTGGATCCGTAATAGTTTGTTATTATCGGATTTCAATTTTTGTAGCAATCGGAGTTTTCGTTTGATCGTGGCAGCTCGAAACGCATCGAAATTGTTTTAATATTAATTTGGCGAGTTAAAATAGTCATTTTTCAAAAAGTCTCGGATTTTGTCGAAACTAGTTTCATCGGATCCGTAATGTGATATTATTGTATGGTTTCAAATTTCGTGTCAATCGGATTTACCGTTTGTCCGGTGCAAGCTAAAACGCCTAGAAAATCGTTTAATCGGTTTAATTTTAAATTGAACATTTATTTCCATAACTCGCACAGATGACCGAATTAGCCCGAAACACGTTCCATTGTGTTCGGAATGCGGGGTAAACCTTACAAACGCCAACTGGCACGCTTCGTTTGGAGTTCGAAAATTCGGGGTGAATAGTGTACGTCGTTTTTTCTATAAAAGGATCCCTCATCTCATCATTTACATCAAAACCCTAAACCTAATAGCCCGCCGCCACCTTCAAATTCTAAGGCCAGAAATTCATCTTCTTTCCTCCTCAATCTCTCCAAATCCGTAAGCAATTAGAGAAAGTGTTCAACAGCAACATTGGAGAGCACGATGGGAGCTTCGAATCCATACGGAGGTGATGAGTGTTCGTGCGACGTGGAGGGAGATATGTAGCCGCGTCCTCCTGTAGTTGCGCACGCAAATCAAGATGCAATTGGGGGCCGAGCTTCAAGCTCTTCAGGCCGAAAGTGTGGAAGGGAATGGTCTTCAACATGGCAGTCTCTGATCGAATTTTAAGCGAGTGTTTGGGTTGCAAGATTCAACCCTAATTTGTATGTGATGGGTTCTTGGTTGCGTTCGGTTACTGGAGAAGATGATACGCGCGCGTGGAAGGAAATAGAAGTGCGGCTTGGATCTGCTTGGCTCAGTGATGGACGGTGATGATCTACTTAGGTTTAGAAAATAAAGAAAATATGTTGTAATTATTAAGTTAAAAATCGTGTAACTTCTAAAATTCATATCTTTTTCATACGAGGTTCAAAACGCGCGAAACTAGTTGCGTTGGAATCGTGTGGACGAGCAATACGCTATGGAACTGGATTGGAGTCATTTGGAGTAGGTGAGAATTTCGGGTAAAATTAAACGTCCGTTTAATTTTATTCGAAATAAATCGCTAAATCGAAATTGAAATCAATGTGAGAACTTCTCACTCAATCGAATCGGTTTCGATTTTAATTTTAAATAGTTAGATTTAAAATATTTGAATGCATGTTTGAATGATGATTGTTATCTATTGATTGTTAAAATAGACATTATGCGCCGTTAGTAAGCGGATGTTATTTATTAAAGACATATACCGCGAATATTTCATAAACAGTGAAATTGTATTATTTATGTACTTGGATTTGATTTCCCCCAGTATATAGAGGATAAGACCCTATTGCGCCGCCTATTAAGCGGATAATATTTTAAATCCCATATACCACGATAATTTCGTACTGGAACGGAATTGGTATTGTGCTAACATCTTTGGATGCAGGAAAACAGGTTGGAGGGATCCAACTGGATTCCTCAACAGTATTTATTTGATTATGGATATTTTGATATTCGTTGATTATCATATACGAATATGATGTCGTTGTAGTCGTGATTGACTATTTGGTGTGTAGCATCATTGGGCAAAATTTTGGAATTATAAAATGATTTTAAAGTGATTTTTGAAAGTATACGTTGTAAAGATATTTTTGGAAATTGATTTATTTTAAATAAATAAACGTTATAATTTTTTTTATGTTATAAAAATTATGATTTTTGAGAAATATAGTTAAAAGTTGATTTTTGAAAATATGGGGTTAATGATTTTGTAAAACAGTTTAAATCCGGTTTTTTTGAATTCATTATAAAAGTTTAAATATAGGATTTATAAAAATTGATTATTTTATAAATCAAAGAAAATGGTGAAATTATAAAGGTGTTTAAAGACGTTTTAAAGAATAATATAAATTGATTTATATAAAAGAATTATAAGATGGATATTTGTAAATTAAAAATGCTGGGATTATAAAACGAGTTTTTACAAGTGTTAGAATGAATTGTGAATGAATTTCGTAAATGAATGAAATTTATAGAATTATAAACGGTGAAGTTATAAATGGAATTTTATAAGCGGTAGGTTTATAAAATTTGTGAAGTTATTAAAAGAATAAATTTGGGTAAATAAATGAATTTATGAGTTATAAGATTTATAATTTGGGAAGTTTAAAAGAACGTTTTTTGCAAACAAATAAATTACAAGTGTTTAACTTATAATATGAACTTTTAGTATATAATTGAGATATGAAATTAAATAGGTTAATAAAGGAATTTATAAACGTTGTTTTATAAATCCGCAAACGACTTATTTTGATAAGTAAATTGTTGTAACTTATTTATGGAGTTATATTCACGTTTTAGACAGTGAATAATCCTTTGAAATAAAATGAATAGAAATGATGAAGTTGGTTAACGAAGTATATTCACGTTTTTGAATAGTGAATAATATGTTAAAGGAAATGTATTGGATGTGATGTTTTAAGTAGAATTAAAACGATCTAACGATGTTTTAAATGCATTAAAATTCGAAACCATAGATCTCAACATTCATTGTTGAAATAGGCGTTTTCGAGAAATAGAAGGAAATGGTGGACTATAACATTGTTGTTATGGTAAATGATTTCCGAAAAGAAATATTTTGCATAGTATTGGGATTTATATATCTATTTTAATTTCGAATCCCTATACTAGTGATTTTGGGTTGTCGTAACGATGTTTTACGCAACATTCGTTTTGGCCCAAATAAATATGTTTAAGAGAATGATTTCCTTAAAGAATGAAATATATGCTTAATTTCGATTTAAGTATATCGAATATTTTCCAAAGGTTGAAAATAAATAAAATTTGTGAATTACTTATGAATAAATAAGTATGGAAATGTTTTTCCAATGTGAAATGAAACATTTTGAGAATTTACCTTTTTGAAGATAAATTGAAATGAATAATTGAAATCGTATATGCATGGATATTTTGGAATGAAAATTCACTATGGAATTTATAAAAGAAAGGGGAATTTGTTCAAAAATAAATATTGATTTATTTTTGAAGTATTGAAATTATATATCTTGTAAAGATATTTATGGGAAATAAATAATTTGGAAAATTATTTGGAATCTGGTGATGTTGTGCATATCCATTGATAGTTCAATAACCGACTATCAATATTTACCTTTGAAAGGTATTTGTTGTGATTTGTTTGAATTTGAATGCCACACTTATTTTTGAATAAGCGCTCACTATTCGGGTTAGCCGGGAAAGGACCTTGGGGTCGTATAACCCATTCCGAGTATGTGATACGTCGATATGGATTGCATTTGATGACCGGTGTTGAAGACCGGATATTTGCGAGAGCGATAGGATGACCTGTCGATTGACTCTGCATCGAGTTGCTCCGGTATAGAGTTCTCCATATGTGATGGGGAATCCGATCAGGATTGTGGATATCCGGATTGCAAGGACTTCTTTGTAAGTGCCTTCGGTTCTGTTCGAGCCCGGAACAGACTTGTATGGATAGTATGTCTGACATTACAAATTGAGATATAAAGCTGATTTCTTTCAAATATATTTTTGTTGGTGGCGGAGAATTTATTCTCTTAGCATAACACCCTTCTCTGAGACGTACGAGCTCAGAGGTTATGTAGTTGATGGTTATCAGCAATATATTCCCAATTTGGTAATGTGACATGCTTAGTGTTGTTGTGAAATGATCATGGTTTGATCATTTGTGATATGATCATTTGTTTGATCACTTATCTTTGTGATCATTTCTATGATCATTTGTTGACCCAAAGCATGGCTTTGTACCAAAGCGTGGCTTTGTGGACAAGACTTCGTCGAGCCTCACACCCCGGAATGGTCAAAACAGGAAAGATGCAGCAAGGTTATGAGGGGTAGCTCCCTTTAGGGTATGTGCATTTCCTTCTGGAAAAGGGTGGTATCATGGTATGGATCCCAGATACTTACTCATGTTGAAACACTTTATTTATCATTATGTGATGTTGGTTAGAGAGCTCTCGGATAAAGGTCCCAAAGGACCGGGGGATGGCATACTCGTGTCAGTTGTTACCTAGTTTGAAAGGTAACCCGACCTTGTGTTGGCAGAGATCCGGTTAGGTTCTTGGAACGTCCTTCCAGAGGCGTTTTCATGTGGCAATGGGAAGTTCCTTGGCCTGACCATTTGTTGGAAATCCAAAGAAACAATACGAGACTTGTACGGTTTTAGTTGTAGAACCTGCCATCTAATATGGTAGCTATAGTAGGCATAATATAATGGTACCTATGCTGGCTAAGATTTATATTCTACTTTCGAAATATTTCTACACTATGCACTAATAATAATATCAAATATTTCTTTTTAATGCGTATCAAGCATCTTTGACTAACATAAGAAGAAATCTCCTCCAAGTCTGCGTTTGCATTGTGTGTTGTGGGAGGTCTTACGGTAGTTTCATTTTCAAAAACATTGCGAATTGACTATAAAAATATTCCTCTATTTTGATTTTAAAGATAAATAAACTGTTAGAGTTCTCACACCAGTCACATGACTGACTCGGAGTTTATTGTTTTCCTTCCTAAACTCTGGGTGCCCACCAATTTCCACACGGGCAGTCAAGAGTTAAGGTTTATCAGGATATTCTGGATATTCAGGAGTTGCAGGAGGCAAGCTGGATGAGATGGCGTATTACTAGTATATAGTATTTCTTTTCCGCTGTTTGTTGTTGTTTATTATTGTACACTCTGATGTAATGAAATGAAATGTAATGTAATGTAATAACTGATATAGTTCTTTGTTTAAAGATTATTCATTTATTTATTTTATGTTGTTCCGCTGCGATTGTGAGATTCTGATATTGTTCTGTTGTTTTCTATTCCGTTCTATTTTCTATTTTCTTTTCTCACTATTTTATATCTTTTTCTCTCTTCTTCTGTCTTTTTCTTCTTTTTAAAACCCTAACTATTCAGTTTTTCGGCAACGAAAAATCGCGTACGTTACAATTTGGTATCAGAGCATATGGTTAAGCGACAACCATGGCTCTGTTGGGTATTACTCATTAGAGATAGAGTCAGTAGTACTCTAGAATGAGTTTGAGTGTAATAATAGCTATGAGAGCGTATTTGTTAGTGAATATAAAATTGTTTTGTATTGTGTTGACTTATCGGTTGATTGTTTATAGATTCCGGTCGATGTAGTCTAGCTAACTATCGTAGATAGGGGTTTCTAAACTCTTAAACAAGATAAATCGACACAGTATTGTTTTAAATTGGGTAAATGAAATCATTTTACCTTGATTTTATTTTATATATAAAGGAATAATTTTTCAGAATTATTAAAGTGGATATAAGTTGATTGTTTGGTTGTTGAATAAGTTGTTTGAATAATCTAAATAAGGGAATAATTGTATAAGCAAATGAATTATAAGAATTGAATTATAATTAAAGTGATTTACAATTGTGAAATAAACTTATATATATAAGAAGTGAAACTATATGAATATATTTATGAATATGAGTTGTAAATAAAAATGAATTTAAAGTTAAATGGAAATTTACTTAGAATTGGAATCTGAATTGATTTATAAGTGGGAATTTAAGTTAAGTAAAACCAAGTGATGTTTATAAAATGAAGTATAACTTAAGAGATGTTGAATGAAGTTGATATTGGTATCAAAGTAAATTAATAAAGTTAAGTGATAAATGTGAACTTGAGTTATATAAATGAAATTCAACTTTTGTAATTGAATTGAATTAATGGATTAAATGTTAATCAATTGAATGTGAATAATTGATATGGAATAATGAATGTAAGTGTTAATTCATTAAAATTTAATGTTATTGAAAGTTGAATAATTGAATGAAAATCAATTTAATCAAACCAATTGAAAGTGATGGTGTTGAAACCAAATAGAATGAATATAAGCAAAGAAATTTGGTTGTAATTAATATACATTGGTTGTTATATGATTGTTAGTTGATTGTATATAATTCATTAAGTATTAATGAAATTGAGTTAATGAAATTGAAAGTTAAAGTAATTGAAATCCGATTGGAAGTTAAGTGAATCTTAAATAGAATTGAATTTGATTGGAAGTGAACCAACTTGAATATGAATTAGTGAATATAAACTAATTGAAAATGAATGTTAGTAAAAACATCCACTGTTAATGAATCAAATGTGATTAAATTGAAAACCCGATTCATTGAATATTAATGAGAATATGAATGAATATTTATTGGTTATGAATGTTAGTTGAATGCTAGTTGGATGATAGTTGGCTGATGGTTGAATATATTGCTTTTATTGCATTTGCTATGTTGGCATATATAGTTATTATGTTGCTATATGTTGTATATTGATACTATTTTCATATATGCATGTTTCTCATCTATTTGTTGAGTGTTTAGTAGGTGCGGATCGCGTTTGCTTCGCATTTGGAGCTCACTTTCGCGCTATATTAGCCGTATATGCTCGCTAATAAAATATAAGGTACATATCTCGGATTAAATATCGTACTTTTACACTTTTTTCCCTGCGGGATGCCTCATTACTTGATGAGATGTATATTTGTGATATATATACTGTCATTTTTTTTTTCGGATCGAGCCGCGCAAAGGAGACTATGGCGAATTTTTTCAAAAATTTAAGGCGTTAGAAAAATTTGAGAAAAATTGGAAAAATTGTGAAAACTATAACTTTGATTTTGGAATTGAAAGTTAAACAATAGTAGTTGTTTTTGAAAAGATAACTAAGTATGATTTGAAAACTTAGTAAAGATATTGTAAGACGTTTAACTATGGATTTTGGGAAAGTTAATAGATTCTGTAACTTTTCTTACGTAGTAATTTCGAGGACGAAATTCTTTTAAGGGGGGAAGTATGTAAGGACCCAGAATTTTTATTAATTAAAATTTGAATATTTAATTAATTTTAAATATTAATAAGTGAAATTATAAGTCGAATAAATTTTATTTTGAATAATTGGATTTAATTGAATAATTAAATCGATAATTTAATATGTGAATTTACAGAAATAATTGTATATTGGGTTTAATATTATTGAAAATGATTTGTAAAATTTTATTTTATCATATTGAAGTTAGAATGATGTTTTATAACTTTTAAAATCGAATTTAAAGTTTATTTATGAGAATTGAATATTTTAATATTTAATCGACTAGTGAAATTAGCCAATTTTTGAACAGTCTCAGAATTGGACGAAACTAGTTCCATTGGATCCGTAATAGTTTGTTATTATCGGATTTCAATTTTTGTAGCAATCGGAGTTTTCGTTTGATCGTGGCAGCTCGAACGCATCGAAATTGTTTTAATATTAATTTGGCGAGTTAAAATAGTCATTTTTCAAAAAGTCTCGAATTTCGACGAAACCAGTTTCATCGGATCCGTAATGTGATATTATTGTATGGTTTCAAATTTCGTGTCAATCAGATTTACCATTTGTCCGATGCAAGCTAAAACGCCTAGAAAATCGTTTAATCGGTTTAATTTTAAATTGAACGTTTATTGCCATAACTCGCACAGATGACCGAATTAGCTCCCGAAACACGTTCCATTGTGTTTGGAATGCGGGGTAAACCTTAGAAACGCCAACCGGCACGCTTCGTTTGGAGTTCGAAAAATTCGGGGTGAATAGTGTACGTCGTTTTTTCTATAAAAGGACCCCTCATCTCATCATTTACATCAAAACCCTAAACCTAATAGCCAGCCGCCACCTTCAAATTCTAAGGCCAGAAATTCATCTTCTTTCCTCCTCAATCTCTCCAAATCGGTAAGCAATTAGAGAAAGTGTTCAAGAGCAACATTGGAGAGCACGATGGGAGCTTCGAATCCATACGAAGGTGATGAGTTTTCGTGCGACGTGGAGGGAGATATGTATCCCCGTCCTCATGTAGTTGCGCACGCAAATCAAGATCCAATGGGGGCCGAGCTTCAAGCTCTTCAGGCCGAAAGTGGGGAAGGGAATGGACTTCAACATGGCACTCTCTGATCGAATTTTAAGCAAGTGATTGGGTTGCAAGATTCAACCCTAATTTGTATGTGATGGGTTCTTGGTTGCGTTCGGTTACTAGAGAAGATGATACGCGCGCGTGGAAGGAAATAGAAGTGCGGCTTGGATCTTGTTAACGTAAAAATCAGACGCTAACACCCCGGTGTAGATTGAAGTTGAGCGAAAGCACCACTCGTGAGCACGGGAACTAAAGAACAAGTAGACAAATCACGGAAAAAGCAGAAAAGACAACAGTTTTTATAGTGGTTCGGCTTAGGGTAAGCCTACGTCCACTTTAACTCTCTTTATTACTGAATTTGGTTACAACTTTACAACAATCTTCAATTACAATTCTGATTAGACAAACAACTAGAACTTTGATGGAGAATAATCTTCCGAATTCATGTTGAATGATGTAGATTTTCTCTTGGAGATCGTAGTACTATCCTTGGTGTTTGGAGTACTTGAAGTGTTGAGTGAGTCGAGAATTCAGCAGAGTATCGGCGCTTGAAGTGATCGGCCAAAAGTCCCCCCGCTAGTTGGAGTTAGGGCTGTATTTATAGGAGTGGTTCTGGGCGAAGTTCAATCTCCAAGTCTTAGGTCGCGCATGACCTAAGGTAGGTCGTAGGTCATAGGTCGGCCACGACATAAGGAATCACTTGTATTAGCTACATTAGAACTTGCCCTGAATAAGTCACTAGGTCGGCAGCGACCTAAGAGATGGGATTCGATTTATCTTGATTGCATTTGGTTCTCTTCTGAGCAAATTAATAGGTCGCGTGCGACCTATTATAGGTCGTGAGTCGTTCGGGATTTAGGTCGCTGAGACCACTTCGCTCTTAGGTCGGTAGGTTATGGCATTGCTTAGGTCGCATATGCTTGAGGTCGTTAGATCGCTAACTCCTTAAGTCGTTAGGTCGCTAACTCCTTAAATCGTTAGGTCATTTTTCCACTTAGGTCGGCAGGCAGTTAGGTCGCTAGAACCTTTCCATAGCTAGGTCGTTCGCCTGTTTGTCTCGTTAGGTCGCAGCCTGTTATGAATTGTTAAGTCGTGAACTAGACCGTTGAGCTTGATAGGTCGCTTACTAATTGAGCTGTTAGGTTGGAACTTCCTATAGGTCGTTAGGTCGTTTCTGTAGTTAGGTCGCCCACTTTTTAGGTCATGAGCACCCTTAGGTCGTTAGTACCTTTTAGGTCATTAAGTCGCGTAAGTCTTAGGTCGTTGAGTCGCGTAAGTTTTAGGTCGCTTCAGAAATAGGGGTTAAACACTTGCCCCTCGAAGTACAGGCCTATGCCATAGGTCGTGTGCTTCGATCTGACTTAGCTAGGTCGTGAGCGACCTAAAACTTATATTAATTCGCGTGCCTGTTCGTCTTCCCCTTTTTGCCCCATATAAATTTGCTAGGTCGTGAACTCCTCCTCACTCTACTGCTCCAATCTCCCACCGCCATTGACGAATTTTCAAGCTTCCAAAAGCAAATTCAACTCGTTCAGTCACCGATTCATCTTTACCATTATATCTCGTAAGTGAATCTGATCTCCATCCCACCATAATCACCATTGAATTATGAATCCCCATTTTCCGATCGTAGTTCAATTCCATGTGTCGTGCTTCATTTTGAGTGACTGTTATAGTCGACTTTTGATCGTCGTTTGACTGATTTAGGAAGGCACGGAGATGTGTTGAATCTATTATGATGGATCGGGGATGTTTTGCATTGTTTTTGAAGTGATCAGGTGGTATGAAGGGATGGTGAATTTCATGAGGAGGACGATGAATTTCTTTGTGCAGTTGGTAATGGGTTATCGGGTTGCAGTTTGACGAGATGGATTGTGTGAGGAGGAAGTTAGCGACTCAACAGATCTGGGCGACCTAAAACTTAGGTTGTGCTGGGATTCTCGCGACCTAAGACTTAGGACTTGACTTGTTTAAATAGCAGCACAACGACCTAAGGAATTCACGGCTTAATCTCTTGCGGCATAGGGTTTAGGTCGCGACCGAGTTAAGACTTAAATTATTTGCATCGCTTTGTCTTGAGGCCTTTTCTTTCATATGCTCTACGACTTGTCTTGAAGCATAATTTCAATTGGAATGCTCAACTTGAACTGCTCAACTTGAAATGCTTTATAGATTATCTCTAATGCTAATAACCTGTTAAACATAATACTTGCAGAAAACTGGGACAAATATACTGCCATTGATTGCCCACATCGAATGACAGATTAGTCGATAAAGAGTAATCAACTTAAATGAACTGTGTGAACGAAATGCTGTAAACTAATGAATTCAAGTGAAGTATTAAAGCAAAACTAAAATAATCAATTAAAGCCGATTAGTTTGCATTAACACTACACTTGAGCTTTAAACAAGTTCTGAAATCTCATAGCCGACCAATTGTCAACTAGTTTAATTTCAGTTATGTTTGCTTTCTGTTTTTGTTAGTTCTGCACAACACTTCACACTTTTTAGGAAACGTGCACCTTCTTATTTGAATGTCTAGTTCCTTGTATAGAATGACTTCTCAACATGGAGAAACAGAATCTGCTGAAGAGACTTCCCCAATCGCTACTCCATTGGTTAATCCTCCAGAGAGAATTTCAACCATGCTGACATACAAAGCTTTCCGCCAACTATGCGCTTTGTTTGGCATTGCTGAAGCAGTTGCCATTCTTCCTGAGAGAAGCGATACTGCCGATATACCACCTTCTGGTTTTGTAGCAGTTAATCGTCAAATGTGCACGAGTGGAGCTATCCCTCCTTTTAACGACTTTCTTCAACGGCTTCTTCTCCGACTAGCTATCTCCCCCTTCCAGCTGCACCCCAATGGCTATGCTATTCTGATGGGGTTATGTGTGCTATTCAGAAGGACGCTGGATCGCCTTCCGAGTTTTGATGAAATTTGCTAATTGTGCACGTTTGCCAAAAATAAAGACCATCCCTCCATCATTCTTGTGAGAAGCGCTAGGAACCGTAAACTAATAATCGGCCTTCCCGAAAGTGCTCACGGTTTTCTAATCAATTTTTCTTCGTTCGCTGTCCTCCGAGATTCTATGCTATCTGGAGAGTAGGAAGTAAGAGCATTTATCTTTGTTCCTGATGTTTTTCTCTGAGCTTTTCATAGCCTGAGTTGTCAAATGTTAACTTCGCCTTTTACTTTTCAGCGCTTCCTCCTCCTTCTAGGGATCCCAGTCATAAACCAACTTTTGAGAGGCTTATGGCCGTGCCAGTTGAGGAGAGAAGCATTCAATTTCTGTTGAAAGACGAATTTTTGCATCAGTACGGACTTTTGCATACCTCTCGCTCTACACACCCTCATGAAGTCCCAGACTCCCCAGCCCAAGCATTGGATGCCCCAGTTTCTACCGATGCACCCTGTAGCGACCCGACTTTCCACTCCCGGAAAATCGCATCACTAATTAAGAAAGAAAGGGATAGAAGAAGAAAAGAAAGAGAAGAAAGAGAAAACAACACATCAAAATCTCACAGCGGAACGATTTAAACATAATATAGAACATATACATAGTATCATATACATCAGAGTACACAACTAAACATCTCAATTTAGACAGTTATAACACTTCTGTCTAATACAATACAAGACATCAACACAGAATAACACACAGCGGAAACTCTAACCATATATCTACACGCTGAAGCCTCCTGCTCCATAGTTCCTCCAGAATTCGTCAAGAGATAACATGAATCACTTGACTACTCATATATAATATGAGTACCCAAGAGTTTAATAAAACAGAAAATAAATACTCGGGTCAGACAGGGGTCTGGTGTGAGTAAACGGTTTAAGATTGCTTAACTTTAGAAAATCCTTTTTGAAAAGAAAAGGTATCACGTAAGACTTCCCACACATAAACATGGAAAAAAAATTACCTTACGCTAACCAAAACATTTGATAAGAAATCCAGTGATATTATAATAGTGTCTAGGATTTTCAAGTAAATAAGAAAATAGCCGAAATTGTTACATGATTAAATTCCAGCTACTAGCCACAAAAGTGGGTAATACAAACAAAACCGTAGGGTCTCGTAGGGAAAATGAGTTTCCATCAATGGCAGGGCTACTGGGGTATCGTCCGTCACAGTACGTGGCCTAGATCACTGTACCGAGGATTACTCCCTTCATCCCCTGCAACACAAGGCCGGAACCATTCCTTACTGAACAGTCCCGAACAAGACCACCCCGCAGTTGGCTGCAGAGCAACTGCCCACACAGCCAAAATATAAAGGGACCTCTAGACAGGGATGTATCTTGCTCTGCAGTGGGAGCGACCCACGAAGCCTTGCTGCACCTCCCCTGTTTTAGCCATTCCCGGTTGATGAGGCTTGAGGCTGCGATTACCTTTATAGGACCAGTTATCTTAGAATTCTCATCGTCCGCCTGACGATGTGTTGAAAGCATTCAATCCATACAAGTTCGTTCCGGGTTCGAACGAAACCGAAGGCACTATCTCGTTGCACTCATTTTGGAATCACCCTCAGAGTCAATGACCATAGCCCTTGCACTCTGATTCACCATCTCGAATCTATAAGCACTATTCCATCAAACTCATTATGGAATCACCCAAAGAGTTATACTGACGTATAGCCCTTACACCTCGAGTCTTCACTTGCTCCACTTGGATTAACGACCTACGTTTAATTGGAAACAGTGTGGTTTTCGGATAACCAAATATGGAAACCCGATCCCGGTCTCACCGAAACCAAACGCCATTTTAATGTCCAAGTTGTACTTAAGGGATTTAAACAATAGATATTTCAGAAATATCACTTAACATAAATGGATGTATTCATATTACACAAATAGTTAAGCATCTATTATCACATGCATCTATGCATATCACATAGCAGCATATAAACCACATCCCAGATACAACATATTCACATCATCATCCATCAATCAATGCCATCCAATAACAACCAATGTCATTACTCATCCAATGACATATCATCCAATCATTAATCTTTCATAAACAAGTTTGATTTCAAACTTGATTAATTTAATTAATCCTTAAATTAAATTCTTGGATTATCATCAATCCAACTTCTTTATTCATTAATTAATTACAAATTAATTAATTAACTCGCATTACTTATCCATTTCAATTAATCTTCCTTGATTAATTATCACTTAATTACTTTAAGTAATTCTTACTTAATTACCAGATTAATTAATCATCCTGATTAATTACTTCCAAAATATACTAAGTAATTACCACTTAATTACTTTCTGAATTAATCCATCTTGCTTAATTATCCTTTAATTATTCCGGTAATTATTTCTTAATTACCTTTAATTAATTTTACTTGATTAATTATTTTTAATTAATCACACTTGATTAATTACTCTCAATTAATCATACTTAATTAATTACTTTTTAATTAATCACCTTTGATTAATTACTTTAATTACATTTAGTAATTAAAACTAAATTATAAATTAATTATTCTTAAATTATTAATTAACAATTAATTAATTATTTATATTAATTAATGATTACTTCATTAATTAAAATCCTTTCTTAATTAATTACTTTAACAAGTAATTAAACACTTTAATTAAGTACTCTTAATACTTTTTATTAATTAATCATTAATCAAATAATTTAAACCTTTAACTAATAATTAATTAATTCTTTAATTAATAACTAAAGTGATTATTCCTTAATCACATTTACTTAATTACTTTTAATAAAGTAATTATCCTTTACTTAATAACTTCTAGTAATTAACCACTTAATTACTTAATTTCTTCCTAAGTAATTATATTAGATTAATCCAAAGTGATTATCTTAATTAATCACTAATTAATTATTTAATTAATTATTTAACTTAATCATTTAAAATTAATTAAATGATTTTTAACTTCTTATTTTATAAAGACTCTTAATTAAGAAAATCATCATCTTAATTAAATCATTTATTAACAAATAAAACTTGATAATTAAAAATAATTTAATTATCTCAATTATCTTTACAAATGTATTTATTTTTAATTAAATCAAATTCAAATAACTAAAATAATCCTTATTTTTAATTGATCTCTAAATCTTAATTATTTAACTTAATTAAAATAAAATACTTTAGAAATTAGTTTTAATTAAAACCATTGAAACATTCAAATTAAATGTTTGAACTTTACAAAGTGATTAAATAAAATATAATATAATACTCATTATTAAAATCCACTTATTTCATTTTCAAAACCTTTATGTTTTAAATATATAAAATTTATTAAAACTTAACTTTTGAAACCACATTAGTTTATAGGAGAAAGCTTGTTTACATTTTTTTACAAACTTTAATTAAATCTAAAATCAAATTACTCTTGCTTCAAAATCTTTAAACACTGCTTAATAATTTAAAACTCTGCAGCAAACTAAGACTGCGTTACAACTCGAGAAATCACCCCCTAAAACCCGAGTAACACCCTCGTTTACCCCGAGCAAAACTAACAAACACACCGAGTTTCCCCTGCCTATTCCCCTGCTTCGAGTCAGAACACCCAATACCCGACGCAATCTTCGAGTCCTACCCCACCATCTACCCAGAACCCAAACTCAAAATACACGATCGTGCACATAAATGTGCACGTCGCCGATGGTCGCTGGCGAACTCCACGCCGGTCATCCACAAGTCGCTCTCAACCCCAACATCTAGTTTCCCAACCCAGAAAACCCAAACTCGATCGAGCACGAGATTTCGACCTTCAGCCCCAACCTGTTCGAAAACCCCAACATCAATTTCAACCACCTCCGGCCATCCCCTTCTCCGGAGTCCACGCCATCACCACCGTGGCTTCATCTCACTTCCAATCATCTCCTTAACCCCTCGCGATAGCCTCCAGATTACCCACGAAGTCGCGAAGTCAAGATGAACAGTGGAAGAAAGAACAGGAAGCAAAACCCTATTTACTCAATTCATGGTCAACTCGATCAATAATAAATTCAAATAGAATTTTTCTGATGATCCATAATCTATACTCCACCTTCATGATCAATGAGGAAATCCAATTCGCCGTAGTTGGCCGTGATTTGGCAAAAATACCCAAAACAGTAAATTCCATAACATTCACAAATCCCTACATTAAAAATTGTGATTCAAGTACTAAAAATCATCAGTTTCCATTTGCAATTCAATTATGAATCCAAAATTAAAAATTGAATACATGAATTTCTGACCAGATTTGACATGCACTGTAAATTTAACTATTTATAATAAATTATTCAATATAAAATCTTGACATTATTTTTAGATAATAGCTTATAAGATTACAAACAACATTTGTAAACAAATCATAAGCAGATTCGAATTCAAATTCAAGTTATTGAATTTATTTGAAAACCTGCTATGGTTTACAGAGCACATTCATGATTACAGACATCTCAATATCCTCAATTCCTCATACTCAATCATGCAACGATTTAAATTCAAGAATCAAATCAATTCATCAAGATTCCATACATAAGAACCAGAGGAAATTTAAAATTTAAAACTATTTTTAAAATTACATTTACTCACCTGTATAAAGCAGAAGACAGAGAATCAAATTTGTTTCCAGGCTTATTGAATTCCACTGCATGTTGATTTTATTGCTTGATTATTTTTATATTCCTTGAATAAACTTGCATGTTGAATTTTAATCTTGCAGTTGATTTAAATCCAGATTTTGCTTCTTTCTTCTTTTCATTCAGATTTCTTTACAGCTTCTAGAAATTTGAACTTTGTTTTGTATATATTTTTTTCTTCTTTCAGATTTGTATTCATCTTGTTTTTTATTCGCCTTTTAGTTGAGAAGAAGAAAATCTTTTGCTGAAGAATAAAACCATCTTTTATTTACAATTAAATTTTAAATTTAATTATTAAAGAGAATGACATTTGTCACCTCTTATGTTTTGGTTAACTTACACCTAAGCAATTTAATTTACATTTGTCTCTAACCTATACTAAAATGTTTACAAGTGTTGTTATTGTTAAATTAATGTTTAACAAATGTTTTAATATTTAATTAATATTTTAAAGGTTATTTCCTTATTAATATCTATTTAAGCTACATACATACATTTATGTAAGGTTAGGTAATTATAAAATGCTTCCATCTTATAAAAATAAACTTTAGGCTTTCATTATCTTAAAAACAAATTCATATAGGCATTTTTAAATAATTTGTATTTAAATCAATTTAATTTATCATTTGTTTATCAATTGAGAAACTTAGTTTAACACTTTACATAGATTTTTAAAACAATTTTTATCTTATTAAAAACAAAAGCTAAATAATTTTAAATTTCAAATATCATTTCAAAGACATTAAATCAAATTAACATTTCAATTTACAAAACTATATATATATTAAAGTTTGAAAAACTCTTGTTAAATTTAAATTAATAATTTTCCTAATTCAAATATATATATAAATATATAAACACATTTCAAATAGAAAAACATTCTAATATTAAATTTGTTAATTTCCATATTAAATTTTAAAACAAATCTCAAATCACAATATATACATTTATATATATTACAATTTGAATATAAAGTTTTATTACATTAAAAACTTCTTATTTACCAAAATAAATATTTCCAAATCAAATTATTATAAACTTCAAAAGAATTAAATTTGCCAATTTATATTGTTAAGAAAAATATTAATAGATATTAACAAATTGTTATTTTTAATCTTTAAAATAAGTTTAACTTGTCAATTTATAATATAAAATGATCAAATCAATTTAATTATTATCAAAGATTATTAAATTGTTATTGCTCAAAATTCCGGGTCGTCACATTCCTCCCCCCTTAAAAGAATTTCGTCCCCGAAATTTAAAAGAAAAGACAATTTAATAACCCAGCTAAAGAAATTAAATTTTAAATTAGCAATCATACAATCAATCATACACTACTAATCATAGCAACCAATTCAAACAAATAATTTCATCTATCCAGAAAAATTCTGAATAGAATCTCCAAATGTTATCTAGAGTTTCCAAGTACCTATACTGGAATACTCGCTCTACAGAAACTTAAGTAACTACACTACTAAAACCAAGAACTCCCTCATCTGATCCTACAAATCTGAACAAGATATCAGATTAAACTCAAAACCATCCCAACTACCAGATTCCTCTGAACTGCTGATTCTATTACTCAAAAAATTATACACATATTCCTCAGGGATATGTGAAATACAATGAATTCCAGTTATCCAAACTGGCAATTCAATCCTGTAGATTAAAATCAAATCTTCAGAGAACACAGAAAACTGAAAATACCCCTGAAGCTAACTTTCCAGTTTTACCCAATCTTATATTTCCTTTGATCGGATAAAACCAAATCAATATCCAAACTCTGACCACACGTTCCAAATTTTCTCAATTCTTAACTGCACAACTCTTCAGATGCTCTGAGTCACCTCCAATATTCCTGATCAGCCTAACCCTTGCTGATTGCTTCAAGAAACAACAGGACCAACTCAAACCAAATCTCCAGATCTTACTCAACAAAATGGCTTTCTCAAAAATATTTTGCTGAAATCCAAAATACGACTCTACATTACAAGCATCAATGGACTTCAAACCTATCTCTACTATCTGGAATAACCAATCAGTTGTACTTGACAACCTTACCTTCCGAATCCAGAAAATTCCTTCATACATGAATTTCCTGTAGAAATTTCTTTACTGCAACTCCTGGTTGATCCCATACCAGAATAACTGCCAACTCGCTTCCGCTGCACAACTCTGATCTAGAGTAGATAAGAATGCTATCGAAGAACTAAAGCACAATCTTTCTCCATACACAGTTCATCCGACTCATAAAAATCTTAGTGACCATTTCACTTGGTCAAAACATCTCAACAGAATCTTAACTTAGAATAAGATGATCAATCCTTCTCCAAGGAATCTTGAGCTGCCTCAACAAACTCTTCTCGCTCTAAGAGTCATCCCACTATATGGTTGAACCATCAATAATGCTCCTAGAAATCCAAGTCGATAAGAAAACTCAATCTCCGATTCAGGTCAACTTCTGAATCCCTCAAAAAACATCTGGAGAATCTCCCACTACTTTTATAGCTTTTACCCCTATATGAGATGCCTCAATCTCAAACCAAAAAAAATACTCAAAGAATTTCCCAAACTAATCGCAAGTCACTTTTGCGATCCCACTCAGTTCTGATTCTAAAGAACTGTCTCCCCAATTCTAAAAAACCATTCAAAGCAACCAATAACAACCATTCATAAGCAATGACCTATAATCATACTATCTATAATTAATTTAAAATGAATTAAATTAATTACATCATCTTTAATTAATTTAAAATGAATTAAATTAATTATTCATACCATATAAATCTTGCTTATCATCATTAATTAATTACAAATTAATTAATTAATTAACCTCAAATTTATCATCTAATTAATCAATCCTGATTAGTTATACTTTAATTATTTCCACAATATTAATTACCCTAAACCAAACACAGCAATTAACCTTTAATTACTTCATTAATTAATTAACTATAATTAATTACATTTAACCTTAATTAATTACAATTAACTAATTATCCTTAATTACTTATTTTTTTGATTAATTAATATTAATTAATCAATCTTAATTACATCATTAATTAATTAATGATTATATTCATTAAATTAATTACTCCATTAAATTAATTACTTTCAGTAATTAATCTTACTTAATCCATAATTTATTAATCACCTTTGATTAATCTCAATCTGTAATTAACTACTTTAATTACTCTATTCAACTAATCTTTATTTAATCCTTTGATTAATTATACAAAATAATTCAATCTAAATTATTTTCAAAATCCAAACCTCATTCATCAATTACATCCAGTAAATATCTTTAATTACTTCACTAAGTAATTTTAGTTCATTAATTACATCAAGTAATTATTACCAAATCTAATATTTAAAATTAATTAAACTTAATTAATTAATTTAAACATTCTCAATAACTCCATTAATTCTTCTATTAAGTAATTAACTTAAATAAACTTCACAATTGATTATCATCTAATTAATTAATCAAATTAATTATTTAAAATTAATTATATTAATTTATTGTTAAATAATCCTTAGTTAATGACCTTCATTAACTATTATCAAACTTTAATTACTTCTCTTAAATAATTTACTTTCATTAATCATTATTAATTTATTTAAAATTAATCTTCAATACCCAATTAATTAATAAAAATCTAATTAATAATCCTTAATTACAAAATTAATTATTCCTAATTAATTAACCTTAACCATTAATTAATTATTTTAAACCTTTAATTACTTATTTAATTAATCCAAATGATTAATTAATAAAATAAATTAATTATCCCTTAAATTCCTTATAGATTTAATGAATATAAATCTTTAAATTCTGATTTACTTAAAAATCAACTTTGTTACTAATCAAGTTACCATTTACAAAATACTTAAACAATTATTTTAAATTTACTTTCAAATTTCATTTTTAAATTTAAGATTTTAAAATTGGGTTCAAATTATCTTTAACAAAGTTTAAAACACATTTTTAAAGCTTTCATTTCACAAGTTTAAGAATTTCTCACTTAATACAGAAGTTTAGAAAGTTTTAAAACTAAATTCATATTTAAATTCAAATCAAACTAAATTACTTTTTTAAATATTCAAAATAGTTTAAATCATTTGAAATTCTAAAACTTTCCTACATTCCAAAATGAAAATACATATTTAAATTTGAATTCAGGTAAATCTCCAGATTTTTAAACCTCTACTTATATTTTAAAAACTTATTTTAAAGATTTTAACTACTTAAACATTTCTAAAGTAATTAACCAAATCAAATTTTAAACTTCATCTTATCTAAATTTTAAGATTCAACTTAAACCTGAAAATTCCAGTTTAATAATCTAGGCTTAAACTTATTTAAATCTTGCTTACATTTAAATTTCAGTTTTTAAAAATTTACAGAACAAATTTGTACAGGTTTCAGTTAAAACCTGTTTCAGTAATTAAATCCGAGCCAACTACAAATCCTCTTCGAGTCAACATGTCCACTTCTTCGAGTAACTCCCCCACATGCTTCGAGTCACTCCCGAGTCACAACTCCACCACTCCAACAATTCTTTCCTCACCAGAAAACAAAGTGCACCGTGCATATGCACGGTGACTTCGATCACCTCCGACCATCTCTGGTGGCCGTCCCAAATCGAAAACCTTCTCCCCATCCAAACATGATCATCTGATCATTACTTCAAACTCGAAATTTGAATTCGAGTCCTCAACTTAAAACCTGGAACAGCAAGAACCCCCACCTCCGAAAAACCTGTCAAACCCTTCCTCACCGTGCTCCAACCATCAGAATCCTTCCACCTCCGGTCACGAGTTCATCTCACAGCCTATTATCATTCCCCAGAAACTCAATCGACTCGATCCTCCCAACAGGCCGTACTGACCCACACAAAATGCCTAGTTAAAACTAGGGCTACAGGAGATAATCCACCACCACCTCTTCCATAGTGATTCTCCTACACTTCCACCATATTTTTCCTACTCACTGATCATCCTTCCATCTCCAAGCAGAAAGCTCGACCTCCAAAATCAACAGATCACTAGAAATCCTAAATTTTCCCTTTTCTGTTCATACAAGAACTACACCTAAATCTTACTGCTAAAATTCTTGATTTTAGTATTAAAAATCTAGTTTTTAATAAGGAAATCATTTTGTAATCCTGAAACAATGATTTAAAAATTTTGAATTTTGACTTAGATTAAATTTGCCCTGCTTTTCTTAAATTTCAGAGAAATTCAAAGTCATTTTAACCAGAATAAATTTTTAAACCTTAATTTTTAATACAACAAACATAATTTGTTTGAATCATAAATACTAATATTACATACATCACATTATAATGGGTTCTGAACAATATCTAACCTTGGAACTAGGAACAGTAGTACAGAGACTACAGCATGCATACAAAATATATCTGTTCATATATTCATAGAAGATCTACTAAATAAATGAATAAAAATACAAAAACACATACTTAACAGGGAAATTATCATGTAACAGATCTAAATATTTAAACTCATTAAAAGTGAGGTTACTCACCAAAATAAGGAAGAAGACAGAGCCCAGATTAAAAGCTTTTAAAACTGGAAATATGCAGTTCCCCCTTTTTTTTCAAACTTGAATTGCTCCTTATTTAAACTGTATGCATGCTGCTTTTGAATTCCAGATTTGGAGTAATGCAAATTTAAAACAAATTTGCTTTGAAACTGACTTGCTTCAGAACTTTTGCAGGTTTGATTCAAATTTTGAAAATGTGCAGACTGTTTTTGATGCAAGTTTTAAAATAATTTGACTTGCGTGTTAGAAAATGTGCAGGCTTTAAATTTTGAAGATGTGCAGGTGGATATTGATTTGAATGCTACAGATTTCATGATTTGGTTTTTAGAGGAAGTGTGTTTCAGATTTTCATGGCTTTAGATCTTGAAAAAGAAAAGGAAAAAAAATGTGAAAAGAAGATCTTTATAAGCTGAAATTATTTGAATAATAAAAACAAAACTAAATTAAATTTTTACGCTTGTCTTACAATTTAAACACTTGTCACTTTGTCATGTTCATGTATTAACACTTGTTCTTTTAATTAGTATAATGTTTACATTTGTCTTAAATTTTAATTTGTTATAATTATGTAATTTAGTTATAGTTAAATGCTAATTAGTTATTTAGTTATCATGTTAATATAAGATAAAAGTGAATCTTTGTTTAGTTCATTAGTTAACATGTATTCATTTACACTTGTATTAATTGTTAGTAAGCTAAATATTTAGTTAACTTATATTTAAAGTTAGATGTTTAATATAAAATAGTTTAGTTAATGAGTTAACATGCATTTATCTACATGTATATAGATTTTAAAATGAAATAAATCAAACTATATTTATAAAATTAAACTTATAAAAATATTTCAAAATCAAGATAAATTAAAAACAATTATACTTTAGATTTAAAACTTTGAATTCATGTTTCAAAATAAATTTTGAAATCCAGTTTATTTACAATTTCAACTACAAATTTGAATTTTGGAAAACAATTATTTTTATTAAAAATTTATTTGTTGAAACAAATGTTTTATTATATATTTAAAAATAACCATAAATAACTTATAAAAAGAAATTATCTTCTTATTAATAAATTATTTATTTTATCACATTATATTTAAAAGAAACTCAAAATAATCCCATTGTTATTTATTTAAATTTTAAACTTGAGTTGCACATATTTTAGATCATTTAGTATTTATCTTAAGTACTTAAAACCATATTTATTTATTAAATAACCTTTTTTTTAAAGTTTAATTATTAAATAAAATCATAATTTCCAAATTACTAAAGATACATATTTTATAGAAAACAGGATTTATTTATTAACCAGATTAAAACAATACTTATTTACAATATATACAATATTCTATATATATTATAAATAAACAATTTATTAGATTTAAAATAAAATCAATTAACTATGTATTTTATTGAATTATTAAATTAATTCAAATCTTATTACAAATATTATCAAATCAATTTAATTTTTATTACAGATTAATTAATTGATGTTGCTTTCAAATTCTGGGTCATCACATTCCTCCCCCTTAAAAGAATTTCGTCCCCGAAATTTAAAACAAAGGTAATTTAATAATCTATTTAAAGATTTAATTTTAAAACACAAGCACATACCAATGATATGCTAACAACCATAGCAATCAATTCACCTAATCAAACAAATCTAATTACCCAGAAAAATTCTGGATAATACTTCCACGAGTTTCCCCGGTATATAAAAATATCGGGATACTCGCTCTATAAATTCCAAACAATCAATACAATTATACTACAGTGCTCCAATTCATCTATATCTACAAAACTAGATAACATATCGGACTACAGACGAGTCTGATTCAACAACCATCCTCTAAAACTACTGGTTCCAAAACCAGAGATAGACCATACACGTACTCCCTCAGAGATACGTGAAACTCATCGAATTCCAGTTATCCAATCTGACAATTCGATCCTAAAAAAAAACACTGATCTAATCAAAACACAGAGAAGAGATCCAAACATCACTGAGCTAGCTTCTTCAGTCTTATCAAAACTTATGGCTCCTGAATCAGAGAAAATTACAACAATAACGAAGTCTCTAACTTCGAATTCCAAATTCCACCTTCCCTTATCTACAAAAGCCTTCAGACAAATCCTAGGCTGCCAACATCCAAACTGATCAGCTTAACCCTTGCTGATTCCCCTAGAACAAACAGAACCAGAAATAACCCATCACAATGATCACCTCAAGATCAATCTAAAACCAAAACTCAATTCTACTCCATAACCAGCAGAAAACTACAAACTTCTCCCAATCCGGAAAAGAAAATCAAAAACACTATCAAACTGTTTCCGCTGCACAACTCTGATCTATAGTAGATAAGAAAATACTGACAAGGAACACAAACACCAACTGGACATCACCACCAGAAATATAGTTATACAGATCCATAAAGAAAACTCAGAAATTCCTCCAAAACTGAGTTACTTCATCAAACTCCATCTCTAGGAATCATTCTCCAACTTAACAGAACCACCGGTTCCACACGTAGCATTCTAGTCGATAAGAAAACTCAACCTCCAGATGCTGACGAACCTCTGTCTTTCTAGAAGACATCCAAAACAATCTTCAACAATCCAAGAGAACACTCAAACAATCGCAAGTCACTTTTGCGATCAACCCAAATAAATTTCCAAATAAAACCGTTCTCTCTTTACCAAACAGAACGGACTACACAGGCTTTGTCAATCCATTTAAGAAACGGATTCACTTAGCAGCTTTTGAACTCCATCTTCAGAAACACTACTCCGCTATGACCTCTCCGTCGGCACACAGAACACTCCGAGCTGCATTACTGTCGCCAATGCCAAACTTCTTAATCCAAAGTTCTTCAAGAAACTCGAACTTCAAAGCAAACAGAAACACCACAATATCCTGCTAAATCCAGCCACAATATCGAAACAGACACATTTCCCAAACTTGTTCCAAAGAAAACATCTTCGGAGACAATCCATAGTCACTGCATCTCATCACGCAGTTACAACTTCCTGAGGTATCAAGATAACTTCACTTGCTCCAGCTCAACCGAACAGATCCAAACCCAACTCACCAAACTTTGTACTTCAAAGATGTCTCCGAACCATAACAGGTTTCCTTCAGAGATCGATGAAATACATCAACACAACAAAACCTACTCGAGACGGTATTAGGTCTACAGTCTCGATAGATACACGTCCAACCCCAAACATCAGACTCCAATCAATGGTAGTAATCGTGTTACAAACACTACTGCCTTATCTACCGTTATAACCTATATTGGAAAACCCGAACAGGTAACCCAACAAATAGGTAGAAATAGATAAATACATATAAATATATAAAAAATTACAAATACGCTCTCTCAAGATAGACACCGCTCTAGAGCCTAGGTATTCACTCAACCTAATGCTCTGATACTGCAACGACCCGATAATTTCAACCATTCGCATCCGCACATGTCGGACTTGAATTGTTCAAAATACCGCGTCGTAAATAAATTTTTGGCAAAAATCAGAATATGTAGTAAATAAATCATAGACACGGATATCAGAAATCTCGCAGCGGAATTTAAAATACTTAGTGGTTCATGAAGCCACTAAAAATCTCAATCAAATAAAATTTTACATGGTTTAGAATCTCCCGTACAATTTAAAGCATCAATAGAAATCCAAATATTCCAAAGTCTCCATTACATAAATAAGATATAGACTAAAAGATTTTGCCAGCAGCTCGAAAGTCTACAGAATGTCCTAGCTCCGGGAAGAAAACTGAAACTGTAACTCAGGCTGACCCGAGCGTAAAATAAAACATAAACATTCGAGTCAGGACATACATACTTATATAGTGTAAGTTAATTCAAGTGTACTGTAATATAGAGCAAGTAACTTAAAGGATGCTTGGGACTGCCCATCCTCTAAGGATCCGTTAAACTATTTACTATGTAGTAATACATCGCTATTATAATAGTGTCTATTTGTAAATTAAACTTACTTTTAAATAGCGTTAAGGCTTTACATTTTCCACCTTAACACAAATAATGCCAATAGTCTATACAGTATCGTAATACCTCCCGATCGGGAAGCTACCAGAGGATACTCCATAGGTACGACACAAATAGAAACTCGTAGAAGGCTCGCTATGGTAGGTGACACGGCACAACTAGGCAATACCAGGGTAGTTATACCAATTGCTATCCGGACCGATGGAAACGCGCACCGCGCAGCTGCCGCCCACCTCGAGCAACACTCCCAAATCAAAGGTGCGCACCAAAACAATCACAAAATAATAGAATGGCATACGAAGAAGTGCGTCCGATCAGAGGTGCTACCTCATTAATCCGAGAATCGCTCCTGTTTTAGCCGCCTTATGCCAACTCATGGGAGTCGGGTCCACGTCTTTACCTCAAAGAAAACGTCACCACCATCCTACTTCATTCTGGAATCTCCACCGCGTACACGGTTGGTAAAGTGGTTTTCGGTATCGACAGAGAGTATGCCAGATATCCGATCCCGGTCTCTTTCACAACCAAACGTTATTATAACCCGTGGTTACAGCTTTTAAAATGGTATTTATACTTTACAAATCAAAATATATTTCAAATACTACAATATCAAAATATTGTTTTTAAACATTGGTCATTTTACAATATACCATTTAAATCTATTCAATTTATTTAGGAATTGATTGCCTTTTTCTCCCTTTTTAAAATTAAATTCTTCCATTTAAAACCATTCAAACTCAATTCCTTATTTTTATTAATTACATATTAACTTCCAAAATTTAAACCCATTTCCCCAAAGATTATTTCCATAAATTTATTTTTAAATAATTAAAATCCCAGTTTCTGTAGCACTTATGAAATGCTACCTAAAGTCTATAGGTTAAAACAGTTCGTTTATAAAAGACAGCATTTAAGTGCTGTAATAGACTATTAACTTAACCATCAAGTTTTAAATTCCCAAATATAACTTTTTATCAATTATTTACTTAACTTAAACCTTATTTTTAACAAAATTAAGAAATTCCCAAAATAAGTTATATTCCAAAATTTATTTAAACATTTATTTATTTATTTAACATTTTTAACTCATTCAAAACATTATAGATCTTATAAAAATCCTTTAAATATATTTAAACCAGAATATTATAAACTTCCATTTTAAAATAAATTTAAAATATTTCAGAAAAACATTATATAAACCACGGGTCTGTATATAGTTTTCTAGCCTAGGTCAAGTGATGCAGATATATATCATTTCAATCCGCAATTTACAAAAAAGGGGTTCTATCATTTCAAACCCGCAATCCCAAGTTAAATATTTAAATTTAAACAATTAAATAATATATATGGATAATAATTGTCGTTCAGGCCTATCATTTCAGCCTATAACGATCTCAACTTACAGGGAACTTGCAGTGATGATTTAACAGTAAATAAGCATTAAATAATATAACTGCAACTATATTACAACAGATAAACAACTGATGAGGTGTCAATTTAAAATGGGGTTTAACATCACACGTTATATTACAGACAGATAAAATTTAATAAAATTTTTACAAATACACTTGCGATAATTCACAGAAATATAGGTATGTTTGTCTGGTGAGAAATACTCACCTGAATGCTGTTGAAATTTTTTTGATTCAAAACGACAATCCCGAAATAAGAGTATAGAAAGCACGATCAATTCACAGCGGAAGCAACAACTTGATCAAAATTTAGAAGAAAATCCAAATAAAACCAATACGCGACTTCAATTTACGGTTAAGGCAAATATTTTGAAACAACTGGAACGAATGGAGTAAAAGAAATTTTGGTTCAACTTTTTCTCGACTGCCTCACCCCACATCCCGACCCCAACTTCATAGGCTTGGCAATACTATTTATTACTATATATATATATATATTTTCCAACGGCATGCCCAACTTATCTAGTTTGAAAAATATGTATTTACACAAAACTTGCGTCTCTGCCTAATGCAAACTCTCACTGTTCATAAATACAACACGTCTCTGCCACTTTAATTTCAAAACATTGTCGAATTCAGAAACATAAAAATTTAAATTTTTAACCATTCTTAACTTATAAAATCATATTCCTGCTTCAGAAAAATGTTCATTTGGATACCATTTATCTTATGATTAAATAGAATAAATTTTATAAATAAAATATCCAAATTTACTATGAATCATTTGTAAGTCAGAATTTCCCAATTTTACTTAGCTTGTATATATATTTTTCCAAATAACTTTACACTTAATTTAAAAATACCCACTTCCTAAATAAAACTAAATTCTCATTTATTTACTTAACTTAACAATTTTATTTAAAACCCAATTTCCAATTTTCAAGTTAAGTCATAAATGGAAATTTCACCTTTCCATTTGAAAACAACATTTTCAATTATTTACTTACAAAACACATTCGTTCCATAATTTTTTTTTCTTCCTTTTATAGTTAATATACACTAAATTTTCTTCACAACTTTATTCATTTAGACATCAATTCAACTATGATTCAAGTTAAATAAAAGTTATTCCAAAATGTTCCATTTCAACTGTCTTTCATTTTATATATTCAAAGTACATTATTTATTATACCAAACATATCCATTTTCGGAAATAACTTTTATTAAAATTTCTAGGTTAGATTTCAACTCCATATTAAATCAAATTTAATTATTATGTCATTTATCGTAAATAAAATCTTTAAATTCACTTTAAAACCAATTATTAACTTACAAAAAATTTACTTATAGAAAACAAAACACCTTTAAAAATTTAAAGCCTTAAGTCAAATTTTTTGTTAAATTACATAAATTTTATTTCAAAAATACTTAATAATTTTTAGAAAACTATTATAATATATTAACCATGGGCTTGTTCGGGATATAAGCTTGGTTATGAAAACTTAGAGGGACGTGATGTGGTGGAGAAGTAGTCGAGCAAGGCAAAAAGGAAACAGGGAACAACAAGAAGAAGAAAGGGAAAAACTGGAAGAAGAAAAGAAAAAGTAAAACCATTACCTGATAGAGGCTTCAGCACAAAAGAAGAAGAAGGCTAAACTATGAGATGCAGAGGAAAGTTTTGGACGAGGCTATGTATGTATAAAGAGGAGTTGCTTTGTATGCAAGGAAGTAAAATATACACATGAAAAATCAAGGCAAGTTATCTCGGTAAGATTTATGATTCCCAGTCTACGCAAATTTGATTGAGATAGCAGTGAATTTTGTACTAAATAAAAATGGAAGTGTTGATTTTTTTTTTAGATAAGGCTTGCGTGATTTACTTCCCAGTTTCGTTTGTTAGAATGGATAAGTCTGCGTGAATAAAAATGAATACAGGGACATGCGCAAGAAATAAATGGTAAGAGGCAAATGCCAAAAATGTTAAAAGAATAAAAATTTATGTCACGCGCAAAGGAAGGCAAAATGATTTTTTTCTCAGATGATATATGCGTGATTTACTGCCAGATATATGAAAATTTTGATTTCAACGTTATCTCGTTTTATTCTCTCCCCAATTAATAGTTGCGTTAATTATATGTAGAGACGAAATGGCAAGAGGAAATGTTTGTTTTGGCAAAGGAGCAATTTCAGATAAGTAAATGGCAAGGTAAGATTTGAATGCATGCGTTGATTTTGGGCAAGAAATTTATTCTTGATTAAAGAAACGGCAAAGAAAAGAACTTGAAGATTTTGTGTGTTTATAATGAGCGAGATAAATTGATTGCTATTGATTTTTTTTTTTTTTTAAAAGGATGCTAGAAAAATTTTCAGCAAGATTTTGGAACGAAAAGTTTTATACAAAAATTAAAACCCTAATGAAAGCTATGGAAAAAGGTAACGTTTTGCTATAAAAACTACTGACTGATTTATAAATCCATATAGATATTGCAGTATGCATTTTAAAATACGCCAAACCGACGCAATACAATACGCCCAAAATTTACGTAAAAGTAACATTTTTAATTTATACGTTTATGCGTTACTTATACCATTACAATGCGTGCCCTTTTTAAATTCGAAATTATCAGTTTATTAATATGCTATAAATTCTTAACATTTATTACTAAATTAAAAAGATAAAACTTTGGTTACATCTCTCTCTGATTCTTATTACCATAAAAAAGCGATTTATTATCCAAATGGACCAAATATTACAAATTTTTAAAGCAAGTATATAATCCAATTTTTTTTTATTTTTTATTTTTTATTTTTATTCCCATTTAGAGTTATCCTTTAAACAAAGTGAAACTTTCATTTATTATTTAGCATTTTGGAAATGATTTGATCAAATTAAAATATATATAAATTGGGAAGTAAATTTTACTGGAAAGGGAAAAATAACGTAAGAGATATGAGTAAAGAGAAAAACGCATATGAAATAGGCAAGCAGATAGGAGAATGGATACTGCGCATGACTGAGATTTAGGAGAAAATTGTGTTTTGAAAAATGCAAGAAATAAATTTTATTGAATGGAAAAAAAATCTATGGAAATCAAATTTTAAAGTAATGCGTTGAATTTAGAGGCAACATATTTGATTTGAACGCTAGAATATTCCTTCCCTCTAAAAACACATGCCACTGATAAATTTACTCATTTACGCTAAGGTCATATTTTTAAGAATGTGTACCATAGCCATAATATTTTATGCCCAAAATATACCGAAATAACGGATTAAAATTCTATACGTTCTCTTATATATATACGGTATTTATTCCCTAAATTTACGCCCCCTTTTTAAGGCGTAATTACCCAGTTCATTTATACACTAAAAAAAATTGAAATTATGACCGTGCTGAGACTCGAACTCATGACCTGTCGTGAATAGCCCAGAAGTCTTAACCACCTAAGATATTAATGTTTTCTTAATTAAAACTTGATTTTGCTAGAAATTAAGTTATTTACCATCTTCGACAAAAACCCCAAATTAAAGTTAATTCTTAACCATGTCAAAATTTCAGTGATCTTATTATTTAATTAAAAATTTGGTCAATTGTTTTTATTTTTAATCATTTTAAAATTTAGATTTTTATATAATAAACCCCAAAGTTTTTAAAATACAAGTGAAAAATACTTGTTAAAAATTTGGGCTGTTACACTCTCCCCCACTCAAAACTTTTCGTCCTCGAAAAGGAAGAAGGTAGGGGAATAGAAACAACCTGAAAGAAAACTAAATTGAAACTTAAATTAGAATCATTAATCTAAACAATAAAAATTCAATTTTAAATTAATCATTGATTTCATCTATTTATACTTAAAATTTTAACATTTATTTATTTACACTTGTCTCGTATAATATCCCTACACTAAAAAAAATCATTCATTTTTTTTTATCCAAATTTTACACAAGGTATTATAACATTCTAATTTAAAATGTTTAATTTTAATTCAAATTTGAAATGGTAATTTAACTTAATTGTTAAAGTAAATTTACCATTTCCCAAAATAAACTAAATTCTCCATTTAGTTTCTTCTTTATTCCAAACTATAATTAAATTTATTTCTCTCAATATATTTTTCTCATCTATGTCAAATATGTTTACACTCGTTACAACTGTTTAAATTTATTCTTAGTTCCTTAACATCATTTTATATTGAAAATTATTCCATTACCCTTTTATTTTATTTACCTCTGTTAAATCTTTTTATAACTAGAATTTAAGTGTATAACATTTATTATAACCACTCAAATTTTATTTATAAATCTTTTTATATTGTATAATATCCAATTACATTGTTAACTTCAGAAAATCAAGGTGGGTTATATTGAAATGAAATTGAGTATTATACAAATAAAACATTCAAATTCAATTATCTCAAGTTGGAATTATTTATTCAAAATTTTGATTTTTTTATTTATTTAAATTATTCCTCAAGATAAAATTTAAGAATTAAAACCCAAATAAATATATGTACATAATATGTCAAATCAAATTTAAATCATATATATCTATATATTATAAATCAAGTCATATTTAGAGATTCAAATCAATTAAATTCTCAAGGTAACACTGTAGCAAGACTACAGAATGGTCTTTTCACTTCGAAACACGAAAATGAATGTCGATGATGTTGCTGTCATTACCGAAATTATTTCCTAGTGACAAAGAGAAGAGCACTGATTTTTAAACCTTTAAAATTCTTTGGAAACAAATTTATATTCGAAAATAATTTAAATAATAATATATCCTTTTAAGATTTTAAACACAAGGTTTGAAACTATCAGAAATTAAATTCTTAAATTCTTGTTTTAAATCCATTTCTGTTTCCAAATTAATTTATAACCATTCAATTATTTATATTAGACAAAACACATGGTCTATAAAACCATAAATAAAATCAAAACTATTATCTCTTGACAACTAGTTAAATTAATTATAAAATTCTGAAAATTATACTTATATAGAATATTAGATTTTTTTTCTTCCCAAATATAGGAATAAATTTTCAAAACAAGGATAGAGATTCAAATTTGATGGATTCAAATCAAAGAGAATTTCGATTTAAAGATAAATTGGAATCAGAAGATCCGATGATTAAATAACAGAATAAGGAACTAGATAAGTTTATATAAATCGCGGGCAACCTTAACCTGGTCAACCGTGACTTAAAGAGTAAGATCGATGTGGATTTTCTGGGGTAAATCTACATTCGATCTGAAGAGATAGAGTTCGGAATAACCAAAGATACTAGCATCTAAACCGAGGTTAAATATAAATTTTTGGTGAATCAATGCTAATTGTAAAGGAGTTTCACCCCTTTATTAGAATATTGGCGAGACCGCCAATTCACTATAAAGATCATCCGAAGTGGAGTTATGGGATACTCCAGAATCGAAAGAAAATGAATAGTGAGGGACACGAATGAACTTCGGAACTGTAGGGAACGTTCCAAAATTCAAAGGAAATCGAATCAAAAGGAAGAGATTCAAGCTCGAATGAAAGTGATTCTGTAAATCAAATTTACCATACATTCTAAGTTTTGCCTAGAGCCAAAGCTCTGATACCAAACTGTAACGACCCGATAATTTCAACAATTCGCATCCGCACATGTCGGACTTGAATTGTTCAAAATACCGCGTCGTAAATAAATTTTTGGCAAAACTCAAAATATGCAGTAAATAAATCCCAGATATCAGAAATCTCGCAGCGGAATTTAAAATAATTAGTGGTTCATGAAGCCACTAAAAATCTCAACTAAATAAAATTTTACATGGTTTAGAATCTCCAGTACAGTTTAAAACATCAATAGAAATCCAAATATTCCAAAGTCTCCATTACATAAATAAGATATAGACTGAAAGATTTTGCCAGCAGCTCGAAAGGTCTACAGAATGTCCTAGCTCCGGGAAGAAAACTGAAACTGCAACTCAGGCTGACCCGAGCGTAAAATAAAACATAAACACTCGAGTCAGGACATACATACTTATATAGTGTAAGTTAATTCAAGTGTACTGTAATATAGAGCAAGTAACTTAAAGGATGCTTGGGACTGCCCATCCTCTAAGGATCCGTTAAACTATTTACTATGTAGTAATACATCGCTATTATAATAGTGTCTATTTGTAAATTAAACTTACTTTTAAATAGCGTTAAGGCTTTACATTTTCCACCTTAACACAAATAATGCCAATAGTCTATACAGTATCGTAATACCTCCTGATCGGGAAGCTACCAGAGGATACTCCATAGGTACGACACAAATAGAAACTTGTAGAAGGCTCGCTATCGTAGGTGACACGACACAACTAGGCAATGCCAGGGTAGATATACCAATTTCTATCCGGACCGATGGAAACGCGCAGCGCGCATCTGCCGCCCACCTCTAACAACACTCCCAAATCAAAGGTGCGCACCAAAACAATCACAAAAGTAATAGAACGGCATACGAAGAAGTGCGTCTAATCAGAGGTGCTACCTCATTAATCCGAGAATCGCTCCTGTTTTAGCCGCCTTATGCCAACACATGGGAGTCGGGTCCACGTCTTTACCTCAAAGAAAATGTCACCACCATCCTACTTCATTCTGGAATCTCCACCGCGTACACGGTTGGTAAAGTGGTTTTCGGTATCGACAGAGAGTATGCCAGATATCCGATCCCGGTCTCTTTCACAACCAAACGTTATTATAACCCGTGGTTACTGCTTTTAAAATGGTATTTATACTTTACAAATCAAAATATATTTCAAATACTACAATATCAAAATATTGTTTTTAAACATTGGTCATTTTACAATATACCATTTAAATCTATTCAATTTATTTAGGAATTGATTGCCTTTTTCTCCCTTTTTAAAATTAAATTCTTCCATTTAAAACCATTCAAAGTCAATTCCTTATTTTTATTAATTACATATTAACTTCCAAAATTTAAACCCATTTCCCCAAAGATTATTTCCATAAATTTATTTTTAAATAATTAAAATCCCAGTTTCTGTAGCACTTATGAAATGCTACCTAAAGTCTATAGGTTAAAACAGTTCGTTTATAAAAGACAGCATTTAAGTGCTGTAATAGACTATTAACTTAACCATCAAGTTTTAAATTCCCAAATATAACTTTTTATCAATTATTTACTTAACCTAAACCTTATTTTTAACAAAATTCAGAAATTCCCAAAATAAGTTATATTCCAAAATTTATTTAAACATTTATTTATTTATTTAACATTTTTAACTCATTCAAAACATTATAAATCTTATAAAAATCCTTTAAATATATTTAAACCAGAACATTATAAACTTCCATTTTAAAATAAATTTAAAATATTTCAGAAAAACATTATATAAACCACGGGTCTGTATATAGTTTTCTAGCCTAGGTCAAGTGATGCAGATATATATATATCATTTCAATCCGCAATTTACAAAAAACGGTTCTATCATTTCAAACCCGCAATCCTAAGTTAAATATTTAAATTTAAACAATTAAATAATATATATGGATAATAATTGTCGTTCATGCCTATCATTTTAGCCTATAACGATCTCAATTTACAGGAAACTTGCAGTGATGATTTAACAGTAAATAAGCATTAAATAATATAACTGCAACTATATTACGACAGATAAACAACTGATGAGGTGTCAATTTAAAATGGGGTTTAACATCATACGTTATATTACAGACAGAGAAAATTTAGTAAAATTTTTACAAATACACTTGCGATAATTCACAGAAATATATGTATGTTTGTCTAGTGAGAAATACTCACCCGAATGCTGCTGAAATTTTTTTGATTCAAAACGAAAATCCCGAAATAAGAGTATAGAAAGCACGATCAATTCACAGCGGAAGCAATGACTTGATCAAAATCTAGAAGAAAATCCAAATAAAACCAATACGCGACTTCAATTTACGGTTAAAGCAAATATTTTGAAACAACTGGAACGAATGGAGTAAAAGAAATTTTGGTTCAACTTTTGCTAGACATCCTCACCCCACATCCCGACCCCAACTTCATAGGCTTGGCAATACTATTCATTAATTAATTAACTATAATTAGTTACATTTAACCTTAATTAATTACAATTAATTAATTATCCTTAATTACTTATTTTTTTGATTAATTAATATTAATTAATCAATCTTAATTACATCATTAATTAATTAATGATTATATTTCATTAAATTAATTACTCCATTAAATTAATTACTTTCAGTAATTAATGTTACTTAATCCATAATTTATTAATCACCTTTGATTAATCTCAATCTGTAATTAACTACTTTTATTACTCCATTTAACTAATCTTTATTTAATCCTTTGATTAATTATACAAAATAATTCAATCTAAATTATTTTCAAAATCCAAACCTCATTCATCAATTACATCAAGTAAATATCTTTTATTACTTCACTAAGTAATTTTAGTTCATTAATTACATCAAGTAATTATTACCAAATCCAATATTTAAAATTAATTAAACTTAATTAATTAATTTAAACATTCTCAATAACTCCATTAATTCTTCTATTAAGTAATTAACTTAAATAAACTTCACAATTGATTATCATCTAATTAAATAATCAAATTAATTATTTAAAATTAATCATATTAATTAATTTTTAAATAATCCTTAGTTAATGACCTTCATTAACTATTACTCAAATTTAATTACTTCTCTTAAATAATTTACTTTCATTAACCATTATTAATTTATTTAAAATTAATCTTCAATACCCAATTAATTAATAAAAATCTAATTAATAATCCTTAATTACAAAATTAATTATTCCTAATTAATTAACCTTAACCATTAATTAATTAGTTTAAACCTTTAATTACTTATTTAATTAATCCAAATGATTAATTAGTAAAATAAATTAATCATCCCTTAAATTCCTTATAGATTTAATGAATACAAATCCTTAAATTCTGATTTACTTAAAAATCAACTTTGTTACTAATCAAGTTACCATTTACAAAATACTTAAACAATTATTTTAAATTTACTTTCAAATTTCATTTTTAAATTTAAGATTTTTAAATTGGGTTCAAATTATCTTTAACAAAGTTTAAAACACATTTTTAAACCTTTCATTTCACAAGTTTAAGAATTTCTCACTTAATACAGAAGTTTAGAAAGTTTTAAAACTAAATTCATATTTAAATTCAAATCAAACTAAATTACTTTTTTAAATATTCAAAATAGTTTAAATCATTTGAAATTCTAAAACTTTCCTACATTCCAAAATGAAAATACATATTTAAATTTGAATTCAGGTAAATCTCCAGATTTTTAAACCTCTACTTATATTTTAAAAACTTATTTTAAAGATTTTAACTACTTAAACATTTCTAAAGTAATTAACCAAATCAAATTTTAAACTTCATCTTATCTAAATTTTAAGATTCAACTTAAACCTGAAAATTCCAGTTTAATAATCTAGGCTTAAACTTATTTAAATCTTGCTTACATTTAAATTTCAGTTTTTAAAAATTTACAGAACAAATTTGTACAGGTTTCAGTTAAAACCTGTTTCAGTAATTAAACCCGAGCCAACTACAAATCCTCTTCGAGTCAACATGTCCACTGCTTCGAGTAACTCCCCCACATTCTTCGAGTCACTCTCGAGTAACAACTCCACCACTCCAACAATTCTTTCCTCACCAGAAAACAAAGTGCACCGTGCATATGCACGGTGACTTTGATCACCTCCGACCATCTCTGGTGGCCGTCCCAAATCGAAAACCTTCTCCCCATCCAAACAAGATCATCTGATCATTACTTCAAACTCGAAATTTGAATTCGAGTCCTCAACTTAAAACCTGGAACGGCAAGAACCCCCACCTCCCAAAAACCTGTCAAACCCTTCCTCACCGTGCTCCAACCATCAGAATCCTTCCACCTCCGGTCACGAGTTCATCTCACAGCCTACTATCATTCCCCAGAAACTCAATCGACTCGATCCTCCCAACAGGATGTACTGACCCACACTAAATGCCTAGTTAAAACTAGGGCTACAGGAGATAATCCACCACGACCTCTTCCATAGCGATTCTCCTACACTTCCACCATTTTTTTCCTACTCACTGATCATCCTTCCATCTCCAAGCAGAAAGCTCGACCTCCAAAATCAACAGATCACTAGAAATCCTAAATTTTCCCTTTTCTGTTCATACAAGAACTACACCTAAATCTTACTGCTAAAATTCTTGATTTTAGTATTAAAAATCTATTTTTTAATTAGGAAATCATTTTGTAATCCTGAAACAATGATTTAAAAATTTTGAATTTTGACTTAGATTAAATTTGCCCTGCTTTTCTTAAATTTCAGAGAAATTCAAAGTCATTTTAACCAGAATAAATTTTTAAACCTTAATTTTTAATACAACAAACATAATTTGTTTGAATCATAAATACTAATATTGCATACATCACATGATAATGGGTTCTGAACAATATCTAACCCTGGAACTAAGAACAGTAGTATAGAGACTACAGCATGCACACAAAATATATCTATTCATATATTCATAGAAGATCTACTAAATAAATGAATAAAAATATAAAAACACATACTTAACAGAGAAATTATCATGCAACAGATCTAAATATTTAAACCCATTAAAAGTGAAGTTACTCACCAAAATAAGGAAGAAGACAGAGCCCAGATTAAAAGCTTTTAAAACTGGAAATATGCAGTTCCCCCTTCTTCTTCTTTTTTTCAAACTTGAATTGCTCCTTATTTAAATTGTATGCATGCTGCTTTTAAATTCCAGACTTGGAGTAATGCAAATTTAAAACAAATTTGCTTTGAAACTGACTTGCTTCAGAACTTTTGCAGGTTTGATTCAAATTTTGAAAATGTGCAGACTGTTTTTGATGCAAGTTTTAAAATAATTTGACTTGCATGTTAGAAAATGTGCAGGCTTTCAATTTTGAAGATGTGCAGGTGGATATTGATTTGAATGCTACAGATTTCATGATTTGGTTTTTAGAGGAAGTGTGTTTCAGATTTTCATGGCTTTAGATCTTGAAAAAGAAAAGGAAAAAAAAAAGTGAAAAGAAGATCTTCATAAGCTGAAATTATTTGAATAATAAAAACAAAACTAAATTAAATTTTTACACTTGTCTTACAATTTAAACACTTGTCACTTTGTCATGTTCATGTATTAACACTTGTTCTTTTAATTAGTATAATGTTTACATTTGTCATAAATTTTAATTTGTTATAATTATGTAATTTAGTTATAGTTAAATGCTAATTAGTTATTTAGTTATCATGTTAATATAAGATAAAAGTGAATCTTTGTTTAGTTCATTAGTTAACATGTATTCATTTACACTTGTATTAATTGTTAATAAGCTAAATATTTAGTTAACTTATATTTAAAGTTAGATGTTTAATATAAAATAGTTTAGTTAATGAGTTAACATGCATTTATCTACATGTATATAGATTTTAAAATGAAATAAATCAAACTATATTTATAAAATTAAACTTATACAAATATTTCAAAATCAAGATAAATTAAAAACAATTATACTTTAGATTTAAAACTTTGAATTCATGTTTCAAAGTAAATTTTGAAATCAAGTTTATTTACAATTTCAACTACAAATTTGAATTTTGGAAAACAATTATTTTTGTTAAAAATTTATTTATTGAAACAAATGTTTTATTATATATTTAAAAATAACCATAAATAACTTATAAAAAGAAATTATCTTCTTATTAATAAATTATTTATTTTATCACATTATATTTAAAAGAAACTCAAAATAATCTCATTGTTATTTATTTAAATTTTAAACTTTAGTTACACATATTTTAGATCATTTAATATTTATCTTAAGTACTTAAAACCATATTTATTTATTAAATAACCTTTTTTTTAAAGTTTAATTATTAAATAAAATCATAATTTCCAAATTACTAAAGATGCATATTTTATAGAAACAGGATTTATTTATTAACCAGATTAAAACAATACTTATTTACAATATATACAATATTCTATATATATTATAAATAAACAATTTATTAGATTTAAAATAAAATCAATTAACTATGTATTTTATTGAATTATTAAATTAATTGAAATCTTATTACAAATATTATCAAATCAATTTAATTTTTATTACAGATTATTAAATTGATATTGCTTTCAAATTCCGGGTCATCACATTCCTCCCCCCTTAAAAGAATTTCGTCCCCGAAATTTAAAACAAAGGTAATTTAATAATCTATTTAAAGATTTAATTTTAAAACACAAGCATATACCAATGATATGCTAACAACCATAGCAATCAATTCACCTAATCAAACAAATCTAATTATCCAGAAAAATTCTGGATAATACTTCCACGAGTTTCCCCGGTATATAAAAATATCGGGATACTCGCTCTATAAATTCCAAACAATCAATACAATTAAACTACAGTGCTCCTATTCATCTATATCTACAAAACTAGATAACATATCAGACTACAGACGAGTCTGATTCAACAACCATCCTCTAAAACTACTGGTTCCAAAACCAGAGATAGACCATACACGTACTCCCTCAGAGATACGTGAAACTCATCGAATTCCAGTTATCCAATCTGACAATTCGATCCTGAAAAAAAAAAACACTGATCCAATCCAAACACGGAAAAGAGATCCAAACATCACTAAGCTAGCTTCTTCAGTCTTATCAAAACTTATGGCTCCTGAATCACAGAAAATTCCAACAACAACGAAGTCTCTAACTTCGAATTCCAAATTCCACCTTCTCTTATCTACAAAAGCCTTCAGACAAATCCTAGGCTGCCAACATCCAAACTGATCAGCTTAACCCTTGCTGATTCCCCTAGAACAAACAGAACCAGAAATAACCCATCACAATGATCACCTCAAGATCAATCTAAAACCAAAACTCAATTCTACTCCATAACCAGCAGAAAACTACAAACTTCTCCCAATCCGGAAAAGAAAATCAGAAACACTATCAAACTGTTTCCGCTGCACAACTCTGATCCATAGTAGATAAGAAAATACTGACAAGGAACACAAACACCAACTGGACATCACCTCCAGAAATATAGTTATACAGATCCATAAAGAAAACTCAAAAATTCCTCCAAAACTGTGTAACTTCATCAAACTCCATCTCTAGGAATCATTCTCCAACTTAACAGAACCACCGGTTCCACTCCTGGCATTCTAGTAGATAAGAAAACTCAATCTCCAGATGCTGACGAACCTCTGTCTTTCTAGAAGACATCCAAAACAATCTTCAACAATCCAAGAGAACACTCAAACAATCGCAAGTCACTTTTGCGATCAACCCAAATAAATTTCCAAATAAAACCGTTCTCTCTTTACCAAACAGAACGGACTACACAAGCTTTGTCAATCCATTTAAGAAACGGATTCACTTAGCAGCTTCTGAACTCCATCTTCAGAAAAACTACTCCGCTATGACCTCTCTGTCGGCACACAGAACATTCCGAGCTGCATTACTGTCGCCAATGCCAAACTTCTTAATCCAAAGTTCTTCAAGAAACTCGAACTTCAAAGCAAACAGAAACACCACAATATCCTGCTGAATCCAGCCACAATATCGAAACAGACACATTTCCCAAACCTGTTCCAAAGAAAACATCTTCGGAGACAATCCATAGTCACTGCATCTCATCACGCAGTTACAACTTCCTGAGGTATCAAGATAACTTCACTTGCTCCAGCTCAACCGAAGAGATCCAAACCCAACTCACCAAACTTTGTACTTCAAAGATGTCTACGAACCTTAACAAGTTTCCTTCAGAGATCGATGAAATACTTCAACACAACAAAACCTAATCGAGACGGTATTAGGTCTACAGTCTCGATAGATACGCTTCCAACCCCAAAAATCAGACTCCAATCAATGGTAGTAATTGTGTTACAAACACTACTACCTTATCTACCTTTATAACCTATATTGGAAAACCCGAACAGGTAACCCAACAGATAGGTAGAAATATATAAATACATATCGATATATAAAAAATTAAAAATACGCTCTCTCAAGATAGACACCGCTGCAGAGCCTAGGTATTCACTCAACCTAATGCTCTGATACCACTGTAACGACCCAACTTCCACACTCCAGGAAGTCGCATCGCTAATAAGAAAGAAGAGGATAGAAAAGAGAAAGAAAGAGAAGAAGAAGAAGAAACAACACATCAGAATCTAAACAGCGGAACGAATAAATTATATTAATAACATAAAATATTACAAAGTTTTCAATCATTACCAGAGTGCACAGATAATACAACACATACTAGACAGTTATAAACACCTGTCTAGTATTTACAACATAATACAATCTAAGAGTCAATCACAGAACACACGGCGGAATACTAATATCTAACGCAGAAGCCTCCTACTTTATTGCTCCTCCAATATTCATCAAAGCTAACCTGAATCCCTTGGCTACTCGTAAAAATTTTGAGTACCCAAGAGTTTATGAAGAAAAAAAAAACTCCAGGTCAGACATGGGTCTGGTGTGAGTAATAGGTTAAAGTTGCTTAACTTTCAAAAACCTTTTGAAAAGAAAGGTATCACGTAAGACTTCCCACACATAAACATGGAAAAGTTTTTACCTTACGCTAATCAAGACATTTGATAGGAAATCCAGTGATATTATAATAGGTCTAGGGTTTTCAAATAAATATGAAATAGCCGAAATTGTTACATGATTAAATTCCAGCTACTAGCCACAAAAGTGGGTAATACAATCAAAACCGTTGGCACTTATTGGATTTTGGATTCCATACAATGGCAGGGCTACCGGGGTACCGCCCGTCACAGTACGTGGCCTAGATCAACGTACCGAGGAGTACTCCCACTCCCCTGCAACACAAGGCCGGACCCATTCCTTACTGAATAGTTCCGAACAAGACAACCCCGTAGTTGGCGCGCGATTCCAACTGCCCACTAAGCCGAATAAAAAGGGACCTCTAGACAGGGATCAATCTTGCTCTCCAGTGGGTTCTACCCACGAAGCCTTGCTGCACCTCCCCTGTTTTAGCCATTCTCGGTTGATGAGGCTTTAGGTTACGATTACCTTTATAGAACATCAAATCTTAGAATGCTCATCGTCCACCTGACGATGTTCTGAAAGCATTCAATCCATACAAGTTCGTTCCGGGTTCGAACGAAACCGAAGGCACTATCTCGTTACACTCGTTTTGGAATCACCCTCAGAGTTAACGACGATAACCCTTGCACTCTAAATCTCCATCTCGAATCTATAATTACTATTCCGTCAAATTCATTACGGAATCACCCACAGAGTTAGACTGACGTATAGCCCTTACACCTCGAGTCTTCACTCGCTCCACTTGGATTAACGACCTAACGTTTAATTGGAATCGATGTGGTTTTCGGATTCCAAATATGGAAACCCGATCCCGGTCTCATCGAAATCCAAAGCGTGTCTTTTAGGTCCAAGTTATTTTAAAGTTTAAAACAGTTCAATCTAATTATCTGTATACACACAGATAGATAACTCATAGATTCACAACAAATAATTATCATTATCATAACCATAGATAATCCACATTTATCACTATCAAAGATAACCCAAATCAACATCACAATGCAACCAATACATCCATATCACTCAACATTATTAATCTCATAGCTGAGATTCAAAACCATTCAAAGCAACCAATAACAACCATTCATAAGCAATGACCTATAATCATACTATCTAGAATTAATTTAAAATGAATTAAATTAATGACATGATCTTTAATTAATTTAAAATGAATTAAATTAATTATTCACACCATATAAATCTTGCTTATCATCATTAATCAATTACAAATTAATTAATTAATTAACCTCAAATTTATCATCTTAATTAATCAATCCTAATTAGTTATACTTTAATTAATTCCACAAAATTAATTACCCTAAACCAAATACAGCAATTAACCTTTAATTACTTCATTAATTAATTAACTATAATTAATTACATTTAACCTTAATTAATTACAATTAATTAATTATCCTTAATTACTTATTTTTTTGATTAATTAATATTAATTAATCATTCTTAATTACATCATTAATTAATTAATGATTATCTTTCATTAAATTAATTACTCCATTAAATTAATTACTTTCAGTAATTAATCTTACTTAATCCATAATTTATTAATCACCTTTGATTAATCTCAATCTGTAATTAACTACTTTAATTACTCCATTCAACTAATCTTTATTTAATCCTTTGATTAATTATACAAAATAATTCAATCTAAATTATTTTCAAAATCCAAACCTCATTCATCAATTACATCCAGTAAATATCTTTTATTACTTCACTAAGTAATTTTAGTTCATTAATTACATCAAGTAATTATTACCAAATCCAATATTTAAAATTAATTAAACTTAATTAATTAATTTAAACATTCTCAATAACTCCATTAATTCTTCTATTAAGTAATTAACTTAAATAAACTTCACAATTGATTATCATCTAATTAATTAATCAAATTAATTAATCAAATTAATTATTTAAAATTAATCATATTAATTAATTTTTAAATAATCCTTAGTTAATGACCTTCATTAACTATTACTCAAACTTTAATTACTTCTCTTAAATAATTTACTTTCATTAATCATTATTAATTTATTTAAAATTAATCTTCAATACCCAATTAATTAATAAAAATCTAATTAATAATCCTTAATTACAAAATTAATTATTCCCAATTAATTAACCTTAACCATTAATTAATTAGTTTAAACCTTTAATTACTTATTTAATTAATCCAAATGATTAATTAATAAAATAAATTAATTATCCCTTAAATTCCTTATAGATTTAATGAATACAAATCTTTAAATTCTGATTTACTTAAAAATCAACTTTGTTACAAATCAAGTTACCATTTACAAAATACTCAAACAATTATTTTAAATTTACTTTTAAATTTCATTTTTAAATTTAAGATTTTTAAATTGGGTTCAAATTATCTTTAACAAAGTTTAAAACACATTTTTAAAGCTTTCATTTCACAAGTTTAAGAATTTCTCACTTAATACAGAAGTTTAGAAAGTTTTAAAACTAAATTCATATTTAAATTCAAATCAAACTAAATTACTTTTTTAAATATTCAAAATAGTTTAAATCATTTGAAATTCTAAAACTTTCCTACATTCCAAAATGAAAATACATATTTAAATTTGAATTCAGGTAAATCTCCAGATTTTTAAACCTCTACTTATATTTTAAAAACTTATTTTAAAGATTTTAACTACTTAAACATTTCTAAAGTAATTAACCAAATCAAATTTTAAACTTCATCTTATCTAAATTTTAAGATTCTACTTAAACCTGAAAATTCCAGTTTAATAATCTAGGCTTAAACTTATTTAAATCTTGCTTACATTTAAATTTCAGTTTTTAAAAATTTACAGAACAAATTTGTACAGGTTTCAGTTAAAACCGGTTTCAGTAATTAAACCCGAGCCAACTACAAATCCTCTTCGAGTCAACATGTCCACTGCTTCTAGTAACTCCCCCACATGCTTCGAGTCACTCTCGAGTCACAGCTCCCCCACTCCAACAATTCTTTCCTCACTAGAAAACAAAGTGCACCCTGCATATGCACGGTGACTTCGATCACCTCCGACCATCTCTGGTGGCCGTCCCAAATCGAAAACCTTCTCCCCATCCAAACAAGATCATCTGATCATTACTTCAAACTCGAAATTTGAATTCGAGTCCTCAACTTAAAACCTGGAACGGCAAGAACCCCTACCTCCCAAAAACCTGTCAAACCCTTCCTCACCGTGCTCCAACCTTCAGAATCCTTCCACCTCCGGTCACGAGTTCATCTCACAGCCTACTATCATTCCCCAGAAACTCAATCGACTCGATCCTCCCAACAGGCCGTACTGACCCACACAAAATGCCTAGTTGAAACTAGGGCTACAGGAGATAATCCACCACGACCTCTTCCATAGTGATTCTCCTACACTTCCACCATTTTTTTCCTACTCACTGATCATCCTTCCATCTCCAAGCAGAAAGCTCGACCTCCAAAATCAACAGATCACTAGAAATCCTAAATTTTCCCTTTTCTGTTCATACAAGAACTACACCTAAATCTTACTGCTAAAATTCTTGATTTTAGTATTAAAAATCTAGTTTTTAATTAGGAAATCATTTTGTAATCCTAAAACAATGATTTAAAAATTTTGAATTTTGACTTAGATTAAATTTGCCCTGCTTTTCTTAAATTTCAGAGAAATTCAAAGTCATTTTAACCAGAATAAATTTTTAAACCTTAATTTTTAATACAACAAACATAATTTGTTTGAATCATAAATACTAATATTGCATACATCACATGATAATGGGTTCTGAACAATATCTAACCCTGGAACTAAGAACAGTAGTATAGAGACTACAGCATGCACACAAAATATATCTATTCATATATTCATAGTAGATCTACTAAATAAATGAATAAAAATATAAAAACACATACTTAACAGAGAAATTATCATGCAACAGATCTAAATATTTAAACTCATTAAAAGTGAAGTTACTCACCAAAATAAGGAAGAAGACAGAGCCCAGATTAAAAGCTTTTAAAACTGGAAATATGCAGTTCCCCCTTCTTCTTCTTTTTTTCAAACTTGAATTGCTCCTTATTTTTGTATGCATGCTGCTTTTGAATTCCAGACTTGGAGTAATGCAAATTTAAAACAAATTTGCTTTGAAACTGACTTGCTTCAGAACTTTTGCAGGTTTGATTCAAATTTTGAAAATGTGCAGACTGTTTTTGATGCAAGTTTTAAAATAATTTGACTTGCATGTTAGAAAATGTGCAGGCTTTCAATTTTGAAGATGTGCAGGTGGATATTGATTTGAATGCTACAGATTTCATGATTTGGTTTTTAGAGGAAGTGTGTTTCAGATTTTCATGGCTTTAGATCTTGAAAAAGAAAAGGAAAACAAAAGTGAAAAGAAGATCTTTATAAGCTGAAATTATTTGAATAATAAAAACAAAACTAAATTAAATTTTTACACTTGTCTTACAATTTAAACACTTGTCACTTTGTCATGTTCATGTATTAACACTTGTTCTTTTAATTAGTATAATGTTTACATTTGTCTTAAATTTTAATTTGTTATAATTATGTAATTTAGTTATAGTTAAATGCTAATTAGTTATTTAGTTATCATGTTAATATAAGATAAAAGGGAATCTTTGTTTAGTTCATTAGTTAACATGTATTCATTTACACTTGTATTAATTGTTAATAAGCTAAATATTTAGTTAACTTATATTTAAAGTTAGATGTTTAATATAAAATAGTTTAGTTAATGAGTTAACATGCATTTATCTACATGTATATAGATTTTAAAATGAAATAAATCAAACTATATTTATAAAATTAAACTTATACAAATATTTCAAAATCAAGATAAATTAAAAACAATTATACTTTAGATTTAAAACTTTGAATTCATGTTTCAAAGTAAATTTTGAAATCAAGTTTATTTACAATTTCAATTACAAATTTGAATTTTGGAAAACAATTATTTTTGTTAAAAATTTATTTATTGAAACAAATGTTTTATTATATATTTAAAAATAACCATAAACAACTTATAAAAAGAAATTATCTTCTTATTAATAAATTATTTATTTTATCACATTATATTTAAAAGAAACTCAAAATAATCTCATTGTTATTTATTTAAATTTTAAACTTTAGTTACACATATTTTAGATCATTTAATATTTATCTTAAGCACTTAAAACCATATTTATTTATTAAATAACCTTTTTTAAAAGTTTAATTATTAAATAAAATCATAATTTCCAAATTACTAAAGATGCATATTTTATAGAAAACAGGATTTATTTATTAATCAGATTAAAACAATACTTATTTACAATATATACAATATTCTATATATATTATAAATGAACAATTTATTAGATTTAAAATAAAATCAATTAACTATGTATTTTATTGAATTATTAAATTAATTGAAATCTTATTACAAATATTATCAAATCAATTTAATTTTTATTACAGATTATTAAATTGATATTGCTTTCAAATTCCGGGTCATCACATTCCTCCCCCTTAAAAGAATTTCGTCCCCGAAATTTAAAACAAAGGTAATTTAATAATCTATTTAAAGATTTAATTTTAAAACACAAGCATATACCAATGATATGCTAACAACCATAGCAATCAATTCACCTAATCAAACAAATCTAATTATCCAGAAAAATTCTGGATAATACTTCCACGAGTTTCCCCGGTATATAAAAATATCGGGATACTCGCTCTATAAATTCCAAACAATCAATACAATTAAACTACAGTGCTCCTATTCATCTATATCTACAAAACTAGATAACATATCAAACTACAGACGAGTCTGATTCAACAACCATCCTCTAAAACTACTGGTTCCAAAACCAGAGATAGACCATACACGTACTCCCTCAGAGATACGTGAAACTCATCGAATTCCAGTTATCCAATCTGACAATTCGATCCTTAAAAAAAAAGACTAATCCAATCAAAACACAGAGAAGAGATCCAAACATCACTGAGCTAGCTTCTTCAGTCTTATCAAAACTTATGGCTCCTGAATCACAGAAAATTCCAACAATAACGAAGTCTCTAACTTCGAATTCCAAATTCCACCTTCCCTTATCTACAAAAGCCTTCAGACAAATCCTAGGCTGCCAACATCCAAACTGATCAGCTTAACCCTTGCTGATTCCCCTAGAACAAACAGAACCAGAAATAACCCATCACAATGATCACCTCAAGATCAATCTAAAACCAAAACTGAATTCTACTCCATAACCAGCAGAAAACTACAAACTTCTCCCAATCCGGAAAAGAAAATCAGAAACACTATCAAACTGTTTCCGCTGCACAACTCTAATCCATAGTAGATAAGAAAATACTGACAAGGAACACAAACACCAACTGGACATCACCTCCAGAAATATAGTTATACAGATCCATAAAGAAAACTCAGAAATTCCTCCAAAACTGAGTTACTTCATCAAACTCCATCTCTAGGAATCATTCTCCAACTTAACAGAACCACCGGTTCCACTCCTGGCATTCTAGTCGATAAGAAAACTCAATCTCCAGATGCTGACGAACCTCTGTCTTTCTAGAAGACATCCAAAACAATCTTCAACAATCCAAGAGAACACTCAAACAATCGCAAGTCACTTTTGCGATCAACCCAAATAAATTTCCAAATAAAACCGTTCTCTCTTTACCAAACAGAACGGACTACACAAGCCTTGTCAATCCATTTAAGAAACGGATTCACTTAGCAGCTTCTGAACTCCATCTTCAGAAAAACTACTCCGCTATGACCTCTCTGTCGGCACACAGAACATTCCGAGCTGCATTACTGTCGCCAATGCCAAACTTCTTAATCCAAAGTTCTTCAAGAAACTCGAACTTCAAAGCAAACAGAAACACCACAATATCCTGCTGAATCCAGCCACAATATCGAAACAGACACATTTCCCAAACCTGTTCCAAAGAAAACATCTTCTGAGACAATCCATAGTCACTGCATCTCATCACGCAGTTACAACTTCCTGAGGTATCAAGATAACTTCACTTGCTCCAGCTCAACCGAAGAGATCCAAACCCAACTCACCAAACTTTGTACTTCAAAGATGTCTACGAACCATAACAGGTTTCCTTCAGAGATCGATGAAATACATCAACACAACAAAACCTACTCGAGACGGTATTAGGTCTACAGTCTCGATAGATACGCTTCCAACCCCAAACATCAGACTCCAATCAATGGTAGTAATCGTGTTACAAACACTACTACCTTATCTACCTTTATAACCTATATTGGAAAACCCGAACAGGTAACCCAACAGATAGTAGAAATAGATAAATACATATAAATATATAAAAAATTACAAATACGCTCTCTCAAGATAGACACCGCTCCAGAGCCTAGGTATTCACTCAACCTAATGCTCTGATACCACTGTAACGACCCAACTTCCACACTCCAGGAAGTCGCATCGCTAATAAGAAAGAAGAGGATAGAAAAGAGAAAGAAAGAGAAGAAGAAGAAGAAACAACACATCAGAATCTAAACAGCAGAACGAATAAATTATATTAATAACATAAAATATTACATAGTTTTCAATCATTACCAGAGTACACAGATAATACAACACATACTAGACAGTTCTAAACACCTGTCTAGTATTTACAGCATAATACAATCTCAGAGTCAATCACAGAACACACAGCGGAATACTAATATCTAACGCAGAAGCCTCCTACTTCATTGCTCCTCCAATATTCATCAAAGCTAACCTGAATCCCTTGGCTACTCGTAAAAATTTTGAGTACCCAAGAGTTTATGAAGAAAAAAAAAACTCCAGGTCAGACATGGGTCTGGTGTGAGTAATAGGTTAAAGTTGCTTAACTTTCAAAAACCTTTTGAAAAGAAAGGTATCACGTAAGACTTCCCACACATAAACATGGAAAAGTTTTTACCTTACGCTAATCAAGACATTTGATAGGAATTCCAGTGATATTATAATAGGTCTAGGGTTTTCAAATAAATATGAAATAGCCGAAATTGTTACATGATTAAATTCCAGCTACTAGCCACAAAAGTGGGTAATACAATCAAAACCGTTGGCACTTATTGGATTTTGGATTCCATACAATGGCAGGGCTACCGGGGTACCGCCCGTCACAGTACGTGGCCTAGATCAACGTACCGAGGAGTACTCCCACTCCCCTGCAACACAAGGCCGGACCCATTCCTTACTGAATAGTTCCGAACAAGACAACCCCGCAGTTGGCGCGCGATTCGAACTGCCCACTAAGCCGAATAAAAAGGGACCTCTAGACAGGGATCAATCTTGCTCTCCAGTGGGTGCTACCCACGAAGCCTTGCTGCACCTCCCCTGTTTTAGCCATTCCCGGTTGATGAGGCTTTAGGTTACGATTACCTTTATAGAACATCAAATCTTAGAATGCTCATCGTCCACCTGACGATGTTCTGAAAGCATTCAATCCATACAAGTTCGTTCCGGGTTCGAACGAAACCGAAGGCACTATCTCGTTACACTCGTTTTGGAATCACCCTCAGAGTTAACGACGATAACCCTTGCACTCTAAATCTCCATCTCGAATCTATAAGTACTATTCCGTCAAACTCATTACGGAATCACCCACAGAGTTATACTGACGTATAGCCCTTACACCTCGAGTCTTCACTCGCTCCACTTGGATTAACGACCTAACGTTTAATTGGAATCGATGTGGTTTTCGGATTCCAAATATGGAAACCCGATCCCGGTCTCATCGAAATCCAAAGCGTGTCTTTTAGGTCCAAGTTGTTTTAAAGTTTAAAACAGTTCAATCTAATTATCTATATACACACAGATAGATAACTCATAGATTCACAACAGATAATTATCATTATCATAACCATAGATAATCCACATTTATCACTATCAAAGATAACCCAAATCACCATCACAATGCAACCAATACATCCATATCACTCAACATTATTAATCTCATAGCTGAGATTCAAAACCATTCAAAGCAACCAATAACAACCATTCATAAGCAATGACCTATAATCATACTATCTATAATTAATTTAAAATGAATTAAATTAATTACATGATCTTTATTTAATTTAAAATGAATTAAATTAATTATTCACACCATATAAATCTTGCTTATCATCATTAATCAATTACAAATTAATTAATTAATTAACCTCAAATTTATCATCTTAATTAATCAATCCTAATTAGTTATACTTTAATTAATTCCACAAAATTAATTACCCTAAACCAAATACAGCAATTAACCTTTAATTACTTCATTAATTAATTAACTATAATTAATTACATTTAACCTTAATTAATTACAATTAATTAATTATCCTTAATTACTTATTTTTTTGATTAATTAATATTAATTAATCATTCTTAATTACATCATTAATTAATTAATGATTATCTTTCATTAAATTAATTACTCCATTAAATTAATTACTTTCAGTAATTAATCTTACTTAATCCATAATTTATTAATCACCTTTGATTAATCTCAATCTGTAATTAACTACTTTAATTACTCCATTCAACTAATCTTTATTTAATCCTTTGATTAATTATACAAAATAATTCAATCTAAATTATTTTCAAAATCCAAACCTCATTCATCAATTACATCCAGTAAATATCTTTTATTACTTCACTAAGTAATTTTAGTTCATTAATTACATCAAGTAATTATTACCAAATCCAATATTTAAAATTAATTAAACTTAATTAATTAATTTAAACATTCTCAATAACTCCATTAATTCTTCTATTAAGTAATTAACTTAAATAAACTTCACAATTGATTATCATCTAATTAATTAATCAAATTAATTATTTAAAATTAATCATATTAATTAATTTTTAAATAATCCTTAGTTAATGACCTTCATTAACTATTACTCAAACTTTAATTACTTCTCTTAAATAATTTACTTTCATTAATCATTATTAATTTATTTAAAATTAATCTTCAATACCCAATTAATTAATAAAAATCTAATTAATAATCCTTAATTACAAAATTTATTATTCCTAATTAATTAACCTTAACCATTAATTAATTAGTTCAAACCTTTAATTACTTATTTAATTAATCCAAATGATTAATTAATAAAATAAATTAATTATCCCTTAAATTCCTTATAGATTTAATGAATACAAATCTTTAAATTCTGATTTACTTAAAAATCAACTTTGTTACTAATCAAGTTACCATTTACAAAATACTTAAACAATTATTTTAAATTTACTTTCAAATTTCATTTTTAAATTTAAGATTTTAAAATTGGGTTCAAATTATCTTTAACAAAGTTTAAAACACATTTTTAAACCTTTCATTTCACAAGTTTAAGAATTTCTCACTTAATACAGAAGTTTAGAAAGTTTTAAAACTAAATTCATATTTAAATTCAAATCAAACTAAATTACTTTTTCAAATATTCAAAAAAGTTTAAATCATTTGAAATTCTAAAACTTTCCTACATTCCAAAATGAAAATACACATTTAAATTTGAATTCAGGTAAATCTCCAGATTTTTAAACCTCTACTTATATTTTAAAAACTTATTTTAAAGATTTTAACTACTTAAACATTTCTAAAGTAATTAACCAAATCAAATTTTAAACTTCATCTTATCTAAATTTTAAGATTCAACTTAAACCTGAAAATTCCAGTTTAATAATCTAAGCTTAAACTTATTTAAATCTTGCTTACACTTAAATTTCAGTTTTTAAAAATTTACAGAACAAATTTGTACAGGTTTCAATTAAAACCCGTTTCAGTAATTATACCCGAGCCAACTACAAATCCTCTTCGCGTCAACATGTCCACTGCTTCAAGTAACTCCCCCACATGCTTCGAGTCACTCCCGAGTCACAACTCCACCACTCCAACGATTCTTTCCTCACCAGAAAATAAAGTGCACCGTGCATATGCACGGTGATTTCGATCACCTCCGACCATCTCTGGTGGCCGTCCCAAATCGGAAACCTTCTCCCCATCCAAACAAGATCATCTGATCATTACTTCAAACTCAAAATTTGAATTCGAGTCCTCAAATTAAAACCTGGAACAACAAGAACCCCCACCTCCCAAAAACCTGTCAAACCCTTCCTCACCGTGCTCCAACCATCAGAATCCTTCCACCTCCGCTCACGAGTTCATCTCACAGCCTACTATCATTCCCCAGAAACTCAATCGACTCGATCCTCCCAACAGGCCGTACTGACCCACACAAAATGCCTAGTTAAAACTAGGGCTATAGGAGATAATCCACCACCACCTCTTCCATAGTGATTCTCCTACACTTCCACCATTTTTTTCCTACTCACTGATCATCCTTCCATCTCCAAGCAGAAAGCTCAACCTCTAAAATCAATAGATCACTAGAAATCCTAAATTTTACCTTTTCTGTTCATACGAGAACTACACCTAAATCTTACTGCTAAAATTCTTGATTTTAGTATTAAAAATCTAGTTTTTAAATAGGAAATTATTTTGTAATCTTGAAGCAATGATTTAAAAATTTTGAATTTTGACTTAGATTAAATTTGCCCTGCTTTTCTTAAATTTCGAAGAAATTCAAAGTCATTTTAACGAGAATAAAATTTTAAACCTTAATTTTTAATACAACAAACATAATTTGTTTGAATCATAAATACTAATATTGCATACATCACATGATAATGGGTTCTGAACAATATCTAACCCTGGAACTAAGAACAATAGTACAGAGACTACAACATGCACACAAAATATATCTATTCATATATTCATAGAAGATCTACTAAATAAATGAATAAAAATATAAAAACACATACTTAACAGAGAAATTATCATGCAACAGATCTAAATATTTAAACTCATTAAAAGTGAAGTTACTCACCAAAATAAGGATGAAGACAGAGCCCAGATTAAAAGCTTTTAAAACTGGAAATATGCAGTTCCCCCTTCTTCTTCTTTTTTTCAAACTTGAATTGCGCCTTATTCAAACTGTATGCATGCTGCTTTTGAATTCCCGATTTGGAGTAATGCAAATTTAAAACAAATTTGCTTTGAAACTGATTTGCTTCAGAACTTTTGCAGGTTTGATTCAAATTTTGAAAATGTGCAGACTGTTTTTGATGCAAGTTTTAAAATAATTTGACTTGCATGTTAGAAAATGTGCAGGCTTTCAATTTTGAAGATGTGCAGGTGGATATTGATTTGGATGCTACAGATTTCATGATTTGGTTTTTAGAGGAAGTGTGTTTCAGATTTTCATGGCTTTAGATCTTGAAAAAGAAAAGGAAAAAAAATGTGAAAAGAAGATCTTTATAAGCTGAAATTATTTGAATAATAAAAACAAAACTAAATTAAATTTTTACACTTGTCTTACAATTTAAACACTTGTCACTTTGTCATGTTCATGTATTAACACTTGTTCTTTTAATTAGTATAATGTTTACATTTGTCTTAAATTTTAATTTGTTATAATTATGTAATTTAGTTATAGTTAAATGCTAATTAGTTATTTAGTTATCATGTTAATATAAGATAAAAGGGAATCTTTGTTTAGTTCATTAGTTAACATGTATTCATTTACACTTGTATTAATTGTTAATAAGCTAAATATTTAGTTAACTTATATTTAAAGTTAGATGTTTAATATAAAATAGTTTAGTTAATGAGTTAACATGCATTTATCTACATGTATATAGATTTTAAAATGAAATAAATCAAACTATATTTATAAAATTAAACTTATACAAATATTTCAAAATCAAGATAAATTAAAAACAATTATACTTTAGATTTAAAACTTTGAATTCATGTTTCAAAATAAATTTTGAAATCCAGTTTATTTACAATTTCAACTGCAAATTTGAATTTTGGAAAACAATTATTTTTATTAAAAATTTATTTGTTGAAACAAATGTTTTATTATATTTAAAAATAACCATAAATAACTTACAAAAATAAATTATCTTCTTATTAATAAATTATTTATTTTATCACATTATATTTAAAAGAAACTCAAAATAACCTCATTGTTATTTATTTAAATTTTAAACTTGAGTTGCACATATTTTAGATCATTTAATATTTATCTTAAGTTCTTAAAACCATATTTATTTATTAAATAACCTTTTTTTTAAAGTTTAATTATTAAATAAAATCATAATTTCCAAATTACTAAAGATACATATTTTATAGAAAACAGGATTTATTTATTAACCAGATTAAAACAATACTTATTTACAATATATACAATATTCTATATATATTATAAATAAACAATTTATTAGATTTAAAATAAAATCAATTAACTATGTATTTTATTGAATTATTAAATTAATTCAAATCTTATTACAAATATTATCAAATCAATTTAATTTTTATTACAGATTATTAAATTGATATTGCTTTCAAATTCCGGGTCATCACATATATTGTTAAGAAAAATATTAATAGATATTAACAAATTGTTATTTTTAATATTTAAAATAAATTTAACTTGTCAATTTATAATATAAAATGATCAAATCAATTTAATTATTATCAAAGATTATTAAATTGTTATTGCTCAAAATTCCGGGTCGTCACACACCCATACCGAAAGAACCTGCCTCTGAGGCTTCTCTAGTGAAGTGCTCCACTTCTGTTGATGTCGCGGGGTCATCTGGCAAACTTGCCCCAGTCACTGAAGAAGAAGAGCCTTAGGAATCTCCTTCACATTCAAAGAAGTCTGGTGAAGAAGAAGCTGGGAAAACAAGACCTGTCAAACAGAGTGGAGACGACACTTTCAAAGGGTTGAGCGACCTGTTTGTCACTTCACAGGAGCTCTTTAAAGACGACCCCGTTACCACCAGGGTTTCTTCTTCAGTAGTTGAGGCGACTTCTACTCTGCAACAGACTTCGTCGACTCAAGAGTTGACGTTAACTACTACTCATACGATTACTCCGCAATCAAAGAGTGGTTCGTAGTTTGATGCGCGTAGCTTGCACATCACGCACACTTAGAATCTTTCGGCACTTTTATACTCCTAACTCTCTGTACTTTAAAGATTCTAAAGTTACACTTCTTTTCTCTGAAAACTTTTAAGACTTGTCTCTTCTTTTTTAATTCAGATTCTCCGATGGGACGCGGCAGCTCCTACTATGATGACTTTCAGCACTACAGGAGACGTAGTCAATATGATTATAGGCGCTACCTACCCGCTCACAGAGAAACCGATGAAGAGAGAGCCGCTCGAAAGGCTCAGGAGAGAAGGGCTCAAGAAGAGCGTTATGAGAGAAAAGAAAGGGAGGAGCACCATGATTCTTCCCATAAAGGTGACGATTCCCACAAGAGAAAATCCCATGATGACCGGGGAAAAAGTCATATGGTTGAGGACCCAAGTAAGCGTGCTCGACACTGTGAGAAGCATACTTCTACAACTCCTGAAAAGGTCACTTCCCCCGTCTCACTTGACATTCCTTCTGGCTCTCCCGCTCTCGGGAAGACAGACATTCAAACAATAATCAGCATGCCTAAATTCCAAGTTGGATCAGGCCCGGCTACTCTGCAAAGCCGGTTCTCGCACTGGTGCCTGAAGGGAGTGCGGTTCGATCTTGACCTGATCCCTATCGACAAGCCTGCCATGCTGCGAAATCTTGATGCCGTCAGGCTTGATATTGAAAGGATGTCGAACTGGCAAAAGCTTGTTGACGAGCTTCAAAGGGTCAACCGTGCGAATATAAAGGCCATGCTTACTATGGAGAATGATATGGCCGAATGGTAGAAGGTTCTCGAGCAGCACGATACCGAAATGAAGAGCATCACTACTTACAATGAGGAGCTTGAGGCGAAAGTTGAGGAACTTAAAAAAGAGCTTGCTACTTCTTCTACTACATATACTCAAAAAGAAGAAGTACTTCAGAAGCAAGTTCGCGATGCTCACGCAGCTCAGCAACATGCCGAGGCACAACTTGAAGCTGAGCAGAAAACAGCGGGAAGGTATCATGCTGAGGTTACAGGAGAAAGTCAACTCTCAGGAGGCGGAAATTCAAATGCTAAAGCTTCAACTTTCCAAGACTGAAAGAGAGCGCGATGAGGCCGTTGCCGGTAAACTTGCAGCTGAAGAATCTCATGAGGCAACGAAGACCAACATCAGCACGACACTGTTTGACTTTTACCTGCACGGCATCTTGGGGCACGGTAGTCTCGCCTTCCTAGGCCCCAAATATGAAATTACACTGGCTGAAGTGTGGGAGGCTGCACTTGACATGCTTGGCGGTAAAGTTGCTGGCTATGCCGAATCAGCTCTTGAGGAGCATTACTTGGATGATGATGCTCGCGCTGCTCTTGCCAAAGGAAAGGAACAACTTGCAAAATTAAGAGCTGAAATGGCAGAAGGGGAACAGTTAGGAAAAACTACTTCAACTATTCCAGTCCAGCCTTCTCCTTCGGCCGAAATCGACATTATTGGCTCCAGCTCTCATTCTCCATCCCTGGCCAAAGTTACAACTGAGATCACAAGTATACAGGGTGGAGATGAAGTTGAAGAGAGTGCCGAAGCACAGGCTTATGAGGTTGACATCAGGAAGCCGACTTCTCCTGGTAACTCTACTGTTAATCTTGCTCAAGTAGACTGCTCATTTGCTTCTTATGAGTTCGATGAGCCTCTCGACTATTTTCTGAACCTCAATGAGCCTTTATCTCCTCTCTTTACTGACTTTAACTTCTTTTCTTCTGTAGAGAAAGCATCGAGCATTGTTCAAACTTCCCCTCCTCCAATTATTCCTCCTCCGTCTCTTTAGGTCACTCCTCCTTCTGCCTCGCAACCAGGATCACAAGAGGAGCAAATAGAAGCTCTCCAAGACTTGGACGATCCCATTGCTTCACAAGAACACAGGGGAGAAGAAACTGAAGGGAGTGAGAAGACTCCAGAACCAACTGGCTCCGATGATGAACCATTAATTACACTTTTCTCTCCAGGTAGTGGGTCTTCTTCCAGGAAGAGAGGGAAGCATGGAGTTTCTAAGAAGATGAAGGAGGCTTCTGCTAGCAAGACACAGCGGGAGAAGAACCTATTGTATCCCTTTCCCCTTCCTCTCCTACTCTTACAAACCGGCCTAAGAAGTTAACCATTCGGCCAGGCGCAGGCTCAAAAGGCGGAAGGAAGAAGAAATGATGGCTTTGGTCTTGTGCTTTTTATATCGCTTTTTTGCTTTTTGCATGTACTGGCTGGAGATTGTGCGGGTACCGGCCTCCGCTTTTTTTTTCTTTTTATTTTGAAACCTGTACCTATACAAAATTTTAACAGTGTTGAATAGAATGATTCTTTTTCATTGTACAAACTTCTGTCTGTATCTGAGAATGCATTTATTATTCATTTTCGTACAAGTTTCTTTACATGATATTGCAGCGAGCTTGTGGTATGTTGTTCGAGCGTAATTTTACCAATATAGTTATACCATGTTGTATGTAGTTATACCTTGTTGCCCCTATACCATAAGCTTGTTGCAATATTTTATACTTTGAGGGGACTCGTACTTTTATTTTCTGGAGAATAATTATTACATACTTGGAGGAATATTATTTCGTTAAAAATAGAGTACAACTCCCTCTATATAAGTTTTTACGCTTCATCCTTCGAAGATATCACTTTTTCTTTTGTGCATATACACATTTTACCAAGTGAATTCTTCTATGTGGTAAAGCGGGCCTCTGAAGGGTACTTTAACTTCTTTTTGAGGAAGATTATTTTCCAAAATAGGTGAATCATTCTTCCTTTGAGAGTTAAAGTGTGCCTTTGAAGAGGGCTTCTTTTTTTTTTTTAATTATGCCACAGTAAAGGGCTTTCTGATTTTTGCTTCATTAAAAAGTTGCACCTCTGAGGAGGGCTTTTTCACGTTTCAACACTTGGAAGTTTTATTTCAATCTCGGTGAAACGTGTGCCTCCGAAGAGTTGTGCCTCTGAGGAGGGCTTTTTCACGTTCCAACACCTGGAAGTTTTATTTCAATCTCTGTGAAACGTGTGCCTCCGAAGAGGTCTTTCTGTTCGATTGTGCCTCCGGGAGGAGGTCTTTTCATTTTTGCCTCTGGGAAGAGGTCTTTTTGTTTTGTTGTGCCTCTGGGAAGAGGTCTTTTTTGTTTATGCCCCTTGGGAGAGGCTTTTATTTTTCCCTGTTCGCTGGGAAGCGGGCCTCCGAAGAGGGCTTTTCACATTTCATTTCACGGGAGTGTATCGACCGATCATGATGAAATGTGTGCCTCTGAGTAGGGTTACTACCTGGAAGTTTGGAGTTTCTTTCTCTCGGTTTGACAGATTCACGGGAGTGTATCGACCGATCATTCCGCAACTTTGTATCGAGAAAGATCTCCCTTTTTCTGGTTGGCCCGCTCGAGGTCTTTTATCATTTCAACTGTGGTGAAATGGGCCTCCGAAGAGGGCTTTTCACGTTTCAATACCTGGAAGTTTTATTTCAATCTCGGTGAAACGTGTGCCTCTGAGTAGGGCTTTTGCCTGGAAGTTTGGAGTTTCTTTCTCTCGGTTGGACGGTTTCACGGGAGTGTATCGACCGATCATTCCGCAACTTTGTATCGAGAAAGATCTCTCTTTTTCTGGCAAGGCCCGCTCGAGGTCTTTATCCTCCGAAGAGTTGTGCCTCCGAAGAGGGCTTGTGCCCCCGAAGAGGTCTTTTGCTGATTGATGCTTGCTCGCCCATGTCTCATTGTCATCTATTCATGTTGGCGATCCCCGTTGTCTTGTGCAAGTGTCATCACTTTTTAGTTGCCAATAATTTCCCTTATCCAAAGAAATATACTTCATAGTTAAGTGAGTTGGTGGTGGTAGACACAGGCTATTTAACTGGTTGTTTGTTTGTTCAAACATCTGCAGTTAGTTGGAAATGGTCCACTTCCATCCACATTGCTAACTTTTGTTCGAAGCACTTCTTTTGTAGGATTTGAGTGTGGAAATTTCGAATGGCTTAGTGTTTGCTTGCTGAATGATGTCGGAGATCGCTTAGTCTTGCGATAGGTAAGCTTTGTTTTTGTGGCCTGCATTATTAAATCGACATTTTAGTGACACAGTTAACGTATTTTATATGTCGAAATAAAACAAAGCAGTTTATAATAGTAAAGAACACAAGATTTATAGTGGTTCGGCCAAAAGTTGGGCCTACATCCACTTTATAGCTTTTCATTATTCACTTGCTTTACAATTGCTTTCAATACAAGAATCATATATTCATAATTCTTTTACAACATTTCAGCAATGTTTTCAAGTAAAATAGGGACGCAAATGATTGCTGTTCCAAGCTCTTGGGATTGGTTTTCCTTTGACAGTTGTGAGTTTAAATGTGCCATCAAGAAGCTTTGCGCCAATAACATATGGTCCTTCCCAGTTTGGCCCAAACACACCTATAGCTGTCATAATTCTCTTCAGGACTAAGTCCCCAACTTCAAAGCTGCGCTGACGAACTTTGGAATTGAAGTGCCTGGCTATTCTTTGCCGGTGAGCTGCAATTCTAAACCTTGCCTCTTCTCTTCTTTCATCGAGGAGGTCAAGTGCTTCCAGTTGCAATTTTTCATTCTTACTTTGATCAAAATGGATCCTTCTGTGTGAGGGGACTTCAGTTTCCACTGGAATCATTGCTTCTGATCCGTATGCCAATGAAAATGGAGTATGCCCAGTCGTAGTTTTGTGAGTGGTCCTGTATGCCCATAGTGCAAGCGGTAACTTGTCGACCCAACGACCTTTTGCTTTTTCCAGCTTCTTTTTGATGGTTGAATTGATGATTTTGTTTACTGCTTCCACTTGTTCGTTTGCCTGCGGATGAGCCACTGCTGAGAAGCTTTTTCGGATCTTGAATCGTTTGCAAAAATCTTGGAACTCCTCACTTTCAAACCGAGTACCATTGTCTGTGATTATCTTCTAAGGCACACCATACCGGCAAATGATATTTTTAGTCACAAAACTTATCATTTTCTTAAAGGTAAAAGTGGCCAATGGTTTGGCCTCAGCCCATTTAGTAAAATAATCAACAGCAACGATAGCATATTTAATCCCTGATTTGGCAGTCGGCAAAGGCCCAATGAGATCTATTCCCCAGATGGCAAACGACCATGGAATGACCATTTGTGTTAGCTAAGTGGAAGGTGTTCTAGGAATTTTAGCGAATCTCTGGCATTTATCACACTTTCAGGAATAGTCAGCAGCATACTGATTAATTTCTGGCCAAAAGTATCCATAACGGAGGATTTTCTTTGCTAAAGTTTGACCACCTGTATGATCCCCACATTCCCCTCCGTGTACTTCAGTTAGAATTGTCTTAGCTTCTTCCTTTGTCACACATCGGAGTAATGGCATTGAAAATCATTGTCTGTACAAGCGACCATCTTGAACTATATATCTGGAGGCTTTCCTCATCAGCTTTTGTCGTTCTTTTGAATTTTCTGGAAGAGAACCATTGAGTAGATATTCAAGTATCGGAGTCATCCATGATTCTTGCTCTTGGGATACATTCATAATCCAATCAACATCCATTTCGTCTGTGCTTGGAGCTGACAAGACTTCGACAGGAACTAACCCCAACAGTTGAGATTCACCAGTACTTGAATACTTCGCGAGAGAATCCGCCTTCACATTTTCTTCTCGGGGGATATGGTTTATTGAATAACGGTCAAAATCTTGATGGAGCTCCCAGGACTTTGATAAATAGGCTGGTAAATTCCCTCGTTTAGCTTGAAATTCCTTCTTGACTTGACAAACAATAAGTTGAGAATCATTGAAGATATGCAATGCCTTGATGTTTAGTTCTTTAGAGATCTTTAAACCAGTTATGAGAGCTTCGCATTCAGCTTCATTATTTGTCGAAGGGAATTCTAGTCTCAATGCATAACATAGCGATCGCCCTTCTGGGGTTTCAAGGACAACCCTGGCTCCAGAACAGTAATCATTCCTTGCGCCATCGACGTACAATTTCCATTGGATTGGGATGCTATTAGTAGCTTCCTCCTCACTATCACCCTTATCCGTGCATTCCGCAATGAAATCTGCCAAAGCTTGTCCATTGATTGCTTTTCGGGGATGGTAAGTGATGTCATATTGACCGAGTTCAATATTCCATTTCAAAAGATGGCCCGAAGTCTCTGGACGAATAAGAGTTGCTTTAGAGGTTGATCAGTGAGGACTTTGATGGGATGAGCTTGGAAATACGGCCTCAATTTTCTTGATGCGATCAACAAACAATAGGTGAGCTTTTCCAATCTTGAATAGTTCATCTCTGCCCCAGTGAATCTTTTGCTGATATAATAGACTGGGCGTTGGATCCTTGTGTCTTCCCGTACCAACACTGCACTGAGAGCATGAGACGAAATTGCCAAATATACGAAGAGATCTTCACCACTGTCAGGCTTTGAAAGTATCGGAGGCACTTCCATATGACGAACCAACTCATCAAATGCTTTCTGACAATCAAGAGTCCACTCGAAGTTTTTTCTTCCTTTCTTCAGAGCATCAAAGAATGGAATGCATTTGTCAGTAGCTTTGGAAATGAACCGACTCAAGGCAGCAACCTTTCCATTGCGACTTTGCAATTCCTTCTTCGTTCTAGGAGCCTTGACTTCTCTCAGAGCGGTGATGTGAGCTGGATTGGCTTCAATGCCCCTAGCGCTCACAATGAAACCCAAAAACTTTCTGGACTCCACTCCAAATGAACATTTCAGGGGATTAAGCTTCATTCTATACTTGCGGAGTACTGCAAACATCTCTGCCAGGTGATCCATATGGTCCACTGCTTTCTTAGACTTTACTAGCATATCATCAACATAAACTTCCATTGTCTTGCCAATCTGTGGTTTAAACATGGCATTAACAAGCCTTTGGTAAGTTGCCCCTGCATTCTTGAGTCCAAAAGGCATGACCTTGTAGCAGTAGAGTCCAACATCTGTAATGAAGCTCGTATCCTCTTGATCTGGCTCATGCATCATAATCTGGTTATATCCGGAGTATGCATCCATAAAAGATAACAATTCATGTCCTGCCGTGCCATCCACCAACTGATCGATCCTGGGCAGCGGGAAACAGTCTTTGGGGGCAGGCTTTGTTCAGATCTGAAAAATCAATGCACACTCTCCACTTTCCGTTAGCTTTCTTAACCAGCACTAGATTTGAGACCCAATTTGGATAAGTAGATTCTCTAATGAAATCGTTCTCCATGAGCCGATCAACTTCTTCTTTCAATGATGCCGTCCTCTCAGGACCCTGAGTTCTTCTCTTCTGTTTCACAGGTGTAAACTTTGGATCAATGTTCAGAGTGTGTACTGCAATCTCTGGGGATATTCCTCACATGTCAGCATGAGTCCAAGGGAATACATCCAAATTAGCCTTCAAAAATGAAATCAGAACATTATGAACTGTCGGATTGAGTTGTGAACCCACATTAAGCACTTTGTTTGGGTCCTTTGGGTCAACAGGCACCGGTACTATTACCTCTACTGGTACCACTCTATTCTCCCCTGCACTGGCTTTCCTTGGATCCATCTCTCTTCGTGCCCCACTACATTCACCAGTGCAGGGTCCACCCTGTAATTACTATAAGGTTGGTTCTTTGATGCGGACTGGAATCGCCGCACCTTTTGCCATCTCTCTCTTCCTGGATTCTCACAATTCTGCAAAATAACATTCTTGCCCCGCATCTTGGTCTCCCTTAATCACACCAACCCCGTTATCTGTGGGGAATTTTAGAGTCAAGCACCATGAGGCAAGAACAGCTTTGAATGCAGCAAGAGTTGGTCGGCCTAAAAAGGCGTTGTAAGTAGAGAATTCTTTAACAATTATAAAGGTTTGCTTTCGAGCCACCTTCCTCAGCCCCTTTCCGAGTTCTACAAACAAATCAATGGTCCCAATCGGCTGTTTGGGTTCTCCAGCAAACCCAGCAATCTTAAGTGACGAAGCTTGAACGTCAGCCATTGGAATTTTCATTTGATCGAAGGTCTTCTTAAAGAGGATGTTGCATGAAGCTCCACAATCAACTAGAACTCTTCTCACAGTTGCCGGCCCAATACCAGCGGACATGACCAAAGGATCTATGGTCGGAGCCTCAATACCCAAAGAATCCCTGGCACTGAACACGATATCATTTGTGGAAGTCTTTTGTTGCTTTAAAGGCGCATCATTCTCTAAGACAAAAACATTCTCTTCAGCTGGTACATGCCTCAAGGCCCGAGCATACCTTTCCATTTCGCCCCAGCTTTTGCCTGCTGGGTGAGGTCCTCCAGTTATTATGTTGATAACAGGTCTTTCCGATTCATGTTCCACGGCTTTCTCATTTGAGGCAGGACGGTGAGCGGGAACTTGTCCTTGAGTTGACGAGGCTGGGGCATTTCTGTTCCTTTTCACATACTGCTGGAGTTTGTTTTCCTTCAAGAGTTGTTCGATTACCTCTTTCAACTGACGGCATTCGTTGGTGTCATGGCCGGGCTGGTTGTGGAACCGGCAGAACCTTCCACTTTTTTCCATCTTAATCGCAAATCTCATTTTAGGCGGTGCCGGATAATTGACATCATCTTTGGTTGCAAAGTAGATGTTTTCAGGGGTATCAGTCAAGGGTGTGAAATTGAAAGAACGGCCTTTCTTAGCGTCTCCTTGTTTCTTTCCACCATCGTTTCCCCTTTTCTGAATGCTAGGCTCTTTCTTGTTCGAAGCAGCGCCACTGTTCCCGGCTTCCGCTGATACCACTTTAGCCGGTGTTTGATGGCTTTCCAAGCGCATGAATTCATCCGCTTTCTTGTAGAATTTGTCAAGTGAGTTTGGTTCTTTCATTTTCAACCATTTTCCAAATTCACTCGATTTGTCAATCGCCCTCATCAAGTATGTCAGGACCATGCGTGGCTCAGCATTATCTACCTCAGCCAATGCTATGTTAAAGCGATTCAAGAACGACCTGATAGATTCTCCCGGATTTTGCTCTAGACTTGACAGCGACATTATGTCCTTTGCTTTAGAAGCATACAATCGAAATTGCTCCTTGAACTTCCTGGTCAAATCGGAGAATTGATCGATGGACTTGACCGGCAGCTTCGTAAACCACAATAGAGCTACACCTTCTAGATAAACCGGGAAGTATCGACATTTAATTTCATCAGACGCTCTGGCACCTGTCATATGCCAGTCGTATTTATACAGAAACTCGTTTGGATCACTTGTCCCCTTGTAAGCCGGGATAGTAGGGGGAACGAATTTCCTTGGGAATTCTGCCTTCAAATCCTTTCAGTTAATGGAGTTTTGCTTAGAACAAATCCCCACTCTTTCAAATCTTCATCTCTTCGCATACTTTCCTTTATGATTTGACGAACCATACCCGAAAAATACTCTTCATCATTTAGAGGCTCTGGAGGGCACACATCGGCCACTCTCTCTGAATTCAGCCTTGACAATCGTTCACGGAGGGTCGGCTGCAGCCCTGATCCTCCAGCTTGAAGAGGAGTCCTTTCTACAGGGTCTGCAGCTCTTTGAGAAATGTTCCCTTCAACATCTTGAACTCCCGCAGTAGGGTTCCCATCATTGTTAACCGGTTGACGATTTGCCCTTAGTAGATCATTCAACTTACTCAAGATCAGGGCATTCTAGGCGTTCTGGGCTTCCAACTGCGCATTCTGAGCATTCAATTGTTGATTCAATCCCAAAACTACGGCATCCAATTCTGCTCGTGTAACTCCAGCAGTTGGAGCTGCTTGACTTGGAGGAGGAGAGGTAGCGGTATTCTCTTGAACATTGTCGGATCTTACAGAACTTCGTTTTCTCCCAGGAGCCATTATTTCCAATAAACTTCTGGTTTTAAAAGAAATTCTTTCAACAATCCTTTGCGGAGCAATAGTGGAAATTTCCTGAGTTCGATTCTCAGTGAAAGCACCAAAAATGTTAACGTAAAAATCAGACGCTAACACCCCGGTGTAGATTAAAGTTGAGTGAAAGCACGACCCGTGAGCACGGGAACTAAAGAACAAGTAGGGAAATCACAGAAAAAGCAGAAAAGACAACAGTTTTTATAGTGGTTCGGCTTAGGGTAAGCCTACATCCACTTTAACTCTCTTTATTACTGAATTTGGTTACAACTTTACAACAATCTTCAATTACAATTCTGATGAGACAAACAACTAGAACTTTGATGGAGAATAATCTTCCGAATTCATGTTGAATGATGTAGATTTTTTCTTGGAGATCGTAGTAGTGTCCTTGGTGTTTGGAGTACTTGAAGTGTTGAGTTAGTCGAGAATTCAACAGAGTATCGGCGCTTGAAGTGATCGGCCAAAAGTCCCCCCGCTAGTTGGAGTTAGGGCTGTATTTATAGGAGTGGTTCTGGGCGAAGTTCAATCTCCAAGTCTTAGATCGCGCACGACCTAAGGTAGGTCGTAGATCATAGGTCGGCCACGACATAAGGAATCACTTGTATTAGCTACATTAGAACTTGCCCTGAATAAGTCACTAGGTCGGCAGCGACCTAAGAGATGAGATTCGATTTATCTTGATTGCATTTGGTTCTCTTCTGAGCAAATTAATAGGTCGCGTGCGACCTATTATAGGTCGTGAGTCGTTCGGGATTTAGGTCGCTGAGACCACTTCGCTCTTAGGTCGGTAGGCTGTGGCATTGCTTAGGTCGCATATGCTTGAGGTCGTTAGATCGCTGACTCCTTAAGTCGTTAGGTCGCTAACTCCTTAAGTCGTTAGGTCATTTTTCCACTTAGGTCGACAGGCAGTTAGGTCGTTAGAACCTATCCATAGCTAGGTCGTTCGCCTGTTTGTCTCGTTAGGTCGCAGCCTGTTATGAATTGTTAAGTCGTGAACTAGACCGTTGAGCTTGATAGGTCGCTTACTAATTGAGCTATTAGGTTGGAACTTCCTATAGGTCGTTAGGTCGTTTCTGTAGTTAGGTCGCCCACTTTTTAGGTCATGAGCACCCTTATGTCGTTAGTACCTTCTAGGTCATTGAGTCGCGTAAGTCTTAGGTCGTTGAGTCGCGTAAGTTTTAGGTCGCTTCAGAAATAGGGGTTAAACAGATCTGCTTGGCTCAGTGATGGACGGTGATGATCAACTTAGGTTTAGAAAATAAAGAAAATATGTTGTAAATTATTAAGTTAAAAATCGTGTAACTTCTAAAATTCATATCTTTTTCATACGAGGTCGAAAACGCGCGAAACCAGTTGCATTGGAATCGTATGGACGAGCACTACGCTATGGAATTGGATTGGAGTCATTTAGAGTAGGTGAGAATTTCGGGTAAAATTAAACGTTCGTTTAATTTTATTCGAAATAAATCGCTAAAACGAAATTGAAATCAAGGTGAGAACTTCTCACTCAATCGAATCGGTTTTGATTTCAATTTTAAATAGTTAGATTTAAAATATTTGAATGCATGTTTGAATGATGATTGTTATCTATTGATTGTTAAAATAGACATTATGCGCCATTAGTAAGCGAATGTTATTTATTAAAAACATATACCGCGAATATTTCATAAACAGTGAAATTTGTATTATTTGTGTACTTGGATTTGATTTCCCGCAGTATATAGCGGATGAGACCCTATTACGCCGCCTATTAAGCGGATAATATTTTAAATCCCATATACCGCGATAATTTCGTACTGGAACGGAATTGGTATTGTGCTAACATCTTTGGATGTAGAAAAACAGGTTGGAGGGATCCAACTGGATTCCTCAACAGTATTTATTTGATTATGGATATTTTGATATTCGTTGATTATCATATACGATATATGATGTCGTTGTAGTCGTGATTGACTATTTGGTGTGCAGCATCATTGGGCCAAATTTTGGAATTTTAAAATGATTTTAAAGTGATATTTGAAAGTATACGTTGTAAAGATATTTTTGGAAATTGATTTATTTCAAATAAATAAACGTTATAATTTTTTTTATGTTATAAAAATTTTGATTTTTGAGAAATATAGTTAAAAGTTGATTTTTGAAAATATGGGGTTAATGATTTTATAAAATAGTTCAAATCGGGGTTTTTTTGAATTCATTATAAAAGTTTAAATATAGGATTTATAAAAATTGATTATTTTATAAATCAAAGAAAATGGTGAAATTATAAAGGAGTTTAAAGACGTTTTAAAGAATAATATAAATTGATTTATATAAAATAATTATAAGATGGATATTTGTAAATTAAAAATGCTGGGATTATAAAACGAATTTTTATAAGTGTTAGAATGAATTGTGAATGAATTTCATAAATGAATGAAATTTATAGAATTATAAACGGTGAAGTTATAAATGGAATTTTATAAGCAGTAGGTTTATAAAATTTGTGAAGTTATTAAAAGAATAAATTTGGGTAAATAAATGAATCTTATGAGTTATAAGATTTATAATTTGGGAAGTTTAAAAGAACGTTTTTTGCAAACAAATAAATTATAAGTGTTTAACTTATAATATGAACTTTTAGTATATAATTGAGATATGAAATTGAATAGGTTAATAAAGGAATTTATAAACGTTGTTTAATAAATCCGCAAATGACTTATTTTGATAAGTAAATTGTTGTAACTTATTTATGGAGTTATATTCACGTTTTAGACAGTGAATAATCCTTTGACATAAAATGAATAGAAATGATGAAGTTGGTTAACGAAGTATATTCACGTTTTTGAATAGTGAATAATATGTTAAAGGAAATGTATTGGATGTGATGTTTTAAGTAGAATTAAAACGATCTAACGATATTTTAAATGCATTAAAATTCGAAACCATAGATCTCAACATTCATTGTTGAAATAGATGTTTTCGAGAAATAGAAGGAAATGGTGGACTATGACACCGTTGTTATAGTAAATGATTTCCGAAAGGAAATGTTTTGCATAGTATTGGGATTTATATATCTATTTTAATTTCGAATCCCTATACTAGTGATTTTGGGTTGTCGTAACGATGTTTTACGCAACATTCGTTTTGGCCCAAATAAATATGTTTAAGAGAATGATTTCCTTAAAAATGAAATATATGCTTAATTTCGATTAACTATATCGAATATTTTCCAAAGGTTGAAAATAAATAAAATTTGTGAATTACTTATGAATAAATAAGTATGGAAATGTTTTTCCAATGTGAAATGAAACGTTTTGAGAATTTATCTTTTTGAAGATAAATTGAAATGAATAATTGAAATCGTATATGCATGGATATTTTGGAATGAAAATTCACTATGGAATTTATAAAAGAAAGGGGAATTTGTTTAAAAATAAATATTGATTTATTTTTGAAATATTGAAATTATATATCTTGTAAAGATATTTTTGGGAAATAAATAATTTAAAAAATTATTTGGAATATGGTGATGTTGTGCATATCCATTGATAGTTCAATAACCGACTATCAATATTTACCTTTGAAAGGTATTTGTTGTGATTTGTTTGAATTTGAATGCCACACTTATTTTTGAATAAGCGCTCACTATTCGGGTTAGCCGAGAAAGGACCTTGGGGTCGTATAACCAATTTCGAGTATGTGATACGTCCTTATGGATTGCATTTGATGACCGGTGTTGAAGACCGGATATTTGCGAGAGCGATAGGATGACCTGTCGATTGACTCTGCACCAAGTTGCTCCGGTATAGAGTTCTCTATATATGATGGGGAATCCGATCAGGATTGTGGATATCCGGATTGCAAGGACTTCTTTGTAAGTGCCTTCGGTTCTGTTCGAGCCCGGAACAGACTTGTATGGATAGTATGTCTGACATTACAAATTGAGATATAAAGCCGATTTCTTTCAAATATATTTCTATTGGTGGCGGAGAATTTATTCTCTTAGCTTAACACCCTTCTCTGAGACGTACGAGCTCAGAGGTTATGTAGTTGATGGTTATCAGCAATATATTCCCAATTTGGTAATGTGTCATGCTGAGTGTTGCTGTGAAATGATCATGGTTTGATCATTTATGATATGATCATTTGTTTGATCACTTATCTTTGTGATCATTTCTATGATCATTTGTTGAACCAAAGCATGGCTTTGTACCAAAGCGTGGCTTTGTGGACGAGACTTCGTCGAGCCTCACACCCCGGAATGGTCAAAACAGGAAAGATGCAGCAAGGTTATGAGGGGTAGCTCCCTTTAGGGTATGTGCATTTCCTTTTGGAAAAGGGTGGTATCATGGTATGGAGCCCAGATACTTACTCATGTTGAAACACTTTATTTATCATTGTGTGATGTTAGTTAGAGAGCTCTCGGATAAAGGTCCCAAAGGACCGGAGGATGGCATACTCATGTCAGTTGTTACCTAGTTTGAAAGGTAACCCGACCTTGTGTAGGCAGAGATCCGGTTAGGTTCTCGGAACGTCCTTCCAGAGGCGTTTCCATGTGGCAATGGGAAGTTCCTTGGCCTTACCATTTGTTGGATATCCAAAGAAACAATACGAGACTTGTACGGTTTTAGTTGTAGAACCTGCCATCTAATATGGTAGCTATAGTAGGCATAATATAATGGTACCTATGCTGGCTAAGATTTATATTCTACTTTCGAAATATTTCTACACTATGCATTAATAATAATATCAAATGTTTCTTTTTAATGCGTATCAAGCATCTTTGACTAACATAAGAAGAAATCTCCTCCAAGTCTGCGTTTGCATTGTGTGTGTGGTGGGAGGTCTTATGGTAGTTTCATTTTCAAAAACATTGCGAATTGACTTTAAAAATATTCCTCTATTTTAATTTTAAAGATAAATAAACTGTTTGAGTTCTCACACCAGTCACATGACTGACTCAGAGTTTATTGTTTTCCTTCCTAAACTCTGGGTGCCTACCAATTTCCACATGGGCAGTCAAGAGTTAAGGTTTATCAGGATATTCTGGATATTCAGGAGTTGCAGGAGGCAAGCTGGATGACATGGCGTATTACTAGTATATAGTATTTCTTTTCCGCTGTTTTTTGTTGTTTGTTGTTGTACACTCTGATGTAATGAAATGAAATGTAATGTAATGTAATAACTGATATAGTTCTTTGTTTAAAGATTATTCATTTATTTATTATATGTTGTTCCGCTGCGATTGTGAGATTCTGATATTGTCTGTTGTTTTCTATTCTGTTCTGTTTTCTATTTTCTTTTCTCTCTATTTTCTATCTTTTTCTCTCTTCTTCTGTCTTTTTCTTCTTTTTAAAACCCTAACTATTCGGTTTTTCGGCAACGAAAAATCGCGTACGTTACACTATTGATGCTAGACCCTTGTGAACTTTTCTCTGCTCTTGGTCATTCACTTGTTAAGGCTGCTGCTCGATAATCGAGTTACATTTGGAGTCTGGTTATAAGTTTTGATATGTACATTGCAATTTTATTGTGTACTGATTGAGTCTTGTGGGATGTTGTTCATGTGCCCCATTTTTGTTCAATCTGTTAGTCAGGTTTGGTTTGACCTACTTGTTTCAGTTTACTTTGATAATCATGTTGCCATATTGGCTTGTTCAAGTCAATTTTCATATATGCCATACACTGGTGTTTGGTCTTGCTTTCTTGATGGCATTGGATCCAGACATTGTTGTATTGTGATTTGTACATTGAGTTGAATCCAGCTTAAACGCTCGGGTTTGACCTTGTGCTCGTGTTGTGATTTTAATTGTATTGCAATTGAGTTGAACCTGATTTTTCCTTGGGTTTGACCTTGTGCTCGTTTGTGAAATTTTATTGGGCTTTTGTTTAATTTAGCACCGTAGTGGCAAGGCAGTGCACGCAGCGTGTACTGCAGCCACACGGTATTTCTTTTATTGATATTCTTTTTGCTTTGGATTTATTGGTCTTTTGTGTATTCCAAATGCTGTAGTAGCGAGGCAGTACACGTGTGCATGTACTGCAGCCCTACCCAAATTGACGTTTTAATTGATATTTCAATTGTTTGAATTGTTTCGTGTGTCCAATTCAATATTTTGAATCGTATTTTGACTTGGTTTAATTTGATGGTTTTGTTGATATCTAATTATCTTTTTGACAATTAGATTATGAGTTTTTAATTATTTATTTAATAATTGGATTTTGTCTTTATTTACCGTTTAGAAAATTCTGTTGTTTTCTAAATTATCTTCATGATAATTCTTTTATTTATCTTTGTTGATAATTTGAATTTGCTGGTTTGTTGTTTAACACCGTTACGTGTTATATTTATCGTTATCCGATTTCCTTATTAAAGGATCAGATAGGAGCGATTTTGTGACTGTCGCCTATTTAATTATTTAATTATTATTATTTCTTTGCATTAATAACTGAGTTTGAATTTGTAACAACCCGATATTTTCAACCATTCGCATCCATTATAAGTGTATAGGTAGACACTCATGCCGGAATTGAATTGCTCAAAATACCGCGTTGTAAATAAGAATTTGGCAAATCTCAGAATATGCATTAAATAAAAATCACAGATCACAGACACAGAGTAATAACAATGCAGCGGAAGTAAAAGAGATAGTAGTTCATGAAGCTACTATATAAATATATCAGAGTTACATAAAATACAACAGAATAAATAAAGTACAACAGAAGTTTAAATATGATAACCAAGTACAAGTTGAATAGAACAACCGAAATGAAAAGATGAAACTTGACAAGTAGATAATCTCCAGTGATTCCAATCTCCAGAAAGTGGAAATTCAAATCTGTGAATAACTCAGGCTGACCCGAGCGTAAATAAAAATACAAACACTCGAGTCAGGACATACATACTTATACAATGTAAACCAACTCAAGTGAACTGTAGCAAAGGTACAAGTAACTTAGAAGATGCTTGGGACCACCCATCCTCTAAGGATCCGTTAAACTATTTACTATGTAGTAATATACGCTATATACAGTAGTGTCTAATCAGTAAAGTATAATCATATAGAAAATAGCGTTAAGGGGATGGTGAACCTTAACACGGTCGGATCTTTAAAACCAAAATCGTAGTGGGCTCGCTATAAGGAGATGACACGGCACGCGAGGCAATGCCAGGGTGGATACACCATTTGCACTCCCGGACCGGTGGTGACGGCAAGCCAGCAGCCTTCGCCCACCTCGAACAATACCCTCGAATCAAAGTGGCACCACATATCGAATCGAAAAAATAATAGAATGGTTTTTGATGGAGCATGCTCGATGAAAGGGTGCGACCCTTTGTGTAGCCCGGTATAGCTCCTGTTTTAGTCATTTATGCCAACTCACGGGAGTTGGGTCCACGTAATATACCTCGAGAATGTCGCCACCATCCTACTTCATTCTGGGATCTCCACCGCGTACACAATTGTTAAAGTGGTTTTCAGTATTGGTTGGCTATAAGACAATATCCGATCCCGGTCTCTTTAACAACCAATCGTTATTATAACCCGTAGTTTTAACTTTAAAACAATATTTTATACTTCAAAAAAAAAATGCCATTTCAACCCAAATCTTTATCAAAATAAAGATTAAATCATTTCCAAACCATTTCAATATATCATCATACCATATCTTTCAATTCAAATATTTATCAAAATAAATATCAAGTCATTTCTAACCATTTCAATATTTTAAATTATCATATCCTTTAAAACTTCCTTTCAAATCATTTTAATACATCAAAATATAATAACCTTTCAAAGCTTCATTTTTCAAATCATTTAATATCAAAATATCATATCTTTCAAAACTTCGTTTCAAATCATTTTAATATATCAAAATATCATATCTTTCACTACCACATTTCAAATCATTTTAATATATCAAAATATCATGTCTTTTCGAAAACACATTTCAAATCATTTTAATATATCAAAATATCATATCTTTTCGAAACCACATTTCAAATCATTATTCATTTTATTCTATTTAAAATACCATTTAAATTCATGTTTCAAAACAGTTTATATTCCAAAAAAATCATTTTTAATCATAAAAATGAAGTTATTATGTTAAAAAATAAATTATTAAATTTCCAAAATTTTCAACTTTCAAAGTTCATTTATTCACTTACGTTTATCAAAACAGTGAAATTTCGCTTTTCGCAGCATTTAGAAAACGCTACGGAAAGTTACATTCAAAACAGTTCAATTTAACAAAAGACAACATTTTAAAATGTTGTAATAGGGTTTACTTAAATTCCAAATAAACTTAGTTAAATAAAAAAAATTATAGCACTTACAAAATTGCTATAATAGTTTTTAATTCAATTTAGCTTTTTAGTTCATTATCATCAACTACAGCATTTACAAATACTGTAATAACATTTACATTGTAATTAATAGCATTTCAAAAATGCAGTCAATTAACTTCAAATATTCAATATAATTTCTCAACCAATTATATTTTTATTTAAAACATTTTTAACTCATAAAATCTTACATTTTCACATTTATAAACATCATTTAATTTTCCTCAAGTTCATGATTTTATAAAGTTAAATTTCCATTCAAAAATCAAGATTTAATAATAATTGACTTATTAAATTGCAATGTTCAATTTTAAATTCATTGCATTAAATTTCAACTTAACACTTAAGTTCAAATTCTCAAATATAACTTAGTTTTATTTTTATCTGCTTAACTAAAAGTTCACTTTTAAGTTAATTTCATAAATTTCCAATTTTAGTTATATTTCAAAATTTCAACTTAAACATTCATTCATTTCACATTCAACTTTATCAAAAATCATTAATATGATATAAAATCACTTTAAATTAATTTAAATTCAAAATATGATAAATTTATCATATTTTCAAAGTTAATTTAAATTCCATTAAAAATTAAATCAATTTCCAAAATAACTTACATTCATATTTTCTAACTTTTCCATAATTTATTTAACTTATAGATTTCCAGAAAATAAATAGTACTTTACAAAAGTTGTATTTTTATTAAATTTAAAATCAAATATTATAATAATTAAATTTCTAAAATACTTTAAAAATTTTAGAAAAACATATTTTAACTACGGGCCTGTATATAATTTTCTACGCTAGGTAAAGTTGTAACGACCCGTTAAATTCGATGATATTAAATGAGTTAATTTAATATGATTTCTAATCTAATTTAGAATGAAATAAAAGTCTTATGATTTTATTTGAGTAAATGTAGGAATTAGACATAGTAACTGTAATTAAAGGTTAACAATTTAAATGTTTATATGGCAATAGATTGAAATAACGTAAATTGGCGTTTGTGGTTATAAGTTATAATTTGTTGATTAATACTGGAAGATATAAAGCGGAAATAGTATTAATGAAATAATAACTGAATTGAATTGCAACTATATAAATGAAAGTAAATTTTATTTAGTGAATGTCAACATTGAATAAATTTTTTTAAAAAAAAAGATTTAAATGCATGTTTGGATAGAATATATAATTTATGGATTAAGTGGTAAGTAATTAGAATTTAATTCTAAAATTTAGAACTGAATGTATGTAAATAATTTTGTAGGAATAAGGTAATTAACAATTTATTTGTGCATACCTGATTTAAATTGAAATGACAGAAAGGACTAGAACTTGTTCTGCCTAGGTATTAATATATTGTTAAACTATAACTAAATAGCAAGTTTGGTAGTAAATAGGAAATAAGAAGACAAAGGCAACTAGTAAATTAATAAATGAATTCATAATAATAAGTAGTAATTAATGCATATATAATTGGCATTAGTGATAATTACAAGATTTGACCCATTCATCTAATTTATTTAATTAAACCAAAATCTATGGCAACATTGTTGTTAATGATGGTTGTAAGTAGATTTGAATGTAAAAGGGTAACAATTATTTAGGTTAACCATTTATTGAGTATATTAAGTTAAGAATGGAAATAGATTGAAATAATTCTAAATTAATTTTTTTGCTTTGTTAATGTGTTCTAGTTAATAAAAGGGCATTTATAAGAAACGAAGCATGCACTAATGAAATGTATTATAATTCAAATGTTATTTATACACATAAAATGTCTATTTACTGTATAGAAGGAGTCTAAATCAATAAACGAATTTATTGAGGTTCCAATTTATATTTTATAACATTCAATGCAGACTTAATTACAATTAATTGATTTAAAATGTGTAGTTAGCGTAGATTTTTGTTTGTAATTGTAGAGGGTTAATTTTATAAGACAAAATTTATGCTAATTCTACTTATAATAGGACATGGGTTGTTGTAGTACAGAAAGCGGGATTTATAAATTTAATTAAAGTATCAAAATTCAACAATGGTATTTATTGCTAAATAAAATGGAATTAACGTTTAAATATTACGTTATTGAAATTTAAATGGAATTTGTGGATATTAAAGTGAAATCATGCACTAATGTTTGTGGAACCCTTATTTTTGGATAATAGGTGAGAATATAAAGGTTGAAAATCTAATATATGGGTCTTTGATAATTTAATTTATAATTTCTAAATATAAGTAAGTAGAGAAGTTAACACTGAAATTGATAGACTTATCAACTTATAATTCACACCTAAACTGGTTAAACCATTTAAATTGATTAAGAAATATAAAAGCGATAAAATTTAGTCAAATTTTAGAATTTAAATATAAAATTGGATTTTATGATTTATTTTAATTTATTTAATGAATATAAAAATAGCCATTTTGGCCACGTACTCAGATTTCGACGAAACCAGTTTCATCGGATCCGTATCGGTGAATTATTCTAGGGTTTCAAGTTTCGTATCGATCGGACCTGTCGTTTGATCGTACGGACGCGAAACGCCTTGAAATCGATTTAATTAAAATCAATTTGAAATCAATTTGGAAATTTTGTTTTCAGCATAACTTCTTCATACGATCGAATTTGGACGTGAAACTTTTCCCATCGCGTTTAGAATATTTTAAAATACCTATTTGGATATATGGGTTTAATAAATTTCGTCCCGGGGTCAGAACGGGCTTTTTGGGCCAACTATCGTTTAGCACGTTCGTAATTCGTGCCCACCTAGCCTCCTACAATTTGTCTATATATATGCCGTGATAAACCCTAGCCTCCATCTTCTATCATTTGTCTGTACGTTCATTTTCTTCATCTCTTTCTCTTCCTCGATGGTTGCAAAAACCTTGATCTATCTACAGTTCAAAAATCAAAAGTCAAAATTTAAAGTCTCTAGAAAAATTCCAAAAAAATATATGTTGTAGATTTCATCGATACGAATCTACGTGTGGCGTCTGTTTCTGCAAATTTTGCTCGGATCAGCGGCAAATCTTGGTCAAATCTGGGAATTTCGAAATCCATAGGGTGATTTGGGCGTTTTAAATTCGGGCAACAATCGAGCAATTCCTTTATGGGTATTAGAGGGGTCGGAGTGTGGAGTTATCTGATGGTGGTCGTGGGGTTCAGTTCGGCCTGAGGTGATCGAATTTAGTGATTTAGGGTTTCAAAACCCTAGCATAGAGCCGGCGGTGGGACGAGTTGCTGGGCATCGGAGAAGTGCGGTCTCAGGCCGAGAGTAAAGCAAGGTGAGCTGAGTTCAATGGCGGTGGTGTTGTGGCCAACGGTGGCCGTTGGTGGCAAGGGAAGGTGGTCAAAATTGAGGGTGCATGCGGTTGTAATGGGTTCGAACTGACGGTTCTGTGGCCTGTGCGTGCGTGTTTTATGAAGATGAATTGATGATATGGCATAAAGTAAGTTAAATGTGTTCATCTTCATTTTTTTTTTACGAATTCAAGTGCAATTTTCGACATAACTCTCACATACGAACTCCGATTGGCGCGAGATTTTTTTTGTTAGGATCGTAATAAAATTCCAGACGCGTTGACGCTGGTTTGGACAAATTCTGAGATGGACAAATTTTGGGTTTAAATTGGATTTAAATTCAAAAGGTGAGTGTTTTAACCCACTCACAACTTCTAAAAGTTTTTATGTTTGTTAAATTTATTTTAGATATGAGTAGAAAGCTATTTATGACTGTTTGGCATGTTTTATTCAACATATCTGTTAATTCGCATTTATTTAATTTTACTGTTAATTTATTTTATTTATTGCATAAAATTTGACAGTTAGAATTTATTCTTCACATAAACTGCTAGTTAACAGTCATTAAATTTATTTTGGAATACAACTGTTAGTTAATATCTGTTATTGATTCCTGTATATTGTATATGCCACATATTTATGTTTGTTTAAATTGATGATGTTTGAAATAATTTGGATGATGATTGAAATTGATGATTGATGATTGATGGATGAATGGATATTTTATTTTATATCATTAAACTGCAAGTTATCATGCATTTTTCATTTCATTCGGTATTGTGGTTTGAAATGATATACAACCGCAAAATTTTATTTTTAAATTGCGGATTGAAATGATAAATATCCATATCACTTGACCATAGGATAGAAAATTATATACAGGCACCGTGGTCTATATATAAATTATTTTAAAGTGATTTCTATGGTTTGGATGGGATACGGTTTATAAATTTTTTTAATTTTTGATATTTTATAAATATTTTTCCTCTATATATATACATATGAAGTTAAAAATTTTGAATTTAAGCTGTGTATAAATCTGTTGAATAAAAATTGAAATTTAGAAAATGGAATTTGAAATTTATATTATGTGTTTAAATTTGGAAATTTTTAAGGTATGATATTTATAACTGGATTTTTCCAAGATAAATTTAAAATGAATATTCTAGTATAATTAAATTGAAGAAAATATTTAATTGCTAGGAATTGGAGTTTTATTTATGGATTTTTATGTGAATATTCAAGACTAAATAATAGAACATTTAATTTGTTGAAAGAATAAATTCCAACTCTTGCTTTGGAATATTAATACTCCAAATGGATATATATATATATATAGAAATTGAAGTGGTTTGGTAACTTGAAAGTGATATAAAATTTACGGTTTAGACTTTAAATAAAGAAATATATTTGTAAAGCCATGGAAATTATTTTTCTTTACAAAGTAACCTTAAAGTTAAACCATCTATTTTATATGCCGTTGAATATCCAAACCATTCAAGTTTTAGAAGTTATGGTCTTAAAATTTTGAATTTCGAATATTATGCTTTGAAAGTATAATTCAAATATTTGGTTTCCAAATGTTATAAATTTTAAAGCAGTATGTTTTTGGAAAAGAATTATATTTGGGCTAAAATGGTATCATAGTGTTTTGGGTTTTTAAAATGATATCGTAATTCCTAGTTTTGAAATGGGAAATTTTATCCTGGTTTTAAAGTATAAACTATTTTTTTTATGACCGCGGTGTTATAATAACGATTGGTTTGGCAAAGAGACCGGGATCAGATATGGACATACTCTCTGTCGATACCGAAAACCACTTTGACTAACCGTGTATGCGGTGGAGATTCCAGAATGAAGTAGGATGGTGGAGACGTTCCCATAAGGTAAATACGTGGACCCAACTCCCGTGAGTTGGCATAAGGTGGCTAAAACAGGAGCGATCGACGGGTTAATGAGGTCATTCCTCTGATCGGACACTCCTCTTCGATATTATACTTTGACTTTGGATTGATTCAGTGGCCACTTTTACTTTGATTTTGGGGGAGTTTGTTCGAGGTGGGCGGTAGCTACGGCTACGCGTTACCATCGGCCCGGAAGCGTAATTGGTATATCTACCCTGGCATTGCCTAGTTGTGTCGTGTCACCTACCCTAGCGCGCCTTATACGATTTTTTTTTGTACCATACCTATGGAGTGCCCTCTGACGACGCCCAGTACGGGGGAGATTACGGTACTGTATAGACTATGGGAATATATTCTGTGTTAAGGGCTATATGGGTAACCCCTTAACGCTATTAAAAGGTAAGTTTATTTTACAATTAGACACTATTATAATAGCGCAATATACTACATAGTAAATAGTTTAACGGATCCTTAGGAGATGTAAATCCTGAGCATCTCTTGAGTTACTGCACTCATATTTATTTCTGTTAATTTAACTCACATCAGTTCTTTTAGTTCTGACTCGAGTGTTTTGTCTTTTCAATTCGCTCGGGTCAGTCCGAGCGTTTCAGGATTTGAAGTTTTAGCTCTGGAGGACGAAGACGAAGATTTGTAGTGTTACTATCTACTATTTTATTCCACTACATTGTATTCCGCTGCATTGATATTATTGGTATGTGAACTCTGATATTTAATTGTATAAAGAAGAATCAAATGTTTTGTAAACAGTTTTATAAACTGTATATTTTGTTATTATATTTTATCCTTCCGCTGTGAGATTCTATTTTGTTTTTTTTCTTCTCTGTTTTTCTTATTCACCCCATAACAATCCGCCCTTCCGTATGGTTTGAAATGGCATGTGTCTGTTTAAATCGTGCGAAAAGGCGGGATGTTACAGTTGGTATCAGAGCTTTGGTTTAGCGATAAACCTTAGCTTTGTAGGGTTTGACTCTTTGTTAATAGGGTAGTAATACCCTATGGGAGTCGCTGAGTGTATATATATGAGAGAGCGTATTTGTTAGTGTTATAAAAAGATTTTGATATTGTGTTAATCTGTCCGTTTTGTATTTATAAATTCTGGTTGGTGCATGGGACGCTATGACATCAATAGGGATTTCTAAACACTTAATAGGACAGACCGACATAATACTTGTTTTTAATATAGGTGAATGAAATAATTTTGCCTATTATATTTTCTATATATATAAAATAAATTTTCGAAAAGATATATATATTTTGTTGCAATAGATTGGTTGTTAGGAATAAAATTTGTATATAATAGGTAAATAAGATTGAATTTAAAACCAACGAAATTTGGAAATTTTAGAACATAAGTCCGGGATTTTGAAAATTTTCTTTCAAAGGATTTTGAAATATAATAATTTTGTTTATAAGTATTTTCTTATATAAATATTTAGTATAATCCGGAAGAATTGTTTAAAGAAGATTTTGGAGAAAATAAGTTTTGTACTTTCTTCTCTGTCGTTGGAAAATAATTTCGGTGATGGCGGCCGCATCATCGACTTTCATTTTCGAGTTTCGAAGGGGAAAGGCCACTGTAGTAAATTTTACTGCAGATTTATTTTGGAAATTATCTAAAATTTTAATTGTTCTAAATATAATTGAGATATAAAAGTTGTAAGAAATTATTTATCTATATTTCTTTTAATTTGAAATTTGACCCGGTATTTGATTCTTAAATTTCCATTAATTAATTGTTTAAATTATTTTAGTGAAATAAAAGGTAAGTAATAAATGAATTGAAATCTCTAAATTAGGCAAGAAATTAATGCAAAGTTATAAAGGGAAATTTGGAATTTTTAACATATGAGACAAAAAGTAATATTGTTTAACATTAAATTTAATTAAAAGAAGAGATAAAATTTGTATAAGTTCTTTTGCATTTTCTTTAACATATATAACTTACCAAATATGAAAAGTTGAAATGTTAAATAAGAGATTAGAATAGAATATTATACAAGTAGAAAATTTAGGAAAATGAAGTATTCAATGAATTGCTATTATAAATAAGAATTTAATGGTTATAAACTTAAGTATGATATAAATGCTACTAGTTTAATATAATGGAAAGTAGGAAATATAAATAAATGACTGCAAACCATAGTTAATGAATAAATAAAATCCTTTACTTATAAGAATGAATGTTATAAGGTTAAGAATTTAGTGTAATTAAAAAGGGTTACTGTAATTAAATATAATAGAATGTAAGCATTTAATAAATGATTGAAATTGAGAAGTGCATTAAATGTAATACAAATAACAGAAACTTACATAACCGAATAGATATAAATGGATAATTGTAAGTAATAAATAAAAATAAGGAAACAACCATTGAATGAGAAATAAAATTTGAAGTTTGTTAGAAATAAATGTAAATTATAAAAAGGAAAATTTATGTGGTATGAATAAAAGAAAGGAAATCAAACAACTAGAGTATGTAAAGAATTTATATAAGGTAATTTGATTTGTTGGTTTGAATTGTTGTTGTTTGATCTATGGTTGGTTGGGTAAGGAAATTTGAAGTTGTTGGATGAATAAATAATCTATTTTTGTCTCATCTAAGACTGTTGAGTAAATGATGCACTGGATAGTTATTTTTCACTCCGTACCATTTCAAGTTTTTAACCCGAACAACTATTTGTTTGTTTGATTTAATGATTGTTGTTGTGGTGTGTGCTGTTTGTTAAAATTGATGGTTGTTGTATTGATTGTTGTTAGTTTTTGAAACCATGAAAATATTTCACTTTATATAAATAGTTAACCCTTTGGATTTTATAAGTGAAATGCAGCTTATGGAAACAATTGCTACTGCTTTTGGTTCCATAATAATAAGCGTAAATTGCCCGACAAATAGGTACGTTTTCGGATACGTTTTGTAGCGTTATTTTGTATATTTTTCCCGTGTTGGGATATATTATTTTGAATATTATATATGATATTTTGTTATATTTTGGTATTATATTTTTCTTCCGAGACTCTCCGTACAAAGGAGACTCTGCCAAAATTTTCCGTAAATTTTGGACTTAGAATTATGTTGAAAATGTTTTCCAACTTTAATTATTTAAGTATAAAAGGATATAATGATTATAAAACGGGTATATTTAATTTAAGGAAATTAATTTAGTAAATTATTGTTTATAAGTTAATATTTGAAATAAGATGTACTGTTTTATTCTTCCTTCTCCCTTCTTTTTCCTTTTCGGGGACGAAAAGTTTTGAGTGGGGGAGAGTGTAACGACCCGTTAAATTCGATGACATTAAATGAGTTAATTTAATATGATTTCTAATCTAATTTAGAATGAAATAAAAGTCTTAAGATTTTATTTGAGTAAATGTAGGAATTAGATATAGTAACTGTAATTAAAGGTTAACAATTTAAATGTTTATATGGCAATAGATTGAAATAACATAAATTGGCGTTTGTGGTTATAAGTTATAATTTGTTGATTAATACTGGAAGATATAAAGCGGAAATAGTATTAATGAAATAATAACTGAATTGAATTGCAACTATATAAATGAAAGTAAATTTTATTTAGTGAATGTCAACATTGAATAAATTTATTTAAAAAAAAAGATTTAAATGCATGTTTGGATAGAATATATAATTTATGGATTAAGTGGTAATAATTAGAATTTAATTCTAAAATTTGGAACTGAATGTATGTAAATAATTTTGTAGGAATAAGTTAATTAACAATTTATTTGTACATACCTGATTTAAATTGAAATGACAGAAAGGACTAGAACTTGTTCTGCCTAGGTATTAATATATTGTTAAACTATAACTAAATAGCAAGTTTGGTAGTAAATAGGAAATAAGAAGTCAAAGGCAACTAGTAAATTAATAAATGAATTCATAATAATAAGTAGTAATTAATGCATATATAATTGGCATTAGTGATAATTACAAGATTTGACCCATTCATCTAATTTATTTAATTAAACCAAAATCTATGGCAACATTGTTGTTAATGATGGTTGTAAGTAGATTTGAATGTAAAAGGGTAACAATTATTTAGGTTAACCATTTATTGAGTATATTAAGTTAAGAATGGAAATAGATTGAAATAATTCTAAATTAATTTTTTTGCTTTGTTAATGTGTTCTAGTTAATAAAAGGGCATTTATAAGAAACGAAGCATGCACTAATGAAATGTATTATAATTCAAATGTTATTTATACACATAAAATGTCTATTTACTGTATAGAAGGAGTCTAAATCAATAAACGAATTTATTGAGGTTCCAATTTATATTTTATAACATTCAATGTAGACTTAATTACAATTAATTGATTTAAAAGGTGTAGTTAGCGTAGATTTTTGTTTGTAATTGTAGAGGGTTAATTTTATAAGACAAAATTTATGCTAATTCTACTTATAATAGGACATGGGTTGTTTTAGTACAGAAAGCGGGATTTATAAATTTAATTAAAGTATCAAAATTCAACAATGGTATTTATTGCTAAATAAAATGGAATTAACGTTTAAATATTACGTTATTGAAATTTAAATGGAATTTGTGGATATTAAAGTGAAATCATGCACTAATGTTTGTGGAACCCTTATTTTTGGATAATAGGTGAGAATATAAAGGTTGAAAATCTAATATATGGGTCTTTGATAATTTAATTTATAATTTCTAAATATAAGTAAGTAGAGAAGTTAACACTGAAATTGATAGACTTATCAACTTATAATTCACACCTAAACTGGTTAAACCATTTAAATTGATTAAGAAATATAAAAGCGATAAAATTTAGTCATATTTTAGAATTTAAATATAAAATTGGATTTTATGATTTATTTTAATTTATTTAATGAATATAAAAATAGCCATTTTGGCCACGGACTCGGATTTCGACGAAACCAGTTTCATCGGATCCGTATCGGTGAATTATTCTAGGGTTTCAAGTTTCGTATCGATCGGACCTGTTGTTTGATCGTACGGACGCGAAACGCCTTGAAATCGATTTAATTAAAATCAATTTGAAATCAATTTGGAAATTTTGTTTTCAGCATAACTTCTTCATACGATCGAATTTGGACGTGAAACTTTTCCCATCGCGTTTAGAATATTTTAAAATACCTATTTGGATATATGGGTTTAATAAATTTCGTCCCGGGGTCAGAACGGGCTTTTTGGGCCAACTATCGTTTATCACGTTCGTAATTCGTGCCCACCTAGCCTCCTACAATTTGTCTATATATATGCCGTGATAAACCCTAGCCTCCATCTTCTATCATTTGTCTGTACGTTCATTTTCTTCATCTCTTTCTCTTCCTCGATGGTTGCAAAAACCTTGATCTATCTACAGTTCAAAAATCAAAAGTCAAAATTTAAAGTCTCTAGAAAAATTCCAAAAAAATATATGTTGTAGATTTCATCGATACGAATCTACGTGTGGCGTCTGTTTCTGCAAATTTTGCTCGGATCAGCGGCAAATCTTGGTCAAACCTGGGAATTTCGAAATCCATAGGGTGATTTGGGCGTTTTAAATTCGGGCAACAATCGAGCAATTCCTTTATGGGTATTAGAGGGGTCGGAGTGTGGAGTTATCTGATGGTGGTCGTGGGGTTCAATTCGGCCTAAGATGATCGAATTTAGTGATTTAGGGTTTCAAAACCCTAACATAGAGCCGGCGGCGGGACGAGTTGCTGGGCATCGGAGGAGTGCGGTCTCAGGCCGAGAGTAGAGGAAGGTGAGCTGAGTTCAATGGCGGTGGTGCCGTGGCCAACGGTGGCCGTTGGTGCCAAGGGAGGGAGGTCAAAGTTGAGGGTGCATGCGGTTGTAATGGGTTCGAACTGACGGTTCTGTGGCCTGTGCGTGCGTGTTTTATGAAGATGATTGATGATGTGGCATAAAGTATGTTAAATCTGTTCATCTTCATTTTATTTTATTTTACGAATTCAAGTGCAATTTTCGACATAACTCTCACATACGAACTCTGATTCATGCGAGATTTTTTTGTTAGGGTCGTAATAAAATTCCAGACGCGTTGACACAAGTTTGGACAAATTCTGAGAAAGTCAAATTTTGGGTTTAAATTGGATTTAAATTCAATTTAAATTCAAAAGGTGAGTGTTTTAACCCACTCACAACTTCTAAAAGTTTTTATGTTTGTTAAATTTATTTTAGATATGAGTAGAAATTTATTTATGACTGTTTGGCATGTTTTATTCAACATATCTGTTAATTTGCATTTATTTAATTTAACTGTTAATTTATTTTATTTATTGCATAAAATTTGACAGTTAGAATTTATTCTGCACATAAACTGCTAGTTAACAATCATTAAATTTATTTTGGAATATAACTGTTAGTTAATATCTGTTATTGATTCCTGTATATTGTATATGCCACATATTTATGTTTGTTTAAATTGATGATGTTTGAAATAATTTGGATGATGATTGAAATTGATGATTGATGGATGAATGGATATTTTATTTTATATCATTAAACTGCAAGTTATCATGCATTTTTCATTTCATTCGGGATTGTGGTTTGAAATGATATACAACCGCAAAATTTTATTTTTAAATTGCGGATTGAAATGATAAATATCCATATCACTTGACCATAGGATAAAAAATTATATACAGGCACCGTGGTCTATATATAAATTATTTTAAAGTGATTTCTATGGTTTGGATGGGATACTGTTTATAAATTTTTTTAAATTTTCATATTTTATAAATATTTTTCTTCTATATATATACATATGAAGTTAAAAATTTTGAATTTAAGCTGTGTATAAATCTGTTGAATAAAAATGGAAATTTAGAAAATGGAATTTGAAATTTATATTATGTGTTTAAATTTGGAAATTTTTAAGGTATGATATTTATAACTGGATTTTTCCAAGATAAATTTAAAATGAATATTCTAGTATAATTAAATTGAAGAAAATATTTAATTGCTAGGAATTGGAGTTTTATTTATGGATTTTTATGTGAATATTCAAGACTAAATAATAGAACATTTAATTTGTTGAAAGAATAAATTCCAACTCTAGTTTTGGAATATTAATACTCCAAATGGATATATATATATAGAAATTGAAGTGGTTTGGTAACTTGAAAGTGATATAAAATTTACGGTTTAGACTTTAAATAAAGAAATATATTTGTAAATCCCTGGAAATTATTTTTCTTTACAAAGTAACCTTAAAGTTAAACCATCTATTTTATATGCCGTTGAATATCCAAACCATTCAAGATTTAGAAGTTATGGTCTTAAAATTTTGAATTTTGAATATTATGCTTTGAAAGTATAATTCAAATACTTGGTTTCCAGATGTTATAAATTTTAAAGCAGTATGTTTTTGGAAAAGAATTATGTTTGGGCTAAAATGGTATCATAGTGTTTTGGGTTTTTAAAATGATATCGTAATTCCTAGTTTTGAAATGGGAAATTTTATCCTGGTTTTAAAGTATAAACTATTTTTTTTATGACCGCGGTGTTATAATAACGATTGGTTGGCAAAGAGACTGGGATCGGATATGGACATACTCTCTGTCGATACCGAAAACCACTTTGACTAACCGTGTATGCGGTGGAGATTCCAGAATGAAGTAGGATGGTGGCGACGTTCCCGTAAGGTAAATACGTGGACCCAACTCTCGTGAGTTGGCATAAGGTGGCTAAAACAGGAGCGATCAACGGGTTAATGAAGTCATTCCTCTGATCGGACACTCCTCTTCGATATTATACTTTGACTTTGGATTGATTCAGTGGCCACTTTTACTTTGATTTTGGGGGAGTTTGTTCGAGGTGGGCGGTAGCTGCGGCTACGCGTTACCATCGGCCCGGAAGCGTAATTGGTATATCTACCCTGGCATTGCCTAGTTGTGCCGTGTCACCTACCTTAGCGCGCCTTATACGATTTTGTTTTTGTACCATACCTATGGAGTGCCCTCTGACGACGCCCAGTACATGGGAGATTACGGTACTGTATGGACTATGGGAATATATTCTGTGTTAAGGGCTATATGGGTAACCCCTTAACACTATTAAAAAGTAAGTTTATTTTACAATTAGACACTATTATAATAGCACAATATACTACATAGTAAATAGTTTAACGGATCCTTAGGAGATGTAAATCCCGAGCATCTCTTGAGTTACTGCACTCATATTTATTTCTGTTAATTTAACTCACATAAGATCTTTTAGTTCTAACTCGGGTGTTTTGTCTTTTCAATTCGCTCGGGTCAGTCCGAGCGTTTCAGGATTTGAAGTTTTAGCTCTGGAGGACGAAGACGAAGATTTGTAGTGTTACTATCTACTATTTTATTCCAATACATTGTATTCCGCTGCATTGATATTATTCGTATATGAACTCTGATATTTAATTGTATAAAGAAGAATCAAATGTTTTGTAAACAGTTTTATAAACTGTATATTTTATTATTATATTTTATCCTTCCGCTGTGAGATTCTATTTTGTTTTTTTTTCTTCTCTGTTTTTCTTATTCGCCCCATAACAATCCGCCCTTCCGTATGGTTTGAAATGGCATGTGTGTCTGTTTAAATCGTGCGAAAAGGCGGGATGTTACAAAAGTGATACGGGTAATATATCATTTCAACCCGTAATTTACAAAGAAAATCCGGGTTTTATAATTTCAACCCGCAATCCCAAGTTAAAATAAATTAAATAAAAACAGTTCATGCCTATCATTCCAGCCCATAACGATTTTTTCCTATTCTAAAGTCCACTCGGGTATGTATCATTTCAACCCATAGTGATTCTAATTTACAAGGAACTTGCAGTGTGATGAACAGATAAAATAAACATAATAGCATGAAATAACAGTAACATATAATATAATAAGTGTAATACAGGTGTGAACATCATATGATAATAATATATGCATATATAACATGATAATATAGTTCTACATATTCACAGGGTGTCAATTCACATTTGTATAAGTATAAACATCTGGTGAGATTTACTCACTTGTATTAGCTGGAGATGACAAAAAACTACACACAACAAAGATCTTCGAAGGCATGAAAGCATGAATATGATTTGAGAGTGGAGAGCCAAAGATTTATAGCCTTGGATACATTCAAACAAAACAAATATATGAAACATAAGTTTCAAAAACAAGATATACTTAACAACGTTAGAAATACATGTATAAAATAAAACCAAAGACTTTGCACTTGCTTCCTATGCTTGTTTGCATGGCCTAGGGGATTAATAAGGTCAGGTTTGAGCATGGTTTGGATCAGGTATCGGCAGGAAAAGGCGCGGTTACAAGGTGATGAAGTGGGTAGGAGTTTAAATGTAGAGAATATAAAAGGTTAAGGCATATATAAGAGTTTTGGTGAACTTTTTGGGCTCGACTAAGGCATGTTTGGGCTCACCCTTTCAGGTTTCAGATCTGGATAGTAGCTTAGGTGATGGGTGGTGGACATATCAAGGTGGTGGTGTTGGCCTAAGGTGGTGGCCTTGGTGGTGGATGAAGGTAGTGAAGCAACTAGGCTAGGCTAACATGTTTTTAAGGAGTTTTCAAGGCTTTTGTGTGGAGTTTTGTCAAGGGGGAGGGTGCGGCCTGGTCAAGTCAGAGGTGGAGATGATGTTAAGTGGTGGATGGTGAAGAGGAGAAGGTGGTGGAGGTGATGGCAAGGCTAGCTAGTGGTGGCCGAGTAAAACAAACAAAGAAAACAAGGCAAAATCAAGCAAAAAGGAATGAGAAAACGTAGAAAAATATAGAGAAGCCATTACCAATTTTTCTCTAGCCGTGAAAATGAGATGTGGAAGATGTTTTCAAGTGAAAAAGAAGAAAAAGAAGTCAGCCGAAGATAGTATAAGGAATGGCCAAAATAACTGATGTATTGATTGAAAAAGAAACGGTAAAAGAAACGGTGAAACGACTTTACGTTTCTTAGCTTTAAAAACCTTCCATACTTCCTTTTCTTTTAAATCAAATAAAACAAAAATAAAATTCAGCATGTACATCTAAAAACTGAAACAAATTGAAAAAAAATAAAAATATATAATTAAATTTAAAGAAAATATAAAAAGAATTAAGGAAATTGCTTAAAAATTGAAAACAGGGTTCAAAAATTATAATTAAAACATCAATGTCTTTGGAAAAATATCTACTTCATTTTAAAAATATTCTAAAGCAAAATTTGGAAATAAAATAATTTATTTATCATTTCTAAAATAAAATAAATAATTAAATTTTAATTAAATAGAATTTAAATTAAGAAAATGGCTTAAAATTGCGAAGTAGACTTTAAAATTAGAAATAAATTCAATGCACTTTGGAAAAAAATTATATACTTGAAAAATATTTACAAATAAAGATAAATACACAAAATAAAAATGAATTCACAAAATAAATATATAAAATTAAATTTAAATAAAATTTTAATGAAGAAAATAGCAGAAAATACGAAAACGACCAAAAAAAAGAAATCAACACGGTAAACTTTGGAAAAAATATAACATCACAAAAATATGTTTTTAAAAATATATATATATATATATATCTAACATGTCATATAACACATATTAGAACATTATTTGACAACTAAAAATATAATTTATAAAATTTAACATAAAGAAAATTGTTAAATAGTTCAATGTACACACAATATTGAAAACGGTATAACTTTCACAAATTAAATCCGTTTTCAACGAAACAAAAAGCAATGTTCTTAAAATTTTATGTACTTTCATAATAAAAGATAAAATTTAAATTTTAAAACTTTTAAAAATTTAAATTAAAAGTCAAAGTTTGATTATTATGACCAAAAATTCACTTTTTGGAAAATATTCTTTTTAGTCATGCTTTGGAATGATAATTCATATCAAAACTAAAGTTTATATTTAAAATAACAAAATTAATCATTCAAAATAAATAAAATAAGTTTTTAGATCAAAATTCAATTAAAATAATTAAAATATACAATTAAAAAAATCACAAAATACAGGGTTGTTACACTCTCCCCCACTCAAAACTTTTCGTCCCCGAAAAGGAATGAGGTACGGGAAAGCACAGAAAAAGATAGAGTGAAACAAGATTAGGACAAGATGACATGGAGAATGAAATTATACATGATAACTATTGTTATATGTTAGTTTAACAAGGTGGAGATGATCTTTCCAAGATCCTCCGGAATCAAGAACACAAGCACGAAAAGGTGGATTCAAAATGAGTACCAAAATTATCAAAGATTATAGAAGATTTCTAAACAGAAAGATTATAGAAAGATGCCTATACCAGTCTATAGCAAGATGAGGATGATAAGGACAACCAAAAGATAGTTTGAAAAACAAAATAAGCAAATAAATTTGAAAGAAAGGAAATTTCAACTTAAATGGAGAATTAATCTTTTCACAAGTTATATAAATCTTAACTATCCCAAATTTCATTATCTTCTTATCCAATCATCTTAAATTAACAATTTTTAAAACTATGGGTTTGAAAAATAATCATTTATTATACTCATAATGTACATAATACATTTAATTCTTCCTTATTCCTAATTAAAATTAAAATTATTCCTTTCAATATATTTATTACTTATGTTAAATATACTTACACTTATTATAACTGCTTTGTTTTATTCTTAGTTCTTTTAGTATATTTTTTTATTGTAAGTTATTCAATTACCCTTTATTATATTTACCTCTGTTAATCATTTTATAATTAAAATTTAAGTGCATAACATTTATTATAAGTACTCAAATTTTATTTATTAAATCTTTTATATTGTATATTATCCAATTACATTGTTAACTTTTGAAAAATTAAGGTAAGTTATATTTGAATGCAGTTGCATTATACAAATAAAACTTTCCAATTAAATCATTTCATCCTTGAATATTCATCCAAAATTTTGATTTTCTTTTTATAATTGAATTTAAGAATTAAATTTCCAATTTCTTCAAACCATTTAGAGATAAATAAATGTATGTACATAACTTATCGAATCAAATTTTTAAATCATATATCTATATTATATATTATAAATCAAGTCATATTTTAGACAATTCAAACCAAATTAAATTCCCAAAACAAAGCTGTAGCAAGACTACATAATAGTCTCTTCACTTCAAAACTCGAAAATGAACGTCGATGATGCTGCAGCCATCACCGAAGTTATTTCCCAGCGACAATGAGAAGAGCACTAATTTTAAACTTTAAAATTCTTTGGAAACAAATTCCTATTTGAAAATACTTTAAATAATATAAACTTTTTAAAACTTTAAACACAAGGTTTGAAACCATCGGAAATTAAATTCTCAAATTTCTTGTTCTAAATTCATTTCAGTTCCCAAATCAATTTACAAACAACTTTCTATAAATTCATTATAGAATAATAAATGATAAATTAAGTATTATCATTTCAAATAATCAATTTAAATCAGTTTATTAAGTTCCATAAATTTACTTATATATCAAAATTTATTTCATTAACCAAATTTTAAAATAATATTGTGTCAGTTTGTTCTGTCAAAGTTTTCGAAAATCTTATCGATAGCGTTGATCAAACGAATCGATCAGAAACCCAATTCAACATCAACAACTCAAACAACACAATGTATAAACAAAACATAGATATACAAGTACAATTCAAAATGTTTGGAAGAATAGATTGGAAACAAAAGACAAGATGATTAAATAACAAAATAGGGAGGTGGATAAGCTTAAGTAAATCACGGCAACCTAAACCGGGTCACCGTGACTTAAAGAATAAGATCAATGTGGGTTTTTTTTGGGGGTAAATCTACATTTATCTCAAGAGTTAGTGTTTGAAATAACAAAAGATATCAGCATCTAAACCAAGGATGGATAAGAATCTCTGGTGAATCGATGCTAATTGTAAGGGAGTTTCCCTTTTTTTTCAATTCAATTTGAAATTGGCGTGACGCCGACTCACTAAAAAGATCATTCGAAGCGAAGCTATGGAATACTCCAGAGTCAAAAGAAGATATATAGTGAGGATACGAATGGCTTTTGGAACCGTAGGGAATTTTTCAAAATCCAAAGGAATCGAGTCAAAAAGGAAGAGATTCAAACTCGAATGAAAGTGGTTCTATAAATACATTCACTCCATATGCTGAGTTTTGCCTAGAGCTACCAAAGCTCTGATACCAACTGTAACAACCCGATATTTTCAACCATTCGCATCCATTATAAGTGTATTGGTAGACACTCATACTGGAATTGAATTGCTCAAAATACCGCATTGTAAATAAAAATTTGGCAAATCTCAGAATATGCAGTAAATAAAAATCACAGATCACAGACACAGAGTAATAATAATGCAGCGGAAGTAAAAGAGATAGTAGTTCATGAAGCTACTATATAAATATATCGGAGTTACATAAGATACAACAGAATAAATAAAGTACAACAGAAGTTTAAATATGATAACCAAGTACAAGCTGAATAGAACAACCGAACTTAAAAGATGAAACTTGACAAGTAGATAATCTCCAGCGATTCCAATCTCCAGAAAGTGGAAATTCAAATCTGTGAATAACTCAGGCTGACCCGAGCGTAAATAAAAATACAAACACTCGAGTCAGGACATACATACTTATACAATGTAAACCAACTCAAGTGAATTGTAGCAAAGGTATAAGTAACTTAGAAGATGCTTGGGACCGCCCATCCTCTAAGGATCCGTTAAACTATTTACTATGTAGTAATATACGCTATATACAGTAGTGTCTAATCAGTAAAGTATAATCATATAGAAAATAGCGTTAAGGGGATGGTGAACCTTAACGCGGTCGGATCTTTAAAACCAAAATCGTAGTGGGCTCGCTATAAGGAGTTGACACGGCACGTGAGGCAATGCCAGGGTGGATACACCGTTTGCACTCCCGGACCGGTGGTGACGGCAAGCCAGCAGCTTCCGCCCACCTCGAACAATACCCCCGAATCAAAGTGGCGCCACATATCGAATCGCAAAAATAATAGAATGGTTTTCGATTGAGCATGCTCGATGAAAGGGTGCGACCCTTTGTGTAGCCCGGTATAGCTCCTGTTTTAGTCATTTATGCCAACTCACGGGAGTTTGGTCCACGTAATATACCTCGAGAACATCGCCACCATCCTACTTCATTCTGGAATCTCCACTGCGTACACAGTTGTTAAAGTGGTTTTCGGTATTGGTCGGCTATAAGACAATATCCGATCCCGGTCTCTTTAACAACCAATCGTTATTATAACCCGTAGTTATAACTTTAAAATAATATTTTATACTTCAAAAATAAAATGTCATTTCAACCCTAATCTTTATCAAAATAAAGATTAAATCATTTCCAAACCATTTCAATATGTCACCATACCATATCTTTCAATTCAAATATTTATCAAAATAAATATCAAGTCATTTCTAACCATTTCAATATTTTAAATTATCATATCCTCTAAAACTTCCTTTCAAATCATTTTAATACATCAAAATATCATAACCTTTCAAAGCTTCATTTTTCAAATCATTTAATATCAAAATATCGTATCTTTCAAAACTTCGTTTCAAATCGTTTTAATATATCAAAATATCATATCTTTCAGTACCACATTTCAAATCATTTTAATATATCAAAATATCATATCTTTTCGAAACCACATTTCAAATCATTTTAATATATCAAAATATCATATCTTTTCGAAACCACATTTCAAATCATTATTCATTTTATTCAATTTAAAATACCATTTCAATTCATGTTTCAAAACAGTTTATATTCCAAAAAAAAAAAATTAATCATAAAAATGAAGTTATTATGTTAAAAATTAAATTATTAAATTTCCAAAATTTTCAACTTCCAAAGTTCATTTATTCACTTACGTTTATCAAAACAGTGAAATTTCGCTTTTCGCAGCATTTAGAAAACGCTACGGAAAGTTACATTCAAAACAGTTCAATTTAACAAAAGACAACATTTTAAAATGTTGTAATAGGGTTTACTTAAATTCCAAATAAACTTAGTTAAATAAAAAAAAATTATAGCACTTACAAAATTGCTATAATAGTTTTTAATTCAATTTAGCTTTTTAGTTCATTATCATCAACTACAACATTTACAAATACTGTAATATCATTTACATTGTGATCAATAGCATTTCAAAAATGCAGTCAATTAACTTCATGTTGGGCGAATTCTCACCCAGAAGATCTCGAGACCAAGAAGTCACAGTTTCACCCGGGCTCACAACCTCCACTTCATTCGACAAACGCAAGGCTCAATACAAGCGTGGAAGACCATTCGGCATTCCCATTCGGCCACCAAACCAGCCTTCGTGGAAGACCATTCGGCATTCCCATTCGGCCACCGAACCAGCCTTCTCCAAGCTCCATTCGGCCTCTCCCATGCGTGCCGAACCGGGGTCACAACCGAATCAACCTACAACCGGACAAACTTATAGCCGGACCAACCGACAACCGGACCAACTTACAACCGGACCAACCTACAACCGGACCAACAACGTACCGAACCCAAACCTCCCTTCTCCCCAACCGGTCCAAACAACCACCGAATACACACCTACCACCGGTCCACACCACCACCGGTCCAAGCTCCGTGCCGAATGAAGCCTCGCTGAACCAGAATTGCTAGTCCAGATTGCTTCAGCCCGGGCCCACCAGCAGCTATATACATCCAAGACCCCTGCCCCCTACCTCACTCTATAAATAGAGGGGCAGAGGTACAACAATGGCAGATAAGTTTGAGAGCTCAAACACGGAAGGAACTTTCAAACTACTTTCACATACTTGTACACAAAGCATTGTACTTGTAATCTGAAACAAAGAAGATAATAACATATAAAGTGGATGTATGCACGTTCTGGCCGAACCACTATAAATCTGCGTGTCTTTTACATTTTAGCCCCTGCTTTTTTCATATTTACATAACTCATCTAAATCATTAAGAATCACATAAAATCAACTAAATCACACGACTTGGAGGTGTTTGCCCATTTTTTGCGCAAACATTTTTGGTGCTTTCATTGAGAGCTTCGAACTCGAAGCTTCAGCTTCCCTCATTCAACCTTCTTTCCCAATAGCATCCTTCATTGCCTAGGAAACATGACTTCCAGGCCAAGAAAAGACGCCAACAAGGGAAAGAACGCTGCAACTAGCAGCGCTCCAAATCCAGTGGATCCAGATCAAGAGAACCATCCCACTACAGCAGCAGTGCCACATGTAGATCAGGCAATTCCAGCAGCCCCTGCCGCGGAACAACCGGCAGTAATCACTAGAGCAGACCTAGACAGAGTTGTGGTGGAAGTGACTAACCGCTTCGCATCCCAACAAGAAGCTTTGGTGAACCAACTCATGTCACGCTTGAGGGATGTCGAAGAATCTAACCGCAACACTGAATCATGGGATGAATCTCAATCTGGAGGATCTCGGAGAAAGCAAAGGTCTTCCCTCTTCGAGGAAGCCATTAACAGGAATAACAATGATAGGGGCCGCGCCCGGACTTAGCGCGAACTCCGACTCGAGGAAGCGCTTGGAACCGAACCCAGTGGGGGAGGCGCCAGGCGAGGGCCGGATGTAGCTGAGCCAGTCATGCCACCTAATCATAGAAACCCCGCTGAACGGAGCCGAGATAGAACCCAGCCCGAAGTTGACCCCATGGAAATGCCCGAAACAGAACCCCACAGGGGAAGATCAAGGCAGGGGACAACTGTAGCTGGTCCTAGCATGCATCCGAGCAGCCAGAGGCAACCACTGGATAACGTCAGAAGTGATAGACTATACCATCCCTACAGGTCATCTGGACGAGATCGATCCCGCAGGGAAGAACCAAGTTCATTTCTATCCGCTCCAAATTCTGATGAAAGAATGGCACGATTATTCAGAGAATGCATCCAACGGGAGCAAAGGGACCGAGGAATAGGCGCTAGGGTCACCAGCCCCTTCACCCGCAATATCGAAACTGCCATCACCCCCCGGGAGTGGAAAATGCCAACCATGGAACCTTACAAGGGAACTTCCGACCCCATCGTACACTTACAAAGGTACACCCAGCATATGCTCATGAGCGGAGCAACAGAAAGGGTGCTGTGTAAATGTTTTCCGCTATTCCTAGTAGATCTAGCTACCTCCTGGTTCTGCCATCTACCCCAAGGATCTATCAGCTCATGGGAGATGTTGAAAGAAAGGTTCATTAGCCAGTTCCGCATCCATGTAGAGCAACCCAAGGATGCTTATTCTCTGTCCAATGTCAAACAGAAATCCGGAGAGACACTGCAACAATACCTAACCCGGTTCAACGCCGCAGCGGCCGCAGTCCAAGATGCCGATGAGAAGCTCACCCTAATGGCCCTCTGTAGTGGTGTACACCCAGATACCAAGTTCGCTAGAAGGCTAACTAAGGAAAAACTAGCTACTTTACCTGATTTCTTCCATGAAGCTGGAAAGTATATGAGACTTGAAGACGCCGCCACTGAGAGGCAGTCAGGGCAGCAAGGTAGGACAACTTCGTACAAGGTTCCCGCTGCAGCCAAGGACACTCCAAGAAATGAACCTAGAGACAATGCTGGGGGCAAGAAGGTTGAAAAACGCCAATATCGACCAGGACCAAGATTTGACTCCTACACTCCTTTGAATGAAACAATCGAAAACATCTTCCTAGCCACTCAGGGCGAACTCGGATACAAGCGCCCCCCGCACAAGAAAGAATCTGATAACGCACTCAACTCTGGAAAGTTCTGCCGCTTCCACGAATCCCACGGACATGACACCAATGAATGCCACCATCTCCGGGACTTGATCAAAGAACACATCAGAAGTAGAAGGCTGGAACGCTATGTGAAAGGTCAGAACAGGACTCCAACTCCTGCCAATGAGAACCCAAAGCGACCCGTCCCAGAAGTAGGCGGAGGGAATCACAACACCAGTGGCTCTAGTCAGGAGAAGATAGTGGTCCATACCATCTCGGGAGGACCACACATCGCCGACAGAAGCTGGGCGGAGATGGAAAGATACGGCAAGTCACTTAGAAATGCTGAAGGCTATGTTAACTTCATTATGGAAGAACACCATCCAAAACGGAAAGAGAGTGACGACATCGTATTCATTAGGCGTGATTTAGAAGGAAGACAGTATCCGCATATGGATCCCACGGTCATCTCTGCCTGGTTCGGTCCAGCTAAAGTTTTCCAAATTCTAATAGACACAGGAAGCTCCGTAAATATCCTATTCAAGCATGCTTTCGACAAAATGAAACTGTCAATGAAGGATGTGTCTCCCTGCAACAAACCCCTGCACGGTTTCACTAGAGACGCGAAAATGCCCCTCGGGCAACTTGACCTCTTCGTCGAAATAGGAAGTCATCCCCGCTCCGTTGTGCGAAAACAAACATTCGTACTAATAGAAAACCACTCGGCCTACAACGCCTTCTTGGGAAGACCAGCCTTATCTGACTTCCAAATTGTCCTAGCCCCATGGTGCCTAAAGATGAAATTCCCAACAGATAACGGAATAGGAGAAGTTGAAGGAGATCAAGACGCCGCTCGAGATTGCTATGTAACTGAACTTCGCAATAACCATAGAAAGAATAAAGGAAAAGATGCAGAGACCACTCTCTGCATGAAGAGCTTGGAAGCATAGCAACTAAAGAAAGCCCCTCCTCTCCGATACACCAGCGATCCTTTCAATGAACTAGACCCCAGGGATAAGGAGGAGGAGGCTACCGCTGAGCCTGCAGAGGCCATGGAATTCGTATCTGTAGACAAACATGATTCAAGCAGACTATTAAAAATAGGATCTCAGCTAAAAACAGAATTGAAGGATCAACTCATTGACTTTCTCCGCCACAACTTAGATGTATTCGCGTGGACACATGCCGATATGACAGGAATCTCCCCAGACATAGCATGCCACATGCTGAACGTCGATCCCACCAAGGTACCGATAAGGCAAAAAAAGAGAAGCATGGGAGCAGAACGATCAGCAGCCCTTGATGAGGAAGTAAAGAACCTACTTGCTAATGACTTCATACGAGAAGCCATCTACCCAGAATGGATCGCTAACCCAGTACTAGTAAAGAAAGCTAATGGGAAGTGGCGAACATGCATTGATTTCTCCAACTTAAATGACGCTTGCCCGAAAGACTGCTTCCCACTCCCCAGAATCGATCAGCTTGTGGACAGCACTGCCGGGCACGAACTTTTATCTTTTATGGATGCATACTCCGGATACAACCAGATTCCCATGCACGCTCCCGATCAAGACCACACTAGCTTCATCACTGACCGGAGATTATATTGTTACAAAGTCATGCCTTTTGGACTCAAAAATGTCGGAGCTACCTATCAGCGCCTCGTCAACAAGATGTTCGCGGAATTAATAGGACGAACTATGGAAGTATATGTGGATGACATGTTGGTAAAGTCCAGGAAAGCCGACGATCATGTAAGCCACCTGAGCGAGATGTTTCAGGTACTTCGCCGATATGGAATGAAGCTGAATCCTCTAAAGTGCTCCTTCGGAGTGTCATCGGGAAAATTCTTAGGATTCATTGTCCATTCCAGAGGAATTGAAGCAAACCCTGAACAAATCCGGGCTCTAAAAGAAATAAGAATACCTTCCACTCGAAAAGAAATGCAGAGCCTAAACAGAAAGGTAGCCGCCCTAAGCAGATTCATTTCCAAAGCAACTGACAAGTGCGTCCCTTTCTTCGAAGCTCTCAAGAAAGACAAAGGAAAGTTCGAGTGGATCGATGAATGCTTAAAAGCCTTCCTTAACCTGATCGAACACCTTCAGAAACCACCAGTACTCTCAACTCCGAACGAAGGCGAAGAGCTATACCTATACCTCGCTGTATCATCTCATGCTCTAAGCGCTGCCCTGGTAAGAGAAGAAGACCGCACACAACGCCCGGTGTACTTTATAAGTAAGAGATTTACGGGGGAAGAGGCCAGATATCCTAAACTTGGGAAATTGGCGTATTGTTTATTGATCGCGTCACGAAAACTGCGACACTACTTCCAATCTCACTCCATCAGAGTTCTAACCGATCAGCCACTAAGACAGGTGCTCCATCGTCCCGACACTTCTGGACGACTCCTCAAATGGTGCATTGAACTAAGTCAGTATGACGTCACCTACCATCCTCGCACCGCTATCAAGGGGCAAGCCCTGGCCGATTTCATTGCCGAATTCACTACCAACGAAGGCAAGGATCAGTTTGAAATAGCAAAAAACATCAAGTGGAACCTCTTTGTAGATGGAGCATCAAACGAACAAGGCTCGGGGGCAGGTATTGTGATAATCACCCCCAGGGGAAGAAAGTTGTACTATGCATTAAGGTTGGAATTCGCGGCCACTAACAACGATGCGGAGTACGAGGCAGTAATAGCGGGATTGGAGCTTGCCTTAGAAATTGGAGTCAATTCTTTATGTCTTCATAGTGATTCTCAACTTATCTTAAACCAAGTACTAGGAGAATTCCAGACACGAGGAGAACGACTCACAGCATACCTAAAGAAAACCACACTGCTGCTCGACCAATTGGACCATTATCTAATCAAACACGTTCCTCGAGAAGATAACCAAGAGGCCGATGAACTAGCAAAGCAAGCTAGTATGAAGAATAGCACCATTTCCGGAGCAATAGCCATCTCAAGGCAGCTAGCCCCAAGTTTTGAACAAGTGAATCTGATAACTACAATTGAAGAAACAACTTGGATGACTCCTATCCGGAAATATTTCCAGGACGGCACACTACCAGACAAACGTGATGAAGTCAGGAGAATTTTGAGGAAAGCTCCCCACTACACAATACAAGAAGGCATCCTCTATCGGCGTGGCTTCTCTAGCCTCTTATTCAGATGTGTCGCTGGAAGGGAAGCCAAGGAAATCTTATTCAACATCCATCAAGGAAGTTGCGGAGATCACATTGAGGGCAGACTCTAGCGAAAAAGATACTCCGATATGGATATTACTGGCCCACACTAAACAAAGACGCCTTAGACTTCATCAAGAGACGCGACAGATGTCAGAAATTTGCCAAGATTCCTCGACTACCCACAAATGAGATTACTCAAATGACCAGCCCTTGGCCATTTGCTGTATGGGGAATTGATTTAATTGGCGAACTGCCAACGGGCAGGGGCGGGGCCAAATATGCTATAGTGGCAGTCGATTATTTCACCAAATGGGTGGAAGCGGAACCACTAAATAAAATATCTTCAGCAAAAGTTATCAACTTCTTGATCAAAAATATTCTGTGCAGGTACGGAGTACCACTCAAGATCATATCAGACAACGGACTCCAATTTGACAGCGAAGAATTCGCCGACTGGTGCCAAGAACATGGAATTCGTAAAAGCTTCTCATCAGTAGCTTATCCTCAGGCAAACGGACGAGTCGAAGCTGTCAACAAAATTCTCAAAACCCTAATCAAGAAGAAACTTGAAAAGTCAAAAGGAGCTTGGGTGGACGAACTTCCTACGGCACTTTGGGCCTACCGCACATCTTTCAGAACATCAACGGGACATACTCCTTTCTCTTTGGCATACGGATCGGAGGCAATGCTCCCTGTTGAGACTATTGTTCCTTCCCATCGTAGGATCCACTACAATCCAGAAGAAAACGAAGAACTCCTCCTCATGTCTTTGGATCTGATTGAGGAAAGGAGAAACGATGCAGCTCTCAAAGCAGCAGCTCACAAACAAAAGGTGGCAGCACTATACAACTCCAAAGTCAAACATCGCATCTTACAAGAAGGAGATCTTGTCCTCAGGCGAATCTTTCCACGCCCCGGGGCACTGGACCCCATCTGGGACGGACCATATGTAATTCATAAAGACCTCCACAACGGAGCTTATATCTTGTCAACAGTGGACGGAGAGGTGTTCCAGAGGGCATGGAACATTCGACACCTCCGTCGATACTTTTCTTAACTTGTACTGCCCATATGAAGTGAATTAACAAAGAGAATCAGTGGACGTAGGCATTTTCATGCCGAACCACTTTAAAAAATCTTGTCTCTTTTTAACTTGTTCCTTTATATCTTGGCTGCTTGTTAAGCTTTATCCTTTTCTGTTGAACAAAATCTTATGGCATCTCCACTCAAGACGCACCACGGCCTCATCTGGACAAGGCCTAACAGGTACGCTACGATTCTGTGCACTCGCCAATGAGACTCTTTTGCTCCAGCATCCCTCTGCTGCGGGTTAACTCATTGCTCGCGGCTGCCCTCAAAGCCAACTGTAATGAGCCGATTATAAGTCATCATAAAGGCCGATTATAGACGATAGCAGCTCATTACGGCGTTCGGCTCGCCGGCAACTGTGAACCTACTTTAAGCCCCAACATAAGGTGTGGCCAGCCAGGGGTAGTTCACGGCCAACGGCACCCACGCTAGCCGGCCACGGTAAATCGAATAATACCCACGATTACGGACCATAATGGTTCGGGTAGTTACCGTGCGCGATCTCGGCTCCGATGTGTCTTAAGTGCGGCTGTGGTAAAAAAGAAAACTCCCCGCGGAGGCGTAAGATGGGTGACAAATGTCTCCAAGACCCACAGCTAGGGAAAGTGACTACAAAACCCGTTTGCCACGAACTTAAGCACATCGACGGCCTTCCGTGACTGGAAGTTTTACTTTTTCTATATTTCCATTTCATTTAAATACTTTTCTCCTATCCTGTATAACAAACTCTAAAGTACAGGAAACCGAATAGGGAGCATTCACTCATGAGAATCTAAACCTGCGTACTGGGTGGCAAGGTACTCGATATATTCATGATCAGTTACACAAGACGCTCAAAACTACCGCCTGCAAATAAAACGTGAAAGGCGGTACTCTCTTCTCTTGTACATAAATACATTACTATATCCTATTCATATGTCACACTAACATTGCAAAACATGAAATTATATTTCAAGCAAAGGCTTAACGTCAAACACAACTAGTCACAGGCATATACATAGTTATACTCCTCACGCAGCACATCAACATGACAGCAACGTTTAAACATAACAAAATCAGCTTATATTATAAAATTACACCAAGTTATTCTCTGCAAATATTATTATTACAGTCACATCAATGTTTTGGACTAACGTAAACAACAGCAAAAAGAAATAAAAAGCGGCCGAATCCGGACAAGTAACCAGCTGCATCCACACTCCATCACCAACTTCCCAAGTCTACTTGGCCGCAGGGCCGGAACCCCCGGCATGTTGATCGGAAGTTCCACCTGTCCAATTCAGAAGAGAAATGCATTAAACAAACGATAAACGATCAAGTTATGGAAACCCAGAAAGAAAAGGAAAAGAGGAGAATGACTCACCAGCGTCCGCCGCTTGATCTTCATCCTCCAGTTGCACACCCGCTTCCTCCGCAGCAAGCAACCGCATCCCCTCCTTCATCGCCGCTTGCTCCTCTTTCGAGAACTGAGCAGTGACCACATCCAGGCTAAAAGCCGCTCCACCTACCTTACCCGCATCGACCCTGGCCTCCTCTAATGCCTGAAGATATATCTTGGCCATGACCCGGGGATAGTCATCCATCCAAGACAAGCTGCCCTCCTTCCAAGTGCGGAAGTACATGTCCTGCAGCATCTCGTCCATCATCCCCTCATTCTCCTCGAGCTCCCTCACCCGGGCTTCGGAAGCCTGCAACTTGGCGACAGCGACATCCCTCTCTGATCGGTATCTCGAGCAGTCAGCCTGGAGAGACCTCCTCATCTCCTCCATCTCCTCCATCTTCTCCTTTAACTTGACTTGAGCCATCTCCGCGGCCTCAAGCCTTCCAGACAACTCCTCTACCTGCTCGAGATCCGCATTCCGAACCTCATCCACTGTCGCAATGGCCATGTCAATCCGCTCCTTACAGGCGGCCTCCATCTTCCGTAATTCCGCCCTACTAGCCTTTTCCATGGTCTCTTTCAGACGCCTGGAGGCTTCCTCGTGCCGAGAAATCTGAACGGCTTGACCGGCAAGCTGTTCGGCCTGATCAGCCACCTTCAGCCGCAACCGAATATTGGCACTCCCAATCTCCTCCCCGGCCTTGACCAATTGAGCATGATACTTCATTAACTTCTTGGTCTCTTCAGCCACCCGATCGATATTAGCCTTGGCCTCGTCTCCCATGGTTACTACACGAGTGGTAAGCAGATCAAGATCTAGGGACTTAGCCTCGTCTAACACTCGTACCATGGGGTTGCGGGGAAGGAGATGTTCACCCGTGGCCTCATCAAATGAAATATCCCGAGAGCTAGGGTCTAAATCAGGATGACCAGCAAAGGGGTCACGAGGCACGTCAGGACGCCTTATACGGATAACTGTGGGATTCTTGGAAGGAGGTGGAGGGGGGATAAACTCCATGCTCTCCTCCGTGGCATCACGAGGAGGCTGAACAGGAAGCTGCGGACCAGGGGAAGGCTCAAATAAAGAACGACTCCTCTTCTTTTTCTGAATGCCCTCTTCGATGACCCCAAGAAGAGGACGGTATTTGACCACGTCCCCAGTCCGACCAGTGGGAGGCTTCGCAGAAGCTCTCATCAACTTGAACTGTTCGAGGCGGTGTCGAACGTCTGACGTTTTAACCACCTGGCCTGCCCCTGGAATAAAGAACAAGTGTTACGAACATACAATGGTCCACAATTCAGGAAACATGTTAAGTAAAAAGAAAGAAAAGTGTGAAGGCACGTCTATTATACAAACCCTGCGGAGGAGTGGGGTACTGCAATAAGTCCTGAATCTCATTCCAGGACGGGAGTGAACCATAAAATATTTCTAAGTCCTTATCGAAAATGGAATCGACAGAGGACAAAAGTTCACCTTGCACCGCCGAAGTCACCCTGGCTGAGGAACCCCTGGGGGATAGATCGGCACCAGCCCCGACCTTGCCAGTCTCCTTCGCCTTCTCCGCTCCCGATTCCCCTTCCGATTCCCCAAAGGCCTGGCGGAGGGCCTCATCCAGCTCAGAGTCTTGCCCAGAAGTTAAGGCACCAACACCACTACCACCCTGACCATCTCCATCTCCTCCGCCTTCCGACTCTCCTTCCATATCGCCTCCTTCGCCCTCTTCCACACCTTCCTCTTCCGGAATGATCGGGCAAGTACTAGGAGAGGGGCCCTCCGATTCTTTAAGCTTCTTGCCCCCCGCGACGGGATGCTGTGCAAAGGGTTTTCTCTTGCCACTCTTCACCGTGACCCCCTCCTTAGCTTTAGCAGCCTTCTCCTCAGCCGTGTCCCTCTGCTTAACAACGGACTGGTGCGGCTGGATCAAATTGTACTCCAGGAGGGTAGCGTTCCTGATCAGGAACGAAGCCGACCTGTCCCGCGCAGGAATGGCCTTTATTCCAGCAGCCATCCGCGCCAAAGAATCGTCTTCCACGACAGCAATGCCACCTGTCGCTAGCAAGACATAGAAGCGTGTCAGAAGAAGCACTATAGTCAGAACATGGAAAATATAAATGAAATTAATCTTACAGCCGAAAGTGAAAAGGCGGAAAGAAACAGAATTGTCCTTGACAAAAAACCATTCCTTCTTGAACATGGTGAACTTTGAATATAAGTCCAAGACCGGTTTGAAGGGCACGGCCGCCTCTAGACTAATATACGGAGACCCCTTCTTGTAGCCCCTCAGGTTATACAAATATCGAATTTCCCGGTTAGAAGGAGGGCGCCCGTACCTCCTCTGGAAGATGACGAAAAGGCTTACCAAAATGGCATAAGAGTTCGGGTGAAGCTGGAAGGGAGCCACTTTCAAATATGTGGTAAAGCTGACTATCCAGGCATTGATAGGAGGGATAGCACCACACATGCAATGGTACCTGCTGTAAGCGAAGTAACCTTCGGGGGGATTATACGGCATCACTCCCTCTCCCGGCAGCAGCATGAGAGCCCTGTCTATCCCAAATGAACGAGAGATGACATCAAGTTGCTCCTCCTTTAGGGAGCTAGGAAAGCAATCGGGAGGGGACACCAGAAGTTCCTGTGGACCATATCCGTCCACTAACGACCTCGGAACAGGTCGATGCTGCCTAGATCCTGATTGGGCTGGGGGCACGGAAGAAGACTCGCCTCTATCTTTGGATTTCCGTCTGTCTGATCGTGTTTCCGCCTTGTGAGACATTTATCTGCATACGAAGAAGCAAAAAGACAGGTTGTTAAAACAAAGAATACATAGATGTAAGCAAGCAAGCATACATAAGTCCAGAGTTCCACTCAGAGTCCGAATACAAAGTTCATTCGGCACCGGAAGTTCAAGACCATTCGGTAGTGCAAGTTCAAGTTCATTCGGTAGTACAAGCTCATGTTCATTCGGCACCGGTATCTCAAGTTCATTCGGTACACAGCACCATTCGGCAAACTAAGACACCTCGCGTGCATTCGGCATAATCCCATTCGGTAATAAAAATCATTCGGCAAAAGAGTATATACCTGATTCGGTGAAGATTTGATTCGGCAAAGACTTGGTTCGGTGGTCAGTTGATTCCGCTCTCTCTGGTTCGGTAAGAAGAAACTAAGGGGGGTGTAGCCTCTATATATAGGCGAGCTCAGGATTGCCGAGCCAACTGGTTCGGCCTACCGGACCAGAATACCGGACCAATACCAACATACCGGACCAACCAAATACCGAATGAAACTATCCATACCGGACCAACCAAGAAACCGAACGAAACCATCTCAACCAGCAAAGACCGGAAACAGGGGGCATGTAGAGCGCTTCACTCAGATAAGTACCGAACTCTAGGACCTACTAATAAAATAGAGGTTATGATAACAATGAACAAGTCGTAAATCTCTCACTAACATGGGTTAATCATTTACACGTGTACGCGACCACGAACGGTCCATAGGCATGCTCTGAATGGCTGTTAACCCTATCATCGTGAGAATTTACACTTTGACATCCCTTTTTAAGCTCATCGGTTAAATGGATATTTGATTCTGATAATTAGGAAATGGCTAAGCCACTTACACATGTACGGGGTCACGAACGATCCTTAGGCATGCTCTGAGCTGGCGATAAACCACCTTGGCAAACGATCCAGGAACACACTCGAACGTGAACCTGGCATTGATAATGCTAAGCCCCCTCGGGGCACACACCTCGTCCCGAACGACACAATTCACTTCATCTCAAATATTTCGATCCTGAACAGTCGTCATTTGAAACCACACTAAAACTATAAGTTCCTTTGCAGGACACCAACAGGATATGAACGACCAGCCCACGGCATTGCAAAACAAGCCTTCCTACAACAAGGAAACAAAGCGTGACACATGCAAACACGTGCCCCACTTTGGGGGGCAAATGTTGGGCGAATTCTCACCCAGAAGATCTCGAGACCAAGAAGTCACAGTTTCACCCGGGCTCACAACCTCCACTTCATTCGACAAACGCAAGGCTCAATACAAGCGTGGAAGACCATTCGGCATTCCCATTCGGCCACCGAACCAGCCTTCGTGGAAGACCATTCGGCATTCCCATTCGGCCACCGAACCAGCCTTCTCCAAGCTCCATTCGGCCTCTCCCATGCATGCCGAACCGGGGTCACAACCGAATCAACCTACAACCGGACAAACTTGCAGCCGGACCAACCGACAACCGGACCAACTTACAACCGGACCAACCTACAACCGGACCAACAACGTACCGAACCCAAACCTCTCTCCTCCCCAACCGGTCCAAACAACCACCGAATACACACCTACCACCGGTCCACACCACCACCGGTCCAAGCTCCGTTCCGAATGAAGCCTCGCTGAACCAGAATTGCTAGTCCAGATTGCTTCAGCCCGGGCCCACCAGCAGCTATATACATCCAAGACCCCTTGGCAGACAAGTTTGAGAGCTCAAACACGGAAGGAACTTTCAAACTACTTTCACATACTTGTACACAAAGCATTGTACTTGTAATCTGAAACAAAGAAGATAATAACATATAAAGTGGATGTAGGCACGTTCTGGCCGAACCACTATAAATCTGCGTGTCTTTTACATTTCAGCCCCTGCTTTTTTCATATGTACATAACTCATCTACATCATTAAGAATCACATAAAATCAACTAAATCACACGACTTGGAGGTGTTTGCCCATTTTTTGCGCAAACACTTCAAATATTCAATATAATTTCTCAACCAATTATATTTTTATTTAAAACATTTTTAACTCATAAAATCATACATTTTCACATTTATAAACATCATTTAATTTTCCTCAAGTTCATGATTTTATAAAGTTAAATTTCCATTCAAAAATCAAGATTTAATAATAATTCACTTATTAAATTGCAATGTTCAATTTTTAATTCATTGCATTAAATTTCAACTTAACACTTAAGTTCAAATTCTCAAATATAACTTAGTTTTATTTTTATTTTCTTAACTAAAAGTTCACTTTTAAGTTCATTTCATAAATTTTCAATTTTAGTTATATTTCAAAATTTCAACTTAAATATTCATTCATTTCACATTCAACTTTATCATAAATCATTAGTATGATATAAAATCACTTTAAATTAATTTAAATTCAAAATATCATAAATTTATCATATTTTCAAAGTTAATTTAAATTCCATTAAAAATTAAATCAAAATTTCCAAAATAACTTACATTCATATTTTCTAACTTTTCCATAATTTATTTAACTTACAGATTTTCAGAAAATAAATAATACTTTACAAAATTTATATTTTTATTAAATTTAAAATCAAATATTATAATAATTAAATTTCTAAAATATTTTAAAATTTTTAGAAAAACAAATTTTAACTACGGGCCTGTATATAATTTTCTACGCTAGGTAAAGTGATACGGGTAATATATCATTTCAACCCGTAATTTACAAAAAAATCCGGGTTTTATCATTTCAAACCCGCAATCCCAAGTTAAAATAAATTAAATAAAAACCGTTCAATCCTATCATTTCAGCCCATAACGATTTTTCCCTATTCTAAAGTCCGTTCGGGTATGTATCATTTCAATCCATAGTGATTCTAATTTACAGGGAACTTGCAGTGTGATGAACAGATAAAATAAACAAAATAGGATGAAATAACAGTAACATATAATATAATAAGTGTAATAACAGGTGTGAACATCATATGATAATATAGTTCTACAAATTCACAGGGTGTCAATTCACATTTGTATAAGTATAAACATCTGGTGAGATTTACTCACTTGTATTAGCTGGAGATGACAAACAACTACACACAACAAAGATCTTCGAAGGCATGAAAGCATGAATATGATTGGAGAGTGGAGAGCCAAAGATTTATAACCTTGGATACATTCAAACAAAACAAATATATGAAACATAAGTTTCAAAAACAAGATATACTTAACAACGTTAGAAATAGATGTATAAAACAAAACCAAAGACTTTGCACTTGCTTCCTATGCTTGTTTGCATGGCATAGGATATTAATAAGGTCAGGTTTGAGCATGGTTTGGATCAGGTATGGGTAGGAAAAGGCGCGGTTACAAGGTGATGATGTGGGTAGGAGTTTAAATGTAGAGATTATAAAAGGTTAAGGCATATATAAGAGTTTTGGTGAACTTTTTGGGCTCGACAAAGGCATGTTTGGGCTCACCCTTTCAGGTTTCAGATCTGGACAGTAGGTTAGGTGATGGGTGGTGGACATATCAAGGTGGTGGTGGTGGCCTAAGGTGGTGGCCTTGGTGGTGGATGAAGGTAGTGAAGCAACTAGGCTAGGCTAACATGTTTTTAAGGAGTTTTCAAGGCTTTTGTGTGGAGTTTTGTCAAGGGGGAGGGTGCGGCCTGGTCAAGTCAGAGGAGGAGATGATGTTAAGTGGTGGAAGGTGAAGAGGAGAAGGTGGTGGAGGTGATGGCCAAGGCTAGCTAGTGGTGGCCGAGCAAAACAAACAAAGAAAACAAGGCAAAAACAAGCAAAAAGGAAGGAGAAAAAGTAGAAAAATATAGAGAAGCCATTACCAATTTTTCTCTAGCCGTGAAAATGAGATGAGGAAGACGTTTTCACGTGAAAGTGAAGAAAAAGAAGTCAGCTGAAGATAGTATAAGGAATGGCCAAAATAACTGATGTATTGATTGAAAAAGAAACGGTGAAACGACTTTACGTCTTAGCTTTTAAAACCTTCCATACTTCCTTTTCTTTTAAATCAAATAAAACAAAAAAAAAATTCAGCAAGTACATCTAAAAACCGAAACAAAGTGAAAAAAAATAAAAATATATAATTAAATTTAAAGAAAATATAAAAAGAATTAAGGAAATTGCTTAAAAATTGAAAACAGGGTTCAAAAATTATAATTAAAACATCGATGGCTTTGGAAAAATATCTACTTCATTTTAAAAATATTCTAAAGAAAATTTTTGCAATAAAACAATTTATTTATCATTTCTAAAATAAAATAAATAATTAAATTTTAATTAAATAGAATTTATATTAAGAAAATGGTTTAAAATTGCGAAGTAGACTTTAAAATTAGAAATAAATTCAATGCACTTTGGAAAAAATTTATATACTTGAAAAATATTTATAAATAAAGATACTTACACAAAATAAAAATGAATTCACAAAATAAATATATAAAATTAAGTTTAAATAAAATTTTAATGAAGAAAATAGCAGAAAATAAGAAAACATCCAAAAAAAAAAAGAAATCAACACGGTAAACTTTGGAAAAATTATAACATCACAAAAAAAATGTTTAAAAAAAAAAATATATATCTAACATGTCATATAACACATATTAGAACATTATTTGACAATTAAAAATATAATTTATAAAATTTAACATAAAGAAAATTGTTAAATAGTTCAATGTACACACAATATTGAAAACGGTATAAGTTTCACAAATTAAATTTGTTTTCAACGAAACAAAAGGCAATGTTCTTAAAATTTTATGTACTTTCATAATAAAAGATAAAATTTAAATTTTCAAAATTTCAAAAATTTAAATTAAAAGTCAAAGTTTGATTATTTTGACCAAAAATTCACTTTTTGGAAAATATTCTTTTTAGTCGTGCTTTGGAATGATAATTCATATCAAAACTAAAGTTTATATTTAAAATAACAAAATTAATCATTCAAAATAAATAAAATAAGTTTTTAGACCTAAATTCAATTAAAATAATTAAAATATACAATTAAAAAAATCACAAAATACAGGGTTGTTACAGAATTAGACTGACCCGTGTATTATTTTCTTTTGAATTTAATACTCGGGTCAGACCGAGTTATTTCAGGTTGTTGATATTTTGGTTTGGATTGCTGCTTGAGCTATGAAGTCACTTTATACCTTTTGGAGTAGTCGTCGTCATAGTATAGGATGATATGTATTCATGTATATTTTTGTCAATAATGTACTTGTATATGTAACTTCCAGAGTCGACAGTTGTAGTTGTATCATATGTATTGTTGCACGTGTATTGCAACTGACTTCAATTATATATATATATATATATATATATATATATATATATATATATATATATATATATGAGACTTTTTATTTTTGTGTTCTGCATTTAGCTTAACTGTCTTATCTCTACTAATAATGCAAATTCTTCACTTTGGTGAAGCTTTTTTGAACTTCCCAACCAACCCATCTCTCTATTGAAGGCAGAACTGAATACAAATAGAAACCAGAGGGCATTTCCGTCCATTCTCCTGCCCATGCTTTACTCAACCGTTATCCTTCATTCTCCCACTTTCTGCTCAAACCACTTTCATCGTCCCCATGTTTTATCCCCAAAATGTCAACCGCCTTTCCTGCTCCACCTCACGCGCCTCTGTCTTATCCTCCCATTATTTTTCTCCCCCCAACCGTCAACACCCTACCACGAACCGGAATCGATTAGCGAAGGCAATTTCTCCGGATCTTCTGCTTGCCGAAGTTACTTGCAGGCTGAGGGTGAACGATGCTCGACGAAGTTCACCAATTAGTACCTAAACCGTCCACCTTTCGTACAGCTTACGGCACAACAACGAAGTCATTGACTTCCACATCCGCTGACGAGGTCGCCGTCAAATTCAGCTTCGTCCTCCTAAGCATAACCCTATGTTCTTATCTCCTCTTACAGAAGCCCCTCCGTTTTGTATATTTCCAAATCCACCCTTCTCGGTACACTACAATTCCCAAATTCCAAAAAACCCTAATTTCACCTCCGAACCTAATTCTACATAGTACGGCAGATCCTGTACGATGATTGCCTGTTATGTTGCACTGTGTGGTATTTGTTTACTGAATCTGTTGTGGTGCCGTTTTCAGGTATGAAGATGTTTATTTCTGCTCACATGAAATTATATTTTCTGCTCATTGTACCTTATCTGCAAAGTTTTGAACTGTATGATTCATTTCTGTTGGATTATTTTTACATATTGATTTTGAAATTTTTTTTCCTCCAAGGTTTCAAAATAGCTATAGCTGAATGGACCTCTATAGGTTTCCATTTTTAAAGGTTGATGTAATTCAGAACTTTTGCTTTTGACCAGGTCGGACAGAGAATTTCTATACCATACTCTTGAAGAAGTTATTAAAGCAGGAGCAACAACACTGAATATACCAGACACAGTTGGCTATACGCTTCCTCCTGAATTTGGTCAATTGATTGCTGATATAAAGTCCAACACACGTGGGATAGACAATGTGATCATTTCAACGCATTGCCAAAATGATCTGGGCCTTGCAACTGCCAACACATTATCAGTTTGTATCCGAACTCATTTGAATTAATTTAATGGTGAACTACACTGAGTTTTCATTCAGTTATACGCCTTAATTAATTTTTAGGCATTCAACTTAAATTTTGCATTCTACAATTTTAGGGCGTTCCTTCTTCAATCTGCTAAATTTAGTGTATTTGAGTTTATTAACCACTTAAAGTCGAAGTACTAGATGCAATTTACTAGCTTATCAGTTGTGTTCAAAAGTTTTACAGGTTTCGTGCTTATGTATATGCATGCTGACACATATGGATGTATTATCTTAGGGAGCCTGTGCTGGAGCAAGGCAGCTAGAGTCCACTATCAATGGTATTGGTGAAAGAGCTGGAAATACATCTACCAAACAGACAACCCGTCCAGTTTTCGTCAACTGAACTGCTAGAGCATGTTGTCAACGATCAGGCCAGGTCAAAAACAATGCTTACTGAATTCTTCCACACAAATGTTACCTGTGCTGATGCACGACAATACTTTTATCATGAGTTCCCTGAAAAATATTGGTGGGACTACAAACAAAAGGATTGGATTCGTAGACGAAACAATCGTAGGGTCATAGGCAGAATGTACACGGTGTCCCCCCTAGAAGGCGATCGTTATTTTTTACGACTGCTACTAACGCATGTTAAAGGACCATTATCCTTTAACCATTTACTTACCGCTGGTGGAGTACAATATCATACCTTCAAACAAGCGGCTGAACATAGAGGTTTATTAGAAAATGATGATAGTATTAAAGACTGTTTAACCGATGCTTCTAACACACATTTGCCTTCTGCACTTCGAAGATTATTCGTAACGATTTTGGTCTACTGTGAACCAAGTCATGTGCGACAGCTGTGGGAAGACTTCTCCCCACATTTAATTGAAGATTATGAGCATACTTCAACTTCCACATCAAACAATGCCCATTTACTCCTTCACTGTCTCTCCGATCTTAATGACCTACTAAACCAATACAATAAATCGGTTTTTGATTACGACTTACCGCACGATACTCTTAATTACTCAACCGATTATGCCGATACAACCGCTATTCTACACGACCATTCAATCGAGATACCGGAGGCAGACATAGAATCCGTACACAATCTCAACTTACAACAAAAAGAGGCTTTTGATATGATAATGAATTCGATACACTCTAAAACAAACTCAATCTACTTCATCGACGGTCCAGGTGGAACCGGAAAAACTTATTTATATCGAGCTATTTTAGCACACTCACGAGGTCAGGGACTTATTGCAATTCCAGTTGCCACTTCTGGTATTGCTTCTATAGCCTTACCCGGCGGTCGAACTGCACATTCTCGCTTTAAAATACCAATAAACCTTCATTCGTCCTCCACCTGTTATATTCCCAAACAGTCCGATACAGCTAAACTACTGCGTGCGTCCACTGTTATACTATGGGATGAAGCTACAATGGCTCATCGTCATGCATTTGAGGCAGTGGACAGAACGTTAAGAGATCTGACCAATACCGATAAACCATTTGGTGGTAAAGTCGTCATTTTAGGGGGTGATTTCCGTCAGGTTCTGCCCATCGTTAGTAAAGGTACTAGGGCTCAAACAGTTGACGCATGCATAGTTAGATCAGTCTTATGGTCGTACGTTCACGTCATACACCTAACACAAAATATGCGTGCTAGAAATGATACTCCATACGCCGACTTTATCTTACGTGTTGGAGATGGGGACGAACCATATGTACAAGATGACATGATCAAAATTCCAGATGATATTGTCATAAATTGGATTAACACGAACTCAATTCAATCTTTGATTAACTCTGTTTTCCCAAACCTTGCTACCGGATTGTTCAATACGGATTACATAATGAATAGAGCTATATTAGCACCAACAAATGAGACAGTTGACGAACTCAATAGTAAAGTAATACACATGTTCCCAGGCATTGAGCAAATTTATTACTCCTTCGATTCAGTTGAAGACGATACGAATAATCTGTACCAGCCAGAATTCTTGCATTCTCTCGCTCCGGGAGGATTACCACCTCATCAACTAACTCTTAAAGTTGGCTCCCCAATAATGCTTCTTCGGAATATTGACCCAAAGATTGGATTGTGTAATGGTGTTCGATTACTCTGTCGTGTTTTCCACAGAAATCTTATAGATGCTGAAATTACAGTTGGTCAATTCAAGGGTACGCGAGTCTTTATCCCCCGCATACCACTAAAACCGTCAGAAAATGTACACATGCCTTTCACCCTAATTCGAAAACAATTTCCGGTAAAATTGGCTTTTGCAATTACAATTAACAAATCCCAAGGCCAAACGATTCCAAACGTTGGCATTTACCTTTCACGACATGTTTTCACTCATGGTCAACTATACGTAGCTTTGTCCCGTGGTACCGGACGTCGAACAACAACGGTATTAGTACAAAATGGAAACATTAATAGGAAAAAAGGAACTTATACTAGAAATGTAGTTTACAAAGATGTTCTACTCACATGTACGGAAAATATGACTGAGTCCTCATAAAATAAATGCATTAACTTACTTTGTACCTACTAATAAAGCTTTTGTTTTTATTTTTTTCCCACATTGCTATCAAACGAGGACTGGCCCTATCACCTTGCACACGTCTCCCCGCTCAAACTTCCTTCCAGTATACGTACACGGGCATTTCATTTTCAACTTTCCACCCATCTGTCTGCCATCGGTCAGCTTGCATTCCACAGTATGATCTCCAGGTATGTTCAACTCTGCTCTGCATTTATTACTTCATGTCCAGCTATCCCCTTATACTTACCCACTGTCCTGTTAATCATTGCTGTAAACATATAAAACAAAAATTACGACATTTTTCTGTTTCATCCACTACACACCTACTGGTTGGTTGGCCATATATCGGCTCTTCCTTCATCAAATGGCTGTAGCTTGCTTTTACGAATTGCCACGTCATTGGTATACTACTACGGTACTGTTTCCACTTTTAACGTTTTGAATTCCTTTACAAACATTTTCTCTGTCTTCACCAGTTACACCATTCCTTTACACACATTTTCTCTGTCTTCACCAGTTACACATTTTCACACAACTCTACTTATACATTTTCAGTCCACTCCACTATCACCAACTGTACCACACGTCAACTAAACTTTGCACTACTGCACTCACCTACTGCTTTCTTAAATCCTCTACACATCTAACACCTATCAACAATTTATATATCAATATAAATACACACACATTATATTTGCACCTCACCTGCGTTCATTTAACAATATGATTATTGAGTAATATAGTTTTGTGTAATGCGATAATCAGCTCAAAACCTAATTTACAATGATCACCGTCTGCCAGTTATAAACATGACAGAAAGGGTAATCCACTCTTTGTTATGTGAAATATGCTCAGGAAAGAAGTGCTGTTATGTAAACTTTTATCATTTACATGTGCATTAGTTACTGTTTCAGTAGTCATACTATCAGCTACCCTACTTAATAGCATGACTGTCCTATATTAGTACGTAAGCTTAGATTTGAAAGCAGATAAATATTGATTCTTTCTGTATGCATATACTATTTACATCTTTTACTTTTCCATTTGTTTAGATCAACTATTCTACCACTGTACTCTTGAGGTGAGTTCTGGTTAGCATTAGATATATTTACGGTGACATTTGTTATATTCTAAAAATAACTGTGAATTTCTTTATTAAATGGATCATATCAACCAAATTTGTTGAACAAACATATTGTGCCAATAGGTTATCATGTTTGACGGCAATGTTACAGATATTGGTTTTGCCTATTTTTAATACGTATGATTTAAAACCGTTTCCTATTTTGCAAGATTTAAATTTATCGGTTTTGCAATCAAATTAACCATACAATTTGTCTAATTTTAAATACTTAACACCAACTGTATTACAACATCGTTCTGTTTTTCACTTCATATTTAATTCATTTAAGCCTGCAATCTCCATTGTTTAAGATGTTTACTTTTTTCACAGTTACTATTTGAACCTGCTTGGTTGTTGACTACAAGGGTATGATTAAAATAACCCTTTGCTTTACCTTTAAAATCCATTAACGGTAACCACGCAACATCCCATCTCCTCACAATAATTTCTTTTACATTCTACTTTCGACTTACTAACTTTTAAATTTATCCACATACAGTCGTCAGGTGCATTTCCAAACCATTATGTTCCCCCTTAATATTTTAATGATCTTACTAACTTTCGATAAATAACATCCTGCCAATTATATTTCCCCGCAGTGCACAAAAAAGGAAGAGATCAGTGGAACAAACCAGTTCAAAACATCGCTCAACATTTTGTCCCAATGTTCTCGGAGTACGACCCGACATTATTCCACATATGCATGCAGACATTTGAACAGGATAAGGCCAAACAGCCCCAACTCAAATCAAAGCAACAGATTAAAACTTCAACAAAGCTGTATAGTCTATAGTGGATCCTATCTGATATATGCACCAGTGGACGTCGTTCCTATGAACGATGTGTTCAACGGAGGCGACCCAGAATATGTGGCTACTGCTACCATCCGGATTTCCTATACTACCAGACAGACCCGTAACTGATCATGCACCAAATGGTGGTCCAATAGGTGAGGTGGGGTCTGGTGGTTCGTTCTTCACCATTCCATTTCAAATTTTGGTTCACTCGGTTCTTACGGCAAAATTTTGTTTCGGTTCAGTTGCTACGGATAACGGTTTGAGTGCATGTACCATTGAAAGAATCAAACCTGCGGTCTCGGTCAACGCTACGCACGACTGCAACGTCTGCAGCTTAAGGAAACGCAGAAGATGAAGGATAGCTCCAGATTTTCTTCTGTCTTACTGCGCGAAGTCAACAACGCACCTCTACTACTCCTTCCAATGTGTTAATTCTGATCTAAAAAAGAAACTTATGCCTGTGACAAATTTTTGTCATGCTACTATTCTCTAACACAAATTTGTTTTGTTATGTAACTGTTGTCTTCTGTGTTACATTTATGTTCTGTTACTGTTCTCAATGACATATTTGTTGAACGTTGCCTTGGTTGTTTTGAATTCAAGTTCAGTTTTGGAAAAGAATTTTTTTTTAATAATATGTGCGAATGGTACTGCTTACACAATATAAATTTCTTCTTTTACTTACATCTAACTTTGTTTTACAAATACCTTTGCGTACAGTTCTATCTAATGCTCATCTGACACAACACACTATAAAACTGCATGCATGATCCATCCTTTTTGCACACGTTAGCTTATTTTTCCCATAACCCAATGTCAACAATCCACCTTTTCCTCATCCATCAGCTGTACAACTTCCACAGGTGCCATACTTTACCGCATAAAACCATATTTTGCATCCACTGTTTACCAAATTTTGTACAGATGTATGCATACAACCAATTCAACCTGTCCTATTCCACCTCCACTACTTACTCCTTACCACATGCTTCATTTCTCAATACGCAGCAGTTTCTGTTCTATTATTCTTATTAGTATATATAACCTCCACTTCCTTTTCATCTACTCCATAATCTACCAGCATTATTTTCCTCAAGCATTATGACAAAGGTTGTTCTCTATTTCACCTCATCTTATTTTTTTACCTCCCCACACCATCGCCAACACACAACACACATCCCCGCATTTTCAACTTGCAGTTAAAATTCCTATGCGCACATTTTGTATACCCCACTGTACATTTATCTCTCTGCTAACATACACTTTTTGCCTTGCAGCGTAAGTTTATCAGTCAACAAAAAGACGCTGTAACAGCCATCGGCACAGAAAAACCAGAACGAAAAAGCACACGTCAAACAAAACAGACGCACTCATTTACCGACGCTACGCTTGGACTTTCAAACACCGTCAAAAACCACACTGCGCCTACTCCATCCGAAAATGATAACGACTGCAGCAACAACGTTTCTATACAATCAGAAGTCTGTCGAATCATTTCTGGCCCAAGTATCCACTTTTCTCCCGTTTCCAACCAACATGTCGGAGAGTTACACGGTCTTCCATACAATGCTTCATATGGTGCCATGCCAATACTTGACTGGTAACTGTTATTATATGAAAACTCCACCAAATGAGGATAATCTTCCCATGATCCTCCGAAGTCCAAAACACATGCTCTGAGGAGATCTTCCAAAACTCTGTTGGCTCTCTCTGTCTGACCATTTGTTTGAGGGTGATAAGCTGTACTCAAACACAACTCAGTTCCCAAAACTTTCTGGAAGCTCTTCCAAAATCTACTAGTGAACAATGGGTCTCGATCGCTCACTGTACTCTTCGGAATACCATGGAATCGAACTATCCACTTAACATACAACTCAGCCAATTTCGATGCAGTCCTGGTTGATCGAACAGGAATGAATCTTGCACTCTTAGTCAAACGGTCTACGATGATCCAAATCCCTTCATTTCCTGTTTTGGTTCTGAGTAGTCCATCGATAAAATCCATTGATATTTGCTCCCACTTCCATGTAGGAACTTCTAACGGCTGAAGCAATCCACTTGGCTTCTTCTTTTCGGCTTTTACCAACTGGCAGTTCATGCATTTGGAAATAAAATTTCCAACATCCTTCTTCATACCTTCCCAGTAATAGGTTCTCTTTATATCCTGATACATCTTATTTCCACCTGGATGAATTGTCAGCTTCGAGTGATGACTTTCCTTCAGAACTTCACTTCTCAATTCATCTATATCGGGAACAACCAGTCATCCTTGCTTCCGAAGCCAACCCTCTCGATCGACCTCGAATCCTTTATCCTTCTCCGGGTCCAACCCAGATTCCAAATCACGGATAATCTTGACAAGCTTATCATCTTGCTTTTGCCTTTCGCCAATCCTTTCCACAAGAGTCGGTCTTATCGATAAGTTTGCCAACATCTCAGGTTCCAATTCACATCTAGGCCTGAAGTCAAATCCAGCCAAATACTCGAGACTCTTCCATTCTGAAAACATGGCTCCCAATCCTGCTTGTCTTCGATTTAACGCATCTGCCACCGCGTTACCTTTTCCCGGAGTATAGGCTATACCAAAATCATATGATGCTAAAAACTCTAGCCATCGTTGCTGCCGGAGATTCAAATCCTTTTGGGAGAAAAGATACTTCAATGACTTATGATCTGTAAACAACTCGAATCGAACTCCCAGTAGGAATGTCTCCACATCTTCAGAGCAAATACAGTTGCCGCCAACTCCAAATCATGAGTCGGATAATTCCTTTCATGCGGCTTTAGTTGTCGACTTGCATATGCAATAACTTTATCCTTCTGCATTAGCACTCCTCGAAGTCCAGTACCACATGCATCGATGTATACCACCATCTCATCATTTCCACTTGGAATAGTCAAAACAGGAACACTTGTCAGTCGCTCTTTCAGGATTCCGAAAGCTTGCTTACACTTAGCATCCCATCTGAGCACTTGATTCTTTTTCGTCAATCCTGTTAATGGTGCAGCTACCTTGGAAAAGTCTTTGATAAACCGACGATAAAATCCTGCTAATCCAAGAAAACTTCTCACATCAAATGCATTCTTAGGTCTAACCCAATCCTGGATTGCTGCCACCTTGGCGGGATCAACCGCTATTCCATTTCCAGAGATAATATGACCTAAGAACCTCACTTCACTCTTCTAGAAGTGACACCTCGAAAACTTAGCCTTCAGCTGATGTTTTCGCAGAGTCTCCAAAACAATACGCAAGTGCGTCTTGTGCTCTTCTTTAGTTCTGGAATAAATCAAAATATCATCTACGAACACAAGTACGAACTTGTTCAACTGATCCCTGAACACTCTATTCATAAGATCCACAAAATATGTTGGTGCATTGGTCAATTCAAACGGCATTACCAGCCATTCATAGAAACCGGATGGTGTCCTGAAAGCAGTCTTTGGCACACTATCCTTTGCCACTCTCAACTGGTGAAATCCCGTTGCCAAATCCATCTGAGAAAACACCTTAGCTTCGTGAAGCTGATCAAACAAGTCATCTATTCTCGGCAGTGGATACTGTTTTCTTAGTCATTTTATTCAGCTCACGATAATCCACACACAACCTCAACGATCCATCCGCTTTGGTTGCAAACACAACTGGTGCACCCCATTCGGACACACTACGCCGAATGAATCCTTTCTGTAAAAGGTCATCAACTTGCACCTTCAACTCTTGCTGTTCCCTAGGCGCCATCCGCCTAAGAGGCATAGCAACAGATCTGGCTCCTTCAACTAGATCGATACGAAACTCGATCTCTCTATGCGGCGGTAACCCTTTGACCTCGTCAAAAACATCCTCAAATCCATTCACAATAGGCACCGATGACAGTCCATCTCGTGGAACAACTAGCGAATACATGAACCTCATGAAGACGCCTTCTTCATGCTTACATCGTATCACAACCCTTCGCCCCTCCACATTCTCGACTGTCACCTCCAGCCTCTTACAATCAACACTTGCCGCATACTTCCTAAGCCAGTCCATACCCAAAATAATTCCGAACCCCGCAAAGTTCAGAACAATACAATCACAAACAAAAGAGCAATCATGACTCGATACAACCAGACCACGGCATATCATACACAAACAGGACGAACCCCCAACTGGATTAGTCACAACCAATGGTCCATCAACTATATCCGGTTCCAAACCCAACCGGCCTACACGTTCATTACAAACAAAAGAATGCGACGCTCCAGTATCAAATAACACTCTAACTGGAACACCACAAATGTAAAGGGTACCTTGTACCACCACACTCTTTCCTTTCTCTTCCGCCATAGGAGCTTTCGAAGATGACGGCACAGCTCCCAAAGCATAGGCTTGCACAATCTGTTTGTCCTTCCGCGGTTCTGGACAATTCTTCCTGATATGCCCCAGCTTGTCACAGTTGTGGCACTTCACCGGCACCTTTGGATTCTTACAATCTTTGGAGAAATGGCCCTTCTGCTGACAATTGTAGCAGCTCACTTCGCCCTTCGGCTTCTTCTGGCCATCCTTACCCTTCTGCTGCCGCTGCTTCCTCTTCTTGTTCCCACCTTGTTGTGGTTTAGACTCCTCCTTGGTCACAGCAACAACAGATCCTTCTTTAGGAAACAGATTCTTGTGCCTGAGAGCCTTCTCCACAAGCATCTCAAACGGATCATCCAAATGATCCACCAACCGCCTCCCAAGGTAAGTGTCCAAGCCTGCCACAAACTTCTCATTCTTCTGATAAGGAGATTCAATATATGACCGAGCATACTTGGACAAGGCTTCAAACTCCGAAACATACTCAAGGACTGGTCTTCCACCTTGTTTGGGTTCCACAAATTTCTTAAACAGAACGGATTTCTGAGCTGTAGAAATGAACTTAGCTTCAAATCTGACTTGGAATTGCTCCCAAGTAATTTCTTCCTCTGGTGTATCAATGGTGATAGAGTTCCACCAATCAGAAGCTCTTCCCTGAAGCTGTCTTGATGCAAGCTTCCTTTTGGTTACATCCTCGATTCCCAAATCACCAAAGATCCTTCTACAAGCATCTATCCATCTCTGGACTTCAATGGTTGATTCTGTTCCCAAGAAAACCTTTCCTCCAAGAGCAGTATAGTCTTTACACAACTTAGCAAAATCCACCTGTTTTGGAGTTTGAACTTGAACTCCAACATCTACCGTTGTCCATGGAGCTGGCATCCTTCTCATGATCGAATTCATCATGGCCTCAAACATAGCAGCATAATCAACAGCCCCCTCAGAATTACGGCCTTCCCTAGCAGCTGGTCTCCCTCTTCGACTCATTCTTAATATCTATAAAAGAATGATCAGTACACCTTGAGAAACAACTGCATAAGAAGTTCTAATCCTTCTAAGCTACTATATTATATATAGTAATCATCCATCAAAATACAATTACGTCTCTCATACGTAGTTACGTCAGTGAGCATTGGCTAAAATCGATTAACCAAAGCTCTGATACCAAATGTGACGACCGCCCATGGCTCCTGCACTAAATAAGGAAATAGTGCGCTGAAACGTGTGCCAAGCCGCCATGGACGACCATCAGGGTTAAAGTAAAACAATAAACTCTATCATATTACTCACAGCGCAGGGATAAAATACAATATAGAGAAATATACATAGTGAAGCTTCACCAAATAGAACCTCATCAATACACTACAAAACAATTTGATACAAACATCTGAATGGTCAATACATCAAGCCTCACTACATAACACTCAGAGAATCATATAAACAGCGGAACATCCAGTACATATAGTAAGAAAAAAAATATGCAAAAGCCTCCAGCTTGTCTTCGTCATCAACAGCGTTGGTCACTAAGAACAGCACCTGTCACCTGCTACCTAGTCTGCCCATCCCAAAATGGATGAACAGCCCAAGGTAATAAGATTTGAACATAAAACCTTGAGTCAGACAACAGTCTTAGTGAGCGGTAAATTAACTAACAACATACCACAAGAGCATAAAGGAAAAAGGAATAGGAACCCAACCATTCCACTCCACCTCTTTCTACAGTGATAGCCCCCAGACACACTAAGCAGAAACATACATAGCAAAGCAGACAATTAAAGTAAAGCAATTATCACTCGAGTCACGGTCGATGTTTTCCCGGTACAAACCACCAAGGCCTAAACCAAGATCAGATAAGCACCTAAAAAGCACCACTCTTGAGACCGAATTATGATACAACCAAACATCCATGACTCTGGCTATCACAGTTGTCATTGCTTCGGTATCACCGTTAATTGAATGACCGGCTCATTCTTTCATCCGTCCGTCAAGGGCTAATGGTAACCCCGGTTCTAGACAGAACTCCGCACGTCGTCGTGACCCGTGCCTAGGACTATCGAATCTGCCCAGAGTACTCGACCATCAACTATTAGTCTTTTGGGACTATCGAATCTGCCCAGCGTACTCTTGCTTTGAGTCTGCTAGAACCTTCAATAACGATGAAATCTCAGCCTTCTAGTCATCCTCCTCGACGACTATTCTCATACTAGCTCAAGCGCCTCTCGAGCCAACCATTATCAACTAACTCGAACCATATCACCGAGTTATCAACATGCTTGGGATGATCCGTTTGGATTAAACCAAGGCTATCTCACATCATGCTTTGCTTCATCGCATCATAGCAAAGTCCCATCTCAACATCATGCTTTGCCTCATCGCATCATAGCAAAGTCTCATCTCAACATCATCATCAAATCTATCTATATGAGCTTTATCATCCGCTTCATATGCCTCGAGCAGCTTTCCTTATTCAAGAGTCTTTCCACTTAGCTTTTGAATCATCTTCGACCAACTTGTCCAAATCAAATCATCAATCAACTAATTTATAACAATCAATCAGATCAATCATTAATCCAAGTAATCAATCATTCAAACAAGATCTAAATAAACAGTTACAACAATAATGGCAATTTCGTAGATAAAGAGTCCAAATCTAACAAGCATGAAATCTAAGTAATATCTTGATGAATGAACTAGCATAGGTTAACATGTAGTAAAGTGGATATCAAAACTTTATGAACAATGGATCTACATGCAGACTTAAGGAAAATGCATGAAATCACTATCTTTAACACACAAACAGGCCACCGATCCAATATACTCCTTTGGGTCCGTGTGAGAGATAACCACCACTCACCGAATCACCTAAAATCCTCAAAAGCAACAAACTCCAGATCAGTACAGCGAAGGATCTAGCTTGATCCGTCAAAATTCCACTTCAAACGATGAAGTCTCTCTTTGAAGAATGTAGATCTTCAATCTTGGCTCTTGGATCTTCGATTTGATCTTCAATCTTGGATGGAAGGAAGCACTAGATTAGAGAAGAGATAAGAAGTGAAGAAGTATAGCTCTCGAGCTCTCAAAATGACCGCACTTCGTCGCTTCAAAATCCAGATCCCAAAAAGTGAGATAGGGCCGTGTATTTATAGGCCAAACCTATGAGTCGTTCGCCCCCCTTAAGTCAGTGACGACTCATCAAGGCCCCACGACTTACGACTCATCAACCCCACGGCCTACCGACTCAAGCCATCATGCGACTCACGACTTAACAACACACACGGTTCAACACACACGCGACCTAACATGCAAACCGCGTTCCTTCCTAAGTCGTCTAGACGACTTAACAACCTGCCGACTCATGACTCAACGACTCAAGCCATCATGCGACTTACGACCTAACTACACACACGGCTTAGCGACCCAGCGGCCTAACACCCTTGCCTTATCTCGTCCACAACCTAAGCCGCTAACTACCTTAAGTCGCTTCACCGACCTATCTTCCTTAGGTCGGTAACTCATTCAATCGACCTATCTCCTATACCACTATCCCTTAGGTCGTTTACTAAGTTAATCCGTTAACTCCTAAGTCGTTAGTTCCCTTAAGTCGGCAACCACAACCACTAACTTCTCTAAGTCGTCTAATCTCTTAAGTCGCTCACCTCCTTAAGCCGTTCACTTTCCTTAGGTCGCTCCATCCCCTAAGTCGCTCCACTGACTTATGCTACAACACGACCTAACCCTGGACGACTCATCTCTGGACGACTTAAGCTCCAAACGAATTAACAAAACTAACAACCTAATGACAACAGTTCTACAATCCTTCGATCAATAAAAATACGGGTCGTTACATATAGCTTGAGGGCCGAACCCTATGGTGCAACAAAAGCCACCATTTGCCTTAGAACCCTTTGTATTCCGTTGCCTTCTCTACTTGTAACTCCCACTCACCATTCAAACCCATGTGTAGGCCGACCCTATAGGGACCCAAACTAAACCTAAATCCATGCCTTGGCTGTGCTATTTCAGTTCATAACTGAAGTATGTGAAGTTGAGAAAAAGTGCAATTCATTCGATGTTTTTTTAGGCTTTGAATTCTAATATTATTGTAACGACCCTAAAATTTCGATCTCGAAATTTCCAAATAGTTAGCAAAAAGAAGAAAGAGAAAGAAGAAAGAGATAGAAGAAGAACAGAAAGAAACACACAATCTCACATTCGCAACGGATAAAATATAATATCAAATAAAATAGCAGTTATACAAAGAAAACTATAGCTGTTAATTTACATTTAAACACATCAGAGTTACATAAACATTGGACAAAACAATCATGTTCAGATACTACAATATCACAGTGGATACTCTCTATACGTCCCTGCCATCCAACTCGCCTCCTGAGCTCCAGAACGTCCTTACCTGAAAATCTGTAATACTCGGTCTGACCCGAGCATTACATCAAAGTAACACCCGGGTCAGGCTGGATACCAGCGTGAGTAAACCCAACTAACAAGGAATACAAAAGCATACAATTTATGTAAACCCGGGGTAACTTATATCAATATACATTTCATAAGTTATTATAGACATCAACCATTTCACACATCAATTTCTAAGTGCCAAACTTAGATTTAAATAGACCAATTTACTTAAGTCATTCCACTTCAGCCTATTAGTTTCACATATCAAACTAAAAGAATCGAAGTGGTTTCGGGTATTCAGTAATACCCGACTCCGGCCTCTTCGAAACTATTGTCAACTTAACTTAAATTATTCAAGTGAATTACAATTCTACTTTTAATACAGGATGTCCCAGTAATTCATCATCAATAGGTAATCACACCTTCACAGTTTAAATCCAACATATCATATCACATAGCATCACGAACCACTTATTAGGGATAACAATTAATCAAGGTTTCCAATATCATTCTATTTATCCTTTAATTACCTTTAAGTAATTAATCCTTAATTAATTTCACAACTAATTATCCTTAACCCAATACGCTAATTAATCTTTAATAGATATCAATTCAATAGATATCATCTAAATTCAGACATTCAACAACACATCATCCAGAAGCAAGTATTATCAATTCATATCATAATCACTTTAATTACTTATATTAACTCCTTAAGAATTAATCACTTAATCTTGCGTATACAATCATTAATTAATTACTAACCTTAATTAATTAATTACATCCCTGATTAACTCACTTAATCAATTAATCAATCCTTAATCCAGATTAATTACCCTTTATTTATCAATCAATAATCCTTAATTAACTGTTAATCCATCCTTGATTAACAGATAATCAATCCTTAATTACCATCACCATTGATTAATCAATTAATTACCACTTAACAACTTCTTAATTAATCCTTAATTACGGATTAATTATTCTGTAATTATTAATTAATAAAATCTTAATTATAAATTAATAAAACTTAATTACTAGTTAAGCACTTCTTAGTTATTAGTTAAGTAACCATTAATTACTTAATTAATTACTCACTAATCACTTGATTAAATTAAGTTTAATTACTCAATTAATGAATCCCTAATCATTAATTAATAATCTAATTAATGATCTTGTTAATTAAAGATTAATTAGTCTTAAATAATTAACCTTTAATCCTTAATCATTTATAAATCAAGTAAATTATTTTCCTTCATTAATTTCTTAATCATTCCTTTATAATTTAAACCAAATAACTAAACTTAATTTCTTTAAATTAACTTAATCAAAAATAAGATATTAAAACCTTAATTAAGATAAAACACTCGGCTCGTAAATGCTTTAGTTACTCTTAACATATTTACAACGTTTACCTTATGAATATCTAAAAATATGTTTAAGAAAACATTTATTTAGACACCAAGTAATTTATATAAAAGTTTAAACCAATTAAAAATTTTAAATATCAACAACAATTTTTAAAACCCTAAAAAAACTTTATTTACTGTTCTACAACATAAGTTAGTTAATAACCTATTAATTGTCATTTAAATTAATCCTTAATTACCTATTAAATAATTCATAATTAATTAATTAAATCTTAACAATTAATTAACCAAAATTAATTAATTAATTCCAACTCTAATTACTAATTAATTTAAGTAAACTTAAATTTCAAATTAAATTAATTTTCCAAAACAAAACAATTTTCATTCATCTTTAAAACCCTTACATATTTAATTATTTCAATTCATTAAAACAAATTACTTTTTAAACTAAATTAGATTTAAAAATGTAAAATAATTTCAAAACTTCAACAAATAAAATGTGAAATACTTTTGAAATAAAATATTTGACATTTTAAAAAGTAGTGAAATATAAAGTGTTAAATTTAACTTAAAACAAAATTTAGATTAAAACAAGTTTTAAAGTTTGATTCACTTTCTTGGTTAAACTCGACCAAAACTTCAACTAACATAAACCTAATTCCAACTCTCCCCTACCTTCTTCATCAACCACCTGAACCCCACTACACACGCTCAAACCCCCACACCCCCGAGCAATAGCAACCCAACCCCGAGCCACACATGACATCTCACGCGACCAAGCACGAGCGTTCCTTCGAGCTGCAAACCCACGCACGCACGAAGACTCCATTGACACGTGTCACTGCAAACTCGTGCACACGCACGGTGCTCCGGAAACCTCCATCACCGCCGCCGACCATTCGCGCAATCCCCACTACGATCCTCGATCCAGAATCTAACCCCAGAACCCATCAACACGAGATCAAACGACATTTGGGAGTTCGAACCCCAAACAATACTGCAGATGCCTGGAACACAACCCATCACCCACGGCAAGCCAACCTCCTTTCGACACCAAACTCCGGCCATATGTGCGCAACACCCAAACACAACTCCACCTCAAACCCCGTGAAGCTCGATCACCTCCACTCTTCACGCGATCGAATTCCTTAAGCTAAAAAAAAAACAGAATCCAAACCCTACAAATCCACATTCCCAATTTTATGTTGCATGATAAATTCAAACAGTATTTTTCTTGTGTTTCACAACATTAAACAAAGCCTCGATTCAAATTTCAATGATTAAAATCAACCCAGTCACGAGAATTTGATGGAAGCCCCAAATTTAGTGATTTTCAAAATTCAAATTCAATTGTAAGTTAAAAATTCGGATTTCAATTTTAAAATTCATGTCATGCATTATAGATTCAGGATATATATATTGATTCATTAAAATTTAACAAGATTTATATGCTATAATTTTTGTTTTACTGCATCTACTTGCTTCTGGAGGTTTTCCTAAACTGTTTCATATCATATTTAATTTAACACTTAAATCATGTTGAGTTTAAACTCCACACTTGAAGATATCAACTCACTATCACCTTGCTGAATATAAATTTGAAGATTTGTTTCAGAAATCTACTCTGTACTTGAATTTACAGAGGAGTACAATTTACCTTTAAACATGCACATCAAAATTTTCAACTTGAAAATAAATACTTCACAAAATAAATGACATGCAAGCATTACATCACTAACATTCAACAGAAAACATTTCTATACTTAAAGTTTGATTTAAGAATTTACTCACCTAAACTAATTTGCAGAGAACAAAACTTATTTCAGGCCTTGAAAAAGAAACTATGATTTGTTGTTGATGCTTTGCTGATGAAACTTGATCCTTATTCATGTTGTTGAATACTCCTTAGAAATGTAGGTGAACTTGCAGATTGAAGTTAGTGTTGCAGTTTTAATTTCAGATTTTGATTTTGTTTTGCAGATTTGCAATTTGAATGTATGTTTGGTTTCCATTATCAGTTTGAGAATATTTTCTGGTTTGGGTTTTAGAAAAGGAAACAAGGAATAATGAAAGTGTTTGATTGTTCTTCTTAAAATATATATTAAAAATTAAAATAAGAGTAGTGCCACTTGTTTCTAATTTGAACAAATGTCATTCAGTTTGTTTGATTGTTTTACAAGTGTTAGTGAAATGTCTAATATAGTTACATTTGTACTTAAGTGTTTTGAATTGAATTTTTACTTAATTTAAATGTAAATATAACTTACTTAATTTAATTCTCTTAATAAATATAATTTATATATGTATGAATAATTTTACTTTTAAAAGAAATTATTCTAAAACTAATACAAATATATTTTCTTACATATGTTATTTAAATCTAAAACATTTATTTTTAGTGTTTAAGAAATAATTTAAAAGAAAGTTTTATTAAATTTAATTTAAACCCAAACTTCCTATTCACAATGTATATACTCATATATACATTATAAATAGAATAAATTTCTAACTAGCTTGGAGAGATAAATTTTATTAATTAATATGTTATTGATTTTGAAATAATTATTAGTGGAAATTATTAAATAAATATTACCTAAATTTTCGAAACATCACATTCCTTCCCCATTTGAATCTTTTCGTCCTCGAAAAGAAACGAAGCCAAAAAAATTTAAATATTTTAAAACCAGTTAAAATATCCTTTGATTAATTTAAAACACTTTTAAAATCTTTAATACTGCCAAAATAGTTTTATAAAAATACTTTTTATAACTCGATGTCTCAACCAGTCTATCCTTGTTCTCCTAAAAATTCGGTCATACGTTGATCAGGCGCATGACTAAAAATCTACAAGTGCTTTGCAGACTCGTTTTCAACATCCAGTAAAAATACTTTGAAAATAATTTTTATTGAAAATATAGAAAAAAGTAGAGGATATATCTTTGGTGAGAATGCTTTGGAAATCATCACCCCCATCCATGGTCAAAGTTACATTCCAGGGTTACGTTGCCATCACAGCAAAAGTCCATGTAACTGCAGGCTCTCCGCGGCCTCACGATTACGCCATGGAACCCACACAACAGATCACTGTTACATCCAGCGTTACATTGCCGTCACAGCAAAAGTCCATGTAACTGCAGACTCTCAACGGCCTCTGATTTTCGCTGTCGAAATGAAACCTCTCCACTCCTACATAGGTCGCAGTCTACCGATATAAAATCAAAAGCAGACTGTTGGCTCTAAGTGGCACACACGACTTTCGCTATAGTATACTCTACTCAAAATCCCCAGGAACTAGTTTCGTCCGGACTCCTCACAGGATCAACTTTAGAACCCCCCCTTGGGGCTCAAGGCAGCATCACCCGGTGGTACTCCTGAGAAGTTCATTTCAAGGGAGCGCCTTTTTCCCCAGAGCCATCATCAAAACATTTTATATTATACATATATAGCATCTTCAAATCATACACCTAGTATGATCTTATACAAAGCTCTTTTATACCAAAATCGATTATCCCATATCGATAATTCTCATACTAGGCTTTCCAAACTCAATATTGATTTTACCCAAAAATCAAAAGCCTTCCCAAATCTAAAGGTTCCCAAAACCTTTTCCAAAATCCTCATAAGATCCTTTATAAATATATATATACAGATATATATAATTTTTTTAAAACTTTGGATCTTTTCAAACCTGAACAAAACTTCTTTTAAACTTCAAACACTTTCAAAATCCTTTCCTTCTGGCAAGAGATTCAACAAGAGGAATTTCATTTTATAAAACAAAGATATTTAACTTTGATTACCCAAAATCAAATATTCAAATTTGATTACTCTTTTCAATATCATTTTCATTCAAATCCGTACGATGTACACATATCATTCGTACGCTATACCAATCTGATCGCTCACTCGATCACACAATTTCACTTCCGAACTAGCATCGTCCACCCGACTTCCTAGTGCGGACACAGATCTGGTTTCTTGATCAGAAACCGTCATTCTCCTTGCATAGTCATAACTATGATAGAGAACATCCAGAACCAATCAACAATCCATATCCAGGTTCGCCGTCGAAAATAGAGTGAAAAATCCCGCTCGGATCGATATAACTATCTCGAAATTCTGTGTTCGAATCTGGATCAAATCACTATGCGAATAGAATAACATACGTACACCCTACGTATTTATCTTTATTGGTTATTAGCCAAATGAATTCTCTTTCTATTCATACTCACTTTAATTTTCATTCACTTATTCACAATTGCTTCAATCCATCTGGCTTATCACCTCTATTCTTAAATCGATTGGGTAATTAACCAATAACAGTTTGAACTCCGACCGGTTTAAATTTAGAAAATAACTTGAAAAGTTAAAGAAATAGATAAGTAGTTGAAAAATAATTGCTAGTTTGTAAAATAGCTGTAAAATAGTTCAATAATTGTAAAATAAATGGAAAATAGTTAAATAATCATAGAAATTTTAAATAATTGCAAAATAGCTGTAAAATAGTAATTAGTAGTTGAAAATAGTAATTAGTTTATAGAATAATTTGAAAATTGTTAAACAGTTTAAAAAATAATTGTAAAACAATTATAAGATAGTTTGGCTTTTAAAAGAAAGGTTGTATATATAATGAATAGCTTGGAAAAACAGGTTTATATTAAAAAACAATTTATATTAAAAATAGTCCAGAGTCAAAACTGTTCTATCCCCAACAATTCAGTTTAAATTTCCTCCACCATTTAAATTGACCCAACTCCAATTTAAATAACTTCAATTTCTTTTGAAATTGATTCAACCCCAATTCAAGTTGAATTAATTCTCAATTCCCATTCAAATTAAAATCAAATTCCATTTGAATTCAAACATATTCAACTTTAATTACAATTCCAAATTATTCAATTAATTCAAATTTTCCATTTGAATTTTATACTTATACATCTTTAATCGTAATTTCAATTAATTCAAATCAAATTCAATTTGAACTAATTTCAATCCAAATTCCAAATTTAAACCATCTCGAATTATATAAATTCGAGTTAATACTTCAAATGTTGATTTAATTCCTTTAAATCAATTTACCTTTAAGGTTTTTAAACAATTCAATTCACAGTTTAAAGATTATCAATACCAATAGGATGATATTATCCAATCCATTTTAAAACATCCATCCATTTCCAACCTTTAAACTTTTCCCCAAGTTAAACTTAATTTACTTAATCCAATCAAACTTACCCAATTTGAACTTCCATTTCAAATTTTGAACTTTTCATAAATAATCTTCCACTTATTAAGTTCAAAAACTTATCACTTTGGGTATCACATCCTATTCCAAACTCAAAACTCACCATTTAGAGTTTATTTCCAACCACCTTTGATATTATGTATATCCACATGTATACATATTAATTTCTTTTACATACCAAGTTATACTTTAAAATTTTAAACCACCTTTGGTTTTAATTCAAAACAAATTTCTTTTAAATTTTCAAACGACTCTTGTTCGAAATAGGACCATTTCATTCAAATGCATTAAATAATATTATTTGTTATTTCTTTAAATTAATTACTTCATTAATTAATCACATTTGGTAATTAACTTATTTCTTAATTACCTTCATTAAGTAATTGTCCCATAAATTACTTACCTCTAGTTACTTTATTAAGTAACTCCTTCTTATTTATTAATTCCAATTATTATCCACTAATTAATCTTATTAAATAAAGTTTAATTAATTACATAAATTAATTGATTTTCCTTATCCTGAAACCTTTCCCAATTCAAGATTTAATTTCAGTTTGAATCCATTTCAAACTTGTCTTTAATTTAATTTCAATTTGGTTGTAATTCTATTACCACTTAATTCTTATTATTACTTTTAATTTAATTAATATTACAACCAATTTCCTTAATATAATAGATAATCTGTTCTTATATAAGATTCATTTACTTTTGAAATCATTTAAAAATCTTTATATAAGAAAATAACAACTACGCTCTGTCATATATATATACACTCAACTCATTCTAGGGTACCACTTACCCTATCCTTAATGAGTAATCCTACACCAGAGCCAAGGTTCTCGCTTAACCTTCTGCTCTAATGCCAAATATAACGACCCTGAAATTTCGATCCCGAAATTTCCAGATAGTTAGTAAAAAGAAGAAAGAGAAAGAAGAAAGAGATAGAAGAATAACAGAGAGAAACACACAATCTCACATTCGCAGCGGATAAAATATAATATCAAATAAAATAGCAGTTATACAAAGAAAACTATAGCTGTTAATTTACATTTAAACACATCAGAGTTACATAAACATTGGACAAAACAATCATGTCCAGATACTACAATATCACAGTGGATACTCTCTATACGTCCCTGCCATCCAGCTCGCCTCCTGAGCTCCATAACGTCCTTACCTGAAAATCTGTAATACTCGGTTTGACCCGAGCATTACATCAAAGTAACAACCGGGTCAGCCTGGAAACCAGCGTGAGTAAACCCAACTAACAAGGAATACAAAAGCATATAATTTATATAAACCCGGGGTAACTTATATCAATATACATTTCATAAGTTATTATAGACATCAACCATTTCACACATCAATTTCTAAGTGCCAAACTTAAATTTAAATAGACCAATTTACTTAAGTCATTCCACTTCAGCCTATTAGTTTCACATATCAAACTATAAGAACCGAAGTGGTTTCGGTTATTCAGTAATACCCTACTCCGGCCTCTTTGAAACTATTGTCAACTTAACTTAAATTATTCAAGCGAATTACAATTCTACTTTTAATACAGGATGTCCCAGTAATTCATCATCAATAGATAATCCCTTCACAGTTTAAATTCAACATATCATATCACATAGCATCACGAACCACTTATTAGGGATAACAATTAATCAAGGCTTCCAATATCATTCTATTTATCCTTTAATTATATGTAAGTAATTAATCCTTAATTAATTTCACAACTAGTTATCCTTAACCCAATACGGTAATTAATCTTTAATAGATATCAATTCAATAGATATCATCTAAATTCAGACATTCAACAACCCATCATCCAGAAGCAAGTATTATCAATTCATATCATAATTAATTTAATTACTTATATTAACTCCTTAAGAATTAATCACTTAATCTTGCGTATACAATCATTAATTAATTACTAACCTTAATTAATTAATTACATCCTTGATTAACTCACTTAATCAATTAATCAATCCTTAATCCAGATTAATCACCCTTTATTTATCAATCAATAATCCTTAATTAACTATTAATCCATCCTTAATTAACAGATAATCAATCCTCAATTACCATCACCATTGATTAATCAATTAATTACCACTTAATAACTTCTTAATTAATCCTTAATTAAGGATTAATTATTCTTTAATTATTAATTAATAAAATCTTAATTATAAATTAATAAAACTTAATTACTAGTTAAGCACTTCTTAATTATTAGTTAAGTAACCTTTAATTACTTAATTAATTACTCACTAATCACTTGATTAAATTAAGTTTAATTGCACTTAACTACTCAATTAATGAATCCCTAATCATTAATTAATAATCTAATTAATGATCTTGTTAATTACAGATTAATTAATCTTAAATAACTTACCTTTAATCCTTAATCATTTATAAATCAAGTAATTATTTTCCTTCATTAATTTCTTAATCATTCCTTTATAATTTAAACCGAATAACTAAACTTAATTTCTTTAAATTAAATTAATCAAAATTAAGATATTAAAACCTTAATTAAGATAAAACACTCGGCTCCTAAATGCATTAATTACTCTTAACATATTTACATCATTTACCTTATGAATATCTAAAAATATGTTTAAGAAAACATTTATTTAGACACCAAGTAATTTATATAAAAGTTTAAACGAATTAAAAATTTTAAATATCAAAAACAAGTTTTAAAACCCTAAAAAAAAACTTTATTTGCTGTTCTACAACATAAGTTAGTTAATAACCTATTAATTGTCATTTAAATTAATCCTTAATTACCTATTAAATAATTCATAATTAATTAATTAAATCTTAACAATTAATTAACCAAAATTAATTAATTAATTCCAACTCTAATTATTAATTAATTTAAGTAAACTTAAATTTGAAATTAAATTAATTTTCCAAAACAAAACAATTTTCATTCATCTTTAAAACCCTTACATATTTAATTATTTCAATTCATTAAAAAAAATTACTTTTTAAAAATAAATTAGATTTAAAAATGTAAAATCATTTCAAAACTTCAACAAATAAAATGTGAAATACTTTTGAAATAAAATATTTGACAATTTAAAAAGTAGTGAAATATAAAGTGTTAAATTTAACTTAAAACAAAATTTAGATTAAAACAAGTTTTAAAGTTTGATTCATTTTCTTGGTTAAACTCGACCAAAACTTCAACTAACATAAACCTAATTCCAACTCTCCCCTACCTTCTTCATCAACCACCTGAACCCCAATACACACGCTCAAACCCCCACACCCCCGAGCAACAGCAACCCAACCCCGAGCCACACACGACATCTCACGCGACCAAGCACGAGGGTTCCTTCGAGCTGCAAACCCACGCACGTATGAAGACTCCACTGACACATGTCACTGCAAACTCGTGCACATGCACGGTGCTCCGGCACCTCCATCACCGCCGCCGATCATTCGCGCAAACCCCACTACGATCCTCGATCCAGAATCTAACCCCAGAACCCATGAACACGAGCTCAAACGACATTTGGGAGTTCGAACCCCAAACAATAGTGCAGATGCCTGGAACACAACCCATCACCCGCGGAAAGCCTACCTCCTTTCGACACCAAACTCCGGCCATACGTGCGCAACACCCAAACACAACTCCACCTCAAACCCCGTGAAGCTCGATCACCTCCACTCTTCATGCGATCGAATTCCTTAAGCTAAAAAAACAGAATCCCAAACCCTACAAATCCACATTCCCAATTCTATGTTGCATGATAAATTCAAACAGTATTTTTCTTGTGTTTCACAACATTTAACAAAGCCTCGATTCAAATTTCAAAGATTAAAATCAACCCAGTCACGAGAATTTGATGGAAGCCCCAAATTCAGTAAATTTCAAAATTCAAATTCAACTGTAAGTTAAAAATTCTAATTTCAATTTTAAAATTCATGTCATGCATTATAGATTCAGGATATATATATTGATTCATTAAAATTTAACAAGATTTATATGCTATAATTTTTGTTTTATTGCATCTACTTGCTTCTAGAGTTTTTCCTAAACTGTTTGTGACGCCCCACCTCTATACCCACGCTAGCCAAGAACACTACGGTGTAGTGCTGTCAACTAGCACGGAGAATAAGGCTGTTGAGGAGCGACCATCAATAGTTAGGCCTTATACTAGTATTGGTTATCTCAATGGGAGTGGTATATAAATATATTTTCTTTCATTTTTCATCTCTGATTTATGTTCTCCCATCGACATACCCCAATTCCAGTATAAAACGAACTACGATGGTTCGTAATAGTTTAGAACAGTAAATATAAAATATCACACAGATAATATAAATGCGGAACATAGATGAAACAGAAAGTCTCATATATATATATAATAACTGATGTCAGTTACAATACATTCACACGGTACATATGATACAACTACAACATGTCGACTAAGGAAGTTACATATACAAGTACATTAACGTATTTAATATACATGAACACATATCTTCCTATACAATTTTACAGACTACTACAAATGACGACGACTACTCCAAAAGATATGAAAGAACTTCATAGCTCTAGCAGCAACCCAAAGCAGAATATCTACAACCTGAAATACTCGGTCTGACCCGAGTATTAAATTCAAAAGAAAATAATACTCGGGTCGGTCTAATTCAAACTCAGTTATTAGTGCACAGAAGCAATAATAATTAAATAAGGAATAGACGACGGTAATTAAACCAAATCAGAATGCAATTCAGAATATTGAATTGAAATAAACAAAACAGTTCAAAACATTTAAATATCAATTAAAATATTAAGTCGAGTAGGGCTGCAGTACACGCACGCGTGCACTGCCCCGCCACTACGGAATATGGAATACGCAAAAGATTAATAAATCACAACAAAATAGAATATCACAAAACCAAACCGTGTGGCTGCAGTTCACGCTTGCGTGCACTGCCTTGCCACTACAGTGATGATGTACCCATTGAATACCGTGTGGCTGCAGTTCACGCTTGCGTGCACTGCCGTGCCACTACAGTGACGATGTACCCAATGAATACCGTGTGGCTGCAGTTCACGCTTGCGTGCACTGCCGTGCCACTACAGTGATGATGTACCCATTGAATACCGACAGCAATCAAAAACTGCAGAGGTCAAGTTTGGATGACATAAATGCGAACCCAAATGTACACAATGGACGTACACTACTGGTTGCACATAAATAAAATGAAACTGGGGTGCAACATGGAACAACACCAAGTAAATGGCACAAGAGACAGTATGATACAAATGCAAGCTCAATTAAATTGAACACCACGTGTAGCAAGACAACCAGAACTGTTTGGAAAGGTAAACGATATTGCAAAAGACACCAAGTGAACATGATAAAACAACCTATCACTGAAACTGTACTAGCCTGAATTAGTGAAACAAGGCTTCACATTCAAGTGTAACACAGTACAAAGCACAAAGGCTACAAGTGGAACAAGTATGTGTGTAGCAACAACATGTTCACACAACTACACCAAATTCAACATGATGCAAGAATACTCAAAGACGCAAGGTGAACCATAGAACAACAGTCAGAATGCATAAAACTGGACAAAGCAGCACATATGCAAGGGTCACAAAGCAATGGTTCCAAAATGAAATGAACCAGAAGAAGGCAACTGAATTTTTGCATGAATGGCTACAACTCCAACCCATGTGCAAATTGAATTAGGCAGAGACAAGTGATGGTATACAAGAGCAAGATTCAAAACAGTAAATGCATACACCAGTGAAACAGTGCAAGTATCATAAACAAAGTCGAAGTCAACTAGGCCTAACAACATGTAACAGCAGTTACAAATGACTCAGGCCATTGCACAGGAGCATCAACAACTTCATATGCAATTATAATGCAACAGTGGACATGGTCCAGACAGCAAGAACGAGTCAGAAATCAGGTCAGAGAAACAAACATGTGGAACAACAACAAGTGATGTACACATGAATGCAACAATGAAACTTCTACACCAAAATGCATCAAGCAACCCAGGACAGTCACTTGAGAATATGATCTGTCTCAAAATATAACAAATACAACATGTATGCACGCAGTGACACTATAAAATCACGCTGCAACATGTACGCAATGACGACCAGGTAGCAACAGAGAATCAAGAAAGATTCGAGTACTATAAATTCAAAATCAATGTGTGAACATGTAAATCAAAACCAATGTACAGTTCGAATAACTTGGCATTAGCAAGGAGTTGTTTTATAAACTGCCAATGAACATCAACTAATCTGTTTAGTCAGACCAGGCAACCTAAACAAAGAATTTAAGGTAACTGGAATCAAATATAGGTATGAACAGAGAGTGCTTGCAACAGTGGTGAAGCAATGCAAACAACAAGCATGTCACAATGAAAGAACGAAGACAGAAAATACGAAGTCCACAAAAATCAATATCAACAAAAGAATTCGAGATAGTGGCGGTCATGAAATCCACATCACAGCAAAACATTCAAACAAATCAAAGTGACCAAGTTAGACATCAATGTCGAGAATATCAGGTCACAAAATTAACATCGATAAAATCAAGTCGAAGTCGAAGACCACGAAATCAAAATAAGCAACGAAATCAAACCAGTCGAATTAGATGTGAGTGTTGAACAGTCACCTTTGTTCGAAGCGGCCGAGACTGAAGCAAGGAGGCGAACGGCGACGAGAGTTGAACGAGCACGCGTCATCTTTCGTCTTCGATTTCTATGCCCTAGCTTCAAAAGGGGGAGAATGAGTGAGGCCGCCATCATTTTCTCACAGAAAATAAAAGTGGATCGGGTTCGAATGAATTTCTTTAAGAAAGGGGATGGGTTATATGCTTAGCAAAATTATCACGGCCCAATAAAGAAAATGGACCACTATTTGAGTTTCAAAGCCTACCAATCTTATTAACACTTTATAAAAGAATTTTAAAAACTTCAATTGGTAATTAGCGGAAATATTAATCGTTTAATATCGATTGTAAATCAACGCGAAATACCGGGTTGTTACAGACTCCCCTCCTTAAAGAAATTGCGTCCTCGCAATCATAACGAATAAATGGACAAAAGGTAACAACCATAAGAGCATGGAAGAGAAAGCTTGAACGTATTTGCTCGATGAATTCTCAAGATTCACGATCAGGGTAGAGAACAAATTTCTCACCCAAAAATAATGATGCCACATTTTTTTAAGAGCGAAATCAATAGCCATGAGCACTAGATCAAGAGTGACATATCTAGTCTCAATAGGCATTAATGATTTAGAAACACAAGAGACAGCACGTTCTCTTTTGCAAGAGAATGGCATGCAAACTAACACGATTAGCATTGGTACAAACGATAGAGTCTTGGTTCCCACGGGAATCACCAGAATAGAAGTGTCGGAAAAGAGTTGTTTTAAATAATATTCTTTCCCGAAAAGCTAAAACTTTCGAAATTTCCAATTTACTTTATGTAATTATCTTTTTAGAAAAATTTACATTTTAAAATTCAATTTATTGTGTCTGATTGTCTCATCAAAGCGTCTAGGAGATTCCTATCGATAACGTTGATCAAGCGCATCGACCAGAATTCTTAAAGCACTCAATGGGCAATACAATCACAAAATATTCTCTTAATTTTATAAAAGCAATTTACAAATTTTCACCCTCAAACGGAAAAGTCCGGAATTAAACGAATCAGTAAAAGAAAGGGGTCATAGTCCTCGATTTTGCTGAAACGTTGTTAACCCAGTTCTGCCAACGAGATGAAACTTGGGCCGACTCATCCACTTAAGGTCTTTAACGACTCATTGGATTTACGACTCAAGGGGCTTCAGCAACTTAAGGAAAGGACCGACTCAACATGTAGCGACTCAATTGGCTGACGAGCTAAGGCTCAAGGCAACTTAGAGGAATGGAACGACTCATGGAGGTTAGCGGTTCATGATACAGGCCGACTCATTGAGTTACCGACTCAACGAAGTTCACGGCTCATACGAGACGACTCAAGGACTGGACCGACTCATCTACCCAAGGTTCGTAACGACTCGGTGGACCAACGACTCAACGAGTTAATGCCTTAGAAGAGCAGAGTGGTTTAACTAGTTAGTGGTTTATGGGGTAGACCGACTCAGGGTTTCCAACGACTCAGGGTTTCCAATGACTCAAGGTGACTAACGACCTATCATAAGTCGCTGGCGACCTAAGCATACGAGGAACAAGCCCAATGCCATTTCATCTATGCCACTGCTTGCTGACTCGTGGTATGTGAGTCAGTCACGGTTCATTCTGAGTCGGTCACGACTCATGACTTAACAATTCCAGCCCAGAAATTTGCCTATAAATACATGGCCACCTCCAACATTCAAGGGACTTTTGGGCTCATTCATTTCAAGCGCCGTTACTCTGCTGCATTCCGAACTACTTCAACACCTTCAAGGAACTTCACGAAGAAATCAAACATGTCTAACATGTGTTCAAAGATTTGGATGGACATTGAAGTTTAGGCTACTTGTCCTAAGTCACTAGAAACTCAAAGTGTGTTGTAATCAAAGTGTAACTGCATTGACTTGTAATCAAATCGTCAATAAAGATATTCAAAGTGGACGTAGGCTCTCTCTTAAGCCGAACCACTATAAAATTGCTGTTGTTTACTGTTTTTTCACTATTATCTGCTTATAATCTATTCCCGAGCTATCGGGTGGTGCTTTCACAATCTCACTTCATACACCGGGGTGTTAGCGTTCAAATTTTAGCGTTAACATTTTTGGTGCTTTCACTGAGAACTGAACTCAGGCGAGTTATCATCATTGCTTCACAGAGGTTTGTAGAGAGAATTTGCTTGAAAACCAGAAGTCTATCCAAGATTATGGCTCCTGGAAGGAAAAGTAGATCTGTCAGATCTGGGAATATTCAAGAGGGAACCTCCACTTCCCCTATTTCGAATCAAGTCATTCCAGCTGTCGGAGTTACAAAGGCAGAGCTGGATGCTGCAATCTTAGGGCTGAACCAACAGATAAATGCCCAAAATGCACAATTCGAGGCTCAGAATGCCCAGAATGCCCTAATTCTGAATAGGTTGAACGATTTACTTGGGGCAAACCGTCAACCGGCAGGTAATGAAAGGAATTTTGCTTGCAACATTCATGAGGCAGAAGAGAGGAATGCTCCTGAAAGGGCTGCTAGCCCCTTTGAACAAACACTTCCAGAGGTTGGTGGATCTAGAACTCGACATGATGAGGAGTATCTTTCTGGAATGGTCCGACAAATTATGAAAGAGAGTATGCAGAGGGTTGAAGACGAGAAAGAATGGGGTTTCGCCCCAAGTAAAACTCCGTTTACTGAGAAAATCCTAAAGGCTGAATTCCCAAGGAAGTTTGTCCCTCCAACCATTCCAGCTTATAGGGGGACAAGTGATCCGAACGAATTCTTATACAATTATGATTGGCACATGACAGGTGCCAGAGCCTCTGATGAAATAAAGTGTCGATATTTTCCTGTGTATCTCGAAGGTGTAGCTCTGCTTTGGTTCACCAAACTTCCAGTCCGATCTATCGATCAGTTTTCTGACTTAACCTGGAAGTTCAAGGAGCAGTTCAGACTATACGCCTCAAAAGCCAAGGATATCATGTCACTTTCAAGTTTGGAGCAGAATCCAGGAGAGACTATCAGATCTTTCTTAAACCGCTTTAATATAGCGCTAGCTGAGGTGGACAATGCAGAACCGCGAATGATATTGACTTATCTGATGAAGGGTATTGACAAGTCGAGGGAATTTGGGAAATGGCTAAACATGAAGGAACCAAATTCCCTTGAAAAGTTCTATAAAAAAGCAGATGAATTCATACGCTTAGAAAGCCGTCCCGTACCGGTAAAGGCAGTGTTGGAAAAAGCTGAAGATAACACTGTTGTTCCACGCAAGAATGAATCTGTAGGGCAAAAAAGGGAAAATAACAATGGGAAGAAGCAGAGTAATCTGAAGAAACCCCGATCCTTCAAGCCATCAGAATATACTCCTTTATCAGATACGCCGGAGCGTATCTACCTTGCCACTAAAGATTCTGTTGACTTTCCTAAACCTCCTCCTCTAAGGACCGGGAAAAAGGCTATACAGAGTGGGAAGTTCTGCCGCTTCCATAATCAACCCGGTTACGAGACCGACGAATGCCGCCAGCTGAAAAATCTGATTGAAGAATTGCTAAGGGAAAACAAACTGCAGCAATTTGTGAAAAAGAATAGCAACAATCCTGCTTCATCTAGTCAGGGGCAACAGGCTCCTACTCATCAGCCTAGGACGAGTGAGAAGGCTGCAGGGCATGAATCTGGAAGGCCCATTATCAATGTCATTACAGGAGGACCTCACCCAGCAGGTAGAAGCTGGGGTGAGATGGAAAGGTATACCCGAGCTTTAAAGTATGTACCGACCGAGGAAGATGTATTCGTTTTGGAAGGTGCTACGCCCTTGAAGCAACAAAGAACTTTTGATGATGATATTGTGTTCAAAGCTAGGGATTCCGCAGGTATTGAAGCTCCTACCTTGGATCCTCTAGTCATCTCGGCTGGTATCGGGCCAGCTATTGTCAGAAGAGTTCTCATTGATTGTGGCGCATCCTGCAATATCCTCTTCAAGAAAACATTCGACCAAATGAAGATGGCTGATGTGCAAGCCTCATCGCAGAAAATTGCTGGTTTCACTGGGGAGCCAAAGCAGCCGGTAGGGACCATTGATTTGTTTGTGGAACTTGGAGAAGGAGAGAGAAAACTGGTCCGCAAGCAAACTTTTGTGATTGTCGACGAATTTTCTGCTTACAATGCTTTCCTTGGTCGTCCAACTCTGGCAGCGTTCAAAGCTGTTCTTTCCCCGTGGTGCCTCACTATTAAATTCCCTACAGACAATGGAGTAGGAGTTATAAAAGGGGATCAAAATGCTGGACGAGAGTGTTATCTGACAGAGCTACGAGAAACCAGAAAAAGAGAAATGGGAAAGAATGCAGCAGCCCCAGTCCGCATCAAAGAACCAGCCTTGTAGCAATTACAGGGCGGACCCTGCACTGGCGAGCACAGCGGAGCGAGGAAAGAGATGGACCCTAGAAAAGTTAGTGCAGGGGAAAATAGAGTGGTACCAGTGGAAACGACAATACCAATACCTGTTGATCCAAAGGACCCAAACAAGGTGTTGAATGTGGGTTCACAACTTAATGTGTCAATTCAGAATATCTTAATATCTTTTTTAAAGGCAAATCTGGATGTTTTTGCTTGGACTCATGCCGATATGTGCGGAATATCCCCAGAAGTTGCAGTGCATGCTCTAAATATTGATCCAAAATTTACACCTGTGAAACAGAAGAGGAGAACTCAAGGTCCAGAAAGGTCGGCGGCATTAAAAGAAGAAGTTGATCGGCTCATGGAGAATAATTTTATCAAAGAATCTACCTATCCGAATTGGGTTTCAAATCCAGTGCTGGTTAAGAAAGCCAACGGAAAATGGAGAGTATGCATCGATTTTTCAGATCTAAACAAGGCCTGCCCCAAAGACTGCTTCCCATTACCCAGGATCGATCAACTGGTAGACGGAACAGCGGGGCACGAATTGTTATCTTTTATGGATGCTTACTCCGGATATAACCAGATTATGATGCATGAGCCAGATCAGTAGGACATGAGCTTTATCACCGACATTGGTCTTTACTGCTACAGAGTTATGCCCTTCGGGCTAAAGAATGCAGGGGCAACATACCAAAGACTTGTTAATGCTATGTTCAAACAGCAATTAGGCAAGACTATGGAAGTCTACGTCGATGACATGTTAGTAAAGTCTAAGAAAGCAGTGGATCACATAGAACACTTAGCGGACATGCTCGCAGTCCTCCGAAAATACGGAATGAAGCTCAATCCTTTGAAATGTTCATTTGGAGTGGAATCCGGCAAGTTTTTGGGTTTCATCGTGAGCGCTAGGGGCATTGAGGCCAGTCCAGCTCAAATTACTGCATTGAAAGAAGTCAAAGCCCCTAGAACAAAGAAGGAATTGCAAAGTCTCAATGGAAAGGTCGCCGCCTTGAGTCGGTTCATTTCCAAAGCCACAGATAAATGCATCCCATTCTTTGACGCCCTAAAGAAAGGAAAGAAAAACTTCGATTGGACTCCCGAATGCCAAAAAGCCTTTGATGAATTGATTCGCCATATGGAAACGCCTCCAATACTTTCTAGGCCTGGCGATGGCGAGGATCTTCTTATATACTTGGCAGTATCATCTCATGCTTTAAGTGCAGCGCTGATACGAGAAGACAAAAGGATTCAACACCCAGTTTACTATATCAGCAAAAGACTCACTGGGGCAGAGATGAATTACTCTAAGTTGGAAAAACTCGCCTATTGCCTACTAATTGCATCTAGGAAGTTGAGGCAATATTTTCAAGCTCATCCTATCAGAGTCCTCACTGATCAACCTTTAAAGCAAGTCATGTTTCGCCCTGAGACTTCGGGTCGCCTTCTAAAGTGGAATATTGAACTCAGTCAGTATGACATCACTTATCATCCCCGAAAAGCAATCAATGGACAAGCTTTAGCGGATTTCATCGCAGAATTCACAAATAAGGGTAACAGTGAGGAAGAGGTGGTCAACGATTCCCTAATCCAATGGAAGCTATATGTTGATGGTGCGAGAAACGACCATTGTTCTGGAGCCGGAGTTGTACTTGAGACCCCTGAAGGCCGATCATTATGCTATGCACTAAGATTGGAATTTCCTTCAACAAACAATGAAGCAGAACACAAAGCCCTTATTGCTGGCTTAAGGATTGTAAAGAATTAAACATCCGAGTGTTACAGATATTCAGTGATTCTCAGCTTATTGTATGCCAAATCAAAAAGGAATTCCAAGCAAAAGGGGGGAATCTGCCCGCCTACTTATCAAAGGCTTGGGAACTCCTGGGTGATTTCGATCATTACATGATAAGTCACATTCCTCGAGAAGAAAATATGAAAGCAGATTCTCTCGCAAAGTATTCTAGCACAGGCGAAGCCCAATTTCTGGAATTAACTCCAATGGAGGTCCTGTCGACTCCTAGCATTGATGAGATGGAAATTGATTGGATCATGAGCATGTCTCAAGAGCAAGAATCATGGATGACTCCGATAACAGAATATCTGCTCAATGGATCTTTACCAGGGAACTCAAAAGAACGACAAAAGCTACTGAGAAAAGCCTCTCGATATATAATCCAGGATGGCCGATTATACAGACGGGGATTCTCAATGCCATTACTTCGATGTGTATCCAGGGAAGAGTCCAAAGCAATCCTAGCGGAGGTGCATGGAGGAGAATGTGGTGATCATTCAGGTGGCCAAACATTAGCAAAGAAAATTCTCCGATACGGATATTTTTGGCCAGAAATCAATCGAGATGCAGTAGAGTATTCCCGAAAATGTGACAGATGCCAAAGATTCGCCAAAATTCCTAGAGCTCCTTCCACTGAACTCACACAGATGGTCAGTCCATGGCCATTTGCAATATGGGGGATAGACCTTGTAGGACCGTTACCAACTGCCAAATCTGGAATTAAATATGCCATTGTTGCTGTAGATTATTTTACTAAGTGGGCAGAAGCTGAACCACTGGCTACTATCACCTCAAAGAAGATGATAAGTTTTGTAACTAAAAACATCATTTGCAGATACGGTGTGCCTCAAAAAATAATTACAGACAATGGTACTCAGTTTGAAAGTGAAGAATTCCAAGATTTTTGCAAGCGATTCAAAATCCGGAAAAGCTTCTCAGCAGTGGCTCATCCGCAGGCAAACGGGCAAGTGGAAGCCGTGAATAAAATTATTAAGTCAACCATCAAAAAGCAACTTGAAAGAGCAAAAGGTGGTTGGGTCGATAAGCTACCACTGGCACTATGGGCATAAAGAACCACTCACAAAACTACGACTGGGCACACCCCGTTTTCATTAGCATACGGGTCGGAGGCAATGATTCCGGTAGAAATAGAGGTCCCTTCACATAGAAGAATCCATTTCAATCAAGCAGAAAACGAAAAGCTACAGCTTGAAGCGCTAGATCTCCTTGATGAAAAAAGAGATGAGGCTAATCTTAGAATTGCAGCTCATCAGCAAAGGATAGCCAGACATTTCAATTCCAAAGTTTGCCAACGCAACTTTAAGATTGGAGACCTAGTCCTGAAAAGAATTATGATAGCGACAGGTGTGTTTGGGTAAAATTGGGAAGGACCATATGTCATAGGTCAGAAGCTTCTTGACGGCACATTCAAACTCACTACTGTCGAAGGAGATCAAATTCCAAGGGCATGGAACAGCAATCATTTGCGTCCATACTTTACTTGAAAATTTTGTCGAAATATTGTAAAAAGAATTATTAATGTATGATTCTTGTAATTGAAGGCAATTGTAAAACTGATGCAAGTAAATAATAAAAAATATAAAGTGGATGTAGGCCCAATTTCCTGGCCAAACCACTATAAATCTTGTGTTCCTTATTATTATTACATGTTTGCTTTATTTTCGATATAAAAAGTACATAGAATGTATTGCTGAAATGTCGATTTAAATTTTTGCAGACAATGGAAGTGAAACTTGCACATAATAGGACCCAGTGATTCTCGCCAAACTTCAAGTCACAAAAGCTCAAAATTCAAATCCTAGATAGGAAGTACTTCAATTGAACGGCCTATGATTTCGACAGAAACGGGCCTTTGCTAATAAATTGAGATCGTTTGAACAAACAAACATCCAATTAAGAAGCTGATGCTCGTTCTCACGAACTTGCCTGACAATGAAGTACATTTCCTTGGATTAAACAAGTCACTTGTAAAAAAAAAAAAAAGAGGATCACTGAAAAAGCATAAGCAAGTGGACAAGGGAACAACCAAAGCCATCATCGGCAGCACAAATCCTCTTCGGAGGCACAACTCATCGGAGGATAAAGACCTATAATGGGTCATACGCCACAAAAAAGAAAGTTCTCTACTTAACAAAAAAGATTGGAGGAGTCATGACCCTCCAACCATGAGAGAGTAACTTCCAGGCGATGAAAACCCTCTCTGAGGCACATTTCACCAGGAGTTGAAGTGTAACAACCGCTCTTCGGAATTTCACTTCACCAGAGTTGAAATGTAAACAAAATAAAAGCCCTCTTCGGAGGCCCATTTCACCAGGAGTTGAAGTGTTACGACCGCTCTTCGGAATTTCACTTCACCAGAGTTGAAATGCAAACAAAATAAAGACCTCTTCGGAGGCACATTTCACCAAGAGTTGAAGTGTAACAGCCGCTCTTCGGAATTTCACTTCACCAAAGTTGAAATGCAAAACAAAATAAAGACCTTTCTGGAAGCCCACGTTTCACCGATATTGAAATAAAACTTCCAAGTGTTGAAACGTGAAAAGGCTTTCTTCAAAGGCACAACTCTTTGGAGGTACACGTTTCGCCAAGATTGAAATAAAACTTCCAAGTGTTGAAACGTGAAAAATCCCTCCTCAGAGGTAAAACCCCCTCCCGGGGACACAATAAAAAAGAAAGACTTCTTCGGAAGCCCATGTTTCACCAAGATTGAAATAAAACTTCCAAGTGTTGAAACGTGAAAAGGCTTTCTTCAAAGGCACAACTCTTTGGAGGTACACGTTTTGCCAAGATTGAAATAAAACTTCCAAGTGTTGAAACGTGAAAAATCCCTCCTCAGAGGTACAACCCCCTCCCGGGGGCACAATCAAAAAGAAAGACTTCTTCGGAAGCCCACGTTTCACCGAGATTGAAATAAAACTTCCAAGTGTAGAAACGTGAAAAGGCTTTCTTCAATGGCACAACTCTTTGGAGGTACACGTTTCGCCAAGATTGAAATAAAACTTCCAAGTGTTGAAACGTGAAAAATCCCTCCTCAGAGGTACAACCCCCTCCCAGGGACGCAATCAAAAAGAAAGACTTCTTCGGAAGCCCACGTTTCACCGAGATTGAAATAAAACTTCCAAGTGTTGAAACGTGAAAAGGCTTTCTTTGAAGGCGCAATTCTTTGGAGGTACACTTTTCACCAAGATTGAAATAAAACTTCCAAGTGTTGAAACGTGAAAAATTCCTCCTTAGAAGTACAAATTTCTATTTCAAAAAAAATATATCCTCATCAAGGGCATACTTTAACTTTCAAAGGAAGAGTGATTTACCTATTCTAGAAAATAACCTTCCTCCAAAAAAAAAAAAAAAAAAAAAAAAAAAAAAGAGGAAGAAAGTTAAAGTACCCTTCAGAGGCCCGCTTTACCACATAGAAGAATTCACTTGGCAAAATGAATACATAAGTTAAAAAAAAAAAGTGATTTCTTCAAAGGACAAAGCGTAAAAATTTATGTGAAGGAAGTCGTACTCTACGAAAAATTTCTTCAAGAATGAAGTAATTACTCTTCAGAAAATAAGAGTGCAAGTCCCCTCAAAGTATAAAATATTGCAGCAAGCTTATGGTATGGGGGCAACATGGTATAGTTACATACAAAATGGTATAGCTATATCAGTAAAATACGCTCAAGCAACATACCACAAGTTCACCGCAATATCGTATAAATAAACTTGTGCAAAAATGAATAATAAATGCATTCTCAAATTCAAACAAGAGTCTGTACAAATAAAGGATCATTTTATTCAATTGCAGATACAGGTTTCAAAATAAAAAAGCAGGGGTCGGTGCCTGCACAACATCCGACCATTACACAAAAAAGGAGTCAAAAAGCCCGAAGTCCGGCTCTTCACTTCTTCTTACCACCTTTGGACCCTTTGCCTGGCCGAATGATTAGTTTTTCAGGTCTATCTATAGACATAAGGGAAGAAGGAGAGGGAGGTGCAACCGGTGCAACTTCCGGTTCCTCTTCAGTAGTGACGATTTTCTTCCCCCTCCTCTTCGATGTTCCGTGCTTATTTCTTCTCTTCGAAGAAGACTCACTCCCTGGAGTAACAAGAGCGGACAAAACTACGTCATCAGAAGGAGTCCGCTCCGGAGAGATCTCGCCTCCTTCAAGTCCCTCGTCCTTCTTCTCTTGCAAAGCGATAGGGTCATCCAAGCCATGAAGAGCCTCAATCTGCTCCTCTTGTGACCCGGGCTGTGAAGCAGAAGGAGGAGTCACCTGAAGAGACGGAGGAGGGATAACCGGAGGAGGTGAAGTCTGCACAGCACTTGGTGTTTCAACTGCAGAAGAAGAGAAATTAAGAATATTAGTATCTCCCCGAAAGAAGGGAGATATGGGTTCGTCGAGATTCAAGAAGTAATCGAGAAGCTCATCAAACTTTTGAGGAGTAAGCAAGCGATCCACCTGAATCGGACCAATGTCAAAATTACCTGAAGATGTTTGCTTCGTTAGTTCAATCTCATAATTCTGAGCCCCGATATCCTCCAAAGCCTCATCATCAGTAGGGGTAATTACCTCGGTTCTTGTAGGAGGCAGCGAATGAGCACTGGAACCTGTAATGTCCACTTCGAAAGAAACTAAAGGACGTTCGGAAGTTGTAGGTGGTATTTCTTTCTCAGAACGTTCCCCTTCCGCCATTCCGGCCCGTACCCTGGCGAGTTGCTCTTTTCCCTTGGCAAGAGCGGCGCGGGCATCATCATCGAGATAATGCTCTTCAAGAGCTGTCTCAGCGTAGCCAGCACCTTTACCACCTAGCATATCGAGTGCTGCCTCCCAAACTTCAGCTAGTGTAATTTCATACTTAGGGCCTAGAAAGGCGAGGCTGCCACGCCCCAAAATGCTGTGCAGATAAAAATCAAATAATGTGGAGCTAATGTCAGCTTTGGTTGCTTGATGGGCCTCTTCGGCCGCGAGTTTACCAGCAACAGCCTCGTCACGATCCTTTTCGGCCATAGCAAGTCGAGCTTTTAACATCTCTATCTCCAAGCTTTGAGAGCCGGTCTGTTCTCGCAGCTGTAAAGTTTCAGCGCGATATTCTTCTATGACCTTCTCCTGGTGTGTAAGCTTATCTTCGACTGCCCTTTGACTGGCATGCGCATCTCGTACTTGTTGCTGAAGCATGCTCTCCTTTTGAGAATGGAAAGTAGATGAAGTTGCTAATTCTTCCTTAAGCTTTTCTACTTCCGTTTCCAGCTTTTCATTATAGCAAGCAATACTTCTCATTTCGGCGTCATGCTGTTCGAGAGTCTTCTGCCACTCAGCCTTATCGTTCTCCATTGTGAGCATGGCCTCGAGATTGGCTCGGTTAACCCTCTGAAGCTCGTCGACAAGTTTTTGCCAGTTCGACATTCTTTCAATATCGGTCCCGACAGAATCAAGATTTCGCAGCATAGTTGATTTGTCGAGAGGAACCAAGTCGAGATCAAATCGAACCCCTCTCAGGCACCACAGAGGGAATCGACTTTGAAGAGTGGGAGGACCTTGCCCAACTTGGTATGCGGGCCGGTTGATGATTGTTTGAATGTCGGAACGAACGGGGGCAGGAGATTCAGCAGGAACATTTTGAGAAACTGTCGGCATTGTTTCTTCAGTAAGTTTAGCCCGCTTGCTAGAAGAATCTTCCGTGTGACCTTTACCTCTCTCATCGTAAGTCTTTCTTTTTTGGGTATCATCATCTCTGTGGGGAGGGTCATGTCTTTCTTGCTCTCTTCGGTGACGTTCTTCATATGCTCGTCTCTCGTCTGCTTTCCTGATGGCCCTCTCTTCATCGATTCTCTGTAAGAGGGGAGGTGACGCCTATAATCATATTGACTCCGCCTCCCGTAGCGCTGGAAGTCGTCATAATATGAACTACTGCGCCCCATTGGAGAATCTGGAATAAAAATAATAAGCTTTAGAAATCTTTAAAGTACAAGAAGATGAATGCGTAGAAGTGCTGAAAAGTCCTAAGTGTTGTGTAACGTGTAAACTACACACATCAAGTTACAGACCACTCTGTGGAGTAGAGGTAGTGATAACTTGAGTGGAAGGAGTTGACATTTGTTGTAGAGAGGATGTCGCCTCAATTACAGAAGAGATAGTTTTGGAAACATCATCTTTGAAAAGTTTTTGAGAAGTCACAATTAAATCGCTAAACCCCTCGAAAACATCATCGCCATCATGTTTTTTGGGGCTGGCTTTCTCAACTCCTTCGTCAGCAAATCTTCCGGAAGATCGTGGAGTTTCTTCCTCTTCGATAACTGGGGCAAGTGCGGATTTGTCGGACGGCCCCGCAACGTCCTTCGGAATTGAACACTTCACTAGTGGAGTTTCTATAGAGGTTCCTCCCTGCGTGTGCTCTTTAGTAGAGACCGGGGCATTAGGAGTTTCCGTCGGAGAATCAGGAATTTCAGTTGGGACTTCACGAAGCTGAGTGAAGCGAGAGGAATGAAGAAGCCCATATTGATGTAAAAATCCATCATTTAACAAGAACTTTATACTCCTCTCTTCTGCCGCAATGGCGTTCAATCTCTCAAAAATTTGTTTATAGCATGGATCTCTAGAGGGAGGAGGAAGTGCTAAAACAGAAAAAAAAAAGAAGCCAAGTTAGCATTTAGCAACTCAGATTTCGAAAAGCCCAATAATGGAGAAATAAAAGCAGGAAAATCTTACTTCCTACTCTCCAGATGGCATAAAACCCTGGAGGGCAGCGGACAAAGAAGTACTGATTTAGAAATCCATGAACGCTTTCAGGAAGATCGGTGATGAGCTTGCGGTTTCGAGCACTCCTTATAACTACGATAGAGGGATGATCTTTAATTTTTGTAAATGAGCAGAAGTAGCAGATCTCCTCAAAGCTCGGTAATCGGCCCAGAACTCTACTAAATAGCACACATAACCCCATCAGAATGGCATGACCATTGGGGTGCAATTGGAATGGAGAGATAGATAGTCGAAGCAGGAACTGCTGAAGGAAGTCATTGAAAGGTGGTATGGCACCGCTCAAGCACATTTGGCGGTTGACAGCAATAAAGCCAGAAGGGGGTCTATCTGCAGTATCATTTGGCCCCGGCAGTAAGGCATCAGCTTCGGCAATGCCAAACTGGATGAGCAATTGGTTAAACACCCGCTGATTCAGAGTTGTGGGAGTTCTCTCCGGAGGGGTATCCAACAAGTTGGCTATTGTGAAGACATCTTCAGCCTGGCCCATCGGTTCTTCTTTTTGAGATGTCATTCTACACAAGCAACTGGGTGTTCAAATGCGAAGGTGCACGTTTCCTAAAAGTGTGAAGTGTTGTGCAGAACTAATGAAAATAACAAGTAAATATAACTGGAATTAAACTGGCTGACGATTGATCAACTATGGTAATTTCAGAACTTGTTAATTTAAAGTTCAAGCATAATATTAGTGCAGGCTGGTCAGTTTCAATTGACTGTTTCAGTGTTGCTTTAATATTCTACTTGAAATCGATAGCACTTCGTTCACACGATTTGTTTAAGTTAATTATCTGTTATTAACTAATCTGTCATTTGATATGGGCAGTCGATGACAGTATATTCGTCCCAGTTATCTGTGAATGTTGTATTCAACAGATTGTAAGCCTGCAAGTCAAAATAACCTGTGAATGAATGCAATAAAATTCAACAGTTCAAAGTTAATGCAATGGTCCAAAGTTCGAGCAGAATTCACGCAAGTCCTAACTCGTCAACGGCTCAAAAAATTTGAGTCGGCAGTGCCCTAAGTCGTAAGTCGTATAAAAAGGGAGAAGCGCTGGTTCAACTCAAGGCTTAGGCCGTAAGTCGCGGGTCGTAAGTCGTGAGTCGTGAGTCGTGGGTCGTGGGTCGTATCTCGGCCACGACTCAAGGCTTAGGCCGTGGAGCATGTTGGGTCGGATCATGGTTGTTGGATCATACAAAAATGACCGAGTCGTACCTAAAGCAGTATTCGAATCAATCTGACCAACTAATCACCTAACTCCTAACCAGGTTGCCTTCTAACCCATAAACCATTTCACTCCTAACTCCTAACCCGTTAATCTTCCAAATTTTAACCCATTAACCCAATAAGCTCTCAATCAACAATCCTGTCTCTATCGCACCGCTAAACCGCCTCGAATCGTAAGCTATCAGAACAGATAACCCTAAGTCCATTGATGACCAAAGCAACCAAATTCGCAGGGTTCAAAGGGGCAAATCGAAGATGGAGATGGGGCGCATAAGCTAGGGATAATCGAAAATCATAAGGAGAGCGAGATCGCTTACGCAATATGACGATAAGGATGATCGATGGAGAATCTGGTCGAAATCGCTTTTGAAAGCTTGAATGTGCGTTAATGGCAGACACGGTTTAAAGGTTAGGGAATGAGAAGAAAAGGCGAACGACTCAGGTTTTTATAACGTTGGGCAGTAGAGTTTGAGTCGGCACACGAGTTAAGATAAGTCGAAGCACACGACCTACGACTTAGGTATGTACTTCGAGGGGCAAATGTTAACCCTGTTCTGCCAACGAGATGAAACTTGGGCCGACTCATCCACTTAAGGTCTTTAACGACTCATTGGATTTACGACTCAAGGGGCTTCAGCAACTTAAGGAAAGGACCGACTCAAGTGGTAGCGACTCAATTGGCTGACGAGCTAAGGCTCAAGGCAACTTAGAGGAATGGAACGACTCATGGAGGTTAGCGGTTCATGATACAGGCCGACTCATTGAGTTACCGACTCAACGAAGTTCACGGCTCATACGAGACGACTCAAGGACTGGACCGACTCATCTACCCAAGGTTCGTAACGACTCAGTGGACCAACGACTCAACGAGTTAATGCCTTAGAAGAGCAGAGTGGTTTAACTAGTTAGTGGTTTATGGGGTAGACCGACTCAGGGTTTCCAACGACTTAGGGTTTCCAACGACTCAAGGTGACTAACGACCTATCATAAGTCGCTGGCGACCTAAGCATACGAGGAACAAGCCCAATGCCATTTCATCTATGCCACTGCTTGCTGACTCGTGGTATGTGAGTCGGTCACGGTTCATTCTGAGTCGGTCACGACTCATGACTTAACAATTCCAGCCCAGAAATTTGCCTATAAATACATGGCCACCTCCAACATTCAAGGGACTTTTGGGCTCATTCATTTCAAGCGCCGTTACTCTGCTGCATTCCGAACTACTTGAACACCTTCAAGGAACTTCACGAAGAAATCAAACATGTCTAACATGTGTTCAAAGATTTGGATCGACATTAAAGTTTAGGCTACTTGTCCTAAGTCACTTGAAACTCAAAGTGTGTTGTAATCAAAGTGTAACTGCGTTGACTTGTAATCAAATCGTCAATAAAGATATTCAAAGTGGACGTAGGCTCTCTCTTAAGCCGAACCACTATAAAATTGCTGTTGTTTACTGTTTTTTCACTATTATCTGCTTATAATCTGTTCCCGAGCTATCGGGTGGTGCTTTCATAATCTCACTTCATACACCGGGGTGTTAGCATTCAAATTTTAGCGTTAACAAACGTTTAAATCGCTTCCTCATTCTTTTGAAAGCGTAAACTATAAAAAATTTGAAAACGATTTTTATTTTGAAACAATTTTTTAAAACACGTGATTAAAACAGCGATATCAGTAGCAACTTCGATAAGTGGATTTTCATTCATCAAAAGTGTCACAAGAATCTTCTCAAAGATAAAAAGGGATATCATACCCTAAACCTGTATTCATAACAAGTCAATAACACACGAATCCACCAATGCACAAGAATTGATAAAACTTATCAATAGAAATCACGAAAATTGGTGAAGCACAAATTCTAGAAATCATCACAAGAAATCCAGAAATCACAAGATGAAAGTATGAAAACTCGAACGGAGTATTAAAACTCGAATGAGAGTATGAAAACTCAAACGGAGTATGAAAACTCGAAGGAGAGTATGAAAACTCAAACGGAGTATGAAAACTCGAAGTAGAGTATGAAAGCTCAAACGGAGTATGAAAACTCGAACAGAGTATGAAACCTCGAAGTAGAGTATGAAAACTCGAACGGAGTATGAAAACTCGAACGGAGTATGAAAACTCGAAGGAGAGTATGAAAACTCACCTACACGCGAGCATGAAAATTCATCAACACATGTAACGCATAACGAGAACGGGAGCACGAAAACTCACCTACACGCGAGCATGAAAAATCATCAGCACACACGTGCAACGCAAAGCGAGAACGGGAGCACGGAATCTCACCTACACGCGAGCATGAAAATCATCAACACGTGCAACGCAAAGCGAGAACGGGAGCACGGAATCTCACCTACACGCGAGCATGAAAATCATCAACACGTGCAACGCAAAGCGAGAACGGGAGCACGGAATCTCACCTACACGCGAGCATGAAAATCATCAACACGTGCAACGCAAAGCGAGAACGGGAGCACGGAATCTCACCTACACGCGAGCATGAAAATCATCAACACGTGCAACGCAAAGCGAGAACGGGAGCATGGAATCTCACCTACACGCGAGCATGAAAAATCATCAACACGTGCAACGCAAAGCGAGAACGGGAGCACGGAATCTCACCTACACGCGAGCATGAAAATCATCAACACGTGCAACGCAAAGCGAGAACGGGAGCACGGAATCTCACCTACACGCGAGCATGAAAATCATCAACACGTGCAACGCAAAGCGAGAACGGGAGCACGGAATCTCACCTACACGCGAGCATGAAAATCATCAACACGTGCAAAGCAAAGCGAGAACGGGAGCACCGAATCTCACCTACACGCGAGCATGAAAATCATCAACACGTGCAAAGCAAAGCGAGAACGGGAGCACGGAATCTCACCTACACGCGAGCATGAAAATCATCAACACGTGCAACGCAAAGCGAGAACGGGAGCACGGAATCTCACCTACACGCGAGCATGAAAACTCATCAGCACATGTAACACAAAGCGAGAACGGGAGCACGAAAACTCACCTACATGCGAGCATGAAAATTCATCAGCACGTGCAACGCATAACGAGAACTGGAGCACGAAAACTCACCTACATGCGAGCATGAAAACTCACCAACACATGCAATGCAAAGCGAGAACGGGAGCACGGAATCTCACCTACACGCGAGCATGAAAAATCATCAGCACGTGCAACGCAAAGCGAGAACGGGAGCACGGAATCTCACCTACACGCGAGCATGAAAATCATCAACACGTGCAACGCAAAGCGAGAACGGGAGCACGGAATCTCACCTACACGCGAGCATGAAAATCATCAACACGTGCAATGCAAAGCGAGAACGGGAGCACGGAATCTCACCTACACGCGAGCATGAAAATCATCAACACGTGCAACGCAAAGCGAGAACGGGAGCACGGAATCTCACCTACACGCGAGCATCAAAATCATCAACACTTGCAACACAAAGCGAGAACGGGGGCATGGAATCTCACCTACACGCGAGCATGAAAATCATCAACACGTGCAACGCAAAACGAGACGCTATCTCATGGTTGCAAGCCATTAATTTTGACATACGAATGGCCCGAAGACCGTGGGGCGCTACCCCACATGTGTGAGTCGGAATCACACAGATTGAGGTCAAGACTAACCTCGCAATCAAAAGAAAAGTATGTGTGAATGAAATCACACAAATGGTGTCTAGACAATCCTCAAAGCCCAAGAGATATGTGTGAGACGAAACCACACCGATGAGGCCTAGTCTAACCGAAAAGGTATGTGTGAACGAAATCACACAAATGGTGTCTAGACAATCCCCAAAGCCCAAGAGATATGTGTGAGATGAAATCACACCGATGAGGCCTAGTCTAACCGTAAAATGATCGTCATGATCAACGAGAAGTGTCAATTACACTAAGTTAGTAAATATAAAAGTTTAGCTTCATGTCCCATAACCACTTGCTTAACTTAAATATTTACGAACAAATTGTAAATCTTCACTAGAAAATTGTCACATGAGGTTCAATCGAACAAGTCCAAGAATTAACCGACGAAGCAAACGCAAGCGTTTCATACCACTTGTTTTACTAAGCCGTTTAATTAGTTTCTCATCCGAGTGAGGTAAAGGCTTGTATATACTAATAGATTGAAAAACGGTTTATGGAAAAAGTTTTGTAGTAAAATAGTTTTGAAATCATTTGGAGAAAAGGATTTTGATAATTACTACTAGTATAGAAAACCTTTATATTTTTAAAGTGACAAATCACAAAAATGATTGTAGGAATAATCAATCACAAGAATTCACATACAAGGATGCGAATAGAATCCAAAGGAATCGATACCGAATTCATCAAAAGGTATGTTCGCAAAAATCCCGAAGAAAATGTTATCAAAGTTGCTAATAATGATAGCAACAAATCGGGGGATTAACAAGAATCGATTGAATTTGGAAACCAAATCAATTCACTAAAATTCACATTCGAAGACGTGAATAAAATCCAAAGAATTCGATTCTAAATCCATCAAAGTAGGAATATCCAAAAATTCCAGAAATAGAAGTTTTCAAAGTCGACAAAGGTGGTAACAACTAATCGAAAAGAAGAATCGATCAACAATTGGAAAAACAAAGCAGAACGAGCATAAATGCTTGAATGACTTTAGCAAAAGTAAAAGTCAAGTCAATGTCGATATCGACCAGGCAAAGTCCAAGACAATTTCTTTCATACCAAAGAAATTTTAAAACTATCAGAGAGAGGCACATGAAAACCAAAAACCATGGATAAGCAGACAGAGTCGACAATTGAAATGCAATTTGTCTCAAAGATTGATACCCAAAACCCAATTGCATAGAGACTGCATTAAGTACACGAATCAGAGATAAGAATGCATATATACAGTAGTTCGAATAAACAATGCGAGTTCAAATTGAAGTGGGTACGAGTTGCAGCAGTATGCAACTTGGTAAAGCATATACACAATGATACTTAGCAGAGCAAACTCAAATGAGCATGTGCAACGGAGAATAGCAGCAATGCTCATGAATAAGAGTTAGGAATTCATACCTAACAAATCAAAAATGATTTTAAGCAAAGATGAGAGAGAGAACATCGACAAATAGTTGTAACACATGTACTATCTAAGTTATGTTTTATATTTGTTCTAAACCCCAGGCTCTGATACCAAGCTGTGACGCCCCACCTCTATACCCACGCTAGCCAAGAACACTACGGTGTAGTGTTGTCAACTAGCACGGAGAATAAGGCTGTTGAGGAGCGACCATCAATAGTTAGGCCTTATACTAGTATTGGTTATCTCAATGGGAGTGGTATATAAATATATTTTCTTTCATTTTTCATCTCTGATTTATGTTCTCCCATCGACATACCCCAATTCCAGTATAAAACGAACTACGATGGTTCGTAATAGTTTAGAACAGTAAATATAAAATATCACACAGATAATATAAATGAGGAACACAAATGAAACAGAAAGTCTCGTATATATATATATATATATATATAATAACTGATGTCAGTTACAATACATTCACACGGTACATATGATACAACTACAACATGTCGACTAAGGAAGTTACATATACAAGTACATTAACGTATTTAATATACATGAACACATATCTTCCTATACAATTTTACAGACTACTACAAATGGCGACGACTACTCCAAAAGATATGAAAGAACTTCATAGCTCTAGCAGCAACCCAAAGCAGAATATCTACAACCTGAAATACTCGGTCTGACCCGAGTATTAAATTCAAAAGAAAATAATACTCGGGTCAGTCTAATTCAAACTCAGTTATTAGTGCACAGAAGCAATAATAATTAAATAATGAATAGACGACAGTAATTAAACCAAATCAGAATGCAATTCAGAATATTGAATTGAAATAAACAAAACAGTTCAAAACATTTAAATATCAATTAAAATATTAAGTCGAGTAGGGCTGCAGTACACGCACGCGTGCACTGCCCCGCCACTACGAAATATGGAATACGCAAAAGATTAATAAATCACAACAAAATAGAATATCACAAAACCAAACCGTGTGGATGCAGTTCACGCTTGCGTGCACTGCCTTGCCACTACAGTGATGATGTACCCATTGAATACCGTGTGGATACAGTTCACGCTTGCGTGCACTGCCGTGCCACTATAGTGACGATGTACCCAATGAATACCGTGTGGCTGCAGTTCACGCTTGCGTGCACTGCCGTGCCACTACAGTGATGATGTACCCATTGAATACCGACAGCAATCAAAAACTGCAGAGGTTAAGTTTGGACGACATAAATGCGAACCCAAATGTACACAATGGACGTACGCTACTGGTTGCACATGAATAAAATGAAACTGGGGTGCAACATGGAACAGCACCAAGTAAATGGCACAAGAGACAGTATGATACAAATGCAAGCTCAATTAAATTGAACACCACGTGTAGCAAGACAACCAGAACTGTTTGGAAAGGTAAACGATATTGCAAAAGACACCAAGTGAACATGATAAAACAACCTATCACTGAAACAGTACCAGCCTGAATTAGTGAAACAAGGCTTCACATTCAAGTGTAACACAGTACAAAGCACAAAGGCTACAAGTGGAACAAGTATGTGTGTAGCAACAACATGTTCACACAACTACACCAAATTCAACATGATGCAAGAATACTCAAAGACGCAAGGTGAACCATAGAACAACAGTCAGAATGCATAAAACTGGACAAAGCAGCACATATGCCAGGGTCACAAAGCAATGGTTCCAAAATGAAATGAACCAGAAGAAGGCAACTGAATTTTTGCATGAATGGCTACAACTCCAAACCCATGTGCAAATTGAATTAGGCAGAGACAAGTGATGGCATACAAGAGCAAGATTCAAAACAGTAAATGCATACACCAGTGAAATAGTGCAAGTATCATAAACAAAGTCGAAGTCAACTAGGCCTAACAACATGTAACAGCAGTTACAAATGACTCAGGCCATTGCACAGGAGCATCAACAACTACATATGCAATTATAATGCAACAGGGGACATGGTCCAGACAGCAAGAACAAGTCAGAAATCAGGTCAGAGAAACAAACATGTGGAACAACAACAAGTGATGTACACATGAATGCAACAATGAAACTTCTACACCAAAATGCATCAAGCAACCCAAGACAGTCACTTGAGAATATGATCTGTCTCAAAATATAACAAATACAACATGTATGCACGCAGTGACACTATAAAATCACGCTGCAACATGTACGCAATGACGACCAGGTAGCAACAGAGAATCAAGAAAGATTCGAGTACTATAAATTCAAAATCAATGTGTGAACATGTAAATCAAAACCAATGTACAGTTCCAATAACTTGGCATCAACAAGGAGTTGTTTTATAACCTGCCAATGAACATCAACTAATCTGTTTAGTCAAACCGGGCAACCTAAACAAAGAATTTAAGGTAACTGGAATCAAATATAGGAATGAACAGAGAGTGCTTGCAACAGTGGTGAAGCAATGCAAACAACAAGCATGTCACAATGAAAGAACGAAGACAGAAAATACGAAGTCCACAAAAATCAATATCAACAAAAGAATTCGAGATAGTGGCGGTCACGAAATCCACATCGCAGCAAACATTCAAACAAATCAAAGTGACCAAACTAGACATCAATGTCGAGAATATCAGGTCACAAAATTAACATCGATAAAATCAAGTCGAAGTCGAAGACCACGAAATCAAAATAAGCAGCGAAATCAAACCAGTCGAATTAGATGTAAGTGTTGAACACTCACCTTTGTTCGAAGCGGCCGAGACTCAAGCAAGGAGGCGAATGGCGACGAGAGTTGAACGAGCACGCGTCATCTTTCGTCTTCGATTTCTATGCCCTAGCTTCAAAAGGGGGAGAATGAGTGAGGCCGCCATCATTTTCTCACAGAAAATAAAAGTGGATCGGGTTCGAATGAATTTCTTTAAGAAAGGGGATGGGTTATATGCTTAGCAAAATTATCACGGCCTAATAAAGAAAATGGACCACTATTTGAGTTTCAAAGCCTACCAATCTTATTAACACTTTATAAAAGAATTTTAAAAACTTCAATTGGTAATTAGCGGAAATATTAATCGTTTAATATCGATTGTAAATCAACGCGAAATACCGGGTTGTTACACTGTTTCATATACATATTTAATTTAACACTTAAATCATGTTGAGTTTAAACTCCACACTTGAAGATATCAACTCACTATCATCTTGCTGAATTTAAATTTGAAGATTTGTTTCAGAAGTCTACCCTGTACTTGAATTTACAGAGGAGTACAATTTACCTTTAAACATGCACAGCAAAATTTTCAACTTGAAAATAAATACTTCACAAAATAAATGACATGCAAGCATTACATCACTAACATTCAACATACAACATTTCTATACTTAAAGTTTGATTTAAGAGTTTACTCACCTGAACTAATTTGCAGAGAAAAAAACTTATTTCAGGCCCTTGAAAAAGAAACTATGATTTGCTGTTGATGCTTTGCTGATGAAACTTGATCCTTATTCATGTTGTTGAATACTCCTTAGAAATGTAGGTGAACTTGCAGATTGAAGTTAGTGTTGCAGTTTTTAATTTCAGATTTTGATTTTGTTTTGCAGATTTGAAATTTGAATGTATATTTGTTTTCCATTATCAGTTTGAGAATATTTTCTGGTTTGGGTTTTAGAAAAGGAAACAAGGAATAATGAAAGTGTTTGATTGTTCTTCTTAAAATATTTATTAAAAATTAAAATGAGAGTAGTGCCACTTGTTTCTAATTTGAACAAATGTCATTCAATTTGTTTGATTGTTTTACAAGTGTTATTGAAATGTCTAATATAGTTACATTTGTACTTAAGTGTTTTGAATTGAATTTTTACTTAATTTAAATGTAAATATAACTTACTTAATTTAATTCTCTTAATAAATATAATTTATATATGTATGAATAATTTTACTTTTAAAAGAAATTATTCTAAAACTAATACAAATATATTTTCTTACATATGTTATTTAAAATCTAAAACATTTATTTTTAATGTTTAAGAAATAATTTAAAAAAAGTTTTATTAAATTTAATTTAAACCCAAACTTCCTATTCACAATTTATATACTCGTATATACATTATAAATAGAATAAATTTCTAACTAGCTTAGAGAGATAAATTTTATTAATTAATATGTTATTGATTTTGAAATAATTATTGGTGGAAATTATTAAATAATTATTACCTAAATTTTCGAAACATCACAATTATTTGATGTTTAAATCGTGTTGAAACTTACATATATTTGTTTTATTTTGTGTAAATGTTTGAACAAGGCTATTAGCTTTGGCTCTCCACTCTCTTGTCGTATCCGTGTTGTCGTGCCTTCGCAGTGTCGGTATGTGTGCTTTGGCAGCAATCTCCAGCTTTGAACATGTGAGTAAATCTCACCAGACGTTCATACTTATACAAATGTGAATTGACACCATTTGAATGTGTAGAACTATTATGTGATGTTATAACTGCCTGTGATTAATTAAATATAATGTTAAACCAGTTAAATTTCATGTCGTATCATCTGTTATTATATATATGTTGTTACTGTTCATTTATATCTGATCACACTGCAAGCTCCCTGTAGATTAGAAATCACTATGGGTTGAAATGATACGTACCCGAACGGACTTTAGAATAGGGAAAAATCGTTATGGACTGAAATGATAGGCCTGAACGGTTTTTATTTATTTTATTTAACTTGGGATTGCGAGTTTGAAATGATAGAAAATGGATTTTTCTTTTTAAACTGCGGATTGAAATGATACATATCTGTATCACTTGACCTAGGTTAGAAAACTATATACAGACCCGTGGTTATTTTATAAAGTATTTTGGATAATTTTAAGTATTTTAAAATATAAATTTATGAAATTTGATTTAAATAGGTTTTTTAAATGTTTAAAATAAAGAAATTATGATTTTTCTATGAGTTAAGAATGTAATTAATGAATGGTTAAATGAGATTATTAAATATAACTTAAGTTTGGAATTTGGAATTTTGGTTAAAAACGATATTTAGGCTATATGATAAAATGAAAATTTAATTTTATTGGAAATTGGTAAATACGATAATTTGATTAAATTTGGAATTTAAGTGATTTGTTAAAGTATTATTGAATTTTCTATGAATTTAAGTGGTTAAATAAATGAATGTTTAAAAGTGATCTTTTAAAAGTATAACTTGACTTGGAAATGTAAAATTGGTTTTTAGTTAAAGGTTTAAGTTAATTAAAAAAAAATTAGTTTATTTGAGAAATGGAGGAAAGATAAGTGTTAAGTTGCTTATTTAAAATATGAAGAATTGGAAACCTTTACACTTGAATTTATTTAGTAAATTGTTGAAAATTGGATGTAAGTATAAGAAATTTATTGTATAAAAATAACATGTTAAAAGATATGTTAATGAGCATTTTAAGGGTTAAAATATGAGTCTAAAAATGTTTATTGGTTTTAAATTGAAGTTTATTATTAGCTGGAAATACACTAAAACCTGGAATTAACTTTTAATAGCATTCAGAAATGCTATAGTTTTCTGAATTGAACTAAAACTGTGTAAAAAGAGCTATTACAACATTTCTAAAATGCTGTAGTTGCTGTAATTGAACTTATGGGCTAATATTGGACTCAGGTCTATTGTAGCATTCTCTGGAAATGCTATAGTGGTCTGCAGTCTTTGCTGAAATCAAATTTAAACCTTGTTTTGAAATCTGAGCTACCGCAGCATTTCTAGAAATGCTGTCTTTACTGTTTTAAACTAAAATTTAATTAAAACTGAGTTTTAACAGCAGTTTTTAAAAGCTGTCTTTGCTGAATTAAAATGTTTTCAAATATAACTTATAACAGCTTTTTCTAAATGCTACGAAAAGCTGAAATTTTAATAAATATAATTTTTGATTTAGTAAATGAGCTTTGAATGACTTGAAACTTTGAAATTTGAACACTTGATTTGAAAGTATAATAATTACACTTTTAAAATGATTTTAATGGAATTAAATTGATGGAATACAAATGATTTGAGATGATAATAAATGAATGTTATCTTTGAATTTAAAGATGTTTAAGATATGATATGTTGAAATGATTTGAAATGAAGTTTTGAGAGGATATGATATTTCGATATATATTAAATGTTTGAAATAAAGTTTTTGAAAGTTATGATATTTTGAAATTAAAATGATTCAAAATGAAGTTTGAAAGATATGATATTTATGTATTAAAAATGATTTGAAATGACTTGATATTTATTTTGGTAAATATTTGAATTTTAAAGATATGGTATGTTGATATATTGAAATGGTTTAGAAATGATTTAATCTTTCTTTGATAAAGATTTGGATTGAAAGGATATTTTATTTTGAAGTATGAAAATATTGTTTTAAAGTTATAACCACGGGTTATAATAACATTTGGTTGTTAAAGAGACCGGGATCGGAAGTTGTCATACTCTCTGCCAACTCTGAAATCCACTTTAACAACCGTGTACGTGGTGGAGATTCCAGAATGAAGTAGGATGGTGGTGGCGTTTCCTTTACGGTAAATACGTGGACCAGACTCCCGTGAGTTGGCATAAGGTTGCTAAAACAGGAGCGATTGACGGGTTAATAAGGTAGCACCTTTGATCGGACACATCCCTTCGATATTATACTTTGACTTTTGGATTGTTTCGGTGGCCACTTTTGATTTTTATTTGGGGGTGTGGCTCGAGGTGGGCGGTAGCTGCACGCTACGCGTTACCACCGACCTGGAAGCGTAATTCGTATATTTACCCTGGCATTACCTAGTTGTGTCGTGTCACCTACCCTAATGCGCCTTGTACGAGTTTGGTTTTCTCCCGTAGCCCGTGTGGTATCCTCTGGTGGCTTCCCGATCAGGAGGGACTATGATATTGGATGGACTACTGGGACTATTGCGTGTTAAGGGCTATATGGGTAACCCCTTAATGCTATGAAAAAGTAAGTTTATTTTACAATAAACATTATTATAATAGCGAAATATTACTACATAGTAAATAGTTTAACGGATCCTTAGAGGATGGGCGGTCCCAAGCATCCTTTAAGTTACTTGTACCTTATATTACAATTCATTTGAGTTGGTTTACATTGTATAAGTATGTATGTCCTAACTCGAGTGTTTTGTGTTTCTTCACGCTCGGGTCAGACTGAGTGATACAACATTTGAGACTCACCTTCAAAGTTGGAAGCTTTGCTTGAAGATCCAGCTATCTATTTCACTTTCGGTTATCCAGTTGATTCTAGTTATCCGGTTGGTTCCAGTGATGTATTATGATTCATACCTGGTTATCATGTTGACACCTCCGTTGTATCTTGTTATCTCTGTTGTATCTTATTTGACTTTGATGTATTTATATAGTAGCTTCATGAACTACTATTTCTTTACTTCCGCTGCATTTATTACTCTGTGTCTGTGATCTGTGATTTATTTATTTACTATTTATGCTGTGTTTTGCCAAATTTATTTTACAATTCGGTATTTTGAGCAATTCAAGTCCGACATGTGTGTCTGCCATTGCACTAGGAGGGTGCAGCATGATAGGGGGTTCTCGCTTCCTGGTTTGGTAGCGAACGGTTGACTCTTACTCCTACATGTCCCCGCGGGGGTTGGTGGTGCAGTCGAGAGGTTGGCCGTAAAGGCAGAACACAGGTACCAATGTATGCTACGGTGGGCGTTACCCCACTGGGGCGGCCCGTTACAGTTGGTATCAGAGCTTTGGTAGCTCTAGGCAAAACTCAGCGTAAAGGGTGAATGTATTTACATAATCACTTTCATTCGAGTTTGAAACACTTCCTTTTTGACTCGATTCCTTTGAATTTTAGAACGTTCCCTACGGTTCAAAAATCCATTCGTGTCCTTCACTATTCATCTTCTTTTGATTTTGGAGTATCCCATAACTCCGCTTCGAATGATCTTTATAATGAGTTGGCAGTCCCGCCAATCTCAAAAATTGAATTGTAAAAGGGTGAAACTCCTTTACAACTAGCATCGATTCACCGGAGATTTATATCTATCCTTGGTTTAGATGCTAATATATTTTGTTATCCAAAACTCTAACTCTTGAGATTTAATGTAGATTTACCCTAGAAAAATCCACATTAATCTTATTCTTTAAGTCACGGTTGACCCGGTTAAGGTTGCACACGATTTATTTAAGCTTATCCACCCCTACTCTGTTATTTAATCATCCTGTCTTTTGTTTCCAATCTATACTTCCAAACATTTTGAATTGTACTGGTATATCTATGTTTTGTTTTATATATTGAGCTGTTTGAGTTGTTGATGTTGATTTGGGTTTCCGATTGATTCGTCTGATCAACGCTATCGATAGGATTTCCAAAACACTTTGACAGAACAAACCGACACAATATTATTTTAAAATTTGGTTAATGAAATAAAGTTCGATATATAAGTAAATTTATGGAACTTAACAAACTGATTTAAATTGATTATTTGAAGTGATAATATTTGATTTATCATTTATTGTTCTATAAATGAATTTATAAATAGTTGTTTATAAATTGATTTGGGAACTGAAATGAATTTAGAACAAGAAATTTGAGAAGTTAATTTCCGGTGGTTTCAAACAATGTTTAATGTTTTAGAAGGTTATATTATTTAAAGTATTTTTGAATAGAAATTTGTTTTCAAAGAATTTTAAAAGTTTTAAAAAAAATTAGTGCTCTTCTCTTTGTCGCTGGAAAATAACTTCGGTGATGACCGCGGCATCATCGACATTCATTTTCGAGTTTCGAAATGAAGAGACCGCCCTGCAATCTTGCTATGGCTTTGTTTTGGGAAATCAAATTGATTTGAATTTCTAAAATATGACTTGATTTATAATATATATAGACATATGATTTAAATTTTGATTTGATAAGTTATGTACATACATTTATTTATCTCTAAATGGTTTGAAGAAATCGAAAATTTAATTCTTAAATTCAATTATAAAAAGAAAATCAAAATTTTGGATGAACATTCAAGGATGAAATGATTTAATTGGAAAGTTTTATTTGTATAATACTCAATTGCATTCCAATATAACTTACCTTAATTTCAGAAGTTAACAACGTAATTGGATAATATACAATATAAAAAGATTTTATAAATAAAATCTGAGTGGTTATAATAAATGTTATATACTTAAATTTTAATTATAAATTATTAACAAAGGTATAATAAAGGGTAATTGAATAACTTACAATAAAATAATGTTAAAAGAACTAAGAATAAAAGAAAGCAGTTATAATAAGTGTAAGTATATTTAACATAAGTGATAAATATATTGAGAGGAATAAATTTAATTTTAATTGGGAATAAAGAAGAATAAAATTTATTAAGTACATTGTGAGTGTAATAAATGATTAGTTTTCAAACCCATGGTTTTAAAAATTGTTAATTTAAGATGATTGGATAATAAGATAATGAAATTTGGGATAGTTAAGATTTATTTAGCTTGTGTAAAGATTTATTCTCTATTTAAGATGAAATTTCCATGCTTTCAAATTTATTTCCTTATTTTGTTTTTCAAACTATCTTTTTGTTGTCCTTATTATGCTTATCTTCTTACAGACCGGTATAGGCATCTTTCTATTATCTTTCAGTTTAGTAATCTTTCTATAATCTTTGATAATCTTTGGTAATCATTTTGAATCCACCCTTTTCGTGCTTGTGCTCTTAATTTTGAAGAATCTTGGAAAGATCATCTCCACCTTGTTAAACTTACCTATAACAACAGTTATCAGATATAATTTCAATCTTCTTGTCATCTTATCTTAATCCTATTTCACTCTATCTTTTTCTGTGTTTTTCCGTACATTATTCCTTTTCGAGGACGAAAAGTTTTGAGTGGGGGAGAGTGTAACAACCCTTGATTTTTTCCTATATATTTTAAATTTGACTTTATTTTATTTTAATTATTTTAAATTTATTTTTATTTCAAATATTTCATTTTAAATATAAATGTTGATCTATAGTTCAAAATAGTATAAATTGGACATTTTACTAAAAAAAATTTCTACTCAAACTATTTGAACTTTGACTTTTAAAATTTAAATTTAAAATCATTTTAAATCTTAAATTTTATCTTTTATTATGAAAATAGATGTAATAACTTGAACACTGCTTTTCGTTTCGTTGAAAACGGAGTTAAACTGTAAAAGTTATGTACATTTCAATTTTGAGTGTAATTTGATTTATTTAACAATTTTGTCCATTATAAATTATATAAAAAAAATTCTTTGTCATATTTATTTTAATATGTTATTGTATGTATATTTTTGTATTATAATAATTTTAAAATGAAGTAAACAATTTTTCAAAGTCAATGGTGATTTATTTGTAATTTCTGGACACTGTTTGGATTTTTAAGCAATTTCTTTAAAAAAAATTCTATTTTCCTTAAATTTAATAATTTTTTTTATATGTGTTAATATGTTATTTTAGGTATATTTTGTCTTTTAAATGTTTTTAAAGTGATGTTTGAAATTTTGCAAAGCTTATTGAATCTATTTTCAAATTTTAAAGCCTAGTTTCCATTTTTCTGCTATTTTCTTTATTTAAATTATATTTAAATTTAAAATTTATATATTTATTTGTGAATGCATTTTATTTTATGTTATTATCTTTTTTATAAATATTTTACAAGTCCATATAAATTTTCCAAAGCTCATTCTGTTTATTTTCCATTTTTCTAGACTAGTTTGCAAATTTGTGCTATTTTCTTATTTTAACCTTATATAATTAATAAATATTTATAAATATTTTATATTTGGTTATATTTTCAAAATTTTGACTGGAATTATTATTACTTTCAGTAATGTAAACTTATATGAATAAATTAAGGAAATTTGAAAGGTTTTAGAAGCTTTTGAAACGTAAAGTCGTTTCACCTCCTAAGTCGTTTCTTTTACCGTTTCTTCATTTACTCTTTGGCAGTTTTTTTATTTATTAGTCTTTCAGCTACATACTCTATTTCCTATTCACATACATTCATTTTCATTTCTGAAACAAAAAATTTTCGGCCATGGCTATTGAGAAGAGTTTGGGTAATGATTTTTCAACTTTTCTTATTCTTTTTCCTTGTTTACATTGATTTTTGCACTTGTTCTCATCTAGATTTGATTGGCTCCTCCTCCTCCAGCTCTAACCTGACCTCCACCACCCCCTTCCTCTGACCATCACCCATCCTACTACCTCTCCATTTCAGGCCGAGCCAATCCAAGGTGAAGAGCATCACCAAAATCCACAAATACATCACCTATTCACACAAACCGAGCCTAGTTTGCTAGCACCACCTGCACCTTCCTTTAGCCGCCACTTCCACCACCACCACCAACCCAGATCTGACCACCACCCTCTGCCACATCACTCATCACCATCTGGACACCTGGCCATGCCTCTATAGCTTGAGGGCCGAACCCTATGGTGCAACAAAAGCCACCATTTGCCTTAGAACCCTTTGTATTCCATTGCCTTCTCTACTTGTAACTCCCACACACCATTCAAACCCATGTGTAGGCCGACCCTATAGGGACCCAAACTAGACCTAAATCCATGCCTTGGCTATGCAATTTCTGTTCATAATTGAAGTATGTGAAGTTGAGAACAAGTGCAATTCATTCGATGTTGCTTTGGGCTTTGAATTCTAATGTTATTTGATGTTTAAATCGTGTTGAAACTTACATATATTTGTACTATTTTGTGTAAATGTTTGAAAAAGGCTATTAGCTTTGGCTCTCCACTCTCTTGTCGTATCCATGTTGTCGTCCCTTTGTAGCGTCTGTATGTGTGCTTTGGCAGCAATCTCCAGCTTTGAACATGTGAGTAAATCCCACCAGACGTTTATACTTATACAAATGTGAATTGACACCATTTGAATGTGTAGAACTATTATGTGATGTTATAACTTCCTGTGATTAATTACATATGATGTTAAACTTGTTAAAATTCATGTCGTATCATCTGTTATTATATATATGTTGTTACTGTTCATTTATATCTGATCACACTGCAAGTTCCCTGTATATTAGAAATCACTATGGGTTGAAATGATACATACCCGAACGGACTTTAGAATAGGGAATAATCGTTATGGGCTGAAATGATAGGCCTGATGGTTTTTATTTATTTTATTTAACTTGGAATTGCGGGTTTGAAATGATAGAACCCGGATTTTTCTTTTTAAACTGCGGATTGAAATGATACATATCTGTATCACTTGACCTAGGTTAGAAAATTATATACACACCCGTGGTTATTTTATAAAATATTTTGGATAATTTTAAGTATTTTAAAATATAAATTTATGAAATTTGATTTAAATAGGTTTTTAAAATAAAGAAATTAAGATTTTTCCATGAGTTAAGAATGTATTTAATGAATGGTTAAATGGGATTATTAAATATAACTTAAGTTGAAAATTTGGAATTTTGGTTAAAAACGATATTTAGGTTATATGATAAAATGGAAATTCAATTTTATTGGAAATTGGTAAATATGATAATTTGATTAAATTTGGAATTTAAGTGATTTATTAAAGTATTATTGATTTTTCTATGAATTTAAATGGTTAAATAAATGAATGTTTAAAAGTGATCTTTTAAAAGTATAACTTGACTTGGAAATGTAAAATTGGTTTTTAGTTAAAGGTTTAAGTTAATTAAAAAAAAAAGTTTATTTGAGAAATGGAGGAGAGATAAGTGTTAAGTTGCTTATTTAAAATATGAAGAATTGGAAAGCTTTACACTTGAATTTATTTAGTAAATTGTTGAAAATTGGATGTAAGTATAAGAAATTTATTGTATAAAAATAACATGTTAAATGATATGTTAATGAGCATTTTAAAGGTTAAAATATGATTTTGAAAATGTTTATTGGTTTTAAATTGAAGTTTATTATTGGCAGAAAATACACTAAAACCTGGAATTAATTTTAACAGCATTCAGAAATGCTATAGTTTTCTGAATTGAACTAAAATTGTGTAAAAAGAACTATTGCAGCATTTCTGAAATGTTGTAGTTGCTGTAATTGAACTTATGGGCTAATATTGGACTCAGGTCTATTGTAGCATTCTCTGGAATGCTATAGTGGTCTGCAGTCTTTGCTGAAATCAAATTTAAACCTTTTTTTGAAATCTGAGCTACCGCTGCATTTCTGGAAATGTCTTTGCTATTTTAAACTAAAATTTAACTAAAACTGAGTTTTAACAGCAGTTTTTAAGAGCTGTCTTTGCTGAATTAAAATGTTTTCAAGTATAACTTATAACAGCTTTTTCTAAATGCTACGAAAGGCTGAAATTTTAATAAATATGATTTTTGACTTAGTAAATGAGCTCAGAATGACTTGAAACTTTGAAATTTGAACACTTGATTTGAAAGTATAATAATTACACTTTTAAAATGATTTTAATGGAATTGAATTGATGGAATATAAATGATTTGAGATGATAATAAATGAATGTTATCTTTGAATTTAAAGATGTTTAAGATATGATACATTGAAATGATTTGAAATGAAGTTTTGAGAGGATATGATATTTCGATATATATTAAATGTTTGAAATAAAGTTTTTGAAAGTTATGATATTTTTAAATTAAAATGATTCAAAATGAAGTTTGAAAGATTGGATATTTATGTATTAAAAATGATTTGAAATGACTTGATATTTATTTTGATAAATATTTGAATTCGAAACATATGGTATGTTGATATATTGAAATGGTTTAGAAATGATTTAATCTTTCTTTGATAAAGATTTGGATTGAAAGGATATTTTATTTTGAAGTTTGAAAATATTGTTTTAAAGTTATAACCACGGGTTATAACAACGTTTGGTTGTTAAAGAGACCGGGATCGGAAGTTGTCATACTCTCTGCCAACTTCGAAAACCACTTAAACAACCGTGTATGCGGTGGAGATTCCATAATGAAGTAGGATGGTGGTGGCGTTTCCTTTAAGGTAAATACGTGGAACCGACTCCCGTGAGTTAGCATAAGGTGGATAAAACAGGAGCGATTGACAGGTTATAAGGTAGCACCTTTGATCGGACACATCCCTTCGATATTATACTTTGACTTTTGGATTGTTTCGGTGGCCACTTTTGATTTTTATTTGGGGGTGTGGCTCGAGGTGCGCGGTAGCTGCGTGCTACGCGTTACCACCGACCCGGAAGCGTAATTGGTATATCTACCCTGGCATTGCCTAGTTGTGCCGTGTCACCTACCCTATCGCGCCGTGTATGAATTTGGTTTTCTCCCGTAGCCCGTGTGGTATCCTCTGGTGGCTTCCTGATCAGGAGGGACTGTGATATTGGATGGACTACTAGGACTATTGCGTGTTAAGGGCTATACGGGTAACCCCTTAATGCTATGAAAAAGTAAGTTTATTTTACTATAAACATTATTATAATAGCGAAATATTACTACATAGTAAATAGTTGAACGGATCCCTAGAGGATGGGCGGTCCCAAGCATCCTTTAAGTTACTTGTACCTTATATTACAGTTCACTTGAGTTGGTTTACATTGTGTAAGTATGTATGTCCTGACTCGAGTGTTTTGTGTTTCTTCACGCTCGGGTCAGACTGAGTGATACAGCATTTGAGACTCACCTTCGAAGTTGAAAGTTTTGCTTGAAGATCCAGCTATCTATTTCACTTTCGGTTATCCAGTTGATTCCAGCTATCCGGTTGGTTCCAGTGATGTATTATGATTCGTACCTGGTTATCATGTTGACACCTCCGTTGTATGTTGTTATCTGACGCAGCGGATAATTCGAAACAAACTTCAATCGATGGAATGTAGCAATCGGTGAGTTGAGAATACTGCAAGGCCCAAATCCGTTGATCCAAAGATACCGGATTCTAGCTATCTTCGTCTCGTTGATCGCGCACGATACCGAGAAACAAAGATCTACGATTCTTCGCACGTTGATCTAGCGCACTAGATTCCGTGAATCGGCTTCTACGATCGTTGAATCGAGCACACTCGATTAACCGAAAGAGGAGATAGGAGATCACACTCAACTACCAATTGGAGAAGAAAGCACAAAGCAATCAACAAGAAATTTTATTTCAAAATCAACCACCTTCAATGTACAACGCACCCCTATTTATAGCGTTTTACAACTGTCTCCATAAGTCGTTGACGACTCATGACCTACGACTCATCATACGTCGTTAACGACTTAGCAACACAACATACCAATGTACATCACACGACTTACCATACAACACGACTCATCAGATACAAACGACATACGACTCATCAAACAATACAGGTTACACGACTCAAGAGCGAACGACCCAAGAACAACTACATTACAACATGACTCAACCGACTCATCAATTGACCGACTCAACACCAGTGTTTACATACCAGCTCGTAATACAACATATACGACTCAACATAGGTCGTGAACGACTCACGACTCAACTAAGGACCGACTCAAGACCCACACGACTCAAGCTTCCAAGTTCTTTGTGGCATGCCTCTTCGAACGACTTAGCTGGGTCGTGTTCCGCTTCCGACTCAAGGCCCTTAATTGCTGAAACCTTCCCCTTCTTCGTGTTAAGTCGTAAACGACTTATGTATGGGTCGTTGAGTCATGTACGACTCATCAGACTCGAACACCCCAAGTTCCCGTTGAGTCGTAGCCCTGTTTCATTAACCCGTATACGACTCAAGTGTTTGTTATCTCGTGCTTCTTCTACGTTAGGTCGTACCTCCCCTTCACTCGACCAGTTAGGTCGTTCATGACTCATAGTTGCTTGACTCGTGAACGACTTAGGACTCATAGTTGCTTGACTCGTGAACGACTTAGGACTTAAAAACGAAGCTTTCTTAACTCGAGACCGATCTTCCTCTTTAGGTCGCATACGACTTATCCCCTGAGCTGCATCATCCTCCCCTGGTTGAGAAAAATTCGTCCTCGAATTTGTAAATTCTTCTACCTCAGAATGTTCGTCTCTATGATATGGTACGAGATGCTTAACATTGAACACGTCAGAAATGTAAACATCCTCCGGCAATTTCAATTTATAAGCATTTTCATTAATCCGTTTTACAACTTCTACAGGACCAATTTTCCTGGCTTTCAACTTGTTATAAGCACCCACCGGAAAACGATCCTTCATCAATACAGCATAAACCAAATCACCTTCCTTAAATTCAACACTCCGTCGTTTCAAATCAGCAGCCCGCTTATACTTCTCATTTGACTTTTCTAATCGTTCTTGAACGATTTTATGACATTCAGTCAGCTCACCAACAAAATCAGTAGCTCGTTTAATTGTCCCCTTCGGTTGTGGTACCACTGCCAAATCCAACGGTCCCCTGGGTAAATTTGAATATACAATCTGAAATGGACTGAATCCCGTACTACGATTCACTGCATGATTATGAGCAAACTCTGCTTGGCATAACTTCATGTCCCAACTTCTCAAATTATCTTGTACAAGACATCGCAACAAATTTCCCAATGACCTGTTTACAACTTCTGTCTGTCCATCAGTTTACGGATGATAAACACTACTAAATTTGAGCTTCGTTCCCACCATCTTCCACAAACTCAACCAAAAGTGACTCAGAAAACGAGTATCCCGATCAGAAATAATAGATTCTGGTAAACCATGCAACCGATACACCTCCTTAAAGAATAATTGTGCGACTCGAACTGCATCCGCTGTCTTCTTGCAGGCAATAAAATGTGCCATCTTCGAAAATCTGTCCACTACAACAAATATCGAATCATTTCCCCTTTGAGTTCTAGGCAAACCCAAAACGAAATCCATGCTGATATCAATCCATGGCTTAGATGGTACAGGTAATGGCATATATAACCCTGCATTCGTAGCTGTTCCCTTTGAAACCTGGCAAATATGGCATCTCTCCACAAATCTTTCAACCTCTTTTCTCATTGACGGCCAAAAATAAGATTGAGAAATCAACTGCAATGTACGATCTCTACCCACATGGCCTTCTTCATGCAACTCCTTGATAATTTTCATTCTCAAGCTGCCCTCTGGAATACATAACTGATTTCCTTTAAACAAGAATCCATCAACCAACATAAATTCATCGGCACTCCCATCCTTCACCTTTTCAACATATTTCACAAAATAAGGATCTTCTTCAATCATCTCGGGCAGTAATTCAAAACCCGTCACTTCAACCTTCAATGTTGTTAACAAATGACTCCTTCTACTCAAAGCATCAGCTATCCGATTCGTCACCCCAGATTTGTGCTTAACAACAAAGGTAAACTGCTGTAAATACGCGATCCATGACGCATGTCTCGCTGAAATCTTGTCCTGCCCCTGCAAATGCTTCAACGCCTCATGATCAGTGTGCAGAACAAACTCCTTCTGAAATAGATAATGTCTCCAATGTTTAATCGTTTGCACCACAGCATAGAATTCAACGTCATATGTGCTGTATCTCATCTTCGCCCCTGATAACTTTTCACTGAAATATGCAATAGGTCTCCCCTGCTGACTCAACACTCCTCCAATCCCCACCTTTGATGCATCAGTATGTAGCTCAAACAACAACTGAAAATTAGGTAAAACAAGAATTGGCGCTGTCGTCAACAGTTCTTTAATTCGTTCAAAAGCAACTCCCGCTTCCTCTGACCATACAAACTGTTTTCCTTTCATGCAATCGGTAACTGGTGCCATCACGCTACTGAAGTGTGGAATGAACCTTCGGTAGAATGATGCCAATCCATGAAAACTTCTAACTTCAGTGATAGTTCTCGGTTGTGGCCAATTTCTAATAGCTTCAACTTTACTCTGGTCCACTTGGATTCCCTTCTCAGATACAACATATCCCAAAAATAACACACTTCTCGTCATGAACACACATTTCTTCGTGGCTGCATAAAATTGTTCCTCACGAAGAATAATCAACACTTCCCTCAAATGTAGAACATGCTCCTCCATACTCCTGCTATATATCAGAATATCATCAAAATAAACCACCACGAACTTCCCAATGAATGGTCTAAAGATTTGATTCATCACCCGCATGAATGTACTAGGTGCATTTGACAAACCAAATGGCATAACCAACCATTCGTATAACCCCTCTCTTGTTTTGAAAGCTGTCTTCCATTCGTCGCCTGGTCTAATTCGAATTTGATGATAACCACTCTTCAAATCAATCTTCGAAAAGAAAGTTGCCCCACTCAACTGATCTAGCAAATCATCCAACCTCGGCATAGGAAATCTGTAACGAACAGTAATCTTGTTCAAAGCTCTACTATCGGTACACATTCTCCATGTTCCATCCTTCTTCGGCACCAACAAAGCTGGTACTGCACAAGGACTCAAGCTTTCCTAAACACGTCCTTGCTCAAGTAATTCTTCCACCTGCCTTCGTAACTCCTCATGTTCCTTCGGACTCATTCGGTAATGTGGTCGATGTGGTAACACTACTCCTGGAACAAGATCAATTTGATGTTGAATGTCTCTCAATGGTGGTAACTCCTTAGGCAACTCCTCTGGAAATACATCTTCAAACTCTTTCAAAACTGACTTTGCTTCTTCAGGAATTTCAACCTCTTCACTGCTCTCTCGCCCAATCAACAAATAGACTTCAGGCTCCTCTTCAACCTCCTTAACAAACTCCTTCAAAGTCAACAGAGTTTTCAATTCCTCAATCTCCTCCAGCTTGCTCTCCTTCTGTTGTTGCTTCTTGGGAACCAAAGTGATTTTAGTACCCTCGAACATGAAACTGTAACTATTAGCACGACCATCATGTTGAACTGATCTATCAAACTGCTATGGTCTGCCCAACAACAAATGACATACGTCCATATCTACAACGTCACACCAAATTTCATCTTTGTACTTCTTCCCAATGGAAAAATTCACACAAGCCCTTCGACACACCTTCACTTCACCACCCTTCCTTAACCATGCTAGCTTGTACGGTTTAGGATGTTTCTCAGTTTTCAAGTTCAACTTCTTCACAGCCTCGGTAGAAATAATATTATCGCAACTTCCAGCATCAATGACGAACTTGCAAACCTTTCCCCGAATAGTGCATGTCGACTGAAAAATATTGCTTCTCAACCAACTAAAATCCTCCTCTTGCTTTGGTGTAAGACATGACCTCCTCATCATAAGATTACAACCTTCATCTCCAGACAATTCTTCTTCCTCCTCAACATAAGGTGCATTTGAACATTCTGCCTCCTCACCATCATCCTCCTCCACTTCTGCAACCATTGCTCTCTTCTTTGGCTTCGGACATTCATTGCTTTTATGACCCAAATCCTGACAATTATAACATTTGAAACCACTGCTAACCTTCGCCTTCTCAGCCTCCTTTACCACTGGCTTTGTAACAGGTTTAGGAACATTAGAACTTCCACCAACACCCCTTGCTTGATTATTGGAATTAGTAAACACACCACCTCCACGCCTTCCTTGCTTCTCCCAAGCCAACGCTTTCTGATGTGCCTCCGCAACTGATCTAGGATCGAACATATTAACCATATCCTGGATCTGCATTCTCAATCCCCCAATGAATCTAGCAGTTAGCTGTTCTTCCGTTTCCATAATATCATTCCTGGCAATGAGTTGGTAAAATTCATCAGCATAATCACTAACAGATTTCGTCCCTTGCCTTAGATTCTGCAACCTCTGGTACATAAGTGATTGATAGTTGTAAGGTAAGAAAGTAGATCTCATCAACTTCTTCATCTTCTCCCAAGATTCTATCTTTGACTTCCCCATTCTCTCCCTGGTAAGTTTAGTTTGCTGCCACCACGCCAAAGCTCTCCCCCTCAACCTAGTAGCAACCAACTTCACTCTCCTATGCTCAGGAACCTCCTCGAAATCAAAGATCTCTTCAACATTAGACAGCCAATCAAGAAATTCTTCAGCTACCATCCCTCCTTTAAATTCTGGAATTTCCATCTTCATACCCGATTCCCAACGTCGATCATCTTCAACATCCCGATAAGAATTTCGAACTTGGTCTCGATCTCGATAATGAAAGCTTACTCTATCACCCTCTTCATCAAAATCAAAAGTACGCCTACATCGATCTCGACCATTATCATCCCTTCGTTCATGCATGCTTCTTTGACTATGTCTCTCTTCATCTCTATATGCTTCATTGTCAAATTCACGTCGACTTGTTCTCTCTTCATGTGCATAGTCATGATGATCTCTTCGTGATGAAATTGATGTTTCTCTTCTATCTCTACAAGAATGTGGTGATACCCTCCTCGCTTCCGTAACCGATGGCGAAACTCGGTTTCCTCCATGGTTCGAGTTTGGTGATCTCCTCCTTTGATTCAAATCATTCATCAATTTCTCCAATTTTCCAATGCCTTCATCAAACTTCTCATTAATACGTTGTTCCATAAGCTCGGCTTCTTCTCTACGATACAAAGCTTCAACGTTTTGATGACGATTAGCTCTCCTTGGTGGCATGATTGGAAAACTTCACAAATTCAACAATTCACAAATAACAAGTCACGGCTTAAGCTTCAAGACCCTTCACTAGGCTCGGCTACTTCACAAGTATACACGGCCTAACTTCGATTTCAAACACTTTCAACACTTTGATCCAAAATGGAATGGATCGAAAGTTCTCCCTTTTGTTGCAACTTCAATATGAACACGATGAACAACTTCAAATTTCAACTTCAAATATTTGGCTCCAAGAATCAACTTAGCTATGATTGGCTAAGTATGGCTCCGATACCAATAATGACGCAGCGGATAATTCGAAACAAACTTCAATCGATGGAATGTAGCAATCGGTGAGTTGAGAATACTGCAAGGCCCAAATCCGTTGATCCAAAGATACCGGATTCTAGCTATCTTCGTCTCGTTGATCGCGCACGATACCGAGAAACAAAGATCTACAATTCTTCGCACGTTGATCTAGCGCACTAGATTCCGTGAATCGGCTTCTACGATCGTTGAATCGAGCGCACTCGATTAACCGAAAGAGGAGATAGGAGATCACACTCAACTACCAATTGGAGAAGAAAGCACAAAGCAATCAACAAGAAATTTTATTTCAAAATCAACCACCTTCAATGTACAACGCACCCCTATTTATAGCGTTTTACAACTGTCTCCATAATTCTTGACGACTCATGACCTACGACTCATCATAAGTCGTTAACGACTTAGCAACACAACATACCAATGTACATCACACGACTTACCATACAACACGACTCATCAGATACAAACGACATACGACTCATCAAACAATACAGGTTACACGACTCAAGAGCGAACGACCCAAGAACAACTACATTACAACATGACTCAACCGACTCATCAATTGACCGACTCAACACCAGTGTTTACATACCAGCTCGTAATACAACATATACGACTCAACATAGGTCGTGAACGACTCACGACTCAACTAAGGACCGACTCAAGACCCACACGACTCAAGCTTCCAAGTTCTTTGCGGCATGCCTCTTCGAACGACTTAGCTGGGTCGTGTTCCGCTTCCGACTCCAGGCCCTTAATTGCTGAAACCTTCCCCTTCTTCGTGTTAAGTCGTAAACGACTTATGTATGGGTCGTTGAGTCGTGTACGACTCATCAGACTCGAACACCCCAAGTTCCCGTTGAGTCGTAGCCCTGTTTCATTAACCCGTATACGACTCAAGTGTTTGTTATCTCGTGCTTCTTCTACGTTAGGTCGTACCTCCCCTTCACTCGACCAGTTAGGTCGTTCACGACTCATAGTTTCTTGACTCGTGAACGACTTAGGACTCATAGTTGCTTGACTCGTGAACGACTTAGGACTTAAAAACGAAGCTTCCTTAACTCGAGACCGATCTTCCTCTTTAGGTCGCATACGACTTATCCCCTGAGCTGCATCATTATCTCTGTTGTATCTTGTTTGACTCTGATGTATTTATATAGTAGCTTCATGAACTACTATTTCTTTACTTCCGCTGCATTTATTACTATGTGTCTATGATCTGCGATTTATTTATTTACTATTTATGTTGTGTTTTTCCAAATTTATTTTACAATTCGGTATTTTGAGCAATTCAAGTCCGACATGTGAGGATGCGAATGGTTGAAAATATCGGGTCGTAACACAAATAATGCCAATAGTCTATACAGTACCGTAATACCTCCTGATCGGGATGCTACCAGAGGATACTGCATAGATACGACACAAATAGAAACTCGTACAAGGCGCGCTAGGGTAGGTGACACGGCACAACTAGGCAATGTTAAGGTAGATACACCAATTACGCTTCCGAGCCGGTGGTAATGCATAGCCGCAGCTACCGCCCACCTTGAGCCACACCCCCAAATCAGAAGTGGCCACCGAATAAATCCAAAAGTCAAAGTACAATATCAAAGAGATGTGTCCGATCAAAGGTGCTACCTCATTAGCCCGTCGATCGCTCCTGTTTTTGCCACCTTATGCCAACTCACGGGAGTCAGGTCCACGTATTTACCTCAAAGGAAACGCCGCTACCATCCTACTTCATTGTGGAATCTCCACCGCGTACATGATTGTTAAAGTGGTTTTCGGAGTTGGCAGAGAGTATGACAAGTTCCGATCCCGGTCTCTTCAACAACCAAACGTTATTATAACACAGCGGTTGTAACGATCCCAGTTTTAAAGACGAATTTAATTTATAATTTAATTGAATTTTTGGATTAAATTATGGATTTGGTTGAAATTTTCAAATTTAATAAGAAATTTATATTTATTTGTTTTTGGATTTGACTTGAAACTCAAAAATGAATATTTTCAGTTGAATTAAATTATAAATAAAGTGTTTAAAATAAAATAAAATAAAATTACTTATCAATATTAAGTGTATAATATTAAAAAATAAAATAAAATATACATCATAAATTTAATGTTTGAAAAGGAAAATTAAATTGAAAGTTTGAATAGATAAAAATAACAACATTGAATTCATTAATATTGTGAAGCAATAAGATAAGAGCCTGGAAATTAAATCAAGCAAGCAAATAAAAAAAATCAGAGTATATGTTTATTATGTGGTTATATAATAAACCATAATGGAATACATATAGGTTGCATATAAATTATGTAAACCAGGGAAGTAACAAAAGAGAGTAAAACAAAATACTTAGACACAAACAAAGCAAGCATGTCTTGAAATCATCTCAGCCGAGTACAAAGTAAAGTAAGAACTGTACATGCACATACAAAACATATGCATACATAATTAAATAGTATAAGTTATAAACAAAAGTACATATAAAATACAAAGCAAAGTAAAGAAACTGTACAAACATGTACAAAGCAAGATGTAAACAAATTGGATTTTGCATTTATTACTCCATCTCATCAGCCACCATAATATCCTCTCAGCATATCCAATATCATCTCAGCCGAAGTAGGCTACTTCTTTCAGCCACCAACATGAAAAATCCCTGCATTGGTACAAAGAAAAAAATATATAAAAATAAGATATTGTACTAGATAGCACCTTCCCTGTATAAATACAATCTGTTGCTATATCAACTCTATTCCAGTTCGAGACTAAGCAGTCCAGAGGAAAATTCATAAATATCATCATCTTTAAACTCAAAGTCATTCAACAAAAAAAAAACAAAAAAAAAAGAAAAAAAAGAAAAGAAGACAAAGCAAGTTCAACCTGAATAGCAAGTTCAATCTTTTCAAAGCTTGTTCCAGGTCTCTGTCTTCAACAGAAAGGTGAGCAAACACTTGAACTAATATGGTTATCTTTTGGGTTTGCATCTGATGATTTGTAAATGAAAAATATAAAAGATGCTTGCATAAATATGAACTTCTATATAGGTGTATATGCTTATGCCTATCTGTAGCAAGTAAAGGTCTTTGTTCTAAGTTATTACAGGGTTTAATCCCTTTGAATATCGAGAACTCACCTTCTAGACCACTATGGATCTTAATGTTTGAAGGAATTTTGTTAGAATTTTCATGATCTCCTTTCTAAAAATATTTGGAGGCACTAAAGATAAATAGCATTCTGGAAAATATAAAAAAATGTAGTAGAATTTCATTGTTTTGGAAAAGAATAATTGATTAAAATTTAATTTTTAAATATATGATCTGGTTCACCTTTACAACTATGATTTTTAAAAGCAAAATCCAGATTTTTAGTGCTATTTGGGATGAGAAATCGCGAAGTGAACTGATTTGACTTTTTGGGCAAACCACGGTGATCGGCGACATTTTTGGCCTCGTGATTGGAGCTGTAGCTAGCTGAGGGGTCGTAGGGTCTAGGAAAAATGCTCGGAGGTGGTCAAAGTCTCGGTGGTGACTGTGGCGATCGGGATTTGTTTATAACCCTAGTTTTCTTGGCGTTCGAATTTGTGCTCACCGCCCCTCCCCTAGTGCACCGAGCTGCACGAAACTCAGAGGAGGGGTAGCGTAGGGGGTGTGTGAGGTAAGGCCGGAGTTGCGTGAAGATCGGTGGTTGAGGCGGCGAGTTTGAAGCGATGTCAGGTTTGGATGATGTTCTCTGTTGGTGTTTCCAGGTTCCACACTGTGCTCGAATTAAATTTCGAGACCATGGTGGGGATTTTGATGGTCGGAGAGGAGTTTCAGGGTGTACGTCGACTTGTTCGACGGTGAAGTGACGACTGGAGGAGCTCGCCGGCACCGTGCACGTGCACGGTGCACTTAAGCTTTGGAATCTGGAAATGTTGTTGAGCAGGGGATGAATGCAAGATTTGTTCGCGTGATTTTCTTGGGTAGTTACTCGAAGTCTTCCAGTGATTGACCCGAAGAAATTATAATTAGGCTCGGGTAAGTTTTTTTTATATGGGTTTAAAACCTGTTCTTGCTTTGAAAATTTGTAAAATCAAATTTTACAGTTTAAACAAGGCTTAAACTAAGTATTAAATTTAAAGGTGTATATATAAATTCAAGTAGTTGAAATTTAGTTCGTGAATAAAATAAAGCTGTTGAGATTTAAACTTGTCTAAATGACTTTCAAGTATTTCGATGACAAAAGGGAATTTGAATTTAAAAAATGGATTTTTGTTAAATGTAAAAGAAGGAATTTAAACAAAGTTAAATCGAAGTTTGGAACTTGGACTTAAATTTGAAATTTGAATTTCTAGACTTTGAAATAAAATAAAGTCATAAAATTTAAGTGTGTAAATAAGTTTAATATTAAAGCATATTCCAAATATGTGAATTTTAAAGAAAATTTGATTTAAACTCTTTTCAATTTCTTTTATAATAAAGTATTATTACACATGTGAATTCACAGGATTTTAAAAATTAGTTTTAAATTTTATTAAAGATACATAAGGGTTCATTTTAAATCTTGGATTTACAATGATAGTTAAAAGATAAGTTTGAAAACGAAAGTTTCAAACATATTTGTAAATGATATTTAAATCATTACTAAGAATGAGTGTTAACTTGAGTGATGAAGATAAAATGATGATTTGTAATTCATTAATTATTAAGTTAAATTAGAATGGAAACTTTATGTGTTGTATCAATTTAATTAGTAATTGTAAATTGACTTTATTAATTAAGGTTTAAGTTAATTGATTCAGTAAGGAACAATTAATTTGTAAATTAAGGATTTTTAATCAACTAGTAATTAATAATTAAAGTTGATCAATCAAGTGATTAAGCAATAATTAATTTAAGGATAATGTGATAAATTGGTTAAGGATAACTAATTACATAATTAAGGTCGATTAAGTATTGATTAAAAAGTAATTAATTAGGAATAATCACTTATTGTAATTAATTAAGAATAATTCATTAAATGGTAAATAACTAAGGGTTGATTAATTTATTAATGAATTAATTAAGGAAAATGAATTAAGGATTAATTATTGATTAAGGATTAATTAATGATTAATTAAAAGATAATTTATTCAATGTTTGTAATTAATTAACCATAACTAGCAGAATAATTCATAAGGAAATCATCTGATTAAAATAAATCAGATAATTAAATTCATTCTACTTATGGACACTTGAATTGTATTGGATGCTGAATTGTTTGATTCCCCTTATATGTGATGCCTTGAATTGATTGCCCTAACTGATCTATGATCTTTTGTTCTGTGATTTGTGTTGTGTATGATTTATTCATTTATTACATTTGTGTATTATCTGTGAATCTGTGAATGGACGATAAGCGTTATAGTTTATATCGCTTATCAACTATATATTCTGTGTTTTAATCTATGATGATTGAATGGTGTGCACTATTGTGTTAAACCCCTGGACTACACTTATACACACACAAATATGGATTTCACGAGGAAATCGATTAAGTCACAGATTTTTGAATAGTTTTAAATTTGAATATTTAAATTCAAATGTTTGGAAATGGATTGGGTTAAAGTGAAAAGCTTTTCAAATGGAATTTCAAAGATGAAATTTATTTTGAATAACTTGATTGAATTTTTGTAATGTAAATATTTTGATTTAAATTTGAATTCAATATTTGAAATTGAATTCTATGATTTGGAAACTGGCGTTTAAAAAGGTTATTCAACTTATCAATTGGTTTACATGGGTTAAATTATTTTTAAGGTATTGATTTTGGAATTTGAATTTAAATTCAAGGGCTTTAACTCGTGTAAATATAATTGGATATTTCTGGAACGAAAACTATTTGTTTTCTAATGATAAATGCTTTTACTTAAGTAATGAACATCCAATTTGTGTTAAAGGGATTTCAAGTAAAAAATGAAAATGATGTTCCAAGTTATGGAAACGGTTTGAAAGCTATGAGCTAAATCTTTAATTTAAAGATTTTAAACGAGTTAATCCAATTGAAATGGGAATTGATTTGAAATCCGTAAATGGAACTTTATGAAAATGGGTAAACTTAGTGAAATAAATATTTTGTGTAAAAGATTTGAAAATGGTAATTTGTTTAAACCATTTGAAAGAAAGTTTGAAATATTAAGTTGTGACTTAATTGAAATCCCATATCCATATGTTTTAAATGTTGCGCTCACTATTCGGTTTAGCCGGGAGAGGACCTTTGTGTCGTATAACCCATTCCGAATATGTGATGCGACGTATATGGATAGCATTTGAAGACCGGTGGTGAAGACCGGGTATTTGTAAGAATGAATGGATAACATATCGATTGTCTCTGCACTGGCTGATCCCCGGTATAGAGATTCCCTAAGTGATGGGAAGTTCGATCGGGATTGTGAATACCCGGATTTGCAGGGGCTTCTTTGGAAGTGCCTTCGGTTCTGTTCGAACCCGGAACAGACTTGTATGGATTGTATGTCTGACATTACATCTTGAGATATACAGCAGATTTCTTTCAAATACATTTCTATTGGTGGCGGAGAATTTATTCTCTTAGCTTAACACCCTTCTCTGAGTCGTACGAGCTCAAAGGTTATGTAGTTGAAGGTTATCAGCGATATATTCCCAACTTGGTAATGTGGCATGCTGAGTGCTGCTGATCATTTGTTGATCGAAGCATGGCTTTGTGAAAAGCGTAGCTTTGTGGACGAGACTTCGTCGAGCCTCACAACCCGGTAATGGTCGAAACAGGAATTGTGCGGCAAGGTTTCAGGGGTAGCTCCCCTAGGGTATGACCATTCCTTCTGGGAAAGGGTAGTATCATGGTATGGAGCCCAGATACTTACTCATGTGGACACACTTTATTTATTACTGTGTGATGTTGTTGGTTAGAGAGCTCTCGTATAAAGGTCCCAAAGGACCGGGGGTGGCATATCTGAGGTTCTGTATATTCCCCGGGAAGGGGGGTAGCCGACCTTGTTTGGCAGAGATCCGGGTAGGTTCTCGGGGCGTCCCGCCTGAGGCGTTCCCATGTGGCAATAGGAAGTTCCTTAGCCTGACCATTTGTTGGAAAGTCCATTCATCCAATATGAGCCTTGTACGGTTTTAGTTATATTACCTGCCATGGAATGTGGTGGTAACCTGCTATTGAACATGGTAGTTACAGTAGGCATACGATAATGGTCGTATGCTGGCTAAGGTTTATATTCTACTTTCGAAATGTTTTCTGCACTTTGCACTTATATATACTATAATGCAAAACCTTGGTCAAAACGGTCAAAGTGAAGCCTTTTATTCACTTCCCGTATTGCCCACCGTTCGGAAAAACAAGAAATCCGTGCACAAGGGCGATTCAGTCTTTTTGCACTCCCCTCCCACGTTGCCGACGGCATTACTCCCACGTCTCCTTTCCATCATTTTTATTTTCCTCTACGTCTTCCACTTTCCTGTAAACCCACTTCCCCTTTCTACGTAAAAAATGGCTGCCTCCCTCCTTCAACTCCCACTCGCCCCCCTTCATCGACCTATCTTTCCTTCGACTAATCCTTTCCCTCTCACTCTGCTGCTACATCTGCCGCCCCCGCCAATACTCTTCGCTGATTCCACCTCCGTTGCCAACTGCCGCCAATAGTCTCATGTGATTCTAGCTTCGTTCATTCACCATCGGCCATCTTTATTTCATAAGGTACGATCTGAACTTGATTTCCCCAAATTCTTTCATCGGCATGGGCGTAGAAAAAAGAAAACGAAAGATACAAAACCATCAGGCATCAAATTCATCGTGGCATTAGCGGTAAAAAGGAAGGTGTTTGCGGCTGTTGAGTTTCAAAAATTTTCAAGATCTACAACTGCTTCTACATTCAAAATTGGTAACTTTGCTGAAATATGGTAACATTTTGTTTAATTGATCTTATGTTAACTGAAACTCAATTAATTGATTTGTTATTCGTCAAATTTTTTATATTGTTAATATAATTTGATAGATTACATATGTAAGGTTTGAATCCTCTTCGCCAGCCATTATTTGTCGCCACTCAATCTTAATCGCTGTTAACGTAGTAAACCAAGAAGAAATTTACGAGGTTTCGGAAATGAGAGAACTTAGACCCAACAAACGTAGAAAAAGAGAGGACTTCGTACCAATAACTGAAAAAGTACAAGAGGAATGGAGGTACTATTTTTTTTAATGCCTTGCTTATTTGTTTACATATTGTTCGTTTCATTATTTTTTCTGTGTAAAAGTTTCTCACTAATCAGATTCGCTGTTAGATGTCAATATTATGAAATTTCCAGTGGAAGACAATAATTATCCAGACATAGTTAGTCCAAACTATTATTGATAGGGTTTCATCCGTTGCTTATACATGTTCCATGTATCCCTTATTGCAGTACATGTATGATTGCAAATCTATGTAATAAACATGAAATATAGCAGATTATTTTATCAATATATTTTGTCAATTAGTTTCCTTTTAAACAAAAAATGATGATCTATCTACTTCACAGTAAGAGGTATGTTTAATGAAGGTCATCTTATTTTCTATTTTGGAAATTCAGTAATGACGAAGGAATTATCTCCGCCGATTTGCAGATTAGAATGGCTTCGCCGATGTTCGAAGGAAAAAGTTCCGCCAATATTCAAATTAAAATGGATCCGCCAGTGTTTGAAAGGAGTTGACTTCATCAATGGACAGAGAAGATGCCTCCGCCAATTTTTGAAGAGCCTGACTCCGCCAGTCGATGATAACTCAGGCCAGGGCCCACTACTGTGTGATAAAGTCATCGTTTATGCACCCAAAACAGGTAACTCAAGGTATGAGACTCTAATTCTTTTAAAAATTCTACAAGTTCTAAAAATTGATTGTGAAAGATAAGTCTTCAAACGTTTCAAGATCATGGAAAATGTAATACTTTGATCTTTGAAAATGACTGTACAACAGATCTCAAAACTGTTATATTTTAAAACGAAAGTTTACAACTCAACATATAAAAAGTTTCAAACTTATTGATTTCAAAGGAAATTGATTTTAAAAGTGAGAAATTTGGTTTCATAAATCACTTGAACCATGGATTTCATCTTTTAGGTATTAAATATACTATTCTTAAGTATATACATATCCCTGTTTTAGAGTGTATGTGTGTGTTGGATTGGTACACCACAGTTTTCAAGTACATTTGATTTAGTTACTCATATACAAATACGGATTGGCTTTGAATATTTAAGTTTTGAATAAATAAAGAGTTTTAAGCATATGTGATTTCTAATATGTAAATAAATTCATATATACACATAAGCTTCCAAATGCATCAAACACCAAACGTGTACAGTTTAGACGTGTACAGTTTAGACATACCAGTTTTCTCAAAATGTAGAGTTTCATATTTACATGAAAGCGAGCTTTCGGAAAGTTTCAGACTTTATCCATTTATATCTATTTGGCTTTGAAGGTATAAATACACAATTTCAATTGTAAAAGCTCTTAGCTGACTATCAGTTTGTATATTCATTTTCAAACATAGGTTGCCAGATTTGCATTTATTGTAGTTTCCAAACACATAAAATTTTGAATGTGCACGGCATTGTGTTACAAAGCCTTGGATATATGTATTGAGTATGTTCAAATTCTGAGTACCTCTGTTTTCGAAAATAAGGTGTTATTCGGATTAAGGTTTATAAAAATTTCATATATACATGATATTTTTAGGAATATAAAGCTTTGAATATAAACATAGATTTCTAAATATGCAGTTTTGAGCATTTTTAAGCTGTGTCAAAAATGTTTCAAAACAGCAGACTTTGAAGCATGCGTTCGAATGTTGGGCTTAAAAATTTTAACCATTAACTGCTCCTATTTCAATTGGAAAAGGTATTATCTTCGATGGTTTTAAATGATTTATGGCATCCCTTAATTTTTTGATTTTGATCTGATGTTTCAATATAGCTTGCCATCAACTTTCATTACATCTTAATCATTCGACGTGTCTTGAAGGCTTCTTAGTTCTTAGATTGAAGCACTTATCGCTTTCAATATTAATTAGGGCAGCCAATCTCTAATGATGATGCTTTAGGGTAGCAACTATCTTACCATTTGTTCGTAGTAGAAATTAGGTTTGAATCATATATCATTATTGTTTGTTACCTATATTTATTGCTTCTACAAAGAAGGAAGAGTATTTTGGACTTTCAAATTTAAATATTTACTATTTAGTTGAATGTGAAGAAACATTTGCCATTAATTTATCATAATGAATGCGTTTATGTATAGATGTGGATACTTTTTGATTCTTTACTTTCAATAATTAAAACGCTTATTTTATATCTGTATTTTTCATGGGTTCATTATTTGGTTAGGACAGTAGTTTCTACAACCTACCTAAATTGTATACATGAGAAGATTACGAGAGTAGTATAAGCAGTAGAGCATTTTATACTGAAGGAAAAATATAGTTCAATTGTTTTAATACAAAGAGAAAAGGTTAGAAGAAGAGTGAAAGTAGTTTATGAATATATTGATTTATGCAAGAGTTTAGTACTTTTGTATGCATCAGGTTTATGCATTCCAATTTTATAGCAGGCGTAGTATTTCAAATGTAAACTTATATAATGATTTATGCAATAACAAGTACAATGTTGTATTTCATTGATTACAGTCAAAAGAAATAGGTTTGCATCCTTAAACTAATAGTGCATTCTGAGCAATCCAGGTAACATTTAGAATGGTTTAGGAGTAAAGCTATAATCTCATTTTTGCCACTAGCAATATATTTGATGTCACGTCTATGTTTGCAAAAAATTTGTTTAACATATAGTTGTAAATTATTTGCAACAAAGGAGTTAAGCCTTAAAAAGCAGAGGTTACTTGAAGAAATTCACAAAGAAATTGGGAATAAAAGAGGGAGGTGGATTGCTAATGGTGAATGATTTTTAAGGGACAGTAATCTCACTTTTGTATGCATCAGGTGTATGCATTTCAATTTTATAGCAAGAATAGTATTTCAAATTGGTTCCTTATTTCTTACGCCGATGAAACTTTATCATCCTTTTTCTTTTTCATGAAAAAAAAATTCTTTTTTAAGTTCTGTGACTTCATATTTATTCCTTACATGTACTGCAGATTATGATTATGGTGAATGGAACAAGGGAAGGATTTGAATTTACTAGCAATGAAAGTCAAGTTGAACATCCATGCATATTTGGTTCTTCTGTTCACCGATCAAATTTATGACAGCACAAATAGTTGATGCCGACAATGATCAGTTAGATTTTAGCAGAGTTTAGCAGTTTTACGGAAGAATTATATTGCAATAATGTATCAAGGATCATAGTGCATGCGTGACAATAAGATGTTACAGTGCATTATGTAAATATAGGTGCCTTCTATGGTATTTTATTGTATTTGTGTTAATGTGTATGTGCACTTCTTTTGTCATTTTTATGAAATTGTAACATATAATATTAACGCAATGTCAGTATACTATATTCAGTACACAGCTAATGTGTTATATGTTAGCAAATGTTCGCTTAACTTAGAGCAAAATGAATCTGGATACTATTGAAACCCACTTTGATGATTTATATTTAGTTATGTACTTATTAATTGTATACTACTTCCTAGCTATTTAAATGTGTTTTATGCGGTTATTGACGTGATGTATGAATTTTATGATTTTAATAATTTTGCGATAAAAAGTATTTGGTTTCCTTTTTTCTACGTCCATCAAATGTGTCTTTCCATTTACATGTCCATCGACCATGGATGCATTCTGAAAGTTAGTATCCAAAACATGCAACATTACATGTACGTCAAAGTCATTGTATAAAATTCAAGATAAATCATACACATTGTTTCTTAACACCAGTTCCTTCTGTGTACGTGCATCGCACGTGCCAACCTACTCGTAATAATAATATCAAAGAAATTTTCTGCGTATTAAGCTTGTTTGACTATCATAAGAAGAAATCTCCTCCAATTCTGCGTTTGCATTGTGTGTGTGGCGGGAGGTCTTATGGTAGTTTCATTTTCTAAAAGCATTGCGAATTTACTTAAAGAATTCTCTTGTTGTTTTATTTAAAAGATAAAGTGTTTTTGTTGCTCACACCAGTCTCATGACTGATCCAGAGTTTATCTTCCCACCTTATTCTCATTTAAGTTATTATAAACTCCAGAAATATAATTTAAATAAATACTTAACCATATTATATCTTAATAAAATTGAACTTTATTTTTAACTTCTTTTATACTTTAACGAGAATTCAACTATATATAAAACACATCTATACAATATCCAAATCCATACCTCATAAAACCGTATATTTCTTTACAAAACCATAGAAAATCATTTCAAATTTTTTTATATATAGACTGCGGTGCCTGTATATAATTTTCTATCCTATGGTCAAGTGATACGGATGTTTATCATTTCAATCCGTAATTTAAAATAAAATTACGGTTATATATAATTTCAAACTGCAATCCCGAATAAAATAAAAATGCATAACAACTTGCAGTTTATAATAATATATAATACAACATCCATTCATTCATCAACAGATCACACATCCATCACAATCATCATCCAAAATAATCAATCAATATCAATAGATAACTGATAATATATATAACAGGTATTTAACTGGCAGTTATATTCAAAAATAAATTAAATAACGATTTAATTTAATTAAATACAATCAATTGAGATGATGATTAAAAATATACGAAAAAAGTCAAAAAAAATGTATAATCACAACAAAAAATTAATTTAACAAACATAAGAAATTTTAGAAATTGTGAGTGGGTTAAAACACTCACCTTTTAAATCTAAATAGAATTTAAATTCAATTTAAACCCAAAATTCCAACAGCCTCTGAATTTGTCCAGACCAGAGCCAAAATGTCTGGAATTCCAATACGAACCTAGCGGCGAAAACCGCGCGTGAATTTGAGTTCGTATGTAAAAGTTATTGCATTAAAACGAATGAAATTTAAATTAAAAATAAAAGAAAACAAAACACTCACTCTTTCCCCCAGGTGCCACATCACCCTCCTTTAACATGCAACAGATCCAAGCCCTCCTCCAGAAACCCTAAACGCATTCGACAAGGAGCCGCCACTTCGCCCATCACTTCGCGCCGCCCACGTCCTTGCTGCCGTCGCTTGAACTCCGCCTCCCACGCGCGACCACCCAAAACACATAGCAGGCGTCGAACACCAAGTAGCCGCCACCTATTTTCTTAAACCTTAATCGAAAAATCCTCCACATCCAACTGTCAAATCGGCAAACTAATCACCTAGATGCGATCCTCTCGGCCTCCTCTTCAAAACCCAGAAACGGTTCATCGATCAGTCGATGTTCATCGACGTGCGATGAACGGCCAAAAATGGTTCTGTGATTTTTGGACAAAAGGTGTATCAAAACCAAAAACGAACTACAGATCTAAGATGCGTACATCGAGAACTTCGATATATGATTTTTCTGAATTTTTTTGAGGAGTTTGGAATTTCACTTTGATTTTTGAATTGCAATTGAATTTGGAATTGTCTGCCATTGAAATGAGGAGGTGAAGAGGAATTGTATGCACAGACAAATGAGAATAGAGGTAGGCTAGGGTTTATAACAGGGTATATATAGGTAGGGTTGAAATAGAATGGATCGGATCGATTAGATGTACGCGCTGGTTGATATATGGCCCGAAAAGCCCATTTCGACTCTGGAACGAAATTGGGTCAAACCGTATATCAAAATAGATGTTTTAAATATTTTAAACGCAATGGAAAAGGTTTCAAATGCAAATTCCATCGTATGAAAAAGTTATGCTAAAATCAATATTTTTCTAATTGATTTTAATTGATTTTAATTTCATTGGTTCCAAGGCGTTTCGAGTCCGTACAATCAAACGACAAGTCCGATCGCTACTGTGACGTCCCTGACTTGACTTTCGAGTCGACACCGAATACGACACTCGTATTCAAATGTCGTAGATCCAAATATCGAATCTGGTTCATTTGAGCTTATAACAACATCAGATGAATATAAAACAGCGAACAAAATGAATATCATGCATACATCACAGATACGATATCATAATATTCATTACTACATCAGAGTATTTTTTTTCCAGTTGAAGTTTGCATTAAGCTTGAACTAAATGACAGATAAACACACTCGCGTGCACGAGTTCCACATCGAAGCCACGGGTGCATTTCCTCGAGTGTTGACTCGAGTCATTCACAATTTCACCCAACGCTGACACCATCCTCGGTCGTGTACGTGCACGGCACGTCGACATATCTCCGACGAACAGCAATATCTGCGGTGAGTCACAAATCCTTACTATGCTCGAAATTAAGGCTCAATTCGACATAAAAAACTCAGGATCGAAATTCACCCCTTCGTTCGAACTGTAACTCGAACACACCCAGCCTAAAACGCCTCGTCCTCCTCGCATAGTTCACCAGAAAATCCACGCTTCCGGCCATATCACGTCAACGCTTCATACTATATTCCCCAAAAGCATTTGCAGGTTGATCGCTCCTAGGTGATGAAATCACCTTGTTTACAAACACGCAAACGAACTCAATTATAACCCTAATTTGAAATCGATTCATCAATTTACGCAATGAAAAAAAAATTGGACAATTTTCCTAAAGTCTTAAACCAACAAACTAGCTACACACAAATTTTCATCAACAATCATTTGATCGATCGCTAGAAAATGGAAAAAACACAATTTTCACACCACGAACTGCACATAGAATATTGAATGAAAAATCATCATATCTATTTTAAAACTCATCTCTTTGTGCATTTATTCAGGTTATATAATCAGAACAATGATTTAACGTACTTAAGTTTATCACATGCTTTTGTTTTTACTGTAAATTCTAAGTTACAAAGACAAATATTCCCTGTTCAAGCTTGAAACAATTTTTTAAACTGTAATTCAAGTTTAAACAACTTGTTTTATTTAAAACCCTAAGCTAAAAAGGATTGTGTGAAGTTTCTTTGATTTCTTCTTCAATTTACTTTGTTCTGAGACAAAATAATAAGAACAAACTGTATAAATGTTCTCAGTAATACAGAAACATACAAACAACATCTTCTTTCCAATATACAACCAAAACACAAGATTCATGAAATAAATACATAGATTTAAAAAAAAAAAAAATTACTCACTTAGTATGTTGATGAACAGAGTTGTTTCTGTGTTTTTGAAGAACTGCAGTTTGATGTCCTTTTTTTTCTGTTTTACTCAGTTCAGTGATCTTGAATTTGTAAAATATGATATTTTCTTTTACTTTCTTTCAGGCTTTGCTGTGTTTTTGTTTGAAGGAAATAAAATGAATATGGATGTGTTTATATAAAGGAGATGGTTTGTACAGGGGAAGGTTTAACTGGTGCAATAGTTTCTTTGATCATATTTTTTCCTGTCGACCGAACAATACTTGTTACGGCTGATATGATCTTGTTCAGGCTGAAGAATGGATAGCATTAATTGCTTATGCCCCCATTTTTGTTAACATATATATGCTGCTTGATTTTTTTGTAAGTACAAATTTTTTTTCCTTTGTAAGTACTATTTTTTTTTGTTTTATTTAAGATACTTACCTTCTTGTATAAGCCTTGTTTCATTTTTATATGTACTATTTGGTTTTGTTTTACAAATTTTTTTCTTGTTTATATTTCTACATACTTATATTAAATGTATGTCCTTTCTTTTGTAATCAAATTTTGTTTTGTTCTGACTACAACTCTTTATTTTACTGTTTCTTGGTTTATAAATTTTCATACACCCTTATATGTATTCTTGCATATGACCCTTTATAACTACATGATTTTTATTCCAAACATAAACCTTAAATTTTATTTCTATTTTAAAGTTAACTTTAATTCATCACATATATTTTATTTTATTGTTTAAAACAATTTCTTGCTTGTTATATGTTTTTATTTATTTATCATTATTATTATTTATTTAAACTTAGCTATCAAATATTTATTTAATTCCATATATCTTTCTATTATTTAATATTAATAATATTTTATTTCCTTTGAAACTTTCAAATTAAATTCAAAAGTTCAAATAATTTACCGAATTTAGAATTCAAAATTTTGGGATGTTACAAGCTACGAAACTTGAAACCCTACAATAATTCACCGTTACGGATCCGATAAATTTAGTTTCATCGAAATCCGAGTCAGTGGCCAAAATGGCTATTTTTACATTAATTAAACAATTTAATAATTAATAAATTAAATCACTTTTCAAATTTCAATTCCATACTTAACCGATCCTATCATTTTTGATCTCTTAAATAATTACAGTGATTTAAAAAAAATTAGATGTTAATTTAACGTCGATTCATCCATCAATTTCATCATTAAGTTTAATTTCATTTTATTCAAAAATTATAAATATAATTTCCAATAGTCCCATTTACTTAAATAAATTAATAATTATTCCATTTATTATTGTCAAATAAAAGGATTTAACATTGGATTCAAAACTATTACCTTAATATCCTCACATTCCATCTAAATCTCAAATAACGTAATAATTTTAATATTTAACTCCACTCATTTGCAATTAATCTAATTATTTAACTTTAAAATTCCAATAAATTAATAAATTCTGCGTTCTATTCTTTTAGTTCAACTAATTTTCATATTATGAATAAAATTTACGTTATTCCCACTTATTACCCTATTACATTAACGTAACATTTAATTCAGATTTATTGCGATTGATTACCCGTTTTAATTGAATAGACTAAATAAATGATTACTTTATAATGATTGTTGCCACCAACCTTAAATCATATTTATACAAGCTATCATTTCCAAACAATTACATATAGAAAATTGATTTTATTCAATCACTATTTATTCATTATTAATTCATTGCTTAATTAAAATTTACATTTATTTTTCCTATAATAATTTATTACCAAATATTCCTATTTACAATCAATTATAACCAAAATAGTTGTTTCAATTAATTGGGTTTGTATTGAATTAATTATTTATTAGCTTACATTTACATTCTTACCATTCATTTCCGTTATAAATTCATTAATGGATTACAAATTTTTATTCCTTCAAATATTAAATAAGAAGAATGATTACAAAACATTGTTCCTATCCAATTATCATTAAATTTATACTAATTCATTAATTTGTTCAATATATCTCTTGTTTCCTTAAAATAAATTTATGTTTCTATTAAATTTTCACTCACACTTTCGTTACTATATTAATAATCATTAAAGTAACGTTTATTATCAACAAGAACATTGTAATTACTTTTCTAACATTGATTATATAAATTTCCAATTTATTACGTATTACTTCATCAGTAAATATAACTTTGAATTCGTTTCCCCATTTACTAATTTCAATCAATTGTAACTTTACAATCTGTTTCAATTAATTGCAATTTCATTTTTAACATTTACTTCAGTATAAATTATAAATTTTTTATTTCTTCCTAAATTTAATTACAAAATTTTATAAATTCAACCAAATTAAAATTATCGAATTTTACGGATCTTACACTCTCCCCCACTAAAAACTTTCCGTCCCCGAAAAGGAAAAGAAGGCAAAAGAGGAACTCATAAATCAATATATATTATTTAAAACATTATATTCATAACAGTATATTTACAAAATAGGATAATTTAAATAAAGTATATAGATTTATAACAACTAAATCCTTTATATTCAAATTAATAAAGTTTGGAAAACATTTTCAAAATATTTTCTAAGTCCAAAATTTACGGAAAATTTCGGCAGAGTCTCCTTTGTGTGGAAAGGCTCGGGAGAAAATATAATATCAAATATAACAATATATACATATATTTTCCAAAATAATATATCCCAACACGGGAAAAACAATATAATAACGCTATAAATCGTAATCCGAAAACATACCTATTTGTCGGGCAATGTATGCTTATATTATGAAACCAAATGCAGTAGCAATTGCTTCCATAACATGTATTTCACTTATATAATCCAAAAAGGTTAACAATTATATAAAATGAAATATTTAAGGTGGTTTCAACCATAAACAAACAAATCAATACAAACATCAATCACTTGCAACAAGGCATACAACCATCATATGAAGTCAATAAAATCAACCATCCATATATCCATAGCAAACAAACAAATAGTTGTTCGGGTTTAAAACTTTAAATTGTACAGAATGTAAAATAAACTACTAAGTGCACCATTTACTCAACATTAGATGAAACCAAATAGATTATTCATACAACCAAACAATTTTAAAATATCCTTACCCAAAATGCCATAAACCAAAACCAACAACAAATCCAAACAATAAATTAAGTTCATTCTCATTAATTTCATTTCATACTATTTGTTGTTTGATTTCTCTTTTTCATTCATATAATAATTTATCTATTCAATTTACATTTTATTTCTTTCAAATTTTCCCTTTTTATTGCATTACATTTGTTTATTCATTTACTTAAGTTTCAACCCTTTTACCAAAAATACTTACTTCCTATTACCATTATTACAGTAGCATTTCAATTTTAACTTAAGTTCATAAAATTTCAACATCAAATTCTTATTTACTAAAGAATTTCATTAATTACTTTCATTACCTCAAGTTTATTACTTGTATAATATCTATTACATTTTCTTATTAACATTTCAACTTTTTATATCTTTTGGTAAGTTATATATATGCCTTTAAGAATGTAATTGAAAGTTATACAAGTTTATCTTATTTCCTTTAATTTAATTAAATGTTCAATAATTATATCTTTTGTTTAATAAGTCACAAATTCAACTTTCATTTCATCCCATAAATAACTTAGCATTAAATCTCTTATTTCCTTTAAAGGTTTCAATTTGTTATTTGAATTTCATCTGTAATATCCCGGAATTTTGGACAATTTAAATTTAATAATCTGGGTTTAAATTTAAATTGAATTGATAATTTTTGTTAATAAATTTGATTTGATTTAATAATCTTCTTTATTTAAATATTTAATTTGTGAATTTATTTTTAGTAAACTGATAAAATTATTTTCAATTTAATAATGTATATGTATTTATATATATTATAAATAGATAAGTTGTTAAATTAGCATAGCATAATTTTAATGTCTTGAAAATAGAAATTGTGATTTTGTTTTATTTAAGCTTTTCAAAAATTTTAATAAATACTATATGATTTTAAATATGAGATAAATGTTTTAGTTAGTTTAAAATTCATTTTTGACTTAAAGGCTGAATATTAAAATAAGTTACAAAATGTTTGTGCTAATTCTTTTTTAAACATTGATTGATAATTTTGATTTGTTAATTTAATTTGAAATTTAAAATACAATTTAAAATATGAACATGCATTCATTAAGTTTAACTTTCTTTAACACTTAATTAAATAACAAAAACATTTAAGATACATGTGTAAGCATAATAAAATCCTAAATGAACATGTGTTAAATTTTTAAGTGAGTAAATTTACATGTGTCCATTTCTTTTTACAAGTGTCATAATTGTTTGCATTTCTTTTGGATTTTTAATAAATCATGAATTTAGTAAACACTTAAATTCTTTCTTCCTTGCCTTTTTCTCATTTTCATTTCTTAACTAAAAGAAAATATTCTTAGCTGAAAATATTCACTTCAAAACAATCTTCATTTCATAGTACAAATGTTCATTTCTTCAAGAAAAAAATCAGAAATCACTCCTCATACAAAACTGAAACCATCTTCAATTTGAAACATGCAAAATCTAATGCATAGCAATGTGTTCATCTCTTCAAAAATCTGCATTTCAAATTCCTGTAAACCAAAATTCTATAATACTCTTCATTCCCATAATCCAAGCACATACAAACTCCCCATTTTCAAGTTTGCATATCAATCCCTGTAAACAAATATGCAAGCCTGCATTCACTTTCTTTAAAATCTGCAACCATGAAAGCAACCAAAGGCCTGTATTTCAATTTTATTCAAGTTGAAGCCGGCCTGTAAGATTAAGGAGCAATAGCATTTTTTTTAAAAAGCAACCTTCCAGTTTTTAAAAAGCATCAGAAATTGAGGGAAGTTTAAAAGAGTTTTCAAAAATCAGGACTGTGCTTTGCATGATTCAAAAATTAAATTCTTTCTGCATGATCAATCTGTGCTCTGCATAATCAAGTGAGTAACTCAACTTTTTAAAATTTTGAAGTAGGTAAAAGTTGATTGCATGTTTTTATTTAGACAAGAAAATATATTTTAAATTGGTCATGGATGTATCTATGAACATATTTATGTGTGTGCAAGATTGTTTACCTGAAGCATCTCTGTTTCTTTGATTTCTAGCTTCAGTCAGTTTTAAAACCCATTGTCTTTTGATTTGATCTTCGTTTGAGTTTAGGACTTAAACAAAATATGTTTGTTCTATTATAAACTTCAGATTAAAATTGTACTTAAGTTAGAAAATATATGAAAATGGCTCTAGAATCACAAACTGATGATCAAAAATTAAATTAGTGAAATTTCAAGTTTAGAAATTTATGAATTCAGAGTTATAAATCAAATCATTATACTAAATCATGATTTTTAAAAGAAAATTTACAATTTTTAATGCTTTATACAAAATGCAGTTCCTTATTCTCTGCGTTTTATATTTTGAAGCATTGTTCACATCTCAAGTGTCTGGAGGTGCTGAAATTTGTTCTGGAGGTGGAGAAGCTAACTAAGATGATGAGAAAATTATTGGATTGGATTTGCAATTCATTTTTAATGTTGTGATTGGGATTTAAAGTATAGAACCCTAGTTTTTCTGAACTGTGAGGAATCGATCATTGCTGCCTTTATAGTGTATCGAGCTCTAAGTTGTTTTGGGTAACAGTAGATGATGGTTAGTCGAAGTCATCGCCGAAGTTTGGGTGGAGATGGTGGCCGGAGGCGCGTGGGATCGCCGTTGATAGGTTGGAGTGTAGTGGGTGTGTTGGTACTTTTCTATTGATTAGAAAAGCACAAATTTTAATAAATTCTGGAAGCGCACAGGCGTGTAGTATGCAGGTCGAACACAGGGAATTGTATTTTAAAACAATTGAAATCCATAGTTAAATCTTAGGCGTGTTAAACGAATTCGACGGTGAATTTTGAACAGAAAATAAAAACTATAATATACTCCGAATCGATTTCGAAACTAATCGAAATTGCAACCAAAATATAGAATTGTAAAAAAAAAATCAGAATATAAATTGAAATTGCGGAAAAGAAGATAACGGAGCAAACAACTGAATAATTATTAACTAACTGAAAAGAGTGCAGAAAATAACTAAGAACAAGAATAAATAAATTGCTAAATCTAATCAACAATCCTACGTATTCTGTTCGAAAATAAAAACACTGCTGAATTTAAAATTAAACTAGAAGAAGAGTGATGGGGTTAAGAGATGATTTTCCATTTGCATTCCTCTCTCTATTTAAAGACTTCAGCCTCCACAAGTAACCCTATTATTTAGGTCCATGTGCTTGGTATTAGGAGAAAGATAAGGCCACCTCACTTTGAATTGGTCTTTGCTTTGTTATTTGATTAACAAGTGGCCTTGCTTTGAGAGATTTTCAGGTCAAACTTTGAATGTGTATTTTCAATATTTGCAATTGATTTCTTGCATGAATAGTACACATGTTGGTGACGTGAGATGCATTTCTTCATGAACGATATGTACTTTCTCTTCGACGGTATTCAAAATGTTGCACTTTGGAATCTATAATCTGCAAAACCACAAAAAAATACCCGTATAATACCACTTTATTAAAATAAAAATATATGAAACAAACGGTTCAAAATGCAGAAAAATATGTTCATCAAATACCCCCACACTTGAACTTTATTCGTCCTCGAATAAAAAAGAAAATAAAAACTAACTAAATCCTTTTTCGTAGGAAACACGATTGCATTGAGCGTATGCAACAAGCCGTTAAACCTCTAGGTGTCCCTAGTAGGACGAGTGGTGTCTCGTGAGGGTTTTCAGCGGATACTACCCACAAAATCCAAATGCATTATGTGATGATTCTACTGTACTACATGAATGCAAAATTTTAAACAAATGGAGACTCGATTTACTTCAGAATAATTGCAACAAAATAATGTATATCAGTTTTAGTCAACTTCTTCAAATTTTTGGTTCCTCGCTAATCACAAATTTCAATGTAACTCAAGTTTTCATACATTAGATTCTAGTTTGGCAAGTTGTTTCGGTCGATAACATAGTGCAGCCATGAAATAAATTCTTCATTGTTGATCACAGTTTTTTTTCAAAATGGTATTTTTCATTTCCATTTCTTTAACAAGCCAAATCAACAAAGTTGTCACGACCCGAAATCGATGTCCGATAAACAACGTCAAATTCGTATCGCGGGAGCTTGCAACACCATTAAATGATAAATACACAGCGGAAATAAAAGATGATATCATTGATATAACATGAATACAATATCTGATAAATCAATATGATACAATGATAATCATCAACATCAGAGAATATACAACATAGAATACAGCGGAATATAACACGAAATGAGATAAGTCTTCACAGATCCAATACTGCAACTCTGATCCAAAAGCTCCAAAAACAGAGCTCCAAAACTCCTAGCTCGATCCACCATCAAAATTGCACCAAGATAAGCAAGTGCGGTGTGATCCAGAGACTGAACTCACTCCATATAATTTACTGAACCTAACTATCTGAAAAACCCAACTCTAGACTACTCGTGTAGAAAATTTTGAGCACCCAGAGTTTAGGAAAGGAACAATAAACTCCAGGTCAGTCATGGGACTGGTGTGAGCAACAAAAACAGTTTGTCTTTAAAACAATCAAAAGATTTATCCTTTTGAAAATCGCAATGCTTTTTGAAAAATGAGACTACCATAAGGCCTCCCCACACACACACCATGCAAACGCAGAATCGGAGGAGATTTCTCCTTATGATAGTCAAACATGCTTACTACGCAAAATCAAATCATTTGATTATTATTATTAGTGCATAGTGCAGAAAACATTTCGAAAGTAGAATATAAATCTTAGCCAACATACGACCATTATCGTATGCCTACTATAGCTACCATGTTCAATAGCAGGTTACCGCCACATTCCATGGCAGGTTATACAACTAAAACCGTACAAGGCGCGTATTGTTTCTTTGGATTTTTCCAACAAATGGTCAGGCAAAGGAACTTCCTATTGCCACATGGGAACGCCTCTGGCGGGACGCCCCGAGAACCAAACCGTTCCCTGCCAAACAAGGCCGGGAACCCCTTTTCCCAAGGGATATTATAAACCCTCAGATATGCCAACCCCGGTCCTTTGGGACCTTTAAACGAGGATCCTCTAAACCAACATCACACATAAATTAATATAGTGTGTCCACATGAGTAAGTATCTGGGCTCCATACCATGATACTACCCTTTTCCAGAAGGAATGGTCATACCCTAGGGGAGCTAACCCTGAAACCTTGCCGCACAATTCCTGTTTCGACCATTACCGATTTGTGAGGCTCGACGAAGTTTCGTCCACAAAGCTACGCTTTGGTACAAAGCTATGCTTTGGGTCAACAAATGATCAAAGTAATGATCACAAAGATAAATGATCAAACAAATGATCCTATCACAAATGATCAAACAATGATCATTACACAGCAGCACTTAGCATGTCACATTACCAAATTGGGAATATATTGCTGATAACATTCAACTACATAACCTCTGAGCTCGTATGTCTCAGAGAAGGGTGTTAAGCTAAAAGAATAAATTCTCCGCCACCATAGAAATGTATTTGAAAGAAATCTGCTTTATATCCCAAAATGTAATGTCAGACACACAATCCATGCAAGTCTGTTTCGGGTTCGAACAGAACCGAAGGCACTTCCAAAGAAGTCTTTGCAATCCGGATAATCCCTAATCACGTCCGGATTTCCCATCACATATGGAGTCTCTATACCGGGGACCAGTCGATGCAAAGACATTCGATGAGAAACCCTTTCGTTTTCGAAAATATCCGGTCTTCACCACCGGTCTTCAAATGCTATCCATACGACGTATCACATATTCGGAATGGGATATATGACACAAAGGTCGTCTCCCGGCTAAACCGAATAGTGAGCGTAATATTTAAAAACATATGGGTATGGGATTTCAATTAAGCAACAACTTAAAACCCAAAATTATCTTTCAAATGGTTTAAACAAATTACCATTTTAAATCTTTAAAAAGATTTTACTTCACAAAGTTCACCCGATTTCACAAAGATTCATTCATGGATTTCAAACAAATTTCCATTCAATTAGATTAACTCATCAAATCTTTAAATCAAAGATTTAACTTATAACTTCCAAATCGTTTTTATAACTTGGAAATTATTTTTATTTTAAACTAGAAATCATTTTAACACAAATTGAAAGTTCGTTACTTATGTGAAAGCTTTTATTAATTGAAAACAAACAGTTTTCGTTTCAGAAAAATCCAATTACATTTGCTCGAGTTAAAGCCCTTGAATTTAAATTCTAATTCTCAAAATCAATATATTTAAAATGGTTTAACTTATATATAACTGGTATAACATCTTTAATCCCTAATTTCAAATCATAGAATTCAATTTCAAATCTTGAATTTTAAATTTAAATCAAATTATTTAAATTCAAAATTTAATCAAGTTATTCAAGAATAAATTTCATCTTTGAAATTCCATTTCAAAAGCTTTTCACTTTTATTTCGATTCCATTTCCAAAACATTTGAATTTAAAACTTCAAATTCAAAACTATTTCAAAAATCTGTGACTTAATCGATTTCCTCGTGAAATCCATATTTGTGTGTGTATAATTGTGGTCCAGGGTTTTTACACAATAGTGCAACATTATTCAATCATCACAGATCAAATAGAACAATATATTCGATAAGCGATATAAATTATAACGCTTATCTTTCATACACAGATTCACAGATATATATATCACAGATAATAAACTATATCACAGATCACAACACAAATCAGAATATAACAGAAAGCATCACATATCAGGGATATCAAACAAAATAATTATTCAGCCAAGTGCAAACATTCACAAATGAATTTATTCATCAAATAATTAATTTAAATCGGATGTATCAATTATTAATCCGGGTTTATTATCATAATTTAATTACAAATTATTTGAAATAAATTCCCTTTCACAATTTATTAGTTAACCCCTAATTATTAACTATCATTCTTAATTAATGAATCAATTTATCTTTAATTATTAAGTTAATCATAATTAATCACATTATTAATTAATCCTTTAAATTTATTAACAAATAATTTACTCAAATTTCAAATCATCATTTAATTAATTACATTCATTTATTATCTATTAATTACTTCTCTAAGTAATTATATTTTCAAATTTATCAAGTGATTATTCTGAATTTATTAACTTAAGAAATTTAGATTTTTGAATAAATCAAATTAACTCAATTAATTATGCTAAATAAATCAATTCCATAATTTCTATCATTAAATTAATTAATCTAATTTATGGTTAAAAATTAAATCACATAAATTAATTGTTCAGATAATCTTAGTTAATGATTTCATTAACTATTTAGTTTCTTTAGTTCCCTTTTTAAAGAAAATTTCTCACATTAACCATTATTAATTATAAATCGATTTACTATAGAAAATTCATTCGTTAATGAAATAGAAATTATTAACTTCATTACTTAAAGTAAAGTTCAATCATATTTACAATTTAAGTATTATTCACAATATGTTTGAAACACTGTTCCAAATTCCCTTTTTAATTTATTTTTTTTAGTTAAAGAACATTGTTTAATCTAACCTTGTCAACTTTAAATGATTTTGGGCTTAACCCCTTTTTATTCACACCCGAGTGAAACAGGTTCTCGAGCCCATTTTTTTCCTTCCCGTGCCCCTTTTTTTTCTTCTTCATCTACTTAGGGTTTTTATAAACTTTTAATCAATTTGGGCCTAACCAAATTTGAATTTAACCCGAGCATATACCCAGGTCCTTATTTTCGAGCATTTCCACATCCCAGTATTCTTCAGTTCTTCTTCTTTCCTCTAGTTCCTTTCTTCTTCTTCTTTTACTTTTTTTTTCAATTTAAATACCTAAACTAAGTAGCCCTGTACACTCACGTACGCAAGTTTCGTTCTGATGCAAACGCAAATTTCTCGAGTATCAACTCGATCACTCGTTCCTTCTTCCTCTCTAGCACTTCGAATAAATGTGATCAGACCCTGACACGAGGTCTCCCCTGTGCACGTGCACGCCATCACGGCGACGCTCTGGCAAACCTCGCCCCTTCCGACACATCACGAATCATCTCCAAGCTCGATTGCAACATTCAACATGAAGTCAAAAATTTCAGATCAAGATCTCGTCACTCAATCGAAAAGAACTGAACAAAGCTCCAACCAAAAACCTTCTCGCCATCACGTCATCGGCCACCAGAAAAATCTATGCTTCTGGCCATGGCACGACAACACCCCAAGCCATCTTCACCCACGAGCACGTGCAGCTCGATCGTACCTAGATGATGAACTCGTCATGTCAACTGACCTGTGCAAAAGCTCAACCCAAAACCCTAGTTTGAACTCGCATTCAAAATCTACACATTAGAAAATTTCTTTGGCATTTTTCCTGGATTCGTAAAGGATTAAACTTGCTATATAACAATTTTCAGCGTTTATAATTGATTCAATAATCAGGAATTTAGAAAAGTGAAATTTTTGTTCATATATAAATTTCTCTGAGAATACTAAACTAAAAATTTAAATTTTTGTTTTAAAATTCATGTCTTATAGTGTAGGTTCAATATATATTCTTGGATTGATATTTTATAACAATTTATTTTTGTCAAATATTGGTTGGAAACCTGTAAAGTAGAGTTACAAAGAGAAAATTTTCTGCATGTTTAAATAACTTTGCAAAATCTTGTTTTTAAATTTAACAACTTGTTTGTTAAGAATCAAAACTTACAAAAAAAATGATTTAAACAAGCATAGTTTGAGACTTTGAACAAAAAAAATGAAACTTGTAACAAAATTTCAGAGAACCCAGAGCATCATTTCAAAATCATCATACTGAAGCATGAATAAAGCAATTAATGGGTGAAGTATGAACTGTTTAAATAAAACTTAAAACTTTTCCAAAGATATGTTTACTCACATTGTTCAAAAGGAAGAAAACAGAGAGGCAAGTTCTATTTTTTTTTTATTTTTTTTTTCTTCCTTTTTGTATACCAGACATATATATATGCTCTGATACTTTGCATCAATACCAACATGCAATAATGATTCCAATCATAAGCATCAAGAATTTCATCACACAATCAAAATAAACAGAGTTGAAAACTGAAAGGGGGAAAGTTTGCTCACAGTGATTAAAGAATGAACAGAGCATTCTTTTGAACCGAGCTTTGAAAACTGGCAAGCAGGAATCTTCCTTGATCCTCTTAGTTTTGAATTGAGTTTGTATTGTTGGATTTGTTGTTCAAGTTGAAGCTTTTGTTTAAATTGAAGATGATGTTAATTTCAGTGTTTCTTTTTCAGCCTAGAATGGACGAAGACTAAAGTGGATAGATTGATATATACATAAAACTGAGTTTACAGGGTATATTATTTGCTTGTACAATTATAGGACAGAGATATTTTCTCACTTTGGTGGCTGAATTGCTTTTGAAACAACTCGAATTGACTTTGTTTGCTGCAAGAAATGGAAGCATTAAATGAAAGGGTACTTTATGTTTCATCTTAAGCTGATATAGTTGTACAAAGATATATTTTATTATTATTATTTTTTGTTTACTTCAGCCTTACTTTGTTTTATCATTTTGTAAATATACATGCTTGACCACATTTTGTTTGCTCTAAAAATTTATTTTAAACATTTAATTTATAAATTCGATTCCATTCATTCACTTTGAGTTTCAAATCAAATTCAAAAACAAATAAATATAAATTTCTCATTAAATTTGAAAAATTTCGAATAAATCCATAATTTAATCTTAAATTCAATCAAATTATAAACTGAAATTCGTCTTTAAAAATCGGGATCGTTACAGACTTCCCCCCTTAAAAAGAATTTCGTCCTCGAAATTCGCCAAGCAGATAACAAATATAGATGAAATATAGAGAACAACTCAATCAATTACGAAAAATTGGGTTTTCTGATCTACGAAGTACACAAGGGTATTGGTTAGTTCGAAGGGATAACTAACCGTTCGTAGAATATATCGAAACCCAATGAAATAGATAAAAATAGATTCGATTACGATTTCAGATTCAAGATTCAATTCATTTACGAATTGTTGAGAAATACGACTAAGGATAGTTCTCATGTCGAACAAATTTCGAACAATTTAATTGTAAACGAGAAGGTTACCTTATAAAATTCATTTCCTTTGAAAATCTTCTCACACGATCGAATCCAGGCTTGTGCTTCGATAGTAGTTTCTTTGCCAGTGAACGGCTTTCCACCAAGTCTAGAAAAACTTCGATATAAATGAAACAGATTTGATTGAGATTGAATGGGAATATCTGTTGTTGCAGGGTTTTGACCAGCTGAAGTGGTACTTTCCTGCCTCCTATTTCGTCCTCTTCTTCCACTCATTTCTTACCATCTGTGAATAGTAAGAACCGATTTAGGCATTCGGACGAAATATCTTAGAGAATATCAACAGATAAAAAGAATAGATTAAGAAATTGGGATTTTAATTCCACTGCTTGCACTCATTCTAGGGTATACTTCACCCTAACTCTAATGAGCCATCTAAGGTGTTACACTCCGTAGCTAAAGTTCTTACTCAACCTTTAACTCTGATACCAAGTTGTCACGACCCGAAATCGATGTCCGATAAACAACATCAAATTCGTATCGCGGGAGCTTGCAACACCATTAAATGATAAATACACAGCGTAAATAAAAGATGAAATCATTGATATAACATGAATACAATATCTGATACATCAATATGACACAATGATAATCATCAACATCAGAGAATATACAACATAGAATACAGCGTAATATAACACGTAATGAGATAAGTCTTCACAGATCCAATACTGCAACTCTGATCCAAAAGCTCCAAAAACAGAGCTCCAAAACTCCTAGCTCGATCCACCATCAAAATTGCACCAAGATAAGCAAGTGCGGTGTGATCCAGAGACTGAACTCACTCCAGATAATCTACTGAACCTAACTATCTGAAAAACCCAACTCTAGACTGCTCGTGTAGAAAATTTTGAGCACCCAGAGTTTAGGAAAGGAACAATAAACTCCAGGTCAGTCATGGGACTGGTGTGAGCAACAAAAACAGTTTGTCTTTAAAACAATCAAAAGATTTATCCTTTTGAAAATCGCAATGCTTTTTGAAAAATGAGACTACCATAAGGCCTCCCCACACACACACCATGCAAACGCAGAATCGGAGGAGATTTCTCCTTATGATAGTCAAACATGCTTACTACGCAAAATCAAATCATTTGATTATTATTATTAGTGCATAGTGCAGAAAACATTTCGAAAGTAGAATATAAATCTTAGCCAACATACGACCATTATCGTATGCCTACTATAGCTACCATGTTCAATAGCAGGTTACCGCCACATTCCATGGCAGGTTATACAACTAAAACCGTACAAGGCGCGTATTGTTTCTTTGGATTTTTCCAACAAATGGTCAGGCTAAGGAACTTCCTATTGCCACATGGGAACGCCTCTGGCGGGACGCCCCGAGAACCAAACCGTTCTCTGCCAAACAAGGCCGGGAACCCCTTTTCCCAAGGGATATTATAAACCCTCAGATATGCCACCCCCGGTCCTTTGGGACCTTTAAACGAGGATCCTCTAAACCAACATCACACATAAATAAATATATTGTGTCCACATGAGTAAGTATCTGGGCTCCATACCATGATACTACCCTTTTCCAGAAGGAATGGTCATACCCTAGGGGAGCTACCCCTGAAACCTTGCCGCACAATTCCTGTTTCGACCATTACCGATTTATGAGGCTCGACGAAGTTTCGTCCACAAAGCTACGCTTTGGTACAAAGCTATGCTTTGGGTCAACAAATGATCAAAGTAGTGATCACAAAGATAAATGATCAAACAAATGATCCTATCACAAATGATCAAACAATGATCATTACACAGCAGCACTTAGCATGTCACATTACCAAATTGGGAATATATTGCTGATAACATTCAACTACATAACCTCTGAGCTCGTATGTCTCAGAGAAGGGTGTTAAGCTAAAATAATAAATTCTCCGCCACCATAGAAATGTATTTGAAAGAAATCTGCTTTATATCCCAAAATGTAATGTCAGACACACAATCCATGCAAGTCTGTTCCGGGTTCGAACAGAACCGAAGGCACTTCCAAAGAAGCCCTTGCAATCCGGATAATCCCTAATCACGTTCGGATTTCCCATCACATATGGAGTCTCTATACCAGGGACCAGTCGATGCAAAGACATTCGATGAGAAACCCTTTCGTTTTCGAAAATATCCGGTCTTCACCACCGGTCTTCAAATGCTATCCATACGACGTATCACATATTCGGAATGGGATATATGACACAAAGGTCCTCTCCCGGCTAAACCGAATAGTGAGCGTAATATTTAAAAACATATGGGTATGGGATTTCAATTAAGAAACAACTTAAAACCCAAAATTATCTTTCAAATGGTTTAAACAAATTACCATTTTAAATCTTTAAAAATATTTTACTTCACAAAGTTCACCCGATTTCACAAAGATTCATTCATGGATTTCAAACAAATTTCCATTCAATTAGATTAACTCATCAAATCTTTAAATCAAAGATTTAACTTATAGCTTCCAAATCGTTTTTATAACTTGGAAATTATTTTTATTTTAAACTAGAAATCATTTTAACACAAATTGGAAGTTCGTTACTTATGTGAAAGCTTTTATTAATTGAAAACAAACAGTTTTCATTTCAGAAAAATCCAATTATATTTGCTCGAGTTAAAGCCCTTGAATTTAAATTCTAATTCTCAAAATCAATATATTTAAAATGGTTTAACTTATATATAACTGGTATAACATCTTTAATCATTAATTTCAAATCATAGAATTCAATTTCAAATCTTGAATTTTAAGTTTAAATCAAATTATTTAAATTCCAAAATTTAATCAAGTTATTCAAGAATAAATTTCATCTTTGAAATTCCATTTCAAAAGCTTTTCACTTTTATTTCGATTCCATTTACAAAACATTTGAATTTAAAACTTCAAATTCAAAACTATTTCAAAAATCTGTGACTTAATCGATTTCCTCGTGAAATCCATATTTGTGTGTGTATAAGTGTGGTCCAGGTTTTTACACAATAGTGCAACATTATTCAATCATCACAGATCAAATACAACAATATATTCGATAAGCGATATAAATTATAACGCTTATCTTTCATACACAGATTCACAGATATATATATATCACAGATAATAAACTATATCACAGATCACAACACAAATCAGAATATAACAGAAAGCATCACATATCAGGGATATCAAACAAAACAATTATTCAGCCAAGTCCAAACATTCACAAATGAATTTATTAATCAAATAATTAATTTAAATCGGATGTATCAATTATTAATCCGGGTTAATTATCATAATTTAATTACAAATTATTTGAAATAAATTCCCTTTCACAATTTATTAGTTAACCCCTAATTATTAACTATCATTCTTAATTAATGAATCAATTTATCTTTAATTATTAAGTTAATCTTAATTAATCACATTATTAATTAATCCTTTAAATTTATTAACAAATAATTTACTCAAATTTCAAATCATCATTTAATTAATTACATTCATTTATTATTTATTAATTACTTCTCTAAGTAATTATATTTTCAAATTTATCAAGTGATTATTCTGAATTTATTAACTTAAGAAATTTAGATTTTTGAATAAATCAAATTAACTCAATTAATTATGCTAAATAAATCAATTCCATAATTTCTATCATTAAATTAATTAATCTAATTTATGGTTAAAAATTAAATCACATAAATTAATTGTTCAGATAATCTTGGTTAATGATTTCATTAACTATTTAGTTTCTTTAGTTCCCTTTTTAAAGAAAATTTCTCACATTAACCATTATTAATTATAAATCGATTTACTATAGAAAATTCAATCGTTAATGAAATAGAAATTATTAACTTCATTACTTAAAGTAAAGTTCAATCATATTTACAATTTAAGTATTATTCACAATATGTTTGAAACACTGTTCCAAATTCCCTTTTTAATATTTTTTTTTTTAGTTAAAGAACATTGTTTAATCTAACCTTGTCAACTTTAAATGATTTTGGGCTTAACCCTTTTTTATTCACACCCGAGTGAAACAGGTTCTCGAGCCCATTTTTTTCCTTCCCGTGCCTTTTTTTTTCTTCACCTACTTAGGGTTTTTATAAACTTTTAATCAATTTGGGCCTAACCAAATTTGAATTTAACCCGAGCATATACCCAGGTCCTTATTTTCGAGCATTTCCACTTCCCAGTATTCTTCAATTCTTCTTCTTTCCTCTGGTTCCTTTCTTCTTCTTCTTTTACTTTTTTTTTCAATTTAAATACCTAAACTAAGTTGCCCTGTACACTCGCGTACGCAAGTTTCGTTCTGATGCAAACGCAAATTTCTCGAGTATCAACTCGATCACTCGTTCCTTCTTCCTCTCTAGCACTTCGAATAAATGTGATCAGACCCTGACACGAGGTCTCCGCTGTGCACGTGCACGCCATTACGGCGACGCTCTGGCAAACCTCGCCCCTTCCGACACATCACGAATCATCTCCAAGCTCGATTGCAACATTCAACATGAAGTCAAAAATTTCAGATCAAGATCTCGTCACTCAATCGAAAAGAACTGAACAAAGCTCCAACCAAAAACCTTCTCGCCATCACGTCATCGGCCACCAGAAAAATCTATGCTTCTGGCCATGGCACGACAACACCCCAAGCCATCTTCACCCACGAGCACGTGCATCTCGGTCGTACCTAGATGATGAACTCGTCATGTCAACTGACCTGTGCAAAAGCTCAACCCAAAACCCTAGTTTGAACTCGCATTCAAAATCTACACATTAGAAAATTTCTTTGGCATTTTTCCTGGATTCGTAAAGGATTAAACTTGCTATATAACAATTTTCAGCGTTTATAATTGATTCAATAATCAGGAATTTAGAAAAGTGAAATTTTTGTTCATATATAAATTTCTCTGAGAATACTAAACTAAAAATTTAAATTTTTGTTTTAAAATTCATGTCTTACAGTGTAGACTCAATATATATTCTTGGATTGATATTTTATAACAATTTATTTTTGTCAAATATTGGTTGGAAACCTGTAAAGTAGAGTTACAAAGAGAAAATTTTCTGCATGTTTAAATAACTTTGCAAAATCTTGTTTTTAAATTTAACAACTTGTTTGTTAAGAATCAAAACTTACAAAAAAAATGATTTAAACAAGCATAGTTTGAGACTTTGAACAAAAAAAATGAAACTTGTAACAAAATTTCAGAGAACCCAGAGCATCATTTCAAAATCATCATACTGAAGCATGAATAAAGCAATTAATGGGTGAAGTATGAACTGTTTAAATAAAACTTAAAACTTTTCCAAAGATATGTTTACTCACATTGTTCAAAAGGAAGAAAACAGAGAGGCAAGTTCTATTTTTTTATATTTTATTTTTTTCTTCCTTTTTGTATACCAGACATATATATATGCTCTGATACTTTGCATCAATACCAACATGCAATAATGATTCCAATCAAAAGCATCAAGAAATTCATCACACAATCAAAATAAACAGAGTTGAAAACTGAAAGGGGGAAAGTTTGCTCACAGTGATTAAAGAATGAACAGAGCATTCTTTTGAACTGAGCTTTGAAAACTGGCAAGCAGGAATCTTCCTTGATCCTCTTAGTTTTGAATTGAGTTTGTATTGTTGGATTTGTTGTTCAAGTTGAAGCTTTTGTTTAAATTGAAGATGATGTTAATTTTAGTGTTTCTTTTTCAGCCTAGAATGGATGAAGACTAAAGTGGATAGATTGATATATACATAAAACTGAGTTTACAGGGTATATTATTTGCTTGTACAATTATAGGACAGAGATATTTCTCACTTTGGTGGCTGAATTGCTTTTGAAACAACTCGAATTGACTTTGTTTGCTGCAAGAAATGGAAGCATTAAATGAAAGGGTACTTTATGTTTCATCTTAAGCTGATATAGTTGTACAAAGATATATTTTATTTTATTTTTTATTGTTTACTTCAGCCTTACTTTGTTTTATCATTTTGTAAGTATACATGCTTGACCACATTTTGTTTGCTCTAAAATTTTATTTTAAACATTTAATTTATAAATTCGATTCTGTTCATTCACTTTGAGTTTCAAATCAAATTCAAAAACAAATAAATATAAATTTCTCATTAAATTTGAAATTTTTTGAATAAATCCATAATTTAATCTTAAATTCAATCAAATTATAAACTGAAATTCGTCTTTAAAAATCGGGATCGTTACAGAAGTCAAGAAGTGTTTGGGTTTCAAAGCTTAGTCTCTCTTTACTAGTTTTTTTCTCTTTTTTTTTTTACACCTATCCTTTGGACCAAGGTATACCACCCATGCACTGCCTCGCGGGCTTACGTGAGAGTTGGGACAGAGCTTGGCGGATTGTGCAAACCGACGCTGACTATGTCAGAAAAGGTCGGTAATCCTTAGGTGATTATTTATTTAATTATTTATACATCTAACTCAGAATGCTGAGGCCAGATATACCATCCATGCACTGCCTTGCGGGCTTACGTGAGAAGAGTATAGAGCGTGGCGAGTGTACACACTTTCACAAGTGTGCACACCTATCGACTGTAGGTGTTTCTTATTTGTTTTTTTTTTTGAGAAGAGCTAAAGAGTGTTATGCAAATCAACTTAGCACCACTTAACTTTAATGATTTGAGATGTCAACGCATGTACTTTAAATCTGCCATTTTTTTTAAACAAAGACTACAGTTTAGAAAAGATTTCATAACCATCACCTATGAATCCCCCTATATACTAACCTCACTATTATCGCTTGTTGTTAACGCTAGAATTTGAACGCTAACACCCCGGTGTATGAGTCATAGTTGTGAAAGCACCACCCGATAACTCGGGAACAGATTACAAGCAGATAATAGCGGAAAAGCAGTAAACAACAACAATTTTATAGTGGTTCGGCTTAAGGGTATAGCCTACGTCCACTTTAAGTACTTTTATTGATGATCTCGTTACAAGCTGATACAATTCTTTTCAAGTACAATACACTTTGAATTACAAGTCACTTAGAACAAGTAGCCTAAACTTCAATGGAGATTAGAGTCTTCAAATCCATGTTGGATGTGTGTGATCTTTTCTCGAAGTTGTTTGTAGCGTTCTTCGTGTCTTGAGAACTTTAAGTGTTGGATTGGTTTGGAATGCAGCAGAGTAACGGCGCTTGAAGAGAATGAGCAAAAAGTCCCCCCCTAGTTGGAGTTAGGATCATATTTATAGGCATTTTTCAGAATAAGGTCGTAGGTCGTGACCGACCTAAGTAAGGTCGTAGGTCGTGACCGACCTAAGTAAGGTTGTAGTCGACCTGAAGAGTATTGGCCCCTCCTTCCTCACGCATGCTGATTTGCACAAGTCCTAGGTCGTGAGCGACCTATCCCCTTGTGGCATTGCATAGTCTTCTGTATTCTGGTATTTAGGTCGTTAGCGACCTGACCTAGGTCGTGAGTACTTTCCTGCAGCCATAGTTAATCTTAAGTCGCTGAGTCCCTTAGGTCGCGACCTTCCTTAGGTCGCGGAGCTTCTTAGGTCGGTGGATAGTTAGGTCGCGGAGTTCCATAGGTCGAGTCCATCTTCAGGTCGCACTCACTTTTAAGTCGCGGCCTTTTTGGGTCGCTGCTGCCTTTAGGTCGAGACAATCTTAGGTCGCAACACTTTAGGTCCCAGCTACTCTTAGGTCGCTGGGTTTCACTAGGTCGCGGCCTTCCTTAGGTCTGAGCACACAGTTAGGTCGTTTGAGTGCTATAGGTCGCGGAATTCTATAGGTCGGTGCTTCCCTTAGGTCGCAGAGCTCTATAAGTCGGTGCTTCCCTTAGGTCGCAGATACTTTTAGGTCGCTTGATGAGTTAAGTTGCCATGCCATTCCTGTAGTTAGGTCGCTCCATGTCTTTAGGTTTTAGGTCGCTAATGAAGAGGAATTAACATTTGCCCCTCGAAGTACGTGCCTAGGTCGTAGGTCGCGTGCTTCGACCTGACTTAGCCAGGTCGTGAGTGACCTAACACTTGTGCCAATACGCGTGTCTATTTATTTTCCCATATTTGCCTCATATAAAACTGTTAGGTCGCTACTTCTTACTCATTCCATTGCTCTAACCTCCTACTGCCATTAACAATTCTCTGAGCTTCCAAAGGCGAATTCGACCCATCCAGTCACCGATTCACTGTCATCATTACGTCTCGTAAGTAAACCTGGTCTTCATGCCATCATAATCGCCGTTAAATCATGAATTCTCACTTTCTGACCTTAGCTCAACTCCATGTATCACGCTTTATCTCGAGTGATTGTTGCGATCGATTTTTTTCAGTCGTTATTTGGTTGATTTAGGAAGTCATGGCAATGCGTTGAATTTATGATGGACTGAGGATTTTCTGGTTAGTTTTTGGAATGATCTGGTGGTATGAAGAGATGGTAAATTTCATGGAGAGGATGATGAATCTCTTTGGGTAGTTGATGGCGGGTTATTGGGTCTGGTGAAGCATTGCGTGGAGAGGAAGTTAGTGACCTAGCGGATTTGAACGACTTAAAATAATTCGCGATCTAATGATCCTTGCGACCTAAGGAATAGTTTCGACCTATACTAGGTCGCTGAACGACCTAATATTCATGTGACCTAAGACTTTGCATGAGTTAAGAGTTACTCGAGCTAAGAACTGCGCAACCTAACTTCCTTGCGACATAGGCTTTAGGTCGCGGCCGAGCTCACACTAGGACGAATTTGTAAAGCCTTATCCTTTACTTTGCACAGCGCGACCTAAGAAGGCTCCGACCTATGCTAGGTCGCTGGACGACCTAGGACTTGTGAAATCCTGAGGCAACTTTGATTGAACTGTTTGAACTTTGAACTATATGGACTTGAATTTTGTCGTATTTCTTTGCAGATTATCTCTAATGCTAACAACCTGTTTAAACACAATATTTGCAGAAAAATGGGACGAATATACTGTCATTGACCGCCCACATCGAATGACAGATTAGTCGATAAAGAATAATCAACTTAAATGAACCGTGTGAGTGAAATGCTGTGAATCAACCGACTCAAATGAAGTGTTAAAGCAAAGCTAAAATTTTGTTTGAATTAACACTGCGCTTGAGTTTTAAATTAACAAGTCCTGAAATCTCACAATCGACCAGTTGTCAATTAGTTTAATTTCAGTTATTTTGCTTGTTATTTTTATTAGTTTCGCACAACACTTCACACTTTTAGGAAACGTGCACCTTCACACCTGAACATCCAGTTACGCATGTAGAATGACGTCTCAACAAGAAGAGATGATAGAACACGTCGAAGGGGCTTTCCCGGTTGCTATTCCACTAGAGAACCCTCCGGAAAGAACTCCTACCCTTCTGAAACAGCGGGTGCTTAATCAATTATGCATTCAATTTGGCATTGCCGAGGCAGAAGTTTTACTCCCTGGACCAAATGATTTTGCTGATAGACCACCTTCCGGTTTTGTTGCCATTAATCGCCAAATGTGCTTAAGTGGAGCAATTCCTCCCTTTAATGAATTTCTGCAACAAATCCTTCTTCGACTGACGATCTCTCCTTTCCAACTGCATCCCAATGGCTATGCCATTTTGATGGGATTGTGCGTTCTGTTCAGGAGAACTCTTGACCGTCTTCCGGGTTTTGAGGAAATTTGTTACCTGTGCACTTTTGCGAAGAACAAGGACCACCCTTCGATTGTACTTGTAAGAGGTGCGAGAAGCCGTAAACTAATTTTGGATTTGCCGGAGAGTGCACATGGTTTTTTGAATCAATACTTCTACATTCGTTGCCCCGCAGAATTTTACGCAAACTGGAGAGTAGGAAGTGAGATCTTTTTTCTCTTCTTTCTTTAATTTTATTCTAAGTTTTACCTGGTTTGTATTGCTAGATGCTGATTCCTTTCCTTATTTTTATAGCACTTCCTCCTCCTTCTAGAGATTCCAGTCATAAGTCAGTTTTTGAAAGGCTAAGCACTGTGGCTGCTGAAGAAAGAAGCGCAAAATTTCTATTGACAGAAGAACTTCTTCATCAGTTTGAGCTTCTACATCCTTCTCGTTTCACTCAAATTCATGAAGTTCCAACGGAGGTCCCTGATTCTCCGACGAACATTCCTGATGCCCCGGTCTCCATTAAAGAGCACTTGCAGGGAGGAGCCTTTACAGAAACTTCACTAGTAAAGTGTTCAATTCCGAAAGATGTTGCAGGGCCATCTGACGAGTCTGTACTTGCCCCAGTTATCGAGGAGGAAGAACCTCCACGATCTTCCGAAAAATCTACTAACGAAGGAGTCAAGAAAGCAAGTCCCAAAAAACATGATGGTGATGATGTTTTCGGGGGGTTGAGTGATTTAATTGTGACTTCTCAAGAACTTTTCAAAGATGATGTTTCCAAAACTATCTCTTCTGTAATCGAGGCGACATCTTCTTTACAACAAATGTCAACTCCTCCTACCCAAGTTATCACTACCTCTATTCCACAGAGTGGTTTGTAACTCGATGCGTGTAGTTTACACGTTACACGACACTTCGGATTTCTCATCACCTCTACGCACTTATCTTCTTGTACTTTAAAGATTTCTAAAGCTTGTTATTTTTATTCCAGATTCTCCTATGGGGCGCAGCGGCTCGTACTATGATGATTTCCAGCGCTACGGGAGGCGTAGCCAGTATGATTACAGGCGTTACCTCCCTTCTTACAGAGAATCGGATGAAGAGAGGGCCATCAGGAAAGCCGACGAGAGACGAGCATATGAAGAACGTCACCGAAGGGAACAAGAAAGACATGACCCTCCCCACAGAGGTGATGATACTCAAAAGAGAAAAGCTTACGATGAGAGAGGTAAAGGTCACATAGACGATTCTTCTAGCAAGCGGGCTAGACTTACCAAAGAAACAATGCCGACAGCTTCTGAACATGTTCCTGCTCAATCTCCTGCTCCTGTTCGCTCTGACATTCAAGCAATCATCAACCGGCCCGCATACCAAGTCGGGCAAGGTCCTCCCACTCTTCAAAGTCGATTTCCTCAGTGGTGCTTGAGAGGGGTTCGATTTGATCTCGAGTTGGTTCCTCTCGACTAACCGGCTATGCTGCGAAATCTGGATACTGTCAGGACCGATATTGAAAGAATGTCGAACTGGCAAAAACTTGTCGATGTGCTTCAGAGGGTTAACCGAGCCAATCTCGAGGCCATGCTCACAATGGAGAACGATAAGGCTGAGTGGCCGAAGACTCTCGAACAGCATGACGCCGAAATGAGAAGTATTGCTTCCTATAATGAAAAGCTGGAAGCGGAAGTAGAAAAGCTTAAGGAAGAATTAGCTACTTCATCTACTTTCCATTCTCAAAAGGAGAGCATGCTTCAGCAACAAGTACGAGATGCGCATGCCAGTCAAAGGGCAGTCGAAGATAAGCTTACACACCAAGAGAAGGTCATAGAAGAATATCGTGCTGAAACTTTACAGCTGCGAGAACAGGCCGGCTCTCAAAGCTTGGAGATAGAGATGCTAAAAGCTCGACTTGCCATAGCCGAAACGGAGTGTGACGAGGCTGTTGCTGGTAAACTCGCGGCTGAAGAGGCCCATCAAGCAACCAAAGCTGATATTAGCTCCACATTATTTGATTTCTATCTGCATAGCATTTTGGGGCGTGGTAGCCTTGCCTTTCTAGGCCCTAAATACGAAATTACATTAGCTGAAGTTTGGGAGGCAGCACTTGATATGCTAGGTGGCAAAGGTGCTGGCTATGCTGAGACAGCTCTTGAAGAGCATTATCTCGACGATGACGCCCGCGCCGCTCTTGCCAAGGGAAAAGAGCAACTCGCCAAGGTACGGGCCGGAATAGCGAAAGTGGAACGTTCTGAGAAAGAAATACTGCCTACCACTTCTGAACGTCCTTTAGTTTCTCCCGAAGTGGACATTACAGGCTCTAGTGCTCATTCGCCGCCTCCTATAAGAACCGGGGTAATCACCCCTACTGATGATGAGGCTTTAGAGGATATTGGGGTTCAGAATTATGAGATTGAACTTACGAAGCAAACATCTTCAGGTAATTTTGATATTGGTTCGATTCAGGTGGATCGCTTGCTTACTCCTCAAAAGTTTGATGAGCTTCTCGATTACTTCTTGAATCTTGACGAACCCATATCTCCCTTCTTTCGGGGAGATACTAATATTTTTAATTTCTCTTCTTCTGCAGTTGAGACGCCAAGTGCTGTGCAGACTTCACTTCCTTCGGTTATCCCTCCTCCGTCTCTTCAGGTGACTCCTCCTTCTGCTTCACAACCCGGGTCACAAGAGGAATAGATTGAGGCTCTTCATGGCTTGGATGACCCTATCGCTTCGCAAGAGCAGAAGGACGAGGGACTTGAAGGAGGCGAGATCTCTCCGGAGCGGACTCCCTCTGAAGACGTAGTTTTGTCCGCTCTTGTTACTCCAGGGAGTGAGTCTTCTTCGAAGAGAAGAAAGAAGCACGGAACATCGAAGAGGAGGGGGAAGAAATCATCATTACTGAAGAGGAACCGGAAGTCGCACCGGTTGCACCTCCCTCTCTTTCTTCCCTTATGCCTATAGATAGACCTGAAAAACTAATCATTCGGCCAGGCAAAGGGTCCAAGGGTGGCAAGAAGAAATGAAGACTTCAGCTTTTAGCTTCTCGTCTTTCGCATGTATTGGTCGAGAATTGTGCGGGTATCGGCCCCCCCGCTTTTCTTTTGTTGAGACTTGTACCTGTATATAAAATAATGTTGAATAAAATGATTCCTCTTTCTTTGTATAAACTCCTGTTTGAATTTGAGAATGCATTTATTATTCATTTTTGCACAAGTTTATTTATATGACATTGCAGTGAGCTTATGGTATGTTGTTTGAGCGTACTTTACCGATGTAGCTATACCATATCGTATACAACTATACCATGCTGCCCCCATATCATAAGCTTACTGCAATTTTCTATACTTCGAGGGGACTTGCACTCTTATTTTCTGTAGAATGACTATTTCATTCGTGAAAAGATTTTTCATAGAGTACAACTCCTTTCATATAAGTTTTTACGCTTTGTCCTTCGAAGAAGTCACTTTTTCCTTTTGCGTATGTACACATTTTGCCAAGTGAAATTCTTCTATGTGGTAATGCAAACCTCTGAATGTACTTTAACTTTCTTTTCCCTTTTTTTTTAGAATAGGTAAATCACTCTTCCTTCGAAAGTTAAAGTATGCTCTTGATGAGGATTTTTCTTTTAAATAGAAATTTGTACCTCTAAGGAGGGATTTTTTCACGTTTCAACGCTTGGAAGTTTTATTTCAATCTTGTACCTCCAAAGAGTTATGCCTTTGCAGAAAGACTTTTCACGTTTCAACACTTGGAAGTTTTATTTCAATCTCGGTGAAACGTGGGCTTCCGAAGAGGTCTTTATTTTGTTTGCATTTCAACTCTGGTGAAGTGAAATTCCGAAGAGCGGTCGTAACACTTCAACTCCTGGTGAAATGTGCCTCCGAAGAGGTCTTTATTTTGTTTGCATTTCAACTCTGGTGAAGTGAAATTCCGAAGAGCAGTCGTAACACTTCAACTCCTGGTGAAATGTGCCTCAAAGAGGGTTTTCATCGCCTGGAAGTTACTCTCTCATGGTTGGAGGGTCATGACTCCTCCAATCTTTTTTGTTGAGTAGAGAACTTTCTTTTTTGTGGCGTATGACCCATTAGAGGTCCTTATCCTCCGAAGAGTTGTGCCTCCGGAGAGGACTTATGCTGCCGATGATGGCTTTGGTTGTTCCTCTGTCCACTTGCTTATGCCTTTTCAATGATTCTCTGCTTTTTTCTCTTTTTTTTTTATTTTTTTTTTAGCCTTCATTCCCTTTTCTCACAAGTAACTTGTTTAATCCAAGGAAGTGTGCTTCATTGTCAGGCAATTTCGTGAGAACGAGCACTAGCTTCTTAATTGGATGTTTGTTTGTTCAAACGATCTCAATTTATTAGCAAAGACCCGTTTCTGTCGAAATCATAGGCCGTTCAATTGAAGTACTTCCTATCTAGGATTTGAATTCGGGGCTTTTGTGACTTGAAATTTGGCGAGAATCACTTGGTCTTTTTATGTGCAAGTTTCACTTCCATTGTCTGCAAAAATTTAAATTGACATTTCAGCAATACATTCTATGTACTTTTTATATCGAAAATAAAGCAAACATGTAATAATAATAAGGAACACAAGATTTATAGCGGTTCGGCCAGGAAATTGGGCCTACATCCACTTTATATTCTTTCATTATTTACTTGCATCAGTTTTACAATTGCCTTCAATTACAAGAATCATACATTCATAATTCTTTTTACAATATTTCAACAAAATTTTCAAGTATAGTATGGACGCAAATGGTTGCTGTTCCATGCCCTTGGAATTTGATCTCCTTCAACAGTGGTGAGTTTGAATGTGCCGTCAAGAAGCTTCTGACCTATGACATATGGTCCTTCCCAATTTGGCCCAAACACACCTGTTGCTTTCATAATTCTCTTCAGGACTAGGTCTCCAATCTCAAAGCTGCGTTGGCGAACTTTGGAATTGAAATGTCTGGCTATTCTTTGCTGATGAGCCGCAATTCTGAGATTAGCCTCATCTCTTTTTTCATCAAGGAGATCTAGCGCTTCAAGCTGTAGTTTTTCGTTTTCTGTTTAATTGAAATGGATTCTTCTGTGTGAAGGGACCTCTATTTCTACCGGAATCATTGCCTCTGACCCGTATGCCAATGAAAACGGGGTGTGCCCAGTCGCAGTTTTGTGAGTGGTTCTATATGCCCATAGTGCCAGTGGTAGCTTATCGACCCAACCACCTTTTGCTCTTTCAAGTTGCTTCTTGATGGTTGACTTAATAATTTTGTTCACGGCTTCCACTTGCCCGTTTGCCTGCGAATAAGCCACTGCTGAGAAGCTTTTCCGGATTTTGAATCGCTTGCAAAAATCTTGGAATTCTTCACTTTCAAACTGAGTTCCATTGTCTGTAATTATTTTTTGAGGCACACCGTATCTACAAATGATGTTTTTAGTCACAAAACTCATCATCTTCTTTGAGGTGATAGTAGCCAGTGGTTCAGCTTCTGCCCACTTAGTAAAATAATCTACAGCAACAATGGCGTATTTAATTCCAGATTTGGCAGTTGGCAACGGTCCTACAAGGTCTATTACCCATATTGCAAACGGCCATGGACTGACCATCTGTGTGAGTTCAGTGGAAGGAGCTCTAGGAATTTTGACGAATCTTTGACATCTGTCACATTTTCGGGAATACTCTGCTGCATCTCGATTAATTTCTGGCCAAAAATATCCGTATCGGAGAATTTTCTTTGCTAATGTTTGGCCACCTGAATGATCACCACATTCTCCTCCGTGTACCTCTGCTAGGACTGCTTTAGCCTCTTCCCTGGATACACATCGAAGTAATGGCATTGAAAATCCCCGTCTGTATAATCGGCCATCCTGGATTATGTATCGAGAGGCTTTTCTCAGTAGCTTTTGTCGTTCTTTTGAGTTCCCTGGTAAGGATCCATTGCGCAGGTATTCTGTTATCGGAGCCATCCATGATTCTTGCTCTTGAGACATGCTCATGATCCAATCAATGTCCATCTCATCAATGCTAGGAGTCGACAGGACCTCTACTGGAGTTAGCCCCAGAAATTGAGCTTCACCTGTGCTAGAATACTTTGCAAGAGAATCTGCTTTCGTATTTTCCTCTCGAGGAATGTGACTTATCATGTAATGATCGAAATCACCCAGGAGCTCCCAAGCCTTTGACAAGTAGGCGGGCAGATTCCCCCCTTTTGCTTGGAATTCCTTTTTGACTTGACATACAATAAGCTGAGAATCATTGAATATCTGTAACGCTTGGATGTTTAATTCTTTAGCAATCCTTAAACCAGCGATAAGGGCTTCGTATTCTGCTTCGTTGTTTGTTGAAGGAAATTCCAATCTTAGTGCATAGCATAATGATCGGCCTTCAGGGGTCTCAAGTACAACTCCGGCTCCAGAACAGCAGTCGTTTCTCGCACCATCGACATATAACTTCCACTGGATCGGGGAATTGTCGACCGTTTCTTCCTCACTGTTACCCTTATCTGTGAATTCTGCAATGAAATCCGCTAAAGCTTGTCCATTGATTGCTTTCCGGGGATGATAAGTGATGTCATACTGACTGAGTTCAATATTCCACTTTAGAAGACGACCCGAAGTTTCAGGGCGAAACAGGACTTGCTTTAAAGGTTGATCAGTGAGGACTCTGATAGGATGAGCTTGAAAATATTGCCTCAACTTCCTAGATGAAATTAGTAAGCAATAGGCGAGTTTTTCCAACTTAGAGTAATTCATCTCTGCCCAAGTGAGTCTTTTGCTGATATAGTAAACTGGATGTTGAATCCTTTTGTCTTCCCGTATCAGCGCTGCACTTAAAGCATGAGATGATACTGCCAAGTATATAAGAAGATCCTCGCCATCGCCAGGCCTAGAAAGTATTGGAGGCGTCTCCATATGGCGAATCAATTCATCAAAGGCTTTTTGGCATTCGGGAGTCCAATCGAAGTTTTTCTTTCCTTTCTTTAGGGCGTCAAAGAATGGGATACATTTATCTGTGGCTTTGGAAATGAACCGACTCAAGGCGGCGACTTTTCCATTGAGACTTTGCAATTCCTTCTTTGTTCTAGGAGCTTTGACTTCTTTTAATGCAGTAATTTGAGCTGGACTGGCCTCAATGCCCCTAGCTCTCACGATGAAACCTAAAAACTTGCCAGATTCCACTCCAAATGAACATTTTAAAGGATTGAGCTTCATTCCGTATTTTCGGAGGACTGCGAACATGTCTGCTAAGTGTTCTATGTGATCCACTGCTTTCTTAGACTTTATTAACATGTCATCGACGTAGACTTCCATAGTCTTGCCCAGTTGCGGTTTGAACATAGCATTAACGAGCCTTTGGTATATTGCCCCTGCATTCTTCAACCCGAAGGGCATAACTCTGTAGCAGTAAAGACCAGTGTCGGTGATAAAGCTCGTGTCCTCCTGATCTGGCTCATGCATCATGATCTGGTTATATCCGGAGTAAGCATCCATAAAAGATAACAATTCGTGTCCCGCTGTTCCATCTACCAGTTGGTCGATTCTGGGTAATGGGAAGCAGTCTTTGGGGCAGGCCTTGTTTAGATCTGAAAAATCGATGCATACTCTCCATTTTCCGTTGGCTTTCTTAACCAGCACTGGATTTGAAACCCAATTTGGATAAGTAGATTCTTTGATAAAATTATTCTCCATGAGCCGATCAACTTCTTCTTTTAATGCCGCTGACCTTTCTGGACCTTGAGTTCTCCTTTTCTGCTTCACAGGCGTAAATTTTGGATCAATATTTAGAGCATGCACTGCAACTTCTGGGGATATTCCGCACATATCGGCATGAGTCCAAGCAAAAACATCCAGATTTGCCTTTTAAAAAGATATTAAGATATTCTGAATTGACGCATTAAGTTGTGAACCCACATTCAACACTTTGTTTGGGTCCTTTGGGTCAACAGGTATTGGTATTGTCGTTTCCACCGGTACCACTCTATTTTCCCCTGCACTGACTTTTCTAGGGTCCATCTCTTTCCTTGCTCCGCTGTGCTCGCTAGTGCAGGGTCCACCCTGTAATTGCTACAAGGCTGGTTCTTTGATGCGGACTGGGGCTGCCACATTCTTTCCCATTTCTCTTTTTCTGGTTTCTCGTAGCTCTGTTGGATAGCACTCTCGCCCAGCATTTTGATCACCTTTTATAACTCCTACTCCATCGTCTGTAGGGAATTTAATAGTGAGGCACCACGGGGCAAGAACAGCTTTGAACGCTGCCAGGGTTGGACGACCAAGGAAAGCATTGTAATCAGAAAATTCGTCGACAATCACAAAAGCTTGCTTGCGGACCACTTTTCTCTCTCCTTCTCCAAGTTCCACAAACAAATCAATGGTCCCTACCGGCTGCTTTGGCTCCCCAGTGAAACCAGCAATTTTCTGCGATGAGGCTTGCACATCAGCCATAGGGATCTTCATTTGGTCGAATGTTTTCTTAAAGAGAATATTGCAGGATGCGCCACAATCAATGAGAACTCTTCTGACAATAGCTGGTCCAATACCAGCCGAGATGACTAGAGGATCCAAAGCAGGGGCTTCAATACCTGCGGAATCCCTAGCTCTGAACACAATATCATCATCGAAAGTTCTTTGTTGCTTCAAGGGCGTAGCACCTTCCAAAACAAATACATCTTCCTCAGTCGGTACATACTTTAAAGCTCGGGTATGCCTTTCCATCTCGCCCCATCTTCTGCCTGCTGGGTGAGGTCTTCCTGTAATGACATTAATAATGGGCCTTCCAGATTCATGCCCTGCAGCCTTCTCAATCGTCCTAGGCTATTGAGTAGGAGCCTGTTGCCCCTGACTAGATGAAGCAGGATTGTTGCTATTCTTTTTCACAAATTGCTGCAGTTTGTTTTCCCTTAGCAACTCTTCAATCAGATTTTTCAACTGGCGGCATTCGTCGGTTTCGTGACCGGGTTGATTATGGAAGCGGCAGAACTTCCCACTATGTATAGCTTTTTTCCCGGTCCTTAGAGGAGGAGGTTTAGGAAAGTCAACAGAATCTTTAATGGCAAGGTAGATACGCTCCGGCGTATCTGATAAAGGAGTATACTCTGATGGCTTGAAGGATCGGGGCTTCTTCAGATTACTCTGCTTCTTCCCATTGTTATTTTCCCTTTTTTGCCCTACAGATTCATTCTTGCGTGGAGCGACAGTGTTATCTTCAGCTTTTTCCAACACTGCCTTTACCGGTACGGGACGACTTTCTAAGCGTATGAATTCATCTGCTTTTTTATAGAATTTTTCAAGGGAATTTGGTTCCTTCATGTTTATCCATTTCCCAAATTCGCTCGACTTGTCAATACCCTTCATCAGATAAGTCAATATCATTCGCGGTTCTGCATTGTCCACCTCAACTAATGCTATATTAAAGCGGTTCAAGAAGGATCTGATAGTCTCTCCTGCATTCTGTTCCAAACTTGATAGTGACATGATATCCTTGGCTTTTGAGGCATATAGTTTGAACTGCTCCTTGAACTTCCGGGTTAAGTCAGAAAACTGATCGATAGATCGGACTGGCAGCTTGGTGAACCATAGCAGAGCTACGCCTTCGAGATACACAGGGAAATATCGGCACTTTATTTCATCAGAGGCTCTGGCACCTGTCATGTGCCAATCATATTTTTATAGGAATTCGTTCGGATCACTTGTCCCCTTGTAAGCTGGAATGGTTGGAGGGACAAACTTCCTTGGGAATTCAGCCTTTAAGATTTTCTCAGTAAATGGAGTCTTACTTGGGGCGAAACCCCATTCTTTCTCGTCTTTAACCCTCTGCATACTCTCTTTCATGATTTGTCGGACCATTCCAGAAAGATACTCCTCATCATGTCGAGTTCTAGATCCACCAACCTCTGGAAGTGTTTGTTCAAAGGGGCTAGCAGCCCTTTCAGGAGCATCTCTTTCTTCAGCATCATGAAGGTTTCCAGCAAAATTCCTCTCATTACCTGCTGGTTGACGGTTTGCCCCAAGCAAATCGTTCAACCTATTTAGAATTAGGGCATTCTGGGCATTTTGAGCCTCGAGTTGTGCATTTTGGGCATTGATCTGTTGGTTCAGCCCTAAAATTGCAGCATCCAGCTCTGCCTTTGTGACTCCGACAGCTGGAGTGGCTTGATTCGATATAGGGGAAGCGGAGGTTCCCTCTTGAATATTCCCAGATCTGACAGATCTACTCTTCCTTCCAGGAGCCACAATCTCGGATAGACTTTTGGTTTTCAAGGAAATTCTCTCTACAAACCTCTGTGAATCAATGATGATAACTCGCCTGAGTTCAATTCTCAGTGAAAGCACCAAAAATGTTAACGCTGGAATTTGAACGCTAACACCCCGGTGTATGAGTCATAGTTGTGAAAGCACCACCCGATAACTCGGGAACAGATTACAAGCAGATAATAGCGGAAAAGCAGTAAACAACAACAATTTTATAGTGGTTCGGCTTGAGGGTATAGCCTACGTCCACTTTAAGTACTTTTATTGATGATCTCGTTACAAGCTGATACAATTCTTTTCAAGTACAATACACTTTGAATTACAAGTCACTTAGAACAAGTAGCCTAAACTTCAATGGAGATTAGAGTCTTCAAATCCATGTTGGATGTGTGTGATCTTTTCTCGAAGTTGTTTGTAGCGTTCTTCGTGTCTTGAGAACTTTAAGTGTTGGATTGGTTTGGAATGCAGCAGAGTAACGGCGCTTGAAGAGAATGAGCAAAAAGTCCCCCCTAGTTGGAGTTAGGATCATATTTATAGGCATTTTTCAGAATAAGGTCGTAGGTCGTGACCGACCTAAGTAAGGTCGTAGGTCGTGACCGACCTAAGTAAGGTTGTAGTCGACCTGAAGAGTATTGGCCCCTCCTTCCTCACGCATGCTGATTTGCACAAGTCCTAGGTCGTGAGCGACCTATCCCCTTGTGGCATTGCATAGTCTTCTGTATTCTGGTATTTAGGTCGTTAGCGACCTAACCTAGGTCGTGAGTACTTTCCTGCAGCCATAGTTAATCTTAAGTCGCTGAGTCCCTTAGGTCGCGACCTTCCTTAGGTCGCGGAGCTTCTTAGGTCGGTGGATAGTTAGGTCGCGGAGTTCCATAGGTCGAGTCCATCTTCAGGTCGCACTCACTTTTAAGTCGCGGCCTTTTTGGGTCGCTGCTGCCTTTAGGTCGAGACAATCTTAGGTTGCAACACTTTAGGTCGCAGCTACTCTTAGGTCGCTGGGTTTCGCTAGGTCGCGGCCTTCCTTAGGTCTGAGCACACGGTTAGGTCGTTTGAGTGCTATAGGTCGCAGAATTCTATAGGTCGGTGCTTCCCTTAGGTCGCAGAGCTCTGTAAGTCGGTGCTTCCCTTAGGTCGCAGATACTTTTAGGTTGCTTGATGAGTTAAGTTTCCATGCCATTCCTGTAGTTAGGTCACTCCATGTCTTTAGGTTTTAGGTCGCTAATGAAGAGGAATTAACACTTGTAATTCAACTTTTCATTATATTTTACATTTGAAATTAGTGATTCACAAAAATCTTCATCAATTGACTTCAACTGCTTACTTACTTTGTCTTGACTAATTAAAAGTAAATCGAAGTCCTAAAAATATTGGGAAATGAAAAAAAATTGAAAGGAAATTTGAAAACAAATAATGAGATGATTTTTTTTAATAAAAAATGATGCTACACTATGAAATATGAACAAACAGAATGAGATATGCGTCCCCCCATACTGGAATGAGACAGTGTCCCAACTGTCAAATAGAATGCAAATGCAAAATAGAAGAAAAAACTAAAAAAAAATACAACCTGATATGTGCAAGATAGTGAGCGGCTGATGCCGAATAGCTAGGTTCGTGAAGATCCATGAACTCATCGTCCTCGTGCTGTTCAAACTCTAGAAATGGCTTCAAGCGTTGTCTATTGACCTTTGAAATGGAACCGTCCCTAGGATTTTCAATTTCAACTACGCCATAAGGGTATACTGTTTTCACAATATATGGACCTGTCCAACGGGATCTCAATTTTCCCGGAAATAAATGAAGTCTGGAATTATATAAGAGAACTTTCTGACCTACTTCGAATGTCTTACGAAGTATGGATTTATCATGATAGAATTTGGTTTTCTCTTTATAAATCTTTGCATTTTCGTACGCTTCATTTCTTAGTTCTTCTAATTCTGACAATTGTAATTTACGATGCGATCCGGCTTTTTCTATGTTAAAATTAAGGTATTTGATTGCCCAAAGTGCGCGGTGCTCGAGCTCAACGGGTAAATGGCATGCTTTTCCAAAGACTAATCGGTATGGTGACATTCCTAGATTGGTTTTATAAGCTGTGCGAAATGCCCAAAGGGAGTCTATCAATTTAGATGACCAATCTTTTCTGTTGGAGTTAACCGTCTTTTCAAGAATTTGTTTAATTTGTCTATTGGAAATCTCGACTTGACCGTTGGTCTGTGGATGATATGGAGTAGATAGTTTATGAGTGATAGAATATTTCTTAAGAAGAGATTCAAAAGCACGATTACAAAAATGAGAACCGTTATCACTTATAATGGCTCGAGGTGTGCCAAAACGGGAAAATATGTTTTCTTTCAAAAATTTGACAACAACTTTATTGTCATTCGTTCTGGTAGGAATGGCCTCAACCCATTTAGACACGTAATCTACTGCAAGTAGGATGTAGAGATTTCCAAAAGAATTAGGAAAAGGACCCATTAAATCGATGCCCCAAACATCAAAAATTTCGATGATAAGGATTGGGTTTAGGGGCATCATGTTACGTTTGGAAATACGACCTGTTTGTTGACATCTAGCGCATTTGGAGCAAAATTCGTGGGCATCACGAAATAGAGAAGGCCAATAAAAACCGCACTGTAACACCTTGGCAGCAGTTTTCTTTGCTCCAAAATGTCCTCCACACGCTTGATTATGTGAAAAAGAGAGGATGCTATGGAATTCATGTTCTGGGACACATCTGCGAATGATTTGATCGGTGCAATATTTGAAAAGATAGGGATCGTCCCAGTAAAAGTTTCGAACGTTGGAGAGAAATTTTTGTTTATCTTGTTTTGACCAATGGGAAGGTGTTTCATTTGTGACGAGATAATTTACGATGTCCGCGTACCATGGTGCACTAGAGAGTGAAAGAATTTGTTCATCGAGAAAATGATCGTTGATTTGAGAGTTATCATAGTTTTCATGCACTATACGAGAAAGATGGTCAGCTACGACATTTTCAGAACTCTTTTTATCTCGTATTTCTAGGTCAAACTCTTGAAGAAGGAGAATCCAACGGATTAAGCGGGGTTTGGTATCCTTTTTCGTGAGTAAATACCGCAAGGCGGCATGATCGGTGTAAACTATGACCTTAGAACCTACGAGATATGATCTAAACTTATCGATGGCAAAGATAACTGCTAAAAACTCTTTTTCTGTGGTTGAGTAATTCAATTGAGCTTCATTAAGAGTTTTGCTAGCATAATAGATGACTCGAGGAAGTTTATCGATTCTTTGACCTAAGATGGCTCCAATGGCATAATCAGAAGCGTCGCACATTAATTCGAAAGGCAAAGTCCAATTTGGAGGTTGGATGATAGGTGCAGTGGTCAAGATCGATTTGAGGGTTTCAAAAGACGTTTCACATTCATTGGAAAATTCAAATTTGACGTCTTTAGCCAAAAGATTTGAAAGAGGTTTTGAAATTTTTGAAAAATCTTTGATGAACCTCCTATAAAATCCTGCGTGGCTGAGAAACGAGCGAATGTCCTTTACAGACCTTGGAGGAGGAAGGTCAACAATAAGATCAACTTTAGATTTGTCAACTTCTAGGTCATTTTTAGAGACAACATGACCTAAGACTATTCCTTGCTTAACCATAAAATGACATTTTTCCCAATTAAGAACAAGAGATTTCTCCTTACATCGCTTTAAGACACGTTCTAAACGAAGGAGGCATTGATCAAAAGTTGACCCATAGATTGAAAAATCGTCCATGAATATTTCTAGGAAATCCTCCACCATATCAGAAAATATACTCATCATACATCTCTGAAAGGTAGCGGGAGCATTACAAAGACCGAAGGGCATGCGACGATAAGCGAAAGTTCCGAAGGGACATGTGAACGTCGTTTTGTGTTGGTCCTCTAACGCAATGGGAATTTGATTATAGCCAGAGTAACCATCAAGAAAACAATAATATTCATGACCGGCTAAGCGTTCGAGCATTTGATCAATGAAAGGGAGGGGAAAATGATCTTTTCTTGTTGCTGCATTGAGTTTTCAATAGTCGATGCAAACGCGCCATTTTGTTTTGACCTTTGTCAGAACAAGTTCGTTATTCTCATTTGTTGTCACAGTGATTCCAGACTTCTTTGGTACAACTTGTACCGGACTTACCCAAGTACTGTCAGAGATAGGGTAGATAATGTTATTGTCTAAACATTTGATAATTTCTTCCTTTACCACTTCTCTCATATTAGGGTTTAATCGTCTTTGAGCTTCGCGAGTGGGTTTAGCCTCGTCGACTAAATGTATTTGATGTTTAATAATTGGTGGACTAATTCCCTTAATGTCAGCGATTACCCATCCTATTGCCTCTTTATTTTCCCTTAAAATTTTCAAAAGTTGTTCTTCTTGGTCCTTAATGAGATCGGATGCCAAGATTACAGGGAAATTTTCCGAAGAATCTAAGTATGCGTACTTAAGATCGTTTGGAAGAGGTTTGAGGTCTAATTTAGGGCGTACTTCTTTTGAGGGTTCAGTACACATCAACTGATTGAATTCTAGTGAATTATGAAAAGAGCATAGCATATCATTTAATTCATAAATGTATTCATCTTCATTTAAATTGGAATTAAAATGATCTAGGCACATGTTAAGAGACTCCGTAATATCACTAAAATCATTTTCTACAATTGTTTGGATCATGTCAACTTCTTCGGTTTCAAAATCCCTTGGTTGTCTGTTAAGATTGAAGATATTTAGTTCAATGGTAAGGTGCCCAAAGGAAAGTCGGAGTTGACCATTCCTACAGTTTATGATAGCATTTGATGTTGCTAAAAACGGACGACCTAATATCAAAGGAATCTGACTATTGGGATTTGAGACAGGTGCAGTCTCTAGGAATATGTAATCGACTGGGAAATAGAATTGCTCGATTTGTATCAAAACATCTTCAACCGTGCCCAATGGTTTTTTGACAGATCGATCAGCTAGTTGAATTGTGATGTTTGTAGGTTTTAATTCCCCTAGTCCAAGTTGACAGTACACAGTATAAGGCAAAAGATTCACACTCGCTCCAAGATCGAGTAAGGCATGACTAATGTGAGTGTTACCGATTTTACAACCGATCGTAGGACAACCGGGGTCCTTATACTTGATTGGGGAGGGATTTGAAAGAACAGAGCTAGTGTTTGCAGTTAGAAATGCAGTCTTAGGAACGTTAGTGCCACGTTTTTGAGTACATAGCTCTTTCATACATTTGGCATATTGAGGAATTTGCTCGATGGTATCAAGAAGTGGAATATTGACTCGAACTTGTTTGAAGATTTCAAGAATTTGGTCAAAATTAGCGGGCTTCTTCTTTTTGTTGAGTCTATGGGGAAATGGAGCAATGGGTTTATAGACTCGTTCGGAAGTTTTTTCATTCGAAGAAGAAGGTGTTATATTAGAGGGTGAAGATAAGGGAGCTGGAATGTTGGGGTTGCTAACATCAGAAGGTGAAGAGTGGTCGGGATTGCCAACCTTAGATGAAGAATTAGAATCGTTTTGATTGACAACCGTGGTTGTCGACTGAGTTTCAGAATTTGGAACATGGGAAGATTTAAGAAGGATGTCGGGGTTGCCGACATGGTTGTCCACCTTCTTTCCAGACCTTAATGTGGTGACAGCATTAACCGGATTTACATCTTCGTTCTCACAAAAATTTACTCCTCGAGAGTTATACTTTGGATTCACTTCGGTTTGACTAGGCAATTTACCTTTCTCATTGATTTTCATGAGATCCTTCATCATTATCAATATTTGTTCATTTTGTTTGGTAATTTGCTCAATTCTTGCATCTTGGTTAGTGATTTGTTCATTTTGTTTAGAGAGTTGTTTTTCCAATCAAGCAATTTCTTGTGAAGGCTGAGAAGGTTGGGTTGATGGATTGAAATTAGGATGCCTGTATGGTTGATTCGAAGGTTTTGTTTGAGGAGAAGGTTGAGAATTTTGAGAATTAGAGGTTGGGGCTCGATAATTCGGATTTGGTATCATTGGATACATATGTGATGATTAGCCACGTTGTTAGGATTTGACCATGAAAAATTGGTATGATGCTTCCAGTTAGGATTGTATGTGGATGAATAATGACTATTTTGAGCTATAGCATTGATTTGGTCTTGTGTGTAGTAATGGGGTAGTCCTTCTCCTTCTTGATGAGTTTGGGCATCTATAGGAAGATGTGATGGGTCAATGACATGTACTCCTCTATTTGGAGCACGAATTGGAACACGAATTGTTTCCCATTGCATATTCTTTTCCGAATACTCTTCTAAAAATTCCCAAGCTTCCTCGTCTGTTTTTGCCATGAATTCTCCTCCGCACATTGATTCGAGTTGGGATCTTGTTTGATAGTTAAGCCCTTCATAAACGATTTGGCACAAAACGTGTTTAGGGATTGCATGATGTGGGCAACTATATAACAATTGATTGAACCTTTCAAAATATTTTGAAAAACTTTCTCCTTCATTCTGAGAGAATTGGTTGATTTCAGTTCGAATTTTAAGAGTTTTGTGGAAAGAAAAAAACTTTTTCAAAAATATAGTAACAAAATTGTCCCAACTCTTAATTGAATTTTTAGGAAGAGAATTAAGCCATCTCTTCGCACTTTCTAGAAGTGCGAATGGAATAAGTCTTAGCTTGATGGATTCATTAGAAAGTTGTTGCATTTTAGTTGTAGAAGCATATAACTCAAATTCACTAAGAAATTCATATGCATTTTCAGACCCAGTGAATTTTGGTACCCCTTGGATAAAAGAATGTTTTAGCTCAAAATTATTTCCTTCGGCAGGTGGAAATGAAATAACCGAAGGTTGAACAGTCCGTGTTGGATAACATCGGTCTCTAAGGGATAATGGTCGGTTCTCATGAAATTCATTATTTCCAACATGTGATTTAGGTGATAATTTCGGTGAATTGTGGTGTGAACTGTGTTGTGAACTGTGTTGTGAACCGTGATTGTTCATATTTGTTTGATTTGAAATTTCCGTTGATTTGTTTAATGAAATATTTTGGCTTTCTAAACGGTTAAAATTATTTCTTGCCCAAACGCGTATAAACAAATCAAGGTGTAACAGCCAAAAGTAAATTAAATCAGTTTTCAGTTGGGCACCTGTAGAGTTGAAAATTACTTACAGAGGTGTATGATAGTCCGTCCAATGCAGCTGAGTAGCGCTAGCGAATGGTTGAGATTTACCGAGTTGGAGCTTTCTGTGTTGAAATAAATGTTTGCTATCTGAGTTGAAGTTTTCTCCGTGCAGGTGAATGCTCGTGAAAGGCACAAAACTAAGCTGCTGACAGAAAATATATGAAAACAGTCACATGCAGAAAATTTAAAACATGCCCAATAAAATAAAGTTAAGTAGAATGAATTTGTTGAATGCAAAATGAAACTGCTATGTTACGTGAGTAAACGAATGTATGGAAGCTCCTGTGTAGGAGATAGTTACGTGAATATGAAAACTAAACTAACTAATGCATGCAAGAATGTGAAAGTGGAACTGCAAGTAACCAAACTAACGTACGTGAAAACAATGGAGTGAAAAAAAATGTTTTTTTTTAATTTTTTTAATTAATTTATGCAAACTAACGTGAAAATGTGAAAGTTGAAGTGCAACTAAAAATGTGTACTGGCACACGTGAATAACTGTGAAGACGTGGGGATTATGCAAACGTGAAAGCAAGATGTTGTGAAGGAATGATTTTTTTTTTTTAAAATATGCAGAAAGGTAAAAGCAAGATTATTTGAGGTATGCGTGAAAGAAACCGAAAAACGAAAAAAAAAGCGATTTTTTTTTTTTTTGAAAACTAATGCAAAAAATAAAATAAAATAAATTAACACGAATAGACTTAAAAACGAAAAATCGAAAATCTCAAAATAGCAACTCCCCGGCAACGGCGCCAAAAACTTGTTGGTACTTTTCTATTGATTAGAAAAGCACAAATTTTAATAAATTCTGCAAGCGCACAGGCGTGTAGTATGCAGGTCGAACATAGGGAATTGTATTTTAAAACAATTGACATCCATAGTTAAATCTTAGGCGTGTTAAACGAATTCGACGGTGAATTTTGAACAGAAAATAAAAACAATAATATACTCCGAATCGATTTCGAAACTAATCGAAATTGCAACCAAAATATAGAATTGTAAAAAAAATTAGAATAGAAATTGAAATTGCGGAAAAGAAGATAACGGAGCAAACAACTGAATAATTATTAACTAACTGAAAAGAGTGCAAAAAATAACTAAGAACAAGAATAAATAAATTGCTAAATCTAATCAACAATCCTACGTATTCTGTTCGAAAATAAAAACACTGCTGAATTTAAAATTAAACTTGAAGAAGAGTGATGGGGTTAAGAGATGATTTTCCATTTGCATTCCTCTCTCTATTTAAAGACTTCAGCCTCCACAAATAACCCTATTATTTAGGTCCATGTGCTTGATATTAGGAGAAAGATAAGGCCACCTCACTTTGAATTGGTCTTTGCTTTGTTATTTGATTAACAAGTGGCCTTGCTTTGAGAGATTTTCAGGTCAAACTTTGAATGTGTATTTTCAATATTTGCAATTGATTTCTTGCATGAATAGTACACATGTTGGTGACGTGAGATGCATTTCTTCATGAACGATATGTACTTTCTCTTCGACGGTATTCAAAATGTTGCACTTTGGAATCTATAATGTGCAAAACCACAAAAAAATACCCGTATAATACCACTTTATTAAAATAAAAATATATGAAACAAACGGTTTAAAATGCAGAAAAATATGTTCATCAGGGTGATTTATGTTCCAGGTTTGATATTTGAACTCGAATGCAAATTCGAGTTGGTTTTGAGCAAGCCGATGATTTAGGGAAGATGGGGGGTTGCTGGACATTGTGAGGCGGTGGTCGATGATGATAAGAGATGATGTACATGTGCACAGAGGAAAGGGGATATTTTGGGGATGTTGGGTTACAGGAATTTGGTTGCAGCTGTTTTTTTTTTTTACTCGAGTTTATCTCGGGTAATTCGAGTGAATGACTCGAAGCGTGGAAGAATATGTCTCGAAGTAAAATGGGGAGCTCGGGGTTTTGTCATTGTTTCAGGTTTTAGGAAATAAAACAGAACCTGGTTCTATTTTATTTTTTATTTTTTTCCTGTTAAGAAGCAAGGTAAATTGCAAACTAAAATCTGAAGCTATGTTGGAATCAAGAATTGAATTTCAATTCTATAAGTTTAAATTTGGGTCTTTGAAAATAAAATTTTAAAATTCTCTTAAATTCTAATTTGATTTTAAACAGAACAGAAACTGTTTTCTATTTTATTTAAATTTAAATGTAAGTTTAAATTTGTAAAATTAAATTCAAATAGAAAATTTCAAACCTGAAATGTAAATATGAATTCAATAATTTAAATCTAGGATTTGAAACATTTTGAATCCAAAATGTAAGATGTTGGACTAAACAGAAAACTGTTTCTCTGTTTTAATATAAAAGCAAATTTTTAAAATGCAACTGAAATTTTAAAACAAGTTTAAATCTGGGAACAGAATTTGGAAGCTCAAGTTTGAATTAAATTTAAAACTGGAAAGTTTAAATTAGATTTTTAAATTATTACAGTATAATGAACATTGTTTTGAATTTAAAACCTTAAGTTTTAATTTATGAAATAAAGTTTGAAATAAGTTTAAATTCAGTTTTAAACCTGAAATTTGATTTTTTTTAATGTCAGTTTTAAAATGAAATAAGTTTTAAAATTTAAACTTGTTTTAACTATTTTAGGAAAGGTTATATGATTTGAATTTAAAAAATGAAAATGGAGATGTAAGTAATTTTAAAATTTTTAAGTTTGAATGTGAAATGAAAATTTAAATTGTGTTTCAATTTGAAATTTAAAAAGAAAATTTTAAATTGAATTTTGTTGGAAATAAATTGTTTAAAATACTTTTGTATAAAGTAGAATGTATCTTAATTTAGAACTTAAATTGGTTTCATTTAAATTATTTAATTAATTTAAATGGAATATTAATTATTTAATTAATGAATATGTGGATGTTTAATTAAGTAATTAATAATTTTTAAGTTAGATAATTAAGATTTGAGATTAATTAATTAAGGTTAATTAATTATAATTAAGGATGGTTAATTAAATTTTAATTAATGATTAAGATTTATTTAATCAAGTGATTAATGATAATTTAGATTTTAATTAACACTTAATTAATTTATAATTAGAGATTAATTAAATTGTAATTAAAGATTTATTAATTGATAATTAATAATGATTAATTGAAGTTAATTCTTAATTATGTAATGTTAATGAAGGTCATTAACTTAAGATTATTTAACAATTAATTAATGTGATTAATTTTTGATAATTAATTAGATTGATTAACTAATAATAATCAATTGTTTATATTAATTACTTAATGAAAGTAATTTATGAATTAGTTACTTAGTGTAATTAATTTGATTAAGGTGATTAGTTTAGATTAATTAAGTTTAATTAATTTAAACATTTGTGGATTATTGATAATTACTTATGTAATTAATGAATTTATAATTACTTAAGGAAGTAATTAAATAATAATTACAGAATGTAATTAAGATAATTATTAAAGAAGTAATTTGGATTTAAATTACTTTGAAAATTTATCAAGTGATTAATGAAGATAATTAATTAAGGGTAATTAATTATGGGATGAGTAATTAGAGTAGTTAATTACTGGTTATTAATCATGGGTGATTAATATATATGTTGTTTAAATTGAAGATTAATTACTTATGTAATTAATTTATATTGAGAGATTGATTAAACATAATCAGAAATCATTAATTAATTAAGTAATGATGTAATTTGGAATTGATTAATTAAGGTATAATTATTTGCTAGGGGTTTAAGTAATTAACTTGTGTAATTAATATTAAATGCTAATAACTTATTGTAATTAGAGATGGTTAATCAATAAGGATTAATTGGAATAAATATTGATATGATGATTTATAAATTGATTTGTAATCAATTGATGGTTAAGTTAAGCAGTATTTTAATGATGAAGTAATTAATTTAATTCATTTTAAATTAATTAGAGTTTAGGTAATTAATTTAATTCATTTTAAATTAATTATGGATGGTGTGATCATTAGATCATTGCTTATGTTTGATGATTGGTATTGGTTGTTTGGTATGGTTGGTAATCTCAGTTATGAGATGAGTAATGGATGCATTGGTTGCTTTTGGATGATAATAAGGATTATCTGATTATGGTGAATTATCTGTTGATAATGATAAGGTTGATTTTGTATTGTGTGATGAATTATTTATCTGTGTATATTTAGATAATTAAATTGAATTGTTTTAAACTTTAAAACAACTTGGACTAAAAAGACACGCTTTGGTTTTCGATGAGACCGGGATCGGGTTTCCATATTTGGATCCGAAAACCACATCGATTCCAAATAACGTTAGGTCGTTAACCCAAGTGGAGCAAGTGAAGACTCGAGGTGTAAGGGCTATACGTCAGTGTAACTCTGTGGGTGATTCCGTAATGAGTTTGACGGAATAGTACTTATAGATTCGAGATGGTGAATCAGAGTGCAAGGGTTATTGTCGTTAACTCTGAGGGTGATTCCAATACGAGTGTAACGAGATAATGCCTTCGGTTTCGTTCGAACCCGGAAAGAACTTGTATGGATTGAATGCTTTCAGAACATCGTTAGGTGGACGATGAGCATTCTAAGTGATATGTCCTATAAAGGTAATCGTAGCCTCAAGCCTCATCAACCGGGAATGGCTAAAAGAGGGGAGGTGCAGCAAAGCTTCGTGGGCAGCACCCACTTGAGAGCAAGATTTATCCCTGTCTAGAGGTCCCTTTATATTTCGGCTTAGTGGTGCAGTTGCTGATCACAACTGCAGGGCTGTCTTGTTTGGAACTGTTCAGTAAGGAACGGGTCCGGCTTTGTGTTGCAGGGGATTCGGAGTAATCCTCGGTACGGTGATCTAGGCCACGTACTGTGACGGGCGGTACCCCAATAGCCCAGCCATTGATGGAATCCAAAATCCAATAAGTGCCAACGGTTTTGATTGTATTACCCACTTTTATGGCTAGTAGCTGGAATTTAATCATGTAACGATTTCGGCTATTTCTTATTTACTTGGAAACCCTAGACACTATTATAATATCATCGGATTTCCTATCAAATGTTTTGGTTAGCGTAAGGTAAAAACTTTTCCATGTTTATGTGTGGGAAGTCTTACGTGATACCTTTTCTTTTCAAAGGTTTTTCAAAGTTAAACAAATTTAACATGTTACTCACACCAGACCCATGTCTGACCCGGAGTTATTTCTGTTTTTCTATAACTCTTGGGTACTCAAATTTTTGCGAGTAGCCAAGGGAATTCAGGTTAGGATTCGAGTTAGCTTTGACGTATTGTGGAGGAGCAAATGGAGCAGGAGGCTTCTGCGTATAGTTATATGGTTTTCTGCTGTGTTGGTATCTCTGAGTGTTTCTGTATTGTGATTGAGTTGTAATAACTAGACAGGTATTTATAACTGTCTAGTATGTGTTGTATATGTCTTTGTAACTCTAATATTTGATGTATACTATGTAATACTTATGTTATTAATATAATTTATTCGTTCCGCTGTTGATATTCTTGTGTTGTTTCTTCTTTCTCTTCTTTCTTTCTCTTTCATATCCCTTTCTTTCTTAAAGATGATGCGATTTTCCGGGAGTGGAAAGTCGGGTCATCACACTTGGTATCAGAGCATTAGGTTGAGTGAATACCTAGGCTCTGTAGTAGTGTCTATCTTAAGAGAGCGTATTTGTATTTTTATTATATATATATACATATATTTTTTTGGTTCTACCTATTTGTTGGATTACCTGTTCAGGTTTTTCCAATATAAGTTATAAAGGTAAATGAGGTAGAAGTGTGTGTAACACGACTACCATTGGTTGGAGTTTGGATGGATAAGGTTGGAAGTGTATTTGTCGAGACTGTAGACCTAATATCGTCTCAAGTGAGTTCTGTAGTGATGAAGGACTTCCTCGATCTCTGAAGGAAACCTGTAAAGGTTCGGAGTTCATCTTTGAAGTGCTGAGTTGAGAATGTATCTGTCGGTAGGGCTGAAGCAAGTGAGTGATGATATTTTGATATCTCGGGAAATAGTAGCTGCGTGATGAGATGCAGTGACTATGGATATTTCCGAAGATGTTTCTTTGGAATAAGAGTAAGAAGTGAGTCTGCTCGGTGATGTGCCTGAGTTTAGAAGAGTATTCTGAGTTGGTAAGGAGTCTTCTGGCTGAGTAGTTTTTCTAAAATGGAGTTCAGAAGCAGCAAAGTGGAGTCATTTCTCGGGTGAGTTGGCTAAGCTAGCATAAGCTGTTCTGTTTGGTAGAGAGAGAGCAGTTTTCTTTGGATTTAGGCTGAGCTGATCGCAAAAGTGACTTGCGATAGTGTGTTCTTTTGGATTGTTGGAGATTGTCTGGATTTCTTCTAGGAAGTCAGAGTTTGTCTGCATCTGGAGATCGAGTTTTCTTTCCAGGATGGAACTGGTGGATCAGTTAGTAGATAGATGGTTCCTTGAGATAGAAGTGGGTTAAGCAACTCAGGTTTGGGAGGAACATCTGAGTTTTCTTTATGGATATGTGGAACCATATTTCTGTGCTGGGTTGTCTAGTCTGTGTTTGTGCTCTTCTTCAGCATTTTCTTATGTTTCGGATCAGAATTGTGCAGCGGAAGCAGTTTGGGAGTGTTTCTGTTTTCCTTTTTCGGGATAAGAAGAAGTTTGTTCTGTCTTCTGTTGTTGAGAAGCAGGGTGTGTGTTCTTGGTTTTTGAGAGATCTTCGGGAGATCATTGGATTGTTTTGATTCAGTCTGTTTCTAGTGGAATCAGCAAGAGTTGAGCAGATAAGGATGGATGTTGGTGGTCCAGGATCGTCCGAAGAGTTTTTTTATGGATAAGAGACGGAGAAATTTGGATTCTGGAATCGGAGATTTGTTTGGGATAAGTTTTTCTCTGATTCAAAGAGCTATAAGTTTAGGAAGCTAGATCCGAGGTGTTTTGGATTTCTTCTGTGTTTTGGGTTAGATGAGTGTTTGGTTTTCTAGAGTTGAATTGCCAGATTGGATAACTGGAATTCAGTGTGTTTCACGTATCTCTGAGGGAGTACGTGTTTGATATTTCTGGTTGTAGAACCATCAGTTTAGGATTGGTTGTTGAGTCAGACTCGTTTGCAGTCTGATACTCTGTATAGAATTGTTGTTAGAAGCTCTATAGCTTAGTAGTATTGATTGATTGTATTCTGTAGAGCGAGTATCCCGATATATATATATAAATATACATATATATATATATATATGTATATATATTTATATACATATACCGGGGAAACTTGTAAAGTTTTATCCAAAAATTTCATTGGATAATTAGATTTGTTTTGATTGTGTGAATTAGTTATAATAGTTGTTGGCATATGATTAACATATGATGTATTTTAAAATAAAATCTGTACATAGATTATTAAATTACCTTTGTTTTTAATTTCGGGGACGAAATTCTTTTAAGGGGGAAGGATTGTAATATCCCGGAATTTTGGACAATTTAAATTTAATAATCTGGGTTTAAATTTAAATTGAATTGATAATTTTTGTTAATAAATTTTATTTGATTTAATAATCTTCTTTATTTAAATACTTAATTTGTGAATTTATTTTTAGTAAACTGATAAAATTGTTTTCTATTTAATAATGTATATGTATTTATATATATTATAAATAGGTAAGTTGTTAAATTAGCATAGCATAATTTTAATGTTTTGAAAATAGAAATTGTGATTTTGTTTTATTTAAGCTTCTCAAAATTTTTAATAAATACTATATGATTTTAAATATGAGATAAATGTTTTAATTAGTTTAAAATTCATTTTTGACTTAAAGGCTGAATATTAAAATAAGTTACAAAATGTTTGTGCTAATTCTTTTTAAAATATTGATTGATAATTTTGATTTGTTAATTTAATTTGAAATTTAAAATACAATTTAAAATATGAACATGCATTCATTAAGTTTAATTTTCTTTAACACTTAATTAAATAACAAAAATATTTAAGATACATGTGTAAGCATAGTAAAATCCAAAATGAACATGTGTTAAATTTTTAAGTGAGTAAATTTACATGTGTCCATTTCTTTTTACAAGTGTCTTAATTATTTGCATTTCTTTTGGATTTTTAATAAATCATGAATTTAGTAAACACTTGCATTCTTTCTTCCTTGCCTTTTTCTCATTTTCATTTCTTAACTAAAAGAAAATATTCACTTCAAAACAATCTTCATTTCATAATACAAATGTTCATTTCTTCAAGAAAAAAATCAGAAATAACTCCTCATACAAAACTGAAACCATCTTCAATTTGAAACATGCAAAATCTAATGCATAGCAATCTGTTCATCTCTTCAAAAATCTGCATTTCAAATTCTTGTAAACCAAAATTCTATAATACTCTTCATTCCCATAATCCAAGCACATACAAACTCCCCATTTTCAAGTTTGCATGTCGATCCCTGTAAACAAATATGCAAGCCTGCATTCACTTTCTTTAAAATCTGCAACCATGAAAGCAATCAAAGGCCTGCATTTCAATTTTATTCAAGTTGAAGCCTGCCTGTAAGATTAAGGAGCAATAGCATTTTTTTTAAAAAGCAACCTTCCAGTTTTTAAAAAGCATCAGAAATTGAGGGAAGTTTAAAAGAGTTTTCAAAACTCAGGACTGTGCTCTGCATGATTCAAAAATTAAGTTCTTTCTGCATGATCAATCTGTGCTCTGCATAATCAAGTGAGTAACTCAACTTTTTAAAATTTTAAAGTAGGTAAAAGTTGATTGCATGTTTTTATTTAGACAAGAAAATAAATTTTAAATTGGTCATGGATATATCTATGAACATATTTATGTGTGTGCATGATTGTTTACCTGAAGCATATCTGTTTCTTTGATTTCTAGCTTCAGTCAGTTTTAAAACCCATTGTCTTTTGATTTGATCTTCGTTTGAGTTTAATACTTAAACAAAATATGTTTGTTCTATTATAAACTTCAGATTAAAATTGTACTTAAGTTAGAAAATATATGAAAATGGCTCTGGAATCACAAACTGGTGATTAAACATTAAATTAGTGAAATTTCAAGTTTAGAAATTTATGACTTCAGAGTTATAAATCAAATCATTATACTAAATCATGATTTTTAAAAGAAAATTTACAATTTTTAATGCTTGATGCAAAATGCAGTTCCCTATTCTCTGCATTTTATATTTTGAAGCATTGTTGATATCTCAAGTGTCTGGAGGTGTTGAAATTTGTTCTAGAGGTGGAGAAGCTAACTAAGATGATGAGAAAATTACTGGATTGGATTTGCAATTCATTTTTAATGTGGTGATTGGGGTTTAAAGTATAGAACCCTAGTTTTTCTGAAATGTGAGGAATTGATCATTACTGCCTTTATAGTGTATCGAGCTCTAAGTTGTTTTGGGTAACAGTAGATGATGGTTAGTCGAAGTCATCGCCGAAGTTTGGGTGGAGATGGTGGCCGGAGGCGCGTGGGATCGCCGTTGACAGGTTGGAGTGTAGTGGGTGTTTTATGTTCCCGGTTTGATATTTGAACTCGAATGCAAATTCGAGTTGGTTTTGAGCAAGCTGATGATTTAGGGAAGATGGGGGGTTGTTGGATATTGTAAGGCGATGGTCGATGATGATCATAGGTGATCGGAGACTCTGTACATGTGCATAGAGGAAAGGGGATATTTTGGTGATGTTGGGTTACAGGAATTTGGTTGTAGCTGTTTTTTTTTTTTTACTCGAGTTTATCTCGGGTAATTCGAGCGAATGACTCGTAGCGTGGTAGAATATGTCTCGAAGTAAAATGGGGAGCTCGGGGTTTTGTCATTGTTTCAGGTTTTAGGAAATAAAACAGAACCTGTTTTTATTTTATTTTATTTTATTTCCTGTTAAGAAGCAAGGTAAATTGCAAACTGAAATCTGAAGCTATGTTGGAATCAAGAATTAAATTTGAATTCTATAAGTTTAAATTTGGGTCTTTGAAAATAAAATTTTAAAATTCTCTTAAATTCTAATTTGATTTTAAACAGAACAGAAACTGTTTTCTGTTTTATTTAAATTTAAATGTAAGTTTAAATTTGTAAAATTAAGTTCAAACAGAAAATTTCAAACCTGAAATGTAAATATGAATTCAATAATTTAAATCTAGGATTTGAAACATTTTGAATTCAAAATGTAAGATGTTGAACTAAACAGAAAACTGTTTCTCTGTTTTAATACAAAAGCAAATTTTTGAAATGCAACTGAAATTTTAAAACAAGTTTAAATATGGGAACAGAATTTGGAAGCTCAAGTTTGAATTAAATTTAAAACTGGAAAGTTTAAATTAGATTTTTAAATTATTACAGTATAATGAACATTGTTTTGAATTTAAAACCTTAAGTTTTAATTTATGAAATAAAGTTTGAAATAAGTTTAAATTCAGTTTTAAACCTGAAATTTGATTTTTTTTAATGTCAGTTTTAAAATGAAATAAGTTTTAAAATTTAAACTTGTTTTAACTATTTTAGGAAAGGTTATATGATTTGAATTTAAAAAATGAAAATGGAGATGTAAGTAAGTTTTAAATATTTAAGTTTGAATGTGAAATAAAAATTTAAATTGTGTTTCAATTTGAAATTTAAAAAGAAAATTTTAAATTGAATTTTGTTTGAAACAAATTGTTTAAAATACTTTTGTATAAAGTAGAATGTATCTTAATTTAGAACTTAAATTGGTTTCATTTAAATTATTTAATTAATTTAAATGGAATATTAATTATTTAATTAATGAATATGTGGATGTTTAATTAAGTAATTAATAATTTTTAAGTTAGATAATTAATGTTTGAGATTAATTAATTAAGGTTAATTAATCTATAATTAAGGATGGTTAATTAAATTTTAATTAATGATTAAGATTTATTTAATCAAGTGATTAATGATAATTTAGTTTTAATTAACACTTAATTAATTTATAATTAGAGATTAATTAAATTGTAATTAAAGATTTATTAATTGATAATTAATAATGATTAATTGAAGTTAATTCTTAATTATGTAATGTTAATGAAGGTCATTAACCTTAGATTATTTAACAATTAATTAATGTGATTAATTTTTGATAATTAATTAGATTAATTAATCAATTGTTTATGTTAATTACTTAATGAAAGTAATTAATAAATTAATTGCTTAGTGTAATTAATTTGATTAAGGTGATTAGTTTAGATTAATTAAGTTTAATTAATTTAAACATTTGTGGATTATTGATAATTACTTATGTAATTAATGAATTTATAATTACTTAAGGAAGTAATTAAATAATAATTACAGAATGTAATTAAGATAATTATTAAAGAAGTAATTTGGATTTAAATTACTTTGAAAATTTATCAAGTGATTAATGAAGATAATTAATTAAGGGTAATTAATTATGGGATGAGTAATTAGAGTAGTTAATTACTGGTTATTAATCATGGGTGATTAATATATATGTTGTTTAAATTGAAGATTAATTACTTATGTAATTAATTTATATTGAGAGATTGATTAAACATAATCAGAAATCATTAATTAATTAATGATGTAATTTGGAATTGATTAATTAAGGTATAATTATTTGCTGGGGGTTTAAGTAATTAACTTGTGTAATTAATATTAAATGCTAATTACTTATTGTAATTAGAGATGGTTAATCAATAAGGATTAATTGGAATAAATATTGAGATGATGATTTATAAATTGATTTGTAATCAATTGATGGTTAAGTTAAGCAGAATTTTAATGATGAAGTAATTAATTTAATTCATTTTAAATTAATTAGAGTTTAGGTAATTAATTAAATTCATTTTAAATTAATTATGGATGGTGTGATCATTAGTTCATTGCTTATGTTTGATGATTGGTATTGGTTGTCTGGTATGGTTGGTAATCTCAGTTATGAGATGAGTAATGGATGCATTGGCTGCTTTTGGATGATAATAAGGATTATCTGATTATGGTGAATTATCTATTGACAATGATAAGGTTGATTTTCTATTGTGTGATGAATTATCTATCTGTGTATATTTAGATAATTAAATTGCATTGTTTTAAACTTTAAAACAACTTGGACCTTAAAACACACGCTTTGGTTTTCGATGAGACCGGGATCGGGTTTCCATATTTGGATCCGAAAACCACATCGACTCCAAATAACGTTAGGTCGTTAACCCAAGTGGAGCAAGTGAAGACTCGAGGTGTAAGGGCTATACGTCAGTATAACTCTGTGGGTGATTCCGTAATGAGTTTGACGGAATAGTACTTATAGATTCGAGATGGTGAATCAGAGTGCAAGGGTTATTGTCGTTAACTCTGAAGGTGATTCCAATACGAGTGTAACGGGATAATGCCTTCGGTTTCGTTCGAACCCGGAACGAACTTGTATGGATTGAATGCTTTCAGAACATCGTCGTGGACGATGAGCATTCTAAGTGATATGTCCTATAAAGGTAATCGTAGCCTCAAGCCTCATCAACCGGGAATGGCTAAAACAGGGGAGGTGCAGCAAAGCTTCGTGGGTATCACCCACTTGAGAGCAAGATTTATCCCTGTCTAGAGGTCCCTTTATATTTCGTCTTAGTGGTGCGGTTGATGATCACAACTGCGGGGTTGTCTTGTTTGGAACTGCTCAGTAAGGAACGGGTCCGGCTTTGTGTTGCAGGGGATTGGGAGTAATCCTCGGTACGGTGATCTAGGCCACGTACTGTGACGGACGGTACCCCAGTAGCCCAGCCATTGATGGAATCCAAAATCCAATAAGTGCCAACGGTTTTGATTGTATTACCCACTTTTATGGCTAGTAGCTGGAATTTAATCATGTAACAATTTCGGCTATTTCTTATTTACTTGGAAACCCTAGACACTATTATAATATCATCGGATTTCCTATCAAATGTTTTGGTTAGCGTAAGGTAAAAACTTTTCCATGTTTATGTGTGGGAAGTCTTACGTGATACCTTTTCTTTTCAAAGGTTTTTCAAAGTTAAACAACTTTAACCTGTTACTCACACCAGACCCATGTCTGACCCGGAGTTATTTCTGTTTTTCTTTAACTCTTGGGTACTCAAATTTTTGCGAATAGCCAAGGGAATTCAGGTTAGGATTCGAGTTAGCTTTGACGTATTGTGGAGGAGCAAATGGAGCAGGAGGCTTCTGCGTATAGTTATATGGTTTTCCGCTGTGTTGGTATCTCTCAGTGTTTCTGTATTGTGATTGAGTTGTAATAACTAGACAGGTATTTTTAACTGTCTAGTATGTGTTTTATATGTCTGTGTAACTCTGATATTTGATGTATACTATGTAATACTTATGTTATTAATATAATTTATTCGTTCCACTGTTGAGATTCTTGTGTTGTTTCTTCTTTCTCTTTCCTATCCCTTTCTTTCTTAAAGATGATGCTATTTTCCGGGAGTGGAAAGTCGGGTCGTCACGCTTGGTATCAGAGCATTAGGTTGAGTGAATACCTAGGCTCTGTAGTAGTGTCTATCTTAAGAGAGCGTATTTGTATTTTTATTATATATATATATATATATATTTTTGGTTCTACCTATTTGTTGGATTACCTGCTCAGGTTTTTCCAATATAAGTTATAAAGGTAAATGAGGTAGAAGTGTGTGTAACACGACTACCATTGGTTGGAGTTTGGATGGATAAGGTTGGAAGTGTATTTGTCGAGACTGTAGACCTAATACCGTCTCAAGTGAGTTCTGTAGTGATGAAGGACTTCCTCGATCTCTGAAGGAAACCTGTAAAGGTTCGGAGTTCATCTTTGAAGTGCTGAGTTGAGAATGTATCCGTCGGTAGGGCTGAAGCAAGTGAGTGATGATATTTTGATATCTCAGGAAATAGTAGCTGCGTGATGAGATGCAGTGACTATGGATATTTCCGAAGTTGTTTCTTTGGAATAAGAGTAAGAAGTGAGTCTGCTCGGTGATGTGGCTGAGTTTAGAAGAGTATTCTGAGTTGGTAAGGAGTCTTCTTGCTGAGTAGTTTTTCTGAAATGGAGTTCAGAAGCAGCAAAGTGGAGTCATTTCTCTGGTGAGTTGGCTAAGCTAGCATAAGCTGTTCTGTTTGGTAGAGAGAGCAGTTTTCTTTGGATTTAGGCTGAGCTGATCGCAAAAGTGACTTGCGATAGTGTGTTCTTTTGGATTGTTGGAGATTGTCTGGATTTCTTCCAGGAAGTCAGAGTTTGTCTGCATCTAGAGATCGAGTTTTCTTTCCAGGATGGAACTGGTGGTTCAGTTAGTAGATGGATGGTTCCTTGAGATAGAAGTGGGTGAAGCAACTCAGGTTTGGGAGGAACATCTGAGTTTTCTTTATGGATATGTGGAACCATATTTCTGTGCTGGGTTGTCTAGTCTGTGTTTGTGCTCTTCTTCAGCATTTTCTTATGTTTCGGATCAGTGTTGTGCAGCGGAAACAGTTTGGGAGTGTTTCTGTTTTCCTTTTTCCGGATAAGAAGAAGTTTGTTCTGTCTTTTGTTGTTGAGAAGCAGGGTGTGTGTTCTTGGTTTTTGAGAGATCTTGGGGAGATCATTGTATTGTTTTGATTCAGTCTGTCTCTAGTGGAATCAGCAAGAGTTGAGCTGATAAGGATGGATGTTGGTGGTCCAGGATCGTCCGAAGAGTTTTTTTATGGATAAGAGACGGAGAAAATTGGATTCTGGAATCGGAGATTTGTTTGGGATAAGTTTTTCTCTCATTCAAAGAGCTATAAGTTTGGGAAGCTAGATCCGAGGTGTTTTGGATTTCTTCTGTGTTTTGGGTTAGATGAGTGTTTGGTTTTCTAGAGTTGAATTGCCAGATTGGATAACTGGAATTCAGTGTGTTTCACGTATCTCTGAGGGAGTACGTGTTTGATATTTCTGGTTGTAGAACCAGCAGTTTAGGATTGGTTGTTGAGTCAGACTCGTTTGCAGTCTGATACTCTGTATAGAATTGTTGTTAGAAGCTCTATAGCTTAGTAGTATTGATTGATTGTATTCTATAGAGCGAGTATCCCGATATATATATATATATATATATATATATATATATATATATATATATGTAACAACCCTGTATTTTGTGATTTAATTTTTTTGTATATTTTAATTATTTTAATTGAATTTTTGATTTAAAAAATTATTTTGTTTATTTTGAATGATAAACTTTAGTTTTGATATGAATTATCATTCCAAAGCATGACTAAAAAGATATTTTCCAAAAAGTGAAGTTTTGGTCAAAATAGTCAAACTTTGACTTTTGATTTAAATTTTTAAAAGTTTGAAAATTGCAATTTTATCTTTTATTATGAAAGTACATAAAATTTTAAGAACACTGCTTTTTGTTTTGTTGGAAACGGATTTAAATTGTGAAAGTTATGTATATTTCAATATTGAGTGCAATTTGTTTATTCTGCAATTTTATTATTTTAAATAGTATAAATATTATTTTTCTTTGTCATATTTTATTGTAATATGTATTGATATGTTATTTTTTGTATTTTTTGTCTTTTAATATTTTTGAAGTGAGGTAGGAATTTTTCTAGAGCTAGTTGTATTTTTCTTGTAATTTCCATGCCCTGTTTTCAATTTTTAAACATTTTATTTAGTTCTTTTCTATTTTTCTCCAATTTAATTATTTATTTTATTTTAGAAATGATAAACAAATTATTTTATTTCAAAATTTTGCTTTAGAATATTTTTAAAATGAAGTAGATATTTTTCCAAAACCATTGATGTTTTAATTGTAATTTTTGAACCCTGTTTTCAATTTTTAAGCAATTTCCTTAATTCTTTTTATATTTCTTTAAATTTAATTATATATTTTTATTTTATTTCATTTTGTTTCGGTTTCTAGATGTACTTGCTGAGTTTATTTTGTTTTATTTGATTTAAAAGAAAAGGAGGTATGGAAGGTTTTAAAAGCTAAGAAACGTAAAGTCGTTTCACTGTTTCTTTTACCGTTTCTTTTTCAATCAATACATCAACTATTTTGGCCATTCCTTATACTATCTTTAGCTGACTTCTTTTCTTCATTTTCATGAATTACCAAAGCTTCTCAACCCTAAAAAAAATTATGGCCTCCATCTTGCAAAAATTTGGTAAAATCTTCTTCTCTTCTCTTGTTTTATAGTTTTTCTATGTGATTTTGCAACTTGTTCTCTACTTCATGGCTCCACTCCTCCTCAACCAGATCTAGGACAACCTCCACCACTTTATTCTCTGATCATCATCCACCCTAGATCACCACCATGGCAGGCCAAGCAACCCCAAGGCAAAGACCACCACCAAAATCAACAAATCCATCACCTATGCACTCAAGCTGACCTAGTTTTGGTAGCATCACCTTCATCCACCTTTTTCCGCCACTTCCACCACCACCACCACCTCTGACCTAACCTCCACCCTCTGCCACATCACCCACCACCACCTGGACCCACTGGCCATGCCCTTAGAGCCTATGGCCGAACCCATTTATAGCATAGAAGTGATGAATTTGCCTTGTAGTTGTTGTTTTGTTGCACCTATGTCCATCCACCTTTGCACCATTACTTCCAAGCTATGGCTGACCCTTATGAGCCCAAGACCGGATCCTAACCCACTCCTTAGACATGTATTTCAGATCTATATCTGAAGCATAGGCGGTAGAAAGCAAGTGCAAAAACTTTGGCTTTGTTTTATGCATTTAATTCTAACATTGTTTTATTGAATTTGGGTTTGAAAGCTTATGTTATTTGTTTGTTTTGTTTGAATGTTTGCAAGGCTATTAACCTTGTCTCTCCCACACTCATATCATCATCATGGCTAAGAAAACGAACCCCTTAGTCGAGCTTTTGAATGGTTGTAGCAAGGTCAAGTTATCTTGTCTTTGTTGCCTTTCAATTTCAATTTATTTCAATATATTTTGGTTGAATATTTATAAGTTATATTGTCTTGTTTTGGGGTTGTTTACAAGATTATATCTCGGCTATTTCTCTCCACTCAAAAGCAAAGGTCGTGCCTTCTGGATCCATTATGTCATTCAAATTAATATCTCCAGCATAAAAATGTGAGTATTTCTCACCAGACATTATGTACTTATATAAGTAGTAAATTGACACCCTGTGGATCTGTAGAACTATATTAACATGTTATAACTGCTTATATTATTATCATATGATGTTCACACCTGTTATTACACTTGTTATATCGTACGTTACTGTTATTTCATGCTATTCTTCATATTTTATCAGTTTATCACACTGCAAGTTCCCTTTAGATTAGAATCACTATGGGTTGAAATGATACATACCCGAACGGACTTTAAAATATGGGAAAATTGTTATGGGCGGAAATCATAGGCCTGAATGATTTTTCAATTTATTTAATTTACTTGGGACTGCGGGTTTGAAATGATAAAACCCGGATTTTCTTTGTAAATTACGGGTTGAAATGATATATTACCCGTATCACTTTACCTAGCGTAGAAAATTATATACAGACCCGTAGTTAATATATGTTTTTTAAAATTTTTAAAATTATTTTAGAAATGTAAATATTAAAATATTTTGATTTAAATCTAATTAAAAAGGATTTTTGTAAAATATTATTGATTTTTGAATAATTGAAGTGAAATGAATTAATGAAAAGTTAGAAAATTTTGAATGTAAGTTATTTTGGAAAATTTGATTTAATTATAATTGGAAATTAAATTGAATATGAAATTAGGATAAATTTATGATAATTTGAATTTAAATGAATTTAAAGTGATTTTATATCATATTAATGATTTTTAATAAAGTTGAAATGTGAAATGAATGAATATTTAAGTTGAAATTTTGAAATATAACTAAAATTGGAAATTTATGAAATTGACTTAAAAGTGAATTTTTAGTTAAGTAAATAAAAATAAAACTATGTTATATTTGAGAATTTGAACTTAAGTGTTAAGTTAAAATTTAATGTAATGAATTTAAATTTGAATGTTGAAATTTAATAAGTAAATTATTAATAAATATTGATTTTTGAAAGGAAACTTAACTTTATGAAGTCATGAATTTAAGAAAAATTAAATGATGCTTATGAACGTGAAAATGTATGATTTTATAAGTTAAAAATGATTTAAATAAAAAAATAAGTGTTTGTGAAATTCTATTGAATATTTGAAGTTAGTTAACATCATTTTTAAATGCTGTCTTTTGTTAAATTGAATTGTTTTGAATGTAATTTTCTGTAGCATTTTCCAAATGCTGCGAAACTTGAATTTTCATTTTTTTAATAAATTTAAGTGCATAAATGAACATTGAAAAGTTTAAATTTTTTGGAATTTAATTATTAAATGTAATAACTTCATTTTTATGATTTAAAATGAAGTAATTTATTTTGAAATATAACTATTTGATATATTAAAATGGTTTGAAATGTGGTTTCGAAAAGATATGATATTTTGATATATTAAAATGATTTGAAATGTGGGTTTGAAAAGATATGATATTTTCATATATTAAAATGATTTGAAACGAAGTTTTGAAAGATATGACATTTTGATATTAAAATTATTTGAAAAGAAGTTCTGAAAGATATGATATTTTGGAAATGAAGCTTTGAAAGGTTATGATCTTTTGATATATTAAAATGATTTGAAAGGAAGTTTTTACAGGATATGATAATTTAAAATATTGAAATGGTTAGAAATGACTTGATATTTATTTAGATAAATATTTGAATTGAAAGATATGGTATGATGATATATTGAAATGGTTTGGAAATGATTTAATCTTTATTTTGATAAAGGTTTGGGTTGAAATGACATTTTATTTTTGAAGTATAAAATATTGTTTTAAAGTTATAACTACGGGTTATAATAACGATTGGTTGTTAAAGAGACCGGGATCGGATATTGTCTTATAGCCGGCCAATACCGAAAACCACTTTAACAACTGTGTACGCGGTGGAGATTCCAGAATGAAGTAGGATGGTGGCGACGTTCTCGAGGTATATTACGTGGACCCAACTCCCGTGAGTTGGCATAAATGACTAAAATAGGAGCTATACCGGGCTACACAAAAGGTCGCACCCTTTCATCGAGCATGCTACATCGGAAACCATTCTATTACTTTTGTGATTCGATATGTGGCGCCACTTTGATTCGGGGGTATTGTTCGAGGTGGGCGGAAGCTGCTGGCTTGCCGTCACCACCGGTCCGGGAGTGCAAATGGTGTATCCTCCCTGGCATTTCCTCGCGTGCCGTGTCATCTCCTTATAGCGAGTCCACTACGATTTTGGTTTTAAAGATCCGACCGCTTTAAGGTTCACCATCCCCTTAACGCTATTTTCAATATGATTATACTTTACTGATTAGACACTATTGTATATAGCGCAATATACTACATAGTAAATAGTTTAACCGATGCTTAGAGGATGGGCGGTCCCAAGCATCTTCTAAGTTACATGTATCTTTGCTACAGTTCACTTGAGTTGGTTTACATTGTATAAGTATGTATGTCCTGACTCGAGTGTTTGTATTTTTATTTATGCTCGGGTCAGCCTAAGTTACTCACAGATTTGGATTTCCACTGTCTGGAGATTGGAATCGCTGGAGATTATATACTTGTCAAGTTTCATCTTTTCAGTTCGGTTGTTCTATTCAGCTTGTGCCTGATTATCATATTTAAACTTCTGTTGTACTTTATTTCTTCTATTGTATTTTATTTAACTCTGATATATTTATATAGTAGCTTCATGAACTACTATTTCTTTTACTTCCGCTGCATTATTATTACTCTGTGTTTGTGATCTGTGATTTTTATTTACTGCATATTCTGAGATTTGCCAAATTTTTATTTACAACGCGGTATTTTGAGCATTTCAATTCCGGCATGAGTGTCTACCTATACACTTATAATGGATGCGAATGGTTGAAAATACCTGGCCGTTACAATATATATATATATATATATATATATATATATATATATATATATATATATATATATGGGGAAACTTGTAAAGTTTTATCCAAAATTTTAATTGGATAATTAGATTTGTTTTGATTGTGTGAATTAGTTATAATGGTTGTTGGCATATGATTAACATATGATGTATTTTAAAATAAAATCTGTACATAGATTATTAAATTACCTTTGTTTTTAATTTCGGGGACGAAATTCTTTTAAGGGGGAAGGATTGTAATATCCTGGAATTTTGGACAATTTAAATTTAATAATCCGGGTTTAAATTTAAATTGAATTGATAATTTTTTTTAACAAATTTGATTTGATTTAATAATCTTCTTTATTTAAATACTTAATTTGTGAATTTATTTTTAGTAAACTGATAAAATTATTTTCTATTTAATAATGTATATGTATTTATATATATTATAAATAGATAAGTTGTTAAATTAGCATAGCATAATTTTAATGTTTTTAAAATAGAAATTTTGATTTTGTTTTATTTAAGCTTTACAAAAATTTTAATAAATATTATATGATTTTAAATATGAGATAAATGTTTTAATTAGTTTAAAATTCATTTTTGACTTAAAGGCTGAATATTAAAATAAGTTACAAAATGTTTGTGCTAATTCTTTTTTAAATATTGATTGATAATTTTGATTTGTTAATTTAATTTGAAATTTAAAATACAATTTAAAATGTGAACATGCATTCATTAAGTTTAATTTTCTTTAACACTTAATTAAATAACAAAAACATTTAAGATACATGTGTAAGCATAATAAAATCCTAAATGAACATGTGTTAAATTTTTAAGTGAGTAAATTTACATGTGTCCATTTCTTTTTACAAGTGTCATAATTATTTGCATTTCTTTTGGATTTTTAATAAATCATGAATTTAGTAAACACTTGCATTCTTTCTTCCTTGCCTTTTTCTCATTTTCATTTCTTAACTAAAAGAAAATATTCTCAGCTGAAAATATTCACTTCAAAACAATCTTCATTTCATAATACAAATGTTCATTTCTTCAAGAAAAAAATCAGAAATCACTCCTCATACAAAACTGAAACCATCTTCAATTTGAAACATGCAAAATCTAATGCATAGCAATCTGTTCATCTCTTCAAAAATCTGCATTTCAAATTCCTGTAAACCAAAATTCTATAATACTCTTCATTCCCATAATCCAAGCACATACGAACTCCCCATTTTCAAGTTTGCATATCAATCCCTGTAAACAAATATGCAAGCCTGCATTCACTTTCTTTAAAATCTGCAACCATGAAAGCAATCAAAGGCCTGCATTTCAATTTTATTCAAGTTGAAGCCTGCCTGTAAGATTAAGGAGCAATAGCATTTTTTTCAAAAAACAACCTTCCAGCTTTTAAAAAGCATCAGAAATTGAGGGAAGTTTAAAAGAGTTTTCAAAACTCAGGACTGTGCTCTGCATGATTCAAAAATTAAGTTCTTTCTGCATGATCAATCTGTGCTCTGCATAATCAAGTGAGTAGCTCAACTTTTTAAAATTTTAAAGTAGGAAAAAGTTGATTGCATGTTTTTATTTAGACAAGAAATTATATTTTAAATTGGTCATGGATATATCTATGAACATATTTATGTGTGTGCATGATTGTTTACCTGAAGCATATCTGTTTCTTTGATTTCTAGCTTCAGTCAGTTTTAAAACCCATTGTCTTTTGATTTGATCTTCGTTTGAGTTTAAGACTTAAACAAAATATGTTTGTTCTATTATAAACTTCAGATTAAAAATGTACTTAAGTTAGAAAATATATGAAAATGGCTCTGGAATCACAAAATGGTGATTAAACATTAAATTAGTGAAATTTCAAGTTTAGAAATTTATGAATTCAGAGTTATAAATCAAATCATTATACTAAATCATGATTTTTAAAAGAAAATTTACAATTTTTAATGCTTTATACAAAATGCAGTTCCCTATTCTCTGCATTTTATATTTTGAAGCATTGTTGATATCTCAAGTGTCTGGAGGTGTTGAAATTTGTTCTGGAGGTGGAGAAGCTAACTAAGATGATGAGAAAATTACTGGATTGGATTTGCAATTCATTTTTAATGTTGTGATTGGGATTTAAAGTATAGAACCCTAGTTTTTCTGAACTGTGAGGAATCGATCATTGCTGCCTTTATAGTGTATCGAGCTCTAAGTTTTTTTGGGTAACAGTAGATGATGGTTAGTCGAAGTCATCGCCGAAGTTTGGGTGGAGATGGTGGCCGGAGGCACGTGGGATCGCCGTTGACAGGTTGGAGTGTAGTGGGTGTTTTATGTTCCAGGTTTGATATTTGAACTCGAATGCAAATTCGAGTTGGTTTTGAGCAAGCTGATGATTTAGGGAAGATGGAGGGTTGTTGGACATTGTAAGGCGATGGTCGATGATGATCAGAGGTGATCGTAGACTCTGTACATGTGCACAGAGGAAATGGGATATTTGATGATGTTGGGTTACAGGAATTTGGTTGCAGCTGTTTTTTTTTTACTCGAGTTTATCTCGGGTAATTCGAGCGAATGACTCGAAGCGTGGAAGAATATGTCTCGAAGTAAAATGGGGAGCTCGGGGTTTTGTCATTGTTTCAGGTTTTAAGAAATAAAACAGAACCTGTTTTCATTTTATTTTATTTTTTTTCCTGTTAAGAAGCAAGGTAAATCGCAAACTGAAATCTGAAGCTATGTTGGAATCAAGAATTGAATTTGAATTCTATAAGTTTTAATTTGGGTCTTTGAAAATAAAACTTTAAAATTGTCTTAAATTCTAATTTGATTTTAAACAGAACAGAAACTATTTTCTGCTTTATTTAAACAAGTTTAAATTTGTAAAATTAATTTCAAACAGAAAATTTCAAACCTGAAATGTAAATATGAATTCAATAATTTAAATCTAGGATTTGAAACATTTTGAATTCAAAATGTAAGATGTTGGACTAAATAGAAAACTGTTTCTCTGTTTTAATATAAAAGCAAAATTTTAAAATGCAACTGAAATTTTAAAACAAGTTTAAATCTGGGAACAGAATTTTGAAGCTCAAGTTTGAATTAAATTTAAAACTGGAAAGTTTAAATTAGATTTTTAAATTATTATAGTATAATGAACATTGTTTTGAATTTAAAACCTTAAGTTTTAATTTATGAAATAAAGTTTGAAATAAGTTTAAATTCAGTTTTAAACCTGAAATTTGATTTTTTTTTAATGTCAGTTTTAAAATGAAATAAGTTTTAAAATTTAAACTTGTTTTAACTATTTTAGGAAAGGTTATATGATTTGAATTTAAAAAATGAAAACGGAGATGTAAGTAAGTTTGAAATTTTTAAGTTTGAATGTGAAATGAAAATTTAAATTGTGTTTCGATTTGAAATTTAAAAAGAAAATTTTAAATTTAATTTTGTTTGAAACAAATTGTTTAAAATACTTTTGTATAAAGTAGAATGTATCTTAATTTAGAACTTAAATTGGTTTCATTTAAATTATTTAATTAATTTAAATGGAATATTAATTATTTAATTAATGAATATGTGGATGTTTAATTAAGTAATTAATAATTTTTAAGTTAGATAATTAAGATTTGAGATTAATTAATTAAGGTAAATTAATCTATAATTAAGGATGGTTAATTAAATTTTAATTAATGATTAAGATTTATTTAATCAAGTGATTAATGATAATTTAGATTTTAATTAACACTTAATTAATTTATAATTAGAGATTAATTAAATTGCAATTAAAGATTTATTAATTGATAATTAATAATGATTAATTGAAGTTAATTCTTAATTATGTAATGTTAATGAAGGTCATTAACTTAAGATTATTTAACAATTAATTAATGTGATTAATTTTTGATAATTAATTTGATTAATTAATTAATAATAATCAATGTTTATATTAATTACTTAATGAAAGTAATTAATGAATTAATTGCTTAGTGTAATTAATTTGATTAAGGTGATTAGTTTAGATTAATTAAGTTTAATTAATTTAAACATTTGTGGATTATTGATAATTACTAATGTAATTAATGAATTTATAATTACTTAAGGAAGTAATTAAATAATAATTACAGAATGTAATTAAGATAATTATTAAAGAAGTGATATGGATTTAAATTACTTTGAAAATTTATCAAGTGATTAATGAAGATATTTAATTAAGGGTAATTAATTATGGTATGAGTAATTAGAGAAGTTAATTACTGGTTATTAATCATGGGTGATTAATATATATGTTGTTTAAATTGAAGATTAATTACTTATGTAATTAATTTATATTGAGAGATTGATTAAACATAATCAGAAATCATTAATTAATTAATTAATGATGTAATTTGGAATTGATTAATTAAGGTATAATTATTTGCTAGGGGTTTAAGTAATTAACTTGTGTAATTAATATTAAATGCTAATTACTTATTGTAATTAGAGATGGTTAATCAATAAGGATTAATTGGAATAAATATTGAGATGATGATTTATAAATTGATTTGTAATCAATTGATGGTTAAGTTAAGCAGAATTTTAATGATGAAGTTATTAATTTAATTCATTTTAAATTAATTAGAGTTTAGGTAATTAATTTAATTCATTTTAAATTAATTATGGATGGTGTGATCATTAGTTCATTGCTTATGTTTGATGATTGGTATTGGTTGTCTGGTATGGTTGGTAATCTCAGTTATGAGATGAGTAATGGATGCATTGGTTGCTTTTGGATGATAATATGGATTATCTGATTATGGTGAATTATCTGTTGATAATGATAAGGTTGATTTTCTATTGTGTGATGAATTATCTATCTGTGTATATTTAGATAATTAAATTGAATTGTTTTAAACTTTAAAACAACTTGGACCTTAAAAGACACGCTTTGGTTTTCGATGAGACCGGGATCGGGTTTCCATATTTGGATCCGAAAACCACATCGATTCCAAATAACGTTAGGTTGTTAACCCAAGTGAAGCAAGTGAAGACTCGAGGTGTAAGGGCTATACGTCAGTATAACTCTGTGGGTGATTCCGTAATGAGTTTGACGGAATAGTACTTATAGATTCGAGATGGTGAATCAGAGTGCAAGGGTTATTGTCGTTAACTCTGAAGGTGATTCCAATACGAGTGTAACGGGATAATGCCTTCGGTTTCGTTCGAACCCGGAACGAACTTGTATGGATTGAATGCTTTCAGAACATCGTCGTGGACGATGAGCATTCTAAGTGATATGTCCTATAAAGGTAATCGTAGCCTCAAGCCTCATCAACCGGGAATGGCTAAAACATGGGAGGTGCAGCGAAGCTTCGTGGGTATCACCCACTTGAGAGCAAGATTTATCCCTGTCTAGAGGTCCCTTTATATTTCGTCTTAGTGGTGCGGTTGATGATCACAACTGCGGGGTTGTCTTGTTTGGAACTGCTCAGTAAGGAACAGGTCCGGCTTTGTGTTGCAGGGGATTGGGAGTAATCCTCGGTACGGTGATCTAGGCCACGTACTGTGACGGACGGTACCCCAGTAGCCCAGCCATTGATGGAATCCAAAATCCAATAAGTGCCAACGGTTTTGATTGTATTACCCACTTTTATGGCTAGTAGCTGGAATTTAATCATGTAACAATTTCCGCTATTTCTTATTTACTTGGAAACCCTAGACACTACTATAATATCATCGGATTTCCTATCAAATGTTTTGGTTAGCGTAAGGTAAAAACTTTTCCATGTTTATGTGTGGGAAGTCTTACGTGATACCTTTTCTTTTCAAAGGTTTTTCAAAGTTAAACAACTTTAACATGTTACTCACACCAGACCCATGTCTGACCCGAAGTTATTTCTGTTTTTCTATAACTCTTGGGTACTCAAATTTTTGCGAGAAGGGAATTTAGGTTAGGATTCGAGTTAGCTTTGACGTATTGTGGAGGAGCAAATGGAGCAGGAGGCTTCTGCGTATGGTTATATGGTTTTCCGCTGTGTTGGTATCTCTGAGTGTTTCTGTATTGTGATTGAGTTATAATAACTAGACAGATATTTATAACTGTCTAGTATGTGTTGTATATGTCTGTGTAACTCTGATATTTGATGTACACTATGTAATACTTATGTTATTAATATAATTTATTCGTTCCGCTGTTGAGATTCTTATGTGGTTTCTTCTTTCTCTTCTTTCTTTCTCTTTCCTATCCCTTTCTTTCTTAAAGATGATGCGATTTTCCGAGAGTGGAAAGTCGGGTCGTCACATCATCTCACTACACTAATTGAAATAATTGACTATTAGAAACTTAAGAACTAAATACAGGGTTTAATTTCAAATCATTTTAAAATAATAGATAAATGTATATACTTACACTTTATATATCCAATTATATTTAAAACAATTTAAAATTTATATTTAGTTATCAAAATAAATCCGTAGTAAAACTACTAAAGTGGCCTTCCCATTTCGAAACTCGAAAATAAATGTCGATGATGCGTGCACTCATCACCGAAATTATTTTCCAGCGACAGAGAGGGGAGTACATACTTATTTCTTTTCCAAATTTCTTTTAAAACATTTCTTTCAAATTATATTGAAATATTTATATCAAAAATACTTCTAAAATATTATTACTATATTTCAAAATCATTCAAAAGAAATTTTCGAAAATCCCGGAACTTAAGTTCTAAATTTTCAATTTCCATTTATTTTGTTTTCAATCTCATTTCAACTATTATTTATAAATTTCATTACCTAACAACCAAATATAACCTTTATAAAATTATACTTTATATATATAGAAAATACAATAGGCAAAATTATTTCATTCACCTATATTAAAACCAATTATTATGTCAGTCTGTCTGATTAAGTGTTTAGAAATCCCTATTGATGTCATAGCGTCCCATGCATCAATCATAATTTAGAAATACAAAACGGAACAAATCAACACAATATTAAAACCTTTTATAACCCTAACAATTACGCTCTCTCATATATATATACACTCAGCAACTCCCATAGGGTATTACTGTCCTATTAGGAAGGAGTCAGACCCTACAAAGACAAGGTTTATCGCTAAACAAAAGCTTTGATACCAGATGTAACGTCCCGCCTTTTTGCACACTTTAAATCGACGATAAAACCACACACGTCAGACTTAAATCATACAAAAGGGCAGATTGTTATGGGGTAAATAAGAAGAAGCAGAGAAAGAAAAGAACAAAACAGAATCTTGCAGCGGAACGATAAAATATAATAATCAAATATACAGTTCATGAAACTGTTTTACAAAATATTCGATTATACTTATACAATACATATCAGAGTTACACATACCAGAGAATATTAATAATGCAGTGGAAAGAGTATGAATGAGGTGGAATACTATAATAAATAATAATATAAATCTTCGTCTTCGTCCTCCAGAGCTAAAGTCTTCGAATCTTGAAATGCTCAAGCTGACCCCAGTGAATTGAAAAGGCAAAACACTCGAGTCAGAAGTAAAAGATCTTATGTAAGTTTAATCAACAGTAATAAATATGAGTGCGATAACTTAGAGATGCTCGGGATTCACATCTCCTAAGGATCAGTTAAACTATTTACTATGTAGTAATATTTCGCTATTATAATAATGTCTAATAGTAAAATAAACTTACTTTTAAATAGCGTTAAGGGGTTACTCATATAGCCCTTACCACAAATATTGCCAATAGTCTATACAGCACCGTAATACCTCCTGATCGGGAGGCTACCAGAGGATATTCCATAGGTATGACACAAATAGAAACTCGTATAAGGCGCGCTAGGGTAGGTGACATGGCACAACTAGGCAATGCCAGGGTTGATATACCAGTTACGCTTCCGGGCCGGTGGTAACTCATTGCCGCAGCTACCGCCCACCTCAAGCCACACCCCCAAATCAATGAAATCAAAAGTGGCCACAGAATAAATACAAAAGTCAAAGTATAATATCGAAGGGATGTGTCCGGTCAGAGGTGCTACCTCATTAGCCAGTCGATCGCTCCTGTTTTTGCCACCTTATGCAAACTCACGGGAGTCGCGTCCACATATTTACCTCAAAAGAAACGCCGCCACCATCCTACTTCATTCTGGAATCTCCACCGCGTACACGGTTGTTAAAGTGGTTTTCGGAGTTGGCAGAGGGTAAGACAACTTCCAATCCCGGTCTCTTCAAAAATCAAACGTTATTATAATACCGCAGTCTACTCAAAATAGCTTATACTTTAAAACCAGAATATAATATCCATTTCAAAACCATATAAATACGATATCATTTCTATTTTAAACCCATCAATATGATATCATTTTTTTCATTCAAATATATCGTTTTCAAATCATAGCCCTTTCAATCTAGATACCTTGAAACCCATAGCTTTGAAACATAACCTCTAATACTTATAGTTTAAATATTAAATTACTTTATATAATAAAATAGCTACTTTAATTTCACAATAAATTCCAAATACCGATTCGAACCTCCAAATAAACTATTTCAATTCATATATTTCAAAGCTTTAAATATTCTACCATTTCAAAACTAGTTCTTTGATAATTCCATACATATCAAATTCAATTGCTATTATTTAGGTTTGAATTGTTTACTTAATAAATCAAATGTCATTTAAGTAAAACATTTAACTTCAAATAACTGGATATTCTTTAAACTTTGTTAACTTGATATATTCATTTAAACCAACTCTGTAACATCCCGCCTTTTCGCACACTTTAAACCGACACACGTGCCAATTCAAAGCATACGCAAGGGCGGATTGTTATGGGGTAAATAAGAAAAACAGAGAAGAAATAAAAACAAAACAGAATCTCACAGCGGAAGGATAAAATATAGTAATAAATATACAGTTCATAAATGGTTTACAAACGCTTGTTATTCTTTACACAATAAATATCAGAGGTACACATACCAATACAATCAATGCAGCGGAACAGTATGAGTGTGGTGCAATACTATAAATAATAATAATACGGATTCTTCGTCTTCGTCCTCCAAAGCTAAAGTCTTCGATCCTGAATGTAACAACCCGCATATTTATCGAGTTTGTATTTAAATATTTTATTTAAATATTAACTCGTTAATCGGATTTTGGTCCGAAAAGCTACTTTTTGCAAACGGTAAAATTAGGACTCGAGACCACTTCCATTGAGTTCGAAATGTCGTTTACAACTTTTTAAGTATAAACATCGATAGGTTTGGAGTTAGTGAAATTTCACTAACTTTTCCCGCTTTGGACTTTGGGTTAGTTTAGCCTATTAAGCCCAAGTTCCTACCCTCTTCTCGTCACTCTTCATAAATTTCCTAACTAATCAAGCTTTGGCATTAATGGTGGAGGGAATGGGAAATTAAAACTCCAAGCACAAATTCAATTGCAAATCCAACATTCAACTCCAAATTCAAGTAGAAGATATTGGATTCAAGCTTTGGATTGCTTCTCCTTGCTTTCAAGCTTCATCTTCATAAACTTTAGTGCAAAGGTGAGATTTTTGTCTCACAAATCTAGTCTATAACTATATTGGACTGTTGGGAATGATTCCCTATCACTTTTGCATGCACATTTGCATTTGGTTTGGATTGGATTGGCGAAAAACTCCAATTTTTAGCATTTTGGTGAATTTTCTGCACTTAGGTCGTTCTGGCCATTTTTAGGTCGTTCGGAGTTAAGTCGTTCGTCCATGGGTCGTGAGTCGTTCACGAGTTAACTTTAGGTCGTTCTGGAAGAATTGGCACTTCGGAATTAGGTCGCTCACGAGTTAAGTCGTTAGGTCGCTCGCGAGTTAGTACCATAGGTCGCAGGGCTTTAGGTCATTCTGGAAGTATTGGCACTTCGGAGTTAGGTCGCTCGCGAGTTAAGCCTTAAGTCGTAGGTCGCTCACGAGTTTGGCCTTAATCCGTAGGTCGCTCGCGAGTTAAGCTTTAAGTCTTAGGTCGTTTCCGACCTATAATCTCTAGGTAAACGTTAAGTCGCTCGCCCTGGTTTATCTCGTAGGTCGTCTCCGACCTAAGCTCCAGATAAGTCGTTCGAGTTAGGTCGTTGGACCATTTACCTTAGGTCGCTCGTCCACTAAGTCGGCCTGGTTTATCTCGTAGGTCGTCTCCGACCTAAGCTCCAGATAAGTCGTTCGAGTTAGGTCGTTGGACCATTTACCTTAGGTCGCTCGACTCTGTTAAGTCGGCCATGTTGGGTCGTGAGTCATCGTTAGGTCGCGAACACCTCTAGGTCGCAACCACTAAGTCGCTTGACCGCTTAGACCCCTAGGTCGCAGCCGTTAGGTCGTATGACCCTTGAGTCGTTAGGTCGTTGGACCTCATTTTGTCTTCACTAGGTCGTACCGTTTTGGTCGGGGCGCTGCCCCCTGGACCCCCGCGACCTGACCGGGCAGGTCGAACCCCGTAAGCGGTGGCGTTGCCCCCGCACCCCCACCTTGGGGGGTTGCCACCCCCCCTGGACCCCCCCTCCGTAGGGGATCTTATCTGAAAAACATTGAGCTGATTTCCTTGGATTTTATTCGCATCTCCGTATGCGATCTTTGTGACTGATTGTTTCTACACTTGCTTATGTGTTTTGTCACTTTATAATACAAAGGTTTCAATACTAGTAGTAAATATCAAAACTCTTTTAACAAACAATTTCAACTCTATTTTTAATAACAAAGCTCTTTTCTTAAACCGTTTTCCAATCTATTAGTATATACAAGCCTTTACCTCACTCGGATGAGAAATCTAATTAAACGACTTAGTAAAACAAGTGGTATGAAACGCTTGTGTTCACTTCGTCGGTTAATTCTTGGACTTGTTCGATTGAACCTCTTGTGACAATTTTATTAGTGAAGATTTACAGTTTGTTCGTAAATATTTAAGTTAAGCAAGTGGTTATGGGACATGAAGCTAAACTTCTATATTTACTAGCTTAGTGTAATTGACACTTCTCGTTGATCTTGATGATCGCTTTATGAATTAGACTAGCAATTGCGCGATGTCTCTTTCATTGCAAGGTTAGACTAGACACCACTTGTGTGATTCCATTCACACATACCTTTCTGCTTTTTGGTTAGTCTTGACCTCAATCTGTGTGATTCCACTCACACATGTGGGGTAGCTCCCCATGGTCTTCGGACCGTCATGTGATAGGCCTCTTTCCCTTTTTATGATTTCTGGATTTCTCGTGTTGATTTCTGGAATTTATGTCATTGACTTGTTATGAGTACAAGTTTAGGGTATGATGCCCTCTTCGAATCTTTGAGAAGATTCTTCTGATATTGATTATCTCTTATTGATTGATCTTCTGTTGATCATTATTTACATACTTATAGTGGTATGTCGTTATGAATATTTATGTTTATGCCATATCTTTTATGTTATATCATGTCATCTGATATTTATAGCTAGACTGATCCGTTTATTATTTTCTTAAATAATACTCGGGTCAGACCGAGATGTTACAGGTGCTTCTGCTTGACTTCTTCCCAGGGATTCATCACTCTGACTTTTGGCTAACTGTTTAGATTAGCAGATTTTGTTGTATACACTTGAGATATAAACTCATAGTTGTATTCTTTTGTATAGCACATGTTGCTATTCTTTTGTATTATCGTGGATCTTACTGACCACTACTCTGATGTACACTTTCATGTGTTAGTTATATATTCATATCTTCTTCCGCCTTTGTGATATGGATATCTGTGACTGATTTGTGATATGATTATTTCTATGTTTGTTTCCGAAGATTATTTATAGCCACCGTGTGATAAGCAATTACATGGATGGTCGCTCCTCAACAGCCTTATTCTCCGTGCTAGTTGACAGCACTACTCCGGAGTGTTCTTGGCTAGCGTGGGTATAGAGGTGGGGCGTCACAGCTTGGTATCAGAGCCAAACTTCGGAACAATGTAGAATAACTTAACAAGGATCATCGTCCTAGGTCTATCTTAGGAGTCATACCATAGGATTAATTCGAGTCTTCGTACCGATTCATCCTATTTCCTTTATGATTCCTTGTTTTATCTATCAAGATTACTTGATGTTCATTGGTAAATAACCTTCTTACTTCTCTTCTTTCTTTCTTTCTTTAAGGAAGAGAATGTCTAGACCAGGCCGTCCCAGAACTGGATCATCTGGTGCTCCTCCTCCGGATGGAGTTTTTATGACTGCTCAACAGCTTCTTGATTTAGTAACTAATGCTCAAGCAGCTGGAGCTAACCCAGAACCCACTCACCCAAAGTCGGGATTTGCACGCTTGTGCAGCGATTACACCAACTTGGGTGGGAAGCCCTTCAAAGGTTCGGAAAATATCATCGAGGTCCAGGCTTGGTTAAAATCATGTGATCGAATCTTCTCTCGCATGAACCTTATCGATCTCCACCGCGTTCAGGTGGCTTCCAGCATGCTCCAGGAGAGAGCATTGGACTGGTACGAACTCCTTATTTCAGAAATTAATGAAGCGGATCTCACCTGGGAGCAATTTCAGGGACGCTTCGAGTTAAAGTTTGTACCAGAAGCTGGGAAAGTAACCTTGGCTCGACGTTTTATAGACCTTGTTCAAGGTCAATCCTCTGTGACTGATTACGTCGCAGCCTTCGAGTCGCTTTCCAAATATGGGGTTGAATACATCAACACCCCATTGAAGAAGAACCAGAGGTTCGTTTATGGCTTAAATAAGAGTCTTAAGAAGCCACTACTCCTGAAACTAGAAGTCGCATTTGATCAACTCGTCGATATCGATCTTCGTCTTGAAGAGGCTGATAGAGAGAGTGATGTTGAAGTGGAAGGCGCTAAACCAAACTTCAACAACAAGAAGAGGCCAAACAAATTCAAGGGTCCTTATCACAACAAAAAGGGTAAGCAGGCAATCCCTGCGGCAAAGTCTCCTTCTCCTAGTGGTGCGAGTTGCTTCAACTGTGGGTCTGGGGATCATTATGCGAATAAGTGCTCTAAGCCCAAATCTTGTCGCTATTGTAAGAGCCCAGATCACTTTATACATCAATGCCTCAAACGTAAAAGCAGGAATGAGGGAAAGTTAAATGTGGCTCAAGCCCCTGGCAACACATCTCGTGGCCAAGGTATTTCTCATTCCATTCTTGATGGTATTATTTTATTTCATGATCAACCTATTAGAGTTCTCTTTGATACGGGTGCATCCAATTCTTTTATATCAAAGGAACTGGTAGACAATTTTTCCTTAAGTGTTACTGCATTGATGACTTCTTTAAAAATTGCGAATCCTGTTGGTGGATCCGCAACTCTTAGTTTGCTTTGTAAAGATGTGGAGATTATTTTATGTGATTTTTCTTTCCTAGCCGATTTGCATGTCATGCGTTACTTAGGCTTTGGAATAATTTTGGGAATGGATTGGCTTAACCGTTATCAAGCCCATATCCTATGTCCTGAGCGGACTATTCATCTCCGACATCCACAATCTGTTAAACAGATTTCTGTTAATCTTAAAGATTCAGAATCCTGTTTGGTGGCATCTTTATATTCTTTAAATCCTCGTGATGACGACGACGATGATGAAGATGATATTATTTCTCGTATTCATGTTGTTCGTGAATTTTCCGACATATTCGAGCCCGTTTTAGGTTTGCCACCTAAACGAGCAATTGAGTTCAGAATTAATCTTGTTTCTGGAGCTCAACCTATTACTCGTCTTCCTTATCGCATGTCCAATAAGGAAAATGAGGAGATGCGTAAACAATTATCTGAGTTGGAGACGAGGCAATTTATTCTCTCTAGTTCCTCGCCTTGGGGAGCTTCGGCTATTTTCGTAAAGAAATCCGATGGTACTCTGAGGCTCTGCGTTGATTATCGCAAGCTTAACGATCTTACTATTAAAAATAAATATCCTTTACCTCGGATTGATGATCTATTCGATCAGCTTAGTGGTGCTAAGGTCTTTTCACAATTGGACTTGGCTACCGGTTTCCATCAGCTTCGTATCGCTGAGGATAGCATTCCTTTGACATCATTCCGTACTCGATATGGATCTTATGAATGGCTTGTTATGCCATTTGGGTTAACGAATGCTCCAGCTTATTTCGTTGACCTCATGAATCGAGTTTTCAAAGATTTCCTCGATCGGTTTGTTCTCATATTCATTGATGATATTCTAGTGTATTCAAAAACCGAGGAGGAACATGAGAAACATCTTAGGATTGTATTGGAAACACTTAGGAGTAATCAATTAAAGGCGAAATTTTCTAAATGCCACTTTTGGCAATCTCGTGTGAAGTTTCTCGGTCATATTATTTCCGAATCCGGGATATCCGTGGATCCTTCAAAGATCGAAGCGATTCAAGATTGGAAGAGACCGGAGAGTGTGACAGAGATTCGTAGTTTTCTCGGATTGGCGGGCTATTACCGCCGTTTTATTAGAGACTTTTCTAAGATTGTCGTGCCTCTTACTGGCTTGACTAAGAAGGGAGTTAAATACATTTGGTCGGACAAATGTGAAGCCTCTTTTCAGAAATTGAAAGAACTCCTTTCCGATGCTCCTATTCTTGTGATTCCCGAGGGGAATCAAGATTTTGTTGTTTATACCGATGCTAGTCACGTTGGTTTGGGTGCCGTTCTTATGCAAAAAGAACGTGTTGTTGCTTATGCTTCTAGGCAATTGAAGCCGGCCGAGACTAGATATGCCACTCATGATCTAGAGCTCGCGGCTATTGTTTTCGCCCTTCGAATGTGGCGTCATTATCTATTGGGAGAGAAATTTATTCTTTACACGGATCGTAAGTCTTTGAAATATTTATTTTCTCAAAAAGAACTTAATTTACGTCAACAGCATTGGCTCGAGTTCCTTGCACCTTATGATCTTGATATTCTTTATACCCCCGGTAAGGGTAATCGTGTCGCCGATGCTCTTAGCCGTAAGCAACAAGCAGTTGTTTCTATGATGATATCCGAATGGAACGATCTCGAGATCTTATCCACTTGTGAGATTCGAGAGCGCGTATCCGATTTATGCTCATCGCTTGTTTTATGTAGCCTTGAGGCTCATCCTTCTCTTTTAGACCGCATTCTTGAAGCTCAAGGGCTAGATTCTGAATTGGCTCTTCTTGGCAAAAATGTTAAGGATAAAATTGATATTGAAGGTTTGAAAGACTTTGATATTGATTCTCGTGGCGGCATTCGAAAATTTGGTAGACTTATCGTACCAAATATTAGAGATCTTCGTAAAGATATTTTAGAAGATTCCCATCGTTCTAGATTCACCATTCATCCTGGTAGTAGTAAAATGTACGCTGATATGAAGCGACTTTATTATTGGGAGGGAATGAAATCTGATATTGCTAACTTTGTTAAGTGGTGCATGACTTGCCAACTTGTCAAGGCCGAACATCAAAGGCCTGGTGGGTTATTGCAACCTTTAGAAATTCCAATTTGGAAGTGGGATCAAATTTCCATGGACTTTATAGATGGCCTTCCCCGTTCTCGTTTGGGTCATGATAGCTTATGGGTGATTGTTGATAGACTTACTAAATCCGCCCATTTTATTCCGGTTCGGTCTAGCCGAACCGTTCCGCTTTTGGCCAAACTATTTGTCAAGGAAATTGTAAAATTGCATGGAGTTCCTACTTCTATTGTTAGCGATCGTGATCCATTGTTTACTAGTGGATTTTGGAAGAGTCTTCAAAAAGCTTTAGGAACGAAGCTTAATTTTAGCACCGCTTATCACCCCCAGTCCGATGGACAAACTGAGCGTGTGAATCAAACTCTTGAAGATCTTCTTCGTGCTTGTGTGCTTGATTTTGGAGGAAGTTGGGAAGATCATATTTCACTTGTTGAATTTTCCTATAATAATAGCTTCCAATCTAGTATTGGTATGGCACCTTTCGAGGCACTCTACGGAAGGCCATGCCGATCTCCTTCTTGTTGGCTTGAGGCCGGTGAGAAGCTGGTTTTAGGTCTAGACTTTATTCGTGATTCCACGGAAAAGATTGAACTTATTCGACATAGGATGAAAGAAGCTCAGAGTAGACAAAAATCCTATGCCGATAATCGAAGAAGGAAATTAGAATTTTCTGTTGGGGATCCTGTTTTTATTCGTGTTTCACCTATGAAGGGTGTTGTACGTTTCAGTCGATCGGGGAAGTTAGCGCCTCGATATATTGGGCCATTTCCTATCACTGAACGTATTGGTTCCATGGCTTATCGCCTTGCATTGCCGGCTCAGTTTTCTGCTATGCATGATGTATTTCACGTTTCTCAATTACGGAAATGCCTTCGGGATTCCGATTCTATTCTTGAGCCTGCTGTTGTGGAAGAAATTGAAGTTTCGCCGAATTTAACTTATGAGCAGCATCCTATTCGAGTTATAGCTTCTGAGGTTAAACGACTTCGAAATAAAGATGTTCCGCTTGTGAAGGTTCAATGGTCCTCAAATCCTAAGGATTGTTCTTGGGAATCCAGAGAATTCATCGAGCGTACACATCCGGACTTGCTTACTCCTTCTCCTTGAGGTGAACTTCTTCTTTCAAAATTCCTCTTGTGTTAATATGCTTTTATGGTTGTTACTTTTTATTTCCATCTTATATATATTGCGAGGACGCAATTTCTTTAAGGAGGGGAGTCTGTAACAACCCGCATATTTATCGAGTTTGTATTTAAATATTTTATTTAAATATTAACTCGTTAATCGGATTTTGGTCCGAAAAGCTACTTTTTGCAAACGGTCAAATTAGGACTCGAGACCACTTCCATTGAGTTCGAAATGTCGTTTACAACTTTTTAAGTATAAACATCGATAGGTTTGGAGTTAGTGAAATTTCACTAACTTTTCCCGCTTTGGACTTTGGGTTAGTTTAGCCTATTAAGCCCAAGTTCCTACCCTCTTCTCCTCACTCTTCATAAATTTCCTAACTAATCAAGCTTTGGCATTAATGGTGGAGGGAATGGGAAATTAAAACTCCAAGCACAAATTCAATTGCAAATCCAACATTCAACTCCAAATTCAAGTAGAAGATATTGGATTCAAGCTTTGGATTGCTTCTCCTTGCTTTCAAGCTTCATCTTCATAAACTTTAGTGCAAAGGTGAGATTTTTGTCTCACAAATCTAGTCTATAACTATATTGGACTGTTGGGAATGATTCCCTATCACTTTTGCATGCACATTTGCAATTGGTTTGGATTGGATTGGCGAAAAACTCCAATTTTTAGCATTTTGGTGAATTTTCTGCACTTAGGTCGTTCTGGCCATTTTTAGGTCGTTCGGAGTTAAGTCGTTCGTCCATGGGTCGTGAGTCGTTCACGAGTTAACTTTAGGTCGTTCTGGAAGAATTGGCACTTCGGAATTAGGTCGCTCACGAGTTAAGTCGTTAGGTCGCTCGCGAGTTAGTACCATAGGTCGCAGGGCTTTAGGTCATTCTGGAAGTATTGGCACTTCGGAGTTAGGTCGCTCGCGAGTTAAGCCTTAAGTCGTAGGTCGCTCACGAGTTTGGCCTTAATCCGTAGGTCGCTCGCGAGTTAAGCTTTAAGTCTTAGGTCGTTTCCGACCTATAATCTCTAGGCAAACGTTAAGTCGCTCGCCCTGGTTTATCTCGTAGGTCGTCTCCGACCTAAGCTCCAGATAAGTCGTTCGAGTTAGGTCGTTGGACCATTTACCTTAGGTCGCTCGTCCACTAAGTCGGCCTGGTTTATCTCGTAGGTCGTCTCCGACCTAAGCTCCAGATAAGTCGTTCGACTTAGGTCGTTGGACCATTTACCTTAGGTCGCTCGACTCTGTTAAGTCGGCCATGTTGGGTCGTGAGTCATCGTTAGGTCACGAACACCTCTAGGTCGCAACCACTAAGTCGCTTGACCCCTTAGACCCCTAGGTCGTAGCCGTTAGGTCGTATGACCCTTGAGTCGTTAGGTCGTTAGACCTCATTTTGTCTTCACTAGGTCGTACCGTTTTGGTCGGGGCGCTGCCCCCTGGACCCCCGCGACCTGACCGGGCAGGTCGAACCCCGTAAGCGGTGGCGTTGCCCCCGCACCCCCACCTTGGGGGGTTGCCACCCCCCTGGACCCCCCCTCCGTAGGGGATCTTATCTGAAAAACATTGAGCTGATTTCCTTGGATTTTATTCGCATCTCCGTATGCGATCTTTGTGACTGATTGTTTCTACACTTGCTTATGTGTTTTGTCACTTTATAATACAAAGGTTTCAATACTAGTAGTAAATATCAAAACTCTTTTAACAAACAATTTCAACTCTATTTTTAATAACAAAGCTCTTTTCTTAAACCGTTTTCCAATCTATTAGTATATACAAGCCTTTACCTCACTCGGATGAGAAATCTAATTAAACGACTTAGTAAAACAAGTGGTATGAAACGCTTGCGTTCACTTCGTCGGTTAATTCTTGGACTTGTTCGATTGAACCTCTTGTGACAATTTTATTAGTGAAGATTTACAGTTTGTTCGTAAATATTTAAGTTAAGCAAGTGGTTATGGGACATGAAGCTAAACTTCTATATTTACTAGCTTAGTATAATTGACACTTCTCGTTGATCTTGATGATCGCTTTATGAATTAGACTAGCAATTGCGCGATGTCTCTTTCATTGCAAGGTTAGACTAGACACCACTTGTGTGATTCCATTCACACATACCTTTCTGCTTTTTGGTTAGTCTTGACCTCAATCTGTGTGATTCCACTCACACATGTGGGGTAGCTCCCCATGGTCTTCGGACCGTCATGTGATAGGCCTCTTTCCCTTTTTATGATTTCTGGATTTCTCGTGTTGATTTCTGGAATTTATGTCATTGACTTGTTATGAGTACAAGTTTAGGGTATGATGCCCTCTTCGAATCTTTGAGAAGATTCTTGTGATATTGATTATCTCTTATTGATTGATCTTCTGTTGATCATTATTTACATACTTATAGTGGTATGTCGTTATGGATATTTATGTTTATGCCATATCTTTTATGTTATATCATGTCATCTGATATTTATAGCTAGACTGATCCGTTTATTATTTTCTTAAATAATACTCGGGTCAGACCGAGATGTTACAGGTGCTTCTGCTTGACTTCTTCACAGGGATTCATCACTCTGACTTTTGGCTAACTGTTTAGATTAGCAGATTTTGTTGTATACACTTGAGATATAAACTCATAGTTGTATTCTTTTGTATAGCACGTGTTGCTATTCTTTTGTATTATCGTGGATCTTACTGACCACTACTCTGATGTACACTTTCATGTGTTAGTTATACATTCATATCTTCTTCCGCCTTTGTGATATGGATATCTGTGACTGATTTGTGATATGATTATTTCTATGTTTGTTTCCGAAGATTATTTATAGCCACCGTGTGATAAGCAATTACATGGATGGTCGCTCCTCAACAGCCTTATTCTCCGTGCTAGTTGACAGCACTACTCCAGAGTGTTCTTAGCTAGCGTGGGTATAGAGGTGGGGCGTCACACTGAAACGCTCGTACTGACCCGAGCGAATTTGAAAGGACAAAAACACTCGAGTCAGACTAAAAGATCTTATGTGAGTTAAATTAACAGAAATAAATATGAATACAGTAACTCAAGAGATGTTCGGGATTTACATCTCCTAAGGATCCGTTAAACTGTTTACTATGTAGTATATTGCGCTATTATAATAGTGTCTATTTATAAAATAAACTTACTTTTAAATAGCGTTAAGGCTTTACATTTTCCACCTTAACACGTAAAATGCCAATAGTCTATACAGTACCGTAATACCTCCTGATCGGGAGGCTACCAGAGGATACTCCATAGGTACGACACAAATAGAAACTCGTAGTAAAGGCACGATAGGGTAGGTGACACGGCACAACTAGGCAATGCCAGGGTAGATATACCAATTGCGTACCCAGGCTGGTGGAAACGCGTAGCCGCAGTTACCGCCCACCTCGAACAAACTCCCCAAAATCAAAATAAAAGTGGCCACTGAGTCAATCCAAAGTCATAGTATAATATCGAAGAGGAGTGTCCGATCAGAGGTATGACCTCATTGGCCTGGGAATAGCTCCTGTTTTAGCCACCTTATGCCAACTCACGGGAGTCGGGTCCACGTATTTACCTTACAGGAAACGTCGCCACCACCTACTTCATTCTGGAATCTCCACCGCGTACACGGTTAGTCAAAGTGGTTTTCGGTATCGACAGAGAGTATGTCAGATATCCGATCCCGGTCTCTTTGCCAACCCATCGTTATTATAACACCGCGGTCATTTAAAAATAGGTTATACTTTAAAAATCAGAATAAACATTCCATTTCATAACCATGAATACGATATCATTTCAAAACCCAAAACCATATTTTATCACTTATCCCAAATATAATTCTTTTCCAAAATCAAAATGCTTTAACTTCATAACGTCTGAAAATCAAATATTTTCAAAGCATAGTATTTTGAAAATCATAATTTAAAACCATAACTTCTAAAAAACTTGAATGGTTTGGATATTCAACGGTATATGAATTAAAAGGTTTAACTTAAATGTTACTTTGTAAAGAAAATAGTTCTCATGGCTTTACAAATACATTTCTTTATTAAAGTCTAAACCAAAATTTACATTATCTCTCTCAAGTTCCAAAACCACTTCAATTTATTTATATATACGTATATCCATTTTGAGTATTAATATTTCAAACTAAAGTTGGATTTTATTCTTTCAACAAATCAATTGTTCTATTAATTAGTCTTGAATATTCATATAAAATCCATAAATAATAAGACTTCAATTTCTAGTAATAAAATATATATATTTTTCCCAATTCAAATTATACTAGAATATTCATTTCAATTTATTTTGGGAAAAATCCAATTATAAATATCATATCTTAAAATTTCCAAACTTAACATTTAAACATATGATATAAATTATTAAACTCCATTTTCTTAATTTTCTTCCATTTTTAATAAAGATTTTTATACAACTTTTAATTTCAAAATTTTCAACTTCATATGTATATATATATGGAAGAAAAATATTTATACAATATAAAATTTAAGATTATTATAAACCGTATTCCATCCAAACCATAGAAATCACATTTAAATAGTTATATATATATACCGCGGTGCCTTTATATAATTTTCTATCCTATGGTCAAGTGATACAGATATTTATCATTTCAATCCACAATTTAAAAGATATAAAATTTTGCGGTTATATATCATTTCAAACCACAATCCCGAATGAAATGAAATATGCATGATAATTTGCAATTTAATGATATACAATAAACATCCATTCATCAACATCATCCATCATCCAAATCGCAATCATCAATCAATATCAATCAATAACAATATTATTTTTGGTACTACATAACAGGTAATACTGGCAATTTTATTCAAATTAAATTTAACAGCTATTAATCTACAGTCTATATTCAGTAATAAATTATATAACTGTTAACTAGCAGTTCATATACAAACAAATAAATTTTAACTATAAATTTATACGCAATAAATTAATTAAATTAACAGTTAAATTAAATAAATGCAATTCAACAGATATGAATAAAATAAACATGCCAAATACTCATAAATAAATTTCTATTCATTTCTAAAATTAATTTAAACAAACATAAAAGCTTCTAGTAGTTGTGAGTGGGTTAAAACACTCACCTTTTGTATTTAAATCGAATTTAAATTCGATTTAAACCCAAAAATTCGCCCTTCTCGGAATTCGTCCAAAACAGCGTCATCAAATCTGGAATTAAATTACGATCCTAACAAAAGAAATTTCGTGTGAATCCGACTTCGTATGAGAAAGTTATGGCGAAAATGATGATTGAATTCAAAATTGAAAATAAATAAAACGACACACATTCATCACTTACAAATATATGTGCCACGTCACTCCTTCTATTCCCAGAAACGCACGCGGCCCCCTTCCAGAAACCCTAATCGAAGATCTACGACGATCTAACCGTTGAATCGACACAAAAACCATATAGATGCGATCCCCATCGTCCACTCTACAAAACCCAGAAAAGGTTTGACGATCCGACGAAGTTTGCGACGACGATGATGAATGGTCACGGACTGTTTGAATTAATTCTGGTCAAACGAATGTTCAAAACAGAAAACGAATTGCACCAGTAGATTACGTGCCTCGAGAACATTAACATATATTTTTTTGTGGAATTTTTCTGAAGTGTTTGCATTTTCATTGAAATTTGGATTGAAGTAGATCTAGGTTTTGCAACCATTTGAGGAGGAGAAGGAGATGAAGAAATGAATATACAGCAAATGACAATAGGATGGAGCTAGGGTTTATAACTGTATATATATATTAAATTTCCAAAATTTAATTAAATTTACTTTCCATTATTTATTGTCAATTAGATTGATTTATCATTGGATTCATATTTCAATATGTAAATATCCCCAATTTCATCTGCACTTATATTTACATAGTTTCTAAATATTAAATTTCAAATATTACTTCATTTAACGTTACGTATTTATTATTTATTACTTGCTGCAGTTGATTATCAATTATACTTAATATACTAAATAGATGGTAAATTTTGAATACTTGTTATCATTAACGTTTTATTTCCACTTACAAAATAAATGAAATTATTACATAAACTCTCTTAATTAAGTCAACCATTATCTTATATAACTTAACTGGTAATATATATACCCAATTGCCCTAATTGGTTTATAGTTATCAGCTAAATACATACTAACTTGTAAATAAATTCGTTTAATTGCAAATGGATCTGATCAAATTTAATAGATTGAATAGATGGGTAAGCAAATAATAAATTTTCCTTTTTGTCAAATTCAAACCCATTCCTACTTAATTATCAATTACAATTTATTACGAAACATTGATTTTATGCAGTTACCTTTTATTTGCGTAGTATTACATCAATTCCTATAACCTTGGATTCATTCCCAATTCACCAAATTCAATTAATTACACTTTACAAATGTGTTTCCAATATATAGGTATTGCCCAAGTTAAATTTATTAGCTAACTCATATTAATAAACGAATGACTTATATGAATGAATAAAATTTTCAATTATCTCACTTTACTCCTAAACTTCTGTTATTTAATAATTATTGCTTAGAACCTGATTTTAATCTTCCCATTATCTATTTAATTCCTTCTAGAATCATAGCTAATATTTGTCATCCCTTCATTACCCAAATGTTCTTATCCCATCAAATTTTAAGTTATCAAAATATTAAATGTCAATTTCTTTAATTGCACTAAATTTATCTATTAAAGGTTGCACTTAACCCAATTACATAAAACTTGCCCAATTTCTCCTTAAATCAATAACCTTCATATACAAATATGTTTATCATAAATTTTATCTACTCTTCCTTTTTAGGTAATGTCCTATATATTAGATTTCCATGTAATTTGCAATAAATCATACTCGTAGTTATATCACATTAAATGAATAAATAAGTGTTGACTCTATTCTTTTGATTCAACATTGGTTTACGTTATATTTCATTAATATTTCTACATACATCAGGATTTTTAAAAATGGTTGTAACGTGAAATCTCGTCTACTTCCCATTTTATATTTAAGGCTTCTAAAACCGATTCATATCATTTCTCTAGTCCAAATTTTATTAATATAACCTTAAATTTAATTTATTCCTATCGATGTAATGGTTAAACACAAATTTCACTTATTTGCAATAAATCCACAAATTGGATTTCAAATTTTCAAATAAATAAATAAATTTTAGTTTATCACTTCTTAAATACCCAAACGTCAATGCCTTAATTTAAACTGCATTTATTACATTTTATAAAAATCCTCCATCTTAAGTGACAAATCAAAACTACCCTAACTACACAAATCATCGTATTATAAAGATATTTACACTATCCTCCATTTATTACCTTAATTTATTTAAGGTAACCTTAAATTAATATCTATTGCAATGATTTCAAATTATTATTCCCCCATTCCTTTTTAATTTCAATAACGCCGAATTTAACCGTTATATTCTCTTTATTTATGCGATAAATGCAATTATTGAATCTAATACTCCATTTAATTAATAGATCCTGCTTCCTAGAATCTATATCAACAATAGGTTAAATATATACATAGAATTAGCCTTAACTTCACCTAAAAGAATTAGCTATTTCAACCACCGCACAAAACTACGCTACTGCACTATTTAATCAAATAAATTAATTGAACTTAAATCAGCATAAAGGTTATAAAATTATAAATGTAATCTTAATAAATTCATTTATTGATTTAGACTCTTTCTATACAGTAATTAACCTATTTGTGGGTATAAATAACTTTGGAATTATATTACATCTCATTAGTGCGTGTTTTATTTCCTATAACTTCTCCTTATTTAACTATACCCATTAACAACCAAAAAAATTAAATTAGCTTTATTTCAATCTATTTCCCTTCTTAACTAAATAAAATAAATGGTTAACCTAAACACTTGTTATCCTTTGATATATTCAAATTCACTTCCAACATTTATTAACAAAATGTTGCCATAGGTTTAGATTTACATAAATAAACTATATGAATAGGTAGAAAAATTGGTAATCCGCAAATGCCCAATATACACGCATTAATTACTACCTATTGTTAGAATCCATTTATTAATTTACTAGTTAATAACGGTCTTTTTATTTCTATTTACTACCAAACTCTCTATTTTATTATAGTTCCAATATATTAATACTTAGGCACATCAAGTGCTAGCCCTTTTGTTATTTATATTAAATTGGGTATGCACAAATAAGTTGTTAATTAACTATTTCTACAAAATTATATTCATACATTCAGTTCCATATCTTATAGGGTTAAATTCTAATTACTTACGCTTAATCTATCAATTTAATACTCTATTCAAACATGCATTTAAATTCTTTTTATTCTAAATAAATTTTATTAAGTGTTGACATCCACTAATAGCATTCACCTTTATTACAACCAAAGGTGACATCTTCACTACTGATTTTATATTAATGAATCTCATTTTAGTTAATATTTTTTATTAATATTCTCAATTCAACATTTATTGATTTCTTAAAATTTACTTTTAACAAAAAGTGACAAATTACATTATCCAAATCTATTGTCATAAAATTTTATCGTTACACTAGGTTACAACTACTATACCAAATTTCTACATTTATTCTTAAACAAATTAGAAATTATATTAATTTAATTTATTAAATATTATTAATTTAACGGGTCGTTACAATCTCCCCCACTCAAAACTTTTCGTCCCCGAAAAGGAAAAAGAAGGGAGAAGGAAGAATAAAACAGTACATCTTATTCCAAATATTAACTTATAACAATAATTTACTAAATTTATTTTCTTAAATAAAATATACCTGTTTATAATCATTATATTATTTTATACTTAATTATTAAAGTTGGGAAAATATTTTCACAAAATTCTAAGTCCAAAATTTACGAAAAATTTTGGCAGAGTCTCCTTTGTACGGAGAGACTCTGGAGAAAATATAATATCAAAATATACAAATATATTACATATATTATCAAAATATTATATCCCAACACGGAAAAAATAGCGCTTTAAACGTAATCCGAAAACGTACCTTTTTGTCGGGCAATATACGCTTATTATTATGGAACCAAAAGCAGTAGCAGTTGCTTCCATCACCTGTATTCACTTATATAATCTAAAAGGTTAAATATTTATTTTAAAGTGAACTATTCAAGTGGATTCAATCATTAATCAACCAAACAATTCAACAACCATCAACCTTACAAACAACATACATACACAAACAAAGCAACCATTTAATCCATCAAACAAATAGTTGTTTGAGTTCAAACTTGAAATTTGTATGAAATGAAATTAACTATCAAGTGCATCCTTTACTCAACAGTCTTAGATGGAACAAAGATAGATACTTATTCATTTAACCACTTCAAATTTCTTACCCAAGAACATAAATCAAACAACACAATTCAAACCAACACCCAAATTTATTTATTATACATTTATCTCATGCTTCAATGGTTTGATTTTCTTTCTTTCATTTATGGAGTGATTTCTTTATTTCTTACAAATTTCCATTTTCCATTTATCACAAAATTCATTATATTTGTATTCCAATTTATTTACTAAAGTTTCTATCATCTATTTATACTACTTACCTTTACTTATAGTAAAATTTCCAATTTAACTTAAGTCTACACAATTAATTCTCATTAATAATAGCAAATTAATAGAATACCTTTATTACCTTACTCTTCATTAGTAAGATTTCCCCTTACATTTTCCTACTAACATTTGCAACTTTTTATTATATGGTAAGTTATGTATGTTTTAAGAATGTAAGTGAAAATTTACAAGTTTCTTCTCCATTCCTTTAATTAATATATATTTATTTTATAAATTACAATTTCAACTTACCTTCAATCTCATTCATTTATTTAATGTTGAAGTTTCCATTATATTTAATTACAGTAACCCTCTACTTACACTTAATTTATTAACCTTATAACTTACATTCCTATAAGTGAAAGATTTTACTCATTCATTAACTATGGATTGTAGTCATTTATATTTTTCCTACTTCTTATTATATTAGAATAGGGGAAATTAAGGCGTACTTAAGTTAATAACCCTACAATCAAACTTTATAAATTAAGGAATTTCATTTTTACTTTCTTACGGTTAAAATCACTTATTAATAATACAACCTTTAATTTTAGTAAAATTCCAATCATCACTTAAGTTAATACCATTAAATTCTTATTTATAGCAGTAATTTATTGAATACTTCATTATTTCCAAAAATTCTACTTGCATAATATTCTATTCCACTCTTAATTTACATTTCAACTTTTTGTACTTGGTAAGTTATTTATGTTAAAGAAAAAGCAAAAGAACTTATACAAGTTAAATCTCTACCCTTTTAATTCATTGATTTCTTAACCTTTATTTCACTAACCTAATTTTTTTTTTTTTACAACTAATTAATGGAAATTCAAGAATTAATACCGGGTCAAATTCCAAAATTACTTTAAAATAATAGATAATTAATTTCTTACAACTTTTATATCTCTAATTACCTTTAAACAATTAAAATTTTAAATAATTTCAAAACAAATCTGCAGTAGAATTTACTACAGTGGCCTTTCCCTTCGAAACTCGAAAATGAAAGTCGATGATGCGGCCGTCATCACCGAAATTATTTTCCAGCGACAGAGAGGAAAGTACAAACTTATTTTCTTCAAAATCCTCTTTAAACCAATTCCTTCGAATTATACTAAATATTTATATAAGAAAATATTTATAAACCAAATCATTATATTTCATAAATCCTTTGAAAGAAGATTTCAAAAATCCCGGACTTGAGTTCTAAAATCTCCAATTTGATTTATTAAAATTCAACTTAGCTTTAATTCATTACAAATATTTTTATTACCTAACACCCAACTATAGCAACCAAAATATATCTTTATAAAAATATTTTTATATATAGAAAATATAATAGGCAAAATTATTTCATTCACCTATATTAAAAACAAATATTATGTCGGTCTGTCCTATTAAGTGTTTAGAAATCCCTATTGATGTCATAGTGTCCCATGCACCAACCAGAATTTATAAATACAAAACGGAACAGATTAACCCAATATCAAAATCTTTTTATAACACTAACAAGTACGCTCTCTCATATATATACGCTCAGTGACTCCCATAGGGTATTACTACCCTATTAACAAAGAGTCAAACCCCACAAAGCCAAGTTTATCGCTAAACCAAAGCTCTGATACCAACTGTAACATCCCGCCTTTTCGCACACTTTAAACCGACACACGTGCCAATTCAAAGCATACGCAAGGGCGGATTGTTATGGGGTAAATAAGAAAAACAGAGAAGAAATAAAAACAAAACAGAATCTCACAGCGGAAGGATAAAATATAGTAATAAATATACAGTTCATAAATGGTTTACAAACGCTTGTTATTCTTTACACAATAAATATCAGAGTTACACATACCAATACAATCAATGCAGCGGAACAGTATGAGTGTGGTGCAATACTATAAATAATAATAATACGGATTCTTCGTCTTCGTCCTCCAAAGCTAAAGTCTTCGATCCTGAAACGCTCGGACTGACCCGAGCGAATTTGAAAGGACAAAAACACTCGAGTCAGACTAAAAGATCTTATGTGAGTTAAATTAACATAAATAAATATGAATACAGTAACTCAAGAGATGTTTGGGATTTACATCTCCTAAGGATCCGTTAAACTATTTACTATGTAGTATATTGCGCTATTATAATAGTGTCTATTTATAAAATAAACTTACTTTTAAATAGCGTTAAGGCTTTACATTTTCCACCTTAACACGTAAAATGCCAATAGTCTATACAGTACCGTAATACCTCCTGATCGGGAGGCTACCAGAGGATACTCCATAGGTACGACACAAATAGAAACTCGTAGTAAAGGCACGATAGGGTAGGTGACACGGCACAACTAGGCAATGCCAGGGTAGATATACCAATTGCGTACCCAGGCTGGTGGAAACCGTAGCCGCAGTTACCGCCCACCTCGAACAAACTCCCCAAAATCAAAATAAAAGTGGCCACTGAGTCAATCCAAAGTCATAGTATAATGTCGAAGAGGAGTGTCCGATCAGAGGTATGACCTCATTGGCCTGGGAATAGCTCATGTTTTAGCCACCTTATGCCAACTCACGGGAGTCGGGTCCACGTATTTACCTTACAGGAAACGTCGCCACCACCTACTTCATTCTGGAATCTCCACCGCGTACACGGTTAGTCAAAGTGGTTTTCGGTATCGACAGAGAGTATGTCAGATATCCGATCCCGGTCTCTTTGCCAACCCATCGTTATTATAACACCGCGGTCATTTAAAAATAGGTTATACTTTAAAAATCAGAATAAACATTCCATTTCATAACCATGAATACGATATCATTTCAAAACCCAAAACCATATTTTATCACTTATCCCAAATATAATTCTTTTCCAAAATCAAAATGCTTTAACTTAATAACGTCTGAAAATCAAATATTTTCAAAGCATAGTATTTTGAAAATCATAATTTAAAACCATAACTTCTAAAAAAACTTGAATGGTTTGGATATTCAACGGTATATGAATTAAAGGGTTTAACTTAAATTTACTTTGTAAAGAAAATAGTTCTCATGGCTTTACAAATACATTTCTTTATTAAAGTCTAAACCAAAATTTACATTATCTCTCTCAAGTTCCAAAACCACTTCAATTTATTTATATATACGTATATCCATTTTGAGTATTAATATTTCAAACTAAAGTTGGATTTTATTCTTTCAACAAATCAATTGTTCTATTAATTAGTCTTGAATATTCATATAAAATCCATAAATAATAAGACTTCAATTTCTAGTAATAAAATATATATATTTTTCCCAATTCAAATTATACTAGAATATTCATTTCAATTTATTTTGGGAAAAATCCAATTATAAATATCATATCTTAAAATTTCCAAACTTAACATTTAAACATATGATATAAATTATTAAACTCCATTTTCTTAATTTTCTTCCATTTTTAATAAAGATTTTTATACACCTTTTAATTTCAAAATTTTCAACTTCATATGTATATACATATGGAAGAAAAATATTTATACAATATAAAATTTAAGATTATTATAAACCGTATTCCATCCAAACCATAGAAATCACATTTAAATAGTTATATATATATACCGCGGTGCCTGTATATAATTTTCTATCTTATGGTCAAGTGATACGGATATTTATCATTTCAATCCGCAATTTAAAAGATATAAAATTTTGCCGTTATATATCATTTCAAACCACAATCCCGAATGAAATGAAATATGCATGATAATTTGCAATTTAATGATATACAATAAACATCCATTCATCAACATAATCCATCATCCAAATCGCAATCATCAATCAATATCAATCAATAACAATATTATTTTTGGTACTACATAACAGGTAATACTGGCAATTTTATTCAAATTAAATTTAACAGCTATTAATCTACAGTTTATATTCAGTAATAAATTATATAACTGTTAACTAGCAGTTCATATACAAACAAATAAATTTTAATTGTAAATTTATACGCAATAAATTAATTAAATTAACAGTTAAATTAAATAAATGCAATTCAACAGATATGAATAAAATAAACATGCCAAATACTCATAAATAAATTTCTATTCATTTCTAAAATTAATTTAAACAAACATAAAAGCTTCTAGTAGTTGTGAGTGGGTTAAAACACTCACCTTTTGAATTTAAATCGAATTTAAATTCGATTTAAACCCAAAAATTCGCCCTTCTCGGAATTGGTCCAAACCAGCATCAACAAATCCGGAATTAAATTATGATCCTAACAAAAGAAATTTCGTGTGAATCCGACTTCGTATGAGAAAGTTATGGCGAAAATGATGATTGAATTCAAAATTGAAAATAAATAAAACGACACACATTCATCACTTACAAATATATATGCCACGTCACTCCTTCTATTCCCAGAAACACACGCGGCCCCCTTCCAGAAACCCTAATCGAAGATCTACGACGATCTAACCGTTGAATCGACACAAAAACCATATAGATGCGATCCCCATCGTCCACTCTACAAAACCCAGAAAAGGTTTGACGATCCGACGAAATTTGCGACGACGATGATGAATGGTCACGGACTGTTTGAATTAATTCTGGTCAAACGAATGTTCAAAACAGAAAACGAATTGCACCAGTAGATTACGTGCCTCGAGAACATTAGCATATATTTTTTTGTGGAATTTTTCTTAAGTGTTTGCATTTTCATTGAAATTTGGATTGAAGTAGATCTAGGTTTTGCAACCATTTGAGGAGGAGAAGGAGAGGAAGAAATGAATATACAGCAAATGACAATAGGATGGAGCTAGGGTTTATAACTGTATATATATATTAAATTTCCAAAATTTAATTAAATTTACTTTCCATTATTTATTGTCAATTAGATTGATTTATCATTGGATTCATATTTCAATATGTAAATATCCCCAATTTCATCTGCACTTATATTTACATAGTTTCTAAATATTAAATTTCAAATATTACTTCATTTAACGTTACGTATTTATTATTTATTACTTGCTGCAGTTGATTATCAATTATACTTAATATACTAAATAGATGGTAAATTTTGAATACTTGTTATCATTAACGTTTTATTTCCACTTACAAAATAAATGAAATTATTACATAAACTCTCTTAATTAAGTCAACCATTATCTTATATAACTTAACTGGTAATATATATACCCAATTGCCCTAATTGGTTTATAGTTATCAGCTAAATACATACTAACTTGTAAATAAATTCGTTTAATTGCAAATGGATCTGATCAAATTTAATAGATTGAATATATGGGTAAGCAAATAATAAATTTTCCTTTTTGTCAAATTCAAACCCATTCCTACTTAATTATCAATTACAATTTATTACGAAACATTGATTTTATGCAGTTACCTTTTATTTGCGTAGTATTACATCAATTCCTATAACCTTGGATTCATTCCCAATTCACCAAATTCAATTAATTACACTTTACAAATGTGTTTCCAATATATAGGTATTGCCCAAGTTAAATTTATTAGCTAACTCATATTAATAAACAAATGACTTATATGAATGATTAAAATTTTCAATTATCTCACTTTACTCCTAAACTTCTATTATTTAATAATTATTGCTTAGAACCTGATTTTAATCTTCCCATTATCTATTTAATTCCTTCTAGAATCATAGCTAATATTTGTCATCCCTTCATTACCCAAATGTTCTTATCCCATCAAATTTTAAGTTATCGAAATATTAAATGTCAATTTCTTTAATTGCACTAAATTTATCTATTAAAGGTTGCACTTAACCCAATTACATAAAACTTGCCCAATTTCTCCTTAAATCAATAACCTTCATATACAAATATGTTTATCATAAATTTTATCTACTCTTCCTTTTTAGGTAATGTCCTATATATTAGATTTCCATGTAATTTGCAATAAATCATACTCGTAGTTATATCACATTAAATGAATAAATAAGTGTTGACTCTATTCTTTTGATTCAACATTGGTTTACGTTATATTTCATTAATATTTCTACATACATCAGGATTTTTAAAAATGGTTGTAACGTGAAATCTCGTCTACTTCCCATTTTATATTTAAGGCTTCTAAAACCGATTCATATCATTTCTCTAGTCCAAATTTTATTAATATAACCTTAAATTTAATTTATTCCTATCGATGTAATGGTTAAACACAAATTTCACTTATTTGCAATAAATCCACAAATTGGATTTCAAATTTTCAAATAAATAAATAAATTTTAGTTTATCACTTCTTAAATACCCAAACGTCAATGCCTTAATTTAAACTGCATTTATTACATTTTATAAAAATCCTCCATCTTAAGTGACAAATCAAAACTACCCTAACTACACAAATCATCGTATTATAAAGATATTTACACTATCCTCCATTTATTACCTTAATTTATTTAAGGTAACCTTAAATTAATATCTATTGCAATGATTTCAAATTATTATTCCCCCATTCCTTTTTAATTTCAATAACGCCAAATTTAACCGTTATATTCTCTTTATTTATGCGATAAATGCAATTATTGAATCTAATACTCCATTTAATTAATAGATCATGCTTCCTAGAATCTATATCAACAATAGGTCAAATATATACATAGAATTAGCCTTAACTTCACCTAAAAGAATTAGCTATTTCAACTACCGCACAAAACTACGCTACTACACTATTTAATCAAATAAATTAATTGAACTTAGATCAGCATAAAGGTTATAAAATTATAAATGTAATCTTAATAAATTCATTTATTGATTTAGACTCTTTCTATACAGTAATTAACCTATTTGTGGGTATAAATAACTTTGGAATTATATTACATCTCATTAGTGCGCGTTTTATTTCCTATAACTTCTCCTTATTTAACTATACCCATTAACAACCAAAAAAATTAAATTAGCTTTATTTCAATCTATTTCCCTTCTTAACTAAATAAAATAAATGGTTAACCTAAACACTTGTTATCCTTTGATATATTCAAATTCACTTCCAACATTTATTAACAAAATGTTGCCATAGGTTTAGATTTACATAAATAAACTATATGAATAGGTAGAAAAATTGGTAATCCGCAAATGCCCAATATACACGCATTAATTACTACCTATTGTTAGAATCCATTTATTAATTTACTAGTTAATAACGGTCTTTTTATTTCTATTTACTACCAAACTCTCTATTTTATTATAGTTCCAATATATTAATACTTAGGCACATCAAGTGCTAGCCCTTTCGTTATTTATATTAAATTGGGTATGCACAAATAAGTTGTTAATTAACTATTTCTACAAAATTATATTCATACATTCAGTTCCATATCTTATAGGGTTAAATTCTAATTACTTACGCTTAATCTATCAATTTAATACTCTATTCAAACATGCATTTAAATTCTTTTTATTCTAAATAAATTTTATTAAGGGTTGACATCCACTAATAGCATTCACCTTTATTACAACCAAAGGTGACATCTTCACTACTGATTTTATATTAATGAATCTCATTTTAGTTAATATTTTTTATTAATATTCTCAATTCAACATTTATTGATTTCTTAAAATTTACTTTTAACAAAAAGTGACAAATTACATTATCCAAATCTATTGTCATAAAATTTTATTGTTACACTAGGTTACAACTACTATACCAAATTTCTACATTTATTCTTAAACAAATTAGAAATTATATTAATTTAATTTATTAAATATTATTAATTTAACGGGTCGTTACAAACTCAATATTTATTTAAATCGCTCTAACCAATTTAAGTTATAAGAATCATACCCTTTAAAATATCAATTTTATTTAAATTTCAAATCAAATTTATTCGAGTATAATTCTTAAATAATTTAATTCAAATCAATTTCATATTATCTTCCCACCTTATTCTCATTTAAGTTTTTATAAACTCCAGAAATATAATTTAAATAAATACTTGACCATATTATATCTTAATAAAATTGAACTTTATTTTTAACTTCTTTTATACTTTAAATTAATTTATACATAGCTTAAAACCGAGAATTCAACTATATATAAAATACATCTATACAATATCCAAATCCATACCTCATAAAACCGTATATTTCTTTACAAAACCATAGAAAATCATTTCAAAATATTTTTATATATAGACCGCGGTGCATGTATATAATTTTCTATCCCATGGTCAAGTGATACGGATATTTATCATTTCAATCCGTAATTTAAAATAAAATTACGGTTATATGTAATTTCAAACCGCAATCCCGAATAAAATAAAAATGCATAACTTGCAGTTTATAATAATATATAATACAATAACCAATCATCCATCAACAGATCACACATCCATCACAATCATCATCCAAAACAATCAATCAATATCAATAGATAACTGATAATATATAACAGGTATTTAACTGGCAGTTATATTCAAAAATAAATTAAATAACGATTTAATTTAAATAAATACAATTAACTGAGATGATGATTAAAAATATACGAAAAAAAGTCATAAATAAATGCATAATCACAACAAAAATTTAATTTAACAAACATAAGAAATTTTAGAAGTTGTGAGTGGGTTAAAACACTCACCTTTTGAATTTAAATTGAATTTAAATCCAATTTAAACCCAAAATTCCAACAGCCTCAGAATTCATCCAACCAGCGCCAACATGTCTGGAATTCCAATACGAACCTAGCGATGAAAACCGCGTGCGAATTTGAGTTCGTATGTAAAAATTATTGCATTAAAACAAATGAAATTTAAATTAAAAATAAAAGAAAACAAAACACTCACTCATTCCCCCAGGTGCCACGTCACCCTCCTTCCACACGCAACAGATCTGAACCCTTCTCTAGAAACCCTAAATGCGTTCGACAAGGAGCCACCACTTCGTCCATCACTTCGCGCCGCCTACGTCCTTGCCGCCGTCGCCTGAAATCTGCCTCCCACGCGGGACCGCCCAAAACACGCAGCAGGCGTCGAACACCAAGTAGCCACCACCTATTTTCTTAAACCCTAATCGAAAAATCCTCCACATCCAACCATCAAATCGACAAACTAATCACCTAGATGCGATCCCCTCGGCCTCCTCTTCAAAACCCAGAAAATGTTCGTCGATGTTCATCGATGCGCGATGAACGGCCGAAAATGGTTCTGCAATTTTCGGACAAAGGGTGATTCAAAACCAAAAACGAACTACAGATCTGAGATGCGTACATCGAGAGCTTCGATATTGTGACGCCCCACCTCTATACCCACATTAGCAAAGAGTATTATAGGATAATACCGTTTGCTAATACGGAGAATAAGGCTGGGGCGTCACAGCTTGGTATCAGAGCTTGAGTTTAGAAGAGTGGAATGAGAGAATGGAGAGGAGAGGGCTGAGTTAGGGTATTAGTTAAGCTAGTGGGCTAAACCCAAACCCTAAACCCAATAGAAAAAGTAGCGAAATTCAACTTACTCCAAACATATCAAAGATTATACTCAAAAAGATCGCAAACGACATTTTGAACACAATGGAATTGGTCTTGAGTCCCAATTCGACCGTTTGCAGAAAGTAACTTTTCGGACCATAATCCAACAAACGACGTCATATTTAAATAAAATATTTAAATATACAACCGATAAATATGCGGGTTGTTACAGATATATAATTTTTCTGAATTTTTTTGAGGAGTTTGAAATTTCACTTTGATTTTTGAATTGCAATTGGATTTGGGATTGTCTGCCATTGAAATGAGGAGGTGAAGAGGAATTGTACACAGACAAATGAGAATAGAGGTAGGCTAGGGTTTATAATAGGGTATATATAGGTAGGGTAGAAATAGAATGGATCGGACCGACTGGATGTACGCGTTGGACGATATATGGCCCGAAAAGCCCGTTTCTACTCCAGAACGAAATTGGGTCAACCCGTATATCAAAATAGATGTTTTAAAATATTATAAACGCAATGGAAAAGGTTTCAAGTCCAAATTCTATCGTATGAAAAAGTTATGCTAAAATCAATATTTTTCAAATTGATTTCAGTTGATTTTAATTTAATTGATTCCAAGGCGTTTCGAGTCCTTACGATCGAATGACAAGTCCGATTGCTACCAAACCTGAAACCCTACAATAATTCACTGTTACGGATCCATGAAACTGATTTTGTCGAAATCCGAGTCAGTGGCCAAAATGGCTATTTTTACATTAATTAAATAATTTAATAATTAATAAATTAAATCATTTTTCAAATTTCAATTCCATACTTAACCAATCCTTTCATTTTTGATCTCTTAAACAATTACAGTGATTTAAACGAATTTAGATGTTAATTTAACATTGATTCATCCATCAATTTCAGCGTTAAGTTTCAATTTCATTTTATTCAAAAATTATAAATATAATTTCCAATGGTCCCATTTACTTAAATAAATTAATAATTATTCCATTTATTATTGTCAAATAAAAGGATTTAACATTGGATTCAAAATTATTACATTATTATCGTCACATTCCATCTAAATCTCAAATAACGTAATAATTTTAATATTTAACTCCACGCATTTGTAATTAATCTAATTATTTAACTTTAAATTCCAATAAATTAATAAATTCTGCCTTCTATTCTTTTAATTCAACTAATTTTCATATTATGAATAAAATTTACGTTATTCCCACTTATTACCCTAAATTACATTAACTTAACATTTAATTTAGATTTATTGCGACTTATTGCCCGTTTTAATTTAGTAGAGTAAATAAATGATTACTTTATAATGATTGTTGCCACTAACCTTAAATCATATTTATACAAGTTATCATTTCCAAACAATTACATATAGAACATTGACTTTATTCAACCATTATTTATTCATTATTAATTACTTGATTAACTAAATATTTACATTTATTTTTCCTATAATAACTTTTTACCAAATATTCCTATTTACAATCAATTATAGCCCAAATAGTTGTTTCAATCAATTGGGTTTGCATTTATTTAATTATTTATTATCTTACATTTACATTCTTACCATTCATTTTTTGTTATAAATTCATTAACGGATTACAAATTTTTATTCCTTCAAATATTAATAACAGGATTGATTACAAAACACCTATCCAATTATCACTAAATTTATACTAATTCATCAATTTGTCCAATATATCTCTTGTTTCCTTAAAATAAATTTATGTTTCTATTAAATTTTCATTCACACTTCCGTTACTATATTAATAATCATTAAAGTAACGTTTATTATCAACAACAACATTGTAATTACTTTTATAACATTGATTGTATAAATTTCCAATTTATTACGTATTACTTCATCAGTAAATATAACTTTGAATTTGTTTCCCCATTTACCAATTTCAATCAATTATAACTTTACAATCTGTTTCAATTAATTTCAATTTCATTTTTAACATTTACTTCAGTATAAATTATAAAAAAATTATTTCTTCCTAAATTTAATTACAAAATTTTATAAATTCAACCAGATTAAAATTATCGAATTTTACGGGTCGTCACACGATCAATGGTTGCTTAAAATGAATTATATATGGCTAGATGTATGCATTTGGGCATCAAATGGTTATACAGTGAAGAATGTTATTATTTTAATTATTTTACATATTATTATAATGTTTATTTGACAACATGTGGTCGAGGAAAAAATATTTTTGAGTTTTGGTTGGAAAAATACACAATATTTAAGTTGTGCAATTGATTTGAAAAAGAAAAAAATACGATATGAATATTTAAATTTAGTATATTTTTTAAAAGAATTTTATTTTGAAATATATTTGAACTTATTTATGAAAGAAGTTGTAATTGATTTATTAAAAAATGAGGAGATTTTACAAAAGGGTTTATAGAGTGCTTTTAATGCATATAACTAGAATTTTTTTGGGAAAGAATCTACAATTACATTTCAAAAGAAGATAGAATCTTAAAAGTGTATTTTGAATTTAAATTGTATGGAAATTTGGCGAAATTCAAGTTTATTGATTTGAAAAATACCAAAAAGTATGTTAAATGTATTTTGGGATGAAATTTTTATTGTAAAGATTAAATTTTAAATATTTGATTTTATTTTGAATTTAAGTTGAATTAAAAGTTTTAAAATATTTTTAAAAGATGAGAAAATAAATAAAATTCCAGTTTACTCATTTTGAAATTCCCAAATACCTATTTAAAGTAAACTGAGATGAAATTTATGTTTTTAAAAAGTTCAAATTTGAATTATTTAGTATTATTTTGAATTTAAAATAGGATTAAAAGAATAAATTCTAGTTAAATAATTCCAAATTCACTTTGATTGGAATAATTATGAATTTATTTGATTATATGCTTGTTTGGATGATGTTATACTTGTTCATTAGTTTAAATCCCATTATTTAAGTTATTTCCTTTATTTTTAGCTCAATTACTCATTTTCGATGTGTTTAAATTCTTTATTGCTATATATAAACCCTATTCCACGAACACGACAAATCAAATGAGCTATATGATGGCTTTAAAATGATATTTCAGGAATGAATATCGTTTGGGATTACCAAATGATTTTAAAAGTAACAAATTTAACATTACTCGAGTTCGGCATAGGATATTAACTACTAGACTGCTAGTATCCATCCTTGTGGATTGATTCGAGGGCGCCACCTAAATCGTGATGACCGTGTTCCTCGTCACTTTGTCCAAACGATTGTTGCCAAGAATTTAAAGATATCAAGGTTAATGAGAATTATCGGACACGTAGTGTAAACGAAGAGAAGCAGCACCATCGATGGATATATGATGCTGTGGACTACAACACCGGTAAGATTTATCTCACCTCTAGATACCTAAATGGTACGACAACCAAGAGATCATGCAAGGTGCACATCACAAATGACTGGAAGTGTACGGGTAAAATAGACCAGGATGACTTACCGGGAAAAATTATTCTAAGTAGAGAGTAAATCCATAGGTTAGATTTATCAACGTGCAATCTTTTTGGGATTAACAAGATGAGAAGATGATTTGAGCCTTCTCATACATACTAGTAGGAATGCCGTTTAACTCAAAAATGACAGTTTTTGAATATTGATTTGAATTTACACAACATAATGCAACTCATAAGTAAAATGATAGGATATAATATCCTAGTTGATTAGAGTTGCAACCGTGCATGTTATATTGAATAGTGTAGTGATATGGGTGTTATAACTGATTTTTGAAAATAGTGATTTAGAAATTTGTTTGGTGTGTGTGACCTTGTATTTATATGCCCTACAAAACCCAACACAACACATTAATTTATATTTTATTGCACGATTATATTCACAGTTATATGTCTAGCCTAACTTGAGGTTTTGTTTTGTGACAACTCCTCGGGCCAGACTGAGGTTGCTTAATAGGTTTAATATGATTATATATGCTTTGTGGGATATGATATGCAGTTGGAGTAGATGACAATGGCAAGTAATTACTTTGTTTATAATTATATATTAAGATTGTTGTATTAGTCGATGTGATGTATTTGTGTGATAAATTATGTGTGTGTATGAGATAATGTATCAGATATTCAGATATAATATAAAATCTATCACTTTTATTCACTTCTGTTATATTAGTAAGGAAAATTTAATGTGTCTAAATTGTATTATTCAATTGTATAACTCGTGTGCATTGTCTAGCGTCGAGATGAGATATGAAGTATTTCATATTTATTCAGGTATGGAAACGTATCCGTGTTGATCAAGAGTAGTGTATATAAGGGATCGCTCCCTCCTTTTGTGCCCGTTGATTTGAACTATCGACCGGTAAACTTCCTTTGATATTTCAGCCACTGGAGCCGGGGTGTTACATTTATCATATATTATATGGTTACGTAAAAGTTTAGGTGCTACTGTGTTTGTTTGTTGTGATTGACTACTGTAGTCATATGTGCTTATTTTGTTGTGTTGAATCGTGTATGTGTGTTTCATATGCAATAGCATTCCTTTGTTTTTTCCCTTTGCTATCCACAAATTATATTTTTTTTCCTCTGTTATTATGTTTTTAATGATGCCAAAGGGAAAGAAAATACCGGGCATGTTGACAAGGGAGTAAAAAGTATAAATTTTCATATGTATATTCCTCTTATAAATGTATATAGTTGTTATCATAAAAGGGGGAGAACGTTAAATCCTACATTTTTTAGTTTTGAAGAAATAACTATATATTTGTATATTTGTTCAAGTTGATTATTACAAGGAATTTCAACGATGAAGTCTAAGGAATACAAAAACAGTTGAAATAAGCTCGATCAATGAAGATCAAATATCAAAAGTTCTTATTGTAAGTCTATAAAATACTTTCACAACATCCTTTGATGATGCACATACATACAAAAAATTTAAATCGATTTTAAAGCGAACTTTGAACTTAGAAATCTTCAAAAGAATTTTTTTCACAATTGTCTGTAGTCAAACGTCCGACTTAAAAAATCAGACGTCCGGCTATAGTGGATTTTCAACTAGAAAGTTTCAGGATACAACACTGTAAAATGTCAAATGTTTGGTTATATTTGTGCATATAAGGAATAAAAATATTATTTCCCTTAGCTACTCTGACATCTGATTGGATAGGTTGGTCGTCTAATTGGGGCATCGGATGTTTGATCCAACCAACAATACGTCTGTATCAAGCTCTAAAATAATAATTCATTTATGGAAGTTGTATGGTACATCGAACCAGACACCTGATGAAGCTTTAATTGGTTTTTTAAAATAAGACAAGACATCTTAAATAATGAACCAAACATCAAAATTTGGGTTAAAATGAACGTGTTCTTGCCTATAACATGTTCATACATCTGATGATTTTAACCAAACGTCTGAGATGTTTTTATCTTGTTAATAGAAGAGACCAGACGTTTGTGTTGACTAGCAAGACATCTGAGAAGTAATTAACGATTATATTTTAATATACAGTTCTGATGATGGAAGGTATCGTTGTTTACTATCCAAGGATGTAACTTTTTTAATGGTAATAACTCTTAAGTAATACAATTCTAACATTATAAATAGCGATTAATTTCCGACTTTTAATTTCAACTCTCTCTTTTAAACTCTAAATTCTTTGTGAAATCAAAAGCTTTCCAAAATAAAAATCTCTTGCTAACTAAATTCTACATGTTCAAATCACTACCATTAGGGGATATTACAGGAAGGGCGTACTTGAGACACAAAGATGGTTAAAGCAACTATATTTTTTTTACTAAAGAGTAGACGTCTTGTTTCGAGAGAATTCAATACCGGTGTTAACGTATTCTTGTACGGTAAGAGAGGATTTTTTATTAGTATAACACAAAAGGGGAGCTTCGTGATTGGATGCAGGATGGGAGGTCCGAATCAGTATAAAAAGCTATGTTGTGATTATTTTTTATCTTACTTTATTTTATCTTGTTTAATTTTGCTCATATTATTAGCATATACAAGTTAGAATTATATCGCTAATTATCCATTATGGATATGCAAGTTATTTCACTTAACCCTTTAGTTTTCCCAACGATCATGAGTAATTCACCAATCATAGTATGGAGAGCATTACATATACTAGTCTCAATAGATATCGATTGGTTTCTCAATACATCTTAACACAAGGACCAATTCAAGTTAAGTATTTTAAATATTAGACTCAAATTAATGTTATGAACACATTTACAACTACAGTCGTTTAATTTTCCTAAGAATTTTCTACCTGTAAATATTAAATATAATTAAATCATCACTTATATCACATTATAAAAATACATACAATAGAAAACAAAACCAAATATACTTTATTTCGAGGTAGATTCCCATATAAGAATTAATTTATATAAAAAATAACATAATTACCATTAGCGGACACCTTTAACTCTATCACATAAAGGTTTTCTATACGAAAAAAACACACACTAGAGATCACATACTAAAAGCCAACTTAGAGCTTTTGTTTTTCTCTTAAATTCATGATTTTCTTCCAACCAAACATCATAATGTAAGTTTATATAATGCAAAGATTGCTTACACTTTTACATTTGTAGATGACCATCAGATAAAAATTTATTCAATAATATTGCTGCAACGACCTGATATTTTCAACCATTCGCATCCGCACATGTTGGACTTGAGTTGCTCAAAATATCAGATTGTGGCAATTCTTAACATCTACAGTAAATAAATCAATCACAAAATCACAGATACAGAGTAGTACAATGATACGCAGTGGAATAAATGAATAGTAGTTCATGAAGCTACTATATAAACAAAGTTAGAAATAAAATACGTCAGAAAATCGCAGATGCAGTGAAGTCTCCAGTACGGGCAGATGACTTCTCTAAACCAATCGACTTGATGACTGAAAGGATAGATAGCTGGATCTCCATGCAATGCTCCAACTTCAAAGGTGAGTCTCAAATGCCGTATCACTCAGTCTGACCCGAGCGTAAAGCAAAACACAAAACACTCGAGTCAGGATTAACATTCTTATATCTATAAATCCAAGGAACTATCTACAGGGTAGAAATATACACTACAACACTATGATCATTTCTATTTTGTTTATATTTCAAAACTAAAATATCGTTTTCATTTCAAATATCTCTATTTTCCAAATTAGTATATATATATATCCAATAATCTATGAAGTAAAGTATTTTAATTCCTCAAACTTCACAAATCGCTTTAAAAATCAACTTGACCTTCCCATTCAAATTTAATTAAATCAAAATTTATCAATTTCCATTCAATTTAGTTTCTGACTAAACTAATTCAAATTTTATCTATTTTAAATACGGATTTGAACCACAAAATAAACCATTTAAATTTCAATATAATTCAAAGTTAATATATTTCGGAGCTTTAAATATTCCACAAATCTATTTCAGAAATACAAATTTAATAAATCCTTGAACATATTTCATATTTATAAAATCAATCTTAGTTAAATTATCTTAATATTAAATCTATATATAAAATAACCTTTATATATAATACTTTAAATCAATATTCATTAAAACCATATATTTCTTTTCAAGACCATAGAAATTATTTTCAAAACATTCATATAGACCACGGCGTCGATGTAAAATTTTCTAATCTGTGTACAAGGGATACGGATATTTATCATTTCAATCTGTAAGTTAAATATATACGGGTGGATATAATTTCAACCCGTAATCCAAAATTCAATTCAAATGAAAATCGCTTGGGTTTATCATTTTAACCCATAACGAAATTCTCCTATTCTAAAATCCGTTCGGGTATGTATCATTTCAACCCATAGTGATTTCTATACTAACAAGGAACTTGCAGAGTGATAACAGATATGAAAATAATAACAACAACAAGCATATATCATTAAAAATAAATATAAACAATAGGATATGGTGTCATATCCCATAAGTGAACAGTTACAGATAATAACATATATAACAATTTAAATAACTACAGCATCATATTTCAATTGTTGTTTCAATTTAATCAAATTTAACAAATAAAAGAATGCTAATCGTGAGTGATTGCTCACCTTTTGAGGCTAGAGAATACAAAAGATGACATGGATACGCACACTGAAATTTGAATTATAAATCCGAGCACAAATTTCAAAGCAAAGTAGTATTGGCACAAATAGGACGAACGAGGCTGATAATCAAGAATTTATGAAATGAATCAGAACCAGTCTTGTATATATAGAAATTTTTGCTATTTTAACAAAATCAAAAATGCATCCCTAAGAAAAATTTAAAGTCGAATCACACACACACACACACACACACATAAAATTTACTTTTTTTTCATACATAAACCAATAGTTTTAACATTTGAAATAAAACATATATGTTAAATAAAAATCCTTATAATTTTTCCAAACCACTTTAATTTTTACACATAGATCAAAATTTCTATTTACAAATCTAAGACCCAAACCACCCCATACGACTTATGTTGTGACGCCCCACCTCTATACCCATGCTAGCCAAGGACATTACCGGGTAATGCCATCAACTAGTGTGGAGAATAAGGCTGTTGAGGAGCGACCATCTGCATAATTGCTTTGTGCGAGCACCGATATGTCAAATAGTACAACACGCATCTGTTTTAAGGAGGAAATCCGACATACCGATACAAACTCAAAACTACTACCTGGTGGCTATAAATATACTCTTCGGAAACAAATATAGAAATAAATATTACACAAATCATTCACAGACATCCATATCACAAAGGCGGAAATAGATATGAATATATATAACACATGAAAGTGTACATCAGAGTAGTGGTCAAACAAGATCCACAATGTCACAAAAGAATAGCTACAAGTGCTAGACAAAAGAATATGGGTACATCAATGAGTCTATATCTCAAATGTATACAACAAAAACTACTAATCTAAGTAGTTAACCAAAAGTCAGGGTGATAATCCCAAATGTGAAGTCAAGCAGAAGCACCTGTAACATCTCGGTCTGACCCGAGTATTATTTAATAAGAAAATAATAAACGGATCAGTATAGCTATAAATATCGAATAAAATGATATAGAATAAGAGACATGACATAAACATATGATAACCGTAAAGCCATACTGTGATAAGTATGTAACTAAAAATCGATAAGAGATTAATCAATATCACAAGAATCTTCTCAAAGATCAAAAAGAATTGTCATACTCTTTATTTTTATTCACAAAAAGTTAATGACACACAAATTCACCAATGCCCAAATATTGATAAAACATATCAATGTAAATCACAAAAATTGGTGAAACACAAATTCTAGAAATCATCAATGGGAATCCAGAAATCACAAAAAGGTGGGAGGCTTATCACAAAACGGGAGCATGAAAACTCACCAACACGTGTATCACAAAATGGAACGCTATTCCATGGTTGCTAACCATTAATTTTGAGCCGAAGCAACACAAAAAGGCCCGAAGACCATGGGTCGCTACCCCAAGAAATTGAGCCGAAGCTCCATAGAACAGGGTTTAGTCTCCCTCGTAGACAAAGAGACATCGCACATTTGCTAGTCTAAGTCACAAAAATGACCATCAACGATCATCAAGAAGTGTCAATTACAGTAAGCTAGTAAATATATAAGCTTAGCTTCATGTCCCATAACCACTAGCTTAACATAAATATTTACGAACAAATTGTAGATCTCCACTCGAAAATTGTCACAAGAGATTCAATCGAACAAGTCCAAGAATTAATCGACGAATTAAACGCAAGCGTTTCATACCATTTGTTTTACGAAGCCGTTTAATTAGATTTCTCGTACGAGTGAGGTAAAGGTTTGTATATTTTTAAAATGACAAATCACAAAAATGATCGTAGAAACGATCAATCACAAAAATTCACATACGAAGACGTGAATGAAATCCAAAGAATTTGATTCCAAATTCATAAAAGTGGAAATTCCCTTGCTACTCGACATGGCGCGACCTAGCAGATGAGCGACCTAAGAGGTAGCGGCATTAGTGCAGGGGCGAGCGACCTAAGGAATGTTACGACTCAACAGTGCAAACGACCTAAGTGGCAGCGGCATAAGTGCAGGGCGAGCGACCTAAGGAATGGTGCGACTCAATAGTGCAAACGACCTAAGTGCTAGCGGCATAAGTGCAGGGCGAGCGACCTAAGGAATGGTGCGACCTGATGGGCCGAGCGGCCTAACACAAGCGACCTAGCATGGCGCGACCAATCCATGGCACGACCTAACTACAGAGCGACTTAAGGTGGTGAGCGACCTAAGGGGTTGCAAATTAATGCAGGCGCGACTTAAGGTGGTTGAGCGGCTTAAGGGGTGGAACGACCTAACAGGCCGAGCGACCTAGGGACGAAACGACCTAATATATAGCCGGGCGACCTAAGAGATACGGTTTCACATATGGCCGAGTGACTTAAGGAACTCGCGGCCTAAGGATGGTGCGACCTATATGCACGCACCACTTAGTGGGCCGAGCGACCAAACACGGGCGACCTAACTGCAGGCCGAGGATGGTGCAGGCCGAACTACCTAACGGGTAACCAACGCTGAGCGACCTAATGTTCGAGCGACCTAACGACCTAAGGCGTACGAGAAGGCCGAGCGACCTAACGAGTTGCGTGATATAACATGGCCGAGCAACGACCTAAGCATGGCGCGACCTATAGGGGTGCGACCTAAATGCAGGCCGGCCTAATCTGCAGACCAAGAATCCTATATGCAGGTAGAACGACCTAGGGGTTTGAAGTGCAAAAAATCTCTCAATTTGCAACCGATCGAGCACGAACGCTAGGGGATTACGCCCGTCGGCTATCCGGTCGTATTGGCTCCTCAATGCATCACCAAAAACGTGTTCAAACAACAAAGATTGGATTTTTAAAGATTGGAACCCATAGCACTAAAAATTGGGATTTTCACCAATTCAATCCAAACCGAAGGCAAATGCACATGAATAAGTGTTAGGAATTCGTACCCAACAAATCAAAGATAGTTATAGACAAAGATGTGAGATAAATATCTCACCTTTGCACAAGATCAATGAAGAAGAAGCTTGAAAGCAAAGGAAGAATCAATGGCTACTCTTTGAATTTGGAGTTAGATGTTGGATTTGCAAAGGAACTTGAGTTTGGAGTTTTATTTTCCCATTCCTTCCTCCATTTTTGATGAAGCTTAAGTGTTAGGAAATAAAAGTAAAGAAGGGGGTTGAGCTAGGGTTAAAAGTTTAGGCTAATGGGCTAAACCAAACCCAAAGCCCAAAGTGAAAAAGTGACAAAATTCCACTAACTCTAAACATATCAAAGTTTATACACAAAAAGATCGCAAACGGTGCTTTGGACCCAATGGAAGTGGTTCCGAGTCCTAATTCGACCATATGCAAAAAGTAACTTTTCGGACTAAAATCCGACTAACGATAAAATATTAATATAAAATATTTAAATACTCAATCGTAAAATATGCAGGTTGTTACAGACTCTCCTCCTTGAAGAAATTGCGTCCTCGTAATATTTAAGAAGAAAATATATAGTAACAACCATAAAAGCATATCAACACAAAGGAAATTTGAAATAAGAAATTCACCTCAAAGAGCACGAGAAAGTAAGTCCGGATGTGTTCGCTCGATGAATTCTCTAGATTCCCAAGAGCAATCATTAGGATTTGAGGACCATTGAACTTTAATAAGCAGAACATCTTTATTTCGAAGGCATTTGACCTTCGAAGCAATAATACGAGTATGATGTTGCTCATAAGTTAAATTAGGTGAAACTTCAATTTCTTCCACAACACCGGGCTCAAGAATAGAATCGGAATCACGAAGGCACTTCCGTAATTGAGAAACGTGAAACACGTCATGAATAGCAGAAAACTTAGCTGGTAATAAAAGGCGATCAGCCACGGAACCAATACGTTCGGTGATGGGAAATGGACCAATATATCGAGGTGCTAACTTTCCCAATCGACTGAAGCGTACAACCCCCTTCATAGGTGAAACATGAATAAACACAAGGTCTCCCACAGAAAATTCTAATTTCCTTCTTCGGTTATCGGCATAGGATTTTTGTCTACTCTGGGCTTCTTTCATCCTATGACGAATAAGGTCAATCTTCTTCGTGGAATCACGAATAAAATCTGGACCTAAAACAAGCTTCTCACCGGCCCCAAGCCAACAACAAGGTGATCGGCATGGCCTTCCATAGATTCCCTCGAAAGGTGCCATACCAACTAGATTGAAGCTATTATTATAGGAAAACTCAACAAGAGAAATATGATCTTCCCAACTTCCACCAAAATCAAGAACACATGCGAAGAAGGTCCTCAAGAGTTTGATTCACATGCTCAGTTTGTCCATCGGACTAGGGATAATAAGCGGTGCTAAAATTAAGCTTCGTTCCCAAGGCTTTTTGAAGACTCTTCCAAAATCCACTGGTAAACAATGGATCATGATCACTAACAATAGAAGAAGGAACTCTATGCAATTTTACAATCTCTTTGATAAAGAGTTTGGCCAAGAGAGGAACAGTTCGATTGGACCAAACGGGAATAAAATGGGCGGATTTAGTAAGTCTATCGACTATCACCCATAAGCTATCATGACCCGAACGAGAACGGGGAAGGCCGTCTATAAATCCATGGAAATTTGGTCCCACTTTCAAATTGGAATTTCTAAAGGCTGCAATAACCCACCGGGCCTTTGATGTTCGACCTTAACAAGTTGGCAAGTCATGCAACACTTAACAAAGTTAGCAATATCAGATTTCATTCCCTCCCAATAATAAAGTCGCTTCATATCCGTGTACATTTTACTACTATCGTGATGAACAGTAAATTTAGAACGATGAGAATCTTCTAAAATGTCTTTACGAAGATTACTGATATTTGGCATGATAAGTCTACCAAATTTTCGAATACCACCACGAGAATCAATATCAAAGTCTTTCAAACCTTCAGTATCAATTTTATCCCTACAATTTTGGCCAAGAAGAGCCAATTAGGGATCTAGCTTTTGAGCTTCAAGAATGCGGTCTAAAAGAGAAGGATGAGCCTCAAGGCTACATAAAACAAGAGATGAACATAAATCGGAAACACGATCTCGAATCTCACAAGCGGATAGAATTACGAGTTCATTCCACTCGGATATCATCATAGAAACAACCGCTTGTTGCTTACGACTAAGTGCGTCCGCAACATGATTTCCCTTTCCGGGGGTATAAAGAATATCAAGATCATAAGCTGCAAGAAATTAGAGCCAAAGTTGTTGACGCAATTAAGTTCATTTTGAGAAAATAGATACTTCAAAGATTTATGATCAATGTACAGAATAAATTTTTCTCCCAAAAGATAATGACGCCAAATACGAAGGGTGAAAACAATAGCCGCGAGCTCTAAATCATGAGTGGCATATCTAGTCTCGACTGGCTTCAATTGCCTAGAAGCATAAGCAATAACACGTTCTCTTTGCATAAGAACGGCACCCAAACCAACGCGACTAGCATCGGTATAAACAATAAAATCTTGGTTTCCCTCGGGAATCACAAGAATAGGAGCATCAGGAAGGAGTTCTTTTAATTTCTGAAAAGAAGCTCTACATTTGTCCGACAAAATGTATTTAACTCCCTTCTTTGTCAAACTAGTAAGAGGCACGGAAATTCTGGAAAAGTCCTTTATGAAACGACGGTAATAACCTGCCAATCCAAGAAAACTACGGATCTCCGTCACACTCTCCAGTCTCTTCCAATTTTGAATCGCTTCAATCTTTGAAGGATCCACCGAAATTCCGGATTCGGAAATAATATGACTGAGAAACTTCACACGAGATTGCCAAAAGTGGCATTTAGAAAATTTTGCTTTCAATTGATTGCTCCTAAGAGTTTCCAACACAATCCGAAGATGTTTTTCATGCTCCTCCTCGGTTTTTGAATACACAAGAATATCATCGATAAAGATGAGGACAAACCGATCGAGGAAATCTTTGAAAACTCTATTCATAAGGTCAACGAAATGAGCCGGAGAATTTGTTAAACCAAATGGCATTCATAAGATCCATAACGAGTACGGAACGATGTCAAAGGAATGCTATCCTCTGCAATACGAAGCTGATGGAAACCGGTAGCTAAGTCTAATTGTGAAAAGACTCTAGCACCACTAAGTTGATCGAATAGATCATCAATCCGAGGTAAAGGATATTTATTCTTGATAGTAAGATCATTAAGCTTGTGGTAGTCAACGCAAAGCCTAAGTGTACCATCGGATTTCTTCACAAAAATATCCGAAGCTCCACAAGGCGAGGATCTAGAGCGAATAAATTGATTCGTCTCCAATTCGGATAATTGTTTGTGCATCTCCTCATTTTCTTAATTGGACTTGCGATAAGGAGGACGAGTAATAGGTTGAGCTCCAGGAATGAGATTAGTTTGAACTCAATTGCTCGCTTAGGTGGTAATCCTACAACGGGCTTAAATATATCGGAAAATTCACGAACAACGTGAATAAGAGAAATAATATCTTCCTCATCATCATTATCGTCATCATGAGGATTTAAAGAATATAAAGATGCAACCAAGCTGGAATCCGAATCTTTAAGGTCAACAGAAATCTGCTTAGAAGATTGAGGATGTCGAAGATGAACAGTCCGCTCAGGACATAGGATTTGGGCTTCATTGCGGTCAAGCTAATCCATTCCCAAAATCATTCCAAAGCCTAATTAGCGCATAACATGCAAATTGGCTCGGAAAGAAAAATCACACAAAACAATCTCGACATCTTTACACAATGAACTGATTGTTGCAGATCCACCAACCGGATTCGCAATTCTCAAAGAAGTCATTAAACACAAAACATCCAAAGAAAAAGTGTAACAACCCATATTTTGATAATTAAAAATATTAAATTTAATAAGGTTTTGGGCTTTAATATTGTCAGAAATTAAAATTTATTATTTATTAAATTGAATCTTATTAGATTAGAAATTTTGACTGTAAGATAAATCTTAAAACAAACAACTTAATGAGATAAAACATATAGTTGGCTAATATTGATTGAATGTAATTGACTACTATACTATGTTAACGTAATATCAATCAACTTAAATAATAAAGGTTAATAAGGAATATAATAAACGATGTATAAATTGATGCAATCTTATGTTATTAATTGCAATTGGTTTTAATATGGAGTATGAAATCAATTATTTTGTACGTAAATTTATTAACCTTTGTTTGTAAACAATAAGTTAATAGATATGGATTATTAACGTATAACCATTGTTTTATTTATTTTCTTATTATTAAATCCGTTAGAAATTTATTTGGTAATTAATGGAGAACTAATGTAATTGAAATATTACAATTGATATAAGAAGAAACGTTAACCGTTGAGTGGTGAGTGTAAAACTTATGTTAATCAGGGAATAGTTGATTTGATAATAAGAATGTAAATCAAAATAAAAGGATTTGTTTGAAATTTAAATATATAATGAAGAGGTTTTATTACATTTGTAATTAAATGTTGGAATTAAATTAGTATATAGATATTGGGTTTAACATAGAAAATTGGATTTCAAAGGAAACAATTGGATTAATTATCATCCTTGTATTAGGGTATGTTTTGAGATTTAATCATTGTAAGTAATAGTAATTATATCTTGCCATTAATAAGAGATAGAAGTAGATGGTAATTAATTAATGGTATGTGCAACATATGTTTTGTGTTAAAAATATATTGAGAATTTCGTTGAGAAATATTACGTTCAAATTGTAAGCACTTAAATTCGGTACAAATATAACGATTATATGAAACTAATTGATAAAGAAATGATGTGGTTGTACAAAGTATTATTTCTATGACTCTTTAATGGGATAATCTTTAGATAAGTTGGTTTTAAAGGGGGAGGCGTTAATTGTAAATGAATGTGTAATAAAAAGAAATATGTTTTGACAAAAAGAAAAGAAAAGAATGGTTTCTTGATAAGAATATTCTTATCAAATAGAGTGAATATTTCATCTATGAATATTAGTTTAACTTCATTGAAACAAAGAATTGAATTTTGTTGTATGTTTGTAGTTGGAATATTTGATTTATCTAAATATTCCTTAATTTGAATTTAATTAAAAAATATATACAATAATAAAATGGTAAGAAAACAACTTGAAGGTTTGGTTAAGTTTTTGATTTGGAATAGTTAGCATATTAACATAGGAGATTTATTCCATTTCAAATTTGACTTTGGGGTCTCAGTTCATCTTTTAATGTGTGAGGTGGCGGTCCTCGTTATGTTGATTGTAGTATTTAATTTTATTTACTGTTTACTAAATTAAAATACATATATGTGTGTAAATTTGAGTGTATTAGGGTTAATAAAATATGTTAAAATGAATTATTTTTTTAGTATATTTGATTTGTGATTTCTACGTACGGACTACATTCTCAAATTTGAATCTGTCTCTTTCATTTATTTTATTTTATTACTACTTTCTTTCATTAAATATATGCCTCTTTTGGTCTTCCAGTAAGTTTTATTTATTTACACGCGAGCCTTGCCTTGAAATATTTTGTAATGGCCCATAAAATTTTAATAATTTTTAATAAATTAATAGGTAGAGAATAATAGTATAAATTAATAGGTAGAGAATAAAACATATAAATTAATAAGTAGAGAACGAAATGTATAAATTAATAGGTAGAGAATGAAACGTATAGATTAATAGGTAGAGAATGAAACGTATAGATTAATAGGTAGAGAATGAAACGTATGAATTAATAGGTAGAGAATGAAACGTATAAATTAATAGGTAGAGAATCAATAGTATAAATTAATAGGTAGAGAATGAAACGTATAAATTAATAGATAGAGAATAAATAGTATAAATTAAAAGGATCTGCAACATCGTAGTTGTAAATTATGAATGTTATTGTTGATAATCATACATGTAACTCTAATGACACGATTTTAATAACAAATTCCGTGTACAAGATATGGATTACATAATAGTATTTTCTTAATATCCTTAGCTTTCAACAATAATCAATTAGAGACCTTAATCTTAATAGGATTTGAAAATCCTCAACCTTCGGATAAGTCAAATGATATTCTAAATGTTAACAATAATCTTTAAAAAAAAACTTTATCAGAAGAACATTTTAAGTACACATAAATTTTTATGGGATTATGTTAATATGTATTCAGTAGGCATATGCTAACAACCGCTCAAACAAGAAATAATCACTAATACACAGTGTAAATTGTTAAAAAATCAAACTATCTATATTTATCATGCAAAAATGCAAAATCATAAAGGTTATTAGTGAAATTATGCAAATCTTAACATGTGCGTAGAGGGCACATGCTGATTTTTCCAATTTTGTGCATTGCACTAAGAATTATTGGATCCTATTCATCGTTAATTTGCTACCGTTTCACGACTTTGACCACCACCTTAATTTGTTGAATGCCATGAATGCCAAAATGATGAATGATGTTGCAAGTCAGAAGAAAATGCATGCTCCTATATGCGTTTCTTTTTTTAACATGGGTGTCTGACATGATTGATGCTAGTTAACGTTGAATGACATTAGATGCCAACAATATTATTATGCATTTTCATTATCTTTAATTCTTTTATCAATTAACCTCTCCACTTTTCTTTCCAATCTGATTTATAACCTGCCTATTTACTTTTCTTACCATATTTATTATTTGCTAGAATCTAGCCGTTTCATAATTCCCTTTTTCAGCATTTGATGTGTCTTCTCTAAATCTAAGAGGAAAATCTGGCTTACCCCTTTTATTCATTTACATTTTCTTCTGTTTCAAATTTCATCGTGACTGACACGCAACTTTACTTTAACCACTGCGTCAATCAAGCATCCATCTATTAATTTTCATTTATTTTATATTTATTGCCAACGTTATAAATTTGAAAGATCACTTGCTTCCTTTGTCTCCCTGATTTCACGTCTCTGTGCCTATCCCTTTGAGTTTCTTACTTTTATATTCTATTATTAGCCTAAACGTGCATTTTGACTGGTACCATACCCGTATTTATTTCCTTCCTTTTTGAAATTAAAACGTATACGTTTTACATTTATTTATTTTTAAACCATTCATTGCATTTCCTTTAGATCAATCCATTCTATCCTTATTTGCTTTAACTTCTCTGCTGAATCAACGCATGAACGTTGATATTTCATTTATTATTCCCTTTTATATTATATTTTTCTCTGCAGCTTTCCACTACCTCTCTCTTCATATATTTCATTGTTCCCTGTTCCTTCTTCATTTTCGAGATCCGCTCCCCACCATTTCTTACTTATCCTCCTCCCAAATTTTTCCATGGCCTACGCCAGATATATATTAAAAAAAAAAATTGCACGACGTATATACCCATCGCCTGAAGCTATCTCTGCCCCTCTTCCCTTCCCACCGCCTACAACCCTCAACCTCCACTCACGTTTCTCCTACAAGTGCCTGCTTACTTTCTTTCCTAAATAAGAAGGTATATTTATTGTTTAAAAATTGTCTCATAAACGTTCAAAAGGATTTGAGAAAAGTTTGCATTCTTTTGTACAGGTCTTGTTATATGTGAAAGTAAATAAGTTATGAAGCTATAAGGGATTACTTATACAAGATTTATATATATATATATATATATATATAATAGTGTTATATGAATGAATTTTATAATATGCGTTAACTAAATACATTGTTATTTATATGATCCAGTTTTTGAATATATGTTTGAAACGTTTCGATTTTTATATATACAAATATTTTATTTTATACATATATTTTGTTATATATAAAGGTTTAATAAAAAATATAAAAAAAAGAGGAAAAAAAAGGAGTAAGTTAACAATGTATTATAAAGAATATTGTTTATCCCCAGATATATGTGCATAAGTCTGTTTGATTTCCTGCTGGATATTTTGAAAAGGAAAGTAATAAAATATAATAATTATATATATATATATACATAAGTATTCATTTCAAAAGATATTATATATATGTGTGTTGATCTTTAATATATGTGTTTTATGTTAGAACATTGATTTTTTTAACTATACATATATATTATTTTAATATTGGTTCAAAATGAATATTTATTACATGGAAACGACAACCATAAAATGAATATACTATATATGTGACATTTTGAATAATTATATATTTGTATTTAACATTAATATGAAATGGAAGCGTTTTAAAGTTATATGGGTTTCATGGGTGTGCATATATATATATATATATATATATATGTATGTATGTATGTATGTATATGTATATATATTTCATTTTTAAAATGCGTGTTTTGATTTAACGTTCATTTTGAAAGAAAGTAATAAATTAATCATATAATCTTCGTTTCAATTTTATCAAGCTAATTTGATCCGTTCTCATCAATTTCTATCTATCAGCTTTTCCGTCAAAATCGTACCATCTAACTTTGCTTTGGAAGTCGTGCTTGCATTTCATAACTCAACTTCATTGTCTATCTCTCTAACCTTGAAAGGTGAGAAATCACTCACGATTTACATTCTTTTATTTATTAAATTTGATTTCAATTGAAACGACAATTGAAATATGTTGCTGTAGTTATTTAAATTGTTATATTTATGCTATTACTTGTATCTGTTCACCTATGGGATATGACACCATATCCTATTGTTTATACTTTATTTAATTACTGATGATATATTCCTGTTGTATATTATTATCATATCCTCCTATAATTTTGTTATCTATTATCACTCTGCAAGTTTCCTGTAGTTTAGAATTCACTATGGGTCGAAATGATACATACCCGAACAGACTTTAGAATAGGAGAATTTCGTTATGGGTTGAAATGATAGACCCAAACGATTTTCATTTAATTAAATTTGGGATTACGGATTGGAATGATATCCACCCGTATATATTTAGTGTACGGATTTAAATGATAAATATCCGTAACACCTGACCAGATGATAAGGAATATATACAGACACCGTGGTTCATATATAAATATTCTGGAAATAAATTCTTTGTTTGGAAAGAAATATATGGTCTTTATAAATGTTAATTCTTAAATTTCTATATATATAGATTTAATAATATTTAATTTAATTAAGTTTGATTTAATACATAAACTATGTTAATATTTATGTAAATTATATTTCAAATAGATTTTTGAAATAATTGGGATAAATTAAGATGCGGAGATAAATTTGAGTTTATTAAATGGTATCTAAATAAGGATTTATTTAATTAAATCAATCTAAAATTTTCAAATGGGAAATTTTAAAAGGTAGGATTTTATAACTGGATTTTTGATTTAAGTGATTAAATGCATATTTCACGTTTAAGTAAATTAAAGAAAATATTGAGAAAAATGGAATTTAAGGTTAATTAAATAATCTTGAACCAAATGAGGAAGTATTTCAAGACTACATAATAATGAGGTTAAATCGAGATCTATATGAAACGGTTAAATTGACCATTTAAATTTTTAAGCCTTAAACTATATTGGAATTTAAATGGTTTAAGTTTGAGATTCAGATCTGTATTTGAAATCAATATAGTTGAATTTGTTATTTAGAAACTAAATTGAATTAAAATGAAAATTTATGTTGAACTAAATTTGAATTTATTATTTGGAAAACTAAGTTGAATAAAAATTTAGTTGAAACATTGAATACTTAAAGGTTTAAAAATATTGAATATAAAGGGGTATTTTGTGATTACAAATCCGAATTTGAGATCGATAAAATTGAAGTGGTTATTTTAGGAATTGAGTTGAATTTAAAATGATAAATTGAGATTGAATTTAATTTAAATGAGAAGGTCGGGTTGATGTTGAAACAATTTGTTGAGTTGAGGGAATTGAAAATATTTTACGGTATAAATTATTTAATATATCCAAATACTATTTTGGAAAATAGCTATATTTGAAGCGAAATGATATTTGATTTTGAGGTATAAATTAAGATGAAAGAACCACGGTGTTATAGTGTATATTTCTACCCTGTAGATAGTTCCATGGACCCTTAGAGGATGGTTATTCTAAATATCCTTTAAGTTATTTGTATTTCAGTTGATATTTCACTTGATTTGGATTTATTGATATAAGAATGTTAATCCTGACCCGAGTGTTTTGTGTTTTGCTTTACGCTCGGGTCAGACTGAGTGATACTGCATTTGAGACTCACCTTCGAAGTTGGAGCCTTGCTTGAAGATCCAGCTATCTATCCTTTCAGTCATCCTTTTGATTTGTTCAGAGAAGTCATCTGCGCAAACTGGAGACTTCACTACATCTAAGATATTCAGTTGTATTTTATTTCTAACTCCAATGTATATAGTAGCTTCATGGACTACTATTCTTTATCTATTCCGCTGCATTATATTACTCTGTGTCTGTGATCTGTCATGATTTATTTACTATATATGTTAGTTTAGCCAAATTTTAGTTAACAATTCGGTATTTTGAATTATTCAAGTTGGACATGTATGACTTTATTGTCGATTTGAATGGTCCAAAATAGCGGGTCGCTTCAGTTGGTATCAGAGCTTTGGCTCTAGGCAAAACTTAGCATATATGGTAAATTTATTAACAGAATCACTTTCACTCGAGTTGAATCTCTTCCTTTCTAACTTTTCCTTTGAATTTTGGAATGTCCCTTGGTTCCAAAATTCATTCTTATCTCTCTCTATTTATATTCTTTTGATTTTGGAGTATCCAATAACTCCACTAATGATTTGTAAAGGGGGATGAAAGCTCCTTTACAATTGGCGTCGATTCACTGAAGATTTTTGTATCCTCGGTTTAGATGCTACTATCTCCTGTTATTCCAAATTCTATCTCTAGCGATCGAATGTCGATTTGCCTTAGAATTCTGCATCCATTATATTGCTAAATGCACGATTGACCCGATTAAGGTCGCCCGTGATTTATAGAAGTATATCCATCTCCTATTTTGTAATTTAATCATCTTCGATCGAGTCTATCTTCGAATCAGGATTCTATTGGTTAGAGTCTTCTAATTTAAATCTCTACCTTTGTTTTGAAATCCATTCTTAAATCACCCTTTGAAAAAATCGAGTATGTTGTATTTTTGAAATTGTTTTGTACCGAAATTATTATTTTGATAACTATGATTTTATTCTATATATAAAAAGAAATTGTTTTCGATAAGGATTATATACCTATATATAAAACAAATAAAAAATGTTATTCTATATATGTAAAAGTTTTGAAAGGATTTGAAAACTTGTAAGAAATTGATTTATATAAAAGTGATTTACAACTGAAGGGTTAAATTTGAAATTCGAGAATTGAATTCCGTTATTTTGAAATTGGATTTAAGATTTTGGAAAATATATAAAAATAATACGATTTAAAGTTATTTTTCCAAATAAGAAATGTTTCAAATGAGTTCAAATGAGTTCCAATAATTTTGAAGAAATTTCAAAGAAGTTTTCAAGAAAATAGAAGTCCATAACTCACGTATGTCGCTGGAAAATAATTTCGGTGATGAGTGCACGCATCATCGACATTGATTTTCGAGTTTCATAGCAGGGGAGAGGCCACCTTAATAGCTCGCTGTGCGAGTGATTTTGTAAAACCGTTATGATTTCAAATTCCGAAGTATAATTTGATATTTTCGAAAGATATATGTATATATTTGAAACAATTTAAAGTGAGACTGGTGTTCAGTCCTCGAGTTTCGAATTTGTTTTGGTATAACCCTATATATTGAAATTGATTTATTATTGATTTTCAACTCTTGAATTGAAAATGTGATTTCCTCTTACCATTTTGAAGGTTCGAACACTTCCAAGTCAAGGTCTAAAATTTTAAAACTAAGAAATTTCGAAGAGTATAAAATGTTTGATAAAGAATATAAATTTAGTTTGAAATGTTTTGAAAAAAAATATAGTTTTGAATAATAGTTTTCAGAAAGGTAAATTGAATATTTCAACTAGAAATAGATAGTTTAAAAGTTTTAAAGGGATAATTATAAATTTGGAAACCATTTGAGTATAATTGATTTTAAGAAAATTTTTAGTTTTGAAATTAAATTGAAATTAAAAACCAGTACTCTTATGGAGATTTTGGAAATGAATTTGTTTGACTTGAATTATTTTAATTCAGAAACTTGGATAATTTTCTAAACCTATTATTTTAGGAACTTTGAAATTTAGATACTTAATTTGGAAGAAATTTGGTGAAATCATATATGATTTGGAAACTGAATGGATATTGAATGATTTGAAATTGTGAACCTTATATTATTAAGCACTTGATTTGGGAGTGGTCGAACTTATATAAATTGGATTTGTAAAAGTATGAAATTGATTTGAAATCCATTGATTTGAAGGTACTCAATTTGGAAAGCTATTTTATATAATCGAAGTCTATATAAGTATGATTTGATCTACTATTGATTTGGAAAGTATTCGATTTGGGAAAAAGGGAATCCTATATATAATGGACTTTATATAAGTATGATATTTGAAAGTAATTTGAAAAGGTACTATATGATATATTTTTTCGAAGTAAAGATATGGAAAGTTCCTTCTGCTTGATATCCGCTTTGTGGCCACATCGTGGATTCATTCTATCGATATTATTCTTTTTTATTTTTGGTTTTCCGGATGTAATACTCGAGTGTTCCCACCGTGGCGTAACCCATGGTTTTTTTCTCTCTCGTGAATGCATAGCGCAATTGCCTGGCTGAGTCTTGCCTAGTGGTACGGATTGTTTCCTGGGGGATCCAGGCGTAACCATTGTGTATCCTGCAATCTGTGTAGGTCGCGAATAGTAGCGCAAGTGCCTGGCTGAGTCTTGCCTAGGGGTACGGATTGTTTCCCGGGGGATCCAAGCGTAACCATTGTGTATCCTGCACTCTACTAGTCATCATGGCGTAACTCGCAGGGCTGAGAAAGCTTACGGATATGGATTGTTTCCTAGGGGATCCAGGCGTAACCATTGTGTATCTGCGAACCATGGTCGGACAAAGGTTTTGGTTTGGTTGTTTTGTTTGGATTGTACTTTCCATATATGTTTTTTTTAAAAAGTTTTTCAAGTATTTTCACTGGGTGTTGAAACGGGTCTACCAAGTACTTGAAGAATTCAAGCTTTGCGCCTGATCAACGCATGGCCAGAGTCTGCAAGAACGAGGATAAACTTGTTGAAACATCGAGTTATAAAAGTATTTTTGAAAGAAAGATTTATTTCGATATAAAGGTATTTTATTATAAAGGTATTTTTCAACAAAGAAATTTTGTGTTAATATTTGAAATTGAAACTCTTATGGTTTGAAATTTACGATTCATGCCCGATTCTATTCTTTAAATCTACCTTATCTTCTCAGCTTTCGTTGTTCACCTTGATTCTGTTTTTCCGAATCTACCTTCTTTCCTTTTTGAATATAATCTTTTAAAGATTGCTTATCTGTATACTACAGTGGTTAATAGAAAATTTTAGTGGTATAAATATTTTTGAAGTTATTAATTAAATAAAACATATTTAAAGAAAATGATTATTAATTTATTGATAATATTTGAAAAGTATCTTGAGATAAATTAAAAATTTCATGAGTTATGAATTTAATGTTTTCAAATAGCTTCTTTAAATATAACTAATGATGTAAATAATTATTTTAAAATAGTTTTCATATACTTATAAAGGTGTTATTTAAAATATAAATGGTATTTATAAAGGAAGAAAGAAGTTTTACAAATGGGTTTTGAAAAGTATGAATATCTCAAGTCAAATTTATATAGTTAAATCAATTATTTATCCCTGACTTTCAATCTACTTTTATTTCTGGTTGTTCTATTCTCCTACCTCCTTCCTTTTCGGGGATGAAAAGTTTTGAGTGGGGGAGAGTATAACGACCCACAAAATTTTAATAATTTTTAATAAATTAATAGGTAGAGAATAATAGTATAAATTAATAGGTAGAGAATAAAACGTATAAATTAATAGGTAGAGAATAAAACATATAAATTAATAGGTAGATAATAAAACGTATATATTAATAGGTAGAGAATGAAACGTACAAATTAATAGGTAGAGAATGAAACGTATAAATTAATAGGTAGACAATGAAACGTATAAATTAATAGGTAGAGAATGAAACGTATAAATTAATAGGTAGAGAATGAAACGTATAAATTAAAAGGTAGAGAATAAAACGTACAAATTAATAGGTAGAGAATGAAACGTACAAATTAATAGGTAGAGAATGAAACGTATAAATTAATAGGTAGAGAATGAAACGTATAAATTAATAGGTAGATAATGAAACGTATAAATTAATAGGTAGAGAATGAAACGTATAAATTAATAGGTAGAGAATAAATAATATAAATTAATAGGTAGAGAATGAAACGTATAAATTAATAGGTAGAGAATAAATAATATAAATTAATAGGTAGAGAATGAAACGTATAAATTAATAGGTAGAGAATAAATAGTATAAATTAAAAGGATCTGCAACATCGTAGTTGTAAATTATGAATGTTATTGTTTATAATCATACATGTAACTCTAATGCTACGATTTTAATAACAAATTCCGTGTACAAGATATGGATTACATAATAGTATTTTCTTAATATCCTTAGCTTTCAACAATAATCAATTAGCGACCTTAATCTTAATAGGATTTGAAAATCATCAACCTTCGGATAAGTCAAATGATATTCTAAATGTTAATAATAATCTTGAAAAAAAAAATTATCAGAAAAACATTTTAAGTACACATAAATTTTTATGGGATTATGTTAATATGTATTCAGTAGGGATATGCTAACAACCGTTCAAACAAGAAATAATCACTAATACACAGTGTAAATTGTTAAAAATCAAACTATCTATATTTATCACGCAAAAATGCAAAATCATAAAGGTTATTAGTGAAATTATGCAAATCATAACATGTGCGTAGAGGGCACATGCTGATTTTTCCAATTTTGGGCATTGCACTAAGAATTATTGGATCCTATTTATCGTTAATTTGCTACCATTTCACGACTTTGACCACCACCTTAATTTATTGAATGCCACGAATGCCAAAATGATGTTGCAAGTCAGAAGAAAATGCATGCTCCTATATGCGTTTCTTTTTTTAACATGGGTGTTTAGCATGATTGATGCTAGTTAACGTTAAATGACATTAGGTGCCAAAAATATTATTATGCATTTTCATTATCTTAATTCTTTTATTAATTAACCTCTCCACTTTTCTTTCCAATCTGATTTATAACCGGCCTATTTACTTTTCTTACCATATTTATTATTTGCTAGAATCTAGCCGTTTCATAATTCTCTTTTTCGGCATTTGATGTGTTTTCTCTAAATCTAAGCGGAAAATCTGGCTTACACCTTTTATTCATTTACATTTTCTTCTGTTTCAAATTTCATCGTGACTGACACGCAACCTTACTTTAATCACTACGTCAATCAAGCATCCATCTATTAATTTTCACTTATTTTATATTTATTGCCAACGTTATAATTTGAAAGATCACTTGCTTCCCTTGTCTCCCTGATTTCACGTCTCTGTGCCTATCCTTTTGAGTTTCTTACTTTTATATTCTATTATTAGCCTAAACGTACATTTTGACTGTTGCCATCCCCGTATTTATTTCTTTCCTTTTTGAAATTAAAACGTATACATTTTACATTTATTTATTTCTAAACCATTCATTGCCTTTCCTTTAGATCAATCCATTTTATCCTTATTTGCTTTAACTTCTCTGCTAAATCAACGCATGAACGTTGATATTTCATTTATTATTCCCTTTTATATTATATTTTTCTTTGTAGCTTTCCACTACCTCTCTCTTCATATATTTCATTGTTCCCTGTTCCTTCTTCATTTTTGAGATCCACTCCCCACCATTGCTTACTTTTCCTCCTCCCAAATTTTTCCATGGCCTACGCCAGATATAAAAAAAAAAAAATTTTGCACGACGTATATACCCATCGCCTGAAGCTATCTGTGCCCCTCTTCCCTTCCCACCGCCTACAACCCTCAACCTCCACTCACATTTCTCCTACAAGTGCCTGCTTACTTTCTTTCGTAAATAAGAAGGTATATTTATTGTTTAAAAATTTTCTTATAAACGTTCAAAAGGATTTGAGAAAAGTTTGCATTCTTTTGTACAGATCTTGTTATATGTGAAAGTAAATAAGTAATGAAGCTATAAAGGTTTACTTATACAAGATTTATATATATATATATAAGAGTGTTATATAAATGAATTTTATACTTTGCGTTAACTAAATACATTGTTATTTATATGATCCAGTTTTTGAATATATGTTTGAAACGTTTTGATTTTTATATATACAAATATTTTATTTTATACATATATTTTGTTATAGATAAAGGTTTTATAAAAAATATAAAAAAAGAGGAAAAAAAAGGAGTAAGTTAACAATGTATTATAAAGAATATTGTTTATCTACACATATATGTGCATAAGTTTATTTGATTTCCAGCTGGATATTTTGAAAAGGAAAGTAATAAACTATAATAATTATATATACACATAAGTATTTATTTCAAAAGATATTATATATATGTGTGTTGATCTTTAATATATGTATTTTATGTTAGAACATTGATTTTTTTAACTATACATATATATTATTTTAATATTGGTTCAAAATGAATATTTATTACATGGAAACGACAACCATAAAATGAATATACTATATATGTGACATTTTGAATAATTATATATTTGTATTTAACATTAATATGAAATGGAAGCGTTTTAAAGTTATATAGTTTTCATGGGTGTGCATATATATATGTATGTATATATACATATTTCATTTTTAAAATGCGTGTTTTGATTTAACGTTCATTTTGAAAGAAAGTAATAAATTAATCATATAATATTCGTTTCAATTTTATCAAGCTAATTTGATCCGTTCTCATCAATTTCTATCTATCAGCTTTACCGTCGAAATCGTACCATCTAACTTTGCTTTGGAAGTCGTGCTTGCATTTCATAACTCAACTTCATTGTCTATCTCTCTAACCTTGAAAGGTGAGCAATCACTCACGATTTACATTCTTTTATTTATTAAATTTGATTTCAATTGAAACGACAATTGAAATATGTTGTTGTAGTTATTTAAATTGTTATATTTATGCTATTACCTGTATCTGTTCACCTACGGGATATGACACAATATCCTATTGTTTATACTTTATTTAATTACTGATGATATATTCCTGTTGTATATTATTATCATATCCTGCTATATTTTTGTTATCTGTTATCACTCTGCAAGTTCCCTGTAGTTTAGAATTCACTATGGGTTGAAATGATACATACCCGAACAGACTTTAGAATAGGAGAATTTCGTTATGGGTTGAAATGATAGACCCAAGCGATTTTCATTTAATTAAATTTGGGATTACGGATTGGAATGATATCCACCCGTATATATTTAGTGTATGGATTTAAATGATAAATATCCGTAACACTTGACCAGATGATAAGGAATATATACAGACACCGTGGTTCATATATAAATATTTTGGAAATAAATTCTTTGTTTGGAAAGAAATATATGGTCTTAATAAAGGTTAATTCTTAAATTTCTATATATATAGATTTAATAATATTTAATTTAATTAAGTTTGATTTAATACATAAACTATGTTAATATTTATGTAAATTATATTTCAAATAGCTTTCTGAAATAATTGGGATAAATTAAGATGGGGAGATAAATTTGAGTTTATTAAATGATATCTAAATAAGGATTTATTTAATTACATCAATCTAAAATTTTTAAATGGGAAATTTTAAAAGGTAGGATTTTATAACTGGATTTTTGATTTAAGCGATTAAATGCATATTTCACGTTTAAGTAAATTAAAGAAAATATTGAGAAAAATGGAATTTAAGGTTAATTAAATAATCTTGAATCAAATGAGGAAGTATTTCAATACAAAATAGTAATGAGGTTAAACCGAGATCTATATGAAACGGTTAAATTGAACATTTAATTTTTTAAGCCTTAAACTATACTGGAATTTAAATGGTTTAAATTTGAGATTCGGATCTGTATTTGAAATCAATATAGTTGAATTTGTTATTTAGAAACTAAATTGAATTAAATGAAAATTTAGGTTGAACTAAATTTGAATTTATTATTTAGAAAACTAAATTGAATAAAAATTTAATTGAACCATTGAATACTTAAAGGTTTAAAAATATTGAATATAAAGGGGTATTTTGTGATTACAAATCCGAATTTGAGATCGATAAAATTGAAGTGGTTATTTTAGGAATTGAGTTGAATTTAAATTGATAAATTGAGATTGAATTTAATTTAAATGGGAAGGTCGGGTTGAGGTTGAAACAATTTGTTAAGTTGAGGGAATTGAAAATATTTTACGGTATAAATTATTTAATATATCTAAATACTATTTTGGAAAATAGCTATATTTGAAGTGAAATGATATTTGATTTTGAGGTATAAATTAAGATGAAAGAACCACGGTGTTATAGTGTATATTTCTACCCTGTAGATAGTTCCATGGACCCTTAGAGGATGGTTATTCTAAATATCCTTTAAGTTATTTGTATTTCAGTTGATATTTCACTTGAGTTGGATTTATTGATATAAGAATGTTAATCCTGACTCAAGTGTTTTTTGTTTTGCTTTAAGCTCGGGTCAGACTGAGTGATACAACATTTGAGACTCACCTTCGAAGTTGGAGCCTTGCTTGAAGATCCAGCTATCTATCCTTTCAGTCATCCTGTTGATTTGTTCAGAGAAGTCATCTGCGCATACTGGAGACTTCACTACATCTAAGATATTCAGTTGTATTTTATTTCTAACTCCAATGTATATAGCAGCTTCCTGAACTACTATTCTTTATCTATTCCGCTGCATTATATTACTCTGTGTCTGTGATCTATGATGATTTATTTACTATATATGTTAAGTTTTGCGAAATTTTAGTTAACAATTCGGTATTTTGAATTATTCAAGTCGGACATGTATGGTTTTATTATCGATTTGAATGGTCCAAAATAGCGGGTCGCTTCATATTTAATTTGTGAACGTAGATTTAATTTCATTAGAGTAAAGAATAGAATGATTTGTTAAAAAAAGGAAATATACATTTATTTGAATGCTGTTATAGCATACATATTGTTTTCGAGAATAGGAATATAATTTAAGTAAGTTATTGTAACATCCCGCATTTTCGCAGACTTTAAATCGACACACGTGCCAATTCAAACCATACGAAAGGGCGGATTGTTATGGGGTAAATAAGAAAAAACAGAGAAGAAAAAAAAAACTAAACAGAATCTCACAGTGGAAGGATAAAATATAATAACCAAATATACAGTTTATAAATCTGTTTACAAAACCATTTATATAATACATATCGGGGTTACACATACCAATAATATCAATGCAGAGAATACAGTGTGAGTGTAGTGCAATACTATAGATAATAATAATACAAATCTTCGTCTTCGTCCTCCAGAGCTAAATCTTCAATCCTAAAACGCTCGGACTGACCCGAGCGAATTTGAAAAGACAAAAACACTCGAGTCAGAACTAAAAGACCTTATGTGAGTTAAATTAACAGAAATAAATATGAGTACAGTAACTCAAGAGATGCTCGGGATTTACATCTCCTAAGGATCCGTTAAACTATTTACTATGTAGTATATTGCGCTACTATAGTAGTGTCTATTCATAAAATAAACTTACTTTTAAATAGGTTAAGGGGTTACCCATATAGCCCTTAACACAGAATATATTCCCATAGTCTATACAGTACCGTAATCTCCCCCGTACTGGGCGTCGTCAAAGGGCACTCCATAGGTATGGTACAAAACCAAAATCGTATAAGGCGCGCTTGGGTAGGTGACACGACACAACTAGGCAATGCCAGGGTAGATATACCAATTGCTATCCGGGCTGGTGGTAACGCGTAGCCGCAGCTACCGCCCACCTCGAACTAACACCCCCAAATCAAAGAAATCAATAGTGGCCACCGAATCAATCCAAAGTCTGAGTATAGTATTGAAGGAGTGCGTTCGATCAGAGGAATGACCTCATTGGCCCGGGAATCGCTCCTGTTTTAGCCACCTTATGCCAACTCACGGGAGTTGGGTCCACGTATTTACCTTACAGGAAACGTCGCCACCAACCTACTTCATTCTGGAATCTCCACCGCGTACACGGTCAGTCAAAGTGGTTTTCGGTATCGACAGAGAGTATGTCCATATCCGATCCCGGCCTCTTTGCCAACCAATCGTTATTATAACACCGCGGTCATTTAAAAATAGTTTATACTTTAACCAGAATAAAATTTTCCATTTCAAACTCCTTTTATCTCAAAAAAAATTCTTTTCCAAAATCATACTGCTTTAAAATTTAAAATATCTGGAAACCAAATATTTGACTTATACTTTCAAAGCATAATAAATTCGAAATTCATAATTTTAAAACCATAACTTCTAAAACTTGAATGGTTTTGATATTCAACGGTATATGAAATAAATGGTTTAACTTTAAGGTAACTTTGTAAAGAAAAATAATTTCCATGGCTTTACAAATATGTTTCTTTATTTAAAGTCTAAACCAAAATTTAAATATCACTTTCAAGTTCCAAAACTACTTCAATTTCTATATATATATATATATACATATATCCATTTGGAGTATTAATATTTCAAAACTAAAGTTGGAAATTTTCCTTTCAGCAAATTAAACGTGCTATTATTTAGTCTTGAATATTTACAAAAATCCATAAATAAAACTCCAATTTCTAACAATTAAATATTTCTTCAATTTGATTTATACTAACATATTCAAATTTAATTATCTTGGAAAAGTCCAGTTATACATATCATATCTTAAAATTTCCAAACTTAAACATTAAACATATGATATAATTATCAAACTCCATTTTTTCAGTTTTTCCATTTTTATTTAAGAGATTTATACACAGCTTAAATTCAAAATCTCTAACTTCATATGTATATATATAGAAGAAAATATCAAAATTAAAAATTATAAACCGTATTCCATACAAACCATAGAAATCACTCTAAAATATTTTATATATAGACCACGGTGCCTGTATATAATTTTCTATCCTATGGTCAAGTGATACGGATATTTATCATTTCAATCCGCAATTTAAAAATAAAATTTTGCGGTTGTATATCATTTCAAACCACAATCCCGAATGAAATAAAAAATGTATAATAACTTGCAATTTAATGATATAAAATAAACATCCATTCATCAACATCATCCATCATCCAAATCACAATCATCATCCAATAATAAATCAATATCAATATATATCAGATAATATATAACAGGTAAAAACTGGAAGTTATGTTCAAAATAATTTAACAACTATTAAACTAACAGTTTATATTCAGTAATAAATTTTATAACTGTTAACTAGCAGTTTATAGGCGAATAAATAAATTCTAACTGTCAATTAATATGCAATAAATAAACTAAATTAACAATTAAATTAAATAAATGCGAATTAACAGAAATGCTGAATAAAATATGCCAAACATTCATAAATAAATTTATACTCATATCTATAATAAATTCAACAAACATAAAAACTTTTAGAAGTGAGTGGGTTAAAACACTCACCTTTTGAATTTAAATCGAATTTAAATTCAATTTAAACCCAAATTTTTGACCGTCTCGGTTGTCCAAACCAGTGTCATCAGGTCCGGAATTTAATTACGATCCTAACAAAAAAATTCACGTGAATCGGAGTTCGTATGTGAAAGTTATTCGAGTTAACATGCTTGAAAATCAAAATTCAAATTGGAACAAACCAACATAAATTGATGCCACGTCACCAGCATAAACACCTGCTCTCACGTTACTCTCGGCTACAGGAACCCTCCCTTCTTCCTACTGTAAACGAACACCCTCCTCCATTGACCGCTCTTTGACCGAGAACCACGAACCCGTGGACTTCAAATTGACAAGCCGTCACCGCCGTTAGCCTCGTGACGCCGCCCTCTACGTTTCCCCAGAGGTCTGATCCCCTAACTCGCCGCCGGCCGCCACCCCACAGCTAGGGTTTCGAAACCCTAAAGGCCCAAAATCAGACGCCTCGGCCACCAATCGATGCGGCGACCACCACCAAACAACTCCAAACGCCATCCTCCACGAAACCCAGAAGACAATCCTTCGATTGTTGCACAAATTAAAAACGCCCAATTCGCTGATTAGGGTTCGCCGATTCAACCCTTTGACCGAGATTTTTGACTGATTTGAAAAACTGTTACAAAAACGAATCACACCATACGGTTACGCTCTTCGACAGCTACAACATATATTTTTCTGGAATTTTTCTGGAGGGTTTGAATTTTCATTTTATTTTTGAATTGAAGTAGATCTAGGTTTTGCATCCATTGAAGAAGAGAAAGAGATGAAGAAAATGAACGTACAGACAGTGATAGAAGATGGAGGCTAGGGTTTATCACAACATATTTATAGACAAAAGGTAGTAGGCTAGGTGGACACGAATTACGAACGTGCTAAACGATAGTTGGCCCAAAAGGCCCGTTCTAACCCCGGAACGAAATTTATTAAACCCATATATCCAAATAGGTATTTTAAAATATTCTGAACGCGATGGAAAAAGTTTCATGTCCAAATTTGAACGTATGAAGAAGTTATGATGAAAACAAAATTTCCAAATTGATTTCAAATTGATTTTAATTATATCGATTTCAAAGCGTTTCGCATCCGTACGATCAAATGACAGGTCCGATCGATACGAAACTTGAAACACTACAAAAATTCACCGATACGGATCCGATGAAACTGGTTTCGCCGAAATCCGAGTCCGTGGCCAAAATGGCTATTTTTATATTAATTAAAATAAATTAAAAATTTGTAAGAAAATCCAATTTTTATATTTCAGTTTCCGAATTTGGTAAATTTTGTCACTTAAAATCTTCAAACATTCAAAATGATCTAACAAATTTTTAAATGTCAATTTCATTAAAGATCAAATCCATATAAATATTAAATCTCAGAAAAATCCAAATTACAGGTAAATTTCCAAATTTACTTTTTAAGTCGTATTAACCTATATTCATTCCTTTCATTAATTTCAAATATAAGGGTTTACCATTGGATTGCAAATTATCACATAAATATCCCATTACACGAATTTCTTAATTTAACGTAATGTTAACGCTAAAATTTGAACGCTAACACCCCGGTGTATGAGTTATAGTTGTGAAAGCACCACCCGATAGCTCGGGAACAGATTACAAGCAGATAATAGCAGAAAAGCAGTAAACAACAACAATTTTATAGTGGTTCGGCTTAAGGGTATAGCCTACGTCCACTTTAAGTACTTTTATTAATGATCTCGTTACAAGCTGATACAATTCTTCCCAAGTACAATACACTTTGAATTACAAGAGACTTAGAACAAGTAGCCTAAACTTCGATGAAGATGAGAGTTTTCGAATCCATGTTGGATGTATGTGATCTCTTCTTGAAGTTGTTTGTAGCGTTCTTAGTGTCTTGAGAGCTTCAAGTGTTAGATTGGTTCAGAATGCAGCAGAGTATCGGCGCTTCAAGAGAGTGAGTCCCCCCTCCTAGTTCGAGTTAGGGTTGTATTTATAGGCTTTTATCGGAGTTAGGTCGTAGGTCGTGACCGACCTAAGTAAGGTCGTAGGTCGCAGTCGACCTAAAAAGCACTGGCCTTCCTTCCATAAGAACATACGTGCTGATTTGTACAAGTCCAAGGTCGTAAACGACCTATCCCCTAGCGGCATGGCATAGGCGGCTTCTTTATTCATGCAGATAGGTCGAGAGCGACTTATCCTAGGTTGTTAGCGACCTATCATAGGTCGTGAGAACTTTCCTGTAGTCATAGCTGGAGTTCTTAAGTCGTTGAATCTCTTAGGTCGTGACCTTCCTTAGGTCGAAATACTCCGTTAGGTCGTTGGGCAGTATTTTTATCTCCAAGTGCTAGGTCGTCTTCGACCTAAAGTAGGTCGTAGGTGGACAACGACCTAGGGGATGGGATCTGACTTATCTCAATTGTGCTCGGCTCTTTTCTCAGCGAGTTGATAGGTCGCGTACGACTTGTTTTAGGTCGTAAGTCGGCTGAGATTTAGGTCGCTGAGACCACTTCATTCTCAGGTCGGTAGGTTATGGCTTTGTTTAGGTCGCATGTGATTTAGGTCGTAAGTTTGGTGAGCCTGTAGGTCGCTAAATTCTATAGGTCGCTGTGTTACTGGAGAAGTTAGGTCGCTTCTATAGTTAGGTCACGACCTTCCTTAGGTCGCTGCTGCCTTTAGGTCGAGACAATCTTTAGGTCGCAACACTTTAGGTCGCAGCTACCTTTAGGTCGCTGGGTTCCGCTAGGTTGTAACCCTCTTTAGGTCGCTAGGTCACGTGTGCGGTTAAGTCGCTGCATTTCCATTAGATCGCTCACAGAAGGGAGTTAACATTTGCCCCTCGAAGTATACGACTTAGCCATAGGTCGTGTGCTTCGACTTTCTTAACTCGCATTCTGAAGAATTGCTAGGTCGCAAACGACTTAAGGAGAAAATTAGGTTGCGTAGTGTCGGTTCGCGTTCCACTGTCCTAGAATATAAATACCGTAGGTCGCTCCCTCCCCTCTTCATCTGCTTCAGCATCCATTCTGCCATTAACAAGCTTCTGAACTTCTCGAGGACGATTCTAATCAGCTCAATCTTTCAACTTTTCCATCACCAGATTGCGTAAGTGAGTTCTATCAACATTCGATCACATCCATCATCAAACCACGAATATTCCACTTGTCATTCTTAATGCATTTTCGTATGCTGCTTTTTCCCATAAGTTACGATTCGATTTTCCTCTTGATTGAGTTATCGTGGTGATTCTTGTGGATATAGCAGTATATCCGATGTATGGTGGATCTGAGGCAATTTGGATTGGATTTTTCGAGTGATCTGTGAGGATGTGGGAGGAAGATGGTAAACTACAGTGATTCAAATTAGCTGGTTTATAAATTTGGAAGAGATGAGGAAGGCTCTAATGGGTTAACGGGTTAATGGTAGTGATGATCTGGCAGCGTGTGAGTGGGGAATCGACCTTAGGGGTGTCTGTTTGAATGTGAACCATGCGACCTAATACTAATGATCTAACTCCCTCTTGAATGAGATAAAACTTAAAGCAGAGCGACCTCATAACGACCTAAGAAAGTAACGACTTAAGTTCCATGATGATTGAAATCTTAGGTCGCGGCTGACCTTACACTTAAACAAATCTGGACCATCTTACTCTGAACTAAAGTGCGACTTAAGAACTTGTTGACCTAGATTCCTGAATGACTGCAGAGGGACTCGACATGTCAACGACCTAATTCTTTTGCGGTATGGGCTCTAGGTCGCAGCCGAGCTAGGACTTGAACAATTTTGCATTGTTTTGAACCCCTTGAACTTGCACAGTGCGACCTAATGAAGCCCCGACCTATGCTAGGTCGCTGGACGACCTATGACTTGTGAAATTCTGTGAAGACTTGGTTGAATTGTTTGACCTTGAATTCTGTTGCACTTTGTTGTAGATTATCTCTAATGCTAATTAACCTGTTAAACGCAATATTTGCAAAAAAAACTGGGACGAGTATACTGCCATTGACTGCCCACATCGAATGACAGATTAGTTGATAAAGAGTAATCAACTTAAATGAACTGTGTGATTGAAATACTGTGAACTAATGAATTCAAATGAAGTGTTAAAGCAAAACTAAAATATCCAGTTAAAGTTGATTCGTTCGCATTAACACTACACTTGAGCTTTATATTAACAAGTCCTGAAATCTCATAGTCGATTAATTGTCAACTAGTTCAATTTCAGTTATGTTTGATTTCTTTTTTTTTAGTTCTGCACAACACTTCACACTTTTTTAGGAAACGTGCACCTTTTCATCTGAACATCCAGTTGCTTATGTAGAATGACGTCTCAGCAAGAAGAGATGACAGAACACGCCGAAGGAGTTTTCCCGATCGCTATTCCACTAGAAAACCCTCCAGAAAGAACTCCTACCCTTCTGAAACAGCGGACACTTAATCAATTATGCGTTCAATTTGGCATTGCCGAGGCAGAAGTTTTAATCCCTGGACCAAATGATTTCGCTGATAGACCACCTTACGGTTTTGTTGCTATTAATCGCCAAATGTGCTTAAGTGGGGCAATTCCTCCTTTTAATGAATTTCTTCGACAAATCCTTCTTCGACTGACGATCTCTCCTTTCCAGCTGCATCCCAATGGCTATGCCATTTTGATGGGATTATGCGTTTTGTTCAGGAGGACTCTTGACCGTCTTCCGAGTTTTGAGGAGATCTGTTACTTGTGCACTTTTGCAAAGAACTAGGACCACCCTTCAATAGTACTTGTAAGAGGTGCGAGGAACCGCAAACTTATTTTGGATTTGCCGGAGAGTGCACATGGTTTCCTGAATCAATACTTCTACATTCGTTGCCCCACAGAATTTTACGCAGACTGGAGAGTAGGAAGTGAGATCTTTTTTCCTTCTTTCTTCAATTTTACTCTAAGTCTTTCATGGTTCGTATTGCCAGGTGCCGATTCCATTTCTTATTTTACAGCACTTCCTCCTCCTTCTAGAGATTCCAGCCATAAACCAGTTTTTGAGAGGCTAAGCGCTGTGGCTGCTGAAGAAAGAAGCGAAAAATTTCTATTGTCAGATGAGATTCTTCATCGGTTTGAGCTTTTACATTCTTCTCGTTCCACTCAAATTCATGAAGCCCCAACGGAAGTCCCCGATTCTCCGATAAAGACTCCTGATGCCCCGGTCTCCATTAAAGAGCACATGCGGGGAGAAACTTCTATAGAAACTTCGTTAGTAAAGTGCTCTATTCCAAGAGATGTTGCGGGGCCATCCGAAAAACTTGCCCCGGTTATCGAGGAAGAAGAGCCTCAGGGATCTTCTCACCATTCACAAGAATTTGGTGAAGAAGCTGAGAAATCCAGTCCTGTTAAGCAGAGCAGGGACGATACTTTCGAAGGACTGAGTGACCTCTTTGCTACTTCACAAGAGATCTTTAAAGACGATCCTATTACTGCCGGAATTTCTTCTTCAGTAGTCGAGGCTACTTCTATTTTGCAACAGTCGCCGTCGACTCAAGAGTTGACGCTAACTATTACACCCACAACTACTCCCCAATTAAGGAGTGGTTCGTAGATTGATGCGCGTAGTTTGCACATCACACACACTTAGAATTTCCTTATCCTTTCCACGAACATGCCTTCTTTTTTCTTTTTTTTTACATTTGAAAGATTCTCAAGTTTTGTTTCTTTTTTCTTTTAATTTTAGGTTTTTCAATGAGGCGAGGCAGCTCGTACTATAATGACTTTCAGCGATATGGGAAACGCAGCCAGTATGGCTATCAATCCTATCCTCCTGTTCATAGAGAGACTGATGAAGAAAGGGCTGCCCGGAAGGCTCGGGAAAGACGTGATTATAAAGAACGCTTTGGAAGACCAGATAATCGACATGATTCCTCCCACAGAGAGAGTGACTCCCTTAAACGCAAATCTCATGATGATAGAGGGAAGAGTCACACAACTGATGACTCAAGCAAACGGACCAAAGTTATTGAGGAGCCAACGCCTGCGCCTTTAGAGAAGATTACTGCTCCTACTTCTTCTCAATCTCCTGCCCCTTCCCCTACTGACATCCAAGCAATCATCAATAGGCCATCTTACCAAGTTGGACCAGGTCCAGCCACTCTTCAAAGCCGATTTCCTAATTGGTGTTTAAAAGGAGTTCGCTTCGACCTCGATCTGGTTCCCATAGATAAAAGTGCTATGTTACGGAACCTTGATGCAGTCAGAACTGATATTGAGAGGATGTCATCTTGGCAGAAACTCGTTGACGAGCTCCAAAGGGTGAATAGAGCCAATCTCGAAGCTATGCTTACCATGGAGAATGACAAAACTGAATGGCAAAAGATCCTTAAACAGCATGATGCAGAAATGAGGAGTATTGCCGATTATAATGAGAAACTTGAGGCGGAAGTTGGGAAACTTAAAGAGGAGCTTGCTACTTCTTCCACTTCTTATTCTCAAAGGGAGAGTGTGCTTCTTCAACAGGTGCGGGTTGCTCATGCCGCGCAAAGGGATGCTGAGGCCAAGGCTGATGGGTTGGAGCAGATTATAGAGGGCAACCGTACTGATATTACTCAGTTACGAGGACAAACTGGCCTTCAGGCTGCAGAGATTGAAAAATTGAAAGCCCAGCTATCCAAAGTCGAGAGAGAGCGAGATGAGGCTGTTGCAGGTAGAATTGCAGCTGAAGAGGCCCATGAAGCCACCAAAGCTGATATTGGCTAGACACTATTTGATTTCTACTTGCATTGCATATTAGGGCGTGGCAGTCTTGCATTCCTGGGCCCCAAGTATGAGATTACCCTGGCCGAAGTGTGGGAGGCCGCACTAGATATGTTTAAAGGGGCTGAATACACTGAAGAGGAGTTGGAGGTGCACTACTTAGACTTTGAGGCTCGCGCAGCCCTTGCCAGAGGGGAGGAGCAACTTGCCAGATCGCGGGTTGAAATAGTGGGGGAAGAGCATCAAGAAAAAGAAACAAATTTGACTGCTCCTGTCCCTCCTTCAACTTCGGCCAATGCTGGCATTATTGGTTCTAGCTCTTATGTACCGATCCCTGCTCAAACTGATACCAGGGCCAAAATTACTCAAGCCACAGATGAATCGCAAGAGAGTGCTGAAGCTCCGGACTATGAAATTGACGTAATAAAGACTACTTCTGTAGGTAATTCTACTGTAAATTTCGCTCAAGTGGATTGCTCATTTGTTTCTTATGGGTTTAATGAGCTTCTTGACTATTTTCTGAATCTTGACGAGCCTTTATCTCCTCTTTTTACCGACTTTAACCTCTTTTCTCCTGTAAAGGAAGTTCCTCCCCCGGTTATCCCTCCTACGTCTCTTCAGGCGACTCCTCCTTCTGCTTCTCAGCCTGGATCACAAGAGGAGCAAATAGAGGCCCTTCATGGCTTAGATGATCCCATTGCTTCACAAGAGCAGAAAGACGAGGGACTTGAGAGAGGTGAAATATCCCCGGAGCGGACTCCTTCTGATGACATAACTTTGTCTAAACTCGTTACTCCAGGGAGTGAGTCTTCCTCAAAGAGGAGAAAGAAGCAAGGAACATCAAGGAGGAAGGGGAAGAAAATCATTGCTACTGAGGAGGAACCGGAAGCTGGGCCAGTTGCACCCCCCTCTCCTTCTTCCCTTCTGCCCACAGATCGGCCTAAAAAGTTAATCATTCGGCCGGGTAAAGGGTCCAAAGGGGGTAAGAAGAAGTGAAGATTTTAGCTTCTTTGCTTTTTGCATGAACTGGTCGAGAGTTGTGCGGGTACCGGCCCCCGCTTTTCTTTATTTTGAAACCTGTACCTGCATTTCAATTGAATAAAATGATCCTTTGTTTGTACAGACTTCTATTTGAATTTGAGAATGCATTTATTATTCATTTTTGCACAAGTTTATTTATATGATATTGCAGCGGGCTTATGGTATGTTGTTTGAGTATTACTTTACTGATGCAGCTATACCATTTTGCATGTAATTATACCATGTTGCCCCCATACCTTAAGCTTGCTGCAATATTTTATACTTCGAGGGGACTTGCACTCTTATTTGCTAAAGAATAATTATTTTATTCTTTAAAGAAAATTTTTGTAGAGTACAACTCCCTTCGTATAAGTTTTTACGCTTTGTCTTTCGAAGAAATCACTTTTTTCTTTTGCTTATGTGCATATTTTACCAAGTGAATTCTTCTATGTGGTAAAGCGGACCTCTGAAGGGTACTTTAACTTCTTTTTTTTTATATGAAGATCATTTTCCAGAGTAGGTAAATTACTCTTCCTTTGAAAGTTAAAGTACGCTTTTGATGAGGATTTTTTTTTTATATAGAAAGTTGTACCTCTGAGGAGGGATTTTTCACGTTTCAACACTTGGAAGTTTTATTTCAATCTCGGTGAAACGTGTACCTCCAAAGAGTTATGCCTTTGAAGAAAGCCTTTTCACGTTTCAACACTTGGAAGTTTTATTTCAATCTCGGTGAAACGTGGGCTTCCGAAGAGGTCTTTCTTCTTGATTGTGCCCCCGAAGAGGTCTTTATTTTGTTTGCATTTCAACTCTGGTGAAGTGAAATTCCGAAGAGCGGCCGTTACACTTCAACTCCTGGTGAAATGTGCCTCCGAAGAGGTCTTTATCTTGTTTGCATTTCAACTCTGGTGAAGTGAAATTCCGAAGAGCGGCTGTTACACTTCAACTCCTGGTGAAATGTGCCTCCGAAGAGGTCTTTATCTTGTTTGCATTTCAACTCTGGTGAAGTGAAATTCCGAAGAGCGGCTGTTACACTTCAACTCCTGGTGAAATGTGCCTCCGAAGAGGTCTTTATCTTGTTTGCATTTCAACTCTGGTGAAGTGAAATTCCGAAGAGCGGCTGTTACACTTCAACTCCTGGTGAAATGTGCCTCCGAGAGGGTTTTCATTGCCTGGAAGTTACTCTCTCATGGTTGGAGGGTCATGACTCCTCCAATCTTTTTTGTTGAGTAGAGAACTTTCTTTTTTGTGGCATATGACCCATTAGAGGTCTTTATCCTCCGAAGAGTTGTGCCTCTGAAGAGGACTTGTGCTGCCGATGATGGCTTTGATTGTTTCCTTGTCTTCTTGCTTATGCCCTTTTCAGCGATCCTCTTTTCTTTTTTCTTTTCAAGTTTTCATTCCCCTTTTCTTGCAAGTAGCTTGTTTAATCCAAGGAAGTGTACTTCATTGTCAGGCAAGTTCGTGAGAATGGGCACTAGCTTCCTAATTGCATGTTTGTTTGTTCAAACAATCTCAATTTATTAGCAAGGGCCCGTTTCTATCGAAATCATAGGCCGTTCAATTGAAGTATTTCCTATCTAGGATTTGAATTCGGGGCTTTTGTGACTTGAAATTTGTTTGTTGAATGATGGTGAGAATCGCTCGGTCTTATTATGTGCAAGTTTTATTTCCATTGTCTGCAAAAATTTAAATCGACATTTCAGCAATACATTTTATGTACTTTTATATCGAAAATAAAGCAAACATGTAATAATAATAAGGAACACAAGATTTATAGTGGTTCGGCCAGGAATTTGGGCCTACATCCACTTTATATTTTTTCATTATTCACTTGCATCAGTTTTACAATTGCTTTCAATTACAAGAATCATACATTCGCAACTCTTTTTACAATATTTCAACAAAATTTTCAAGTAAAGTATGGACGCAAGTGATTGCTGTTCCATGCCCTTGGAATTTGATCTCCTTCAACAGTAGTGAGTTTGAATGTGCCGTCAAGAAGCTTCTGACCTATGACATATGGTCCTTCCCAATTTGGCCCAAACACACCTGTTGCTGTCATAATTCTCTTCAGGACTAGATCTCCAATCTCAAAGCTGCGTTGGCGAACTTTGGAATTGAAATGTCTGGCTATTCTTTGCTGATGAGCTGCAATTCTGAGATTAGCTTCATCTCTTTTTTCATCAAGGAAGTCTAGCGCTTCAAGCTGTAGCCTTTCATTTTCTGCTTGATTGAAATGGATCCTTCTGTGTGAAGGAACCTCTGTTTCTACCGGGATCATTGCTTCCGATCCGTATGCTAATGAGAAAGGAGTGTGCCCAGTCGCAGTTTTGTGAGTGGTTCTGTATGCCCATAGTGCAAGTGGTAGCTTATCGACCCAACCACCTTTTGCTCTTTCAAGTTGCTTTTTGATGGTTGATTTGATGATCTTGTTTACTGCTTCCACTTGCCCGTTTGCCTGCGGATGAGCAACTGCTGAAAAGCTTTTCAGGATTTTGAATTGCTTGCAAAAATCTTGGAATTCCTCGCTTTCAAACTGAGTACCATTGTCTGTGATTATTTTCTGAGGCACACCATACCTGCAAATGATATTCTTGGTCACGAAACTTATCATCTTCTTAGAGGTGATAGTAGCCAATGGTTCAGCTTCAGCCCATTTAGTAAAATAATCAACTACAACAATAGCATATTTAATCCCTGATTTGGCAGTCGGTAGCGGCCCAATGAGATCCATTCCCCAAATTGCAAACGGCCATAGACTGACCATTTGTGTGAGTTCAGTTGAAGGCGCTCTAGGAATTTTGGCAAATCTTTGGCATCTGTCACACTTTCGGGAATAGCTTGCAGCATCATGATTAATTTCTGGCCAAAAATATCTGTATCGGAGAATTTTCTTTGCTAATGTTTGGCCACCTGAATGATCACCACATTCTCCTCCATGTACCTCAGCTAGGATTGTTTTGGACTCTTCCCTGGACACACATCGAAGCAATGGCATTGAGAATCCCCATCTGTATAATCGGCCATCCTGAATTACATAGCGAGAGGCTTTCCTTAGTAGCTTCTGTCTCTCTCTCGAATTTTCTGGTAAAGAACCTCTGAGTAGGTAGTCCAGTATTGGAGTCATCCATGACTCTTGTTCTTGAGATACATTCATAATCCAGTCAATATCCATCTCGTCTATACTTGGTGCTGAAAGGACTTCTACGGGGACTAATCCCAATAGTTGAGCTTCACCAGAACTTGAATACTTTGCGAGGGAATCTGCCTTCATATTCTTTTCCCGAGGAATGTGGCTTATTGAATAATGATCGAGCTCACACAGAAGTTCCCAAGCCTTTGACAAGTAAGCGGGCCGGTTTCCCCCTTTCGTTTGAAATTCCTTCTTGACTTGGCATACAATAAGCTGAGAATCACTAAAGATCTGTAATGCTCGGATGTTTAGTTCTTTAGCGATTTTCAGTCCTGCGATAAGAGCTTCATATTCTGCTTCATTGTTTGTTGAAGGAAATTCCAATCTTAGTGCATAGCATAATGACCGACCTTCAGGAGTTTCAAGTACCACCCCTGCTCCAGAACAGTAGTCATTTCTTGCGCCATCAACATATAACTTCCACTGGATTGGGGAATCATTGATCGCTTCTTCCTCACCATTACCTTTCTCTGTGAATTCTGCAATGAAATCAGCTAAAGCTTGTCCGTTGATTGCTTTTCGGGGGTGATAAGTGATGTCATATTAACTGAGTTCAATGTTCCACTTTAGAAGGCATCCCGAAGTTTCAGGGCGAAACAGGACTTGCTTTAGAGGTTGATCGGTGAGTACTCTGATAGGATGAGCTTGGAAATATTGCCTCAACTTCCTTGATGCAACTAGTAGACAATAGGCGAGTTTTTCCAACTTGAAGTAATTCAGCTCTGCCCCAGTGAGTCTTTTGCTGATATAGTAAACCGGATGTTGAATCCTTTTGTCTTCCCGAATCAGCGCTGCACTTAGAGCATGAGATGATACTGCCAAGTATATAAGAAGATCCTCACCATTGCCTGGCCTAGAAAGTATTGGAGGCGTTTCCATATGACGGATCAATTCATCAAAGGCTTTTTGGCATTCGGGAGTCCATTCAAAGTTCTTCTTTCCTTTCTTCAGAGCGTCAAAGAATGGGATGCATTTATCAGTAGCTTTGGAAATGAACCGACTCAGGGCGGCGACCTTTCCGTTCAGACTTTGCAATTCCTTCTTCGTTCTAGGAGCTTTAACTTCTTTTAAGGCAGTAATTTGAGCTGGACTAGCCTCAATGCCCTAGCGCTGACGATAAACCCTAAGAACTTTCCGGATTCGACCCCAAACGTGCATTTCAGAGGGTTAAGCTTAATTCTGTATTTCCGGAGGACTGCGAACATTTCTGCTAAGTGTTCAATGTGATCCGCTGCTTTCTTAGACTTTACTAACATGTCGTCGACGTAGACTTCCATAGTTTTGCCCAATTGCGGTTTGAACATAGCATTAACAAGTCTTTGGTAGGTTGCCCCTGCATTTTTCAATCCGAAGGGCATAACTCTGTAGCAATAAAGACCAACATCGGTGATAAAGCTCGTGTCCTCCTGATCCGGTTCATGCATCATGATCTGGTTATATCCGGAGTAGGCATCCATGAAAGATAACAATTCATGCCCCGCTGTTCCATCTACCAGTTGATCGATCCTGGGTAAAGGGAAGCAATCTTTGGGGCAGGCCTTGTTCAGATCTGAAAAATCGATGCACACTCTCCATTTTCCATTAGCTTTCTTAACTAGCACAAGATTTGAAACCCAATTCGGATATGTAGATTCTTTGATGAAGTTATTTTCCATGAGTCGATCAACTTCCTCTTTTAATGCTGCTGACCTTTCTGGACCTTGGGTTCTTCTTTTCTGTTTTACTGGTGTAAACTTTGGGTCAATATTCAGAGCGTGTACTGCAACTTCTGGAGATATTCCACACATATCAGCATGAGTCCAAGCGAAGACATCCAGATTTGCTTTCAGGAAAGATATCAATATTCTGAATTGACACATTAAGCTGTGAACCCACATTCAACACCTTATTTGGGTCCTTCGGGTCAATAGGTACCGGTACTGTCATTTCCACCGGTACTACTCTATTCTCCCCTGCACTGGCTTTTCTGGGATCCATCTCTTTCCGTGCCCCGCTATGCTCGCCAGTGCAGGGTCCGCCCCGTAATTGCTACAAGGCTGGCTCTTTGATGCGGACCGGGGCTGCCGCATCCTTTCCCATTTCCCTTTTTCTTGACTCTCGCAACTCTGTCAAATAGCACTCTCGCGCAACATTTTGATCCCCTTTTATAACTCCTACTCCATTGTCTGTAGGGAATTTAATAGTGAGGCACCACGGGGCTAGGATAGCTTTGAACGCTGCGAGCGTTGGACGGCCAAGGAAAGCATTATAAGCAGAAAACTCATCGACAATCACAAATGTTTGCTTGCGGACTACTTTCCTTTCTCCTTCCCCAAGTTCAACAAGCAGATCGATGGTTCCTATTAGTTGCTTTGGCTCCCCAGTGAAGCCAGCGATCTTCTGCGATGAGGCTTGTACATCGACCATAGGGATTTTCATTTGGTCGAATGTCTTCTTGAAAAGGATATTACATGATGCTCCGCAGTCAATGAGAACTCTTCTGACAATGGTCGGTCCGATACCAGCTGAGATGACCAAGGGATCTAGGGTAGGAGCTTCGATACCTGTGGAATCTCTGGCTCTGAAAATAATATCATCACTGAAAGTTGTCTGTTGTTTCAGGGGCGTAGTGTCTTCTAAAACAAAGACGTCTTCTTCGGCTGGAACATATTTCAAAGCCCTGGTATATCTCTCCATCTCACCCCAGCTCTTGCCAGCTGGGTGAGGTCCTCCTGTAATGACATTGATAATGGCCCTTCCAGATTCATGCCCCGTAGCTTTCTCACCTATCCTAGGCTGATGAACAGGAGCCTGTTGCCCCTGACTTGATGATGCAGAATTGTTGCTATTCTTTTTCACAAATTGCTGCAGCTTGTTTTCTCTTAGCAACTCTTCAATCAGATTTTTCAACTGGCGGCATTCATCGGTCTCATGACCGGGTTGATTATGGAAGCGGCAGAACTTCCCACTCTGTATAGCCTTTTTCCCGGTCCTCAAAGGGATACGTTTAGGAAAATCAACAGAATCTTTAGTGGCAAGGTAGATGTGCTCCGGCGTATGTGATAATGGAGTATACTCTGATGGCTTGAAGGATCGGGGCTTCTTCAGATTACCCTGTTTCTTCCCATTATTATTCTCCCTTTTTTGCCCCACCGATTCATTCTTGCGTGGAGCGACAGTGTTATCTTCAACTTTCTCCAACACTGCCTTTACTGGTAAAGGACGGCTTTCCAGGCGTATGAATTCATCTGCCTTTTTGTAGAACTTTTCGAGGGAGGTTGGCTCCTTCATGTTTAGCCATTTTCCAAATTCGCTCGACTTATCAATAGCCCTCATCAGATAAGTCAATATCATTCGCGGTTCAGCATTGTCCACCTCAGCCAGCGCTATATTAAAGCGGTTCAAGAAAGATCTGATAGATTCACCAGGATTCTGTTCTATACTCGACAACGACATGATGTCCTTGGCCTTTGAAGCATATAGTCTGAACTGCTCCTTGAATTTTCGGGTCAAGTCTGAAAACTGATCAATAGATCGGACTGGCAACTTGGTGAACCACAGTAGAGCCACACCCTCAAGGTATACGGGGAAATATCGGCACTTTATCTCGTCAGAGGCTCTGGCACCTGTCATGTGCCAATCATATTTATACAAGAATTCATTCGGATCACTTGTCCCTTTGTAAGCTGGGATAGTTGGAGGGACAAACTTCCTTGGAAATTCCGCCTTTAAGATTTTCTCAGTAAATGGAGTTTTACTTGGGGCGAAACCCCATTCTTTCTCATCTTCAACCCTTTGCATACTTTCTTTCATGATTTGCCGGACCATTCCAGAAAGATACTCCTCATCATGTCGAGTTCCAGATCCACCAACCTCAGGAAGCGTTTGCTCAAAGGGACTGGCAGCCCTTTCAGGAGCATTCCTTTCATTAGCATCATGAATGTTGCCAGCATAATTCCTTCCATTGCCAGCCGGTTGATTGTTTGCCCCGAGCAAATCATTCAACTTATTCAGAATTAGAGCATTTTGGGCACTCTGAGCCTCTAATTGTGCATTCTGGGCGTTTATCTGCTGGTTCAGCCCTAATATTACAGCATCCAACTCCGCTTTCGTAACCCCAGCAGACGGAGTGGGTTGATTAGGTACAGGGGAAGCGGATGTTCCCTCTTGAACGTTCCCAGATCTGAAAGATCTACTCTTCCTTCTAGGAGCCATAATCTCAGACAGACTTCTGGTTTTCAAGGAAATTCTCTCTACAAATCTCTGTGAAGCAATGATGATAATTTTTCCTGAGTTCAATTCTCAGTGAAAGCACCAAAAATGTTAACGCTAAAATTTGAACGCTAACACCCCGGTGTATGAGTTATAGTTGTGAAAGCACCACCCGATAGCTCGGGAACAGATTACAAGCAGATAATGGCAGAAAAGCAGTAAACAACAACAATTTTATAGTGGTTCGGCTTAAGGGTATAGCCTACGTCCACTTTAAGTACTTTTATTAATGATCTCGTTACAAGCTGATACAATTCTTCCCAAGTACAATACACTTTGAATTACAAGAGACTTAGAACAAGTAGCCTAAACTTCGATGAAGATGAGAGTTTTCGAATCCATGTTGGATGTATGTGATCTCTTCTTGAAGTTGTTTGTAGCGTTCTTAGTGTCTTGAGAGCTTCAAGTGTTAGATTGGTTCGGAATGCAACAGAGTATCGGCGCTTCAAGAGAGTGAGTCCCCCCTCCTAGTTCGAGTTAGGGCTGTATTTATAGGCTTTTATCGGAGTTAGGTCGTAGGTCATGACCGACCTAAGTAAGGTCGTAGGTCGCAGTCGACCTAAAAAGCACTGGCCTTCCTTCCATAAGAACATACGTGCTGATTTGTACAAGTCCAAGGTCGTAAACGACCTATCCCCTAGCGGCATGGCATAGGCGGCTTCTTTATTCATGCAGATAGGTCGAGAGCGACTTATCCTAGGTCGTTAGCGACCTATCATAGGTCGTGAGAACTTTCCTGTAGTCATAGCTGGCGTTCTTAAGTCGTTGAATCTCTTAGGTCGTGGCCTTCCTTAGGTCGAAGTACTCCGTTAGGTCGTTGGGCAGTATTTTTATCTCCAAGTGCTAGGTCGTCTTCGACCTAAAGTAGGTCGTAGGTGGACAACGACCTAGGGGATGGGATCTGACTTATCTCAATTGTGCTCGGCTCTTTTCTCAGCGAGTTGATAGGTCGCGTACGACTTGTTTTAGGTCGTAAGTCGGCTGAGATTTAGGTCGCTGAGACCACTTCATTCTCAGGTCGGTAGGCTATGGCTTTGTTTAGGTCGCATATGATTTAGGTCGTAAGTTTGGTGAGCCTGTAGGTCGCTAAATTCTATAGGTCGTTGTGTTACTGGAGAAGTTAGGTCGCTTCTGTAGTTAGGTCACGACCTTCCTTAGGTCGCTGCTGCCTTTAGGTCGAGACAATCTTTAGGTCGCAACACTTTAGGTCGCAGCTACCTTTAGGTCGCTGGGTTCCGCTAGGTTGTAACCCTCTTTAGGTCGCTAGGTCACGTGTGCGGTTAAGTCGCTGCATTTCCATTAGATCGCTCACAGAAGGGAGTTAACACGTAATATTTACATTTTCCTTTGATTAATTTCAATAAATCCAAATTATCGTATATTAAATCCAATTATATAAATAAAGCTTGATTCCCATTTTAACTCGTTTGGTTTTCACTTAACCTTTTACAGTGAATTAAATTCCAATGTATAATTGAAACTTAATTTCCATTTGATTCCACTATTTCATTAAATATCCTCATATTCTAGCTAAATTCCAACTAACGTTATAATTAGCTATTTCGATTTCATTTAATTGCAATTAACATACTATAGTAATTTAAATTCCATTAAATAAATAAATAAATGTTGATCCCCATTTTTTTACGTTATATTACATTGGTACTTCTATATACAACTTAGCTTTGTATAAATGTTTGAATGTGGAATCTTGTCTATTTCTCGTATTAATTAAGATTTAAAAATCCATTAATATTTATCAGACTCCATTAACGTAATGGTTACATATTAATTTCACTTGTTCACAATCAATCCAAAATTTGAATTTCAAATTCCAAAGGAATCAATAAATCTTGATTTTTCTTTGCTTCTTAAATCACCCAATCGTCATGTTATAATGGAAACTAACATTTATTACTCCTTATAGAATTTACTATCTTAAATGACAAATCAAATTACCCTAGCAGCACTAATTTAGGCGATTAATTTCAATTGATTTTTCCATTAAACTACATAATTTATCCAATTGAAACCTAAATAAAACGTTTATTTATTTTAAAAAAATCCTATTGTTTAAATGAATTGACCCTTTACGGTATAATTTACATTTGACTTGATTTCTCATTTATTTTGCAAAACAGTAAATTTCAATTGCTACCAACATTATAAATGGGATTTTCCTTGGTTACATCTTATTTGGATTCAACATTCTTCATTTACAAATTTATTTCACTTTAACTACAGTAATTTAGCGGATAAATTGAATTTGATTTCAGATTAAAATTGACAACTAATAAAATAAGTAACGTACAATAATTATAGTTATTCACTCTATTTCACATATCTACATTCAGTTACTACCTTAGATAAGTTTACGCTTCTCCTTTAAATCTTATCCAATTATGACCTAGCAGTCGTTTCAAAAAATTGGATTGCATTGAATTTGGTTACCAATCAATGCCATTTACATTACTTAAATTTTCTCGTCATTTAGTCATTTGCTTCATTATAAATTTCAAATCTTAATTTCTTTCTAAATTAAATTATTCAGATCTTATTAAAATGACCAATTTACTTTATTTCAATCTATTGCCATATAAACATTTAAATTGTTAACCTTTAATTACAGTTACTACATCTAATTCCTACATTTTCTCAAATAAAATCTTAAGACTTTTATTTCATTCTAAATTAGATTAGAAATCATATTAAATTAACTCATCAAATATCATCAAATTTAACGGGTCGTTACACTTATTTATTACGGTGGTGTAAAACAACAAATTTATAAACATGTTTAAATGACTTAAGGAAACAATTATCCTATTTCTCGTCCATTTTGGTTTAACTATTTTGAAATTTGACTTTGTTATTAATTACAATTAATTTATGGAAAGATTTCGATCAAAAGGAAATAAAACTTTGATTGCAATAAATAGATTTAATAAAAGAAATGTACATTTTGTGTTAAACAGAAATGGTGCTTTAATGGAAATAAAAGAATTGAACGTTCTCATTTTTAAGGTGGGTATAATTTTATTAATTGTGCCTAGATAAAAATTTGTATGTGTACAAATTGAGTATTGTTCGAGTGAATGAAATTAATTTGGTTACGTTTCGAAAGAAATTGAATTTCAAAATGTGTATGTGGTCCCTTCATTTCTTTTTATTTATTGCATTTACATTTTAAAATAGTTACCTCATTATTAAAACTTGGTCCGTTCATTTCTCCTTCAGTTTAATACCTAAGCTTAAGCTTTTAGGCTATATTTAATTTTTCCATCTCATTTTTGCTTATAAATTTTTTTATTTTCCTTTGGTTTGCAAATTTTCTCATTCCTACATACATTTCCTTATGCATTATCAATGCCTAAAGCATTTAAAACTAAACGTGCATTTTGTCCTCCACCTTTATTTCCTTATTATTAAATAATCTATAATTTTATTTCTTCATTTGCATTTTATTTCTTCTATCACCTCATATTCATTTAGTTCACATCTTTCAATACTACATTTTAGGGTTGTTCATATTTAACTTTATTTCAATTCCTAGTTTGTTTATATATACCTTATTATCTTTTCATTTGTTTCCATCTTCATTCCTTTAGTCATATTTCATTTTCTAATCTCATCTTCTATAGCTTCATTTTCCAAATAAAACTTCCATCGCATCTTTTTCTCTCTTCACCTTCCGTTTTCATTTCTTTTTCTTTAAATCTCCTTCTCTTTTTTTAACTTCATTCCTTGTCTTTTTGTTTCTTCTTCTTCAAATCTTCTTCTTTTTGAAAGCTTCCTTTTCTTTTTCAATTCTTCATCTTCTTTAAATTTTCTTCTTCTTTTTCAAACATTCTTCTTTTTTCCAAATCTTTTTCTTTAAATCCAGATCTATAACAACTTCTCTATCTCTTCCAAAACATTCTAAAAAGGATTAAGATAGAAGGAAACAACTCAAAAGGAGGAAGTAGTAGCGGATCCAAATACGACTAGAAAAGGGAAATCCAGAAGGTGAGTGTTTAAACTCACTCACGAAATACTAAAATTTTATTGCAAGTTAAACCAGGTCATATAGTGATAAATTTTTTATTGTTGGTTTGGAATAATTATTAATGTTTAATTTGAATAGCTAAATTCCAATATTTGATGACTAATAATTACTGTGGCATATTATTGAATTGGTTGATTTGTTGAATTGATTGATTTGAATGTTGATTGTATGTTGTGATGGATGCTATTGTGATTGAATGTATATTTGTTCATTTATTTGATATATCTTTACTATCACCCTATAGTTTATTGTAATTATTTAAATTTCATATTGATTATTGCACACTGAATAAGGATGTAAAACCCATGAATTTCAAGTATTTACATCAGAGAAAAAATAGTATGTTTAGATTTACTATTTGAACCATAAAAATGATTTTGGGAAGTAAACCGTCATTACCTTACTTGAAAGTTTTCAAAATTAAATTTTGAAACATTGGGAAGTTTCCAAAAAAAGTGAATATTGAAACTTTGGAACATTTTTATAAATCAAATCTCTAAAACTATGAAATTTAACTAGGAATTATTCTATAAATTTGTAATTTACTAGAATGGATCTATTGTGAAATCCATTTTATTTTGAATGTGGAAGCAATAACATTTCCAGAAATTTGAACCTTCAAAAATGTAGTTATCTGCATTCCTTATTTCATATACTTTTGATTTAATTTGCATAAGAATTTTAGTTCTGACTCGAGTGTATTATTTTCCTTTATGCTCGGGTCAGTCTAAGTTTTTCAGCATTGAAGACTATTTCTGGTGGACGAAGACGAAGATTCAGTATATTATTGCTATTTATTATTCCACTACATTCTGTGTTCCGCTGCATTATTTGGTTATTTATGATATATGTATAACTCTGATTTGAATTTGTAAAATTGTAATGACATGTTATTTGTAAAACAGCTTCATGAACTGTTTATTTGATTATTATATTTTGTCGTTACGCTGCGAGATTCTGTATTTTGTTTTTCTTTCCTTTTTTTTTCTTATTTACCACATTAACAATCCTCCCTTTTGAATGGTTTGATTCTGACATGTGTGTTTAATGTCGATTTGAACTATCCAAAAAGGTGGCCTATTACATTTGGTATCAGAGCTTTGGTTTAGACATACCTTAGCCTGTTGGGGTTAACTCATTAGAGATATGGTAGTAATACCCTAGAATAAGTTGTCTGAGTGTATATACGAGAGCGCGTATTTGTTAGTGTTATAAAAATGTTTTATATAAATTTTGAAATAAAATTATTTTTCCTAATATTATATGATATATATATAAAGGAATAAATTTTTAAGACTAATATATTTATTTGTAATTTGTTTGATTTATGAAATGGTAATATTTAATTATTATCATTTGTGTTGACATATTGTATTTAATCCAATTATAAACATTGGTTAATTATTGTTGATTGAATTAATGGACTAAACACTAGTTTAACAATGGTGTATTAAAGAGAATAAAATGAATAATTAGGATATTTGTTTATGAAATTGAAATATTGATGTGAATTTTGTTGTTTGTTGACATGTAGTTTCATCTATTGGAAAAAAATGGAATATTTAGATATTTTGGATAATCGAAACCTTTTTGTATTAATATAAGAGTGAAACTTGATAATTAGGTTGAATTATATAGTTGAATTGATAACCTTAATTTGAAAGAAAGTAAAATAAGGTTTAATTTGTTATGTCTATGTTTAGTAAATGAATAGAATTGGGGTATACATTCTTAGCATGTAATGTAATAATATACAAGTGTGAACTTTAAGCCTTGGGATGTTTAAATTGAAATTGTGATTAAGGAAATGTTGTAAATGAGATTAAATTAGAAAAATATGTTTATAAACTTAATTAACGTTTATGAAACATGTCATAAATAAATTTAAAAGTAAAGTTGAAACTAAATGGAATAAGCAATATGAATTAAAAGTGAAATGATTGCAAATAAAGCCATGACTTGTTATGAAATAAATAAATGTTGCAATAAATGGTTATAAATAAAGTTGTGATAACTTTAAACTCGAACAATATGTTATAAAAAGGAATTAAGTTTTATAAATTGGTCGTAAAGAAATTCCTTATGAAATGATTTGCAAATAAATTAGTTTTAAATGAGAAATATTACATGTGAAATGAATGTAATTTAAATTAAAGAGAAATATAAGCAATATTATGAGAATGGATATATTAATGTTTATATTAAATGGAGAAATTCTGTGAAACCAATATTAAAGTATGAAGTGATATTAGTGTTAATCGATGAGATTAAAAATGATTTATAACTGAAGGGTTAAATTTGAAATTCGAGAATTGAACTCCGGTATTTTGTAATTAGTTTAAGATTTTGGAAATATATATAATAATAATACAATTTAGTAATATTTTCCAAATAAGAAATGTTTCAAATGAGTTCAAATGAATTCCAATGATTTCAAAGAAATCTTGATGAAGTTTTCAAGGAAATAGAAGTCTAGAACTCACTTATGTCGCTGGAAAATAATTTCGGTGATGAGTGCACGCATCATCGATATTGATTTTCGAGTCTCAGAGTGGGGGAGAGGCCAATTTAGTAGCTTTGCTATGCGAGTGATTTTGTGAAACCAATTTTGATTTCCAATTCCGAAGTATGATTTGATATTCGATAAATACGTGTATATATATTTGAAATGATTTGAAATGAAATGGTGTTCAATCCTCGAATTTCAAATTTGTTTTAGTATAACTCTATTGTAAAAAAATTGATTCACCGATTTGTTGCTGATTTCCAACTCTTCGATTTGAAATTTGATTTCACCGACTATTTTGAAGGTTCGAGCACTTCTAAATCAAGGTTTAAATTTTAAAACTAAGAAATTTCGAAGAGTATAAATATTTGATCAAGAATATAAGTTTAGTTTTTTATGTTTAAAGTATGAAGGGTATGACTTAAGTAAATTTGAAACTTTTGTTAAATGAATAATTTGCGAAAAGGAAATTTGGATTTTTCATATAGAAATAAAAAGTTTAAAGGTTTTAAAGGGATAGTTATAAAGTTGGAAACTGGGATTATTTTCTAAACCTATTATTTTGGGAGCTTTGAAATTGAGATATTTAATTTGGAAGAAAATTAGTGAAATCATGTATGATTTTGAAATTGAATTGATATAGAAATAATTTGAAATTGAGAACCTTATATTATTAAGTACTTGATTTGGAAATGGTCGAACTTATATAAAATGGATTTGTATAACTATGATGTTGATTCGCAATCTATTGATTTGAAAGGTACTCAATTTGGAAAGAGAATTTTATATAATCGAAGCCTACATAAGTGTGATTTGATATACTGTTGATTTGGAAAGTATTCGATTTGAAAATGGAATCCTATATATAATGGACTTTATATAAGTATGATATCTGAAAGTATTTGGAAAGGTACTATATGATATATATTTCGAAGTAAAGATATGGAAAGTTCCTTCTGCTTGATATCTGCTTTGTGGCCACAATGTGGATTCATTTTATCGATATTATTCTCTCTGATTTTCGGTTTTCCGGATGTGATACTCGAGTGTTCCCACCGTGGCGTAACCTATGGTTTTTTTTCTCTCGCGTCTGCATAGCGCAACTGCCTAGCTGAGTCTGGCCTAGGGGTACGGATTGTTTCCTAGGGGATCCAGGCGTAACCATTGTGTATCCTGCAATCTGTGTAGGTCGTATTAGTAGCGAAACTGGCTGGCTGAGACAGCCTAGGGGTACGGATTGTTTCCTAGGGGACCCAGGCGTAACCATTGTGAATCCTGCACCCTACTAGTCATTATGGCGTTAACTCGCAGGGCTGAGAAAGCTTACGGATACGGATTGTTTCTTGGGGGATCTAGGCGTAACCATTGTGTTTCTGCGAACCATGGTTGGACAAAGGTTTTGGTTTGGTTGTTTTGTTTGGATTGTACTTTCCATATCTGTTTTTAAAGGTTTTTCAAGTATTTTCACTGGTTGTTGAAACAGGTCTACTAAGTACTTGAAGAATTCTAGCTTTGCACCTGATCAACGCAAGGCCAGAGTCTGCAAGAACGAGGATAAACCTGTTAAGACATCGAGTTATAAAAGTATTTTGATAAAGTATCGTATAAAAGACATTTTGGTCCTCTTTTTGTCAATTCTAAATACTTTAAAATGTTTAAAATATTGTTTAATAACTTACAACATGATTTAATAGTAAATTATCGGTGTTGTAGATGTTTTAGAAGTTAATAATTAAATAAAATATATTTAAAGTAAATGATTATTGATTTATTAATAATATTTGGAAAGTATCTTGAGATAAAATTAATAAATTAATAAATATTGGATTTAATGTTTTTAATAGCTTCTTTGCAAATGTAAGTAATGATGTAAATAACTATTTTCAAATAGTTTACATATATTTATAAAGATGTTATTTAAAATATTTAAATGGTATTTATAAATGAAGCAAGAAACTTTACAAATGAATTTTTGAAAAGTATTAAAGATGATTGGTTTGCAAATAAAGCTTTCAAATGAATATTCCAAGTAAAATTTATATAAGTTTCTCTGAATGTATAATTTGAAGATATCATATAAATGGAAAGAAGAAGAAAAATTGATTTGCGAAGTTTATTTATAGTAATATGCTTGAAAAATAAATTTGATTCCCTATGTTAGAAGTATAGTTTGAATTATTTACTTGATTTCAAAGTACTAATAGTAAAGTTTATAGGTTTATTTACTATTTGAATTTTGTATTAGAATATTCATTTTGAAACAAGTGTTTAAATTAAATATGAAGATTTGAAATTTTATACTTTGATTTAGAAATTTAATGTAAGATTTTAGTATACTATTAGTTTCAGCTTAATAATATTGAGTTTATACTTATTTTAAAAAATAATGTGTCTAATAATTTTTTTGGATTTAAGGAACCTTATTTTAAAGCTTATAATAATGTTTTGATATAAATTTCTAACATTGTTTTAGACTTTTGAAAAATCTTTGCATAATGCTATGAGGATGTTTTAAATATATCTTATATTTTTACTAAGTGAATGAGGTTAAATGTTTTAACTGAATTTTTAGATATGTCAAAATATTTCTTTTCTCTCCAAGGGCTAATACCAAAAAATTTAAATTTTTATTCAATAACCGAATAGAGTTATTTTCATATTTATATTAAATTTACATATGTAAGTTAAATTGTTTATAAATTGATCATTTTGAATAAAATATTTCAAATTCCACGATTTCTTCTTCTTCCTTTTCGAGGACGAAAAAGTTTTGAGTGGGGGAGACTGTAACAACCCATATTTTGATAATTAAAAATATTAAATTTAATAAGGTTTTGGGCTTTAATATTGTCAGAAATTAAAATTTATGATTTATTAAATTGAATCTTATTAGATTAGAAATTTTGACTTTAAGATAAATCTTAAAACAAATAATTTAATGAGATAAAAAATATAATTGGCTAATATTGATTGAATGTAATTGACTACTATACTATGTTAACGTAATTTCAATCAACTTAAATAATAAACATTAGTAAGGAATATAATAAACGATGTACAAATCGATGTAATCTTATGTTATTAATTGCAATTGGTTTTAATATGGAGTATGAAATCAATTATTTTGTACGTGAATTTATTAACCTTTGTTTGTAAACAATAAGTTAATAGATATGGATTATTAACATATAACCATTGTTTTATTTATTTTCTTAATATTAAATCCGTTAGAAATTTAATTGGTAATTAATGGATAATTAATGTAATTGAAATATTACAATTGATATAAGAAGAAACGTTAACTGTTGAGTGGTGAGTGTAAAACTTATGTTAATCAATTGCATAAGGGAATAGTTGATTTGATAATAAGAATGTAAATCAAAATAAAAGGATTTGTTTGAAATTTAAATATATAATGAGCAGGTTTTATTACATTTGTAATTAAATGATGGAATTAAATTAGTATATAGATATTGGGTTTAACATAGAAAATTGAATTTTAAAGGAAACAATTGGATTAATTATCTTCCCTGTATTAGGGTATGTTTTGAGGATTAATCATTGTAAGTAATAGTAATTATATCTTGCCGTTAATAAGAGATAGAAGTAAATGGTAATTAATTAATGATATGTGCTGTAACATCCCGCCTTTTCGCACACTTTAAACCGACACACATGACAATTCAAACCATATGGAAGGGCGGATTGTTATGGGGTAAATAAGAAAAACAGAGAAGAAATAAAACAAAACAGAATTTCACAGCGGTAGGATAAAATATAATAATCACATATACAGTTCATGAAACTGTTTTACAAAATATTTTATTTTACTTGTACAATGAATATCAGAGTTACCCATACCAATACTATCAATGCAGCGGAATTAAATGGTGTAGTGGAATAATGTAGTAGATACCAGTGATACAAATCTTCGTCTTCGTCCTCCAGAGCTAAATCCTCAAATCCTGGAACACTCGGACTGACCCGAGCGAATTAAAAAGACAAAACACTCGAGTCGGAACTAAAAGATCTTATGTGAATTAAATCAACAGGAGTAAATATGAGTGCAGTAACTCAAGAGATGCTCGGGATTTACATCTCCTAAGGATCCGTTAAACTATTTACTATGTAGTATATCGCGCTATTATAATAGTGTCTAATTGTAAAATAAACTTACTTTTTAATAGCCTTAAGGGGTTACCCATATAGCCCTTAACACAGAATATATTCCCATAGTCTATACAGTACCGTAATCTCCCCCGTACTGGGCGTCGTCAGAGGGCACTCCATAGGTATGGTACAAAACAAAACTCATAGTAAAGGCTCGGTATGGTAGGTGACACGGCACAACTAGGAAATGCCAGGGTAGATATACCAATTGCTATCCGGGCTGGTGGAAACGCGTAGCCGCAGTTACCGCCCACCTCGAACAAACTCCCCCAAAATCAAAAATAGAAGTGGCCACTGAATCAATCCAAAGTCAAAGTATAATATCGAAGAGGAGCGTCCGATCAGAGGTATGACCTCATAGGCCCGAGAATTACTCCTGTTTTAGCCACCTTATGCCAACTCACGGGAGTCGGGTCCACGTATTTACCTTACAGGAAACGTCGCCACCACCTACTTCATTCTAGAATCTCCACCGCGTACACGGTTAGTCAAAGTGGTTTTCGGTATCGACAGAGAGTATGTCCATATCCGATCCCGGTCTCTTTGCCAACCAATCGTTATTATAACACCGCGGTCATTTAAAATAGTTTATACATTAAAACCAGAATAAAAATTCCATTTCAAAACTATGAATACGATATCATCTTAAAACCCAAAACAATATGATATCATTTTATCCAAATATATTTCTTTTCCAAAATCATACTGCTTTAAAATTTAAAATATCTGGAAACCAAATATTTGACTTATACTTTCAAAGCATAATATTTCGAAATTCATATACTTTAAAATCATAACTTCTAAAACTTGAATGGTTTGGATATTCAACGGTATACGAAATAAATGGTTGAACTTTAAGGTTACTTTGTAAAGAAAATAATTTCCATGGCTTTACAAATATATTTCTTTATTTAAAGTCTAAACCAGAATTTAAATACCACTTTCAAGTTCCAAAACCACTTCAATTTCTATATATATATATATATATATATATATATATATATATATCCATTTGGAGTATTAATATTTCAAAACTAAAGTTGGAATTTATTCCTTCAACCAAATTAAATGTTCTATTATTTAGTCTTGAATATATACATAAAAATCCATAAATAAAACTCCAATTTCTAGCAATTAAATATTTTCTTCAATTAAATTATACTAGAATATTCATTTTAAATTTATCTTGGAAAAATCCAGTTATAAATATCATACCTTAAAATTTTCCAAACTTAAACATATAATATGAATTAGCAAATTCCATTTCTCAATTTTCCCATTTTTATTTAATAGATTTATACACAGCTTAAATTCAAAAATTTTAACTTCATATGTATATATATAGAAGAATAACATTTATAAAATATCAAAATTAAATTTTTTATAAACCATATCCCATCCAAACCATAGAAATCACTTTAAAATATTTTATATATAGACCACGGTGCCTGTATATAATTTTCTATCCTATGGTCAAGTGATACGGATGTTTATCATTTCAATCCGCAAATTAAAAATAAAATTTGCGGTTGTATATCATTTCAAACCACAATCCCAAATGGAACGAAAAATGCATGATAACTTGTACTTTAATGATATAAAATAAACATCCATTCATCCATCATCATCCATTATCCAAATCACAATCATCATCCAATAACAAAACAATATCAATATATATCCGATAATATATAACAGGTAATAACTGGCAGTTATATTCAAAAATAAATTTAACAACTATTAACTAACAGTTTATCTGCAAATAAATAACTATAATTGTCAATTTATATGCAGCAATAAAATTTGATGAACAGTTATATTAAATAAATGCGATTTAACAGATATGATGAATAAAACATGCCAAACAGTCATAAATAAATCTCTACTCATATCTAAAATAAATTTAACAAACATAAAAACTTTTAGAAGTTGTGAGTGGGTTAAAACACTCACCTTTTGAATTTAAATCGAATTTAAATCCGATTTAAACCCAAAAATTCGACGGTCTCCGAATTGGTCTAAACTAGTTCCAAACTGTCCCGAATTTAAATACGATCCTAACAAAAATAGTTTCGCGTGAATCCGATGTCGTATGAAAAAGTTATGGTATTTAAACGATTTGAAAATCAAAATAAATTATAAAACAAAACAAACCTTAATTAAATACTCGCCACGTCACTATCGTCTTCCACGCGCTTTGGCTACAGGAGCACGCGAATATGTTTCCAGACCGAACCCAAAACGGAAAACGAACACCACCAGTAGATTGCATATTCTGAGAACTCCAACATATAATTTTTCTGGAATTTTTAGAGGAGTTTGAATTTTGACTATTATTTGGATTGAAACTGGATCTAGAAATTGTCTGTTGCCATTGAAGAAGAGAAGAAGTTGAAGAAGAGACTATACAGAGGAATGAAGATGGAGGCTAGGGTTTCACCGCCTATTTATAGATAGATCGCAAAAGAATAGGTGTGCACGAATTTTAACGTGCAAACGGAGGTAGTCCCAAAAGATAAATAATATTAATTACACACGTTATGGATTTAGGAAATAAATAAATTCCTTATCATTTACATTTTATTTTAAACGTATTTACAAATGTAAATCTAGACGTTTCGTTTACATTTCAAAATATATCCACAATTTTATTAATTTCCAAATTGATCTAAACAAATTTAGATGTAAATTAAAAGCTGATAAATCTATCCATTGCAGTGTTAATTTCTCCACTTCCTTATATTTAGAATGGAAACGTTCACTTTATTTCCTCAACATTCTTTTATTTTCCTTAAAATGCTTATTTGTTACTTGCAATTCATAATGTAAACATTCTTATATTTTAAAATGCTCAACTTATACAATATTAAATCAATTCTTAAATTTCCAAATAATGTACATTCATAATGAAAACATTCTTACATAAATTTTATTAATTGCACTTTGTTTCTTTTCCTTTTTCAATTGAAAGATTTTTAATAAATTTATTTCCAATTAATTTTAATCTTCCACTTCAAAACAGACCCTAATTGATGAAATCAATTAAATAAATATGCGAACATTGTAATCCTTATTTATAGTCAAGCAAACATGTTTATAAAATTACAGTTTTCAACAAGCATTAAATTACATACTAAATAAATCTTTTTCTCTATTCAATTAAATAATCAAATGTTTATTCCATCTAAAAATTTTAAGTAGAAGGATTCCATGTTGGGTTCAAAATCTATTATTTTAATATCCTTGAATTTTAGTTTAATCTCTATAAACGAAATATTTAAACGTTAATTTCATTTATTTTGCAATACTTAATTAAACCAAAATATCATTTTCTAAACTTAAATCTATGCTCCCATTGATTCATTCAATTTGCACTTATTATGTATTATTTTAACAACTCATTTATAACTTTGAATCTATTCCCCAAACTTCACATTTCTATCGTTATATACATTTGAATTCCATCCTATTTAATATTTCAAATATTACGTCATTATCATTAATGAAATAAATATATTGTTAATTATTGCAATTGATTTTCCGTTATAACTTAATATACTAAATAGGTTGTGACGACTGGATTTTTGCCCGCTCGAAAATCGACATCCATACTTCAAATCGTATTCGAATGCCATAGATTCGACCGTTCAAATCCGATTCGCCGGAGCTTATAACAACATTAAGTAAATAACACAGCGGAATAAAAGAATAATACATTGATATACAGCTTTAATACAATATCTGATACAACAGATGATCCAATAGATATCAATATACATCAGAGATATGATACAATAAATAGCAGCGGAAAAGAAAATAGATGACAACATCTAGCAGCGGAACACAATAACTCTAAGATAGTCTTCAAGGAAGAACTCCAAAACTACAACTCCATTTCCAAGAACCAATTCAACAATAGCTCGAACTCCCAATAACGATGCACCAAGCTCAGCAAGACTGGTGCGATCCAAAGACTGAACTAACTCCAGATAATCCACTAATCTGACTATCTGAAAAACCCAACTCTAGACTGCTCGTGTAGAAAATAATGAGCACCCAGAGTTTAGGAAAGAAACAATAAACTCCGGATCAGTCGTGGGACTAGTGTGAGCAACAAAAATAGTTTATCTTTAAAAACATTCAACAAAAGATTTTCAAAGTCAATTCGAAATGCTTTTTAAAAATGAGACTACCATAAGGCCTCCCGCACACACACACAATGCAAACGCAGAATCGGAGGAGATTTCTCCTTATGATAGCCAAAGATGCTTGATACGCATTAAAAGAAACATTTGATATTATTACTAGCGCATAGTGTAGAAAAAATTTATTTCGAAAGTAGAATATAAATCTTAGCCAACATAGACATTCCGAACTATTCCTACTATAGCTACCATCCAAACAGTGGGGCGCCACCATAAGTGAATGATAGGTTCTACAACTAATACCGTACAAGATCGTATTGTTTCTTTGGATTTCCAACGAATGATCAGGCCAAGGAACTTCCCATCGCCACATGAGAATGCCTCTGGATGGACATCCCCGAGAACCAAACCGGATCTCTACCAACACAAGGCCGGGTTACCCCTAACTGAGTAACAACTGACCGAATATGCCATCCCCCGGTCCTTTGGGACCTTTCAACCGAGCGCTCGTAATCAATTCACACAATCATAAAGTGTTTTCAACATGAGTAAGTATCTGGGTTCCATACCATGATACCACCCTTTTCCAGAAGGAAATGCACATATCCTAAAGGGCGCTACCCCTCATAACCTTGCTGCATCTTTCCTATTTTGACCATTCCCGTGGTGTGAGGCTCGACGAAGTCACGTCCACAAAAACATATTTTATACAAAATCCATGCTTTGGGTCAACAAATGATCATAGAAATGATCACCAAGATAGACGATCAAATAAATGATCCTATCACAAATAATCAACACAATGATCATTTCACAGCAACACTCAGCATGTCACATTACCAAATTGGGAATATATCGCTGATAACCATCAACTATATAACCTCTGAGCTCGTACGTCTCAGAGAAGGGTGTTAAGCTAAGAGAATAAATTCTCCGCCACCAACAGAAATATATTTGAAAGAAATCAGCTTTATATCTCAATTTGTAATGTCAAACATACAATCCATACAAGTCTGTTCCGGGATCGAACAGAACCGAAGGCACTTACAAAGAAGTCCTTGCAATCCGGATATTCACAATCCCGATCGGATTTCCCATCACTTAGGGAGTTTCTATACCGGCGCGACTCGGTGCAGAAACAATCGATAGGTCATCCTATCGCTTTCGCAAATACCCGGTCTTCATCACCGGTCTTCAAATGCTATCCATAACGACGTATCACATATTCGGAATGGGTTATACGGCACAAAGGTCCTTTCCCGGCTAAACCGAATAGTGAGCATGATATTTCAAAAACAAATGGATAATGGGATTTCAATTAAGTCACAACTTATTACCCAAAACCTTTCTTCAAATGGCTTAACAAATTACCATTTTCAATCTTTAAACAAAAAGATTCATTTTCACAACCTTTAACGGTTTAAACAATTTCCACATTTTTTTATCTTTTAAACAAAAGATTCATTCACAGATTTTCCAAATCAATTTCCATTTCAATTTTACTCGTTAAATCTTCAAATCAAAGATTTAACTTATAGCTTTCAAAACAATTTCATTTCGAATGGTTTAAATAAATCATCATTTTAAACCTGTTAAAAATAAGCAGATTTAATTCATAGCTTTCAAAAAGAATTCATTCATAACTTGGAAAACCATTTTTCAACTCAATCTTGAAATTCCTTTAATTAAACTGGAATTTCATTTCTTATCTGAAAGATTTTTATTCTTTTTAAACAAACAGTTTTCATTTTGAAAATTTGGTTCATCTATACGAGTTAAAGTTCTTTGGTTAAATCCAAATTCTCAAAATTATACTTTTAAAATGGTTTAACTCATAATGACTAGTATAATATCATTAATCCTTAGTTTCAAATTATAGAATTCAATTCCTACTTTTGAATTCAAATTTAAATCAAATTATTTAAATTCCAAACTTAATCAAGTAATTTAAAATAAATTTCCATCTTTGAAATTCCCTTTTTAATTGCTTTTAACTTTAAAACCCAATCCATTTCCAAAACATTTGAATTTAAAAATTCAAATTCAAAACTATTTTCAAAATTCTGCGACTTAATCGATTTCCTCGTGAAACCCATATTTGTGTGTGTATGGTGTGGTCCAGGGGTTATACACAGTAGTGCAACATCATACAATTATCACAAATCAGAATACAAGAATATAATTGATAAGCGATATAAACTATAACGCTTATCTGTTATATACAGATCACAAATATATATGCCACGGCTAGTAAATTACATCACAGATAATTTATCACAGATCACAACATAAATCAGGATATATATACAAAGCATCATAAATCAGGGATATCAAACAATTTACCATCCAATATAATCCAAGAATTCATAGGTAGGATTAATTCAATTATCTGATAAATTTAAATCAGATCAAATTTCTATGAATAATTCTTTTCACATTTAGTATCAAAATAAATTTCAAGTAAATGATCCTCATTAACTATCCATAATTATTTAATTACTATTCTTAAGTAATTAAACTCAATTTAACTATTGTTAATTATCATTTAATTAACCTTTAAAATCATATATTTAATCACTGATTATTTAATTAATTAAGTTCTAAACTGTAACTTAATAAATCTTAATTACTTGATTAAATAACCTTAATCATTTGTTTAAAAGAAAACTCTTTATTAATTTAATGAATCTTATTTACAAATTAATTTACCTTAATTAATTTAACTCAAATCCTAATTTCTTGATTAAATAAATTAATCAATTATTCACTTGAACTAATTTAATGAGTGCATATCATTTTATCTTTACTAATTCAAATTTAAAACATTTTCTAACTAATGTTTTAATTATCATCACAAAGCAAATTTAAACAATTTAAATATTAAAACTTCTCTGATTTCAGAACTAGAATTCAAATTATCTTTAATTCAGATTTAAATTTAGATTTAAACTTGTTTTAACTTTGCTTAATAATTTAAATTCAGTTTTAAATTTCAAAACTTTACATTGACAGGTTTCAAAAATCTGAAACCTGTAACCTTAAGTTTACTCGAGACAAGCTAACTTTGCCCCGAGTCCAAAACCATATTTCTTCGAGCGAAAGCTGAAGTAACTCGAGTAAAACTCGAGAGAATCACGCGAACCAATCCCACCTTTCTTCCCAAACTAACGAAATTCCAGGCCACCAGAAACTCGTGCACGGAGCACGTGCACGTCGCCAATGGCCATCTCTAATCACCACCACTTCATCGAGCATGTCGGCAATCTCACCCACAAACTCCACGAGCTCCCCGATTGGCCAAACCCACCAGAGAACAAAATCGAGTAAGTCAGTTCATCCTGGAACCGAAGTCCAAGCCTGTAACCACCTCGCACCGCCGCTACACAGTGCTGGAACGCACGCGCCTTCGCCTACACACTCGACTACAACCCAGGCACCTCCCCTTCAAGCCCGGCCACGCTCGATGCTACGACGAAGTCGTGGCGATCAAATGTTTGAGCACCAGAAAAATTAGGTTAAAAAAGAAAAAACCCACCACCGTAGTCACCTCCGACGTCGTGACCACCACTACCCATTTTTCCTGCCACCCTGGTAAACTCCACCACCTTCAGGAAGAATCGCAGCCACACCGATCCACCCAATTTCCAGAGGCAACTCAAAATCCCCAAATTGGTTAACAAAGAAATGCTCAATCAAACCTTCACTAAAAAATGTAATTTTAGTTTTAAAAATCAGAGTTTCGATTAAGCATTCAGTTCATATTCTTAAATTGAAAATTTAAGATATTGGAAATATCACTTGTATTTAGTATTTACTGATCTTAAGGTTTTCAGAGCAGTTTTGCTCTATTTTTCTTAAATACAAAATTTTAAGAATTTACTTTATAATCAAACAAACTTATTTTGCTTAGATCCTAAGTCATAACATCAAGTAAATTGAGAGGAAATAAGTTTTGAATTAAACCTGAGTTGAAAATCTTTAAGTACAGGGGTAACTTCAGGTTATACTGACATGCAGATATCATGTTTCACACACACAAACTTCACCAATAAATAAACAACAATTCATGATCTGCTTCATACTTAAATCAAGCAACCAGATAATTAAGTTTATAAATAAAGTTACTCACAGTATTGTTTCTAGAATGAACAGAGCATTCCATCTGTAACAGGTTTTCAACTGAAATCTTGCTTCTTTGGTTTGAATTGAATGATGTTTGAGTTTATAATTTTATTCTATTTTTTTTTTGTTTGGTTTTCTTTTCTTTTCAGGCCTTGCATATTTTCTTACTGAACAAACTTGATATAAATATATAGCAACAGATAGTTTGCATAGAGGGGAAGGTACTATCTACTTAGGCTTACTTCTTTTGTTGATTAAAGAACTATTTTTAAAAACTGAAATGACTTTTAGCATTTCTTTCTTTCGGCTGAGAAGATTGCATTTATGCTTGTATTAAATGCATATCTTCCCATTTGTCTACAGCCTTACCTTACCTAATTTTATTTTATTTTTCTTGCATCACTATTTGTCATGTTTGTACAGTTTTCTTTGCTTTTTTATAAGCATGTAACTATGTACTTTGTTTTATTTATTTTCTTGCTTATTTTCAGTTTTCACACTTATTCCTTTATTCATATGTTCAGTTGCATTCGACTTTTAGAAATGAAACTGAGGTGAAGAGGGTGGTGTATATGAAGAGAAGTATGCAGGCTGATATCAATATTTGTACAGGTAATGTTATTATTTAATAAAATAGGCATGGTTGATATGCTTTTGAACATCTCGGGTTGACTAAAATATTGTGTACTAAGGGATGTGGCATTAATTGCTTTGTACATGTTTGTCTATACTTTGCATACTTTTGGTGGCTGAAACATCATATGTATTTTAGCTTTGTTTATTTATATTTTTATTCCCAGGCTCTTGTATTGCTTTGGGTACTTGTCTTTTGTTTGTTTCATTCCATGCTTATTTGCCTGCATACTTATTCTTTTTAGTTTTGTTTTATACTTATTGTTTTTGTTTTATATATCAATGTTCTTATTTTTATTCATAGCTTAAGTATGAATTATTTTACTTTACAAAATAAGTGAACTTCTATTTTTATTTTAATCTTATTACTTTTGTAGCCTACTCCATTTGTATTATCTTGTATTGATTTATTAATATGAGATTAAGATATATATATATATTTACTTTATATTGCTATATCTTATATTTTATTTACTTCTTATTTATTGTCTTGTATTTATTATATATATATTTTAACCATCAATAATAAATTAACAATTCACTTATTTATTCATTTCGTACTTGTGTCAATGTATATACTTTAATATTTATTTTTCAAACCATTAATATAAGATTTAAATTCAAGTAATTTAACACATTTTTATTTGAGATCGGGGAAACTCGCATCAATCCATCTATACATTTTACAATTTTAATTCAAAAATTCGATAAATTATCAATTTAAATTAAATTAAAATCCGGGGTCGTTACATAGGTGGTAAATCTTAAATACTTTTTCTCATTAACGATTTATTTCTACTTACAAATTAATGCAATTATTACCTATTTCCATCTTTATCTCCAATTAACGTAAAATGTTATATTCAAATTCCATAAATTTCAATAGATTCAAATTATCATATCTATGAAGAACATTTACGTTATTATCCATTTATTACCTTAACTTATTCAACGTAACATTTAATTTATATTTAATGCAATGATTTCCAAGTCAATTGAATTGAATTAAATATATATGTATCACTCATAATAACTTGTGGTCACAACTCTTGATCACCATTAATAAGTTTATTATTTACAATCCAATAATCTCCATTCTATATATATATACGAATTAACTAATTCAATATTTCCATTTCGTTTTCCTATCCTAAATTTATTACTAAGTGTATTTACTCCATTCCAACAAGTTGGAATTCCATTTTTACTATAAAATCATTTCCCTATTCACTTTTATTACTGACCCATCATCATTGCATTTATTGTCTTTTATTGATTTAATCAATTTACCCCATATTCCCTTAAACTCATACTAACGAAACATTCAATTCTTTTTATCTCATAAACTCCATTTCATAAATCTACCTGCAATTTCTACCTAGAAATAAGGTTACATTTCCGTTGAAAATACATTTACATCTTGCGTTACTACATTAATAGTTAGTAACGTTTATATCATCAACCATCACATATGAATAATTAGCGTTTTCTATTTATTTTGTTACATTCACTTATATTCATTTATGAATAAATTGGTATTCCCTTGAACCTATTAATTACTAACTTTAATTATTGCAATTCATTTATCTAACATAAATTTTGAATCTATTTCCAAATTTTCATATTTCAATTAATTAACACCTTACAATAGTTTACAAATAAAAGGGATTGTACTAATTACATTATTTATTTTCTTGCATTACTTTATTACCTCCGTTTATATTCAATTTCCGTAAATCAATATTTTATTCTATTGACAAATTCAATACTTGCAACAATTTCCACTATTACTATTAATTGCAATATATAATTTAATTTGCAAATTTTAATTACCTTTGATACATCAAATTTCAATATTTTCTTTCATATAAATTAATAAGATTTTTATTTCTTTCTAAATTTTAAAATAAAATCCTATTAATTTAATTCATTTCAAACATCGAATTTACGCGGGTCGTTAAACTCTCCCCCACTCAAAACTTTTCGTCCTCGAAAAGGAAAAGAAGGGAAAAATTAAATACAATACATCTTATCCAAAATATTTAACTTATAAACAATTAAATTTACAAAATTAATCACTTTAAATAAGATATCCTATTTATAACTATTTAATCCTTTATATTTAAATTATTAAAGTTTGGAAAAATATTTCCTAAATATTTCCAAGATACTACATTTTCTTATATAATCCAAAGGGTTACAATTTATATAAAGTGAAATATTTAAGCGGTTTCAACCATTAATCAACCAATCAATACAACAACCATCAACTTTACAAACAGCATACATACACAAGACAAAGCAACCATTTAATCCAACAAACAAATAGTTGTTCGGGTTCAAAACTTGAAATTGTATGGAATGAAAATAACTATCAAGTGCATCCTTTACTCAACAGTCTTAGATGGAACAACGGTAGATTATTTATTCATCCAACAACTTCAAATTCTCTTGCCCAACCAACGATAAGTCAAACAATAACAATTCAAACCAACAACCAAATTAACTTATTATACATTTATTTCATGCTTTAGTTGTTTAATTTCTTTTCTTTCATTTATTGAGTGATTCCTTCATTACTTACGATTTTCATTTTTCATTTATTACAATATTCATTATATTTGCATTCCGTTTTATTTACTTAAGTTTATAATCATCTATTTATAATACTTAAAATTTCCATTTTAACTTAAGTTTAAACATTTAATTCTCATTTTGTAACAGCAAATTCATTGAATACCTTTATTACCTCAAGCTTCACTTATAAGATTTCCCCTTACATTTTCTTACTAACATTGCAACTTTTATTATATGGTAAGTTATATATATGCTTTAAGAATGTAAGTGAAAATTATACAAGTTTCTTCTCAATTCCTTTAATTAATTAATGGTTTAATAATTATATATATTCGTTTTATAAATTACAATTTCAACTTACTTTTAATTTCATTCATTTATTTAATGCTTACATTTCTATTATATTTAATAATGGTAACAATTTAACTACACTAAATTTGAAACTTTATACATCAATTCTTATAAATAAAGAAGTTCATTAATTCATTTAATAATGTTTACAATCGTTTATTTACATTACTTATCTTCCTATTGTATTAAATTTTTACTTTAATTAAAGGTTCCAATTTCTACACTTAATTGAACTATTAATTAACTGGAACTTAAGAACCAAATACCGGGTTTAATTTTTAAATCATTTAAAATAATAGATAGATATCTATTCTTAACATATATATATATATATATATATATATATCCAATTATAATTAAAACGATTAAAATTTCTTAAACAATTCTGCAGTAAATTTCTACAGTGGCCTTCCCACTTCGAAACTCGAAAATGAAAGTCGATGATGCGTGCACTCATCACCGAAATTATTTTCCAACAATAGGGAGGAAAGTACAAAACTTATTTTTTCCGAAATCTTCTTTAAAACAATTTTTCCGAATTATATTGAATATTTATATCAGAAAATACTTATAAATAATATTATTATATTCCAAAATTTATTCGAAAGAAATTTCAAAATCCCGGAACTTAAGTTCTAAATTTCCAAATTTCATCAATCTTATTTTCCAATCTAACTTATATTATTAATTATACACTTTATCACCTAACAACCAATCTATTGCAGCCAAATATAGATATAGATTGAAAAATTTATTTTATATATAGAAAATATAATAGGAAAAATTATTTCATTCACCTATATTAAAATAGATATTATGTCGGTCTGTCCTATTTAGTGTTTAGAAACCCCTATTGATGTCACAACGTCCCATGCATCAACCAGAATTTATAAATACAAAACGGAACAGATTAACACAATATTGAAACCTTTTTATAACACTAAAAGGTACGCTCCCTCATATATATACACTCAGCGACTCCCATAGGGTATTACTACCCTATTAACAAAGAGAAAAACCCCACAAAGCCAAGGTTTATCGCTAAACCAAAGCTTTGATACCAACTGTAACATCCCGCCTTTTTGCACACTTTAAACCGACACACATGAAGATTCAAACCATACGGAAGGGCGGATTGTTATGGGGTAAATAAGAAAAACATAGAAGAAATAAAACAAAACAGAATCTCACAGCGGAAGGATAAAATATAATAATCAAATATACAGTTCATGAAACTGTTTTACAAAATATTTTATTTTACTTGTACAATGAATATCAGAGTTACCATACCAATACTATCAATGCAGCGGAATTAAATGGTGTAGTGGAATAATATAGTAGATACTAGTGATACAAATCTTCGTCTTCGTCCTCCAGAGCTAAATCCTCAAATCCTGGAACGCTCGAACTGACCCGAGCGAATTGAAAAGACAAAACACTCGAGTCGGAACTAAAAGATCTTATGTGAATTAAATCAACAGAAATAAATATGAGTGCAGTAACTCAAGAGATGCTCGGGATTTACATCTCCTAAGGATCCGTTAAACTATTTACTATGTAGTATATTGCGCTATTATAATAGTGTCTAATTGTAAAATAAACTTACTTTTTAATAACGTCAAGGGGTTACCCATATAGCCCTTAACACAGAATATATTCCCATAGTCTATATAGTACCGTAATCTCCCCCGTACTGGGCGTCGTCAGAGGGCACTCCATAGGTATGGTACAAAACAAAACTCGTAGTAAAGGCTCGGTATGGTAGGTGACACGGCACAACTAGGCAATGCCAGGGTAGATATACCAATTGCTATCCGGGCTGGTGAAAACGCGTAGCCGTAGTTACCGCCCACCTCGAACAAACTCTCCCAAAATCAAAAATAGAAGTGGCCACTGAATCAATCCAAAGTCAAAGCATAATATCGAAGAGGAGCGTCCGATCAGAGGTATGACCTCATTGGCCCGAGAATCACTCCTGTTTTAGCGACCTTATGCCAACTCACGGGAGTCGGGTCCACGTATTTACCTCACAGGAAACGTCGCCACCACCTACTTCATTCTGGAATGTCCACCGCGTACACGGTTAGTCAAAGTGGTTTTCGGTATCGACAGAGAGTATGTCCATATCCGATCCCGGTCTCTTTGCCAACCAATCGTTGTTATAACACCGCAGTCATTTAAAATAGTTTATACTTTAAAACCAGAATAAAAATTCCATTTCAAAACTATGAATATGATATCATCTTAAAACCCAAAACAATATGATATCATTTTATCCAAATATATTTCTTTTCCAAAATCATACTGCTTTAAAATTTAAAATATCTGGAAACCAAATATTTGACTTATACTTTCAAAGCATAATATTTCGAAATTCATATACTTTAAAACCATAACTTCTAAAACTTGAATAGTTTGGATATTCAACGGTATACGAAATAAATGGTTTAACTTTAAGGTTACTTTGTAAAGAAAATAATTTCCATGGCTTTACAAATATATTTCTTTATTTAAAGTCTAAACCAAAATTTAAATAAAACTTTCAAGTTCCAAAACCACTTCAATTTCTATATATATATACACACATATATATATATATATATCCATTTGGAGTATTAATATTTGAAAACTAAAGTTGGAATTTATTCCTTCAACCAAATTAAATGTTCTATTATTTAGTCTTGAATATTTACATAAAAATCCATAAATAAAACTCCAATTTCTAGCAATTAAATATTTTCTTCAATTAAATTATACTAGAATATTCATTTTAAATTTATCTTGGAAAAATCCAGTTATAAATATCATACCTTAAAATTTTCCAAACTTAAACATATAATATGAATTATCAAATTCCATTTCTCAATTTTCCCATTTTTATTTAATAGATTTATACACAGCTTAAATTCAAATTTTTTAACTTCATATGTATATATATAGAAGAATAACATTTATAAAATATCAAAATTAAATTTTTTTTATAAACCGTATCCCATCCAAACCATAGAAATCACTTTAAAATATTTTATATATAGACCACGGTGCCTGTATATAATTTTCTATCCTATGGTCAAGTGATACAGATGTTTACCATTTCAATCCGCAAATTAAAAATAAAATTTGCGGTTGTATATCATTTCAAACCACAATCCCGAATGGAACGAAAAATGCATGATAACTTGTAGTTTAATGATATAAAATAAACATCCATTCATCCATCATCATCCATTATCCAAATCACAATCATCATCCATTAACAAAACAATATCAATATATATCCGATAATATATAGCAGGTTATAACTGGCAGTTATATTCAAAAATAAATTTAACAACTATTAACTAACAGTTTATCTGCAAATAATTAACTATAACTGTCAATCTATATGCAATAATAAAATTTAATGAACAGTTATATTAAATAAATGCGATTTAACAGATATGATGAATAAAACATGCCAAACAGTCATAAATAAATCTCTACTCGTATCTAAAATAAATTTAACAAACATAAAAAGTTTTAGAAGTTGTGAGTGGGTTAAAACACTCACCTTTTGAATTTAAATCGAATTTAAATCCGAATTAACCCAAAAATTCGACGGTCTCCGAATTGGTCCAAACTAGTTCCAAACTGTCCGGAATTTAATTACGATCCTAACAAAAAAAGTTTCGCGTGAATCCGAGGTCGTATGAAAAAGTTATGCGATTTAAACGATTTGAAAATCAAAATGAATTATCAAACAAAACAAACCTTAATTAATACTCGCCACGTCACTATCGTCTTCCACGTGCTTTGGCTACAGGAGCACGCGAATATGTTTCCAGACCGAACCCAAAACGGAAAACGAACACCACCAGTAGATTGCGTATTCTGAGAACTCCAACATATAATTTTTCTGGAATTTTTAGAGTAGTTTGAATTTTGACTTTTATTTGGATTGAAACTGGATCTAGAAATTGTCTGTTGCCATTGAAGAAGAGAAGAAGTTGAAGAAGAGACTATACAGATGAATGGAGATGGAGGCTAGGGTTTCACCGCTTATTTATAGATAGATCGCAAAAGAATAGGTGTGCACGATTAACGTGCAAACGGAGGTGGTCCCAAAAGATAAATAATATTAATTACACACGTTATGAATTTAGGAAATAAATAAATTCCTTATCATTTACATTTTATTTTAAACGTATTTACAAATGTAAATCTTGACGTTTCGTTTACGTTTCAAAATATATCCACAATTTTATTAATTTCCAAATTGATCTAAACAAATTTAGATGTAAATTAAAAGCTGATAAGTCTATCCATTGCAGTGTTAATTTCTCCACTTCCTTATATTTAGAATGGAAACGTTCACTTTATTTCCTCATAATTCTTTTATTTTCCTTAAAATGCTTATTTGTTACTTGCAATTCGTAATGTAAACATTCTTATATTTTAAAATGATCAACTTATACAATATTAAATCAATTCTTAAATTTCCAAATAATGTACATTCATAATGAAAACATTCTTACATAAATTTTATTAATTGCACTTTGTTTCTTTTCCTTTGTAACGACCCAGAATTTATATTAATTAAAATTTGAATATTTAATTAAATTTAAATATTAATAAGTGAAATTTATAGGTCGAATAATTTATTTTCCGAATATTGGATTTAATTTGATAATTAAATCGATAATTTAATAGTTGAAAATACAGAAATAATTGAAAATTAGGTTAAATATGATTGAAATCGATTTGTAAAATTTTATTTTATCAGGTTGAAGTTAGAACGATATTTTAGAACTTTTAAAATCGAATTAAAAGTTAAATTGTGAAAATTGAATATTTTAATATTTAATCGAATAGTGATATTAGCCATTTTTCAAACAGTCTCAGAATTGGATGAAACCAGTTCCATTGGATCCGTAATAATTAGATATTATCAGATTTCAATTTTCGTAGCAATCAGAGTTGTCGTTTGATCGTGGCAACTCGAAATGCATCGAAATTGTTTTTAATATTAATTTGGCGAGTTAAAATAGTCATTTTTCAAAAAGTCTCGGATTTTGATGAAACCAGTTTCATCAGATCCGTAATGTGATATTATTGTATGGTTTCAAATTTCGTGTCAATCGGATTTATCGTTTGTCCGGTGCAAGCTAAAACGCCTAGAAAATCGTTTAATCGGTTTAATTTTAAATCGAACGTTTATTGCCATAACTCGCACAGATGACCGAATTAGCTTCCGAAACCTGTTCCATTGTGTCCGGAACGTGTGATAAACCCTACAAACGCTGGTCAACGCGCGTAAATCGGATTCCGGAAAACCGGGATGAATAGTGTTCAACAATTTCCTATAAATAGCCCATTATTCTCAAGAAAAAAATAAAATAAAAAAAAGAATCTAAACCCTAGTTGAAGCCGGCCGCCACCATTGAAACTGATGGCCAAAATTGTCTCCCTTTCTCCCCTCAATCCCTCCCAATGCACTCAATGATTTCGAAAAACTTTCACTAAGAAAATGTCAAGTACACTAGGATCTATAACTTCAACGGTCATGATCGAGTTTGAGTGAGTAAATTGAGGGGAAAGTCACCGTGTTCGACCGGCAGTTCGCACGTAATTCGAGAGTGAAGGGGGCACGATGGGGGTGTGGTCGCTGGGAGTTGGTGAGGGGGAGTGAGGCCTTCGATTTGGCACTTCCCGATCGTCTCCAGGTAGCTCGTGGCGGCGGCGTTTGCTAACCCTAGTTGTGATGTTTGGGTTCAATTTTAACGTGAACGACCTGGGGACGATGTTTTAGGGAAGAAGCATGGCAACGGCCCTGATGCAAGCATGGAGATCCAACGGCCAGAATAGTTTAGGTTTAAAAATATAAAATTATGTTGTAATTTTTTATATAAAAAAATTCGTGTAACTTCTAAACGCGATATCTTTTTCATACGAGGTCGAAAACATGCGAAACGACTTGCGTTGGAAACATATTGTCGAGTACTACGCAATGGAACTGGATTGGAGTTGATTGGAGCAAGCAAAAATTTTGGGTAAAATTAAACGCGCGTTTAATTTTATTCGAAATAAAACACTGAAACGGAATTGAAAACCAAGGTGAGAACTTCTCGCTCAATCGAATAGTTTCGATTTATATTTTAAATAGTTAGATTTAAAATTCTTGAATGCATGTTTGAATGATGATTGTTATCTATTGACTATTGAAATAGACATTATGCGCCGTTAGTAAGCGGATGTTATTTATTAAAAACATATACCGCGAATATTTCATAAACAGTGAAATTGGTATTATATATAATAGAATTATATATATATATATATATATATATATATTGGCATATGTATATATTGCAGTTGTTGATTTCCCACATTGTATAGCGGATAAGCCATTATTGCGCCGTCTATTAAGCGGATAATATTTTATAAATCCCACCGCGATAATTCCGTACTGGAGCGGAATTGGTATTGTGCTAATGTTTGTGGATGCAGGGAAACAGGTTGGAGGGATCCAACTGGATTCCTCAACTGTATTGATTTATTTACAGATATTTTGATATTTGTTGATTATCATATCGATATATGATATTTGGATGTCGTGATTGACTATTTGGTGCTGCTGCATCATCGGATCCATTTCTGAAGTTTTAAAATAATGATTTTTGGTTTTTAAAGGGATTTTTAAAGTTATTTTTGAAAGTATACGTTTTATTAAATTTGAATTGTTAAAATAAATAAGCGTTAAGATTTTGTTTTCATAAAAGTTATGATTTTTGGAAAATAATGCTTAAGTATGATTTTGAAGTATATAAGCTTTAAATAACGATTTTCAAGTTATTAAAAGAATAAATTGGTTTAAATTGGGATTTTTGAATTATTATAAACAATTTATATAAAAGTCGTATAAAATTGATATTTATAAATTAAAATATAGAAATTCTAAAACGAGCTTTTTATAAGTGTTAAAATAAAGTTTGAACCTAGATTCATAAGTAAATAAGAATTTTTGATTTATAAATTAGTGTTGATATAAAAGAATCGATTTGTAAATAAATGAATTATAAGTAATTTACTTATAAACCGGATTTCGACATGTAGATGGAGTATAAATAGAATTGATTTATAAAGGAGATTTTTAAATCAAAGCTTATAAATAGAAATAGAATTTATAGACATTGTTTATAAATTCGAAATCAATGGAATTTGATAAATTGAAAGTTGAAACTGGTTAAGGAAGTATGTTCACGATTTTGGACAGTGAATATATTATTATAAATAAAATGGATATGCCCGGGAAAATGAATATTATAAATTGAAGTTAATCGTTTTAACGATGTTGTAAAAGATGTAAACATCGAAAACATAGATTTCAACATTTATTGTTGAAATAGACGTTTTCGAGAAAGAAGGAAATGGTGGACTATAACACTGTTGTTATAGTAAATGATTTCCGAAAGGAAATGTTTTATATGGTATTGGGATTTATATATCTATCTAAATTTCGAATCCTATACTAGTGATTTTGGGTCGTAGTAACGATGTTTTACGCAACATTCGTTTTAGCCCAAATAAATGTGTTAAGTGAATGATTTCCTTAAGGAATGAAATATATACTAAATTTTGATTTAAGTATATCGAATATTTTCAAATGTTGAAAATAAATAGATTTGTGATGTACTTATTATTAAATAAGTATGGAAATATTTTTCCAATGTGAAATGAACGTTTTAGAATTTATCCTTGTAAGATAAATTGAAAGTGAATATTGAAAATCGATTTAAAATCGTACATCATAGATACTTTGGGATTATAAATTCACTATGGAATTTATAAAAGAAAGGGGAATTAGTTTAAAAATAAACGTTGATTTATTTTTAAAGTGTGGGAATAAATTTACGAATTTGAAACGTAAATATATAAAATAAATCGGTAAGGATTTATTTAATTGGTTTAAATGAACCATGTTGAAATGAAAGAAATTCCGCGTAAGGAAAAGTGATTTGAAAATTTGTTTTCAAATGGTTGAAGTGTGGAAAATTATATATCTAGTAAAGATATTTTGGAAAGTAAATAATTTGGGAAATTATTTGGATTTGGTGATGTTGAGCATGCCTATTGATAGTTAAATAATCCGACTATCAATATTTACCTTCAAATAGGTATTTGTTGTGAATTGCTTGAATTTGAATGCCACACTTATTTTTGAATAAGCGCTCACTATTCGGTTAGCCGGGAAAGGACCTTGGGGTCGTATAACCCATTCTGAGTATGTGAATACGTCGTTATGGATTGCATTTGATGACCGGTGTTGAAGACCGGATATTTGTGAAAACGGAAGGATTACCGTCGAGTTACTCTACATCGGCTGATCTCCGATATAGAGGTTTTATCACCCTTAGTGACGGGAAGTCCGGTCGTGATTAGTGAATATCCGGATTGCAAGGACTTCTTTGTAAGTGCCTTCGGTTCTGTTCGATCCCAGAACAGACTTGTATGGATTGTATGTCTGACATTACAAATTGAGATATAAAGCTGATTTCTTTCAAATATATTTCTATTGGTGGCGGAGAATTTATTCTCTTAGTTTAACACCCTTCTCTGAGACGTACGAGCTCAGAGGTTATATAGTTGAAGGTTATTAGTGATATACTCCCAATTTGGTAGTGTGGCATGTTGAGTTTTACTGTGAAATGATCATTGTGTTGATCATTGGTGATAGGATGATTTATTTGATCATTTATCTTGGTGATCATTTCTATGATCATTTGTTGACCTAAAGCACAGCTTTTGTATAAAGTGTGGCTTTGTGGACGAGACTTCGTCGGACCTCACACCCCGGAAATGGTCAAAACAGGAAGGATGCAGCAAGGTTATTAGGGGTAGCGCCCTTTAGTGTATGTCATTCCTTCTGGATAGAGGTGGTATCATGGTATGGAGCCCAGATATTTAACCTATGTTGTTGCTGCATATTTTGTGGTTGTTGGAAATCAAGGATCCTCGGATAGATCGGTTACGATCGGGGGATGACATATTCGTGTCAGTAGTTACCCAGTTAGGGGTAACCCGGCCTTGTGTTGGCAGAGATCCGGTTTGGTTCTCGGGGACGTCCTTCCAGAGGCGTTCTCATGTGGCAATGGGAAGTTCCTTGGCCTGACCATTTGTTGGAAATCCAAAGTAACAATACGATCTTGTACGGTTTTAGTTGTATAACCTGCTATGGAATGTGGCGGTAACATGCTATTGAACATAGTAGCTATAGTAGGCATAAGTGCGGAATGTCTATGCTGGCTAAGATTTATATCTTTATTTTCGAAATGAATTTTTCCTACACTATGCACTGGTAATAATATCAAATGTTTCTTTTTTAATGCGTATCAAGCATCTTTGACTATCATAAGGAGAAATCTCCTCCGATTCTGCGTTTGCATTGTGTGTGTGTGCGGGAGGCCTTATGGTAGTCTCATTTTTAAAAGCATTGCGAATTGACTTTAAAAATATTCCTCTATTTTGATTTTAAAGATAAAGTGTTTTGAGTTCTCACACCAGTCACATGACTGACTCGGAGTTTATTGTTTTCCTTCCTAAACTCTGGGTGCCCACCAATTTCCACACGGGCAGTCAAGAGTAAGGTTTATCAGGATATTCTGGAATTCAGGAGTTGCTGGAGGCAAGATGGATGGCATGGCGTATTACTAGTATATAGTATTTCTTTTCCGCTGTTGATGTCGTTTGTTGTTGTACACTCTGATGATGTAATGAAATGTAATGTATAAAATGTAATAACTGATATAGTTCTTTGTTTAAAGATTATTCATTTATTTATTATATGTTGTTCCGCTGCGAATTGTGAGATTCTGATGTTGTTCTGTTATTTCTTTCTGTTCTGTTCTATCTTTTTCTATCTTCTTCTACTTTTTCTTTTTTCTAAAACCCTAACGGTACGGTTTTTCGGCTTTCGATTGCTCGGCAGTTGATACAGTGGATGTATTGATGTCGGTTTTCGGCAACAAAAAATCGCAAACGTTACATTTGGTATCAGAGCATATGGTTAAGCGACAACCATGGCTCTGTTGGGAATTACTCATTAGAGATAGAGTCAGTAGTACTCTAGAATGAGTGTGAGTGTAATAATAGATACGAGCGCGTATTTGTTAGTGAATATAAATTGTTTTATATTGTGTTTGCTTATCCGTTGAGCTGTTTGTGGATTCTGGTCGGTGTATGGGACGCCATATTATCGATAGGGATTTCTAAACACTTAAACGAGACATGTCGACATAGTATTATTTTAAATTGGGTAAATGAAATAATTTTACCTTGATTATATTTTATATATAAAGGAATAATGTAACGACCCGTAAAGTTCGACCATTTGAAATTGTTTGTTTAATAGGATTTTGTAATTTATTTTAGTTGAAAGAATAAAGGTGGTAGATAAATATTAAAATGAAGGCTAGAATAAATTATATAGAAGTGACTTAGAAACCTATTTAAAGACATTTGAATAAAATTCAAATGAATTAAGTAAAGAAAGAAAGAAAAATTCTTACCTGGACATAAAATTTAATATGGGAATATTAAACCAATTTAATGCAATAAAAGATTGTGAACGATAAATTGAATAGATTAAGAAACCCTGTTATTGCAAGTAAATAAATTTGTAAACCCTAATGAACATCTCAAAATTTATAAATTTATTGAAATTTAAGACATAGCATAAGCGTAGAACTATAGGTATGATGACAAACTTTTATAAATTGTCTAATTAAGGGTCAGCAAATTTATTTGGAAATCAAACTCAATTAAGGGTAAGTAATTATGATGGATTGATGGCATAAACGTTACTAATTTTTATCATAGTAACGGAAGTGAAGATGGAAGGCAACTGTAGAAATTTAAGTACGTATTAACAATTGAAAGGGACTGTCGATTGAATGGAGTACTTTAGGTTGTCTTACTAAATTTAGAATTTAACATAAGACAAATAGAAATAAATCAATAAACGTATAGATTTTAAGTTTATTATGATGAATCATTTTAGTGATATGACTTAGAATAAATGAAATAATTTGGGTTAATTGGTATTTAATGGAATTAAAGGTTGCAATATTCATAGGTAAGGATTTAGATGAAATAGATTGATGTATGAAATTTAATTGGATAAATGGCAATTAATTCCTTTAATTTGTGCAATTAATGTATGTTTAATTGATAACGATAAAAAGTTGATTTTTTTTTTGTGTAACCAACGTAAAATATTATCATAGCATGATACTTGGTTTGAATAGAAAGGTGGAATTGGGAATGTCATAAGTGAATTTATTTCAATCAGTGCAATAAAAGGATACGTAAATAAATGGTAGGATGAAATGGTAAATTATTGATGTAATGGAAGATATAACAATGTCAATTATGCATATAAGGTAATAAGGTAATGAAACCGAGGTAAATTAATTAATTGAGACTTTAAGTAAAATTAACGTGTGGAATTGACCAAGGTTCAATAAAATGAGAATTTGATTGGTTATATTTATTGGTTGAGAAAGGTAAATGTGTATTTGGGGAATAAATTTAGTCAGACTTAAATATTGAAATTTAATTAATTAATATATATGATTAAATAAAAACCCAATACTCTATATATATGTATAATATTTGAGTGAAAATAATAATACACTTATAAATGTGGAATTAAGAGTTTACAACAACTATTTTGAGTAAAGAAATTGTTCATTCAAGTAAATTTGAAACATCGCAATAGGTGTAGATTAAGTGTTGCGTTAAATAAATTTATAGAAACGTAGGAACGGAAGAATGAACATTATAGTAACGTAAAACGTATTGTAGGATAATAATTAAGTATAGGCTTGTAAATTAGATGTATGACAATAAATTTTGTACGTAAATCTTTCTATTAGTTGATAAGTCTTATTTTGATCAATTTAAAGGAATACACTAAATTTTGTAGTTAGTACGGAATATTGATGAGTGAATGAATAAGATGAAACAAAGGTGGAATGTATTAGTTGAGGTTTTAAGTTTATTTATGTGATAAGTTACCAAAATTACAATTTTATCTAAATACAGTAATTTATGCAAACAAAAGATGAACATTTTGAAATATTACCACAGTGATATATAAAAGAAACGTTAACTATGTAGTTGGAGAATAATTGATATATTTTGAGTTGGATAATAGAAATCAAGTTATTTATATAATTAGATTTAAGATGAGAGTATAAGTATATGATTTAATAATTGGGTTTTGCGAATAAAATTTATAATTCCCAAATAATAAGAAAACGCAGAGGTTAACACTGCGAAATTTATATACTTATAAATTTTAATTCACATCCAAGCTTGCTAAATTATTTGGAATTGATTGGATTATATAAGTAATGAAATTTGGCCAATATTTAAAGTTGAAAGAAAATTTGGATTTTATGATTTATTTTAATTTATTTAATAAATATTAAAAATAGCCATTTTTGTCACGGACTCGGATTTCGACGAAACTAGTTTCATCGGATCCGTAACGGTGAATTATAATAATGTTTCAAGTTTCGTTGCGATCGGACTTGCCGTTTGATCGTACGGACTCGAAACGCCTTGAAATTTACGCATTTTGAAATCAATTTGAAATTTTTGTTTTTTTTACATAACTTCTTCATACGATCGAATTTGGTCGCGAAACTTTTTCCATCGCGTTCAGAATATTTTAAAACACCTATTTGGATATATAGTTTTAACAAATTTGGCTCCGGAGGCATAGCAGGCTTTTTGGACCATGGTTTGTCACGCACGTTCGCGTATCCAGTCTAGCTACCCTACCTCTAGCCTATCTATAAATATACAGCTATAAACCCTAGTCTCTATTCTTTTGCTGTAAGTTCATTTCTTCACTCCTTTCTCTTCCCCAAATGTATACATCTCAGATCCAATTCCAGATCTATCCACAGTTCAAAAATCAAAAGTCAAAACTCAAAAAATTCAGAAAATTCTCAAAAAAAATATATGTTGATCTTCTCGAAATACGTAACCCCATGGTGAAATTCGTTTTTCAATTGGAGCTGTCGTTCATCCAGAATAAATTCAAACAGCCCCAAAACCGTTCATCATCATCGCACAAAACTTCGTCGGATCGAGAAACGGTTTCTGCGTATTGGAGAGGGGACTGAGGGGGTTAGATCTATATGGTTCGTTGGTCGAATCGACGGTCGGATTTTGGTCAAAAAGGGACGTGATGGGGTTTGCTTTGTGCGTGTTCTACGGTGCAAAGGGTTTCGTGCGTTACTATGCGCATGCCTGGAACAAAAGATGATGACGTGTCAGTGAGTTAAATATGTGTCATTTTGTGTATTTTTAATTTTGAATTCAATCACCATTTTTCGCCATAACTTTCTCATACGGACTCGGATTCACACGAATTTTTTTTTGTTAGGATCGTAATTTAATTCCGGACTCGATGACGCTGGTTTGGATGAATTCTGAGACGGGCGAATTTTTGAGTTTAAATCGGGTTTAAATTCGATTTAAATTCAAAAGGTGAGTGTTTTAACCCACTCACAACTACTAGAAGCTTTTATGTTTGTTAAATAAATTTTAGAAATGAATAGAAATTTATTTATGAGCTTTTGGCATGTTATTTCATTCATATTTGTTGAATTGCATTTTATTGAATGTAACTGTTAATTTAATTGATTTATTGCGTGTTAATTGGCTGTTAGAAATTATTGTTTGCATATGAACTGCTAGTTAACAGTTATGTCAATTATCACTGAATATAAATTGTTAGATTAATAGTTGATAAAATTTAATTTGAATAAACTGCCAGTTATCACCTGTTATATATTATCATATATATAATTGTTATTGATTGATATTGATCGATGTTGTGATTGGATGATGGATGTGTTGTTGAATGAATGTTTTATTTGGATATCATTAAACTGCAAGTTAGTATGCATTTACATTTCATTCGGGATTGCGGTTTGAAATGATATACAACCGCAGTTTTATTTTTTTTAATTGCGGATTGAAATGATAAATATCCGTATCACTTGACCATAGGATAGAAAACTATATACAGGCACCGCGGTCTATATATAACTATTTTAAATGTAATTTCTATGGTTTGGATGGAATACGGTTTATAATAATCTTAAATTGTGTACTGTATAAATATTTTCTTCCATATTTATATACATATGAAGTTGAAAATTTTGAAATTAAGAGATGTTTAATTTCTTTATTACAAATGGAAGAAAATTAAGAAAATGGAGTTGATAATTCACATCACATGTTTAAATGTTAAGTTTGGAACTTTAAGATATGATATTTATAATTGGATTTTCCCAAATAAATTGAAATGAATATTCTAGTATAAATTGAAATGGGAAAAATATTCTGGTATAATTTGCATTGGAAAATATATATGTTTTATTTCTAAAAATTGGAGCTCATTTATTTATGGGTTTATGGGTATATGCAAGGCTAATTAATAAAACATTTGATTTGTAGAAAGAAAAAAAAAACCCCAACTTTAGTTTTGAAATATAAATACTCCAAATGAATATAGGCATATATGTATATAAATTGAAATGATTTTTGGAACTCAAGAGTGATATTTAAGTTATGGTTTAGACTTTAAAATAAAGAATTTTATTTATAAAACCGTAGAAATTATTTCTTTACAAAGGAAACTTTAAAGGTTAAACCATTTACTCTATATACCGTTGAATATCCAAACCATTTGAGTTTCAAAGGTTATGGTTTGAAATTATGGATTTCAAAATATTATGCTTGAAAATATTTGGGTTTCAGAAGTTATGAAGTTTAAAGCATTATGATTTTGGAAAACTATATTTGGGATAAACAATGTCATATTGGTTTGGGTTTTAAAAGAAGAAATGATATCGTAATATTATGGTTTGAAATGGATTATATTCTTGTTTTAAAGTATAAACTATTTTTAAATAACCGCGGTGTTATAATAACGATGGGTTGGCAAAGAGACCGGGATCGGATATGGACATACTCTCTGTCGATACCGAAAACCACTTTGACTAACCGTGTACGCGGTGGAGATTCCAGAATGAAGTAGGTGGCGGCGACGTTTCCTGTAAGGTAAATACGTGGACCCAACTCCCGTGAGTTGGCATAAGGTGGCTAAAACAGGAGCGATTCTCAGGCCAATGAGGTCATTCCTCTGATCGGACGCTCCTCTTCGATATTATACTTTGACTTGGATTTGATTCAGTGGCCACTTCTATATTTTGATTTTGGGGAGTTAGTCTGAGGTGGGCGGTAACTGCGGCTACGCGTTTCCACCAGCCTGGATAGCAATTGGTATATCTACCCTGGCATTGCCTAGTTGTGCCGTGTCACCTACCATATCGAGCCTTTACTACGAGTTTCTATTTGTGTCATACCTATGGAGTATCCTCTGGTAGCCTCCCGATCAGGAGGTATTACGGTACTGTATAGACTATTGGCATTATTTGTGTTAAGGGGAATATTGGGTCACTCCTTAACGCTATTTAAAAGTAAGTTTATTTTATAAATAGACACTATTATAATAGCGCAATATACTACATAGTAAATAGTTTAACGGATCCTTAGGAGATGTAAATCCCGAGCATCTCTTGAGTTACTGTACTCATATTTATTTCTGTTTATTTAACTCACATAAGATTTTCTAGTCTGACTCGAGTGTTTTTGTCTTTTCAAATTCGCTCGGGTCAGTCCGAGCGTTTCAGGATAGCAGATTTTATCTTTGGAGGACGAAGACGAAGAATCAGTATTATTTTATATATAGTATTACACCACACTCTTTCTATTCCGCTGCATTGCTTGTATTGATATGTGTAACTCTGATATTTATTGTAAAAGAAGAATCAAGCTTTTGTAAACTGTTTATGAACTGTATATTTGTTATTATATTTTATCCTTCCGCTGTGAGATTCTATTTTCGTTTTATTTCTTCTCTATTTTTATTATTTACCCCATAACAATCCGCCCTTGCGTATGTTTTGAATTGGCACGAGTGTCGGTTTTAAAGTGTGCGAAAAGGCGGATGTTACAGTTGGTATCAGAGCTTTGGTTTAGCGATAAACCTTGGCTTTGTGGGGTTTGACTCTTTGTTAATAGGGTAGAAATATCCTATGGGAGTCGCTGAGTGTATATATATGAGAGAGCGTATTTGTTAGTATTAATGAAAAGATTTTTTATATTGTGTTAATCTGTTCCGCTTTGTATTTATAAATTCTGGTTGATGCATGGGACGCTATGCCATCAATAGGGATTTCTAAACACTTAATAGGACAGACCGACATAATATCCGTTTTAATATAGGTGAATGAAATAATTTTGCCTATTATATTTTCTATATATAAAAATAGTTTTATAAAGATATATATATATTTGGTTGCTATAGATTGGGTGTTAGAAAATAAAAATATCTATAATAACTGAAGCTAAGTTGAAATTATGATAAATCAAATTGGAGATTTTAGAACTTAAGTCCGGGATTTTTCCAAATCTGCTTTCAAAGAATTTGTGAAATTTATTGATTTGGGTTATAAGTATTTTCTTATATAAATATTTAGTATAATTCGGAATAATTATTTTAAAGAAGATTTTGGAAAAGAATTAAATTCTGTACTTTCCTCTCTGTCGCTGGAAAATAAATTCGGTGATGACGGCCGCATCATCGACTTTCATTTTCGAGTTTCGAAGGGGAAAGGCCACTGTAGTAAATTCTACTGCAGATTTATTTTGAAATTTTCTAAAAATTTTCTTTTATTGTTCTAAATATAATTAGAGATATAAAAGTTGCAAGAAATTAATTATCTATTATTTTGAAATAGATTAAAATTTGACCCGGTATTTAATTCTAAATTTTTCCGTTAATTAATTGTTTAAAATTTGTTAGTGAAATATTAAGTAAGAAAGTTAATGCTAGGTATAAGGGAAGTAAAAGTTTTTAACTGATAAATAATGGAAAAGATTTATTGAAGAATGAATGAATTAAAAGAATGGAGATTTAACTTGTATAGGTTCAATTGCATTTTCCTTAACATAAATAACTTACCCAAATATAAAAATTGAAGTGTTAAATGAGAAACTGGAATTGAATATTTTACAAGTAGGAATTTAGGAAAAATGAAGTATTCAATAAATTACTGATATAATAAGAATTTAATGGTATAAACTTAGGTTATAATTGAAATTTTACTGAAAAAGGGTTAAGAATTATTAATAGATGATATGAACCTAAGTATATAAAATGAAATTCAAAATAAGAATTGATTGTATGATTATTGACTTAAGTATGTTTTAATCTTCCCTATTCTAATATAATGGAAAGTAGGAAAAATTGAAATGACTGCAATTAATAGTTAATGAATAAATAAAAACTTCCACTTATAAGAATGAATGTTAGCAGATTTAGAATTTAAGGGAAATCTTACAAGTGAAGAGTAAGAAAATGAAGATATTCAAAATATTTGTTGTTATTAATGAGAATTTATTTTATAAACTTAAGTAATAAAAAGGAAATACAAATATAATGAATTTTGTGATAGTTGGAAAATAAAACTTGTAAGAAACAAAGAAATTCCTCCATAAATGAAGGAAAGAAAATCAAACCACTGAATTATGAAATAAATGTAAATAAACTATTTTGGTGTTGGTTTGGATTGTTTGGTTGATGTATGGTTGTTGGGTAAGGAATTTTGGAGTTGTTGGAGGAACAATAATCTATCTCTATTCCATCTAAGACTGTTGAGTAACGGATGCACTTGATAGTTATTTCTCACTCCGTAAAATTTCAGAATTTGAACCCGAACAACTAATGGTTGTTGATTGAATGATTGTTGTTTGTGGTGTGTGCTGTTTGTTAAAATGTATGGTTGTTGCATTTGATTTGGATATGAATGATTGAATCTACCCAAACATTTCACTGTAATATAGATATTTAACTTTTAGATTATATAAGTGAATACAGGGGTTGGAAGCAACTGCTACTGCTTTTGGTTCCAAAATAATAAGCGTATTGCCCGACAAATAGGTACGTTTTCGAATTACGATTAAAGCGCTATTTTATATATTTTCCCGAGTTGGGATATTTTATTTTGGATATATGCGTAATATATTTGTATATTTGGATATTATATTTTCTCCAGAGTCCCTCCGTACAAAGGAGACTCTGCTAAAAAAATTCGTAAATTTTGGACTTAGAATTTTGTTAAAAATATTTTTCCAACTTTAATAATTCAAGTCTTAAAAGACATAATGATTATAAAACAAGTGTATTTCATTAAAGGAAATTAATTTAGTAAATTATTGTTATAAGTTAATATTTGAAATTAGATATACTGTTTTATTCTTCCTTCTCCCTTCCTTTTCCTTTTCGGGGACGAAAAGTTTTGAGTGGGGGAGAGTGTAACGACCCGTAAAGTTCGACCATTTGAAATTGTTTGTTTAATAGGATTTTGTAATTTATTTTAGTTGAAAGAATAAAGGTGGTAGATAAATATTAAAATGAAGGCTAGAATAAATTATATAGAAGTGACTTAGAAACCTATTTAAAGACATTTGAATAAAATTCAAATGAATTAAGTAGAGAAAGAAAGAAAAATTCTTACCTGGACATAAAATTTAATATGGGAATATTAAACCAATTTAATGCAATAAAAGATTGTGAACGATAAATTGAATAGATTAAGAAACCCTGTTATTGCAAGTCAATAAATTTGTAAACCCTAATGAACATCTCAAAATTTATAAATTTATTGAAATTTAAGACATAGCATAAGCGTAGAACTATAGGTATGATGACAAACTTTTATAAATTGTCTAATTAAGGGTCAGCAAATTTATTTGGAAATCAAACTCAATTAAGGGTAAGTAATTATGATGGATTGATGGCATAAACGTTACTAATTTTTATCATAGTAACGGAAGTGAAGATGGAAGGCAACTGTAGAAATTTAAGTACGTATTAACAATTGAAAGGGACTGTCGATTGAATGGAGTACTTTAGGTTGTCTTACTAAATTTAGAATTTAACATAAGACAAATAGAAATAAATCAATAAACGTATAGATTTTAAGTTTATTATGATGAATCATTTTAGTGATATGACTTAGAATAAATGAAATAATTTGGGTTAATTGGTATTTAATGGAATTAAAGGTTGCAATATTCATAGGTAAGGATTTAGATGAAATAGATTGATGTATGAAATTTAATTGGATAAATGGCAATTAATTCCTTTAATTTGTGCAATTAATGTACGTTTAATTGATAACGATAAAAAGTTGATTTTTTTTTTTTGTGTAACCAACGTAAAATATTATCATAGCATGATACTTGGTTTGAATAGAAGGGTGGAATTGGGAATGTAATAAGTGAATTTATTTCAATCAGTGCAATAAAAGGATACGTAAATAAATGGTAGGATGAAATGGTAAATTATTGATGTAATGGAAGATATAACAATGTCAATTATGCATATAAGGTAATAAGGTAATGAAACCGAGGTAAATTAATTAATTTTACGTGTGGAATTGACCAAGGTTCAATAAAATGAGAATTTGATTGGTTATATTTATTGGTTGAGAAAGGTAAATGTGTATTTGGGGAATAAATTTAGTCAGACTTAAATATTGAAATTTAATTAATTAATATATATGATTAAATAAAAACCCAATACTCTATATATATGTATAATATTTGAGTGAAAATAATAATACACTTATAAATGTGGAATTAAGAGTTTACAACAACTATTTTGAGTAAAGAAATTGTTCATTCAAGTAAATTTGAAACATCGCAATAGGTGTAGATTAAGTGTTGCGTTAAATAAATTTATAGAAACGTAGGAACGGAAGAATGAACATTATAGTAACGTAAAACGTATTGTAGGATAATAATTAAGTATAGGCTTGTAAATTAGATGTATGACAATAAATTTTGTACGTAAATCTTTCTATTAGTTGATAAGTCTTATTTTGATCAATTTAAAGGAATACACTAAATTTTGTAGTTAGTACGGAATATTGATGAGTGAATGAATAAGATGAAACAAAGGTGGAATGTATTAGTTGAGGTTTTAAGTTTATTTATGTGATAAGTTACCAAAATTACAATTTTATCTAAATACAGTAATTTATGCAAACAAAAGATGAACATTTTGAAATATTACCACAGTGATATATAAAAGAAACGTTAACTATGTAGTTGGAGAATAATTGATATATTTTGAGTTGGATAATAGAAATCAAGTTATTTATATAATTAGATTTAAGATGAGAGTATAAGTATATGATTTAATAATTGGGTTTTGCGAATAAAATTTATAATTCCCAAATAATAAGAAAACGCAGAGGTTAACACTGCGAAATTTATATACTTATAAATTTTAATTCACATCCAAGCTTGCTAAATTATTTGGAATTGATTGGATTATATAAGTAATGAAATTTGGCCAATATTTAAAGTTGAAAGAAAATTTGGATTTTATGATTTATTTTAATTTATTTAATAAATATTAAAAATAGCCATTTTTGTCACGGACTCGGATTTCGACGAAACCAGTTTCATCGGATCCGTAACGGTGAATTATAATAATGTTTCAAGTTTCGTTGCGATCGGACTTGCCGTTTGATCGTACGGACTCGAAACGCCTTGAAATTTACGCATTTTGAAATCAATTTGAAATTTTTGTTTTTTTTACCTAACTTCTTCATACGATCGAATTTGGTCGCGAAACTTTTTCCATCGCGTTCAGAATATTTTAAAAAACCTATTTGGATATATAGTTTTAACAAATTTGGCTCCGGAGGCATAGCAGGCTTTTTGGACCATGGTTTGTCACGCACGTTCGCGTATCCAGTCTAGCTACCCTACCTCTAGCCTATCTATAAATATACAGCTATAAACCCTAGTCTCTATTCTTTTGCTGTAAGTTCATTTCTTCACTCCTTTCTCTTCCCCAAATGTATACATCTCAGATCCAATTCCAGATCTATCCACAGTTCAAAAATCAAAAGTCAAAACTCAAAAAATTCAGAAAATTCTCAAAAAAAATATATGTTGATCTTCTCGAAATACGTAACCCCATGGTGAAATTCGTTTTTCAATTGGAGCTGTCGTTCATCCAGAATAAATTCAAACAGCCCCAAAACCGTTCATCATCATCGCACAAAACTTCGTCGGATCGAGAAACGGTTTCTGCGTATTGGAGAGGGGACTGAGGGGGTTAGATCTATATGGTTCGTTGGTCGAATTGACGGTCGGATTTTGGTCAAGAAGGGACGTGATGGGGTTTGCTTTGTGCGTGTTCTGCGGTGCAAAGGGTTTCGTGCGTTACTATGCGCATGCCTGGAACAAAAGATGATGACGTGTCAGTGAGTTAAATATGTGTCATTTTGTGTATTTTTAATTTTGAATTCAATCACCATTTTTCGCCATAACTTTCTCATACGAACTCGGATTCACACGAAATTTTTCGCCATTAAAATGATTTACAATTGTGAAATAATCTTATATATACAAGAAGTGAAATTATATAAGTAAAAGACTTATAAATGTGATTTATATTCTGAAAACAAAATTCCAGAGAAGTGTTTTGAAAAAAATTTGATATTTTGGAAAATTGTTTTGGAGAAGTTAAAGCTCTAAACTCTTTTCGGTCGCTGGAAAATAATTCTGATGATGATTGCAACATCATCGGTGTTCATTTTCGGGTTTCCAAAAGAGGGATTGTTGCCAAATTGTTTAAAAAAAAAGGTGTTTGGAATGAAATATAACTTAAGTGATGTTGAATGAAGTTAATTTTGGTATCGAAGTAAATTAATAAGTGAATTAATGAAGTGAAGTCATTAAGAATTTGAACTTGAGTCATATAAATGAAATTCAACATTTTATTGTTAAAGGAATTAGCAATTGAATTGATAAATGGATTGAATGTTAATCAATTAAATGTAAACAATTGATATGAAATAATGAATATATAAGTGTTAATTCATTAAAAGCTAGTTGAATAAATTGAATGGAAGTCAATTTAATATGATTTAATTGGAATTAAAAGTGTTGAACCAAATTGAATGAAAGTGAATAAATTTGGTTGTGTTGAATATACATTGGTCGTTATTTGATTGTGATTGATTGTATATAATTCATTAAGTATTAATGAAACTGAATTAGCGAAATTGGAAGCTAAGTAATTGAATTCAAATTGAAAGTGAAGTAAATGAAATTTGAATAGAATTGAATGTGAATTGGATTTAATTAGTAAATGCAAACTAATTGAAATTGGATATGAATGAAAGTTGATAAAATCCAATGTTAATGAATCAAATGGGAATTAATTGGAAAACCAATTCATTAAATGTTAATGAGAAGTAAATTTATATTGATTTGGTAGTTGCATTTATTTCTATTGAATGCATTGCTATGTGGGCACATGTAGTTGTTATGTTGCTATATGTTGTATATTGATACTATTTACATATATGCATGATTCTCATGTTGTTGTTGAGTGTTTAGTAGGTGTGGATGGCGTTTGCTTCGCATTTGGAGCTCGCTTTCGCGCTATATTAGCCGTATATGCTCGCTAATAAAATATAAGGTACATATCTCGGATTAAATATCGTACTTTTACACTTTTTTCCCTGCGGGATGCCTCATCACTTGATGAGATGTATATTTGTGATATATATACTGTCATTTTTTTTTCGGATCGAGCCACGCAAATGAGACTCTGGCGAATTTTTCCGAAAATTTAAGGCGTTAGAATATTTTTGAGAAAATTGAAAAAATTTGAAAACTATAACTTTGGTTTTGGAATTGGAAGTTAAACGATATAGTCGGTTTTGAAAAGATAACTAAGTATGATTTGAAAACTTAGTAAAGTTATTGTAAGAAGTTTAATTATGAATTTTGGGAAAGTTAATGAATTCTGTAACTTTTCTTACTTTGTAATTTCGAGGACGAAATTCTTTTAAGGGGGGAAGTATGTAACGACCCAGAATTTATATTAATTAAAATTTGAATATTTAATTAAATTTAAATATTAATAAGTGAAATTTATAAGACGAATAATTTATTTTTCGAATATTGGATTAAATTTGATAATTAAATCGATAATTTAATAGTTGAAAATACACAAATAATTGAAAATTGGGTTAAATATGATTAAAATTGATTTGTAAAATTTTATTTTATCATGTTGATGTAAGAACGATATTTTAGAACTTTTAAAATCGAATTAAAAGTCAAATTGTGAAAATTGAATATTTTAATATTTAATCGACTAGTGAAATTAGCCATTTTTCGAACAGTCTCAGAATTGGACGAAACCTGTTCCATTGGATCTGTAATAATTAGTTATTATCGGATTTCAATTTTCGTAGCAATCGGAGTTTTCGTTTGATCGTGGCAACTCGAAACGCATCGAAATTGTTTTTAATATTAATTTAGCGAGTTAAAATAGTCATTTTTCAAAAAGTCTCGGATTTCGACGAAACCAGTTTCATCAGATCCGTAATGTGATATTATTGTATGGTTTCAAATTTCGTGTCAATCGGATTTATCGTTTGTCCGGTGAAAGCTAAAACGCATAGAAAATCGTTTAATCGGTTTAATTTTAAATCGAATGTTTATTGCCATAACTCGCACAGATGACCGAATTAGCTTCCGAAACCTACTCCATTGTGTACGGAACGCGGGATAAACCCTAGAAACGCTGGTCACCGCGCGTAAATCGGATTCCGGAAAACCGGGATGAATAGTGTTCAACAATTTCCTATAAATAGCCCATTATTCTCAAGAAAAAAATAAAATAAAAAAAAGAATCTAAACCCTAGTTGAAGCCGGCCGCCACCATTGAAACTGATGGCCGAAATTGTCTCCCTTTCTCCCCTCAATCCCTCCCAATCCACTCAATGATTTCGAAAAACTTTCACTAAGAAAATGTCAAGCACACTAGGATCTATAACTTCAACGGTCATGATCGAGTTTGAGTGAGTAAATTGAGGGGAAAGTCACCGTGTTCGACCGGCAGTTTGAACGTAATTCGAGAGCGAAGGGGGCACGATGGAGGTGCAGTCGCTGGGCATTGGTGAGGGGGAGTGAGGCCTTCGATTTGGCACTTCCCGATCGTCTCCAGGTAGCTCGTGGTGGCGGCGTTTGCTAACCCTAGTTGTGATGTTTGGGTTCAATTTTAACGTGAACGACCTGGGGACGATGTTTTGGGGAAGAAGCATGGCAACGGCCCTGATGCAAGCATGGAGATTCAACGGCCAGAATAGTTTGGGTTTAAAAATATAAAATTATGTTGTAATTTTTTATATAAAAAAATTCGTGTAACTTCTAAACGCGATATCTTTTTCATACGAGGTCGAAAACACGCGAAACGACTTGCGTTGGAAACGTATTGTGGAGTACTACGCAATGGAATTGGATTGGAGTTGATTGGAGCAAGCGAAAATTTTGGGTAAAATTAAACGTGCGTTTAATTTTATTCGAAATAAAACACTGAAACGGAATTGAAAACCAAGGTGAGAACTTCTCACTCAATCGAATAGTTTCGATTTATATTTTAAATAGTTAGATTTAAAATTCTTGAATGCATGTTTGAATGATGATTGTTATCTATTGACTGTTGAAATAGACATTATGCGCCGTTAGTAAGCGGATGTTATTTATTAAAAACATATACCGCGAATATTTCATAAACGGTGAAATTGGTATTATATATAATAGCAATATATATATAATGGCATATGTATATATTGCAGTTGTTGATTTCCCGCATTGTATAGCGGATGAGACCCTATTGCGCCGTCTATTAAGCGGATAATATTTTATAAATCCCATATACCGCGATAATTCCGTACTGGAGCGGAATTGGTATTGTGCTAATGTTTGTGGATGTAGGGAAACAGGTTGGAGGGATCCAACTGGATTCCTCAACTGTATTGATTTATTTACAGATATTTTGATATTTGTTGATTATCATATCGATATATGATATTTGGATGTCGTGATTGACTATTTGGTGCTGCTGCATCATCGGATCCATTTCTGAAGTTTTAAAATAATGATTTTTGGTTTTTAAAGGGATTTTTAAAGTGATTTTTGAAAGTATACGTTTTATTAAATTTGAATTGTTAAAATAAATAAGCGTTAAAATTTTATTTTCATAAAAGTTATGATTTTTGGAAAATAATGCTTAAGTATGATTTTGAAGTATATAAGCTTTAAATAACGATTTTTAAGTTATTAAAAGAATAAATTGGTTTAAATTGGGATTTTTGAATTATTATAAACAATTTATATAAAAGTTGTATAAAATTGATATTTATAAATTAAAATATAGAAATTCTAAAACGAGCTTTTTATACGTGTTAAAATAAAGTTTGAACCTAGATTCATAAGTAAATAAGAATTTTTGATTTATAAATTAGTGTTGATATAAAAGAATGGATTTGTGAATAAATGAATTATAAGTAATTTACTTATAAACCGGATTTCGACATGTAGATGGAATATAAATAGAATTGATTTATAAAGGAGATTTTTAAATCAAAGCTTATAAATAGAAATAGAATTTATAGACATTGTTTATAAATTCGAAATCAATGGAATTTGATAAATTAAAAGTTGAAATTGGTTAAGGAAGTATATTCACGATTTTGGACAGTGAATATATTATTATAAAAAAATGGATATGCCCGGGAAAATGAATATTATAAATTGAAGTTAATCCTTTTAACGATGTTGTAAAAGATGTAAATATCGAAATCATAGATTTCAACATTTATTGTTGAAATAGACGTTTTCGAGAAAGAAGGAAATGGTGGACTATAACACTGTTGTTATAGTAAATGATTTCCGAATGGAAATGTTTTATATGGTATTGGGATTTATATATCTATCTAAATTTCGAATCCCTATACTAGTGATTTTGGGTCGTAGTAACGATGTTTTACGCAACATTCGTTTTAGCCCAAATAAATGTGTTAAGTGAATGATTTCCTTAAGGAATGAAATACATACTAAATTTTGATTTAAGTATATCGAATATTTTCAAATGTTGAAAATAAATAGTTTTATGATGTACTTATTATTAAATAAGTATGGAAATGTTTTTCCAATGTGAAATGAACGTTTTAGAATTTATCCTTGTAAGATAAATTGAAAGTGAATATTGAAAATCGATTGAAAATCGTACATCATAGATACTTTGGGATTATAAATTCACTATGTAATTTATAAAAGAAAGGGGAATTAGTTTAAAAATAAACGTTGATTTATTTTTAAAGTGTGGGAATAAATTTACGAATTTGAAACGTAAATATATAAAATAAATCGGTAAGGATTTATTTAATTGGTTTAAATGAACCATGTTGAAATGAAAGAAATTCCGCGTAAGGAAAAGTGATTTGAAAATTTGTTTTCAAATGGTTGAAGTGTGGAAAATTATATATCTAGTAAAGATATTTTGGAAAGTAAATAATTTGGGAAATTATTTGGATTTGGTGATGTTGAGCATGCCTATTGATAGTTAAATAATCCGACTATCAATATTTACCTTTAAATAGGTATTTGTTGTGAATTGCTTGAATTTGAATGCCACACTTATTTTTGAATAAGAGCTCACTATTCGGGTTAGCCGGGAAAGGACCTTGGGGTCGTATAACCTATTCTGAGTATGTGAATACGTCGTTATGGATTGCATTTGATGACCGGTGTTGAAGACCGGATATTTGTGAAAACGGAAGGATTACCGTCGAGTTACTCTACATCGGCTGATCTCTGATATAGAGGTTTTATCACCCTTAGTGACGGGAAGTCCGGTCGTGATTAGTGAATATCGGATTGCAAGGACTTCTTTGTAAGTGCCTTCGGTTCTGTTCGATCCCGGAACAGACTTGTATGGATTGTATGTCTGACATTACAAATTGAGATATAAAGCTGATTTCTTTCAAATATATTTCTGTTGGTGGCGGAGAATTTATTCTCTTAGCTTAACACCCTTCTCTGAGACGTACGAGCTCAGAGGTTATATAGTTGAAGGTTATTAGTGATATACTCCCAATTTGGTAGTGTGGCATGTTGAGTGTTGCTGTGAAATGATCATTGTGTTGATCATTTGTGATAGGATCATTTATTTGATCATTTATCTTGGTGATCATTTCTATGATCATTTGTTGACCTAAAGCACGACTTTTGTATAAAGTGTGGCTTTGTGGACGAGACTTCGTCGGACCTCACACCCCGGAAAGGATCAAAACAGGAAGGATGCAGCAAGGTTATTAGGGGTAGCGCCCTTTAGTGTATGTCATTCCTTCTGGATAGAGGTGGTATCATGGTATGGAGCCCAGATATTTAACCTATGTTGTTGCTGCATATTTTTTGGTTGTTGGAAATCGAGGATCCTCGGATAGATCGGTTACGATCGGGGGATGACATATTTGTGTCAGTAGTTACCCAGTGAGGGGTAACACGGCCTTGTGTTGGCAGAGATCCGGTTTGGTTCTCGAGGACGTCCTTCCAGAGGCGTTCTCATGTGGCAATGGGAAGTTCCTTGGCCTGACCATTTGTTGGAAATCCAAATAAACAATACGATCTTGTACGGTTTTAGTTGTATAACCTGCTATGAAATGTGGCGGTAACCTGCTATTGAACATAGTAGCTATAGTAGGCATAAGTGCGGAATGTCTATGCTGGCTAAGATTTATATCATTATTTTCGAAATGAATTTTTCCTACACTATGCACTAGTAATAATATCAAATGTTTCTTTTTTAATGCGTATCAAGCATCTTTGACTATCATAAGGAGAAATCTCCTCTGATTCTGCGTTTGCATTGTGTGTGTGTGCGGGAGGCCTTATGGTAGTCTCACTTTTAAAAGCATTGCGAATTGACTTTAAAAATATTCCTCTATTTTGATTTTAAAGATAAACTGTTTTGAGTTCTCACACCAGTCACATGACTGACTCGGAGTTTATTGTTTTCCTTCCTAAACTCTGGGTGCCCACCAATTTCCACACGGGCACTCAAGAGTAAGGTTTATCAGGATATTCTGGAATTCAGGAGTTGCTGGAGGCAAGATGGATGGCATGGCGTATTACTAGTATATAGTATTTCTTTTCCGCTGTTGATGTTGTTTGTTGTTGTACACTCTGATGATGTAATGAAATGTAATGTATAAAATGTAATAACTGATATAGTTCTTTGTTTAAAGATTATTCATTTATTTATTATATGTTGTTCCGCTGCGAATTGTGAGATTCTGATGTTGTTCTGTTATTTCTTTCTGTTCTGTTCTATCTTTTTCTATCTTCTTCTACTTTTTCTTTTTTCTAAAACCCTAACGGTACGGTTTTTCGGCTCTCGATTGCTCGGCAGTTGATACAGTGGACGTATTGATGTCGGTTTTCGGCAACGAAAAATCGCAAACGTTACATTTGGTATCAGAGCATATGGTTAAGCGACAACCATGGCTCTGTTGGGAGTTACTCATTAGAGATAGAGTCAGTAGTACTCTAGAATGAGTGTGAGTGTAATAATAGATACGAGCGCGTATTTGTTAGTGAATATAAATTGTTTTATATTGTGTTTGCTTATCCGTTGAGCTGTTTGTGGATTCTGGTCGGTATATGGGACGCCATATTATCGATAGGGATTTCTAAACACTTAAACGAGACATGTCGACATAGTATTATTTTAAATTGGGTAAATGAAATAATTTTACCTTGATTATATTTTATATATAAAGGAATAATTTTTCGGAGAATTATTAAAGTATATGTAATTGAATTGTTTGATTGTTTGAGAATATAAATATATATAAGAGAATCAAAGTTGTTTGAATAATCCAAGTAAAAAAGAGTAAATTGTAAAAGAAATGAATTATAAGTGTGAAGTTATAATTAAAATGATTTACAATTGTGAAATAATCTTATATATACAAGAAGTGAAATTATATAAGTAAAAGACTTATAAATGTGATTTATATTCTGAAAACAAAATTCCAGAGAAGTGTTTTGAAAAAAATTTGATATTTTGGAAAATTGTTTTGGAGAAGTTAAAGCTCTAAACTCTTTTCGGTCGCTGGAAAATAATTCCGATGATGATTGCAACATCATCGGTGTTCATTTTCGGGTTTCCAAAAGAGGGATTGCTGCCAAATTATTTAAAAAAAAAGGTGTTTGGAATGAAATATAACTTAAGTGATGTTGAATGAAGTTAATTTTGGTATCGAAGTAAATTAATAAGTGAATTAATGAAGTGAAGTCATTAAGAATTTGAACTTGAGTTACATAAATGAAATTCAACATTTTATAGTTAAAGGAATTAGCAATTGAATTGATAAATGGATTGAATGTTAATCAATTAAATGTAAAAAATTGATATGAAATAATGAATATATAAGTGTTAATTCATTAAAAGCTAGTTGAATAAATTGAATGGAAGTCAATTTAATATGATTTAATTGGAATTAAAAGTGTTGAACCAAATTGAATGAAAGTGAATAAATTTGGTTGTGTTGAATATACATTGGTCGTTATTTGATTGTGATTGATTGTATATAATTCATTAAGTATTAATGAAATTGAATTAGCGAAATTGGAAGCTAAGTAATTGAATTCAAATTGAAAGTGAAGTAAATGAAATTTGAATAGAATTGAATGTGAATTGGATTTAATTAGTAAATGCAAACTAATTGAAATTGGATATGAATGAAAGTTGATAAAATCCAATGTTAATGAATCAAATGTGAATTAATTGGAAAACCAATTCATTAAATGTTAATGAGAAGTAAATTTATATTGATTTGGTAGTTGCATTTATTTCTATTGAATGCATTGCTATGTTGGCACATGTAGTTGTTATGTTGCTATATGTTGTATATTGATACTATTTACATATATGCATGATTCTCATGTTGTTGTTGAGTGTTTAGTAGGTGTGGATGGCGTTTGCTTCGCATTTGGAGCTCGCTTTCGCGCTATATTAGCCGTATATGCTCGCTAATAAAATATAAGGTACATATCTTGGATTAAATATCGTACTTTTACACTTTTTTCCCTGCGGGATGCCTCATCACTTGATGAGATGTATATTTGTGATATATATACTGTCATTTTTTTGCGGATCGAGCCGCGCAAAGGAGACTCTGGCGAATTTTTTCGAAAATTTAAGGCGTTAGAATATTTTTGAGAAAATTAGGAAAATTTTGAAAACTATAACTTTGGTTTTGGAATTGGAAGTTAAACGATATAGTTGGTTTTGAAAAGATAACTAAGTATGATTTGAAAACTTAGCAAAGTTATTGTAAGAAGTTTAATAATGAATTTTGGGAAAGTTAATGAATTCTGTAACTTTTCTTACTTTGTAATTTCGAGGACGAAATTCTTTTAAGGGGGAAGTATGTAACGACCGAGAATTTATATTAATTAAAATTTGAATATTTAATTAAATTTAAATATTAATAAGTGAAATTTATAAGTCGAATAATTTATTTTTCGAATATTGGATTAAATTTGATAATTAAATCGATAATTTAATAGTTGAAAATACAGAAATAATTGAAAATTGGGTTAAATATGATTAAAATCGATTTGTAAAATTTTATTTTATCATGTTGAAGTTAGAACGATATTTTAGAACTTTTAAAATCGAATTAAAAGTTAAATTGTGAAAATTGAATATTTTAATATTTAATCGACTAGCGAAATTAGCCATTTTTCGAACAATCTCAGAATTGGACGAAACCAGTTCCATTGGATCCGTAATAATTAGTTATTATCGGATTTCAATTTTCGTAGCAATCGGAGTTGTCGTTTGATCGTGGCAACTCGAAACGCATCGAAATTGTTTTTAATATTAATTTAGCGAGTTAAAATCGTCATTTTTCAAAAAGTCTCGGATTTCGACGAAACCAGTTTCATCAGATCCGTAATGTGATATTATTGTATGGTTTCAAATTTCGTGTCAATCGGATTTATCGTTTGTCCGGTGCAAGCTAAAACGCCTAGAAAATCGTTTAATCGGTTTAATTTTAAATCGATCGTTTATTGCCATAACTCGCACAGATGACCGAATTAGCTTCCAAAACCAGTTCCATGGTGTACGGAATGCGGGATAAACACTTGAAACGCTGGTCACTGCGCGTAAATCAGATTCCGAAAAACCGGGATGAATAGTGTTCAACAATTTCTATAAATAGCCCATTATTCTCAAGAAAAAAATAAAATAAAAAAAAGAATCTAAACCCTAGTTGAAGCCGGCCGCCACCATTGAAACTGATGGCTGAAATTGTCTCCCTTTCTCCCCTCAATCCCTCCCAATCCACTCAATGATTTCGAAAAACTTTCACTAAGAAAATGTCAAGCACACTAGGATCTATAACTTCAACGGTCATGATCGAGTTTGAGTGAGTAAATTGAGGGGAAAGTCACCGTGTTCGACCGACAGTTTGCACGGAATTCAAAAGCGAAAGGGGCACGATGGGGGTGCGGTCGCTGGGCGTTGGTGAGGGGGAGTGAGGCCTTCGATTTGGCACTTCCCGATCGTCTCCAGGCAGCTCGTGGTGGCGGTGTTTGCTAACCCTAGTTGTGATGTTTGGGTTCAATTTTAACGTGAACGACCTTGGGACGATGTTTTGGGGAAGAAGCATGGCAACGGCCCTGATGCAAGCATGGAGATTCAACGGCCAGAATAGTTTGGGTTTAAAAATATAAAATTATGTTGTAATTTTTTATATAAAAAAATTCGTGTAACTTCTAAACGCGATATCTTTTTCATACGAGGTCGAAAACGCGCGAAACGACTTGCGTTGGAAACATATTGTGGAGTACTACGCAATGGAATTGGATTGGAGTTGATTGGAGCAAGCGAAAATTTTGGGTAAAATTAAACGCGCGTTTAGTTTTATTCGAAATAAAACACTGAAACAGAATTGAAAACCAAGGTGAGAACTTCTCACTCAATCGAATAGTTTCGATTTATATTTTAAATTGTTAGATTTAAAATTCTTGAATGCGTGTTTGAATGATGATTGTTATCTATTGACTGTTGAAATAGACATTATGCGCCGTTAGTAAGCGGATGTTATTTATTAAAAACATATACCGCGAATATTTCATAAACGGTGAAATTGGTATTATATATAATAGCAATATATATATATTGGCATATGTATATATTGCAGTTGTTGATTTCCCGCATTGTATAGCGGATGAGACCCTATTGCGCCGTCTATTAAGCGGATAATATTTTATAAATCCCATATACCGCGATAATTCCGTACTGGAGCGGAATTTGCATTGTGCTAATGTTTGTGGATGTAGGGAAACAGGTTGGAGGGATCCAACTGGATTCCTCAACTGTATTGATTTATTTACAGATATTTTGATATTTGTTGATTATCATATCGATATATGATATTTGGATGTCGTGATTGACTATTTGGTGCTGCTGCATCATTAGATCCATTTCTGAAGTTTTAAAATAATGATTTTTGGTTTTTAAAGGGATTTTTAAAGTGATTTTTGAAAGTATACGTTTTATTAAATTTGAATTGTTAAAATAAATAAGCGTTAAAATTTTATTTTCATAAAAGTTATGATTTTTGGAAAATAATGCTTAATTATGATTTTGAAGTATATAAGCTTTAAATAACGATTTTTAAGTTATTAAAAGAATAAATTGGTTTAAATTGGGATTTTTGAATTATTATAAACAATTTATATAAAAGTTGTATAAAATTGATATTTATAAATTAAAATATATAAATTCTAAAACGAGCTTTTTATAAGTGTTAAAATAAAGTTTGAACCTAGATTCATAAGTAAATAAGAATTTTTGATTTATAAATTAGTGTTGATATAAAAGAATGGATTTGTGAATAAATGAATTATAAGTAATTTACTTATAAACCGGATTTCGACATGTAGATGGAATATAAATAGAATTGATTTATAAAGGAGATTTTTAAATCAAAGCTTATAAATAGAAATAGAATTTATAGACATTGTTCATAAATTCGAAATCAATGGAATTTGATAAATTAAAAGTTGGAATTGGTTAAGGAAGTATATTCACGATTTTGGACAGTGAACATATTATTATAAATAAAATGGATATGCCCGGGAAAATGAATATTATAAATTGAAGTTAATCCTTTTAACGATGTTGTAAAAGATGTAAATATCGAAAACATAGATTTCAACATTTATTATTGAAATAGACGTTTTCGAGAAAGAATGAAATGGTGGACTATAACACTGTTGTTATAGTAAATGATTTCCGAATGAAAATGTTTTATATTGTATTGGGATTTATATATCTATCTAAATTTCGAATCCCTATACTAGTGATTTTGGGTCGTAGTAACGATGTTTTACGCAACATTCGTTTTAGCCCAAATAAATGTGTTAAGTGAATGATTTCCTTAAGGAATGAAATACATACTAAATTTTGATTTAAGTATATCGAATATTTTCAAATGTTGAAAATAAATAGATTTATGATGTACTTATTATTAAATAAGTATGGAAATATGTTTCCAATGTGAAATGAACGTTTTAGAATTTATCCTTGTAAGATAAATTGAAAGTGAATATTGAAAATCGATTGAAAATCGTACATCATAGATACTTTGGGATTATAAATTCACTATGGAATTTATAAAAGAAAGGGGAATTAGTTTAAAAATAAACGTTGATTTATTTTTAAAGTGTGGGAATAAATTTACGAATTTGAAACGTAAATATATAAAATAAATCGGTAAGGATTTATTTAATTGGTTTAAATGAACCATGTTGAAATGAAAGAAATTCCGCGTAAGGAAAAGTGATTTGAAAATTTGTTTTCAAATGGTTGAAGTGTGGAAAATTATATATGTAGTAAAGATATTTTGGAAAGTAAATAATTTGGGAAATTATTTGGATTTGGTGATCTTGAGCATGCCTATTGATAGTTAAATAATCCGACTATCAATATTTACCTTTAAATAGGTATTTGTTGTGAATTGCTTGAATTTGGATGCCACACTTATTTTTGAATAAAAGCTCACTATTCGGGTTAGCCGGGAAAGGACCTTGGGGTCGTATAACCTATTCTGAGTATGTGAATACGTCGTTATGGATTGCATTTGATGACCGGTGTTGAAGACCGGATGTTTGTGAAAACGGAAGGATTACCGTCAAGTTACTCTACATCGGCCGATCTCCGATATAGAGGTTTTATCACCCTTAGTGACGGGAAGTCCGGTCGTGATTAGTGAATATCCGGATTGCAAGGACTTCTTTGTAAGTGCCTTCGGTTCTGTTCGATCCCGGAACAGACTTGTATGGATTGTACGTCTGACATTACAAATTGAGATATAAAGCTGATTTCTTTCAAATATATTTCTGTTGGTGGCGGAGAATTTATTCTCTTAGCTTAACACCCTTCTCTGAGACGTACGAGCCCAGAGGTTTATAGTTGAAGGTTATTAGTGATATACTCCCAATTTGGTAGTGTGGCATGTTGAGTGTTGCTGTGAAATGATCATTGTGTTGATCATTTGTGATAGGATCATTTATTTGATCATTTATCTTGGTGATCATTTCTATGATCATTTGTTGACCTAAAGCACGACTTTTGTATAAAGTGTGGCTTTGTGGACGAGACTTCGCCAGACCTCACACCTCGGAAATGGTCAAAACAGGAAGGATGCAGCAAGGTTATTAGGGGTAGCGCCCTTTAGTGTATGTCATTCCTTCTGGATAGAGGTGGTATCATGGTATGGAGCCCAGATATTTAACCTATGTTGTTGTTGCATATTTTGTGGTTGTTAGAAATCGAGGATCCTCGGATAGATCGGTTACGATCGGGGGATGACATATTCGTGTCAGTAGTTACCCAGTTAGCGGTAACCCGGCCTTGTGTTGGCAGAGATCCGGTTTGGCTCTCGAGGACGTCCTTCCAGAGGCGTTCTCAGGTGGCAATGGGATGTTCCTTGGCCTGACCATTTGTTGGAAATCCAAAGAAACAATACGATCTTGTACGGTTTTAGTTGTATAACCTGCTATGGAATGTGGCATTAACCTGCTATTGAACATAGTAGCTATAGTAGGCATAAGTGCGGAATGTCTATGCTGGCTAAGATTTATATCTTTATTTTCGAAATGAATTTTTCCTACACTATGCACTAGCAATAATATCAAATGTTTCTTTTTTAATGCGTATCAAGCATCTTTGACTATCATAAGGAGAATTCTCCTCCGATTCTGCGTTTGCATTGTGTGTGTGTGCGGGAGGCCTTATGGTAGTCTCATTTTTAAAAGCATTGCGAATTGACTTTAAAAATATTCCTCTATTTTGATTTTAAAGATAAACTGTTTTGAGTTCTCACACCAGTCACATGACTGACTCGGAGTTTATTGTTTTCCTTCCTAAACTCTGGGTGCCCACCAATTTCCACACGGGCAGTCAAGGGTAAGGTTTATCAGGATATTCTGGAATTCAGGAGTTGCTGGAGGCAAGATGGATGGCATGGCGTATTACTAGTATATAGTACTTCTTTTCCGCTGTTGATGTTGTTTGTTGTTGTACACTCTGATGATGTAATGAAATGTAATGTATAAAATGTAATAACTGATATAGTTCTTTGTTTAAAGATTATTCATTTATTTATTATATGTTGTTCCGCTGCGAATTGTGAGATTCTGATGTTGTTCTGTTATTTCTTTCTGTTCTATTCTATCTTTTTCTATCTTCTTCTACTTTTTCTTTTTTCTAAAACCCTAACGGTACGGTTTTTCGGCTTTCGATTGCTCGGCAGTTGATACAGTGGACGTATTGATGTCGGTTTTCGGCAACGAAAAATCGCAAACGTTACACCCTTTACCCTATTAATTACGAACTTTAATTATTGCAATTCATTTATCTAACATAAATTTTGAATCTATTTCCAAATTTTCATATTTCAATTAATTAACACCTTACAATAGTTTACAAATAAAAGGGATTGTACTAATTACATTATTTATTTTCTTGCATTACTTTATTACCTCCGTTTATATTCAATTTCCGTAAATCAATATTTTATTCTATTGACAAATTCAATACTTGCAACAATTTCCACTATTACTATTAATTGCAATATATAATTTAATTTGCAAATTTTAATTATCTTTGATACATCAAATTTCAATATTTTCTTTCGTATAAATTAATAAGATTTTTATTTCTTTCTAAATTTTAAAATAAAATCCTATTAATTTAATTAATTTCAAACATCGAATTTACGCAGGTCGTTACATGTGCAACATATGTTTTGTGTTAAAAATATATTGAGAATTTCATTGAGAAATATTACGTTCAAATTGTAAGCACTTAAATTTGGTACAAATATAACGATTATATGAAATTAATTGATAAAGAAATGATGTGGTTGTACGAAGTATTAATTCTGTGACTCTTTAATGGGATAACCTTAAATATAAGTTGGTTTTAAAGGGGGAGGTGTTAAGTGTAAATGAATGTGTAATAAAAAGAAATATGTTTTCATAAAAATAAAAGAAAAGAGTGGTTTCTTGATAAGAATATTCTTATCAAATAAAGTGAATATTTCATCTATGAATGTTAATTTAATTTCATTAAAACAAAGAATTTAATTTTGTTGTATGTTTCTAGTTGGAATATTTGATTTATCTAAATATTCCTTAATTTGAATTTAATTAAAAAAATATACAATTATAAAATGGTAAGATAACAACTTGAAGGTTTGGTTATGTTTTTGATTTGGAATAGTTAGCATATTAACATAATAGATTTATTCCGTTTCAAATTTGACTTTGGGGTCTCAATTCATCTTTTAATGTGTGGGGTGGCGGTCCTCATTATGTTAATTGTAGTGTTTAATTTTATTTACTGTTTACTAAATAAAAATACATATATGTGTGTAAATTTGAGCGTATTAGGGTTAATAAAATATGTTAAAATGAATTGTTTTTCAGTATATTTGATTTGTGATTTCTATGTACGGACTACATTCTCAAATTTAAATCTGTCGCTTTCATTTATTATATTTTATTACTACTTTCTTTCATTAAATACGTGCCTCTTTTGGTCTTCCAGTAAGTTTTATTTATTTACACGCGAGGCTTGCCTTGAAATATTTAATTTGTGAATGTAGATTTAATTTCATTAGAGTAAAGAATAGAATGATTTGTTAAAAAAAGGAAATATACATTTATTTGAACGCTGTTTTAGCATACATATTGATTTCAAGAATAGGAATATAATTTAAGTAAGTTATTTATTACGGTGGTGTAAAACAACAAATTTATAAACATGTTTAAATGACTTAAGGAAACAATTATCCTATTTCTCGTCCATTTTGGTTTATCTATTTTGAAATTTAACTTTGTTATTAATTGCAATTAATGTAATGGAAAGATTTTAATTAAAAGGAAAGAAAACATTGATTGCAATTAATAGATTTAATAAAAGAAACGTACATTTTGTGTTAAACAGAAATGGTGCTTTAATGGAAATAAAAGAAATGAACATTCTTATTTTTAAGGTGGGTATAATTTTATTAATTGTGCGTAGACAAAAATTTATATGTGTACAGATTGAGTATTATTTGAGCGAATCAAAATTAATTTGGTTAGGTTTCGAAAGAAATTGAATTTCAAAATGTGTATGTGGTCCCTTCATTTCTTTTTATTTATTGCATGTACGTTTTAAAATAGTTACCTCATTATTAAAACTTGGTCTGTTCATTTCTCCTTCGGTTTAATACCTAAGCTTAAGCTTTTAGGCTATATTTAATTCTTTCCATCTCATTTTTGGTTATAAAATTTTTTATTTTCCTTTGGTTTGCAAATTTTCTCATTCCTACATACATTTCCTTATGCATTATCAATGCCTAAAGCATTTAAAACTAAACGTGCATTTTGTCCCTCCACCTTTGCTTCCTTATAATTAAATAATCTATAATTTTATTTCTTCATTTTCATTTTATTTCTTCTATCACGTCATATTCATTTAGTTCACATCTTTCAATACTACGTTTTAGGGCTGTTCATATTTTACTTTATTTCAGTTCCTAGTTTGTTTATATATTCCTTATTAGCTTTTTATTTGTTTCCATCTTCATTCATTTAGTCATATTTCATTTTCTAATCTCATCTTCTATAGCTTTATTTTCCAAATAAAATTTCCATCTCATCTTTTTCTCTCTTCACCTTCCTCCTTCCGTTTTCATTTCTTCTTCTTTGAATCTCCTTCTTCTCTTTTTTTTTACTTCATTCCTTGTCTTTTTGTTTCTTCTTCTTCACATCTTCTTCTTTTTGAAAGCTTCCTTTTCTTTTTCAATTCTTCATCTTCTTTAAATTTTCTTCTTCTTTTTCAAACATTTTTCTTTTTTTCAAATCTTTTTCTTTAAATCGAGATCTATAACAACTTCTCTATCTCTTCCAAAACATTCCAAAAAAAAGATTAAGATAGAAGGAAACAACTCAGAAGGAGGAAGTAGTAGCGGATCCAAATCCGACTAGAAAAGGGAAATCCAGAAGGTGAGTGTTTAAACTCACTCACGAAATACTAAAATTTTATTGCAAGTTAAACCAGGTCATATAGTGATAAATTTTTGATTGTTGGTTTGGAATATTTATTAATATTTAATTTGAATAGCTAAATTCCAATACGTGATGACTAATAATTACTGTGGCATATTATTGAATTGGTTGATTAGTTGAATTGATTGATTTGAATGTTGATAGTATGTTGTGATGGATGCTATTGTGATTGAATGTATATTTGTTTATTTATTTGATATATCTTTGTTATCACCCTATAGTTTATTGTAATTATTTAAATTTCATATTGATTATTTGCACACTGAATAAGGATGTAAAACCCATGAATTTCAAGTATTTACATCAGAGAAAAATAGTATGTTTAGATTTACTATTTGAACCATAAAAATGATTTTGGGAAGTAAACCATCGTTACCTTACTTGAAATTTTCAAAATTAAATTTTGAAACATTGGGAAGTTTCCAAAAAAAGTGAATATTGAAACTTTGGAACATTTTTCTAAATCAAATCTCTAATACTATGAAATTTGAAACTAATACAGAAAAGTTTCAGTACCCACTCATCCCCAGCTTTCTTAGTAAGAAATCATGCTGAAATTAAAAGAGGAAAAGCTCGAATGGTAATAAACTATAGAAAATTTAACAGCTATACAAAGTTTGATGGATATTTTATTCTTTCTGCTGAACATCTAACAAAACAAATCCAAGGAGCGAAGTATTATAGTAAATTTGATGCAAAATCAGGTTTTTGGCAATTAAAACTTGCTGATAAACAGTCCATAGAGCTAACCGCCTTTAGTTGCCCACAAGGACATTTTGAGTGGTTAGTTATGCCTTTTGGATTAAAAAACGCACCACAAATATTTCAAAAATCGATGAATTCTATGTTCGGACATTTACCTTTGGTATCTGTCTATATAGACGACATTCTTGTTTTCTCTAATTCTGCAGAAGAACATAAACAACATCTTCTGGCAGTTGTTCAAATATTACTTCAAAACGGTGTTATATTAAGTCCTAAAAAAATTGAATTATTTAAAAAAGAAATAGATTTTCTTGGAAAACGAATTAAAAATGGACAAATAGAATTACAACAACACATTTATACTAAAATTAAAGATTTTCCCGATACATTTAAAACATTAAAAGAACTCCAAAGTTTCTTAGGATTAACGGCAGAAAATTTATTCCTAATTTATCCGCTAAGACTCAAAATTTACAGAAAAAGCTTACTGACGAACAAGAAAAATATAAACAATATAATGGAGAACAACCAAGAAGATGGAACACAGACAAAATTCCGATTACCTTACAAAAGCAAGAAGAAGAAGAAATACAAAAGATTAAAGACCTAATAAAGGATCAAAAGATCCTCTATTTTCCTTCAGATGAAGAATTACTTACACTACAAACTGATGCTTCTGACAATTTCTAGGCAGGAGTATTAATTGCAAAACAAAAAGAAGTTGTAGCATATTCCTCTGGAAAGTTTAGTAAACCTCAGATTAAATACGCTACCTATGACAAAGAATTACTAGCTATTAAATTAGCAATCAAAAGTTTACGAATTTATCTCTTGCATAGACAGTTTATAATAGAAACAGATAACAAATCTGTTGCTCAATTCTTAAAAAAGAAAACTGTAAACAATCCAGAAGAAAACCTTCGAAGAATTAGATTAGCCATGTATTTAGAAATTTACAACTATGATGTCAAATACATTCCGGGCTACACTAACTTTGCAGCCGATCTTCTTACCAGGTTATGAAACATGGATGAGGACGATATAAAAAGAATCAAAGAATTATTAGAAACCATGAAAAGACAAGAAGATTTCAAACAAGTGAAATCATCTAAAAAAGCCAAGCAAACCTCCACAGGGGCTTCATCTTCACAGGAATCCGAAGAAACTAATGCTCCCACAGGAGTAAATGAAGAAAAGGTCCAACAGACCAAAACCACTCCAACAAACAAAGGCAAGGCAACACCTTCCAATACAACTCAGAAATTTGTTCCAATGAACAAAGGAAAAGAAATTGCTCTCACAGGAACACAAAGACCATACATCTCAGCGGTGGTCAAAGATTGGTACAATCTAGACATGAAGGCATCAAATCCTAACTTATATGACAATTTCAATGGATGTTTTAAAGCCATCCAAGCTGCAGACCATAGAGCTGCAAATTTCTGGTTAACCCAACTGGAAAAGGCTTATCTGGGATTGAAGCATACAATATCCCAGAAAGAGAAAAAGTTACAAGAAACTCAGAAATTAGTGACTAAATTGTCACAACATTCTTTTACATCTAGATCTAAAGCTCTAGATTTGAAAGAAGCAGAGTTGTTCACTGATAACACAGCTGAACACAGTCATTTGAAAACAATATTCTCTCAAATGCAAACCTCCGATCTCGTAAATCTAAGAATTCAAGATTTTCTAGAATTACTTAGACTTTATGAGATAGATAATGCAAAAACCAAAGAGATGGAGGCTGAAATGACAGTCGAGGATATGATCTCCTTATATCAGCAACATCTTATCGATGAAAGCAATCTTCTTCTATTCTTCAAAAAGCTAGAAGACACAGAATTAGTTAAACTCTTAGAAAATGAAGAGTTAATTCTCAATAACAACAGAAGACCAAGGCTTATAGCCTGTTTTTATGAAATACAAAAATATCAAAAACATATCAAAAAGGGCTTAGTACACGAAATTTATGTCAACAAAAGCCATCCTGAAGAATACTCTGGTTATATTCCAGAAATATGTACAGCAAAACTTGCTGAACATTCAAGAAGATTTTTTACTATGTTCATGTTCAGAATTTGGAGCGTTTGGGAAGAAAAACAGTACATACGTCTTTATCCCTCCATCCAATTATGGGAACTACATCGGGTAACCGAAAATCCTCAACATGAATTCGTTAAATTCAACCGCAAAGAATTTAATGAAGAAAGTGAAAGAATCCTAGCAGCACAAGAATTCTTCTTAGAAGCCATTAACAAAGGCGAAATCGGATCACACTCTGCCACTGAAGGCAAAACAGTATTACTATTGGACTACATATCGGCTTTCGAACCATCAACAGAAAGAATAATGAAGGTTCAACGTTTTTTAGACAGTCTCAAAATTGGCCCAGTTGGCACAATGGCTCAAGAAGAATACTTTGAAGAACAAGTGGAAAAAGAAATACTTAGACAGGACTCTGTAATGAGAGATACTATGGGTACCGACCCTTTTGACGACGAATCTCTAGCCAATCTAGAAATTCAAAATTAAAACAAAAGCATGGTGGACCAGCATCCTGGCACATCCTTTACACTAGGGTGACATATCACCCCTTAGCCTTTCCAACTCAGCCTCTTCATAGAATAAAATAAAGGACACATCCTCAGCCTACAAGCCTAAAAGTCATCCCTTAGCCTTTCCAACTCACCATCTGCAAAGAATAAACTAAAGGACACATCCTCAGCCTAACAGCCTAAAAGGGACACATATTAGCCCTATGATAGACAGATGTCCAGCCTAAATAATAAAGGAGAGAAGACACTATAAAAGGAGGAGACTACTCTGAAGATGATCATCAGAAAAATTTTCTTCATTTTCGTGCTTTCTCTTCATTGTATCTGAGTTCTGTAATATTATCTACTGTAGTAATGAAATTTCTATTTCCGCAAGAAGTTTCTGTTGCTGTATATTTTCAATTCTGCATTCAAGTTTTCTGCTTTCAAGTTTGGGTTTTCAATTTGGTATCAGAGCCTGGCTAACACTAGGTAAGTTATTCTATTTTAGATCATTCTGTTTTATATTTTCTGAACTCTATCTTTCTGTATATGTTCTGCTGAAGTAGTTAATCAAGTAAAAAAAAAAAGAGTACAAAAAAATTTTAAATTTTAAAATGAAAGCTTAAGTTATTCTTTTGAGCATGATTCGTTATGAGTCTGCAAAACTTTTGTGACAGCTAAAACTTTTTTCGAATTTTAAGTCAGTTCAACGACCTATTGATTACTGATTATTACGCACTGGAGTAGGAAACGAACCATTGTTGTGCTCTACTCAAGTGAAGCAACGATATAGGCTTGTGGTTGTTAATTCGAGGCCCAACCCTACTACAAAACCACGGTATGCTAGGAAAGCATTAAGGGGTATCGTGTTTAGCCGCTCAATTCAGGGTCAAAACTAATCTATAACTGTAGGTCTGCGAATCAAGACTTATTATTCGAATGAAAGCTTTTATCTATTTACAAATGTTTTGTATAAACTCATAATTGAATTATGTTCAAAAGACCCTTGTTTATGGAAAATAATAAGATTGTTATTCTGGACACACATAAGTGTCAATTTGATCTAAATACTGAACAATATGAGCATGTTGTTCATATCCCCACTCATAAAAACCCAGTAAAGGGATTCATAATTTTATGATTGATCAACTTCAAGAAATTAAATTAGAAGTTAAAGATATCAATAAGAAACTTCAAAAACAAATTGCGACCTTAGGATTTGGTCGAAATACACCAACAATCCATTCGCTTAACAGCATTAGAATGGTCAAATATACTTCTGAAGAAAATAACAAAATAAATGTTGAAGAAATTGATCCCACCTACTATAAAAATTATCTTATTCTTCAAGAAAAAGAACTTGCATGAGAATTAGATAGTACTGAACTTTATTCTTATTATGAAGATCATTCAACGGCAATAAACTATTTTTAATATAAAGCAAATGAAGAAAATTCTTCATTTGAAGATTCTGAACAAGAATCTGAAAATTCCATAGAATTTGAGTATAATTCAGATACATCAGATAACCTTATTTACAACATAAACGCTAATGAAGCCGGATCTAGTAGAGGTGCTCTAATTTTACCTCCGCCACCTCCTCCGGATGCAGCTTCTGTTGTAAACGATCTTAACTCTGATATAATTATGGCTGATCAAGAACAGGAAGAAAACACATACTGATCCTTACCCTTAAATGCTTAGACATGGTACTAGATCAGATTGGATTAAATTTCACTCCTCCAGAAAGCAACTTAAAGATTTTTATAATGAACAACCCTCTTCTACATATACCCTAACATTTAATATAGATAAACTTCCACGTAGAAAAATAAGAAAATATATTATAACATGGCTTCAACATATAAGTGGAACAATCTATTTATTACCTCCAAATATGAATGTGATGGAATACATCCATTATGCTACCAGCTACTGGAGAGGAGTTGCTTTAGCTTGGTTATTAAACCTTGAAAGAATAAATCCAAATGAATTACAAAGAATTAGAAATATTCAATCTAAACAAGAAGCTCATGGGGAATTATTAAAATTATTATTTGCAGACTTTACAGGAGAAACTTTCCTAGAAGATACTGATTATGAAAAACAATTATTAAAAATACAATTATGCGACATATGTATGTTAGAAGAATTCGCTGCAAAATACATAGGCCTACTTTTCCATTTAAAAAATAATGACCAGAAAGTTTTCTGGGTAAAAGGCTTTTTTACGAAAATACCTTATCCATGGAATAATATTATTCAAGAAAGATACGACATTTTAAGACAAAGTAATACGGATGACAATCATAACACAGGCTTATTAAAAAAGGCATGTATGGATACTATGGAAAGAGTTTGTGAACAAGCTAGTGCACACAAACAAATGAAAAATAAAATTAGAAACTCAAAACTGGGATTTTCTTGTTGTACCAAATACACTGAAGATATTAACACATAGTTTGGATGTCCTCCAGAATTCGAACGAAAGAGAACAAGAAATTTCAAAAGAAGAATAAAACCAAAATATTGTATCACTAGGAAAAAATGGAAACCAGAATATAAGAAAAAATTTAGAAAAGAAAACAAGTTTTCTAAGAAAAAGTTTATTAAAAAGAAAAATTTCCATAAAGGCTGCAAATGTTTCAAATGTAATAAAGAAGGGCATTATGCAAATGAATGTCCTACGAATATACAAAATATCGTAATATCAAATACCGAAGAATACGGTATTAATGTTGGCACTATCGAGGATATTTCTAGTGATGCTAATTCATCTGTATATGAAATTGAATCAATTTATTCTGACACTACTGAAAATGAAGATGAAATTAATGATTCCTTTGATAATTTTAAAATAAACATGATCACAATCAATCAGACACATAACCAAATAAAAATTATTCCGTTAACCATATATGCTATACTTCCCAAAAAGGAAAAAGTAAATTCTCCAGGTTATACATTATATGCAGCAAAATGCTCAAGATTAAGAAGGTACTTCACAACCGAAGTATTCTTGGATCTACTAGTAAAAATCCCACTCGGATATTATGGACAAATTTATAATATACCTAAACATACTAAAGAAAATATTTTTATAACTTATGGATTAATAGAACCTCTTTCTAAAACTAACACTTCTATACTATTTAAAAGTACTAGTATGGAAGATAAAGACTATATTATAGAGCAAGCAGATCCATTAGGAGTACTTGTTATACATAAATATGAAGACCTTCCAGTTATAAAAGAAGAAATATACGATCATGATCTATCTACCCCATTAAGTGGTTCTACATCCCGATCATCAAGGAATAAAGAGTCAGAATCGTATCACGAATATAGGATATACATGAACACTTTTACTTCAGAAGAAACATCTAACCCTCAAATGCAAGATAGCACAGGAGAACAATTTGAAGTCACGGACGAAGATTTAGAAAAATTAAAAGAAGCAATCCCTCATTCAGATAAAAAGGATATTTATAGACCTTTAACTTTTAAATCTAGATTTTTGAATAAACATACATATATATTTGAACGTATGCAAGGAAATGTAGACTTAAAGGGAGAGGAAGATTTTACTTCCATAAGCCTTTTAAATAAAAATAAAATAGAAAAACTAAAAGCCAAATATCCAAAAATGAAATCCCTTCATATATGTCTAATACAACTAAAAATAACAAGATTGTTTAGATCCGGAATTGATACTCCAATAATGATAGTTTGTATGGATGAAAGAATTATCAATAATCCTTTAAATAGTATTATTGGCGGAGCTAAGTCAAATTTAGCAAACAGATTATTTGGAGTAAATATACATCCCAATTTTTGTATAAGTCTTGATGATCAAAATATAGAAAAAGCTTGTACATTATCAGTAAATTTATAAAATATAGAACTTCTTTCAAGATCCAAAGTTCTTGGCATACAATGGGAACATTGTATGGCCTTGAATGATACTGCTACGTTCAAATCAATTACGCCCAAACAATTTGTTAAATTGTTCGAAGTCGGGTTAGGAAAAACAATTCAACCCAGTTTGATTGACATAAGACATTTTAAATTCTATAACGAAATTCAAGTTTTTGTGAAATCCCTTAAACCACGAATTCAATTACCTACAGAATATTTTATAGCATCAGGAAATACTATTTCCACCATAACCAAGAATAATGACGACAATGCAAATTCATCCAACACATTAAAAAGAACTCAATCATACAATAAAATGCCTGATGTAGAATTAACTCCTGATATATTAAAAACCATCAGTCATCGTATGAGCTTTAAACAAGAAAATCCAATAGAAGGAAGAACAATGAGAATACTTGAAAAACAAAAAGAACAGGAATCAAACCGAATGGTTATCAAGGTTCCTACAGAAAAAATAAAACATCATGATTAGATCGATAGATCTTAAAAGAAAGGCACAGTTACATATATATCTTCCAATAACGATATGTATCCCTGAATATAAAGAATTCACGGTACATGCGTTACTGGATTCTGGTGCAGAAGCCAGTTTATTACAAGAAATATTTATTCCCCAGCAATTCTGGGTACCATTAGATAAAAAGGAATGCTAAATGATTTTATGGGAAGACAAGTCCCTGTTACTCACAAAGCAAAACACTTACAGGTACAAATACCTGATATACATGGAAATAATAAACTATACAACTTTGACTTTGCATTACTACCAAAGGAATTTGATAGTGATTGCATCCTGGGAATGGACAATTTAAGACATCTCCCTCCCTTCAACAAATATTACTTTGAACTGGATGGCGTTCTTGTGCCTCGAGTAACGCTACCCGCTACAATTGCACCACATTATACTCCAGCAGCACAGCGTGGTGAAAAACCTGTTACATTAATTGAACATGTAAAAACACCGAAAATCATACAACCAAAGATTTGTACATACAATATACCTACCACCAACGAATTTGAAATATTAATACACAATATGTTAGAACCTCTTTATTCAGACAATCCATTAAAATGGTTTGACAAAGCGCCATGGTATTGTAAAATTGAATTAATGGAACAATACAAAGACGCTAAAGTCAGAGTTAACAATATCATGGTATCACCAACTGATAAAGAAGAATTTGAAAAAAAAACAACAGGATTGTTTAGATCCGGAATTGATACTGCAATAATGATAGTTTGTATGGATGAAAGAATTATCAATAATCCTTTAAATAGTATTATTGGCGGAGCTAAGTCAAATTTAGCAAACAGATTATTTGGAGTAAATATACATCCCGATTTTTGTATAAGTCTTGATGATCAAAATATAGAAAAAGCTTGTACATTATCAGTAAATTTACAAAATATAGAATTTCTTTCAGGATCCAAAGTTCTTGGCATACAATGGGAACATTGTATGGCCTTAAATGATACTGCTATGTTCAAATCAATTACGCCCAAACAATTTGTTAAATTGTTCGAAGTCGGGTTGGGAAGAACAATTCAACCCAGATTGATTGACATAAGACATTTAAAATTCGATAATGAAATTCAAGTTTTTGTGAAATCCCTTAAACCACGAATTCAATTACCTACAGAATATTTTATAGCATCAGGAAATACTATTTCCACCATAACCAAGAATAATGACGACAATGCAAATTCATCCAACACATTAAAAAGAACTCAATCATACAATAAAATGTCTGATGTAGAATTAACTCCTGATATATTAAAAACCATCAGTCATCGTATGAGCTTTAAACAAGAAAATCTAATAGAAGGAAGAACAATGAGAATACTTGAAAAACAAAAAGAACAGGAATCAAACCGAATGGTTATCAAGGTTCCTACAGAAAATATAAAACATCATGATTAGATCCATAAATCTTAAAAGAAAGGCACAGTTACATATATATCTTCCAATAACGATATGTATCCCTGAATATCAAGAATTCACGGTACATGCGTTACTGGATTCTGGTGCAGAAGCCAGTTTATTACAAGAAATATTTATTCCCCAGCAATTCTGGGTACCATTAGACAAAAAAGGAATGCTAAATGATTTTATGGGAAGACAAGTCCCTGTTACTCACAAAGCAAAACACTTACAGGTACAAATACCTGATATACATGGAAATAATAAACTATACAAATTTGACTTTGCATTGCTACCAAAGGAATTTGATAGTGATTGCATCTTGGGTAAGGACAATTTAAGACATCTCCCTCCCTTCAACAAATATTACTTTGAACTGGATGGCGTTCTTGTGCCTCGAGTAACGCTACCCGCTACAATTGCACCACATTATACTCCAGCAACACAGCGTGGTGAAAAACCTGTTACATTAATTGAACATGTAAAAACACCGAAAATCATAGAACCAAAAATTTGTACATACAATATACCAACCACCAACGAATTTGAAATATTAATACACAATATGTTAGAACCTCTTTATTCAGACAATCCATTAAAATGGTTTGACAAAGCGCCACGGTATTGTAAAATTGAATTAATGGAACAATACAAAGACGCTAAAGTCAGAGTTAACAGTATCATGGTATCACCAACTGATAAAGAAGAATTTGCAAAACAAATAAAAGACCTCTTAAATTTGAAACTAATACAGAAAAGTTTCAGTACCCACTCATCCCCAGCTTTCTTAGTAAGAAATCATGCTGAAATTAAAAGAGGAAAAGCTCGAATGGTAATAAACTATAGAAAACTTAACGGCTATACAAAGTTTGAAGTAAAATCTTCCTCTCCCTTTAACTCTACATTTCCTTGCATACGTTCAAATATATATGTATGTTTATTCAAAAATCTAGATTTAAAAGTTAAAGGTTTATAAATATCCTTTTTATCTGAATGAGGGATTGCTTCTTTTAATTTTTCTAAATCTTCGTCCGTGACCTCAAATTGTTCTCCTGTGCTATCTTGCATTTGAGGGTTAGATGTTTCTTCTGAAGTAAAAGTGTTCATGTATATCCTATATTCATGATATGATTCTGACTCTTTATTCCTTGATGATCGGGATGTAGAACCACTTAATGGGGTAGATAGATCATGATCGTATATTTCTTCTTTTATAATTGGAAGGTCTTCATATTTATGTATAACAAGTAGTCCTAATGGATCTCCTTGCTCTATAATATAGTCTTTATCTTCCATACTAGTACTTTTAAATAGTATAGAAGTGTTAGTTTTAGAAAGTGGTTCTATTAATCCATAAGTCATAAAAATATTTTCCTTAGTATGTTTAGGTATATTATAAATTTGTCCATAATATCCGAGTGGGATTTTTATTAGTAGATCCAAGAATACTTCAGTTGTGAAGTACCTTCTTAATCTGGAGCATTTTGCTGCATATAATGTATAACCTGGAGAATTTACTTTTTCCTTTTTGGGAAGTATAGCATATATGGTTAACGGAATAATTTTTATTTGGTTATGTGTCTGATTGATTGTGATCATGTTTATTTTAAAATTATCAAAGGAATCATTAATTTCATCTTCATTTTCAGTAGTGTCAGAATAAATTGATTCAATTTCATATACAGATGAATTAGCATCACTAGAAATATCCTCGATAGTGCCAACATTAATACCGTATTCTTCGATGTTTGATATTACGATATTTTGTATATTCGTAGGACATTCATTTGCATAATGTCCTTCTTTATTACATTTGAAACATTTGCAGCCTTTATGGAAATTTTTTTTTTAATAAACTTTTTCTTAGAAAACTTGTTTTCTTTTCTAAATTTTTTCTAATATTCTGGTTTCCATTTTTTCCTAGTGATACGATATTTTGGTTTTATTCTTCTTTTGAAATTTCTTGTTCTCTTTCGTTCGAATTCTGGAGGACGTCCAAACTGTGTGTTAATATCTTCAGTGTATTTGTTACAACAAGAAAATCCCAGTTTTGAGTTTCTAATTTTATTTTTCATTTGTTTATGTGCACTAGCTTGTTCACAAACTCTTTCCATAGTATCCATACATGCCTTTTTTAATAAGCCTGTGTTATGATTGTCATCCGTATTACTTTGTCTTAAAATGTCGTATCTTTCTTGAACAATATTATTCCATGGATAAGGTATTTTCGTAAAAAGGCCTTTTACCCAGAAAACTTTCTGGTCATTATTTTTTAAATGGAAAAGTAGGCCTATGTATTTTGCAGCGAATTCTTCTAACATACATATGTCGCATAATTGTATTTTTAATAATTGTTTTTCATAATCAGTATCTTCTAGGAAAGTTTCTCCTGTAAAGTCTGCTAATAATAATTTTAATAATTCCCCAAGAGCTTCTTGTTTAGATTGAATATTTCTAATTCTTTGTAATTCATTTGGATTTATTCTTTCAAGGTTTAATAACCAAGCTAAAGCATCTCCTGTCCAATAGCTGGTAGCGTAATGGATGTATTCCATCACATTCATATTTGGAGGTAATAAATAGATTGTTCCACTTATATGTTGAAGCCATGTTATAATATATTTTCTTATTTTTCTATGTGGAAGTTTATCTATATTAAATGTTAGGGTATATGTAGAAGAGGGTTTTTCATTATAAAAATCTTTAAGTTGCTTTCTGGAGGAGTGAAATTTAATCCAATCTGATCTAGTACCATGTCTAAGCATTTCAGGGTAAGGATCAGTATGAGGCCTATTATATGTGTTTTCTTCCTGTTCTTGATCATCCATAATTATATCAGAGTTAAGATCGTTTACAACAGAAGCTGCATCCGGAGGAGGTGGCGGAGGTAAAATTAGAGCACCTCTACTAGATCCGGCTTCATTAGCGTTTATGTTGTAAATAAGGTTATCTGATGTATCTGAATTATACTCAAATTCTGTGGAATTTTCAGATTCTTGTTCAGAATCTTCAAATGAAGAATTTTCTTCATTTGCTTTATATTTAAAATAGTTTATTGCCGTTGAATGATCTTCATAATAAGAATAAAGTTCAGTACTATCTAATTCTCCTGCAAGTTCTTTTTCTTGAAGAATAAGATAATTTTTATAGTAGGTGGGATCAATTTCTTCAACATTTATTTTGTTATTTTCTTCAGAGGTATATTTGACCATTCTAATGCTGTTAAGCGAATGGATTGTTGGTGTATTTCGACCAAATCCTAAGGTCGCAGTTTGTTTTTGAAGTTTATTTTTGACATCTTTAACTTCTAATTTAATTTGTTGAAGTAGATCAATCATAAATTTATGAATCCCGTTTACTGGGTTTTTATGAGTGGGGATATGAACAACATGCTCATATTGTTCAGTATTTAGATCAAATTCACACTTATGTGTGTCCAGAATAACAATCTTATTATTTTCCATAAACAAGGGTGTAACAACCCGGTATTTGCATCAATTAATAATCGACATTTAGAAGATTAATATTGTTGCAAATTTCTATTTGAAGTTTTTAAATTTTGAATTAAAATTGATTTATAAATTGTTAAAAGAAAATTCGGGATTTAAAATAAATTCTCGGCCAACATTTTCAAATGTTCGATGCCGTGAGAAAATTTGCTTTGCAAGTATACCCGACCCCTCTTTTCTTTCTTTTTCCCCGTTCATTCATTTAACCCTAAACCTAAAAGTAAGCAAAAAGAAAATAAATGGCGGCCATTGTTCTCACGTTCATTCACTCCTTCACGTTCGCCCCTCTTGTCGAAAACTAGGGCTTGTGACAATCGAAGTCGCCAACCATTGAAGCTCGATCGAATGAAGACTATGGCTTCGCTCGATTTCTGGTGTGGTCGGCTTCTTCTAAACTCATCGACAAAGGTGAGTGTTCATCTCTCACATCTAATTCATTCGAAAATCTTGATTTTGGTTATATGAGTTCAATCTCCTTAATTGCGTTCGTATATATATATTTGTTTTGAAGTGTTAACTGATTTGAGTTGGCATTTGATTTGGTATAGATATTTGAGGTTGTTCACTGACTTTTTCAATTCATGTGGTTTTGAACTGTGACTTGGTTCGATTATTTGATTCTTTGGCACCACAGTTTCGAATCTAAACTGTTCGATTCCTATCTTTTGACTTCGGTTTGTGATGTTGTTTTTGTGGTGATTTTGACTTTTGTGGTTGAACTTGTTACTGTTGATTTCTTTTGTGAACTTTGTCATCTGAGCATTTAGGTAAGTATTTGAGAATTATCAGTGTTCATCTCCTTATGGAGTAGTTTTGTGGTCACTCACTTGTAATCACTGCAAGTTGTAATTTCATGCAAAAAGTGAAATTTTGAACTTTGTTCTTCCTGAAGCCACTTGCGTCCTCTATCAGTTCATGTGTGTTTGTCTTGATCTTTGACCTCATGTATATGCACTGTCAACCGTAGCACTGCTAATTCGTGCGTGCATTTCAGTAGTGTGCACTAGCCACCTGTTGCACAGCTAACCAGATTTTATGCACCACTTGAGTTTGCACTTGCATATCCACTTTAAATAGCTATATCACCAATTCATTTTTACTCGAGGCTTGCACGTGAGCGTCAGTTTCATTGGGACCTTCTGGGGCTTGCATTGTCATTCGAACTGCTATGTTATGAGCAGTTTGTAATTTGTTTAGCATCATTTATATGCATACATATATATATATATATATATATATATATATATATATATATATATATGCTCCAGTGATATTTCATTTGGTTGCTGCCTGGTCGACCCTAGCGATTCACTGGTCTTGGACTTTGTTGATGTGTACTTGGCCTTGCTGTGTTTTCATTTGAACTTATACTTGTCTTTCTGTTATCATGTACATATAGGCATTCAGGTATGTATATATGTGATAGTTGTTGCTCCTGGAATTTTATTGTGTACCCACACATCTCAGTTGCATTATATATGGACTTTCTGCAGTCCTCGCTACAACAGTATGTGTATATACTTGCCTTTGAATTTTCGCATTGGGGTTCAATAGCTTGCTTACTCCTGTTTCTTTGAATTCCCTGTTGCATTCATTGTATTGTATCATGTTGCAACAAATTTTGGTTGCTGTAGTAGCACCATTCGAGTTAGTTGGCTGTTTGTTTCATTTATGTGGTTGCCTGGTCTGGTTCATCTCGTTGTCCCATTCATTGACTGGTTTTTGATGCACATACGTGCCTCCCAGACCTGTTGCATTATATTATTGAGGCAGTGGCATCGATATTTGATTCTCCATTGATTTTGGTTCGTTGATCTCTTGGGTACATCATCACTGTGGTGGCAAGGCAGTGCACGCAAGCGTGAACTGCAGCCACACGGTATTGTTTTTATTGAGATCCTATTTTGTTTTGATTTATTAATCTTTTGCGTAGTTCATGTGCTGTAGTGGCGAGGCAGTACACGCGTGCGTGTACTGCAGCCCTACTCATCTTAATATTTTAATTGATATTTCAATGGTTTGAACTGTTCTATACTTCAATGGTTTGAACTGTTCTATATTTCAATGGTTTGAACTGTTCTGTTATTTCAATTCAATATTCTGAATTGCATTCTGATTTGGTTTAATTACTGTCGTCTATTCATTATTTGATTATTATTGCTTCTGTGCACTAATAACTGAGTTTGAATTAGACTGACCCGAGTATTATTTTCTTTTGAATTTAATACTCGGGTCAGACCGAGTATTTCAGGTTGTAGATATTCTGTTTTGGGTTGCTGCTAGAGCTATGAAGTTCTTTCATATCTTTTGGAGTAGTCGTCGTTATTTGTAGTAGTCTGTATGATTGTATAGGAAGATATGTATTCATGTATATTATATACGTTAATGTACTTGTATATGTAACTTCCTGAGTCGATTGTTGTAGTTGTATCATATGTACCGTGTCAAATGTATTGTAACTGACATCAGTTATTGTATATATGAGAATTTCTGTTTCATCTGTGTTCCGCATTTATATTATCTGTGTTGTTATTTTATATTTAATGTTCTAAACTATTATGAACCATCGTAGTTCGTTTTATACTGGAATTGGGGTATTTCGATGGGAGAAAATAAACCAGAGATGAAAAATGAAAGAATATATATATCACTCCTATCGAGATAACCAATACTAGTGTAAGGCCAACTATTGATGGCCGCTCCTCAACAGCCTTATTCTCCGTGCTAGTTGACAGCACTACACCGTAGTGTTCTTGGCTAGCGTGGGTATAGAGGTGGGGCGTCACAGCTTGGTATCAGAGCCTGGGGTTTAGAACAAATATAAAACATAACTTAGATAGTACATGTGTTACAACTATTTGTCGATGTTTTATTTCACATCTTTGTCTTAAGATCATCTTTGATTGTTAGGAATGAATTCCTAACGCTTATTCGTGAGCATTGCTGCTATTCTCTATCGCACTTGCTCACTTGAGTTTACACTTCTAAGTATCAGTGTATATATGCTCTACCAAGTGCATATTGCTGCAACTAGTACCCAATTCGATTTGAACTCGCATTGTTTATTCGAACTGCTATATATATGCATTCTTATCTCTGATTCGTGTACTTAATGCAGTTTCCATACAATTGGGTTTTGGGTATCAATCTTTGAGACAAATTGCATTCCAATTGTCGACTCTGTCTGTTTATCCATGGTTTGTTGGTTTTCATGTGCCTCTCTCTGATAGTTTTAAAAATTTCTTTGGTATAAAAGAAATTGTCTTGGTCTTTGCCTTGTCGATATCGACGTTGACTTGACTTTTACTTTTGCTAAAGTCATTCAAGCATTTATACTCGTTCTGCTTTGTTTTTCCAATTGTTGATCGGTTCTTCTTTTCCGGTTAGTTGTTATCACCTTTGTCGACTTTGATAACTTCTATTTCAGGAATTTTGGGTATTCCTACTTTGATGGATTTGGAATCGAATTCTTTGTATTTTATTCACGTCTTCGAATGTGAATCTTAGTGAATTGATTTGGTTTTCGAATTTAATCGATTCTTGATTATTTCCCGATTTGTTGCTATCATTTATTAGCAACTTTGATGACCTTTTCTTCGGGATTTTTGTGAACATACCTTTCGATGAATTCGGTATCGATTTCTTTGGATTCTATTCACGTCTTCGTATGTGAATTCTTGTGATTGATTGTTTCTACAATCATTTTTGTGATTTGTCACTTTAAAAATATAAAGGTTTCAATACTAGTAGTAAATATCAAAAACTCTTTTATCAAAATGTTTTCAACTCTATTTTCAATACCAAACTCGTTTTTGAAACTGTTTTCCAATCTATTAGTATATACAAATCTTTATTTCACTCGTATGAGAAATCTAATTAAACGGCTTAGTAAAACAAGTGGTATGAAACGCTTGCGTTTACTTCGTCGGTTAATTGTTGGACTTGTTCGATTGAACCTCTAGTGACAAATTTTATTAGTGAAGATTTACAGTTTGTTCGTAAATATTTAAGTTAAGTAAGTGGTTATGGGACATGATGCTAAACTTTTACATTTACTGACTTAGTGTAATTGACACTTCGCGTTGATCATGACGATCATTTTTACGGTTAGACTAGGCCTCATCGGTGTGATTTCGTCTCACACATATCTCTTGGGCTTTGAGGATTGTCTAGACACCACTTGTGTGATTTCATTCACACATACTTTTCTTTTGATTGTGAGGTTAGACTAGACACCACTTGTGTGATTCCACTCACACATACCTCTTTTGATTTTTTTGGTTAGTCTGGACCTCAATCTGTGTGATTTCGACTCACACATGTGGGGTAGCGCCCCACGGTCTTCGGGCCATTCGTGTGTCAAAATTAATGGCTTGCAACCATGAGATAGCGTCTCGTTATGCGTTGCACGTGTTGATGATTTTTCATGCTCGCGGGTAGGTGAGATTCCGTGCTCCCGTTCTCGCTTTGCGTTGCACGTGTTGATGATTTTTCATGCTCGCGTGTAGGTGAGATTCCGTGCTCCCATTCTCGCTTTGCGTTGCCCGTGTTGGTGATTTTCATGCTCACGTGTAGGTGAGATTTCGTGCTCCCGTTCTCGCTTTGCGTTGCACGTGTTGATGATTTTTCATGCTCGCGGGTAGGTGAGATTCCGTGCTCCCGTTCTCGCTTTGCGTTGCACGTGTTGATGATTTTTCATGCTCGCGTGTAGGTGAGATTCCGTGCTCCCGTTCTCGCTTTGCGTTGCCCGTGTTGGTGATTTTCATGCTCACGTGTAGGTGAGATTCTGTGCTCCCGTTCTCGCTTTGCATTGCACGTGTTGGTGAGTTTTCATGCTCGCATGTAGGTGAGTTTTCGTGCTCCCGTTTTCGTTATGCGTTACATGTGTTGATGAATTTTCATGCTCGCGTGTTGGTGAGTTTCCATACTCTCCTTTGAGTTTTCATACTCTGTTCGAGTTTTCATACTCCGTTCGAGTTTTCATACTCCGTTTGAGTTTTCATACTCCGTTCGAGTTTTCATACTCCGTTCGAGTTTTCATACTCCGTTCGAGTTTTCATACTCCGTTCGAGTTTTCATACTCCGTTCGAGTTTTCATACTCCGTTCGAGTTTTCATACTCCGTTCGAGTTTTCATACTCCGTTCGAGTTTTCATACTCCGTTTGAGTTTCCATACTCTCCTTCGAGTTTTCATACTCCGTTCGAGTTTTCATACTCGCGTTCGAGTTTTCATACTCCGGTTCGAGTTTTCATACTCGCGTTCGAGTTTTCATACTCCGGTTCGAGTTTTCATACTCGTGTTCGAGTTCTCATACTCTTAGCTTGTGTTTTCTGGATTTCTTGTGAGGATTTCTAGAATTTGTGCTTCACCAATTTTCGTGATTTCTATTGATAAGTTTTATCAATTCTTGTGCATTGGTGAATTCGTGTGTTATTGACTTGTTATGAATACAAGTTTAGGGTATGATACCCCTTTCTATCTTTGAGAAGATTCTTGTGACCTTTTTGATGAACGAAAATTCATTGGTATTATATTTTGATGCCAATTATTTCGATGAAATTTTGACGTATGTCGAAGTTGCTACTGACATTGCTATTTTAATCACGTGTTTTAAAAATTTGTTATTCTTCAAAATATTTCAAAATATAAATCAAAATTGTTTTCAAAATCTTTATGATTTGCGCTTTCAAAAGAATGAGGAAGCGAATTAAACGTTTCAGAAAAATCGAGGACTATGACCCCTTTCTTTTACTGATTCGCTTAATTCCGGACTTGTCCGTTTGAGAACGTAAAATGTTATTTATTTAAAATACATAATTTAACACTTTCAAGGAAACGATGAAGTGAATTAAACGATTTAGTAAAACTCGTGGTTATGAGTCATGTGCGTTTGCTATTTCGGCTAATTTCGGACTCGTTAATTGAAAAATTTGTAATTTGAAATTTGATTACCGTTGTGGTAATTTCTGATTATCGTTTTGATAATTGGATGTTTATGATTTCTGATTTATCGTTTTTGATAATCAGATATTTATTGTTTCTGATTATCGCTTGTGATAATCAGATATTTGAGATCTAATTATCGTTTGTGATAATTAGATATTTGTGATTTGATTATCAATTGTGATAATTAAATAATCGTTGATTCGTGATTTCTGATTTATCGTTTTTGATAATCAGATATTTATTGTTTCTAATTATCTATTGATAATTAGATATTTGAGATTTAATTATCGTTTGTGATAATTAAATATTTGTGATTTAAGATTGATTTTCGATTTTGATAATCGAATACTTGTTGATTTGATTATCGTTTTTGATAATCGAATATTTGTGATTTGAGATCTCTGAATTATCTATTGATAATTAGATTTTGTTGAGAATTTGTGAATTTCTTTTATGAAATTAAAAGATTTCTTTGGCGTTTATATTGTACTACGCCAGTGTACCGGTTCAATTTTCTGCTATTCATGACGTTTTCCACGTCTTCCTATTACGGAAATGCCTTAGGGATTTTCGATCCTTATTCTTGAGCAACCTTCTATTCACATCATTGCTTCAGGGGTTTAGCACCCTCGAAATAAAGATGTTTTTCTCGTGAAAGCTCAGTGGTTCTCAAATCCTATGGATTTCACTTTGGAATCCAGAGAATTCATCGAGCAAACACGTCCAAGTTTATTCTTTCATGCTCTTGTGGTTGTTACCTTTTGTCCTTTTATTCCTTATGATTGCGAGGACGCAATTTCTTTAAGGAGGGGAGTCTGTAACAACCCGGTATTTGCATTAATTAATAATCGACATTTAGAAGATTAATATTGTTGCAAATTTCTATTTGAAGTTTTTAAATTTTGAATTAAAATTGATTTATAAATTGTTAAAAGAAAATTCGGGATTTAAAATAAATTCTCGGCCAACATTTTCAAATGTTCGATGCCGTGAGAAAATTTGCTTTGCAAGTATACCCGACCCCTCTTTTCTTTCTTTTTCCCCGTTCATTCATTTAACCCTAAACCTAAAAGTAAGCAAAAAGAAAATAAATGGCGGCCATTGTTCTCACGTTCATTCACTCCTTCACGTTCGCCCCTCTTGTCGAAAACTAGGGCTTGTGACAATCGAAGTCGCCAACCATTGAAGCTCGATCGAATGAAGACTATGGCTTCGCTCGATTTCTGGTGTGGTCGGCTTCTTCTAAACTCGTCGACAAAGGTGAGTGTTCATCTCTCACATCTAATTCATTCGAAAATCTTGATTTTGGTTATATGAGTTCAATCTCCTTAATTGCGTTCGTATATATATATTTGTTTTGAAGTGTTAACTGATTTGAGTTGGCATTTGATTTGGTATAGATATTTGAGGTTGTTCACTGACTTTTTCAATTCATGTGGTTTTGAACTGTGACTTGGTTCGATTATTTGATTCTTTGGCACCACAGTTTCGAATCTAAACTGTTCGATTCCTATCTTTTGACTTCGGTTTGTGATGTTGTTTTTGTGGTGATTTTGACTTTTGTGGTTGAACTTGTTACTGTTGATTTCTTTTGTGAACTTTTTCATCTGAGCATTTAGGTAAGTATTTGAGAATTATCAGTGTTCATCTCCTTATGGAGTAGTTTTGTGGTCACTCACTTGTAATCACTGCAAGTTGTAATTTCATGCAAAAAGTGAAATTTTGAACTTTGTTCTTCCTGAAGCCACTTGCGTCCTCTATCAGTTCATGTGTGTTTGTCTTGATCTTTGACCTCATGTATATGCACTGTCAACCGTAGCACTGCTAATTCGTGCGTGCATTTCAGTAGTGTGCACAAGCCACCTGTTGCACAGCTAACCAGATTTTATGCACCACTTGAGTTTGCACTTGCATATCCACTTTAAATAGCTATATCACCAATTCATGTTTACTCGAGGCTTGCACGTGAGCGTCAGTTTCATTGGGACCTTCTGGGGCTTGCATTGTCATTCGAACTGCTATGTTATGAGCAGTTTGTAATTTGTTTAGCATCATTTATATGCATACATATATATATATATATATATATATATATATATATATATATATATATATGCTCCAGTGATATTTCATTTGGTTGCTGCCTGGTCGACCCTAGCGATTCACTGGTCTTGGACTTTGTTGATGTGTATTTGGCCTTGCTGTGTTTTCATTTGAACTTATACTTGTCTTTCTGTTATCATGTACATATAGGCATTCAGGTATGTATATATGTGATTGTTGTTGCTCCTGGAATTTTATTGTGTACCCACACATCTCAGTTGCATTATATATGGACTTTCTGCAGTCCTCGCTACAACAGTATGTGTATATACTTGCCTTTGAATTTTCGCATTGGGGTTCAATAGCTTGCTTACTCCTGTTTCTTTGAATTCCCTGTTGCATTCATTGTATTGTATCATGTTGCAACAAATTTTGGTTGCTGTAGTAGCACCATTCGAGTTAGTTGGCTGTTTGTTTCATTTATGTGGTTGCCTGGTCTGGTTCATCTCGTTGTCCCATTCATTGACTGGTTTTTGATGCACATACGTGCCTCCCAGACCTGTTGCATTATATTATTGAGGCAGTGGCATCGATATTTGATTCTCCATTGATTTTGGTTCGTTGATCTCTTGGGTACATCATCACTGTGGTGGCAAGGCAGTGCACGCAAGCGTGAACTGCAGCCACACGGTATTGTTTTTATTGAGATCCTATTTTGTTTTGATTTATTAATCTTTTGCGTAGTTCATGTGCTGTAGTGGCGAGGCAGTGCACGCGTGCGTGTACTGCAGCCCTACTCATCTTAATATTTTAATTGATATTTCAATGGTTTGAACTGTTCTATATTTCAATGGTTTGAACTGTTCTATATTTCAATGGTTTGAACTGTTCTGTTATTTCAATTCAATATTCTGAATTGCATTCTGATTTGGTTTAATTACTGTCGTCTATTCATTATTTGATTATTATTGCTTCTGTGCACTAATAACTGAGTTTGAATTAGACTGACCCGAGTATTATTTTCTTTTGAATTTAATACTCGGGTCAGACCGAGTATTTCAGGTTGTAGATATTCTGTTTTGGGTTGCTGCTAGAGCTATGAAGTTCTTTCATATCTTTTGGAGTAGTCGTCGTTATTTGTAGTAGTCTGTATGATTGTATAGGAAGATATGTATTCATGTATATTATATACGTTAATGTACTTGTATATGTAACTTCCTGAGTCGATTGTTGTAGTTGTATCATATGTACCGTGTCAAATGTATTGTAACTGACATCAGTTATTGTATATATGAGAATTTCTGTTTCATCTGTGTTCCGCATTTATATTATCTGTGTTGTTATTTTATATTTAATGTTCTAAACTATTATGAACCATCGTAGTTCGTTTTATACTGGAATTGGGGTATTTCGATGGGAGAAAATAAACCAGAGATGAAAAATGAAAGAATATATATATCACTCCTATCGAGATAACCAATACTAGTGTAAGGCCAACTATTGATGGCCGCTCCTCAACAGCCTTATTCTCCGTGCTAGTTGACAGCACTACACCGTAGTGTTCTTGGCTAGCGTGGGTATAGAGGTGGGGCGTCACAAAGGGTCTTTTGAACATAATTCAATTATGAGTTTATACAAAACATTTGTAAATAGATAAAAGCTTTCATTCGAATAATAAGTCTTGATTCGCAGACCTACAGTTATAGATTAGTTTTGACCCTAAATTAAGCGGCTAAACACGATACCCCTTAATGCTTTCCTAGCATACCGTGGTTTATAGTAGGGTTAGGCCTCGAATTAACAACCACAAGCCTATATTGTTGCTTCACTTAAGTAGAGCACAGCAATGGTTCATTTCCTACTCCAGTGCGTAATAATCAGTAATCAATAGGTCGTTGAATTGACTTAAAATTCGAAAAAAGTTTTAGCTGTCACAAAAGTTTTGCAGACTCATAACGAATCATGCTCAAAAGAATAGCTTAAGCTTTCATTTTAAAATTTAAAAATTTTTTGTACTCTTTTTTTTTTACTTGATTAACTACTTCAGCAGAACATATACAGAAAGATAGAGTTCAGAAAATATAAAACAGAATGATCTAAAATAGAATAACTTACCTAGTGTTAGCCAGGCTCTGATATCAAATTGAAACCCAAACTTGAAAGCAGAAAACTTGAATGCAGAATTGAAAATATACAGCAACAGAAACTTCTTGCGGAAATAGAAAATTTATTACTATAGTAGATAATATTACAGAACTCAGATACAATGAAGAGAAAGCACGAAAATGAAGAAAATTTTTCTGATGATCATCTTCAAAGTAGTCTCCTCCTTTTATAGTGTATTCTCTCCTTTATTATTTAGGCTGGACATCTGTCTATCATAGGGCTAATATGTGTCCCTTTTAGGCTGTTAGGCTGAGGATGTGTCCTTTAGTTTATTCTTTGCAGAGTGTGAGTTGGAAAGGCTAAGGGATGACTTTTAGGCTTGTAGGCTGAGGATGTGTCCTTTATTTTATTCTATGCAGAGGCTGAGTTGGAAAGGCTAAGGGGTGATATGTCACCCTAGTGTAAAGGATGTGCCAGGATGCTGGTCCACCATGCTTCTGTTTTAGTTTTGAATTTCTAGATTGGCTAGAGATTCGTCGTCAAAAGGGTCGGTACCCATAGTATCTCTCATTATAGAGTCCTGTCTAAGTCTTTCTTTTTCCACTTGTTCTTCAAAGTATTCTTCTTGAGCCATTGTGCCAACTGGGCCAATTTTGAAACTGTCTAAAAAACGTTGAACCTTCATTATTCTTTCTGTTGATGGTTCGAAAGCCGATATGTAGTCCAATAGTAATATTGTTTTGCCTTCAGTGGCAGAGTGTGATCCGATTTCGCCTTTGTTAATGGCTTCTGAGAAGAATTCTTGTGCTGCTAGGATTCTTTCACTTTCTTCTTTAAATTCTTTGCGGTTGAATTTAACGAATTCATGTTGAGGATTTTCGGTTACCCGATGTAGTTCCCATAATTGGATGGAGGGATAAAGACGTATGTACTGTCTTTCTTCCCAAACGCTCCAAATTATAAACATGAACATAGTAAAAAATCTGCTTGAATGTTCAGCAAGTTTTGCTGTACATATTTCTGGAATATAACCTGAGTATTCTTCAGAATGGCTTGTGTTTACATAAATTTCGTGTACTAAGCCCTTTTTGATATGTTTTTGATATTTTTGTATTTCAGAAAAACAGACTATAAGCCTTGGTCTTCTGTTGTTATTGAGAATTAACTCTTCATTTTCCAAGAGTTTAACTAATTCTGTGTCTTCTAGCTTTTTGAAGAATAGAAGAAGATTGCTTTTGTGACGACCCGGAAATTTTTAACAAATTAAATTGGAAGAATTAATCGATTTTAAATATTTAAAAGTTAATTTTAACTTGAATTCCTGATATTGATATTTACTTGATAATTAAATCATTGGATAGTATAGTTTAAATATTGATTTTAATAATTGAAGATTGGGTAAATTGTTGAATCTGATATTTCTAAGTCTGTTAAAATAATTTGAAGGCTTATAAAATTTATAATGATAATACTGGAGATAATAGAATGATTGGAATTTAATTTAAATATATTTTGTTAGGTTTGGAAATTTTGAAAATATATCGTTTAAATTGAATTTAAAAACAGCCTTCCGAGGCACAGTCTCGGAATTTGACGAAACCAGTTCCATTGAATCCGTAATAGTTAGTTATTATCGGATTCCATGTTTTGTAGCAATCGGAATTGTCGTTTGACCCTGGCAGCTCAAAACGCGTAGAACTATTTTAATCGGTTTAATTTAAAATTGATCGTTTACTTACGTAACTCGCGCATACAACCAAATTAGCCTCCGAAACACGTTCCATCGTGTTCAGAATGCGGGTAAAACTTTTTAATCACCTGTCAGCATATCTGTTTCGGGTTTCAGAATTTCGTGTTATGCTCAATGAGTCGTTTCGTTAGTAAAAAAAAAAAAAGAGAACTCTACTTGTCAGAGATATTTTTATTTACTAACCAGCGTACATGGGAAGCCTCCCCAAATCGATATCTTGTCCCCGTGTCTCCCTCTATTTCCCTCTACAGAGAATGAAATCAAACTTTTATAAAAAAAACAAAAAAACAAAAACCGAACAAAAGCATGGCCGAACCCTCTTCTCCCTTTTCTCTTATCGTTTGCAACTCAAAATAGAATGGCCGAAGCTGGCCTCTAATGAATTCAATCTCGTTCAATCAAAGTTCAATTATTTTGCTCGAGTTCGATAACTTCGTCTTCAGCAAGCAAGGGGTGTGGCAAGTGGTTCGACGAGGGCGAAGTCGCGACAAAATCGAAGCTGTAGCTTGCGTGCGATGGGGGGCGACTCGATTGTCGCGATGTCGCGAGGGTGAGGGGCGCACTGGGTAGGGAAGCGGCGACTCAAATTGGGAATTCGAACTAGGGTTCGTCGAAGAGGCAGAGTCGCCGTAGTTTTGAGGCCGCGTGTGTGGTAGTGGAGTCGGCAGTAAGGTATATTCTTTGTTGAAGCTTAGCATTTGATTTAATTTAGTTTCAAAGTAAAATATAAGAATATTATATATATATGTGTATAACAGTAGGTTATTTTCTTTTAAATTTTAGGTTTATGTAGTGTGTATTTATATGAAGATAAACTGAAATCATTTTAGATTTGGGATATAGAAATTTAAATGAAATATTAGATTTTAATAATCTATGTAGGTATTTTTACAAATATATACATACATATTTCATTTACTAGCTTATATATATATATTTTTTTTATTTTATTTATATAACGTATGTTGGAGAAATTGGTTTAAATATAATTTAATGGCTTAAAATGAAATCAGTGGTTAATTAAATTATCAAATGAAAATTTAAATGGCTCAATAGACTCGAATATTAATAAAACATCCAATGTTTTACAAGGTCAATGGTCGTGAAGAACAAGTCATGAAGGAAATGGGCCGCGAAATGACGAAGGTGAGTAAATCTCACTCCGCCTGGTTCTTATTTAAATTTATATGATTAAATTTTAAAAAAAAAATTGGTTGAATTTTTAAGTTGATTGGATGTATATGGGTGATGATGTGACCTTGGTTTTGATTGATTCTCGAGTTAATTGTGGATTGACTCGAAGTATTTGGGGTTTAAAATTATCTTACACTTAAGTCGTAAATACGACGAAATTGTTTCCATTGTTAGTAAAAGCTTAATGAATTGTGATTCATCAAACTTGAAGGTAATTATAATGTATAATTAATTAATTAATTAGGTTAATTAATTAATGATTCAGGTTGATTTATTTAGTAATTAAGGGTTTTGAATTAATTAATGAAAGTTTAAGTCAATTAATTAGGTGTGATTAATTTAAAATAATCAATGAATAGTTTGTTAGATAATCATTGAAGGTAAGTAATAAAATAAAATTACTTTGTGAAATTTATCAAGAGATTTATTAAGATAGTTAAGTAAAGAGTAAATAATGTATGAATGAAGTAGAATTAAGATAGTTAATTAAAATTTTGGGGTTTATTGAAATGATTAATACCGTGGTTTGAATTAATGAAATCAAATTTGATTATGATAAATTACACAAAATTGAAATCCATAATTTATATAATTGATGATGAAATCAAGGATTGACTAATCAAGATTGATTAACCCATAAAAGGGACTTATGAAGTTAAATAATATAAGTTATTTCGAATTACTGTATTAAACAGTGAATTAATTCATGAGGTAATTAAGATTGCTACTGATTGTGTTCAAGAAGAATTATATCGTGATAATTAATTAAAGCTAATTACATGAACGCAATCGAAAGACGATTAAATCCAATGTGATTGATTAAGATGAAAATGAAGGGTTGATTAATTATTTGATTTGAGATCAATTCATATTTAATGAAGGACCGGAAGTGGTTGGTATTAGTAATTCCATCAGGATTAATTTAATTAATTTGGACGTGATCAAGTTTTGCTTATGAATGATTGGATGGAATTGAATGCTTTGGATGAATGGATATCTCTGATATGAAATATTGTGTATTTCATTTGGATAATTTGGGTAAGTGTGGCATGAGATGCGAAGAGGCCGAGGTCGGGTATTGGAAAATACACGAAATCATTTCGGATTTTATAAATTTATTTGTGAAATCAATACGGTGAAATGAAGAGATTTAAGGGAATCAGTTTATTTTATCTAAGTTTGGTACTTAGAGAATTATATGTGAAATAGATGTTGTCTATAGTAAATTGTGAATCGGTTAAATTGATATAAGTTACCTGGGTTTATACAAGTTGTAGAATTTTGTATTTCATGTTAGTTGAGATTACTCACGCTGGTTTCCAGCCTGACCCGGGTGTTACTTTGGTGTAATGCTCGGGTCAGACCGAGTATTACAGATTTTCAGGTAGGTACGTTCTGGATCTCAGGAGGCGAGCGGGATGGCAATATCGTATAGAGTATATCCGCTGTATTTATACTATTGTTAATCTGAGACAGAATAATTGTAAATATTCAGTGACTGTATATATGTAAAACTCTGATGTATATAATTGTAATTGACAGATATAATAATCTTTGTAAACTGTTATTGTTATTATTTATTATTATATTTTATCCGCTGCGAATGTGAGTTGTTGATATTTCTGTTCTTCTTCTTCTATCTCTTTCTTCTTTTTCATAACTATCTGGAATTTTCGGGTTCGAAAATTTTGGGTCGTTACATTTGGTATCAGAGCTGAAAGGTTAAGCGAGAACCTTGGCTCTGGTGGGGATTACTCATTAAATAGAGTCTGTAGTACTCTAGAATGAGTTGAGTATATATATGAGAGCGTACTTGTTATTTTCTTATAAAGATTTTAAATGGTTTTATATAACAGTATATTTTGATATATAAAGCAGTATTTCCTTCTAATGAATATTTAGGAGATTGGTTGTTAAATTATTGGAATTAAGTTAAGAAGTAATATAAAAAGGACCAAATTGAAACTTATAACCAAAGTTGAAGAACAAACTTATATAACCAAATGGAATTTGAAATATAGATTGTGAATGTAAATTATATATTGAAACAAACTTTATAAATAAATGAGATTATAAGTTGAAATAAAATTCCAGAGAATATTGAAAATAATGTAAGATGAAAATTCCAGGGAAATGTTTAAATATGAATTGGATGGATTGGGAATTTGGAATTTTGGGAAAAATTAAAATTCCTTTGGATTTGAAAGTGGTTTCCAAAGGTTTTGGAGAAATAATAATATTATTTTAAAAAAATATTTTGTGTTGAACATGAAATCTGGAAGATTTGAAATTAAAAATGTTTGGAAATGTTTTTTTTTAGAGAGACAAAAGCATTGAACTCTTTTGGTCACTGGAAAATAACGTCGGTGATGACTGCAGCATTATCGATGTTCATTTTCAAGTTTCTAAAAGAGAAATTGCTACCAAATTGTTTAAAATTGGGATTGTTTGTAAATTGGGTTTAATTTTGAAATTCAAAGGGATAATTGAATTTGCCAAAGAATTTCGGATATAGTTGAATTCTAAGGTGATATTGTAATTTGGACATTTGTTTAAACTCTGGAATCTTGATTAAATGTTTATGGAATAATAAAAATATATTGGCTAAATAAAATGTATAATTCTGTGTTAAAAGAAAAATGTGAGTGAAATTGATTATAAATAGAAGATGTAAAATTGAAATTATACTTAAGGTTGTACAAGTTTAAAGATCAAATGGAATTTGATTTGAAGTTGGAAGGAAATTGAGAATCAATTTAATTTAAATTGGGGATGAATCAAGTCCAATGGAAATTGGAGTTAATTAAATTGGGATTGGGTCAATTTAAATGGAGTGGAAATTTAAATTAAATTGTTGGGTGAGGTGAACAGTTTGGCTCTAGACCATTTTCAATGTAAATTGTTTTGATATAAATAGTTTTAAACCTATTTTCTTATCTATTTATTATACGACTTTCTTTTTAAAACCCAAACTATTTTTATACTGGTTTTTGCCACTACTTTTGGAACTATTTAACTATTTTACAACTGTATTATAAACTAATTACTAATTTTTAACTAAGTTACGAGTTAATTTCTATTTTACAACTATTTTGCAATTATCTAAAGTTTCTGAAACTATTTAACTATTTTCCAACTATTTTTCTATTAGTTAACCATTTTATAGCTATTTTGCAAACTAATAATTATTTTTCAACTACTTACCTATTTTTAACTTTTCAAGCTATTTTTCTAAACTGGTCGGAGTCCAAACTGTTATTGATTAAGTCCCCAACTGAGATAAAGATTGAAGTAATAATCCAAATGGGGATTAATGTAAAGGTGAATAAGGAATATGAAATGGTTCTTTTGAACTGAAAGAATATTTTGAGAAATATGAAATGAATAAAGATGGAAATTGGATATTTCTATGGTTTTTGAGAGTGTTTGAAGTATAAAAGGTGTTTTATACAAGAAAGTAAGGATCCAAAGTCTTAAAAATTTATATATATATATATATATATATCTGAATATATATAAAGGATCTTATGAGGATTTTTGAGAAAGGCTTTTGATTTTCGGGAAAAAAAAATCAATATTGAGTTTTGGAAAGCCTATTTTGAGAATTATCGATTTGAGATAATCGATTTTGTGTAAAGGAACTTTGTATAATATCATACTAGGTGTATGATTTGAAGATACTATATATGTATAGTATAAAATGTTTTGATGATGACTCTGGGGAAAAAGGCGCTCCCTTGAAATGAACTTCTCAGGAGTGCCACCGGGTGGTGCTGCCTTGAGCCCAAGGGGGTTCTAAAGTTGATCCTGTGAGGAGTCCGGACAAAACTTGTTCCTGAGGATTATAAGTTGAGTTTACCATAGCGTAAGTCGTGTGTGCCGCGGAGAGCCAACAGTTACATGGACTTTTGTTGTGACTGCAACGTAACCCAGGATGTAACTGCGACCTATGGTAACATTGCGAAAGTCGTGTGTGCTGCTGAGAGCCAACAGTCTGCGTTTGAGTTTATCTCGGTAGACTGCGACCTATGTAGGAGTGGAGAAGTTTCATTTTGATAGCGAGATCAGAGGCCGCGGAGAGCCAACAGTTACATGGACTTTTGTTGTGACTGCAACGTAACCCTGGATGTAACTGTGATCTGTTGTGTGGGTTCCATGGCGTAATCGAGAGTGCCGCGGAGAGCCTGCAGTTACATGGACTTTTGTTGCGACTGCAACGTAACCCTGGTATGTAACTGTGACCATGGAATGGGGGTGATGATTTTCAGAGCATCATCACTAAAGATATTTCCTCTATTTTTCAAAAACGGTTTTCGATATTTTTAGTAAAATTATTTTCGAAGTATTTTTACTGGATGTTGAAAACGGGTTTACCAAGTACTTATAGATTTTCAGTCCTACGCCTGATCAACGTATGACTGAATTTCTGCGAGAACAAGGATGGACTGGTTGAGACATCGAGTTATAAGAAATATTTTATAAAAGCTATTTTAATATTATTATGAGATTTTATAGGCATTTCTAAAATTTTGAAATAAAGGAGATGAAATTTTGGAAAATCAAGGGAAGTTCAAACTGAAATTGTAAAATAAAATTGAAACTCGGGAAATTTTAATGAAGTGATTCTTTGTAATTAAAAATCCAATATTGAATTAAAAATTGGAAGTAAGCTAATTAACTAAATAATTATGTGATAGAGTATGTTAATAAAATTTAACCCTGTTAAATAAATGGATTTGTAAGTTAATAATGGAGTTAGGAGTTGAACTCGAATTTATAACTTGAATTCGACTCGGATTTGCTAATGAATTAAATAAGAGGAGATATTGTAAAATAAAAATGAAATAGAGTTGGATTGATAAATGCGATGGTTAGAGTTGTAAATCATAACCCAAGTGAATAGAAATAAATTGAGAATAGCCTTGTATTAATAAAATAAATTCAATAACGAATTAAGTAATTGAATTAAAAAAAAAATTAAATGGGTTAATTGAGTTAAATAATAAATGGATGAAGTTTGGTTGAATAAAAACTGAACCAAAGTTGTGATTGGAATTGGATTATCAGACTGAACTTAAATTTGTTGGTATATTAATTTGAAGAATAAACGAGTTGTGTTTGTGCTTGGATATTATTCTGATAAATTGAGAAGGTGAATTTAAATTTAAAATTCAAAATGGATGGGCTAACTAAATCAAATGGAACTTGATTAGGTGAAAATCAAATAGAAGTACACTTAAGTTGATGTTGGAATAAATTAAAGTAATTAACTTAAGTTTAAAATGCATGGAAGCTTGGCTTCGAATAAGGATAAAAGCCTATTAAATTAAAGCTTGGATAAAATTAATTTGGGAATGGTTATAAATTTAGAAATGTTGAATATGCTAAGCTTAATAAATAGTTTGAATGAAGTCAATAAGGTGATGAAATGAAATGCGTATGTATGGTTGGTGAATAAATTAAAATGGAATTGAATTAAATAAAACTGAGTTGGAATCAATTTTAATTGGTTTTAAAACTTAAACAATTAGTTATTCATATGGACATTATCAAATTAAATGCTATGAATTAGTGGAAGTGATATAATTGATTTTTGAATCAATTGAAGTGAATATGAGATTGTTTCGCTTAAAATGAGTTGAATGCAAGTAATTGTGTGTAAACCATTAAAATTGAATAAAAAGACATATAAATTTGGTTGGAAACAATTAGATGTGCTTTAAAACATATAAATTGCTTATTGGAAATGTTTGGTGCTGGTTATTTATGTAATGCATGTGTTTGGCTTTTGAAAGTAAGTGTTAGGTTAATAAAATTTATATATATGGCACTTACATATTTAAATTGAGTAAGTGCAGGTACAGGGAAGCCGTTTGGCTAGATTTGGGTATGCTAATTGCTAGAATTTATAAGCTGCTTGCTTAAATGCTAAATAAGGTACGCCTACGCAATAAAAATAGGAAATATGAACTGTTTTTGCTTTTTCCGACCGTGTGGGTCGATGTATACATATTTATATATATTGTCAAATTGCAAAAGCTCCTCCGTACAAGGGAGACTCTGCCAAAAAATTTCGAAAACTTTGGGAGTTAGAAAATTTTTGGAAAATTTTGGTTAACGATAAAACAATTTCAAATGGGAAACTTAAAATAAACCGGTAAATGAAACTAATATGAACCAGTTTAAATGAAAGATATAACTCCATATTAGAAATCGAAATAAAAACTGAATTTATATGAAAAGGGTACAACAAAATTGAATAGCAGTATATGTGAAAACCTATATATAAGAATGTATAAAAATGATTTGTAAAATTTCAATTGGATATTGTGGTTAAATAGAATATGCAGGTATTATAAAGGAAAAAAGGAAATTGGATTTGATTCCAAATGATAAATGTGAACTGCCCGACAAAAAGGTATGTATTTACATTTCTGTATGAAATTGGATTGGGTTTTTGATGTAGCCACTTGGCTTTTGTTTTCTTTTTGAGATTTTGGGAGCCCGTAGAGGCCTTTTGTAGTAGTACCGAGCTAGCCGCGCAAAGGAGACGCTGGCAAAATTTTTCGGGAATTTAGAGAGTTAGAAAATTTTTGAGAAATTTTGATAATTCAAAATTTGATTTAAAATTGAAATTTAGATAATTGAGCAAAAGGATATGATTTGAAACTATGGAAGGTTTTGAGAAGTTGGTTGATGTGATAATAGGTTTTCAATAAAAAAATAGTTGGTAGAATGTTGAATAGTGAGTTTTGGAAAGAGGCAAACTGGTATTGGTCCATTCTTCCTAACTAGTAACTTCGGGGACGAAATTCTTTTAAGGAGGGAGGAATGTGACGACCCGGAAATTTTTAACAAATTAAATTGGAAGAATTAATCGATTTTAAATATTTAAAAGTTAATTTTAACTTGAATTCCTGATATTGATATTTACTTGATAATTAAATTATTGGATAGTATAGTTTAAATATTGATTTTAATAATTGAAGATTGGGTAAATTGTTGAATCTGATATTTCTAAGTCTGTTTAAATAATTTGAAGGCTTATAAAATTTATAATGATAATACTGGAGATAATAGAATGATTGGAATTTAATTTAAATATATTTTGTTAGGTTTGGAAATTTTGAAAATATATCGTTTAAATTGAATTTAAAAACAGCCTTCCGAGGCACAGTCTCGGAATTTGACGAAACCAGTTCCATTGAATCCGTAATAGTTAGTTATTATCGGATTCCATGTTTTGTAGCAATCGGAATTGTCGTTTGACCCTGGCAGCTCAAAACGCGTAGAACTATTTTAATCGGTTTAATTTAAAATTGATCGTTTACTTACGTAACTCGCGCATACAACCAAATTAGCCTCCGAAACACGTTCCATCGTGTTCAAAATGCGGGTAAAACTTTTTAATCACCTGTCAGCATATCTGTTTCGGGTTTCAGAATTTCGTGTTATGCTCAATGAGTCGTTTCGTTAGTAAAAAAAAAAAAAAGAGAACTCTACTTGTCAGAGATATTTTTATTTACTAACCAGCGTACATGGGAAGCCTCCCCAAATCCATATCTTGTCCCCGTGTCTCCCTCTATTTCCCTCTACAGAGAATGAAATCAAACTTTTATAAAAAAAAAAAACAAAAACCAAATAAAAGCATGGCCGAACCCTCTTCTCCCTTTTCTCTTATCGTTTGCAACTCAAAATAGAATGGCCGAAGCCGGCCTCTAATGAATTCGATCTCGTTCAATCAAAGTTCAATTATTTTGCTCGAGTTCGATAACTTCGTCTTCAGCAAGCAAGGGGTGTGGCAAGTGGTTCGACGAGGGCGAAGTCGCGACAAAATCGAAGCTGTAGCTTGCGTGCGATGGGGGGCGACTCGATTGTCGCGATGTCGCGAGGGTGAGGGGCGCACTGGGTAGGGAAGCGGCGACTCAAATTGGGAATTCGAACTAGGGTTCGTCGAAGAGGCAGAGTCGCCGTAGTTTTGAGGCCGCGTGTGTGGTAGTGGAGTCGGTAGTAAGGTATATTCTTTGTTGAAGCTTAGCATTTGATTTAATTTAGTTTCAAAGTAAAATATAAGAATATTATATATATATGTGTATAACAGTAGGTTATTTTCTTTTAAATTTTAGGTTTATGTAGTGTGTATTTATATGAAGATAAACTGAAATCATTTTAGATTTGGGATATAGAAATTTAAATGAAATATTAGATTTTAATAATCTATGTAGGTATTTTTACAAATATATACATACATATTTCATTTACTAGCTTATATATATATTTTATTTTATTTTATTTATATAACGTATGTTGGAGAAATTGGTTTAAATATAATTTAATGGCTTAAAATGAAATCAGTGGTTAATTAAATTATCAAATGAAAATTTAAATGGCTCAATAGACTCGAATATTAATAAAACATCCAATGTTTTACAAGGTCAATGGTCGTGAAGAACAAGTCATGAAGGAAATGGGCCGCGAAATGACGAAGGTGAGTAAATCTCACTCCGCCTGGTTCTTATTTAAATTTATATGGTTAAATTTTAAAAAAAAAATGGTTGAATTTTTAAGTTGATTGGATGTATATGGGTGATGATGTGACCTTTGTTTTGATTGATTCTCGAGTTAATTGTAGATTGACTCGAAGTATTTGGGGTTTAAAATTATCTTACACTTAAGTCGTAAATACGACGAAATTGTTTCCATTGTTAGTAAAAGCTTAATGAATTGTGATTCATCAAACTTGAAGGTAATTATAATGTATAATTAATTAATTAATTAGGTTAATTAATTAATGATTCAGGTTGATTTATTTAGTAATTAAGGGTTTTGAATTAATTAATGAAAGTTTAAGTCAATTAATTAGGTGTGATTAATTTAAAATAATCAATGAATAGTTTGTTAGATAATCATTGAAGGTAAGTAATAAAATAAAATTACTTTGTGAAATTTATCAAGAGATTTATTAAGATAGTTAAGTAAAGAGTAAATAATGTATGAATGAAGTAGAATTAAGATAGTTAATTAAAATTTTGGGGTTTATTGAAATGATTAATACCGTGGTTTGAATTAACGAAATCAAATTTGATTATGATAAATTACACAAAATTGAAATCCATAATTTATATAATTGATGATGAAATCAAGGATTGACTAATTAAGATTGATTAACCCATAAAAGGGACTTATGAAGTTAAATAATATAAGTTATTTCGAATTACTGTATTAAACAGTGAATTAATTCATGAGGTAATTAAGATTGCTACTTATTGTGTTCAAGAAGAATTATATCGTGATAATTAATTAAAGCTAATTACATGAACGCAATCGAAAGACGATTAAATCCAATGTGATTGATTAAGATGAAAATGAAGGGTTGATTAATTATTTGATTTGAGATCAATTCATATTTAATGAAGGACCGGAAGTGGTTGGTATTAGTAATTCCATCAGGATTAATTTAATTAATTTGGACGTGATCAAGTTTTGCTTATGAATGATTGGATGGAATTGAATGCTTTGGATGAATGGATATCTCTGATATGAAATATTGTGTATTTCATTTGGATAATTTGGGTAAGTGTGGCATGAGATGCGAAGAGGCCGAGGTCGGGTATTGGAAAATACCCGAAATCATTTCGGATTTTATAAATTTATTTGTGAAATCAATACGGTGAAATGAAGAGATTTAAGTGAATCAGTTTATTTTATCTAAGTTTGGCACTTAGAGAATTATATGTGAAATAGATGTTGTCTATAGTAAATTGTGAATCGGTTAAATTGATATAAGTTACCCGGGTTTATACAAGTTGTAGAATTTTGTATTTCATGTTAGTTGAGATTACTCACGCTGGTTTCCAGCCTGACCCGGGTGTTAGTTTGGTGTAATGCTCGGGTCAGACCGAGTATTACAGATTTTCAGGTAGGTACGTTCTGGATCTCAGGAGGCGAGCGGGATGGCAATATCGTATAGAGTATATCCGCTGTATTTATACTATTGTTAATCTGAGACAGAATAATTGTAAATATTTAGTGACTGTATATATGTAAAACTCTGATGTATATAATTGTAATTGACAGATATAATAATCTTTGTAAACTGTTATTGTTATTATTTATTATTATATTTTATCCGCTGCGAATATGAGTTGTTGATATTTCTGTTCTTCTTCTTCTATCTCTTTCTTCTTTTTCATAACTATCTGGAATTTTCGGGTTCGAAAATTTCGGGTCGTTACAGCTTTCATCGATAAGATGTTGTTGATATAAGGAGATCATATCCTGGACTGTCATTTCAACCTCCATCTCTTTGGTTTTTGCGTTATCTATCTCATAAAGTGTAAGTAATTCTATAAAATCTTGAATTCTTAGATTTACGAGATCGGAGGTTTGCATTTGAGAGAATATTGTTTTCAAATGACTGTGTTCAGCTGTGTTATCAGTGAACAACTCTGCTTCTTTCAAATCTAGAGCTTCAGATCTAGATGTAAAAGAATGTTGTGACAATTTAGTCACTAGTTTCTGAGTTTCTTGTAACTTTTTCTCTTTCTGGGATATTGTATGCTTCAATCCCAGATAAGCCTTTTCCAGTTGAGTTAACCAGAAATTTGCAGCTCTATGGTCTGCAGCTTGGATGGCTTTAAAACATCCATTGAAATTGTCAGATAAGTTAGGATTTGATGCTTTCATGTCTAGATTGTACCAATCTTTGACCACCGCTGAGATGTATGGTCTTTGTGTTCCTGTAGGAGCAATTGCTTTTCCTTTGTTCATTGGAACAAATTTCTGAGTTGTATTGGAGGTGTTGCCTTGCCTTTGTTTGTTGGAGTGGTTTTGGTCTGTTGGACCTTTTCTTCATTTACTCCCGTGGGAGCATTAGTTTCTTCGGATTCCTGTGAAGATGAAGCCTCTGTGGAGGTTTGCTTGGCTTTTTTAGATGATTTCACTTGTTTGAAATCTTCTTGTCTTTTCATGGTTTCTAATAATTCTTTGATTCTTTTTATATCGTCCCCATCCATGTTTCATAACCTGGTAAGAAGATCGGCTGTAAAGTTAGTGTAGCCCGGAATGTATTTGACATCATAGTTGTAAATTTCTAAATACATGGCTAATCTAATTCTTCGAAGGTTTTCTTCTGGATTGTTTACAGTTTTCTTTTTTAAGAATTGAGCAACAGATTTGTTATCTGTTTCTATTATAAACTGTCTATGCAATAGATAAATTCGTAAACTTTTGATTGCTAATTTAATAGCTAGTAATTCTTTGTCATAGGTAGCGTATTTAATCTGAGGTTTACTAAACTTTCCAGTGGAATATGCTACAACTTCTTTTTGTTTTGCAATTAATATTCTTGCCCAGAAATTGTCAGAAGCATCAGTTTGTAGTGTAAGTAATTTTTCATCTGAAGGAAAATAGAGGATCTTTTGATCCTTTATTAGGTCTTTAATCTTTTGTATTTCTTCTTCTTCTTGCTTTTGTAAGGTAATCGGAATTTTGTCTGTGTTCCATCTTCTTGGTTGTTCTCCGTTATACTGTTTATATTTTGCTTGTTCGTCAGTAAGCTTTTTCTATAAATCTTGAGTCTTAGCGGATAAATTAGGAATAAATTTTCTGCCGTAGTTTAATAATCCTAAGAAACTTTGGAGTTCTTTTAATGTTTTAAATGTATTGGGAAAATCTTTAATTTTAGTATAAATGTGTTGTTGTAATTCTATTTGTCCATTTTTAATTCGTTTTCCGAGAAAATCTATTTCTTTTTTAAATAATTCAATTTTTTTAGGACTTAATATAACACCGTTTTGAAGTAATATTTGAACAACTGCCAGAAGATGATATGTATCCCTCCGAAGCAATAGTATGTTTAGATTTACTATTTGAACCATAAAAATGATTTTGGGAAGTAAACCGTCTTTACCTTACTTGAAAGTTTTCAAAATTAAATTTTGAAACATTGGGAAGTTTCCAAAAAAAAGTGAATATTGAAACTTTGGAACATTTTTCTAAATCAAATCTCTAATACTATGAAATTTAACTGGGAATTATTCTGTAAATTTGTAATTTAATAGAATGGATCTATTGTGAAATCCATTTTATTTTGAATGTGGAAGCAATAACATTTCCAGAAATTTGAACCTTCGAAAATGTAGTTATCTGCATTCCTTATTTCATATACTTTTGATTTAATTTGCATAAGGATTTTAGTTCTGACTCGAGTGTATTATTTTCCTTTATTCTCGGGTCAGCCTGAGTTTTTCAGCATTGAAGACTATTTCTGGTGGACGAAGACGAAGATTCAGTATATTATTGCTATTTATTATTCCACTACATTTTGTGTTCCGCTGCATTATTTGGTTATTTATGATATATGTATAACTCTGATTTGAATTTGTAAAAGTGTAATGACATGTTATTTTTAAAACAGCTTCATGAACTATTTATTTAATTGTTATATTTTGTCGTTACGTTGCGAGATTCTGTATTTTGTTTTTCTTTCCTTTTTTTTCTTATTTACCCCATTAACAATCCTCCATTTTGAATGGTCTGATTCTGACATGTGTGTTTATCGTCGATTTGAACTATCCAAAAAGGTGGCCTGTTACAAAAAGTATCAACAAGTTCTTTCGAAATAAAAGAGTGGGACGCACCCGTATCAAAAAGAACTCGAATAGGGTGATCACGAAATAAAATAATGGCATCGAGGATAGAATGAGAAATACCTTTACCACGAGATGTGTTTCCAGAGGCTTGAGCAACATTAAGATTTCTCTCCTTCTTCCCTTGAAGTTTGGGACAAGAAGATAAATAATGATCCGGGCTTTTGCAATAACGACAAGAACGAGGCTTTGAGCACTTGTTCGCATAATGGTCCTTAGAACCACAGTTGTAGCATTGCCCACTACTAGAGGTAGAAGTCTTAGTTGCCGGAGAGGCTTGCTTCCCTTTCTTATTGTTGGGATAAGGACCCTTGAACTTATTAGGCCTTTTCTTGTTGTTGAAGTTTGGTTTGGCACTCATAACTTCAACATCACTCTCCTTATCTGCCTATTCAAGTCGAAGAGCGATATCAATGAGTTGATCAAAAGAAACTTCTAATTTTAGAAGTAATGGCTTCTTAAGATTTTTGTTTAAGCCATAAACAAATCTTTGGTTTTTTTTCAATGGGGTGTTCAGGTATTCGACCCCGTATTTAGAAAGTGACTCGAAAGATGCGACATAGTCAGCCACAGAGGATTCACCTTGAACAAGGTCAATGAAACGGCGAGCCAATGTAACCTTCTTAGCTTCTGGCCCAAATTTTAATTCGAAGCGTTCCCGGAATTTCTCCCAAGTAAGATCCGCTTCAACTATTCCAGAAATAAGAAGCTCATACCAATCTAATGCTCTCTCTTGGAGCATACTAAAGGCCACCTGCACACGGTGAAGATCAATAAGATTCATGCGAGAAAAGATTCGATCGCACGTTCTCAGCCAAGCCTGGACTTCAATAATAGTTTCAGATCCTTTGAATGGCTTCCCACCCAAATTGGTATAATCATTGCACAAACGTGCAAATCCAGACTTAGGGTGAGTAGACTCCGGATTAGATCCGGCTGCTTGAGCATTCCTTACTATATCAAAAAGATGTTGGGCAGACATAAATACTCCATCTTAGGGAGTAGCACGAGATTGACCGGCACTGGGACGGCCAGGTCTAACCATTTCTCTTCCTTTTGAAAGAAAGAAAGAAGAAGGATACGGTTATTCACCAAATTTATATTAAGCAATCTTGATAGATAAACAAGGAATCATAAAGAAAATAGGATGAATCGGTACGAAGACTTGAATTAAATCCTAAAGCACGATTCCTAAGATGGACTTAGGACGATGATCCTTGCTAGATTATTCTACATTGTTCGGAAGATTGGCTTTGATACCAAGCTGTGACTCCCCTCCTCTATACCCACGCTAGCCAAGGACACTACAGGATAATGCCGTCAACTAGCGCGGAGAATAAGACTATTGAGGAGCGACCATCCGCATAATTGCGTTGTGCGAGCACCGATATGTCAGATAGTACAACATGCATCTGTTTTCAGGAGGAAATCCGACATACCGATACAAACTCAAAGCCACTACCTGGTGGCTATAAATTTACTCTTCGGAAACAAATATAGAAATAAATATAACACAAATCAGTCACAGACATTCATATCACAAAGGCGGAAATAGATATGAATATATATAACACATGAAAGTGTACATCAGAGTAGTGGTCAAACAAGATCCACAATGTCACAAAAGAATAGCTACAAGTGCTAGACAAAAGAATATGGATACATCAATGAGTCTATATCTCAAATGTATACAACAAAAACTACTAATCTAAGTAGTTAGCCAAAAGTCAGGGTGATAATCCCAGATGTGAAGTCAAGCAGAAGCACCTGTAACATCTCGGTCTGACCCGAGTATTATTTAATAAGAAAATAATAAACGGATCAGTCTAGCTATAAATATCAGATAAAATGATATACAATAAGAGACATGACATAAACATATGATAACTGTAAAGCCATGTTGCGATAAGTATGTAATTGAAAATCAACAAGAGATTAATCAATTTCACAAGAATCTTCTCAAAGATCAAAAAGAAATGTCATACTCTATATTTTTATTCACAAAAAGTAAATTACACACAAATTTACCAATGCCCAAATATTGATAAAATATATCAATGTAAATCACGAAAATTGATGAAATACAAATTCTAGAAATCATAAATGGAAATCCAGAAATCACGAAAAGGGGGGAGGCCCATCACAAAATGGGAGCATGAAAACTCACCAACACGTGTATCACAAAATGGAACGCTATTCCATGGTTGCTAACCATTAATTTTGAGCCGAAGCTCCACAAAACGGCCCGAGGACCATGGGTCCCTACCCCACCAAATTGAGCCGAAGCTCCAAAGAACGGGGTTTAGTCTCCCTCGTAGACAAAGAGACATCGCACATTTGCTAGTCTAAATCACAAAAATGACCATCAACGATCATCAAGAAGTGTCAATTACAGTAAGCTGGTAAATATATAAGCTTAGCTTCATGTCCCATAACCACTAACTTAACTTAAATATTTACGAACAAATTATAGATCTCCACTCGAAAATTGTTACAAGAGATTCAATCGAACAAGTCCAAGAATTAACCGATGAAGTAAACGCAAGCGTTTCATACCATTTGTTTTACGAAGCCATTTAATTAGATTTCTCGTATGAGTGAGATAAAGGTTTGCATATTTTTAAAATGACAAATCACAAAAATGATCGTAGAAACGATCAATCACAAAAATTCACATACGAAGATGTGAATGAAATCCAAAGAATTTGATTCCAAATTCATCAAAGTGGAAATTCTCTTGCTACTCGACACGGCGCGACCTAGCAGATTAGCGACCTAAGAGGTAGCGTCATAAGTGCAGGGGCGAGCGACCTAAGGAATGGTATGACTCAACAGTGCAAATGACCTAAGTGGTAGCGGCATAAGTGCAGGGCGAGCGACCTATGGAATGGTGCAACTCAATAGTGCAAACGACCAAAGTGGTAGCGGCATAAGTGCAGGGCGAGCGACCTAAGGAATGGTGCGACCTAATGGGCCGAGCGGCTTAACACAAGCAACCTAGCATGGCGTGACCTAACTGCAGAGCGACTTATGGTGGTGAGCGGCCTAAGGGGTTGCAACTTAATGCAGGCGCGACTTAAGGTGGTTGAGCGGCTTATGGGGTGGAACGACCTAACAGGGCGAGCGACCTAGGGACAAAACGACCTAATATATAGCCGAGCGACCTAAGATATACGGTTTCACATATGGCCGAGCGACTTTAGGAACTCTCGGCATAAGGCGGTGAGCGGCCTAAGGATGGTGCGACCTATATGCACGCGTGACTTAATGGGTCGAGCGACCAAACACGAGTGACCTAACTGCAGGCCAAAGATGGTGCAGGCCGAACGACCTAACGGGTAACCAAGGCCGAGCGACCTAATGTTCGAGCGACCTAAGGCGTATGAGAAGGCCGAGCGACCTAACGAGTTGCGTGATAGAACATGGCCGAGCAACGACCTACGCATGGCGCGACCTATAGGGATGCGACCTAAATGCAGGCCGACCTAATCTGCAGGCCGAGAATCATATGTGCAGGCAGAACGACCTAGGGGTTTAAAGTGCAAAAACTCTCTCAGTTTGCAACCGATCGGGCACGAACTCTAGGGGAGTACGCCCATCAGCTACCCGGTCGTATTTGCTCCTCGATGCATCACCAAAAACGTGTTCAAACAACAAAGATTGGATTTTTAAAGATTTGAACCCATACCACTAAAAATTGTGATTTTCACCAATTCAATCCAAACCAAAGGCAAATGCACATGAATAAGTGTTACGAATTCATACCCAACAAATCAAAGATAGTTATAGAAAATGATGTGAGATAAAAATCTCACCTTTACACAAGATCAATGAAGAAGAAGCTTGAAAGCAAAGGAAGAATCAATGGCTTCTCTTTGAATTTGGAGTTAGATGTTGGATTTGCAAATGAACTTGAGTTTGGAGTTTTAATTTCCCATTCCTTTCTCCATTTTTGATGAAGCTTGAGTGTTAGGAAATGAAAGTAAAGTAATGAAGAGAAGGGGGTTGAGCTAGAGTTAATAGTTTAGGCTAATGGGCTAACCAAACCAAAAGCCCAAAGTGAAAAAGTGGCAAAATTCCACTAACTCCAAACATATCAAAGTATATACACAAAAAGATCGCAAATGGTGTTTTGAACCCAATGGAAGTGGTTCCGAGTCCTAATTCGACCGTATGCAAAAAGTAACTTTTCGGACTAAAATCCGACTAACGATAAAATATTTAAATATTCAATCGTAAAATATGCGGGTTGTTGCATATGTATGTAATATCATTAAGATTTATATTTTAAAATAAGATTAATATAAAACTTTAACAAATTACACTGTTCAAATCTCATTTATAAACTACTATATACATATGTTACAAAATCCACTTCACAATACAATTATAAATTTTAAACACTTTACCTATATATATAAACTAATATATAACTACCCATACATAAACTAGTAAAGCCCGTACACAGACTTATATAAAATTTTAGACAACGGACGTACGAATTACTTATGTAACTTATATTATAACTTATTTTATAAATATATATAATACTGTAACCTGTGCAGACCGAAAGTATAAGTTAGAATGTAAACTTTATACAATATATATAAATAGCAACTAATATAACCTTAATATATATTTTTTTTGCGAAAGCAACTGGTCTACACTAAAACACATATACACCCTTAACTTTTATGCAAACATGCATGCCAACTGAAATGAAAACATATATATTAGAAAACTAACTCCATACATAAGTGTATGCAAAGTATATAGATATATATATATATAAGACCGTAAAGATATATCTATAATTATTATAACTTTATATAAATATATGTCATATACGAACTTAGGAAAATAAACAACTTCAAAAATCCTATACAACTTCCATAATAATAAGATGTAAATTGTCCTTCAATAAAAGTTATAAACCTGTTTATTATAGAACTATATATATATAATAACAGATTTACAAAACTTATAAAATAAATCATACAATATGGTTTGTAAAATATACATATATGGACTCAATGTTAAAACAAAAATAAATATAAATCTACTTGCCAAATATGCAGACTCCATTTGCAGATCCAATACAACTCACACATATTAAATATGCGTACACTTCTAGAAACAAAACAAACTTTTCAAAAAAAATGGAAACCACATTTGATATATATATATATATATATATATATATATATATATATATATGTATGTATGTATGTATGTATGTATGTATGTATGTATGTATGTATTCAAATCCAACAACTTTATATAAACCACTATATGTATGCATCTTATATTTTTACACCACTATCAATATATCATAACTATACTCCATATAAACAATTATGCGTACCAACTTTGAATGCTAGAATATGCATCAACAGCACGTACAGGGGACGAATATTGATAAAATCATCCATATCATAGCTAAATATAAAACCATATATATAATATATATATATAAGTAACACTTACAAATATAAAATTAACTTACCTATGCCTGGTTATGCGAACAGTAGAGGAAACAGGGGAGGGTCGCTGCGTCTTCGATGGATATTGCACAAGGGGAAGAGTGGGTTCGGTGGAGGAGCGGAGTTTGGAAAAGGTGAAGGAGAGGCCGAAATTTGTAGTGTCAGGCAAGTTTATATAGAAGAGGAAGAAACAATAGAGAGGGAAAGAAGAGAAATCTGGGAAGAAGCAATAAAAAAGGGAAGAAAATACAGACAGAAGTAAATGGAAACGACTAAATAAAAGTAACCAAAGAAATAGCACAATCACGTGTTATGATTCAGTGGAGGATTTAAGGCAAAATATTCATGTTGATTCAGGAAAATAATCAAAGCAAATAAATGGTAGCACGTTTCAAATTTGAACGGAAGGAAAGAGAAAAGTCACAAATCCGGAAAAATATCAAAGTAACAGCTACACATTTATTCAATAGCTATTAAAGCAATTTTTAAATTGTGAAGGCAACGTTACTCTGCGGTATATTTTTAAAAAGAAGAATGCTGAGCGAAAATCAACAGTCAAATATGGTGCGGTGTAAATGGCAAGAGTCACGCTGATTACTGAATAGAATAAAACGAATAACCATTTATTTATTTATTTTAGACGGTGGAAAAATGAAGAAATAATATCAGAAATGTAACAACCCAAGAGTTTTACAAGCGTTGTATTCTTTTATTTATAAAACCTTGGGATTTATTATAATATAAATCTTTAATTTGACTAAATTATTTCCCACAATTTAAATAAAAGACAAGGGTTTTGAAATTTCAACTTTGGTTAAAGATAACTCTAATTGGAATGTTAAAATTTTAATTTCTAAATCTTTTATATATGAATTATATATGTACAAGATTTACTGTGACGATGTTTACTTATACTGGTAATAACATTTATTTCCCTTTTGGTTCTTTTTAAAATGAATTATATGTATTAAAATTAAGTAATAAATTTCTTATAAAATGGTAAATAAATCCGAAGAATGTAAACAAATTCTATTTTTTGTTAAGTAATAACTTTCACAAATTACAGTGTATTAATAAACTATTGAATTACGCGTTTAAAGGGCGCGTTAATTGATGGGATAAATAACGTATAAGAAAACGTATGAAATTTAAACCCGTTATTTTCGTTATATTTGGCATAAAGTACTGCGTCTGTTGTACGCATTTTAAGTATATTTACTTTCCTTCTGATTTAATAGAAGCGTTACCTACAAATTTATAACCGTTCACATTCCAATTTTAGTATTTGTTCCTAAGTCAATTGTCGTGCACGTTTAAAGGAGGAAATTCACCGTGCCTTGCCATTACTTCCATTTTTTTTAAATGTACATAATTTTTATTTTTTGACTCTTCCAAAGAGCTGTTAATTTCTTTTAAGACTGGATTGAAATCACCGTGGGTTTCCACTTTCCTTTGCGTGTATAATTCACAATTATTAATTCATAGATGTTTCAAAATAATAAATATATTTATATTTGTAAAAGAATTTAACCTTATTCGTTTACCATTTTGTTTCTTAGTTAGTAAGAAATAAATAAAATGTTATATTGGATAGTAGATAGTGGATAAATAAGCTTTACAAAAGGCACGTTTTAAATTTACGTTTATACACGTTTTGTTTCATTGGTGGTGTAAATAGCACGTATGTAATAAAATACTCTTTAGCATATACGAGTAGCAATGAATAAACGTGTAAATTTAAATGCGGGAGTATATTTGATTTAAATCTTATGTCTAGAGTGTGCATTCTTAAATAATAAATTAATTAATTATAGCCGTTCAATGTATAGTATCCTGATTACATGTGCAAACGTTACACTTCCCATTTTCTTCCTTTGTTTTAAATTTGGTATAAAACTTTGAATAAAATAACGTTCAAATCTTCGTTTATTTCTTACCTATCTTTCATCCCAATCAACGCAAGTTTTATATCGCATATATTTTTCCAATTCCATTTCTGGTAAAAGCCGTTTCTTTTCTAATAGATTCCTTTCCCGCTATACCATTTTCCAACACATCTTCTCTGAATAATAAATCACGTTCAAAATTTTCCTTTTACCGTCCCTAAAGCAATTTATATTTTGCCGTTACTTTTGTGTAATCCACGCAAATCTCCACTGAAATCAATACTCACTGAAATATGAGTTTCCAAATCTTTTTGCCTAAATCAACGCATAGCTCATGGATAAATACCAGTCATGAACATTTTTTCTTTACCTCATCTTTTGGACTTCGTCTCCTATCTTGTGTGGAGCTTCAAGTAATGGCAGTTATTTTCTTTCTTCTTCCTTTTATTTTATTTTTATTTTTCTTTGTTTTCTTTTACTTCACTCGGCTGCTCCACCTGAAGCTTTGAAATTCCATTTTTATTCTCCACCTTTGGCAAACTTTATGCCTAACAATATCTTACTGTGTGAACTCGCGTGCATAAAAATAAAAAATAAAAAAAGGAAATCAATTTGCATAACCACGGTGAAAATATAGGTGGGTTATAGGCTGGATTTCGTATTTTCAACGTGAATACGTTGCATGTGAATAGGATATAGGCATGAGCCACCTAAGTTTAGCTTATTGTTTCATTTTTTTTATCTAGCACGTTATAATATTTGGTTTTAATTTAAGAAAGAAAAATAATAATAACGTGCATAAATGGCCGAGAATAGTAGTTGCGTGTTCAAAACTTTAAACCAAAGTTTCATCACCTTTTGCATTATTGGAAAAAATAAGTGTACGTGCACCACTTTTTGATCACAGACTTTATAACTAAATTTCCCACTGTTCACTCTTTAGCATTCATATAATTCAAATGGAAATTTGGGCCAAGCTTTGAGAATGGGGTCAAGTCTTGGGTGGAGTGGTCGAGAAATTGTGGCAATCATCCTTTTATTTTAATCTCGTTCCAGTTGTTATTTAAAATTTTGATCATTTTGAATTTCGCGTAATTAGTTATTCGTTTATCTTATTCAAGATCTGAATCGGATTGGCTCATCTTCCAATCATTGATCGTGCCTTCTGTATGCTGTTCTGTTGTGGTTACCGTAGTTTCGAATCAAAATCTTCAGCTTCGTAAAGGTGAGTTTTCTCACCTGACAAACGTACTTATATATATCTGTAAATTGATAACAAGTGTGGTTGTAGAATAATTATTATTTTTATTTGACTGTGATATAAATTGATGATGTAAAAAAAGTCCTTTTATTAAACCTATACTTCATCAGTTATATTATATATTGTTTTTTTATGCTGTTACACTATTTAGTTATTAGTTATAGTTAATCACACTACAAGTTCCCTGTAGAATAGATATCGTCACAGGCTGAAATGATAGGCCTGAACGATATTTATTTATTCATTTATTTATTTAGTTTATTTTATTCTTGGGATTACGGGTTCGAAATGATAGAACCCGGATTTATTTTGTAAATTACAGATTGAAATGATATATTATCCGTATCACTTGACCTAGGTTAGAAAATATTATACAGACCCGTGGTTATATATATATATATATATGTATATATATATACATACATACATACATATATATATATATATATATTCTATAAATATTAGACTTAAAAAAAAAAAATTTTTATAATACTTGTTAAAAGTGAATTAAAAAGATTTATTACAGTTGGTATAGTGATATTTTACAAGTTAAATACGTAAATAAATAAGTGTTTAAAATATAAAGTATAAGTTTATCTTGTAAATTTTGATGTGAAAATAAACGGAATTTAAGTTAAGGAAAAGATATGAAAATTTGGTATAACTTGAACATAAAGCGAATTAATAAAGGTTAAATTTGTATGAATTAATAGGTAACTTGGGAAATATGGAAGTTAAAATAACTTGATTTAGAGGTTGGTTTAAAATAAAGGTAAGTTCAGAAATAAATTGGAAATTTAGCTTATTTTGAAACGGTGACTAAACTAAATTGTTAAGAAAATTCATGGAAAATTTTACACTTGAAAAGAAAGTATAAGAGGTTAGATATATATTTGTAAATTTTACTTTATAAAAATCATAATATATTGAGTAATTTAAATGGCTATTTCAAGGTGGAAATTTTGGAATTTTTTAAGTAAAATTGTTTGAATAAAGGTTTAAATTCTACTGAAATTATATTGAAGTCTAAATTTTAATTTACTTAAATTATTGAAAGGATATTTCCGCGTTTGGCAAAGAGCTGAATGATGATGCAGATAAACTAAGGCTAAATCTTCTCACCTTTAAACAGTTTGAAATAAAGTATTTCGTTGAAATATAAACTATTTTTAAAGGTTTATAACCACCGGTAATAATAACGTTGGTTGTTAAGGAGACCGAGATCGGATATGGGCATACTCTCAATCGTTACCGAAAACCACTTTGACAACCGTGTGCACGGTGGAGATTTCAGAATGAAGTAGGATGGTGGTGACGCTTCCTTTGAGGTAAATACATGGACCCGACTCCCGTGAGTTGGCGTAAGGTGGCTAAAACAGGAGCGATCGACGGATTAATGAGGTAGCACCTCTGATCGGACGCAGTTCTTCGTATGCCATTCTATTGCTTTTGTGATTGTTTGGTGCGCACCTTTGATTTAGGAATGTTGTTCGAGGTGGGTGGTAGCTGCGCGCTACGCGTTACCATCGGTCCGGAAGCATAATTGGTATATCTACCTTGGCATTGCCTAGTTGTGCCATGTCACCTACCATAGCGAGCCTTGTACGAGTTTGTTTTCTCCCCTAGCCCGTGGAGTATTTAGGGTAGTCTCCCAATCTGGAGATGCGCTGATACTGGATGGACTATTGGGACTATTATGTGGTAAAGGATATATGGGTAACCCCTTAACGCTATTTAAAAGTATGTTTTTTTACTAATAGACACTATTACAATAGCGAAATATAACTACATAGTAAATACTTTAACAGATCCTTAGAGGATGGGCGCTCCCAAGCATCCTTTAAGTTACTTGTACGTTATTACAGTTCACTTGAATTAGCTTACACAGTATAAGTATGTTTGTCCTGACTCGAGTGTTATGTTTTATTTTACGCTTGGTCAGCCTGAGTTTCAGTTCAGACTTCACTTCCGGAGCTAGGACTTCAGCAGATCATCTCTTTTCAAGCTTCCATCAAGTTTTTGTTCAGTCCTTATTTTAGCCTTTGTAATCAAGACAATTTATGATTGTGAGTTTCTGTGGAGATTTCAAAGTATATTTAGTTTTAAGACTTTGTACTTTATGCTTATTTTGAGACTATTGATAGTGGCTACATGAACCACTAAGTTATTTTTAAATTCCGCTGCGAGTATTCTGATTTTTGTGTTTGTGATTCTGTGATTTGATTTTATCTGCTCCTACTTTATTTACAATCTATTGTTTTGAATTATTCAAGCTTGACATGTTTTAACTTATTGTCGAAGTTGAATATTGCAAAATAGTGGGTCGTTACAAGAAAAGTAACGATTCTAGTAGCAACGGTCATCTTAGATTAAGTTGAAAAATTTATGATAGTTTATTACCGTGGCTATGGTTCAAAATTTTTTGAAAGCAAGGAAACCAAAAGGTCACAATTAAAGGCTTTAAATTTTTAATAAATACAAAACGTATCTAAGTTTATACGTTTATAACTTTCCAGCGGTAGTGTATATATATAATGAACGGTCATAATGAAAGAAGTGGAAACAAGGAGCGTAGGAAAGGAAAGGTTAGAAAAATAAAATTTTCACCCTTAAATTTCGGAGATAAACAAGGTAACGTACCTCTTAAATGAAATGTACAACAATGGTCACAAGCTAAAATTTAGCTGAAAGTTTAAAGAAATGAGGGGAAGATGGTTTTTTTAAATTAGTCACTTCCCAGAATTAATATGTCAATGAAAAAGGAAATGAGATGAATCAGGGAAACGTATTATAACTTATATAGAACTATTAAACGGATAGATGGAAGAAAAGGTGAGCAGGTGAGTAAAAGTGGAAACTGATTTATGAGCGAAATGGAATGTGAGCTGTTGCCTGGGAAGAAAATGGAACAGTTTAAAAATTAAAGGCAATGGACTGCTGAAATTAAATGAGTATAAAACGTGTAAAAGTTATATACTGAAACGACTATAAATTTCAATTATTATTATGAAACGGGGAATAATGAAAGGCAAGGACGATGATTTCAAAGTTTATTAATGGCTAGGAATGGAAAAGTCTATCTGTGAATTGGAAAAATTATTAAGCAATTGAAATCGGTAGAAACAGTAACAGCTACACACTGTTTTAGAAACAATCAAAGCAATTAATAGCTTGATTGGACAGCAATAATAAATATGGAAGGACACGTTATAAAGGCAAAATGAACCATTTGAAAATAAATAAAAGAAATGATGGAAAATAAAACAACTATCCCTTGAATTTTCCAAAATAAATTATTTTATGAACATCAATTATTACTGACTTAAATTGAACAGAATCACACCCTAAAATATAATTTCTTAATTTTTGATGAAAATTTATCATTTGCCACATTAAACTATATGTAATCCAAATTTAAGATTTTATTTCAAAATATTATTATTTAAAATTTCTCAAAAATCAAATTAAATACGCTAAATAAAACCATCAAAAATTAACAAAATTTTACGGGTTGTTACAATTGCATTAGAAAATGCGACAGTTTGGCGCAGGTCCCTAATAAGTTTCAAAATACAAAAAAACCACAGTAAAAAAAGTTTATAATTAGATCCCTAAAATTAAGTTATTGAATAATAGCATATACTTATGCAATTACTCGGTGAATAATTGCAGATATTTATGCAATTATATCGAAAAATTGCAGACAGTTTGGCACAGGTCCCTAATAAGTTTCAAAATACAAAAAAAAAAACCCAGTAAAAAAAAGTTTGAAAATTAGATCCCCAGAATTAAGTTATTGAATAATGGCATACACTTGTGCAATTATTCGGTGAATAATTGCAGACATTTATGCAATTATATCAAAAAATTGCAGATATTTCCGCAATTATTTACTGAAAAATTGCGGAAATTTCCATAATTTTTTCAAAATAATTGCGAAAATTTGCGCAATTATTCACAAAATAATTGCATAAATTTATGCAACTTTTGGATATAATTGCATAAATGTCTGCAATTATTCAGTGAATAATTGCATAATTGTATGCAATTATTTAGTAACTCAATTCTAGAGACCTAATTTACATACTTTTTACTGGGGTTTTGTGTATTTTTAAACTTATTAGGAACCTGAGCCTAATATTCACATGGTAATATACCATAAAATGATATTTACGAAATTATAATATGAACTATGTTAGCATAAGCATAATAAATACCTCAAGATGTAGCATCTGTAGAAATAATGCCAGTCTAATTAGACAAACGAAAGTTATTTCCATAGACTAAGTTCTCTATGGAATATGCATTGAATTTATTTCTCCTTATACAAAGATGCAAAGTAGGTTTTGAATTAGGTAGGTAATAATATATTTAATATTAAGACTTCAGCAAATGCTAGAATTGACCACATCACAACAATTTTATTAAATAACTTGACAAAGAGAAGGGTGTACTAATTATTTAAACAAGTTGAAAAACACAGCACAATTAATTAAATATTTGTAGCACCATTGAAAATACATATATAATCACCTGAATTTGTAATCAACCATGAAACAGAATGTAAAGGGAAAAGAGCATATTGCCCAAACCAGTAAACCTGAATCACTAACACTTTTATGCTACAATTGTTGTCATGAACACGAATATTTATTATTTCTTCAACTACAGCAACTTAGCTTTGTCATTTTGGATGCAGGTTTAGAAATATTGTAAAAGGAGCGATTCAACCATTTATACCTAAGATACTTTTTCTTAGATGATTTATGCACTCAGTAAGTCAAATAGCAATTGTTATCAAGTGTTTGCCTCATCAATTTCATAGCATTCTAAATAAGATGGAAGTGCATCACTAGTTGCATTGCTCATTACTTTAATTACTTGAAATTTCAAGTACCTTTGGCTAAAGATTTCAAACTATTTAGAACCCATGGGTGTAAACTGATTATAATTTTGGTGTCCCTATACTTTTAGCATCCTATTGAAATACAATTTATTGATTAGCCTGAAAATGTAAGAAATACCTAAAACATTTAGTAAAGTGAACAAAACAAAATATATTTCAGGTAAATAAATATGATCATAGTGGGATTTAAACCCACAACCTTTAGCTGCGAGCTCAGTTGTAGATATTCGTAACATCGAGATTTTAACAGAAGGTAAATATTACGGAATCTAAAGATCAATGCAATGTACTCACTCTTAGCATTAGTGTGAAAGATTTATAACAAAAAACAAATACCAGCATGTATTTTCACTACAACATACAACAAAAATACAATAAATAGAAAATTTCACCAGAGGACATGAAATCAAAAGGCTAAAGGACACAATTTTTTTTTAATAATACTATTCAATAAGTGTAATAGGACATGAAATCAAAAGAAATTAGGTCATATGTACATGGAAGATGACATGTGTATGCAACGTGCACTTAGTACAAATTCTAATTAAGCTTAAGATAAATATTCATTTTTCATTTTTATATCAACATACTTTTTTGCACTGAGATTGCTTTATTTCCTGACAAGTAAATGTACAGATGATATGTAACGATCCAAAATTTTTAACGTTTTGAATGAGAATATTTAATTTATTTAAATATTTAGATTTGGTTCAAATTTAATAAATAATAAGAAATTTTATTTGTTAATAAAACGACTCGATTTTTAACGAGGTATTTTTATTTTAATTTATATGATTTTTCATAATTTTTAATTTCGAAAATATTTAATTATCGTTTGATGTGTTTCACAGTAAACAATGGTATATTTAAGATTTTACAGAATAAGTTAACTAGTGTTTTTTATTGTTGTTTTGTGATCGTATCACCTTTGGCAAATTCTATTTCATCATAGATAATTACTTAGTAGCCCCGCCTAAAATAAATAAAATTTTAAAGACTAAAATACCCTTAGAAAGTTGTGTACTTTCTATCTTCTAACTTGCATTATCTTCTTACGTCGATTTCTTACTATCTAAACCACCGCTTAATCAAAACCCTAGTTTCTAAATCAGTGAAGAAGAAAAATTCAATTTTTCACCACTAGCTGATGGATTTTGAAGAGGAGAATGAATTGTTAACGTAACCACAATAGGTAATTCAAAAAAAGTGAAAAGTTTTTAACTTTTTGCAGATACAATCGTAGGTTGTCGATTATGGGGATTGGTGATAATTCATGCAGGGGTATACTAGGTTTCTGGCTTAATCGCGCATATGTGGTATTGACATGAACAACGGAGTCATCTTGCATGGTAGTTCGTTTTGTTTTTTTCTGTGATGAAAATGGTGGCGGGCTACTAAGTTATTTTTTGGGTCTACAGACTTTTTTAATTTTTGGGGGACTACTAAGTAAATACTCGGGTTGTAATAGAAATTGCCACCAACTTTTTATGCACGATCGTATTTTTGTTTTGTCGTTAACGAAATTCTATGTAGCGGATGCCAGAACTTGTAAAATAAACTAAAAACCTCGCTTAGTGTGACGACCCGGAAATTTTAAGCAATTTAAATTGGGGATTTAATTAATTTGGAGTATTAAAAAGTTTAATTTTTACTTGAACTTCAAATATCAATATTTATTGGATAATTAATTGATGAATTTAATTTTTGAAAATTGGGTAAAATGTGAATCTGGGATTGTAAGCCTATTAAAATAATTTGAAGGCTTGTAAAATTTATATTGATAACACTGAAGATAATAGAAGTTGTAAAATTGGAATTAGCAGTGGTTTGTTTAGTTTTGAACCTTGATTTAAATTGAATTTAAAAATAGATTTACGAGGCACAGTCTCGGAATTGGACGAAACCAGTTTCCTTTGGGTCCGTAATATTGTATTATTATTGGATTTTAAATTTCGTAGTGATTGGAGTTGTTGCGTGAGCATGCGATATATATATAAACGCTGAAATTTTAATTGATAATAATCTAATGAAATTTAATTTGTCATCTAGTCACATACTTTTCCAATTCTAAACCGTTAAATCAACAATCAAAATGCTCGAATTAAATACAATCAAAATGCTTGAACAAAATATAATAATAATAAGTTTAATAATATAATAAAAGAAGAAGCTTCAAGGAGAAGCTTTTAGCCACGTTATAAAAAAAAGGAGGAGAAAACTCAACATAATCAGGGCCAAAACCTTTTCTTCTTTCAAAACCTTACAGCACTGGGTAGAAAAAAAAATGAATGAAATCGAAATAAAATGGCCGCCGATCAAAATCGAATTTCAAATTCAACCCCCTTTCCTATTTCTCAACAAATCGACTCACTCATAGCATGGATCGTGAGGGCAAGCGCTAGAGAGGGGGATCGATACGAGATCTCAGTCAATCTCGAGCGCAAGTCGAGCGACGCAGTCGTGATCTGGGGTTGCTGCGTTACGTTGTGTCGATGCCGTGGGTTGTTGAGGTCAAGGAGAGGCTCGCGGCTATGAGGTTGCCGCGCGTTGGGGATTCGAGAGTTCGTCGATCTGTTTTGGGTCAAGCGACTTCGCGGTGGTCGTCAACGTTGACGTGAGTTGGGTATCGATGAATTCAGTTTCGAGGTGAGGTATTCTCGATCTTCTTCAGTTAAACTTAATTTAGTATATAGAAATCATTCAACTTTTAAGTAATCTGTGTATTCATTTGAGGAATTAGTATATATATATATGTATGTATGTATGTTTACAGTAAAGAATGTTTACTGTCCAGTTTTGAAGTTGCAGAGTCTAAATTTATATTATTAGTTTAATAATGAATATTTTGGTTATAAACTGTTATAAACAAAAAGTATATAAATACAGTCAAGTTTATATATATATATATATATATATATATAAATTTGATTTTTGAAAATCTATATATAGATTACTTCTTACGAATATATTAAGTTTCAAACATAAAATGAATATGCATTTACACTTTTTAATTTGCTAGTTATTTCTAAATAATGTAGTTAGATGCTCAGTTTGTTCAATTAAATTATTTAATTTATTAATAGCTATTAAAAGGATTTTTGTCAAAGGGGAAATTATTGGTTAAATCAAATTGTTGGTTAATTAAATGGAAATTAGTGGTACGATTATCTAAAATGTTAATAAACCCTATAATGTCTATACAAGGTCTGAAACCGTGACGAGAGCAAGCAAGTTTGAAGTGGATTACAAATTAGAATCAAAGGTGAGTTAATCTCACTCAGTGAATTTAAATTTCAATTTAAATGATTACATTTAAATAATTGTTTGAATGGATGAATTGAGTGATGTGATTTAGTATGATATTTTGGAATTGGCATATTATATTGTGCTAACATTTGTGGATGCAGGGAAAACAGGTTGGAGGGATCCAACTGGACCCCTCAATTTTATTTAATTATTTCATGTTCTATGTTCTGAGTATTTGATATCCTGTAATGAATTATGAGGAAATATTGAATACTATGGCTTGATTGTTATAATCGAGCCATAATGAATTACCAAATATGTAATTTGAGTTTGGGAAATGAAAATAAAAGAAGTGATATCGTAAGTAAAATAATTATAGAAAAGTTGAATAAATTTATGAATGAACTGGAATGGAAATAAAGTTATTTTAAAATTTTAAGGAATAAAACTTGAGTGTGGAAAGAAAATTTAGATAAACAGAGAATAAATGAAAATTTAAATTTCAATGTTATTGTTTCAAAAGAACAAAACATTTATTTTAAATTGAGGATTTAAATTATTTAATAAGAATAAAGAAGAAATTGGGAATCACCTGAAATTTGAATATTTCAGCTAAATGATTTAAAAATCAAACTGAAGATAATAGTGAAGTCCATAAATAATAAATTTTGAAATAAACTTATAAATAAAGAAATTTATTTCCAATGGAATAAATTGGAAATCAATTTGGGAAAAATTGATTTAAGTGATTGAGATTGGGAATTTCCCTCTGAATACCCAAGTACGTTTTCAAAAAAATTTTGTTTTTTAAATATAAATTAAAAGTTTAAAGTTGTTTTAAGAAGTATGTTTTGAAAATTCACTATTTCTAAATATTTGAATTCTAAAGTAAGTATTTCCTTTCAATCTATTATACAATAATTATTTAAAGAGTGACTTAGTATTTTATTTTTAAAAAGTAAAAATCTAGTTTTATATTTTATTCAGTAACCTTATTTTCAAATATTCATATAGTATGTATTTTAACAAATTATTAAAGTAGTTTAATTTAAATGTTTTAAAAAGTATATATATATTTCAAGGTAAAGTGTTTAAAATTATTTTAAAAATTTAATTTTGTGCTTGGTGATTTCAGAGGAGATATAAAATATTTGGGAAAGTTTATTCTGAAAGAAAGGTGGTTTTGAAACTGTTTTCAAGGGATTGAAAATAGAAATATATCTTGTGAAGATATTTTGAAGTTAATAAATATTTTGGGAAATTATTTATTGTGTGATGGATGTTGTGAATATTAATTGATAGTTAAATAACCGACTATCAATATTGGACAATGCGTTGATCGTTTCGAAGAGACCGGGATCGAGATTAATTTCTCGAAAACCACTTCGATCCGATTTGTACGTTGCGTGTAAACGTATTCGGAGTTGAAGATGGAGCAGTGAAGTGCAAGGGCTAGTCGCTACTAATCCTGAGGATATTTCCAAAATGGATGTAGTAGGAGTAGTGCCTTCGGTTCCGTTCGAACCCGGGACGGACTTGTATGGACGAATGCTTGCGAAACATCGTCAGGTGGGCGATGGGCATTCTAAGTAAAACGTTCGAAAAAAAGATAACGCTTAGCCTCAAGCCTCATCAAATGGGAATGACTGAAAATCAGGGGATATGCAGCAAGGTTAGGTGGGTCATACCCAAGCAGGACAAGATAATTCCCTTGTCTAGATGTCCCTCATATATATTTCGGCTTAGTGGGTGGTTGGTCGCGCCAATCACGGGGTTTATCTTGTTCGGGACTGTTCAGTAAGGAATGGTTCCGACCTTGTGTTGCAGGGGATGAAGGGAGTAGTCCTTGGTACGGTGATCTAGGCCCCGTACTGTGACAGGTGGTACCCCAGTGCCTAGTCATTGTTGGAAATTCATTCTCCCTACGAGCCTTGTACGAGTTTTGTTTGTATTACCCACTTTTGTGGCTAGTAGCTGGAATTTAATAGATGTAACAATTTCGGCTATTTTATAAGTATTTGTATATAGACACTATTATAATATCAGAGGATTTCTATAAAAATTGTTTTAGCTATCGTAAGGTAAAAACCCGACATGTTTATTTGTGGCATGGTCTTACGAGATGCTTTTGTTTTTCAAAGGATTTTTGAAACTTTAATAATCAATTGGGTGTCATTTTCTCACGCTGGTATTCCAGACTGACTCGGGTGTTATTTAACTGTAATGCTCGGGTTAGACCGAGTATTATAGAATACAGGATATGTTGCTGTGGAGCTCAGGAGACGAGCTGGATTGACGATACGTATAGTCGTACTTGTTATATATATATTCCGCTGTTTGAGTTGTTGTGTACTTTGAGTTGTTGTGTATCCATTGTATTGTATTGATGTGAGCTGTGACTGATGTACTCTGATGATGTAATGTATGTAAACAGATATATTTGATTTTGAGTAAAGATTATTTATTATCTATTATATTTTATTCCGCTGCGATGGTTAGATTCTGTTGTTGTTTTCAATTCTCTTCTTCTATGTAACGACCCGTATTTTTACGTGTCGATTAATCGTAAATTAAGGTTGCTAGGCCGTTAGAGTTGTGAGTCGTCATTAGCCTAAGTCGTGTGGACCTTGGGTCGTATAACCGAGTTAAGGTGGTGACCGAGTTAACAAGTTATAGGACCTGGCCGAGTTAAGACAGTATGTGACTCAGTAGGTTGAGACTTAGTGAGGTTTGGCCGACTCAGGGGGATAGCCGACTTAGGATGTGGGACGAGATAGTGGGTTAAGGGATGAGTCGTGTACGGGTTACGACTCATAGGAGACCGGCTCAAGAGTTAGTGGCTTATAGGGGTGACTCCGAGTCAAAGGGTGGTCGACTTAAGGGGTAGACGACTTAGAGTGTGATCGAGTCATGGGTTGGACCGACCTATGTGGTATGGCCGAGTCATAGGAGTAGCTGACTCATGGCGTGACCGACTCAAGGGGTTACCGAGTTATAGGATGCTACGACATAAGAAGTGACCGACCTAGTTGGAATTAGCTTCATAAGATAGTGACCGACTCATGGGTTAGCGACTTAGGGAGTTGAGTCGGTAGGAGTTAGGTCGGCATCGTTAAGTCGTTAGGTCCTTAGTACGACTTAAGGAGATAGGGTAAGTCGTAGGGTTCGATGAGTCGGCATACGGCTTAAGACTTGGGAAATACGGCAAGGTCTTAGGTCGTGAGTCGTGCCAGCGTTGAGTCGAAGGTTGCGCGCATGTGTTGAGTTGGCTTGGTGGATGAGTCGGTAGGTCGTATGGTTTGAGTGATGAGTCGGGGGCGACTCAAGGATGAGTTGGCAACGACTTATGGGGGACGACTCAGGGGAAATTCAGCCTATAAATAGAGGGCCTTGGCTCACTTTTTGGCACCGGTTTTTGAAGCGACGAAGTGCTGCCATTTTGGGAACTCGACTACAACATTTCTTCATCTCCTTTTCTCCATTCCAATCTAGTTCTAACATCCATCCAAGATCGAGGATCGAGATCAAAGATCTAAGAGACAAAGTTGAAGATCTTCATCCAACGAAGCTAGATTTCATCGTTTGAAGCGAGATATTGCCGGATCAAGCCTTGACCTTCGCTGTCCAGATCTGAAGTGTTTAGTTTTTGAGGTGTTTAGGTGATTTGGTGAGTGGTAGTTATCTCTCACGCGGACCCAAAGGAGTATATTGGATTGGTGGTTTGTTGGAGTGTTGTAGTTAGTGATTTTGTGCATTTTTCTTAGATCCAAGTGTAGATCCATGGTTTTTGAAGATGTTTACTTATGCAAGTTTATTTAACAAGTATTAGAGACAAAACCCATGTTTTATATTCGATAGATCTATGCTAAAAACCATGATTTCACATATGTTGGACTTATGCTCAATTATTTACGAAATTGCCATTATAGTTGATACTGCTTGTTAAATCTTGTTTGAATGCTTGATTGGTTGTATTAATGATTGATTGATTGAATGTATGATAGATTTGATTGTTTCAAGTTAGCTAGTAGTTGATTTGGAACAAGATGATTGAAGATGATTCGAAAACTAAGTGGAAAGGCTCTTGAATGGTGAAAGCTGCTGATGGCATATGAAGCGAATGTTGAAGCTCATATGTATGGATTGGATGATGTTGAGATGGGACCTTGCCTTGATGCGAGGAGGCAAACCATGATGTTGAGTTGGGACGGGTTATGATGACGTTCCAAGCACGGGCTACGACGACGTGCAAAGTTATGTTGATTACTCGGTGATGCGATCCGAGTTGATGATAATGGTTAGCTTGAGAGGCGCTTGAGCTAGTATGGAAATAGTCGTCGAGGAGGATGACTAGGAGGTTGAGATCTTATCGTTGTTGAAGGTTCTAGCATGCTCAAAGCAAGGGTACGTTGGAACGGGCTGCGACGACGTTCCTGGCACGGGCTGCGACGACGTGCTAGTACTCTGGGTAGTTGCGAAAATTCCTAGGCACGGGCTGCGACGACGTGCGGAGTTATGGCTAGAACCGGGGTTACCTTTGGCCCTTGACAGGTGGTCATTCAATTATCGGTGAAATCATGGCAATGATAACAGTGATAGCCAGAGTCATGGATGTTTGGTTGTATTATCATTCGGTCTCAAGAGAGGTATTTTCTGGGTGCTTATCTGATCTTGGTTTAGGCCTTGGGGGTTTGTATTTGGAAAACATCGCCCTTGACTCGAGTGATTATTGCTTTACCTTAATTATCTGTTATGTTATGCTTGCTTCTCCTTAGTGTGTGTCTGGGGGCTATCACTGTAGAAAGAGGTGGAGTGGGATGGTTTGGTTCCTATTCCTTTTATCCCTTTTGCTCTTTTGGTATGTTTGGTAGTTAATTTACTGCTCACTAAGACTTTGTCTGACTCAAGGTTTTATGTCTCCTCTTATTACCTTGGGCTGTTCATCCATGTTGGGATGGGCAGGCTAGGTAGCAGGTGGCAGGTGCTGTGCTTAGAGTTCTCCGCTGATGATGACGAAGACGAGCAGGAGGCTTTGCATATTAGTTTTCTTACTATGTGTACTGGGTGTTCCGCTGTTGTATCTGATTGAGTGTTGTAGTGAGGCTTTGATGTATGAATGATTCATATGTTTGTATAAAACTGCTATGTTGCTTATATGATGATGTTATGTTCTATAGAGATTCACTATATTATATGTCTCTATTGTATTTTATCCATGCGCTGTGAGTTGTACGCTAGAGATTCTGCGATGCTTATTTTACCCTGATTACTGTCCATGGCTACCTGGCACGTCTTTCAGCGCACTATTCCCTTCTTGTGGTGCGGGAGTCATGGGCGGTCGTTACATTTGGTATCAGAGCTTTGGTTAATCGATTTTAGCCAACGCTCGCTGACGTAACTACGTATGAGAGACGTAATTGTATTTTGATGGATGATTACTATATGTAATATAGTAACTTTGAAGGATTTGAACTCCTTATGCAGTTGTTTCTTAAGGTGTTCTAATCATTCTTATTACAGATATTAAGGATGAGTCGAAGAGGGAGACCAGCCGCAAGGGAAGGCCGTGCTACTGAAGGAGCTGTTGATTATGGAACTATGTTCGAAGCGATGATGACTTCGATCATGAGAAGGATACCAGCTTCAGGATCATCAGTGGATGTGGGAGTTCAAGTCCAGGCTCCAAGACCGGTGGATTTTGCTAAGCTTTGCAAGGACTATACTTCTCTTGGAGGAAAAGCTTTCTTGGGGACAGAGTCGACCATTGAAGTGCAGAGGTGGATTGATGCTTGTCGAAGGATTTTTGGTGATTTGGGGATCGAGGATGCAACTAAGAGGAAGCTTGCATCGAGACAGCTTCAAGGGAGAGCTGCGGATTGGTGGAATTCTATCACCATTGATACTCCAGAAGAAGAGATCACTTGGGAGCAATTCCAAGTTAGATTCGAAGCTAAGTTCATCTCTACGGCTCAGAAATCTGTTTTGTTTAAGAGGTTTGTGGAGCTCAAGCAGGGTGGAAGACCAGTCCTTGAGTATATCTCTGAGTTTGAAGCTTTGTCTAAGTACGCCAAATCGTATATTGATTCTCCCTATCAGAAGAATGAAAAGTTTGTGACTGGTTTGGATGCTTATCTGGGGAAGCAGCTGGTGGATCATTTGGACGATCCATTTGAGAAGCTTGTGGAGAAAGCTCTCAGGCACGAGAGTTTGTTTCCTAGGGAAGTATCTGTTGTTGCTGTAACCAAGGAAAGATCTAAACCACAGCAGAATGGAAACAGAAAGAGGAAGCAGCAGCAACAGAGGGGTAAGGATGGCCAGAAAAAGCTGAAGGGCGAAGTGACTTGCTATAACTGCCAGCAGAAGGGTCATCTCTCCAAGGATTGTAGGAATCCAAAGGCGCCGGCGAAATGCCATAACTGTGATAAGCCAGGGCATTTCAGGAAGGATTGTCCAGAGCCGAGGAAGGATAGGCAGATGGTGCAAGCTTATGCTTTGGGAGCTGTGCCGTCATCTTCAAAAGCTCCTACTGCTGAAGAGAAGGGAAAGAGTGTGGTGGTTCAAGGTACTCTTTCTATTTGTGGTGTTCCAGTTAGAGTGTTGTTTGATACTGGAGCGTCGCATTCTTTTGTTTGTAATGACTTGGTAGACCGGTTAGGTTTGAGACCAGATATTGTTGATAGACCATTGGTTGTGACTAATCCAGTTGGGGGTTCGTCATGTTTGTGTATGATATGCCGTGGTCTAGTTGTGTCGAGTCATGATTGCTCGTTTGTTTGTGATTGCTTTGTTCTGAACTTTGCGGGGTTCGGAATTATTTTGGGTATGGACTGGCTTAGGAAATATGCGGCAAGGATTGATTGTGAGAGGCTTGAGGTGACAGTCGGGAATGTGGAAAGGCGAAAGGTTGTGATACGATGTAAGCATGAGGAAGACGTCTTCATGAGCTTCATGTATTCGCTGGTTGTTCCACGGGATGGACTATCATCGGTGCCTATTGTGAATGGATTTGAGGACGTCTTTGACGAAGTCAAAGGATTACCGCCGCATAGGGAGATCGAGTTTCGTATCGATCTAGTTGAGGGAGCCAGACCTGTTGTGATGCCTCTTAGGCGGATGGCGCCTAGAGAGCAGTTAGAGTTGAAGGTGCAGGTTGATGACCTTTTGCAGAAAGGATTTATTCGGCGTAGTGTGTCCGAATGGGGTGCACCAGTTGTGTTCGCAACCAAAGCGGATGGATCGTTGAGGTTGTGTGTTGATTACCGTGAGCTGAACAAGGTGACTAAGAAGAACAAGTATCCATTGCCGAGAATAGATGACTTGTTTGATCAGCTTCACGAGGCCAAGGTGTTCTCTCAGATGGATTTGGCAACGGGATTTCACCAGTTGAGAGTGGCTAAGGATAGTGTGCCGAAGACTGCTTTTAGGACACCATCCGGTTTTTATGAGTGGCTGGTAATGCCGTTTGGACTGACTAACGCACCAGCATATTTTGTGGATCTTATGAATAGAGTGTTCAGAGATCAGTTGAATAAGTTCGTGCTTGTGTTCGTGGATGATATTCTGATTTATTCCAAAACTGAGGAGGAACACAGGACACACTTGGGGATTGTTTTGGAAATCTTGCGGAAACATCAGCTGAAGGCTAAGTTTTCGAAGTGTCACTTCTGGAAGAGTGAAGTGAGGTTCTTAGGCCATGTTATCTCTGGAAGTGGAATAGTAGTTGATCCCGCAAAGGTGGCAGCAATCCAGGATTGGGTTAGACCTAAGAATGCATCTGATGTGAGAAGTTTTCTTGGATTAGCAGGATATTATCGTCGGTTTATCAAAGACTTTTCCAAGATAGCTGCACCGTTGACAGGATTGACGAAAAAGAACCAAGTGTTCAGATGGGATGATAAGTGTGAGCAAGCTTTCGTAATCCTGAAAGAGCGACTGACGAGTGCCCCTGTTTTGACTATTCCTAGTGGGAATGATGAGATGGTGGTTTACACCGATGCATGTGGCACTGGACTTGGAGCAGTGCTAATGCAGAAAGATAAAGTTGTTGCGTATGCTAGTCGACAACTGAAGCCGCATGAAAGGAATTATCCGACTCATGATTTAGAGTTAGCAGCGATTGTGTTTGCTTTGAAGATATGGAGACATTACCTATTGGGTGTTCGATTTGAGTTGTTTACGGATCATAAGTCGTTGAAGTATCTGTTCTCCCAAAAGGATTTGAATCTTCGACAGCAAAGATGGCTAGAGTTCCTAGCATCATATGATTTTGGTATAGCCTATACTCCAGGAAAAGGAAACGCAGTGGCAGATGCGTTAAGCCGAAGACATGCAGGATTGGGAGCCATGTTTTCGGAGTGGAAGAGTCTTGAGTATTTGGCCGGATTTGATTTCAGGCCTAGATGTGAATTGGAACCTGAAATGTTGGCAAACTTATCAATAAGACCTACTCTTGTGGAAAGGGTTGGCGAGAGCCAAAAGGGAGATGATAAGCTTGTCAAGATTATCTGTGATTTGGAATCCGGAATGGACCCAGAGAAGGATAAAGGATTCGAGGTCGATCGAGAGGGTCGGCTTCGAAAGCAAGGACGACTAGTTGTTCCCGATGTAGATGGATTGAGAGATGAAGTTCTGAGGGAAAGTCATCACTCGAAGTTAACAATTCATCCAGGTGGAAATAAGATGTATCGGGATATGAAGAGAACCTATTACTGGGAAGGTATGAAGAAGGATGTTGGAAGTTTTATTTCCAAGTGTATGAACTGCCAGTTGGTGAAAGCTGAGCAGAAGAAGCCTAGTGGATTGCTTCAGCCATTAGAAGTTCCTACATGGAAGTGGGAGCAAGTGTCAATGGATTTTATCGATGGTCTACCTAGGACAAGAGCAGGAAATGAAGGGATTTGGGTCATAGTAGATCGTTTGACCAAGAGTGCAAGGTTCATTCCTGTTCGATCAACTAAGACTGCATCGAAGTTGGCTGAGTTGTATGTTAAGTGGATAGTTCGATTCCATGGTATTCCGAAGAGTATAGTGAGCGATCGAGACCCTTTGTTCACTAGTGGATTTTGGAAGAGCTTCCAGGAAGTTTTGGGAACCAAGTTATGTTTGAGTACAGCTTATCACCCTCAAACAGATGGTCAGACTGAGAGAGTCAACCGAGTTTTGGAAGATCTCTTGAGAGCATGTGTCTTGGACTTCGGAGGATCATGGGAAGATCATCTTCATTTGGTGGAGTTTGCATATAATAACAGTTATCAGTCGAGTATTGGAATGGCACCATATGAAGCATTATATGGAAGACCGTGTAACTCTCCGACATGTTGGTTGGAAACTGGAGAAAAGCTGATACTTGGGCCAGAGATGATTCGACAGACTTCAGATTGCATAGAGATCATTCGGCAACGAATGAAAGCAGCCCAAGATCGTCAGAAAAATTATGCCGATAATCGTCGTAAGGATTTGGAGTTCGACGTAGGCGATATGGTTTTTGTGAGGATTTCTCCATTAAAGAATATTATTAGATTTGGGAAGAAAGGGAAGTTGACTCCAAGATTTGTTGGACCATTCCCGATTATCGAGCGAATTGGAAAGCTCTCTTATAGATTGGAGTTACCGGAAAAGATGGCGGGTGTGCACAATGTTTTTCATGTATCTTATCTACGGAAGTATGTGCACGACCCAACTACGGTGGTTTCTGCTGATAGCTGTGAAGGTTTAGAGGTTGATCCAGTGGTTAGAAGACCTCGTAAGCCGCTTCGTGTTGTTGAGACCGACACGAAACAGCTTAGGAGGAAGACGATTACGTTGCTCAAGGTACAATGGAGTGATGATGTTAACGACTGTACGTGGGAGGAGGAAGAGAGGATGAAGGCAGCTCATCCCGGACTCTTTGAGGTATGGCCCTAAAGTGTCGTGACATCTCATGAATTTGTAGCTTGTTCTAAGTTTTAGAATTCTGCATGATAGGCTAGAATTGGATGCATGGTTTGTTGATTTCTATGGATGGTAGGCATGCAGAATAATTTTGTTCGCTCTTGTTTGTTTGGAATTTCGGGGGCGAAATTCCTAAGGGGGAGAGAATGTAACGACCCGTATTTTTACGTGTCGATTAATCGTAAATTAAGGTTGCTAGGCCGTTAGAGTTGTGAGTCGTCATTAGCCTAAGTCGTGTGGACCTTGGGTCGTATAACCGAGTTAAGGTGGTGACCGAGTTAACAAGTTATAGGACCTGGCCGAGTTAAGACAGTATGTGACTCAGTAGGTTGAGACTTAGTGAGGTTTGGCCGACTCAGGGGGATAGCCGACTTAGGATGTGGGACGAGATAGTGGGTTAAGGGATGAGTCGTGTACGGGTTACGACTCATAGGAGACCGGCTCAAGAGTTAGTGGCTTATAGGGGTGACTCCGAGTCAAAGGGTGGTCGACTTAAGGGGTAGACGACTTAGAGTGTGATCGAGTCATGGGTTGGACCGACCTATGTGGTATGGCCGAGTCATAGGAGTAGCTGACTCATGGCGTGACCGACTCAAGGGGTTACCGAGTTATAGGATGCTACGACATAAGAAGTGACCGACCTAGTTGGAATTAGCTTCATAAGATAGTGGCCGACTCATGGGTTAGCGACTTAGGGAGTTGAGTCGGTAGGAGTTAGGTCGGCATCGTTAAGTCGTTAGGTCCTTAGTACGACTTAAGGAGATAGGGTAAGTCGTAGGGTTCGATGAGTCGGCATACGGCTTAAGACTTGGGAAATACGGCAAGGTCTTAGGTCGTGAGTCGTGCCAGCGTTGAGTCGAAGGTTGCGCGCATGTGTTGAGTTGGCTTGGTGGATGAGTCGGTAGGTCGTATGGTTTGAGTGATGAGTCGGGGGCGACTCAAGGATGAGTTGGCAACGACTTATGGGGGACGACTCAGGGGAAATTCAGCCTATAAAAAGAGGGCCTTGGCTCACTTTTTGGCACCGGTTTTTGAAGCGACGAAGTGCTGCCATTTTGGGAACTCGACTACAACATTTCTTCATCTCCTTTTCTCCATTCCAATCTAGTTCTAACATCCATCCAAGATCGAGGATCGAAATCAAAGATCTAAGAGACAAAGTTGAAGATCTTCATCCAACGAAGCTAGATTTCATCGTTTGAAGCGAGATATTGCCGGATCAAGCCTTGATCTTCGCTGTCCAGATCTGAAGTGTTTAGTTTTTGAGGTGTTTAGGTGATTTGGTGAGTGGTAGTTATCTCTCACGCGGACCCAAAGGAGTATATTGGATTGGTGGTTTGTTGGAGTGTTGTAGTTAGTGATTTTGTGCATTTTTCTTAGATCCAAGTGTAGATCCATGGTTTTTGAAGATGTTTACTTATGCAAGTTTATTTAACAAGTATTAGAGACAAAACCCATGTTTTATATTCGATAGATCTATGCTAAAAACCATGATTTCACATATGTTGGACTTATGCTCAATTATTTACGAAATTGCCATTATAGTTGATACTGCTTGTTAAATCTTGTTTGAATGCTTGATTGGTTGTATTAATGATTGATTGATTGAATGTATGATAGATTTGATTGTTTCAAGTTAGCTAGTAGTTGATTTGGAACAAGATGATTGAAGATGATTCGAAAACTAAGTGGAAAGGCTCTTGAATGGTGAAAGCTGCTGATGGCATATGAAGCGAATGTTGAAGCTCATATGTATGGATTGGATGATGTTGAGATGGGACCTTGCCTTGATGCGAGGAGGCAAACCATGATGTTGAGTTGGGACGGGTTATGATGACGTTCCAAGCACGGGCTACGACGACGTGCAAAGTTATGTTGATTACTCGGTGATGCGATCCGAGTTGATGATAATGGTTAGCTTGAGAGGCGCTTGAGCTAGTATGGAAATAGTCGTCGAGGAGGATGACTAGGAGGCTGAGATCTTATCGTTGTTGAAGGTTCTAGCATGCTCAAAGCAAGGGTACGTTGGAACGGGCTGCGACGACGTTCCTGGCACGGGCTGCGACGACGTGCTAGTACTCTGGGTAGTTGCGAAAATTCCTAGGCACGGGCTGCGACGACGTGCGGAGTTATGGCTAGAACCGGGGTTATCTTTGGCCCTTGACAGGTGGTCATTCAATTATCGGTGAAATCATGGCAATGATAACAGTGATAGCCAGAGTCATGGATGTTTGGTTGTATTATCATTCGGTCTCAAGAGCGGTATTTTCTGGGTGCTTATCTGATCTTGGTTTAGGCCTTGGGGGTTTGTATTTGGAAAACATCGCCCTTGACTCGAGTGATTATTGCTTTACCTTAATTATCTGTTATGTTATGCTTGCTTCTCCTTAGTGTGTGTCTGGGGTCTATCACTGTAGAAAGAGGTGGAGTGGGATGGTTTGGTTCCTATTCCTTTTATCCCTTTTGCTCTTTTGGTATGTTTGGTAGTTAATTTACTGCTCACTAAGACTTTGTCTGACTCAAGGTTTTATGTCTCCTCTTATTACCTTGGGCTGTTCATCCATGTTGGGATGGGCAGGCTAGGTAGCAGGTGGCAGGTGCTGTGCTTAGAGTTCTCCGCTGATGATGACGAAGACGAGCAGGAGGCTTTGCATATTAGTTTTCTTACTATGTGTACTGGGTGTTCCGCTGTTGTATCTGATTGAGTGTTGTAGTGAGGCTTTGATGTATGAATGATTCATATGTTTGTATAAAACTGCTATGTTGCTTATATGATGATGTTATGTTCTATAGAGCTTCACTATATTATATGTCTCTATTGTATTTTATCCATGCGCTGTGAGTTGTACGCTAGAGATTCTGCGATGCTTATTTTACCCTGATTACTGTCCATGGCTACCTGGCACGTCTTTCAGCGCACTATTCCCTTCTTGTGGTGCGGGAGTCATGGGCGGTCGTTACATTCTACCTCTTCTTCTTAAACCCAAACGGTTCGTATTTCTGTACAACTTGAGTTGTTTGTTGTAGAATAGTGTTAACTCAAGGGGTACGGATTTGCGGGTCGTTACACTTAGACTTTTCTCGCTCTCATCGTTTGCTTTTCTTTTTCCCTCTCTTTTATTTTCATCTTACAGTAAAAGCAAAAATTAAGTTTCATCTTTAAAAATCAAAATCAAATGTTATAGGCCACGAAAAAATAAGAAGCTGGAATCTTTGAGTTCGTAATGATGAGATCTTCGAATCTATAGTAGTATTGTTGTGAGCGGCTTTGATTGGAGATGATCGATAGTTCAAGGCAAACTAGAATTAGCGTTTTCTTGAGATTTAGGCGACGAGAGGTTATGGAGTTGGTTGCCTTGAGTTTGTGGCATGGAGGAGCTTCCACGGCCGAAGTTTTGGAAGGTGTGATCAACATTAGAGTGGTGCGACATCTTGTATGGATGCAAAGAAGCTCCAGGTCGCGATTTGGATGTTAGGGCAAGCTGACATGGTGGGGTCAAGTGGGAAGCACATGGGAAGTGGAGGTAGAGGGAGATGGTTTTATGCGATTCTGTGGAGAGACGAGAGAGAAGAGAAGAGAGGGGAGTCGGTGGCGGTCATTTGCGTTGCGTTCATATGAGCATTATCTATGCATTGGAATTATTTCGGTCGAGTTTGAAACAGGTGGAATTTTGAGCTAAAATTAAACGCCGTTTGATTTTAGATCAAACCGCAACACGTAAGCGTCCGTTGAAATTTCGATATGTTAACTCCCCTCTGATTAAATACTATATGATATATAGTACTTATAAATTATTGTTTTTTGTATTTGACTATTTATTGGTTTGGTTTGGTTGAGTTTCCACTTTAAAAATTATTGACATATAAAATGAATACATGAAATTTTGTAGTGAAATCCGGATTTCTCGCCATTGTGATTTTAAATTTCAGTTATATACCTGTTATATAAATTGTTAAATTTCTGTTACATACCCTTTTAATGAGTGATAAAAGTAATAATAGCATTGGAAGCTCTGAGCCTCATTTTACTATTTTGAAATACTATGGGTTGTTGTTTTGATTTGGAAAATGATTTTTGAAAATTTCAATTGCTTTTTATTTGAAATGATTTCTGAACTTCTTTATTTTATTTCAATCTTTTCTAAAAAAATTGGAATGTTGTAGAAGTATCTTAGAAAGTATTTATTTTTATAGAATAGTTATTATAATAATGAATGTTTATTTTAAAGGAAAATAAAAGGGAATTCATCTGTTTTATAATTAAGTGATTTTTTTAAAGAAGATGTAAATATTTTGGAATAAATATTTGTGAAAAGGTTTTCTATCAAGAAGTTGTTTTTGAAAGATGGTTTTCATAAAAGAATATGTTATGAAATGTTTATGGAAAAGAAATTGTTTACAAAAGATTTTAAAAATATTTGTAAAGGAAATAATGATTATAAAAGATAGATTTATAAACAGTATTTTACAAATAAAAAATAGATTTGTAAATAGTATTTTATAAATAAAAGAATAGATTTAAGATATTTTATAAAAAAGAAATTAATATCATTTTATTAAATTGAAAAATAAATCACACTAGTGGATTGATAGTAATATATGATATGATTGTTTAATGAAAAATATTTGATTATATTTTGAAAAAAAGGTTTGTGTTAAGCATTAAAGGAAGTTTATGATTGATATTTTATAGAGGAATATTATAAAGAAAGTTTCATAAAGGAAATTTATATAAAGATATCTATAAAAGGAGTTTTATAATTATATTTGGAGATTAAGAAGGGGGTTTTATAAAAATAAAATAGATTGATAAATAGGAGTTTTATAAAAGGAATAAGATTTGAATTTGGAAATTTATAAAAAAAAGAGTTTTATAAAAGGAAAAGCGATTTGTTTTCTACAAAATGATCATTTAAATTAGGATGGGATAGGAAGTATTTTTTTCATACTTAACATTAAATTCCGAGATATGGAAACTCATCTCTATCTTGAGAATTAAGAACGTCTGTCGAGACAAGTATAGCATGCTAACTTGTCTGATTTCATTGTTAGTCGAGAGATAGTATTATTTGAAATTGAGAAGTGATGGTAAATATATTTGGTCTAATTTCTCTACGATTCATTTACTTATGCTAAAAGTAATCTGGGTTAATTTGTATCAATGGTTTAAATGACATTTGTATATAACCCAATAAAGTTTGGTTTTGAAAATGAAATCTTTCTTAGGATTTGTGAATATACTTTTACCGTTGAGATAAAATATATGAGTGCATTTTCTAAGTATTAGAATGTAGTGGTTTGTAAATATACTGATACTGTTCATATAAATATATGGAAAAGTTTTTTAGATATTGAAAATGAAATGTTTTGCGAATGTACTTATACTATTTACATAAGTATGTCAATATTTTTCAAGTATTCAAAAGAGTATCGAGTATCGTGAATATATGTTTGTAAAATTATTTTAATACAAGTAATTACGAAGTGGTTTTAATTAATGGGGCTTAGTGGTTGTTTATGTGCTTACCAAGGTTGGTTTCCATAAGAGATTAAATCTTTGGTTGAATTATTTTTTTATTTGATAATTAAAAAACCGACTATGAAATCTTGGCCAGTTTTGAAATTATCGTTGTTGGTTTAGAGAGACCGAATTAAATATGTTATCCAAACACCACTTCAAACCAGCATAAGCGTTCAAATTAAAGACATCTTGAAGATGATTGAAAACAGAGTTCTTTGAAGTTTAAGAGCTACTCGCTACAAATCCTGAGGATGTAGTCTTCATTTTGTTCATATCCTAAACAACTTATATGGATAAATGCTGACATTGCATTGTTGCCTGAAGGATAGTGTTAGCATTCCAAGTGAGATTTGCTAACAAGGAAAAATGTAGCCTCAAGCCTCATAGTTGGAAATGACTAAAACATGGAATATGCCGCAAGGCTATGTGATTCGCTACCATTAGGGTGTGATCATCTCCTATCTATATCGATATTGACCCATTTAGGTATACTCGTGACTCGACGTGGTTGTTGCTCAGAAACTGGGGTATTGACATATTTGATACTATCCAGTAAGGAGTAAGTCGGTCTTTCCATGTAGGAGGTCCACGTGATGCCCTTGGTATATTTTTCTAGAGGTGTACTGTGACATTGATGGAATCCATTTTTCAATAAGCGTTGTACGGACTTAGTTGTGCCCAATTATGGTTAAACGTGAGATGCAAGCATTTCAATTACGTTACATGTTGATTTTAAACCCTAGATATTAAAAATCTATTTGAAATGATTTGATAATCGTAAGGTAAAAACTCGTTCGTGTTTATGCGCGATGTGGTCTTACGAAATACTTTTATTTTTGAAAGGTTTTATAACATTAAAAACCTATTTGATCTATGTTTCTCACTGGTTTACCAAATTGATCCGGATGTTATTTTCTTATAATGCTCGGGTCAGCCCGAGCATATTTCCAGATTTAGTTATGAATACTTTGGAACTTCAGGAGACAAGCTAGTTGCCTCCAAGACGTATTAATGTATATTTTATTTCCGCTGCATTTGTTGTTTTTATTTATCAGCATTTGTACAGGTTGTTATAACTATCCAGATTGATGATTGGTTCATCGAATCTAATTGATGTATGTATATTATAGTTTTCTTTTGAAAAGATCAATTGTAAACTATATATTACCCATCACGATGTAAAATTCTATTCTGTCTTTCCTTTCATCCCGGCTATCTGTCTTTCCGACACTTGGACGTTCAGCACGTGAATACCATGGACCTTTTAGTGTCGACTTTTAATGGTCAAAAGAGTGGTTCGTTACATATGGTATCAGAGCTTAGGTTGAGTGAACACCTAGGCTTTGGTGGGGTAAACTCACTAGAGATGGGGTAAGTGAGACCCTAGAATGAGTTTGAGTGTGTATATATACGAGAGCGTACTTGATAGTGCTATAAAAATACTTTATATTGTGTCAATTTATCTATTGAGTGGTTAATTAATTCTGCTCTGTACGTAGGACACCACGGTATCAATAGAGGTTTCCAAACACTTGGACAAGGCAAACGGACATAGTACTATTGTTTTAAAATTTAGTAAATGAAATAATTTACCTACATTTTACATTTTATATTTAAAAGAATAATTTCAAAAATTGATGTAGCTGTTTGTGAGTTTTTATTTGTTAGGAAATGATAACGTTTAATTATTATCATTTATTGTTTGATAAGTTGTGCCAAGCCAATTGGCAAGCATTGGTCTGTTGATTTTTGATACATTTTACTACATGGATTGGGTAGATAGTAATTGTGGGAACATTGAAACGAACACTTTGTGAGTTAAGTTTTACAGTTTGACTATAGGACGTTCAACGATGTTGGGCTAAAATTAAATTCTAATAAAAGTTTTTTATTATAATCTAAACAAAGACATACATTTGTGAAAGGATTTTATATAAGAAAGTGAAATTATATAAACATGGTTTGTGAATATGCTTTATAAATAAAAAGGATTTAAAGCTGAGAATTTGTTTTTGAAAAAAGTTTTAGGAAAAATAATAATGGTATTATTTGAAAATATTTATGTATAGATATATTCTAAAAGGATTTTTAAAGAGATAAGAAAGCATTAAATCACTTCTGTCGCTGGAAAAAAATTCTACAGCTTCTCGGCATTCATTTTCGAGTTTCTAAGTGGAAAATACTACAATGGTAATTTGTTATAGAGTTGTTTTAGTAAAACAGATGTTAATTTAATCTCAAAGGTGGGGTTCGATATGCAAAAGGAGATATGTATATTATTATTATTATTTCAAAATGATTTGAAATAAAACCCGAGTGTTCAATTCTGAACTTTTCAGTTAAGTTATTTTATAGACGCATGTATTTTTAGATGCATGTATCTTATGCATTATGGTAGTTTGGTGTGTGCATCTGATTTTGAGAAAATATAAGAAAATAAGTTTTCATGACTTATAAGTTTGAGAAGATGGTAAGTTAAATAAGTTTTAAATTTATTAAAGATATGAGTTAAGTAAAACGAATCTGATGTATTGTATATATACTCTTAGGATGTAGAAGAGTGGGTATGAACTTGAGTATAGAATGGTTATAAAATAAATGATTTTAGTCTTAAACGAAATACTATTGGTGTAAACAAATGCGAATTAAAAAATAATTGGTGTAGTTAAGAAATCAATGGAATAAATACTTAAGTTATACATAGACCATTTTATTCGCATAACTGTTCTTGAACCAGATTCGAGTACATGGATTTCGAGGGGATTTACACCGGTCCGAACAAGGATTTTTCACTCGATTCTTGACGGCAAACACTTGATACAGATTTTTGATATGATTCTTAAGTTTTCCATCATAGTATATGACTATGTATGGAGAGCGGAGGTTTCTAATCAAGAAACTTGATCGAAGTCCATACTAGGGAAGTCCAGTGAGCGATACTAGTTCGAAACTGAAATTTGTGTGATCGAGTGCGCGTTCGGATTTGATGTTGCGTACGGATGACATATATACTGTTAACGCTTAAATTTGAACGCTAACACCCCGGTGTGTAGATAACTGTTGTGAAAGCACCACCCGTGAATACGGGAACAAGATACAAGTAAAGAGATTGCAGAAAAGCAGTAAAAACACAAGTTTTATAGTGGTTCGGCCCAAAATCAGGCCTACGTCCACTTAGATTCTCTTTATTACTGATATGAGTACAATTTATATCACTTTCTTCAATTACAATTAACTTCAGACAAATAGCTCAAACTCCCATGAAGAATAATCTTTCGAATTCATCTTGAATGATTGTGATTCTTCTTTGAAGTGTGTAGTAGCGTCCTTGGAGTTTGGAGTGCTTGGAGTGTTGCTTGAGTTGAGAAAATGGCAGAGTGTCGGTGCTTCGAGAATTAGCCCAAAGGTCCTTTGAATGTTGGTGATGGTCGTGTATTTATAGAGGTTCTCGGTGTTGAGTTATAGGTAGTAGCCGGGTCAAACTGGGTCGTGAGTTGGTGCCGAGCTAGGCTAGGTCGTAGGTCGCCCCCCCTCTCTTATGCATGGTCTTCAGTTTAAGTTGACGTCATGTGCTAAGTCCTAGGTCGTTACCGAGATAATGTGTTACGTGTTAAACTCCTGCGCAACTTCACTCCTCAAATCCATAGATCGGTCACGACTCATCATGAGTCATAAGCCGGCCACGGTTTAGATTGGATGAGTTTGTGCCTGATAGTTAAGTCGGCTAGCATCTTGGATAGTTAAATCGGTAAATAGGTTAAGTCGGTGGGCTTTTATAAGTTTTTAGATCGGGTCCTTCTAAGGCACTAGATCGGTAGCTGCCTTAGGTCGTAAACCTTGTAAAGTACTAGGTCGGCTTCCATACTAGGTCGGAACTCTCCTTAGGTCGGCATAGCCTCGTTAGACCGGCATCCCTTCATGCCTTAGATCGGTATCATTTGGGTTAGCATGCTTCATAAGGTTAAACAGTTAAGTCGTCATCCCTTCAAGCCTTAGGTCGGTGTCCTTGTAATTCCCCTTAGGTCGGTAACCCTATTAGGCAGTTAGGTCGGCAACCATGTTAAGTCGGACCCTTTGTTATCTCTTAGGTCGTTAGGCCAGTCTCTTCTGAGGCACTAAGTCGGCACCCGTGATAAGGCATTGGATCAGTACGATTCTTAACCAGTTAGGTTGGCATCGAATTAAGTCCTGAGCTCTTAGATCGGCAAACCCTTTGGGTTGTTAGGTCGGCATAGCCTTAGGTCGGCAACTCCTCTGGGTCGTAACTTTCGGCCGAGGCAGAGTTAACATTTGCCCCTCGAAGTACACGCCTATTGGTTAGGTCGTGTGCTTCGATATTCTTTAACTCGTCCTCCACCAAGTCGGTAAGTATTTAGACCGTACGCGATCCAACAGTTCTCCCCAATGTAAGGTATAAAACATCCATCCTCTTCTTTCTTTTCATCACTTACTCCTTTGCTCGATTTCGCCATTAAAATTTTCTCAAGCTCTTACAGCGACCTCATTCCAGTCGATCACCGATAATCACTACTATCCATTGCGTAAGTGAATCCGTCCCCTTCTCGATCATAGGTTGCTGTCGGTTCATGAATTCTGTCATTTGAATACGAATCGTTTCTTTGCGCAACGTTCCATCACGAATCCCACTATACCTGTAGTCGATGGAGTTTAGGTTACTCGATTTTGGCTTCAGATGATCGTTGAGATGATGAAGATGGTTTATCACTCAGGTTCAATGATCTCTGAAGGCAGAGCAATGGATTTATGCAATTTGGAGCTGTTTTATTGGGTGACCCGATAGCTTGAATGAAGGCTCCTGTTGATTGAATGACTATCGGGTTAATGGGTTGAAACCGAAAGAGATGTTTGACTCGGAAGTGGCTCAGTGAATTTGGGTGGCCTAACTTTTGACCGATCTGACCTTGAAATGGCCTTAAGTTGTGGTTGAGATAATATTTGAAAGAAACTCGTCGATCTGAACAAGGCTTGGACCGTGGCCGAGTTAAAACTTGGGGAAATTTCGGCCTCTTGAACTGGAACGTGCCTTCTTATTTTTCCCCTTGCGACCTAGGGAAATAAGTCGCCAAGCTGAACCACCTAGACTTTGACCCGTTACCGACTTAGTCTTATCTCGCATGAGACTTTTGACCCGTAGCCGAGTTAATCTTATCTCGCATGAGACTTTTGACCCGTAGCCGAGTTAATCTTATCTCGCATGAGACTTTTGACCCGTAGCCGAGTTAATACTTAGGCTCTGGACGTATTGACATTTAGGAGCATAGGCCTTCTTTAAGTATTCTGACCCGGACTACCGAACTAAATTGCCTTTATTTTGAACATCTTGAACTGCCCCAACTTAAAATTTGTTTGAGTCTCAATGTATTATCTCACAGATCGTATTAACTTATAAGCTGCTAATCCTGCTGAAAATAACAGACAAACAAAGAAAACCAAGGCGCACATACTGCCATTGACTGCCCATATCAAATGACAGATTAGTCAAGACAAGATAAGAGACATGAAATGTTGTGAATTAACTGACTAAAGTAAAATATTAATGCAAAGTATCAACAATTTGAAATGATTTGTTTGCATCCACATTGTATTTGCATAATCAAACTCAAAACAAAGATTCCTGGTCTTTATAACTAACAAATGTTTGCTAGGTCTTATTCCAGTTGCCTTTGCTTATTGTTTGATTGATACTTGTACAACACTTCACACACTTTAGGAAACGTGCACCTTCATGTTTGAATATCCAGTTGTTTGTGTAGAATGACTTCTCATCAACAAGAAGAAATGGTTGCTCAAGAGGAAGAGACTTTCCCGGTGGCTGTTCCCATAGAGAATCCTCCGGAGAGAACTTCAACCATTCTAACCCCAAGAATGTTTATTCAGATACGCACTCAATTCGGCTTTGCTGAAAGTGATGTCTTATTGCCCGGGCCAAGCGACACTGCCGATAATCCTCCTTACGGTTTTGTTGCAGCCAATCGCCAAATGTGCTTATGTGGGGCAATTCCCCCTTTCAATGACTTCCTTCGAACTCTTCTTCTCCGGTTGACGATCTCTCCATTTCAACTTCATCCTAATGGTTATGCCATCTTGATGGGGTTATGTGTTTTGTTTAGAAGAACTCTTGATCGCCTACCGAGTTTTGAAGAAATTCGTTATTTGTGCTCATTTACAAAGAGTAAAGATCATCCTTCACTCATTATTGTGAGAAGTGCCAGAAACCGCAAGCTCCTTTCCGATCTCACTGAAAGTGTTCATGGATTTTTGAACCAGTTTTTCTTTGCTCGCTGCCCTCCAGGTTTTTATGCCATCTGGAGAATAGGAAGTAAGACTAGTGTTTCCATTTTTTCATTTTTGAAACTTTTTCCGAGATCCGAACTTTTAGTTGCTAACTTCATTCTTTGCTCTTTTCAGCACTTCCTCTCCCTTCTAGAGATCCGATTCATAAACAAGTTTTCGAGAGGTTGAGTGCCGTGGCTGCGGAAGAAAGGAGCATAAAATTTCTGCTGAAGGATGAATTTTTACACCAATACGGGCTTCTACACGCTTCTCGTTCTACGCATGCCCATGAAGTTCCAACAGAAGTTCCCGATTCCCCGACGAAAACTCCTGACGCCCCGGTTACTGTCGAACAACTCGCATCAAAAGAGTCTAATATTGAAGCTTCATTGGTGAAGTGTTCCACTTCTACCGACATTATGGGGTCATCCAGTAAGACGGTGCTTGCCCCGATCGAGGAAGAAGAAGAACCTTCACAGCCTCTCGGGGGATTAGCTGATGTAGGAATTGAGAAAACAAGTCCCACCAAGCATGATGGTGACGATGTTTATGAGGGGTTGAGCGACATAATAGTGACTTCGCAGGAGCTTTTTAGAGATGACGTATCTAAAACTATCTCTCCTGTAATTGAGGCGACGTCTCTTCTTCGACAAACGCCAACACAAACATCAACTCCTCATACCCAAGCTATCATCACCTCTACACCAAAGAGTGGTTTGTAGCTTAATGCGTGTAGCTTGCACATCACACAACACTTAGGATTTTTTGGCATTTGTTCACATTTAACTTCCTTTCTCTGGAAGTTTTTAAGACTTGTTATTTTTGCCTTTCAGATTCCTCTATGGGGCGCAGCGGCAGCGGTTCTTATTACAAAGACTTTCGACGCTATGGAGGGCGTGGCAGCTATGATTACAAGCAATACTATACCGATTCCAGAGAGACCAATGAGCAGAGAGCTGCGCGAAAAGCTGAAGAGAGGAGAAAGTATGAAGAACGCCACGAGGGAGCAGGCACGCGATACGAATCCTTCCCAAGGGGTGATGATTCCCATAAACGTAAAACGCATGATGATAGGGGGAAGAGCCATATTGAGGATTCGAGAAAGCAGACCAAACTTGGCGAGGAACACGCGCCTGTGACATCTGAGAGACCTGGCGCCTCGGTTTCTACTGACATCCCTTCCAAATCTCCTGCTCTTGAAGGAAGTGCCATTCAAACACTCCTCAACAGGCCTTCATACCATGTTGAAAGGGGCCCCCCGACTTTGCAGAGCCGATTCCCGAACTGGTGTTTGAGGGGGGTACGCTTCGACCTTGATTTGGTCCCCATCGACAAAGAAGCCATGTACAGAAATCTCGATGCTGTCAGGCTTGATATTGACAGAATGTCTGGATGGCAAAAGCTTGTTGATGAACTTCAAAGAGTTAATCGGGCTAACATCGAAGCAATGCTGACCATGGAAAATGATAAATCAGAATGGCAGAAGATTCTTGATCAACACAACGTTGAGATGAAGGAGATAGCCGAATACAATGAAAAACTCGAAGCCGAAGTAAAGCAGCTCAAAGATGATCTTGCCTCTTCTACTAATACTTACACCCAAAGAGAAGAGGTATTGCAAAAACAAGTGCGAGATGCGCACGCCAGCCAGAGGGACGCCGAAGCTAAAGCTGAGAGGCTAGAGCAAGCTGTAGAGAACCACCGCACTGATGTCACCCAGTTGCAGAATAAACTGAGCGCCCGGGACATGGAGATTGAAGCGCTAAAAGCCCAACTTGCTCAGACCGAAAAAGATCGAGATGAGGCCATGGCTGGTAAGATTGCAGCCGAAGAAACTGTTCAGACCATGGAAACCGACATCAATTCGACTTTATTCGATTTTTATGTACACTGTGTCTTGGGACGCGGCAGCCTCTCTTTTCTTGGTCCTAAATATGAAATCACCCTGGCCGAGGTGTGGGAAGCTGCTCTTAGCATGTTTAAAGACGCCGGGTATGGCGATGAAGATTTTGAGGCGCGTTACCTGGATGAGGAAGCTCGCGCTGCTCTTGTGAAGGGGCAAGAACAACTTGCCAGGATGAGAGCTGGAATGGCGGAAGAGGAACATTCTGGAAAGGAATTACCACTTACTCCCTCTGTCCAACCTCCAGTTTCTCCCGTGGTTGACATCACGGGTTCTAGCTCCTACACTCCGCCTGCGACTAAGATAGTAACTGAAACTACAAGTGCACAAGGCGGGGATGAAGGCGGTGAAAGCAACGAAGCGCAGCGATATGAAATCAGCATCAGAGATCCAACTGCCCCAGGTAAACTTGACACCGGACCAGTCCAAGTGGTGAACTGCTCGTTTGCTCCTTGTGAACTTGACGATCTTCTTGATTATTTTTCGAATGTCAATGAATTCCCGACTTTTGATTATTCTTCAAATGTCAATGAATTCCCGACTTTTGACGAGCCGTCATCCCCTCTCTTTTCGAAAGATACTGATATTTTAAGTTTTTTCTCCTTTGTAGTGAAAGCACCGAGCCAAACTCAAGCTTCTTCTCCCCTGGTTATCCTTCCTCCATCTCTTCAAGTGGCGCCTCCTTCTGCCTCGCAACCTGGATCACAGGAAGAACAAATAGAGGCTCTTCACGGCTTGGATGATCCCATCGCTTCGCAAGAGCAGAAAGATGAGAGACCTGAGGGAGGTGACATTTCCCCGGAACGGACTCCTTCTGACGACATTGTTCTATCAAAACTTGTCACTCCGGGGAGTGAGTCTTCCTCACAAAGGAGAGAGAAGCGTGGGACATCAAAGAGGAGGGGGAAGAAAATCACCGCCACTGAAGAGGAGCCGGAAGTTGAACCGGTTACACCTGCCTCTCCTACTTCCCTTATACCCACTGGCCGACCTGAAAAGCTGGTTATTCGACCGAGTAAAGGGTCCAAAGGAGGGAAGAAGAAGTGAAGATTTTAGCTTTTTGCCTTTTGTATGAACTGGCCGAGAGTTGTGCGGGTACCGGCCCCCGCTTTTATTTTGAAACCTGTATCTGCATTATAGTTGAATAAAATGATTCTTTGTTTGTACAAACTTCTGTTTGAATTTGAGAATGCATTTACTATTTATTTTTGCACAAGTTTGTTTATATAGTATTGCAGCGGGCTTATGGTATGTTGCTTGAGTATTACTTTACTGAGGCAGCTATACTACTATACCATGTTGCCCCCATACCTTAAGCTTGTTGCAATATTTTATACTTCGAGGGGACTTGCACTCTTATTTGTTAAAGAATAATTATTTTATTTTTTTAAAGAAAATTTTTATTGAGTACAACTCCCTTCGTATAAGTTTTTACGCTTTGTCGTTCGAAGAAATCACTTTTCTCTTTTGCTTATGTGCATATTTTACCAAGTGAATTCCTCTATGTGGTAAAGCGGACCTCTGAAGGGTACTTTAACTTCTTTTCTTTTTACAATCATTTTCCATTTGAAAGTTAAAGTACGCTTTTTGATGAGGAATTTTTTTTTATACAGAATTGTACCTCTGAGGAGGGATTTTTCACGTTTCAACACTTGGAAGTTTTATTTCAATCTCGGTGAAACGTGTACCCCCAAAGAGTTGTGCCTTCGAAGAAAGCCTTCTCACGTTTCAACACTTGGAAGTTTTATTTCAATCTCGGTGAAACGTGTGCTTCCAAAGAGGTCTTCTCTTTTTTTTTTTTTTTTTTTTTTTTTTTTGATTGTGTCCCCGGGAGGGGGTCGTACCTCTAAGGAGGGATTTTTTTACGTTTCAACACTTGGAAGTTTTATTTCAACCTCGGTGAAACGTGTACCCCCAAAGAGTTGTGCCTTCGACGAAAGCCTTTTCACGTTTCAACACTTGGAAGTTTTATTTCAATCTCGGTGAAACGTGTGCTTTCAAGAAGGTCTTTGTTTTTGCATTTCAACTTTGGTGAAGTGAAATCCCGAAGAGCGGTTGTTACACTTCAACTCCTGGCGAAATGTGCCTCCGAAGAGGGCTTTTATTTTGTTTACATTTCAACTCTGGTGAAGTGAAATTCCGAAGAGCGGTCACAACAATTCAACTCCTGGTGAAATGGGCCTCCGAAGAGGGCTTTTATTTTGTTTGCATTTCAACTCGGGTGAAGTGAAATCCCGAAGAGCGGTCACAACACTTCAACTCCTGGTGAAATGGGCCTCCGAAGAGGGCTTTTATTTTGTTTGCATTTCAACTCTGGTGAAGTGAAATCCCGAAGAGCGGTTATAACACTTCAACTCCTGGTGAAATGTGCCTCAGAGAGGGTTTTCATCGCCTGGAAGTTACTCTCTCATGGTTGGAGGGTCATGACTCCTCCAATCTTTTTTGTTGAGTAGAGAACTTTCTTTTTTGTGGCGTATGACCCATTAGAGGTCTTTTATCCTCCGAAGAGTTGCGCCTCCGAAGAGGACTTGTGCCGCTGATGGTAGCTTTGGTTGTTCCTCTGTTCTCTTGCTTATGCCTTTTCAGCGATCCTCTTTTTTTTTTTTTTTTTTTTTTTAAGTTTTCATTCCCCTTTCTCTCACAAGTGGCTTGTTTAATCCAAGGAAGTGTACTTCATTGCCAGGCAAGTTCGTGAGAACGGGCACTAGCTTCCTAATTGGATGTTTGTTTGTTCAAACAATCTCAATTTATCAGCAAGGGCTCGTTTCTATCGAAATCATTAGCCGTTCAATTGAAGTATTTCCTATCTAGGATTTGAATTCGGGGTCTTTGTGACTTGAAATTTGTTTGTTGAATGATGGTGAGAATCGCTCGGTCTTATTATGCGCAAGTTTTATTTCCATTGTCTGCAAAAAATTTAAATCGACATTTTAGCAATACATTTTATGTATTTTTATATCGAAAACAAAGCAAACATATAATGATAATAAGGAACACAAGATTTATAGTGGTTCGGCCATGAAATTGGGCCTACATCCACTTTATATTCTTTCATTATTTACTTGCATCAGTTTCACAATTGCTTTCAATTACAAGAATCATACATTCATAATTCTTTTTACAATTTTTCAACAAAATTTTCAAGTAAAGTATGGACGCAAGTGGTTGCTGTTCCATGCCCTTGGAATTTGATCTCCATCAACGGTGGTGAGCTTGAATGTGCCGTCAAGAAGCTTCTGACCTATTACATATGGTCCTTCCCAATTTGGCCCAAACACACCTGTCGCGGTCATAATTCTTTTCAGTACTAGATCTCCAATTTCAAAGCTGCGTTGACGAACTTTGGAATTGAAATGTCTGGCTATCCTTTGCTGATGAGCTGCAACTCTGAGGTTAGCTTCATCTCTTTTTTCATCAAGGAGATCCAGCGCTTCAAGTTGCAACTTTTCATTTTCTGCTTGATTGAAATGAATTCTTCTGTGTGAAGGGACCTCTGTTTCAACCGGGATCATTGCTTCCGATCCGTATGCTAACGAAAAAGGAGTATGCCCAGTTGCAGTTTTGTGAGTAGTTCTGTATGCCCATAGTGCAAGTGGTAGTTTATCGACCCAACCACCTTTTGCTCTTTCGAGTTGCTTTTTGATGGTTGATTTGATGATCTTGTTCACTGCTTCCACTTGCCCGTTTGCCTGCGGATGAGCTACTGCCGAAAAGCTTTTCTGGATTTTGAATCGTTTGCAAAAATCCTGGAATTCCTCGCTTTCAAACTGAGTACCATTGTCTGTGATTATTTTCTGAGGCACACCGTATCTGCAAATGATATTCTTGGTCACAAAGCTTATCATTTTCTTAGAAGTGATAGTAGCCAATGGTTCAGCTTCAGCCCACTTAGTAAAATAATCAACTGCAACAATAGCGTATTTAATCCCTGATTTAGCAGTTGGTAGCGGCCCAATGAGATCCATTCTCCAAATTGCAAATGGCCATGGACTGACCATCTGTGTGAGTTCGGTAGAAGGTGCTCTAGGAATTTTGGCATATCTTTGGCACTTGTCACATTTTCGGGAGTAATCTGCAGCATCCCGATTAATTTCTGGCCAAAAATATCCGTATCGGAGAATTTTCTTTGCTAGTGTTTGACCACCTGAATGATCACCGCATTCTCCTCCATGCACTTCAGCTAGGATTGTTTTGGACTCTTCCCGGGATACACATCGAAGCAATGGCATTGAGAATCCCCGTCTGTACAATCGACCATCCTGAATTACATAGCGAGAGGCCTTCCTTAGAAGCTTTCGTCTTTCTATCGAGTTTTCTGGCAGAGAACCCCTGAGTAGGTAATCCAGTATTGGAGTCATCCATGACTCTTGTTCTTGAGATACATTCATAATCCAGTCTATATCCATCTCGTCTATACTTGGCGCTGAAAGGACTTCTACAGGGACCAATCCCAATAGTTGAGCTTCACCAGAACTTGAATACTTTGCGAGGGAATCTGCCTTCATATTCTCTTCCCGAGGAATGTGGCTTATTGAATAGTGATCGAGTTCATATAGGAGTTCCCAAGCCTTTGACAAGTAGGAAGGCAGGTTTCCACCTTTCGCTTGAAATTCCTTCTTGACTTGGCATACAATAAGCTGAGAATCACTGAAAATTTGTAATGCTCGAATGTTTAGCTCTTTAGCGATTTTCAGACCTGCAATAAGAGCTTCATATTCTGCTTCATTGTTTGTTGATGGAAATTCCAGTCTTAGTGCATAACATAATGATCGACCTTCAGGAGTTTCAAGTATCACTCCGGCTCCTGAACAGTAGTCATTTCTTGCGCCATCAACATACATCTTCCACTGGATTGGAGAATCATTGATCGCTTTTTCCTCACCATTACCTTTCTCTGTGAATTCTGCAATGAAATCAGCTAAAGCTTGTCCGTTGATTGCTTTTCGGGGGTGATAGGTAATGTCATATTGACTAAGTTCAATGTTCCATTTTAGAAGACGACCCGAAGTTTCAGGGCGAAACAGGACTTGCTTCAGAGGTTGATCAGTGAGTACTTTGATAGGATGAGCTTGGAAATATTGCCTCAGTTTCCTTGATGCAACTAGTAGGCAATAGGCGAGTTTTTCCAACTTGGAGTAATTCAGCTCTGCCCCAGTGAGTCTTTTGCTGATATAGTAAACTGGATGTTGAATCCTTTTGTCTTCCCGTATCAGCGCTGCACTTAGAGCATGAGATGATACTGCCAAGTATATAAGAAGATCCTCACCATTGCCTGGCCTAGAAAGTATCGGAGGCGTTTCCATATGACGGATCAACTCTTCAAAGGCTTTTTGGCATTCGGGAGTCCATTCAAAGTTCTTCTTTCCTTTTTTCAGGGCATCGAAGAATGGGATGCATTTATCAGTAGCTTTGGAAATGAACCGACTCAGGGCGGCGATCTTTCCGTTGAGACTCTGCAATTCCTTCTTTGTTCTATGAGCTTTGACTTCTTTCAAGGCAGTAATTTGAGCTGGGCTAGCCTCTATGCCCCTAGCACTGACAATAAAACCTAAGAACTTTCCGGATTCGACCCCAAATGTACATTTCAGAGGGTTAAGTTTCATTCTGTATTTCCGGAGGACTGCGAACATTTCTGCTAAGTGTTCAATGTGATCCACTGCTTTCCTGGACTTCACTAACATGTCGTCGACGTAGACTTCCATAGTTTTGCCCAATTGCGGTTTGAACATAGCATTAACAAGTCTTTGGTAGGTTGCCCCTGCGTTTTTCAATCCGAAGGGCATAACTCTGTAGCAATAAAGTCCAACACCTGTGATAAAGCTTGTATCCTCCTGGTCTGGCTCATGCATCATGATTTGGTTATAACCGGAGTAGGCATCCATGAAGGATAACAATTCATGTCCCGTAGTTCCGTCTACCAGTTGATCGATCCTGGGTAATGGGAAGCAATCTTTGGGACAAGCCTTGTTTAGATCAGAAAAATCGATGCACACTCTCCATTTTCCATTAGCTTTCTTGACCAACACAGGATTCGAAACCCAATTCGGATATGTAGATTCTCTGATGAAGTTATTTTCCATGAGTCGATCAACTTCTTCTTTTAATGCTGCTGACCTTTCTGGACCTTGGGTTCTCCTTTTCTGTTTAACTGGCGTAAATTTTGGATCAATATTCAGAGCGTGTACTGCAACTTCTGGAGATATCCCACACATATCGGCATGAGTCCAAGCAAAGACATCCAGATTTGCCTTCAGGAAAGATATCAAGATGTTCTGAATTGACACATTAAGCTGTGAACCCACATTCAACACCTTATTTGGATCTTTTGGGTCAACAGGTACCGGAACTGTCGTTTCCACCGGTACTACTCTATTCTCCCCTGTACTGGCTTTTCCGGGATCCATTTCTTTCCGTGCCCCGCTGTGCTCGCCAGTGCAGGGTCCGCTCTGTAATTGCTACAAGGCTGGTTCCTTGATGCGGACTGGGGTTGCCGCACCCTTTCCCATTTCTCTTTTTCTTGACTCTCGCAGCTCTGTCAAATAGCACTCTCGCGCAGCATTCTGATCCCCTTTTATAACTCCTACTCCATTGTCAGTAGGGAATTTAATAGTGAGGCACCACGGGGCTAGGATAGCTTTGAATGCTGCGAGTGTTGGACGGCCAAGAAAAGCATTATAGGCAGAAAACTCATCGACAATCACAAATGTTTGCTTTCGGACCACTTTCCTTTCTCCTTCCCCAAGTTCTACAAACAAATCGATGGTTCCTACTGGTTGCTTTGGCTCCCCAGTGAAGCCCACGATTTTCTGTGATGAGGCTTGCACATCGATCATAGGGATTTTCATCTGGTCAAATGTCTTTTTGAAGAGGATATTACATGATGCTCCGCAGTCAATGAGGACTCTTCTGACAATGGCTGGTCCAATACCAGCCGAGATGACCAAGGGATCTAAAGTAGGAGCTTCAATACCTGTAGAATCTCTGGCTCTGAAAATAATATCATCACTGAAAGTTTTTTGTTGTTTAAGGGGCGTAGTGTCTTCTAGAACAAAGACGTTTTCTTCGGCTGGAGCATATTTCAAAGCCCTGGAATATCTCTCCATCTCACCCCAACTCTTGCCAGCTGGGTGAGGTCCTCCGGAAATGACATTGATAACGGGCCTTCCAGATTCATGCCCCGTAGCTTTCTCACCTGCCCCAGGCTGATGAACAGGAGCCCGCTGCCCCTGACTCGATGATGCAGGATTGTTGCTATTCTTTTTCACAAATTGCTGCAACTTGTTTTCTCTTAGCAACTCTTCAATCAGATCCTTCAGCTGGCGGCATTCATCAGTTTCATGACCTGGTTGATTGTGGAAGCGGCAAAATTTCCCACTTTGTATGGCTTTTCTTCCAGTTCTCAAAGGGATAGGTTTAGGGAAATCGACGGAATCTTTGGCGGCAAGGTAGATGTGCTCCGGCGTATGTGATAATGGAGTATATTCTGATGGCTTGAAGGACCGGGGCTTTTTCAGATTACCCTGTTTCTTTCCATTATTATTCTCCCTTTTCTGCCCCACCGACTCATTCTTGCGTGGAGCGACAGTATTGTCTTCATCTTTTTCCAACACTGCCTTTACTGGCAAAGGACGACTTTCCAAGCGAATGAATTCGTCCGCTTTTTTGTAGAACTTCTCGAGAGAGGTTGGCTCCTTCATATTTAACCATTTCCCAAATTCGCTTGACTTATCAATAGCCCTCATCAGATAAGTCAATATCATTCGTGGTTCAGCATTGTCCACCTCAGCCAATGCTATATTGAAACGGTTCAAGAAAGATCTGATAGACTCACCAGGATTCTGCTCTAAACTGGACAATGACATGATATCCTTGGCCTTCGAAGCATATAGCCTAAACTGCTCCTTAAATTTTCTGGTCAAGTCTGAAAACTGATCGATAGATCGAACTGGCAACTTGGTGAACCACAGTAAAGCCACGCCTTCCAGGTATACGGGGAAATATCGGCACTTTATTTCGTCGGAGGCCCTGGCACCTGTCATGTGCCAATCATATTTATACAAGAACTCATTCGGATCACTTGTCCCTTTGTAAGCTGGAATAGTTGGAGGGACAAACTTCCTTGGAAATTCCGCCTTCAAGATTTTTCCAGTAAACGGAGTTTTACTTGGAGCAAAACCCCATTCCTTCTCATCTTCAACCCTTTGCATACTTTCTTTCATGATCTGCCGGACCATTCCAGAAAGATATTCCTCATCATGCCGAGTTCTAGATCCACCGGCGTCAGGTACTGCCTGCTCAAAGGGACTAGTAGGCCTTTCAGGAGCATTCCTTTCATTAACATCATGAATGTTGCCAGCATAGTTCCTTTCATTGCCATCCGGTTGATTGTTTGCCCCAAGTAAGTCGTTCAACTTATTCAGAATCAGAGCATTCTGGGCACTTTGAGCCTCTAGTTGTGCATTTTGGGCGTTTATCTGCTGGTTTAGCCCTAGAATCACAGCATCCAATTCCGCTTTTGTAACTCCAACAGACGGAGTGGGTAGATTAGGCACAAGGGAAGCGGAGGTTCCCTCTTGAATGTTCCCAGATCTGATAGATCTACTTTTCCTTCCAGGAGCAATAATCTCAGATATACTTCTGGTTTTTAAGGAAATTCTTTCTTCTAATCTCTGCGAAGCAATGATGACAGCTGTCCTGAGTTCAACTTCTCAGTGAAAGCACCAAAAATGTTAACGCTTAAATTTGAACGCTAACACCCCGGTGTGTAGATAACTGTTGTGAAAGCACCACCTGTGAATACGGGAACAAGATACAAGTAAAGAGATTGCAGAAAAGCAGTAAAAACACAAGTTTTATAGTGGTTCGGCCCAAAATCAGGCCTACGTCCACTTAGATTCTCTTTATTGCTGATATGAGTACAATTTATATCACTTTCTTCAATTACAATTAACTTCAGACAAATAGCTCAAACTCCCATGAAGAATAATCTTTCGAATTCATCTTGAATGATTGTGATTCTTCTTTGAAGTGTGTAGTAGCGTCCTTGGAGTTTGGAGTGCTTGGAGTGTTGCTTGAGTTGAGAAAATGGCAGAGTGTCGGTGCTTCGAGAATTAGCCCAAAGGTCCTTTGAATGTTGGTGATGGTCGTGTATTTATAGAGGTTCTCGGTGTTGAGTTATAGGTAGTAGCCGGGTCAAACTGGGTCGTGAGTTGGTGCCGAGCTAGGCTAGGTCGTAGGTCGCCCCCCCTCTCTTATGCATGGTCTTCAGTTTAAGTTGACGTCATGTGCTAAGTCCTAGGTCGTTACCGAGATAATGTGTTACGTGTTAAACTCCTGCGCAACTTCACTCCTCAAATCCATAGATCGGTCACGACTCATCATGAGTCATAAGCCGGCCACGGTTTAGATTGGATGAGTTTGTGCCTGATAGTTAAGTCGGCTAGCATCTTGGATAGTTAAATCGGTAAATAGGTTAAGTCGGTGGGCTTTTATAAGTTTTTAGATCGGGTCCTTCTAAGGCACTAGATCGGTAGCTGCCTTAGGTCGTAAACCTTGTAAAGTACTAGGTCGGCTTCCATACTAGGTCGGAACTCTCCTTAGGTCGGCATAGCCTCGTTAGACCGGCATCCCTTCATGCCTTAGATCGGTATCATTTGGGTTAGCATGCTTCATAAGGTTAAACAGTTAAGTCGTCATCCCTTCAAGCCTTAGGTCGGTGTCCTTGTAATTCCCCTTAGGTCGGTAACCCTATTAGGCAGTTAGGTCGGCAACCATGTTAAGTCGGACCCTTTGTTATCTCTTAGGTCGTTAGGCCAGTCTCTTCTGAGGCACTAAGTCGGCACCCGTGATAAGGCATTGGATCAGTACGATTCTTAACCAGTTAGGTTGGCATCGAATTAAGTCCTGAGCTCTTAGATCGGCAAACCCTTTGGGTTGTTAGGTCGGCATAGCCTTAGGTCGGCAACTCCTCTGGGTCGTAACTTTCGGCCGAGGCAGAGTTAACATATACCTCATACAGGCTTTAATGTAACTATGTGCTTCTTTCATTAGAAATGTAAGTTACATGATTTGATGGCATTTGCAAGGGCTTCTTGCTACTAACCTTGAGGATGTTGTAGAAGTAGTGTCTTTGGTTTGTTCATATTCTAAACTTGTATCGATGAATAATGGTATTGCATTGTTGCATGGAGGGTGGTGTTAGCATTTCAAGTGAGATTTGCTAAAAGGGTAAAACGTAATCTCAAGCCTTACAACCAGGAATGACTAAAATAGGGGATATGTCGCAAGACTATGTGGTTCACTGCCATTAAGGTGTGGTCATCACCCGATCTAGATCGATATTGACTCATTTATGTATGCTCATGACTCGATACGGTTGTTGGTCAAAAACCGAGATGGTGACATATTTGGTACTATCCAGTAAGGGGTAGGCTGGTCTTTCCATGCAGAGGTCCATGCGAGGCCCTCGGCATGTTTTTTTAGGGACTAGAGATGTACTATGACAGATGGTACCCCAACAGTCTTGTCATTAATGGAATCCACTTTCCCATAAGCACTGTACGGACTTAGCTGTGTCCAACTATGTTAGAATGTGAAATGAAAGCATTTCCGTTATGTTAGATATTTATTTTAAACCTTAGATATTATTATAATATCATTGGTTTTTTTTTGAAATGGTTTGGTTATCGTAAGGTAAAAACCCATCCGTGTATATGTTTGACGTGATCTTACAAGATACATTTATTTTGAACAGTTTTATAACATTAAAAATCTATTTGATCTGTGTTTCTCACGCCGGTTTAGCAGACTGATCCGAGCGTTATTTTCTTATAATGCTCGGGTTATTCCGAGCATATTTTCAGATTTTGTTACGAATGCTTTGGAGCTTTAGGAGATGAACTACATGCCTCCAAGAGGTATTCATGTATATTTTATTTCCACTGCATTTGTTGTTTGTATTTACCAGCATTTGTTTGGACATGTTATAACTGTCTAGGCCGATGATTGGTTAGTTAACTCTGATTCATATATGTATACTATTTCTTTTGTAAAGATCTATCATATAGTATATATTATTCGTCATGATATGAGATTTTGTTCTCTTTTTTCTTTCACCCCGACAATCTGTCTTTCCGACAATTGGATGCTCGGCACATGAATACCGTGGATGTATTAGTGTCAACCTTTGAGGATCAAAAGGGCATATCGTTACATAACAAATTAACCTTGCCACTGATAGGTTGATTTCTGAACCATCATATTGATCCAATGTCATTTCTGTATCTTATAATTTCTCTTTCATCTTCACATAATCATAATATTGATAGTTTCACACATATGTAGAAACATGAAAAAATTAACCTAGGTTTGTCATTGTCTGTTAAATTAGCAATTATACTTACCAAAAAGATCTAAAGATCTCTGGTCCACCTACACATGTCACATTTCCATCATCATCCTCTTCCTTAGCAACGTGAACTCGCAAATACACCACCATACAAGTGGGTTCTCTTCCTAATTCTTAAAGCAGAAACCAAGTCAACAGGTAAATGAGGAATATATTTTATTTTTGTAAATCAATGATGGGGAATAAGACGATAAATAAATGCAATTTTGTTCCACCTCCGTATAAGTGGGTTGCCTAGACTATCTATTGCCAAATTAGTATTTATCTTGATTTTTTAAATTTATATTTGGTTACAAATTTTGTGTATGAAGTTGAGTGAGATGTGTAGTGAACTAATTCAATGAAATTGGATATATATATATATATATACATTGTTTAAAATTTATGTGTATTTGCGCTTATTTTTAGAATAAGGAACCTTATATATTTCTGAAATATATATAAATATAAACTATTGCACATGCAAATCATATCAGGTAAGCTGAAACAAAGATAAAAGCTGCATTTCTTGTATACTAATAAAGTGAAAATTAAGTATAAACATCAAAAAAGTAATAAAAAACATTTTGAAAATGAATAAATATTCTACACTTCACAGAAGTGAAGTATTGATTATAGAATAAAAGCCTAAGTTCTATCCTATGCATGTGTTTCATAAAATTATTTGTAAAACTTAAATTCAAACATTTTGCACTAAAAATATTCGGTTTTCGAATTCTTTAGAATGGGTATATTCCGCACCTTTCAAAACATAAGTACAAAATTATGTAACATATTAACTACATAAATTTTTGATGTGAATAAAAAAGGCTAAACTACACAACAAAGAAAATGAGATGCTGTTTCAGGGGAGTATTTTAAGCTGTTTTACCAAAGTTGTATGATCAAAATGGTAAACAGGGAAGCCAAGAAAGAACGTTCTAGCGGATGCAACTTTTCTTGTTTTTGCACCGTCTTCCTACATCGGGTAGAATACTAAAAGTTATAAGCATTAGCATATACCAAATTAGGATGCTAGTATGTCGTTCACTGGTTTGTAGGCAAAGGAAGGTACAACTCCATCATTTGGAAAGGTATCATTAATTCGTTGGCGGTTCATAATTTTACGTTACATGGATTTTCGTAGACAAGTAGCAAACATGTTCAATGGTCACATTTGAGAAAGTATGTATATATATAAGATTACAGAGAAATTACACCTCTGATTTTTTTGAAAAGATTACTACCGTAAAGATTTGTTTAACCAAAAAAATGTGTGACATATAATATGATTTGGTAGAAATTTATTACTTTTAAAGGTAGAAAATCGGTTTTAAGAATATTTATAGCCATTTGACGTGCGATAACTTAAAATTTTGTCATGCGATAATATTAGGCCCGCAATAGCATTAAAATGTGATATGTAATAGCCTTAAAATGAGGCACATGATAGCTTAAACATGTGACATGCGATAGCTTCAAAGGCACGCGATAGCTTAAAACCGAGACCTTTAAATCAAGATTATTGATCGCTTAAAATGTGACATGCAATGGCTTTAAATTGTGACTCACAATATCATAAAAAATGGGATATGCAAATAGCTTTAGATACTTGATAGCTTGAGATGTCTGTTATCTTTAAACGCTCGATAGCTTTAGATGCTCGATAGCTTTAGATGCTTGATAGCTTAGGACATGTGATAGCTTTCGAGACGCAATAGCTTTAGAGGCGCAATAGCATAAGAGACGTGATAGCCTTAAAGGTGCGCTAGCTATGGAGATGCGCTAGCTTTGGGGCTAAGATAATTTTGGATATGCAATGGCGTTGATGCGTGATCGCTTTAGGAAAATGATATCATTATATGCATGATAGCCTTGTTGCACGATAGCCATAAAGCCATGATAGTTATGTAGACGATAGCTACAAAATGAGGTGTGTGATAGCTAAAGGTGATAAAAAAACCCTAAGTAAAGAAAAATAAGTTAGAATGAGATAATGGAAAATGAAGCTAAGCTTAAGAAAGCTAAGAAATGGTAAGCAGGATCATTTGAAATGATAAAACGCTGGTGTAAGGCCTTAGTGGCGACCAATGTCTAAACATGACATTCATTATATTCGATAACATTAGTATAAGGCCTTAATGGGTAGTATTCCTATAACGACCCGATTTTTCGACGCCTGACAATCGACATCAATACGTCCACTATATCAAATTCTAAACAATCGAATGTTGGAAAAACCGAACCTTTTGGGTTAAAGAAGAAGGAGATAGAAGAAAATTAGAATCTCACAAGCGCAACGAAATAATATATAATAGATAATGACTGAATCTTTATACAAAGAACTGTATCTGTTATATACATTATATCAATAGAGTACAACAAAATCAATAACACAATTCAGGTCAGTTATGATAAGTTGACCTCCCAAAGGTGATGTAACGGCCAGGTATTTTCAACCGTTCGCATCCACACATGCCGGACTTAAATTGCTCAAAATACCGCGTTGTAAATAAAATTTGGCAAATCTCAGAATATACAGTAAATAAAAGTCACAGATCACAGACACGGAGTAATAATAGTGCAGTGGAAGTAAAAGAAATAGTAGTTCATGAAGCTACTATGTAAATATATCGCAGTTACATAAGATACAACAGAAGAAATAAAGTACAAAAGAAGTCTCAGTACATAGAAGTCTTCTAATACAAGAGCTGAAAGGACCAACAAACTGAAAAGATAAAACTAGATGTAACAACCCGCATATTTGTCGATTTTATATTTAAATATTTTATTTAAATATTTTATCGTTAGTCGGATTTTAGTCCGAAAAGCTACTTTTTGCATACGGTCGAATTAGGGCTCGGGACCACTCCCATTGAGTTTAAAATGCCGTTTGCGACCTTTTTGAGTATAAGCTTCGATATGTTTGGAGAAAGTTGATTTCTGCTACTTTTTACTTTGGGTTTGGTTTTTGGGCTCAACCCTATGTTAACTTATGCTCAAATCTGAGCCACTCTTCCCCACTCACCCTCATTCTCTTCTCATTTCAGTTTTTAGAGTGTTAATGGTGGGAGAGATTGGAAATTAAAATTCCAAAACCCTAGTTTCTCTTGCAAATCCATCTCCTTGCTCCAAACTCAAGAAGAACCCCTTGGTAAGCATCTCCTTCTTCTTCTCCAACTCTTTCTCCATTCAATTTCAGAAATTTCCTAAACCTAATTTCGGGAATGTTCTTGTTTTTGAGCTTAGATTCAAGCTCATTTGGGTTGTGATTGAAGAAAGGTTGATTCTCCATTTGCTTTCAAGCTTCTTCTTGTTCGATTTTGTGAAAAGGTGAGATTTTTATCTCACATCTATGACTATTATTATCTTTGGTTGTTGGGTATAAATTCCTAACACTTCTTCATGTGCATTTGCTCTTGATTTGGATTGGTTTTGTGAATATTCCAATTTTTGAGCTTTTTGAGTGAAATTTGTGTGAAATCCTTTTATGGATGTTTGATCCTGCTTTTGGTGATGCATCGAGGAGCATATAGGGCCGGGTTGCCGATTGGCATAAACCCTTAGAGCCAATGTTCGTCCGATTGCATTTTGGAAGAGTTTGCTCTTCATTTGAATAAGGCTAAAAAACAGCCCAGGCATGATTCAGTCGAATGAAAAACTCTGTTCAGTCGACTGAACCTGAAACCCGAGAGTTTCCAGGCATGATTCAGTCGACTGAAAAACTCTGCACAGTCGACTGAAACTGGAAACAGAAAGTTTCCTGAACCTGAAAAATTTCCATGTACAGGGTCAGTCGACTGAAAATCTCTGTTCAGTCGACTGAACCTACTGTTTGAGTCCAATTTGCCTTTTTTTGGATTGAAATTCCAATTTAAATCGATTTGTGATAATCCTATTTGTTTGTATCATCTATTATGACTTTGATGACTCTTTTAGGGATTTTTGAATATCCATTTCGATGGATCCTTTATCGATTTCGTTGGATTTTATTCACGTCTTCGTATGTGAATTTTTGTGATTGATTGTTCTTACAATCTTCTTCGTGATTTGTCACTTTAAAAATATAAAGGTTTTCTATACTATTAGTAAATATCAAAACTCTTTCCTCAAACGATTTCAATACTATTTTAATACCAAATTCGTTTGTAAAACCGTTTTCCAATCTATTAGTATATACAAACCTTTACCTCACTCGTATGAGAAATCTAATTAAACGGCTTTGTAAAACAAGTGGTATGAAACGCTTGCGTTTACTTTGTCGGTTAATTCTTGGACTTGTTCGATTGAACCTCTTGTGACAATTTTCTAGTGGAGATTTACAGTTTGTTCGTAAATATTTAAGTTAAGCAAGTGGTTATGGGACATGAAGCTAAACTCATATATTTACTAGCTTAGTGTAATTGACACTTCTCGATGATCATGACGATCATTTTTGTGATTTAGACTAGCAATGTGCGATGTCTCTTTGTCTGCGTGGGAGACTAAACCTCGTTCGTGTGTCAAATTTATGGGGTAGCAACCCACGGTCTTCGGGCCATTCGTGTGTCAGGTCTTCGGACCATTCGTGTGTCAAATTTATGGTTAGCTACCATGAGATAGCTTCTCGTTCATGTGTTACAGCTGTTGGTGAGTTTTCATGCTCCCGTTCATGTGATAGGCCTTCCCCCCTTTGTGATTTCTGGATTTCTTGTGTAGTCTTCTGGAATTTGTGTGTCATTGACTTTAGTGATTTCTGGATTTCTTGTGTAGTCTTCTGGAATTTGTGTGTCATTGACTTTAGTGATTTCTGGATTTCTTGTGTAGTCTTCTGGAATTTGTGTGTCATTGACTTTAGTGATTTCTGGATTTCTTGTGTAGTCTTCTGGAATTTGTGCGTCATTGACTTTTGTGATTGACATTTATATTATCGTCAATATTTATAGTATGGTGAACGAAATAAGAAGTATGACGTTTCTTTGATTCTTGTGTAGATCTTGTGACATTGATTAATCTCTTGATGATTATCAACTAAGTATATATATATATATATATATATCACAGCTTGGCATTGGGATTATTATGTGTTTAGTCATATCTCTTATTCTATATCGTTTCATCTGATATTTATAGTTAGACTGATCCGTTTATTATTTTCTTATTAAATAATACTCGGGTCAGACCGAGATGTTACAGGTGCTTCTGCTTGACTTCTCCTCCGGGATTAACTCCTTGACTTTTGGGTTAACTACTTAGATTAGTAGTTATTTTGTTGTATACATTTGAGATATAGACTCCTTAATGTATACTTATTCTTTTGTGTAGTTCGTGTAACTATTCTTTTGTGATATTGTGGATCTTTAGACCACTACTCTGATGGACACTTCCTAGTGTAATATTCATATCTTATTCCGCCTTTGTGATATGAATTGTCTGTGACTGATTTGTGTTATGTTTATTTCTATATTTGTTTCCGAAGGATTTATATAGCCACCGTGTAGTAGCTTTGAGTTTGTGTTGGTATGTCGGATTTCCTCTTGAAATAGAATGCATGTTATATTATCTGACTTACCGGTGCTCGCGCAAAGAAATTACACGGATGGTCGCTCCTCAACAGCCTTATTCTCCATGCTAGTCGACAGCATTCACCGTAATGTTCTTGGCTAGCGTGGGTATAGAGGTGGGGCGTCACAGCTTGGTATCAGAGCCAAACTTCGGAACAATATGGAATATTATAACAAGGATCATCGTCCTAAGTCTTTCTTAGGAGTTGTGCTTTAGGATTTTATTCGGGTCTTCGTACCGTTCTATCCTATTTTCTTTATGATTCCTTGTTTTATCTATCAAGATTGCTTGATATTCAATTTGGTGAATAACCTTTTCTTCTTCTTCTTTCTCTCTAAAGGAAGAGAAATGTCTAGACCTGGCCGCCCCAGAGCCGTGCCATCTAGCACTCCGCCCCAGGATGGAGTTTTTATGACTGCTCAGCAGCTTCTTGATTTGGTAACGAATGCTCAAGCAGCTGGAGCTAACCCGGAACCTACTCACCCAAAGTCGGGATTTGCACGCTTGTGTAGCGATTACACTAATTTGGGTGGGGAGCCATTCAAAGGTTCCGAAACTGTTATTGAAGTACAGGCTTAGCTATGGTCATGCGATCGAATCTTTTCTCGCATGAATCTTATTGACCTTCACCGAGTTCAGGTGGCCTCTAGTATGCTCCGAGAAAGAGCATTGGATTGGTACGAGCTTCTTATTTTTGAGATTAATGAAGCGGATCTCACTTGGGAAAGATTCCGAGAACGCTTCGAGTTAAAATTCGTACCAGAAGCAGAGAAAGTGACATTGGCTCGACGATTTATAGACCTTGTTCAAGGTGAGTCCTCCGTGACTGATTACGTCGCCTCCTTTGAGTCGCTTTCCAAATATGGGGTTGAATACATCAATACCCCTCTTAAGAAGAATCAGAGATTCGTTTATGGCTTAAACAAAAGCCTCAAGAAGCCATTACTTTTAAAGTTAGAAGTTTCTTTCGACCAACTCGTTGATATCGCTCTTCGTCTTGAAGAGGCGGATAGAGAGAATGATGTTGAAGTGGTGGGTTCCAAACCAAACTTCAACAACAGAAAGAGGCCAAACAAATTTAAAGGCCCTTATCCCAATAAGAAAGGGAAGCAAGCAACTCCTGCTGAAAAGACCTTTTCCTCTACTCAAGGGAAATGCTATAATTGTGGTTCGAAAGACCATTTTGCGAACAAGTGTTCAAAGCCTCGTACTTGTCGCTATTGCAAAAGCCCGGACCATTTTATGCATGTGTGTCCTAAACTTCAAAATAGGAGGGAGGGAAAGTTAAATGTTGCTCAAGCCCCGGGCAACACATCTCGTGGCCAAGGTATTTCTCATTCTATTCTAGATGGAATTATTTTGTTTCATGATCATCCTATTCGAGTTCTTTTTGATACGGGTGTGTCCCATTCTTTTATACCAAAAGAACTTGTTGATACCTTTTCTTTGGATGTTTTGTGTTTAATGACTTCTTTGAGAATTGCGAATCCGGTTGGTGGATCCGCAACAATCAGTTTATTGTGTAAAGATGTCGAGATTATTTTGTGTGATTTATCTTTCCGAGCCGATTTGCATGTCATGCGTTATTTAGGCTTTGGAATGATTTTGGGAATGGATTGGCTTAACCGTTATGAAGCTCATATCCTATGTCCTGAGCGGACTATTCATCTTCGACATCCTCAATCTGTTAATCAGGTTTCTGTTATTCTTAAAGATTCAGATTCTGCTTTGGTTGCATCTTTATATTCTTTAAATCCTCGTGACGATGATGATGATGAGGGTGATATTATTTCTCTTATTCACGTCGTTTGTGAATTTTCCGACATATTCGAGCCCGTTTTAGGATTACCACCTAAACGAGCAATTGAGTTCAGAATTAATCTTACTCCGGGAGCTCAACCTATCACTCGTCCTCCTTATGGTATGTCCAATAAAGAAAACGAGGAGATGCGTAAACAATTATCTGAATTGGAAACGAAGCAATTTATTCGCTCTAGTTCCTCGCCTTGGGGAGCTTCAGCTATTTTTGTGAAGAAATCCGATGGTACACTTAGGCTTTGCGTTGACTATCGCAAGCTTAATGATCTTACTATAAAAAATAAATATCCTTTACCTCGGATTGATGATCTATTCGATCAACTTAGTGGTGCTAGAGTCTTTTCACAATTGGACTTGGCTACCGGTTTTCATCAGCTTCGTATTGCAGAGGATAGCATTCCTTTGACATCGTTCCGCACTCGGTATGGATCTTATGAATGGCTTGTTATGCCATTTGGGTTAACAAATGCCCCGTCTTATTTCGTTGACTTAATGAATCGAGTTTTTAAAGACTTTCTTGACCGGTTTGTTCTCATCTTTATCGATGATATTCTTGTTTATTCTAAAACCGAGGAGGAGCATGAAAAACATCTTCGGATTGTGTTGGAAACTCTTAAGAGTAATCGATTAAAGGCAAAAATTTCTAAGTGCCACTTTTGGCAATCTCGTGTGAAGTTTCTCGGTCACATTATTTCCGAATCCGGAATTTCCGTGGATCCTTCAAAGATTGAAGCGATTCAAGATTGGAAGAGACCGGAGAGTGTGACAGAGATTCGTAGTTTTCTTGGATTGGCGGGCTATTACCATCGTTTTATCAAAGACTTTTCTAAGATTTCCGTGCCTCTCACTAGCTTGACGAAGAAAGGTGTTAAATACATTTGGTCGGACAAATGTGAAGCTTCTTTTCAGAAATTAAAAGAACTTCTTTCTGATGCTCCTATTCTTGTTATTCCCGAAGGGAATCAAGATTTCGTTGTTTATACCGATGCTAGTCGCATTGGTTTGGGTGCCGTTCTTATGCAAAAGGAACGCGTTATTGCTTATGCTTCTAGGCAATTAAAGCCTGCTGAGACTATGATTTAGAGCTCGCGGCTATTGTTTTTGCTCTTCGGATTTGGCGTCATTATCTCTTAGGAGAGAAATTTGTTCTTTACACAGATCATAAGTCTTTGAAATATTTATTCTCTCAAAAGGAACATAATTTGCGTCAACAGCGTTGGCTCGAATTTCTTGCACCATATGATCTTGATACTCTTTATACTCCCGATAAGGGTAATCTTGTCGCCGATGCTCTTAGCCGTAAACAACAAGCTGTTGTTTCTATGATGATATCCGAATGGAACGATCTCGAGATTTTATCCACTTGCGAAATTCGAGACCGTGTTTCCGATTTATGCTCATCATTTGTTTTATGTAGCCTTGTGGCTCATCCATCTCTTTTAGACCGCATTCTTGAAGCTCAAGGCTAGATCCCAACTTGGCTCTTCTTGGCCAAAATATTAGGGATAAAATGGATATTGAAGGTTTGAAAGACTTTGATATCGATTCTCGTGGCGGCATTCGGAAATTTGGTAGACTTGTCGTGCCAAATATTGGTGATCTTCGTAAAGATATTTTAGAAGATTCACATCGTTCTAAATTTACCATTCATCCCGGTAGTAGTAAAATGTACGCGGACATGAAGCGACTTTATTATTGGGAGGGAATGAAACTTGACATCGCTAACTTCGTTAAACGTTGCATGACTTGCCAACTCGTTAAGGCCGAACATCAAAGGCCCGGAGGGTTATTGCAACCTTTAGAAATTCCAGTTTGGAAGTGGGATCAAATTTCCATGGATTTTATAGATGGCCTTCCCCGTTCTCGATCGGGTTATGATAGCTTATGGGTAATTGTTGATAGACTTACTAAATCCGCCCATTTTATTCCCGTTCGGTCTAACCGAACTGTTCCTCTTTTGGCCAAGATATTTATCAAAGAAATTGTTAAATTGCATGGTGTTCCTACATCTATTGTTAGTGATCGTGATCCATTGTTTACTAGTGGATTTTGGAAGAGTCTTCAAAAAGCTTTGGGAACGAAGCTTAATTTTAGCACCGCTTATCATCCCCAGTCCGATGGACAAACCGAGCGTGTGAATCAAACTCTTGAAGATCTTCTTCGTGCTTGTGTTCTTGATTTTGGTGAAAGTTGGGAAGATCATATTTCACTTTTTGAATTTTCCTATAATAATAGCTTCCAATCTAGTATTGGTATGACACCTTTCAAGGCACTCTATGGTAGGCCATGCCGATCTCCTTCTTGTTGGCTTGAGGCCGGTGAGAAGCTGGCTTTAGGTCCAGATTTTATTCGTGATTCCACAGAAAAGATTGATCTTATTCGTCATAGGATGAAAGAAGCCCAGAGTAGACAAAAATCCTATGCCGATAACCGGAGAAGGAAGTTAGAATTTTCTGTGGGAGATCTTGTGTTCATTCGTGTTTCACCTATGAAAGGTGTTGTACGTTTCAGTCGATCGGGAAAGTTAGCGCCTCGATATATTGGGCCATTTCCTATCACCGAACGTATTGGTTCCATGGCTTATCGCCTTTTATTACCGGCTCAATTTTCTGCTATGCATGACGTGTTTCACGTTTCTCAACTTCGGAAATGTCTTCGAGATTCCGATTCTATTCTTGAACCCGGTGTTGTGGAAGAGATTGAAGTTTCGCCTAATTTAACTTATGAGCAACATCCTATTCGTATCATTGTTTCGGAAGTCAAACGACTTCGAAATAAAGATGTTCCGCTTGTTAAAGTTCAATGGTCTTCAAATCCTAAGGATTGTTCTTGGGAATCTAGAGAGTACATCGAACGTACACATCCAGACTTACTTTCTCATGCTCTTTGAGGTGAACTTCTTATTTCAAACTTCTTTTGTGTTGAATATGCTTCTATGGTTGTTACTATATATCTTCTTCTTGTAATATTGCGAGGACGCAATTTCTTTAAGGAGGGGAGTCTGTAACAACCCGCATATTTGTCGATTTTATATTAAATATTTTATTTAAATATTTTATCGTTAGTCGAATTTTAGTTCGAAAAGCTACTTTTTGCATACGGTCGAATTAGGGCTCGGGACCACTCCCATTGAGTTTAAAATGCCGTTTGCGACCTTTTTGAGTATAAGCTTCGATATGTTTGGAGAAAGTTGATTTCTGCTACTTTTTACTTTGGGTTTGGTTTTTGGGCTCAACCCTATGTTAACTTATGCTCAAATCTGAGCCACTCTTCCCCACTCACCCTCATTCTCTTCTCATTTCAGTTTTTAGAGTGTTAATGGTGGGAGAGATTGGAAATTAAAATTCCAAAACCCTAGTTTCTCTTGCAAATCCATCTCCTTGCTCCAAACTCAAGAAGAACCCCTTGGTAAGCATCTCCTTCTTCTTCTCCAACTCTTTCTCCATTCAATTTCAGAAATTTCCTAAACCTAATTTCGGGAATGTTCTTGTTTTTGAGCTTAGATTCAAGCTCATTTGGGTTGTGATTGAAGAAAGGTTGATTCTCCATTTGCTTTCAAGCTTCTTCTTGTTCGATTTTGTGAAAAGGTGAGATTTTTATCTCACATCTATGACTATTATTATCTTTGGTTGTTGGGTATAAATTCCTAACACTTCTTCATGTGCATTTGCTCTTGATTTGGATTGGTTTTGTGAATATTCCAATTTTTGAGCTTTTTTGAGTCAAATTTGTGTGAAATCCTTTTATGGATGTTTGATCATGCTTTTGGTGATGCATCGAGGAGCATATACGGCCGGGTTGCCGATTGGCATAAACCATTAGAGCCAATGTTCGTCCGATTGCATTTTGGAAGAGTTTGCTCTTCATTTGAATAAGGCTGAAAAACAGCCCAGGCATGATTCAGTCGACTAAAAAACTCTGTTCAGTCGACTGAACCTGAAACCCGAGAGTTTCTAGGCATGATTCAGTCGACTGAAAAACTCTGCACGGTCGAATGAAACTGGAAACTGAAAGTTTCCTGAACCTGAAAAATTTCCATGTACAGGATCAGTCGACTGAAAATCTCTGTTCAGTCGACTGAACCTGCTGTTTGAGTCCAATTTGCCTTTTTTGGATTGAAATTCCAATTTAAATCGATTTGTGATAATCCTATTTGTTGTTATCATCTATTATGACTTTGATGACTCTTTTTAGGGATTTTTGAATATCCATTTCGATGGATCCTTTATCGATTTCGTTGGATTTTATTCACGTCTTCGTATGTGAATTTTTGTGATTGATTGTTCTTACAATCTTCTTCGTGAGTTGTCACTTTAAAAATATAAAGGTTTTCTATACTAGTAGTAAATATCAAAACTCTTTCCTCAAACGATTTCAATACTATTTTAATACCAAATTCGTTTATAAAACCGTTTTCCAATCTATTAGTATATACAAACCTTTACCTCACTCGTATGAGAAATCTAATTAAACGGCTTAGTAAAACAAGTGGTATGAAACGCTTGCGTTTACTTTGTCGTTTAATTCTTGGACTTGTTCGATTGAACCTCTTGTGACAATTTTCTAGTGGAGATTTACAGTTTGTTCGTAAATATTTAAGTTAAGCAAGTGGTTATGGGACATGAAGCTAAACTCATATATTTACTAGCTTAGTGTAATTGACACTTCTCGATGATCATGACGATCATTTTTGTGATTTAGACTAGCAATGTGCGATGTCTCTTTGTCTGCGTGGGAGACTAAACCTCGTTCGTGTGTCAAATTTATGGGGTAGCAACCCACGGTCTTCGGGCCATTCGTGTGTCAGGTCTTCGGACCATTCGTGTGTCAAATTTATGGTTAGCTACCATGAGATAGCTTCTCGTTCATGTGTTACAACTGTTGGTGAGTTTTCATGCTCCCGTTCATGTGATAGGCCTTCCCCCCTTTGTGATTTCTGGATTTCTTGTGTAGTCTTCTGGAATTTGTGTGTCATTGACTTTAGTGATTTCTGGATTTCTTGTGTAGTCTTCTGGAATTTGTGTGTCATTGACTTTAGTGATTTCTGGATTTCTTGTGTAGTCTTCTGGAATTTGTGTGTCATTGACTTTAGTGATTTCTGGATTTCTTGTGTAGTCTTCTGGAATTTGTGCGTCATTGACTTTTGTGATTGACATTTATATTATCGTCAATATTTATAGTATGGTGAACGAAATAAGAAGTATGACGTTTCTTTGATTCTTGTGTAGATCTGGTGACATTGATTAATCTCTTGATGATTATCAACTAAGTATATATATATATATATATATATATATATATATCACAGCTTGGCATTAGGATTATTATGTGTTTAGTCATATCTCTTATTCTATATCGTTTCATCTGATATTTATAGTTAGACTGATCCGTTTATTATTTTCTTATTAAATAATACTCGGGTCAGACCGAGATGTTACAGGTGCTTCTGCTTGACTTCTCCTCCGGGATTAACTCCTTGACTTTTGGGTTAACTACTTAGATTAGTAGTTATTTTGTTGTATACATTTGAGATATAGACTCCTTAATGTATACTTATTCTTTTGTGTAGTTCGTGTAACTATTCTTTTGTGATATTGTGGATCTTTAGACCACTACTCTGATGGACACTTCCTAGTGTAATATTCATATCTTATTCCGCCTTTGTGATATGAATTGTCTGTGACTGATTTGTGTTATGTTTATTTCTATATTTGTTTCCGAAGGATTTATATAGCCACCGTGTAGTAGCTTTGAGTTTGTGTTGGTATGTCGGATTTCCTCTTGAAATAGAATGCATGTTATATTATCTGACATATCGGTGCTCGCGCAAAGAAATTACACGGATGGTCGCTCCTCAACAGCCTTATTCTCCATGCTAATCGACAGCATTCACCGTAATGTTCTTGGCTAGCGTGGGTATAGAGGTGGGGCGTCACACTAGACAAGCAGATAATCTCCAGCGATTCCAATCTCCAGAAAGTGGAAATCCAAATCTGTGAATACTCAAGCTGACCCGAGAGTAAATAAAAATACAAACACTCGAGTCAGGACATACATACTTATACAATATAAATCAACTTAAGTGAACTGTAGTAAAAGTACAAGTAACTTAAAGGATGCTTGGGACCGCCCATCCTCTAAGGATCCATCAAACTATTTACTATGTAGTAATATCGCGCTATTATAATAATGTCTAATAGTAAAATAAACTTACTTTTAAATAACGTTAAGGAGTGACCCAATATTCCCCTTAATACAAATATTGCTAATAGTCTATACAGTAATTGTAACGACCCAAAATTTCTGCCAATTAAAATTTGTATATTTAATTGATTTTAAATATTAATAAGTGAAATTTGTAAGTCGAATAAATTTTATTTTGAATAATTTGATTTAATTGGATAATTAAATCGATAATTTAATATTTGAAATTCCACAAATAACTGAAAATTGGGATTAATATGATTGAAAATGATTTGTAAAATTTTATTATATCATATTGGAGTTATGATGATGTTGTAGAACTTTTAAAATTGAATTTAAAAGTTGATTTGTGAAAATCGAATATTAATATTTAATTGACGAGTTAAAATAGCCATTTTTCAAACAGTCTCGGATTTCGACGAAACCAGTTTCATCGGATCCGCAATGTCAGATTATTGTATGGTTTCAAATTTCGTGTCAATCGGATTTACCGTTTGTCTGGGGAAAGCCAAAGCACTTAAAAATTTGGTTTAATCGATTTAATTTAAATTTGATCGTTTATTGCCGTAACTCGCACATATGATCGATTTAGCCTCCGAAACACGTTCCATGAAACACGGGGTAAACCTTAGAAACGCCAACCGGCACGCTTCGTTTGGAGTTCGGAATATTTTGAGTGAATAGTGTTTCACCATTTTTCTATAAAAGGACCCCATAATTCTCATTTTACACTCAAACCCTAAAAATTAGGTCAGGCCGCCATTTTCAATTCTATAGCCAGAAACTTCTAATCTTTTCTTCTTAATCTCTTCTAATCCATCAATTAATTCGACAAATCTTCAACACGAAAGTTGCAGATCTAAGTGAGAGCTTTAGATCCATACGGACTTGATGGTGTTTCGAGTGTTGGATGGCCAGAAAATGGTGATGGAAGGAGAGGCATTCAGTCGCGTTTTACGAGGCAAGGGGGGACCGAGCCGGCCGTCGTTCTCGGCAATGGTGGCTCACGTGATGGACATTCAATTGGTGGTTGCTGATCGTCTTCAGGTTGTTCGAATTAGTCGCGTGAATTAGGGCAAGATGAGGCTAGTTGGGTAATTCGGTCGCGTGTTTTACTGCTTGGAGAAGATGATAAGGAACGACCTTGATTTCATCCTGTAGAACGTGCGGCCCAGATCAAGTGTAGGGTTTAAAATATAATAAAAATTGAAATTAATGTATATTATAAATTGTGTGATCTTTAAATAAGCATAACCTTTTCATACGTGGTCGAGAACGCGCGAAACGAATTGCGTTGGCTTTGTTTTGTCGAGCACTACGCTATGGAATTGGATTGGAGTCATTTGGAGCTAGTTTTAATTTCGGGTAAAATTAAACACGCGTTTAATTTTATTCGAAATAAAACGCTGAAACTGAATTGAAAGCGAGGTGAGAACTTCTCACTCAATCGAATTGTTTCGATTTAAATTTTAAATTATCAGATTTAAAATTTTCTTGAATGTATGTTTGAATGATAAATTATTATCTATTGTATAGTAATAGACTCTATACGCCGTATATTAAGCGGATGTTATTTATTAAAAACATATACCGCGATAATTCCATCTTGATTGGAATTGGTATTATTTATGTACTTGGAGTTGATTTTCCCGCATTATATAGCGGATGAGACCTACTGCGCCGCATAATAGCTGATAATATTTTATAAATCCCATATACCGCGATATTCCGTATTGGAACGGAATTGGTATTGTGCTAACATCTGTGGATGCAGGGATACAGGTTGGAGGGATCCAACTGGATTCCTCACTAGTATTTATTTGATTACAGATATTGTGATATTTGTTGATTATCATATTGATATATGATGTTTTGATTGCCGTGATTGATATATTGTCGCTGTTGCAGCATTGACCTATTTTGGAGTTTCAAAAATGTTAAAGGAATGATTTTCAAAATTTAAAAGGATTTTAAAGTGATTTTTGAAAGTATACGTTTTATTAAATTTTGGAATTGATTCATTTTAAATAAATAAACGTTATAAAATTTAATGTTATAAATTTATTAGTTTTGGTAAAATATAAACGAAAATGTGATTTTTGGAATAAGTAGTTAATAAATTTATAAAATAGTTTAAATTGGGATTTTGAATTATTATAAACGATTTATTTAAAAGATTTATAAAATTAATATTTATAAATTAAAATATTGGGATTATAAAACGAGTTTTTATAAGTGTTAAAATTAAGTATAAATGGATTTCATAAGTGAATGAAAATTATAGATTTATAAATTGTGAAGTTATAAAATGAATAATTTTTGTAAAATAAAAGATTTATATGTAATTAACTTATAAATCGGATTTTGGCATTTTAATTGAGATTTTCGAATAAGTATAAATGGTTTATAGATGAGATTTATAAAATATATATTTTATAAATCGAAATAATGTAATTGTAAAAGGAGTTCTGTTAATGCTGAAAATGAGGTTATAAATGGAATTTTATAAGTAGTAAGAATTTTAAATTTTGTAAATTGAAATCTTTATAAAATATAAATGGGAATTTATAAACATTGTTTTATAAATCCGAAAACCGGCTTATTTTGATAAGTCAATTATTTTAGATTTTTAAAGGAGATATATTCACGATTTTGGACGGTGGATAAACCTTTAAACAAAATGTATAGAAAAATGTTGAATTTGGTTAACGAAGAATATTCACGATTTTGGGACAATGAATAATATATTAAAGTGTTTTGGGGAAGTGATATTTTGAATGGAATTAAAACGATTTGCAGTTGTTTTAAAATGCGTTAAGTATCGAATACATAGATTTCAACATTCATTGTTGAAATAGATGTAACGACCCGTAAAGTTCGACCATTTAAAATTGTTGTTTAATAGGATTTTTGTAATTTATTTTAGTTGAAAGAATAAAGGTGGTAGATAAATATTAAAATGAAGGCTAGAATAAATTATATAGAAGTGACTTAGAAACCTATTTAAAGACATTTGAATAAAATTCAAATGAATTAAGTAGAGAAAGAAAGAAAAATTCTTACCTGGACATAAAATTTAATATGGGAATATTAAACCAATTTAATGCAATAAAAGATTGTGAACGATAAATTGAATAGATTAAGAAACCCTGTTATTGCAAGTCAATAAATTTGTAAACCTTAATGAACATCTCAAAATTTATAAATTTATTGAAATTTAAGACATAGCATAAGCGTAGAACTATAGGTATGATGACAAACTTTTATAAATTGGCTAATTAAGGGTCAGCAAATTTATTTGGAAATCAAACTCAATTAAGGGTAAGTAATTATGATGGATTGATGGCATAAACGTTACTAATTTTTATCATAGTAACGGAAGTGCAGATGGAAGGCAACTGTAGAAATTTAGGTACGTATTAACAATTGAAAGGGACTGTCGATTGAATGGAGTACTTTAGGTTGTCTTACTAAATTTAGAATTTAACATAAGACAAATAGAAATAAATCAATAAACGTATAGATTTTAAGTTTATTATGATGAATTATTTTAGTGATATGACTTAGAATAAATGAAATAATTTGGGTTAATTGGTATTTAATGGAATTAAAGGTTGCAATATTCATAGGTAAGGATTTAGATGAAATAGATTGATGTATGAAAAATTTAATTGGATAAATGGCAATTAATTCCTTTAATTTGTGCAATTAATGTATGTTTAATTGATAACGATAAAAAGTTGATTTTTTTTGTGTAACCAACGTAAAATATTATCATAGCATGATACTTGGTTTGAATAGAAGGGTGGAATTGGGAATTTAATAAGTGAATTTATTTCAACCAATGCAATAAAAGGATACGTAAATAAATGGTAAGATGAAATGGTAAATTATTGATGTAATGGAAGATATAACAATGTCAATTATGCATATAAGGTAATAAGGTAATGAAACCGAGGTAAATTAATTAATTGAGACTTTAAGTAAAATTAACGTGTGGAATTGACCAAGGTTCAATAAAATGAGAATTTGATTGGTTATATTTATTGGTTGAGAAAGGTAAATGTGTATTTGGGGAATAAATTTAGTCAGACTTAAATATTGAATTTAATTAATTAATATATATGATAAATGATGATTAAATAAAAACCCAATACTCTATATATATGTATAATATTTGAGTGAAAATAATAATACACTTATAAATGTGGAATTAAGAGTTTACAACAACTATTTTGAGTAAAGAAATTGTTCATTCAAGTAAATTTGAAACATCGCAATAGGTGTAGATTAAGTGCTGCGTTAAATAAATTTAAGTAATCATTGGGGAAGAACGTAAATGTCTTCATAATATGATGATTTGTGAATATAAAGATGAAATTAAAGTTTATTTAATAAAAATTGAGTATTAGATTCAATAATTGCATTTATTGCATAAATAAAGGGAATTTAACGTTAAATTGTACGTTATTGAATTAAAAAGGAATTTGCGGATATTGAAGTGAAAACAGAGACATGTTAAAGAGCATCTTTGTTTTGGATTTAAGTTGAGAGTATAAGAGTATGAGATCTAATATATGGTTTTGAGAAATTTATTTATGATTCCTAAATTTGAGGAAGCGGAGGAATCAACACTACAAATTGATACTTATAAATTTTAATTCACATCCAAGCTTGTTAAATCATTTGAAATTGATTGAATTACATAAGTAATAAGATTTGGCCAATATTTAAAGTTGAAAGAAAATTTGGATTTTATGATTTATTTTAATTTATTTAATAAACATTAAAAATAGCCATTTTTGTCACGGACTCGGATTTAGACGAAACCAGTTTCATCGGATCCGTAACGGGAAATTATAATAATGTTTCAAGTTTCGTAGCGATCGGGCTTGTCGTTTGATCGTACGGACTCGAAACGCCTTGAAATTTACGCATTTTGAAATCAATGTGAAATTTTTGTTTTTTTAGCATAACTTCTTCATTCGATCGAATTTGGTCGCGAAACTTTTTCCATCGCATTCAGAATATTTTAAAACACCTATTTGGATATATAGTTTTTACAAATTTGGCTCCGGAGGCATAGCGGGCTTTTTGGACCATGGTTTGTCACGCACGTTCGCGTATCCAGTCTAGCTACCCTACCTCTAGCCTATCTATAAATATACAGCTATAAACCCTAGCTCCTTTCTTTTTCATTTGCTGTACGTTCATTTCTTCACTCTTTTCTCTTCCCCAAATGTATACATCTCAGATCCAATTCAGATCTATCCACAGTTCAAAATCAAAAGTCAAAACTCAAAAATTTCAGAAAATTCCAGAAAAAATATATGTTGATGTTTTCGATACGCGTAATCTACTGGTGAAATTCGTTTTTCAATTGGAGCTGTCGTTCATCCAGAATAAATTCAAACAGCCCCAAAACCGTTCATCATCGTCGCGCAAAATTTCGTCGGATCGGGAAACGGTTTCTGGGTATTGTAGTATGGACGATGGGGAGCGCATCTATATATTTGGTTTGGCGTTTCGATGGTTGGATCGACGGCTTTAATTGATTAGGGTTATTGTTTTGGTGGCGGCTGCTGGATTTAGGCGACTGGAAAGTAGGTTTTGGGCTGTCACAAGGCATGGAGGAGGTTCGCGGAGGGGCGCAGGCGTTCTGGGGCATGGTGGCGTTTGAATCGGCATGTGTGTCGGTTTAAAGTATGCGAAAAGGCGGGATGCTACAGTTGGTATCAGAGCTTTGGTTTAGCGATAAACCTTGGCTTTGTGGGGTTTGACTCTTTGTAATAGGGTAGTAATATCCTATGGGAGTCACTGAGCGTATATATATGAGAGAGCGTACATGTTAGTGTTATAAAAAGATTTTTATATTGTGTTAATCTGTTCCGCTTTGTATTTATAAATTCTGGTTGATGCATAGGACGCTATGCCATCAATAGGGATTTCTAAACACTTAATAGGACAGACCGACATAATATCCGTTTTAATATAGGTGAATGAAATAATTTTGCCTATTATATTTTCTATATATAAAAATAGTTTTATAAAGATATATATATATTTGGTTGCTATAGATTGGGTGTTAGAAAATAAAAATATCTATAATAACTGAAGCTAAGTTGAAATTATGATAAATCAAATTGGAGATTTTAGAACTTAAGTCCGGGATTTTTCCAAACATGTTTTCAAAGAATTTATGAAAATAATGGTTCGGTTTATAAGTATTTTCTTATATAAATATTTCGTATAAATTGGAAGAATTGTTTTAAAGAAGATTTTGGAAAAGAATTAAATTCTGTACTTTCCTCTCTGTCGCTGGAAAATAAATTCGGTGATGACGGCCGCATCATCGACTTTCATTTTCGAGTTTCGAAGGGGAAAGGCCACTGTAGTAAATTCTACTGCAGATTTATTTTGAAATTTTCTAAAAATTTTCTTTTATTGTTCTAAATATAATTAGAGATATAAAAGTTGCAAGAAATTAATTATCTATTATTTTGAAATAGGTTAAAATTGACCCGGTATTTAATTCTAAATTTTTCCGTTAATTAATTGTTAAAATTTGTTAGTGAAATATTAAGTAAGAAAGTTAATGCTAGGTATAAGGGAAGTAAAAGTTTTTAACTGATGAATAATGGAAAAGATTTATTGAAGAATGAATGAATTAAAAGAATGGAGATTTAACTTGTATAGGTTCAATTGCATTTTCCTTAACATAAATAACTTACCCAAATATAAAAGTTGAAGTGTTAAATGAGAAACTGGAATTGAATATTTTACAAGTAGGAATTTAGGAAAAATGAAGTATTCAATAAATTACTGTTATAATAAGAATTTAATGGTATAAACTTAGGTTATAATTGAAATTTTACTGAAAAAGGGTTAAGAATTATTAATAGATGATATGAACCTAAGTATATAAAATGAAATTCAAAATAAGAATTGATTGTATGATTATTGACTTAAGTATGTTTTAATCTTCCCTATTCTAATATAATGGAAAGTGGGAAAAATTGAAATGACTGCAATTAATAGTTAATGAATAAATAAAAACTTCCACTTATAAGAATGAATGTTAGCAGATTTAGAATTTAAGGGAAATCTTACAAGTGAAGAGTAAGGAAATGAAGATATTCAAAATATTTGTTGTTATTAATGAGAATTTATTTTATAAACTTAAGTAATAAAAAGGAAATACAAATATAATGAATTTTGTGATAGTTGGAAAATAAAACTTGTAAGAAACAAAGAAATTCCTCCATAAATGAAGGAAAGAAAATCAAACCACTGAATTATGAAATAAATGTAAATAAACTATTTTGGTGTTGGTTTGGATTGTTTGGTTGATGTATGTTTGTTGGGTAAGGAATTTTGGAGTTGTTGGAGGAACAATAATCTATCTCTATTCCATCTAAGACTGTTGAGTAACGGATGCACTCGATAGTTATTTCTCACTCCGTAAAATTTCAGAATTTGAACCCGAACAACTAATGGTTGTTGATTGAATGATTGTTGTTTGTGGTGTGTGCTGTTTGTTAAAATGTATGGTTGTTGCATTTGATTTGGATATGAATGATTGAATCTACCCAAACATTTCACTGTAATATAGATATTTAACTTTTAGATTATATAAGTGAATACAGGGGTTGGAAGCAACTGCTACTGCTTTTGGTTCCAAAATAATAAGCGTATTGCCCGACAAATAGGTACGTTTTCGGATTACGATTAAAGCGCTATTTATATATTTTCCCGTGTGGGATATTTTATTTTGGATATATATGTAATATATTTGTATATTTGGATATTATATTTTCTCCAGAGTCCCTCCGTACAAAGGAAACTCTGCCAAAAATTTTCGTAAATTTTGGACTTAGAATTTTGTTAAAGATATTTTTCCAACTTTAATAATTCAAGTATTAAAAGACATAATGATTATAAAACAAGTGTATTTCATTAAAGGAAATTAATTTAGTAAATTATTGTTATAAGTTAATATTTGAAATTAGATATACTGTTTTATTCTTCCTTCTCCCTTCCTTTTCCTTTTCGGGGACGAAAAGTTTTGAGTGGGGGAGAGTGTAACGACCCGTAAAGTTCGACCATTTAAAATTGTTGTTTAATAGGATTTTTGTAATTTATTTTAGTTGAAAGAATAAAGGTGGTAGATAAATATTAAAATGAAGGCTAGAATAAATTATATAGAAGTGACTTAGAAACCTATTTAAAGACATTTGAATAAAATTCAAATGAATTAAGTAGAGAAAGAAAGAAAAATTCTTACCTGGACATAAAATTTAATATGGGAATATTAAACCAATTTAATGCAATAAAAGATTGTGAACGATAAATTGAATAGATTAAGAAACCCTGTTATTGCAAGTCAATAAATTTGTAAACCCTAATGAACATCTCAAAATTTATAAATTTATTGAAATTTAAGACATAGCATAAGCGTAGAACTATAGGTATGATGACAAACTTTTATAAATTGGCTAATTAAGGGTCAGCAAATTTATTTGGAAATCAAACTCAATTAAGGGTAAGTAATTATGATGGATTGATGGCATAAACGTTACTAATTTTTATCATAGTAACGGAAGTGCAGATGGAAGGCAAATGTAGAAATTTAGGTACGTATTAACAATTGAAAGGGACTGTCGATTGAATGGAGTACTTTAGGTTGTCTTACTAAATTTAGAATTTAACATAAGACAAATAGAAATAAATCAATAAACGTATAGATTTTAAGTTTATTATGATGAATTATTTTAGTGATATGACTTAGAATAAATGAAATAATTTGGGTTAATTGGTATTTAATGGAATTAAAGGTTGCAATATTCATAGGTAAGGATTTAGATGAAATAGATTGATGTATGAAAAATTTAATTGGATAAATGGCAATTAATTCCTTTAATTTGTGCAATTAATGTATGTTTAATTGATAACGATAAAAAGTTGATTTTTTTTGTGTAACCAACGTAAAATATTATCATAGCATGATACTTGGTTTGAATAGAAGGGTGGAATTGGGAATTTAATAAGTGAATTTATTTCAACCAATGCAATAAAAGGATACGTAAATAAATGGTAAGATGAAATGGTAAATTATTGATGTAATGGAAGATATAACAATGTCAATTATGCATATAAGGTAATAAGGTAATGAAACCGAGGTAAATTAATTAATTGAGACTTTAAGTAAAATTAACGTGTGGAATTGACCAAGGTTCAATAAAATGAGAATTTGATTGGTTATATTTATTGGTTGAGAAAGGTAAATGTGTATTTGGGGAATAAATTTAGTCAGACTTAAATATTGAATTTAATTAATTAATATATATGATAAATGATGATTAAATAAAAACCCAATACTCTATATATATGTATAATATTTGAGTGAAAATAATAATACACTTATAAATGTGGAATTAAGAGTTTACAACAACTATTTTGAGTAAAGAAATTGTTCATTCAAGTAAATTTGAAACATCGCAATAGGTGTAGATTAAGTGCTGCGTTAAATAAATTTAAGTAATCATTGGGGAAGAACGTAAATGTCTTCATAATATGATGATTTGTGAATATAAAGATGAAATTAAAGTTTATTTAATAAATTGAGTATTAGATTCAATAATTGCATTTATTGCATAAATAAAGGGAATTTAACGTTAAATTGTACGTTATTGAATTAAAAAGGAATTTGCGGATATTGAAGTGAAAACAGAGACATGTTAAAGAGCATCTTTGTTTTGGATTTAAGTTGAGAGTATAAGAGTATGAGATCTAATATATGGTTTTGAGAAATTTATTTATGATTCCTAAATTTGAGGAAGCGGAGGAATCAACACTACAAATTGATACTTATAAATTTTAATTCACATCCAAGCTTGTTAAATCATTTGAAATTGATTGAATTACATAAGTAATAAGATTTGGCCAATATTTAAAGTTGAAAGAAAATTTGGATTTTATGATTTATTTTAATTTATTTAATAAATATTAAAAATAGCCATTTTTGTCACGGACTCGGATTTCGACGAAACCAGTTTCATCGGATCCGTAACGGGAAATTATAATAATGTTTCAAGTTTCGTAGCGATCGGACTTGTCGTTTGATCGTACGGACTCGAAACGCCTTGAAATTTACGCATTTTGAAATCAATGTGAAATTTTTGTTTTTTTTAGCATAACTTCTTCATACGATCGAATTTGGTCGCGAAACTTTTTCCATCGCATTCAGAATATTTTAAAACACCTATTTGGATATATAGTTTTTACAAATTTGGCTCCGGAGGCATAGCGGGCTTTTTGGACCATGGTTTGTCACGCACGTTCGCGTATCCAGTCTAGCTACCCTACCTCTAGCCTATCTATAAATATACAGCTATAAACCCTAGCTCCTTTCTTTTTCATTTGCTGTACGTTCATTTCTTCACTCTTTTCTCTTCCCCAAATGTATACATCTCAGATCCAATTCAGATCTATCCACAGTTCAAAATCAAAAGTCAAAACTCAAAAATTTCAGAAAATTACAGAAAAAATATATGTTGATGTTTTCGATACGCGTAATCTACTGGTGAAATTCGTTTTTCAATTGGAGCTGTCGTTCATCCAGAATAAATTCAAACAGCCCCAAAACCGTTCATCATCGTCGCGCAAAATTTCGTCGGATCGGGAAACGGTTTCTGGGTATTGTAGTATGGACGATGGGGAGCGCATCTATGTATTTGGTTTGGCGTTTCGATGGTTGGATCGACGGCTTTAATTGATTAGGGTTATTGTTTTGGTGGCGGCTGCTGGATTTAGGCGACTGGAAAGTAGGTTTTGGGCTGTCACAAGGCATGGAGGAGGTTCGCGGAGGGGCGCAGGCGTTCTGGGGCATGGTGGCGTTTGGCTCGGCATGGTGGCATCAAGGAGGAGGCGAAGTTGATGAGGGCGCTAGGGTTCTGCATATTTGCATTCTCGGTGCGAACGGTTTTGAGGGAGATGATGCGTTTGCTGAAACGTGCGCATGAAGTAGTGACGTGGCATATATTTTTTTGTAAGTGATAATGTGTACCATTTTTGTTTATTTTCAATTTTGAATTCCATCATCATTTTTCGCCATAACTTTCTCATACCACCTCGGATTCAAACGAAATTTCTTTTGTTAGGATCGTAATTTAATTCCGGACTTGATGACGCTGGTTTGGACGAATTCTGAGACGGGCGAATTTTTGGGTTTAAATCGGATTTAAATTCGATTTAAATTCAAAAGGTGAGTGTTTTGACCCACTCACAACTACTAGAAGCTTTTATGTTTGTTAAATAAATTTTAGAAATGAATAGAAATTTAATTATGAGCTTTGGTATGATATTTCATTTATATCTGTTGAATTGCATTTTATTGAATTTAACTGTTAATTTAATTGATTTATTGCGTGTTAATTAGCTGTTAGAAATTATTGTTGCGTATGAATTGCTAGTTAACAGTTGTATAAATTATTACTGAATAAACTGTTAGATTAATAGTTGATAAATTTAATTTGAATAAACTGCCAGTTATCCCCTGTTATATATGATCATATATATATATATATATTGTTATTGATTGATATTGGTTGATGGTTGCGATTGGATGATGGATGTTGTTGATGAATGGATGTTTGTTGCATATCATTAAATTGCAAATTATCATGCATATTTCATTTTTCGGGATTGTGGTTTGAAATGATATATAACCGCAAATTTTATTTTTTAAATTGCGGATTGAAATGATAAATATCCGTATCACTTGTCCATAGGATAGAGAACTATATACAGGCACCGCGGTCTATATATAACTATTTTTAAAATGTGATTTCTATGGTTTGGATGGAATACGGTTTATAAATCTTAAATTTTATACTGAATAAATGTTTTCTTCCATATTTATATACATATGAAGTTGAAAAATATAATATAAAAAAAAAAGTGTATAAATTTCTTTATTAAAAATGGAAGAAAATTTAAAAATGGAGTTTGATAATTTATATCCTATGTTCAAAGATTAAGTTGGAAATTTTAAGGGATGATATTTATCATTGGATTTTTCCCAAAATAATTTGAAATGAATATGCTAGTAAAAATTTGAATTTGGAAATATATATATATTTTACTAGAAATTGAAGTCTTATTAATTATGGATTTTATGTGAATGGTCAAGATTAATTAATAGAATGTTGATTTTGAAAGGATAAAAATCCAACTTTAGTTGAAATATTAATGCTCAAAAATGGATATAAATATATATAAAATTGAAATGGTTTTGGGACTTGAAGTAATATTTTGGATTTTGGTTTAACTTTAAAAGAAGAAATATTTGGAAAGCCATGTAATTTATTTCTTTATAAAGCAACAGTAAAGTTAAACTTTTTAATTCGCATACCGTTGAATATCCAAACCATTTAGTTTTGAAAATAATGGTTTTAAAATACTATGGATTTTCGAAGAATTATGTTGAAAGTTACAAACAAAATATTGGTTACATGGGATATTAAATAATAAAAAGTGACATAATCTTTGGAAAGGAAAATTTTATTTGGGAAACGATATCATTGATTTGGGCTTTTATAAAATAGTATGAAGATAAATTATTTGTGTTTTTAAAGAAAAATTGATATCGTAATATTATGGTTTTGAAAGGGATTATGTTCTGGTTTTAAAGTATAAACTATTTTTAAATAACCGCGGTGTTATAATAACGATGGGTTGGCAAAGAGACCGGGATCGGATATGGACATACTCTCTGTCGATACCGAAAACCACTTTGACTAACCGTGTACGCGGTGGAGATTCCAGAATGAAGTAGGTGGTGGCGACGTTTCCTGTAAGGTAAATACGTGGACCCAACTCCCGTGAGTTGGCATAAGGTGGCTAAAACAGGAGCGATTCTCAGGCCAATGAGGTCATTCCTCTGATCGGACGCTCCTCTTCGATATTATACTTTGACTTGGATTGATTCAGTGGCCACTTCTATATTTTGATTTTGGGGAGTTAGTCCGAGGTGGGCGGTAACTGCGGCTACGCGTTTCCACCAGCCTGGATAGCAATTGGTATATCTACCCTGGCATTGCCTAGTTGTGCCGTGTCACCTACCATACCGAGCCTTTACTACGAGTTTCTATTTGTGTCGTACCTATGGAGTATCCTCTGGTAGCTTCCCGATCAGGAGGTATTACGGTACTGTATAGACTATTGGCATTATTTGTGTTAAGGGGAATATTGGGTCACTCCTTAACGCTATTAAAAAGTAAGTTTACTTTACAAATAGACACTATTATAATAGCGCAATATACTACATAGTAAATAGTTTAACGGATCCTTAGGAGATGTAAATCCCGAGCATCTCTTGAGTTACTGTACTCATATTTATTTCTGTTTATTTAACTCACATAAGATATTCTAGTCTGACTCGGGTGTTTTTGTCTTTTCAAATTCGCTCGGGTCAGTCCGAGCGTTTCAGGATAGCAGATTTTAGCTTTGGAGGACGAAGACGAAGAATCAATATTATTTTATATATAGTATTACACCACACTCTTTCTATTCCGCTGCATTGCTTGTATTGGTATGTGTAACTCTGATATTTATTGTAAAAGAAGAATCAAGCTTTTGTAAACTGTTTATGAACTGTATATTTGTTATTATATTTTATCCTTCCGCTGTGAGATTCTATTTTGTTTTATTTCTTCTCTGTTTTTCTTATTTACCCCATAACAAATCCGCCCTTCCGTATGGTTTGAATCGGCATGTGTGTCGGTTTAAAGTATGCGAAAAGGCGGGATGCTACAATAGACGTTTTCGAGAAATATGGAAATGGTGGACTATAACACTGTTGTTATAGTAAATGATTTCCGAAAGGAAATGCTTTATATAGTATTGGGATTTATATATCTATCTTAATTTCGAATCCCTATACTAGTGATTTTGGGTCGTCGTAACGATGTTTTATGCAACATTGGTTTTGACCCAAATAAATGTGTTTGAAAGAATGTTTTCCTTAAAGAATGAAATCTATACTTAACTGTGATTTAAGTACATTGAATATTTTCCAAATGTTGAAAATAAATTGATTTGTGAATTACTTATTATTAAATAAGTATGGAAGTGGTTTCCAATATGAATTGAATGTTCTAAGATTTTATCTTTTAAAGATAAATTGAAAATGAATTAAAATCGTATATTCATAGACATTTTGGGTACAATTCACTATGGAATTTATAAAAGAAAGGGAAATTTGTTTAAAAATAAACGTTAATTTATTTTTGAAGTGTGGAAATAAATTTATGGATTCGGAACGTAAATATAAAGTAAATCAGTAAGGATTTATTTAATTGGTTTAAATGAACCATTCTGAAATGATAGTATTTCCGTGTAAGGAAAATGATTGAAATTTGTTTTCAAAAGTGGTAAAGGTGAAAAGTGATTTGAAATTTGTTTTCAAATGGTTGATGTGTGAAAATTATATATCGTGTAAAGACATTTTTGGAAAATTATTTGGAATTTGGTGATGTTGTGCATACCTATTGATAGTTAAATAACCGACTATCAATATTTACCTTTAAATAGGTATTTGTTGTGATTTTCTTGAATTTGAATGCTACACTTATTTTTAAAATAAACGCTCACTATCGATATTGCCGGGAAAGGACTCTTTGGGTCGTATAACCCATTCCGAATATGTGATACGTCGTTATGGATTGCATTTGAAGAACGGCGTTGAAGACCGGATATTTTTGAAAATGAAAGGATTACCGTCCAATGACTCTTCATCGGCTGATCTACGATATAGAGGTTTTGTCACCCATAGTGATGGGAAGTCCGGATGTGATTAGTGAGTATCCGGATTGCAAGGACTTCTTTGGAAGTTCCTTCGGTTCCGTTCGATCCCGGAACGAACTTGAATGGAAGTGTGTCTAACGTTTACAATTCGAGATGTAAAGGTGGTTTCTATCAAGTATATTTCTGTTGGTGGCGAAGAACTTATTCTCCTAGCTTAACACCCTTCTCTGAGACGTACGAGCTCAGAGGTTATGTAATTGATGGTTACTAGTGATACATTCCCAAATTGGTAATGTGGCATACGAAGTGCTGTTGAGCATTTGATGATCAAAGCACACCTTTTGTATAAAGTGTAGCTTTGTGGACGAGACTTCGTCGGACCTCACACCCCAGAAATGGTCAAAACAGGAAGGATGCAGCAAGGTTATTAGGGGGTAGCACCCCTTTAGTGTATGTCATTCCTTCTGGATAGAGGTGGTATCATGGTATGGAGCCTAGATACTTAACCTACGTTCTTGCTGCAAATTTATTACTTTGTGGTTGTTGGAAATCAAGGATCCTCGGATATAGCTCGGTTACGATTGGGGAATGACATATTCATGTCAGTAGTTACCCAGTTAGGGGTAACCCGGCCTTGTGTTGGCAGATATCCGTTTAGGTTCTCGGGTCATCTTTCCAAAGGCGTACCCATGTGGCAATGGGAAGATCCTTGGCCTGACCATTTGTTGGAAATCCAAGGAAACAATACGAACCTTGTACGGTTTTAGTTGTAAAACCTGCCATCTAATATGGTAGCTATAGTAGGCATAATATAGTAGCTATAGTTGTAGAACCTATGCTGGCTATGATTTATATTCTACTTTCGAAATGTTTTATACACTATGCACTAATAATAATATCAAAAATGATTTGATTTTGCGTAATAAGCATCTTTGACTAACATAAGGAGAAATCTCCTCCAAGTCTGCGTTTGCATTGTGTGTGTGGTGGGAGGTCTTATGGTAGTTACATTTTCAAAAAGCATTGCGAATTGACTTTTTAAAAAAAATTCTTTGTTTGTTTTTAAAGATAAATTATTTTAAGTTCTCACACCAGTCTCATGACTAACCTGGAGTTTGTTGTTTTCCTTTCTAAACTCTGGGTGCCCACCAATTTCCATACGGGCAGTCAAGAGTTAGGTTTATCAGGTCATTCTGGAATTCGGGAGTTGCCGTAGAGAATTGGAGGCAAGCTGGAGAGCATGTCGTATCAACTATTATATAGTATTTCTTTTCCGCTATTTGTTCTTGTAAACTCTGATAATGTGATGTAATGTGATGTATTATTCATTTATCTCTTATATGTTGTTCCGCTGCGATTGTGAGATTCTTATGTTGTTTTCTGTTGTTTCCTTTTTCTTTCTTCTTCTATCTTCTACCTCTTCTTTAACCCTAACGGTAAGGTTTTCCGGCCTTCGATTGCTCGGCAGTTGATACAATGGGCGTATTGATGTCGGTTTTCGAACGTCGAAAAGTCACGACCGTTACAGTAATGCATATCTCCTAATCGAGAGACTGCGAGGAGGTACTGCATAGGTATGATAGAAACAGAAACTTGTAGCAAAGGCTCGATATGGTAGGTGACACGGCACACAAGGCAATGCCAAGTTAGATATATCAATTACGCACATGGGCTGGTGGTAACGCAGCAGCCACATATGCCCACCTCGGAACACATTCCCAAAATCAGAGGGGTGCCCAAACAATCACAAAAGCAATAGAATGGTATCGAAGAAATGTGTCCGACCAGAGGAGCTACCCCTTTTGGCCCGAGACCGCTCCTGTTTTAGCCACCTTATGCCAACTCACGGGAGTTGGCTCCACGTAATATACATCAAGAACGTCATCACCATCCTACTTCATTCTGGAATCTCTACCGCGTACATGGTTGTCAAAGTGGTTTTCGGTATCGACATAGAGTATGCCCTTATCCGATCCTGGTCTCTTTGCCAACCAATCATTATTATAACCCATGGTTATAACTTTAAAATAATATTTTATACTTCAAATAAAATATCCTTTCACTTTCCAAACCATTTCAATATACCAACATACCATATCTTTCAAATGCAAATATTTATCAAAATAAATATCAAGTCATTTCCAACCGTTTCAATATATTAAATTATCATATCCTTTCAAAACTTTCTTTCAAATCATTTTAATACATTGAAATATCATATCGTTTAACTTCATTTTCAAATCATTTTAGATCAAAATATCATATCTTTCAAAACTTTATTTTCAAATAATTTTAATATCGAAATATCATATCTTTCAAAACTTCATTATCAAATCATTTTAATAAGTTCAAATCCAAATATTCAACTTTAAATACCTTTTAAATTCAAAGATATCATTCATTTATTATCATTCCAAATCACCTTTTAAAAGGCTTATATTTCAATCAAAATAATTCATTTAAACCATTTAAAAGTGAAGTTTATACACTTTCAAATCAAGTATTGTAACGAATGGGATTTTTCACGTTCGAAAATCGACATCCATACTTTACATCATACTCGAATGCCGCAGATTCGATCGTTCAAATCCGATTCGCCGGAGCTTATAACACAATTAAGTAAACAACATAGCGGAAGAAATAATGAATATCAATATACAGCATCTGATACAATGATTTTCAATTATATATACATTCTTCTTTCATGAAACTATTTTTAGATACTAACTCATACTTAAACATAAATATTTTGTCTTAAAGCCAAGGCCTGATACTGATTGGAGAAACAAGAAATTGAATTTCTTGTTGGTCTGTACTCTGTAAAGCAACAGAGAAGAACAGATACATATATGACACAGCACATTCAAATATATACTCAAGTTAAAATTGCTAGTTGATACTCACATACACCTTTCCAGATATTTCTATGCAACTGATTTCAAATAATTTAAGGTTTAAAAGTGAATGTTATTCACGGTGTTTTTTTTTTCTAGAAAAGAACAGAATTGCTTCCTTTATGTTAAGACAGGCCTGAGAATTTACAAGCTGAAGCTTCCTTGATCCCTGGTTTTGTTGATTTGTTTTGATGTTTGTTTAAGTTTTTTTAAGATAATATTTACTATATATTTTTCTTAGCTTTGAATGAATGTAAGAAACTGAGATGAACGAACTAAGGAGAGCTTGATATATGGAAAATGAAGCTTCCAGGATATGCTTTTGTACAGGGTTACTATTTGCTTTTGTTGACTATCTGATTTCTTTGTTGGCTGAGGTGATATGTATTTTGTATGCTAAGATTTTGCATTAATTGAGCTTGTCTTGATTTGCAAGCTAATAGATATGTATATGTCTTTGTTGCCTTGTTCATGCTTGAATAAGATTTGTTGTTTTTGAAATATAAATAAAGTTTCAGTTTTTTTTCTTTGTTTGATGTTTGACTAGAGAAATTTTTCTTTCTTGCTTTATCAACTATGCAGATCTTTTCAGCTTGCCTTGGATTTCTTGGTCTCGGCTGATATGATCTTAGTTAGTACAAATGTTTCCTTTTAAGTTTACATGAATCATTTCATTTGATCTTGTATTTGTATGCAGATATTTTTCTTTTGCCTTACTTACTTCTTGTGTTGCATATTTACTTGCCTGGCAAAGATTGAAACATTTTACTTTGTTTCTTGTTTTGCCTTATTCTTATTTTCTTTGTCTTCTTTTATAAGCTAATTTACATAAATCTTTTTTTTCTTTTACAAGTGTATAGGTATATATATTTTTATTTGCTGTGCTTGAATGTATTGTGTTCTTTTATTTGATTGAAGGCACATGAATATTTTTTTTTTTGGTCCCTAGAATTTTTTTTTATACGTTCATTTCATATTTTATATAATTATAAATCTATTTGAAAGATTTGTTTAACATCAAATTTAATCATATCCAAAATCCAAATACAAATTCATTTTCTAAGATATTTCTGTATATATATATATATACATGTTTATTTCTGACATAAATCATCAATTCTAATATTTATCATTATAATTTATCTTTAACCCATTCGTTTTAAGATTAATAAATGATTTCACAAATAATTAAGTTACTTGAATTCAAATGATTTAACACATTTTTATCTGAACTCAGGGAAACTCGCACCAATAAATTTCACAAATTTTATTCAAAAATTGAATTAATTACCGATTTAAACTTAATAAAATTCGAGATCGTTACAGACTTCCCCCCTTAAAAAGAATTTTGTCCTCGAAATTCGCCAAAGAGAGATAACGAAGATAGATGAACAACATTTCATCAAATCAAACCGAACATCTATTCTGATTTGGCTTACCAAATCAGAATATCAATAATAGATATAAGAATGAATCTATTTAATTTTCCACAAGATATTCGGGTCATCCAGATCTACGAAATATGCAGTGGCATTGGTTAGTTCGAAAGGATAACTAACCATTCGTAATATATATTTGGACCCAAATATTGACATATATATGGATACAATTTCAAAAGGTTGAGTTTAAAAACCAATTTATACCTATCAACCATAGTAACCAAAGCAAACAAAACAACCAATACATCCAAACGAACAATTTTGGTCTATCCGGAGTTTGTGTCCCATACTAATATATCAAATCTTCTTCCTGGATCTACCAGGAACCATCAAAGAATTGAAAAGATGACGAACAAAAAGAGATTGATAAACAAAAAATTGCTTCCTTGGTTGTTATAGAGTATTGACCATTTATAGTCATATTTCCCTGTCCCCTATCTCACCCTCTTCTTGCCCTCATACTCACTATCGGTGGATAGTAAGAGAATTTATTGAGGCGTGCGGACGGATATCTTAGGGATTACTCATTCTAGGGTATACTTCACCCTATCTCTGATGAGCTACTTAATGTGTTATACTCCTGAGCTAAAGTTCAACCTTAGCTCTGATACCAAGTGTAACGGTCTAGCCTTTTCAACCATCGATAGCGGCCACAACTGGTATGCTTTTCAACCATCCCAGCCCCACCGTGGCATACCCTGGTACCTCAGGTTTGCTTTTACGGCCAGCCTCTCGACTCGCAACCAACCCCCCTGGGGACATGTAGGAGTAAGAGTCTCCCGTTCGCCACCAAACGCGAAGCGAGAACCCCCTATCATGCCGTAATATAGCAAACTCGATCCCGCAGATTCGATCGTTCAAATACGATTCGCCGGAGCTTATAACACAATTAAGTAAACAATATAGCGGAAGAAATAATGAATATCAATATACAACATCTGATACAACATCCTGATACAACATATGATACAATAGATATCGATATCCATCAGAGATATGATACAATAAAATAGCAGCGGAAAGAAAAATAGATAACATCTAGCAGCGGAACAAATAACTCAAGATAGTCTTCATGGAAGAACTCCGGCAGCAGCTCGAACCGATATCATGATATACTAAGAGAAACAAGTCTCGTCCATATCCGAAGACTGAACTAGCTCCAGTTAATCTACCCAACCTAACTATTTGAAAAACCCAACTCTAGACTGCTCGTGTGGAAAATAGTGAGCACCCAGAGTTTAGGAAAGGAACAATAAACTCCGGATCAGTCATGGGACTGGTGTGAGTAACGAAAACAGTTTATCTTTAAACACAAACAACAAGAGAATTTTAAAGTAAATTCGCAATGCTTTTAGAAAATGAAACTACCATAAGACCTCCCGCCACACACACAATGCAAACGCAGAATTGGAGGAGATTTCTTCTTATGATAGTCAAAGATGCTTACTACGCAAAAATTTCTTTGATATTATTATTATAAGTGCACAGTGCAGAAAACATTTCGAAAGTAGAATATAAATCTTAGCCAACATAGGTACCATTATATTATGCCCGCTATAGCTACCTCCTGGGAAAGCAGGTTATACAATTGCAATCGTAAAAGGCTCGTATTGTTTCTTTGGATTTTCCAACAAATGGTCAGGCTAAGGAACTTCCTACTGCCACATGGGATCGCCTCTGGCGGGACGTCCCGAGAACCTAACCCAATCTCTGCCAACACAAGGTCGGGTTACCTCTGTAACTAGGTAACTACTACTCGAGCATGCCAATCCCCGGTCCTTTGGGACCTTTATCTGAGGCGCCTCTAAGCAACAACCACACAGTAAATGAGATTGGAGCCACCACAAAGGTAAATATCTGGGCTCCATACCATGATACCACCCTTTACCAGAAGGGAATGACACACCCTAAAGGGCGCGACCCTCATAACCTTGCCGCATCTTTCCTGTTTCGACCATTTCCGGGGTGTGAGGTCCTGATACAGTCTCGTCCACAAAGCTACGCTTTATACAAAAGCCATGCTCTGATCATAAATGATCAACAAATGATCATCAACACACAGCAGCACTCAGCATGCCACACTACCAAATTGGGAGTATATCGCTGATAACCTTCAACTACATAACCTCTGAGCTCGTACGTCTCAGAGAAAGGTGTTAAGCTAAGAGAATAAATTCTCTGCCACCAACAGATATGTATTTGAAAGATATCTGCTTTATATCTCAAAGTATAATGTCAGACATACAATCCATACAAGTCTGTTCCGGGTTCGAACAGAACCGAAGGCACTTTCAAAGAAGCCCTTGCAATCCGGGTATTCAAAATCCCGATCGGACTTTCCATCACTGAGGGAATCTCTATACCAGCGTGACTCGGTGCAGAGACAATCGACGGGTTATCCTTTCGTTTTCACAAATACCCGGTCTTCATCACCGGTCTTCAATGCTATCCATATACGTCGAATCACATATTCGGAATGGGTTATACGACACAAAGGTCCTCTTCCGGCTAAACCGAATAGTGAGCGCAACATTTAAAACATATGGATATAGGATTTCAATTAAGTCACAACTTAATAACTCAAAACTTTCCTTTAAATGGTTTAAACCAATTACCATTTTCAAATCTTTTAAACAAAAGATTTATTTCACTAAGTTCACCCATTTTCACAAAGATCCATTTACGGATTTCAAAACAATTTCCATTTCAATTGGATTAATTCATTTAAATCTTTAAATTAAAGATTTAACTTATAGCTTTCAAACCGTTCCATAATTTGGAAAACCATTTTCCATTTAACTTGAAATCCCCTTTAACACAAACTGGACGTTCATCACTTATATGTAAGCTTTTATCATTTGAAAACAAATAGTTTCGTTTCAGAAAGATCCAATTATATTTACACGAGATAAAGCCTTTGAATTTAAATTCAAATTCCCAAGTCAATACCTTTAAAATAGTTTAACCCATATAAACTGGTATAACATCTTTAGTCCCTAGTTTCTAGATCATAGAATTCAATTTCGAATATTAAGTTCAAATTTAAATCAGAATATTTGAATTTCAAAACTCAATCAAGTTATTCAAAATAAATTTCATCTTTAAAATTCCATTTCAAAAGCTTTTCACTTTAAACCCAATCCATTTCCAAAATTTTTGAATTTAAATACTCAACTTTGAAAATCATTTCAAAATCCGTGACTTAATCGATTTCCTCGTGAAATCCATATTTGTGTGTGTATGAATGTGGTTCAGGGGTTTAACACAATAGTGCAACACCATTCAATTAGCACAGAATCAAATACAGCAATATATGTTTGATAAGCAGTATAAACTATAACGCTTATCCTTGATAAGCGGTACAAACCAATCGTAACGCTTATCTTTTATTCACAGATCACAGGTATATATCACAAATAATAAATTACATCACAAATCACAACACAAATCAGGGTATATCAAAAAACGTCAGACATCGGGAATATCAACAATTCAACCATTCAATAAGATCTAAACATTTATAAGTAAAATTTATTAATCAACTGATTAATCTAGATCAGATGTATTCCTTGTCATTAATCCTGGTTACTTAACATAAGTTAATTTCAAATCGTCTGAGATAAATTTCCCTTTTTATTTATTAGCTAACCACCTTTAATTTATGAATCAATTGATCTTTAACTTCTAAATTAATCTTAGTTAATAACCTTTAATAACGATTAAAATTTCTTTAATTGCTCTGCTAAAGAAATTCTCTCATATTGATCATTATTTATTATTAATTAATTCTTTATTAATTTCAAAACATCAAATAAATCACTTCTTAATTATCTTTAAGATCAATTCATTTATCTTAATTTATTATCAATTAGTAACCATAAATTTTTGATTAATAAAACTTAATTACCCATTATTAACTGTTAATTACTTAATTAGTCATTTATTAAATTTTTTATTAAATCACTTGATTAATTAACTATTAATCATTCATTAATTAACTTAAGTGGTTAATTACAAATTTATTTATTACTTATAATCCATCACTAATTACAATTAAAAGTAATTATTCTTAATTTTTCTGAAAATAATCAATTAATATTAATTATTTAACTTAATTACCATTTTAAAAGGAATCTTCTTTAACTTTTGAAGCCAATTTATTTCTAATTACAAATTTATATGTTAATAAGTTTTATACAGATCTTATATTAATTACTAAATTAGAATAATAATTAAGAGCTTAAAACATTTTAAAGTATTAACTAAAATAATTAAAACTTGTATTAAATTTCTAACTTAAAACTGTTAAACATTTTTAAGATTTACAGTGTTCAAAGTTGTTGAAAAACTGTTTACTAGGCTTTACTTTTAAAAAAAATATACAACTGCAGTTTTTTGAAAGTAGAAGCACCGAGTACTTCCCTTATTAAACTCGAGTAATACTTCGAGCCTCTCACCAGTTTCATCGAGACACTCTCCTTCACACGTCTTCCTCTTCTTTTCTTTTTTTTCTTTCTTCTTTATATTTTTTTCTCTTTGTGTTAAGTTTTAACTAAGCTATAACTCACGCATCAGCTACTCTCTGGAACTCAAATACAACCCGTAGCAAACCTACTTCTCTCTCGGATAAGAACTCGAGACAACCAACTTTCTCCCCGAAGCAGCACGCGAGCAACACGAGCTCCTGCACCTTCTTCTTCCCCAATAATCCCAAACCCAGATACGTACACTAACACATACACATGCACAAACTTCGCGACCAACTCCGGCCAACGCCGCAGCCGCACCCAAGTCATCAACGACCATCCCAATCGTTTCGAGCCATCCATGATGCAAAATCATCACCGAGTCAAAATCGAGCGAGTTCAAGGGAAATTCTTTTCTTCTCAAACCTATTCGATCGCCAAATTTCGCCTCGCCCCGATGTTACAGATCACCGGCCACTACACAATCTTGAACCAAGCTTCACCGTGGAACCACAAAGCTTTTCCCCCCATACCGATCGCCTCTACACCTTCCACGGTGACGCGGCTTCCACGAGAACCGAACCCACACGACCTTGTCCTTAAACCCTAAAAACATCTCGCGCGAACAACAAAAGGTCAAATCAAAAATTCCGCCACGGTCGAACTCTTCCCTAGGTCCTCCTACTCCCTCCAGCCAAAACCACGTCGCGTCTCGTTGACCAAGTCAACAGAAATTGATTTTTGAACGGAAATCACTGTTTTTTCGATTTCTCTTAATTTAGGTTACGAGAAAATCCCATTTTTGTTTTAAAAAACGTACTCTCGTATGTAAATTCGAGCCATGTGGTTGAATCAATAATTCCTGAAGTTCGAAAATTCCAGAATTAAAAGTTTCTACTGTAAAATTTTTGATTTTCCATTATATATACATTCTTCTTTCATGAAACTATTTTTATATAGTAACTCATACCTAAACATAAATATTTTTTCTTAAAGCCAAGGCCTGATACTGAATGGAGAAACAAGAAATTGAATTTCTTGTTGGTCTGTACTCTGTAAAGCAACAGAGAAGAACAAATACATATATGACACGGCACATTCAAATATATACTCAAGTTAAAATTGCTAGTTGATACTCACATACACCTTTCCAGATATTTCTATGCAACTGATTTCAAATAATTTAAGGTCTAAAAGTGAAAGTTACTCACGGTGTTTTTTTTGCTAGGAAAGAATAGAATTGCTTCCTTTATGTTAAGACAGGCCTGAGAATTTACAAGCTGAAGCTTCCTGTAACGACCCGCCGCTCTGACCGCCTCTAGTCGGTAATTAAACCAACTAGAAACGTTCAAAATGACGGATTGTTATTTAGTTTATAACATTTAAATAGAATCAGTCACAGAATCACAGAACAATAAATATATTTCACATAAATGAGCTTTTCTTTTATATACAAATATCAGAGTTATACAATGAATTACATTTTAATACAGCGGAACAGTTTATTTAATATTTAGTACAAGGAAAAATTTCCTGAAAAACTTTAGTGATGCGGTAATCCCCCTCTCTCTATCTTCGCTGCCTGAAAATCTTCAAGCTGTAAAATACTCGGTCTTACCCGAGTATTACATTCAAAAGAAAATAATACACGGGTCAGTCTAATTCAATCTCAGTTATTAGTGCATAGAGGCAATAATAATCAACGACAATTAGACGACAGTTAAAGATAAATTTACCTATCCGATCCTTTTAACAAAGAAATCGGATAACGGAAAACATAACACTTAATAATGTTAAACAACAATTCAGCAAACTCAAATTTTAAAGAAGATAGATGACAGAATGTTTTTATTTTTTTTGAAAATAATGTTTGACTCAGATATATGGGTTATTGTCATCACTTTTGATTGTGTAATATCTGTGCATATCAGTATTTCTATCAGGGCAGGTAATCATGAGTGGCTGCAGTACACTCGTGTACATTTGTACCCGTGCGCACTGCCTCGCCAACTCGTGTGCACAGTCGAGTCAAAAGACAAGCTGGATTCAACATGCAATATCAACACCAACGGTGAAACAAGTAATGTACTCATGAATGCTATGGTCTCAACTCACCTGCAGCACCAAAGTGCAAAGTCTCAAGTAACCAAGAGCACCAGAACCAAATACACATTCAAATGCACAAGTCAACAAAGCAAATGATACCAGTGAACATGCATGATAAACCAACTACACTACTCAAAGTACACAGTGGCCAGAAAACATGAAAAAGGGTACAACTCAAGTCTGGTGACAACATCACAATCAAGTGCAGTGAAGTACAACAGTGAACCAAGACATGTACATATATAGAACTACATAATGACCAGACCAGAACCAAATATATTCACAAATAGGCACATGAATGAATCACTAAAAAAAATATCAACCGGTAACTTATATGAGCACTTACAAAAATGGGTACGCATTATATCTGCATAAGGAGAAATATGACCTGAGTGCAAAAACCTCAATGACACACAACATGAATGAATGTGTGTACAAGTGTGCAGTAACCAATGACAACTACATGAGACTGGACCAAGTTCAACTCAAATGCAAACTGTATCAATGCCAACCACAACCTGAAGTGTGATAGAAAGTGATACAAGTGAATTACATAGGTACAAACAGGTCCAAACAGCAATTGCATAAAGAGATAGACCAGATCAGTACATATGCAATATGGATATGCAAGCATACAGTATCAACATAGACAAAAGTGAATAATATCTGGAGTGAATGCAGACAATTCAACTCAAGTACAACAACTACAAGAGATGCCAACATATACAACATTAGTAAATACCAATTCACAGTGCAACAGCCCCAAACCAGGAATGCAACTACTAGGTATGCAAAAACATAAATGGGCAGTGACAGTAAACATGGAATAAGATGCAATTACTAGTGCAACAGAGAAGAAATAAACAAACTATAGTTGAAATCATGAAAGCAGTGCAGACTAAAATGATCAAAAGTGCAATTAGACAATTGAACAGCGGTGCAGACTACAACCCATGAAAGTACACATGAAGAACCAAGTGCAGACTCAACTATAACAAAGGCATAAGAATGAAGTGAACATAAAATCAGCTAGTGGAACAAGACCACCGAACCAAACCATAATGCATCAAAGTTATGAAATGTCCAAATGCATCAAAATTATGAAATGTCCAAACCAGACTTCAAGATAACAAAGAACAAATTTCAAGTGCAAAGCACAATGGAACTAGATTTAAAAGCAACCAGAATTAGACATATCAAGCTGCAGATATGAACATATTGGAGCTGCACCTATCACACACATATATGTATGTATGTATGCATATACATGGTAATGACCAGCAAATATTTCAAAAGAAAAATTGGCAAACTACTGTTTTTATTTTTTTAGAAAAGGTCTGTTCAAATGCAAAACTTTAAAAATACTCATATGTGCAACAAGACTTCAAATTGAAGAAGATTCAAAAACAAGGCATAAGGAAAGCCATACTCAGGTCTCAACCCAAGCAACAGTGAATGGCATATGCTAAATGATCAGTGGACAATGAAACAAAACAGGATGGACACAAAATCAGTGATAACATCATAACTAACTGATCAGACTTCATGTCTATTTCATTTGGGCTTGCTTAAATCAGTAAATAGTGACTTAAGTAAAGTAGTAACTTAGAGTTATATTAGACTTGCTTCAGAAAACTCAGATCATTTTGGGTTTAAACAATTTCAATCAGTTTCTTTGGTTAAAAAAAACAAATAGGTTGATAGCCTGTAACAATTTGGTTTCTAAACAAAAATTTTAAAAACTTGTTTTATCTTGGATAAAATTTTAAACTAAATCTATGGGTAAGTAAATATATTAACCCAGACTAAAGCAAGAACAAAAAAGAATATTTTTTTTTTAAATTCTCATAACCTGGAGACTAAAGCACAGAGAGGTCACAGTTTAAAAACAGCATGTATAGACATTCAAAAAAAACAATCTGCAGTTCATCAGGGAAGCAAGGCCGAAGCCAACAAAGCAAATAAAAAACTAGGGTACCAGTTTTAACGAAGTGGTATGGCCAAAGAATGGCAAAGTCGAAACCCAAAAATCATCAACGCCAACAAAATCAAATAAAGTCAGAAAAGTCACCAACCACCAAAAAAAAAATCAAGTTGCCGAACATAGAATCAAGTTCGAATAGATGTGAGTAAATTAAATTACTCACCTTGCTTCGAAGTGGCGATGAACGCGATCTAATAGATGCGGCCGAGCATCACAAAGACGAGCGAAATCGAAATCGTGGCACTTTGATTTTTGAAAAGCCCCAATTTTGCAAAGAGGAACGAACAAGGATTAAGGAACGACAGCCATTTTTCGTCTTTTTTTTCTTCTTTCGTATGAAATGGAAAGGAAGGCTTGGTTGAAAATAATAAGGAGGAACCAGCGTACGGTGTCTTAATTTTTAGGGACCAAATTTCGGCTGAGAAGATTTTAGGGTGGCTGCATTTATTAAATTGGTACAATGCTTCATAATTTTTTTTTTAATCCTAGAGGAACGAACGGAAGAGAACCACAAGGCCGCCATTTTTTTTCCTTCATTTGGTTTAGGGTTTTCAACGAAGTGAATGGATAATGGGACCGGGTTATTAACACTAGATAATATCACAGCCCAACAAAATAAAAGAGAATGGGCCAATATTATACAGCCTATAAATTCTTAAACAAAATTTTATTTTATTTTTGAATTTCAATTGGTTTTGTTATTTCTTTGCTTTGTTTTGTTTTGTTTAAATTATGTTGTTAAAATTTTTCCAATGTAGTTACATTATATTTTACAAAGTTTATAAATATGTTGTTTGAGTTTTAACTATCAAGCATTAATTTATATTAACATGTTTCACAATTAGATTTTATGCTTGCATTTTGTACTGATAAAATTTATTCCATTTCATTTAAGTTAAAGAACAATGTTATTAAAACTAACCATCAATTTATAAATTTACATAAATAATAATCCTTAAATCTAAATTATTATTTTCTAAGTCAGTAGTTCGAATTTTAAATACAAATTTAATATTCAATTTCAAACTCCAAAGTCAAATTCAAATTTTATTCAACTTTCGATAGATTAAATTCTAAAATTTAATCGCCAAATTCATAGTTATATTGGAAATTCAATTTAAACCATCATTCAAATATTTAAAATTAATTAAATATTTTCAATTTAAATTGTTCAAAATTCAGGATCGTTACAACCTTCCCCCCTTAAAAGAATTTCGTCCCGAAACTATAAGTTACGAAAAATGATTGTTAAAATCTCACCGATATTTATACTCTACCCAATTTTACCAAGCTTGAAACTTATTAAAAAAATAAATGAGTTCCATTTGTTTTATCTCAATAGCTTTGTTCATTAATTTAATATATATTTTTTTTTATTGATTTCTACAATCATGACGCAAAAGTCTTTTACCAAAATTTCCGACTTACTAAACTCAGATTTAAACTTAAAATTCTTCATGCTAGAGATTTGCATACTATATCTTTTCCAAAAGCTGTGGACTTTCAAAACATTTCAAAAATCCTCTTCCTTAGTTTATTAGGTTGGAATTATGAAATTTCAATTTCAGATTATTGATTTTCTATTCAAAGTTTGAAAATACTTGCTAACTCGAAATTTAACAAGTCTATTGTCGTTCTTACAGACATTAGTCATACGCTGGCCAGGCACAAGACTAAAAATCTCCAAGTACTAAATATACTTGCTTCAATTCCCAGTGAAAATACTAAAAAAAAAATCTTTTTTTAAAAATGGATATGGAAAGCACATTCCCCCATGGATCACAGTTTACCCGGCGGTTCAGCTACTATCCCAGTAGAATCGCTTGTAACTGTAGATTTCTCATCTCTTGAATTTCGCCATGGTTGTCGCCATAGATCGCGGTTCACACGGCGGTTACGCTACTGTCCCAGTAGAATCGCTCGTGACCGTAGGCATCTCGCCCCTCGAATTACACTTTGGTTTTTAGATTGCAGTTTACACGGCGGTTACGCCACTATCCCAGTGGAATCGCTTGTAACTGTAGGCATCACGCCCCTCAAATTACGCTACTACCCGAGTGTATCTAGATCGCGGTATACACGGCGATTGCGCTACTATCCCGGTAGAATCGCTTGTAACCATAGGCATCTCGCCCCTCGAATTACGCTAGTACACTATCCCATTATGATGATCCATCATGAGGGATACCGGTCCAAATGGACATTCCAACTAATGGAAATACAAATAGTCACTCCAACTAATGGAAATACTACGTAGCTATGATTTTCAAATGGACACTCATCTCGAGTTCCAACAACCTTCACAAATTTTTTTAAATGGAAGGTACTTTTCCATATCCTCAATTTGGAAAACATAATATCATATATACATATATAATATTTCATTTCACATTTCGTACATATCACACCCATGTACTTACATAAGTTTCCCATAACAATTACCTTCCAAACTAATGGTTTTCGAATTTATCGTATTCTCATATATACGTTATGAAAACCACAATATCTCATACCCATAACAAATAGAGGATTCACAAATTTTCCATTTCATTATCCATTTAAAATTTTCCTCTAAGTCGATTTGGAAATTTAAGGTTATCTCAAACCTAATTCACATTCATAATCCAATTTATTACCGACTTCACACTCGATTTGGATTTCATGTTACATCGTCAATTCTCAACACATAATTGATGTCTATCGATATATAACCTCTGAGCTCGTACGTCTCAGAGAAGGGTGTTAAGCTAATAGAATAAATTCTCCGCCACCAACAGATATATATTTAATAGAGATCAACTGCTATGTCGTCAATTCACAATGTTAGACATACAATCCAAATCAACCATTCAAAATTCAAAGCTGAACTAATTGTTCAAATTTCCCAAAAATAATATCTTTACAAGATATATATAATTTTCCACACTTAACCATTTGAAACAAATTCAAATATTCAATTTTCAATTTATCTTCAAAAGATAAAATTTCAAACTTTTCATTTCATATTGGAAAATATTCCCATACTTATTTAATAATAAGTAATTCACAAATCCATTTATTTTCAACACTTTGAAAATATTCAATATACTTATCATAATTAAGTATATATCTCATTCTTAAAGGAAATCATTCTTTAAACACATTAACTTGAGTCAAAACGAATGTTGCGTAAAACATCGTTACGACGACCCAAATCATTAGTATAGGAATTCGAATTTAAGATAGATATATAAATCCCAATACTATATAAAACTTTTCCTTTCAGAAATCATTTACTATAACAACAGTGTTATAGTCCACCATTTCCTTTTATTTCACTCGAAAACGTCTATTTCAACAATGAATGTTGAAATCTATGTATTCGATATTTAATGCATTTTAAAACAACTTTAAAACCATTAACTTCATATCATAATATCACTTCCCTAAAACATATCCGTTTTATTTAATAATATATTCAATGTCCAAAATCGTGAATATACTTCGTTAACCAATTTCAATATTCTACGCATTTAATTCAGAATTATCCACTGTCCAAAATCGTGGATATAATTCCTAACCAAACCCTTATTATCACAATATTTAACTTAAAGGATAATTCGCTGTCCAAAATCATGAATATATCTCCTTTAATTAATAACTTCTATATTTCATTTATCAAATTCAGTTGGTTTCGAATTTATAAACCATCTTTACAAATTCCATTTCTATTTATAAAACTTCAATTTATAAATCTCCTTTATTAATTCAATTCAATTTATATAACTCAATTATATCCCAAAAGTCCATTTATAAGTTAAGTACTTATAATCCATTTATTTACTAAATCATTCTTCAAAACATTTGAAATCAATTTCTCAAAAGAATTCAGAATCAAATTCCCAAGTTATAGTTCAATAATCCGCTTAGCTATAACTAAATTAACATGTCATTTTATTTCCCAATTATTACTTTGGAGATATTCAAATATTTGATTTAAACCAATTCATTGATTCACTTAACTTCTATTTTATTCTTTCATAAACTCTGCAATTCGATAATGGGCTTTCGAATGATCGAAACTCAAATCTAAGAGACCTCACCGAATAGAAACTATCCCAAACCTAAATTTAGAGAGGGGAATTTTCAAAAATAATTCTAATTTTCAAAATACTTTTTATTCTAAAGAAAACAATTTTAAACTTCTTTAGATTTGAAAACGTTTTCTTTAAAGTGATTCTAGTAACTATTCATATTAAACGCCATAAACTAAGCTTTGTGTAAACCAAAGCTCTGATACCACTTTGTAACGACCTGCCGCTCTGACCGCCTCTAGTCGGTAATTAAACCAACTAGAAACGTTCAAAATGACGGATTGTTATTTAGTTTATAACATTTAAACAGAATCAGTCATAGAATCACAGAAAAATAAATATATTTCACATAAATGAGCTTTTCTTTTATATACAAATATCAGAGTTATACAATGAATTACATTTTAATACAGCGGAACAATTTATTTATTATTTAGTACAAGAAAAAATTTCCTGAAAAACTTTAGTGATGCGGTAATCCCCCTCTCTCTATCTTCGCTGCCAGAAAATCTTCAAGCTGTAAAATACTCGGTCAGACCCGAGTATTACATTCAAAAGAAAATAATACACGGGTCAGTCTAACTCAATCTCAGTTATTAGTGCATAGAGGCAATAATAATCAACGACAATTAGACGACAGTTAAAGATAAATTTACCTATCCGATCCTTTTAACAAAGAAATCGGATAACGGTAAACATAACACTTAATAGTGTTAAACAACAATTCAACAAACTCAAATTTTAAAGAAGATAGATGACAGAATGTTTATTTATTTATTTTGAAAATAATGTTTGACTCAGATATATGGGTTATTATCATCACTTTTGATTGTGTAATATCTGTGCATATCAGTATTTCTATCAGGGACAGGTAATCATGAGTGGCTGCAGTACACTCGTGTACATTTGTACCCGTGCGCACTGCCTCGCCAACTCATGTGCACAGTCGAGTCAAAAGACAAGCTGGATTCAACATGCAATATTAACACCAACAGTGAAACAAGTAATGTACTCATGAATGCTATGGTCTCAACTCAACTGCAGTACCAAAGTGCAAAGTCTCAAGTGTCCAAGAGCACCAGAACCAAATACACATTCAAATGCAAAGTCAACAAAGCAAATGATACCAGTGAACATGCATGATAAACCAACTACACTACTCAAAGTACACAGTGGCCAGAAAACATGAAAAAGGGTACAACTCAAGTCTGGTAACAACATCACAATCAAGTGCAGTGAAGTACAACAGTGAACCAAGACATGTACATATATAGAACTACATGATGACCAGACCAGAACCAAATATATTCACAAATAGGCACATGAATGACTCACTAAAAAAAATATCAACCTGTAACTTATATGAGCACTTAAAAAATGGGTACGCATTATATCTGCATAAGGAGAAATATGGCCTGAGTGCAAAAACCTCAATGACACACAACATGAATGAATGTGTGTACAAGTGTGCAGTAACCAATGACAACTACATGAGACTGGACCAAGTTCAACTCAAATGCAAACTGTATCAATGCCATCCACAACCTGAAGTGTGATAGAAAGTGATACAAGTGAATTACATAGGTACAAACAGGTCCAAACAGCAATTGCATAAAGAGATAGACCAGATCAATACATATGAAATATGGATATGCAAGCATACAGTATCAACATAGACAAAAGTGAAGAATATCTGGAGTGAATGCAGACAATTCAACTCAAGTACAACAACTACAAGAGATGCCAACATATACAACATTAGTAAATACCAATTCACAGTGCAACAACCCCAAACCAGGAATGCAACTACTAGGTATGCAAAAACATAAATGGGCAGTGACAGTAAACATGGAATAAGATGCAATTACTAGTGCAATAGAGAAGAAATAAACAAACTATAGTTGAAATCATGAAAGCAGTGCAGACTAAAATAATCAAAAGTGCAATTAGACAATTAAACAGCGGTGTAGACTACAACCCATGAAAGTACACATGAAGAACCAAGTGCAGACTCAACTATAACAAAGGCATAAGAATGAAGTGAACATAAAATCAGCCAGTGGAACAAGACCACCGAACCAAACCACAATGCATCAAAGTTATGAAATGTCCAAATGCATCAAAGTTATGAAATGTCCAAACCAGACTTCAAGATAACAAAGAACAAATTTCAAGTGCAAAGCACAATGGAACTAGATTTAAAAGCAACCAGAATTAGACATATCAAGCTGCAGATATGAACATATTGGAGCTGCACCTATCACACACATATATGTATGTATGTATATACATGGTAATGACCAGCAAATATTTCAAAAGAAAAATTGGCAAACTACTGTTTTTATTTTTTTAGAAAAGGTCTGTTCAAATGCAAAACTTTATAAATACTCATATGTGCAACAAGACTTCAAATTGAAGCAGATTCAAAAACAAGGCACAAGGAAAGCAATACTCAGGTCTCAACCCAAGCAACAGTGAATGGCATATGTTAAATGATCAGTGGACAATGAAACAAAACAGGATGGACACAAAATCAGTGATAACTTCATAACTAACTGATCAGACTTCATGTCTATTTCATTTGGGCTTGCTTAAATCAGTAAATAGTGACTTAAGTAAAATAGTAACTTAGAATTATATTAGACTTGCTTCAGAAAACTCAGATCAAGTTGGGTTTAAACAATTTTAATCGGTTTCTTTGATTAAAAAAAACAAATAGGTTGAAAGCCTGTAACAATTTTGTTTCCAAACAAAAATTTTAAAAACTTGTTTTATCCTGGATAAAATTTTAAACTAAATCTATGGGTAAATAAATATTTAACCCAAACTAAAGCAAGAACAAAAAAGAATAAAAAAAATTTAAATTCTCATAACCTGGAGACTAAAGCACAGAGAGGTCACATGTAACAACCCGCATATTTATCGATTTTACATTTAAATATTTTGTTTAAATATTTTGTCGTTAATCGGATATTGGTCCGAAAAGCTACTTTTTGCAAACGGTCAAATTCGGAATCGAGACCGCTTCCATTGAGTTCGAAATGCCGTTTACAAATTTTTTAAGTATAAACATCGATAGGTTTGGAGTTAGCGAAATTTCACTAACTTTTCCCGCTTTGGACTTTGGGTTAGTTTAGCCTATTAAGCCCAAGTTCCAACCCCCTTCTCCTCACTCTTCATAAATTTCCTAACTAACTCAAGCTTGGGCATTAATGGTGAAAAGAATGTGAATTAAAACTCTAAGCACAAATTCAATTGCAAATCCAAGATTCAACTCCAAATTCAAGTAGAAGATATTGGATTCAAGCTTTGGATTGCTTCTCCTTGCTTTCAAGCTTCATCTTCATAAACTTTAGTGCAAAGGTGAGATTTTTATCTCACGATTCTAGTCTATAACTATATTGGACTGTTGGGAATGATTCCCTATCACTTTTGCATGCACATTTGCATTTGGTTTGGATTGGATTGGCGAAAAACTCCAATTTTAGCGTTTTGGTGAATTTTCAGCACTTAGGTCGTTCTGGCCATTTTCGTGTGTTCGGAGTTAGGTCGCTCGCGACCTAACCCTTAGGTCGTAGGTCGTTTCTGGCCTTAAATTCCCCCTGCAGCGTTAGGTCGTTAGCCTCGGAATTAGGTCGTTGAGCCTTAGGTCGTAGGTCGTATGGACCTTAGGTCGTAGGTCATCCTGGCCATTTCTAACGTCTTCGGAGTTAGGTCGTATAGACCTTACGTCGTAGGTCGTATGGACCTTAGGTCGTTAGGTCGTACGGCTTTAGGTCGCTAGGTCGTATGACCTTAGGTCGTTTGGCTTTTAGGCCGCTTCCACGCTAGGTCGTCCGACTCTTAGGTCGTAACACTTAGGTCGCTCGCCTCTTAGGTCGTTAGGTCGTTTGGCTTTTAGGCCGCTTCCACGCTAGGTCGTTCGACTCTTAGGTCGTAACACTTAGGTCGCTCGCCTCTTAGGTCGTTAGGTCGTTTGGCTTTTAGGCCGCTTCGACACTAAGTCGTTCGACTCTTAGGTCGTAACACTTAGGTCGCTCGCCTCTTAGGTCGTTAGGTCGTTTGGCTTTTAGGCCGCTTCCACGCTAGGTCGTTCGACTCTTAGGTCGTAACACTTAGGTCGCACTCCTTTCACACCATTAAGTCGTGAGTTTAATTAGGTCGCTCGGCCTTAAAACGTTAGGTCGCTTGACCTGTGCTATTGTTAGGTCGCTTAGCCATTTCAGTTAGGTCGCATGACCACAGGGTTGCTCCAGTTAGGTCGCTTGACTCCTTAGACCCCTAGGACGCAACCATTAGGTCGCTCGACCCTATTCCCCTTAGGTCGTTAGACCTCATTTTGTCTTCACTAGGTCATACCGTTTTGGTCGGGGCACTGCCCCGCACCCCGCCGGAGGCGCTGCCCCCTGGACCCCCGCGACCTGAACGGGCAGGTCGAACCTCGTAAGCGGTGGCGTTGCCCCCGCACCCCCACCTTGGAGGGTTGCCACCCCCCTGGACCCCCCCTCCGTAGGGGATCTTATCTGAAAAACGTTGAGCTGATTTCCTTGGATTTTATTCACATCTCCGTATGCGATCTTTGTGACTGATTGTTTCTACAATTGCTTCTGTGTTTTGTCACTTTATAATATAAAGGTTTCAATACTAGTAGTAAATATCAAAACTCTTTTAACAAACAATTTCAACTCTATTTTTAATAACAAAGCTCTTTTCTTAAACCGTTTTCCAATCTATTAGTATATACAAACCTTTACCTCACTCGGATGAGAAATCTAATTAAACGACTTGGTAAAACAAGTGGTATGAAACGCTTGCGTTCACTTCGTCGGTTAATTCTTGGACTTGTTCGATTGAACCTCTTGTGATAATTTTATTAGTGAAGATTTACAGTTTGTTCGTAAATATTTAAGTTAAGCAAGCGGTTATGGGACATGAGGCTAAACTTCTATATTTACTAGCTTAGTGTAATTGACACTTCTCGTTGATCTTGATGATCGCTTTATGAATTAGACTAGCAATTGCGCGATGTCTCTTTCATTGCAAGGTTAGACTAGACACCACTTGTGTGATTCCATTCACACATACCTTTCTGCTTTTTGGTTAGTCTTGACCTCAATCTGTGTGATTCCATTCACACATGCGGGGTGGCTCCCCATGGTCTTCGGACCGTCATGTGATAGGCCTCTTTCCCTTTTTATGATTTCTGGATTTCTCGTGTTGATTTCTAGAATTTATGTCATTGACTTGTTATGAGTACAAGTTTAGGGTATGATGCCCTCTTTAGATCTTTGAGAAGATTCTTATGATATTGATTTACCTCTTATCGATTGATCTTCTGTTGGTCATCATTTGCATACTTATAGTAGTATGTCAGTATGGATATTTTATGTTTATGCCATATCTTTTATTTTATATCATGTCATCTGATATTTATACCTAGACTAATCCGTTTATTATTTTCTCAAATAATACTCGGGTCAGACCGAGATGTTACAGGTGCTTCTGCTTGACTTCTTCCCGGGATTTGCTACTTTGACTTTTGTCTAACTATTTAGATTAGCAGTTTTTGTTGTATACACTTGAGATATAGACTCATAGTTGTATTCTATTGTATAGCACGTGTTGCTATTCTTTTGTATTATTGTGGATCTTTTTGACCACTACTCTGATGTACACTTTCATGTGTTAGTTATATATTCATATCTTCTTCCGCCCTTGTGATATGGATGTCTGTGACTGATTTGTGTTATGCTTATTTCTATGTTTGTTTCCGAAGATTATTTAAAGCCACCTTGTGATAAGCAATTACATGGATGGTCGCTCCTCAACAGCCTTATTCTCCGCGCTAGTTGACAGCACTACTCCGTAGTGTTCTTGGCTAGCGTGGGTATAGAGGTGGGGCGTCACATCACAGTTTAAAAACAGCATGTATAGACATTCAAAAAAACAATCTGCAGTTCATCAGGGAAGCAAGGCCGAAGCCAACAAAGCAAATAAAAAACCAGGGTACGAGTTTTAACGAAGTGGTATGGCCAAAGAATGGCAAAGTCGAAACCCAAAAATCGTCAACGCCAACAAAATCAAATAAAGTTAGAAAAGTCACCAACCACCAAAAAAAAAATCAAGTTGCCGAACATAGAATCAAGTTCGAATAGATGTGAGTAAATTAAAATACTCACCTTGCTTTGAAGTGGCGATGAACGCGATCTAATAGAAGCGGCCGAGCATCACAAAGACGAGTGAAATCGAAATCGTGGCACTTTGATTTTTGAAAAGCCCCAATTTTGCAAAGAGGAACGAACAAGGATTAAGGAATCGCGGTCATTTTTCGTCTTTTTTTTTTCTTTCGTATGAAATGGAAAGGAAGGCTTGGTTGAAAATAATAAGGAGGAACCAGCGTACGGTGTCTTATTTTTTAGGTACCAAATCTCGGCTGAGAAGATTTTAGGGTGGCTGCATTTATTAAATTGGTACAATGCTTCATAAATTTTTTTTTTCCTAGAGGAAGGAACGGAAGAGAACCACAAGGACGCCATTTTTTTTCCTTCATTTGGTTTAGGGTTTTCAACGAAGTGAATGGATAATGGGACCGGGTTATTAACACTAGATAATATCACAGCCCAACAAAATAAAAGAGAATGGGCCAATATTATACAGCCTATAAATTCTTAAACAAAATTTTATTTTATTTTTGAATTTCAATTGGTTTTGTTATTTCTTTGCTTTGTTTTGTTTTGTTCAAATTATGTTGTTAAAATTTTTCCAATGTAGTTACATTATATTTTACAAAGTTTATAAATATGTTGTTTGAGTTTTAACTATCAAGCATTAATTTATATTAACATGTTTCACAATTAGATTTTATGCTTGCATTTTGTACTGATAAAATTTATTCCATTTTATTTAAGTTAAAGAACAATGTTATTAAAACTAACCATCAATTTATAAATTTACATAAATAATAATACTTAAATCTAAATTATTTTTTCTAAGTCAGTAGTTCGAATTTTAAATACAAATTTGATATTCAATTTCAAACTCCAAAGTCAAATTCAAATTTTATTCAACTTTCGATAGATTAAATTCTAAAATTTAATCGCCAAATTCATAGTTATATTGGAAATTCAATTTAAACCATCATTCAAATATTTAAAATTAATTAAATATTTTCAATTTAAATTGTTCAAAATTCAGGATCGTTACACTTCCTTGATCCCTGGTTTTGTTGATTTGTTTTGATGTTTGTTTAAGTTTTTTTAAGATAATATTTACTATATATTTTTCTTAGCTTTGAATGAGTGGAAGAAACTGAGATGAACGAACTAAGGAGAGCTTGATATATGGAAAATGAAGCTTCTAGGATATGCTTTTGTACAGGGTTACTATTTGCTTTTGTTGACTATCTGATTTCTTTGTTGGCTGAGGTGATATGTATATTGTATGCTAAGATTTTGCATTAATTGAGCTTGTCATGATTTGCAAGCTAATAGATATGTATATGTCTTTGTTGCCTTGTTCATGCTTGAATATGATTTGTTGTTTTTGAAATATAGATAAAGTTTTAGTTTTTTTTCTTTGTTTGATGTTTGACTAGAGAAATTTTTCTTTCTTGCTTTATCAACTATGCAGATCTTTTCAGCTTGCCTTGGATTTCTTGGTCTCGGCTGATATGATCTTAGTTAGTACAAATGTTTCCTTTTAAGTTTACATGAATCATTTCATTTGATTTTGTATTTGTGTAACGTTTCGATTTTTCGTTGCCGAAAAAACGAAATGTTATGGGTTTTAAGAAAGAAGAAAGAAGAAGAAGAGATAAGAAGATAAGAAGATAGGGAGAAAAGAAAATAGAAAATAGAGGGAATAGAGAATAGAGAATAAAACGGAACAGAACACAACACAACAATATCAGAATCTCACAATTCGCAGCGGAACAACATATAATAATAAATGAATAATCTTTAAACAAAGAACTATATCAGTTATTACATTACATAACATTTCATTACATCATATCATTAGAGTGTACAACAACAACAACAAATAGTGCAGCGGAAAAAGAAATACTATATAGTAGTAATACGCCATGCCATCCATCTTGCCTCCAGTAACTCCAGAATATCCAAAATATCCTGATAAACCTAACTCTTAACTGCCCGTGTGGAAATTGGTGGGCACCCAGAGTTTAGGAAGGAAAACAATAAACTCCGAGTCAGTCATGTGACTGGTGTGAGAACTCAAAACAGTTTATTTATCTTTAAAAATCAAAATAGAGGAATATTTTTAAGTCAATTCGCAATGCTTTTAAAAATGAGACTACCATAAGGCCTCCCGCACACACACACAATGCAAACGCAGAATCGGAGGAGATTTCTCCTTATGATAGTCAAAGATGCTTGATACGCATTAAAAAGAACATTTTATATTATTACTAGTGCATAGTGTATGAAAAATTCATTTCGAAAGTAGAATATAAATCTTAGCCAACATACGACCATTATCGTATGCCTACTATAGCTAACTATGTTCAATAGCAGGTTACCGCCACATTCCATAGCAGGTTATACAACTAAAACCGTACAAGTTTCGTATTGTTTCTTTGGATTTCCAACGAATGATCAGGCCAAGGAACTTCCCATTGCCACATGAGAATGCCTCTGGATGGACATCTCCGAGAACCAAACCGGATCTCTACCAACACAAGGCCGGGTTACCTCTAACTGAGTAACAACTGACCGAATATGCCATCCCCCGGTCCTTTGGGATCTTTCACCGAGCGCTCGTAATCAATTCACACAATCATAACAAAGTGTTTTCAACATGAGTAAGTATTTGGGCTCCATACCATGATACCACCCTTTTCCAGAAGGAAATGCACATATCCTAAAGGGCGCTACCCCTTATAACCTTGCCGCATCTTTCCTGTTTTGACCATTCCGGGGTGTGAGGCTCGACGAAGTCACGTCCACAAAAACATACTTTATACAAAAGCCATGCTTTGGGTCAACAAATGATCATAGAAATGATCACCAAGATAGACGATCAAATAAACGATCCTATCACAAATAATCAACACAATGATCATTTACAGCAACACTTAGCATGTCACATTACCAAATTGGGAATATATCACTGATAACATTCAACTACATAACCTCTGAGCTCATACGTCTCAGAGAAGGGTGTTAAGCTAAAAGAATAAATTCTCCGCCACCAACAGAAATATATTTGAAAGGAATCTGCTTTATATCTCAATTTGTAATGTCAGACATACAATCCATTCAAGTCTGTTCCGGGATCGAACAAAACCGAAGGCACTTACAAAGAAGTCCTTGCAATCCGGATATCCACAATCCTGATCGGATTCACCATCACATATGGAGAACTCTATACCGGAGCAACTCGGTGCAGAGTCAATCGACAGGTCATCCTATCGCTCTCGCAAATACCGGGTCTTCAACACCGATCTTCAATTGCAATTCATAACGACGTATCACATATTCGGAATGGGTTATACGACCCCATGGTCCTTTCCCGGTTAACCCGAATAGTGAGCGCTTATTCAAAAATAAGTGTGGCATTCAAATTCAAACAAATCACATCAATTACCCATTCAAAGGGAAATATTGATAGTCGGTTATTGAACTATCAATGGATATGCACACATCACCAGATTCCAAATAATTTTCCAAATTATCTATTTTCCAAAATATCTTTACAAGATATATAATTTTCACACTTCAAAAATAAATCAATATTTATTTTTTAAACAAATTCTCCTTTTCATTTATAAATTCCATAATGAATTTATATTTCACAATATCTACTGATATACGATTTTCAATAGGTTTCAATATTCCTTTTTAATTTATCTTCAAAAAGATAAATCCTCAAAATATTCACTTTATATTGGAAAATATTTCCATACTTATTTATTCATAAGTAATTCACAAATTTTATTTATTTTCAACACTTGGAAAATATTCAATATACTTAAATCGAGATTAAGTATATATTTCATTCTTTAAGGAAATCATTCTCTTAAACATACTTATTTGGGCCAAAACGAATGTTACGTAAAACATCGTTACGACGTCCCAAAATCACTAGTATAGGGATTCGAAATTAAAATAGATATATAAATCCCAATACTATACAAAACATTTCCTTTCGGAAATCATTTACTATAACAACAGTGTTATAGTCCACTATTTCCTTCTATTTCTCGAAAACGTCTATCTCAACAATAAATGTTGAAATCTATGGTTTCGAATCCTAACACATTTAAAACATCGTTAGATCGTTTTAATTCTATTTAAAACATCACATTCAAAACAATTTCTTTAACATATTATTCACTATTCAAAAACGTGAATATACTACGTTAACAACTTTCATCACTTCTATTCATTTTATTTCAAAGGATTATTCACAGTCAAAAATGTGAATATAACTCCATTAATAGGTTTCAACAATTTACTTATCAAAATAAGTCGTTTGCGAATTTATAAAACAACGTTTATAAACTCCATTTCTATTTATTTTATAACAACTTCCTTTTATAAATTCCTTTATTAATCTATTCGATTTATAACTCAATTATAAACTAAAGGTTCATATTATAAGTTAAATGCTTATAAAACGATTATTTTACAAATTCGTTTCTTTGAACTTCATAATTATAAATCTTATAACCTATAAGATTCGATTATTCATCCAAATATATTCTTTAATAATTTCACAAAATTTACAAATCTTACTATTTATAAATTTCATTTATAACTTCACCATTTATAATTTTATGAATTCCATTCATTTACAAAATTCATTTTCACTTCATTCAAACACTTATAAAAACTCGTTTTATAATGTCAATATTTCAATTTATAAATAACCATTTATAAATCTCTTAATATAAATCAATTTATATTATTCTTTAAAACGTCTTTAATCTCCTTTATTATTTCACCATTTTGATTCATAAAATAATTAAATTTTATAAATCCTATATTTAAACTTTTCACAATAAATTCTAAAATCCCAATTTAACTATTTTATAAAACCATTAACCTCATATTTTCAAAAATCAACCTTTAACTATATTTCTCAAAAATCATAATTTTTATAACCTTAAAATTATATCGTTTATTTATTTATAATGGATCAATTCTAAAAATATTTTATAACTTATACTTTCAAAAATCACTTTGAAAATCATTTTAAAATTCCAAAACTTGGTCCAATGATGCTACATACCAAATAGTCAATCACGACAACAACGATATCATATATCGTATATGATAATCAACGAATATCAAAATATCCATAATCAAATAAATACTGTTGAGGAATCCAGTTAGATCCCTCCAACCTGTTTTCCTGCATCCACAAACATTAGCACAATACCAATTCCGCTCCAGTACGGAATTATCGCGGTATATGGGATTTAAAATATTATCCGCTTAATAGACGGCACAATAGGGTCTCATCCGCTAAACAAATGCGGGAAATCAATAACTCCAATATATATATATATATTCCAATATATATATGTTGCTATTATATATAATACCAATTTCACTGTTTATGAAATATTCGCGGTATATGTTTTTAATAAATAACATCCGCTTACTAACGGCGCATAATGTCTATTTTAACAATCAATAGATATCAATCATCATTCAAACATGCATTCAAATATTTTAAATCTAACTATTTAAAATAAAATCGAAACTGATTCGATTGAGTGAGAAGTTCTCACTTTGATTTCAATTTCGTTTTAGCGATTTATTTCGAATAAAATTAAACGGACGTTTAATTTTACCCGAAATTCTCACTAACTCCAAACGACTCCAATCCAATTTCATCGCGTAGTGCTCGTCCATACGATTCCAACGCAACTGATTTCGCGTGTTTTTGACCTCGTATGAAAACGTTAGGAATTTATGAAGTTACACGATTTTTATACTTAAAATTTACAACATAACTTTATATTTTCAACCTAGCTCATCACAGCCACTGGATCCACTGCCTTTCCATCTTGGCCGTCCCCTTCTCATCTCCCCCAAACGTGACATCCCCAGTAAACACAACACGCACAAACAGACCCATTTACATAGAACTAGGGTTTGAATTCGAGCCATCAACGACGAACTCTACGACGATCAGGATGCGCCAAATCAAAGCCCCCCTACCCCTCAACCTTCGGCCATAAGCTCATAGAGCTCGGTTGTCCCTGTAGCACGCAGTTCGAGGCCGACCCTATGGCCTTTGAACGCAAATATCCGTTGATTCGTAGCTCCAATCTCGATCTCCACCGTTGAATACAAGGATCTCAACGTGCTCTACATCTTTCTAGTTGTAAGTTTCTTGAATCGTTGAGTGGATGAAGAGATAAGAGAGGAAGAAGTTCGTGAATTTCTGGCCTTCCATTATCAAGTGGCGGCTGCAGGTTTAGATTAGGGTTTGATTTATATTTTTTTTTTAGAGTAAAGGGCTATTTATAGAGTTTTGAACAAACACTATTCATCCGGGAATTCCAAACTCCGATTTACGCGTCGAAACTGACATTCCCAGGGTTTATCCCGTGTTCCAGACACAATGGAACAGGTTTCAGAAGCTAATTCGATCATCTGTGCGAGTTATGGCTATAAACGCTCAATTTAAATTAAACCGATTTAAACGATTTTCTAGGCGTTTTAATTCGTACCGGACAAACGGTAAATCCAATTGACTTGAAATTTGAAACCTTACAATAATATCATATTACGGATCCGATGAAACTGGTTTCGTCGAAATCCGAGACTTTTTGAAAAATGGCTATTTTAACTCGTCAAATTAATATTAAAAATAATTCGATGCGTTTCGAGCTGCTACGATCAAACGATAGCTCCGATTGACACGAAAATTGAAATCCGGTAATAACTAACTATTACGGATCCAATGGAACTAGTTTTGTCAAATTCTGAGACTGTTCAAAAATTGACTATTTTCACTAGTCGATTAAATATTAAAATATTCAATTTTCACAATTTAACTTTTAATTCGATTTTAAAAGTTCTAAAATATCATTCTAACTTCAATATGATAAAATAAAATTTTACAAATCATTTTCAATCATATTCAACACTATTTTCAATTATTTCCACAATTTAACGTATTAAATTATCGATTTAATTATCCAATTAAATCCAATAATTCGAAATAAAATTTATTCGACTTATAAATTCACTTATTAATATTTAAAATTAATTAAATATTCAAATTTTAATAAATTAAAATTCTGGGTCGTTACAATCTTCCCCCCTTAAAAGAATTTCGTCCTCGAAATTATCAAGTAAGAAAAGATTACAAAATCTATTAACTTTCCCAAAATCCATAGTTAAACTTCTTACAATACTTTACTAAGTTTTCAAATAATACTTAGTTATCTTTTCCAAAAACAACTACTATTGTTTAACTTTCAATTCAAAAATCAAAGTTAAAGTTTTCAAAATTTTCCAAATTTCTCAAAAATATTCTAACGCCTTATATTTTCGGAAAAATTCGCCATAGTCTCCTTTGCGCGGCTCGATCCGAAAAAAAATGACATTATATATATCACAAATATACATCTCATCAAGTAATGAGGCATCCCGAAGGGAAAAAAAATGTAAAAGTACGATATTTAATCCGAGATATGTACCTTATATTTTATTAGCGAGCATATACGGCTAATATAGCGCGAAAGCGAGCTCCAAATGCGAAGAAACGTGATCCGCACCTACTAAACACTCAACAAACAACATGAGAAACATGTATATAGACAATAGTATCAATATACAACATATAGCAACATAATAACTATATATGTTAACATAGCAAATGCAACTAAAGCAACAAATGCAAACATCAACCAACTATCATCCAACTAACATCCATAACCAATAAATATTCATTTATATTCTCATTCATATCCAATGAATTGGTTTTCAATTTAATCAAATTTGATTCATATACAGTGGATGTTCTTACTAACATTCATTTTCTATTAGTTTATATTCACTAATTCATATTCAAGTTGGTTCACTTTCAATTCAAATTCAATTTATTTAAGATTCACTAACTTCCAATTGAATTTCAATTACTTTAGCTTCCAATTTCATTAATACTTAATGAATTACATACAATCAACTAACAACCATATAACAACCAATATATATTGATTACAACCAAATTCCTTTGCTTATATTCATTCAATTTGGTTTAACACCATCACTTTCAATTGGTTTAATTAAATTGATTTTCATTCAATCTTTCTACTTCCAATAACATTAGATTTTAATGAATTAACACTTTCATTATTCCGTATTCAATTACAAAAGTTGAATTTCATTTATATAACTCAAGTTCATATCCATCACTTAACTTAATTAATTTAGTTTGATACCAATATCAACTCCATTCAACAACACTTAAGTTATATTCCATTTAACTTTAAATTCATTTTTATTTACAACTCATATTCATAAATATATCCATATAGTTTCACTTCTTATATATATAAGTTTATTTCACAATTGTTAATCACATTAATTATAATTCAATTCTTATAATTCTTTTGCTTATACAATTATTCAAACAACTAAACAATCAACTTATATACACTTTAATAATTCTGAAAAATTATCTCTTTATATATAAAATATAATCAAGGTAAAATTATTTCATTTACCCAATTTTAAACAATATTGTGTCGAATTGTTCTATTCAAGTGTTTAGAAACCCCTTCGGCATAGTCTTGCGGACCACGCTGACGAAAGTTCATATGCCACTCAATAAACCAATCATCACAATATAAAACAATTTTATATATTCACTAACAAATACGCTCTCATAGCTATTATTACACTCAAACTCATTCTAGAGTACTTCTGACTCTATCTCTAATGAGTAATACCCAACAGAACCATGGTTGTCACTTAAACATATGCTCTGATACCAATGTAACGTTTCGATTTTTCGTTGCCGAAAAAACGAAATGTTATGGGTTTTAAGAAAGAAGAAAGAAGAAGAAGAGATAAGAAGATAAGAAGATAGGGAGAAAAGAAAATAGAAAATAGAGGGAATAGAGAATAGAGAATAGAACGGAACAGAACGCAACACAACAATATCAGAATCTCACAATTCGCAGCGGAACAACATATAATAATAAATGAATAATCTTTAAACAAAGAACTATATCAGTTATTACATTACATCACATTTCATTACATCATATCATCAGAGTGTACAACAACAACAACAAATAGTGCAGCGGGAAAAGAAATACTATATAGTAGTAATACGCCATGCCATCCAGCTTGCCTCCAGCAATTCCAGAATATCCAGAATATCCTGATAAACCTAACTCTTAACTGCCTATGTCGAAATTGGTGGGCACCCAGAGTTTAGGAAGGAAAACAATAAACTCCGAGTCAGTCATGTGACTGGTGTGAGAACTCAAAATAGTTTATTTATCTTTAAAAATCAAAAGAGAGGAATATTTTTAAGTCAATTCGCAATGCTTTTAAAAATGAGACTACCATAAGGCCTCCCGCACGCACACACAATGCAAACGCAGAATCGAAGGAGATTTCTCCTTATGATAGTCAAAGATGCTTGATACGCATTAAAAAGAACATTTTATATTATTACTAGTGCAGAGTGTAGGAAAAATTCATTTCGAAAGTAGAATATAAATCTTAGCCAACATACGACCATTATCGTATGCCTACTATAGCTAACTATGTTCAATAGCAGGTTACCGCCACATTCCATAGCAGGTTATACAACTAAAACCATACAAGTTTCGTATTGTTTCTTTGGATTTCCAACGAATGATCAGGCCAAGGAACTTCCCATTGCCACATGAGAATGCCTCTGGATGGACATCCCCGAGAACCAAACCGGATCTCTACCAACACAAGGCCGGGTTACCCCTAACTGAGTAACAACTGACCGAATATGCCATCCCCGGGTCCTTTGGGACCTTTCCCCGAGCGCTCGTAATCAATTCACACAATCATAACAAAGTGTTTTCAACATGAGTAAGTATCTGGGCTCCATACCATGATACCACCCTTTTCCAGAAGGAAATGCACATATCCTAAAGGGCGCTACCCCTCATAACCTTGCCGCATCTTTCCTGTTTTGACCATTCCGGGGTGTGAGGCTCGACGAAGTCACGTCCACAAAAACATACTTTATACAAAAGCCATGCTTTGGGTCAACAAATGATCACAGAAATGATCACCAAGATAGACGATCAAATAAACGATCCTATCACAAATAATCAACACAATGATCATTTACAGCAACACTCAGCATGTCACATTACCAAATTGGGAATATATCACTGATAACATTCAACTACATAACCTCTGAGCTCATACGTCTCAAAGAAAGGTGTTAAGCTAAAAGAATAAATTCTCCGCCACCAACAGAAATATATTTGAAAGAAATCTGCTTTATATCTCAATTTGTAATGTCAGACATACAATCCATTCAAGTCTGTTCCGGGATCGAACAAAACCGAAGGCACTTACAAAGAAGTCCTTGCAATCCGGATATCCACAATCCTGATCGGATTCACCATCACATATGGAGAACTCTATACCGGAGCAACTCGGTGCAGAGTCAATCGACAGGTCATCCTATCGCTCTCGCAAATACCGGGTCTTCAACACCGATCTTCAATTGCAATTCATAACGATGTATCACATATTCGGAATGGGTTATACGACCCCATGGTCCTTTCCCGGTTAACCCGAATAGTGAGCGCTTATTCAAAAATAAGTGTGGCATTCAAATTCAAACAAATCATATCAATTACCCATTCAAAGGGAAATATTGATAGTCGGTTATTGAACTATCAATGGATATGCACACATCACCAGATTCCAAATAATTTTCCAAATTATTTATTTTCCAAAATATCTTTACAAGATATATAATTTTCACACTTCAAAAATAAATCAATATTTATTTTTTAAACAAATTCTCCTTTTCATTTATAAATTCCATAATGAATTTATATTTCACAATATCTACTGATATACGATTTTCAATAGGTTTCAATATTCCTTTTTAATTTATCTTCAAAAAGATAAATCCTCAAAATATTCACTTTATATTGGAAAATATTTCCATACTTATTTATTCATAAGTAATTCACAAATTTTATTTATTTTTAACACTTGGAAAATATTCAATATACTTAAATCGAGATTAAGTATATATTTCATTCTTTAAGGAAATCATTCTCTTAAACATACTTATTTGGGCCAAAACGAATGTTACGTAAAACATCGTTACGACGTCCCAAAATCACTAGTATAGGGATTCGAATTTAAAATAGATATATAAATCCCAATACTATACAAAACATTTCCTTTCGGAAATCATTTACTATAACAACAGTGTTATAGTCCACTATTTCCTTCTATTTCTCGAAAACGTCTATCTCAATAATAAATGTTGAAATCTATGGTTTCGAATCCTAACACATTTAAAACATCGTTAGATCGTTTTAATTCTATTTAAAACATCACATTCAAAACAATTTCTTTAACATATTATTCACTATTCAAAAACGTGAATATACTACGTTAACAACTTTCATCACTTCTATTCATTTTATTTCAAAGGATTATTCACAGTCAAAAATGTGAATATAACTCCATTAATAGGTTTCAACAATTTACTTATCAAAATAAGTCGTTTGCGAATTTATAAAACAACGTTTATAAACTCCATTTCTATTTATTTTATAACAACTTCCTTTTATAAATTCCCTTATTAATCTATTCGATTTATAACTCAATTATAAACTAAAGGTTCATATTATAAGTTAAATGCTTATAAAACGATTATTTTACAAATTCGTTTCTTTGAACTTCATAATTATCAATCTTATAACCTATAAGATTCGATTATTCATCCAAATATATTCTTTAATAATTTCACAAAATTTATAAATCTTACTATTTATAAATTTCATTTATAACTTCACCATTTATAATTTTATGAATTCCATTCATTTACAAAATTCATTTTCACTTCATTCAAACACTTATAAAAACTCGTTTTATAATTTCAATATTTCAATTTATAAATATCCATTTATAAATCTCTTAATATAAATCAATTTATATTATTCTTTAAAACGTCTTTAATCTCCTTTATTATTTCACCATTTTGATTCATAAAATAATTAAATTTTATAAATCCTATATTTAAACTTTTCACAATAAATTCTAAAATCCCAATTTAACTATTTTATAAAACCATTAACCTCATATTTTCAAAAATCAACCTTTAACTATATTTCTCAAAAATCATAATTTTTATAACCTTAAAATTATATCGTTTATTTATTTATAATGGATCAATTCTAAAAATATTTTATAACTTATACTTTCAAAAATCACTTTGAAAATCATTTTAAAATTCCAAAACTTGGTCCAATGATGCTACATACCAAATAGTCAATCACGACAACAACGATATCATATATTGTATATGATAATCAACGAATATCAAAATATCCATAATCAAATAAATACTTTTGAGGAATCCAGTTAGATCCCTCCAACCTGTTTTCCTGCATCCACGAACATTAGCACAATACCAATTCCGCTCCAGTACGGAATTATCGCGGTATATGGGATTTAAAATATTATCCGCTTAATAGACGGCACAATAGGGTCTCATCCGCTAAACAAATGCGGGAAACCAATAACTCCAATATATATATATGCCAATATATATATATTGCTATTATATATAATACCAATTTCACTGTTTATGAAATATTCACGGTATATGTTTTTAATAAATAACATCCGCTTACTAACGGCGCATAATGTCTATTTTAACAATCAATAGATATCAATCATCATTCAAACATGCATTCAAATATTTTAAATCTAACTATTTAAAATAAAATCGAAACTGATTCGATTGAGTGAGAAGTTCTCACCTTGATTTCAATTTCGTTTTAGCGATTTATTTCGAATAAAATTAAACGGACGTTTAATTTTACCCGAAATTCTCACTAACTCCAAACGACTCCAATCCAATTTCATCGCGTAGTGCTCGTCCATATGATTCCAACGCAACTGGTTTCGCGCGTTTTCGACCTCGTATGAAAAAGTTATGAATTTATGAAGTTACACGATTTTTATACTTAAAATTTACAACATAACTTTATATTTTCAACCTAGCTCATCACAGCCACTGGATCCACTGCCTTTCCATCTTGGCCGTCCCCTTCTCATCTCCCCCAAACGTGACATCCCCAGTAAACACAACACGCACAAACAAACCCATTTACATAGAACTAGGGTTTGAATTCGAGCCATCAACGACGAACTCTACGACGATCAGGATGCGCCAAATCAAAGCCCCCCTACCCCTCAACCTTCGGCCATAAGCTCATAGAGCTCGGTTGTCCCTGTAGTACGCAGTTCGAGGCCGACCCTATGGCCTTTGAACGCAAATATCCGTTGATTCGTAGCTCCAATCTCGATCTCCACCGTTGAATATAAGGATCTCAACGTGCTCTACATCTTTCTAGTTGTAAGTTTCTTGAATCGTTGAGTGGATGAAGAGATAAGAGAGGAAGAAGTTCGTGAATTTCTGGCCTTCCATTATCAAGTGGCGGCTACACGTTTAGATTAGGGTTTGATTTATATTTTTTTTTAGAGTGAAGGGCTATTTATAGAGTTTTGAACGAACACTATTCATCCGGTAATTCCAAACTCCGATTTACGCGCCGAAACTGACATTCCTAGGGTTTATCCCGCGTTCCGGACACAATGGAACAGGTTTCGGAAGCTAATTCGGTCATCTGTGCGAGTTATGGCTATAAACGCTCAATATAAATTAAACCGATTTAAACGATTTTCTAGGCATTTTAATTCGTACCGGACAAACGGTAAATCCAATTGACTCGAAATTTGAAACCTTACAATAATATCACATTACGGATCCGATGAAACTGGTTTCGTCGAAATCCGAGACTTTTTGAAAATTGGCTATTTTAACTCGCCAAATTAATATTAAAAATAATTCGATGCGTTTCGAGCTGCTACGATCAAACGATAGCTCCGATTGACATGAAAATTGAAATCCGGTAATAACTAACTATTACGGATCCAATGGAACTAGTTTCGTCAAATTCTGAGACTGTTCAAAAATTGACTATTTTCACTAGTCGATTAAATATTAAAATATTCACTTTTCACAATTTAACTTTTAATTCGATTTTAAAAGTTCTAAAATATCATTCTAACTTCAATATGATAAAATAAAATTTTACAAATCATTTTCAATCATATTTAACACTATTTTCAATTATTTCCATAATTTAACATATTAAATTATCGATTTAATTATCCAATTAAATCCAATAATTCGAAATAAAATTTATTCGACTTATAAATTCACTTATTAATATTTAAAATTAATTAAATATTCAAATTTTAATAAATTAAAATTCTGGGTCGTTACAATTTGTATGCAGATATTTTTCTTTTGCCTTACTTACTTCTTGTGTTGCATATTTACTTTCCTGGCAAAGATTGAAACATTTTACTTTGTTTCTTGTTTTGCCTTATTCTTATTTTCTTTGTCTTCTTTTATAAGCAAATTTACATAAATCTTTGTTTTCTTTTACAAGTGTATAGGTATATATATTTTTATTTGCTGTGCTTGAATGTATTGTGTTCTTTTATTTGATTGAAAGCACTTGAATATTATTTTTTTGGTCCCTAGAATTTTTTTTATACGTTCATTTCATATTTTATATAATTATAAATCTATTTGAAAGATTTGTTTAACATCAAATTTAATCATATCCAAAATCGAAATACAAATTCATTTTCTAAGATATTTCTATATATATATATATATGTTTATTTCTGACATAAATCATTAATTCTAATATTTATCATTATAATTTATCTTTAACCCATTCGTTTTAAGATTAATAAATGATTTCACAAATAATTAAGTTACTTGAATTCAAATGATTTAACACATTTTTATCTGAACTCGGGGAAACTCGCACCAATAAATTTCACAAATTTTATTCAAAAATTGAATTAATTACCAATTTAAACTTAAAAAAAATTCGAGATCGTTACAAGTATTCAATTTCCAAAGTTTTAAGCCATAGTTCATTTACTAAGTTAAAACCATAAACATTGAAAATTTCAATCTTTTTCAGCATCCCGAAAAAGCTGCTGTAAGTTATACTTGAAAGCATTTCAATTTAAACCATTTAAACATTACAAAGAAATCATATTTTAGCATTCAAAGATGTTCATCAAAATACTCTTTTAATGTATGATTTTTATAAAGCAAACCTTTACGGAAAAATCCAAATTTTTTCAATAATTTCACTTAACAAATTCAGTTGTACGGTTTTCCCATTTTTTCATTGTCACATTAATAACACTTACATTTTCAAATTCACATTTCACGAATTAACTAAATTTCCAATTTATTTAATTAACTTAAACCTTTAAACAAAACCAAATTCCACATTTCCAAGTTAAGTTGTATTTAAAATTTCACATTTAAGCATTCATTTATTTAATCATTTCAATTCATAGAAAAATCAATAATACTTTATTAAATCATTTAAATTCCAATTTAAATCTAATTAACATATTTACCATTTCCTAAACAAAATTAATTTCCATTTTATTTATATAACTTAAATAACATTTTTAAAACCAAAATTTTCCAAATTTCCAAACTTAAGTTATATTTCCAAATTCAATTTAACCATTTATTTATTACATTTTTAACTAATATAAAAATCATAATTTCTTTATTTTAAAACATTTCAAAATTTATTTAAGTCAAATTTCATAAATTTATATTTTAAGCCACTTAAAAGTTTTATTTATATAACTTACACGTCATTTTAAAAGCCAAAGTCTGAATTTCCAAACTTAAGTTATATTTCCAATTTCAATTTAACCATTTATTTATTCAACATTTTTAACTTATAGAAAATCAAAATTTCTTATTTAATCATTAAAAATCCAATTTAAATCAAATTTTCATAAATTTACACTTTAAAGAATACTTAAAAATATTCAAAATACTTTATAAAATAACCACGGGCCTGTATATAGTTTTCTAACCTAGGTCAAGTGATACGGATATATATCATTTCAATCCGCAGTTTACAAAGAAAATTCGGGTTCTATCATTTCAAAACGCAATCCCAAGTTAAAAAAATAAATAAAAACCGTTCAGGCCTATCATTTCAGTCCATAACGATTTTTTCCTATTCTAAACTCTGTTCGGGTATGTATCATTTCAACCCATAGTGAATCTAATCTACAGGGAACTTGCAATGTGATAAACCGATATAAATAAACAGAATAACATCATATAATAGTAACAGATGATATAACATGTGTATAAATAAGGGTGAACATCATATGATCATAGCATAGGCAGTTATAACATGATAATATAGTTCTACAGATTCCAGGGTGTCAATCTACTAATTATATAAGTACAAAATTTCTGGTGAGAAATACTCACTTGTATAAGCTGGAGATGACAAATAACTACACATAATAGAGATCCACAAAAGCACGAAAGCACGATAATGATTTGAGTGTGAGAGAGACAAGACTATATGCCTTGAATACATGAGGCAAAACAATTCAAATATACATTAATAATCACTACACAAACTTTTAAACAACTTATAAATTCAAGCACAAAACAAATCCATACTAATTGCACTTGCCTCCATTTAGCATAGACTCAGCCATGGATGGAAAATACATGACTAAGGCTAGCTCTAAGATCTGGTTGTGGACTTATAGGAGTCGGCCTATCCTAGGGAAAGTGGTGCAACATTTGGTGATGCAAAATCTAACATTACAAGGCAATAGCAAGGATTCTAGGCAACTACAAGGCTCAGCCAAGGCCAAGGAGGGAACGGCCAGGCTTCAGGGGGTCGGGTGGTGATGTGGTAGGGTGTGTCAGGTCTATAATAGCAGGTGGTGGTGGTGTACGGCTGGCCTAGGTGGTGATTTGGACGTGGTGATCATAGATATGCTCGGCTATGGGATATAGGTGGAGTTTTGTGGATTTTTAGGTGGACCAACATCATGAGATGCCATGGCTTGGGCTTGGGGTTGGGCTAGAGGAGGTGGTGGCTGGTTCAGGTGGTGGTGGAGGCAGCCAAGGTGCTGGAGTGGAGAGGAGCTGAGCCATAGAAGGTTGAAGGCAAGAGCAAAATCAATGTGAACAAGAAAAAAATATCAAAGGAGATGGAAATTTTACCAAGCTTTCCAAGGGATGATGGCCAATTTTTTTTGGTGATTGAGAAGTTTGTTTACGTGAAAGAAAAATGAAAATATGCAGCTGAACAAATGATGGAGTAGGTCAAAAGAAAATGAATGAAAGAGGTGAGAAAATGAAAAGGCGGGAAAACAAAGGGTCTCAAGCAACTAAAGAGTCACAAAACTCTACGAATTTCCACTGTAAATTTTTTATTTATAAATACATATAAAAACTGATAAATAAAGATAACAACTTAGAAATGAAAATAAATATATAAAATAAATAAATTTTAATTAAATAGAATTAAATTAAGAAAATAGCTTAATATTGCAAACTGGGCTTTCAAAATTGGAAATAGATTCAATACACTTTGGAAAATTTTTATTTTAACTTAAATAAATGTAAAATGAATAAAATAAAGTAAAAAACAGAAAATAAGAGTGAATTCTTAGAATAAATACATAAATTTTAATTATACATAATTAACTTAAGAAAATAGCAAAGAAAATGGGAACTAGGCTTGAAATTATAAAATAAATTCAATAAGCTTTGAAAAAATTTTATTATCACTTTAAAATATTTAAAATTCAAAATATATATAATATAACATAAATACACAAATTAGACTAAGATATGTCAAATAAAAATGTCATTTATATAAATTAAAACAAAGAATATTGTTAAATAACTCAATATACACAATATTGAAAACAATATAACTTTTACAATTTAAATCAAATTTCAACGAAACGAAAAGAAGTATTCATGATATTAATTCTATTTTCAAAATAAAAGATAAAATTTAAGAATTCAAATATTTAAATTTAAAATTTAAAAGTCAAAGTTTGACCAGTTTTGACCACAAATCCATTTTTCAGGAAAATATTCAATTTATACCAGTTTGAAATTATAAGTCATATAATAATCAAAATTTATATTTTAAAATGAAATGTTTGAAATAAAACAATTTTAAAATAATTTCAAAATAAAAATAAAGTCAAATTTAAATTATAGGCAGAAATCTAGGGTTGTTACACTCTCCCCCACTCAAAACTGTTCGTCTCCGAAAAGGAATGAGGTACGGGAAATCATGGAAAATAGAATGAAATAAGATTAAGTCAATGTGATAAGAGGATTCACATTATACCTAATAACTGTTGTTATAGGTAAGCTTAACAAGGTGGAGGTGATCTTCCCAAGATTCTCCAGAATCAGGAACAAAAGCATGAACAAGGGTGGATTCAAAATGAGCACTAAAGATTATAGAAAGATTTCTAAAAAGAAAGATTATAGAAAGATGCCTATAACAGTCTGTAGCAAGATAAGGAAAATAAGAACAACCAAAAGATAGTTTGAAAAAAATATATAAGATAATAAGTTAGAAACTGTGGAAATTTCAACTTAAATTGATAATTAATTTTACACTGGTTAAATACCTTAACTACCTCTAATTTCATTATCTTATCTTCTAATCATCTTAAATTAACAATTTCTAAGATCATGGATTTGAAAAATAATATTCATTATACTCACAATGTAATTAAATTTAATTCATCTTTATTCCTACTTAAAGTTAAATTTATTCCTCTCAATATATTTTATCATCAATGCCCATTATACTTACTCTTATTATAACTGCTTTAATTTATTGTTAGTTCCATAAATCATCATTTTATATTATAAATTATTCAATTAACCTTTTATTCTATTTGCTCATGTTAATCATTTTATAACTAAAATTTAAGTGTACAACATTTATTTTGACCATTCGAATTTTATTTATAAAATCCTTTTATATTGTATATTATCCGATTACATTGTTAACTTCTGAAATTTTAGGTAAGTTATATTTAAATGCAATTGAGTATTATACAAATAAAAATTTCTAATTCCCTCATCTCAAGTTTGAATCATTTATCTAAAATTTTGATTTTCTTTTTATAATTGAAATGATTTTTTTAAGATAAAGTTTAAGAATAAAATTTCTGGTTCCTTCAAACCATTTAGAGATAAATAAATACATATACATAATATGACAAATCATATTTAAATCATAAATCTATATATATTATAAATCCGGTCTTATTTTAGAAATTCAAATCAATTAAATTTTCCAAAACAAAACTGTAGCAAAACTACAAAATGGTCTTTTCACTTCGAAACTCGAAAATAAACGTCGATGATGTCGCAGTCTTACCAAAATTATTTCCGGCGACAAAGAGAAGAGCACTAATTTTAAACTTTAAAATTCCTTGGAAACAAATTTCTATTAGAAAATACTTTAAATAATATACCCCTTTTAAAACTTTAAACACAAGGTTTGAAACCATCGGAAATCAAATTCTCAAATTTCTTATTTTAAACTCATTTCAGTTCCCAAATAAATTTATAAACAGCTATTTATAAATTCATTTATAGAACAATAAATAATAAATCAAGTATTATCATTTCAAATGATTAATGTAAATCAATTTATTAAGTTCCATAAATTTACTTATATCAAAATTTTATTTCATTAACCAAAATTTTAAAATAATATTGTGTCAGTTTGTTCTGTCAAAGTGTTTTAGAAATCCTATCGATAAGTTGATCAAATGAATCGATCGAAAATCCGAATCAACATCACAACTCAAACAACACAATATATAAAACAAAACATAGATTTACATATACAGTTCAAAATGTTTGGAAGAATAGATTGGAAACAAAATGCAAGATGATTAAATAACAAAGTAGGGAGATGGGTAAGCTTAAGTAAATCGTGGGCTACCTTAACCGGGTCAACCGGGACTTAAAGAGTAAGATCAATGTGGATTTTTCTAGGGTAAATCTACATTCGATCTCAATAGATAGAGTTTGGAATAACAAAAGATATTGGCATCTAAACCAAAGATAGATATAAATCTCTAGTGAATCGATGCTAACTGTAAAGGAGTTTCCCCCTTTACAAATGAATTTTTTAGATTGGCGGGACCGTCAATTCACTATAAAGCTCATTCGAAGTGGAGTTATGGGATACTCCAGAATCAAAAGGAGATGAATAGTGAGGGACACAAATGAATTTTGGAACCACAGGGAACGTTCCAAAATTCAAATGAAATTTGAATCAAAGAGGAAGAGATTCAAGTTTGGATGAAAGTGATTCTATAACTAAATTTACCAAACATTCTAAGTTTTGCCTCAAAGCCAAAGCTCTGATACCAAATGTAATGGCCAGGTATTTTCAACCATTCGCATCCACATATGTCGGACATGAATTGCTCAAAATACCGTGTTGTAAATAAAATTTGGCAAATCTCAGAATATACAGTAAATAAAAGTCACAGATCACAGAAACAGAGTAATAATAGTGCAGCGGAAGTGAAAGAAATAGTAGTTCATGAAGCTACTATGTAAATATATCAGAGTTACATAAGATACGACAGAAGAAATAAAGTACAAAAGAAGTCCCAATACATAGAAGTCTACTAATACAAGAGCTGAAAAGGACTAACAGACAGAAAAGATAAAACTAGACAAGCAGATAATCTCCAGCGATTCCAATACCCAGAAAGTGGAAATCCAAATCTTTGAATACTCAGGCTGACCTGAGCGTAAATAAAAATACAAACACTCAATTCAGGACATACATACTTATACAATATAACCCAACTCAAGTGAACTATAGTAAAAGTACTAGTAACTTAAAGGATGCTTGGGGCCGCCCGTCCTCTAAGGATCCGTCAAACTATTTACTATGTAGTAAAATAAACTTACTTTTAAATAGCGTTAAGGAGTGACCCAATATTCCCCTTAACACAAATAATGCCAATAGTCTATACAGTACCTGCATATCTCCCGATCGGGAGACTACGAGAAGGTACTGCATAGGTACGACACAAATAGAAACTCGTAGTAAAGGCTCGATATGGTAGGTGACACGGCACACAAGGCAATGCCAGGGTAGATATACCAATTACGAACATGGGCTGGTGGTAACGCAGTAGCCATATACGCCACCTCGAAACACATTCCAAAAATCGGAGGGGCGCCCAAACAATCACAAAAGCAATAGAATCGTATCGAAGAAATGTGTCCAACAAGAGGAGCTACCCTTTTGGCCCGGGATCGCTCTTGTTTTAGCCACCTTATGCTAACTCACGGGAGTTGGGTCCACGTAATATACCTCAAGAAACTCGTCACCATCCTATTTCATCCTGGAATCTCCATCGCGTACACGGTTGTCAAAGTGGTTTTCGGTATCGACAGAGAGTATGCCCTTATCCGATCCCGGTCTCTTTGCCAACCAATCATTATTATAACCCATGGTTATAACTTTAAAATAATATTTTATACTTCAAAATAAAATATCCTTTCAAATCCAAATCTTTATCAAAATAAAGATTAAATCATTTGCAAACCATTTTAATATACCAACATACCATATCTTTCAAATACAAATATTTATCAGAATAAATATCAAGTCATTTCCAACCATTTCAATATATTAAATTATCATATCCTTTCAAAACTTCCTTTCAAATCATTTTAATACATTGAAATATCATATCGTTCAGAACGTCATTTTCAAATCATTTTAATATCAAAATATCATAACTTTCAAAACTTTATTTTCAAATCATTTTAATATCAAAATATCATATCTTTCAAAATTTCATTTTCAAATCATTTTAATAAGTTCAAATCCAAATATTCAAACTTTAAATACCTTTTAAATTCAAAGATATCATTCATTAATTGTCATTCCAAATCACCTTTTAAATAACTTATATTTCAATCAAAATAATTCATTTAAACCATTTAAAAGTGAAGTTTATATACTTTCAAATCAAGTATTCAATTTCCAAAGTTTAGACCATTCTGAGTTCATTTACTAAGTTAAAACCATAAACATTGAAAATTTCAACCTTTTTCAGCATTCAGAAAAAGCTGCTGTAAGCTATACTTGAAAACATTTCAGTTTAAACCATTTAAACATTACAAAAAAAAAAATTTAACATTCAAAGATGTTCATTAAAATACTCTTCTAATTTATGATTTTTATAAAGCAAACCTTTACAGAAAAATCCGAATTTTTTTCCAATAATTTCACTTAACAAATTCAGTTGTGCAGTTTTCCCATTTTTACATTTGTCAACTTATTAACACTTACATTTTCAAATTCTCATTTCACAAATTAAACTAAATTTCCAATTTATTTAATTAACTTAAACCTTGAAACAAAACCAAATTCCACATTTCCAAGTCAAGTTGTATTTAAAATTTCACATTTGAGCATTCATTTATTTAATCATTTCAATTCATAGAAAATCAATAATACTTTATTAAATCATTTAAATTCCAATTTAAATCAAATTATCATATTTACCATTTCCCAAACAAAATTAATTTCCAAACTTAAGTTATATTTCTAAATTCAGTTTAACCATTTATTTATTACATTTTTAACTCATATAAAATCATAATTTCTTTATTTTAAAACATTTCAAAATCTATTTAAATCAAATTTCATAAATTTACATTTTAAACCACTTAAAATATATAACTTAAATGTCATTTTAAAAGCCAAAGTCCAAATTTCCAAACTTAAGTTATATTTCTAATTTCAATTTAACCATTTATTTATTCAACATTTTAACCTATAGAAAAATCAAAATTTCTTATTTAAATATTAGAAATCCAATTTAAATCAAATTTTCATAAATTTACACTTTAAAGAATACTTAAAAATATTCAAAATACTTTATAAAATAACCACGGGCCTGTATATAGTTTTCTAACCTAGGTCAAGTGACACGGGTATATATCATTTCAATCCATAGTTTAAAAAGAAAATCAGGGTTCTATAATTTCAAATCCATAATCCCAAGTTAAAATAAAATAAATAAAAACCGTTCAGGCCTATCATTTCAGCCCATAACGATTTTTTCCTATTCTAAAGTCCATTCGGGTATGTATCATTTCAACCCATAGTGAATCTAATATACAGGGAACTTGCTTTGATAAACATATATAAATAAACAGAATAGCATCATATAATAGTAAAAGATGATATAACATGTGTATAAATAAGGGTGAACATCATATGATCATAGCATAGGCAGTTATAACATGATAATATAGTTCTACAGATTCACAGGGTGTCAATCTACTAATTATATAAGTACAAAATGTCTGGTGAGAAATACTCACTTGTATAAGCTGGAGATGACAAACAACTACACACAGCAGAGATCCACAAAAGCACAAGAGCATGATAATGATTTGAGTGTGAGAGAGACAATACTAAATGCCTTGAATACATGAGGCAAAACAATTCAAATATGCATTAATAATCACTACACAAAATTTTAAACAACTTATAGATTCAGGCACAAAACAAATCCAAACTAATTGCACTTGCCCCCATCTAGCATAGGCTCATCCATGGTTGGAAAATACACGACTAAGGCTAGCTCTAAGGTCTGGTTGTGGACTTACAGGAGTTGGCCTATCCTAGGGAAAGTGGTGCAACATTTGGTGATGCAAAATCTAACATTACAAGGCAATATCAAGGATTCTAGGCAACTACAAGGCTCGACCAAAGCCAAGGAGGGAACGACCAGGCTTCAGGGGGTCGGGTGGTGATATAGCAAGGTGTGTCAGGTATGGAACAGCTTGTAGTGATGGTGTATGGCTGGCCTAGGTGGTGGTTTGGGGGTGGTGATCATAGATGTGCTCGGCTATGGGATATATGTGGAGTTTTGTGAATTTTTGGGTGGATCAACATCATGGGAGGCCACGGCTTAGGCTTGGGCTGGAGGAGTTGGAGGCTTGTTCAGGTGGTGGTGGAGGCGGCTAAGGTGCTGGAGCGGAGAGGAGCTGAGCCATAGAAGGTTGAAGGCAAGAGAAAAATCAATGTGAACAAGAAAAAAATATCAAAGGAGATGGAAATTATACCAAGCTTTCCAAGGGATGATGGCCGAATTTTTTTGGTTATTGAGGAGTTTGTTTACGTGAAAGAAAAATGAAAATATGCAGCTGAAGAAATGATGGAGTCGGTCAAAAGAAAATGAATGCAAGAGGTGAGAAAATGAAAAGGCGGGAAAACAAAGGGTCTCAAGCAACTAAAGAGTCACAAAACTCTTCGAATTTCCACTATATATTTTTAATTTATAAATACATATAAAAACTGATAAATAAAGATAACAACTCAGAAATGAAAATAAATATATAAAATAAATAAATAAATTTTAATTAAAAAGAATTAAATTAAGAAAATAGCTTAAATATTGCAAACTAGGCTTTCAAAATTAGAAATAGATTCATTACACTTTGAAAATTTTTATTTTAATTTAAATACATGTAAAATATAACGAACGCGACTTTTCGACGCTCGAAAACCGACATTAATACGACTACTGTATCAACTGCCGAGCAATCGAAGGCCGAAAAACCTTACCGTTATGGTTAAAGAAGAAAAAAAGTAAAAGAAGAAGAAGAAGAAAGAAAAAGAAATAGAAAACAATATCAGAATCTCACAATCGCAGCGGAACTACATATAATAGATAAATGAATAATCTTTAAACAAAGAACTATATCAGTTATTACATTACATTACATTACATAGTTTACAACAACAAACAATGGAAAAGAAATACTATATACTAGTAATATGCCATGCCATCCTGCTTGCCTCCAGCAACTCCTGAATTCCAGAATATCCTGATAACCTGACTCTAGACTGCCCGTGTGGAATTTGGTGGGCACCCAGAGTTTAGGAAGGAAAACAATAAACTCCAAGACGGTCATGGGACCGGTGTGAGAACTTAAAACAGTTATTTATCTTTAAAACAAACCAAGGGATATTTTAAAATAGATTCACAATGCTTTTTAGAAAATGAGACTACCATAAGGCCTCCCGCACACACACACAATGCAAACGCAGAATCGGAGGAGATTTCTCCTTATGATAGTCAAAGATGCTTGATACGCATTAAAAAGAAACATTTGATATTACTAATAGTGCATAGTGTAGAAAACATTTCGAAAGCAAAGATATAAATCTTAGCCAGCATAGGCATTTCGCACTTATGCCTACTATTGCTACCATCTAAACAGTGGTGACCACCATAAGTAAATGGTAGGCTCTACAACTAAAACCGTACAAGATCGTATTGTTTCTTTGGATTTCCAACAAATGGTCGGGCCAAGGAACTTCCCATTGCCACATGGGTACGCCTCTGGAAAGACGACCTGAGAACTTAACGTTACGGTTAGATCTTTGCCAACACAAGGCCGGGTTACCCTTCAAACTGGGTAACTACTGACATGAATATGTCATTCCCCGATCGTAGCCGATCTATATCGGAGGATCCTCGATTCCAACAACCACAAAGTAATAAATTTGCAGCAACAACATAAGTTAAGTATCTGGGCTCCATACCATGATACCACCTCTATCCAGAAGGAATGACATACACTAAAGGGCGCTATCCCTTAATAACCTTGCTGCATCCTTCCTGTTTTGACCATTTCCGGGGTGTGAGGTCCGACGTAGTCCCGTCCACAAAGCCACACTTTATACAAAAGCTGTGCTTTGATTCAAAAAATGCTCAACAGCACTTAGCATATCACACTACCAAATTGGGAGTATATCACTAATAACCTTCAACTACATAACCTCTGAGCTCGTACGTCTCAGAGAAGGGTATTAAGCTAAGAGAATAAATTTTCCGCCACCAACAGAAATATATTTGAAAGAAATCAGCTTTATATCTCAATTTGTAATGTCAGACATACAATCCATATAAGTCTGTTCCGGGCTCGAACAGAACCGAAGCCATTTCCAAAGAAGCCCTTGCAATCCGGATATTCACTAATCACGTCAGGACTTCCCGTCACTAAGGGTGATAAAACCTCTATATCGGAGATCAACCAATGCAGAGTCATTCGACGGTAATCCTTCCGTTTTCAAAAATATCCGGTCTTCAACTCCGGTCGTCAAATGCAATCCATAACGACGTATCACATATTCGGAATGGATTATACGACCCCAAGGTCCTTTCCCGGCTAACCCGAATAGTGAGCGCTTATTTTGAAAATAAGTGTGGCATTCAAATTCAAGCAAATCACAACAAATACCTATTTAAAGTTAAATATTTATAGTCGGTTATTTAACTATCGATAGACATGCACAACATCATCAAATTCCAAATAATTTCCCAAATAATTTATTTTCCAAAAATATCTTTACTAGATATATAATTTCCATACTTCAACCATTTGAAAACAAATTTCAAATCACTTTTCACCTTTCAATCTTTGAAAACAAATTTCAAATCAATTTCCTTAAACGGAAACACTTCCAAATATTTGTCCATTTTAAATTTAAAATGGTTCATTTAAATCAATCAAATAAATCCTTACCGGTTTATTTTAAACTTACGTTCCAAATCCATAATTTTATTTCCACGCTTCAAAAATAAATCATCGTTTATTTTTAAACAAATTTCCCTTTCTTTTATAAATTCCATAGTGAATTTACAATTCTAAAATATCTATGAATATACGATTTTCAAATCGATTTCTAATATTCATTTTCAATTTATCTTTAAAAGATAAAATCCCAAAATATTCACTTCATATTGGAAAACATTTCCATACTTATTAATAATAAGTAATTCACAAATCCATTTATTTTCAACACTTGGAAAATATTCAATATACTTAAATCAAAATTAATTATATATTTCATTCTTTAAGGAAAACATTCTCTTAAGCACATTTATTTGGGCCAAAACGAATGTGGCGTAAAACATCGTTACGACAACCCAAAATCACTAGTATAGCGATTCGAAATTAAAATAGATATATAAATCCCAATACTAAATAAAACATTTTCTCTCGAAAATCATTTACTATAACAATAGTGTTATAGTCCATCATTTCCTTCTTTCTCGAAAACGTCTATTTCAACAACGAATGTTGAAATCTAGGATTTCGATCCTTAACACGTTTTACATATTCAATTTAGAAAATATCCACCGTCCAAAACCGTGAATATATCTCCTTTAAAAATATAAAATAATTGACTTATCAAAATAAGTCGATTTCGGATTTATAAAACAATGTTTATAAATCCCATTGATATCTTATAACAACTTCAACTTATAACATCACTTTATTAACCAATTCTATTTATGTCCCAATTAAATGCCCAAAATCCAATTTATAAGTTAATTACTTATAAATCTTTTATTTTACAAAATCTATTCATTCTATAACTTCCCAAATTATAAGTCTATAAATTTCATTTGCTTATGAAATCCATTTATGCTTCATTTTAATACTTAATAAAACTCATTTTATAATTCCTATATTTTTAATTTATAAATATCAATATTATAAATCTTTTATACAAATCGTTTATAATAATTCAAATATCCCAATTTAAACCATTTTATAAATTAATTGACTATTTATTTCAAAAATTACATTTCGGTTATGTTTCTCAAAAATCATAACTTTTATAACTTTAAATATTATAACGTTTATTTATTTAAAATAAATCAATTCCAAATTTTAATAAAACATATATTTTCAAAAAATCACTTTAAAACCCTTTTAAATTAAAAATCGTTACTTTAACATCTTTAAAACTTCATATTAGGGCCAATAATGCAGCAGCACCAAATAATCAATCACGACATCCAAACATCATACATCATCATAAGATAATCAACAAATATCACAATATCTGTAATCAAATAAATATTGGTGAGGAATCCAGTTGGATCCCTCCAACCTGTTTCCCTGCATCCACAGATGTTAGCACAATACCAATTCCGTTCCAATACGGAATATCGCGGTATATGGGATTCATAAAATATTACGCGCTATTATGCAGTGCAATAGGGTCTATTTAACACAATAGATAACAATTTATCATCCAATCACACAATCAAGCAATTTTAAATTCAACTATTTAAAATTTAAATCGAAACAATTCGATTAAGTGAGAAGTTCTCACCTCGAGTTTCCGATAGTAGCTGTAGCGTTTTATTTCGAATAAAATTAAACGTGCGTTTAATTTTACTCGAAATTTACACTATCTCCAAATGACTAAAAATTGGCTCCGTTGCGTAGTGCTCGTCCATACGGTTCTAACGCAACCGGTTTCGTCCAAAACGGACCTCGCATGAACAAGTTAAAATATTTTAAAGATCATACGAATTAATATATAAATTAATTTACAATTCCTATTTACTTTTTTTAACCTAAATTTGATCTGGGCTGCTCCCTTCAATCTGATGCAATCTCGGCCGCATGAAGACTCTTCTTCCTCAACGTTCAAAATCGTGAACGAAACCCAATTGGCCGCCCTCCTTCTTCAAAAACGCGACCACCTTCGAGCATCTGGAAGTTGATCAGAGCCTTCCACATCGAAGCCCACATCGTGCTTTACCTTCGGCATGAACGCCGATGAACTCGGCCTTGTCTATGCCTGGGAAAATGTGCGTGTTCGGCAGGACTCCAAGCTCAAATTGCCGTTGATTTACTACGTTTCAAACGATCTCCACCGTTGGATCTGTGGATCTCATCCCCCTCTACAACTTCCATGTTGGAAGTTTTCTGAATCGATGCTTGGATTAGAAGATAATAGGGGGGGGAAACAATTGCGTTTCGTCCATTGATTATGATAGAAGCGGGGCTACTGGATAAAAGCCTAGCTAGGTTTTAATTTGTGAAAAATGGCAAAATGTAGGTCCTTTTATAGAAAATTCACCAAACACTATTCACCAAAAAATTTCTGAACTCCAAACGAAGCGTGCTGGTTGGCGTTTCTAAGGTTTACCCCGCGTTCCGTACACAATGGAACATGTTTCGGAGGCTAATTCGATTATCTGTGCGAGTTACAAAATTAAACGATCGATTTTAAATTAAATTGATTTAAACTAATTTCTATGCGTTTTGGCTTGCCCCGGACAAACGGTATATCCGATTGACACGAAATTTGAAATCATATAATAATATCACATTACGGATCCGATGAAACTAGTTTCGTTGAATTCCGAGACTGTTTGAAAAATGGCTATTTTAACTCGTCAATTAAATATTAAAATATTCAATTTTCACAAATTAACTTTAAATTCAATTTTAAAAGTTCTATAACATCGTTCTAACTCCAATATGATTAAATAAAATTTTACAAATCAATTTTAATCATTTTAAATCCAATTTCCAATTATTTCTGTAATTTCACATATTACATTATCGATTTAATTATCCAATTAAATCCAGATATTCGAAAAATAAATTATTCGACTTATAAAACTTACTTGTTAATATTTAAATTCAATTAAATATACAAATTTTAATTAATAGAAATTCTGGGTCGTTACAAACTTCCCCCTTAAAAGAATTTCGTCCTCGAAATTACCAAGTAAGAAAAAGTTACAGAATCCATTAACTTTCCAAAACAATTCGTCCGAATTAAATTTCAAATTCATTTGAGTGTTTAACTTTCTCAAAATTCATAGTTAAACTTCTTTCATCAACTTTACTAAGTTTTCCAATTCATACTTAGTTTTCAAAAATTTCCCAATTTTCTCAAAAATATTCTAACGCCTTTAATTTTCGGAAAAATTCGCCGGATTCTCCTTTGCGCAGCTCGATCAAAAAAAAAAATGTTAGTATATATATCACAAATATACATCTCATAAAGTGATGAGGCATCCCGCAGGGAAAAGAGTGTAAAAGTACGGTATGTAATCCGAGATATGTACCTTATATATCATTAGCGAGCATATACGGCTAATATAGCACGAAAGCGAGCTCCAAATGCGAAGCAAGCGCAATCCGCACCTACTAAACACTCAACAAACAATGAGAAATATGTATATATGAAAGTAATATCAATATACAACATATAGCAACATAACAACTACATGTGCCAGTATAGAAAATGCAACAAAAGCAACAAATGCAACCACTAAACAACTATCATCCAATTAACATCCAACAAATCCATAACCAAATCAATATAAATTTACTTCTCATTAATATTCATTGAATTGGTTTTCAATTTAGATCTCATTTGATTCATTAACATTGGATTTTTTTTATCAACATTCATTTATTCATTTCCAATTAGTGTACATTTACTAATTTACATTTACATTAGTTCACTTCCAATTTAAATTAAATTCAATTCTATTCAAATTTACATATCTTCAATTTGAATTCAATTACATAGCTTTCAATTTCACTAATTCAATTTCATTAACATTTAGTGAATTTTACACAAGCAACTAACAAGAAAATAACAACCAATGTTTATTCAACATAACCAAATTTATTCAATTTACATTCAATTTGGTTCAACACTCTTAATTCCAATTGGTTGATATTAAATTGACTTCAATTCAATTTATTCAATTTCTCAACTTCATTAGCTTCTAATCAATTTACACTTACATTCATTATCCCATATCCATTCTTTTACATTCGATTGATTAACATTCAATTCATTAGTTCAATTCAATTGCTAATTCTTTTAACAATATAAGATTGAATTTCATTTATATAACTAAAGTTCATATTCATCACTTCTCTTGATTAATTTACTTCGATACCAAAATCAACTTTATTCAACTTCACTTAAGTTATATTCTCTTTCAAACATCATTTGTTTAACTTAACTTAAGTTTCCACTTATAAATCCAATTCAGATTTCAATTCTAAAGAAAATTTTATTTAACCTTTAGCAAAGTCAAATTTATTATCCAATATCACTATCAAATTCAGGTTTTGTTTTGCTTTACCAAATTGTTTAACCAACTTTAACAATTTATTTCACTTTCATTTTCTCATTTCATAAGATATACAACTTTTATTCAACAATTACCACTTGGATTTTTTATTAATTTACTTATACTTCCTTTAATTTAACTCCATCCTTTAAGTTAAATTTATTCTATCAAAATTCAAACTGTATAAGTTATCAACTCATTTATCATTTCCATAATATTTTAAATAGGATTCTAGGGTCTTTTCAATCTCTCAACACCATTTTTGAAACCAATTCAAATTACCTTTTGAATTTCCAAAACCAAATCCAAATTTTCCAAACAACTTTCATTTAAAACAATTTGGCAGCAATTCCTCTTTTGGAAACTCGAAAATGAACACCAATGATGTCGCGATCATCATCGGAATTATTTTCCAGTGACCGAAAAGAGTTTAGAGCTTTAATTCCTCCAAAACAATTTTTCCAAAATATCAAATCCTTTCAAAACACTTCTTTGGAATTTTGTTTTTTTTAGATTATAAATCACATTTATAAATCTTTTACTCATATAATTTCACTTCTTATATATAAGATTATTTCACAATTGTAAATCATTTTAATTATAACTTCCACACTTATAATTCTTCGCTTATAAAATTTATTCTTTTACAATATGTTTCATTTAACTTATTCAAACAACTTTTAATTAACTTATATATATTCTTACATTTCAACAACCAAACAATCAATTGATATACACTTTAATAATTCTGAAAAATTATTCCTTTATATATAAAATATAATCGAGGTAAAATTATTTCATTTACCCTATTTTAAAATGATACCATGTCGGTTAATCTCGTTTAAGCATTTAGAAACCCCTATCGATAATATGGCGTCCCATCTACCGACCAGATTTCGCAAACAGCTCAACGGATAAGCAAACACAATATAAAACATTTTTATATTCTCTAACAAATACGCGCTCATAGCTATTATTACACTCACACTCATTCTAGAGTACTACTGACTCTATCTATAATGAGTAATACCCAACAGAGCCATGGTTTTCGCTTAACCATAAGCTCTGATACCAAATGTAACGAACGCGACTTTTCGACGCTCGAAAACCGACATCAATACGTCCACTGTATCAACTGCCGAGCAATCGAAGGCCGGAAAACCGTACCGTTATGGTTAAAGAAGAAGAAAAAAAAGTAGTAGTAGAAGAAGAAAGAAATAGAAACAGAAAACAATATCAGAATCTCACAATTGCAGTGGAACAACATATAATAGATAAATGAATAATCTTTAAACAAAGAACCATATCAGTTATTACATTACATCATATTACATTACATTACATAATTTACAACAAAAAACAGCGGAAAAGAAATACTATATACCAGTAATACGCCATGCCATTCAGCTTGCCTCCAACAACTCCTGAATTCCAGAATATCCTAATGACCTGACTCTAGACTGCCCGTGTGGAAATTAGTGGGCACCCAGAGTTTAGGAAAGAAAACAATAAATTCCAAGTCGTTCATGGGACTGGTGTAAGAACTTAAAACATTTATTTATCTTTAAAACAAACCAATGGATATTTTAAAATAGATTCGCAATGCTTTTTGGAAAATGAGACTACCATAAGGCCTCCCGCACACACACACAACGCAAACGCAGAATCGGAGGAGATTTCTCCTTATGATAGTCAAAGATGCTTGATACGCATTAAAAAGAAACATTTGATATTATTAATAGTGCATAGTGTAGAAAACATTTCGAAAGTAAAGATATAAATCTTAGCCAGCATATGCATTTCGCACTTATGCCTACTATAGCTGTAACAACCCGCATATTTAACGATTTTATATTTAAATGATTTATTTAAATATAGCGTAGTTAGTCGGATTTTGGTCTGAAATGTTACTTTCTGCAAATGGCCGAATTGGAACTTGAAACTACCTTCATTGATTCCAAAATGGCGTTTGCGATCTTTTTGAGTGTAAGCTTTGATATGTTTGGAGTAAGTCGAATTTTTCTATTTGCTAAGTGGGCTTTGGGTTTGGGTTTCACCCAAACGGTTCTATTAACCTCAACTCGGCCCTTCTCTCCTTCCATTCACTTATTCATTTCATAAAAGCTTAAGCAAAAACTGAAATGGGGGAAGAGAAAGGAAATTAGAAACTCCTAGCCCTAAATCCATTTGCAAACTACAAATTCTTGCTCCAAAATCAAAGAGAAGCCATTGGTAAGTTCTTCTTCATCTTCTCCAACTCTTCTCTTCTTCAATTTCAGAAAATTTTCTAAACCTAAATTGGGAAATATGTGTTTTATTCTTAGATTGAAGCTTGTTGAGTTGAAGTAGTGTTTGTTGGTCTTCTCCTTGCAAATTGAACTCCTTCTTCTTTGTTTTGGGTAAAAGGTGAGTTTTGAACTCACATCTACTTCTTTTGATATCATTGATGTTAGGAATGAATTCCTAATACTTGTTCATGTGCATTTGCTTTCGATTTGGATTGCTTTGGTGAAATTACCAAATATTGAATTTTGAAGCCAAATCTATGAAAAACCTTATATGGTTGATATTTTTGTTGTTCGGAGTGTTTGGAGGTGTTGTTAAGCTTGGGTAGTCGTTTGACGTAAGCCCATAATCAACACGCACCCGATCGCTTTCGATTTGTTTGGCCATAGTTGGCATAGGTTCAGGAATTGCCTGACCATCAGGTTTCAGACGTCTGAAATGCCTATTTCAGACGTCTGAATATTGTTCTTGGATGAAATTTCACTCCCAGATTCAGACGTCTGAATTTATATTCTAGACGTCTGAATTAGCTAAATTTCGACCAGAAAGGAAACAGACGTCTGGATGTTAGGATTCAGACTTCTGAATTCTGTTTTGGAAAATAAATTGATTTCCAGATTCAGACGTCTGAATCCCTTCTTTCAGACGTCGGAATATGCTGTTTTTGGCCAGTTTGCCTTGTTCGTTTAATTTTCCAAATTTGATCGATGCATATTGATTCCAATTAGTTGTTTATGCATATTTGACCTTGATAATTTTTTTTTGAATTCATTCACGGGTTTTTATAAATTACTTCTTCAAATTGTATTAAAAGTTCGCTTCTCCGATTTATAAATTCTATTTAAACCACACGTACAATTTCGCACTTCGAGCGAAGTGGAAGGGTGATTAAATGGTTGGGCAAAACACGGACCATGAATCTGTGCGTTTATCTTTCCGATTAATCCCCGACCTATTCAATTGATCGTTTTAACCTTCGGGTTTGGTTTATCGATGATATGAGGTAAACTTTGTACTGCTTTGAGTGTGAAAGTGGCTGACGGATAGTAAACCGTTTAGTGCGAATGAGTGGTTATGGGACATACGTTAACACTTTTCGGATTCCTTTTCGAGAGTTGTGACACATTCCGCCAGTTAGTGGTGTCCAGTACTGGGTCTCTGACCTTCACCACTATGGTTTGTTGCCTTCGGGTATGTGCCTTCGGGTTTGTTGCCCTTTAGTATCGCTTCCGATGTTGGTCGTTATGAGCCGCATTGGTGATATTGGGTTGCCCTTTATTATCGCTTCCGATGTTGGTCGTTATGAGCCGCATAGGTGATATTGGGTTTGGAGTCTTCGGGCTCATGGATCCTTGTTTGTACAGTACTGAGCTCGAGCAATTTTATGTTGTTTCATTCATATGTTTATTCCCTTGGTATCGCCCTTCGGTGTTGGTCATTATGAGCCGCATGATGCGTAGCGTTTACCTTGTGGAACTTGTATACCTTATTGGTATTTGTTATTGCCTTTTGGCTTGTTTTGGGATATTCGTATCCTTTGTTTCTATACGTTACCGATGAGATGAGGCTTGTTATCATATGATTCATCTTTTGTTAGATGATTGTGTTATCTCTCTTAGAGATATTTGCTATACCTTGTAACCTTGCAGGTTTATTGTTGTTCAGTTTATCGAACTGATTTGTTTTGCTAGACTGACCCGTGTATCTTATACTCGAGTCAGACCGAGATGTTTCAGGTTAGGTGCTTTTGGAACTTAGCCTATTTTGCTTCCGCATGGACTATTCGCTAGATTCATTTTGTTATAGCGTCTTTTGTGGTCCTTATCTGTTGTAACTCTGATATGTATTCTTTTGACTCGCCTATATATGGTGGTTTGCTATACCACTTGATATGTATTATTTTATAACTCTGTTATGTATCTGTATATGTGTATATGATGATTTACTGTTCTGTAATGTATATTACATTTGAGTTATTATATTCTGTTCTGATAGATCCAACCACCTATGGTTTTGTTTTAAGTATTCATTGAGTATGTCGACTTGCTTGGTATGTTTATTGTCGGTGTATTCAATAGATAGCTAGAGCAAGGCTATAGATGGTCGCTCCTAACCAGCCTTATTCTCCGTGTTAGTTGACGGCATTACCTTGTAGTGTCCTTGGCTAGCGTGGGTATAGAGGTGGGGCGTCACAGCGTGGTATCAGAGCTGAGTTCAGAACAAAAAATGATGAACACAGAATTGATGCACATATTATTGTTAACCCCGTTTTCATTTAACGAGTTAAGATTCAGGCCGACTCAACTGTTTACGACTTAATTAGCTAACGAGTTAAGGTTCACGGCGACTTAAAGTAATGGAATGACTCATAGGAAGTAATGGTTCATGAGACAGGTCGACACAGTGAGTTACCGACTCAACGAAGTTTACGATTCATATGAGATGACTCAAGGCCTAGACAGATCCAACGACTCAGGGCTTGTAACGACTCAGTGGATCTACGGTTCAACTGAACTGAAGAATTGCACAAGTTAAAGAATTGCGCGACTCACGACTTATGGGGGTCAACAACTCAACGAGTTAATGCCTTAGAGGAGCAGAGTGGCTTAACTAGTTAACGACTCATCAAGGCTATCGCCTCAGCGACTCAACAAGTCCACGACTCATCATAAGAAACGACTCAAGAGGAGTGACAACCTAAGAAGATAAGTCCCTAAGTCGCTTCACCTATATACCGCTACCTGATAAGTCGTTAATGACTTAGCGACTCATGACTCAGAACGACTCATCCACGACTTAAAACCATTGAGTCGTAGTCCATTGCCACAGCGCCTATGCCAATGAGGATTGACTCGTAAGCGACTCAGGACTTGGCTTAAAATCCAGCAAAGGAATGGGCTATGGAGAAACCAAGGGCTCAGTTTAATGAGTCGGCCACGACCTAATTTGACTCGGCCACGAGCCAAGCATGAGTCGAACACGACTCACGACTCAGGACTGAAGACTCCTATAAATACATGGCCACCTCCAACATTCAAGGGACTTTTGGCTCATTCATTTCAAGCGCCGTTACTCTGTTGCATTCTGGACTACTTCAACACTTTCAAGGAACTTCACGAAGAAATCATACATGTCCAACATGAGTTCAAAGATTTGGATCGACATTGAAGTTTAGGCTACTTGTTCTATGTCATTTGTAACTCAAAGTGTGTTGTAATCAAAGTGTAATTGCATCGACTTGTAATCAAATCGTCAATAAAGATATTCAAAGTGGACGTAGGCTCTCTCTTAAGCCGAACCACTATAAAATTGCTGTTGTTTACTGCTTTTTCGCTATTATCTGCTTATAATCTGTTCCCGAGCTATCGGGTGGTGCTTTCACAATCTCACTTCATACACCGGGGTGTTAGCGTTCAAATTTTAGCGTTAACATTTTTGGTGCTTTCACTGAGAGGCTGAACTCAGGCAAATCGTCATCATTGCTCCACGAAAGTTTGTTGAAATAACCTCTCTGAAGACTAGAAGTTTATCCGAAATCATGGCTCCGGGGAGAAAGAGTAGATCTGTAAGATCTGGAAATGCTCAAGAGGGAACCTCCGCTTCCCTTGTATCGAATCAAGCCACTCCAGCTGTCGGAGTTACAAAGGCAGAGCTGGATGCTGCAATCTTAGGGCTGAACCAGCAGATAAATGCCCGAAATGCACAATTCGAGGCTCAGAATGCCCAAAATGCCCTAATTCTGAATAGGTTGAACGATTTACTTGGGGCAAGCCGTCAACCGGCAAGTAATGAAAGGAACTTTGCTGGCAACATTCATGATGCTGAAGAAAGGAATGCTCCTGAAAAGGCTGCTAGCCCCTTTGAACAAACACTTCCTGAGGTTGGTGGATCTAGAACTCGACATGATGAGGAGTATCTTTCTGGGATGGTCCGACAAATCATGAAAGAGAGTATGCAGAGGGTTGAAGACAAGAAAGAATGGGGTTTCGCCCCAAGTAAAACTCCATTTACCGAGAAAATCTTAAAGGCTGAATTCCCAAGGAAGTTTGTCCCTCCAACCATCCCAGCTTACAAGGGGACAAGCGATCCGAACGAATTCTTATACAAGTATGATTGGCACATGACAGGTGCCAGAGCCTCTGATGAGATAAAGTGCCGATATTTTCCTGTATATCTAGAGGGTGTGGCTCTACTGTGGTTCACCAAGCTACCAGTCCGATCTATTGATCAGTTTTCGGACTTGACCCGGAAATTCAAGGAGTAGTTCAGACTATATGCTTCAAAAGCCAAGGACATCATGTCGTTGTCAAGTTTAGAACAAAATCCAGGGGAGACTATCAGATCTTTCTTAAACCGCTTTAATATAGCACTGGCCGAGGTGGACAATGCAGAACCGCGAATGATATTGACTTATCTGATGAGGGCTATTGACAAGTCGAGCGAATTTGGGAAATGGCTAAACATGAAGGAACCAAATTCCCTTGAAAAATTCTATAAAAAAGCAGATGAATATATACGCCTGGAAAGCCATCCCGTACCGGTAAAGGCAGTTTTGGAAAAAGCTGAAGATAACATTGTTGCTCCACGTAAGAATGAATCTGTAGGGCAAAAAAGGGAAAATAACGATGGAAAGAAACAGAAAAATCTGAAGAGGCCTCGTTCCTTCAAACCATCGGAATATACTCCCTTATCAGATACACCGGAGCATATACACCTTGCCACTAAAGATTCTGTTGAATATCCTAAACCTCCTATTCTGAGAACCGGGAGGAAATCTGTGCAAAGTGGGAAGTTCTGTCGCTTTCATAATCAATCTGGTCATGATACCGACGAATGCCGCCAATTGAAAAATTTGATTGAAGAATTGATAAGGGAAAACAAGCTGCAGCAATTTGTGGAAAAGAATAGCAGCAATCCCGCTTCGACTAGTCAGGGGCAACGAGCTCCTGCTCATCAACCCAGGACAGGTGAAAAGACTACAGGGCATGAATCCAGAAGGCCTGTTATCAATGTCATTACGGGAGGACCTCACCCAGCAGGCAGGAGCTGGGGTGAGATGGAAAGGTATACCCGAGCTTTGAAATATGTACCGACCGAGGAAGATGTATTCGTTTTGGAAGGTGCTATGCCCCTGAAGCAACAAAGAACTTTCAATGATGATATTGTGTTCAGAGCCAGGGATTCCGCAAGTATTGAAGCTCCTACTTTGGATCCCTTAGTCATCTCGGCTGGTATCGGGCCAGCTATTGTCAGAAGAGTTCTCATTGATTGTGGCGCATCCTGCAATATCCTCTTCAAGAAAACATTCGACCAAATGAAGATCCCTATGGCTGATGTGCAAGCCTCATCGCAGAAAATCGCTGGCTTCACCGGGGAGCCAAAACAGCCAATAGGAACCGTTGATTTGTTTGTGGAACTTGGAGAAGGAGAGAGAAAAGTGGTCCGCAAGCAAACTTTTGTGATTGTCGACGAATTTTCTGCTTACAATGCTTTCCTTGGCCGTCCAACTCTCGCAGCATTCAAAGTTGTTCTAGCCCCATGGTGCCTCACCATTAAATTTCCCACAGATAATGGAGTAGGAGTTATAAAAGGGGATCAAAATGCGGGGCGGGAATGTTATCTAACAGAGCTACGAGAAACCAGAAAAAGAGAAATGGGAAAGGTTGCGGCAGCCCCAGTCCGCATCAAAGAACCAGCCTTGTAGCAATTACAGGGCGGAACCTGCACTGGCGAGCACAGCGGAGCAATGAAAGAGATGGATCCTAGAAAAGTCAGTGCAGGGGAGAATAGAGTGGTACCAGTGGAAACGACAATACCAGTACCTGTTGACCCAAAGGACCCAAACAAGGTGTTGAATGTGGGTTCACAACTTAATGCGTCAATTCAGAATATCTTAATATCTTTTTTAAAGGCAAATTTGGATGTTTTTGCTTGGACTCATGCCGATATGTGCGGAATATCCCCAGAAGTGGCAGTACACGCTCTAAATATTGATCCAAAATTTACATCTGTGAAGCAGAAAAGGAGAACTCAAGGTCCAGAAAGGTCGGCAGCGTTAAAAGAAGAAGTTGATCGGCTCATGGAGAATAATTTTATCAAAGAATCTACCTATCCGAATTGGGTTTCAAATCCAGTGCTGGTTAAGAAAGCCAACGGAAAATGGAGAGTATGCATCGATTTTTCAGATCTAAACAAGGCCTGCCCCAAAGACTGCTTCCCACTACCCAGAATCGATCAACTGGTAGACGGAACAGCGGGACACGAATTGTTATCTTTTATGGATGCTTACTCCGGATATAACCAGATCATGATGCATGAGCCAGATCAGGAGGACACGAGCTTTATCACCGACGTTGGTCTTTACTGCTACAGAGTTATGCCCTTCGGGCTGAAGAATGCAGGGGCAACATACCAAAGACTTGTTAATGCTATGTTCAAACCGCAATTGGGCAAGACTATGGAAGTCTACGTCGATGACATGTTAGTAAAGTCTAAGAAAGCAGTGGATCACATAGAACACTTAGCAGACATGTTCGCAGTCCTCCGAAAATACAGAATGAAGCTCAATCCTTTAAAATGTTCATTTGGAGTGGAATCCGACAAGTTTTTAGGTTTCATCGTGAGCGCAAGGGGCATTGAGGCTAGTCCAGCTCAAATTACCACCTTAAAGGAAATCAAAGCTCCTAGAACAAAGAAGGAATTGCAAAGTCTCAATGGAAAAGTCGCCGCCTTGAGTCGGTCCATTTCCAAAGCCATAGATAAATGCATCCCATTCTTTGACGCCCTAAAGAAAGGAAAGAAAAACTTCGATTGGACTCCCGAATGCCAAAAAGCCTTTGATGAATTGATTCGCCATATGGAAACGCCTCCAATACTTTCTAGGCCTGGCGATGGCGAGGATCTTCTTATATACTTGGCAGTATCATCTCATGCTTTAAGTGCAGCACTGATACGAGAAGACAAGAGGATTCAACATCCAGTTTACTATATCAGCAAAAGACTCACTGGGGCAGAGATGAATTACTCTAAGTTGGAAAAACTCGCCTATTGCCTGCTAATTGCATCTAGGAAGTTGAGGCAATATTTCCAAGCTCATCCTATCAGAGTCCTCACTGATCAACCTTTAAAGCAAGTACTGTTTCGTCCTGAGACTTCGGGTCGTCTTCTAAAGTGGAATATTGAACTTAGTCAATATGACATCACTTATCATCCCCGAAAAGCGATCAATGGACAAGCTTTAGCAGATTTCATCGCAGAATTCACAGATAAGGGTAACAGTGAGGAGGAAACGATCGACGATTCCCCAATCCAATGGAAGTTATATGTCGATGGCGCAAGAAACGACTACTGTTCTGGAGCCGGAGTTGTACTTGAGACCCCTGAAGGTCGATCATTATGCTATGCACTAAGATTGGAATTTCCTTCAACAAACAATGAAGCAGAATACGAAGCCCTTATCGCTGGCCTAAGGATTGCTAAAGAACTAAACATCCGAGCATTACAGATTTTCAGTGATTCTCAGCTTATTGTATGCCAAGTCAAAAAGGAATTCCAAGCAAAAGGGGGGAATCTGCCTGCCTACTTGTCAAAGGCATGGGAACTCCTGCGTGATTTCGAACATTACATGATAAGTCACATTCCTCGAGAAGAAAACATGAAGGCAGATTCTCTCGCAAAGTATTCAAGCACATGCGAAGCTCAATTTCTGGGGTTAACTCCAGTGGAGGTCCTGTTGACTCCGAGCATTGATGAGATGGATATTGATTGGATCATGAGCGTGTCTCAAGAGGAAGAATCATGGATGACTCCAATAACAGAATATCTTCTCAATGGCACTTTACCGGAAAACTCAAAAGAACGAAAGAAGCTACTGAGGAAAGCCTCTCGCTATATAGTCCAGGATGGCCAGTTATACAGACGGGGATTCTCAATGCCGTTACTTCGATGTGTATCCAGGGAAGAGTCCAAAACAATCCTAGCTGAGGTGCATGGGGGAGAATGTGGTGATCATTCAAGTGGTCAAACTTTAGCGAAAAAGATTCTCCGATACGGATATTTTTGGCCAGAAATTAATCGAGATGCGGCAGACTATTCCCGAAAATGTGACAGATGCCAAAGGTTCGCCAAGATTCCTAGAGCTCCTTCCACTGAACTCACGCAGATGGTCAGTCCACGGCCGTTTGCAATATGGGGGATAGACCTTGTAGGACCATTGCCAACTGCTAAATCTGGAATTAAATATGCCATTGTTGCTGTAGATTATTTTACTAAGTGGGCAGAAGCCGAACCACTGGCTACTATCACCTCAAAGAAGATGATAAGTTTTGTGACTAAAAACATCATTTGCAGATACGGTGTGCCTCAAAAAATAATTACAGACAATGGTACTCAGTTTAAAAGTGAAGAATTCCAAGATTTTTGCAAACGATTCAAAATCCGAAAGAGCTTCTCAGCAGTAGCCCATCCGCAGGCAAATGGGCAAGTGGAAGCAGTAAATAAAATTATCAAGTCGACCATCAAGAAGCAACTTGAAAGAGCAAAAGGTGGTTGGGTCGATAAGCTACCGCTGGCACTATGGGCATACAGAACTACCCACAAAACTGCGACTGGGCATACTCCGTTTTCATTGGCATACGGATCAGAGGCAATGATTCCAGTAGAAACAGAAGTCCCTTCACATAGAAGAGTCCATTTCAATCAAGCGGAGAATGAGAAACTACAGCTTGAGGCACTGGATCTCCCTGATGAAAAAAGAGAGGAGGCTGAGCTCAGAATCGCATCTCATCAGCAAAGGATAGCCAGACATTTCAATTCCAAAGTTCGCCAACGCAGCTTTGAAATTGGAGATCTAGTCCTAAAGAGAATTATGACAGCGACAGGTGTGTTTGGGCCAAATTGGGAAGGACCATATGTCATAAGTCAAAAGCTTCTGGACGGCACATTCAAACTCACTAATGTCGAAGGAGATCAAATTCCAAGAGCTTGGAACAGCAATCACTTGCGTCCATACTTTACTTGATAGCTGTTAACTCCACTTTTTCAGCATGGCCGTGATATCAAAAATCGACCGAGAAACCAATGATAGTTCGTCTCGAAGAATAGTCAACTCAGCATCCCAACAAAGCAAGTTCTGTTGAATGGCTTTTCAGATAAGATCCCCTACGGAGGGGGGGTCCAGGGGGCAGCGCCCCGTCCAAAACGGTATACGACTAAGAGAATGGAGCGACCTATCTTCTACTCGAAGTCAACGACCTAACTGATGAAGCGGGTTAACAAGCTAACAAGTGGCACGACTTACCGACTTAATAAGGTTGCCGACTTAACAAGGTTGCCGACTTAATAAGGTTAACGACTCAATAAGCTTAACGACTCAAGGATTGGACGACCTAAGAAGTGCCACGACTTAACGAGTTAAGGTTCAAGGCGACTTAGAGGAATGGAACGACTCAAGAGGGTTAACGGTTCATGAGACAGGCCGACTCAGTGGATCAACGACTCAAGAACTGTGCGACTCAAGGTCTTCACGACCTAACAATTCAAGGGCTGAACGACCTACGAGTTAAGGCCACTACGAGTTGAAGACTCTACGAGTTAAAAGGTCTACGAGATAAGGATCTATGGCTTAAGGCCTCCACGAGTTAAAGAGTCTACGAGATAACAATCTTACGAGTTAGAAGATGGCACGACAGGAAGTCTACGGCTCAAAAGATAAGTTGTTCACGACCTAAGACTTGGAGACAAGTTCAACACCACGCTGTAGTAAGAAGAATCGCCGACGACTTACGACCTATGATGAGTCGTGTACGACTCATGCTAGCATAAAGGAAACTGCATTTGGTTAACTCTTGAACGACTTAGAACTTGTATCATTCATTCAGATGGGTGCATAACTCTGGGCCAAGCCATGAACCGAGTAAATCAGCCGCGACCTACCATGAGTCGTATACGAGTTACGACTCATCATGAGTCGTACACGATTACGATTCATCGTGAGTCGTATACGAGTTACGACCTAACTCCGAAGATGCCTATAAATACGCCCATAACTCCAACAGAAAAAGGACTTTTTGCTCATTCATTTCAAGCGCCGTTACTCTGCTGCATTCTTAACTACTTCAACACTTTCAAGGAACTTCACGAAGAAATCATACATGTCCAACATGAGTTCAAAGATTTGGATCGACATTGAAGTTTAGGCTACTTGTTCTAAGTCACTTGTAACTCGAAGTGTGTTGTAATCATAGTGTAATTGCATCGACTTGTAATCAAATCGTCAATAAAGATATTCAAAGTGGACGTAGGCTCTCTCTTAAGCCGAACCACTATAAAATTGCTGTTGTTTACTGCTTTTTCGCTATTATCTGCTTATAATCTGTTCCCGAGATATCGGGTGGTGCTTTCACAATCTCACTTCATACACCGGGGTGTTAGCGTTCAAATTTAGCGTTAACATTTTTGGTGCTTTCACTGAGAACCCAACTCAGGAATACTTTCACCATTGCTTCGCGAAAGTTTGTTGAAAGAATCTCTCTAAAGACCAGAAGTTTATCCGAGATAATGGCTACTGGAAGACAGCTCAGATCTGATAGATCCGGTGATGCTCATGAGAATATTACCACTTCTCTTGCTCCAAATGAATCAGCTCTGAGTGTTGGAATTACACAAGAGGTGTTTGATGCTGCAGTTTCTGGGTTATATCAGCAAATTGAAGCCCAGAACGCTCTAATGCTGGAAAGAATGAATGCTTTACTTGGGGGCAACCGTCAAACAGAAAATAATGAAGAGACCTTTGCAGATGATGCCCATGATTCCCAAGAGAAAGGTATCCCTCAAAGAGCAGTTGGCACCGCCGCAGGGGAACCTTCTCAAGCTGAAGGTTCAAGGCCACAGCCAATTTTTCGCGAACATTTGCCCAGGCAAACTTCTGAAAGAGCAGCTGACTTCTGCCTGGCAAAGCCTCTGAACGATAAGGAGTACCTATCAGGGATGATTCGCTCAATTATGAAAGAGAGCATGCAGAGGCAAGAGGATGAAAATGATTGGGGGTTTGCTCCAAGTAAGACACCGTTCACCGAAAAGATCTTGAAGGCAGAGTTTCCAAGGAAATTTGTACCTCCTACTATCCCGGCCTATCGAGGCACAAGTGACCCTAATCAGTTCCTATACAAGTACGATTGGCATATGACCGGGGCAAGAGCAACAGATGAAATCAAGTGCCGATACTTTCCGATATACTTAGAGGGAGTGGCCTTACTTTGGTTCACAAAGCTACCAGTTAGTTCCGTGGATCAATTTTCCGACTTAACACGAAAGTTCAAAGATCAGTTCAGGCTATATGCTACAAAGGCCAAGGATATAATGTCACTCTCTAGTCTAGAACAAAATCCCGGGGAGTCTATCAGATCGTTCTTAAACCGCTTCAATATAGCCTTGGCCGAGGTTGATAACGCAGAGCCACGGATGGTTTTGACTTACCTGATGCGGGCTATCGATAAATCGAGTGAATTTGGCAAATGGCTAAAAATGAAGGAGCCAAACTCACTTGAGAAATTCTATAAGAAGGCCGACGAGTTTATGCACTTGGAAAGCTTTCCTGTGCCAACAAAAGTAGTCATGACCGAAATTCAGAATGTCAATGTTACTTCTAATAAAGGAGAATCTGGAGGACAGAAAAGGAAGAATGATGATGGGAAAAAGCAGGCAAATCCAAAGAAAAACCGCCACTTTGAACCGTTGGATTATACTCCCTTAACTGATACTCCAGAGAACATTTTCTTAGCAACAAAGGATATTGTTGAATATCCTAAACCACAAAAGTTGAGACTTAGGAAAAATGCCACGCAAAGTGAAAGATTCTATAAATTCCACAATCAACCTGGCCATGACACTGACGAGTGTCGCCATTTGAAGGATCTGATTGAGAAGCTATTGAAAGAGAATAAACTTCAGCAATATGTCCGGAGAAACATGAATGATCCATCCTCATCCACTCAGGGGAAAATACTTCTCACTCATCATTACGGCCCAAATGAAAGAACTGCAATGCAGGGATCTGAGAGGCTTATCATTAATGCTATCATAGGGGGCCCTCACCCAGTGGACAGAAGTTGGGACGAGATGGAAAGATATGCTCGTGATTTGAGACAAGCCCCGGAGGGAGAGAATATCCTTGTTCTGAAAGATGATGCCTAATGTCCATATTTCACTTAATGGCTTTTGCTTAAAATTCATAGAATAATACTGGATTTATGATTCCTGTATAAAATGCCGTTGTAAAAATAGTGCAAATAAATAATAGGAACTATAAATCTTGAGCTTTCTATTACGATAAAATGCTTGTTTCATTTCGATATGCAAATATCTTAAAATATATTGCTAAAATGTCGATTTAATGTTGCAGGCAATCAAAGCAAAGCTCGCCTAGTCAACACATCGCAAAACCAAGCGATTCCTACAAATCGCTCAACAGGCCAATATCAGGCCACAAAAATTCCATACCCAAATCCTACATAAGAAGTTCTTCAAGCAAACAGTGAGTGATTAAACCGGAGGTGGGTCCTTGCAAACTAATTGAGATCGTTTGTGCAAACGAACATTCGATTAAGTAGCTTGTGTCCGCCCCTGCGAGCTCACTTAGCAATGAAGTACACTTCTTTTGATAAAATAAACTACTTCCAAAAGAAGGAAATGTGGGTTTGGAAATGATAACGGGGAATCACTGAGGATCAAATGGTGAAAAGACATGGGCGAGCAGGAAGGAAACAAATAAAGAGCTCTTCGGGGGCACATTTCACCGCTGAAGTGCAAACTCTTCGGAGGCCCACTGCTCTAGAGCTGAAATGCCAAATAAAGTCCTCTTCGGGGGCACATTTCATCAGAGCTGAAGTGCAAACTCTTCGAAGGCCCGCTTCTCCAGAGCTGAAATGCCAAATAAAGACCTCTTCGGGGGCACATTTCACCAGAGCTGAAGTGCAAACTCTTCGGAGGCCCGCTTCTCCAGAGCTGAAATGCCAAATAAAGACCTCTTCGGGGGCACATTTCACCAGAGCTGAAGTGCAAACTCTTCGGAGGCCCACTTCTCCAGAGCTGAAATGCCAAATAAAGACCTCTTCGGGGGCACATTTCACCAGAGCTGAAGTGCAAACTCTTCGGAGGCCCACTTCTCCAGAGCTGAAATGCCAAATAAAGACCTCTTCGGGGGCACATTTCACTAGAGCTGAAGTGCAAACTCTTCGGAGGCCCGCTTCTCCAGAGCTGAAATGCCAAATAAAGAGCTCTTCGGGGGCACATTTCACCGCTGAAGTGCAAACTCTTCGGAGGCCCACTTCTCCAGAGCTGAAATGCCAAATAAAGACCTCTTCGGGGGCACATTTCACCAGAGCTGAAGTGCAAACTCTTCGGAGGCCCACTTCTCCAGAGCTGAAATGCCAAATAAAGACCTCTTCGGGGGCACATTTCACCGGAGCTGAAGTGCAAACTCTTCGGAGGCCCACTTCTCCAGAGCTGAAATGCCAAATAAAGACCTCTTTGGGGGCACATTTCACCAGAGCTGAAGTGCAAACTCTTCGGAGGCCCGCTTCTCCAGAGCTGAAATGCCAAATAAAGAGCTCTTCGGGGGCACATTTCACCGCTGAAGTGCAAACTCTTCGGAGGCCCGCTTCTCCAGAGCTGAAATGCCAAATAAAGAGCTCTTCGGGGGCACATTTCACCGCTGAAGTGCAAACTCTTCGAAGGCCCACTTCTCCGGAGCTGAAATGCCAAATAAAGACCTCTTTGGAGGCACATTTCACCAGGGCTGAAGTGAAAACTCTTCGAAGGCCCACTTCTCCAGAGCTGAAATGCTAAACAAAGACCTCTTCGGGGGCACATTTCACCAGAGCTGAAGTGCAAACTCTTCGGAGGCCCACTTCTCCAGAACTGAAATGCCAAATCAAAGCCCTCCAGCGAGGCGCAAAAAAAAAAAAGAAAAAAAAGAAAAGAAGAAAGGCTTTCCAACACAAGGCACACTCTACTAAAGCAAGAATAATATTTCCTCAAAAATGGAAAATTATTCTCTAAAGAAAGAGTGCATGCCTTCTCAAAATGGAAGAGTTATTCTCTAAAGTAAGAGTACAAGTCTTCTAGAAACAGAAGAATTGTTCTCCAAAATCTCCTCAAAATGGAGAATATTACAATGAGTTATGGTATGGGGGCAATATAATATTGCTACATTAATAAAAGCAGTACCCAAGCAACGTACCACAAGCTCACTGCAATATCATCCAAAGAGAATAAAGAAACTTGTATGAAAATGAGGAATAAATACATTCTCAAATAAAGACAAAAGTTTCTATAAAATTTGTTGTGCACGTGCGGGTTTCAAAAGGCAAAACAAGAAGGATGACCCTACACCGTCAAATGGAGTAAAACATTACACCAATAAGGCTTCCGCAATAGGTTCCATTGATGCAAGTTCCTTTGCGAAAGCTGGGACATCTGAAGTTTCTTCTTGAAAACCAGGGGCATCGTGAAGCTAAGTCAACCAAAAAGAGTGCAAAAGTCCGAATTAGTGCAAAAATCCATCTTTCAGCAAAAAATTTAACGCTCCTCTCCTTAACCGTCACAGCACTTAATCTTTTAAAAATTGACTTCTGACTGGAATATTCGGAAAGAGGAAGGAAGTGCTGCAAAAGTAAAGAATGAAATTAGTACCGGACAACTGAGATTTTGAAAATCCCAGAAATGGGAAGATCCAGTTTGCCCCACTACTCTTCTTATCGAAAAGACATTCTATATGAAAAACTGAATATTCAAAAGTAAAGGTGCACAATTTCTAAAAGCGTGTGAAGTGTTGTGCAAAGCTACTAAAATAACAAGTAAATAAAGCAATACTTGAAATAATACTGGTTGGCATATGTCAATTCAGAAGAATTCAAGGCTTGTTATTTGAAAGTAAGTGCGGTGTCAATGCAGATAGCAGTTATAACTGTGTAAACTTTGTGTTGATACTTCATTCAAGATAATTGATTCGCAACACTTCATCAAGACCATACTAATTTGCTTACAGTAAAATACCAGTTCTTTGATCTAATCCATCACTCGATATAGGCAATTGGTGATTAGTATATTCGCCCTATTTTTCTGCAAATGGTGCGTTTAACAGGTTGTTAAAATAATCTGTAAAGAGATGCAACAAGTTAAGGTCAAAGTTCCATTGAATCGCATTGGTCAAGTTTAAAAGGCTTCAGGTCAAAACAACGCAAAGTTGCCTAAGTACAAGCTCAGCAACTCAGTAAAGCACGAGTTAAGAAGAATCGAAGCACACGACCTAGTCCCTAGGCGTATACTTCGAGGGGCAAGTGTTAACTCCACTTTTTCAGCATGGCCGTGATATCAAAAATCGACCGAGAAACCAATGATAGTTCGTCTCGAAGAATAGTCAACTCAGCATCCCAACAAAGCAAGTTCTGTTGAATGGCTTTTCAGATAAGATCCTCTACGGAGGGGGGGTCCAGGGGGCAGCGCCCCGTCCAAAACGGTATACGACTAAGAGAATGGAGCGACCTATCTTCTACTCGAAGTCAACGACCTAACTGATGAAGCGGGTTAACGAGCTAACATGTGGCACGACTTACCGACTTAATAAGGTTGCCGACTTAATAAGGTTGCCGACTTAACAAGGTTGCCGACTTAATAAGGTTAACGACTCAATAAGCTTAACGACTCAAGGATTGGACGACCTAAGAAGTGCCACGACTTAACGAGTTAAGGTTCAAGGCGACTTAGAGGAATGGAACGACTCAAGAGGGTTAACGGTTCATGAGACAGGCCGACTCAGTGGATCAACGACTCAAGAACTGTGGGACTCAAGGTCTTCACGACCTAACAATTCAAGGGCTGAACGACCTACGAGTTAAGGCCACTACGAGTTGAAGACTCTACGAGTTAAAAGGTCTACGAGATAAGGATCTACGGCTTAAGGCCTCCACGAGTTAAAGAGTCTACGAGATAACAATCTTACGAGTTAGAAGATGGCGCGACAGGAAGTCTACGGCTCAAAAGATAAGTTGTTCACGACCTAAGACTTGGAGACAAGTTCAATACCACGCTGTAGTAAGAAGAATCGCTGACGACTTACGACCTATGATGAGTCGTGTACGACTCATGCTAGCATAAAGGAAACTGCATTTGGTTAACTCGTGAACGACTTAGAACTTGTATCATTCATTCAGATGGGTGCATAACTCTGGGCCAATCCATGAACCCAGTAAATCAGCCGCGACCTACCATGAGTCGTATACGAGTTACGACACATCATGAGTCGTACACGAGTTACGACTCATCATGAGTCGTACACGAGTTACGACTCATCGTGAGTCGTATACGAATTACGACCTTACTCCGAAGATGCCTATAAATACGCCCATAACTCCAACAGAAAAAGGACTTTTTGCTCATTCATTTCAAGCGCCGTTACTCTGCTGCATTCTGAACTACTTCAACACTTTCAAGGAACTTCACGAAGAAATCATACATGTCCAACATGAGTTCAAAGATTTGGATCGACATTGAAGTTTAGGCTACTTGTTCTAAGTCACTTGTAACTCGAAGTGTGTTGTAATCAAAGTGTAATTGCATCGACTTGTAATCAAATCGTCAATAAAGATATTCAAAGTGGACGTAGGCTCTCTCTTAAGCCGAACCACTATAAAATTGTTGTTGTTTACTGCTTTTTCGCAATTATCTGCTTATAATCTGTTCCCGAGCTATCGGGTTGTGCTTTCACAATCTCACTTCATACACCGGGGTGTTAGCGTTCAAATTTTAGCGTTAACATTTTTGGCGCTTTCACTGAGAACCCAACTCAGGAATACTTTCACCATTGCTTCGCGAAAGTTTGTTGAAAGAATCTCTCTAAAGAGCAGAAGTTTACCCGAGATAATGGCTACTGGAAGACAGCTCAGATCTGATAGATCCGGTGATGCTCATGAGAATACTACCACTTCTCTTGCTCCAAATGAAGCAGCTCTGAGTGTTGGAATTACACAAGAGGTGTTTGATGCTGCAGTTTCTGGGTTATATCAGCAAATGGAAGCCCAGAACGCTCTAATGTTGGAAAGAATGAATGCTTTACTTGGGGGCAACCGTCTAACAGAAAATAATGAAGAGACCTTTGCAGATGATGCCCATGATTCCCAAGAGAAAGGTATCCCTCAAAGAGCAGTTGGCACCGCCGCAGGGGCACCTTCTCAAGCTGAAGGTTCAAGGCCGCAGCCAATTTTTCGCGAACATTTGCCCAGGAAAACTTCTGAAAGAGCAGCTGACTTCTGCCTGGCAAAGCCTCTGAACGATAAGGAGTACCTATCAGGGATGATTCGCTCAATTATGAAAGAGAGCATGCAGAGGCAAGAGGATGAAAATGATTGGGGGTTTGCTCCAAGTAAGACACCGTTCACCGAAAAGATCTTGAAGGCAGAGTTTCCAAGGAAATTTGTACCTCCTACTATCCCGGCCTATCGAGGCACAAGTGACCCTAATCAGTTCCTATACAAGTACGATTGGCATATGACCGGGGCAAGAGCAACAGATGAAATCAAGTGCCGATACTTTCCGATATACTTAGAGGGAGTGGCCTTACTTTGGTTCACAAAGCTACCAGTTAGATCCGTGGATCAATTTTCCGACTTAACACGAAAGTTCAAAGATCAGTTCAGGCTATACGCTACAAAGGCCAAGGATATAATGTCACTCTCTAGTCTAGAACAAAATCCCGGGGAGTCTATCAGATCGTTCTTAAACCGCTTCAATATAGCCTTGGCCGAGGTTGATAACGCAGAGCCACGGATGGTTTTGACTTACCTGATGCGGGCTATCGATAAATCGAGTGAATTTGGCAAATGGCTAAAAATGAAGGAGCCAAACTCACTTGAGAAATTCTATAAGAAGGCCGACGAGTTTATGCGCTTGGAAAGCTTTCCTGTGCCAACAAAAGCAGTCGTGACCGAAATTCAGAATGTCAATGTTACTTCTAATAAAGGAGAATATGGAGGACAGAAAAGGAAGAATGATGATGGGAAAAAGCAGGCAAATCCAAAGAAAAACCGCCACTTTGAACCGTCGGATTATACTCCCTTAACTGATACTCCAGAGAACATTTTCTTAGCAACAAAGGATATTGTTGAATATCCTAAACCACAAAAGTTGAGACTTAGGAAAAATGCCACGCAAAGTGAAAGATTCTGTAAATTCCACAATCAACCTGGCCATGACACTGACGAGTGTCGCCATTTGAAGGATCTGATTGAGAAGCTATTGAAAGAGAATAAACTTCAGCAATATGTCCGGAGAAACAAGAATGATCCATCCTCATCCACTCAGGGGCAAATACTTCTCACTCATCATTACGGCCCAAATGAAAGAACTGCAACGCAGGGATCTGAGAGGCTTATCATTAATGCTATCACAGGGGGCCCTCACCCAGTGGACAGAAGTTGGGACGAGATGGAAAGATATGCTCGTGCTTTGAGACAAGCCCCGGAGGGAGAGAATATCCTTGTTCTGGAAGATGATGCCTAATGGCCATATTTCACTTAATGGCTTTTGCTTAAAATTCATAGAATAATACCGGATTTATGATTCCTGTATAAAATGCCGTTGTATAAATAGTGCAAATAAATAATAGGAACTATAAATCTTGAGCTTTCTATTACGATAAAATGCTTGTTTCATTTCGATATGCAAATATCTTAAAATATATTGCTAAAATGTCCATTTAATGTTGCAGGCAATCAAAGCAAAGCTCGCCTAGTCAACACATCACAAAACCAAGCGATTCCTACAAATCGCTCAATAGGCGAATATCAGGCCACAAAAATTCCATACCCAAATCCTACATAAGAAGTTCTTCAAGCAAACAGTGAGTGATTAAACCGGAGGTGGGCCCTTGCAAACTAATTGAGATCGTTTGTGCAAACGAACATTCGATTAAGTAGCTTGTGTCCGCCCCTGCGAGCTCACTTAGCAATGAAGTACACTTCTTTTGATAAAATAAACTACTTCCAAAAGAAGGAAATGTGGGTTTGGAAATGATAACGGGGAATCACTAAGGATCAAATGGTGAAAAGACATGGGCGAGCAGGAAGGAAACAAATAAAGGCTCTTCGGGGGCACATTTCACCAGAGCTGAAGTGCAAACTCTTCGGTGGCCCACTTCTCCAAAGCTGAAATGCCAAATAAAGACCTCTTCGGGGGCACATTTCACCAGAGCTGAAGTGCAAACTCTTCGGAGGCCCGCTTCTCCAGAGCTGAAATGCCAAATAAAGACCTCTTCGGGGGCACATTTCACCAGAGCTGAAGTGCAAACTCTTTGGAGGCCCACTTCTCCAGAGATGAAATGCCAAATAAAGACCTCTTCGGGGGCACATTTCACCAGAGCTGAAGTGCAAACTCTTCGGAGGCCCACTTCTCCAGAGCTGAAATGCCAAATAAAGACATCTTCGGGGGCACATTTCACCAGAGCTGAAGTGCAAACTCTTCGGAGGCCCGCTTCTCCAGAGCTGAAATGCCAAATAAAGACCTCTTCGGGGGCACATTTCACCAGAGCTGAAGTGCAAACTCTTCGGAGGCCCGCTTCTCCAGAGCTGAAATGCCAAATAAAGACCTCTTCGGGGGCACATTTCACCAGAGCTGAAGTGCAAACTCTTCGGAGGCCCGCTTCTCCAGAGCTGAAATGCCAAATAAAGACATCTTCGGGGGCACATTTCACCAGAGCTGAAGTGCAAACTCTTCGGAGGCCCACTTCTCCGGAGCTGAAATGCCAAATAAAGACCTCTTCGGGGGCACATTTCACCAGAGCTGAAGTGCAAACTCTTCGGAGGCTCGCTTCTCCAGAGCTGAAATGCCAAATAAAGAGCTCTTCGGGGGCACATTTCACCGCTGAAGTGCAAACTCTTCGGAGGCCCGCTTCTCCAGAGCTGAAATGCCAAATAAAGAGCTCTTCGGGGGCACATTTCACCGCTGAAGTGCAAACTCTTCGGAGGCCCACTTCTCCAGAGCTGAAATGCCAAATAAAGACCTCTTTGGGGGCACATTTCACCAGGGCTGAAGTGAAAACTCTTCGGAGGCCCACTTCTCCAGAGCTGAAATGCCAAACAAAGACCTCTTCGGGGGCACATTTCACCAGAGATGAAGTGCAAACTCTTCGGAGGCCCACTTCTCTAGAACTAAAATGCCAAATCAAAGCCCTCCAGCGAGGCGCAAAAAAAAAAAAAAAAGAAAAGAAAGGCTTTCCAACACAAGGCACACTCTACTAAAGCAAGAATAATATTTCCTCAAAAATGGAAAATTATTCTCTAAAGAAAGAGTGCATGCCTTCTCAAAATGGAAGAGTTATTCTCTAAAGTAAGAGTACAAGTCTTCTAAAAACAGAAGAATTGTTCTCCAAAATCTCCTCAAAATGGAGAATATTACAATGAGTTGTGGTATAGGGGCAATATAATATTGCTACATTAATAAAAGCAGTACCCAAGCAACGTACCACAAGCTCACTGCAATATCATCCAAAGAGAATAAAGAAACTTGTATGAAAATGAGGAATAAATACATTCTCAAATACAGACAAAAGTTTCTATAAAATTTGTTGTGCACGTGCGGGTTTCAAAAGGCAAAACAAGAAGGATGACCCCACACCGTCAAATGGAGAAAACATTACACCAATAAGGCCTCCGCAATAGGTTCCATTGATGCAAGTTCCTTTGCGAAAGCTGGGACATCTGAAGTTTCTTCTTGAAAACCAGGGGCATCGTGAAGCTAAGTCAACCAAAAAGAGTGCAAAAGTCCGAATTAGTGCAAAAATCCATCTTTCAGCAAAAAAATTAACGCTCCTCTCCCGTCACAGCACTTAACCTTTTAAAAATTGACTTCTGACTGGAATATTCAAAAAGAGGAAGGAAGTGCTGCAAAAGTAAAGAATGAAATTAGTACCGGACAACTGAGATTTTGAAAATCCCAGAAATGGGAAGATCTAGTTTGCCCCACTACTCTTCTTATCGAAAAGACATTCTATATGAAAAACTGAATATTCAAAAGTAAAGGTGCACATTTTCTAAAAGCGTGTGAAGTGTTGTGCAAAGCTACTAAAATAACAAGTAAATAAAGCAATACTTGAAATAATACTGGTTGGCATATGTGAATTCAGAAGAATTCAAGGCTTGTTATTTGAAAGTAAGTGCGGTGTCAATGCAGATAGCAGTTATAACTGTGTAAACTTTGTGTTGATACTTCATTCAAGATAATTGATTCGCAACACTTCATCAAGACCATACTAATTTTCTTACAGTAAAATACCAGTTCTTTGATCTAATCCATCACTCGATATAGGCAATCGGTGATGAGTATATTCGCCCTATTTTTCTGCAAATGGTGCATTTAACAGGTTGTTAAAATAATCTGTAAAGAGATGCAACAAGTTCAGGTCAAAGTTCCATTGAATCGCATTGGTCAAGTTTAAAAGGCTTCAGGTCAAAACAAAGCAAAGTTGCCTAAGTACAAGCTCAGCAACTCAGTAAAGCACGAGTTAAGAAGAATCGAAGCACACGACCTAGTCCCTAGGCGTATACTTCGAGGGGCAAGTGTTAACTCCACTTTTTCAGCATGGCCGTGATATCAAAAATCGACCGAGAAACCAATGATTGTTCGTCTCGAAGAATAGTCAACTCAGCATCCCAACAAAGCAAGTTCCGTTGAATGGCTTTTCAGATAAGATCCCCTACGGAGGGGGGGTCCAGGGGGCAGCGCCCCCGGCGGGGTGCGGGGTAGCGCCCCGTCCAAAACGGTATACGACTTAGAGAATGGAGCGACCTATCTTCTACTCGAAGTCAACGACCAAACTGATGAAGCGGGTTAACGAGCTAACAAGTGGCACGACTTACCGACTTAATAAGGTTGCCGACTTAATAAGGTTGCCGACTTAACAAGGTTGCCGACTTAATAAGGTTAACGACTCAATAAGCTTAACGACTCAAGGATTGGACGACCTAAGAAGTGCCACGACTTAACGAGTTAAGGTTCAAGGCGACTTAGAGGAATGGAACGACTCAAGAGGGTTAACGGTTCATGAGACAGGCCGACTCAGTGGAACAACGACTCAAGAACTGTGCGACTCAAGGTCTTCACGACCTAACAATTCAAGGGCTGAACGACCTACGAGTTAAGGCCACTACGAGTTGAAGACTCTACGAGTTAAAAGGTCTACGAGATAAGGATCTACGGCTTAAGGCCTCCACGAGTTAAAGAGTCTACGAGATAACAATCTTACGAGGCAGAAGATGGCGCGACAGGAAGTCTACGGCTCAAAAGATAAGTTGTTCACGACCTAAGACTTGGAGACAAGTTCAACACCACGCTGTAGTAAGAAGAATCGCTGACAACTTACGACCTATGATGAGTCGTGTACGACTCATGCTAGCATTAAGGAAACTACATTTGGTTAACTCGTGAATGACTTAGAACTTTTATCATTCATTCAGATGGGTGCATTACTCTGGGCCAAGCCATGAACCCAGTAAATCAGCCGCGACCTACTGTGAGTCGTATACGAGTTACAACTCATCATGAGTCGTACACGAGTTACGACTCATCGTGAGTCGTACACGAGTTACGACTCATCGTGAGTCGTACACGAGTTACGACTCATCGTGAGTCGTACACGAGTTACGACTCATCGTGAGTCGTACACGAGTTACGACTCATCGTGAGTCGTATACGAGTTACGACCTAACTCCGAAGATGCCTATAAATACACCCATAACTCCAACAGAAAAAGGACTTTTTGCTCATTCATTTCAAGCGCCGTTACTCTGCTGCATTCTGAACTACTTCAACACTTTCAAGGAACTTCACGAAGAAATCATACATGTCCAACATGAGTTCAAAGATTTGGATCGACATTGAAGTTTAGGCTACTTGTTCTAAGTCACTTGTAACTCGAAGTGTGTTGTAATCAAAGTGTAATTGCATCGACTTGTAATCAAATCGTCAATAAAGATACTCAAAGTGGACGTAGGCTCTCTCTTAAGCCGAACCACTATAAAATTGTTGTTGTTTACTGCTTTTTCGCTATTATCTGCTTATAATCTGTTCCCGAGCTATCGGGTGGTGCTTTCACAATCTCACTTCATACACCGGGGTGTTAGCGTTCAAATTTTAGCGTTAACAATAGCTTTGTTGAAATATTGTAAAAAGAATTATGAATGTATGATTCCTGTAATTGAAAGCAATTGTAAAACTGATGCAAGTGAATAATGAAAGACTATAAAGTGGATGTAGGCCCAAGTTCTTGGCCGAACCACTATAAATCTTGTGTTCCTTATTATTGTTACATGCTTGCTTTATTTTCGATATGAAAAGTACATTAAATGTATTACTGAAATGTCGATTTAAATTTTTGCAGGCAACGAAAACAAAACTTGCACATTACAAGACCAAGTGATTCTTGTTATCATTCAACAAACAAATTCCAAGTCGCAAAATTCCCGAGCTTAAATCCTAGATAAGAAGTGCTTCAATTGAACGGTTAATGATTTCGCCGAAAACGGGCTTTAGCTAATAAATTGAGAAGTTTGAACAAACAAACATCCAATTAAGAAGCTTATGTCCGTTCTCGTGAACTGGCCTAGCAATGAAGTACACTTCTTTGGATTAAACAGGCTACTTGTAAGAGAAGGGAGTGCGAGCTTACAAAAATAAAATAAAAAATAAATAGAGAATCACTGAAAAGGCATAAGCAAGTGGACAAGTAACAAATAAAGTCCTCTTCGGAGGCATAACTCTTCGGAGGATAAAGACATCAAACGAAGCATATGCCGTAAAAAAGAAAGTTCTCTACTCAACCAAAAAAGATTGGAGGAGTCATGACCCTCCAACCATGAGAGAGTAACTTCCAGGCAATCTTCGGAGGCACATTTCACCAGGAGTTGAAGTGTGAAGACCGCTCTTCGGAATTTCACTTCACCAGAGTTGAAATGCAAAACAAAATAAAAGCCCTCTTCGGAGGCCCATTTCACCAGGAGTTGAAGTGTTAAGACCGCTCTTCGGAATTTCACTTCACCAGAGTTGAAATGTAAAACAAAATAAAAGCCCTCTTCGGAGGCCCATTTCACCAGGAGTTGAAGTGTTACAACAGCTCTTCGGAATTTTACTTCACCAGAGTTGAAATGTAAAACAAAATAAAGCCTTCTTCGGAGGCCCATTTCACCAGGAGTTGAAGTGTTAAAACCGCTCTTCGGAATTTCACTTCACCAGAGTTGAAATGTAAAACAAAAGAAAGACCTCTTCGGAAGCCCACGTTTCACCGAGATTGAAATAAAACTTCCAAGTGTTGAAACGTGAAAAGGCTTCCTTCAAAGGCACAACTCTTTGGAGGTACACGTTTCACCAAGATTGAAATAAAACTTCCAAGTGTTGAAACGTGAAAAAATCCCTCCTCAGAGGTACAACTTTCTATGTTTCTAAAAAAAAAAACTCCTCCCGGAGACACAATCAAGAAGAAAGACCTCTTCGGAAGCCCACGTTTCACTGAGATTGAAATAAAACTTCCAAGTGTTGAAACGTGAAAAGGCTTCCTTCAAAGGCACAACTCTTTGGAGGTACACGTTTCACCAAGATTGAAATAAAACTTCCAAGTGTTGAAACGTGAAAAAAAAATCCCTCCTCAGAGGCACAACTTTCTATGTAAGAAAAAAACAAAATCCTCATCAAGGGCACACTTTAACTTTCAAAGGAAGAGTGATTTACCTATTCTGGAAAATAACCTTCCTCAAAAAAAAAAAGAAAAAAAAAAGTTAAAGTACCCTTCAGAGGCCCGCTTTACCTCGTAGAAGAATTCACTTGGTGAAACGTGTACATAAGCAAAGGAAAAGTGATTTCTTCGAAGAACAAAGCGTAAAAACTTATATGAAGGGAGTTGTACTCTACAAAGAATTTCTTCAAGAATGAAATAATTATTCTTCAGAAAATAAGAGTGCAAGTCCCCTCGAAGTATAAAATATTGCAGCAAGCTTATGGTATGGGGGCAACATGGTATAGTTATATACAATATGGTATAGCCACATCGACGAAAGTAATGCTCAAACAACATGCCATAAGCCCGCTGCAATATCATATAAATAAACTTGTGCAAAAATGAATAATAAATGCATTCTCAAATTCAAACAGGAGTCTGCACAAATAAAGGATCATTTTATTCAATTGTATTGCAGATACAAGTTTCAAAATAAAAAGCAGGGGCCGGTACCCGCACAGTTCTCGACCAGTACATGCAAAAGACAAGAAGCTAAAAGCTGGAATCTTCATTTCTTCTTGCCACCTTTAGACCCTTTGCCCGGCCGAATGGTTAGCTTTTCAGGACGGTCTGAAGGCATAAGGGAAGAAGGAGAGGGAGGTGCAACTGGTGCAATTTCCGGTTCCTCTTCTGTAGCAATGATTTTCTTCCCCCTCCTCTTCGATGTTCCGTGCTTCTTTCTTCTCTTCGAAGAAGACTCACTCCCTGGAGTAACAAGAGCGGACAAAATTACGTCATCAGAAGGAGTCCGCTCTGGAGAGATCTCGCCTCCTTCAAGTCCCTCGTCTTTCTGCTCTTGCGAAGCGATAGGGTCATCTAAGCCATGAAGAGCCTCAATTTGCTCCTCTTGTGACCCGGGCTGTGAAGTAGAAGGAGGAGCCACCTGAAGAGACGGAGGAGGGATAACTGGAGGAGGCGAAATTTGCACAGCACTTGGTGTTTCAACTGCAGAAGAAGAGAAATTAAAAATATTAGTATCTCCCCAAAAGAAGGGAGATATGGGTTCGTCGAGATTCAAGAAGTAATCGAGAAGCTCATCAAACTTTTGAGGAGCAAGCAGGCAATCCACCTGAATCGGACCAATGTCAAAATTACCTGGAGATATTTGCTTCGTTAGTTCAATCTCATAATTTTGAGCTCCAATATCCTCCAAAGCCTCATCACCAGTAAGGGTAATTACCCCGGTTCTTGTAGGAGGCGGGGAATGAGCGCTGGAACCTGTGATGTCAACTTCAGGAGAAACTAAAGGACGTTCGGAGGTAGTAGGTGGTAATTCTTTTTCACAACATCCCTCTTCCGCCATCCCAGTCCACACTCTGGCGAGTTGCTCTTTTCCCTTCGCAAAGGGCAGCGCGAGTTTCCTCATCTATGTAGCGCGCCTCAAGCTCTTCCTCGGTATACCCGACGCCTTTGAACATGTCGAGAGCAGCTTCCCACACTTCAGCCAAAGTGATTTCGTATTTAGGACCGAGAAAAGAGAGACTGCCACGCCCTAAGACGCTGTGCAAGTAAAAGTCGAATAAAGTTGAACCGACGTTGGCTTCCATGGCTTGAATAGATTCTTCAGCTGCGATTTTACCAGCCATGGCCTCATCTCGTTCTTTTTCGGTTTTAGCAAGTTGAGCTTTTAATGCTTCAATCTCCATGTCTTGGGCGCTCATTTTACTTCGCAACTGAGCGGCATCAGTGCGGTAATTCTCTACAACCTCTTCTAGCCTCTCAACATTAGCTTCGGCATCTCTTTGGCCAGCATGTGCATCCCGCACTTGTTTTTGTAGCACCTCTTCTCTTTGAGTATAAGTGTTAGAAGAGGTGGCAAGATCGTCTTTAAGCTGCTTGACTTCAGCTTCAAGTTTTTCGTTATACTCAGTTATGTTTTTCATCTCAATGTTGTGCTGGTCAAGAATCTTCTACCATTCCGACTTATCGTTCTCCACGGTTAGCATCGCCTCGATATTGGCCCGATTTACCCTTTGGAGTTCATCAACGAGCTTTTGCCATCCAGACATTCTTTCAATATCGAGTCTAACGGCGTCAAGATTTTGGTACATGGCTTCTTTATCGATGGGAACTAAATCAAGATCGAAGCGAACTCCCTTTAAACACCAATTCGGGAACCGACTCTGTAGGGTTGGTGGGCCCCTTTCAACATGATATGAAGGCCTATTAAGAAGTGTTTGAATGGCGCTTCCTTCAAGAGCAGGGGATTTGGAAGGAATGTCGATAGAGATGGGAGCGTCAAGCTTTTCAGATATTGCAGATGCGTGTTTCTCACTAGGCTTGGCCCGCTTGCTCGGATCCTCAACAATGTGGCTCTTCCCCCGACCATCATGTGTTTTACGTTTGTGGGAGTCATCGCCTCTTGAAGAAGACTCATGTCGCACATCTACCCTCTCGTGATGTTCTTCATATTCTCTCCTCTCTCTAGCTTTTCGAGCGGCTCTCTGCTCGTCGGTTTCTCTGCGACCAGTAAGGTAGCGTCTGTAATCATAGTTGTCGCGCCCTCCATAGCACTGGAAGTCTTTATAGTAAGAACCGCTGCCGCTACGCCCCACAGAAGGATCTGAAAGGCAAAAAGACAAGTCATAAAAGCCTTTAGAAAAAAGAAGTCAAACACAAACAAGTGCTGAAAAATCCTAAGTGTTGTGTAATGTGTAAACTACACGCATCAAGCTACTGACCACTCTGTGGAGTAGAGGACGTGATAACTTGAGTAGGAGGAGTTGGCATTTGTTGTAGAGAAGATGTCGCCTCGATTACAGAAGAGATAGTTTTGGAAACATCATCTTTAAAAAGTTCTTGTGAAGTCACAATTAGGTCGCTCAAACCCTCAAAAACATCATCACCATCATGCTTTTTGGGACTTGCTTTCTCAACTCCTTCGTTAGCAGATCTCCCGGAAGATCGTGGAGGTTCTTCCTCTTCGATAACTGGGGAAAGTACAGACTTGTCAGACGGCCCCGCAGCATCCTTCGGAGTTGAACACTTCACTAGTGAAGTTTCTGTAGAGGTTCCTCCCCGCATGTACTCTTTAGTAGAGACCGGGGCATCAGGAGTTTCCATCGGAGAATCGGGAATTTCAGTTGGAACTTCATGAGGCTGAGTGAAGCGAGAGGAATGAAGAAGCCCATATTGATGTAAAAATTCATCATTTAACAAAAACTTTATACTCCTCTCTTCTGCCGCCACGGCATTCAGTCTTTCAAAAATTTGCTTATAGCACGGATCTCTAGAGGGAGGAGGAAGTGCTAAAACAGGAAAACAAGAAGCGAAGTTAGCATTTAGCAACTCAGATTTCGAAAAGCTCAAGAATGGAGAAATAAAGACAGGAAATCTTACTTCCTACTCTCCAGATGGCATAAAACCCTGGAGGACAGCGAACAAAGAAAAATTGATTTAGAAATCCATGAACGCTTTCAGGAAGATCAGTGATGAGTTTGCGGTTTCGAGCACTCCTTATAACTACGATAGAGGGATGATCTTTAATTTTCGTGAATGAGCAGAAGTAGCAGATTTCCCCAAAGCTCGGTAATCGGTCCAAAACTCTCCTAAATAGCACACATAACCCCATCAGAATGGCATGGCCGTTGGGGTGCAATTGGAATGGAGAGATAGATAACCGAAGCAGGAACTGCTGAAGGAAGTCATTAAAAGGTGGGATGGCACCGCTCAAGCACATTTGGCGATTGACAGTAATAAAGCCGAGAGGGGGCCTATCTGCAGTATCATTTGGCCCCGGCAGTAAGGCGTCAGCTTCGGCAATGCCAAACTGGATGCGCAATTGGTCAAACACCCGCTGATTCAGAGTTGTGGAAGTTCTCTCCGGAGGGTTATCCAATGGGTTGGCTACTGGGAAGACATCTTCGGCCTGGCCCATCGGTTCTTCTTGTTGAGAAGTCATTCTACACAAGCAACTGGATGTTCAAATGCGAAGGTGCACGTTTCCTAAAAGTGTGAAGTGTTGTGCAGAACTAATGAAGATAAACAAGTAAATATAACTGAAGTTAAGCTAGTTGGCAATTGATCAATTACTAAATTTCAGGACTTGTTAATTTAAAGTTTCAGGTATAGTGTTAGTGCAAACTGGTCAATTTCAGTTGACTATTTCAACATTGCTTTAGCACTCTACTTGGATTCGTTGGTTTAAAGTACTTCATTCACGCAATCTATTTAACATTTATCTTCTATTGACTAATTTGTCATTGGATGTGGGCAATCAATGGAAGTATATTCGTCCCGATTCTCTGTGATTATTGTATTAAACAGGTTGTATACTTGCAAACTGAAACAATCTGTAAAACTAAAGTATGCAATAAAGTTTAACAGGTTAAAGTCCAGACAATTCAATATTCAGGTGGTTTATTTCAGCAATTCAAGTCAAAGACCGAGTCACTAGTTCTTTAAGTCGTAAGGCATGGTAAAAAGAGAAATTTTTTAGTTCAAAGCAGTGTGAAATTCTCCAAGTCCTGTGTCGGCCGCGACTCAAATCCTAGATTGCATCTAATTGAGCCGGTCATAGGTTCAAACCACAAGGAGCAACTCGGTATGAAAAATAGTCCAAGTGACGAGTCGTTCACGACCTATGAGTTGAGTCGTTCATGACCTATGAGTTGAGTCATTCATGGCCTTTGGCTTAAGTCGTTCGCGCAGATGGTTTGAGTCGTTCACGGTTCAAAGGATGAGTCGCGGTGAGGATCTAAAAGGCTGAGTCGCTCGTACGACCAAAAACCTAAGTCATCAAAAAGGTCATTTCCTCGACCGGTCATCTTCTCTCTAACCCATTAACCCATTATGGATCATTTCATCCCTTCCAAACTCGTAGACCAGATAATTCAAGGCACTATAATCCATTGTCTTCACCTCACGCCATCAGAAAATCACTCAAAGGGTCAATTCGAATCGCTTCAAGTTTGCGACGAATCTGACGCGCTGTTATGTTATCGCGAACAATAGCAATAATATAATCGATGGCAGTTGTAAATCGATCAAAAAAGCATGAGTTGTGATGGAACATGGCACAAAGATGCATCGGGGTCAGAAAAATGGGGAATCCGGATTCGTAATTCAATAACAGTAAGGAATCGAAAGGGAATCAAGCTCACTTACGCAACAAAGATTATTAGCAGGGAGTTGGAATAGAATTGCTTTCGAAAGCTCGGAGGAATGTTAATGGCAGAAAACGAATTACGAGATTGGTGTGAGAAGAAGAAGAAAAAGTGACGATTCATGCCTTTTATACCAGGATAGTGAAACGTGAGTCGGCACATGCGAGTCAAGATGAGTCGAAGTACACGACCTACGACTTAGGCGTGTACTTCGAGGGGCAAATGTTAACCCCGTTTTCATTTAACGAGTTAAGATTCAGGCCGACTCAACTGTTTACGACTTAATTAGCTAACGAGTTAAGGTTCGCGGTGACTTAAAGGAATGGAATGACTCATAGGAATTAACGGTTCATGAGACAGGCCGACACAGTGAGTTACCGACTCAACGAAGTTTACGATTCATATGAGATGACTCAAGGCCTAGACCGATCCAACGACTCAGGGCTTGTAACGACTCAGTGGATCAACGGCTCAACTGAACTGAAGAATTGCACGAGTTAAAGAATTGCGCGATTCACGACTTATAGGGGTCAACGACTCAACGAGTTAATGCCTTAGAGGAGCAGAGTGGCTTAACTAGTTAACGACTCATCAAGGCTATCGCCTCAGCGACTCAACAAGTCCACGACTCAAGAGGAGTGACAACCTAAGAAGATAAGTCCCAAAGTCACTTCACCTATATACCGCTACCTGATAAGTCGTTAATGACTTAGCGACTCATGACTCAGAACGACTCATCCACGACTTAAAACCATTGAGTCGTAGTCCATTGCCACAACGCCTATGCCAATGAGGATTGACTCGTAAGCGACTCAGGACTTGGCTTAAAATCCAGCAAAGGAATGGGCTATGGACAAACCAAGGGCTCAGTTCGATGAGTCGGCCATGACCTAATTTGACTCGACCACGAGCCAAACATGAGTCGAACACGACTCACGACTCAGGACTGAAAACTCCTATAAATACATGGCCACCTCCAACATTCAAGGGACTTTTGGCTCATTCATTTCAATCACCGTTACTCTGCTGCATTCTGGACTACTTCAACACTTTCAAGGAACTTCACGAAGAAATCATACATGTCCAACATGAGTTCAAAGATTTGGATCGACATTGAAGTTTAGGCTACTTGTTCTATGTCATTTGTAACTCAAAGTGTGTTGTAATCAAAGTGTAATTGCATCGACTTGTAATCAAATCGTCAATAAAGATATTCAAAGTGGACGTAGGCTCTCTCTTAAGCTGAGCCACTATAAAATTGCTGTTGTTTACTGCTTTTTCGCTATTATCTGCTTTATAATCTGTTCCCGAGCTATCGGGTGGTGCTTTCACAATCTCACTTCATTCACCGGGGTGTTAGCGTTCAAATTTTAGCGTTAACAATTATGGTACATCAAAGTGTACAAGTGATACAAATCTTTGAATCATTGTGTCTCTTTATTCCATCAAGGTTAGATAGAGTTTGGGAATACGTCTAGGAATGCATTTTATTCCGTAGTATTCCATATTGCAATATCTATCTTGTGAATAATCTTGTTCTTATCTTACCTTCAGCGTATGGCTGGAAGAGGCAGGGGACGGCGTTCGGGTGCTGGGCAATCCAGTGGCTCACATCCGGATGGCGTATATATGCCTGCTGATCAGTTTTTGGAGTTGTTTAGGAGCACTCAGCCTCCCGTTCCTCCTCGAGTGTCTCCACCTCGCAAGTCTGCCTTTGCACGTCAGTGTAGTGATTTTCCTCATCTTGGAGGAAAGCCGTTTAAGGGCTCTGAGTCCGTTCTTGAAGTCCAAGCTTGGCTTCGCATGTGCGAGCGTATCTTCTCTCGCATGGATCATTCTGACCATGATAGAGTTCTTGTGACTTCTAGCTTATTGCAAGAGCGTGCTCTTGATTGGTATGAGCTTCTTGTAGCCGAGATTGATGAGTCTACTCTTTCTTGGACTCAGTTTCGGGGACGATTTGAACTCAAGTTCGTTCCTGAATCTGAAAAAGTTTTATTGACCCGTCGCTTCCTTGAGTTGAAGCAAGGGAAATCTTCTATTTCTGAGTATGTCGCATCGTTCGAGGCCTTATCTCAGTATGGTCTTGAATTCATTAGCACTTCTTACAAGAAGAATTTGAAGTTTGTTTCTGGCCTTAAGAAATATCTTAAGAAGTCTTTGTTGCTCCAGCTTAAACTTTCTTTTGAGGAGTTGGTTGATTCGGCACTTCATCTCGAGACCGTCGAGTAGGAGTGTGATAGTGATGTTAATTTTGAGGTTTCCAAGAACCCCAACAAGAGGCCGTTTCCAATTCAGAAGAAGCCTTTTCCTTCTAAGAAGAAGAAGACCGGTGGTCCTAGCTCTCAGCCTCAATCTTTCGGAACACCTTTCGTTCGAAAGTGTTTCAATTGTGGTTCTCCTGATCATATTATTCGAGCTTGTCCTAAGCCTCTCTTCTGCCGTTATTGCAAGAAGGAAGGTCATCATGTTTCAGCTTGCCCTACTGTTCCGGCTAGTGCCAAGTCTAGCAGGCTTTATGCTGCTAAGGCTTCTGAAGGTCCTTCTCAGCCCAAAGGTATATCTCCATCCATTTTGGAAGGTTCTATTTTATTTTATGACCATAGTATACGAGTTCTTTTCGATACGGGTGCATCACATTCTTTCGTATCGAAGAAGCTTGTAGATGATTTATCTTTGAATGTTTCTTGTTTGGTTACTTCTTTAAGGATTACGAATCCAATTGGGGGATCCGCGACCCTTAGATTGTTTTGTGATGATATTGAGATTGTTTTATGTGGCTTTTCTTTTCATGCGAATCTGCACGTTATTTCTTGTCTGGGATTCGATATGATTTTAGGTATGGACTGGCTAGTGAGATATGATGCCAGGATTATTTGCTCGGAGAGGATTGTATATCTTCGACATCCGGATTCGCCTCCTCAGCTATCTCTTGTTTTCGGGATGTGGATATTTCCGAAATGGCTTTGTATTTTCTTGACTCGCGAGATGATGATGATATATCTCGTATTCCGGTTGCTTGTGACTTTTCTGATGTTTTTGAGCCTGTATCGGGTTTGCCACCCAAACGGGCAATTGAGTTCCGCATTGATCTTATTCCAGGCGCGCAGCCAGTTAGTCGTCCTCCCACGAGGATGTCTACAAAGGAAAATGAGGAACTCAAGAAGCAGCTTTTGGAGCTTGAGTCCAAGCAGTTGATTCAGTCCAGTTCTTCTCCGTGGGGATCCGCGGTCGTCATTGTGAAGAAGTCTGATGGAACTCTTAGGCTTTGCATTGATTATCGCAAGCTTAACGAGTAAACCATCAGGAAAAGGTATCCGTTGCCTAGGATCGATGATATGTTCGATCTATTGAGTGGTGCTAAGGTCTTTTCTCAACTAGACCTTGCCACAGGTTTTCATCAATTACGAGTCGCGGAGGATAGCATACCTCTTACAGCTTTCCGCACTCGATAGGGTTCTTTTGAGTGGCTCGTTATGCCGTTCGGTTTGACGAACGCTCCTGCTTTCTTTGTCGATCTCGTGAATCGGGTATTCCGGGAATATCTCGATAAGTTCGTCCTTGTGTTCATTGATGATATCCTTATTTATTCTAAGTCTGAAGCTGAGCATGCTAATCACTTGAGAATTGTCTTGAGTACCCTTCGTCATCATCCGCTTAGAGCCAAATTCTCCAAATGCCACTTTTGTGAGAATAAGGTTAAGTTCTTAGGCCATGTTGTATCTTCCGATTGCATTTCTGTCGATCCCTCAAAGATCGAAGCCATTCAGAATTGGAAGAGGCCCGAGAATGTTCATGAGATTCGTAGTTTCCTTGGATTGGCGGGTTATTACCGTCGGTTCATTAAGGACTTTTCCCGTGTTGTGCTTCCTCTCACTTGCCTTACTCGGAAAGGCATTCGTTTTGATTAGTCCGACAAGTGTGAAGCTTCCTTTTTGACTTTGAAGGAACTTCTCACTAATGCTCCTATTCTTGTGGTTCCCTGTTAACGCTTAAATTTGAACGCTAACACCCCGGTGTGTGAAGTGTATTTGTGAAAGCACCACCCGATAGATCGGGAAAGAATTATAAGCAAGGAGATTGCAGAAAAGCAGTAAAAACACAAGTTTTATAGTGGTTCGGCCCAAAATCAGGCCTACGTCCACTTAGATTCTCTTTATTGCTGATATGAGTACAATTTATATCACTTTCTTCAATTACAATTAACTTCAGACAAATAGTTCAAACTCCCATGAAGAATAATCTTTCGAATTCATCTTGAATGATTGTGATTCTTCTTTGAAGTGTGTAATAGCGTCCTTGGAGTTTGGAGTGCTTGGAGTGCTGCTTGAGTTCAGAAAATGGCAGAGTAACGGTGCTTCGAGAATTAGCCAAAGAAGGTCCCCTCCACATTGAATGTGGCCATGTATTTATAGGCAAATTTTTAGGCTGGAACTTTCAAGTCATGAGTCGTGACCGACTCATCATGAGTCGTGAGTCGTGGCCGACTCATCGTGAGTCGTCTGCGAGTTAAAAGTTGCCGTCTAAGATGAGGCGACCCTGGTCTTCTACACAGCATCTTCAGGTTGAGTCATCAATGAGTCATCATGTACGACTCACCTTAAGTCGTAAGTCAATAACGAGTCATCCCCTTGCAGCATGATTCTGAGCTTGTCTCTGAGTCGTGTGTCGTGAATTGACCTATCTTTTGAGTCGTAGCTGCCTTAGGTCATAGACTCCTTAAGTCGTAAGTCTTTTGAGCCATAAGGTTTTATGACTCGGATCTCTCCTTGGGTCGTTGAGTCGTTAATGAACTTGAGTCGTAAGGTTTTATGAACCGTTCATCTCCTGAGTCGTAAACCCAATGGAATATTTAAGGGCCTCGAATGGATGAGTCGCGACCAAATGAGTCGGTCTTTGATGAGTCGGAGCCAGGTCAGATGAGTCGGTGATAGGATGAATCGTGAGGTTTCTTGAGTCGGCAGCTTAATGAGTCGGCCTGTATCATTGAGTCGCTACTAGTTGAGTCGGGGATTCTTCGATGAGTCGGTCCTTTCCTTAAGTCGTGAGGTCTCCTAAGTCGTTAGGCACCTTAAATCGTAGGTCGTTTCAAGTCTTAACCCGTTGACGCCTCTAACTCGTAGGCCTTTTAGCTCGTATGCTGGAACGGGGTTAACATTTGCCCCTCGAAGCACACGCTTAAGTCGTAAGTCGTGTGCTTCGACTCATCATGACCCGTGCCGAATCGAGTCCCAACATTTCCAGGTATAAAAATGCTTGAGTCGCTTCTCCTCTTTCTCACTTCTTATTACTTATCCCAGAGCCGCATCTGCCATTAGAGACCTTTCAACCTTTCGAAGGCGAATCCAAGTTAATTGATCATCAATCCTTCCTTTCCACTACATTGCGTAAGTGATTTCGAACTTCAATCCAACAACGTCCATTGCTAGGGCACAAATTTTCGCTTCCTGTTCCCAAATCACCGCCGCATGTCTCACTTGGGCTTTGATTTGAGTTGTGAACGATTCTGATCATTGTTGGCTACGTTGTTGTTGTGATCCTCTAGATTATAGCATCGCGTTTGATTCGCCGTACACTTGAAGCGATTCGAATTGGTTTTTTGGGTGCTTTCTGATGATGTGAGGAGAAGATGATGAATTACAATGTCTTGATTTGACTGGCCCGTGGGTTCGGAGGAGATGAGGAAGTTCTTAACGGGTTAACGGGTTAGAAAGGGGTTGACTGGTTGAGGAAACGACTTAGGATCTCACGACTTAGTTGGTTTTGCTTTTCGGCCACTGATTCTGAAATACCTTGCAATCACAACCGTACACGACTTAATGCTTTTAGCCATAAACCACAAACGACTCAAGCTATAAGTCGTGAACGACTTAAGCCATAAGCCGTGCACGACTCAGTGGCTTCCATGCGACCCAGTAGCCTTTACTATCGACTTTAATCCGACTTAGCAAATTTTACGACAAAATCCATGAGTCGTGACCGGGTTAGAACTTAGAAGGTTTCTTATTGCTTTGATCTGGAGCCTTCCTCCTGTTCTTTGACTTACGACTCATAGTGCTGCCGACTTATAACATCAGCGGTTTAGAGTTGGAGTAACCTAACTTAACTCGCCTCACTTTCCTTAGGTCGTAGTCGAGCCACCTAAATAGCCAACGACTTAGCTTAACCCGTACAAAGAATTCTTGAGTCGTTTACGACTTAGTACTTGTAAATTTTGTTTGAACTCCGAATTATTGCATGGACTCTGAACTGCTATACTGCTGCATTCTTTTACTGATTACTTCAACTTGTAAGCTAATAATCTGTTAATACAACATTCACAGAAAACTGGGACGAATATACTGTCATTGATTGTCCACATCGAACGACAGATTAGTTAATGATATATAATTAACTTAAATAAATCGTGTGAACGAAGTGCTACCAATTTCAAGTGGAATATTAAAGCAGCACTGGATTAGTCAATTGAAACTGACCAGCCCGCATTAATATTATGCTTGAGCTTTAAATAACAAGTTCCGAAATTACCATGGTCAATCAATCGTCAACCAGTTTAATTCCAGTTATCTTTACTTGTTATTATTATTATTTCTGCACAACATTTCACACTTTTAGGAAACGTGTACCTTCGCATTGGAACATCCAGTTGCTTGTGTAGAATGACCTCTCATCAAGAAGAGCCGATGGACCAGGCTGAAGATGTCTTTCCAGTAGCCATCCCTATAGACAACCCTCCGGAGAGGACATCCACAACTTTGAATCAGCGGGCATTTAACCAACTGCGCGTCCAGTTTGGCATTGATGATGCCGACATCTTATTTCCGGGGCCAAATGACACTGCTGACAATCCTCCCTACGGCTTTGTTGCAGTCAATCGCCAAATGTGCTTAAGTGGGGCGATTCCTCCTTTTAATGACTTTCTCCAACAGTTCCTGCTTCGGTTGTCTATCTCTCCATTCCAATTACACCCCAATGGCTACGCCATTCTGATGGGGTTATGTGTTCTATCCAGGAGAGTTTTGGATCGGTTACCAAGCTTCGAGGAGATCTGCTATTTTTGCTCATTCACGAAAACTAAAGACCATCCCTCCATCGTGGTTGTAAGAAGCGCTCGAAATCGCAAACTTATTACTGATCTCTCCGAAAGCGCTCACGGATTTTTGAATCAGTTTTTCTTCGTTCGCTGCCCTCCAGGGTTTTATGCCATCTGGAGAGTGGGAAGTAAGATTTCCTGTCTCTACTTTTTCCGTTTTGAAACTTTCTCGAGATCTGAACTCTCAGCTGCTAATTTCATTCTTTTCCTGTTTTTAGCACTTCCTCTCCCTTCTAGAGATCCGATTCATAAACAAGTTTTCGAGAGGTTGAGTGCCGTGGCTGCGGAAGAAAGGAGCATAAAATTTCTGCTGAAGGATGAATTTTTACACCAATACGGGCTTCTACATGCTTCTCGTTCTACGCATGCTCATGAAGTTCCAACAGAAGTTCCCGATTCCCCGACGAAAACTCCTGACGCCCCGGTTACTGTCGAACAACTCGCATCAAAAGAGTCTAATATTGAAGCTTCATTGGTGAAGTGTTCCACTTCTACCGACATTATGGGGTCATCCAGTAAGACGGTGCTTGCCCCGATCGAGGAAGAAGAAGAACCTTCACAGCCTCTCGGGGGATTAGCTGATGCAGGAATTGAGAAAACAAGTCCCACCAAGCATGGTGGTGACGATGTTTATGAGGGGTTGAGCGACATAATAGTGACTTCGCAGGAGCTTTTTAGAGATGACGTATCTAAAACTATCTCTCCTGTAATTGAGGCGACGTCTCTTCTTCGACAAACGCCAACACAAACATCAACTCCTCATACCCAAGCTATCATCACCTCTACACCAAAGAGTGGTTTGTAGCTTAATGCGTGTAGCTTGCACATCACACAACACTTAGGATTTTTTGGCATTTGTTCACATTTAACTTCTTTTCTCTGGAAGTTTTTAAGACTTGTTATTTTTGCCTTTCAGATTCCTCTATGGGGCGCAGCGGCAGCGGTTCTTATTACAAAGACTTTCGACGCTATGGAGGGCGTGGCAGCTATGATTACAAGCAATACTATACCGATTCCAGAGAGACCAATGAGCAGAGAGCTGCGCGAAAAGCTGAAGAGAGGAGAAAGTATGAAGAACGCCACGAGGGAGCAGGCACGCGATACGAATCCTTCCCAAGGGGTGATGATTCCCATAAACGTAAAACGCATGATGATAGGGGGAAGAGCCATATTGAGGATTCGAGAAAGCGGACCAAACTTGGCGAGGAACACGCGCCTGTGACATCTGAGAGACCTGGCGCCTCAGTTTCTACTGACATCCCTTCCAAATCTCCTGCTCTTGAAGGAAGTGCCATTCAAACACTCCTCAACAGGCCTTCATACCATGTTGAAAGGGGCCCCCCGACTTTGCAGAGCCGATTCCCGAATTGGTGTTTGAGGGGGGTACGCTTCGACCTTGATTTGGTCCCCATCGACAAAGAAGCCATGTACAGAAATCTCGATGCTGTCAGGCTTGATATTGACAGAATGTCTGGATGGCAAAAGCTTGTTGATGAACTTCAAAGAGTTAATCGGGCTAACATCGAAGCAATGCTGACCATGGAAAATGATAAATCAGAGTGGCAGAAGATTCTTGATCAACACAACGTTGAGATGAAGGAGATAGCCGAATACAATGAAAAACTCGAAGCCGAAGTAAAGCAGCTCAAAGATGATCTTGCCTCTTCTACTAATACTTACACCCAAAGAGAAGAGGTATTGCAAAAACAAGTGCGAGATGCGCACGCCAGCCAGAGGGACGCCGAAGCTAAAGCTGAGAGGCTAGAGCAAGCTGTAGAGAACCACCGCACTGATGTCACCCAGTTGCAGAATAAACTGAGCGCCCGGGACATGGAGATTGAAGCGCTAAAAGCCCAACTTGCTCAGACCGAAAAAGATCGAGATGAGGCTATGGCTGGTAAGATTGCAGCCGAAGAAACTGTTCAGACCATGGAAACCGACATCAATTCGACTTTATTCGATTTTTATGTACACTGTGTCTTGGGACGCGGCAGCCTCTGTTTTCTTGGTCCTAAATATGAAATCACCCTGGCCGAGGTGTGGGAAGCTGCTCTTAGCATGTTTAAAGACGCCGGGTATGGCGATGAAGATTTTGAGGCGCGTTACCTGGATGAGGAAGCTCGCGCTGCTCTTGTGAAGGGGCAAGAACAACTTGCCAGGATGAGAGCTGGAATGGCGGAAGAGGAACATTCTGGAAAGGAATTACCACTTACTCCCTCTGTCCAACCTCCAGTTTCTCCCGTGGTTGACATCACGGGTTCTAGCTCCTACACTCCGCCTGCGACTAAGATAGTAACTGAAACTACAAGTGCACAAGGCGGGGATGAAGGCGGTGAAAGCAACGAAGCGCAGCGATATGAAATCAGCATCAGAGATCCAACTGCCCCAGGTAAACTTGACACCGGACCAGTCCAAGTGGTGAACTGCTCGTTTGCTCCTTGTGAACTTGACGATCTTCTTGATTATTTTTCGAATTTCAATGAATTCCCGACTTTTGATTATTCTTCAAATGTCAATGAATTCCCGACTTTCGACGAGCCGTCATCCCCTCTCTTTTCGAAAGATACTGATATTTTAAGTTTTTTCTCCTTTGTAGTGAAAGCACCGAGCCAAACTCAAGCTTCTTCTCCCCCGGTTATCCTTCCTTCATCTCTTCAAGTGGCGCCTCCTTCTGCCTCGCAACCTGGATCACAGGAGGAACAAATAGAGGCTCTTCACGGCTTGGATGATCCCATCACTTCGCAAGAGCAGAAAGATGAGAGACCTGAGGGATGTGACATTTCCCCGGAACGGACTCCTTCTGACGACATTGTTCTATCAAAACTTGTCACTCCGGGGAGTGAGTCTTCCTCACAAAGGAGAGAGAAGCGTGGGACATCAAAAAGGAGGGGGAAGAAAATCACCGCCACTGAAGAGGAGCCGGAAGTTGAACCGGTTACACCTGCCTCTCCTACTTCCCTTATGCCCACTGGCCGACCTGAAAAGCTGGTTATTCGACCGAGCAAAGGGTCCAAAGGAGGGAAGAAGAAGTGAAGATTTTAGTTTTTTGCCTTTTGTATGAACTGGCCGAGAGTTGTGCGGGTATCGGCGCCCGCTTTTATTTTGAAAACCTGTATCTACATTATAGTTGAATAAAATGATTCTTCGTTTGTACAAATTTCTGTTTGAATTTGAGAATGCATTTACTATTTATTTTTGCACAAGTTTGTTTATATAGTGTTGCAGCGGGCTTATGGTATGTTGCTTGAGTATTACTCTACTGATGCATCTATACTACTATACCATGTTGCCCCCATACCTTAAGCTTGCTGCAATATTTTACACTTCGAGGGGACTTGCACTCTTATTTGCTAAAGAATAATTATTTTCTTCTTTAAAGAAAATTTTTATAGAGTACAACTCCCTTCGTATAAGTTTTTACGCTTTGTCGTTCGAAGAAATCACTTTTTTTTTTTGCTTACGTGCATATTTCACCAAGTGAATTCCTCTGTGTGGTAAAGCGGACCTCTTGAAGGGTACTTTAACTTCTTTTCTTTTTACGATCATTTCCCATAGTAGGCAAATTACTTTTCCTTTGAAAGTTAAAGTACGCTTTTGATGAGGATTTTTTTTTTATATATAGAAAGTTGTACCTCTGAGGAGGGATTTTTTCATGTTTCAACACTTGGAAGTTTTATTTCAATCTCGGTGAAACGTGTACCTCCAAAGAGTTATGCCTTAGAAATCCTTTTCACGTTTCAACACTTGGAAGTTTTATTTCAATCTCGGTGAAACGTGGGTTTCCGAAGAGGTCTTTCTTCTTAATTGTGTCCCCGGGAGGGGGTTGTACCTCTAAGGAGGGATTCTTTACGTTTCAACACTTGGAAGTTTTATTTCAATCTCGGTGAAACGTGTACCCCCAAAGAGTTGTGCCTTCGAAGAAAGCCTTTTCACGTTTCAACACTTGGAAGTTTTATTTCAATCTCGGTGAAACGTGTGCTTTCAAGAAGGTCTTTGTTTTTGCATTTCAACTTTGGTGAAGTGAAATTCCGAAGAGCGGTTGCTACACTTCAACTCCTGGTGAAATGGGCCTCCGAAGAGGGCTTTTATTTTGTTTACATTTCAACTCTGGTGAAGTGAAATCCCGAAGAGCGGTTATAACACTTCAACTCCTGGTGAAATGGGCCTCCGAAGAGGGCTTTTATTTTGTTTACATTTCAACTCTGGTGAAGTGAAATCCCGAAGAGCGGTTATAACACTTCAACTCCTGGTGAAATGGGCCTCCGAAGAGGGCTTTTATTTTGTTTACATTTCAACTCTGGTGAAGTGAAATCCCGAAGAGCGGTTATAACACTTCAACTCCTGGTGAAATGTGCCTCAGAGAGGGCTTTCATCGCCTGGAAGTTACTCTCTCATGGTTGGAGGGTCATGACTCCTCCAATCTTTTTTGTTGAGTAGAGAACTTTCTTTTTTGTGGCGTATGACCCATTAGAGGTCTTTTATCCTCCGAAGAGTTGCGCCTCCGAAGAGGACTTGTGCCGCTGATGGTAGCTTTGGTTGTTCCTCTGTTCACTTGCTTATGCCTTTTCAGCGATCCTCTTTTTTTTTCTTTTCAAGTTTTCATTCCCCTTTCTCTCACAAGTGGCTTGTTTAATCCAAGGAAGTGTACTTCATTGCCAGGCAAGTTCGTGAGAACGGGCACTAGCTTCCTAATTGGATGTTTGTTTGTTCAAACAATCTCAATTTATCAGCAAGGGCTCGTTTCTATCGAAATCATTAGCCGTTCAATTGAAGTATTTCCTATCTAGGATTTGAATTCGGGGTCTTTGTGACTTGAAATTTGTTTGTTGAATGATGGTGAGAATCGCTCGGTCTTATTATGCGCAAGTTCTATTTCCATTGTCTGCAAAAATTTAAATCGACATTTTAGCAATACATTTTATGTATTTTTATATCGAAAACAAAGCAAACATATAATGATAATAAGGAACACAAGATTTATAGTGGTTCGGCCATGAAATTGGGCCTACATCCACTTTATATTCTTTCATTATTTATTTGCATCAGTTTCACAATTGCTTTCAATTACAAGAATCATACATTCATAATTCTTTTTACAATTTTTCAACAAAATTTTCAAGTAAAGTATGGACGCAAGTGGTTGCTGTTCCATGCCCTTGGAATTTGATCTCCATCAACGGTGGTGAGCTTGAATGTGCCGTCAAGAAGCTTCTGACCTATTACATATGGTCCTTCCCAATTTGGCCCAAACACACCTGTCGCGGTCATAATTCTTTTCAGGACTAGATCTCCAATTTCAAAGCTGCGTTGACGAACTTTGGAATTGAAATGTCTGGCTATCCTTTGCTGATGAGCTGCAACTCTGAGGTTAGCTTCATCTCTTTTTTCATCAAGGAGATCCAGCGCTTCAAGTTGCAACTTTTCATTTTCTGCTTGATTGAAGTGGATTCTTCTGTGTGAAGGGACCTCTGTTTCAACCGGGATCATTGCTTCCGATCCGTATGCTAACGAAAAAGGAGTATGCCCAGTTGCAGTTTTGTGAGTAGTTCTGTATGCCCATAGTGCAAGTGGTAGTTTATCGACCCAACCACCTTTTGCTCTTTCGAGTTGCTTTTTGATGGTTGATTTGATGATCTTGTTCACTGCTTCCACTTGCCCGTTTGCCTGCGGAAGAGCTACTGCCGAAAAGCTTTTCTGGATTTTGAATCGTTTGCAAAAATCCTGGAATTCCTCACTTTCAAACTGAGTACCATTGTCTGTGATTATTTTCTGAGGCACACCGTATCTGCAAATGATATTCTTGGTCACAAAGCTTATCATTTTCTTAGAAGTGATAGTAGCCAATGGTTCAGCTTCAGCCCACTTAGTAAAATAATCAACTGCAACAATAGCATATTTAATCCCTGATTTAGCAGTTGGTAGCGGCCCAATGAGATCCATTCCCCAAATTGCAAATGGCCATGGACTGACCATCTGTGTGAGTTCGGTAGAAGGTGCTCTAGGAATTTTGGCATATCTTTGGCACTTGTCACATTTTCGGGAGTAATTTGCGGCATCCCGATTAATTTCTGGCCAAAAATATCCGTATCGGAGAATTTTCTTTGCTAGTGTTTGACCACCTGAATGATCACCGCATTCTCCTCCATGCACTTCAGCTAGGATTGTTTTGGACTCTTCCCGGGATACACATCGAAGCAATGGCATTGAGAATCCCCGTCTGTACAATCGACCATCCTGAATTACATAGCGAGAGGCCTTCCTTAGAAGCTTTCGTCTTTCTATCGAATTTTCTGGCAGAGAACCCCTGAGTAGGTAATCCAGTATTGGAGTCATCCATGACTCTTGTTCTTGAGATACATTCATAATCCAGTCTATATCCATCTCGTCTATACTTGGCGCTGAAAGGACTTCTACAGGGACCAATCCCAATAGTTGAGCTTCACCAGAACTTGAATACTTTGCGAGGGAATCTGCCTTCATATTCTCTTCACGAGGAATGTGGCTTATTGAATAGTGATCGAGTTCATATAGGAGTTCCCAAGCCTTTAACAAGTAGGAAGGCAGATTTCCACCTTTTGCTTGAAATTCCTTCTTGACTTGGCATACGATAAGCTGAGAATCACTGAAAATTTGTAATGCTCGAATGTTTAGCTCTTTAGCGATTTTCAGACCTGCAATAAGAGCTTCATATTCCGCTTCATTGTTTGTTGAAGGAAATTCCAGTCTTAGTGCATAACATAATGATCGACCTTCAGGAGTTTCAAGTACCACTCCGGCTCCAGAACAGTAGTCATTTCTTGCGCCATCAACATACATCTTCCACTGGATTGGAGAATCATTGATCGCTTTTTCCTCGCCATTATCTTTCTCTGTGAATTCTGCAATGAAATCAGCTAAAGCTTGTCCGTTGATTGCTTTTCGGGGGTGATAGGTGATGTCATATTGACTAAGTTCAATGTTCCATTTTAGAAGACGACCCGAAGTTTCAGGGCGAAATAGGACTTGCTTTAGAGGCTGATCAGTGAGTACTTTGATAGGATGAGCTTGGAAATATTGCCTCAGTTTCCTCGATGCAACTAGTAGGCAATAGGCGAGTTTTTCCAACTTGGAGTAATTCAGCTCTGCCCCAGTGAGTCTTTTGCTGATATAGTAAACTGGATGTTGAATCCTTTTGTCTTCCCGTATCAGCGCTGCACTTAGAGCATGAGATGATACTGCCAAGTATATAAGAAGATCCTCGCCATCGCCTGGCCTAGAAAGTATCGGAGGCGTTTCCATATGACGGATCAACTCTTCAAAAGCTTTTTGGCATTCGGGAGTCCATTCAAAGTTCTTCTTTCCTTTTTTCAGGGCATCGAAGAACGGGATGCATTTATCAGTAGCTTTGGAAATGAACCGATTCAAAGCGGCGACCTTTCCGTTGAGACTTTGCAATTCCTTCTTCGTTCTAGGGGCTTTAACTTCTTTTAAGGCGGTAATTTGAGCTGGGCTAGCCTCTATGCCCCTAGCACTGACAATAAAACCTAAGAACTTTCCGGATTCGACCCCAAATGTACATTTCAGAGGGTTAAGTTTCATTCTGTATTTCCGGAGGACTGCGAACATTTCTGCTAAGTGTTCAATGTGATCCACTGCTTTCCTGGACTTCACTAACATGTCGTCGACGTAGACTTCCATAGTTTTGCCCAATTGCGGTTTGAACATAGCATTAACAAGTCTTTGGTAGGTTGCCCCTGCGTTTTTCAATCCGAAGGGCATAACTCTGTAGCAATAAAGTCCAACATCTGTGATAAAGCTTGTATCCTCTTGATCCGGCTCATGCATCATGATTTGGTTATAACCGGAGTAGGCATCCATGAAGGATAACAATTCATGTCCCGCAGTTCCGTCTACCAGTTGATCGATCCTGGGTAATGGGAAGCAATCTTTGGGGCAAGCCTTGTTTAGATCAGAAAAATCGATGCATACTCTCCATTTTCCATTAGCTTTCTTGACCAGCACAGGATTTGAAACCCAATTCGGATACGTAGATTCTTTGATGAAGTTATTTTCCATGAGTCGATCAACTTCTTCTTTTAATGCTGCTGACCTTTCCGGACCTTGGGTTCTTCTTTTCTGTTTAACTGGCGTAAACTTTGGGTCAATATTCAGAGCGTGTACTGCAACTTCTGGGGATATCCCGCACATATCGGCATGAGTCCAAGCAAAGACATCCAGATTTGCTTTCAGGAAAGATATCAAGACATTCTGAATTGACACATTAAGCTGCGAACCCACATTCAACACCTTATTTGGGTCCTTCGGGTCAACAGGTACCGGAATTGTCGTTTCCACCGGTACTACTCTATTCTCCCCTGTACTGGCTTTTCTGGGATCCATTTCTTTCCGTGCCCCGCTGTGCTCGCCAGTGCAGGGTCCGCTCTGTAATTGCTACAAAGCTGGTTCCTTGATGTGGACTGGAGTTGCCGCATCCTTTCCCATTTCTCTTTTTCTTGACTCTCGCAGCTCTGTCCAATAACATTCTCGCGCAGCATTTTGATCCCCTTTTATAACTCCTACTCCATTGTCAGTAGGGAATTTAATAGTGAGGCACCACGGGGCTAGGATAGCTTTGAATGCTGCGAGTGTTGGACGGCCAAGAAAAGCATTATAGGCAGAAAACTCATCGACAATCACAAATGTTTGCTTTCGGACCACTTTCCTTTCTCCTTCCCCAAGTTCTACAAACAAATCGATGGTTCCTACTGGTTGCTTTGGCTCCCCTGTGAAGCCCACGACTTTCTGTGATGAGGCTTGCACATCGATCATAGGGATTTTCATCTGGTCAAATGTCTTCTTGAAGAGAATATTGCATGATGCTCCGCAGTCAATGAGGACTCTTCTGACAATGGCTGGTCCAATACCAGCCGAGATGACCAAGGGATCTAAAGTAGGAGCTTCAATACCTGTAGAATCTCTGGCTCTGAAAATAATATCGTCGCTGAAAGTTTTCTGTTGTTTAAGGGGCATAGTGTCTTCTAGAACAAAGACGTTTTCTTCGGCTGGAGCATATTTCAAAGCCCTGGAATATCTTTCCATCTCACCCCAACTTTTACCAGTTGGGTGAGGTCCTCCTGAAATGACATTGATAACGGGCCTTCCAGATTCGTGCCCCGTAGCTTTCTCTCCTGCCCCAGGCTGATGAACAGGGGCCCGCTGCCCCTGACTCGACGATGCAGGATTGTTGCTATTCTTTTTCACAAATTGCTGCAACTTGTTTTCTCTTAGCAACTCTTCAATCAGATTCTTCAGCTGGCGGCATTCATCAGTTTCATGACCTGGTTGATTGTGGAAGCGGCAGAATTTCCCACTTTGTATGGCTTTTCTCCCAGTTCTCAACGGGATAGGTTTAGGGAAATCGACGGAATCTTTAGTGGCGAGGTAGATGTGCTCCGGTGTATGTGATAATGGAGTATATTCTGATGGCTTGAAGGACCGGGGTTTCTTCAGATTACCCTGTTTCTTCCCATTACTATTCTCCCTTTTTTCCCCCACCGATTCATTCTTGCGTGGAGCGACAGTGTTGTCTTCTGCTTTTTCTAACACTGTCTTTACTGGTAAAGGACGGCTTTCCAAGCGAATGAACTCGTCTGCTTTTTTGTAGAAATTTCGAGAGAGGTTGGCTCCTTCATATTTAACCATTTCCCAAATTCGCTTGACTTATCGATAGCCCTCATCAGATAAGTCAATATCATTCGTGGTTCAGCATTGTCCACCTCAGCCAGTGCTATATTGAAGCGGTTCAAGAAGGATCTGATAGATTCACCAGGATTCTGCTCTAAACTCGATAGTGACATAATATCCTTGGCCTTCGAAGCATATAGTCTAAACCGCTCCTTGAATTTTCTGGTCAAGTCTGAAAACTGATCGATAGATCGGACTGGTAACTTGGTGAACCACAATAAAGCCACGCCTTCCAGGTATACGGGGAAATATCGGCACTTTATTTCGTCGGAGGCCCTGGCACCTGTCATGTGCCAGTCATATTTATACAGGAACTCATTCGGATCACTCGTCCCTTTGTAAGCTGGAATAGTCGGAGGGACAAACTTCCTTGGAAATTCTGCCTTCAAGATTTTTTCAGTAAACGGAGTTTTACTTGGAGCGAAACCCCATTCCTTCTCATCTTCAACCCTTTGCATACTTTCTCTCATGATCTGCCGGACCATTCCAGAAAGATATTCCTCATCATGTCGAGTTCTAGATCCACCGGCGTCAGGTACTGCCTGCTCAAAGGGACTAGTAGGCCTTTCAGGAGCATTCCTTTCATTAACATCATGAATGTTGCCAGCATAGTTCCTTTCATTACCAGCCGGTTCATTGTTTGCCCCGAGTAAGTCGTTCAACTTATTCAGAATCAGAGCATTCTGGGCACTTTGAGCCTCTAGTTGTGCATTTTGGGCGTTTATCTGCTGGTTTAGCCCTAGAATCACAGCATCCAATTCCGCTTTTGTAACTCCAACAGACGGAGTGGGTAGATTAGGCACAGGGGAAGCGGAGGTTCCCTCTTGAATGTTCCCAGATCTGATAGATCTGCTTTTCCTTCCAGGAGCCATAATCTCAGATATACTTCTGGTTTTTAAGGAAATTCTTTCTTCAAATCTCTGCGAAGCAATGATGACAGCTGTCCTGAGTTCAATTCTCGGTGAAAGCACCAAAAATGTTAACGCTTAAATTTGAACGCTAACACCCCGGTGTGTGAAGTGTATTTGTGAAAGCACCACCCGATAGATCGGGAAAGAATTATAAGCAAGGAGATTGCAGAAAAGCAGTAAAAACACAAGTTTTATAGTGGTTCGGCCCAAAATCAGGCCTACGTCCACTTAGATTCTCTTTATTGCTGATATGAGTACAATTTATATCACTTTCTTCAATTACAATTAACTTCAGACAAATAGTTCAAACTCCCATGAAGAATAATCTTTCGAATTCATCTTGAATGATTGTGATTCTTCTTTGAAGTGTGTAATAGCGTCCTTGGAGTTTGGAGTGCTTGGAGTGCTGCTTGAGTTCAGAAAATGGCAGAGTAACGGTGCTTCGAGAATTAGCCAAAGAAGGTCCCCTCCACATTGAATGTGGCCATGTATTTATAGGCAAATTTTTAGGCTGGAACTTTCAAGTCATGAGTCGTGACCGACTCATCATGAGTCGTGAGTCGTGGCCGACTCATCGTGAGTCGTCTGCGAGTTAAAAGTTGCCGTCTAAGATGAGGCGACCCTGGTCTTCTACACAGCAGCTTCAGGTTGAGTCATCAATGAGTCATCATGTACGACTCACCTTAAGTCGTAAGTCAATAACGAGTCATCCCCTTGCAGCATGATTCTGAGCTTGTCTCTGAGTCGTGTGTCGTGAATTGACCTATCTTTTGAGTCGTAGCTGCCTTAGGTCATAGACTCCTTAAGTCGTAAGTCTTTTGAGCCATAAGGTTTTATGACTCGGATCTCTCCTTGGGTCGTTGAGTCGTTAATGAACTTGAGTCGTAAGGTTTTATGAACCGTTCATCTCCTGAGTCGTAAACCCAATGGAATATTTAAGGGCCTCGAATGGATGAGTCGCGACCAAATGAGTCGGTCTTTGATGAGTCGGAGCCAGGTCAGATGAGTCGGTGATAGGATGAATCGTGAGGTTTCTTGAGTCGGCAGCTTAATGAGTCGGCCTGTATCATTGAGTCGCTACTAGTTGAGTCGGGGATTCTTCGATGAGTCGGTCCTTTCCGTAAGTCGTGAGGTCTCCTAAGTCGTTAGGCACCTTAAATCGTAGGTCGTTTCAAGTCTTAACCCGTTGACGCCTCTAACTCGTAGGCCTTTTAGCTCGTATGCTGGAACGGGGTTAACATTCCCGAAGGGAATCATGACCTTGTTGTCTACACCGATGCTTGTGGTAGTGGTCTCGGTGATGTTCTTATGCAGAAGGATCGGGTAGTTGCTTATGCTTCTAGGCAACTGCGTCCGAATGAAGTTCGCTATGCCACTCATGATCCTGAGCTTGCCGCCATTGTCTTTGCCTTGAAGATTTGGCGACATTATTTGTTGGGCGAGCGCTTCATTCTCTATACCAATCATTAATCTTTGAAGTATTTGTTCACTCAGAAGGAACTCAATATGAGACAACAGCGTTGGCTCGAGTTTCTTGCTTCTTATGACTTTGATATCCAGTATACCCCTGGTAAGGGTAATCGTGTTGCTGATGCGCTTAGTCGCAAACATTCGGCTGTTATTTCTATGATGCTTGCCGAATGGAATGTTCTTGAAACTCTATCTTTTTGTGAAATTCATGATCGAGGCTCGTCTTCCGATTCTCCTATTCTATTATTTAGTTTGGGAGCTCGACCTATTTTATTGGATCGTATTGCCGATGGTCAGCGGCATGATCCTGAGTTGTTGCATCTTATTCAGCGTTGTGAGTCTGGATCTTGCGATGAGGCGTTGCAAGATTTCAACATTGATTCTCATGGGTGTCTTCGTAAGAAGAACCGTCTTTTTGTGCCTTCTGATTTTGCGCTTAGGCATGACATTCTCGATGATTGTCACCGTTCTAAGTATACCATTCATCCCGGTAGTAGTAAGATATATGCCGATATGCGTTGTCTTTATTATTGGGAAGGCATGAAGCGCGATGTGGCGAGTTATGTGAGCAATTGCATAACTTGTCAGTGTTTTAAAGCCGAGCATCAGCGTCCTTCGGGTCTTCTTCAGCCTCTTGAGATTCCATTGTGGAAATGGGATCAGATTTCTATGGATTTCATTGACGGCCTACCTCGTTCGAGATCGGGTCATTCTAGTATTTGGGTTATTGTTGATCGCCTCACCAAGTCTGCTCATTTTGTCCCTATTAAGTCTAATAGGACTGCTTTGCTTTTGGCTAAGTTATATGTCAAGGAAATCGTGAGACTTCACGGTGTTCCTAGTTCTATTGTGAGTGATCGTGATCCTTTATTCACGAGTCATTTTTGGAAGAGTCTTCAGCAAGCTTTGGGAACAAAGCTTAATTTTTCTATAGCCTATCATCCGCAGTCTGATGGACAGACTAAACGGGTGAATCGTATCTTGGAAGATCTTCTTTGTATTTGTATTTTTGATTTTGGTGGAAGTTGGGAGGATCAACTACCTCTTGTAGAGTTCTCCTACAACAATAGTTTTCAGTCTAGTATCGGTATGGCTCCTTTCGAAGCCTTATACGAAAGGCCATGTCGATCACCTTCTTGTTGATTGGAATCTGGAGAGAAGCTTATTCTTGGTCCAGATTTTGTTCGTCATTCTTCTGAGAAGATTGATCTTATTCGGTTGAGAATGAAAGAGGCATAGAGTCGCCAGAAATCCTACGCGGACAACCGTAGGAAGCCTCTCGAGTTTTCGATTGGTGATCTTGTTTTTATTCGTGTTTCTCCTTTGAAGGGGGTTATGCGTTTCAATGCGACATGGAAATTGGCTCCTCGCTTTATAGGACCATTTTCTATTACTGAACGTATTGGCCCTGTGGCTTATAGAGTTTCGCTTCCAGCTCATTTATCTGGCATTCATGACGTGTTTCACGTCTCGCAACTTCGGAAGTGTTTTCGGGAGTCAGATTCTGTTATTACTTCTCCTGATTTGCAAGAGCTTGAGATCTCACCGGACTTATCTATTGTACAGCAACCTATTCGCGTGCTTGACACGGAGGTGCGACACCTTCGGAACAAGGACGTGCCGCTCGTTAAAGTTCAATAGTCCGCTAATCCCAATGACTGTACTTGGGAAACTAGAGAGTACATCGAGCGATCTTATCCGGGTTTTCTATCTTTGCTTGTCGATGGTGAGATTATCTTTTCGTTTTTAACTTTTTCCTTCTCTTTTGAATGTTTTATGTATGTAGTTGTAACAAATATCGTCTCTAGGAATTGCGGGGACGCAATTTTGTAAGGAGGGGAGATCTGTAACAACCCGCATATTTAACGATTTTATATTTAAATGATTTATTTAAATATAGCGTCGTTAGTCGGATTTTGGTCCGAAATGTTACTTTCTGCAAATGGCTGAATTGGAACTCGAAACTACCTCCATTGATTCCAAAATGGAGTTTGCGATCTTTTTGAGTGTAAGCTTTGAGATGTTTGGAGTAAGTCGAATTTTTCTATTTGCTATGTGGGCTTTGGGTTTGGGTTTCACCCAAACTGTTCTATTAACCTCAACTCAGCCCTTCTCTCCTTCCATTCACTTATTCATTTCATAAAAGCTTAAGCAAAAACTGAAATGGGGGAAGAGAAAGGAAATTAGAAACTCCTAGCCCTAAATCCATTTGCAAACTACAAATTCTTGCTCCAAGATCAAAGAGAAGCCATTGGTGAGTTCTTCTTCATCTTCTCCAACTCTTCACTTCTTCAATTTCAGAAAATTTCCTAAACCTAAATTAGGAAATATGTGTTTTATTCTTAGATTGAAGCTTGTTGAGTTGAAGTAGTGTTTGTTGGTCATCTCCTTGCAAATTGAACTCCTTCTTCTTTGTTTTGGGTAAAAGGTGAGTTTTGAACTCACATCTACTTCTTTTGATATCATTGATGTTAGGAATGAATTCCTAATACTTGTTCATGTGCATTTGCTTTCGATTTGGATTGCTTTGGTGAAATTACCAAATATTGAATTTTGAAGCCAAATCTATGAAAAACCTTATATGGTTGATATTTTTGTTGTTCGGAGTGTTTGGATGTGTTGTTAAGCTTGGGTAGTCGTTTGACGTAAGCCCATAATCAACACGTACCCGATCGCTTTCGAGTTGTTTGGCCATAGTTGGCCTAGGTTCAGGAATTGCCTGACCATCAGGTTTCAGACGTCTGAAATGCCTATTTCAGACGTCTGAATATTGTTCTTGGAAGAAATTTCACTCCCAGATTCAGACGTCTGAATTTATATTCTAGACGTCTGAATTAGCTAAATTTCGACCAGAAAGGAAATAGGCAAAATATTGCCAATTTCAGACGTCTGGATGTTAGGATTCAGACGTCTGAATTCTGTTTTGGAAAATAAATTGATTTCCAGATTCAGACGTCTGAATCCCTTCTTTCAGACGTCTGAATAAGCTATATTTGGCCAGTTTGCCCTGTTCGTTTAATTTCCCAAATTTGATCGATGCATATTGATTCCAATTAGTTGTTTATGCATTTTTGACCTTGATAATTTCTTTTTGAATTCATTCACGGGTTTTTATAAATTACTTCTTCAAATTGTATTAAAAGTTCGCTTCTCCGATTTATAAATTCTATTTAAACCACACGTACAATTTCGCACTTCGAGCGAAGTGGAAGGGTGATTAAATGGTTAGGCAAAACATGGACCATGAATCTGTGCGTTTATCTTTCCGATTAATCCCCGACCTATTCAATTGATCGTTTTAACCTTCGGGTTTGGTTTATCGATGATATGAGGTAAACTTTGTACTGCTTTGAGTGTGAAAGTGGCTGACGGATAGTAAACCGTTTAGTGCGAACGAGTGGTTATGGGACATACGTTAGCACTTTTCGGATTCCTTTTCGAGAGTTGTGACACATTTCGCCAGTTAGTGGTATCCAGTACTGGGTCTCTGACCTTCACCACTACGGTTTGTTGCCTTCGGGTATGTGCCTTCGGGTTTGTGCCTTCGGGTTTGTTGCCCTTTAGTATCGCTTCCGATGTTGGTCGTTATGAGCCGCATGGTTGATATTGGGTTGCCCTTTAGTATCGCTTCCGATGTTGGTCGTTATGAGCCACATGGGTGATATTGGGTTTGGAGTCTTCGGGCCCATGGATCCTTGTTTGTACAGTACTAAGCTCGAGCAATTTTATGATGTTTCATTCATATGTATATTCCCTTGGTATCGCCCTTCGGTGTTGGTCATTATGAGCCGCATGATGCGTAGCGTTTACCTTGTGGAACTTGTATACCTTATTGGTATTTGTTATTGCCTTTTGGCTTGTTTTGGGAATTCGTATCCTTTGTTTCTATACGTTGCCGATGAGATGAGGCTTGTTATCATATGATTCATCTTTTGTTAGATGATTATGTTATCTCTCTTAGAGATATTTGCTATACCTTGTAACCTTGCAGGTTTATTGTTGTTCGGTTTATCTAACTGGTTTGTTTAGCTAGACTGACCCGTGTATCTTATACTCGGGTAAGACCGAGTTGTTTCAGGTTAGGTGCTTTTGGAACTTAGCCTATTTTGCTTCCGCATGGACTATTCGCTAGATTCATTTTGTTATAGCGTCTTTTGTGGTCCTTATCTGTTGTAACTCTGATATGTATTCTTTTGACTCGCCTGTATATGGTGGTTTGCTATACCACTTGATATGTATTATTTTATAACTCTGTTATGTATCTGTATATGTGTATATGATGATTTACTGTTCTATAATGTATATTACATTTGATATATTATATTCTGTTCTGATAGATCCAACCACCTATGGTTTTGTTTTAAGTATTCATTGAGTATGTCGACCTGCTTGGTATGTTTATTGTCGGTGTATTCAATAGATAGTTAGAGCAAGGCTATAGATGGTCGCTCCTAACCAGCCTTATTCTCCGTGTTAGTTGATGGCATTACCTTGTAGTGTCCTTGGCTAGCGTGGGTATAGAGGGGGGGCGTCACAGCAGCTACCATCTAAACAGTGGTGACCACCATAAGTAAATGGTAGGTTCTACAACTAAAACCGTACAAGATCGTATTGTTTCTTTGGATTTCCAACAAATGGTCAGGCCAATGAACTTCCCATTGCCACATGGGTACGCCTCTGAAAAGACGACCCAAGAACCAAACGTTACGGTTAGATCTCTGCCGACACAAGGCCGGTTACCCTTCAAACTGGGAAACTACTGACACGAATATGTCATTCCCCGATCGTAACCGATCTATATCTGAGGATCCTCGATTCCAACAACCACAAAGTAATAAATTTGCAGCAACAACATAGGTTAAGTATCTGGGCTCCATACCATGATACCACCTCTATCCAGAAGGAATGACATACACTAAAGGGGCGCTATCCCTTAATAACATTGTTGCATCATTCCTGTTTTGACCATTTCCGGGGTGTGAGGTCCGACGAAGTCTCGTCCACAAAGCCACGCTTTATACAAAAGTTGTGCTTTGATTCAACAAATGCTCAACAACACTTAGCATATCACACTACCAAATTGGGAGTATATCACTAATAACCTTCAACTACATAACCTCTGAGCTCGTACGTCTCAGAGAAGGGTGTTAAGCTAAGAGAATAAATTCTCCGTCACCAACAGAAATATAATTGAAAGAAATCAGCTTTATATCTCAATTTGTAATGTCAGACATACAATCCATACAAGTCTGTTCCGGGCTCGAACAGAACCGAAGGCACTTCCAAAGAAGCCCTTGCAATCCGCATATTCACTAATCACGTCCGGACTTTCCGTCACTAAGGGTGATAAAACCTCTATATCGGAGATCAACCGATGCTGAGTCATTCGACGGTAATCCTTCCAATTTCAAAAATATCCGGTCTTCAACACTGGTCATCAAATGCAATCCATAACGATGTATCACATATTCGGAATGGGTTATACGACCCCAAGGTCCTTTCCCGGCTAACCCGAATAGTGAGCGCTTATTTTGAAAATAAGTGTGGCATTCAAATTCAAGCAAATCGCAACAAATACATATTTAAAGTTAAATATTGATAATCAATTATTTAACTATCAATAAACATGCACAACATCATCAAATTCCAAATAATTTCCCAAATTATTTATTTTCCAAAAATATCTTTACTAGATATATAATTTCCACACTTCAACCATTTGAAAACAAATTTCAAATCACTTTTCACCTTTCAATCTTTGAAAACAAATTTCAAATCAATTTCCTTAAACGGAAACACTTCCAAATATTTATCCATTTTAAATTTAAAATGGTTCATTTAGATCAATCAAATAAATCCTTACCGATTTATTTTAAACTTACGTTCCAAATCCGTAAATTTATTTCCACGCTTCAAAAATAAATCATCGTTTATTTTTAAACAAATTTCCCTTTCTTTTATAAATTCCATAGTGAATTTACAATTCCAAAATCTCTATGAATATACGATTTTCGAATCGATTTCTTATATTTATTTTCAATTTATCTTTAAAATATAAAATCTCAAAAAATTCACTTCATATTGGAAAACATTTCCATACTTATTAATAATAAGTAATTCACAAATCCATTTATTTTCAACACTTGGAAAATATTCAATATACTTAAATCGAAATTAAGTATATATTTTATTCTTTAAGGAAAACATTCTCTTAAACACATTTATTTGGGCCAAAACGAATGTTGCGTAAAACATCGTTACGACAACCCAAAATCACTAGTATAGGGATTCGAAATTAAAATAGATATATAAATCCTAATACTAAATAAAACATTTTCTCTCGAAAATCATTTACTATAACAACAGTGTTATAGTCCATAATTTCCTTCTTCTTCAAAAACGTCTATTTCAACAATGAATGTTGAAATCTAGGATTTCGATCCTTAACACATTTTACATATTCAATTTAAAAATTATCCACAGTCCAAAACCGTGAATATATCTCCTTTAAAAATCTAAAATAATTGACTTATCAAAATAAGTCGATTTCGGATTTATAAAACAATGTTTTTAAATCCCATTTATATCTTATAACAGCTTCAACTTGTAACATCACGTTATTAACCAATTCTATTTATGTCCCAATTAGATGCCCAAAATCCAATTTATAAGTTAATTACTTATAAATCTTTTATTTTACAAAATCTGTTCATTCTATAACTTCCCAAATTATAAATCTATAAATTTCATTTACTTATGAATTCCATTTATGCTTCATTTTAGTAATTAAAAAAACTCGTTTTATAATTCCTTTATTTTTAATTTATAAATATTAATATCATAGATCTTTTATATAAATCGTTTATAATAATTCAAAAATCCCAATTTAAACTATTTTATAACTTAATTGACTATTTATTTCAAAAATTACACTTCGGTTATATTTCTCAAAAATCATAACTTTTATAACTTTAAATATTATAACGTTTATTTATTTAAAATAAATCAATTCCAAATTTTTACAAAACATATATTTTCAAAAAATCACTTTAAAACCCTTTTAAATTAAAATCGTTACTTTAACATCTTTAAAACTTCTAATTAGGGCCAATGATGCAACCGCACCAAATAATCAATCACGACATCCAAACATCATACATCATCATAAGATAATGAACAAATATCACAATATCTGTAATCAAATAAATATTGGTGAGGAATCCAGTTGGATCCCTCCAACCTGTTTCCCTGCATCCATAGATGTTAGCACAATACCAATTCCGTTCCAATACGGAATATCGCGGTATATGGGATTCATAAAATATTATCCGCTATTATGCGATGCAATATGGTCTATTTAACACAATAGATAACAATTTATCATCCAATCACACAATCAAGCAATTTTAAATTCAACTATTTAAAATTTAAATCGAAACAATTCGACTGAGTGAGAAGTTCTCACCTCGAGTTTCCGATAGTAGTTGTAGAGTTTTATTTCGAACAAAATTAAACGCGCGTTTAATTTTACCCAAAATTTACACTATCTCCAAAATGACTCCAAACCGGCTCCATTACGTAGTGCTCGTCTATCGGTTCCAACGCAACTGGTTTCGTCCAAAACGGACTTCGTATGAACAAGTTACAATATTTTAAAGATCATACAAATTAATACATAAACTAATTTACAATTCCTATTTACTTTTTTAACCTAAATTTGATTTGGGCCGCTCGTTTCAATCTAATGCAATCTCGGCCGCGTTAAGACTCTTCTTCCCCAACGTTCAAAATCGTGAACGAAACCCAATCGGCCGCCCTCCTTCTTCAAAAACGCGACCACCTTCGAGCATCTGGAAGTTGATCGGAGCCTTCCACATCGAAGCCAACGTCTACCTTCGGCACGAGCCGATGAACTGGGCCTTGTCTATGACTGGGAAAACGTGTGAGTTCGACAGGACTTGAAGCTCAAATTGCCGTTGATTTACTACGTTTCAAATGATCTCCACCGTTGGATCTGTGGATCTCATCCCCCTCTACAACTTCCATGTTGGAAGTTTTCTGAATCGATGCTTGGATTAAAAGATAATTGGAGGGGAAAACAGTTACGTTTTAGCCATTGATTATAATAGTAGCGGCGGCTACTGGATAAAACCCTAGCTAGGTTTTAATTTGTGAAAAATGGCAAAATGTAGGTCCTTTTATAGAAAATTCGCCAAACACTATTCACCAAAAAAATTCCGAACTCCAAACGAAGCGTGCCAGCTGGCGTTTCTAAGATTTACCGTGCGTTCTGTACACAATGGAATATGTTTCGGAGGCTAATTTGATCATCTATGCGAGTTACAGAATTAAACGATCGATTTTAAATTAACTCGATTTAAACTAATTTCTATGCGTTTTGGCTTGCTCTGGACAAACGGTAAATCCGATTGACACGAAATTTGAAACCATACAATAATATCACATTACGGATCCGATGAAACTTGTTTCGTCGAAATCCAAGACTGTTTGAAAAAATGGCTATTTTAACTCGTCAATTAAATATTAAAACATTCAATTTTCACAAATTAACTTTAAATTCAATTTTAAAAGTTCTATAACATCGTTCTAACTCCAATATGATTAAATAAAATTTTACAAATCAGTTTTAATCATTTTAAACCCAATTTCCAATTATTTCTGTAATTTCACATATCACATTATCGATTTAAATATCCAATTAAATCCAGATATTCGAAAAATAAATTATTCGACTTATAAAATTTACTTATTAAGATTTAAATTCAATTTAATATACAAATTTTAATTAATAGAAGTTCTGGGTCGTTACATAAAGTGAACAAAAATAAAGTAAAACACAGCAAATAATACTGAATGCATAAAATAAATACATAAATTTTAATTATACACAATTACTTAAGAAAATAGCAAAGAAAATGGAAACTAGGCTTAAAATTATTAAATAAATTCAATAAGCTTTGGAAATTTTTTATTATCACTTTAAAATATTTAAAATTCAAAACATATATAATATAACATAAATACATAAATTAGAATAAGATATATCGAATAAAAATGTCATTTATATAAATTAAAACAAAGAATACTGTTAAATAACTCAATATACACAATATTGAAAACAGTATAACTTTTACAACTTAAATCAAATTTCAACGAAACGAAAAGCAGTATTCATGATATTAAATCTATTTTCAAAATAAAATATAAAATTTAAGAATTCAAATATTTAAATTTAAAATTTAATATTTAGAAGTCAAAGTTTGACCAGTTTTGACCACAAATCCATTTTTCGGGAAAATATTCAATTTATATCAGTTTGAAATTATAATTCATATAATAATCAAAATTTATATTTTAAAATGAAATGTTTGTGACAAAACAAGTTTAAAATAATTTAAAAATAAAATTAAAGTCAAATTTAAATTATATGCAAAAATCTAGGGTTGTTACAGCTGAATACACATCTTATATGGTCCAGCGGAAAATACATCTACGGAAATATGCCTAGCCATCCAGCTCATCTCCTGAGCTCCACATCATCCTTTCATGTATTCTACAATACTTGGTCTGGCCCGAGCATTATAGTTAAATAATACTCGAGTCATTCTGGAAAACCAGCGTGAGAAAACACCCTCAATTGGATTATTAAAATTTTCTAAATCATTTGAAATCAAAGGTATCTCGTAAGACCACGCCAAAAGTAAACATGTCGGGTTTTTACCATATCATAACCAAAATATTTCTTATCAAATCCTCTGATATTATAGTAGTGTCTATATACAAATACTTATTCAAATAGCCGAAATTGTTACATTCATTAAATTTCAGCATACTAGGTATACAAATAACTCTGAAGGCACTTATTGGAGATTGGGTTTCCCTCAATGGCAGGGCTGCTGGGGTGCCGCCCGTCAAAGTACGTGGTCTAGATCACCGTATCGAGGATCCACCCTGATCCCCTACAACACAAGACCGGAGCTACCTCTTACTAGATAGTAAGAATAAGTTCACCCCATGGTTGGGATCAGCAACCGCCCACACAGTCGAATAAAAAGGGACATCTAGACAGGGGTGACCTTGCCCTAATTGGTTGCTAGCCACTTAGCCCTGCGTGCACCTCTCCTTTTTAGCCATTCTCGGTTGATGAGGCTTGAGGCTATGCGTTACTTGTTCAACACACGTTCACTTAGAATGCTCATTGTCCTTCTGACGATGTTCTGATAGCATTCATCCATACAAGTCCGTTCCGGGTCCGAACGGATCGGAGGCACTACTTCTACTATATCCATTTTGGAATCACCCTCAGGATTAGTAGCGATTAGCCTATGTACCTCACTACTCCATCTTCGACTCGAAGCTCTTGTCTTCTTCACGAAAACATTCAAACCGGATCGAAGTGGTTTTCGGGAAACAGATCCCGATCCCGGTCTCTTCGAAACGATCAACACATTGGCCAATACTGATAGTCGGTTATTTAACTATCAAATCACACAATCATCCAAACAATTGTTTTTATTTCCACCGAAAAGCACCAAGTCCTAGTAAATTAGATTTTAAATAATTTAAATCACTGTATCCAAAGATATATATACTTTAAAACACTTAAAATAAAAACTACTTAAAAGACTTTATTTCGATAATAGTTATGAAATTCCATAATAATTTTTCAAGTAAAACTAAGCCAAAACTACCTTTAAAATAAAAGTCATTTTTATAAAGTAAAAATATTTAGTAACAATCCCCTAAATCATAATGCTAATTTAACCTTAAAAATAATTACTATTATAACTAAATTAATAAGTACTTACTTTAAAATCTTAAAACATATTAGATAACAAATTCCTTTAAAACATTTCTTTAAACAACTTTAAAAATTTTAGCTTATACTTTAAATAAAATCTGCTTGAAAACATACTTGGCTTTTCACGAAATTCATTTCCATTCCAATATAACTGTTTAATCATTTATAAATCCTTCTTGATTTATCCCAATTTAATTTACATCTTAACCCGTAAATTTCTTTCGACGCTTTAAAAATAAAACCATTTTATTATTTTTAAAACACATTTCCGTCTCTTTATAGTTACTTTCAAAAATATATACTTATATTATTTACATTAAGGCTACTAAAATTACTTAAATAAAAATATTACTTAAGAAATTTATAAAAGTTCCCAAGTAAAACTTCAACCAAAATTCCCTCTAAAATAAAGTTATTGTATCAAATATGTTAAAATTACCTTTTAAAAATCATAATACTAATTTACCTTTGAAAATAATTAAATACCATAGTTAACTTAAATAAATATTTACTTTTCACTTAAAAATAATTAAAAAATAATTTTCTAAAAACATTCTACAAAAAAACATTTTTTAATTCTCTAGTTTATACTTTGAAATCTTTCTTTAAAATATACTTAGATTTTCAAGAAAAATATATTTTCCAGCTTTTTGAAAATAAAATTACCTTTTTTTATTTTTAAAATGAAATACAACATTTCTTATAAATTCCCACAGGAATCTGTACTTCCGAATTTATCCACTGATAAATATTCCACTTCGTTTATAAACCCAGTTTAAAATTTTCCGTTTCTCATTTCTTTTTAAAATCTCAGTTTCCATAACACTTAATCAATTTCAAACTGATATCCTGGTTCAAATTCCCTTTTAAATTTATTCTTTGATTTATTCAAATGCCCAATAATTAATTACTTAAAAAATTTCTTTTCATTTCCTTTAAAATCCTAATTCGTTTTATTCTGTATAATTTTAAAACACTAAAATATATATATTCATACAAACTACAGCATTCAATAATTTCAATCCCCAATATAATCAATATAATCATCGCAGATTATCACATAAATCACATCGCAGAATATAAGTAAATTTAATGTTTTGAGAAATTCAGTTGGATTTCTCCAACATGTTTCCCTGCATCTACAGATGTTAGCACAATACAAAATACCAATCCCACTTCGAGGGGGATATTGCGGTATAAAGGGTCATCTGCTATTATGTGGGGGGCATAGGGTCTCATCCGCTATATAATGTGGAAAATCAATCACTCCAATATATGTACACACTATATATAACATATCACATCCAAGCCGATAATAAATTATCAATTCAAGCAAACAACCAATAATTTAAATTTAAGTATTTAAATTTAAAAGGAATCCGAATGGGTGAGATTAACTCACCTTTGATTATTGTCTGCAACCTACTTCCAACCCGGCTTGCTTTCTTTCAGATTTTGACATTGTATAACCAATTATACAGTTTATTAATATCCGAAACAAATCGAACAATCAACTACCATTTATCTGTTTAATTTTGAACTAGTAGTTTAATTAAACAAATCTCCTTTTAAACACATACGAGTCTATAATTTCTTTTGGACTACATATATACTTGTAAAATTCTATATAGATTTTAAAAGTTTAATTTCGAACAACATAAATCGCTATTTTAAATTCTAATTAAATTAATCAACTAATCCCCTTTTTTTTAAGCTAATCACTTATCAATAAATTAATTAACCTTACCCCTAAACACCCTTGAACGCACTGCCAAGCCACACGCGACCCTTCTTCCTGCCATCAGTGGAGACCCGACACCACCCACTTCGATCCATCCCCCAATCGTGCGCACACCATACACCTCACAACGTGCTGACATAGCATGCGACTGCTCCAACTCTTCAAATCAAGAACTCGCAACATAGCAAATTCTTCACAGCAACTCAAAAGCATTCAACACAGTAGCACTTCAGATATCATCAGTGTTGCTAATTTACTGCTGAACTGACCTGTAGAATTGCTTCATCTTCCATGTGGATGCCGAAGCTTTTACAGCACCTCGAGAATATTTAGGCTAAACTTGATTATTGAAGCTTATAGGTTAGCAATCACAAACCATCTATCATACAGTATCTTTGGAAAATTAAAATCTTCTTATCTTGGTAACCAGAGAAAGCAATGTTAGCAATCGACATCTAAGAAAGCATCTGTGGTCGAAGGCGATGGCTAGATCCAATCGCAGCTCTTTGATTCGCTTGGAAGGATACTCAAAGCTAGGAACGCAGGCGACTCGATCGCGGTTCACTTCCCCCCTCAATTACTCGTCTGCCATTTTGAACGAAATTGTTCCCTTTTTTCGATTTAACGAATTGGGTTTAGAGTTGGAAAGAGGCGAATGAGGTAAGCCATATATAATTTTTCAAAGTCGTTGATTAGAAGCTAAATTTGGTTTCGAATGAATGCCTGGGATAAGAAAGAAATCTCGTGATTATAAAGGAAAGGTAGGAGGTTGGCAACGCAATTTTTAAACAGAAAATGTTTATTATTATATTTTTTCTAAAGAAGGCACGTGTTCAAACAAACTTGTGTGCTTGACAAATAGAAGAAATCTGCTTTTTGAGTGCACATGTGTTGGAATGAGTATGATGTAGTGATAAAAAAGCTGAAGTGAAAAATTTTGACCAGTCAACTTATTTTAATTTTAAATTTGAATCGCCTTGAAATCACCACTCAAAATTTGACCACCTATCGAGGCATGCCGCTAGGCGTTTACAATGTTAAACCCCTATTTCGAACGCAATGGAAAAGGTTTCGAGTCCTAATTCGATTGTATTATTATTAGATTTTTGATTTAAATTTCAGCGCGTTTACTGATCATACGACCTCACGCTAACTCCGAACACTATGAAATTTGAAATTCGATAATAATACAATATTACAGATTCAATGGAACTAGTTTCATCAAAATCCGAGACTGTGCCTCGGAAGGCTATTTTTAAATATTGATTTAAACGATATATTTTCAAAACTGAGCAAACCATCTTTAAATTCAGTTTTAAAAGTTCTATCATTTTCAGTATGATCAATATAAATTTCATAAGCCTTTAAAATATTTTTAACAAGCTTAAAACTCCAGATTTAACAATTTACCCAATTTCCAATTATTTAATTTAATAATTAAACCACTCAATAAATAGTGACATTTGAAATTCAAGTTAATAATCAACTTTTAAAATATTTAAAATTAATTAAATATTCCAATTTCAAATGTCCAAAATTCTGGGTCGTCATAATTCCATAACGTTCACATCCAATGCCAAACATGACATTGTATTCAGAAACACTGGTGTAAAACCTTAATGACAAACTAATTATCCGTTCACGATATGAATGGAAACTTCAGATAAAGGCCTTAGTGGCAACCTAAACCATGACATCAAAAGTAGTAAGAGTAAGGCTAGAGTGGCAATCTCAATGCATCGACTATAAAACCCAGCTAAGATGAAGTAGGAAGTGTAGGGCACACTTATCTATGAACGAATGACCTGATCGTATGGTCTATGCATGATGATCAATCTATTATTATGATGAACTTGATGTTGTATCTTAGCGAGGGGAAAGTCCATTCCATTAAGCGGCATGGTCACACTTTGTTTTGTATTAGAGTAAATTATTTCTCATAATATGTCCAACCGACGTTTTTATTATTTTTCATAAATTCATGGGTACTCATTCGAGTAGACTGAGTTTATGGTTTAAACAATTTCATTTTAGAAAGATGAAAGAAACTCTAAATACGAAGTAGGAGGCTTAGTCGCTAATGAAAGTTGGTATAAAATTCTGTTATGTAAAACCATATTACCTAACTTGGTTAAGTGTTTGGGTCGGCATCTTCACATGTCAAGCACGATACCTATGTTTAAGTTCTATTATAATTACCCTGAAATAGGAACTTAATGAAAGTGCAACGAAAATTATTTATAAACAATTTTATGTAACGAAATTATTTAGCTGCCATGTTTACTAAATGTTGTTGAAAAAAATGATCTCATTTTGTCGCCTGATAATAATTTCGATGATAATTGCACCATCATTGGCGTTCTTTTTCGGGTCTTGAATTTGGTGATGTTATACATATACTAGATAATATCTATTGTTATTTATAAGCTTTACCTTGATTTGTTTCCTATTTTCGTCAAGCTTACATAAACGTAAATATGGACTTAATGTAAATAGTAAAAAATTGAGAATAATAGTAAATATTATTAAGTATAGGTATCTGAATTTTAAATTATGAGAGGGAATCAAAAGAAGATGAGAAAACTTCTATATTAATAAGAGAGGAAGCAATTTTTCTAAGTGAATATTAGGCTCAGCTCCCTAATAAGTTTCAAAATACACAAAAACCTCAGTAAAAAAAGTATGTAAATTAGGTCCCTAGAATTAAGTTACTAAGTAATTGCATACAGTTATGCAATTATTCACTGAATAATTGCAGACATTTATGCAATTATATACAAAAGTTGCATAAATTTATGCAATTTTTTTGGTGAACAACTGCGGAAATTTTCGCAATTTTTGTGAAAAAATTGTGGAAATTTCTGCAATTTTTTTTTGAATAAGGGTTCAATCTTTCTATTAGAAACCAAGAAAACAATAATGTACAAAGTACCACAGGTAAACAAATACAAATACAAGCATAACAGGCCCAACATGATAAACCACGTTAATAAGCCCAAATACAAAGATAATTCTATAGCCTTAACGACTTCACCCGAAACCCAATAGAGTATCCGAGACATCTCAAACGGTAAATAAGGAAAGACAACAGTTGTATCCCACTTCATTTACTCCTCTCGAACGAAACTTAATAAAAGAATCCTTAATGGCGGCGAAAGAGAATAAAGGATTATCTCAAGTCGACTTCGTCTGATGTAACAAATCTAAGAAGAGCGAAACGAAAAACTTCAAATCCTTGTATCATATCCTCCACGAGAAGAACAAAGACAGGTTAGATTCTTAAACCCGTAAAGATTTAAACTTTTCTCTTTTAAAGAGAATCTAATAGCAAGTCACTGTGTTTTTGAACTCAAGATTGCAACTGGGAGGCCAGGAGCTTCAATTCCAGCAAGATTCAGAAGTCTCTACCCCTAAATCGAGCAGATCTAAACCAGGAACGTTACTGTCTTCCATAAAGATAGAGTATTTATTCTTTAAATTAGTAACTAACCCATTTGACAACTTTTACAGAACTCGAAGCTTTACCATCTTTGCAGGGGGTCCTTTCACGTGTTGCTTTGGGAATCAGGTCTTCCTCACAAGCTAAGTCTCTGACTTCCTAATGATATTTACTTGCATCTTTGTATTCAGAAACTAACTCGGTTTGAAATAAATTCAGTCAAGCGAGGCGGAGAACTTCAATCAGCTATAGTTTCTGCAATCTTAAAATTTACGGACTAGATCTAAAAATATTGTTAATTGTAAATATTAATGTAATTTAAAAGAGAGGGAGTGAGGAAAATGTAATAATAATACAGGTACAGATAACCTAAAACGAAACACTGAATTGACGAAAGCAGAAGGAGAATCGATACATATGACAAGCCGATGAATCCCCAATTCAGCATTGGGAGGTATATCCCCATTTCTTTGCTACTATGTCTATCTTGCCATTGATGTGCTTAAAATGTTTAGATTTTACCATTCTGATATTCATAGTCTGCAATATTTTTGAGCATATCTGCGAAGTATCATTGAATCTATTATGGAAAATCCTGTCATTATGTTCTTTCCATAAGTGCCAGATACAAACAAACAAAGAGAGTTGGAACAAATCTGAGTCTAGATTTTTTAATCTTGAGATATAAACAATTTTTTGCAAATCTTCCTTCAGAGTGAAAGAAAGCAGACTTTTCGGCGAGTTAAAATTTTTTTTGCAATTCCATTGCCAAACTTTTTCTGTAAAATTACATTGAAAAAATAGATGGTCTATATTTTCAATGTGATTATTACAAAAAATACATGAGGGGTCAACAAGAATCTGTTTCTGTAGTAATCTCTCTTTGGTTAATAAATAGTCGTTAATGGCTTTAAATAGGCATACCGCCATTTTAGGAATGTGAATTTTATTCCAAACCAGTGACGACCAAATTTTTATTTCGAAACTAGTTCTAACCGAGTTTCGTACTTTTTTAAACTGGTATTTACCATCCTTAGAACACTTCCATAACCAGTAGTCCCGCTCTCTATCCTTATGAATCTTGACACCTTCAATTTCCTCATGGATTTGGAATAGAAAACTAAACGCGTTCCACTTCCACTCACCGTCTTTAACAATCCTATTAAGGGACAAATTTTCCGTAACCGTTCTGAAAGTTGTGTCTATTCCAATACGTTCCATAATTGAGCTTCCATTCAGCCATGGGTTGTACCAAAGAGAAGTAGTTTTACCGTCTATAATATTAAGAGACAAGCATTTCAAAGCTTTGTGTCTATTTTTCGAAATGTATTTCCATACTCCTGAGTCATCCGTTCTCTGATTGATTTCCCAAAAACTTTTATTACCAATGTACTTACAATACATGAGATCTGCCCAAATTCCTTCTGAATTAACGATTTTCCATATCAATTTAATGTATAATGCTTGATTCATCTCTTCTAAATTTCTCAGACCCATTCCTCCTTCTTCTTTTTGCTTACACAAAATTTCCCAGGGAATCTTACCACTACGGCTTTTCCAAAGAAAATTAAGAATCAGATTCTTTATCTTAAGAACCGTCGATTTTGGAAGACAAAAACATTGCATCCAGAATTGAATAATAGGGTAAATGGTAGATTTGATAAGTTCTAGTCCCCCAGCTAGGCTGAGCATTCTAGTTTCCCATTCTGAAAGTCTTATCTTGATCTTCTCTATCAAAAGAGAGCAATCCCTGTCTCTCAGATTAGAACTAGACAAGGGGATACCCTGGTACCTTATCGGGATATCCGATTGTTGGATGTTAAGTATAGAGCTAATATCTGTGCAATTCACTACCCCTTTACCAAAGAAAACATTAGACTTCTCACAACTTAGTTCCAATCCAGTAATTTTCTTCATGGTTTGAAAAACATCACTAATAGCAATGGCATTTTGTACACTTGCTTTAGTAAAAACAATAATATCATCGGCATAAATAAGATGAGTTAACTTGTTGTTAAAATCTGAAATTGGAGAAATAAGGCCGTCTCTAACTTTACCATCCATCAGCAACGTAAAGTATTCCACAACCAATGAAAATAGTATAGGGGAAAGGGGGTCACCTTGTCTAAGGCCATTTGAGATCTTAAAATAGCCATGCGATTCCCCATTTGCAACGATGGAAAACATTGGCGTAGTTATGATGTTTTCAATAATTTTCACCCATTTGTTTGGGAAACCCATGCTTATTAACATGTGTATAACAAAAGCTCGATTAATCGAATCATATGCCTTTTTCAAATCTACTTTAATACACATATATTTATTATCCTTTCTTCCAAGACCCCTAATAATTTCATGAGCAAACAAAATACCATCCCCTATTGATCTACCTTTTATAAAAGCCGTCTGATTAGGGGACACCAACTTATCCATAAAAGGAGCCAGTCTGTTAGAGAGAGTCTTGGAGAAAACCTTGTATAAAGTACTATAGCAGGCAATGGGTCTATAGTCTTGAATTCTGATGGAATGATCTTTTTTAGGAATCAAATGCAAGAAAGTATGGGTCCACTCTTAATAATTGAACCCTTATGGAAAATATCATTCAAAGCTTTGAAAATTAAGTCTATAGAAAGATTCCAATGGATTTTGAAAAACTTTGAATTAAAGCCGTCTGGACCTGGTGGAGTAATATCTTTAATATCCCGCAAAGCACATTTAATTTCTTCCAATGAAAGACCATCATTTAAGAAATTCGCACCATATTCAGAAATTATCGATTTGCAAATAACTTTTGGGAACTGGTCGCTTAAAGGTAAATTGAAAACTTGTTTATCGAAGTTAATAGCCGATTCAGTAAATTGATCTTCCGAAACCTCTTTGTCTTCCACTAAAATGTTAGTCAGGCGCATTCTGCTTCTTCTGCTAGACATTTTAGCATAAAAGAAAGCAGAAGCCTCATCACCCATCAACAACCAATCACATTTAGCTTTTTGTTTAGTATCCAAAAATTCTTTTCTGAGTGCCATATCCAATTTTATTTTGGCATCCTGAAATTCCATAGCTAGATTGTGGTCTTTTGATTTTTCCAGGAGTTTTTCAAGTGTAGAACAATTTTCTCTCTGGACATTAACCTCTTGTTTGGTATTTCGTATTTTTGCACTCCAGATCTTGAGCTCTTTCTTGATATTCTTGAGAATATATAAGATTTGGAATAGAGGTCGATCTTTCTGATCAAAGGACAATAATTTTTCAACCAAAGGGAAGTAATGATCACATAGAGGCCAGTGATTCATGAATCTGAAAGGCCTGTTTTTTGTTCTAGGCTTAGGAAAGAGAGATACAAGAACAGCATTGTGATCACTCACGGAAGGAGGTAAATATTCTGCCGTTAAATCTTGGTATAAATTGATCCAATCCAGATTAGCGAAGACTCTATCGATTTTAGAAAATATTTTTCGACTAGGACAAGACCACCAGGAAAATTCATAACCTTTAATGATGATCTCTTTAAGACCTGTGTCATTTGTCATATCATCTAGCTAAAATAAATTTCCAAATGGCACTAGGTTACCTCCCTTTCTTTCCGAGGGACTTCAAATACAATTGAAGTCCCCTAAAACCAACCATGGTCTATAAATATTGATCGCGTCTTCCTCTAAGTTCTTCCACAATCCTTTTCTACGATGGACAAGATTTTGAGCGTAGACAAATGTTAAATTACATTTGAACCTCAATTTGTTGATCAGTTCAATTGTAATATGTTGATCACTCATGCTAATGAAATTGAAATCCCAATAGTTCCCGTTAATGAGGACGAAAATTCTGCATTTATAATAACATGAAACATTACTTATGACTTTCCATCCGTCAGCCAAACCTCTTTCCATACCTATTAGTTCCCAAAAAAGCATCTTATTTTCCAAAATACCAAAACAGCTTATATTAAACTTATCAATAAGTCTTCTCATTTCTTTCATTCTATTGGGGTTATGAAACCCTCTAACATTCCAGCATGCAAACGACATTATAAAGATTTGTTGTTTCGAGTCCTCTGCAACCTACTACTTGAGGACTCCCCTTTGCCTACCGCAGAAATGCCTAACATTTGGACCCATTTGGGATTCTTTCGAACGAGTTTATCCTTCTGGATGTTCTCATATTCTGTAACCTGGTACTTGGGTATAGACTGTTCCTCCTGGGCTTGATCGACTTTATCATATGTATTTTGTTCCCCTACAGCTTCTATCTCTCCTGTGTCTTCATCCAGATTTTCCTGTAAATGCATATCAGAACATAAATCAGTACCTCTCCTAAAATTAACATTGTTAATTATACAATCATCAATACAAGTATCATTAGAAAGTAAATTAATTGGGATTGTTTGTGGTTCCGATGGGATTGAAGGACGTTTGTGAATTGTTTTTAGGGTCGGTGGTGACTTTGGGAGTGCTGGACTCGTTTCTCTAACTTCCAACGAAATCTGACTCGTAGAGATGATACTCTCTCTATTTTCAGTAAAGACCTCTTACTCCACGGAGTTAGAAACTCTCTGATTTCTATTCGGAGACCCTTCTTTAGGGGAACAGTTTACATTTTCTAGTGTTTCTTGTGATATACCTTCTCCATATGAAACCTCCCCCACGCTATTCCTGATTTCTTCTTCAGATAAATGGCCATCATTTGTAGTATTTCCATTAATCACTGGATTGCCAGGAATATTAGTAATGCCATCTCCGCCTTCCTCCCTTACTGTTCCCAAACCACCTATAGGATTTGGGTCTGTAGGGTTTTCCTTCTCAGAATTTTCTACTTGAATCAATTTAGGAACCCAAGACTTAGTCATCGGGCATTCATCAGTTACATGCCCGAAACACACGCAATTACCACATACAGGAGGAGGGTTTTCGTATTCCACTAACTGAACGAAACTCCTCCCATTTTCGTCCATGCCTTCAATGGTGTTAGGCATGCCATAGGTGGCATTAACCTCAACCAAAACTCTGGCATAGGCTAGTTTGGATTTGGTCTTCGTGGCCTCGTCCATCTTTATAGGGAATCCTATAGTACTTATTAAAGCACTAATTGTCTTGTTGCCCCATAATTTAAAGCTTAAACCAGGAAGTCTGACCCACATGGGCAAAGATGTAAGGAGATCCCTATCCGTGTTCATCTCAGGTGACAGACGTTTCGTGATAATCAGGTTCCTATCCATAAATCAGGGACCAGATTTCAAAATCTTATTGCAATCTTCCTCAGAACCAAATCTTACTACAAAAAAACCATTGTTCCTTGAGTGAACAGAAAACGACTTCTGTGTAGACCATACTCTGTTGGCATACCCTTCAAAAGTTTTTAACCAAGGTTTATAGCCAACCACATACAGTAGTATGCATAAGTCCCATCCATCCTCTGCTTCTCTGATAGCTTCAGATGAAAGGGAGCCAATTCTTTTACCGTTTTTTATTTTTGGCTCAATAAATTCGAGGTCTAGGTTTCCTAGATCTCCAACAGCACCTATTTTTACTGCTTCACTATAAGAGAATTTTTTTTTGGCATTCTCTGATACAGTAAATTTAATTTTTGAAAAATTTCCTGATTTATTGACGTTCTTCTTTGAAGATTTCGAAGATCTAGTTGAGTACCGTCCTTCATTAGCCTCCTGAACTCTTCCCCCCTGATTCCTGTCCAAAATAGCTCCAGATTTGCCACGGTTCCGTTCTAAAACTGCTCCTGGTTTGTAAGATCTATAACCTCCTAGATTTAACCTAGCTTCAGATCCTGCAGGTTGAGAAGCCTTGCCCCTCTTCCTTCTCACCTCCTCCCAACCTTCTTCGTCCCGCAGAGAGCTCATGATATAGCAATGACGTCTAAGTATTGAGGAGAAAGATTTGAAGACAGAAATTAAGAATTAAGAACGTGAGAGAGAAAGAAGATCGAAGAAAATAGGAGAAAGGGGAAAACCCTAATCTCCAGATCTAGATCTGGGCGCCATTGATAGTACAGTCTCGATTGATATTCCGAAACTTTCCGCAATTTTTCAATAAATAATTGCAGAAATGTATGCAATTTTTTGATATAATTGCATAAATGTCTGCAATTATTCACTGAATAATTGCATAAGTGTATGTCATTTTTCAATAACTTAATTATATCGATCTAATTTGCAAACTTATTTTGCTGGGTTTTTTTGTATTTTGAAACTTACCAGGGACTGTGCCAAACTGTCCCTATTATTATTTCTAAACGTTATTACTCAAATCAGTCATCCATAGACTATACAAATTTACCTTTTACGAGTTATAAAGCTCTCCTTGCCTTCTTACATATTCATAAGCACTCTTCTTTGCCACAATGCTACTTGTTTTTCATAAAGTTAAATTTATTTTGTAACTTCTTAAATTTCATTTGTTTGGACTGCAACATCACTGGCTATTCACAAAACGTTATAATGGCAGCGGTTTTATGTTTATGTAGCTTAACTGATTTCTGTAGTATTGCTTAACTTGTTGAGTAAATATTTAGGTACCGTCGACCACATCTTCCATTGCTGCAAATAATGAGGAGGCAACTAACACGAAACAAATGTTAAAGAAAATTGAAAAGATGGTCAAAGAGAGAAATCGTGAGTAAGTTGAAGCTGTAGAGTGACTTACATCTCGGAAGGAGATTGAACAGAATTAGGCATGAACAAATAGAGAGAGAGAGAGAGGAGCGTTTACAAGCAGAATTTGAGAAGCGATTACAGAGTGGAGGTGAAGATGAATCATCTACATGAGTGGATGCAAGATGTCGCATATGATGGAGACATTTATTGTTAGATATTCTAATTCCCGTCCTCTACGTTTAGTATATAAGTTTGTAATAAAAACTAAATGATGTTGAACGTGGGAATTGATGTTGTATAGATTGTGTTTTAGCTGATTGCGGTTATTTAGTGTTAAGTGTGATTTGTTATTGTTTTTATTACTTCAAATAATATATTTATATTTTGTAATACGATATTCTAAGATATATTTTATGAAATATGTTTATATTATATAGTTGCATAAAGTAGGATTTAAGTTTGATAATGAAATATACCATAGAAGTTCATTATAATTGCAGATGAATTCATTGGTGTTAGAAAAAGTTCTAGTAAAGGTTAAAAACTGTTGGTAGATTCACTGGTAAAATAAACGAAGATTTCATAACTAATTCGTCAGTGTTTTTCTTGTATTTCGACAAATATATCGCCGTTTCAATGTAATCAATCCCCACTTTAAGTCGAGCACCATTGTCCAGTGATTCGACTTTGTTGTGAGAAGTCACAAGTTCGAAACTTGTGTAGCGTGATTCGAACATTTATCGACGCATGATTTGTTTCATTGTCCCAGTGACATGTTGTATCCAAGTACCATTTAAGAATACCTCCACTTTAAAAAAATTATCCCAAATTTTCGGTAAATACGGATGTTTTATTAGCTAAAACGTGGAAAAATTAGGTTGGAAAATATAATGGCGCTCTATTTACCGATGTTTAGTTATTGTTAGAAATTTTGTCGGCGACTCGTTTTTCGAATGAAATACCAACATTTTCAAGCGGTGGAAAACGTGGCTTTTCTTTTAGCATCACCTACTTCTCCCTTCACCCCTTTCCAAAAGAAGACGTGTTTCATATCGCGATACATCAGTGTTCCTCTGAAATCAATTATAAACATAGACCAATGACTTTCTTCTAGGACCCCCATTTGAAAATCTCTCACATTTGGGACATAAAGTCTTCCTTTCTTCCTAAACTACCCTCCAACTGACTTTCTTCCAAGACCTCCTTTTGAAGATCTCTCACATTTGGGACATACAGTCTCCCTTTCTTTCTAAACTACCCTCCAAGTCTAACTCAAACTCCTTCAGGTCTTCTACATCGATACCCATCTCTAATCGTCTAATTTTTCGACTAACAATGGTTTGCCTTGCAGTAATTCTATTTGCAAGTTGGATGTACTTCCAAGCTGGCTAGACTACGTGGATCTCGACTTGATCCTGCATTCATCTAATAATGCAGCCTGCGAGAAGCTAACGTCTCCAAAGTCTTCTATTTCTCAATTATGGCTAGCACTCCATTTTGTTGCTTTCTACTTAAAGTATCAGTAACCTTGTTCCCCTTTCCCAACACATACTCAATGTCAAAGTCGTACGTCGCCAAGAACCTCAACCATCTCTATTGTCTCATCTTAAACTCATTTTGTGAGAAAATACACAAGAGACTTATAGTCCATATAAAACTCGAATGTTCCCCTAATAGATAATGTCTTTAAATCTTTACGCAAAACCATCATTTCCAACTCCAAATCGTAAGTTGGTTGATATCTACTTCATGCGGTCTCAATTGCATAGATGTATAAGCTACCATCCTTGCCTTCTACTGTGACAAATGCGGATTACGGATCTTAAGGCTGGAATAATATTAGAGGGGAGATGAACAGTGTTTTATGGATTTTCTAAATCTTTTGAAACTTATGTAATTTAATCACCAACAAATGTAATTCACGGACATAAATATAATCACAAAGTCAGACACAAATGCAAATACTAAATAAAAGCAGTAAAGGAATGAACACACCAGGATTTTATACTGGCTCGGAGTTACCTACATTCAGTCTCGTACAATCGTATGGATTTCTTACCAAAATAATCTACCAGATTACACCTTCGATTTCAAGGCTAGGAGGTACACCATTCTGTAATCGAGTCCCCGGCAAACTCTCTTGAACCAGGCTACAAGATCACCTAATTGATTTCCGAGGCTACAATCACACCCAGTTGATTTCAAGGCTCAACCGCACCTTTTACTCAACAGTTTGATTTACAAAACTCCGAATAGCACTGAGATATTATGGAGAGAGTGGTAGAGAATCAAACAAGAGATAATCAAGTTTGATTCACTTGTCATTTCGGCAGAGTATAGTTTAGGATTCTTTAGAATAAATGTGGAAGATGAAGTGGAGAGAAAATAAATGAAATCTGGTAAAAAATCATTTAAAACTTACCGATATTTGAGCAACGACCATATCTATTCGTGAAAGGATACAACGAATAGATATGACGAATAGACACTTCTTTTGAAAATTGAAATTTGAAAATAACGGACATAGTTGACATAGGGGTTGAGGGTTGTCGACATGCTCAGGGCAAAATTTATATTTTTGTTTTCTTATTAAAATTGGTTTCTATAATTTGTCAAAACAATTTCTACACTTTGTAAGTATATTTGAATATAGTTTAAACATATAATTTAGAAAGTAATTTTTAATATACATAATCTTAATTTATAAATGATTTAAAATCTGAGTATAAATATTTTAAAGCTAAATATTTAAAACAAGAGATGGTTTAAAAAAAATCAAAATATTAAAAATGATAAAAATAGTTTTGAGGCTAAAATATTTAAAACCAAGAGAGATGTCTTTTTGAAAAGAAAGTTTTGAAAACATTTTTTAACAATAAGAGACATATTTTTGAAAAGCATTTTTATAAACTTAGTGGATATCAAAATTGGACCACTATATATTCCACTTGATATTGTCATGGGTTCCATCCCTTTAACAGGCTCGAAGTGGATTCCATTCCACGAATAAATTCTGAATAAAGATGTAAGAACTTTCAAGAAGTTTTAATATAATTCTAGACTCATAACTTATCTTGTACTATTGAAATCTTGAACTCTTCATATCTTCAGTCTTGAATCTCTATACTGTACAGTCTTCATTCTTGGTACCTGCATGTTTATATCCTACATATACATTCATATCTAAATTATAATGTTAGTATTTATATTTTATAACAAGTCTTAAGGTTGTTGTCATCAAAACCTTCATCTCAAGGAATAATAATCTCTCTATTTTTGATGATGACAACCTATGTTTATAAAATATACTCTAACTCTATGCTAACTCTCCCTTAATCTAACAACTCCACCTTAATCACTAACCGCCCTTAATCTATGCCTAACTATCCGACTTTATAATTCTCCCCCTTTGTCATCAACAAAAACCACCCTAAAACCATAAAACTATAAAACTCCCCCTTAAACTAATACTAGAACAAAGTATAGTAAATGGAATATGAAAGACATTAACATAACTATATTATAATTATTCAATATATAAATATGTATAAGTATATCTCAGACAATCCAATCAACACACACATCAAATCCAATCATGTCAAATAAGTCAAACACATCAATCAAGTCAAATAAGTCAATCAAGTCAAACAAGTCAATCAAGTCAATCAAAACATACCAACCAAATCAAAAACTAATAATCCTATACTATAAGACAATGGTACAAACTCCCCCTAAATAAAATACACTTGTTATGTGTGCAGGTATGCAATATGTAGTTTTTAATGCAGTATGAAATGTATGACATATGCAACGTAGCATGAGATGATATGCAGAATGAAAATGCAACTTGTGATGCAAATTATTAAGGTATTCCATGCATTATAATTAATGATGCAATATGCAATGAAATGTGATATGGAATAGGATGCATAATGATATGTAATATGAAGTAAAATGATAACGAAGTAAAAAAATTATAATATGCAGAATGATATGATGATATATACTACAGTAAGAGATATTCAGATTATAAGATAAACATGAGTGATAAGTAATATCTAATTGACAGGCATATATATGTATGTATGTATGTATATATGTATACATATGTCAAACTATTTATTATAAACCACTTCAACCAAACAAAGATAATACACACCAGTTACTAGATTAGGTTAAGGAAACTAATGAATGGGACTGAAAGAGTAGTAAATACAAGAGTTTAAAGGTAATAAATGGTATTAAAACTATAACATAATCATGAAATGTAGTAATAAAACTTAATATCAAAATCAAATGCTAAGAAATATGGACTTAAACTATATATGATCAAATATGGTTTTTATAAAAATTAATAGCCTCCTTATTTAATTCTTTTAAAATAATTTTTTTAACTTAATTGCTTTCAAGAATCCAAACTTCCATGTTTATAAAATACTTAACTTACTAATTAAAACCTATATATTAAATTAGTATTGATTAAAATATTTACGAACATGCTTAAATATCATAATAAAATATGATATAACAAAGATTGAAAAACTAAAATAAACATGTGTTATATTAAGGCCTCTTACGTTAAAAATTTTAATTAATTATTAAAAAATATTTAAACATGAAATTGGTTTTAAAATATTCTAATAAAAGTTAGAAAATATCTCTAAAAAGAGTAGAGAAAAATACTTAGTTTAAATATCGTTTTTTGTTTTTATAATTTAAAGTTTCAAATGGAAAAGACAGCATTTACAGAATGTTAAGTTTTTGCAATAAAATATATTCAAAACATTATAAAATAGAATTTGCAGCATCTACTAAATGCTGTGAAAAGTTTCTAAAACACTACAATCTTTCGAAACACAAAAATGCTAGAAAAAAGAATTTGCAGCGCTTAAAAAAGGTTGCAGAAGAAAAGACAACATTTCAAAAATGCTCTAAAGATCTAGGCATGTTTTTAATATGATTTTGCACTAATTTTACGACTAGATTATGATAGGTAAATAACTGGTTCTTGACCCAATTTTTTTATATTAGTTAATATAATTAAAGTAATTGAAAAACATAAAAATAATAACAAAAAGACGTGTAAAGACACTTGGCAGTATGCACGTAAAAATGCTTTTATTAAAAAACAAGTGTAATGACACGTGTCATTTTGCATGTATATCACTATCTATTTATATGACAAGTGTCATGTTATGTGGTGCAAGCTTATTAAATGAAGAAATCTATAAATAGAGCCTTATTCTAACATTCTAATTCATTCTATTAATTTCTTAAAGACATTAAATTAGTATCTTCAAAGAAATAGAGCACGAGAAGTAAAAACAACATTAGAAAAGTTGAAATCACGAATAAAGGTATGCTTTTCTACTTAGTATAGTTGTAATAAATTAGTAGTAAGATTTCATTTGAAAGGAAACACATTTTAAAAGACTTTAAAAAAAATTAGACTGGTATATCGATATGTATACTATGGTGTGTCGATATATGGACCAAAATGTAAAGACTTATAAAAGAGATATATTTATATACCTAACTAAATGCATAAATATATATTCCCAAAAGCAATAATAAATATAAAATAATAGTAAATCGTACCACTTTTTGCACTCCTCCATCTTTCTAACTTTGTTTTTCTTCCATTGTCATGAACCACACATTTATATCTTTGAAAATTTAACGACGAGATCTGTTCTATTGTGACGGGCTTGTTTTTCTAATCATCGTGGTATATTCATTTGCTAATCCGGAAAAACGTATAAGAATGATACAGATGATTTAGCAGATTTACCAACTTGGCGCCAAAACTTTGAACTTGAATTTTAAATGAATGGACACTTCAACCACTATAAATAGTCCCAACAGTCACCACTTTTCATAAAAGTTTCTCTTCTTCTTTTCCCGTTTTTCTATTTACTATCAAACTTCTAGAAGGCTACGATCTAGTAATAGTTTGGTGATGAATTTGGACGCTATTGTGGTGCAACAGGCCGAACAGTAAGAGAAATGCAACAAATCCCATACACGGTTTTCAGTTTTGGATAGCCAACTTCAAACTGTCATATCTCACTCAATTTTGATCAGAATTTGATGATCCACCGATCAAAATGACCGTGGAAACAAGAACTACAATATAGAAATTGATTTGGGGAAAAATAATCAAATATCTGGATGCAATTTGAAGAATACCATTGAAAGTTTTGCTTTTTGTTTCTCTTTGTTTACCAAAACTTCATTTGACCATAACTTGGTCATTTCTTGACGAATTCGCACAAAACCAGTGGCATTGCAAAGCAGATGGAGAGAAGTATAGTATAAAATCAAGTTATATATGAGAATCAAAAGTTTTGTATTGATCTGGTACCTATTTCATTGTCGATTGCCATTATATATCTATTTGTTCTTCTTGATCGATGAATTATTATCTGTTATCTTTTAACCAACAGTCATTAGACATAACTCTTCTACAGCTGTAACGACCCAAAATTTTTGAATATTTGAAATTGAAACATTTAATTGATTTTAAATATTTGAAATTTAATTTTTAACCTGAAGTTCAAATATCACCATTTATTGGATAATTTAATTATTGGATTTAATAATTGGGAATTGGGTAAAATATTGGATTTTAAGCTTGTTAAAATAATTTGAAGGGTTGTAAAATTTATATTGATAATATTGAGAATAATAAAAGTTCTAAAATTGAATTTAAAAGTGATATGTTCGGTTTTAAAAATTTATCATTTAAATTGACATTCAAAAATAGTCTTCCGAGGCACGGTCTCGAAATTCGACGAAACTAGTTTCATTGGATCTGTAATAATATACTATTATCGGGTTTCAAATTTCATAATGTTTGGAGTTGTTGTGTTATCGTATGGTAGGTAAATGCGCTGAAATTTATATCGAGAATTTAATATAATAACTGGTCCAAAAAGCTATCTTCTCCATACGATCGAGTTAGGCCTCGAAACCTTTTCCAGTGCATTCGGGATAGGGGTATAACTTTACAAATGCCTAGTGGTATGTCTTGATAGGAGGTCGAGATTTTAAGTTGCATATTTAAGACGATTTAAAATTTAAATATGATATATATGGTTGACCAGTCAAGATTTTTCACATCAGCTGTCTTTCCTTTATCACCTCTAGCCAACATTCAGCTGTATTACCTTCACACCAACTGTTTCTTTTCGATCAACTTTCTTCAAATCACTATAGACAACTTTGTACACGCCAACATCACATCGTGTTCCCCCATTCTCATTTTCAAAGTCACGCAACCGATCGAGATTTTTATAGAAAAAATTAAATTGAGAGAAGGAAAAAATGGCTGCTCTATACTTCAATTCGAATTCGTTAAAAAAAAGGGAAATCGTTACATTCTTCTTCAGCAAATCGAGTTTTATTTCACTTCGAAGAAAAAAAAGAAGTATTCGAATCGATATCGTGAAAAGGGGTCTCGTGTGCACGAACGGGCGATGGCGGAAGTCGCATAAGGCCAGACGACGGGGTTAGCGGGGTTGCTAAGTATAGCTCGGGTCGAACTCGATCAACTTAGGGTTTAGCAGAAGCGATGCAAAAATGTTCTCGCGATGTGGCGACGCTCGCTCGAAGGGGGTGTGGAAAGGTCGTGATGGTCTAGGATTAGCCATGTGCTCGATGTCTGTGAGGGCAGTGGGGAGGTGGTTGTGCCAATAAGGTATAGGCTGTTTTATTTTTAAAATTTAATTTAATAAATATATGTGCAGATTGAAAAAATATATGTAAAGTTTAAAACATAAAAAAAATTGTGATAGTGAGATATATATGCAGATCATTTTCAATTTGTATATATGTACAGAAAAAATAATAATATAAGAATAAGTTTAACAAAACAGTGATTTATATATATATATATATATATATATGTATATACAGTAAAATAAACTACTGTTGTTATTATAGAGAAAAAGTAAAACAGATTTTTTAATAAAAATATACATATATACATAATTAGATATATATATATACATAGATAAAACAAAAATTATGTATATATATAAGATTTACTCTGATGATTGTAAGTATCAAATAGTTACAGATTCTATTGTATAAAAATCTGTTGTTACATATTATATTTTGTTCCGCTGCGATTGTGAGATTTTGATGTTGTTTACTATTTCTTCTTCTACCTCTTTCTTTTTTAACCCTAATGGTTCGTATTTCCATCCAATTTGAGTTGAACAGATGGAGAATATTGTCGACTCAAAGGGGTATGGATTTGCGGGTCGTTACACCTACAAAACAACATAACTTTTTAAAGAATCTATGGACTTTTCAAAATAACTAAATATAGTTTTAAACAATAATGTCATGATGATTCTGTTACATATTCATATGAAAATAGTGTTAATAATTTTATAAAAATGTTGCCAATTTAAAAATTTTCAAAAATCAGATTATGAAAATTTTGAAAACCAATGCTCTGATACCAAATGTGAGAAATGCGGATTACGGATCTTAAGGTTGGAATAACACTAGAGGGGGGTGAATAGTGTTTTATGGATTTTCTAAATCCTTTTGAAACTTGTGTAATTTAATCACCAACAAATGCAATTCACAGACAAGGATATAATCACAGAATCAGACACAGATGCAAATACTAAATAAAAGCAGTAAAGGAAAGAACACACCAGAATTTTATACTGGTTTGGAGTTATCCTACACCCAATCTCGTACAATCGTACGGATTTCTTATCAAAATAATCTCCCAGATTACACCCTCGGTTTCAAGGCTACGAGGTACACCCTCCTGTATTCGAGTCCATGGCAAACTCTCTTGATTTAACCAGGATACAAGATCACCTAATTGATTTCCGGAGCTGCAATCACACCCAATTGATTTCAAGCCTCAACCGCACTTTTACTCAATAGTTTGATTTACAAAAGATTCAAAAACTCCGAATATCACTGAGATCTTATGGGCAGAGTGGTAGAGAATCAAACAAGAGATAATCAAGTTTGATTCACTTGGTATTTCGGCAGAGTATAGTTTAGGATTCTTTAGAATAAATGTGGAAGATGAAGAGGAGAGAAAAAAAATGAAATCTGGTAAAAAAATTGTTTAGAACTTAGTGGTATTTATAGTAGAGCAACAGCCATATCTATTCGTGAAAGGATATGAATAGACACTTCTTTTAAAAATTGAAATTTGAAAATAACGGACACCATGTCGACATGAGGGTTGAGGGATGTCGATATGCTCAAGGCAAAATTGATGTTTTGATTTTCTTATTAAAATTGGTTTCTATAATTTGTCAAAACAATTTCTAAACTTTGTAAATATATTTGAATATAGTTTAAACATATAAAAGAGTTTAGAAAGTAATTTTTAATATATATACTCTTAATTTATAAAGTGCTTCAAAATCTGAGTATAAATATTTTAAAGCTAAATATTTAAAACAAGAGATGGTTTAAAAACAAGGAAGATTTTGAAATCAAAATATTAAAAATGATAAAAATAGTTTTGAGGCTAAAAATATTTAAAACCAAGAGAGATGTCTTTTTGAAAAGAAAGTTTTGAAAACATTTTTTAAAAACAAGAGATATATTTTTGAAAAGCATTTTTATAAAATTATTGGATATCAAAATAGGACCACTATATGTTTCACTAGATATTGTCGTGGGTTCCATCCCACTAGGGTTCCGTCCCTTTAACAGGCTTGAAGTGGATTCCATTCCACGAATAAATTTTGAATAAAGATGTAAGTGCTTTCAAGAAGTTTTAACATAATTCTAGACTCAATACTTATCTTGTACTATTGAAATCTTGAACTCTTGATATCTTGATACTCATGGGTCTTCAATCTTGATATCTTCAGTCTTGAATCTCTATACTGTACAGTCTTCATGCATGGTACATGCATGTTTATATTTTGCATATACATATATATCTAAACTATAATGTTAGTATTTATATTTTATAACAAGTCCTAAGGTTGTTGTCATCAAAACCATCATCTCAAGGACTAACATCTTCATCAAAACTGCTCCTAATCTGGTCCTACATGTGTTAGTGCCAACAATCAAATCTTGATTCGCTTAAGATATAGTCAAGATAGGAGCAATTGTCAATAACCTCTTTAACTCCTTAAAAGACACTTCACACTTACTTGTCCACACAAACTTCTCATTCTTCCTGGTCAACCTGTCATGAGTTGTAACGATTCGCCTTTTCGACCATCTAAAGTTGTCCCCGAATACATCCACGGTATTCAAATGCCGAACATCCAATTGCCAAAAAAAATTGTTAGGGTAAAATAAAATGAAAAGAATAGAGAATAGGGAAATCACAATCTCACAATGGAATTGTAACGACCCGCAAAATTTTAATGGTTTTATTTATGTATTTAATTGAATTTTGGAGAAATTTTAAATAGCAAAATTTGAAATTAAATTTTATATTTGGAATACGTATATTTAAATATAGAAAATGGTAAATTTTCATCTGATCTTATAAAAGTTTATTTCATTGTGAAATTATATTGAATCAAGTCAGTTAATAATTGTTGATAATAAAATATTTTCTAAACCTGAATATTTTATATAGAAAAATTCTAAATCATCTTCTGACTGAGACGTCATTTTTCGTTTTTCCAAATTCGGACTTCTTTACCTCCGTCAATCTTATTTTACTGCGTTTTTGCTGCATTTTCCGCTAGTAGAAAATTCGAATTTTTATAATTCAATCGTACCACTGATATCTATATACCGTTTTGATCGACTCGCGGCGCTGATCTCTACGGTATATTTATTTATGTATTTTGAGTCAGGTACGCGATGGAAACAATAAACTGTTCATGTAACGACACCTTTAAATTTTGACCGTTAACTTTGCTTTGCTTTTAAAACTTCAACGTGCAACCCACGCAGTATAATAAATTGCTTTAATAGCTCCTGAATCAATGTGTAGCTGTTACTTTTATATTTTTGGGAATTTAAGGGCAAAAATTACTATTTTCTGACCTTTCCTTTCGGACCATTCACTGTTTGAAACGGTTAAAAAATTCCCTTAATAACCATTCACTATCGTTTATTTATTTATTCACTTGTAGCTTTCCTCCCCCTATCCAATTTTATTTTCTTTCTTCCTCTCCTGTTCTACAACTACTCATCTAATGTCCACAACCATGAATTCCTCATTTTTTTGCACGCGAAAACCAACTCCACCTCACCCAAATTCTGACGACCACCACCGCATGCCTAGCAGCCTACCACCACATCTGCCCAAACAACCGGACCCCCTCATCTCCGCCGCACTAATGCCCAGTGACCGGGCTCTGCCTCCATGCCTCCCACCAACCTTTGCCTGAGCTCCACTTCCTAGCCCGAGGCAACCACCGACCACCACCCGAAACCATCAAACGTCCCTTTTCCCCTTCTTTGATCCACTCGCCCATGCCTGACAACCTACTGCACGACACACCGTCGAAGCCTTCCCATCTCGTCACTATGCAATAGCCCTCTTCCTCGCCTTACCTATCTTCGCCCATGCCCTGCCTGTCGTGCGAGCATCACACTTGCCGATATTTTTCCCCTTGTCTGCCTCTCTGATGATATATGAAGTAAGTATATATGCATAATTTTGTGTACTTTGTAGATATAAATACCAGGCTTCTCTTCCTCTGTATGCAAATTGTAAATTGTTATTATATATATGATGATCTATTTATATAAGATTTATACATATAGTTTGAAGTATGCAATTATGTTTTATACGTGTAGTATATACAGTTAATGTTACGTAAACTATTTATATATATAAACAGTGTTAGCTGTTGTATAGGTATATTTGAAGTTGTATATCAATATTTAGTTTATATAATAAAACAAGTAAGTCTGTATATACAGATGTTTGCAAATATCCATGTTTGGTTATAAATATATTGAAATTTTGATTTTTAAATTATATATAGATTTTCGAATATAAGTTTGTTCTAGCACAGGTAGTACAGTGTTTTAAACTATAGGTGCTTATATATACACTGTGTGATTTCCATTAAATTTATATTTTTATAGTTATATATGTTAGATTTATATAAACTTTTATACATCAGTTTACCAAATTTAAAACCTTGCAATATATGTATTTCGCATGTTATACTATATATATATATAAATATATATATATATATATATATATATATATATATATATATATGTTCATACATTTTATGTTTTCATCTTAAAAGTTTATACAAAATTTATTTATGGGTATACTGTTGTACTTATTTTACTGTATATATTTTGTATAATGGTTTTTATGTCGGGTTATATATACATTTTATACATTGTTTATTTATAAATTTTATAATATTACAGTATACGTCAATTTTATATATATTAATTTATGCGGTACATATTTGACAGTTTTATCAAAGCTATATTTTGTACCAGTAGATATATTCGACCGTTATATATGTTCATTCAGACTAAACTTTGATTTATTTAAAAGGTGGTTTATATAAGTAAATTTTCTACAGTTTATATTTGTAAGTATAACAATACGAAAATCAATATATATAAGAAGTATAAGACGTATAACTTTGTATATGTGTAGATTAGTGTAAATTTATACATGCTATATTATTTTACATAAAATAACAGGACCATTATATTAGTATTAGAGTTGCTGCATAGTTATACTAGGATGCATTATACATATATCTATATTGCAGTTGTATACATTAATGTAGATATTAAAAGTTGTATATGTTAAGGATATAGGTATCATATAGGTATTAATTTTTCTTTTATTCTATTTTTATATTAAGTTGCATGGGTTTTTGGTATATAGGTTATAAAAGTAAAGTTTGGTTGATATGTATATTGATGTATGTTACAAGTAATTTCTAAAAAAAGTTAATTGGTCTGCATATACAAATTTTAATGTATACGCATTTCATACTGGTTTTTTTTTAACAATGGGTAGGTACTGTGTGTTTGCATATAGGTTATGTATAATTGTATTTTATATTGCATGTGTACATTATTTTATTTATAGCTTGTCAGTTTGTAAGATTTTCAAACAATTTTCTATCGTGTTTTGATATATGAGTGTAGGTTAGCTCGCATGTATATTAAGTTGGATAAGTTTTGAAGTACAAATATGTTAGTTGATTTTATACCCGTCTTTTTGTTTTAGAAGTTGTATTATACAAGAGCTATATATATATATATTAGTATATAAACCCATATTTGATATGTTTACAGTATACAAGTTTGATAATGTAAGTTATATGTATTAAAATTAAGCAAGATTTTTATAAATTTGTTTCAAATATAAATGCTAAAGACATAACAAGGATGTAAGTATTTTGTATTTTTAATAATAAGTATATGTATATATATTTAATTTAATATATTTTGGATTTAGAATATGACTCTATATACAGTTATATATGGTAATATGTACATAAGCTCACTGATACCATTTATCTTCATCGATCTAGTTTTAATTTAAATCCGTCTATTCCTATTTATCAGCTTGTCCGTCAAATTCGTTCCAATCTAGCTTTGCTTTGAAATTCATGCTTGGATCCGTAACTCAATTCATCGCCTATCCTTTCTAGCCTTGAAAGGTGAGCAATAACTTACGATAACGTTCTTGTATCTTATTAAATTTAATTTCAATTGAAACGACAATTGAAATATGATGTTGTAGTTATTTAAATTGTTATATATGTTATTATCTGTAACTGTTCACTTGTGGGATATGACGCCATATCATGTTGTTTATATTTTATTTATATTATTGATGATATATTCCTATTATTATTTTATTATCTACTATCAATCTGCAAGTTCCCTGCTAATATAGAATTCACTATGGGTTGAAATGATACATACCCGAATGGACTTTAGAATAGGAGAAAACGTTATGGGTTGAAATGATAAACCCAAGCGATTTTTATTTGTACTGTATTGGGATTACGGGTCAAAATGATATCTACCCGTACATATATATCTAATAACGGATTGAAATGATAAATATCCACATCACTTAACCATATGATAGAAGTATATACAAACGCCGTTGGTCCATATATAAATATTTTGAAAATAATATCTATGGTTTTAGGAAAGGACTATAGGGTTTTATTTAATATTGGAAATATTTTTTTATAAATATGTTTAATGTAAAGTAGATTTAATAGTAAACTTTAATTTAGTAAAGTCTGACACAATTAATTGAATATGTTAAGTATTGTATTTTAAAATAAATTTCCAATGATTTGTATATGTTAAGGAAGATAAAGTTGAATTTATTGGAATGGTATTAATTAAGAATTTTGTTTGATTAAATCAATTCCAAACTTATTGAATTTGAAAACTTAAAATATAGTTCATAACATGACTTTGATTTTAGTGATTTAATGAATATACGCGTTTAAAGAAATTGAAGGCAAATATAATGAATTGTAATATAAGGCTATATAAATAATATTGAGTGGATATTTCATGAATCAATAATAATGAAGTTAAATCAAGATCTATATGAAACTGTTAGGTTTAGTTTGGAATGTTGAGTATTAAAGCTTTAAAAATACGAGGACTTAAATAGTTAAATCGTGATTCAGATCTGTATTTGAAATTGATATAATTTGAATTTGTTATTTAGAAGACTAAATTGAATGGAAATTGAAAATTTGTGATTGAATTTAATTTGAACGAGAAAGTCGAGTTGATTTTTAAGTGATCGGTGAAACTTGAGGAAATCACAAATACTTTACTTCCTAATTTATTCAATGCATTTATATACTATTTTGGAAAATAGATATATTTGAAGTGAAAATGATATTTTGGGTTTGAAATATAAATTAATTTGAAAGGACCACGGCTTTATAATGTATATTTCTACATGGTAGATTAGCTCCACGGATCCTTAGAGGAAGGTTATCCCAAACATCCTTTAAGTTACTTGTATTTCAGTTGATATTTCACTTGAGTTGGATTTATAAATATAAGAATGTTAATCCTGACTCGAGTGTTTTGTGTTTTGCTTTATGCTCGGGTCAGACTAAGTGATACAGCATTTGAGACTCATCTTCGAAGTTGGAGCTTTGCTTGAAGATCCAGCCATCTATCCTTTCAGTCATCCAGTTTATTGGTTCAGAGAAGTCATCTGCTCGTACCGGAGACTTCACTGTATTTGAGATATTCTGATGTACTTTATTTCTAACTCTAATATTTGTATAGCAGCTTAATGAACTACTATTTATTTATTCCGCTGCGTATTATTGTATTACTTTGTGTCTGTGATTCTTTGATTGATTTATTTACTGTATATGCTGAGCTTGCATAATATAAATTAACATTCTGATATTTTGAGCAATTCAAGTCCGACATGTGCGGATGCGAATGGTTGAAAATAGCAGGTCCTTACAGGAATCGAAAATATATAATAAAACAAAGACAATAAAAACTATCACTCCAAAATATATAATACATCGGAGTTAAAAACAAACCTTATCAGCTGGACATTTATAAAATTTTGACCTTACATGCTGATAGGTATATCATATAATACAGCGGAAAATATAACACCACGATGGGTGCACATCCAACGCTTCTCCAATAACCCCGCGAGAAGCTAACGTCTCCAACGTCTTCTATTTCTCAATCATGGTTAGCACTCCATTATGTTGCCTTCTACTTAAAGTATCGGTAACCTTGTTCCCCTTTCCCAACACATACTCAATGTCAAAGTCGTATGTCGCCATGAACCCCAACTATCCCTATTGTCTCATCTTAAACTCCTTCTGTGAGAAAATACATAAGGGACTTATATAGTCCGTGTACAACTTGAATGTTCTCCTAAGATAATGTCTTTAAATCTTTAGGGAAAACCCAGTATTCCAACTCCAAATCGTAAGTCGGCTGATATCTGCTTCATGCGGTCTCAATTGCATAGATGCATAAGCTATCACCCTTCCCTTCTGCATTAAAACTGCTCCTAATCTGGTCCTACATGTGTCGGTATCAACAATCAAATCTTGATTCGCTTAAGATATAGTCAACATAGGAGCAATTTTCAATAACCTCTTTAAATCCTTAAAAGACCCTTCACACTTACTTGTGCACACAAACTTCTCATTCTTCCTGGTCAACCTGTCATAAGTTGTAACAATCCGCATTTTCGACCATCGAAAGTTGTCCCCGAATACATGCACGGTATTCAAATGTCGAACATCCAATCGCCGGAAAGGCAGATTGTTAGGGTAAAATAAAAGAAAATGAACAGATAATAGGGAAATCAGAATCTCACAGCGGAATCGACGATATATAATATAACAAAGACAATAAAAACTATCGCTTCAAAACACAAGGTACATCGGAGTTAAAAACAAACTATATCAGCTGTACATTTATAAAATTTTGACTTTACAATTGTTGATAGGTATACCATATAATACATCGGAAAATAAGACACTACGATAGGTGCACATCCAGCTCTTTTTCAATAACCCCACGAGAAGTTAATATCTCCAACGTCTTGTATTTCTCAATCATGGCTAGCACTCCATTTTGTTGCTTTCTACTTAAAGTATCAGTAAATTTGTTCCATTTTCCTAACACATACTCAATGTCAAAGTCGTATGTCACCAAGAACCCCAACCATCTCTATTGTCTCATCTTAAACCTCTTTTGTGAGAAAATACATATGAGACTTATAGTCCTTATACAACTCGAATGTTCTCCTAATAGATATTGTCTTTAAATCTTTAGTGCAAAACCAACATTTCCAACTCCAACCGTAAGTCGGCTGATATCTACTTCATGTGGTCTCAATTGCATAGACGCATAAACAATCACCCTTCCCTTCTGCATCAAAACTGCTCCTAATCAAGTCCTTCATGTGTTAGTATCAACAATCGAATCTTCATTCGCTTAAGATATAGTCAAGGTAGGGGCAATTATCAATAACCTCTTTAACTCCTTAAAAGACCCTTCACACTTACTTGTCCACACAAACTTCTCATTCTTCCCAGTCAACCTATTATGAGTTACAACGACCCGTCTTTTCGACCATCCAAAGTTGTCCCCGAATACATCCACGGTATTCAAATGTCGAACATCCAATCGCCGGAAAGACAGATTGTTATGGTAAAATAAAAGGAAAAAACAGAGAATAGAGAAATCAGATCTAACAACGAAATCGACAATATATAATATAACAAAGACGGTAAAAACTATCACTCCAAAATATAGGGTACATCGGAGTTAAAAACAAATCTTATCAGCTGGACATTTATAAAATTTTGAACTTATAATTGTTGAAAGGTACCATATAATACAGTGGAAAATAAAGCACTGTGATAGGTGCACATCAGCTCTTCTCAAATAACTCCATATTACCAAAGCCAACCTGGGAAAAAATCGGTCTAACCTGAGCATTATAATAAAAAAAAACTCTCGAGTCAGTTTGGAAAACCAGCATGAGAAAACTCAAGTAATATGATGAACGTATAAAAATAATATGAGACCACGCCGCTAACGCGAAACGAGTTTTTACCTCATAAGAACAACATCCATAAATGAAGAAATGGAAAACAAATCAGAACAACAATCAAATCAAAAAATAATGATAATAAACAACAGAAACAATCCAAATAAAAGGGTGGGTACTAGTAAAAACAAATCTCATACTGAATGAATGGGCATAAATAATATCTAATCCCAAACTTGAAAGAATGGTCACAAATAATTAAACATAGAGAAGAGCACAAGACAATTCTCCATGCAATTAAAGAAACGATTCAAAGATTTGAATTAATGACAAGGGAAATAGATTTCCAACAATGACTGCGAGGGTGCGCCCCCCTTATTGAAAGCATGCCTCTAGAAATATACTTGAGAACTCCGATGGACGTCCGAAATCTCCAACCGGACCCAGCCAACTGTTACCAAGTATTCGAGTATTTCACATCTCAATGCACAACATCGAATCCTATCTAGAATGGATGTAAAAATGCCCTAACGGGAGAAACTCCATATATCTTGGCCCTCCCTCGGTCTTTGGGTTTAGTTATTTCCGACAAAGAATAACAAGGCTCAAATGAGCAGCACATCATCTTAGAGTGAAATATAAAAATCGAAAGCAGAATCAATATTAGAGTGAAATATACTATCGGAAATGATAAGATGGTTGTTTTCTCTTACGCTTGATTCTCACATCACAATACTTTTAAAGATGTTAACGCTAAAATTTGAACGCTAACACCCCGGTGTATGAGTTGTAGTAGTGAAAGCACCACCCGACGACTCGGGAACAGATTACAAGCAGATAATAGAAGAAAAGCGGTAAACAACAACAATTTTATAGTGGTTCGGCTTAAGGGTATAGCCTACGTCCACTTTAAGTACTTTTATTAATAATCTCGTTACAAGGTGATACAATTCTTCCCAAATACAATACACTTTGAATTACAAGAGACTTAGAACAAGTAGCTTAAACTTCGATGAAAATGAGAGTTTTCGAATCCATGTTGGATGTATGTGATCTCTTCTTGAAGTTGTTTGTAGCGTTCTTAATGTCTTGAGAGCTTCAAGTGTTGGATTGGATTGGTTTGGAATGCAGCAGAGTAACGGCGTTTGAAGGAAATGAGCCAAAAGTCCTTTTCTAGTTGGAGCTAGGGTCGTATTTATAGGCATTTCTCGGAATTAGGTCATGACTCGTACACGACTCATGATGAGCCATAACCCGTTCACGACTCACAGTAGGTTGCGGCCGACCTACTGGATTAGCTCACTGCTTGGTCCAAAGCTAGGCTCCCATTTAGATGAATAACACAAGTCCTGAGCCGTTCACGAGTTAACCAGTGCAACCTTCCTTGGTGTTAGTATGAGTCGTAGGGTTATCTCATTATAAGTCGTATGTCGTCATAAGTCGTATGTCGTCAACGAGTTATCTCATTATAGCATGGTATTGAACTTGTCTCTGAAGTCTTAGGTCGTATCACCTTTATGTCGCATACCTCTTGAGTCGTAGACTTCCATAAGTCGTGACATTCCTCAGGTCGTTAATGTTCTTAGGTTGTGAAGGCCTTAAGTCGTAGATCCTTATCTCGTAGACTCTTTAACTCGTGGAGGCCTTAAGTCATAAATCCTTATCTCGTAGACTCCTTAACTCGTGGAGGTCTTAAGTCGTAGATCCTTATCTCGTAGACTCCTTAACTCGTAGAGGCCTTAAGTCGTAGATCCTTATCTCGTAGACTCCTTAACTCGTAGAGGAAACTGGGTTAACACTTGCCCCTCGAAGCACATGCCTTAAGTCGTAAGTCGTGTGCTTCGACTCATCATAACCCGGGTGTGCCGATTCGAGTTCCACTTCCCTGAGGTATAAAATGCTTGGGTCGTTCCTCCTATTTCCTTCTTCTCATTACTTACCCCTGAGCTATTTCTGCCATTAACACGTCCTCGAGCTTTCGGAAACAAATTCCACCAGTTCTTCCTACCGTTGATTCAGTCCCTATAATCCTCATCATCGCATCGCGTAAGTAAATCCGCAGTTCATTTGATTCCGCGATAGCCATTAACTTGCGAATCTGGACTCCTTATTGACAACTTTAATCCAGTTCCTTATACCACGCTTCATCACGATTGTTGCCACGATCGATTGCTGGTGAGCTCGAGGAAGTTTGATTAGGTTTTGGATAATTCGCGAGGAGAAGATAATGGGTTTCAATATATTATATATTTTTTTTAGGCTGTTAGGGGTTTGGAGAAGACGAGATAATAGTTAGTGGGTTCATCAGTTTAGGGGTGAGACAGTTTATGGGTTTAGGAGTGGAGATAAGGTTATTCGTCTAGTTGAGGCATGAGTTTTAGGTCGTAACTGAGTTAAGACTTAGAAGAATTTGTATCTTTCTGACTTGAAGTCTTGTCTCTCTTTTATGACTCACGATTCAAAGGACTACCGACTCAAGACATCAACGACTCAAAAGTGAAGCGACCTATCCTGTCTCTCCTCATAATCCTTTAGGTCATGGATGAGTCATCCAGAGAACCAACGATTTAACTTAACCCGAAGGAAAAATTCTTAACTCGTAGACGAGTTAGCACTTAAGTTGTTGCCGAGTTAGCACTCGAGTCGTTTACGACTTAGCTCTTGAGTCGTCTACGACTCAGCACTTGCATTTTTAAACTCTGCTTAGACCTTGAACTGTTGTATGGATTTTGAACTGTTGAACTTTGCTGCATTCTTTTACAGATTACTTTAACTTGTGGGTTAACAATCTGTTTATTTACAGAAAATTGGGACGAATATACTGCCATCGACTGCCCACATCAAATGACAGATTAGTTAATAACAGATAATTAACTTAAATAAATTGTGTGAACGAAGTGCTATCGATTTCAAGTAGAATATTAAAGCAACACTGAAATAGTCAATTGAAACTGACCAGCCTGCACTAATATTATGCTTGAACTTTAAATTAACAAGTTCTGAAATTACCGTAGTCGATCAATCGTCAACCAGTTTAATTCTAGTTATATTTACTTGTTATTTTTATCAGTTTTGCACGACACTTCACACTTTTAGGAAACGTGCACCTTCATATTTGAATATCCAGTTGCTTGTGTAGAATCACTTCTCAGGAAGAAGATGCAACAGTTCAGACGGGAGAGGCAACTGTTCTTCCAGCTCCACTAGTTAATCCTCCCGAAAGAGTTCCTACTACACTATCATACAAAGTTTTTCGCCAGCTGTGTGCTCAGTTTGGCATTGCTGAATCAGATGCCATTCTTCCTGAGAGAAGTAACACTGCTGACATAGCACCTTCTGGCTTTGTGACAGTTAACCGACAAATGTGCCTAAGTGGGGGCGTTCCTCCTTTCAATGACTTTTTCCAACAACTTCTTCGTCAATTGGCCGTTGCTCCATCCCAACTACACCCCAATGGCTACGCCATTCTAATGGGGTTGTGTGTGCTATTTAGGAGAACACTTGATCGACTTCCGAGCTTTGATGAAATTTGTTACTTATGCTCCTTTACCCGGACCAAAGATCATCCTTCTATTACTGTTGTGAGAAGTGCCCGAAACCGCAAATTAATTGTTGGCCTTCCTGACACTGCTCACGGGTTTCTAACCCAGTTTTTCTTCGTTCGTTGCCCCCCGGGGTTTTATGCTCTGTGGAGGGAAGGAAGTAAGATCACCCATCCTTGCTTCGTTTGTTATCTGGCCTTTGTGAGACTAACCTGCTAAGTGTTAACTCTGCTTCTTTTTATTTTCAGCGCTGCCTCCTCCCTCTAGGAATCCCAGTCACAAGTCGACTTTTGAGAGGCTTAAGGCCGTGCCGGTTGAGGAGAGAGATATTCAATTTCTGTTGAAAGATGAATTTTTGCATCAGTACGGACTTTTGCATACTTCTCGTTCTACGCGTCCTCATGAAATTCCAGACTCCCCAGCTAGAGTGTTGGATGCCTCAGTTTCTACTAGCACATCCATATCTAAAGGACCTGCTCCTGAGGCTTCGCTAGTGAAGTGCTCCACTTCTGTTGATGCTGCGGGGCCATCTGACAAACTTGCCCCGGTTATCGAGGAAGAAGAGCCTCAGGGATCTTCCCATCATTCACAAGAATCTGGTGAAAAAGCTGAGAAATCCAGTCCTGTTAAGCAGAGCAGAGACGATACTTTCGAAGGACTGAGCGACCTTTTTGCTACTTCACAAGAGATCTTTAAAGAAGATCCTATCACTGCCGGGATTTCTTCTTCAGTAGTTGAAGCTACTTCTACTTTGCAACAGTCGTCGTCGACTCAAGAGTTGACGCTATCTATTACACCCACAACTACTCCCCAATTAAAGAGTGGTTCGTAGATTGATGCGCGTAGTTTGCACATCACACACACTTAGAATTCCTGGCACTTTTATGCTCTCTCTTTTTTATCGTTTGAAGGATTCTCAAGTTTTATTTCTTTTTTTTAAATTTTAGGTTTACCAATGAGGCGAGGCAGCTCGTACTATGATGACTTTCAGCGATATGGGAAACGCAGCCAGTATGGCTATCAATCCTATCCTCCTGTTCATAGAGAGACTGATGAAGAAAGGGCAGCCCGGAAGGCTCGGGAAAGACGTGATTATGAAGAACGCTTTGGAAGACCAGATAGTCGACATGATTCCTCCCACTGAGAGAGTGACTCCCTTAAACGCAAATCTCATGATGATAGAGGGAAGAGTCACACAACTGATGACTCGAGCAAACGAGCCAAAGTTATTGAGGAGCCAATGCCTGCGCCTTCAGAGAAGATTACTGCTTCTACTTCTTCTCAATCTCCTGCCCCTTCCCCTACTGATATCCAAGCAATCATCAATAGGCCATCTTACCAAGTTGGACCAGGTCCAGCCACTCTTCAACGCCGATTTCCTAATTGGTGTTTAAAAGGAGTTCGCTTTGACCTCGATCTGGTTCCCATAGATAAAAGTGCTATGCTACGGAACCTTGATGCAGTCAGAACCGATATTGAGAGGATGTCATCTTGGCAGAAACTCGTTGATGAGCTCCAAAGGGTGAATAGGGCCAATCTCGAAGCTATGCTTACCATGGAGAACGACAAAACTGAATGGCAAAAGATCCTTAAACAGCATGATGCAGAAATGAGGAGTATTGCCGATTATAATGAGAAACTTGAGGCAGAAGTTGGGAAACTTAAAGAGGAGCTTGCTACTTCTTCCACTTCTTATTCTCAAAGGGAGAGTGTGCTTCTTCAACAGGTGCGGGATGCTCATGCCGCGCAAAGGGATGCTGAGGCCAAGGCTGATGAGTTGGAGCAGATTATAGAGGGCAACCGTACTGATATTACTCAGTTACGAGGACAAACTGGCCTTCAGGCTGTAGAGATTGAAAAATTGAAAGCCCAGTTATCCAAAGTCGAGAGAGAGCGGGATGAGGTTGTTGCGGGTAGAATTACAGCTGAAGAGGCCCATGAAGCTACCAAAGCTGATATTGGCTCGACACTATTTGATTTCTACTTGCAATGTATATTAGGGCGTGGCAGTCTTGCATTCCTGGGCCCCAAGTATGAGATTACCCTGGCCGAAGTGTGGGATGCCGCACTAGATATGTTTAAAGGGGCCGGGTACACTGAAGAGGAGTTGGAGGTGCACTACTTAGACTTTGAGGCTCGCGCAGCCCTTGCCAGAGGGAAGGAGCAACTCGCCAGATCGCGGGTTGAAATAGTAGGGGAAGAGCATCAAGAAAAAGAAACAAATTTGACTGTTCCTGTCCCTCCTTCAACTTCGGCCGATGCTGGCATTATTGGCCCTAGCTCTTATGTACCGATCCCTGCTCAAACTGATACCGGGGCCAAAATTACTCAAGTCACAGATGAATCACAAGAGAGTGCTGAAGCCCCGGACTATGAAATTGACGTAATAAAGACAACTTCTGCAGGTAATTCCACTGTAAATTTCGCTCAAGTGGATTGCTCATTTATTTCACATGGGTTTAATGAGCTTCTTGACTATTTTCTCAACCTTGATGAGCCTTCATCTCCTCTCTTTACTGAGTTTAACCTCTTTTCTTCTACAGAGAAAGTATCAAGCACCGCTCAGATTTCTCCTCCTCCGGTTATCCCTCCTCCGTCTCTCCAGGTGGCTCCTCCTTCTGCTTCTCAGCCCGGGTCGCAAGAGGAACAAATAGAAGCCCTTCACGGTTTAGACGATCCCATCGCTTCGCAAGAGCATAGAGACGAGGGACTTGAGGGAGGTGAGATATCTCCGGAGCGGACCCCTTCTGATGACATAACTTTGTCTAAACTTGCCACTCCGGGAAGTGAGTCTTCCTCAAAGAGGAAGAAAAAGCACGGAACGTCAAAGAGGAGGGGGAAGAAAATCACTGTTACTGAAGGGGAGCCAGAAGTTGGACCAGCTGCGCCTACCCCTCCTTCTTCCCTTGTGCCAACTGACCGGCCTGACAAGCTAGTCATTCGGCCGGGAAAAGGGTCCAAAGGTAGTAAAAAGAAGTGAACATTTTAGCTTTTTGCCTTTTGTATGTACTGGTCGAGAATTGTGCGGGTACCGGCCCCCGCTTTTCTTTATTTTGAAACCTGTACCTGCATTTCAATTGAATAAAATGATCCTTTGTTTGTACAGACTTCTGTTTGAATTTGAGAATGCATTTATTATTCATTTTTGCACAAGTTTATTTATATGATATTGCAGCGGGCTTATGGTATGTTGTTTGAGTATTACTTTACTGATGCAGCTATACCATTATACCATGTTGCCCCCATACCTTAAGCTTGCTGCAATATTTTATACTTCGAGGGGACTTGCACTCTTCTTTGCTAAAGAATAATTATTTTATTCTTTTTAAAGAAAATTTTTGTAGAGTACAACTCCCTTCGTATAAGTTTCTACGCTTTGTCGTTCGAAGAAATCACTTTTTTCTTTTGCTTACGTGCATATTTTACCAAGTGAATTCTTCTATGTGGTAAAGCGGACCTCTGAAGGGCACTTTAACTTTTTTTTTTTTTATATACAAAGTTATACCTCTGAGGAGGGGTTTTTCACGTTTCAACACTTGGAAGTTTTATTTCAATCTCGGTGAAACGTGTACCTCCAAAGAGTTGTGCCTTTGAAGAAAGCCTTTTCACGTTTCAACACTTGGAAGTTTTATTTCAATCTTGGTGAAACGTGGGCTTCCGAAGAGGTCTTTCTTCTTGATTGTGCCCTTGAAGAGGTCTTTCCTTTGAACTGTGTCCCCGGGAGGGGGTTGTACCTCTAAGGAGGGGTTTTTCACGTTTCAACACCTGGAAGTTTTATTTCAATCTTGGTGAAACGTGTACCTCCAAAGAGTTGTGCCTTCGAAGAAAGCCTTTTCACGTTTCAACACTTGGAAGTTTTATTTCAATCTCGGTGAAACGTGGGCTTTCAGGAAGGTCTTTATTTTGTCTTTGTATTTCAACTTTGGTGAAGTGAAATTCCGAAGAGCGGTTGTTACACTTCAACTCCTGGCGAAATGTGCCTCCGAAGAGGGCTTTTATTTTGTTTACATTTCAACTCTGGTGAAGTGAAATCTCGAAGAGCGGTCATAACACATCAACTCCTGGTGAAATGGGCCTCCGAAGAGGGCTTTTATTTCGTTTGCATTTCAACTCTGGTGAAGTGAAATCTCGAAGAGCGGTCATAACACTTCAACTCCTGGTGAAATGGGCCTCCGAAGAGGGCTTTTATTTCGTTTGCATTTCAACTCTGGTGAAGTGAAATCCCGAAGAGGGGTCATAACACTTCAACTCCTGGTGAAATGTGCCTCAGAGAGGGTTTTCATCGCCTGGAAGTTACTCTCTCATGGTTGGAGGGTCATGACTCCTCCAATCTTTTTTTGTTGAGTAGAGAACTTTCTTTTTTGTGGCGTATGACCCATTAGAGGTCTTTATCCTCCGAAGAGTTGTGTCTCCGAAGAGGACTTGTGCTGCCGATGATGGCTTTGGTTGTTCCTCTGTTCACTTGCCTATGCCTTTTCAATGATCCTCTGCCTCCTCTTTCTTTTTTTTTTCTTTTTTTTTTTAAGTAACTTGTTTAATCCAAGGAAGTGCGCTCCACTGTCAGGCAATTTCGTGAGAACGAGCACTAGCTTCTTAATTGGACGTTTGTTTGTTCAAACGATCTCAATTTATTAGCAAAGACCCGTTTCTGTCGAAATCATAGGCCGTTCAATTGAAGTACTTCCTATCTAGGATTTGACTTCGGGGCTTTTGTGACTTGAAATTTGGCGAGAATCACTCGGTCTTTTTATGTGCAAGTTTCACTTCCACTGTCTGCAAAAATTTAAATCGACATTTCAGCAATACATTCTATGTACTTTTCATATCGAAAATAAAGCAAATATGTAATAATAATATGGAACACAAGATTTATAGTGGTTCGGCCAGGAAATTGGACCTACATCCACTTTATATTCTTTCATTATTTACTTGCATCAGTTTTACAATTGCTTTCAATTACAAGAATCATACATTCATAATTCTTTTTACAATATTTCAACAAAATTTTCAAGTAAAGTATGGACGCAAATGGTTGCTGTTCCACGCCCTTGGAATTTGATCTCCATCAACAGTGGTGAGTTTGAATGTGCCGTCAAGAAGCTTCTGACCTATTACATACGGTCCTTCCCAATTTGGCCCAAACACACTTGTCGCTGTCATAATTCTCTTCAGGACTAGGTCTCCAATCTCAAAGCTGCGTTGGCGAACTTTGGAATTAAAATGTCTAGCTATTCTTTGCTGATGAGCTGCAATTCTGAGATTAGCCTCATCTCTTTTTTCATCAAGGAAGTCCAGCGCTTCAAGCTGTAGCCTTTCGTTCTCTGCTTGGTTGAAATGGATCCTTCTGTGTGAAAGAACCTCTGTTTCTATCGGGATCATTGCTTCCGACCCGTATGCTAATGAGAAAGGAGTGTGTCCAGTCGCAGTTTTGTGAGTGGTTCTGTATGCCCATAGTGCAAGTGGTAGCTTATCGACCCAACCACCTTTTGCTCTTTCAAGTTGCTTTTTGATGGTTGATTTGATGATCTTGTTTACTGCTTCCACTTGCCCGTTTGCCTGCGGATGAGCAACTGCTGAAAAGCTTTTCTGGATTTTGAATCGCCTGCAAAAATCTTGGAATTCCTTGCTTTCAAACTGAGTACCATTGTCTGTGATTATTTTCTGAGGCACACCATACCTGCAAATGATATTCTTGGTCACGAAACTTATCATCTTCTTAGAGGTGATAGTAGCCAATGGTTCAGCTTCAGCCCATTTAGTAAAATAATCAACTGCAACAATAGCATATTTAATCCCTGATTTGGCAGTCGGTAGCGGCCCAATGAGATCCATTCCCCAAATTGCAAATGGCCATGGACTGACCATTTGTGTGAGTTCAGTTGAAGGTGCTCTAGGAATTTTGGCAAATCTTTGGCATCTGTCACACTTTCGGGAATAGCTTGCAGCATCATGATTAATTTCTGGCCAAAAATATCCGTATCGGAGAATTTTCTTTGCTAATGTTTGACCACCTGAATGATCACCACATTCTCCTCCATGTACCTCAGCTAGGATTGTTTTGGACTCTTCCCTGGATACACATCGAAGCAATGGCATTGAGAATCCCCGTCTGTATAATCGGCCATCCTGAATTACATAGCGAGAGGCTTTCCTTAGTAGCTTCCGTCTCTCTATCGAATTTTCTGGCAGAGAACCTCTGAGTAGGTAGTCCAGTATTGGAGTCATCCATGACTCTTGTTCTTGAGATACATTCATAATCCAGTCAATATCCATCTCGTCTATACTTGGTGCTGAGAGGACTTCTACGGGGACCAATCCCAATAGTTGAGCTTCACCAGAACTTGAATACTTTGCGAGGGAATCTGCCTTCATATTCTCTTCCCGAGGAATGTGGCTTATTGAATAGTGATCGAGCTCACACAGAAGTTCCCAAGCCTTTGACAAGTAAGCGGGCAGGTTTCCCCCTTTCGTTTGAAATTCCTTCTTGACTTGGCATACAATAAGCTGAGAATCGCTAAAGATCTGTAATGCTCGTATGTTTAGTTCTTTAGCGATTTTCAGTCCAGCGATAAGAGCTTCATATTCGGCTTCATTGTTTGTTGAAGGAAATTCCAATCTTAGTGCATAGCATAATGACCGACCTTCAGGAGTCTCAAGTACAACTCCGGCTCTAGAACAGTAATCATTTCTTGCACCATCGACATATAACTTCCATTGGATAGGGGAATTGTCGAACGTTTCTTCCTCACTGTTACCCTTATCTGTAAATTCTGCAATGAAATCCGCTAAAGCTTGTCCATTGATTGCTTTCCGGGGATGATAAGTGATGTCATACTGACTGAGTTCAATATTCCACTTTAGAAGACGACCCGAAGTTTCAGGGCGAAACATTACTTGCTTTAAAGGTTGATCAGTGAGGACTCTGATAGGATGAGCTTGAAAATATTTCCTCAATTTCCTAGACGCAATTAGTAAGCAATAGGCGAGTTTTTCCAACTTAGAGTAATTCATCTCTGCCCTAGTGAGTCTTTTGCTGATATAGTAAACTGGATGTTGAATCCTTTTGTCTTCCCGTATCAGCGCTGCACTTAAAGCGTGTGATGATACTGCCAAGTATATAAGAAGATCCTCGCCATCGCCAGGCCTAGAAAGTATTGGAGGCGTCTCCATATGGCGAATCAATTCATCAAAGGCTTTTTGGCATTCGGGAGTTCAATTGAAGTTTTTCTTTCCTTTCTTTAGGGCGTCAAAGAATGGGATGCATTTATCTGTGGCTTTGGAAATGAACCGACTCAAGGCGGCAACTTTTCCATTGAGACTTTGCAATTCCTTCTTTGTTCTAGGAGCTTTGACTTCTTTCAAGGCAGTAATTTGAGCAGGACTAGCCTCAATGCCCCTAGCGCTGACGATAAACCCTAAGAACTTTCCGGACTCGACCCCAAACGTGCATTTCAGAGGGTTAAGCTTCATTCTGTATTTCCGGAGGACTGCGAACATTTCTGCCAAGTGTTCAATGTGATCCGCTGCTTTCTTAGACTTTACTAACATGTCGTCGACGTAGACTTCCATAGTTTTGCCCAATTGCGGTTTGAACATAGCATTAACAAGTCTTTGGTAGGTTGCCCCTGCATTCTTCAATCCGAAGGGCATAACTCTGTAGCAATAAAGACCAACATCGGTGATAAAGCTCGTGTCCTCCTGATCCGGTTCATGCATCATGATCTGGTTATATCCGGAGTAGGCATCCATGAAAGATAACAATTCATGTCCCGCTGTTCCATCTACCAGTTGATCGATCCTGGGTAAAGGAAAGCAATCTTTGGGGCAGGCCTTGTTCAGATCTGAAAAATCGATGCACACTCTCCATTTTCCATTAGCTTTCTTAACCAACACAGGATTTGAAACCCAATTCGGATATGTAGATTCTTTGATGAAGTTATTTTCCATGAGTCGATCAATTTCCTCTTTTAATGCTGCTGACCTTTCTGGACCTTGGGTTCTTCTTTTCTGTTTTACTGGTGTAAACTTTGGGTCAATATTCAGAGCGTGTACTGCAACTTCTGGAGATATTCCACACATATCAGCATGAGTCCAAGCGAAGACATCCAGATTTGCTTTCAGGAATGATATCAAGATATTCTGAATTGACACATTAAGTTGTGAACCCACATTCAACACCTTATTTGGGTCCTTCGGGTCAACAGGTACCGGTATCGTCGTTTCAACCGGCACTACTCTATTCTCCCCTGCACTGGCTTTTCTGGGATCCATCTCTTTCCGTGCCCCGCTATGCTCGCCAGTGCAGGGTCCGCCCCGTAATTGCTACAAGGCTGGCTCTTTGATGCGGACCGGGGTAGCCGCATCCTTTCCCATTTCCCTTTTCCTTGACTCTCACAACTCTGTCAGATAGCACTCTCGCGCAGCATTTTGATCCCCTTTTATAACTCCTACTCCATTGTCTGTAGGGAATTTAATAGTGAGGCACCACGGGGCTAGGATAGCTTTGAACGCTGCGAGCGTTGGACGGCCAAGGAAAGCATTATAAGCAGAAAATTCATCGACAATCACAAATGTTTGCTTGCGGACTACTTTCCTTTCTCCTTCCCCAAGTTCTACTAGCAGATCGATGGTTCCTATTGGTTGCTTTGGCTCCCCGGTGAAACCAGCGATCTTCTACGATGAGGCTTGTACATCGACCATAGGGATTTTCATTTGGTCGAATGTCTTCTTGAAGAGGATATTACATGATGCTCCGCAGCCAATGAGAACTCTTCTGACAATGGCCGGTCCGATACCAGCAGAGATGACCAAGGGATCTAGGGTAGGAGCTTCGATACCTGAGGAATCTCTGGCTCTGAAAATAATATCATCACTGAAAGTTTTCTGTTGTTTCAGGGGCGTAGTGTCTTCTAAAACAAAGACGTCTTCTTCGGCTGGAACATATTTCAAAGCCCTGGTATATCTCTCCATCTCTCCCCAGCTCTTGCCAGCTGGGTGAGGCCCTCCTGTAATGACATTGATAATGGGCCTTCCAGATTCATGCCCCGTAGCTTTCTCACCTATCCTAGGCTGATGAACAGGAGCCTGTTGCCCCTGACTTGACGATGCAGGATTGTTGCTATTCTTTTTCACGAATTGCTGCAGCTTGTTTTCTCTTAGCAATTCTTCAATCAGATTTTTCAACTGGCGGCATTCATCGGTCTCATGACCGGGTTGATTATGGAAGCGGCAGAACTTCCCACTTTGTATAGCCTTTTTTCCGGTCCTCAAAGGGATAGGTTTAGGGAGGTCAACAGAATCTTTAATGGCAAGGTAGATATGCTCCGGCGTGTCTGATAAAGGAGTATACTCTGATGGCTTAAAGGATCGGGGCTTCTTCAGATTACTCTGTTTCTTCCCATTGTTATTTTCCCTTTTTTGCCCTACAGATTCATTCTTGCGTGGAGCAACAGTGTTATCTTCAGCTTTTTCCGACACTGCCTTCACCGGTACAGGACGGCTTTCCAGGCGTACGAATTCATCTGCCTTTTTGTAGAACTTTTCGAGGGAGGTTGGCTCCTTCATGTTTAGCCATTTCCCAAATTCGCTCGACTTATCAATAGCCCTCATCAGATAAGTCAATATCATTCGCGGTTCAGCATTGTCCACCTCTGCCAGCGCTATATTAAAGCGGTTCAAGAAAGATCTGATAGATTCACCAGGATTCTGTTCTATACTTGACAACGACATGATGTCCTTGGCCTTTGAAGCATATAGTCTAAACTGTTCCTTGAACTTTCGGGTCAAGTCTGAAAACTGATCAATAGATCGGACTGGCAACTTGGTGAACCACAGTAGAGCCACACCTTCAAGGTATACGGGGAAATATCGGCACTTTATCTCGTCTGAGGCTCTGGCACCTGTCATGTGCCAATCATATTTATACAAGAATTCATTCGGATCACTTGTCCCTTTGTAAGCTGGGATAGTTGGAGGGACAAACTTCCTTGGAAATTCCGCCTTTAAGATTTTCTCAGTAAATGGAGTTTTACTTGGGGCGAAACCCCATTCTTTCTCATCTTCAACCCTTTGCATACTTTCTCTCATGATTTGCCGGACCATTTCAGAAAGATACTCCTCATCATGTCGAGTTCCAGATCCACCAACCTCAGGAAGCGTTTGCTCAAAGGGACTGGCAGCCCTTTCTGGAGCATTCCTTTCATTAGCATCATGAATGTTGCCAGCATAATTCCTTCCATTACCAGCCGGTTGATTGTTTGCCCCGAGCAAATCATTCAACTTATTCAGAATTAGAGCATTTTGGGCACTCTGAGCCTCTAATTGTGCATTCTGGGCGTTTATCTGCTGGTTCAGCCCTAATATTACAGCATCCAACTCCGCTTTTGTAACCCCAGCAGATGGAGTGGGTTGATTAGGTACAGGAGAAGCGGAGGTTCCCTCTTGAATATTCCCAGATCTGACAGATCTACTCTTCCTTCCAGGAGCCATTATCTCAGATAGATTTCTGGTTTTCAGGGAAATTCTCTCTACAAACCTCTGTGAAGCAATGATGATAACTTGCCTGAGTTCAATTCTCAGTGAAAGCAACAAAAATGTTAACGCTAAAATTTGAACGCTAACACCCCGATGTATGAGTTGTAGTTGTGAAAGCACCACCCGACGACTCGGGAACAGATTACAAGCAGATAATAGCAGAAAAGCGGTAAACAACAACAATTTTATAGTGGTTCGGCTTAAGGGTATAGCCTACGTCCACTTTAAGTACTTTTATTAATAATCTCGTTACAAGCTGATACAATTCTTCCCAAATACAATACACTTTGAATTACAAGAGACTTAGAACAAGTAGCTTAAACTTCGATGAAAATGAGAGTTTTCGAATCCATGTTGGATGTATGTGATCTCATCTTGAAGTTGTTTGTAGCGTTCTTAATGTCTTGAGAGCTTCAAGTGTTGGATTGGATTGGTTTGGAATGCAGCAGAGTAACGGCGTTTGAAGGAAATGAGCCAAAAGTCCTTTTCTAGTTGGAGCTAGGGTCGTATTTATAGGCATTTCTCGGAATTAGGTCATGACTCGTACACGACTCATGATGAGCCATAACCCGTTCACGACTCACAGTAGGTTGCGGCCGACCTACTGGATTAGCTCACTGCTTGGTCCAAAGCTAGGCTCCCATTTAGATGAATAACACAAGTCCTGAGCCGTTCACGAGTTAACCAGTGCAACCTTCCTTGGTGTTAGTATGAGTCGTAGGGTTATCTCATTATAAGTCGTATGTCGTCATAAGTCGTATGTCGTCAACGAGTTATCTCATTATAGCATGGTATTGAACTTGTCTCTGAAGTCTTAGGTCGTATCACCTTTATGTCGCATACCTCTTGAGTCGTAGACTTCCATAAGTCGTGACATTCCTCAGGTCGTTAATGTTCTTAGGTTGTGAAGGCCTTAAGTCGTAGATCCTTATCTCGTAGACTCTTTAACTCGTGGAGGCCTTAAGTCATAAATCCTTATCTCGTAGACTCCTTAACTCGTAGAGGTCTTAAGTCGTAGATCCTTATCTCGTAGACTCCTTAACTCGTAGAGGCCTTAAGTCGTAGATCCTTATCTCGTAGACTCCTTAACTCGTAGAGGCTTTAAGTCGTAGATCCTTATCTCGTAGACTCCTTAACTCGTAGAGGAAACTGGGTTAACAAAAGACACTTTAAAAACACTCTTTAAAATATTCTTTTTAATGGCGCAAATTATATTTTCTACATGTATTAAAACCAAGGTCATAACAAATGTCAAAACATTATTTATTTACCCAAAACAATTTACACTTAGCCTTATTTGAAACAATTCTATTTAAAAGATCTCCTTGTTTATAAACTATTATTTAAAAAATTTAAAACAATACCTATTATCCCATAAGATAATTAATCAAATTTACATTATTTTTATGAATCAAAACAAATGTTTATTTATCTCGAAGAAAACAAATCAAATTTAATTTTTTTTATAAATTTAACCCAACATTAATTATCCCGGATGATATTAAATCAAATTTATAATCTCTTTTAATAAATCGATCAATTATCTTTGTTTAAATGGTTAATTATTTCTAAAACACTTTGATTTAATCAGTAAATTAACTTTTAAACCTTACTAGATCAATTCATTAACTTTAATACACTAAATCGGTTAATTAACTTTAAAATACTTTTATTAAATCAATTAATTTACTTAAACTATTTTATTAAAATAATTAATTAACGTTTAAAATACCATTAATTAAAAATATTAACTAAATTCAAATATTATTAGTTAAAATGATAAATTAGAGTCAAACATCTTTAATTAAAACGATTAACCAAATTTAAAACATCATTAATAAACTCAAATATCATTATCTAAAATAGTTAATTACTTTTAAACATCATTGCTCATAATAATTTATTAAAACTCAAATATCACTAATTACAATGATTAATAAATTTTAAACACCATTAATTTAAAACAATTTATTAAATTCAAATAATCATTAATCAAAATGATTAATTAAATTAATATATCATTAATGAAAAATGATTCATAAATTTTAAACATCTAATTTTGTGAGAATGCAAGCTTAAGTTCAACATACACAAAGTGTTTAGGAGATAATATTTAATAATTGACGATATAGCAAAAATTGCTATAACGACAATTAAGCAATTTAAATAAAATATCATGATTAATTAACAATAAACATGAATATAAGGAGCATAATAAAATAATTAAAAATCATTGGTGAGAAACCTCTTAGGGTCTCTCTATAAATATTCCCTGCAAAACAATGGTTACGGACAACATATATAATTATATGGTTTCACAGTAATTAAGTTAATATGCATCTATTTTCTAAAATGGGATTTTCAACCCAAAAAAAAATCTAACAACAACAAGATCTAAAATAAATTTATAGCATCATGGATATTATATAGCTGTTTGCACAAAAAATGGGCAAACACCTCCAAGACATATGTTTTAGTTGATTTTATGTTGTTCTTAGTGATTTGGGTGATATATGCAAATACGTAAAAAGCAGGGACTAAACTGTAAAAGACACACAGATTTATAGTGGTTCGGCCAGAATGTGCCTACGTCCACTTTATATGTTATTCTCCTTTATTGTTCGGATTACAAGTACAAAGCTTTGATTACATGTGTATGAAAGTTGTTTGAAAGTTCTGTCCGTGCTTGAGCTCTCAAACTTTTCTGCCATTGTTGTACCCCTACCCCTCTATTTATAGAGTGAGGCTGAGGGTAGGGTTCTTGGATGTAATAGCTGCTGGTGGGCCTGGGCTGACGTGATCTGGCCTGGCAATCTTGGTTCGGTAGTGCTTTGGTTCGGTGGTGTCTTCTTTGCCTTGATTCGGTAGTGCCTTCTTCGCCTTGATTCGGTAGTGCCTTCTTTGCCCTGATTCGGTAGTCCCTTCTTTGCCTTGATTCGGTAGTGCCTTCTTTACCTTGATTCGGTAGTGCCTTCTTGGCCTTGATTCGGTAGCATTGGACCGGTGGTGGTTGGAGGGGTTTTGGTTCGGTAGTCTTTGGAGTGGTTTTGGTTCGGTAGTGGGTTGGTTAGTGGATTGGTGTGGTCGGTCTGGTGGTTCCTTCGTTGGTTGATTCGGCAGTGCCTTCGTTGGTCCAGTGGTGGGTTGGTTCGGTCGAAACATGCCCAGCGTTTGCCCCTAAAATGGGGCATATGTACGCATATGTCGCGCTTTGTTTTTCTCAACTTGGACACCCTCATTCGGCCCAAGTGCCGAACCGGTTAGTCCGGTCCTCCTACGTTGCCTATAAGTATGGGCTATACGCCTTTGTCGTCCTTCATCGTTTGAAATAGCCGAATCAATCAAGTTTCGAACCAGATTCGACTGCCGGATCAGGTGAGGTTTTCCTCTACCGAATAAATTTTATGGTTGAACTACCGAATGAGTTTGGGGAGTGTGACTGCCGAATGGGCTTCTGCCTCGAACTACCGAATGAGTTTTTATGTTTTGAATTATGAATGAGATTCCAGGCCGTAGGTACTTGTTTGTCTACATCCCTTGTTCTAACGACGTGTTTTTTCGTGTTGCAGATAATGTCTCATAAAGTAGAAACTCGTTCTGACATGAAGAAATCCAAGGACAAAGGGGAGTCCCCCACAGTGCCTCCAGTTCAGTCAGAGCCAAAACGACATAGACCATCCCCGAGATCATTAGTAGATTGATACGGTCCTCAGGAGCTCTTGAACTCACCACCTAACTGCTTTCCCAGCTCCCTCAAAGACGAGCAGCTTGACGCTATATCTAGATCCTTTGGGATTGACAGAGCGCGTATGATGTTACCAGGGAAAGGAGTGATGCCGTATAACCCCCCTGACGGATATTTTGCTTATAGTAGGTATCACTGCATGTGCGGGGCCATTCCTCCGATCAACGCTTGGATCGTCAGCTTCATCACATACTTGAAGGTGGCCTATTTCCAGCTTCAGCCCAACTCCTATGCCATCTTGGTGAACCTGTTTATTATTTTCCAGAGAAAGTACAGGCGTCCCCACACCAACCGGGAAATTCAGCACCTGTACAACTTGAGAGGCTACAAGAAGGGGTCCCCATATATTAGCTTAGAATCGGCCGTGTCTTTCAAGCCGGTCCTGGACTTATATTCAAAATTTAGCATCTTCAAGAAGGAATGGTTCTTTGTCAGAGATGACTCTGTTTCTTTCCACCGCTTCACCTCTGGCTGTAAGTTGACTCTTATTTATAATTTCCGTTCTGACTGCAATGCTCCTCCTTATGTGCTTTGTTTCTTGCTAGCGACAGGTGGCTTTGCGGTTGTAGAGAATGATCGTTTGGTTCGAATGGCTGGGGAAATAGAAGCCATCCCGGGAAAGGAGAGGGCAGCTTCTTATTTGATCAGGAATGCCACTCTTTTGGGGCACAACTTGATTCTGCCACGCCAGTCTGTGGTCAAGCAAAGAGACACAGCTGAGGAGAGGGCCGCCAAAGCTAAAGGAGGGGCTACGGCGAACAGCGGCAAAAAGGACACCCTTCTCGAAACATCCAATTGCCAGGGGGAAGAAACTTAAGAAGTCTGATGGACTCTGCCCCAGCACATGCCCAGATTTCCCGAAGGAGGAAGATGTGGAGGAGGAAGGAGGCGAGGATGAAGGAGGTGAGGCGGAGAGTGGAAGTGGCGAAGAAGGTGATGGTGATGGTCATAGCGGAGATGGTGGCGACAGACAGAGTGGTGAAGGCACCGGGGCTTTGTCTTCTGAGCAAGCAGGTGTGATCCAGGAGTGGATAGATGACGCCTTTCGCCTAGCTTTTGAAGGGTTGGAGGTAGGATCGGCTTTGGTGGAGAAGCCCAAAAAAGCTGACAAGGCCGGCGCCGATTCATCTTCTAAGAGCGCTCCAGCTAAGGCAATTCCTGCTATTCAAGTTGAATTTTTGACTCCTGCCGACTCCATTTATGATAAAGATTTAGGAATATTTTATGGTCAGCTTCCGTCCTGGAATGAGATCCAGGACTTATTGCAATATCCTACTCCTCCCAGGGTTTGTATAACAAAAGCGGCTCTTTACTCCTCTTAACTTGATATATTTCTTGAATTATAGCTTAGTGTATGCTTGTAACACTTGGTTTTTATCAGAGAAGCGGGTAAGGTGGCAAAGACATCAGATGTTCGGCACCGCCTTGAACAATACAAACTTCTCAAGGCTTCAACCAAACCAAAGTCTTCGACTACCCACCCTGGAGACGTAGTCGGCTACCATCCTCTTCTTGGAGTTATCGAAGAGGATATCCAAAGGAAGAAGAGGAGTCATTCCTTGTTTGAACCCTCACCCGGTCCTCAATCCCCAACTCAGCCTCTTCGGGATACCACGAAGAAGAGTACTGAATTTATTCCTCCTCCGCACCCGTCTAAAAATCCTACCGTTACATGAATAGGCCATCCCGGCTTGGCGCGTAATCCGTTTGCAGGTCATCCGGATCTGGATCCGGGTTCTTGTGATATAACCTTTGATGAGGCTACATGTGAGCACCTTCTTCCCCGTAATCCTATGGTAAGAGTATTGGATGAACTAAGTCCCGGGACCTTGATTTGCTTACCACTCGGGTCGTAACTTTAGGGGACGAAGCTAAGGCAAACATTGACCGGATCGCTGAGGAAACCAGGAAGCTATTGGGGCATCATGCCCGACTGGTCAAGGCTGGGGAAGAAATCGGGAGTGCTAATATCCGATTGCGGTTAATGGTTTCCGACCAGGCCAAATAACTCGCTGATCAGGCCATTCAGATCTCTCAACATGAGGCCGCTTCTAGGCAGTTAAAGAAAACCATGGAAGAGGCCAACAGGGCAGAGTTACGGAAAATGGAGGCTGTTTGTAAGGAACGGGTTGACATGGCTATTGCAATGGTGGATGAGGTTCGGAAAGCGGATCTTGAGCGGGTACAGGAGTTATCCGAGAAACTTGAAGCCGCAGAGCTTGCTCAAACCAAGATGAAGGAGGAGATGGAGGCGATGAGGAAATCATTTCAGGCTGACTGCTCGCGATACCAATCGGAGAGGGATACCGCCACTGCAAAGTTTTTGGCTTCTGAGGACCGAATAAGGGAGTTCGAGGAGAATGAGGGGATAATGGATGAGATGCTTCCGGATATATACTTTTGCACTTGGAAACAGGGTAACTTATCTTCGATGGATGATTATCCCCGAGTCATGGCCAGGATTTATCTCAGGGCCCTGGAGGAGGCTAAGGCTGATGCAGATAAGGAGGGTGGCGTGGCTTTTAGAATGGATGTGGTTACGGCTCAATTCACCAAGGAGGAGAAAGTGGCGGCGAAGGAGGGTATGCGGCTGCTTAGCGATGAGGAGGTAGGTGTGCAATTAGAGGATGATGATCAAGGAGCAAATGTTGGTAAGTCTTCCCTGTTAGCTTTTCGTAACTTGATTGCTTATTGTTTGTTTAACGGATTCTTCTCTAGAATTGGATAGGCGGGACCTCTGAAGCACCAACTACCTCTGGTCAACATGCTGAGAGTTCCGATCCTGCGGTTAAGTAGATCTCGGAGGGCCAGTAGGGTAGAGGTGAAGCTCCGATGCAGCCCACTCCTTGACTTGATTTGGGCATCTTTTGGCTTACTTGACATCGATGTCTATGGTAGTCTCAAAACATTAATGTAACTTTTAGGCTGTAATTATGTTATTCGTAACGAATGACTTTATTCTTAGCATGTAATTTTTAACTTAAGCCGATTCTGTCATATTTGAATGCTATCGTTATTTTGGTGTGTTGCATAAGAAATATAGCTGTGCATATTCCCGTGATTCAATTGTGTTTGATGTCAAGATCTTTCTTAAAATATAATTTCATATCTTGCAATGTTAGTGTGATGTGCGAATAAATTATAGCTACGTATTCATATGCAAAAGAAGAATGTACCGCCCTTTATGTTTTAGTCGTAGATTGTTGCTTTGAACGTCTTGTAGGAATGCAGGTGAGTGACCTGTCATCCAGTTTTGAGTTCCTATTCCCATTAGCGAGCGTCTTCTATTTTGTGTCCTGTACTTTAGGGGTCGTTATAGAGGATAGGAGGAAAGTTTTTAAACAAAATTGAAATATTAGAAATAGTAAAACTTCCAATCACGGAAGGCCTTCGATGTGCTTAAGTTCGTGGCAAACGGGTTTTGTAGTCACTTTCCCTTGCTGTGGGTCTTGGAGACATTTGTCACCCATCTTACTCCTCCGCGGGGAGTTTTCTTTTTTACCACAGCCATACTTAAGACACTCGGAGCCGAGAACACGCACGGTAAAAAAAAGGGGCAAACACCTCCAAGTCGTATGATTTAGTCGATTTTATGTTGTTCTTAGTGATTTGGGTGGTTTATGCAAATATGTAAAAAGCAGGAACTAAGCTATAAAAGACACGCAGATTTATAGTGGTTCGGCCAGAATGTGCCTACATCTAATTTATATGTTATTCTCTTTCACTGTTCAGATTACAAGTACAAAGCTTTGATTACAAGTATATGAAAGTTTTTTGAAAGTTTTGTCTGCGCTTGAGCTCTCCAAAAACTGTCCTCCATTGTTGTACCCCTACCCCTCTATTTATAGAGTGAGGCTGGGGTAGGGGTCTTGGATGTATACAGCTGCTGGTGGGCCTGGGTTGTCGTGATCTGGCCTGGCAATGTTGGTCCGGTAACGCCTTGGTCCGGTGATGGTTGGAGCGTGGATTGGTCCGGTGGTGAGTGGTTCGGTAGGGCCTTGATTCGGTAGTGGGAGTAGGTGATCTGGTTCGGTGGTGAGTGGTTCGGTAGGGCCTTGATTCAGTAGTGGGAGTAGGTGATCTGGTCCAGTAGTGAGTGGTTTGGTAGGCCTTGATTCGGTGGTGAGAATATGCCCAACATTTGCCCCCAAAAGTGGGGCATATGCCTGCATATGTCGCGCTTTGTTTTCCCCCGTTTGGACACTCTCATTCGGCCCAAGTGCCGAACTAGTTGGTACGGTCCTCCTACGCTTGCCTATAAGTGTGGGCTTTACGCCTCTGTCATTCTTTACTGTTTAAAATAGCCGAATCAATCATATCACCGAGCCAGATTCGACTGCCGGACCAGGTGAGGGTTTCTTCTGCCAATAAACTTTATGCTTGAACTACCGAATGAGATCGGGGAATATGGGTGCCGAATGGATCCTTTGACTCGGACTACCGAATGAAATTAGGGAGTATGAGTGCCGAATGGATCCTTAGATTCGTACTACCGAATGAAATTTTATGTTTTGAATTATCAATGAGATTCCAGATAGTATGTACTTGCTTATTTATATCTCTACACTCCCTGTCTAACAATATGTTTTCTCGTGTTGCAGATAATGTCTCATAAAGTAGAAACTCGTTCTGACAAGAAGAAATCCAAGGACAAAGAAGAGTCCTCCATAGCGCACCTAGTTTAGGTCGAACCAGAACAACATGGACCACCCCCGAGATCGTTAGTAGACGGGTACGGTCCTTAAGAGCTCTTGAACTCACTGCCTGACTGCTTTCCCAGCTCCCTCAAAGATGAGCAGCTTGACGCTATATCTAGATCTTTTGGGATCGACAGAGCGCATATGATGTTGCCGGGGAAAGCAGTGATGTCCTATAACCCTCCTGAAGGATATTTCGCTTACAGTAGGTATCACTGTATGTGCGGACCCATCCCTTCGATCAACGCTTGGATAGTTAGGTTTATCACATACTTGAAGGTGGCCCCTTTCCAGCTTCAACCCAACTCTTATGCCATCTTGGTGAGTTTGTTCATTATTTTCTAGCGAAAATACGCCCAATCGGGAGATCCGATACCTGTACAACTTGAGAGGCTACAAGAAGGGGTCTCCCTATATTAGCTTAGAATCGGTCGTGTCTTTCAAGCCAGTTCTGGACTTATATTCAAAATTTAGCATGCTCAAGAAGGAATGGTTATTTGTCAAGGATGACTCTGTTTCTATCCACCGATTCACCACTGGCTGTAAGTTGAATTTCATTTATAATTTCCGTTCTGACTGCAATGCTCCTCCTTATATGCTTTATTTCTTGCTAGCGATAGGTGGCTTTGCGGTTGTAGAGAACGATTGTTTGGTTCAGATGGCTGCGGAAATAGAAGCTATTCCGAAAACGATAGGGCGGCTTCTTATTTGATCAGGAACGCTGCTCTTTTGGGGCTCAACTTGATTCTGCCATGCCAGTCTGTGGTTAAGCAAAGAGACACAGCTGAGGAGAAGGCCGCCAAAGCTAAAGGAGGGGCTACGACGAAGAGCAGCAAAAGGAAACCCTTCTCGAAACATCCAATTGTCGGGGGGAAGAAACTTAAGAAGTCCGATGGACCCTCCCCCAGCACATGTCCAGATGTCCCGGAGGAGGAAGATGTGGAGGAGGAAAGAGGCGAGGATGAAGGAGGTGAGGCGGAGAGTGGAAGTGGTGGAGTAGGTGATGGTGATGGTCATAGCGATGATGGTGGCAACGGACAGAGTGGTGATGGCACTGGGGCTTTGTCTTCTGAGAAAGCAGGTGTGATCCAGGAGTGGACAGACGACGCTTTCCGCCTAGCTTTTGAAGGGTTTGAGGAAGGATCGGCTTTAGTGGAGAAGCCTAAGAAAGCTGACAAGGCCGGGACCGACGCCGATTCATCTTCTAAGAGCGCTTCAGCTAAGGCAATTCCTGCGATTCAAGGTGAATTTTTGACTCCTGCCCACTCCTTTTATGATAAGGATTTACGAATATTTTATGGTCGGCTCCCGTCCTGGAATGAGATCCAGCACTTATTGCAATATCCTACTCCTCCCCAGGGTTTGTATAACAAAAGCGTCTCTTTACTCTTCTTAACTTGATACATTTCTTGAATTATAGCTCAATGTATGCTTGTAACACTAGGTTTTCATCACAGACGCAGGTAAGGTGGCCAAGACATCTGATGTTCGACACCGTCTTGAACAATACAAACTTCTCAAGGCTTCTACTAAACCATCTGACTAATCGCCCTGGAGATGTAGTCGGTTACCGTCCTCTTCTTAGAGTTATCGAAGAGGATATCCAAAAGAAGAAGAGGAGTCGCTCCTTCTTTGAATCTTCACCTGGTCCTCAGCCCCCAACTCAGCCTCTTCAGGATACCACGGAGGAGAATACTGAGTTTATACCTTCTCCGCACCCGTCTGAAAATCCTACCGTTACCTAGATAGATCATCGCGGCTTGGCTCGTAATCCGTTTGCGGGTCATCCGGATCTGGATCCGGGTTCTCGTGATATTACCTTTGATGAGGCTACGAGTGAGCACCTTCTCCCTCGTAATCCTATGGTAAGAGTACTAGATGAAGCTAAGTCCCTGGAACTTGATTTGCTTACCACTCGGGTCGTAACTTTGGGGACGAAGCTAAGGCAAACATTGACCGGGTTGCTGAGGAAACCAGGAAGCTGATGGGGCATCATGCCTGACTGGCCAAGGCTGGAGAAGAAACCGGGAGTGCTAACATTCGACTGCGGTTAATGATTTTCGACCAGGCCAAACAACTCGCTGATCAGGCCATTCAGATCTCTCAACATGAGGCCGCTTATAGGAAATTAAAGAAAACCATGGAAGAGGCCAGCAGGGCAGAGTTACGGAAAATGGAAGCTGTTTGTAAGGAACGGATTGATATGGCTATTGCAACGGTGGATGAGGTTCGGAAAGCGGATCTCGAGCGGGTACAGGAGTTATCCGGGAAACCTGAAGCCGCAAAGCTTGCTCAAACCAAGCTGAAGGAGGAGATGGAGGCAATGAGGAAATCCTTTCAGGCTGACTACTCGCGATACCAATCGGAGAGGGATGCTGCCACTGCAAAGCTGTTGGCTTCTGAGGACCGAATAAGGGAGTTCGAGGAGAATAAGGGGATAATGGATGAGATGCTTCAGGATATATACATTCGCACTTGGAAACAGGGCAACTTATCCTGGATGGATGATTATCCCCGAGTCATGGCCAGGATTTATCTCAGGGCCCTGGAGGACGCTAAGGCCGTTGCAGATAAGGAGGGTGGCGTGGCCTTTATAATGGATGTGGTTACGGCTCAATTCACCAAGGAGGAGAAAGCGGCTGTGAAGGAGGGTATGCGGCTGCTTACTGTTGAGGTGGTAGGTGTGCAGTTAGAGGATGATGATCAAGGAGTAGATGATGGTAAGTCTTCCCTTTTAGCTTTTCGTAACTTGATTGCTTATTGTTTATTTAATGGATTCTTCTCTTGAATTGGACAGGCGGGACCTCTGAAGCACCAACTACCTCTGGTCAACATGCTGAGAGTTCCTATCCTACGGTTAAGTAGATCTCGGAGGGCCAGTAGGATAGAGGTGAAGCTCCGATGCAGCCAACTCCTTGACTTGATCTGGATATCTTTTGGTTTACTTGACATTGCTGTCTATGGTAGTCCCAAAACATTAATGTAACTTTTACGCTGTAATTTTGTTATTCGTAACGAACGACTTTATTCTTGGCATGTAATTTTTAACTTAAGCTGATTCTGTCATATTTGAATGCTATCGTTATTTTGATGTGTTGCATAAGAAATATAGCTGTGCACATTCCTGTGATTTAATTGTGTTCGATGTCAAGTTCTTGCTTAAAATATAATTTCATATCTTGCAATGTTAGTGTAATGTGCGAATAAATTACAGCTACGTATTCATATACAAAAGAAGAAAGTACCACCCTTCATGTTTTAGTCGTAGACGGTTGCTTTGAATGTCTTGTATGACCGAGCATGGAATGCAGCTGAGTGACCTGTCATCCAGTTGTGAGTTCCTATTCCCATTAGCGAGCGTCTCCTATTTTGTGTCCTGTACTTTAGGGATCATTATAGAGGATAGGAGGAAAGTTTTTAAACAAAATAGGAATATAAGAAATAGTAAAACTTCCAATCACGAAAGGCCTGCGAAGTGCATAAGTTTGTGGCAAACGAGTTTTGTAGTCACTTTCCCTAGCTGTGGGTCTTGGAGACATTTGTCACCCATCTTACGCCTCCGCGGGGAGTTTCTCTTTTTTACCACAGCCGTACTTGAGACACTCGGAGCCGAGATCGCGCACAGTAACTACCCGGGCCTTTATGGCCCGTAATCGTGGGTATTATTCGATTTACCGTGGCCGGCTAGCGTGGGTACCGATCGTCAACTGTAAACTACCCCTGTCTGGCCACACCTTATGTTGGGGCTTAAAGTAGGTTCACGGTTGCCGGCGAGCCGAACGCCGTAATGTGCTGCCTCGGCTATAGTCGGCCTTCTCGGAGGCTTATAATCGGCTCATTACAGTTGGCTTTAAGGGCCGATCGCGAGCAATGAGTTAACCCGCAACAGAGGGATGGTGGAGCAAAAGTGTCTTATTAGCGAGGGCATGGATTCATATGGTACATGTGAGGTCTTGTCCAGGTGAAGTCGCATTGTGATGTGTCTTGAATGGAAGTGCCATTACACAGGATTTTTTTCAACAGAAACGGATAAAGTTAACAAGTAGCCAAGATATAAAGGAACAAGTTAAAAAAGGGACAAGTTTTTAAAGTGTTTCGGCACGAAAATGCCTATGTCCACTGATTCTCTTTGTTAATTCACTTCATATGGGAAATACAGGTTAAGAAAAGTATCGACGAAGGTGTTGGATGTTCCATGCCCTCTGGAACACCTCTCCGTCCACTGTTGACAAATTATAAGCTCCATTGTGGAGATCTTTATGAATTACATATGGCCCATCCCAGATTGGATCTAGTGCACCGGGGCGCGGGAAGATTCGCTTGAGGACAAGATCTCCTTCTTGTAAGCTACGATGCTTGACTTTGGAGTTGTATTGCGCTGCCACCTTTTGCTTGTGAGCTGCTGCTTTGAGCGTCGCATCGTTTCTTCTCTCTTCAATTAGATCCAAAGACATGTGAAGGAGTTCTTCGTTCTCTCCAAGGTTATAGTGGATCCTACGGTGGGAAGACACTATAGTTTCGACTGGGAGCATGGCCCCCGATCCGTATGCCAAAGAGAAGGGAGTATGCCCCATTGATGTTCTGAAAGATGTGTGGTAGGCCCAAAGTGCCGTAGGAAGTTCATCCACCCAAGTGCCTTTTGACTTTTTAAGTTTCTTCTTAATTAGAGTTTTGAGAATTTTGTTGATAGCTTCGACTTGTCGGTTTGCCTGGGGATAAGCTACAGATGAGAAGCTTTTGTGAATTCCGTGCTCTTGGCACTAGTTGGCGAACTCCTCGCTATCAAACTGAAGTCCATTGTCCGATATGATTTTGAGTGGAACTCCGTACCTACATAGAACATTTTTTATTAAGAAGTTAATAACTTTTGCCGAAGATATTTTACTTAAAGGTTCTGCTTCCACCCATTTGGTGAAATAGTCAACTGCCTCTATAGCATATTTGGCTCTGGCTCGGCCCACTGGCAGTTCGCCAATCAAGTCAATTCCCCATACTGCAAAGGGCCAAGGGCTGGTCATTTGAGTAATCTCATTTGTTGGTAGTCGAGGAATCTTAGCAAATTTCTGACATCTGTCACATTTTTGGACAAAGTCTAAGGCGTCCTTGTTTAAGGTGGGCCAGAAATACCCATATCGGAGTATCTTCTTTGCCAGAGTCTGCCCTCCAGCCGCAGCTTCCTTGATGGATGCTTGATAAGGTTTCCTTAGCTTCCCTTCCAGCGACACACCTTAATAAGGGGTTAGAGAAGCCGCGCCGATGGAGGATGCCTTCTTGTATTGTGTAGCGGGAAGCTTTCCTCAAGATTTTCCGGACTTCGTTACGCTCGCTGGGCAGTGTGTTATCTTGTAAGAATTTTCGGATGGGAGTCATCCAAGTTTCCTCTTCGATTGCAGCTATCAGATTCACTTGCTCGAAACTCGGGGTAAGTTGCTTTGAGATGGCTACTGTTCCGAAAATGGTACCGTCTTTCATGCTAGCTTGCTTTGCTAGCTCGTCGGCCTCTTGGTTCTCTTCTCGAGGGATGTGTTTGATTAAATAGTGATCCAATTGATCGAGTAGCGGCTTGGTCTTCTTTAGATATGATGTGAGTCGTTTTCCTCGAGTCTGAATTCTCCTTGTATTTGGTTTACAATAAGTTGAGAATCACTATGAAGACATAAAGAACCGACTCCAATCTCTAAGGCAAGTTCTAATCCAGCTACTACTGCTTCATATTCTGCATCGTTATTGGTGGCAGCGAATTCCAACCTTAGAGAATAGTGTAGCTTCCTTCCTCTGGGAGTGATTATTACAATACCTGCCCCCGAGCCTTGTTCGTTTGATGCTCCGTCCACAAAGAGATTCCACTTGATGGCTTATGCTATTTCAGATTGCTCCTTACCTTCGTTGGTAGTGATTCGGCAATGAAATCGGCCATGGCTTGTCCCTTGATGGCGGTGTGAGGATGGTAGGTGATATCATATTGACTTAGTTCAATGCACCATTTAAGTAGTCGCCCAGAAGTGTCGGGACGATGGAGTACCTGCCTTAGCAGTTGATCGGTTAGAACTCTGATGGAATGGGATTGGAAATAGTGTCGCAGTTTCCGTGATGTGATTAGTAAACAGTATGCTAGCTTCTCAAGTTTAGGATATCTGGCTTCTGCCCCCATAAACCTCTTGCTTACAAAGTATACTGGCCGCTGCGCGCGGTTGTCTTCTCTCACCAAAGCGGCGCTTACAGCATGAGATGACACAGCAAGGTATAGGTATAGCTCTTCGCCTTCTATTGGAATAGAGAAAACTGGTGGTCTCTGGAGGTGTTCGATTAGGTTAAGGAAGGTTGTTAAGCATTCATCAGTCCATTCGAACTTTCCTTTGTCTTACTTTAGAGCCTCGAAGAAGGGGACGCACTTGTCAGTCGCTTTAGAGATGAATTTGCTTAGGGCGGCCACCTTCCTATTTACGCTTTGCATTTCTCTTCGAGTGGAATGTATCCTGATATCTTTCAGGGCTCGGACTTATTCGAGGCTTGCTTCAATTCCTCTGGCATGGACGATGAATCCCAAGAACTTTCATGACGATACTCCGAATAAGCACTTTAGAGTATTCAGCTTCATTCCATATTGGCGAAGTACTTGAAACATCTCGCCCAGGTGGCTTACGTGATCGTTGGCTTTCCTCGATTTTACTAGCATGTCATCCACATAAACCACCATAGTTCGTCCTATCAGTTTTGCAAACATCTTGTTGACAAGTCGCTGATAGGTAGCTCCGACGTTCTTAAGTCCAAAAGGCATTACTCTATAGCAGTACAATCCCCGGTCAGTGATGAAACTAGTGTGGTATTGACGGGGGCGTGCATAGGAATTTGGTTATATCTTGAGTTTGCGTCCATAAAAGATAAGAGTTCATGCCCGGCTGTGCTGTCCACAAGCTGATCGATTCGGGGGAGTGGGAAGCAATCCTTCGGGCAAGCGTCATTTAAGTTTGAGAAGTCAATGCATGTTCGCCACTTCCCATTAGCCTTCTTTACTAGTACCGGGTTATCGATCCACTCTGGGTAGATGGCATCTCGTATGAAGTTATTAGCAAGTAGGTTCTTTACTTCTTCATCGAGGGCTGCTGATCGTTCTGCCCCCATACTTCTCTTTTTCTGCTTTACTGGCACCTTGGTAGGATCGATGTTTAGTGTGTGGCATGCTACGTCTGGGGAGATTCCTGTCATGTCAGCGTGCGTCCATGCAAATACATCCAAGTTGTGGTGGAGAAAATCAATGAGTTGATCCCTCAATTCTGCTCTTAGCTGAGATCCGATTTTCAAGTCTACTTGAGTCGTGTTTGTCTACAGATACAAACTCCATAGCCTCTGCAGGCTCGGCAGTGGCCTCCTCCTCTTTGTCTCTGGGTTCTAATTCATTGAAAGTATCACTGGTATATCGAAGAGGAGGGGCTTTCTTTAGTTGCTATGCTTCCAAGTTTTTCTTGCAGAGAGTAGTCTCTGCATTCTTCCCTTTATCCTTCCTGCGATTATTGCGAAGTTCGGTTACATAGCAATCACGAGCGGCGTCTTGATCTCCCTCTACTTCCCCTATTCCATTGTCTATTGGAAATTTCATCTTCAGGCACCATGGGGGCAGGACAATTTGGAAGTCAGACAAGGCTGGTCTTCCTAAAAAGGCGTTGTAGGCCGAGTGGTTATCTATTAGCACAAATGTTTGTTTCCGCACAACGGAGCGGGGGTGACTTCCTATTTCAACAAAGAGGTCCAATTGTCCGAGGGGCATCTTCTCGTCTCCAGTGAAACCGTGTAGTGGTTTGTTGCAAGGAGACACATCCTTCATTGACAGCTTCATTCTGTCGAAAGCATGTTTGAATAGGATATTTACTGAGCTTCCAGTGTCTACTAGAATTTGAAAAACTTCGGCTGGGCCGAAACGGGCAGAGATGACCATAGGATCCATGTGAGGGTACTGCCTTCCTTCTAGGTCACGCCTATTAAATGTAATGTCATCATTCTCTTTTCCCTTCGGGTGGCGTTCTTCCATAACAGAATTAACGCAGCCTTCACTGTTTCTAAGTGACTTTCCGTATCTTTCCAGTTTCTGTCGGCGATGTGTGGTCCTTCCGATATGGTATGGACCACTATCTTCTCTTGACTGGGGTTGCTGGTGTTGCAATTTCCCCCTCCTGTTTCTGGGAGGGGTAGCCTTGGGTTCTCATTGGCAGGAGCTGGAGTCCTGTTCTGACCTTTTACATAGCGTTCATGTCTCTTCCTTCTGATGTGTTCTTCAATTAAGTCCCGGAGATGATGGCATTCATTAGTATCATGCCCATGAGATTCGTAGAAGCGGCAGAACTTTTCAGACTTAATTGCGTTATCTGATTCCTTCTTGTACGGGGCGTTTGTATTTAATTTCGTCTTCTTTGCCAGCAAGATGTTTTCGATTGTTTCATTTAAGGGAGTGCAAGCGTCAAATCTCGGTCCTGGCCGATATAGACGCTTTTCTCCCTTCTTGCCCCCAGCATTGTCTCTAGAGTCATTTCTTCGAACGTCCTTCGCTATAGCGGGTGCGCTGCCATGAGCTGCCTTTGTTTGTTGTCCTGTCTGTCTTTCAGTGGCAGCGTCTTCAAGTCTCATATATTTTCTGGCTTCATGGAAGAAATCGGGTAAGGTAGCTGGTTTTTCTTTCGTTAATCTTCTAGCAAGCTTAGTATCCGGATGCACACCACTAAAGAGGGCCATTAAGATGAGTTTCTCATCGGCATCTTGGACTGCGGCCGTTGCAGCATTGAATCGGGTTAGATATTGCTGCACTGTCTCTCCAGGCTTCTGTTTGATATTAGAGATGGAATAATCATCCTTGGATTGCTCCACATGAATGCAGAACTGGCTGATGAACTTTTCTTCAACATTTCCCATGAGCTGATGGATCCTTGAGGTAGATGGCAGAACCAGGATGTAACTAGATCTGCCAAGAATAGTGGAAAGCATTTGCACAATACTCCTTCTGTGGCTCCACTCATGAGCATATGTTGTGCGTATCTCTGCAAGTGTACAACGGGGTCAGAGATTCCCTTGTAAGGTTCCATTGTTGTCATTCTCCATTCTCGGGGGGTGATGCCAATTCCGATATTGCGGGTGAATGGGTTGGTTACCCTAGCCCCTAACCCTCGATCTCTTTGCGCCCGTTGGACGCACTCTCTGAACAATCGCGCCATCCTTTCATCAGAATTTGGAGCAGATAGAAATGAGTTTGGTTCTTCTCTGCGGTATTGATTCCGTCCAGATGATCTGTAGGGATGGTATCGTCTATCACTCCTAATATTTTCCAGTGGCTGTCTCTGGTCTTCTGGGAGCATGCTAGGGTCAGCTACAGTTGGCCCTTGCCTTGATCTTCCCCTGCTAGGTTCTGTTTCGAGCACTTCCTCGGGTCCAACTTCGGGCTCGACTTTAGCTCGACCTTGTTCGTTGGTGTTTCCATGCTAGGCAGCATGACAGGCTCAGCTACATCCGACCCCGCCTGGTACCTTCCCTGTTGGGCTTGGTTCCAAGTGTTTCCTCAGGTCGGAATTCGGGCTGAGTCCGGGCTCGGCTCCTACCATTGTTGCTTCTGTTGTTAGCTTCTTTGAAGAAGAAAGGTCTTTGTCGCCTCTCATACCCTCCAAACTGGGACTCATCCCATGATTCAGTGTTGCGGTTGGACTCTTCAGCATCCCTTAAGTGTGACATGAGTTGGTCCACCAAGGTTTCTTGTTGGGATGTGAAGCAGTTAGTCACTTCAGCCACAACCCTGTCTAGATCTGCCCTAGTAATTGCTGCCAGTTGTTCCGTGGAAGGGACTGTCGGATTTTCCTGATTTCCATTTCGAACTGCTGTTGGAACGAGACGGTTCTCTTGATCTGTGATCACTGGATCTGGAACGCTGCTAGTTGCAATGTTCTTTCCTTTGCTAACATCTTTCTTCTGCCTGGGAGTCATGTCTTCCAAGCAATGAGCGATGCTGTCGGGAAGAAGGTTAAGTGGGAGAAGCTGAAGCTTCTAGCTCGAGCTCTCAATGAAAGCACCAAAAATATTTGCACAAAAAATGGGCAAACACCTCCAAGTCGTATGATTTAGTCGATTTTATGTTGCTCTTAGTGATTTGGGTGATTCATGCAAATATGTAAAAAGCAGGGACTAAACTGTAAAAGACACGTAGATCTATAGTGGTTCGGCCAGAATGTGCCTACATCCACTTTATATGTTATTCTCTTTCACTGTTCAGATTACAAGTACAAAGCTTTGATTACAAGTATATGAAAGTTGTTTGAAAGTTCTGTCCGTGCTTGAGCTCTCCAAAAACTGTCCTCCATTGTTGTACCCCTACCCCTCTATTTATAGAGTGAGGCTGGGGGTAGGTGTGAGGACCGCCCATGACTCCTGCACTAAACAAAGAAATAATGCGCTGAAAAGTGTGCCAGGCCGCCATGGATGATCGTCAGGGTAAGGTAAAAACAATAAACTCTATCGTATTACTCACAGCGCATGGACAAAATACAATAGAAAATATACATAGTGAAGCTCCATATAACAGAATATCATCATATAAACTCTAATAGTTTGATACAACAATCACCAAAGTCAATACATCAAGCCTCACTACATATCACTCAGAGAATATACAAACAGCGAAACACCCAGTACATATAGTAAGAAAACAATATGCAAAAGCCTCCAGCTCGTCTTCGTCATCAACAACGTTGGCCACTATGAACAGCACCTGTCACCTGCTACCTGTCTGCCCATCCCAACATGGATGAACATCCCAAGGTAATAAGAGTTAAACATAAAACCTTGAGTCAGACAAAAGTCTTAGTGAGCAGTAAATCAACTATCAAACATACCAAAAGAGCATAAAGGGTAAAAGGAATAGGAACCCAACCATCCCACTCCACCTCTTTCTAAAGTGATAGCCCCCAGACACACTAAGCAGAAGTAAACATAGAAATTCAGACATTCAAAGCAAAGTAACTATCACTCGAGTCAAGGTCGGCGTTTTCCAAGTACAAACCCCCAAGGCCTAAACCAAGATCAGATAAGCACTCTGAAAACATCGCCCTTGACCCAAGCGACGATACGACCAAACATCCAAACATCCATGACTCTGGCTATCACTGTTATCATTGCCTTAATTTCCCCGTTAGTTGAATGACCGCCTGCCAAGGGCTAATGGTAACCCCGGTTATAGACATAGCTCCGCACGTCATCGTGACCCGTGCCTAGGACTATCGCATCTGCCCAGAGTACTAGCACGTCATCGTGACCCGTGCTTGGAATTTCATCGTGACCCGTCCCAACGTACTCTTGCTTTGAGCATGCTAGAACCTTCAACAACGATGAAATCTCAGCCTTCTAGTCATCCTCCTCGACGACTATTCCCATACTAGCTCAAGCGCCTCTCAAGCTAACCATTATCCACAAACCCGGACCACATCACCGAGTTATCAATATGCTTGGGATGATCCCGTCTGGATTAAACCAAGGCTTTCTCACATCATGCTTTGCTTCATTGCATCATAGCAAAGTCCCATCTCAACATCAAGGTTTGCCTCATCGCATCATGGCAAAGTCCCATCTCAACATCATCATCAAATCTATCCATATGAGCTTCAACATCCGCTTCATATGCCACAAGCAGCTTTCCTTATTCAAGAGCCTTTCCACTTAGCTTTTGAATCATCTTCGACCAACTTGTCCAAATCAAGTTATCAATCAACTAATCCATCAAATCAAACATTAATCCAAGTAATCAATCATTCAAACAAGATCTAAATAAACAATTACAACAATAATGGCAATTTCGTAAATAAAGAGTCCAAATCTAACATGCATTCTAACAAGCATGAATTATGAACAATATCTCTACAACTTGATGAATGAACTTGCATAAGTGAACATGTAGTAAAATAGATGTCAAATCATCATAAACAATAGATCTACATGCAGACTTGAGAAAAATGCATGAAATCACTCTCTTTAACACATAAACAAACCACAGATCCAATATACTCCTTTGGGTCCGTGTGAGAGATAACCACCACTCACCGAATCACCTAAACACCTCAAAAACAACCAACTCCAGATCTGGACAGCAAAGAATCAAGCTTGATCCTCCAAAGCTCCGCTTCAAACGATGAAATCTCTCTTCGATGAATGGAGATCTTCAACTTTGGCTCTTGGATCATCGATTTGATCTTCAATTTAGATGGAAGGAATCACTAGATTAGAGTGGAGAAAAGAAGTGAAGAAGTGTTGTAATCGAGCTCTCAAAATGGCAGCACTTCGTTGCTTCGAAATCCGGGTGCCAAAAAGTGAACCAAACCCCTCTATTTATAGGCTGAAATCCCCATGAGTCGCCCCCCCTTAAGTCGTCACCGACCCAACTTCCCCGACCTACGACCTAAGCAATCACACTACCTACCGACCTATCTCAAGTGCCGACCCAACGACCCAACACATATAAGTCGTCTAACGACCTAACTACCTAACGACTTAATCCTATATGCGACCTAACACTCTAACACAGCCGCATCCTTTCCTAAGTCGCCTGGTCGACTTACGACCTAACATAGGTCGTCCCACGACCTAACTAAGACACGAGACCAACAAACATAGGGCACAACCGACCTAACATAGCAACGACTTAACGAGTACGCCTTCATGCGACCTAACAGGTATACTTCCTAACGACCTAACACATCAACCAGATATAGGTAGCTCACGACCTAACTACACCATAGGTCACTCACGACCTAAACTACAACAACCTATTCTATAATCCTTAAGTCGCTAACTACTATGGGTCGCTTCCTGTATTTAAGTCGTCTCAATCTATAAGCCGTAACTCGTTAACTCTCTTAAGTCGTAACACGCTAACCCACTCTAACTAATAACTCGTTAACGACCTATTCCTTAACTCGCTAACCAGTTCTAACATACTAACTCGCTAACTACTAGGTCATACTGTCTTAAGTCGCTCTTCTTCCTTAGGTCGCTCACCCCTTAGGTCGCTCAACCGACCTAACTTCCACACGACCTAAATCCTATACGACTTAACCCCTACACGACCTAACTCCTAGGTCGTTCCAAACCTATAAGTCGCTCAACTCAAATCCCTTATACAACCTAAGCTCCACACGGCTTAACAACATCAACGACTTAATGGCAACTATTTTACAATATGTCGACACGTAAAATACGGGTCGTTACATTCTTTCCCCCTTAGGAATTTCGTCCCTGAAATTCCAAACAAACAAGAGCAATCAAAACTATTCTGCATGCCTACCATCCATAGTAATTAACAAACCATGCATCCAATTTCTAGCCTAGCATGCAGAATTCTAAGACTAGAACAAGTTACAAATTCATGAGATGTCACGACACCTTAGGGCCATAACTCGAAGAGTTCAGGATGAGCTGCCTTCATCCTCTCTTCCTCCTCCCATGTACAGTCGTTAACATCATCACTCCATTGTATCTTGAGCAACGTAATCGTCTTCCTCCTAAGCTATTTCGTGTCGGTTTCCACAACACGAAGCGGCTTACGAGGTCTCGTAACAACTGGATCAACTTCTAAATCTTCACAGCTATCGGCAGAAACCACAGTATTTGGGTCGTGCACATACTTCTGTAGATACGATATATGAAAAACATTGTGCACACCAGACATCTTTCCCGATAACTCCAATTTATAGGCGAGCTTTCCAATTTGCTCGATAATCGGAAATGGTCCAACAAATCTCGGAGTCAACTTTCCTTTCTTCCCGAATCTAATAACATTCTTCAGAGGAGAAATATTCACAAAAACCATATCTCCTACGTCGAATTCCAAATCCTTACGACGCTTATCGGCATAACTTTTCTGTCGGTCTTGGGCTGCCTTCATTCGTCGCTGAATGATCTATATACAGTCCGAAGTCTGTCGAACCATTTCTGGCCCAAGTATCAACTTTTCTCCAGTTTCCAACCAACATGTCGGAGAGTTACACGGTCTTCCATACAATGCCTCATATGGTGCCATACCAATACTTGTCTGATAACTGTTATTATACGCAAATTCCACCAAATGAAGATGATCTTCCCATGATCCTCCGAAATCCAAAACACATGCTCTGAGTAGATCTTCCAAAACCCGGATGACTCTCTCGGTCTGACCATCCGTTTGGGGATGATAAGCCGTACTCAAACACAACTCGGTTCCCAAAACTTCTTGGAAGCTCTTCCAAAATCCACTAGTGAACATTGGGTCTCGATCACTCACTATACTCTTCGGAATACCATGGAATCGAACTATCCACTTAACATACAACTCAGCCAATTTCGATGCAGTCCTAGATGATCGAATAGGAATGAATCTTGCACTCTTAGTCAAACGATCTACGATGACTCAAATCCCTTCATTTCCTGCTCTGGTTCTAGGTAGACCATCGATAAAATCCATTGATATTTGCTCCCACTTCCATGTAGGAACTTCTAACGGTTGAAGCAATCCACTTGGCTTCTTCTGTTCAGCTTTTACCAACTGGCTGTTCATACATTTGGAAATAAAATTTCCAACATCCTTCTTCATGCCTTCCCAGTAATAGGTTCTCTTCATGTCCCGATACATCTTATTTCCACCTGGATGAATTGTCAGTTTCGAGTGATGACTTTCCTTCAGAACTTCATCTCTCAATTCATCTATATCGGGAACAACCAGTTGTCCTTGTTTCCGAAGCCAACCCTCTCGATCGACCTCGAATCCTTTATCCTTTTCTGGATCCAATCCAGATTCCAAATCACGGATAATCTTGACAAGCTTATCGTCTCGCTTTTGGCCCTCGCCAATTCTTTCCACTAGAGTAGGTCTTATCAATAAGTTTGCCAACATCTCAGGTTCCAATTCACATCTAGGCCTGAAGTCAAATCCAGCTAAATACTCAAGGCTCTTCCATTTTGAAAACATGGCTCCCAATTCTGCATGTCTTCTAATTAACGCATCTGCCACTACGTTGCCTTTTCCCGGAGTATAGGCTATACCAAAATCATACGATGCTAAAAACTCTAGCCATCGTTGCTGCCGCAGATTCAAATCCTTTTGCGAGAACAGATACTTCAACAACTTATGGTCTGTAAACAACTCGAATCGAACTCCCAATAGGTAATGCATCCACATCTTCAAAGCAAAAACAATCGCCGCTAACTCCAAATCATGAGTCGGATAATTCCTTTCATGCGGATTTAGTTGTCGACTTGCATATGCAACAACTTTATCCTTCTGCATTAGCACTGCCCAAGTCCAGTACCACATGCATCGGTGTAAACCACCATCTCATCATTTCCACTTGGAATAGTCAAAACAGGAGCACTTGTCAGTCGCTCTTTCAGGATTCCAAAAGCTTGCTCACACTTAGCATCCCATTTGAACACTTGGTTCTTTTTCGTCAATCCTGTTAACGGTGCAGCTATCTTGGAAAAGTCTTTGATAAACCGACGATAATATCCTGCTAATCCAAGAAAACTTCTCACATCAGATGATTCTTAGGTCTAACCCAATCCTGGATTGCTGCCACCTTAGCGGGATCAACCGCTATTCCATTTCCAGAGATAACATGGCCTAAGAACCTCACTTCACTCTTCCAGAAGTGACACTTCGAAAACTTAGCCCTCAGCTGATGTTTTCGCAAAATTTCCAAAACAATCCTCAAGTGTGTCTTGTGCTCTTCTTCAGTTCTGGAATAAACCAAGATATCATCCACGAACACAAGTACAAACTTGTCCAACTGATCTCTGAACACTCTATTCATAAGATCCACAAAATATACTGGTGCATTGGTCAATCCAAACGGCATTACCAGCCACTCATAGAAACCAGATGGTGTCCTGAAAGCAGTCTTCGGCACACTATCCTTTGCCACTCTTAACTGGTGAAATCCCGTTGCCAAATCCATCTGAGAAAACACCCTAGCTTCGTGAAGCTGATCAAACAAGTCATCTATTCACGGCAATGGATACTTGTTCTTCTTAGTCACTTTATTCAGCTCACGATAATCCACACACAACCTCAATGATCCATCCGCTTTGGTTGCAAACACAACTGGTGCACCCCATTCGGACACACTACGCCGAATGAATCCTTTTTGTAAAAGGTCATCAACTTGCACCTTCAATTCTTGCTGTTCCCTACGCGCCATTCGCCTAAGAGGCATCACAACAGGTCTGGCTCCCTCAACTAGATCGATACGAAACTCGATCTCTCTATGCGACGGTAACCCTTTGACCTCATCAAAGACATCCTCAAATCCATTCACAATAGGCATCGATGACAGTCCATCCCGTGGAACAACCAGCGAATACATGAAGCTCATGAAGACGCCTTCCTCATGCTTACATCGTATCACAACCTTTCGCCTCTCCACATTCTCGACTGTCACCTCCAGCCTCTTACAATCAATCCTTGCCGCATACTTCCTAAGCCAGTCCATACCCAAAATGATTCCGAACCCCGCAAAGTTCAGAACAAAACAATCACAAACAAAAGAGCAATCATGACTCGACACAACTAGACCACGGCATAACATACACAAACAAGACGAACCCCCAACTGGATTAGTCACAACCAATAGTCTATCAACAATATCCGGTTCCAAACCCAACCGGTCTACCAACTCATTACAAACAAAGGAATGCGACGCTCCAGTATCAAACGACACCCTAACTGGAACACCACAAATCGAAAGAGTACCTTGAACCACCACACTCTTTCCCTCTTCTACGGCAGTAGGAGCTTTCGAAGACGATGGCATAGCCCCCAAAGCATAAGCTTGCACAATCTGCTTATCCTTCCTCGGTTTCGGACAATTCCTCTTAATATGCCCCAGCTTGTCACAGTTGTGGCACTTCACCGGAACCTTCAGATTCTTGCAATCTCTGGAGAGATGACCCTTCTGCCGACAATTGTAGCAGATCACTTCGCCCTTCGGCTTCTTCTGGCCATCCTTACCCTTCTGCTGCTGCTGCTGCTTTCTCTTCTTGTTTCCACCTTGCTCCTTGGCCACAACAACAACAGGTCCTTCTTTAGGAAACAAATTCTCATGCCTGAGAGCTTTCTCCACAAGCTTCTCAAATGGGTCATCCAAATGATCCACCAACTGCCTCCCCAGATAACTGTCCAAGCCTGTCACAAACTTCTCATTCTTCTGATAGGGGAATTCAATATATGACCGAGCATACTTGGACAAAGCTTCAAACTCAAAAACATACTAAAGAACTGGTCTTCCACCTTGCTTGAGTTCCACAAACTTCTTGAACAGAACAGATTTTTGAGCTGTAGAAATGAACTTAGCTTCAAATATGACATGGAATTGCTTCCAAGTAATCTCTTCCTCTGAAGTATCAATGGTGATAGAGTTCCACCAATCCGAAGCTCTCCCTTGAAGCTGCCTTGATGCAAGCTTCCTCTTAGTTGCATCCTCAATTCCCAAATCATCAAAAATCCTTCTACAAGCATCTATCCATCTTTGGACTTCAATGGTTGATTCTGTCCCTAAGAAAACCTTTCCTCCAAGAGCAGTATAGTCCTTACACAACTTAGCAAAATCCACTGGTCTTGGAGCTTGAACTTGAACTCCAACATCTACTGATGGCTCCGGAGCTGGCATCCTCCTCATGATCGAAGTCATCATAGCCTCGAACATAGAAGCATAATCAGCAGCCCCCTCAACAGCACGGCCTTCCCTAGCAGCTGGTCTCCCTCTTCGACTCATTCCTAATATCTAAAAGAAATGATTAATATACCCTGAGAAACAACTGCATAAGAAGTTCAAATTCTTCTAACTACAATATTATATATATATAGTAATCATCCATCAAAATACAATTACGTCTCTCATACGTAGTTACGTCAGCAAGCGTTGGCTAAAATCGATTAACCAAAGCTCTGATACCAAATGTGACGACCGCCCATGACTCCTGCACTAAACAAAGAAATAATGCGCTGTAAAGTGTGCCAGGCCGCCATAGACGATCGTCAGGGTAAGGTAAAAACAATAAACTCTATCGTATTACTCACAGCGCATGGACAAAATACAATAGAAAATATACATAGTGAAGCTCCATATAACAGAATCTCATCATATAAACTCTAATAGTTTGATACAACAATCAGCAAAGTCAATACATCAATCCTCACCACATATCACTCAGAGAATATACAAACAGCGGAACACCCAGTACATATAGTAAGAAAACAATATGCAAAAGCCTCCAGCTCGTCTTCGTCATCAACAGCGTTGGCCACTATGAACAACACCTGTCACCTGCTACCTAGTCTGCCCATCCCAACATGGATGAACAACCCAAGGTAATAAGAGTTAAACATAAAACCTTGAGTCAGACAAAAGTCTTAGTGAGCAGTAAATCAACTATCAAACATACCAAAAGAGCATAAAGGGTAAAAGGAATAGGAACCCAACCATCCCACTCCACCTCTTTCTACAGTGATAGCCCCCAGACACACTAAGCAGAAGTAAACATAGCAATTCAGACATTCAAAGCAAAGTAATTATCACTTGAGTCAAGGTCGGCGTTTTCCAAGTACAAACCCCCAAGGCCTAAACCAAGATCAGATAAGCACTCTGAAAACATCGCCCTTGACCCAAACGACGATACAACCAAACATGCAAACATCCATGACTCAGGCTATCACTGTTATCATTGCCTTGATTTCCCCGTTAGTTGAATGACCGCCTGCCAAGGGCTAATGGTAACCCCGGTTCTAGACATAGCTCTGCACGTCGTCGCGACCCGTGCCTAGGACTACCGCATCTTCCCAGAGCACTAGCACGTGATCGTGACCCGTGCTTGGAACGTCATCGTGACCCGTCCCAACGTACTCTTGCTTTGAGCATGCTAGAACCTTCAACAACGATGAAATCTCAGCCTTCTAGTCATCCTCCTCGATGACTATTCCCATACTAGCTCAACCGCGTCTCAAGCTAACCATTATCCACAAGCCCGGACCACATCACCGAGTTATCAACATGCTTAGGATGATCCCGTCTGGATTAAACCAAGGCTTTCTCACATTATGCTTTGCTTCATCGCATCATAGCAAAGTCTCATCTCAACATCAAGGTTTGCCTCATCGCATCATGGCAAAGTCCCATCTCAACATCATCATCAAATCTATCCATATGAGCTTCAACATCCGCTTCATATGCCACAAGCAGCTTTCCTTATTCAAGAGCCTTTCCACTTAGCTTTTGAATCATCTTCGACCAACTTGTCCAAATTAAGTTATCAATCAACTAATCCATCAAATCAAACATTAATCCAAGTAATCAATCATTCAAACAAGATCTAAATAAACAATTACAACAATAATGGCAATTTCGTAAATAAAGATTCCAAATCTAACATGCATTCTAACAAGCATGAATTATGAACAATATCTCTACAACTTGATGAATGAACTTGCATAAGTGAACATGTAGTAAAATAGATGTCAAATCATCATGAACAATAGATCTACATGCAGACTTGAGAAAAATGCACGAAATCACTCTCTTTAACACATAACCAAACCACATATCCAATATACTCCTTTGGGTCCGTGTGAGAGATAACCACCACTCACCGAATCACCTAAACACCTCAAAAACAACCAACTCCAGATCTGGACAGCAAAGAATCAAGCTTGATCCTCCAAAGCTCCGCTTCAAACGATGAAATCTCTCTTCGATGGATGGAGATCTTCAACTTTGGCTCTTGAATCTTCGATTTGATCTTCAATTTAGATGGAAGCAATCACTAGATTAGAGTGGAGAAAAGAAGTGAAGAAGTGTTGTAGTCGAGCTCTCAAAATGGCAGCATTCGTTGCTTCGAAATCCGGTGCCAAAAATTGAACCAAACCCCTCTATTTATAGGCTGAAATCCCCATGAGTCGCCCCCCCTTAAGTCGTCACCGACCCAACTTCCCCGACCTACGACCTAAGCAATCACACGACCTACCGACCTAACTCAAGTGCCGACCCAATGACCCAACACATATAAGTCGTCTAACGACCTAACTACCTAACGACTTAACCCTATATGCGACCTAACATTCTAACACAGCCGCATCCTTTCCTAAGTCGCCTGGTCGACTTACGACCTAACATAGGTCGTCCCACGACCTAACTAAGACACGATACCAACAAACATGCGGCACAACCGACCTAACACAGCAACGACTTAACGAGTACGCCTTCACGCGACCTAACAGGTATACTTCCTAACGACCTAACACATCAACCAGATATAGGTCGCTCACGACCTAACTACACCATAGGTCGCTCACGACCTAAACTACAACAACCTATTCTATAATCCTTAAGTTGCTAACTACTATGGGTCGCTTCCTGTATTTAAGTCGTCTCAATCTATAAGCCGTAACTCGTTAACTCTCTTAAGTCGTAACATGCTAACCCACTCTAACTAATAACTCGTTAACGACCTATTCATTAACTCGCTAACTAGTTCTAACATACTAACTCGCTAACTACTAGGTCATACTGTCTTAAGTCGCTCTTCTTCCTTAGGTCGCTCACCCCTTAGGTCGCTCAATGACCTAACTTCCACACGACCTAAATCCTATACGACTTAACCCCTACACGACCTAACTCCTAGGTCGTTCCAAACCTATAAGTCGCTCAACTCAAATCCCTTATACAACCTAAGCTCCACACGGCTTAACAACATCAACGACTTAATGGCAACTATTTTACAATATGTCGACACGTAAAATACGGGTCGTTACAGTAGGGGTCTTGGATGTATATAGCTGCTGGTAGGCCTGGGCAGTCGTGATCTGGCTTGGCAATGTTGGTCCAGTAACGCCTTGGTCCGGTGATGGTTGGAGCGTGGATTGGTCCGATGGTGAGTGGTTCGGTAGGGCCTTGATTCGGTAGTGGGAGTAGGTGATCTGGTCCGGTGGTGAGTGGTTCGGTAGGGCCTTGATTCGGTAGTGGGAGTAGGTGATCTGGTCCGGTAGTGAGTGGTTCGGTCGAGCCTTGATTCGGTGGTGAGAATATGCCCAACATTGGATGACTATAGAATGACTCACTTGATAGTTTTCTGTTGGTTAATATAACTAAGGTCAAGCAGAGAATATTGATGTGACTAATTTACACAATTCTCTCGACTTGAGAATACTGTTGATCTTCAATGTGAAAGTGTAACGACCCAGGATTTCTATTAATTAAAATTTGAATATTTAATTAATTTTAATTATTAATAAGTGGAATTTATAAGTCGAATAATTTATTTTGAATAATTAGGTTTAATTGGATAATTAAATCGATAATTTAATATGTGAAAATACAAAAATAATTGAAAATTGGGTTTAATATGATTGAAAATGATTTGAAAATTTTTATTTAATCATACTGGAGTTATAGTGATGTTATAGAACTTTTTAAATCGAATTTAGAGTTAATTTGTGAAAATTGAATATTTTAATATTTAATCGACTAGTAAAATTAGCCATTTTTCGAACAGTCTAAGAATTGGACGAAACCAGTTTCACCGGATCCGTAATGTGATATTATTGTATGATTTCAAATTTCAAGTCAATTGGATTTACCGTTTGTCCGGTGCAAGCTAAAACGCCTAAAATAGTTTAAATCGGTTTAATTTAAATTGAACGTTTATTGCCATATGTGACGACCCGAAATTTTTAAGCAATTGAAATTGGAATATTCAATTGAATTTGAATATTTAAATGATAATTTTTACTCGAATTCAAATATTACCAATTATTTGATAATTAAATTATTGAATTAAATAAGTGAAATTAGGTAAATTGTTGAATCTAGAATTTTAAGCCTGTTAAAAATAATTTGAAGGCTTGTAAAATTTATATTGATAGTACTGAAGATAATAGAAGTGTTAAAATTGAATTTGGAAGTACTTTGTTCAGTTTTGAAATTCTATCGTTTAAATTGAATTTAAAAATAGCCTTCCGAGGCACAGTCTCGGAATTCGACGAAACCAGTTCTGTTGGGTCCGTAATATTGAATTATTATCGGGTTTTAATTTTTGTAGTTTTTGGGTTTGTTGTGTGGGCGTACGAGATAAAAACATCTAGACGATAAATATCGACTTAAATTTAAATATCTATATCTGAAAGAAAATCAAATCAGCCGAAATCTTTCCTGAGAAGCCGACTTCTTTCCGTATCAATGTTTCTTCTTTTTACAACATCACGCAAAATTTTTACTTTAATAATGGAACCTAGTTCCCTTCCTTCAAATCAAAAAAAATAAAATCAAAAGTTTAGAAGAAAAAAAATGTCGGCCGAAGCCTTTTCACAATACAAAATGGCTGTTCGCTTTCGATAGAATCAATTCGCTCTTAATCTTAGCACGAAATCGAATTCATTCAGGGCTCTCAGATCGTTGAGTTGTGGAATCTGGGCGAAGTCGAGTTGATGCGTTCGAGCTCGGGAAAGGGATTCGACTTTTATGGTGGAGCTAGGGCAGAGATTAGTCGTGATTGGAGAGGCAATGGCCTCTAACATCGGTCCAGATAGGGTTTCGGCCCAGGTCGAGTGTGTAGCACTAATTCGAGAGGGGAAGGGGCTGCTATTATAGTTGTTGGGCGTGGTTTGTCGTGTTACCTTTTGAAGCTCCGGGTCGCGAGCAGATTTGTTGCCCAGCTGCACATGGGGGAAAAGGATGTGTAGTGGGTGCGCGTGCAGTTGGGAATGACGGCGGGTAGAGGGTTGGTGATCGTCTCAGATGGTTGAGGCTAGGGTTGGGAAGCAAGGATGCTGCGTTAACGTCGGCATCCTAAAAGATGCTGGATTTTAGGCTTCTTCTTGCTGTGAGTATCCTCTGTCTCGATTAAATCTTCTATGTAAATATATATATACAGGTTTCAGAGTACATGTATATATGTATATTATAACTGAAGTTGAAGTTTTAGAATACAGTAAGATATTTACAGTGAGGTATTTATTCATTTAATTTTTGAATTAATGAATATATATAAGTATATATATGTTTTAAAGAGAAGTTATCAGTTAAATTAAATAGTTAGTTTTTGAATGATAAAGTTTTTGTAGAATTAGACTTTTGAAGTCTATAAATTATTTAGGAAAATATGAAGGGATTTTGTATGTTGAAGTTAGTATAAAAATAGATTTTTAAATCTATGTAAATAATTTTTATAAGTAGATAAAATAATCTCAGAAGAAATAAATATAACAAGTACACATTTTGAAGTTACTAGTTTAACTTTAAAGTAATATATTTGTTTAGTTAACTTAATTAAAATCTATTGTAGTCACTAAAGGATTATTCAAAGGGAAATTAGTTCGAAATTTAATTATCCATTAAAAATTTCAAATCATTGGTTAAAATTAAATGAAATTGTAAAACGTAAATTTATTGTTCGATTAATGCAATATATTAATAAATTGAATAATGTTTATCCAAGGTAAAAATTTGAAGAAGTAAGACGAATTGGGTCGGATTGCAAATGCAAAGGTGAGTTAATCTCACTTAGTTAAATTTTTAATTTAAATTTAAAGGATTAAATTTAAATAATTCTTTGAATGACTTAATTGATTGATGTGTTATAATTTGGTATATTCTAGATTTGGCAGATTATATTGTGCTAACATCTGTGGATGCAGGGAAAATAGGTTGGAGGGATCCAACTGGATCCCTCACCATTTATTTAAATTATTTAATACCCCTGATGTGATTATTTTATATTATGTGTTGAATATTACTGATAATTGGAAGTATTGAATGCTATGGCTTGGGTGATATAATTGGATATAGTGGATTACCCAAATAATATATAAAAATTGGATTTTTAAAGAAAATAAAAGAAGTGAATCTGTAAGTAAAGTAATTATAGAATAAATTTAAGAATGAATTGGAGAAGAAATAAAGTGACTTTAAATTTCTAATAAATAAATTGTGAGTATAGAAAGGAAAATTTGAATAAACAGGAAGTTAATAAATTTTAAAATTTAGTGTTACTATTTAAAAAAAAACAAAACATTAATTTAAAATTCAGGATTTAAACTACTGGAAAGAATGAAGAAGGAATTGGGAATAACCTGAAATTTGTATACTTCAGTTTAAAGGAATTGAAATCAAATAGAAAATAATAATAATAAAGTCCATAACTAACGAATTTTTAAATGAACTGATAAGTAAAGAAATTTATTTCAAGTGGAATAAATTGGAAATCAATTTGGGAAATTGATTTAAGTGATTGAGATTTGAAATTCTCCCTGAATAACCAAGTACGTTTTCAAAGTAAATTTGTAGATATAAGTTAAACGTTTAAAATTGTTTTTAAAGGTATGTTTTTGAAAAATTTATTATTTCTAATATTTATAGTCTAAACTAAGTATTTCTCAAATCTATTATAGCAAGTAATTATTTAAAAAGTGACTTAGTATTTTGTTTTTAAAAGTATAAATCTAGTTTTATATTTATTAAGTAACGTTATTTTCAAATATTCATATAATATGTATTTTTAACAAATTATTGAAGTAGTTTTAATTTAAATATTTTAAAGGTATATATTTCAAAGTAAAGTGTTTAAAAAAATTATTTTTAAAATTTAGTTTTGTGCTTGGTAATTTCAAGGGAGATAGAAAGTTTATTCTGGAAAGAAAGATGGTTTTGAAACTGTTTTCAAAGGATTGAAATAGAAATATATCTTGTAAAGATATTTGGAAGGTAATAAATAATTTGGGAAACTATTTATTGTTGGATGTTTGTTTGTGAATATTAATTGATAGTTAAATAACCGACTATCAATATTGGCCAAACTGCGTTGATCGTTTCGAAGAGACCGGGATCGAGATTTATTTCTCGAAAAGCACTTCGATCCGGTTTGTACGTTTCGTGCGAAAAACGTGTTCGGAGTCGAAGATGGAGCTGTAAAGTGCAAGGGCTAGTCGCTACTAATCCTGAGGATATTTCCAAAATGGATGTAGTAGGAATAGTGCCTTCGGTTCCGTTCGAACCCGGGACGGACTTGTATGGATGAATGCCTGCGAAACATCGTCAGGTGGACGATGGGCATTCTAAGGGATATCGTTCTAAAGGTAACGCTTAGCCTCAAGCCTCATCAACCGGGAATGACTGAAAATCAGGGGATATGCAGCAAGGCTTCGTGGGTAGCCCCCACTTGAGAGTAAGGTCATCCCTGTCTAGATGTCCCTTTTTATTCGGCTTAGTGGTGCGGTTGCTGATCCCAACCGTGGGGTGATCTTATTCGAAACTGTCCAGTAAGGGATGGGTCCGGCCTTGTGTTGCAGGGGATGAAGGGAGTAGTCCTCGGTACTGTGATCTAGACCACGTACTGTGACAGGTGGTACCCCAGTGCCTAGTCATTGTTGGAAATCCATTCTCCCTACGAGCCTTGTACGAGTTTTGTTTGTATTACCCACTTTGTGGCTAGTAGCTGGAATTTAATAATGTAAGAATTTCGGCTATTTTATAAGTACTTGTATTTAGACCCTATTATAATATCAGAGGATTTCTATAAAAATTGTTTTAGCTATCGTAAGTTAAAAACCCGACATGTTTATTTGTGGCGTGGTCTTACGAGATGCTTTTATTTTTCAGAGGATTTTTGAAACTTTAATAATCAATTGGGTGTGATTTTCTCACGCTGGTATTCCAGACTGACTCGGGTATAATTTAACTGTAATGCTCGGGTCAGACCGAGTATTATAGGATATAGGATATGATGTTGTGGAGCTCAGGAGACGAACTGGACAACGATACGTATTTACGTACTTGTTTATGTATATATTTCCGCTGTGTTGAGTTGTTGTGTACCCATTGTATGTTATTGATGTGAGCCGTGACTGATGTACTCTGATGATGTAAAATTTGTAAACTGATATATTTGATTTTGAGTAAAGATTATTAATTCTCTATTATATTTTATTCCGCTGCGATTTCTGATGAAAATTTTGTGGTCTCTTCTTCTACCTCTTCTTCTTTAACCCAAATGGTTCGTATTTCTGTGCAACTTGAGTTGATTGTTGTAGAATAGTGTTGACTCAAGGGGTACGGATTTGCGGGTCGTTACACTTGGTATCAGAGCTTAGGTTGGTGATAACCTTGGCTCTTGTGGGAAATTACTCAATTAGAGACCGTAGTACTCTAAAATGAGTTTGAGCGTATTAATAGATATGAGCGCGTATTTGTTAGTGAATATAAATTGTTTTAATATTGCGTTGATTGGTTTATTGAGTGGCATATGAACCTTCGTCGACACAGTCTGCGCAACTGTATTGAAGGGGTTTCAAAACTCTTGAATAGAACAATCGACACAATATTGTTTAAAAGTGGGAAAATGAAATAAATTTTACCCAAAAATATATTTTGATATAAAGAAAAGTTTTTGTAAACTATTTTAGCTAATATATGGTTGTTTGGATGTTAGAAATGATAATATTAAATCATTATCATTGTTAAGTGAAAATTTAACTAGAAATTGAAATATAACCAAAGTTTAAGGAAATAAATTCATTATAAAATAGAATTTATAAATATGAATGTAATTTATAAATTGAAATATAATCAAATTAGAATTTGTATAAGCATAAACTGTACAAATGAATTATAGTTAGAATTTGAAAACCCCGGATATTTTGAAAGTGTTTTCAATGTGTTTTGAAGCTAAAAATAGCATTATTGTTTTAGATATTTCTGAAAGGAAATTTGTTTAAAAAGGGATTTTGAAAGTGATATAGCATTGGAATCACTTGGATTATTGGAAAATAATTCTAGTGATGACGGCCGCATCATCAGAATTCATTTTCGAATTTCTGTGTGACGAATTGCTACCAAATTGAATTGTTCAGGAAAACCTGTTTGATTTTGAAATATCAAATGAAATTTCTTTGGAATAAACCAGGATTGGTTTAATTTTTGAGAAGTGTAATTTGAGATGATTTTTAAATCTGAAAGGAAGTATAAGCTTTGAAAGTTGGAATTTAAATTTAAGGTGAAAGGTTAAAAATGGAATTAACTTGGATTGGGGAATAAAATTTAACTAGATTGAAAATTTATTTAAATAGGCTGAAGCAATATCCAGTTGTGTTCGAATTGAGTTGAAATCGAATTGAGTTAAATAAATCCGAGTTAAAATAAAATAAAAATTGAGTTGGAATAAGAATTCAATTGAGTTATTGGATGGAATGAATTGGCATAATTTATAAAAGAATTAGAAATCCCTAGAAATGAAAATGTGCTTGGTTATAAATAAGCATAAGGCTTGAGTTAAAAAAATGAAAGAACATATTCAAGCCTATAATGAATGGAAAGGTGTAAAAAAAAAAATAAGTAAGTAAGACTTATAAATTGAAAAATGGGATAGAAAACCCAAAATAAATAGTATTGATGAATTGAAAAATAATAATAATATATATATTAAGTATTGAACTATAAATAAAGAGAACCAATTTGTTAATAAATTGGTTAATGAAGAAATGTGTAAATGAAATCAATCGTTGTTAAATAGAAGCTGAATTGGTAATTAATATTGAAGTTCAGAGGTAGAACTCAAGTTAAAAAAATAAAATCAAATTCGGCTTGAATTGTCAGCAAAGTAAATGTAACTGAATTGTAAGTTCAGGAAATTAGTGGTAAATTGAAAATGGGTTGTGGATTCAGAACTTGAGTTATAAATTAAAATTTAATTTGGAGAGTTAACAAAATAAATATAATTGAAATGTATCGAATAAAAATGTAAATGGATTAAAATAGTAATGGTATGAAGTGCAAATAAAATCCAAATAATTGGAAATAAATTGGAAATGGCCTTGTAATAAATTGAATGAGCTGAATCTAAAAAGTTAAAATGTATGATAATTGATCAAATAAATTTGTAGTTTGAAATGGAATGAATTGAGTAAAGTAACTTAAGTTAAGAATAATTGGAAGCTCGACTACGAGTAAAATTTAAAGGCCATTAAATTAAGGCTTGGTTTGAATTAATTCAGGAATGGGTAGTAACATGCAACCTTTGAATGGGTCGAGCTAAAATAAATGGTCGTGGATGAATTGAAATTAAAAGGAAATTTAATTGACATTGAAAATGAAACTAAATTGTTAATGGTTTTGAATGAACTGGTTGGGATAATAAAATGAAATGCAAATGAATGGGTTCAATCTGAAATGCAATGAAAATGAGAATATATGGATTGTGAATAAATTGTAAATTGGAATGAGATTTATATAAATTGAGTTGGAATTAAGTTAAACTGGTTATAATTTTTAAGCAATTATTTATTCACTTGAATCATTGCAAGTAAATATAATTGATTTTTAAATCAATTGGAATAATATGGGTTGTTGCAAATTAATAATGAAATTGGAGTAAAATAGTGATGATTTTAATTGTAAATAAAATGCAAGTAAGTAGAAATGATTTGAAATGGCATTGTTATTAATACAATTCAGAAAATGAATTATTGGATGTGAATAAGAATTGATATCGGATTCAATAAAAATACCAACTAAATTTAAAAATGGATTGGAGTTAAAAGTTTAGAATTGGAATCCATTCAAATTGATGGTAAAACTTAAGATATTCTTTATTCACATGGATATTGGCAAAACTGCATAAAATAAATTGTTGGTTCATGTAAACAAAAGTAATTGGAATTCCATAAGTTGATAGGAGTTAAATAAATTTATTTTGAGATCAATAGAATTAAACATGAGTTGTTTTGCTAAAATGAAAATGAATATAAGCGATTGAATTTTAAACCATTCAAGTTGATGCAAATGGTTATAAAAAAATTAGAATAGTGAAATTAGTATGAAATTTGTATAAGTTGCTTATAAATGTGGTTTAACATGCATTGCTTGTGAAAACCCGCATGTTTGTTAGTAAAATATGTAGAATGTTATTCAGTTACATGATTTTGGCACTTACATATTTAAATTGAGTAAGTACAGGTATTGGAAGCCGTGTGGCTGGATTTTTGGCACGCTAACTGCTAAATAAATTTGCTGTTTGCTTAAAAATGCTAAATAAACGTACGCCTACGCAAAAGAATTCAAAATAGGAAATATGAACTGTTTTTGGTTTTTCCGACCATGTGGGTCGATATATATATATTTATCTCTTTTGTCAAATTGCAAAAGCTCCTCCGTACAAAGGAGACTCTGCCAAAAAAATTCAGAAATTTTGGGAGTTAGAAAATTTTTGAAAAATTAGGAAAATTTTGTTAACGACAAAAACGGTTTCAAACTGGAAAATTGGAATAAGTTAGTAAATGAAACTAATTAAAGTAATGACATGAATTAGTAATAAATGACGAATAAAATTTATATATGCAGAATTAAAAATAAATTGAATTCATATGGAAATGAAAAAATCAATTTGAATGAAATTAGATATAAACTAAAGTAGTAAAGTGGGAATAAATATAAGAAGCATATAAAATGCTTATAGGAAACTTAAGTAAGAAATGGAAATTTTTTAATTGGAAATTGAATATTGTAAATATATTCTAAGTTGATATTTGAATGAATAAATATTGACATTGGTAAGGAAGTTGATAAACTGTTTTTGGGAATATTGTGATTGGATATTATTGTCAAGTAGGATATGCAGGTATTATAAAGGGAAATGAGAATTGGTTTTGACTTCAAAGGATAAATTTGTAATGCTCGACAAAAAGGTATGTATTTAAATTTCGGTATGAAATTTCATTGGGTTTTGATCGAGCCACTTGGCTTTTTGTTTTCTTTTTGGATTTAGGAGGCCGTAGAGCCATTTTGTAGTTGTACCGAGCTAGCCGCGCAAAGGAGACAATGGCGAAATTTTTCGAAAATTTAGAGAGTTGGAAAATTTTGAGAAACTTTTGATAATTCAAAACTTGGTTTTAAATTGAAAACTTGAATAATTGAGCAAATAAATATTGATTGCAAATTATGGGGAAGTTTGGGAAGTTAGTGAGTATGGTAATAGGTCTTTTATAAAAAGATAGTTAGTTAGACGTTGAATTGATGGTTGTGGGAATAAGTAAACGGGTATTGGACCATTCTTCCTAACTAGTAATTTCGGGGACGAAATTCTTTTAGGGGGGGGGGGAGGAATGTGACGACCCGAAATTTTTAAGCAATTGAAATTGGAATATTCAATTGAATTTGAATATTTAAATGATAATTTTTACTCGAATTCAAATATTACCAATTATTTGATAATTAAATTATTGAATTAAATAAGTGAAATTGGGTAAATTGTTGAATCTAGAATTTTAAGCCTGTTAAAAATAATTTGAAGGCTTGTAAAATTTATATTGATAGTACTGAAGATAATAGAAGTGTTAAAATTGAATTTGGAAGTACTTTGTTCAGTTTTGAAATTCTATCGTTTAAACTGAATTTAAAAATAGCCTTCCGAGGCATAGTCTCGGAATTCGACGAAACCAGTTCTGTTGGGTCCGTAATATTGAATTATTATTGGGTTTTAATTTTTGTAGTTTTTGGGTTTGTTGTGTGGGCGTACGAGAAAAAAACACCTAGACGATAAATATCGACTTAAATTTAAATATCTATATCTGAAAGAAAATCAAATCAGCCGAAATCTTTCCTGAGAAGCCGACTTCTTTCCGTATCAACGTTTCTTCTTTTTACAACATCACGCAAAAATTTTACTTTAATAATGGAACCTAGTTCCCTTCCTTCAAATCAAAAAAAATAAAATCAAATGTTCAGAACAAAAAATAAATAAATTGTCGGCCGAAGCCTTTTCACAAAACAAAATGGCTATTCCCTTTCGATATAATCAATTCGCTCTTAATCTTAGCACGAAATCGAATTCATTCAGGGCTCTCAGATCGTTGAGTTGTGGAATCTGGGCGAAGTCGAGTTGATGCGTTCGAGCTCGGGAAAGGGATTCGACTTTTATGGTGGAGCTAGGGCAGAGATTAGTCGTGATTGGAGAGGCAATGGCCTCTAACATCGGTCCAGATAGGGTTTCGGCCCAGGTCGAGTTTGTAGCACTGATTCGAGAGGGGAAGAGGCTGCTATTCTAGTTGTTGGGCGTGGTTTGTCGTGTTACCTTTTGAAGCTCCGGGTCGAGAGCAGTTTTGCTGCCCAACTGCACATGGGGGAAAAGGATGTGTAGTGGGTGCACGCACAGTTGGGAATGACGGCGGGTAGAGGGTTGGTGATCGTCTCAGATGGTTGAGGCTAGGGTTGGGAAGTAAGGATGCTGCGTTAACGTCGGCATCCTAAAAGATGCTGGATTTTAGGCTTCTTCTTGCTGTGAGTATCCTCTGTCTCGATTAAATCTTCTATGTAAATATATATATACAGGTTTCAGAGTACATGTATATATGTATATTATAACTGAAGTTGAAGTTTTAAAATACAGTAAGATATTTACAGTGAGGTATTTATTCATTTAATTTTTGAATTAATGAATATATATAAGTATATATATGTTTTAAAGAGAAGTTATCAGTTAAATTAAATAGTTAGTTTTTGAATGATAAAGTTTTTATAGAATTATACTTTTGAAGTCTATAAATTATTTAGGAAAATATGAAGGGATTTTGTACGTTGAAGTTAGTATAAAAATATATTTTTAAATCTATGTAAATAATTTTTATAAGTAGATAAAATAATCTCAGAAGAAATAAATATAACAAGTACACATTTTGAAGTTACTAGTTTAACTTTAAAGTAATATATTTGTTTAGTTAACTTGATTAAAATCTATTGTAGTCACTAAAGGATTATTCAAAGGGAAATTAGTTCGAAATTGAATTATCCATTAAAAATTTCAAATCATTGGTTAAAATTAAATGAAATTGTAAAACGGAAATTTATTGTTCGATTAATGCAAAATATTAATAAATTGAATAATGTTTATCCAAGGTAAAAATTTGAAGAAGTAAGACGAATTGGGTCGGATTGCAAATGCAAAGGTGAGTTAATCTCACTCAGTTAAAATTTTAATTTAAATTTAAAGGATTAAATTTAAATAATTGTTTGAATGGCTTAATTGATTGATGTGCTATAATTTGGTATATTCTATATTTGGCAGATTATATTGTGCTAACATCTGTGGATGTAGGGAAAACAGGTTGGAGGGATCCAACTGGATCCTTCACCATTTATTTAAATTATTTAATACTCCTGATGTGATTATTTTATATTCTGTGTTGAATATTACTGATAATTGGAAGTATTGAATGCTATGGCTTGGGTGATATAATTGGATATAGTGGATTACCAAAATAATATATAAAAATTGGATTTTCAAAGAAAATAAAAGAAGTGAATCTGTAAGTAAAGTAATTATAGAATAAATTTTAGAATGAATTGGAGAAGAAATAAAGTGACTTTAAATTTCTAATAAATAAATTGTGAGTATAGAAAGGAAAATTTGAATGAACAGGAAGTTAATAAATTTTAAAATTTAGTGTTACTATTTTGAAAAAAAAAAACAAAACATTTATTTAAAATTCAGGATTTAAACTACTAGAAGAATGAAGAAGGAATTGGGAATAACCTGAAATTTGTATACTTCAGTTTAAAGGAATTGAAATCAAATAGAAAATAGTAATAATAAAGTCCATAACTAACGAATTTTTAAATGAACTGATAAGTAAAGAAATTTATTTCAAGTGGAATAAATTGGAAATCAATTTGGGAAATTGATTTAAGTGATTGAGATTTGAAATTCTCCCTGAATAACCAAGTACGTTTTCAAAGTAAATTTGTAGATATAAGTTAAACGTTTAAAATTGTTTTTAAAGGTATGTTTTGAAAAATTTATTATTTCTAATATTTATAGTCTAAAGTAGGTATTTTCTCAAATCTATTATAGCAAGTAATTATTTAAAAAGTGACTTAGTATTTTGTTTTTAAAAGTATAAATCTAGTTTTATATTTATTAAGTAACGTTATTTTCAAATATTCATATAATATGTATTTTTAACAAATTATTGAAGTAGTTTTAATTTAAATGTTTTAAAGGTATATATTTCAAAGTAAAGTGTTTAAAAAAATTATTTTTAAAATTTAGTTTTGTGCTTGGTAATTTCAGTGGAGATAGAAAGTTTATTCTGGAAAGAAAGATGGTTTTGAAATTGTTTTAAGAGGATTGAAATAGAAATATATCTTGTAAAGATATTTTGAAGGTAATAAATAATTTGGGAAATTATTTATTGTTGGATGTTTGTTTGTGAATATTAATTGATAGTTAAATAACCGACTATCAATATTGGCCAAACTGCGTTGATCGTTTCGAAGAGACCGGGATCGAGATTTATATCTCGAAAACCACTTCGATCCGGTTTGTACGTTTCGTGCGAAAAACGTGTTCGGAGTCGAAGATGGAGCTGTAAAGTGCAAAGGCTAGTCGCTACTAATCCTGAGGATATTTCCAAAATGAATGTAGTAGGAATAGTGCCTTCGGTTCCGTTCGAACCCGGGACGGACTTGTATGGATGAATGCTTGCGAAACATCGTCAGGTGGACGATGGGCATTCTAACGGACATCGTTCTAAAGGTAACGCTTAGCCTCAAGCCTCATCAACCGGGAATGACTGAAAATCAGGGGATATGCAGCAAGGCTTCGTAGGTAGCCCCCACTTGAGAGTAAGGTCATCCCTGTCTAGATGTCCCTTTTTATTCGGCTTAGTGGTGCGGTTGCTGATCCCAACGGTGGGGTAATCTTATTCGGAACTGTCCATTAAGGGATGGGTCCGGCCTTGTGTTGCAGGGGATGAAGGGAGTAGTCCTCGGTACTGTGATCTAGACCACGTACTGTGACAGGTGGTACCCCAGTGCCTAGTCATTGTTGGAAATCCATTCTCCCTACGAGCCTTGTACGAGTTTTGTTTGTATTACCCACTTTGTGGCTAGTAGCTGGAATTTAATAATGTAACAATTTCGGCTATTTATAAGTACTTGTATTTAGACCCTATTATAATATCAGAGGATTTCTATAAAAATTGTTTTAGCTATCGTAAGGTAAAAACCCGACATGTTTATTTGTGGCGTGGTCTTACGAGATGCTTTTGTTTTTCAAAGGATTTTTGAAACTTTAGTAATCAATTGGGTGTGATTTTCTCACGCTGGTATTCCAGACTGACTCGGGTATTATTTAACTGTAATGCTCGGGTCAGACCGAGTATTATAGGATACAGGATATGATGCTGTGGAGCTCAGGAGACGAACTGGACAACGATACGTATTTACGTACTTGTTTATGTATATATTTCCGCTGTGTTGAGTTGTTGTGTACCCATTGTATGTTATTGATGTGAGCCGTGACTGATGTACTCTGATGATGTAATATTTGTAAACTAATATATTTGATTTTGAGTAAAGATTATTAATTCTCTATTATATTTTATTCCGCTGCGATGGTTAGATTCTGATGAAAATTTTGTTGTCTCTTCTTCTACCTCTTCTTCTTTAACCCAAATGGTTCGTATTTCTGTGCAACTTGAGTTGATTGTTGTAGAATAGTGTTGACTCAAGGGGTACAGATTTGCAGGTCGTTACACCATAACTAGCACAGATGATCGAATTAGCTCCAGAAACACGTTCCATTGTGTTCGGAACGCGGGGTAAACCTTAGGAACGCCAACCGGCACGCTTCGTTTGGAGTTCGGAAATTCCGGGATGAATAGTGTTTGCGAAATTTTCTATATAAGCCCATGTTCTTCATAAATTTGCAAAATTAAAAACCCTGGGGTTCCATCTCTTCAGGCCGCCACTTTCTGAAACATGAATGGCCGAAAATTATCAAGTTTCTTCCCTTCAAATCTCTCAATCCATCAACAATTAGCGAAATCTTTCAACATGAAACTTGTAGAGGGGAGTGAGATGTAGGTATTCAACGGTCATGATCAGAATTGGAGCAATGTGGAGGGATCTAGGAGGGGCCGACGGCCTGTAGTTGCGCACGCAAATCGAGGTGCTGTAGGGGGCCGAGCTCCATGCCCTTGCAGCTGAAGGTAGAGGAGAAATGCTCGTTCATATGGCGCTAGTTGATCGTTGTCAAAGACGTCGTGGAAGCTCGAAAATCAAACTCTAGTTTGCAAGGATGGGTTTCTTGGTTGCGTGATCTTCCTATACGCGCATGAACGTGAGAAGATGAAGATGGTGGACGGCTTGGATCTGATGGTGATGGATTGAAGGGCTGTGATTCATTGTAGGTTTAAAAATATAAAAATATGTTGTAAATTCTATATAAAAATTCGTGAATCTTTAAAAATTCATATCTTTTTCATACGAGGTCGAAAACGCGCGAAACTAGTTGCGTTGGAATCGTATGGACGAGCACTACTCTATGGAATTGGATTGGAGTCGTTTGGAGTTAGTGAGAATTTCGGGTACAATTAAACGTCCGTTTAATTTTATTCGAAATAAATCGCTAAAACGAAATTGAAAATCAAGGTGAGAACTTCTCACTCAATCGAATCGGTTTCGATTTTTATTTTAATTAGTTATATTTAAAATTCTTGAATGCATGTTTGAATGATGATTGTTATCTATTGGTTGTTAAAATAGACATTATGCACCGTTAGTAAGCGGATGTTATTTATTAAAAAAATATACCGCAAAAATTTCATAGTACAGTGAAATTGGTATTATTTATGTACTTGGAGTTGATTTCCCGCATTATATAGCGGACGAGACCCTATTGCGCCGTCTATTAAGCGGATAATATTTTATAAATCCCATATACCGCGATAATTCCGTACTGGAGCGGAATTGGTATTGTGCTAATGTTTGTGGATGCAGAGAAACAGGTTGGAGGGATCCAATTGGATTCCTCAACTGTATTGATTTATTTACAGATATTGTGATATTTGTTGATTATCTTATCGATATATGATATTTGGATGTCGTAATTGACTATTTGGTGTTGTTGCATCATCACATCCATTTCTGTAGTTTTAAAATAATGATTTTAGTTTTAAAAGGAATTTTAAAGATATTTTCGAAAGTATACGTTTTATTAAATTTTGAATTGTTAAAATAATAAATAAACGTTATAATTTTATTTTCATAAAAGTTATGATTTTTTGGAAAATAATACTTAAGTGTGATTGTGAAGTATATAAGCTTTAAATAACGATTTTTAAATTATTAAAAGGATAAATTTAGTTAAATTGGGATTTTTGAATTGTTTTAAAAACAATTTATATAAAAGATTTAAAATTTGATATTTATAAATTAAAAATATAGGAATTATAAAACGAGTATTTATAAGCGTTAAAATGAATTATAAATGAATTCATAAGTGTATAAGATTTGTAATTTGTAAAGTTTTAAAGGAACGATTTGTAAATAAATGAATTATAAGTATTTAACTTATAATATGGACTTTTGGTATATATTTGAGATATATATAAATTGAATCGGATTAATAAATGAGATTTTTAAATCAAAGCTTATAAATAGAAATGGAATTCATAGACATTGTTTATAAATTTGAAATCAATGGAATTTGATAAATTGAAAGTTGAAAATTGGTTAAGGAAGTATATTCACGATTTTGGACAGTGAATATATTATCAAATAAAATGGATATGCTTGGGAAAATGAATATTATAAAATGAAGTTAATTATTTTAAAGATGTTTTAAAATATATTATGAATCAAAACCATAGATTTCAACATTTTTGTTGAAATAAACGTTTTCGAGAAATAGAAGGAAATGGTGGACTATAACACTGTTGTTATAGTAAATGGTTTCCGAAAGAAAATGTTTTGTATAGTATTGGGATTTATATATCTATTTAAACTTTGAATCCCTATACTAGTGATTTTGGGTCATCGTAACGATGTTTTACTCAACATTCATTTTTGACCCAAATAAATGTGTTAAGAGAATGATTTCCTTAAGGAATGAAATATATACTAAATTTTGATTTAAGTATATCGAATATTTTCAAATGTTGAAAATAAATAGATTTGTGATGTACTTATTATTAAATAAGTATGGAAATATTTTTCCAATATGAAATGAAACGTTTTTGAGAATTTATCTTTTTAAAGATAAATTGAAAATGAATATTTGAACACGATTTAAAAATCGTATATCATAGATATTTTGGGATTATAAATTCACTAAGGAATTTATAAAAGAAAGGGGAATTTGTTTAAAAATAAACGTTGATTTATTTTTGAAATGTGGGAATTAATTTACGGATTTGGAACGTAAATATAAAGTAAACCGGCAAAGATTTATTTAATTGGTTTAAATAAACCATTTTGAAATGAAAGTATTTCCGAGAAAGAAAAATGATTGAAATTTGTTTTCAAAAATCGTAAAGGTGAAAAGTGATTTGAAAATTTATTTTCAAATGGTTGAAGTGTGGAAATTATATATCTAGTAAAGATATTTTGGAAAATAAATAATTTAGGAAATTATTTGGAATCTAGTGATGTTGCGCATCTCTATTGATAGTTAAAAATCCGACTATCAGTATTTACCTTTAAATAGGTATTTGTTGTGATTGCTTGAATTTGAATGCCACACTTATTTTTGAATAAGCGCTCACTATTCGGGTTAGCCGGGAAAGGACCTTGGGGTCGTATAACCCATTCCGAATATGTGATACGTCGTAATGGATTGCATTTGATGACCAGTGTTGAAGACCGGATATTTTTAAAAACGGAAGGATTACCGTTGAGTTACTCTACATCGGCTGATCTTCGATATAGATGTTTTATCCCCCTTAGTGACGGGAAGTCCGGACGTGATTAGAAATTATCCGAAATGCAAGGACTTCTTTGTAAGTGCCTTCGGTTATGTTCGAGCCCGGATCAGACTTGTATGGATTGTATGTCTGACGTTACAATTTGAGATGTAATGCTGGTTTCTATCAAATATATTTCTGTTGGTGGCGGAGAATTTATTCTCTTAGCTTAACACCCTTCTCTCAGACGTACGAGCTCAGAGGTTATGTAGTTGATGGTTACTAGTGATATATTCCCAAATTGGTAATGTGGCATGCTGAGTGTTGCTGTGAAATGATCATTGTTTGATCATTTGTGATATGATCATTTGTTTGATCGTTTATCTTTGTGATCATTACTTTGATCATTTGTTGACCCAAAGCAGCTTTTGTATAAAGCGTGGCTTTGTGGACGAGACTTTGTCGGACCTCACACCCCGGAAATGGTCAAAACAGGAAGGATGCAGCAAGGTTATTAGGGGGTAGCGCCCCTTTAGTGTATGTCATTCCTTCTGGATAGAGGTGGTATCATGGTATGGAGCCCAGGTACTTAACCTATGTTGCTGCTGCAAATTTATTGCTTTGTGGTTCTTGGAAATCGAGGATCCTCGGATAGATTGGTTACGATCGGGGGATGACATATTCATGTTAGTAGTTACCCAGTTAGGGGTAACCCGGCCTTGTGTTGGCAGAGATCCGGTTTGGTTCTCGGGACGTCATTCCAGAGGCATTTCCATGTGGCAATGGGAAGTTCCTTGGTCTGACCATTTGTTGGAAAATCCAAAGAAACAATACGATCTTGTACGGTTTTAGTTGTAGAACCTATCATTCACTTATGGTGGTCACCACTGTTTGGATGGTAGCTATAGTAGGCATAAGTGCGAAATGCCTATGCTGGCTAAGATTTATATCTTTACTTTCGAAATGATTTTTCCTACACTATGCACTAGTAATAATATCAAATATTTCTTTTTAATGTGTATCAAGCATCTTTGACTATCATAAGGAGAAATCTCCTTCGATTCTGCGTTTTCATGTGTGTGTGTGCGGGAGGCCTTATGGTAGTCTCATTTTTAAAAGCATTGCGAATTGACTTTAAAAATATTCCTCTATTTTGTTTTAAAAATAAACTGTTTTGAGTTCTCACACCAGTCACATGACTGACTCGGATTTTATTGTTTCCCTTCCTAAACTCTGGGTGCCCACCAATTTCCACACGGGCAGTCAAGAGTTAAGGTTTATCAGGATATTCTGGAATTCAGGAGTTGCTGGAGGCAAGCTGGATGGCATGGCATATTATTAGTATATAGTATTTTCTTTTTCCGTTGTTTGTTGTTGTTTATTATTGTACACTCTAATGATGTAATGTAATGTAATGTAATGTGTTGTAATGTAATAACTGATATAGTTCTTTGTTTAAAGATTATTCATTTATTATTATATGTTGATCCGCTGCGATTGTGAGATTCTGATATTGTTTTGTTGTTTCTATTCTGTTCTATCTTTTTCTCTCTTCTTCTATCTTTTTCTTCTTCTTTAATCCTAACATTTCGGTTTTTCGGCAACGAAAAATCGCAAACGTTACAGAAAGCTTCACTTTGATTATAGTTAAATCGTTGCATGGCGTCCATTGAACGACTATAGTTAAGTCAAGTGGAAGCTTTGGAAGTGAAACACTATTCAAGAGAGGATTCATCTCCTCGGTTATATGTGGTTAGTATCATAGTCAACTAAAGTCAACTCAAAGCCAAAGTCTCAGGCCAAAGCATTTCGGTTAATAATAATTTTTATTATTGAACCAAAGACTTTATGTTTGGACTATAAAGTTGAATGTTGATGGTATTGGAATTTTGACCATTACCAAATTCCATAAATCCAAAGTAATATAGTTTGACGAAGATAATTAGTGTAAATAATTGTCACTATTAGGTACTGCTTATAACAAGTAAAATTGGATTTTACCAAAAGACGTGTGAGCGATAAATTCGGCCTAAATGTCACACCACCTGCTAAGTGACGTGTGGACGTTAATATTTGAATAGTTCGATATTAATCGCTTACTGAATTTACAACTATGAGTCGCACAACCGTAATAATGAATTCTATGAAAAACCACACGATTTAATTAATTTATAAAATGTTGTAAATTGATTAAATTAATTGATATTTGAGAAATATTAATTATTATTTATTTCATGTTTGGAGTTTTTTTGTAATATTTTAATGCATTTATTAAAGTTGTATTTGCACGTATTGATATATGATATCGATGTAATTTAAAGACAATTGTATGAAATGATTTATGAATTTTATTTGTCATTTGATGTATGATTTATGGAAATTTTAGGTCATTTGATGACATGGTTTGATGGAAATTTAATTTGACTTTCATAATTTGTACGATGTCTTGCTATCTTGCTTAATTAAAAATTGTTTATGAAGATTGAATTATTTGTTGAATGATATAATCGAGTTTTCATTTGATAGATCGATTAAATTTGTTTATGACTTAAAACAATATTTAAGTGTAGATATATGTTTTTAAACATTCTAATTAAAGTGTAATTCTTCAGATCTGAATGTTTACATGTTCGAATTATTTAGATGCTTTTCTTTACTTTGTTAAATTAAAACCAAATCTATATATTTTAAAATACACTGTTTTATTTTAATTCTATGCTTTAACATTTAATTTAAATTTCATTTCTTTAAATCTGAAAATTTACAATTTCATGTTGATGGATTGAATTATATTTAAAGTTAGAAAAGAAATTTATATGGAATCAATATAATGAATTAATACAATATTTCAATTGTGGATCTATGTTTTAATCATTCATAACAAAGTGTAATTTTAGTTTTGTATGTTAATATATGTATGTATATATGTATGCATGTGTTACTTGCACTTTTTATTGCATTAGATATTTGCATATGGATAAAAGTAATTTTGATAACAAATCAAAGTTTTGTAATTGACTGTAATAACTATCTAATTTACATTATTAGAAAGTTTTGATTGAATTCCATGTATATATATTTGGATCTATTTGTATGTGTTCATGTAAAACTTATTTTTCTTTACGTATGTTGTCATAGTATGAAATTATTTCTCTTTTTTAATTAAGACAATAATGTACACATACAATTCATTGTTTACCTTATATATTCTTACAGTTTTGTATGTATTGGTTGTCATTAATACGTTGCATTAATTAAGTATACTAAAAGGGAAAATGTATCGATCGCACTTGTCATCCCTTATTTATTTCCATTTCAATTCCTATGTAATAACCATTTGAATTGTTCTTGTTTATTTTATGTATATATATCAATTACCACTGACTATGCATGCTCCCTATATGTTGCACTTGCACTTGCACAATATTTACTATAAATATATTTACAACTCACGTCATATTTAGATTAGTCATTAATGTTATTTTATTAATCAGTTATTTAGTTAAATTATGAGAAGGAAATGAAAAGTTTCCTTCTCTAACTAAATTTATGCTCTCATTAACTGAATAATTTAAGAGTAAGAAAATGAAAAGTTTCCTTCTCTAAATAAATTTTGTGAATATTAGTCATGCGTCCCTAAAAGCAAAGTTAATTCAAATGGCATCCTCCTTAAGAAAAAGTTGTAAAGCGGGTCCCTATAATTATTTTACTACATAGCAGCATGTACTTTACGTGTTTTTTTATGTCAGTGCTTAAAAAAATTTCAAAAAATTGTAAATATTATAACTATGTTTCTAAAGGGAAAAAAAGAAATTGCAGACATTTCTGCAATTATTCCATATAATCGTAGATATGTCTGTAATTATTTACTGAACAATTGCATTCGATAAACATCTAAATAATTGCAGATATGTATGCATTTATTCCATATAATTGTAGACATGTACGCAATTATTCACTGAATAACTGCGTTGAATAAAAATCTATACAATTGCAGATATTTCTGCAATTATTCCATATATTTGTTGACATGTATGCAATTATTCACTGAATAACAGTATCCTGATTTAACAATCAGGATATTTACGTAACTATCAGCACTTATTCCTTAAAATTGCAGTCATATCTACAATTGTTAGTTGCAAAGGCATGCTATCCAAAATAAGTGCAGACATGTTTGCAATTATTCTCTAAAATTGCATACATGTCTGCAAGTATTCCTGAAACATACCGTGTGTCATTTTTTTCCCCTTTCATCATTGTTTTTTTTGTTTTTTTATATGAATACGAAGAAAATATTAACTGAAATAAGTTTTAAATTTTGAATGTTTTTTTTGCTTTTTTATATGTTTTTTGATGATTTTCGAAAAATAAGGACCTAATTTACATACTTTTTTTCACTAGGGTTTTTGTGAATTTTAAAACCTATCAAGGACCTATGCCAAGGGTACCTATAAATTTATGCTCCCTCATTAATTGAATAAGTTAAGAGAAAGGAAACGAAATATTTCATTCTTTGAGTAAATTTGAAAAGTAAACGTTACACATAATTTTGTATGTAAAAGTATATTTGATATACTCTAACTGGCATACACATTAAATTAAAGTGAAACTTTATTTATGAAGTTAAATAAAACATTGATTTTATTTAATAGAAACTTAGAAAAGTTCTAAACGAATTTAGACTTCGTAAGCTCGTTAAAGATAAAAAAATGCTTAAATTTTTTGAAATTCACTCATTTCTTCTCTTGTGTGCTAGCCTGGTTCCTTCATCGACCACCTTCGACCATCCTCACAAGCATCGAACCAGTCCCCAAGACGAGCCGCGTCAAACTACGGTCCTCATTCCATCTCCGACAATACCTAGAAAAACGTGACCTGACCCATTCATGCGGCTACAGTGGATGAACACACTTCCCATCTAAGAGTTGCACTCTCCCAAACTTCGGTCATAGTTTTCATTCATCCTCCCAAGCCCAAATCCAATCACCAATATGCCCGATTTCACTTTGTTTTCATAAAAATAAAAACCCAAGGATGGTTGTTCAAAGTCGAGCATCCCAAAACTATATCGCACTCAAATTCAAGCATATAGTTGGAAGATCTTCCCGAATGAAACCCAAAGACAAAAACTTCAGATTTTTTTGATTTTTAAGTGAATTAGTTTCGATTTTTAAAAGGATGAATCTATTACTTACTTTCGAAAGTGAAGCTTGCTTTTATAAAATGAAGAGAACAGGTTTGGAGTAGACAAGAAGGAGGCGGATCAGAGAAAGTGTTGGGGTTGTGTAACGACCCACTTTTCCATACAGTTTAAGCGAATAACCAACCACACATGACCCACTCAAATTGAACGGAAATGCGTATAGTTAGGGAAAGGAAAGGAGAAAGAAGAGAAAAAGAAAAATAACAACACAAAAACTCATAGCAAAACAAATTATCCATAATATATACAATAATGATCTTTACAAAAGAAAACCGTAATGTACATACAGACAACAATCAGAGTACACTAAATAAATTATCAGTCTGGGCAGTTATAACAACTTGTCCTCACAATTGCTGGTAAATACAACAGCGAATACAGTGGAAAAATAACCATGTACGTGATTACTTCTCTTGGCCTTCAGCTCATCTTCAGAAGCTCCAAAGCATCCAAACTATATCTATAGTATGCTCAGTACAAACTGGGCGTTATGATAAAATAACACCCGAGTCATTTTGCAAAACCAGCATGAGAAAACACTCCCAACTGGATTTTAAAGTTATAAAAACCCTTGAAACCAAAGTATCTCGTAAGACCATTGACGGGTTTTTACCTTACGATAACCAAAATATTTTCTATAGAAAATACAGTGATATTATGATAATGTGTCTAAGATACAAATACTTATTAATCATAGTCGAATTTGTTACATTAATTTACTTTCAGCATAATAGGTATACTGCTAAAACACATAATGGAAAATAGATTACATATAATGACTAAGCTATTGGGGTACCGCCTGTCCCGTCTGTCATAGTGCATCTCTAGATAAAATAACATGGAGGGCATCACTAGGATCCCATGCCAATGCAGAACTAGCCTACCAGTTGACTAGTAGTATCGAATAAGATCATCCCTTGGTTAATGGGTCCCAAGCATACAAATGAGAGATAATATCAACTCTTGATAGGGATGATCATACCCAATTTGGGAATGACCCACTTAGCCATACTACTTCTCCCATGTTTTAGTTATTCACGGTTGATGAGACTTGAGGCTATATTTTACCTTTTATATTGCACTTCCCACTTGGAATGCTAACCTGCCCTCCAAGCAGCAATGCAATGCCAGCATTCATCCATACAAGTTGTTCAGAAGATGGACAAAACAAAGGCACTACTACTACATCCATTTTGGAATCACCCTTATGATTAGTAAGCAGCCTATGCACATTAAAGAGCTTTGCCTTTAGTTCCATCATCTTCAAGATGTCTTCACTTCGAAATGCTTGAGTTGGATCAAAGTGGTTTTCGAATAACATATTTGATCTCGATGTAACGACCCGGTATTTTCAACCACTCGCATCCATTGTAAGTGTATAGATAGACACTCATGCCGGAATTGAATTGCTCAAAATACCGCGTTGTAAATAAAATTTTGGCAAACCTCAGAATATACAGTAAATAAAATCACAGATCACAGACACAAAGTATATAATAATGCAGCGGAAGTAAAAGAGATAGTAGTTCATGAAGCTACCAAAAAATATATAAGATACATCAGAGTTAAATGAGATACAACAGAAGAGTAACAAGATACATCACTGAAACACTGGATACTGAAACAAAATAGAAGGCTGGATCTTCAAGGAAAGCTCCAACTCCGAAGGTGAATCTTGAATGCTAACTCAATCAATCTTACCCGAGCGTAAAGCAAACACAAAACCCTCGAGTCAGGACATAAATACTTATAAACTGTAAATCAAATCAAGTGAACAGTAACAAAATGCATCAATAACTTAAAGGATGCTTGGGACCGCCCATCCTCTAAGGATCCGTTAAACTATTTACTATATAGTAATATACGCTATATATGGTAGTGTCTAATCAGTAAAGTATAATCATATAGAAAATAGCGTTAAGGGGATGGTGAACCTTAACGCGGTCGGATCTTTAAAACCAAAATCGTAGTAGGCTCGATATAAGGATATGACACGGCACGCTAGGCAATGCCAGGGTGGATACACCGTTTGCACTCCCGGACCGGTGGTGACGGCAAGCCAGCAGCTTCCGCCCACCTCGAACAATACCCCCGAATCAAAGTGGCGCCACTGAATCGAATCACACCAGTAATAGAATAGTTTCCGATGGAGCATGCTCGATGAAAGGGTGCGACCCTTTGTGTAGCCCGGTATAGCTCCTGTTTTAGTCATATATGCCAACTCACGGGAGTTGGGTCCACGTAACATACCTCGAGAACGTCGCCACCATCCTACTTCATTCTGGAATCTCCACCGCGCACACAGTTGTTAAAGTGGTTTTCGGTATTGTCCGGCTATAAGACAATATCCGATCCCGGTCTCTTTAACAACCAATCGTTATTATAACCCATGGATATTTATTTCAAATAATTTATACTCTCAAGACCAAAATATCATACTCATTTCAAAACAATATCACAATTGTATCATTTCCATTTCAAAAAAAAATTCAATATTATATCATTTAAATAGAACCCAAATTTTCAAATAATTGAATATTTATTTAAATTTATTAAACTTGAAATATTCCTTTAAATTATCATAGCATTTTGCAAATGTTACCTTAAGGAATCATAGCATTTTCGGAATGTACTACTTTCCACTTTACATTGTATATAATCAAAGTATTGATAAGCTTAAAATTTTAACATGTCAATTTATCATAGCCTTATAGTTAAATAAACTTTCTTACTGTAATATACAATTTAAACCGAAATTCTTATGTTAAGTTAAAAGCACCTTATTATCTTACATTATTATTACAATAAGTAACATTTATCATTTTAATCAATTTAAAATACACCATTACATTGATTAAAATCTACGCATCAAATGTACGTTTTAAATTTTATATTCCTATTACAATGATGAACATTTATTAATTAAATCAATACCACACTACTTAAAACTTTACATGTTTCTTTCTTAATTAAAACTTTACATGTTCTTGCATTAATTAAAACTTATACCATTCTTCATTAATTAGGAATTTACATGTTCCTATCATTAATTAGAACACCATACGTTCTTTCATTAATTAAAACACCATACGTTCTTTCATTAATTAAAACACCATACATTCTTTCATTAATTAAAACCGATACGTTTCTTTCATAAATTAAAACCTGTACGTTTCTTTCATAAATTAAAACCTGTACGTTTCTTTCATAAATTAAAACCTGTACGTTTCTTTCATAAATTAAAACCTGTACGTTTCTTTCATAAATTAAAACCTAGACGTTTCTTTCATAAATTAAAACCTGTAGGTTTCTTTCATAAATTAAAACCTGTACGTTTCTTTCATAAATTAAAACCTGTACGTTTCTTTCATAAATTAAAACCTGTAGTTTCTTTCATAAATTAAAACCTGTACGTTTCTTTCATAAATTAAAACCTGTGCGTTTCTTTCATAAATTAAAACCTGTACGTTTCTTTCATAAATTAAAACTTAACATTTCAGATTTATATTACCTTTTCACAATTTTAACTAAACTTCTAGTTTATTTAATTAATTTAACATCTTTAGTTAAAACTCAAATTTCACATTTTCAAGTCAAGTTATATTTTAAAATTTCATTTTCAACAGTCATTTATTCAACCACTTAAATTTATAGAAAATCAATAATTCTTTAATAAATCACTTAAATTCAAATATAAATCAATTTATCATATTTACCATTTTCCAAATAAAATTAAAGTCCATTTTATTCATGTAACTTAAATATCATTTTTAGTCAAAATTCGAAATTTCAAACATAAGTTATATTTCAAAAATCCAGTTAATCCATTCATAAATTACATTTTTAACACATAGAAAAATCAAAATTTATTTATTTTAAAACCTTTCAAAATCTATTTAAATCAAATTTCTTAATTTTATATTTTCAAAATACTTAAAATATTCAAAGTACTTTATAGAATAACTACGGGTCTGTATATAGTTTTCTAACCTAGGTCAAGTGATACAGATATGTATCATTTCAATCCGCAGTTTAAAAGGTAAAAATCCGGGTTCTATCATTTCAAACCCGCAATCCCAAGTATAGATAAATAAATAAAATAACTCAGGCTTATCATTTCAGCCCATAATGATTTTTATCCTAACAGGGAACTTGCAGTGTGATCATATACAGAAATAATATAAACAATGTCAATATCACAATATACAGTCATGTATCAGATGTCAGGTGAACATTAACAGTTTTAACATGGTAATAACACGGCATAGCATATCATATTGTGACGCCACACCTCTATATCCACACTAGCCAAGAACACTACGGTGTAGTGTTGTCAACTAGCACGGAGAATAAGGGTGTTGAGGAGTGTCCATCAATAGTTAGGCCTTACACTAGTATTGGTTATCTCGATAGGAGTGGTATATATATATATATATTCTTTCATTTTTCATCTCTGATTTATTTTCTCCCATCGAAATACCCCAATCCCAGTATAAAACGAACTACGATGGTTCATAATAGTTTAGAACAGTAAATATAAAATAATAACACGGATAAATATAAATGCGGAACACAGATAAAACAGAAAATCTCATATATATATATATATATACACACACAATAACTGATGTCAGTTACAATACATTTGATACAATACATATGACACAGTACATATGATACAACTACCACAGTCGACTTAGGAAGTTACATATACAAGTACATTAACGTATATAATATACATGAATACATATCTTCCTATACAATTATACAGACTACTACAAATGACGACGACTACTCCAAAAGATATGAAAGCACTTCATAGCTCTAGCAGTAACCCAAAGCAGAATATCTACAACCTGAAATACTCGGTCTGACCCGAGCATTAGATTCAAAGAAAATAATACTCGGGTCAGTCTAATTCAAACTCAGTTATTAGTGCACAGAAGCAATAATAATTAAATAATGAATAGACGACAGTAATTAAACCAAATCAGAATGCAATTCAGAATATTGAATTGAAATAAACAAAACAGTTCAAACCATTGAAATATCAATTAAAATATTAATTTGAGTAGGGCTGCAGTACACGCACGCGTGCACTGCCTCGCCACTACAGCATATAGAATATGCAAAAGATCAATAAATCAAAGCAAGATAGAATAACATAAAAGCCATGCCGTGTGGCTGCAGTTCACGCTTGCGTGCACTGCCTTGCCACTACAGTAATATTGTACCCAAAAACTCAATTCCGTGTGGCTGCAGTTCACGCTTGCGTGCACTGCCTTGCCACATCAATCACGATGTACACAACCGGGCACAAGGTCAAACCCAAAATAAAAAGACGGGTTCAACTCAGGTGAAATATATTTAAAATCACGACACAAGCACAAGGTCAAACCCGAATTACCGGATTCAACTCAAGTATATTTCGAAAATAAAGCAAAATGCAAAGGTCAAGTCACGACAACCATCACAAGAACACAAGTCAGGATACTACAAGCTCAAGGTGGTTAGTAATGACCAAGGAAAAATGAAACAGAGTGCAACCTGGAGGATATGAACCAGCATAAGCACATGAATGCACAGGGGTGCAATAGGAAATTTACACAGGACCATGGAATGCAAGCAATGCTACAGGTTATAAAATGACCAATGTGCAAACATAAATTGCCAAACTAAATACAACTTCGTTTTCTAAACTTTAGGTAGAAAGTATGCACAAACAAATATGCTCAAGTGTCTGTATATAAAATATGCAAACAAAAGTTGTAATGAAACAACAAAATGCCCAAGTATCTGCATATAAAATATGCAAAACAGAAGTTGCAGTGCAACTAAAAAAAATGCTCAAGTATACAAATAAATAAGACTGGACAGTACAGAGAGGTGGCCAAAATCATTAACCAAATGCAGAGGTCAAGTCACTGTTGTTAGGACTCAACACAAGTGCAATGGAACAGTTTCAACTATATGAAACTGGAAATGCAAACAACAAATAAAGACAGAGGTCAAGCAACGAGGCAGATCGCAAAGAAATGCCACCAAGTAAACAACCTCAGGAAAATGTTACAAATTTAAGACAACATAATGATGTAACACAATGGTGCATACAGATGCAATAGGGACAGTAAAAGAAGTGCAGTCCAGAGCTGCATAGGGTCGAAGAAAAAAAGCTGTTTAAGCATGTACATATGTATGTATATACGTATACATAGACATAGGCATCAAATTCAGTGATGGCATCAAAATGCACAAGAACAAAACAGCAACCTCAAAGGTTACATAAAGTCAAAGCAAACACAACAAGCACCATAGAAGCAATATGACACAGTTACAATATGAAATGCATCAGATAACAAATGATGGTAGCAGTTTTAAATCATGAAGCATGCAGCATTCGACAGTGCACACAAATGCACAAAGAATCAAAAATACAATAGAGATCAGGGATGCAGACTCAAGTACATCAAATCGGGAACTCGAAGACATTATCAAATCAATGTCGAAGTTCAACTAAAACACGTTCAAACAAATCCAGTGCCAAAGCCACAGTTAAAATGCAGCAAGCACAAATAAAGGCAAGGCAAAAATTGAACAGCAAGAACAAGTCAAAACAGAGTTCGATAATGTCAATGTCCAACTTAAAATATTTTCACAAATCAAGTTTTCAACCCACGCTAATGACAATGGAAACAAACGAAGCCTTGGCAATCGAATTAAAAATGTCAGCGAAGCAAAATAACCAAGGTACAGGTTAACAAAGATTCCTTTAATCCCAAAGCAACAAAGTAACTAACGTCGAAGTCAGGTGAAGTCACTGGCCAATGCAGACCAGTGAACAACAAGAAAGCGACTTCAAACCAAGACACAATTCGAAGCCGTAATTAACAAATATACAACTGCAGTTTAATGAACTTCCATGGTAATGGCCAAAGATGGAAAAGTTATGGAATCGCATAAACAAACTCAAGTGACCGAAATCAAATTGACAAAAACCAAAAATCAAAGCCACGTTAGCACACAACAAGCGAGCATACGAATTCGAACCAAGTCCAAATAAACGGAATTGGAACAAGTCAGAAATCAAACTAGAGTTTGAATTAGATGTAAGTGAAGGAATCACTTACCTGATTTGCGAACTCGATCATCAGAGAACGAGCGAGCCAAGCAACGAGAATCAATCAACAAAGAAGCAACGCAAATCAATCATCAGAGAATAAGCGCGAGCAAGAGCAACATCAATCAGATTGAACAAAGCCCCAATTTGGATTGAAGAGACGAAGCCCTAATTTGGTTGCAAAGAGGGACGGCTGCCATTATTGGATCGGGTGAAAGAAAACAAGGGGCCGACCTTGAAAAAATAAAAAGGGGATTAGGGATTTTAGAATCCTTATTTTGAATATAAGGGTGTTGTTATTTATTTTGCTTTTGCAAATTTTTCACGATCCAACCAAATGAAATTGTGGGCCGAGAATTCAAAGCCCAAAAAAATCCTTTTAACCATTTATAAAAGAATTTTAACACAAATTCAAAAACTTCAATTGGCAATTTGCAATAATATTTATCATTTAAATGTCGATTATTAATCGATGCAAATACTGGGTTGTTACAGACTCCCCTCCTTAAAGAAATTGCGTCCTTGCAATCATAAGGAATAAATGGTCAAAAGGTAACAACCATAAGAGCATGAAAGAATAAGCTTGAATGTGTTTGCTCGATGAATTCTCTGGATTCCAAAGTGAAATCCATAGGATTTGAGAACCACTGAGCTTTCACGAGAAAAACATCTTTATTTCGAGTGTGCTGAACCTCCGAAGCAATGATGTGAATAGAATGTTGCTCAAAAGTCGAACAGGCAAAACTTCTATTTCTTCGACAGTACCGGCCTCAAGAATAAAAATCGAAATCCCTAAGGCATTTCCGTAGAAGGAAGACGTGAGAAACGTCATGAATAACAGAAAATTGAGCCGGTACAACGGCGTAGTACAGTATAAACACCAAAGAAATCTTTTAATCTCATAAAAGAAATTCGCAAATTCTCAACAAAATTTGATTATCAAATAGATAATCAGAATACAGAAATCACAAAACAGCAATGTCTAATCACCGATTCGATAATTAGAAAACAGCAAAATCAGCAAATCTAATTATCAACAAAGATAATTAGAAAACACAAATATCTAACTATCAAAAACGATAATCAGGAATTACCACAACGGTAATCAAATTTCAAATTAGCAAATATTCAATTATCAAAACGATAATCAAATCTTAAATCACAAATATTTAATTATCACAAACGATAATTAAATCTCAAATATCTAGTTATCACAAGCGATAATCAGAAACAATAAATATCTGATTATCAAAAACGATAATCAGAAATCACAAATCAACGAATATTTAATTATGACAATTGATAATTAAATCTTAAATCCCAAATATTTAATTATCACATACGATAATCAAATCACAAATATCTAATTATCACAAACGATAATTAGAAATAATAAATATCTGATTATCAAAAATGATAAATCAGAAATCACCAACATCCGATTATCGAAACGATAATCAGAAATCACAAATTATTCAATTAACGAGTCCGGAATTAACCGAAATAGCAAACGCACATGACCCATAACCACGAGTTTTACTAAATCGTTTAATTCACTTCATCGTTTTCTTGAAAGTGCATAATGGTGTATTTTAAAAATAACATTTCACATTCTCAAACGGACAAGTCCGAAATTAAGCGAATCAGTAAAAGAAAGGGGTCATAGTCCTCGATTTTTCTGAAACGTTTAAATCGCTTCCTCATTCTTTTGAAAGCGTAAACTGTAAAACTTCTGAAAACAATTTTCATTTATTTTATATAAAAAAATAATAATTTACATTCTCATACGAACAAGTCCGGAATTAAGTGAATCAGCAAAAGAAATGGGTCATAGTCCTCGATTTTACTGAAACGTTTAATTCGCTTCCTTATTCTTTTGAAAGCGCAAATCGTAAAAATTTTGAAAACAATTTTGATTTATATTTTGAAACAATTTTTAAAACACGTGATTAAAGCAGCAACTTTGACATACGTCAAAATTTCATCGAAATAATTGGCATCAAAATATAATATCATTGAATTTTCATTCATCAAAAATGTCACAAGAATCTTCTCAAAGATAGGAAAGGGTTTCATACCCTAAACTTGTATTCATAACAAGTCAATAACACATGAATTCACCAATGCACAAAAATTGATAAAACTTATCAATAGAAATCACGAAAATTGGTGAAGCACAAATTCTAGAAATCATCACAAGAAATCCAGAAAACACAAATTCTTGAAATCTACACAAGAAATCCAGATATCACAAAATGAGAGTATGAAAACTCAAATGGGAGTACGGAAACTCGAATGGGGGTATGGAAACTCAAATGGGAGTATGGAAACTCAAATGGGAGTATGAAAACTCACCTACACGTGAGCATGAAAAATCACCAACACATGTAACGCAAAGCGAGAACGGGAGCATGGAAACTCCCCTACACGTGAGCATGAAAAATCACCAACACGTGCAACACAAAAGCGAGACGCTATCTCATGGTGGCTAACCGAAAAGTAAAAAGGTATGTGTGAATGGAATCACACAAGTGGTGTATAACCTATCTAGAGAGCAAAAAGATATGTGTGAATGAAGTCACACAAATGGTGTCTAGACTAACCAAAAAGCATAAAGGTATGTGTGAATGGAATCACACAAGTGGTGTCTAGCCTAACCAGAAAGCAAAAAGATATGTGTGAATGGAATCACACAAATGGTGTCTAGGCTAACCAAAAAGCATAAAGGTATGTGTGAATGGAATCACACAAGTGGCGTCTAGCCTAACCAGAAAGCAAAAAGATATGTGTGAATGGAATCACACAAATGGTGTCTAGGCTAACCAAAAAGCAAAAGGTATGTGTGAATGGAATCACACAAGTGGTGTCTAGCCTAACCAGAAAGCAAATAAAGAGACATCGCACAATTGCTAGTCTAAATCACAAAGATGATCGTCATAATCATCCAGAGATCAATCAATATCACAGAAAAAGGGAAAGAGGCCTATCACATGACGGTCCGAAGACCATGGGGAGCTACCCCATATGGATGAGTCCGAGTCACCCGAATGAGGTCAAGGCTAACCAAAAAGCAAAAAGGTATGTGTGAATGAAATCACACAAATGGTGTCTAGCCTAACCTCGCAAACAAAAAGGTATGTGTGAATGAAATCACACAAATGGTGTCTAGGCTAACCAAAAAGCAAAAAGGTATGTGTGAGTGAAATCACACAAGTGGTGTCTAGCCTAACCTTGCAATGAAAGAGACATCGCACAATTGCTAGTCTAATTCATATAGCGATCATCAAGATCAACGAGAAGTGTTAATTACACTAAGCTAGTAAATATAAAAGTTTAGCTTCATGTACCATAACCACTTGCTTAACTTAAATATTTACGAACAAACTGTAAATCTTCACTAAAAAATTGTCACAAGAGATTCAGTCGAATAAGTCCAAGAATTAACCGGCGAAGTAAACGCAAGCATTATATACCACTCATTTTACTAAGTCGTTTAATTAGATTTCTCATACGAGTGAGGTAAAGGTTAGTATATACTAATAGATTGGAAAACGGTTGAGGAAAAGAGTTTTGTAGTAAAATAGTTTTGAAATCGTTTGGAGAAAAGGGTTTTGATATTTACTACTAGTATAGAAAACCTTTTTATTTTTAAAGTGACAAATCACAAAAGTGATTGTAGGAACAATCAAGAACAAGAATTCACATACAAAGATGTGAATAGAATCCAAAGAAATTGATACTGTATCCATCAAAAGGATTGATCACAAAAATTCCGAAGAAAATGTTTTCAAAGTTGCTAATAAATGATACCAACAAATCGGGGAAATAACATGAATCAGTTAAATTTGGAAACCAAATCAATTCACAAAAATTCACATTCGAAGACGTGAATAAAATCCAAAGAATTCGATTCCAAATCCATCAAAGTAGAAATACCTAAAAATTTCAGAAATAGAAGTTATCAAAGTCAACAAAGATGATAACAACTAATCGAAAAAGAAGAATCGATTAACAAATGGAATAACGAAGCAAAACGAGCATAAATGCATAAATGACTTCAACAAGAATGAAAATCAAGTCAATGCCGAAGTCAACAAGTAATGGCCAAGTTCAAACAAAATCAACGTCGGCTAAATCAATTCAAAGCCAAAAACACAAGAACAAAATCCTCATCATCAAAGAATTCAACTTAAGTTCGCAAAGCAAACGGAGGCTGAAGCCAAAATACTTTCACGAAATCAAAATCAAAGGCACATGAATAAGCGTTAGGAATTCATACCTAACAATCAAAGATAATCATTTGCAAAGATGAGAGATAAAATATCGACAAATAGTTGTAACATATGTTCCATCCAAGTTATGTTTTATATTTGTTCTAAACCCCAGGCTTTGATACCAAGCTGTGACGCCCCACCTCTATACCCACACTAGCCAAGAACACTACGGTGTAGTGTTGTCAACTAGCACGGGGAATAAGGCCGTTGAGGAGCGGCCATCAATAGTTAGGCCTTACACTAGTATTGGTTATCTCTCTAGGAGTGGTATATATATATAAATATTCTTTCATTTTTCATCTCTGATTTATTTTCTCCTATCAAAATACCCCAATTCCAGTGTAAAACGAACTACGATGGTTCATAATAGTTTAGAACAGTAAATATAAAATAATAACAAAAATAAATATAAATGCGGAACACAGATAAAACAGAAAATCTCATATATATATATATATATATATATACACACACAATAACTGATGTCAGTTACAATACATTTGATACAATACATATGACACGGTACATATGATACAGCTACCACAGTCGACTCAAGAAGTTACATATACAAGTACATTAACGTATATAATATACATGAATACATATCTTCCTATACAATTATACAGACTACTACAACTGACGACGACTACTCCAAAAGATATGAAAGAACTTCATAGCTCTAGCAGTAACCCAAAGCAGAATATCTACAACCTGAAATACTCGGTCTGACCCGAGTATTAGATTCAAAGAAAATAATACTCGGGTCAGTCTAATTCAAACTCGGTTATTAGTGCACAGAAGCAATAATAATTAAATAATGAATAGACGACAGTAATTAAACCAAATCAGAATGCAATTCAGAATATTGAATTGAAATACACAAAACAGTTCAAACCATTGAAATATCAACTAAAATATTAATTTGAGTAGGGCTGCAGTACACGCACGCGTGCACTGCCTCGCCACTACAGCATATAGAATATGCAAAAGATCAATAAATCAAAGCAAGATAGAATAACATAAAAGCCATGCCGTGTGGCTGTAGTTCACGCTTGCGTGCACTGCCTTGCCACTACAGTAATATTGTACCCAAAAACTCAATTCCGTGTGGCTGCAGTTCACGCTTGCGTGCACTGCCTTGCCACATCAATCACGATGTACACAACCGGGCACAAGGTCAAACCCAAAATAAAAAGACGGGTTCAACTCAGGTGAAATATATTTAAAATCACAACACAAGCACAAGGTCAAACCCGAATTACCGGATTCAACTCAAGTATATTTCGAAAATCAAGCAAAATGCAAAGGTCAAGTCACGACAACCATCACAAGAATACAAGTCAGGATACTGCAAGCTCAAGGTGGTCAGTAATGACCAAGGAAAAATGAAACAGAGTGCAACCTGGAGGATATGAACCAGCATAAGCACATGAATGCATAGGGGTGCAACAGGAAATTTACACAGGACCATGGAATGCAAGCAATGCTACAGGTTATAAAATGACCAATGTGCAAACATAAATTGCCAAACTAAATACAACTTCATTTTCTAAACTTTAGGTAGAAAGTATGCACAAACAAATATTCTCAAGTGTCTGCATATAAAATATGCAAACAAAAGTTGTAATGAAACAACAAAATGCCCAAGTATCTGCATATAAAATATGCAAAACAGAAGTTGCAGTGCAACTAAAAAAATTGCTCAAGTATACAAATAAATGAGACTGGACAGTACAGAGAGGTGGCCAAAATCATTAACCAAATGCAGAGGTCAAGTCACTGTTGTTAGGACTCAACATAAGTGCAATGGAACAGTTTCAACTATATGAAACTGGAAATGCAAACAACAAATAAAGACAGAGGTCAAGCAACGAGGCAGATCACAAAGAAATGCCACCAAGTAAACAACCTCAGGAAAATGTTTCAAATTTAAGACAACACAATGATGTAACACAATGGTGCATACAGATGCAATAGGGACAGTAAAAGAAGTGCAGTCCAGAGCTGCATAGGGTCGAAGAAAAAAAGCTGTTTAAGCATGTACATATGTATGTATATACGTATACATAGACATAGGCATCAAATTCAGTGATGGCATCAAAATGCACAAGAACAAAACAGCAACCTCAAAGGTTACATAAAGTCAAAGCAAACACAACAAGCACCATAGAAGCAATATGACACAGTTACAATATGAAATGCATCAGATAACAAATGATGGTAGCAGTTTTAAATCATGAAGCATGCAGCATTCGACAGTGCACACAAATGCACAAAGAATCAAAAATACAATAGAGATCAGGGATGCAGACTCAAGTACATCAAATCGGGAACTCGAAGACATTATCAAATCAATGTCGAAGTTCAACTAAAACACGTTCAAACAAATCCAGTGCCAAAGCCACAGTTAAAATGCAGCAAGCACAAATAAAGGCAAGGCAAAAATTGAACAGCAAGAACAAGTCAAAACAGAGTTCGACAATGTCAATGTCCAACTTAAAATATTATCACAAATCAAGTTTCAACCCACGCTAATGACAATGAAAACAAACGAAGCCTTGGCAATCGAATTAAAAATGTCAGCGAAGAAAAATAACCAAGGTACAGGTTAACAAAGATTCCTTTAATCCCAAAGCAACAAAGTAACTAACGTCGAAGTCAGGTGAAGTCACTGGCCAATGCAGACCAGTGAACAACAAGAAAGCGACTTCAAACCAAGACACAATTCGAAGCCGTAATTAACAAATATACAACTGCAGTTTAATGAACTGCCACGGTAATGGCCAAAGATGGAAAAGTTATGGAATCGCATAAACAAACTCAAGTGACCGAAATCAAATTGACAAAAACCAGAAATCAAAGCCACGTTAGCACACAACAAGCGAGCATACGAATTCGAAGCAAGTCCAAATAAACGGAATTGGAACAAGTCAGAAATCAAACTAGAGTTTGAATTAGATGTAAGTGAAGGAATCACTTACCTGATTTGCGAACTCGATAATCAGAGAACGAGCGAGCCAAGCAACGAGAATCAATCAACAGAGAAGCAACGCAAATCAATCATCAGAGAACAAGCGCGAGCAAGAGCAACATCAATCAGATTGAACAAAGCCCCAATTTGGATTGAAGAGCCGAAGCCCTAATTTGGTTGCAAAGAGGGACGGCTGCCATTATTGGATTGGGTGAAAGAAAACAAGGGGCCGACCTTGAAAAAATAAAAAGGGGATTAGGGTTTTTAGTATCCTTATTTTGAATATAAGGGTGTTGTTATTTATTTTGCTTTTGCAAATTTTTCACGATCCAAGCAAATGAAATTGTGGGCCGAGAATTCAAGGCCCAAAAAAATCCTTTTAACCATTTATAAAAGAATTTTAACACAAATTCAAAAGCTTCAATTGGCAATTTGCAATAATATTTATCGTTTAAATGTCGATTATTAATCGATGCAAATACCGGGTTGTTACACATATAATCATCATTAACTTGCATAAACATTTTACATTTCTAAACACTTGTTGTGACGACCCGTAATTTTGGAGCATTTAAAATCGGAATATTTAATTGATTTTAAATATTCAATATAGTAATTTTAACTTGAATTTTGAATATCACCATTTATTTGGTAATTTAAACTATTAAAATAAATAATTCGAAGTTGGGTAACTTGTTGAATCAAGAATTTTTAAGCCTGTTAAAAATAACTTGAAGGCTTGAAAAATTTATATTGATAATACTGGGGATAATAGAAGTCGAAAAATTGAAATTAACAGTGATTTGTTCAGTTTTGAAAATTTATATCGTTTAAACTGAATTTGAAAATAGCCTTCCGAGGCGCAGTCTCGGAATCCGACGAAACCAGTTCCATTGGATCCGTAATGTTGATTTATTATCGGATTCCAAATTTCGTTTTGATCGGAATTAGCGTGTGAGTATACGAAATATTAACGTGCTAGGTATTTAATTGATAATAACCTAATAAAATTTAATTTAATTAATTAGGCTTCCTCTATACGCCATCCTTTAGTCGTTTAAACACGCTACATATTCCTTTGTTCATATCAGGCTGTTTCTTTTCGTTCCTTCAAGAAGCAAACAGAAAAAAAAAATCAGATAATGGCCGATGCTTGCATTTGAAATTCAATTCGATTTTTGGCCGAGCAATTTACTTTCCTTCTTCCCAAATCAAATTCGTTCACGAAATTGTATATAAAAAAAAAAGAGGGGAACAAATTAATGGCCGTCGGTTCCCCTTCGTCTCTCGCGTTCGAACTCAATTGCATTTGGACTAGTGGGGTTCGCGAGTGCTAGGTTTCTAGCATACATTTGAGCGCGTTTGGGCGTGGGACTGTAGTGACGTCGAGCTAGGGTTGACATCGCGACCGGTGGGGTGTGTCGCGAGTGGCTGCAGCGGTGAGACTCGCGATCGACTCACGATTTAGGTCGAGGGGAAGCACTCTCACGCGGTGGCTATGGGACTGCGCGACGTGGAGACAGTTCGATTCAAGAAGATTGGGGGCGGCTGGAAGCACGAGCTTCGAGATGGGGTTGTTCACAGGGAGGTGGGGTTTTACGTCATCGAGTTCATTTTGGGGTATGATTTCTTATTTATTTGTATTTGAATTTTTTTAAAATAAACTTATAAAGAAAAATATAATAGTTGTTACAGAAAAAAATATATATATTCAGTAAGGTAAGAACAGTAGTTAATCCTGTTTTTAATTTTGAAATGGCTAATTATAATTATGCATATTGGGTATACTGAAAAGGGAATGAATTTAAATGTACATGTTATAATTTACTAGGTTATTTTAAAAATAGAGTATTGTTGGAAATTAATTTATTTAATTAACATATTAAATTAATTGGTTGCTAAAATAATATGTTAAAAAGAGATTTAGTTTAAACTGAAATTATATTAGTTAAAATAGAATCCCCGGTTAATTAAATTTAGAAAATGGAAATAAATTGTTCAAGCTATTTCAAAGTGTTAATAAATCGTATGATAGTTATACAAGGTTAAAATCTGGTAGAAGCAAGTCGGGTTGGGTCGGGTTGCAAAACAAGAATCAAGGTGAGTTGATCTCACTCAGTTAATTTAAATTTAAATGTTTAAATTTAAATAATTGTATGGATGGATGAATTGAGTGATGTGATCTAGTATGATATTTTAGAATTGGCATATTATATTGTGCTAACATTTGTGGATGCAGGGAAAACAGGTTGGAGGGATCCAACTGGACCCCTCACATTTATTTAAATTAAATTATTCAATATTCTCTGTTGTGATTATTTGATATCCTATGATGAGTTATATTGGAATATTGAATGTTATGGATTGATTGGATATTCGGTTATAATGAATTCCCAAAGTTTATGAATTGGATTGTTGAAAAGAAATTAATCGGAAGTAAATTTGTAAGCGAAATAGTTATAGAAAGTTTGAACAAACTTAAGAATGAATTGGAGAAGAAATAATGTGACTTTAAATTTCTAATAAATAAATTGTGAAGTATAGAAAGGAAATTTGAATAAATAGGAAGTTATTGAATTACAATCTTCAACGATATTAATTAAAGAACAAAACATTTATTTAAAATGTAAGATTTAAATTTTTGAAAAAAAATATAATAATAAAGAAGAAGTTGGGAAAAGCTGAAATTTTTATATTTCAGTTAAAAGATTTAAAATCAAATGGAAAGGAATAGCAATAATAATTAAGTGCATAATTAAATGAAATTTGAAATAAATTGAGTAATTTTATAAACTTATTTCAAATGGAATAAATTGAAAATCAATTTGGAAAATTGATTTAAATGTTTGAAGATGGAATTCTTCCTAGATCACTAAGTACGCTTTCAAGTAAATTTTAAATATAAGTTAATAGTTTTAAAATTGTTTTTAAAAAGGTATGTTTTCAAAAATTTATTATTTCCAATATTTAAATTTTAAGGCAAGTATTTCCTCAAATCTATTATAGTAGTAATTATTAAAAAAGTGACTTAATATTTTGTTTCAAAAGTGTAATTCTAGTTTTATATTTTATTTAGTAACTTTATTTTCAAATATTCATATAAGATGTATTTTTACCAAATTATTAAAAGTAGTTTTAATTTAAATGTTTTTAAAGTATATATTTCAAAGTAAAGTGTTTTAAATTATTTTTAAATCTAGTTTTGTACTTGGTGATTTCAGAGAAGATAGAAAATATTTGGGAAAGTTGATTCTGAAAAGAATGAGGGATTTGAAACTGTTTTCAAAGGATTGGAAATAGAAATATATCTTGTGAAGATATTTTTGGGAATTAATAAATAATTTGGGAAATTATTTATTGGTTGATGGTTGTTTGTGAATATTAATTGATAGTTAAATCACCGACTATCTATATTGGACAAATGCGTTGATCGTTTCGAAGAGGCCGGGATCGAGATTTATTTCTCGAAAACCACTTCGATCTGGTTTGTACGTTTCGTGCGAAAAACGTGTTCGGTGTCGAAGATGAAGCAGTGAAGTGCAAGGGCTAGTCGCTACTAATCCTGAGGATATTTCCAAAATGGATGTAGTAGGAGTAGTGCCTTCGGTTCCGTTCGAACCCGGGACGGACTTGTATGGACGAATGCTTGCGAAACATCGTCAGGTGGACGATGGGCATTCTAAGTGAAAACGTTCTAAAAGGTAACGCTTAGCCTCAAGCCTCATCAAATGGGAATGATTGAAAATCAGGGGATATGCAGCAAGGTTAGGTGGGTCATGCCCAAGCAGGACAAGATAATTCCCCTGTCTAGATGTCCCTTTTTATATATTTCGGCTTAGTGGGTGGCTGGTCGCGCCAACCACGGGGTTTATCTTGTTCGGGACTGTTCAGTAAGGAATGGTTCCGGCCTTGTGTTGCAGGGGATGAAGGGAGTAATCCTCGGTACGGTGATCCAGGCCCCGTACTGTGATAGGTGGTACCCCAGTGCCTAGTCATTAGTTGGAAATCCATTCTCCCTACGAGCCTTGTACGAGTTTTGTTTGTATTACCCACTTCGGTGGCTAGTAGCTGGAATTTAATAGATGTAACAATTTCGGCTATTTTATAAGTATTTGTATATAGACCCTATTATAATATCAGAGGATTTCTATAAAAATTGTTTTAGCTATCGTAAGGTAAAAACCCGACATGTTTATTTGTGGCGTGGTCTTACGAGATGCTTTTGCTTTCAAAGGATTTTTGAAACTTAAATAATCAATTGGGTGTGATTTTCTCACGCTGGTATTCCAGACTGACTCGGGTGTTATTTAACTGTAATGCTCGGGTCAGACCGAGTATTATAGGATACAGGATATGATGCTGTGGAGCTCAGGAGACGAGCTAGATGACGATACGTATAGTCGTACTTGTTATATATATATCCGCTGTTTGAGTTGTTGTGTACCCATTGTATGTTATTGATGTGAGCTGTGACTGATGTACTCTGATGATGTAATGTATGTAAACAGATATATTTGATTTTGTGTAAAGATTATTTATTATCTATTATATTTTATTCCGCTGCGATGGTTAGATTCTGATGTTGATTCTGTTTTCTCTTCTTCTACCTCTTTTTCTTTAACCCAAATGGTTCGTATTTCTGTACAACTTGAGTTGATTTAGGTAAAGTAGTGTTGACTCAAGGGGTACGGATTTGCGGGTCGTTTCACTTGGTATCAGAGCATAGGTTGGAGATAACCTTGGCTCTGGTGGGAATTACTCATTTAATTTAGAGTCTGTAGTACTCAAAAATGAGTTTGAGCGTATTAATAGATGTGAGCGCGTATTTGTTAGTGAATATAAATTGTTTTAATAATGTGTTGATTGGTTTATTGAGTGGCATATGAACCTTCGTCGACACAGTCTGCGCAACTGTATTGAAGGGGTTTCTAAACACTTGAATAGAGCAATCGACACGATATTGTTTTAAATATGGGTGAATGAAATAATTTTGCCCAAAAATATATTTTTGATATGAAGAAAGTTTTTGGTAAACTATATAGCTATTATATGGTTGCTTGGATGTTAGAAATGATAATATTAAAGTATTATCATTGTTAAATGAAAATTTAACTAGAAATTGAAAATAAACAAAGTTTACGGAAATAAATTCATGATAAAATGAAATTTGTAAATATGAATTATAAAGGTATTCTATAAATTGAAATAAAAACCAAATGAGAATTTGTATGAACATAAACCATGAAAATGAATTATACTTAAATTTGATTTAAGAAGGACTTGAAAGTGTTTTGAAGATACATAATAGTATTGTTGTTTTGGAGATATTTCTGAAAGGAAATTGTTTTAAAGGGATTTTGAAGGTGATATGGCATTGAAATCACTTGGACTATTGAAAACTAATTCTGACGATGACGGCCGCATCATCAGTATTCGTTTTCGAATTTCTAAGTGAAGTAATGCTACCAAATTGATTTTGTTTAGAAAAGCAAGTTGTTTTTGAAATCCCAAAGGAAATTTGTTGGAAATAAAAACCAGGATCGGTTTAAATTTTAAGAAGTGTGATTTGAGATATTGGAGATTTCAAAATGATTTGAAGCTAAAGCCGGAAGTTGAAAAATCCCGATGAGATATAAAATTGTAAGCTTATAAAATTGAGTTGAATAAATCAGAGTTGAAATAAAACAGAATTGGAATAAAAATTCAATTGAATTATTGAACGAATTAGATTCTTACCTGAATAAATGGAAAGTAAATTGGATAAGAAATGAGAATTGAAATCAATAAATCAGAATAACTTATAAAAGAATTAAAAATCCATAGAAATAAAATTTAACTGGATTAAAATAAATTGAATAAGCTGAAATAATATCCAGTTATATTCAGATTAAGTTGAAATCGAATTGGATTAAATAAATCTGAGTTAAAATTAAATTGAAAATGGAATACAATGCCCAAAATCAATATTTTGATAAATTGAAAAATGAAATGAGGATCCAAACTTGAAGTATAAAATAAATATTGAACTTAAGAAATTAAATGGAGTGATATTTTAAATAAAATTTCAAGTGTTGGATTATGAATAATGGGAGAACTAATTGTATAATAAATTAGTTAATGAAATTGAATTGTGAGTTTATGATGAGGTTTGAAAATAAAACTCAAGTTATAATTAAATTCGACTTACATTGTCGATGAAGAAAATATAATGGAAAGTGGCCTTGCAATTAATTAATTGATTTGTGAACCAAATTGCAATGTAAGTTAATAAATTGGATGGTAAGTTAAAATGTAAATGGTGAAATCAAAACTTGAGTTATTAATTAAAATTTAACTTGAAGTGGTAACAAATTAAAAATAATTGGGAATTGTATCGAAAAAAAAAATGGATCTGGATTTAAAATAGTAATGGTATAAATTGCAAATAAAATCCAAATATGTGGAAATAAATTGGATATGGCTCCGTAATAAATTGAGTCATGCTGAGTATAAAAGAGAAAATATACTTGTATGATGGAAATGAGCTTAAGTATAAAATTTGAATAAATTGAAGTAAATTGACTTAAGCTAAATGAATGGAGGAGAGTTGAATTGAATTCAACTTGAACCGAGTTTAATGATATTGGGTTGGATTTAAATTAAGTGAAAATAAATTGTTAATCGAAATAAAATTCGATGAGTATTAACTAATATTAATGGAATGAAATTCTAGAATAAATAATTGTAAACCATTTAAAAAAATTATTAAGGAATTGGAAAAAAAAAATTAGGGACAATAAGGAAATAGAATGTTTTTAAGTTAATAAAACGGATTTAAGTGAATGTGGTTTAGCTAAGTTGAGAAATGATTGTTGAACGGAATAGCTAGGATTGTCTTCGAGCTAAATAAAATAGTTTAGAATAAACCAACGTGGAATGAAGTGTAAATAAATGGTTGTTGAATGACATAGCTTGAATTGTCTTCGAGCTGAATATAGTAGTTCGGAATAAACAATTTTGAAATGAATTGTAGTGAATGGTTTGTGAATGAAATTCAAATAGAGTGTGTCGAGCTAAATAAATGGTCGTGAATGAATTGAAATAAAGGGAAGTTTAATTGGTAAATAAGATGAACCTAAATTGTTAATGATTTTGAATGGAACTTGATTGAAAAATGGAACTAGTTGGGTTAATAAATGAAATACAAGTGAATGTATTCAAATCTGAAATGGAAGCGAGGATAATTGGGTTGTGAATAAATTTGGAAATGGAATAGAATTAAGAATAAAATTGAGTTTACATTGGTTATAAAACATAAATACTTGTTTATTCACGTAAATCTCGTCGAATTTCATGGAATAAATTATTATTTGTTGGAAATGGGGTAATTAAACATTATATGAGTGAGAGTAGTAAAATAAATTGATTTTGAAGGCAATTTAAATTAAATATGAGCTCAGTTTACTCAAAAATAAATTAAATATAAGTGATTGAGATTAAAACCATTTAAAAGTGATGAGGTCGTATACGAATGGATTGAAAACCATTCGAATTGAGTGAAAATGGTTATAAATAAATTGGAACAGTTGAATCAGCATAGAAACTATATAAATTGCTTACAGAAAAATGTTTGGTGTGAATTTCTTTTAGAATTCATATGTTTTAACTATTGCAAGTAAGTGAAATGTGTTAAACTGCATATATTTGGCACTTACATGTTTAAATTGAGTAAGTACAGGTACCTGGAAGCCGTATGGCTGGATTTGGGTTGGGCTATTTGCTAAAAATAATAAGCTGCTTGCTTAAAATGCTAAATAAGGTACGCCTACGCAATAAAAAATAGGAAATATGAACTGTTTTTGGTTTTTCCGACCGTGTGGGTCGATGTATATATATTTATCTCTTTTGTCAAATTGCAAAAGCTCCTCCGTACAAAGGGGACTCTGTCAAAAATTTTCAGAAATTTTGGGAGTTAGAAAATTTTTGAAAATTTTGAAAAATTTTGTTAACGACAAAACTATTTAGAATTGGAAACTAAAATAAGTTAGTAAATGAAACTAACTAAAGTAATGACTTAAATTAGTCATAAATGAAGGATAAAATTTAAAAGTTCAAAGTTGAAAATAAATGAAATACATATGTAATGTGGAAATCGATTTGAATAGAAATAGGTATAAACTACAAATGGTAAAGAGAAATAAAGATAAGAAACATATAAAATGCTTATGCTAATCTTAAAAAGGAATGGTGAAGTCTTAATTGGAAATTGATAATATAAATATATTCCAAGTTAATATTTGGATAAATAGATATTGGCGTTTTGTGAATAAGTCGATAAAATGTCTTGGGATATTGTAATTGGATATTAGTGCTAAGCAGGATATGCAGGTATTATAAAAAGGAAAAGGAAATTGGATTTGATTTCAAGAGATAAATTTGAATTGCCCGACAAAAGGTACGCATTTAAATTTGGTATGGAATTTGATTGAGATTTGGATTTGGATTGAGCCACTTGGCTTTTTGTTTTCTTTTTGGATTTGGGAGGCCGTAGAGCCATTTTGTAGCAGTACCGAGCTAGCCGCGCAAAGGAGACGCTGGCAAAAATTTTCGGGAATTTAGGAAGTTAGAAAAAAAATTTGAGAAAATTTTGAGAATTCAAAATTTGGATTTAAATTGAAATGTGAATGGTTAAACAAATGTTAAAGTTTAAAACTAGGGAAAGGTTTGGAAAGTTAATAAGAATAATAATGGGTCTTTTATAAAAAGATAGTTGGTAAGATGTTGTATTGTTAGAAATTGTTTGGTTTTGAGAATAAGTAACCGGGTATTGGACCATTCTTCCTAACTAGAAATTTCGGGGACGAAATTCTTTTAAGGGGGGAGGAATGTGACGACCCGTAATTTTCGAGCATTTAAAATCGGAATATTTAATTGATTTTAAATATTCAATATAGTAATTTTAACTTGAATTTCGAATATCACCATTTATTTGATAATTTAAACTATTGAAATAAATAATTCGATGTTGGGTAACTTGTTGAATTAAGAATTTATAAGCCTGTTAAAAATAACTTGAAGGCTTGAAAAATTTATATTGATAATACTGGGGATAATAGAAGTCGAAAAATTGAAATTAACAGTGATTTGTTCAGTTTCGAAAATTTATATCGTTTAAACTGAATTTGAAAATAGCCTTCCGAGGCGCAGTCTCGGAATCCGACGAAACCAGTTCCATTGGATCCGTAATGTTGATTTATTATCGGATTCCAAATTTTGTTTTGATCGGAATTAGTGTGTGAGTATACGAAATATTAACGTGCTAGGGATTTAATTGATAATAACCTAATAAAATTTAATTTAATTAATTAGGCTTCCTCTATACGCCATCCTTTAGTCGTTTAAACACGCTACCTATTCCTTTGTTCATATCAGGCTGTTTCTTTTCGTTCCTTCAAGAAGCAAACAGAAAAAAAAAATCAGATAATGGCCGATGCTTCCATTTGAAATTCAATTCGATTTTTGGCCGAGCAATTTACTTTCCTTCTTCCTAAATCAAATTCGTTCACGAAATTGTATAAAAAAAAAAAAAGAGGGGAACAAATTAATGGCCGCCGGTTCCCCTTCGTCTCTCGCGTTCGAACTCAATTGCATTTGGACTAGTGGGGTTCGCGAGTGCTAGGTTTCGAGCGTACATTTGAGCGCGTTTGGGCGTGGGTCTGTAGTGACGTCGAGCTAGGGTTGACATCGCGACCGGTGGGGTGTGTCGCAAGTGGCTGCAGCGGTGAGACTCGCGATCGACTCACGATTTAGGTCGAGGGGAAGCACTCTCACGCGGTGGCTATGGGACTGCGCGACGTGGAGACAGTTCGATTCAAGAAGATTGGGGGCGGCTGGAGGAACGAGCTTCGAGATGGGGTTGTTCACAGGGAGGTGGGGTTTTACGTCATCGAGTTCATTTTGGGGTATGATTTCTTATTTATTTGTATTTGATTTTTTTTAAAATAAACTTATAAAGAAAAATATAATAGTTGTTACAGAAAAAAAAATATATATTCAGTAAGGTAAGAACAGTAGTTAATGCTGTTTTTAATTTTGAAATGGCTAATTATAATTATGCATATTGGGTATACTGAAAAGGGAATGAATTTAAATGTACATGTTGTAATTTACTAGGTTATTTTAAAAATAGAGTATTGTTGGAAATTAATTTATTTAATTAACATATTAAATTAATTGGTTGCTAAAATAATATGTTAAAAAGAGAATTAGTTTAAACTGAAATTATATTAGTTAAAATAGAATCCCCGGTTAATTAAATTTAGAAAATGGAAATAAATTGTTCAAGCTATTTCAAAGTGTTAATAAATCGTATGATTGTTATACAAGGTTAAAATCTGGTAGAAGCAAGCCGGGTTGGGTCGGGTTGCAAAACAAGAATCAAGGTGAGTTAATCTCACTCAGTTAATTTAAATTTAAATGTTTAAATTTAAATAATTGTATGGATGGATGAATTGAGTGATGTGATCTAGTATGATATTTTAGAATTGGCATATTATATTGTGCTAACATTTGTGGATGCAGGGAAAACAGGTTGGAGGGATCCAACTGGACCCCTCACATTTATTTAAATTAAATTATTCAATATTCTCTGTTGTGATTATTTGATATCCTATGATGAGTTATATTGGAATATGAATGTTATGGATTGATTGGATATTCGGTTATAATGAATTCCCAAAGTTTATGAATTGGATTGTTGAAAAGAAATTAATCGGAAGTAAATTTGTAAGCGAAATAATTATAGAAAGTTTGAACAAATTTAAGAATGAATTGGAGAAGAAATAATGTGACTTTAAATTTCTAATAAATAAATTGTGAAGTATAGAAAGGAAATTTGAATAAATAGGAAGTTATTGAATTACAATCTTCAACGATATTAATTAAAGAACAAAACATTTATTTAAAATGTAAGATTTAAATTTTTGAAAAAAAAAATATAATAATAAAGAAGAAGTTGGGAAAAGCTGAAATTTTTATATTTCAGTTAAAAGATTTAAAATCAAATGGAAAGGAATAACAACAATAATTAAGTGCATAATTAAATGAAATTTGAAATAAATTGAGTAATTTAATAAACTTATTTCAAATGGAATAAATTGAAAATCAATTTGGAAAATTGATTTAAATGTTTGAAGCTGGAATTCTTCCTGGATCACTAAGTACGCTTTCAAGTAAATTTTAAATATAAGTTAATAGTTTTAAAATTGTTTTTAAAAAGGTATGTTTTCAAAAATTTATTATTTCTAATATTTAAATTTTAAGGTAAGTATTTCCTCAAATCTATTATAGTAGTAATTATTTAAAAAGTGACTTAATATTTTGTTTCAAAAGTGTAATTCTAGTTTTATATTTTATTTAGTAACTTTATTTTCAAATATTCATATAAGATGTATTTTTACCAAATTATTAAAAGTAGTTTTAATTTAAATGTTTTTAAAGTATATATTTCAAAGTAAACTGTTTTAAATTATTTTTAAATCTAGTTTTGTACTTGGTGATTTCAGAGAAGATAGAAAATATTTGGGAAAGTTGATTCTGAAAAGAATGAGGGATTTGAAACTGTTTTCAAAGGATTGGAAATAGAAATATATCTTGTGAAGATATTTTTGGGAATTAATAAATAATTTGGGAAATTATTTATTGGTTGATGGTTGTTTGTGAATATTAATTGATAGTTAAATCACCGACTATCAATATTGGACAAATGCGTTGATCGTTTCGAAGAGGCCGGGATCGAGATTTATTTCTCGAAAACCACTTCGATCCGGTTTGTACATTTCGTGTGAAAAACGTGTTCGGAGTCGAAGATGAAGCAGTGAAGTGCAAGGGCTAGTCGCTACTAATCCTGAGGATATTTCCAAAATGGATGTAGTAGGAGTAGTGCCTTCGGTTCCGTTCGAACCCGGGACGGACTTGTATGGACGAATGCTTGCGAAACATCGTCAGGTGGACGATGGGCATTCTAAGTGAAAACGTTCTAAAAGGTAACGCTTAGCCTCGAGCCTCATCAAATGGGAATGACTGAAAATCAGGGGATATGCAGCAAGGTTAGGTGGGTCCTGCCCAAGCAGGACAAGATAATTCCCCTGTCTAGATGTCCCTTTTTATATATTTCGGCTTAGTGGGTGGTTGGTCGCGCCAACCACGGGGTTTATCTTGTTCGGGACTGTTCAGTAAGGAATGGTTCCGGCCTTGTGTTGCAGGGGATGAAGGGAGTAATCCTCGGTACGGTGATCTAGGCCCCGTACTGTGATAGGTGGTACCCCAGTGCCTAGTCATTAGTTGGAAATCCATTCTCCCTACGAGCCTTGTACGAGTTTTGTTTGTATTACCCACTTCGGTGGCTAGTAGCTGGAATTTAATAGATGTAACAATTTTGGCTATTTCATAAGTATTTGTATATAGACCCTATTATAATATCAGAGGATTTCTATAAAAATTGTTTTAGCTATCGTAAGGTAAAAACCCGACATGTTTATTTGTGGCGTGGTCTTACGAGATGCTTTTGCTTTCAAAGGATTTTTGAAACTTAAATAATCAATTGGGTGTGATTTTCTCACGCTGGTATTCCAGACTGACTCGGGTGTTATTTAACTGTAATGCTCGGGTCAGACCGAGTATTATAGGATACAGGATATGATGCTGTGGAGCTCAGGAGACGAGCTGGATGACGATACGTATAGTCGTACTTGTTATATATATATATTCCGCTGTTTGAGTTGTTGTGTACCCATTGTATGTTATTGATGTGAGCTGTGACTAATGTACTCTGATGATGTAATGTATGTAAACAGATATATTTGATTTTGTGTAAAGATTATTTATTATCTATTATATTTTATTCCGCTGCGATGGTTAGATTCTGATGTTGATTCTGTTTTCTCTTCTTCTACCTCTTTTTCTTTAACCCAAATGGTTCGTATTTCTGTACAACTTGAGTTGATTTAGGTAAAGTAGTGTTGACTCAAGGGGTACGGATTTGCGGGTCGTTTCACTTGTCATCAATCCACTTTTCATAAGTATATATGTCAGAGTGAGAAAGACTCACCTTTTTCAAAGCTAGAGACCAAAACAACATACAAGCACGACTCCAAAGGCACAACAAGCACAATTTCACGACTTTTGGTTTGAGTTGAAAGATAGCCAAGATATGATTTTGTATCAACAACCCAAAGCAAAACAATGAAAGGAGAACAAATGAAATAAAACAAGAGTGAAAAGAAGAAAGAAAGAAAAAAAAAGAGAAAAAAAAATGAAAGGAAAAGCATGCGCCGGTTCATACCTTCAGGAGATGCTTACGCAAATTTTGATGGAAGCAAAATGAATAATTTATGGTATGGAACTTTTGAACGTGAAATATATATTAACATTGCTCACTAATTTATGTAGAGGGCAGGCAAGGGAAAAATGCTTGAACGGTAGAGGCAATTAAGGCATTCAATTCTATCCAATAGGTGGAAACGTATGGGAGGTGTAACGACCCGTTAAATTTGATAATATTAAATGGATTAACTTAATATAATTTTTAATCTAATTTATAATAAATGTAGGAGTTGGATATAGTAACTGAGATTAAAGATTTAACAATTGAAATGTTATATGGCAATAGGTAGAATAACGAAGATTTGTGTTGTGGTTATAAGTCATAATTAGTAGATTAAAATGGTATTAATGAAATAATAACTGAATTGAATTGCAATATATAAACATCAGAAAAATTTAATTGGTGGATTAAATTTGTTAAAGTTCATAAGTTTTGTAATTTAGTTTAGTAGAACTTTAAATTATAAACGAAGATTGAAATAAACGATAAATTTAATTATGTAAATGGTGACTCAAGACCTAGGTTATAGGAATTGGAACATAATCCAATTTGAATTAAGTAGAAGAAGGATTTGGTTAATATGTAAGTTATTGTTCAAGGTATTGAATAAAAACTTGGAATCCAATCATAATTTAATGATAATAACGTTAGTATTAGAGAATAAATATATTTCAATGCAGTACCCGAATGAACGGAATAAAATGAATATATATTGAATGGAAATGAAACGTAAATTGGCACATTTGGTTGAAAGTTAATTTTAAGAAACATATAAATGTTGAATTTGTGAATATTAATATAAATATTAACTTGAATGGGATTCATTAATACAAAGATGTAATAAGTGTAGATAGTAAAAATTTAATGGCTGTAGTGGATAAAAAAAAATCTAGTAGTAACATAAAATTTATTTATATGGAAAAAGAGTATAGATTTGAACAAATTTATGAAAAATTGATAAGAACAGTGGTTGTAATCAGTTTGGTTATTTAATATTTGGAAGATAGAGATTTGTAAATCCGTTAATGAATTTATAATGGGAAGGAATGGTAAGAATGTAAAAATTATAAACATTTGATTCAATTAAGGGAATTAAATTTTAATAAATGGCCATTTAATAAATTTAACGTTCTGTGAGAAATCATAATAGTTGTGTAAAATGTGTACAAACTTCGATTTGGAAATTTATTGCAATCAATTGAATTTATTGCAATTAAATGGATTTAATATTTAATAGTTATGTAATTATTATTTGGAAGAAATTGGAGTTATTTGTAATAAGTATGAACCTAATGTTAATTTTTCTTATAGGATTGACAATCGATATGGAATGAAAAGAAGAAAATTTGGGTCAGTAAAATTTGTAATTTATGCATAATAAAATGGATTCTAACGTTAAATACTACGTTATTGAGATTTAAATTAGACTTAAAGAATTATGATGTGAATCAGGAACTAATGTTTATGGGATCTTTATTTTAAGTGAAAGTTGAGAATATAAAGATTAAAAATCTAAAGTATGGGTTTTGAGAATATAATTTATAAAATTCTTAAATATAAGAAAGTGTAGAAATTAACATTGCAATTAATATACTGTCAACTTTTAATTCACAGCTAAGCCTGTTGAATCTTTTCAATTGATTACGAATCATATAAGAAATAAAATTTGGCCAATTTTAGAATTTAATATAAAATTTGGATTTTTATAATTTATTTAATTTATTTATGAATATTAAAAATAGCCATTTTGGCCACGGACTCGGATTTCGACGAAACCAGTTTCATCGGATCCGTATCGGTGAATTATTATAGGGTTTCAAGTTTCGTATCGATCGGACTTGTCGTTTGATCGTACGGGCGTGAAACGCCTTGAAATCGATTTAATTAAAATCAATTTGAAATCGATTTGGAAATTTTGTTTTCAGCATAACTTCTTCATACGATCAAATTTGGACGTGAAACTTTTTCCATCGCGTTCAGAATATTTTAAATTACCTATTTGGATATATAGATTTACGAAATTTCGTTCCGGAGACATAGCGGGCTTTTTGGGCCAAAGTTTGTTCCGCACGTTCATTCTACGGTCTATCTACACTACCTCTAACCCTCTATATAAACCCAGCTATTCAGCCCTAGCCTCCGCCTAATTTCATCTATCTGCGCGTATTTTCTTCAAGCTTCTCTTCTTCTTCAATGGGGGCTAACCCTAGATCCAGTCAGTTCAAAAACAAAATGAAAATTCAAAATCTCCAGAAAAATTCCCTAAAAATATATGTTAATCTTCTCGAAACACGTAACCCCATGGTGAAATTCGTTTTTCAGTTGGAGTTACCGTTTACCCAGAATAAATTCAAAACTGTCCCAACCGTTCATCATCGCCGTAACAAAAGTTGTCGGATCGGGAAAACATTTCTGGGTTTTGAAGAGAGAACCGAGGGGATTTCATCCATGCAGTTTATTCCGCGAATCGACGGTTGGATTGGCGGCAAAATTCGATTAGGGTTTGAGTTTTGGAGACGGCGGCTGCCATGCCGTGTGTTCAGCGTCGTCGTCAGGGAAGAGGTCGCGACCTGGAGAGGTGATAGCACGCGCGTGCGATGTCGGGGTTGAGGCGGCGGCCTGAAAGTGGTTGCGTGTGGGCGGCAAATTCGGGTTGGCGTGCGTTTGTATTAGGTGACTGGTTCGTGAACATGACGAGGAGGGAGTTGAATGAGTTCCTGTGCGTGCGTTGATTTTGGGGTGACGTGGCATGTTGAATAGGTAAGTTGTGTTCTTTTTTATTTATTTGTTTTATTTGATTTCAATCGCAATAATCGCCATAACTCTCACATACGAACTCCATTTCACGCGCGGTTTTTTTTGTTAGGATCGTAATTTAATTCCGGACTTGATGACGCTGGTTTGGACGAATTCCGAGAAGGGTGAATTTTTGGGTTTAAATCGAATTTAAATTCGATTTAAATTCAAAAGGTGAGTGTTTTAACCCACTCACAACAACTAGAAGCTTTTATGTTTGTTAAATTAATTTTAGAAATGAATAGAAATTTATTTATGAGTATTTGGCATGTTTATTTTATTCATATCTGTTGAATTGCATTTATTAAATTTAACTGTTAATTTAATTAATTTATTGCGTATAAATTTACAGTTAAAATTTATTTGTTTGTATATGAACTGCTAGTTAACAGTTATATAATTTATTTCTGAATATAGACTGTAGATTAATAGCTGTTAAATTTAATTTGAATAAAATTGCCAGTATTACCTGTTATGTAGTACCAAAAATAATATTGTTATTGATTGATATTGATTGATGATTGCGATTTGGATGATGGATGATGTTGATGAATGGATGTTTATTGGATATCATTAAATTGCAAATTATCATGCATATTTCATTTCATTCGGGATTGTGGTTTGGAATGATATATAACCGCAATTTTTATATCTTTTAAATTGCGGATTGAAATGATAAATATCCGTATCACTACCATAGGATAGAAAATTTTATACAGGAACCGCGGTCTATATATAACTATTTTTATGTGATTTCTATGGTTTGGATGGAATACGGTTTATAATAATCTTAAATTTTATATTGTATAAATATTATTCTTCCATATATATACATATGAAGTTGAAAATTTTGTATAAAAATCTTTATTTAAAAATGGAAGAAAATTAAGAAAATGGAGTTTAATAATTTATATCATATGTTTAAATGTTAAGTTTGGAAATTTTAAGATATGATATTTATAATTGGATTTTTTTTTTCCAAGGTAAATTGAAATGAATATTCTAGTATAATTTGAATTGAAAAAAAATATATTTTATTACTAGAAATTGGAGTTCTTATTTATTTATGGATTTCATATGAATATTCAAGACTAATTAATAGAACAATTGATCTGTTGAAAGAATAAAATCCAATTTTAGTTTGAAATATTGTTACTCAAAATGGATATACGTATATATAATTAAATTGAAGTGGTTTTGGAACTTGAGAGAGATAATATAAATTTTGGTTTAGACTTTAATAAAGAAATGTATTTGTAAAGCCATGAGAACTATTTCTTTACAAAGTAACATTTAAGTTAAAACCATTTAATTCATATACCGTTGAATGCCAAACCATTCAAGTTTTTTTAGAAGTTATGGTTTTAAATTATGATTTTCAAAATATTATGCTTTGAAAATATTGATTTTCAGACGTTATGAAGTTAAAGCATTATGATTTTGGAAAAGAATTATATTTGGGATAAGTGATAAAATATGGTTTTGGGTTTTGAAGTGATATCGTATTCATGGTTATGAAATGGAATGTTTATTCTGATTTTTAAAGTATAACCTATTTTAAATGACCGCGGTGTTATAATAACGATGGGTTGGCAAAGAGACCGGGTTCGGATATGGACATACTCTCTGTCGATACCGAAAACCACTTTGACTAACCGTGTACGCGGTGGAGATTCCAGAATGAAGTAGGTGGTGGCGACGTTTCCTGTAAGGTAAATACGTGGACCCGACTCCCGTGAGTTGGCATAAGGTGGCTAAAACAGGAGCGATTCTCAGGCCAATGAGGTCATTCCTCTGATCGGACCCTCCTCTTCGATATTATACTTTGACTTGGATTAATTCAGTGGCCACTTCTATATTATGATTTTTGGGGGAGTTAGTCCGAGGTGGGCGGTAACTGCGGCTACGCGTTTCCACCAGCCTGGATAGCAATTGGTATATCTACCCTGGCATTGCCTAGTTGTGCCGTGTCACCTACCATACCGAGCCTTTACTACGAGTTTCTATTTGTGTCGTACCTATGGAGTATCCTCTGGTAGCTTCCCGATCAGGAGGTATTATGGTACTGTATAGACTATTGGCATTATTTGTGTTAAGGGCTATATGGGTAACCCCTTAACGCTATTAAAAAGTAAGTTTATTTTATAAATAGACACTATTATAATAGCGCAATATACTACATAGTAAATAGTTTAACGGATCCTTAGGAGATGTAAATCCCGAACATCTCTTGAGTTACTGTACTCATATTTATTCTGTTAATTTAACTCACATAAGATCTTTTAGTCTGACTCGAGTGTTTTTGTCTTTTCAAATTCGCTCGGGTCAGTCCGAGCGTTTCAGGATCGAAGACTTTAGCTTTGGAGGACGAAGACGAAGAATTCGTATTATTATTATTTATAGTATTGCACCACACTCATACTGTTCCGCTGCATTGATTGTATTGGTATGTGTAACTCTGATATTTATTGTATAAAGCAAATCAAGTGTTTGTAAACTGTTTTGAATTGTATATTTATTATTATATTTTATCCTTCCGCTGTGAGATTCTGTTTTGTTTTTATTTCTTCTCTGTTTTTCTTATTTACCCCATAACAATCCGCCCTTGCGTATGCTTTGAATTGGCACGTGTGTCGGTTTAAAGTGTGCAAAAAGGCGGGATGTTACAGTTGGTATCAGAGCTTTGGTTTAGCGATAAACCTTGGCTTTGTGGGGTTTGACTCTTTGTTAATAGGGTAGTAATACCCTATGGGAGTCGCTGAGTGTATATATATGAGAGAGTGTATTTGTTAGTGTTATAAAAAGATTTTGATATTGTGTTTATCTGTTCCGTTTTGTATTTATAAATTCTGGTTGATGCATGGGGCGATATGTCATCAATAGGGATTTCTAAACACTTAATAGGACAGACCGACATAATATTTGTTTTTAATATAGGTGAATGAAATAATTTTTCCTATTATATTTTCCATATATAAAAATATTTTATAAAGATATATATATTTGGTTGCTATAGATTGGGTGTTAGGTAATAAAAATATTTATAATAATTGAAGCTAAGTTGAAATTTTAATAAATCAAATTGGAGATTTTAGAACCTAAGTCCGGGATTTTGAAAAAAAATTCTGCTTTCAAAGGATTTATGAAATATAATGATTTGGTTTATAAATATTTTCTTATATAAATATTTAGTATAATTCGGAAGAATTGTTTTAAAAGAGGATTTTGGAGAAAATAATTTTGTACTTTCCTCTCTGTCGCTGGAAAATAATTTCGGTGATGGCGGCCGCATCATCGACTTTCATTTTCGAGTTTCGAAGGGGAAAGACCACTGTAGTAAAATTCTACTACAGATCAATTTTGAAATTATCTAAAAAAATTAATTGTTTTAAATATAATTGAGATATAAAGGTTGTAGGAAACTAATTATCTATTATTTCAAAATAAATTGAAATTTGACCCAGAATTTAATTCTAAAATTTTCCATTAATTAATTGTTAAATTTTAGTGAAATAAATGGATTGAAACCTCTAATTTTAGGTAAGAGAATTAATGCTAAGTATAAAGGAAGTTAAAATTTTAACTTATAAGTAATGGTAAAGATTTATTGAACAATCAATGAATTAGAAGAATTGAGATAAAACTTGTATAAGTTCAATTGCATTTTTCTTTAACATAAATAACTTACCAAATATAAAAAGTTGAAATGTTAAATAAGGGATTGAAATTGAATATTATACAAGTAAATTTTTGGAAATAATGAAGTACTCAATAAATTACTGTTATAAATAAGAACTTAATGGTATAAACTTAAGTATATAAAGTGAAATTCTAAACACAAATTTATTGTAGGATTATTAACTTAAGTATGTTTTAATTTCCACTATTCTAATATAATGGAAAGTAGAAAAAAAAAATTAAATGACTGCAATCCATAGTTAATGAACAAGTAAAATCTTTCACTTATAGGAATGCAGGTTATAAGGTTAATAAATTAAGTGTAAGTAGAGGGTTACTGTAGTTAAATAATAGAAACGTAAACATTAAATAAAGGAATGAAATTAAGGGTAAGTTGAATTGTAATTTATAAAACGAATATATATTTGTTGAACCATAGATTAATAAAAAGGAATTGAGAAGAAACTTGTAAATTTTCACTTACTTAAAACATACATAACTTACCACATAATAAAAGTTGCAATGTTAGTAAGAAAATGTAGGGGAAATCTTACAAGTGAAGCTTGAGGTAATTAAGATATTCAATAAATTTGCTGTTATTAATGAGAATTAATTGTATAAACTTGAGTTAAATTGGAAATTTTACTATATAAGAAAAGGTAAGTAGTACAAATAGATGATATAAACTTTAGTCAATAAATTGGAATACAAATATAATGAATCCTGTAATAAATGGAAAATAAAATTGTAAGAAACAAAGAAATTCCTCCATGAATGAAAGAAAGAAAATCAACCCACTGAAGCATGAAATAAATGTATAATAAGTTAATTTGGTTGTTGGTTTGAATTGTTATTGTTGATTTATGTTTGTTGGGTAAGGAATTTTGAAGTTGTTGGATGAATAAATAATCTATCTTTGTTCCATCTAAGACTGTTGAGTAAGGGATGCACTTGATAGTTAGTTTCATTTCATACAAATTTCAAGTTTGAACCCAAACAACAAATTGGTTGATGGATTAATGGTTGCTTGTTTGTGGTGTGTGCTGTTTGTTAAAAATCTATGGTTGTTGCATTTGATTGGTTGATTAATGGTCGAAACCACCTAAACATTTCACTTTCAAATAAATATTTAACCATTTAGATTATATAAGTGAATACAGGTGATGGAAGCAACTGCTACTGCTTTTGGTTCCAAAATAATAAGCGTATATTGCCCGATAAATAGGTACGTTTCCGGATTACGTTTTAGCGCTATTTTATATAATTTTCCCATGTTGGGATATAATATTTTGATAATATATGTAATATATTTGTATATTTTGATATTATATTTTCTCCCGAGCCTCACCGTACAAAGGAGACTCTGCCAAAATTTTCCGTAAATTTTGGACTTAGAATTTTGTGAAAATATTTTCCCAACTTTAATAATTTAAGTACAAAAGAATATAATGATTATAAAACTGGTATATTTTATATAAGGGAATTAATTTAGTAATATTGTCAATAAGTTAATGTTTGAAATAAGATGTACTGTTTTACTCTTCCTTCTCCCTTCTTTTTTTTCCTTTTCGGGGACAAAAAGTTTTGAGTGGGGGAGATTGTAACGACCCGTTAAATTTGATAATATTAAATGGATTAACTTAATATAATTTTTAATCTAATTTATAATAAATGTAGGAGTTGGATATAGTAACTGAGATTAAAGATTTAACAATTGAAATGTTATATGGCAATAGGTAGAATAACGAAGATTTGTGTTGTGGTTATAAGTCATAATTAGTAGATTAAAATGGTATTAATGAAATAATAACTGAATTGAATTGCAATATATAAACATCAGAAAAATTTAATTGGTGGATTAAATTTGTTAAAGTTCATAAGTTTTGTAATTTAGTTTAGTAGAACTTTAAATTATAAACGAAGATTGAAATAAACGATAAATTTAATTATGTAAATGGTGACTCAAGACCTAGGTTATAGGAATTGGAACATAATCCAATTTGAATTAAGTAGAAGAAGGATTTGGTTAATATGTAAGTTATTGTTCAAGGTATTGAATAAAAACTTGGAATCCAATCATAATTTAATGATAATAACGTTAGTATTAGAGAATAAATATATTTCAATGCAGTACCCGAATGAACGGAATAAAATGAATATATATTGAATGGAAATGAAATGTAAATTGGCACATTTGGTTGAAAGTTAATTTTAAGAAACATATAAATGTTGAATTTGTGAATATTAATATAAATATTAACTTGAATGGGATTCATTAATACAAAGATGTAATAAGTGTAGATAGTAAAAATTTAATGGCTGTAGTGGATAAAAAAAATCTAGTAGTAACATAAAATTTATTTATATGGAAAAAGAGTATAGATTTGAACAAATTTATGAAAAATTGATAAGAACAGTGGTTGTAATCAGTTTGGTTATTTAATATTTGGAAGATAGAGATTTGTAAATCCGTTAATGAATTTATAATGGGAAGGAATGGTAAGAATGTAAAAATTATAAGCATTTGATTTAATTAAGGGAATTAAATTTTAATAAATGGTCATTTAATAAATTTAACGTTCTGTGAGAAATCATAATAGTTGTGTAAAATGTGTACAAACTTCGATTTGGAAATTTATTGCAATCAATTGAATTTATTGCAATTAAATGGATTTAATATTTAATAGTTATGTAATTATTATTTGGAAGAAATTGGAGTTATTTGTAATAAGTATGAACCTAGTGTTAATTTTTCTTATAGGATTGACAATCGATATGGAATGAAAAGAAGAAAATTTGGGTCAGTAAAATTTGTAATTTATGCATAATAAAATGGATTCTAACGTTAAATACTACGTTATTGAGATTTAAATTAGACTTAAAGAATAATGATGTGAATCAGGAACCAATGTTTATGGCATCTTTATTTTAAGTGAAAGTTGAGAATATAAAGATTAAAAATCTAAAGTATGGGTTTTGAGAATATAATTTATAAAATTCTTAAATATAAGAAAGTGTAGAAATTAACATTGCAATTAATATACTGTCAACTTTTAATTCACAGCTAAGCCTGTTAAATCTTTTCAATTGATTACGAATCATATAAGAAATAAAATTTGGCCAATTTTAGAATTTAATATAAAATTTGGATTTTTATAATTTATTTAATTTATTTAATGAATATTAAAAATAGCCATTTTGGCCACGGACTCGGATTTCGACGAAACCAGTTTCATCGGATCCGTATCGGTGAATTATTAAAGGGTTTCAAGTTTCGTATCGATCGGACTTGTTGTTTGATCGTACGGGCGTGAAACGCCTTGAAATCGATTTAATTAAAATCTATTTGAAATCAATTTGGAAATTTTGTTTTCAGCATAACTTCTTCATACGATCAAATTTGGACGTGAAACTTTTTCCATCGCGTTCAGAATATTTTAAATTACCTATTTGGATATATAGATTTACGAAATTTCATTCCGGAGACATAGCGGGCTTTTTGGGCCATAGTTTGTTCCGCACGTTCATTCTACGGTCTATCTACACTACCTCAACCCTCTATATAAACCCAGCTATTCAGCCCTAGCCTCCGCCTAATTTCATTTATCTGCGCGTATTTTCTTCAAGCTTCTCTTCTTCTTCAATGGGGGCTAAACCTAGATCCAGTCAGTTCAAAAACAAAATGAAAATTCAAAATCTCCAGAAAAATTCCCTAAAAATATATGTTAATCTTCTCGAAACACGTAACCCCATGGTGAAATTCGTTTTTCAGTTGGAGTTACCGTTTACCCAGAATAAATTCAAAACTGTCCCATCCGTTCATCATCGCCGTAACAAAAGTTGTCGGATCGGGAAAACATTTCTGGGTTTTGAAGAGAGAACCGAGGGGATTTCATCCATGCAGTTTATTCCGCGAATCGACGGTTGGATTGGCGGAAAAATTCGATTAGGGTTTGAGTTTTGGAGACGGCGGCTGCCATGCCGTGTGTTCAGCGTCGTCGTCAGGGAAGAGGTCGCGACCTGGAGAGGTGATAGCACGCGCGTGCGATGTCGGGGTTGAGGCGGCGGCCTGAAAGTGGTTGCGTGTGGGCGGCAAATTCGGGTTGGCGTGCGTTTGTATTAGGTGACTGGTTCGTGAACATGACGAGGAGGGAGTTGAATGAGTTCCTGTGCGTGCGTTGATTTTGGGGTGACGTGGCATGTTGAATAGGTAAGTTGTGTTCTTTTTTATTTATTTGTTTTATTTGATTTCAATCGCAATAATCGCCATAACTCTCACATACGAACTCCATTTCACGCGCGGTTTTTTTTGTTAGGATCGTAATTTAATTCCGGACTTGATGACGCTGGTTTGGACGAATTCCGAGACGGGTGAATTTTTGGGTTTAAATCGAATTTAAATTCGATTTAAATTCAAAAGGTGAGTGTTTTAACCCACTCACAACTACTAGAAGCTTTTATGTTTGTTAAATTAATTTTAGAAATGAATAGAAATTTATTTATGAGTATTTGGCATGTTTATTTTATTCATATCTGTTGAATTGCATTTATTAAATTTAACTGTTAATTTAATTAATTTATTGCGTATAAATTTACAGTTAAAATTTATTTGTTTGTACATGAACTGCTAGTTAACAGTTATATAATTTATTTCTGAATATAGACTGTAGATTAATAGCTGTTAAATTTAATTTGAATAAAATTGGTAGTATTACCTGTTATGTAGTACCAAAAATAATATTGTTATTGATTGATATTGATTGATGATTGCGATTTGGATGACGGATGATGTTGATGAATGGATGTTTATTGGATATCATTAAATTGCAAATTATCATGCATATTTCATTTCATTCGGGATTGTGGTTTGAAATGATATATAACCGCAATTTTTATATCTTTTAAATTGCGGATTGAAATGATAAATATCCGTATCACTTGACCATAGGATAGAAAATTTTATACAGGCACCGCGGTCTATATATAACTATTTTTATGTGATTTCTATGGTTTGGATGGAATACGGTTTATAATAATCTTAAATTTTATATTGTATAAATATTATTCTTCCATATATATACATATGAAGTTGAAAATTTTGTATAAAAATCTTTATTTAAAAATGGAAGAAAATTAAGAAAATGGAGTTTAATAATTTATATCATATGTTTAAATGTTAAGTTTGGAAATTTTAAGATATGATATTTATAATTGGATTTTTTTTTTCCAAGATAAATTGAAATGAATATTCTAGTATAATTTGAATTGAAAAAAAAATATTTTATTACTAGAAATTGGAGTTCTTATTTATTTATGGATTTTATATGAATATTCAAGACTAATTAATAGAATAATTGATATGTTGAAAGAATAAAATCCAATTTTAGTTTGAAATATTGTTACTCAAAATGGATATACGTATATATAATTAAATTGAAGTGGTTTTGGAACTTGAGAGAGATAATATAAATTTTGGTTTAGACTTTAATAAAGAAATGTATTTGTAAAGCCATGAGAACTATTTCTTTACAAAGTAACATTTAAGTTAAAACCATTTAATTCATATACCGTTGAATGTCCAAACCATTCAAGTTTTTTTAGAAGTTATGGTTTTAAATTATGATTTTCAAAATATTATGCTTTGAAAATATTGATTTTCAGACGTTATGAAGTTAAAGCATTATGATTTTGGAAAAGAATTATATTTGGGATAAGTGATAAAATATGGTTTTGGGTTTTGAAGTGATATCGTATTCATGGTTATGAAATGGAATGTTTATTCTGATTTTTAAAGTATAACCTATTTTAAATGACCGCGGTGTTATAATAACGATGGGTTGGCAAAGAGACCGGGATCGGATATGGACATACTCTCTGTCGATACCGAAAACCACTATGACTAACCGTGTACGCGGTGGAGATTCCAGAATGAAGTAGGTGGTGGCGACGTTTCCTGTAAGGTAAATACGTGGACCCGACTCCCGTGAGTTGGCATAAGGTGGCTAAAACAGGAGCGATTCTCAGGCCAATGAGGTCATTCCTCTGATCGGTCCCTCCTCTTCGATATTATACTTTGACTTGGATTGATTCAGTGGCCACTTCTATATTTTGATTTTTGGGGGAGTTAGTCCGAGGTGGGCGGTAACTGCGGCTACGCGTTTCCACCAGCCTGGATAGCAATTGGTATATCTACCCTGGCATTGCCTAGTTGTGCCGTGTCACCTACCATACCGAGCCTTTACTACGAGTTTCTATTTGTGTCGTACCTATGGAGTATCCTCTGGTAGCTTCCCGATCAGGAGGTATTACGGTACTGTATAGACTATTGGCATTATTTGTGTTAAGGGCTATATGGGTAACCCCTTAACGCTATTAAAAAGTAAGTTTATTTTATAAATAGACACTATTATAATAGCGCAATATACTACATAGTAAATAGTTTAACGGATCCTTAGGAGATGTAAATCCCGAACATCTCTTGAGTTACCGTACTCATATTTATTTCTGTTAATTTAACTCACATAAGATCTTTTAGTCTGACTCGAGTGTTTTTGTCTTTTCAAATTCGCTCGGGTCAGTCCGAGCGTTTCAGGATCGAAGACTTTAGCTTTGGAGGACGAAGACGAAGAATTCGTATTATTATTATTTATAGTATTGCACCACACTCATACTGTTCCGCTGCATTGATTGTATTGGTATGTGTAACTCTGATATTTATTGTATAAAGCAAATCAAGTGTTTGTAAACTGTTTTGAACTGTATATTTATTATTATATTTTATCCTTCCGCTGTGAGATTCTGTTTTGTTTTTATTTCTTCTCTGTTTTTCTTATTTACCCCATAACAATCTGCCCTTGCGTATGCTTTGAATTGGCACGTGTGTCGGTTTAAAGTGTGCAAAAAGGCGGGATGTTACAGGAGGCAAGAGGGAAAGAAATAATTCACACACGGAAATGATTTAAGGCAAGATTTGAGCAAGATTTTGGATTCTCAAAAGAGAATATACGGCTGAAAACTTTGCATTGTTAACGAAAGAAAAAAAAAATCAAATAGATAACGAAAAGGCAAGAGCAACAATTAAATATATATCCAAAGTAACATGCAAATTATTTTGTTTCTCTTATTAAATAACGTACAAATTACTTTGTTTTCTCTTATTAAATAAATTTAAAATACTAACGTTTCTACTAGGAAAATAAACCATCACTTTAAACCAAAATTTAATAGCTATTGTACCATAATTAATAACATTTGATTTAGCTTCATCCAATTGATTGTTAAATATAAAGTTAAGAAACAGATGTAAACATATGTAAAAGAAATGTAAAGTTTATTTCCCGTTTCACACTAATTATTACTAACTTTTTTTTTAAAAAAAAAGTATACAACAAATCTGACCAAAACAAAAGTGAAACAAATGTTACACAATTGTATACAGTTCGAAATGAAAAATTTGCCTTTAGAATTATAAAATTTAGAATTTCTATTAAAGTTACACTTTATTTATCCAAATCAAATTTTCAGACATTGTTTATTTTTATTTGGACAAATGATCAGAAATCATTTCAAGAAAATTTCCACAATTAGATTTTTAAGAAAACAAAAGCGAAAGTCATTAAATAAATGAAAAAAAATAAAATTTAGGGAAAACAAGTGGAAAGGTAAGAAAAAGAAAGGGAAGCCATTCCCAGATCTTTGAAGCCGTGAGAAACAAATGAAAATGATCTTTTTATTTTCACGTGAAAACCTAATGAGATGACGGCTACATTAGGGTTTTACACGGCTAAGGCAATTAATTGAGGAGTTTAAGAAAATGAAGGGTTTGGGCAAATAAAAGGGCTTACGTTTCAAATTGATTTACAATCTTCCATATTCTTTTCCTTTTAAAACTTTACATAAACAAAATTTCAAGAGAAAATACTTTACAAACCGAAATCAATTAGAAATATGAGGTAACAAATAGTATAATTTGAAAAAAATATAAAATAATGAAGAAAATGCCTTAAAAATACCAAACGGTGTTATAAAATTGTGCATAAATCACTGTTAGCCTTGGAAAATTATACATTTCATTATAAAATTATTATGAAGTGGAAAGGAATGTTTTCATGTGAAAATGAGGTAAGAAATGCACAGCTACAATAAAGAAAGGAATGGTCAAAGGAAATTAAATCTATTAATTGGAAAAGAAACGAAAGAAGAAACGTTAAAACGGTTTTACGTTTCTTTGCTTTCAAACCTTTTAAACTTCCTATATATATATATTCATATACATCTAAATAACTGAAAATAATTAAAATCTCAGTTAAAATTCAAAAATATAACAGATAAACAAAATATTAATAATTAAATATTAATTGGATATGATTAAAATAAGAAAAATAGCACAGAAAATGAAAACTTGACTTAAGAATTAGAAATAACTTCAATACACTTTGGAAAAATTTACTTTGATTTAAATATATGTAAAATGAATAAAATAAAGTAAAACACAGCAAATAACAGTGAGTGCATAAAATAAATAAATAAATTTTAATTATATATAATTAAATTAAGAAAATGGCTTAAAATTGTAGACTAGGCTTTTAAAATTAGAAATAAATTCAAATGAACTTTAGAAAAAATATATTATCATTTTAAAAATAATTAAAAGTCAAAATATACATTATATAACATATTATCACATATTAAAATAAAATAAAACAAAGAAGAAGTAATTTATACAATTTAAAATAGTCATTATTAAATAACCCTATATACGCACAATATTGTAAAGGGTATAACTTTCACAATTTACATCCAATTTCAACGAAACGAAAAGTGGTGTTCTTATAATTTTATGTACTTTCATAGTAAAAGAAAAAAAATTAAATTTTTAAACTTTTAAAATTTTAAGTTGAAAGTCACAGTTTGACTATTTTGAACAAAATCAGCATTTCAGGCAAATATTTCAACTTACACAAGTTTGGGATTATAACTCATAAAAATCAAGATTATATTTAAATAATAAATTTAATCATTTCAAATAAGTAAAAATAAAAGTTTTTTTTTAAACCAAAATTTTACATTAAAATAATTAAAATATACAATAAAATAATTACAAAATATAGGGTTGTTACACTCTCCCTCACTCAAAACTTTTCGTCCCCGAAAAGGAATGAGGTATGGAAGGGCACAGAAAAGATAGAGTGAAATAGGATTAAGATAAGATGACAAGAAGATTGAAGTTATACCTGATAACTGTTGTTATATGTAAGTTTTACAAGGTGGAGATTATCAAAGATTATAGAAAGATTTCTAAATAGAAAGATCATAGAAAGATGCATATACCAGTCTATAGCAAGATGAGGACGATAAGAACAACCAAAAGATAGTTTGAAAAACAAAATAAGAAAATGAATTTGAAAGCATGGAGATTTCAACTTAAATAGAAAATAAACTTTTACACAAGTTACATAAATCTTAACTATCTCAAATTTCATTATCTTATTATCCAATCATCTTAAATTAACATTTTTTTTTTAAAACCATGGGTTAGAAAAATAAACATTTATTACACTCACAATGTATTTAATAAATTTTATTCTTCTTTATTCCTAATAAAAATTAAATTTATTCCTCTCAATATATTTATCACTCATGTTCAATATACTTACACTTATTATAACTGCTTTCTTTTATTCTTAGTTCTTTTAACATCATTTTATTGTAAGTTATTCAATTACCCTTTATTATATTTACCTCTGTTAATCATTTTATAATTAAGATTTTAGTGTATAACATTTATTATAACCACCAAAATTTTATTTATAAAATCTTTTTATATTGTATATTACCCAATTACATTGTTAACTTCTGAAATTAAGGTAAGTTATATTGGAATGGAATTGTGTCATACAAATAAAACTTTCCAATTCAATTATCTCAAGTTTAATCATTTATCCAAAAAAATTTGATTTTCTTTTTATAATTGAAATTATTGTTAAAAATAAAATTTAAGAATTAAATTTCCGATTTCTTCAGACCATTTAGAGATAAGTAATAATATATATATAATATGTCAAATCAAATTTCAATCATATATCTATATATATTATAAATTAAGTCATATTTTATAAATTCATATCAATTTAATTTCCCAAAACAAAGCTGTAGCAAGACTACAGAACAGTCTCCTCACTTCGAAACTCGAAAATGAACGTCGATGATGCTGCAGTCATCACCGAAGTTATTTTCCAGCGACAAAGAGAAGAGTACTAATTTCAAACTTAAAATTCTTTGGAAACAAATTTCTATTTGAAAATATTTTAAATATTATATCCCCTTAAACTTTTAAACAAAAGGTTTGGAACCATCGGAAATTAAATTCTCAAATTTCTTTTTCTAAATTCATTTAAGTTCCCATAAATTTACTTATATATCAAAATTTATTTCATTAACCAAAATATTTTTTTTAAAATAATATCGTGTCAGTTTGTTCTGTCAAAGTGTTTTAGAAATCCTATCGATAGCGTTGATCAGACGAATCGATCGGAAGCCCAAATCAACATCAACAACTCCAACAACACAATATATATAAAAAAATATATAGATTGACAAATACAATTCAAAATGTTTGAAAATATGTTGGAAACAAAAGACAAGATGATTAAATACAGAGTAGGGAGGCGGATAAGCTAAAATAAATCACGGGCAACCTTAATCGGGTCAACCATGACTTAAAGTATAAGATCGAAGTGGATTTTCTGGGGTAAATCTACATTCGACCTCAAGAGAGAGAGTTTGGGATAATAGGAGATACTAGCATCTAAACCGAGGATATAAAATTTTTGGTGAATAGATGCTGTTGTAAAGGAGTTTCACTCCTTTTACAAGAAATTTTTTGAGATTGGCGGGACCGCCAATTCACTATAAAGATCATTCGAAGTGGAGTTATGGGATACTCCAGAATCAAGTGAAGATGAGTAGTGGGGAATAAGAATGGATTTTTGGAACCGCAGGGAACGTTCCAAAATTCAAAGGAATCGAGTCAAAAGAGAGAGATTCAACTCGAATGAAAGTGATTCTGTAAATACATCTACTCCATATGCTGAGTTTTGCCTAGAGCTAACCAAAGCTCTGATACCAACTATGACGGGCCGGTATTTTAAACCATTCGCATCCATTGTAAGTGTATAGATAGACACTCATGCCGGAATTGAATTGCTCAAAATACCGCGTTGTAAATAAAATTTTGGCAAACCTCAGAATATACAGTAAATAAAATCACAGATCACAGACACAGAGTATATAATAATGGAGCGGAAGTAAAAGAGATAGTAGTTCATGAAGCTACTAAAAAAATATATAAGATACATCAGAGTTAAATGAGATACAACAGAAGAGTAACAAGATACATCACTGAAACACTGGATACTGAAAAAAAATAGAAGGCTGGATCTTCAAGGAAAGCTCCAACTCCGAAGGTGAATCTTGAATGCTAACTCAATCAATCTGACCCGAGCGTAAAGCAAACACAAAACCCTCGAGTCAGGACATAAATACTTATAAACTGTAAATCAACTCAAGTGAACAGTAACAAAATGCATCAATAACTTAAAGGATGCTTGGGACCGCCCATCCTCTAAGGATCCGTTAAACTATTTACTATATAGTAATATACGCTATATACGGTAGTGTCTAATCAGTAAAGTATAATCATATAGAAAATAGCGTTAAGGGGGTGGTGAACCTTAACGCGGTCGGATCTTTAAAACCAAAATCGTAGTAGGCTCGATATAAGGATATGACACGGCACGCGAGGCAATGCCAGGGTGGATACACCGTTTGCACTCCCGGACCGGTGGTGACGGCAAGCCAGCAGCTTCCGCCCACCTCGAACAATACCCCCGAATCAAAGTGGCGCCACCAATCGAATCACAACAGTAATAGAATAGTTTCCGATGGAGCATGCTCGATGAAAGGGTGCGACCCTTTGTGTAGCCCGGTATAGCTCCTGTTTTAGTCATATATGCCAACTTACGGGAGTTGGGTCCACGTAACATACCTCGAGAACGTCGCCACCATCCTACTTCATTCTGGAATCTCCACCGCGCACACAGTTGTTAAAGTGGTTTTCGGTATTGTCCGGCTATAAGACAATATCCGATCCCGGACTCTTTAACAACCAATCGTTATTATAACCCATGGATATTTATTTCAAATAATTTATACTTTCAAGACCAAAATATCATACTCATTTCAAAACAATATCACAATTGTATCATTTCCATTTCAAAAAAAAAAATCAATATTATATCATTCAAATAAAACCCAAATTTTCAAATAATTGAATATTTCTTTAAATTTATTAAACTCGAAGTATTCCTTTAAATTATCATAGCATTTTGGAAATGTTACCTTAAGGAATCATAGCATTTTCGGAATGTACTACTTTCCACTTTACATTGTATATAATCAAAGTATTGATAAGCTTAAATTTTTAACATGTCAATTTATCATAGCCTTATAGTTAAACAAACTTTCTTACTGTAATATACAATTTAAACCGAAATTCTTATGTTAAGTTAAAAGCACCTTATTAACTTACATTATTATTACAATAAGTAACATTTATCATTTTAATCAATTTAAAATACACCATTACATTGATTAAAATCTACGCGTCAAATGTACGTTTTAAATTTTATATTCCTATTACAATGATGAACATTTATTAATTAAATCAATACCACACTACTTAAAACTTTACATGTTTCTTTCTTAATTAAAACTTTACATGTTCTTGCATTAATTAAAACTTATACCATTCTTCATTAATTAGGAATTTACATGTTCCTATCATTAATTAGAACACCATACATTCTTTTATTCATTAAAACACCATACGTTCTTTCATTAATTAAAACACCATACGTTCTTTCATTAATTAAAACCGATATGTTTCTTTCATAAATTAAAACCTGTACGTTTCTTTCATAAATTAAAACATGTACGTTTCTTTCATAAATTAAAACCTGTACGTTTCTTTCATAAATTAAAACCTCTACGTTTCTTTCATAAATTAAAACCTGTACGTTTCTTTCATAAATTAAAACCTGTACGTTTCTTCATAAATTAAAACCTATACGTTTCTTTCATAAATTAAAACCTGTACGTTTCTTTCTTAAATTAAAACCTATACGTTTCTTTCATAAATTAAAACCTCTACGTTTCTTTCATAAATTAAAACCTATACGTTTCTTTCATAAATTAAAACCTGTACGTTTCTTTCATAAATTAAAACCTGTACGTTTCTTTCATAAATTAAAACTTAACATTTCAGATTTATATTACCTTTACACAATTTTAACTTAACTTCCAGTTTATTTAATTAATTTAACATCTTTAGTTAAAACTCAAATTTCACATTTTCAAGTCAAGTTATATTTTAAAATTTCATTTTCAACAATCATTTATTCAACCACTTAAATTTATAGAAAATCAATAATTCTTTAATAAATCACTTAAATTCAAATATAAATCAATTTATCATATTTACCATTTTCCAAATAAAATTAAAGTCCATTTTATTCATGTAACTTAAATATCATTTTTAGTCAAAATTCGAAATTTCAAACATAAGTTATATTTCAAAAATCCAGTTAATCCATTCATAAATTACATTTTTAACACATAGAAAAATTAAATTTATTTATTTTAAAACCTTTCAAAATCTATTTAAATCAAATTTCATAATTATATATTTTTAAAATACTTAAAATATTCAAAGTACTTTATAGAATAACCACGGGTCTGTATATAGTTTTCTAACCTAGGTCAAGTGATACGGATATGTATCATTTCAATCCGCAGTTTAAAAAAATCCTTATTTTGAATCCTTATTTTGAATATAAGGGTGTTGTTATTTATTTTGCTTTTGCAAATTTTTCACGATCCAAGCAAATGAAATTGTGGGCCGAGAATTCAAAGCCCAAAAAAATCCTTTTAACCATTTATAAAAGAATTTTAACACAAATTCAAAAACTTCAATTGGCAATTTGCAATAATATTTATCGTTTAAATGTCGATTATTAATCGATGCAAATACCGGGTTGTTACACATGTGATCATCATTAACTTGCATAAACATTTTACATTTCTAAACACTTGTCATCAATCCACTTTTCATAAGTATATATGTCAGAGTGAGAAAGACTCACCTTTTTCAAAGCTAGAGACCAAAACAACATACAAGCACGACTCCAAAGGCACGACAAGCACAATTTCACGACTTTTGGTTTGAGTTGAAAGATAGCCAAGATATGATTTTGTATCACCAACCCAAAGCAAAACAATGAAAGGAGAACAAATGAAATAAAACAAGAGTGAAAAGAAGAAAGAAAGAAAAAAAAAGAGAAAAAAAATGAAAGGAAAAGCATGCGCCGGTTCATACCTTCAGGAGATGCTTACGCAAATTTTGATGGAAGCAAAATGAATAATTTATGGTATGGAACTTTTGAACGTGAAATATATATTAACATTGCTCACTAGTTTATGTAAAGGGTAGGCAAGAGAAAAATGCTTGAACGGTAGAGGCAATTAAGGCATTCAATTATATCCAATAGGTGGAAACGTATGGGAGGCAAGAGGGAAAGAAATAATTCACACACGGAAATGATTTAAGGCAATATTTGAGTAAGATTTTGGATTCTCAAAAGAGAATATACGGCTGAAAACTTTGCATTGTTAACGCAAGAAAAAAAAATCAAATAGATAACGAAAAGGCAAGAGCAACAATTAAATATATACCCAAAGTAACGTGCAAATTATTTTGTTTCTCTTATTAAATAACGTACAAATTACTTTGTTTTCTCTTATTAAATAAATGTAAAATACTAATGTTTCTATTAGGAAAATAAACCATCACTTTAAACCAAAATTTAATAGCTATTGTACCATAATTAATAACATTTGATTTAGCTTCATTCAATTGATTGTTAAATATAAAGTTAAGAAACAGATGTAAACATATGTAAAAGAAATGTAAAGTTTATTTCCCATTTCACACTAGTTATTACGAATTTTTTTTTAAAAAAAGTATACAACAAATATGACCAAAACAAAAGTGAAACAAATGTTACACAATTGTATACAGTTCAAAATGAAAAATTTGCCTTTAGAATTATAAAATTTAGAATTTCTATTGAAGTTACACTTTTTTTATCCAAATCAAATTTTCAGACATTGTTTATTTTTATTTGGACAAATGATCAGAAATCATTTGAAGAAAATTTCCATAATTAGATTTTTAAGAAAACAAAAGCCAAAGTCTTTAAATAAATGAAAAAAAATAAAATTTAGGGAAAACAAGTAGAAAGGTAAGAAAAAGAAAGGGAAGCCATTAGCAGATCTTTGAAGCCGTGAGAAACAAATGAAAATGATCTTTTTTTTTTCACGTGAAAACCTAATGAGATGACGGCTACATTAGGGTTTTACACGGCTAAGGCAATTAATTGAGGAGTTTAAGGAAATGAAGGGTTTGGGCAAATAAAAGGGCTTACGTTTCAAAGTGATTTACAATCTTCCATATTCTTTTCCTTTTAAAACTTTACATAAACAAAATTTCAGGAGAAAATACTTTACAAACCGAAATCAATTAGAAATATGAGGTAAAAAATAGTATAATTTGAAAAAAATATAAAACAATGAAGAAAATGCCTTAAAAATACCAAATAGTGTTATAAAATTGTGCATAAATCACTATTAGTCTTGGAAAATTATACATTTCATTATAAAATTATTACGAAGTGGAAAGGAATGTTTTCATGTGAAAATGAGGTAAGAAATGCACAGCTACAATAAAGAAAGGAACGGTCAAAGGAAATTAAATCTATTAATTGGAAAAAAACGGAAGAAGAAACGTTAAAACGGTTTTACGTTTCTTTGCTTTCAAACCTTTTAAACCTCCTATATATATATTCATATACATCTAAATAACTGAAAATAATTAAAATCTCAGTTAAAATTCGAAAATATAACAGATAAACAAAATATTAATAATTAAATATTAATTGGATATGATTAAAATAAGAAAAATAGCACAGAAAATGAAAACTTGACTTAAGAATTAGAAATAACTTCAATACACTTTGGAAAAATTTACTTTGATTTAAATATATGTAAAATGAATAAAATAAAGTAAAACACAGAAAATAACAGTGAGTGCATAAAATAAATAAATAAATTTTAATTATATATAATTAAATTAAGAAAATGGCTTAAAATTGTAGACTAGGCTTTTAAAATTAGAAATAAATTCAAATGAACTTTAGAAAAAATATATTATCATTTTAAAAATACTTAAAAGTCAAAATACACATTATATAACATATTATCACAAATTAAAATAAAATAAAACAAAGAAGAAGTAATTTATACAATTTAAAATAGTCATTGTTAAATAACCCTATATACGCACAATATTGTAAAGGGTATAACTTTCACAATTTACATCCAATTTCAACGAAACGAAAAGTGGTGTTCTTATAATTTTATGTACTTTCATAGTAAAAAAAAAATTTAATTTTTAAACTTTTAAAATTTTAAGTTGAAAGTCACAGTTTGACTATTTTGAACAAAATCAGCATTTCAGGCAAATATTTCAACTTACACAAGTTTGGGATTATAACTAATAAAAATCAAGATTATATTTAAATAATAAATTTATCATTTCAAATAAGTAAAAATAAAAGTTTTTTTTTAAACCAAAATTTTACATTAAAATAATTAAAATATACAATAAAATAATTACAAAATATAGGGTTGTTACACTCGATCTCTTCGAAACAACATTCGATAGTTTTCGGTAAACTCAACACCGGTTCTTTCGGAAATAAAAAGTCAAAGGTAAGAGCGGAGATCACCTCCTTACCATTAGTGGAAGGATATCCTTATCATTTGTCCTAGGAGAGCGAAACGAAATTTGTACGCACAGTACAACATCATCGGAGATGACTGTCATATAACTCACGTGTTTCTCCTAGATATTTCCAAAGTTAAGTTTTGGGTCTATATTTGATAGTCTGTTATTTAACTATCCATAACACACATCTAAATCATGGATTTATTCCTAAAAGAAAACCCATATTGGTTAAGCACATAAACAACCACTAGCCTTCTTAATTAATCTTTTCATTAATTATATTCATCTTGTAAATATTTGTATTAAAATACTTTTACAAAGGTATATTCATAAACCCTTATATTTTCAATGCCTAGAAGATATCCATATACTTATCTCAATGGTGTAAGTATATTCACAAGACAGAGAAAGATTTCCCCTTTTATACAATTCAAAAATCATTTATAAACTCCTTTATAAATCCCTAAAAATCACTTATAATCTGATTTATAAATCTCAAAACATTTATAAATTCTTTTTATACATTTCTAAAAATCAATTATAAAACCCTTTATAAGTCTCTAAAGTCATTTATGGACTATTTATAAATCTCTAAAATCATTTATAAGCTCTTTGTAAACTATTTCTCAAGTCTTTTATAAACTCTTTATAAATCCATACAGCTCACTATAAAACTCCGCTTATAATTTTATAGACCAATTTCTAAAATTCGTTTATAAATATTTATAAAACTCCTTTACCTTGTAAATAATCTTCCCTTAAGTTTTAAAAACATTTTATAAAACTCTTCTTACAAAACCCAAGTCCATAAAACCTTATTAATAGGTCTTAAAAAAATTTATAAATAAAAAAAATCATTTACTTCAAACAATATTATATAATAATAAATATTAACAATAAACATTTTAAATAAATAATGATTATTAACTTCAAAACATCTTAACTAATAATTAAGAATTTCAAAACATTATTAAATAAACAATAATAATAAATCTATACTATTATTACGAGTACATATGCACGCCCAGGTGGGCCTGCATTTAATCACAACGTGCATGCATTTTAAGTTGTACCCGTGGAAGTAAATTTGATAGTAGCATCCCCATATTTGAACTTGTAACGACCCAGAATTTTTATTAATTAAAAATTTAATATTTAATTTATTTTAAATATTAATAAGTGAATTTATAAGTCAAATAAATTTTTATTTGAATTATTGAATTTTATTGAATAATTAAATCGATAATTTAATATGTTAAATTATGGAAATAATTGAAAATTGGGTTAAACATGATTGAAAATGATTTGTAAAATTTTATTTTATCATATGGAAGTTAGAATGATATTTTAGAACTTTTAAAATCAAATTAAAAGTTAATTTGTGAAAATTGAATATTTTAATATTAAAATCGACTAGTGAAAATAGTCAATTTTTGAACAGTCTCAGAATTGAACGAAACCAGTTCCATTGGATCCATAATAGTTAGTTATTACCGGATTTCAATTTTCGTGTCAATCGGAGTTATCGTTTGATCGTGGCAGCTCGAAACGCATCGATTTATTTTTAATTTTAATTTGGCGAGTTAAAATAGCCATTTTCAAAAAGTCTCGGATTTCGACGAAACCAGTTTCATCGGATCCATAATGTGATATTATTGTAAGGTTTCAAATTTCAAGTCAATTGGATTTACCGTTTGTCCGGTACAAATTAAAACGCCTAGAAATCGGTTTAAATCGGTTTAATTTAAATTGAGCGTTTATTGCCATAACTCGCACAGATGTCCGAATTAGCTTTCGAAACCTGTTCCATTGTGTCCGGAACGCGGGATAAACCCTAGGAACGTCAGTTTCGGCGCGTAAATCGGAGTTCGGAATTTACGGATGAATAGTGTCGTTCGAAATTCTATAAATAGGCACCCTCACTCTAAAAAAAACAAAAAAAAAACAAACTAAACCCTAACCCTAAAACTGCAGCCGCCACCCCCCTATGAACGGCCAGAAACGTCCCAATTTCCACCTCGATTATCTCCTCATCCATCGACAATTAGCCTTAGGTTTCAACTAGAGAATTGAAGAGGACATCAAGATCTACAAGTTCAACGGTGGAGATCGTGTTTGGAGCGACGATGGGGGAGATAAGGAGCCGCGTGCGTGGCCGTTATGCCTCGAGATTCGAGCATCAGATGGAGGCCGAGCTTCATGCCTTTGAGGCTGAGTATGGAGTTGGGTGACGTCTTCGATTTGGCGCTATCTGATCGAATTATCGTTGAGTGAAGAGGCTTGGAAATCAAAACCTAATTTAGAAGGCAATGGGTTCGGTTTCTTCGTTGTTGCCTGGACGCATACGTGATGATGGGGAAGAATATCTCGTGCGGCTGTGATGAAGGTGGGGGGATCCAAGGGTCCAGATGCTATAGGGTATAAATAAATAAAGGAATTGTGAATTTAATTATAATTTAACTCGTGTAACTTCAAATATTAATATCTTTTTCATACAAGGTCTAAAACGCGCGAAACCAGTTGCGTTGGAATCGTATGGACGAGCACTACGCGATGGAGTTGGATTGGAGTCGTTTGGAGTTAGTGAGAATTTTGGGTAAAATTAAACGTATTCGAAATAAATCGCTAAAACGAAAATTAAAATCAAGGTGAGAACTTCTCACTCAATCGAATCAGTTTCGATTTTATTTTAAATAGTTAAATTTAAAATATTTGAATGCATGTTTGAATGATGATTGATATATATTGATTGTTAAAATAGACATTATGCGCCGTTAGTAAGCGGATGTTATTTATTAAAAACATATACCGCGAATATTTCATAAACAGTGAAATTGGTATTATATATAATAGCAATATATATATTGGCATATGTATATATTGGAGTTATTGATTTCCCGCATTTTTTGTTTAGCGGATGAGACCCTATTGCGCCGTCTATTAAGCGGATAATATTTAAATCCCATATACCGCGATAATTTCGTACTGGAACGAAATTGGTATTGTGCTAATGTTTGTGGATGCAGGAAAATAGGTTGGAGGAATCCAACTGGATTCCTCAACAGTATTTATTAGATTTCAGATATTTTGATATTTGATGGATTATCATATCGATATATGATATCGTTGTTGTCGTGATTGACTATTTGGCGTGTAGCATCATTGGACCAAATTTGGAATTTTAAAATGAATTTTAAAGTGATTTTTGAAAAGTATACGTTTTATAAAATAATTTTGGAATTGATCCATTTTAAATAAATAAACGTTATAATTTTTAAAGTTATAAAAATTATGATTTTTAAGAAATATAGTTAAAAGCTGATTTTTGAAAATAAGGAATTAATGACTTTATAAAATAGTTAAATTAGGATTTCTGAAATAATTGTGAAAAGTTTAAATATAGGATTTATAGAATTTGATTATTTTATAAATCAAAATGATGAAATTATAAAGGAGTTTAAAGGCGTTTTTAAAATATTAATATGAATTGATTTATATAAGAGATTTATAAATGGATATTTATAAATTGAGATATTGAAATTATAAAACGAGTTTTTATAAGTGTTTGAATGAAGTGAAAATGAATTTCATTAAAGAATGAAATTTATAGAATTATAAACGGTGAAGTTATAAATGAAATTTATAAATAGTAAGATTTATAAATTTGGTGAAATTATTTGAAGAATAGATTGGTTAAATAAATGGATCTTATAAGTTATAAGATTTATGGTTTGGGAAGTTAAAAAGAACGATTTTGTAAAATAATCGTTTTATAAGTATTTAACTTATAATATGAACTTTTAGTTTATAATTGAGTTATAAACTGGAATAGGTTAATAAAAGAATTTATAAAAAGGAAGTTTTTATAAATAAATAGAAATGGAATTTATAAACGTTGTTTTATAAATTCGCAAATGACTTATTTTGACAAGAAAATTTGTTGAAACCTATTAATGGAGTTATATTCACATTTTTTGAATAGTGAATAATCCTTTGAATTAAAATGAATAAAAGGATGAAATTTGTTAACATAGTATATTCACGTTTTTGAAAAGTGAATAATATGTTAAAGGAATTGTTTTGAATGTGATATTTTAAACAGAATTAAAACGATCTAACGATGTTTTAAATTGTGTTGAGATTCGAAACCATAGATTTCAACATTAATTGTTGAAATAGACGTTTTCGAGAAATAGAAGGAAATAGTGGACTATAACACTGTTGTTATAGTAAATGATTTCCGAAAGGAAATGTTTTGTATAGTATTGGGATTTATATATCTATTTTAATTTCGAATCCCTATACTAGTGATTTTGGGCTGTCGTAACGATGTTTTACGTAACATTCGTTTTGGCCCAAATAAATATGTTTAAGAGAATGATTTCCTTAAAGAATGAAATATATATTTAATCTCGATTTAAGTATATTGAATATTTTCTAAGTGTTGAAAATAAATAAAATTTGTGAATTACTTATGAATAAATAAGTATGGAAATGTTTTTCCAATATAAAGTGAATATTAGAGAATTTATCTTTTTGAAGATAAATTGAAAATGAATATTATAAATCGAATTGAAGTCGTATATTCATTAATACTTTGGAATGTAAATTCACTATTGAATTTATAAAAGAAAGTAGAAATTGTCTAAAAATAAATATTGATTTATTCTTGAAGTATTGAAAATAATATATCTTGTAAACATATTTTGGAAAATAAATAATTTGGAAAATTATTTGGAATCTGGTGATGTGTGCATATCCACTGATAGTTCAATATCCGACTATCAATATTTCCCTTCGAATGGGTATTTGATGTGATTTGTTTGAATGTGAATGCTACACTTATTTTGAATAAGCGCTCACTATTCGGGTTAACCGGGAAAGGACCATGGGGTCGTATAACCCATTCCGAATATGTGATACGTCGTTGTGAATTGCATTGAAGATCGGTGTTGAAGACTCGGTATTTGCGAGAACGATAGGATGACCTATCGATTGTCTCTGCACTGAGTTGCAACGGTACAGAGACTCCCTAAGTGATGGGAAATCCGATCAGGATTGTGAATATCCGGATTGCAAGGACTTCTTTGTAAGTGCCTTCGGTTTTGTTCGAGCCCGGAACAGACTTGTATGGATTGTATGTCTGACATTACAAGTTGAGATATAAAGCCGATTTCATTCAAATATATTTCTGTTGGTGGCGGAGAATTTATTCTTTTAGCTTAACACCCTTCTCTGAGACATACGAGCTCAGAGGTTATGTAGTTGAATGTTATCAGCGATATATTCCCAATTTGGTAATGTGATATGCTGAGTGATGCTGAAATGATCATTGTGTTGATTATTTGTGATAGGATCGTTTATTTGATCGTCTATCCTTGTGATCATTGTGTTGATCATTGGTTGACCCAAAGCATGGCTTTTGTATAAAGTATGTTTTTGTGGACGTGACTTCGTCGAGCCTCACACCCCGTGAATGGTCAAAACAGGAAAGAAGCAGCAAGGTTATGAGGGGTAGCGCCCTTTAGGATGTGTGCATTTCCTTCTGCAAAAGGGTGGTATCATGGTATGGAGCCCAGATACTTACTCATGTTGAAAACACTTTGTTATGATTGTGTGAATTGATTTCGAGCGCTCGGTTAAAGGTCCCAAAGGACCGGGGGATGGCATATTCGGTCAGTTGTTACTCAGTTAGGGGTAACCCGGCCTTGTGTTGGTAGAGATCCGGTTTGGTTCTCGGGGATGTCCATCCAGAGGCATTCTCATGTGGCAATGGGAAGTTCCTTGGCCTGATCATTCGTTGGAAATCCAAAGAAACAATACGTGACTTGTACGGTTTTAGTTGTAGAACCTGCCATCTAATATGGTAGCTATTAGTAGGCATAATATAATGGTACCTATGCTGGCTAAGATTTATATTCTACTTTCGAAATGATTTGTTCTACACTATGCACTAATAATAATATCAAAATTGATTTGATTTTAATACGTATCAAGCATCTTTGACTATCATAAGGAGAAATCTTCTCCAAGTCTGCGTTTGCATTGTGTGTGTGGCAGGAGGTCTTATGGTAGTCTCATTTTTAAAAGCATTGCGAATTGAATTTAAAAATATTCCTCTATTTTGATTTTAAAGATAAATAAACTGTTTGAGTTCTCACACCAGTCACATGACTGACTCGGAGTTTATTGTTTTCCTTCCTAAACTCTGGGTGCCCACCAATTTCCACACGGGCAGTCAAGAGTTAGGTTTATCAGGATATTCTGGAGTTGCTGTAGGCAAGCTGGATGGCATGGCGTATTACTAGTATATAGTATTTCTTTTCCGCTGTTGTTGTTGTACACTCTGATGTAATGATAATATGATATGATGTAATGTAATGTAATGTATAAAATGTAATAACTGGTATAGTTCTTTGTTTAAAGATTGTTCATTTATTAATATATGTTGTTCCGCTGCGAATTGTGAGATTCTGTTGTTGTTCAGTTGTTTTCTATTCCGTTCTATTCTCTTTTTCTTCTATTTTAAAAATTTTCTATTATCTTTCCTCTCTCTCTTCTATCTTTTCCCTCTTCTATTTTCTATTTTCTTTTCTCTCTATTTTCTATCTTCACTCTTCTTTCTTCTTCTTTTCTTTTTCTTAAACCATAACATTTCGGGTTTTCGGCCTTCGATTTCTCGACAGTCGATAAAGTGAGTGTCGATGTTGAATTTTCGAAAGTCGAAAATTTTCGGGTCGTTACATTTGGTATCAGAGCTTATGGTTAAGCGACAACCATGGTTCTGTTGGGTAGTATTCATTAGAGATAGAGTCAGCAGTACTCTAGAATGAGTTTGAGTGTAATAATAGATATGAGAGTGTATTTGTTAGTGAATATAAATTTTTTTTATATTGTGATGATTGGTTTATTGAGTGGCATATGAACTTTCGTCAGCGTGGTCCGCAAGACTATGCCGAAGGGGTTTCTAAACACTTAAATAGAACAATTCGACACAGTATTGATTTTAAAATGGGTATATGAAATAATTTTACCTTGATTATATTTTATATATAAAGGAATAAATTTTCAGAATTATTAAAGTGTATATATAAGTTGATTGTTTGGTTGTTTGAGTAATCTAAATTAAAGAATAATTGTATAAGCAAAAGAATTATAAGAATTGAATTATAATTAAAGTGATGTTTATTTAAATGGAAGCATAACTTAAGAGATGATTGAATGAAGTTGATTTTAATATCAAAGTAAATTAATAAAGTTAAGTGATAAATGTGAACTTGAGTTATGAAATGAAATTCAACTGTTGTAATTGAATTGAATTAATGGATTGAATATTAATCAATTAAATGTGAATAATTGATATGTAATAATGAATGTAAGTGTAATTCATTAAAATCTAATGTTATTAGAAGTTGAATAGTTGAATAAAAAAATCAATTAATTAAACCAATTGAAAGCAAAGAAGTTTGGTTGTAATTGATATACATTGGTTGATATATGATTGTTAGTTGATTGATTGTATGTAATTCATTAAGTGTTAATGAAATTGATTTAATAAAATTGGAAGCTAAAGTAATTGGAATTCAATTAGAAGTTAAGTGAATCTTGAATAGAATTGAATTTGAATTGAAAGTGAACCAACTTGAATATGAATTAGTGAATATAAACTAATTGAGAATGAATGTTAGTAAGAACATCCACTGTATATGAATCAAATATGACTAAATTGAAAACCATTTCATTGAATATTAGTGAGAATATGAAAGAATATATATTGGTTATGAATTTGTTGGATGATAGTTGGTTGATGTTTGCATTTGTTGCTTTTGTTTCATTTGCTATGTTGGCATATATAGTAATTATGTTGCTATATGTTGTATATTGATACTATTGTCATATATGCATGTTCTCATGTTGTTTGTTGAGTGATTAGTAGGTGCGGATCGCGTTTGCTTCGCATTTGGAGCTCGCTTTCGCGCTATATTAGCCGTATATGCTCGCTAATAAAATATAAGGTACATATCTCGGATTAAATATCGTACTTTTACATTTTTTCCCTGCGGGATGCCTCATTACTTGATGAGATGTATATTTGTGATATATATACTGTCATTTTTATTTCGGATCGAGCCGCGCAAAGGAGACTATGGCGAATTTTTCCGGAAATTTAAGGCGTTAGAAAAATTTGGGAAAAATTGGAAATTTTTTGAAAACTTTAACTTTGATTTGAAATTGAAAGTTAAACAATAGTAGTTGTTTTTGAAAAGATAACTAAGTATGATTTCAAAACTTAGTAAAGATTTGTAAGAAGTTTAACTATGAATTTTTGGGAAAATTAATAAATTCTGTAACTTTTCTTACTTAATAATTTCGAGGACGAAATTCTTTTAAGTGGGGAAGATTGTAACGACCCAGAATTTTTATTAATTAAAAATTTAATATTTAATTTATTTTAAATATTAATAAGTGAATTTATAAGTCAAATAAATTTTTATTTGAATTATTGAATTTTATTGAATAATTAAATCGATAATTTAATATGTTAAATTATGGAAATAATTGAAAATTGGGTTAAATATGATTGAAAATGATTTGTAAAATTTTATTTTATCATATGGAAGTTAGAATGATATTTTAGAACTTTTAATCAAATTAAAAGTTAATTTGTGAAAATTGAATATTTTAATATTAAAATTGACTAGTGAAAATAGTCAATTTTTGAACAGTCTCAGAATTGAACGAAACCAGTTCCATTGGATCCATAATAGTTAGTTATTACCGGATTTCAATTTTCGTGTCAATCGGAGTTATCGTTTGATCGTGGCAGCTCGAAACGCATCGATTTATTTTTAATTTTAATTTGGCGAGTTAAAATAGCCATTTTTCAAAAAGTCTCGGATTTCGACGAAACCAGTTTCATCGGATCCGTAATGTGATATTATTGTAAGGTTTCAAATTTCAAGTCAATTGGATTTACCGTTTGTCCGGTACAAATTAAAACGCCTAGAAATCGGTTTAAATCGGTTTAATTTAAATTGAGCGTTTATTGCCATAACTCGCACAGATGTCCGAATTAGCTTTCGAAACCTGTTCCATTGTGTCCGGAACGCGGGATAAACCCTAGGAACGTCAGTTTCGGCGCGTAAATCGGAGTTCGGAATTTACGGATGAATAGTGTCGTTCGAAATTCTATAAATAGGCACCCTCACTCTAAAAAAACAAAAAAAAACAAACAAAACCCTAACCCTAAAACTGCAGCCGCCACCCCCCTATGAACGACCAGAAACGTCCCAATTTCCACCTCGATTATCTCCTCATCCATCGACAATTAGCCTTAGGTTTCAACTAGAGAATTGAAGAGGACATCAAGATCTACAAGTTCAACGGTGGAGATCGTGTTTGGAGCGACGATGGGGGAGATAAGGAGCCGCGTGCGTGGCCGTTATGCCTCGAGATTCGAGCATCAGATGGAGGCCGAGCTTCATGCCTTTGAGGCCGAGTATGGAGTTGGGTGACGTCTTCGATTTGGCGCTATCTGATCGAATTATCGTTGAGTGAAGAGGCTTGGAAATCAAAACCTAATTTGGAAGGCAATGGGTTCGGTTTCTTCGTTGTTGCCTGGACGCATACGTGATGATGGGGAAGAATATCTCGTGCGGCTGTGATGAAGGTGGGGGGATCCAAGGGTCCAGATGCTATAGGGTATAAATAAATAAAGGAATTGTGAATTTAATTATAATTTAACTCGTGTAACTTCAAATATTAATATCTTTTTCATACAAGGTCGAAAACGCGCGAAACCAGTTGCGTTGGAATCGTATGGACGAGCACTACGCGATGGAGTTGGATTGGAGTCGTTTGGAGTTAGTGAGAATTTTGGGTAAAATTAAACGTATTCGAAATAAATCGCTAAAACGAAAATTAAAATCAAGGTGAGAACTTCTCACTCAATCGAATCAGTTTCGATTTTATTTTAAATAGTTAAATTTAAAATATTTGAATGCATGTTTGAATGATGATTGATATATATTGATTGTTAAAATAGACATTATGCGCCGTTAGTAAGCGGATGTTATTTATTAAAAACATATACCGCGAATATTTCATAAACAGTGAAATTGGTATTATATATAATAGCAATATATATATATTGGCATATGTATATATTGGAGTTATTGATTTCCCGCATTTTTTGTTTAGCGGATGAGACCCTATTGCGCCGTCTATTAAGCGGATAATATTTAAATCCCATATACCGCGATAATTTCGTACTGGAACGAAATTGGTATTGTGCTAATGTTTGTGGATGCAGGAAAATAGGTTGGAGGGATCCAACTGGATTCCTCAACAGTATTTATTAGATTTCAGATATTTTGATATTTGACGGATTATCATATCGATATATGATATCGTTGTTGTCGTGATTGACTATTTGGTGTGTAGCATCATTGGACCAAATTTGGAATTTTAAAATGAATTTTAAAGTGATTTTTGAAAAGTATACGTTTTATAAAATAATTTTGGAATTGATCCATTTTAAATAAATAGACGTTATAATTTTTAAAGTTATAAAAATTATGATTTTTAAGGAATATAGTTAAAAGCTGATTTTTGAAAATAAGGAATTAATGACTTTATAAAATAGTTAAATTAGGATTTCTGAAATAATTGGGAAAAGTTTAAATATAGGATTTATAGAATTTGATTATTTTATAAATCAAAATGATGAAATTATAAAGGAGTTTAAAGACGTTTTTAAAATATTAATATGAATTGATTTATATAAGAGATTTATAAATGGATATTTATAAATTGAGATATTGAAATTATAAAACGAGTTTTTATAAGTGTTTGAATGAAGTGAAAATGAATTTCATTAAAGAATGAAATTTATAGAATTATAAACGGTGAAGTTATAAATGAAATTTATAAATAGTAAGTTTTATAAATTTGGTGAAATTATTTGAAGAATAGATTGGTTAAATAAATGGATCTTATAAGTTATAAGATTTATGGTTTGGGAAGTTAAAAAGAACGATTTTGTAAAATAATCGTTTTATAAGTATTTAACTTATAATATGAACTTTTAGTTTATAATTGAGTTATAAACTGGAATAGGTTAATAAAAGAATTTATAAAAAGGAAGTTTTTATAAATAAATAGAAATGGAATTTATAAACGTTGTTTTATAAATTCGCAAATGACTTATTTTGACAAGAAAATTTGTTGAAACCTATTAATGGAGTTATATTCACATTTTTTGAATAGTGAATAATCCTTTGAATTAAAATGAATAAAAGGATGAAATTTGTTAACATAGTATATTCACGTTTTTGAAAAGTGAATAATATGTTAAAGGAATTGTTTTGAATGTGATATTTTAAACAGAATTAAAACGATCTAACGATGTTTTAAATTGTGTTGAGATTCGAAACCATAGATTTCAACATTAATTGTTGAAATAGACGTTTTCGAGAAATAGAAGGAAATAGTGGACTATAACACTGTTGTTATAGTAAATGATTTCCGAAAGGAAATGTTTTGTATAGTATTGGGATTTATATATCTATTTTAATTTCGAATCCCTATACTAGTGATTTTGGGTTGTCGTAACGATGTTTTACGTAACATTCGTTTTGGCCCAAATAAATATGTTTAAGAGAATGATTTCCTTAAAGAATGAAATATATACTTAATCTCGATTTAAGTATATTGAATATTTTCTAAGTGTTGAAAATAAATAAAATTTGTGAATTACTTATGAATAAATAAGTATGGAAATGTTTTTCCAATATAAAGTGAATATTAGAGAATTTATCTTTTTGAAGATAAATTGAAAATGAATATTATAAATCGAATTGAAGTCGTATATTCATTAATACTTTGGAATGTAAATTCACTATTGAATTTATAAAAGAAAGTAGAAATTGTCTAAAAATAAATATTGATTTATTCTTGAAGTATTGAAAATAATATATCTTGTAAAGATATTTTGGAAAATAAATAATTTGGAAAATTATTTGGAATCTGGTGATGTGTGCATATCCATTGATAGTTCAATATCCGACTATCAATATTTCCCTTCGAATGGGTATTTGATGTGATTTGTTTGAATGTGAATGCTACACTTATTTTGAATAAGCGTTCACTATTCGGGTTAACCGGGAAAGGACCATGGGGTCGTATAACCCATTCCGAATATGTGATACGTCGTTGTGAATTGCATTGAAGATCGGTGTTGAAGACCCGGTATTTGCGAGAACGATAGGATGACCTATCGATTGTCTCTGCACTGAGTTGCAACGGTACAGAGACTCCCTAAGTGATGGGAAATCCGATCAGGATTGTGAATATCCGGATTGCAAGGACTTCTTTGTAAGTGCCTTCGGTTTTGTTCGAGCCCGGAACAGACTTGTATGGATTGTATGTCTGACATTACAAGTTGAGATATAAAGCCGATTTCATTCAAATATATTTCTGTTGGTGGCGGAGAATTTATTCTTTTAGCTTAACACCCTTCTCTGAGACATACGAGCTCAGAGGTTATGTAGTTGAATGTTATCAGCGATATATTCCCAATTTGGTAATGTGATATGCTGAGTGATGCTGAAATGATCATTGTGTTGATTATTTGTGATAGGATCGTTTATTTGATCGTCTATCCTTGTGATCATTGTGTTGATCATTGGTTGACCCAAAGCATGGCTTTTGTATAAAGTATGTTTTTGTGGACGTGACTTCGTCGAGCCTCACACCCCGTGAATGGTCAAAACAGGAAAGAAGCAGCAAGGTTATGAGGGGTAGCGCCCTTTAGGATGTGTGCATTTCCTTCTGCAAAAGGGTGGTATCATGGTATGGAGCCCAGATACTTACTCATGTTGAAAACACTTTGTTATGATTGTGTGAATTGATTTCGAGCGCTCGGTTAAAGGTCCCAAAGGACCGGGGGATGGCATATTCGGTCAGTTGTTACTCAGTTAGGGGTAACCCGGCCTTGTGTTGGTAGAGATCCGGTTTGGTTCTCGGGGATGTCCATCCAGAGGCATTCTCATGTGGCAATGGGAAGTTCCTTGGCCTGATCATTCGTTGGAAATCCAAAGAAACAATACGTGACTTGTACGGTTTTAGTTGTAGAACCTGCCATCTAATATGGTAGCTATTAGTAGGCATAATATAATGGTACCTATGCTGGCTAAGATTTATATTCTACTTTCGAAATGATTTGTTCTACACTATGCACTAATAATAATATCAAAATTGATTTGATTTTAATACGTATCAAGCATCTTTGACTATCATAAGGAGAAATCTTCTCCAAGTCTGCGTTTGCATTGTGTGTGTGGCAGGAGGTCTTATGGTAGTCTCATTTTTAAAAGCATTGCGAATTGAATTTAAAAATATTCCTCTATTTTGATTTTAAAGATAAATAAACTGTTTTGAGTTCTCACACCAGCCACATGACTGACTCGGAGTTTATTGTTTTCCTTCCTAAACTCTGGGTGCCCACCAATTTCCACACGGGCAGTCAAGAGTTAGGTTTATCAGGATATTCTGGAGTTGCTGTAGGCAAGCTGGATGGCATGGCGTATTACTAGTATATAGTATTTCTTTTCCGCTATTGTTGTTGTACACTCTGATGTAATGATAATATGATATGATGTAATGTAATGTAATGTATAAAATGTAATAACTGGTATAGTTCTTTGTTTAAAGATTGTTCATTTATTAATATATGTTGTTCCGCTGCGAATTGTGAGATTCTGTTGTTGTTCAGTTGTTTTCTATTCCGTTCTATTCTCGTTTTCTTCTATTTTAAAAATTTTCTATTATCTTTCCTCTCTCTCTTCTATCTTTTCCCTCTTCTATTTTCTATTTTCTTTTCTCTCTATTTTCTATCTTCTCTCTTCTTTCTTCTTCTTTTCTTTTTCTTAAACCATAACATTTCGGGTTTTCGGCCTTCGATTTCTCGACAGTCGATAAAGTGAGTGTCGATGTTGAATTTTCGAAAGTCGAAAATTTTCGGGTCGTTACAGATCTCCTCCTAGCCAGAAGTCGCTATTTTTTTTGTTCGGACTGCAATAACTTCTTCACGCTAACTTGGAATCATTCGAAATTTCGACGAATAAAGTACTATTTAAGTTACGGAAGATATGGAACACTCGGATACTTCAGCTTATGAACGTATACCGTAATTCTCCATGGCGATTAAAGTTTTACTTGGAAAATAGCTGGTTAAATCACCATATTTAAACTCCGTCTAGACAGAAGCCGCTATTTTTTTTGTTCATACAGCAATAACTTCTTCATACTAAATCGAAATCGGATGAAACTTCGACCGATGAACTCCCGCCTAAAATACGGACAATATGGAACACTCGGATATTTCAGCATATGAACGTATACCATAGTTCTCCATGGTGATTAACAATTTTACTTAGAAAATAACGGGCTACATTCCCTTATTTGAACTCCGCCTAGGCAATAGCCACTATTTTTTTGTTCATATCGCAATAGTTTCTTCATACTAACTCGGAATCGGGCGAGATTTCTGCCGATGAACTTCCACCTAAATTACGGACAATACGGAACACTTAAATACTTCATCTTGTGAACGCATATTGTTGTTCTCCATGGTGACTAACAGCTGTACTTAGAAAATAATAGGCTACATCTCCATATTTGAATCCCGTATAGGCAGAAGCCGCTCTTTTTTTGTTCAGAGTGCAGTAATTTCTTTATAATAGGAAAGCCCAGGCGTTGCACGGGTGTAAATATTTTTTTTACAAAAATAACTAAAACATAAAATATATTGAATTAGGACTTTTAAAGCTACTAATGAATTATCAGTGTAAATTTCCATTTATATTATGTTTTGTACAAATATCTGTTGGTTTTTTATGTACAATGATAGTATAGAAGTAGCATGCTTATTTTCTATTATGAATTGTGAATGAATAAAAAAAAATTAGGATGAGCATTGTAAATGGTTCATAATCATATCTATTATTATTTAGAAAGTGTTTAAAATATTGTAGTGTAGCTCGCATATTTTATCGTTTTAGGATTTGTTAATATAGGAAAAAGTACCACAAATGAATGGGTAGTTTATAATAATCAACGGAACATAGCGCATTTATCTATAATTTAACGTTAAATTGACTCTTGCGTTTGTTTACAACTACAAAAAATTAACGTGTAAACTACTTTGTACAATTAATGCTTGGTACATAGAAGATCCGAATAAAATTACACGTTTACTACCACTATTCGTGCACATTACTAACATCAAATTCTATGGGTAAAGAATATAGATTATAATAAAAAAATTCTACATGGAAAAGCACAAATCAAAAAATAATATGTAGTAAGATGACTAAAACGTAGCCAACAAATGTATTATAAGCATCATTGCACTTAAAAGAAGAGGTAAATACAGCGATTTTGAATGTTCTTTCTTATGCATGTCTCAACTATGAAGCATTTGTTCTGCCAGCAACCAACATATACATCAGCACACTTCCTAGCTGCAGCAATCACTCACACAACACCAGACCACCACCACACTTCCTAGCTGCAGCAATTTCATCTTTTGCATGCCTCACTTAAAATCCAGCCTACAAACTCATTTTGCAGCCTACATTACTAAAGCTGATGAAGCCGCTAGTCCAACCTGCAATCTAGTTGAAACCTACCCAGCTCAAGCACCATCCAACCTACTGTCATGCCTCAAAATTGCCTCGTTTCATGTTTTTCCCTTGTGTTTGCTCCTTGCTTGAAGCCCTATGTGTTTAGCCTTTTGCTCTGTCTAGAATACATTGGGATTTCTTCCCTGCCACGTAGCAATTACCTCTGTTCAACACATCTGCAGTCTCAAGCATCAGACCTCGGAATTGCAATAGTAGCCTCTGCTTAAGCTTCAGCTCTGTCTCTGCCCTCTTGGATAGATAACCATAATGCTACAAACAACATAGAAAAGTAAAGTGTCATCTTTCATTATCTTAGTTTACTTTTCAAGGTGCATTAATTAATAGCTAGATTTTCTACAACAGAATTACTTAAAATGAAAAATATGCTCAGATGTTCATTTAGAATAGACTTATGTTAGGCATTCCAAGTGCGTCATATGTTTGAAATAATGGTTATGCAATGCATACATTGTTATACCAACTTTTAGGCTTATCAAAATAGCAACTCTGTTCATCTACTTCTTTAGGCCTGCTTATAATTAATTTTATAATTTATATCCTTACAGAACCAAGCTATTGATGCACGCCCAAGTGGGCATTTACTTTTTTCCATTTGTCACCTCATAAATTCTACATAAAATTAAAATTCCTAATTAAATATAAATAGCAATATTTATTATGCCTGAAATAAATTTTGAAGCAAAACTAATTATTAACCATAGTGAAAAATCAATGAGTATAAATTTTGGCATATTCTCATAGTCCATTATAAGCATGTGTGTCTTTTTGTTTTTGTACAAATCTGCTTTTTTGCAAAAGTCAAGTTATTTGCTTTTCCTCCTAATTATAAGTTTAATGTATTTTAAGCCAAGTAATTATGTTCATAAATTAATTGATTGTTACTTTACCATTTATGAATGTCCAGGAATGTTCATTTTATTGTTTTACAGTTTAAGAAGCAAGCTTTCATAACAGAAAAATTGTATCCTCATGCTCACTTGATGAGTACGAACCCGTGCTACGCACTTGGTTGTATATCAACATATGTTCACATTAAAAAAGCTATAAAATAAAATTCATCATGTGTACTGAGGCATAATTTGAAAGATATATCGGGCTGTTGGAATACTACTGTGCATGCTCGGTAGCACAGATAAAGTCTGAATATCTAATGATATAGAAGTTTGAATATAATTGTATATCATTACTAAGTTATAGTCACAATCCTTTTGAAAACAATGCTCATCTCAGTGTAGTTTTGCAATGTTTCTACATAAAAGCTAAATGTCAGAAGGTAACGCGTTAACCAATACATTTTGAATCGTTGTATATGCATTAATCTTTGTCAAAGCATAGGAATATGTGTTTTTATTTCAGCATCATTTAATCTAGTCGTATAACTCTAACACAATAGGATGGAAAAAATTGAATTATAGTTGATTTAATGCTGTATGTCAAAGAGAGCACTAACCCATAATGATTTTTGATGGTACAATATAAATAAACATGGAACCTGCCATTTAGACATTGAGAAATCGGTTAATAGCAAGCATTGTGCAGACTTGTCTGTTGCTTTTGTCAGCGTACCGTAGCCACCCAACTAACCCAAATTGACTGAATGTTTACCTGTTTAAGAATGGATGAAAAAGCTTGTTTTCATAATCAGATACAAATTATTCGCTTTACCTTTTCTGAGTATAACAAATTGTTTGTTGCATTATAAGTTAAAAGATGCTTCAGTTATCAAAATATCAAATAGTGATTGGATAATTAAAAATATGTTATATCGTTTCTGGCATTTATACATTGCCGTAAAAACTAAGAAATTGAAAAACAAATTTGAATTCCTGTCATTGTGCAAACTAAAATCAAAAGTCATAAAATTTCAATCTTAACTTCTACATAATAAACTTCACTAATTTCTTTATAACCATTATTACTATATTATATATTACATTAAGTATAAAGGTAAGGCATATTATGCCGTGTGTATGATAAATATTGTGAGAGAAAAAATATATGAGAAAAATTTCATAAATCTGAAGATGGTCTCGCTGTATTTTTACAAATTTCTTCTGCATCAAAGTTTAAAGCTAAACAACCAACAATCCGAGATACGTCTAAGTATGAAAGAGAGCTTAATTAATTCAAAACTCAGTATATACTTTTATGGGGTTTGATACATAAAAAATAGTTAAAATTCAAGACGGTTAAGTGAAACATTAGTTTATTATCAAAAAGGAGTGGAGATTTCAAATTTGACCATTGTTAGAATCCCATAAAGAAAAACGTGAATTAAAATCAAACACTTTAATGTTTTCATTTAAAATGAGTCAACTTATCATGAAGTGCAATTTTTTAGAAGGGAACAAATACAACAACCAACAAATCAAATTCATGTAAAATAAAGATTAAAATGAAGCTGCACATCTCTACTACTAATAATGTAAATTCAATGAACTAACTTCATTCGTGTCTTTCTGAACTACCCGAAATGCCCTTGCATTTTCCGTCAGCACCGCATGCCCTTCCATTTCTTTTATCGGCAAAAATAAATAAATCTGATTGTCTCTCTTTCCAAATTCGTCCACGTTCTAAATTCAATTCCTCATAACCTAGATTTCATTCATCCCCATCGTCCAATCCCAAGAAATAACCGAGCAATGTCTTCCACAGAAGTTCTGGTCGCTTCTCGGTGCACGAATGGTAAGAGAAGCAGCAGTTGGGAAAGGAATTCGGCTGGGGAAATACGATATTGGCAGAACCCTCGGTGAGGGAAATTTCGGTAAAGTCACGTTTGCCCGCCACGTCGACAACGTCCTTTCGCCATTAAGATTCTCGATCGAAAACAGATACAGTCCCTTAAGATCGACGATCAGGTACTCAACGCCAGTCAAGGAATATAGTTTGGAAATGGTTGGATGAAACTTTAGTGTTGATTTTGGCTAATTATTGTACTGTTGTTGCAGATCAAGAGAGTGATTAATACTTTGAAGTTGCTTAAGCATCCTAATGTTGTTGGTTTGCATGAGGTCACTCTTCAAAATTTTCTTTTATTATTTTGATGATCTGTTGGATTTTGATTTATCGAGTGCAGATTATTTTGGTATTCGTATTTCACTATGTAACTAAGAAGATTGAATTCTTTGAAAAGGAAAACCAAAATATTATTATAATGAACTCTAAAACTTTTATGATTATATCCAACAGGAAAAGTGGCTGTAGCTAGATTGAGTAATCATAGTAATAAATTGTTCGTTGCTTTCCATAAAAAAACTGAATTTCGTTGTTATTGAGAACAATTATTTAAATGTGCTTCAAAATTATGTTTTGTATGTCTACATTAACATTATGTATGTCTACATTAACATAAAACTCAGGAACAAATTACAAGTAATGTCTGTTGTAAAGCACAATTATAACGCGTACTTGGATTGAAAGTCTAACAGAGTCAAGGTGGAATTAAGAGCTATAACTAGGATACTTCATCATACATATCATTTACTGCTATACTCCCAATTCAAACTTCCTACAATAATTTTTGGAATCATAATAATGGTTCAGAAGTGAATTGATTATGTTGACTATTAAATAAAAATGACAACTATACGAGTTCATTCTAAGTAGAGTTAACAAAACTCATATGAAGTAGTCACTAATAAATCAAGTCATTGTAAAACATGTTCTAAATGCATTAGAATTCTATTAAACATGATTGTTATCTACACATATATTTTATATGCCTAACTTTGATAAATATCACTAACCGATATCAAGAAAAGGCTCTGTTATATTCAAGGTAAATCATAAAAAATGTGGTTTTTTTTGTCAATTTGTTGAAATCATACTTGATTTTGAGAACTTTAAGTGGGTCTGAAGAAAAAATGTAACGACCCATAAAGTTTTGTAAATTTTTAATGGTTTTATTTAGCGTACTTAATTAGATTTTTGAGAAATTTTAAATAATAATATTTTGAAACAAAATTTTTCATTCTAAATCCAAATATAATAAATTTAATACACATGCGTTTCAAACATATAGATAAAAAAATCAAACTTACATTTATTAAAATCAAACATACATATAAGATAATATAATAAATTATAATATAGTATAGTATAACTGACATGCCTAAATGTATATGTCTTAATAACTAACGCATAAGTTCCTATACGTATATATCATTATACTAATAAAGAAATCAAACTCCCTGTTAATAAATATTTCATATTTGTAAATAATTTCAAATTCTCACTTTTTACGTCATAAACCTACTAATAAAGAAGAAAAGTACATATTGAATAGTAGTGTGCTCTACTGCATGCACTGACACATTCTATTAAAATAAATTATTCGAGGTAACGGTACCTTTAATTTTGACTTTATTTCTCCCGTTTCAAAATTTGAACGTGATATCCATTCAAGCTATTAATCGCCTTAATTGGTCTAAATCAGTGGGTAGCTATCATTTTTCCTACCGTTCAAATTTTTATTTTCTTTAGTAAATTTTTCAATCTTTGGATAGATTTCCCCATTCCTTGAATTCAGCTTACCTTGCCGTTTCCATTTTCAATGTATTCAATAAATTTATTCGTGACCTTCTTTGACTTTATATTGGCTCATTTATTTTCTTTACTATTTAATTGCTGTAAATATTCACCAAATCAAAACGTTTGACAGTTACTCTTCATTTCCTTTTATTTTGATTAAATCACGTTGATGAATCAATGGGCAATTTCCATTTCTTTTACAATTAAAACTTTGAAACGTGCTGGACAAAAATAATAACAAATTGCTCAGCTCAAATCCAGGGAATTTGACAGTTGATATTACCTTATTCTTTCTCCTATTTTATACATATTCGTTTCCTTTTTTTTATGATTTCGGTTACAGAATAAATTTAAGCTATATATTTTCTTCCTATTGAAGTTTTATTACCTCTCCATCCTCTCTGCTTTTAATATATATGCTTGCCTAAATTCATCTTCATGTTTCTCTCGCCATTGAAAAAAAAAAAAAAAAACAAAACAAGACTAGCTGTTTCATCTTTTGCCTTTATAATTTTCCGTTTGCTTACATTTCTTTGCCCATTCTTTTTTCCCCTTTATCCTTGCCTTTTCAAACTGATGACGTGATGTACAAACATCAAAGTTAATTGCTTTAAAATTCTAGCTATATCATAGGGTGACTGTTGATAGTGCATTCATTTTGTTTCGTTCAAAATTCCCTTCCGTTTCAAAATTCAAAGTGTGCCATCCAATCAAATTTATTGCTTTAATAATATTTCCTAAATCTATGCTTCTAGGTGTTGTTATGTCATCTCTGTATTTTGGGGTGATAAATTTTTGAACGTTTGATAATAATAATAAATCTGCTTAATATAATAGGCAATGAATTGAGATCTAGGAAATAAATAAATATAAAACTTATAACATGCCAAATAATAAAATTGCTGTAATTGTATCGTTGATTTTGAAACATACAAAATTCTATACGTCCTTTACGCATTCATTTATTTCCTTTCTAATTTCCTATACGTTTTATTTCAATCATTTATTTCCTTTCTAATTTCCTATACGTTTTATTCCATTCATTTATATCCTTTTTAATTTCCTGTACGTTTCCATTTCAATCAAATTTATACCCTTCCTATTCACTTTTCTCTCCACAATCAGCCTTTCTTCTCTCCTCTCTATTTTTCTTACCTCTCCACTTATGTCTGCACCACACTTTTCACGTGAAATCACTCCTTCTTCCTCCGCCTCCCCTCCTTTTCGTGTATAGCCGGTAGATGATGCAAGTTAGTATTATATATGTACATATTTAACTTGTATCTATATTTTGATTTTTTTTCCGTTTATAATATATGATGCATTCAGTTAGTTGATGAATGTAGTTTGTTTAAAAAGGTTAGATTAGATAAGTTGATACAATTTAGGTCTGCATTTGTATTTTATGTATTTGATTGCATGTTTTATACATTTGTTTACACATATTTTATGTTAAGGATTTCAATTTTAATTTTGCAGTAGACTAGGGTACTTTTATATTGGTATACTGATATGAAGGGACAAACCCATATTGATTCTCTGACTAACATTTATTTTAATAAAATAAGTATGTTTATAGCATACATATTTACAGTAATAGGTTACAAGGTATATTATAAGTTACCAATATTGATTTGTAAGCTATATGTATACATAGTATAACAATTCTTTGAGTCTATGTTTAAATGTTTACAAGGTAAGCTATATATATATCTATAAGCATATATTATATTATATAAAGCAAGACTGTTTGATTATACACATGGAATAAAGTACTGTAAGTATATGAAGTTAAAAATCTCTGTTTTTTCTCTTACGGTCAATGATAAAAGTATATGTATATTTATTAATTTTTTTATGTGTATATGATATATTTAAATCTATGTTAGTTTATACGTATATAAGTCGGTTTATATAAATAGGTTTACGTATAGTATATATACATATAAAGCTTTGTCTATGTGTTATATATATTGGTTTTGTCATTTACAGTTGTGTACAGTTGGTAACATTTCAAAACATAACATGATAACTTATGATATTGGTAAAGTAGTACATATTTTTTTGCATAAGGGTTTGAATTTATACAAAGTGTCTGTATTTATATTATAGAAATTTAGTTATCTTTGGTCTGCTGTTTAAATAGAGTATATACACTGATGTTTTACAAAGCGTATTAATTTAATTTATGTTTAAATTTATTTTGATTTGGAATAAGTATAATACATATATCCCTCTTATTTAAATATATGTTTTAAAGGAAAATTCGTTTTAGGGAATAATTTATAACTTATATTTTCTTTTCCGATTATATCAATACGATTCTGATTCGTTTCCATCAAACTCTATCTTTCAGCTTTGCACGTCAAGATCCACTTTCATTCTTACTTCGCTTTGCGATTTTGTTTGGATTTGTTCGATTTTCTAGAGCGTGACCAAAATTCATAGCTTGCTCTGTTGTCGATCTTCTTTAGCCTCGAAAGGTGAGCAATCACTCACGATTAACATTCTTTTATTTATTAAATTTGATTTCAATTGAAACGACAATTGAAATATGCTGCTATTAGTTGTTTTACTGTTATGACTGCTATTACCTGTATCTGTTCACCTATGACACCTGACACCATTATCGGTTAATTATTTATGTGATAATAATACAGATTGGTTGATAATTGATTTTCTGATTGATTGTTGTTTAAATTGGATGTTAATTATTATTGTTAAATGATAACTAGTTCGCTAGTTTAAGTTGAGGTGGTATAGTTTACAAAGTAAAACGGATTATATATGATGGACCTTGATTGATTAAACCTGACCCCGCCATATGTAAATTTGATTAGTTTAATTTGACCCATTAATTGTCGTAGAAATTGATAAGTTATACTTTAAAGCTTTGAACGTAGTTTGGATTAACTGTTGTAGTATTAAACTGAAATTGAAATGGAACAACAAGTGAAAAACTGAAATGTAATAATCTGTAATCTACATGAAATGATAGTATAGATTCTAGAAATAATTATACAAGTAACAATGCGAATTAATACGATTATTTCGAGGTTATTTGATTAAGTTATTGAATGGTTGTTGATTGTTGTTATTGTTTGTTTATTTACTTTGACACCATCCCTGTCATCACACTGCAAGTTCCCTTTGTTATGTTTGATTTTTAAATTGAAATGGGTTGAAATGATAGACCCAAGCGGTTTTCATTTAAATAAATTTGGGATTACGGGTTGAAATGCTATTCACCCATATACATTTTGTGTACGGATAGAAATGATAATATCCGTAACACTTGAACCCTATGATAAGAAACATATGGTCTTATTAAATGTAAATGCTTAAATACATATAAGGGGTAATGATAAATATAGAGTTAAGTATATCTAGTTTAATCAAGATTTGATTAAATACATAACTTTTGATAAAAATTTATGTAAATTTTATCTCGAATAGTTTTGAAATAATATTGAACAATTAAGACTGGGAGATAAATTTGGGTTATTTTTAAATGGTTTTTAGATAAGGATTTATTTATTTAAATCAATTTGAAATTTATCGAATGTGGTATTTCACGTTTAATAAAATTTAAGAAATATTGAGAAAATGTAATTTAAGGTCACTAAAATGATATTGAATCAAATAAGGAAGGATTCGAGACTGAATAATAATGATGTAAAAATCGAGAATCTATATGAAACTGTTAAACTTAAATTGTTATATTTAAGCTATGAACTATAGTGGAATTAAATGGTTTAGAGATTTGGATATGTATTTGGAACCAAGATAGTAGAATTCGTTATTTAGATAACTAATTGAATTAAGTGAAAATTTAGTTGAACTAAATTTTGAAATTCGTAGTTAGAAGACTAGATTGGGAAAAATTTAGTTGAAATGTTAAATACTTAAAGTATGGAAACATATTGAAATAAAAAGGGAAATTGGGATATCAAAATCCAGATTTGAGATTTATAAAAATTAAAGTGGTTATTTTAGGAAGGTTAAATTGATAAATTGAGTTTGAATTAAATTTAAATGGGAAGGTCAGGTTGATGTGAACGATTTGTTAAGATAAGGAAGTTGAAAATACTTTACCGTATACATTACTTAACATATGGATACTAGTTTGGGAATATGATTTTTGAAGTGAAATCGATATTTGGGTCGAAATATAAATTAAGTGAATGACCACGGGGTAACAGTATATATTTCTACCTCGTAGATAGTTTTATGGACCCTTAGAGGATGAACATCCCAAACATCCTTTAAGTTATATGGTATTTCAGTTGATATTTCATTTGAGTTGGATTTATTGATATAAGAATGTTAATCCTGACTCGAGTGTTTTGTGTTTTGCTTTACGCTCGGGTCAGACTGAGTGATACAGCATTTGAAACTCACCTTCGAAGTTGGAGCTTTGCTTGAAGATCCAGCTATCTATCCCTTCAGTCATCCAGTTGATTGGTTCAGAGAAGTCATCTGTGGCATCGGAGACTTCACTGCATTTGAATTATTCGGTTGTATTTTATTTCTAACTCTGAGGTATATAGTAGCTTCATGAACTACTATTTCTGTATCTATTCCGCTGCATTATATTACTCTGTGTCTGTGATCTGTGATTGATTTATTTACTGTATATTTTAAGTTTTGCCAAATTTTTATTAACAATTCGGTATTTTGAATTATTCAAGTCGGACATATACGGTTCTATTGTCGATTTGAATGGTCCAAAATGGCGGGTCGTTACAGTTGGTATCAGAGCTTTGGCTCTAGGCAAAACTTAGCATATATGGTAAATTTATTTACAGAATCACTTTCGTTCGAGTTGAATCTCTTCCTTTTAACTCGATTTCCTTTGAATTTTGGAATGTCCCTCGGTTCCAAAATTCATTCTTGTCTCTCTCTATTTATATTCTTTTGATTCTGGAGTATCCAATAACTCCCCTAAATGATTGTAAAGGGGGATGAAAACTCCTTTGCAATTGGCATTGATTCACCGAAGATTTCTGTATCCTCGGTTTATGATGCTGCTATATCTATATGCCGAATTCTATCTATGGCAATCAAATGTCATTTTGCTTTAGAATTCCGCATCAATTATATTCCTGAAGTCACGGTTGACCCGGTTAAGGTCGCTCGAGATTTATAGAGGTATATCCATCTTCTATTTTGTATTTTGATTTTCTCAACTTTGTTGAGTCTATCTTCGTATCAGGATTCTATTGATTAGAGTTCCTATAATTTAAACCTCCATCTTTGTTTGAAATCCATTCTTAAAATTATCCTTTGAAAATCGGGTATGTTTGCATTTTTGAAATTGTTTTATATATCGAAATTATTATTTTGATAACTATGATTTTATTCTTTATATAAAAGTGAAAATGTTTTCGATAAGGATAAATCAAATAAGAAATGTTATTCTATATAAAAAGGTTTTGAAAGGATTTTGAAATTTTGAAAAAATTATAAGAAATTGATTATATAAAAACGATTTATAACTGAAGTGTTAAATTTGAAATTCGAGAATTGAATTCTAGTATTTTGAAATTGGTTTTAAGATTTTGGAAATTATATAAAAATAATACGATTTAAAAGTATTTTTCCGAATAAGAAATGTTTTAAATGAGTTCAAATGAATTCCAATAATTTTGAAGAAATTTCAAAGGAGTTTTCAAGAAAATAGAAGTCCAGAACTCACTTATGTCGCTGGGGAATAATTTCGGTGATGAGTGCACGCATCGTCGACATTGATTTTCGAGTTTCAAAGTGGGGGAGAGGCCACTTTAATAGCTTCGCTATGCGAATGATTTTGGAAAACCGTTTGATTTCAAATTCCGAAGTATAATTTGATATTTGTGAAAGATATATGTATATATTTGAAATAATTTAAAATATACCGGTGTCCGATCCTCGAGTTTTGATTTGACTTAGATTAACCCTGTGTATAAAAAATTGATTTTCAACTTTGGATTTGAAATTTGATTTCACCGACTATTTTGAAGGTTCAAGCACTTCCAAATCAAGGTTTAAAAGTTAAAAAGGCTAAGAAATTTCGAAAGGTATAAAATATTTGATAAAGCGTATAAGTTGAGTTTTGTATGTTTAAGTTTGAAACCTTTTGTTAAGTAAATGAATATGACTATTTTGAATTATACTAATATGGAATTTAGTTTTGAAATGTATTGAAAAAAATTTAGTTTTAAAGAATGGTTTCAAAAAAAAAAAAGTAAATTGGATATTTCGAGTAGAAATAAATAGTTTAAAGGTTTAAAGGGATACTTATAAATTTGGAAACCGTTTTTGAGTATAATTGATTTTGAGAAAATATTTGGTTTTGAAATTAAATTGAAATTAAAAAACCAGTATTTATATGGTAATGTTGGAAATAAATTTGTTTGACTTGAATCAGGAAACTGGGATTATTTTATAAACCTGTTATTTGGGAACTTTGAAATTAAGAGATCTAAATTGGAAGAAAATTTGGTAAAATCATATATGATTTTGAAATTGAATTGATATTGAAATGATTTGAAATTGAGAACCTTACATTATTAAGCACTTGATTTGGGAGTGGTCGAACTTATATAAAATGGATTTGTATAAGTATGAAGTTGATTTGAAATCTATTGATTTGAAAGGTACTCAATTTGGAAAGAGAATTTATATAATCGAAGTCTAGATAAGTATGATTTGATCTACTATTGATTTGGAAAGTATTCGATTTGGGAAGAATAGAATCCTATATATATGGACTATATATAAGTACAATATTTGAAAGTGATTTGAAAAGGTACTATATAATATATATTTTCCAAGTAAGGATATGGAAAGTGCCTTCTGCTTGATATCCGCTTTGTGGCCACAGCGTGGATTCATTCTATCGATATTATTCTCTCTGATTTTCGGTTTTCCGGATGTAATACTCGAGTATTCCCACCGTGGGTAACCCATGGTTTCTTTTTCTCTCGTGAATGCACAGCGAAATTGCCTGGCTGAGTCTTGCCTAGGGGTACGGATTGTTTCCTGGGGGAACCAGGCGTAACCATTGTGTATCCTGCAATCTGTGTAGGTCGCGAATAGTAGCGCAAGTGCCTGGCTGAGTCTTGCCTAGGGGTACGGATTGTTTCCTGGGGGAACCAGGCGTAACCATTGTGTATCCTGCAATCTGTGTAGGTCGCGAATAGTAGCGCAAGTGCCTGGCTGAGTCTTGCCTAGGGGTACGGATTGTTTCCTGGGGGATCCAGGCGTAACCATTGTGTATCCTGCACCCTACTAGTCATCATGGCGTAACTCGCAGGGCTGTGAAAGCTTACGGATATGGATTGTTTCCTGGGGGAACCAGGCGTAACCATTGTGTATCTGCGAACCATGATCGGACAAAGGTTTTAGGTTTGATTGTTTTGTTTGGATCGTACTTTCCATATCTGTTGTTTTAAAGGTTTTCAAGTATTTTCACTGGGTGTTGAAACAAGTCTACTAAGTACTTGAAGAATTCTAGCTTTGCGCCTGATCAACGCATGGCCAGAGTCTGCAAGAACGAGGATAAACTTGTTAAAACATTGAGTTATAAAAGTATTTTCGAAAGAAAAATTGGTTTCGATATAAAAATATTTTATTTATAAAGGTATTTTATTATAAAAGTATTTTTCCCAACAAAGAAATTTTGAATAAATATTTGAAATTTAAATTCTTATGGTTTGAAATAAATTATTCGTGCCCGATTCTATTCTTTTGAATCTACCTCATCTGCTCACCTTCATTTTTCACCTATATTCCGTTTTCGGAATCTACCTTCCTTTCCTTTTTGAATAAATCTTTTAAATATTGCTTATTTGTATACTGCATTGTTTTATATAAAATTTTAGTGGTATAAATATCTTTGAAGTTATTAATTAAATAAAACATATTTAAAGAAAATTTAATTTCAAATGAAGTTTTCAAATAAATATTTCAAATAAAATGTATATAGTTAAATAAATTGTTAATCCTTGTCTTTCAATCTATTTATCTTTCTAGTCATTTCTATTCTCCTCCCTTCTTCCTTTTCGGGGACGAAAAGTTTTGAGTGGGGGAGAGTGTAACGACCCATAAAGTTTTGTAAATTTTTAATGGTTTTATTTAGCGTACTTAATTAGATTTTTGAGAAATTTTAAATAATAATATTTTGAAACAAAATTTTTCATTCTAAATCCAAATATAATAAATTTAATACACATGCGTTTCAAACATATATATAAAAAAATCAAACTTACATTTATTAAAATCAAACATACATATAAGATAATATAATAAATTATAATATAGTATAGTATAACTGACATGCCTAAATGTATATGTCTTAATAACTAACGCATAAAGTTCCTATACGTATATATCATTATACTAATAAAGAAATCAAACTCCCTGTTAATAAATATTTCATATTTGTAAATAATTTCAAATTCTCACTTTTTACGTGATAAACCTACTAATAAAGAAGAAAAGTACATATTGAATAGTAGTGTGCTCTACTGCATGCACTGACACATTCTATTAAAATAAATTGTTCGAGGTAACGGTACCTTTAATTTTGACTTTATTTCTCCCGTTTCAAAATTTGAACGTGATATCCATTCAAGCTATTAATCGCCTTAATTGGTCTAAATCAGTGGGTAGCTATCATTTTTCCTACCGTTCAAATTTTTATTTTCTTTAGTAAATTTTTCAATCTTTGGATAGATTTCCCCATTCCTTGAATTCAGCTTACCTTGCCGTTCCCATTTTCAATGTATTCAATAAATTTATTCGTGACCTTCTTTGACTTTATATTGGCTCATTTATTTTCTTTACTATTTAATTGCTGTAAATATTCACCAAATCAAAACGTTTGACAGTTACTCTTCATTTCCTTTTATTTTGATTAAATCACGTTGATGAATCAATGGGCAATTTCCGTTTCTTTTACAATTAAAACTTTGAAACGTGCTGGACAAAAATAATAACAAATTGCTCAGCTCAAATCCAGGGAATTTGACAGTTGATATTACCTTATTCTTTCTCCTATTTTATACATATTCGTTTCCTTTTTTTTATGATTTCGGTTACAGAATAAATTTAAGCTATATATTTTCTTCCTATTGAAGTTTTATTACCTCTCCATCCTCTCTGCTTTTAATATATATGCTTGCCTAAATTCATCTTCATGTTTCTCTCGCCATTGAAAAAAAAAAAAAACAAAACAAGACTAGCTGTTTCATCTTTTGCCTTTATAATTTTCCGTTTGCTTACATTTCTTTGCCCATTCTTTTTTCCCCTTTATCCTTGCCTTTTCAAACTGATGACGTGATGTACAAACATCAAAATTAATTGCTTTAAAATTCTAGCTATATCATAGGGTGACTGTTGATAGTGCATTCATTTTGTTTCGTTCAAAATTCCCTTCCGTTTCAAAATTCAAAGTGTGCCATCCAATCAAATTTATTGCTTTAATAATATTTCCTAAATCTATGCTTCTAGGTGTAGTTATGTCATCTCTGTATTTTGGGGTGATAAATTTTTGAACGTTTGATAATAATAATAAATCTGCTTAATATAATAGGCAATGAATTGAGATCTAGGAAATAAATAAATATAAAACTTATAACCCGCCAAATAATAAAATTGCTGTAATTGTATCATTGATTGTGAAACATACAAAATTCTATACGTCCTTTACGCATTCATTTATTTCCTTTCTAATTTCCTATACGTTTTATTTCAATCATTTATTTCCTTTCTAATTTCCTATACGTTTTATTCCATTCATTTATTTCCTCTCTAAATTCCTATACGTTTTATTCCATTCATTTATTTCCTTTTTAATTTCCTGTACGTTTCCATTTCAATCAAATTTATACCCTTCCTATTCACTTTTCTCTCCACAATCAGCCTTTCTTCTCTCCTCTCTATTTTTCTTACCTCTCCACTTATGTCTGCACCCCACTTTTCACGTGAAACCACTCCTTCCTCCTCCGCCTCCCCTCCTTTTCGTGTATAGCCGGTAGATGATGCAAGTTAGTATTATATATGTACATATTTAACTTGTATCTATATTTTGATTTTTTTTCCGTTTATAATATATGATGCATTCAGTTAGTTGATGAATGTAGTTTGTTTAAAAAGGTTAGATTAGATAAGTTGATACAATTTAGGTCTGCATTTGTATTTTATGTATTCGATTGCATGTTTTATACATTTGTTTACACATATTTTATGTTAAGGATTTCAATTTTAATTTTGCAGTAGACTAGGGTACTTTTATATTGGTATACTGATATGAAGGGACAAACCCATATTGATTCTCTGACTAACATTTATTTTAATAAAATAAGTATGTTTATAGCATACATATTTACAGTAATAGGTTACAAGGTATATTATAAGTTACCAATATTGATTTGTAAGCTATATGTATACATAGTATAACAATTCTTTGAGTCTATGTTTAAATGTTTACAAGGTAAGCTATATATATATCTATAAGCATATATTATATTATATAAAGCAAGACTGTTTGATTATACACATGGAATAAAGTACTGTAAGTATATGAAGTTAAAAATCTCTGTTTTTTCTCTTACGGTCAATGATAAAAGTATATGTATATTTATTAATTTTTTTATGTGTATATGATATATTTAAATCTATGTTAGTTTATACGTATATAAGTCGGTTTATATAAATAGGTTTACGTATAGTATATATACATATAAAGCTTTGTCTATGTGTTATATATATTGGTTTTGTCATTTACAGTTGTGTACAGTTGGTAACATTTCAAAACATAACATGATAACTTATGATATTGGTAAAGTAGTACATATTTTTTTGCATAAGGGTTTGAATTTATACAAAGTGTCTGTATTTATATTATAGAAATTTAGTTATCTTTGGTCTGCTGTTTAAATAGAGTATATACACTGATGTTTTACAAAGCGTATTAATTTAATTTATGTTTAAATTTATTTTGATTTGGAATAAGTATAATACATATATCCCTCTTATTTAAATATATGTTTTAAAGGAAAATTCGTTTTAGGGAATAATTTATAACTTATATTTTCTTTTCCGATTATATCAATACGATTCTGATTCGTTTCCATCAAACTCTATCTTTCAGCTTTGCACGTCAAGATCCACTTTCATTCTTACTTCGTTTTGCGATTTTGTTTGGATTTGTTCGATTTTCTAGAGCGTGACCAAAATTCATAGCTTGCTCTGTTGTCGATCTTCTTTAGCCTCGAAAGGTGAGCAATCACTCACGATTAACATTCTTTTATTTATTAAATTTGATTTCAATTGAAACGACAATTGAAATATGCTGCTGTTAGTTGTTTTACTGTTATGACTGCTATTACCTGTATCTGTTCACCTATGACACCTGACACCATTATCGGTTAATTATTTATGTGATAATAATACAGATTGGTTGATAATTGATTTTCTGATTGATTGTTGTTTAAATTGGATGTTAATTATTATTGTTAAATGATAACTAGTTTGCTAGTTTAAGTTGAGGTGGTATAGTTTACAAAGTAAAAAAGATTATATATGATGGACCTTGATTGATTAAACCTGACCCCGCCATATGTAAATTTGATTAGTTTAATTTGACCCATTAATTGTCGTAGAAATTGATAAGTTATACTTTAAAGCTTTGAACGTAGTTTGGATTAACTGTTGTAGTATTAAACTGAAATTGAAATGGAACAACAAGTGAAAAACTGAAATGTAATAATCTGTAATCTACATGAAATGATAGTGTAGATTCTAGAAATAATTATACAAGTAACAATGCGAATTAATACGATTATTTCGAGGTTATTTGATTAAGTTATTGAATGGTTGTTGATTGTTGTTATTGTTTGTTTATTTACTTTGACACCATCCCTGTCATCACACTGCAAGTTCCCTTTGTTATGTTTGATTTTTAAATTGAAATGGGTTGAAATGATAGACCCAAGCGGTTTTCATTTAAATAAATTTGGGATTACGGGTTGAAATGCTATTCACCCATATACATTTTGTGTACGGATAGAAATGATAATATCCGTAACACTTGAACCCTATGATAAGAAACATATGGTCTTATTAAATGTAAATGCTTAAATACATATAAGGGGTAATGATAAATATAGAGTTAAGTATATCTAGTTTAATCAAGATTTGATTAAATACATAAATTTTGATAAAAATTTATGTAAATTTTATCTCGAATAGTTTTGAAATAATATTGAACAATTAAGACTGGGAGATAAATTTGGGTTATTTTTAAATGGTTTTTAGATAAGGATTTATTTATTTAAATCAATTTGAAATTTATCGAATGTGGTATTTCACGTTTAATAAAATTTAAGAAATATTGAGAAAATGTAATTTAAGGTCACTAAAATGATATTGAATCAAATAAGGAAGGATTCGAGACTGAATAATAATGATGTAAAAATCGAGAATCTATATGAAACTGTTAAACTTAAATTGTTATATTTAAGCTATGAACTATAGTGGAATTAAATGGTTTAGAGATTTGGATATGTATTTGGAACCAAGATAGTAGAATTCATTATGTAGATAACTAATTGAATTAAGTGAAAATTTAGTTGAACTAAATTTTGAAATTCGTAGTTAGAAGACTAGATTGGGAAAAATTTAGTTGAAATGTTAAATACTTAAAGTATGGAAACATATTGAAATAAAAAGGGAAATTAGGATATCAAAATCCAGATTTGAGATTTATAAAAATTAAAGTGGTTATTTTAGGAAGGTTAAATTGATAAATTGAGTTTGAATTAAATTTAAATGGGAAGGTCAGGTTGATGTGAACGATTTGTTAAGATAAGGAAGTTGAAAATACTTTACCGTATACATTACTTAACATATGGATACTAGTTTGGGAATATGATTTTTGAAGTGAAATCGATATTTGGGTCGAAATATAAATTAAGTGAATGACCACGGGGTAACAGTATATATTTCTACCTCGTAGATAGTTCTATGGACCCTTAGAGGATGAACATCCCAAACATCCTTTAAGTTATATGGTATTTCAGTTGATATTTCATTTGAGTTGGATTTATTGATATAAGAATGTTAATCCTGACTCGAGTGTTTTGTGTTTTGCTTTACGCTCGGGTCAGACTGAGTGATACAGCATTTGAAACTCACCTTCGAAGTTGGAGCTTTGCTTGAAGATCCAGCTATCTATCCCTTCAGTCATCCAGTTGATTGGTTCAGAGAAGTCATCTGTGGCATCGGAGACTTCACTGCATTTGAATTATTCGGTTGTATTTTATTTCTAACTCTGAGGTATATAGTAGCTTCATGAACTACTATTTCTGTATCTATTCCGCTGCATTATATTACTCTGTGTCTGTGATCTGTGATTGATTTATTTACTGTATATTTTAAGTTTTGCCAAATTTTTATTAACAGTTCGGTATTTTGAATTATTCAAGTCGGACATATACGGTTCTATTGTCGATTTGAATGGTCCAAAATAGCTGGTCGTTACAAAAAAGGTCCAAATATTTGTTCTACTTGGGATTAATTTTACATAAATTAGGTTTGGATGGTTGAGTTTGAAAATTAGTTTTCAAGTTTTCATTTGTAATGTTCCTTCTTTTAACAAGATAAATATTTTAGTTTTCTTTATATCCGGGCAGTAGACTCAATATTGCCCGTTAAATCATACAATTTTCTCTATCTACAAGCTAAGTTACAGGGTGATGTTATTTATTTCCATTCAATTTTCATAATGAACGGTCCATTTTTTCTTCTCTCTAATGTAAATATCCTGTAGTTTTTCAATAGGGAAAGAAATATGATACTGCCAGTATCAAAGCTTTCATGAGCTTATGCTTTTGTATTTTTGCCTTGCGATGAAATCATTTGGTCTCAAATTATCGTTTTCTCTAAAGCACTGTTTAATCAAATAAATATGATGATGTTACTGTATGCTGTAATTTAACTTCACACCGGGTTTGGTTTAAATGGGCCTTATCCTTTTGTTCTGAAAAATTATATTACTTGCGGATGCTGTTTGGGTAAGAACAGTAATCAATGTGTGAGACAAGCAAAAGCAAATGTAAAAGCAACACGTCGTACAACATGAAACAGTTTAGATTTTGTTTTTTTTGTCATGATCATATATTTGTTATTATCATTTACCTTTTCCTAAGTTGTATTTCAAATTATATGCTATAAATCAAAAGCACTATGTGAAGGATGGAAGAAAATTAAATTCGTTAACCGATTTTCAGAAAATTCAAACCATTTGTATCCTTATTTGAGAAAAGCATTATTAAAGAAACTCTGCTTTTGAATAAGAGGTTTTTCAACAGGCATGGTTATCGAATTTGGGTGGGTTTTTCGGTAATCAGTCATCAAACACCGAACATAGTGTAACTACTTTTACGGTTGGGTCTGATCAGATTCTTTTGCCCTTTCTTATGCAGAAGTATAGTCCCTTTAACAATGGACTTTGAAAATAGCTAAATATTTGATATTAAAAAAAAAGGGATACAGATACGAGAAATTTTGTAAAGCTTATATATTGCTTGATTTGTTGTATGATGAATGATGTATTATTTTACCAATAATAATTATATGCATTGAATGTACCCTCAAAACTATAATTTCCATTCAAAATTAATAGTCTCTCAAAATCAAACATTACCTCTTGGGTTGTAGGCTGGATCTTTATGTTTAATTTTATGATCAGTGCATATTATCCAACTCAAATTCATAAAGATTGCTAAGGTTTCAAACGTTCATTTGCGACCGAACCATGTATATTTTTGAATTAATGTATATTTATTTTTATATCATAATCCTTGGATATCGTCTTATTTCAAATTCAAATACATTTTAAAGTTCTTAGCTCCCAACCCAGATAGTACTAAATTTCATTGTTTAACTTGGGTGCCATTAAACAAATGTTGATAGTGACCAGTTTTTATATAGAATGAAATATAATGCATTTGTATGCATTTGGTTTTTTTGATAGGCTTCAAATTGACTTCCATGGAAAATATTTAGTGTTATTGGCCTAGGTAGAAATGATATCAAATTTCCATGAAATTATCATAAAATGAAACCGATATAAACATATTTTGCAGGCTTTGATATCATTTGAAAATGCTTTACAACATCTATGTGGAATGAGATCAATTAATACTATGAAATCTTTTACCTGTATCAAGTCTGAAAAATGCAGAGTTAGCAAGTCTGAAGATGTTAATGTTTCCTTGCAGTGGAATCATATTTAAATATATTTCTTGACATATCTTATGGTACCGGGCATTCTACAGATCGTGAATTTTACTTATGGCTTACCTTTGATATATGTTGGCTGAAGTGAGTAGGCTAAACATGCATATTTTACTATTTATTTTGTTGAGTGATTCTCAGCTGTAGAAAGTTAAGTTTATTTTAACAAATTCAACTTAAATTGCAGTTGTTGCTTTTACGTAGCATTCTTACAATATTCTTTTGCGAGGTTGTTATGTCACACTGTACTTGGCGTAGTATAACTGAAAGTTCAAGGGTTGCCACAAAGTCTATAAAATATCTTTAAATACATTTAAATAAAAAAATTATTTGATTACCAAATTAATTTATGCATGATCAGCATAGACACTGTACTTGGCACAATATAACTGAATGTTGTTCATGTCACCTATTTCTCTATTACTATGCAACAAATAATTTGTGATTTCTGTATAGGAAAAGTAGATGGGTAAACTTTCTACAATAATTATACAAAAGGAAACTAAAGCAATATGGTAAATAGTTCGTTCTAATCCCTATGTATGCGAATTTGAAGTTAATATCGATGTGTTACTGCATATAAATAAAATTTTCATTTTCTCTGTTTGACATATAATACCATAAAAGGTATTGTTCAATGATTATCCATTTTTCCTTTATTTCTATGAAGCAACTCTTTGCAATCATTATAATGTAAATAATTGGAAGATAATCATACCCTTCAATATTTTACCGGCAAAGAAACTTCCTCCATCTTCAGAATTTATTTAATTAAAATTCTATTTCTGTATCTATGGCTGAAGTATACTTTGGATTTAATCTGATTAATGTTAGCCCATGCTTTTCCCTATATAGTTTTGAAGATTTCAACTAAATTAAGAGCACTCTTTTCATCTGTTTTATAGAAAATCATCACAGATCAATATATAGTAAATGTGATATAGTAGGAGCAACTTTATTTATTGGAAAAAATTAGTTTACCGTTAACATATTCTTCCATAAGTAAAGAAAGTACATTATGTTTATATGGAAAAGATAAGGGGAAAGAGGATGTCATTGTCTAATTCCACAATTGTTATTAAAGTATCCCTTTCCAATACATTAGATACGTATGGAGTATAAAGGTGTGGTAATGTATTCCTTTATTAACTTGGTCAATTCAAAAGAAAACACATCATTTTAAGCACATGGAAAATAAAGTATCTTTTTGTGCGATCATATGCCTTTTGTAGACCCACCTTTAAGCACATGTTTGCTAATCCTTTTCCTTTAAAGCATTTAAAAAGTTCATGTGCTATTAATATGTTTTCTGCAATTTATCTTCCTCGGTATCCACATCCCTCTCAATCCTTATATACCCACTCTCCCCCCAATCCGAGCCCTATGAATTCTTAACAATCCAATACTTCATCATGTTACTCACGCCATACCCAACTGCTATCGCCCTATGATCTCAAGCTCCGTCCCACACTCCCCCATAAACACACCACCCGTGTACAACTGAAAAGCGGAGCTACTCACGTCTATCGCAACAGAAATTGGTTGCGTTGCCACTGCTTTCGGTAGGTGCATATCACGTTTGTCCATAGCTCCAGACGGTATATGAATTGCCAGTCATAGACTTTCTGATATGGTTTCTGTATACAAACATTGTTATAAGAAGTGTCTCAGGAAATTAAACTCATAAACTTAAACTTGACTGAAGTATAAACATAGAAGCAATGGATTAAACTATCAGCTAGGAAAATATGATAAGTTTTATTGAACATTTGCATGTTATTACCATGAAGATGTACCCACGTACCATGATTATTTATACATTATCACTACAGAGCATCGATCACGATGGCCACTTATCAATTCACATCTCTACTACTAATAAAGAAAGTTCATGTTAAATTGCTAATGGTAAGTTAAAAAAAAGAGAATGTTAACGGTAAAATTTGAACGCTAACACCCAGGTGTGTGAAGTATAGTTGTGAAAGCACCACCCGTGAATACGGGAATCAAGAGATAACAGTAAGTAACAGAAAATGCAGTAAATGAGCACAGAGTTTATAGTGGTTCGGCTTATGATCAAGCCTACGTCCACATCAATCCTTTTTATTGCTGACTGAATTACAACTTATTACAATCTCTTTCAATTACAATCCAATTCAATTCAAAAAGACAAGTAGCTGAGAAAACTTTAATGCCACAGAGTTCTTTGAATCCATGATTGAATATGTCGAATCTTTGTGCGAAATTTGGTCTAAATGTCTTGCGTGAGCTTGAAGTGATGGGGTATAGAATGCCTTGAAGATAGTAGAGCCTTGATGTCACGAAGAGAATGATCCCCCAAAGTCCCTCGAATGTTGGAGGTGGTCGCGTATTTATAGGAGCTTCCGGTGTCAAGTTGTAAGTAGCTGCCGAGATGAGTTGGATCGTTAGTCGGCTCCGGGTTAGGCTAGGTCGTAGGTCGCTGCTCCTCACCTATGCATGGCCTATGGTTTAAATAGGAGGCGCATATTTTTCTGGCCCCAAATCCTAAGTCCCAAGTCACTGCCGAGTTATCGTGACGCGCATTGAACTGTTGCACTACTTCCTCCTTCATATACTTAGGTCGGTTACGACTTATCATGAGCCGTAAACCGGTCACGACTCAGGTGTGAACCAACTTATCCTTAACAATTAGATCAGCAAATAACTTGAGTAGTTAGATCGGAAAACGTGTTAGGTCAGTAGACTTTTGTAAGTCCTAGGTCGGAATCTCCTTGATCCTTAAGTCGGCATCATTTCAAAACGTTAGGTCGGAACTTTCTATAAGGCATTAGATTGGCTTGCTTCTCAAGCCCCTTAGGTCGGTATCCCTCTTAAGCCTTGGGTCGGCATCTTTCGTTTAGTCGGCAGAGTGTTAGGTCGTTTATTATCTTGGATCGGTGAGCCACGGCCGAGGCGGGGTTAACATTTGCCCCTCGAAGCATGCGCTTAATGGTTAGGTCGTATGCTTCGATACTCTTTAACCCGTTACTTTTTTAGATCGGTAGGTCGTAAACGACCTAACAGTTAGATGGCCTAAGTCGCTTCAGTCTCTACCATAGTGAGATATAAGTCGTCCATTTTCTTTTCTTTTTCCTCTTTATTACTTACTCCCTTGTTCGATTCCGCCATTAAAATTTTCTCAAGCTCCTAAAGGCGATCTCATCCCATCTGATCATCGATAACCTCTACCATTGATCGTGTAGGTAACCTCATTCCTCTTCTGATTGTAGGTCACTGTCGATTCGTAAACCTTGTTGCTCGAACTCGAATCGTTCCTTTGCACGACGCCCCATCACGAAATTCATCATACTTATAATCGGCAAGGTGTAGGTTGCTCGAGGTGATCATTGATGCAACAAAGGCAGTTTACTACCTCAAGTTAGATGATTTCTGATGGCATGGCATCGAACTTGTGACAATTTTGAATCATATTATTGGGTGATTGGTTGGTCATGAATGAAGGCGGCTGCTGATGGAATGGTTATTGGGTTAACGGGTTGATGGAGTGTGATGTTGGTTCGTGAGCGAGTTAGTGAATTTGGGTGGTTTAGCCTTGGCCGACCTGGCTCTTAGTGACCTTAAGTCGTGGCTGAGATAATACTTGAAGGAAACTTGCCGATTTAAACTTTAAGGCCTGAATCGCGATCGAGTTAATACTTGGAGAAGTTCCTGCGTTTTTGGATCGGAGCTTACTTTCTTATCTCTTCCTTGCGAACTAGAGGACTGAGCTGCCGAACTAACTTTGACTCCGACCCGCTACCGACCTAGCCTTATCTCGCGAAAGACTTTTTAAATCGTATCCGACCTAATACTTAAGCTTTGGACGTGTTGTCATTTAGGAGCATAGTCCCACTTTGAGTATTTGACTCGAACTGCCGAACTAAGTTTGCCTAAATTTTGAACTTCCCGAACTTTAAATTTGCTTGAATCTCATTGTATTATTTCACAGAACGCATTAACTTATAAGCTGCCAACCTGCTGAAAATAACAAACAAAGAAAACCAAGGCAAAACTACTGCCATTGACTGCCCACATCAAATGACAGATTAGTCGAGACAAGATAAGCAACTTAAATACATTGCATGAAATGCTCGTGAATCAATTAACTAAAGTTAAATACCAATGCAAAGTATCAGCAATTTGAACTAATTTGTCTGCATCAACATTATACTTGCATATTTAGGCTTACAGCAATAGTCCCTGGATTTCATAACTAACCAACGCTTGCTAGTTTTCATTCCAGTTATATTCGTTTATTGCTTTGTTAATTTTACACAACACCTTACACATTTTAGGAATGTGCACCTTGATGTTTGAATATCCAGCTGTTTATGTAGAATGACTTCCCATCAAGAAGAAATAGCAGCTCAAGAGGAAGAAACTTTTCCGACAGCTCTTCCTATAGAGAACCCTCCAGAGAGGACCTCAACTATTCTAACTCCGAGAGAATTTACTCAGCTGCGTACTCAATTTGGTTTTACTGAAAGTGATGTCCTACTCCCTGGGCCAAGTGATACTGCAGACAATCCTCCCCACGGTTTTATTGCAATCAATCGTCAAATGTGCTTAAGCGGGGCGATCCCTCCTTTCAATGAATTTCTTCGAATTCTTCTCCTTCGGTTGTCAATCTCTCCGTCTCAACTTCATCCTAATAGCTATGCCATCTTGATAGGGTTGTGTGTTTTGGTTTAGAAGAACTTTTGATCGCTTGCCAAGTTTTGAAGAAATTCGTTACTTATGCTCGTTTGCAAAGAGTAAAGATCATCCTTCCCTTATAACTGCGAGGAGTGCTAGAAACCGCAAACTTATTTCTGATCTTACCCAAAGCGTTCATGGATTTTTGAACCAATTTTTCTTTGCTCGCCGCCCCCCAGGGTTTTATGCCGTCTGGAGAGTAGGAAGTAGGATTACCTGTTTCCATTTTCTCCATTTTCAAGCTTTTTCGAGATCTGATTTACCAATTGCTAATTTCATTCTTTGCTTTTTTCAGCACTTCCTCTCCCCTCTAGAGATCCGATCCATAAGCAGACTTTTGACAGATTAAAGGCCGTGGCCGTAGCAGAGAGAAGCATCAAGTTCTTGTTGAGAGATGAATTTTTGCATCAATACGGGCTTCTACATACTTCTCGCTCTACGCACCCTCATGAAATCCCGGATTCCATGGCTGGAGCATCGGACGCCCCAGTTTTTACCGACACATCCATACCGAAAGGACCTGCTTCCGAGGCTTCACTAGTGAAGTTCTCCACTTCTGTTGATGTTGCGGGGCCATCTGACAAACTTGCCCCAGTTATTGAGGAAGAACCTCAGGGATCTCCCCAATGTTCACAGAAATCTGGCGAAGAAGCTGAGAAAACCAGCCCTGCCAAGCAGAGCAGGGACGACACTTTCGAAGGACTGAGCGATCTCTTTGCCACCTCACAAGAGATCTTTAAAGATGATCCTATCAATGCCGGGGTTTCCTCTTCAGTATTCGAAGCGACTTCCATTCTGCAACAGACTCCGTCAACTCAAAAGTTGACGCTAACTACTACACCCACAACTACTCCACAATTAAAGAGTGGTTCGTAGTTTGATGCGCGTAGTTTGCACATTACACACACTTAGAATTTTGGCACTTTTATGCTTCTGACTCTCTGTACCTTGGATACTTCTAAAGCTTATCTCGTTTTATTTCAGGTTCTCCGATGGGACGCAGCGGCTCCTACTATGATGACTTCCAACGCTACGGGAGGCGTAGCCAATATGATTATAGGCGCTACCTCCCTTCTTACAGAGAATCCGATGAAGAAAGAGCCGCCCGAAAGGCTTAGGAGAGGAGGGCGCAAGAAGAATGTTCTGAGAGAAGAGAGAGAGAGGAGCGCCACGATTCTTCCCATAAAGGCGATGATTCCCATAAAAGAAAATCCCACGATGACCGGGGAAAAAGTCATGTGGGTGAGGAACTAAGAAAACGTGCCCGTCACGGTGAGAAGCATACTTCTACAACTCCCGAAAAGATCGCTGCCCCCGTCTCGCTTGACATTCCTTCCGGCTCTCCCGCTCTCGGGAAGACGGACATCCAAACAATAATTAGCAAGCCTAAATTCCAAGTGGGACCGGGCCCCGCCACTTTGCAAAGCCGGTTTCCACAGTGGTGCCTGAAGGGAGTGCGGTTTGACCTTGACTTGGTCCCCATCGACAAGCCTGCCATGTTACAAAATCTCGATGTCGTCAAGCTTGATATTGAAAGGATGTCAAACTAGCAAAAGCTCGTAGACAAGCTTCAAAGGGTCAACCGTGCAAATATAGAGGCCGTGCTTACTATGGAGAACGATAAAGCCGAATGGCAGAAAGTTCTTGAGCAGCATGATACCGAAATGAGGAGACTCGCTACTTACAACGAAGAGCTTGAAGCGAAAGTTGAGTAACTTAAACAAGAACTTGCTACTTCTTCTACTACATATTCTCAAAAAGAAGAAGTATTTCAGAAGCAAGTTCGCGATGCTCATGCAGCTCAGCGACATGCCGAGGCACAACTCGAAGCTGAGCAGAGAACAACAGAAATGTATCGTGCTGAGGTTGCAGATCTAAAGGAGAAAGTCAGCTCTCAAGAGGCGAAAATTCAAATGCTTAAGCTTCAACTTTCCCAAGCTGAATGAGAGCGTGATGAGGCCATCGCTGGCAAAATTGGAGCTGAAGAATCCCATGAGGCGACGAAGACCGACATCAGCTCGACATTATTTGACTTCTACCTGCACAGCGTCTTGGGGCGCGGTAGCCTCGCCTTTCTAGGCCCCAAGTACGAAATTACTCTGGCTGAGGTATGGGAGGCTGCACTTGATATGCTTGGTGCTAAAGGTGCTGGCTACGTCGAATCGGCTCTTGAAGAGCATTATCTTGATGACGATGCTCACGCCGCTCTTGCCAAGGGAAAGGAACAACTTGCAAAATTAAGGGCTGAAATTGCGGTTGGGGAACATTCAGGGAAAACTATCTTAACTGCTCCGATTCAGCCTTCTCCTTCTGCCGAAATCGATATCATTGGTTCCTGTTCCCATTCTCCATCTCCTACCAAAATTACCACCGAGATCACGAGTATACAGGGTGGAGATGAAGGTGACGGGAGTACCGAGGCACAGGCTTATGAGATTGATGTCAGGAAACCGATTTCTCCAGGTAACTCTACCGTTAATCTTACCCAAGTAGACTGCTCATCTGTTTCTTACGAGCTTAATGAGCTTTTTGACTATTTTCTGAACCTCAGCGAGCCTTTGTCTCCGCTCTTTACTGACTTTAACTTCTTTTCTTCTGTAGAGAAAGCACCGAGCATTGTTCAGGCTTCTCCTTCTCCAATTATTCCTTCTCCGCCTCTTAAGGTCACTCCTCCTTCTGCCTCGCAACCCGGGTCACAAGAGGAGCAAATAGAAGCTCTTCACGGCTTGGATGATCCTGTTGCTTCTCAAGATCCGAGAGGAGAAGAAACTGAAGGAAGCGAGGAGACCCCAGAACCTACTGGCTCCGATGAAACCGGCCTGAGAAGTTGGTCGTCCAGCCAGGTGCGGGCTCAAAAGGTGGAAAGAAGAAGAAATGATGGTTCTGGTTCTGTGGCTTTCGTATCGCCTTTTTGCTTTTTGCTTGTACTAACCGGAGATTGTACGGGTACCGGCCCCCTCTTTTCTTTTGCTTTTTACTTTGAAACCTGTACCTGTATAAAATTCTAATAGTGTTGAATAAAATGATTCTTTTTCTTTGTACAAATTTCTGTCTGTATCTGAGAATGCATTTATTACTCATTTTTGTACAAGTTTCTTTGCACGATATTGCAGTGAGCTTATGGTATACTGTTTGAGCGCAATTTTACCGATGTAGTTATACCATGTTGCCCCTATACCATAAGCTCGTTGCAATATTTTATATTTTGAGGGGACTTGTACTTCTATTTTTTAGAGAATAATCATTCCCTACTTGGAGGAATATTATTTCGTTTTAAAAAAAAACAGAGTACAACTCCCTCCACATAAGTTTTTATGCTCCATCCTTCAAAGATATCACTCTTTCTTTTGTGCATATACACATTTTATCAAGTGAATTCTTCTACGTGGTAAAGCGGGTATCTGAAGGGTACTTTAACTTCTTTCTGAGGAAGAGAATTTTCCAGAATAGGTGGATCATTCTTCCTTTGAGAGTTAAAGTGTGCCTTTGAAGATGGCTTTTTTTTTTTACTTGCCATAGTAAAGGGCTTTTTGATTTTTGTTTCTTTGAAAAGTTGCACCTCTGAGGAAGGCTTTTTCACGTTTCAACACCTGGAAGTTTTATTTCAATCTTGGTGAAACGTGTGCCTCCGAAGAGGTCTTTCTGCTTGATTGTGCCTCCGGGAGGAGGTCTTTTCATTTCTGCCTCTGGGAAGAGGTCTTTCTGTCTTATTATGCCTCTAGGAAGAGGTCTTTTTGTTTCTGCCCCTTGGGAGAGGCTTCTTTTTTTATATTTCAACTTTGGTGAAGTGAAACTCCGAAGAGTGGCTGTTGCACTTCAACTCTTGGTGAAATGTGCCTCCGAAGAGGTCTTTATTTTGTTTTGCATTTCATCTCTGGTGAAGTGAAACTCCGAAGAGCGGCTGTTGCACTTCAACTCCTGGTGAAATGTGCCTCCGAAGAGGTCTTTATTTTGTTTTGCATTTCAACTCCGGTGAAGTGGATCTCCGAAGAGCGGCTCTTACACTTCAACTCCTGGTGAAATGTGCCTCCGAAAAGGGCTTTATTTTGTTTTGCATTTCAACTCCGGTGAAGTGGACCTCCGAAGAGCGGCTCTTACACTTCAACTCCTGGTGAAATGTGCCTCCGAAGAGGTCTTTGATTGCCTGGAAGTTACTCTCTCATGGTTGGAGGGTCATGACTCCTCCAATCTTTTTTGTTGAGTAGAGAACTTTCTTTTTTGCGGCATATGCCTCGTTAGAGGTCTTTATCCTCCGAAGAGTTGTGCCTCCGAAGAGGACTTGTGCCTCCGAAGAGGACTTTAGGGGATCATTCTCTTCGTGTCATCAAGGCTCTACTATCTTCAAGACATTCTATACCCCATCACTTCAAGCTCACGCAAGACATTTAGACCAAACTTCGCACAAAGATTTGACATATTCAATCATGGATTCAAAGAACTCTGTGGCATTAAAGTTTTCTCTAGCTACTTGTCTTTTTGAATTGAATTGGATTGTAATTGAAAGAGATTGTAATAATTTGTAATTCAGTCAGCATTAAAAAGGATTGAAGTGGACGTAGGCTTGATCATAAGCCGAACCGCTATAAACTCTATGCTCATTTACTGCATTTTCTGTTACTTACTGTTATCTCTTGATTCCCGTATTCACGGGTGGTGCTTTCACAACTATACTTCACACACCGGGGTGTTAGCGTTCAAATTTTAGCGTTAACAGAGAAAGTAAGTTGTTGAGGAGAGGAATAGTGGAGGGTGCAATTATCATGAACATGGGCATTCACAGCAACCGTAGGAGTTTACAAATTGTGTAGAAAATGGTGGGATAGGTAGAGAAAACTTAGAAAAGCATGTGGATGGTAATAGGCTTGCCAATGTTAAATTGCACACAGTTTAGGATATATTCATGTTAGTCTTGCAATTATTTCCAATAATTGAAATGCGTTGTTGGGTTTCTGATGTCTCCAATGATTGTTTCTCTTGCAGTGCCTTGCAATATTCATATTATATTTCTGCAAAATATTTTGGACAATGGATCACTCCAACAAAAGATTATTCAAGTCCTTATGAAGATGAGCCAAAATAGAATGACCTGTAGCTATGGAAGTTGAACTGTTATGCAATATAGGTTACGCTGATTACCATGTTTTAATTTTTAATGTTGCTTGCAAATGATTTATGTGCTAAAATTTTAGGGGACAATTGATTGTTGTAACGAAAAATGCAAAGTTTTGGTATTAAATTCATCAACATTTTTTTCTGCATGTAAGTTTACTTAGGTTTTTAATTTAAATACTCAAATGTTACTTCCTGTACGTTGTTCACCCATATCCACTAATAATGTAAACGTGTCTGAGGATGTAAACATGTACATTGATAAATTGGTTACCATCTTCATGTAGTTACATATCATATTATATTACTGAAGCACATTAGTTAAATAATATGTTTCTATCACATCAAGTCCTCCTTCCATCACTTTTGCTATCAGACCTGGCCACATCTGCCATGCCATTTTCTTTACGAACTTATCAGTTATATTTATTTTCAAACTTTTACACATAACAAGAATAAAGCTGAAACAAATTTTTGTCAATTTATATGTTAAGTTTATTTATCTTCAAGTATTTAACTTAAAGCTGGTATAAATTATATTAGTTTCATATCATCCTTGATTTCAAATTTCAGCAAAGATTATACTGAAGATAAGTTATATGACTTTAAGAAGAACGACCAGAGCATGGTGTCATTCAGGTTTATCATTTGGTTCAAACGTACAAGCCAACTATTCTGTTTATTTGCTTTAAAGCAAACCTCAACCGAGAAAAGGTAAGCATATAGTATATGGCCCATACCTCAATTTGTGGGCACACAATTGTTTCTTAATATATTAATTAAGGACCGGATACCGTAAAATAAATGCAAACATCAATTTAGCACCTAAAAGCCTTGACCGCATTAAGATACAATATGTTGTTCATGTACATGAAGATGATAAATTCAAAAGATTATATCACGCATAAATTTTAGCTAAAACAGATTAATAGTTGATACTTGATACACAAAAATATCACATCTGATATGATGAACTGAGTAAAATTACATTGTAAAATACAATCAGCAAAAGAAAACAGGATTTTTGTATGTACCTCGGGTGTACTTCTTGGATAATGGATAGAACCAGAAAATAAAATCTTCTTTCGCCATTTATAATCAACGATCGTGCATCATATTTCACCTCTTTGGCAACCGCCAACACAATAATGAACAACAAAGCTAAAACAATTTTCATTTCTCTTACAAATGACATAAAGATAAAAAGAAGTTGAGGTTCAATTTGCATAAAGTAAAGCCGTCAGATCCGAAAATTCGTGAAAATGAATCGTATTTTTTGATGTGATGAAGAAAAGCATGTTTCAAATAGGGGTCCACATCTTAATGCTAGAGAACTCAAAGCGAACCAAACAAAGTTCACTTCTAGGTTTGATTTTCAGTTCGACCTTTGCAGATCTAGGTGCGATTACGGTGCCTATTATGTTTTGAACGTGGTTTTTTGTTCTTCGTTGTTGTACAAAATTGTTTCTGTATACCATATACATGTAAGATTTTTTTCATCCAATATGCAAAAATTGTTGATATGAATGCTTCTTTTTTTTTCCTTTTCTTCTTGGTTAATTGTAATTGGGATCGAAGAAGAGTTTAAGCATGATGTAAGCGAAACGAATCAATTGGGACTGAAGAAGAGTTTTGGGATGATGTAAACGACTTAGTTTTTTTCTGAAATGTATGCGTGTATCAATTTTCACCTCTTAATATTGGTGCATAATATTACATTTGTAGTTCGTGTTGCCTCTTTCTATTGGATCCTCTTTAATCACTATACTGAAAAAGGGGAGAGAGTGTTTGTAGAATGTATATCGAAAGATATTTATCTATCTTTTTGGGGTTAAGGATGTGATTATTGATTGAACTTTTTTGTAAAAATTATATATTCATAACTATTTGAATTGTTACAAGTGTTGTGTTATTAGTTCTGAACCGGTTTTTGACAAAGAAAATTTGCAAGCTTTTGAACTTTATGGAGGAACTATATACTAATTTAGTGAAAATGCTTTTTGAAGCTCTGTAGATCTGACATTTCACAAAAAATTGTATTGTTTTGTAGCCAGTTGTGTCACTTTTGCTAACATGATAGTACTTAACTTCATTCAAGTCAATGTTGGAAAAGATGAAATATAATTAGAATATGTGGTTTTAATAGTGTTCATTTGAGTTAATTGTATAATGTAATAATAAATAGAATAACGCTAAAACTTACAAATATGTGGTTTTAAGAGAGAACTCTGTATTAGTAAATTGAAGTTTATATTCATTTATTCTGATTAATAAGTAAGTTGTACGTACGACATCAAACAATTTCTTGAAATTAAATGTCTCGATGACATATTCATAACTTTTCATTAATTTTTGAAGAAAAAATCACTTATTTATGTAGTATGCTAATTGTTACATATTACGCAAACTGGATTTACTGTATGATGTAAATTAAGTTGAGAACTAATAGCGTGTTTAATGCATGCATTGTCTTAGTGCAAAAGGTTTTTGATAATGTTTGCCATAACCTTTTATATAATGCATATGTTTGTATAACTATACATATTTATAATGAAATGTATTAATGCAATACCATATGAAAAAAATCTACATTTTTAGAATGCAACATTAGTGCTTTAATACACAGAGCATAACTGCATATTCGTTATCTGTATTCTTAATTTTGTTTACCCAGAGATTTTGAAACTCCTCCATTTTGCCAATAAATATTATAATTGGATTTGGATGAGTCCTTATTTATAGTTTATAATAAAAAGACTGCCATGAAACATAAGATTGTAACGTCTCATTCCTTATGTGATTAATACTCAGGGAGGAATTTGTTTGCCTAACTTATTAAAAGTCGTTATTGTTGTATAGAAAACTGCGACCAAAAATTAGAAAACTGCATACTTGCCTATGGTGATTTGTGCATAACATATGTTTCTGTTTTCAATGTTCATTGTAGTCATTTGTATTTAAATGTCAGAATAGATAAATTAAGGCTGATATTTAATTTTTGCTTTACAAAATTTTGTAGCTATTTTATTTTATTTTATCTTTAAAAAAGGCAATTTATTATGTTGTTATTCATATACTGTGTTTGAAGTCTACTATGTTTTATGTATGTTGTTAAATATGTTCAACACTACTATTTATTTGGTGATGCTACTAATATTCTAATGTTGTTTTTGAAGTTATTTATCTTCCAGTCCACTAAAAAAGTTTAATTCTTTTAGTGGAGTTCTATAAAGATTCTCCCTATCCAATTGGGTGGGTCAGACAAACATGGACAACACATGAGCACATTATCTAATTCAATTATTACACTTTTCTCAGATCTAAATTAAATTTACTTTTAGGGATATAACTGTAAATGCATACACATTATGATTTGCAGGCCCACCGGGGCGTGCATATAGATATTTTGGCTATATTTGAAAGTGTTGATATGGAAAGCAATCACTATGCTAATTTTATTATCATTGTATTTTAATAGCCATGCTATAAAATTATGCTCAATCGTTAAATGCAGGTCCACCTGGACGTAATCCAGCTCCATAGCATAGTGCTCGACAAAACGAAGCCAACGCAACTTGTTTCGTAATTTTTCGACCTCGTACGACAAGGATATGATAGTTTAAAGTTCACACGAATTTATATAATATAATTATTCACTATTTTTTTTTATTTTAAACCTTTCTGATCGTAGCCGTTCGTTTCTGCTTGATGGATCTCAGCCATTCACCCTTTACTTCTCCCCCTTCAGAAAACGCGACCGAGAAACCCACCTACACGCGGCTAACCCTAATACACGCGATCACCTACGATCATCTTCATGTCGATCAAAGACCATCATCCCAAAGCCCATCACAAATGCTACACTCGGCTTGTAATGACCTGTAAATTTCGATAATTAAACTGGTTAATTTAATAAGATTTTCGTAATTGAATTTAAGAAGAAAAAAAAACCTTTATGATTTATAATGAAGCGAGTGTTTAAAATGAAATGAAAATAATAGGGATATAGTAACAGTTGTAAGTTACTATTTAATTGGTCTATTAATGTAGCTTCAACTATTACATTTGGGTATTAAATTGAATATATGCAAATAAACGTATGGTAATGGAGTGAATTCAACATTATATAAGCAATTCTGATAATTAGTGGAAATAATAAACTTGAGTGTAATATAAAGTTAGTGACAACATTTATGCAAGTCACCTTTTTATTTAGGGCTGCTAAATTCAGAGTAGGAAGTCAATTACAATTAAATGTAGGTAAATGTTCTTTAATGTGAGATAGGACTGTAACTGTAATGTGTGAACGTAAATGAAATGACATAAATGAAAATTTATATTTCATTAATAAGATGAAATAAAGGAATGAAACCAAGTTGAACAAATTGATTTAGGTTTTATTTATGATAAATGTATATATTTGGGAAATTCAATATAATTGAAATTAACAAGTTATTACAAAAGAAAGATGAAAATTGGAATATGTAAGGAAAGATAAACAAATAATAACTAGGTTTATAAAGTGATAACAGATTTAATAAAAGAGTAGGATTAAAGCATGGTAGTTATTGGAAAGTAATTAATTGAAATTTGGATGAATTGGGAATTTTTTTTTATGTATTAGTATAAAAACCAATTTTAATATTACCCATAAGAGGATAAGTTAATAGTCGATTCAATAACATGATTGAAAAATCAAATATATGGATTTATTGGGAATTTAAAACTTATACCTTTTTTTTGATAAAATACAGCGTTTTACACGCAACAAATTTTTCTACTTTTATTACATATTATATATATATATGTGTGTGTGTGTTCTTACTATTATTATTTCATATATTCACCTCTATTTTATCTTTCTATTTTTAAATTTGACAGTCATGTTTATTTATTTGATTATTGCTTGTTTATATCTTTTATTTATGGCTTGGAAGAAACTAAAAGGGTATGCGTTATATTGTCTTAATTGCTTGCCTTTTTAATTGCCTACTCTTTATTTCTTTTTATTTATAAAACCTTGAAATTTAATATAAATTTTAACTTGATTTAATCATTTCCTAAAAGTCTAAATATAAAATTGGTAGTTTTGAAATTTTAACTTTGTTAAAGACAACTCCATTTGGAATTTTAATAAAAATGAATATTGTATATTTAAAATAAGTAAATACGAAGAATGTAGACAAGTTAAAATTTAAGTTAAGTAATAACTTTGTAAAATTCAGTGTTTTACAGACTGTTAAATTTCGCATTTAAAAAGGGCACGCATTGTAATGGTATAAGTAACGTATAAACGTATAAATTAAAAATGTTACTTTTGCATAAATTTCGGGCGTATTGTATTGCGTCAGTTTGACGTATTTTTTTTAAAATTCACATTTCAATATCATATGGATTTATAAATCAGTCAGTAGTTTTTATAGCAAAACATTACCTTTTTCCATAGCTTTCATTAGGGTTTTAATTTTTGTATAAAACTTTTCGTTCCAAAATCTTGCTGAAAATTTTTGTAGCGTCCTTTTAGAAAAAAAAAATTCAACAGCAATCAATTTATCTCGCTCATTATAAACACACAAAATCTTCAAGTTCTTTTCTTTGCCATTTATTTAATCAAGAACAAATCTCTTGCCTAAAATCTAAGCATGCATTCAAATCTTACCTTGCCATTTACTTATCTGAAATTGCTCCTTTGCCAAAACAAACATTTCCTCTTGCCATTTCGTCTCTGCATATAAATCACGCAACTATTAATTGGGGAGAGAATTCAAAGAGATAACGTTGAAATCAAATTTTTCATATATCTCGCAGTAAATCACGCATATATCATCTGAGAGAAAAGCAATTTGCCTTCCTTTGCGCGTGACATAAAATTTTATTTTTTTAACATTTTTGGCATTTGCCTCTTACCATTTATTTCTTGTGCATGTCCCTGTATTCATTTTTATTCACGCAGACTTATCCATTCTAACAAACCAAACTGGGAAGTAAATCACGCAAGCCTTATCCAACAAAAAAAATCAATGAACACTTCCATTTTTATTTAGTACGAAATTCACTGCTATCTCAATCAAATTTGCGTAGACTGGGAATCGTAAATCTTACCGAGATAACTTGCCTTGATTTTTCACGTGTATATTTTACTTCCTTGCATACAAAGCAACTCCTCTTTATAAATACATAGCCTCGTCCAAAACTTTCCTCTGCATCTCATAGTTTAGCCTTCTTCTTCTTTTGTGCTGAAGCCTCTATCAGGTAATGGTTTTACTTTTTCTTTTCTTCTTCTAAGTTTTTCCCTTTCTTCTTCTTGTTGTTCTCTGTTTTCCTTTTTGCCTTGCTCGGCTACTTCTCCACCACGGCACGTCCCTCTAAGTTTTCATAACCGAGCATATAAATTTCATCAACTAATATCTAGAGCATACCCTCACCTCAAACAAAACATATTTGCACACATACATGTCAGTTCGTGAATAGGCAGGGCCGTGCATATATTGTAGATACGTGAAGCATGCATTCAGTTTTTCTTAAATTTTGGGCTGAGCGTGTTGAACTAGGAAACAGTGCAATATCATTTTTAAACATATATCATAGATGCATGAGTCATAGTGATGTGAGTTAGCAAATGGGAATATATTTGGAGCCATCTGAATACTTTGTGATATAGTAGTTGCGTGTTCCATGCATAAGTGCTGCCTGCATATATTTTTTCCAAAGTGTTTATAATTTTGCAAATCTAGTTCACGTGTTGAGAAAGGAAATTTGATATTTGGTAGAGAAAGAGGATAGGAGTGCAGAGTACACGTATATGGTTTATGAAGTAGCGTGTTTAGGTGCATGTGTGTATCTTTTGAAATTAAAGTGGCAGAGACGTGTTGTATTTATGAACAAAGAGAGTTTGCATTAGGCAGAGACGCAAGTTTTGTGTAAATACATATTTTTCAAACTAGATAAGTTGGACATGCCGTGGAAAAAAAATTATATATATATATATATATATATATATATATATATATATATATATATATATATATAATAATAATAATAATAAATAGTATTGCCAAGCCTATGAAGTTGGGGTCGGGATGTGGGGTGAGGCAGTCGAGCAAAAGTTGAACCAAAATTTCTTTTACTCCATTCTTTCCAGTTGTTTCAAAATATTTTCTTTAACCGTAAATTGAAGTCGCGTATTGGTTTTATTTGGATTTTCTTCTAGATTTTGATCAAGTCGTTGCTTCCGCGGTGAATTGATCGTGCTTTCTATACTCTTATTTCGGGATTTTCGTTTTGAATCAAATTTTTTCTGCAGCATTCAAGTGAGTATTTCTCACCAGACAAACATACTTATATTTCTGTGAATTATCGCAAGTGTATTTGTAATTTTTTTTATTAAATGTCATCTGTCTGTAATATAACGTATGATGTAAATCCCATTTAAATTAGCACCTCATCAGTTGTTATCTATTGTAATTTTATTGCAGTTATATTATTTAATGTTTATTTACTGTTAAATCATCACTGCAAGTTCCCTGTAAATTGAGATCGTTATAGGCTAAAATGATAGGTCTGAACGATAATTATGATCCATCTATTTATTTAATTGATTAAGATTTTATATGTTAACTTGGGATTACGGGTTTGAAATGATAGAACCCGGGGTTTTGAAAATTTCGGATTGAAATGATATAAATCCGTATCATTAGACCTAGGCTAGAAAACTATATACAGACCCGTGGTTTCTATAATATTTTTCTGAATTATTTTAAAATTATTTTAAATGGAAGTTTTAAAATATTCTGGTTTAAATATATTTAAAGATTTTATAAAGTTTATAATAATTTTTGGAATGAGTAAAAAAAAAATTGTTAAATAAATAAATGTTTAAATAAAATTTTGGAATATAACTTATTTTTGGAAGTTCTGAATTTTGTTAAAAGTAAGATTTCAGTTAAGTAAAATTTGATAATAAGTTTAAAACTTAATTGTTAAATCAATAATCTATTACAACATTTAAATGCTATCTTTTATAAACGGACTGTTTTAACCTATAGACTTAAGGTAGCATTTCATAAGTGCTACAGAAACTGAAATTTGATATTTTAAATAAATTTATGGAAATAATCTTTGGGAAAAAGGGATTAAATTTTGGAATTTAATATGAAATTAATAAAATAAGGAATTGACTTTGAATGGGTTTTAAATGGAAGAATTAAATTCTAGAAAGGTGAGAAAAGGGAATTAATTCCTAAATAAATTGAATAGATTTAAATGGTATATTATAAAATGACAAATGTTTAAAAACAATATTTTGATATTGAAGTATTTGAAATATATTTTGATTTGTAAAGTAAAAATACCATTTTTAAGGTGTAACCACGGGTTATAATATCGTTTGGTTGTTAAAGAGACCGGGATCGGATATCTGGCATACTCTCTGTCGATACCGAAAACCACTTTACCAACTGTGTACGCGGTGGAGATTCCAGAATGAAGTAGGATGGTGGTGACTGTTCCTTTGAGGTAAATACGTGGACCCGACTCCCGTGAGTTGGCATAAGGTGGCTAAAACAGGAGTGATTGACGGATTAATGAGGTAGCACCTCTGATCGGACGCACTTCTTCGTATGCCATTCTATTACTTTTGTGATTGTTTTGGTGCGCACCTTTGATTTAGGAGTGTTGTTCGAGGTGGGCGGTAGCTGCGCGTTACGCGTTTCCATCGGTCCGGAAGCGTAATTGGTATATCTACCCTGGCATTGCCTAGTTGTGCCGTGTCACCTACCATAGCGAGCCTTATACGATTTTGGTTTTGTACCATACCTATAGAGTGCCCTCTGACGACGCCCAGTACGGGGGAGATTACGGTACTGTATAGACTATGGGAATATATTATGTGTTAAGGGCTATATGGGTAACCCCTTAACGCTATTTAAAAGTAAGTTTATTTTACAAATAGACACTATTATAATAGCAATGTATTACTACATAGTAAATAGTTTAACGGATCCTTAGAGGATGGGCGGTCCCAAGCATCCTTTAAGTTACTTGCTCTATATTACAGTACACTTGAATTAGTGACGCAGCGGATTATTAACAAAGCGATATGAATCGATGAAAGTAGCAATCGGTGGATTGATGAATACCAAAAGGCCCAAATTCGTTGATCCGAAGATACCGAATTCTAGCTATCTCTAACACGTTGATCGCGCACGATACCGTGAAAGAAGATCTTCAATTCTTCAAGCGTTGATCAAGCGCACTTGATTCCGCGAATTGGCTTCAACAATCGTTGATTCGAGCGCACTCGAATAACCGAAAGTGGAGATAGGAGATTACACTCAACTACCAATTTAAGATGAAAGCACACATCAATCAACAAGAAATTTTATTCTAAAAATCAACCCCTTGAAATGTACAACTCACTCCCTATTTATAGCCCTTTTACAACCGGCTCCACAAGTCGTTGCCGACTCATGACTTACGACTCATCATAAGTCGTTAGCGACTCAACGGTACACACTACCCACGACTCATAAGTTGGCAGCGACTCAATCTTCATGCGACTCAGTATATGTCAACAACGACCTAACACAAACATGTACAGACGACTCAAGAGACATACAAACACACTACAACATCACACAACACAGACGACTCAACAAGATACCACTCAACAAAACAACATAGGTTACACGACTCACGACATAGTATAAACAAGACTGACTCGCGACCTACGACTCAGCTTAAATCGTCATCGACTTAAAGAAGGCCTTCAGAAAACTCCATACGACTTAACTCCGAACGACTCAACCCCAAACGACTCAACTAGGTCGTGCCCTTCCTCCGACTCAAGTCCTTTAATAGCTGGAACTTTGCCCTGCTTCATGTCAAGTCGTAGACGACTTATGGATGAGTCGTTGTGTCGTGTACGACTCATCGAACTCGAACACCTCAAACTCCTGTTAAGTCGTAACTCCTTCTCTTCATTCTTGTTAAGCCGTAGCTCTTTCCTCCAAGCATTGTTAAGTCGTAGATGACTTAAAACTTCCTCATTAACTCTTTTAAGTCGTAAACGACTTAAAACTTCCTCATTAACTCGCAGCTTTCCTTTAGGTCGTAGACGACTCATGCCACTAACTTGCAATTCATTGAGCCAGGTCTGAGCTGCATCATCCTCCCCTGGTTGAGAAAAATTCGTCCTCGAATTTGTAAATTCTTCCCCATCAGATTGTCCATCTCCATAATATGGCACAAGATGCTTAACATTGAATATGTCAGAAGTGTATACATCCTCCGGCAACTTCAACTTATAAGCATTCTCATTGATCCGTTTCATAACTTCTACTGGACCAATTTTTCTGGCTTTCAACTTGTTATAAGTGCCCACGGGAAAACGATCCTTCGTTAACACAGCATACACCAAATCACGTTCGTTAAATTCAACATTTCGTCGCTTCAAATTTGCAAATTTCTTATATTTCTCATTTGACTTTTCCAATCGTTCCTGAACGATTCTATGACATTCCGTCAACCCATCAACAAAGTCTACAACTCGTTTAACCGTCCCCTTCGGTTGTGGCACTACTACTAAATCCAATGGTCCCCTGGGTAAATTTGAATATACAATCTGAAATGGACTGAATCCTGTACTACGATTCATTGCATGATTATGAGCAAACTCTTCTTGGCATAACTACATGTCCCAACTCTTCAAATTATCCTTCACCAAACATCGTAACAAATTTCCCAACGATCTGTTAACAACTTCTGTCTGTCCATCTGTTTGCGGATGATAAGCGCTACTAAATTTCAACTTCGTTCCTACCATCTTCCACAAACTCAACCAAAAATGACTCAGAAAACGGGTATCTCTATCCGACACAATAGACTCTGGTAACCCATGAAGTCGATAAATTTCTTTAAAGGACAACTGAGCAACACGAACAGCATCTGCCGTCTTCTTACAAGCAACAAAATGCGCCATTTTCGAAAATCTGTCAACCACTACAAATATAGAATCATTTCCCCTTTGAGTTCTAGGCAAGCCCAAATGAAATCCATGCTGATATCAACCCATGGTTTAGTCGGTACAGGTAATGGCATATATAATCCTGCATTTGTCGTTGTTCCCTTCGAAACCTGACAAATATGACATCTCTCCACAAACCTCTCTACCTCTTTCCTCACCGACGGCCAAAAATAAGATTGAGAAATCAAATGTAATGTACGATCACGGCCCACATGTCCTTCCTCGTGCAACTCTTTGATAATCTTCAACCTCAAACTGCTATCTGGTATACATAATCGATTTCCCTTGAATAAGAAACCATCAATTAACATAAATTCATCAGTACTCCCATCCTTAACTTTCTCAACAAACTTCGCAAAGAAAGGATCCTCCTCAAACAATTCTGGTAATAATTCAAACCCTGTCACCTCAACTTTCATTGTAGTCAACAAATGGTTCCTCCTACTCAAAGCATCAGCCACACGATTCGTCACCCCAGATTTGTGCTTAACAACAAAGGTAAATTGCTGTAAATATGCAATCCACGATGCATGTCTCGCTGAAATCTTATCCTGCCCCTGCAAATGCTTCAAAGCTTCATGATCCGTGTAAAGAACAAACTCTTTCTGAAATAGATAATGCCTCCAATGTTTAACAGCTTGCACAACAGCATAAAATTCAACATCGTATGTACTGTATCTCATCTTTGCCCCTGATAGCTTCTCACTGAAATAAGCAACTGGCCTCCCACTCTGACTCAACACTCCTCCAATCCCAACCTTTGATGCATCAGTGTGTAGTTCAAACAACAACTGAAAATCTGGTAATACAAGAATTGGCACTGTCGTCAAAAGTTCTTTGATTCGTTCGAAAGCAACCCCCGCTTCCTCCGACCAAGAAAACTGCTTCCCTTTCATACAATCAGTAACCGGTGCCATCACGCTACTGAAGTGTGGAATAAACCTTCGGTAGAATGATGCCAATCCATGAAAACTCCTAACTTCCGTGATAGTTCTCGGTTGTGGCCAATTTCTAACAGCTTCAACTTTACTCTGGTCCACCTGGATTCCCTTCTCAGATACAACATATCCCAAAAATAATACACTTCTCATCATCAACACACATTTCTTCGTAGCTGCATAAAATTATTCCTCACGAAGAATAATCAGCACTTCCCTCAAATGTTGAACATGCTCCTCCATACTCCTGCTATATATCAAAATATCATCGAAATAAACCACCACAAACTTCCCAATGAAGGTCTAAAGATTTGATTCATCACCCGCATAAATGTACTCGGTGCATTCGATAGACCAAACGGCATAACCAGCCATTCATATAAACCTTCCCTCGTCTTGAATGCGGTCTTCCATTCGTCTCCCGGTCTAATTCGAATCTGATGATATCCACTCTTCAAATCAATCTTTGAAAAGATAGTTGCCCCACTCAACTGATCTAGCAAGTCATCCAACCTTGGCATAGGAAATCTGTAGCGAACAATAATCTTATTCAATGCTCGACTGTCAGTGCACATTCTCCATGTTCCATCCTTCTTCGGCACCAACAAAGCTGGTACTGCACAAGGACTCAAGCTTTCCTGAACACGTCCCTGTTCTAACAACTCTTCTACTTGCCTTCGCAAGTCCTCATGTTCCTTCGGACTCATCCTGTAATGTGGTCGATGTGGTAACACTGCTCCCGGAACAAGATCGATTTGATGTTGGATGTCTCTCAATGGCGGTAACTCCTTAGGAAACTCCTCTGGAAATACGTCTTCAAATTCTTTCAAAACTGGCTTTGCTTCTTCTGGAATTTCAACTTCTTCACTACACTCTCGTCCAATCAACAAATAGACTTCAGGCTCATCTTCAACCTCCTTGACAAACTCCTTCAAAGATAGCAAAGTTTTAAGTTCTTCGATCTCCTCCAACTTGCTCTCCTTCTGTTGTTGCTTCTTGGGAACCAAAGTGATTTTAGTACCCTCGAACATGAAACTATAGCTATTAGCACGACCATCATGTTGCACTGCTCTATCAAACTGCCATGGTCTGCCCAACAACAGACGACACACATCCATGTCTACAACGTCACACCAAATTTCGTCTTTGTACCTTTTTCCAATAGAAAAATTCACACAAGCTCTTCGACACACCTTCACTTCACCACCCTTCCTTAACCATGCTAACTTGTACGATTTAGGATGCTTCTAAGCTTTCAAGTTCAACTTCTTTACTGCTTCTGTAGAGATAATATTGTCACAACTCCCAGCATCAATAACGAACTTGCAAACTTTTCCCAAAATAGTGTATGTCGACTGAAAAATATTGCTTCTCAACCAACTAGAATCTTCCTCTTGCTTTGGTGTAAGACAAGATCTCCTCATCATCAAATTACAACCTTCATCCCCGGACAATAAGTCTTCCTCCTCGACATAAGGTGTATTTGAACATTCTGCCTCCTCACCATCATCCTCCTCAACTTCTGCAACCATGGTTCTCTTCTTTGGCTTCAGACATTCATTGCTTTTATGACCCAACTCCTGGCAATTGTAACATTTGAAACCACTGCTAACCTTTGCCTTCTCAGCCTCCTTCACCACTGGCTTACTGACAGGTTTAGGAACATTAGAATTCCCACTAACACCCTTCACTTGATTATTGGAATTGGTAAACACACCACCTCCACGCCTTCCCTGCTTCTCCCAAGCCAACGCTTTCTGATGTGCCTCTGCTATTGATCTAGGATCAAACATATTAACCATATCCTGGATCTGCATTCTCAATCCCCCAATGAATCTAGCAGTTAGCTGTTCTTCCGTTTCCATAATATCATTCCTGGCAATGAGTTGGTAAAATTCATCAGCATAGTCATTAACTGACTTCGTCCCTTGCCTCAAATTCTACAACCTCTGGTACATAAGTGATTGATAATTGTAAGGTAAAAATGTAGCTCTCATCAACTTCTTCATCTTCTCCCATGATTCAATCTTCGACTTTCCCATTCTTTCCCGCGTAAGTTTAGTTTGCTGCCACCATGCCAAAGCTCTCCCCCTCAACCTCGTAGCAACCAACTTCACCCTTCGATTCTCCGGAACCTCCTTGAAATCAAAGATCTCTTCAACATTAGATAACCAATCAAGAAATTCTTCTGCTACCATTCCACCCTTAAACTCTGGAATTTCCATCTTCATTCCCGACTCCCATCGACGATCATCTTCAACATCCCGATAAGAATTTCGAACTTGGTCTCGATCTCGATAATGAATGCTAGCTCTATCACCCTCTTCATCAAAATCAAACGTACGCCTACATCGATCTCGACCATTATCATCCCTTCGTTTATGCATTCTTTTTAGACTATGTCTCTCTTCATCTCTATATGCCTCATTCTCAAATTCTCGTGAAATTCTTCTTTGTTCATGTCCATAGTCATGATGATCTCTCCTTGATAAAATTGATGTTTCTCTCCTTTCTCTAAAAGAATGAGGTGATACCCTCCTCGCTTCCGTAACCGATGGCGAAACTCGGTTTCCTCCATGGTTCGAGTTTGGCGATCTCCTCCTTTGAGTTTGATTCAAGTCATTCATCAACTTTTCTAATTTCCAATGCCTTCATCAAATTTCTCATTAATACGTTGTTCCATAAGCTCGGCTTCTTCTTTTCTATACAAAGCTTCAACATTTTGATGACGATTAGCTCTCCTTGGCGGCATGATTGGAAACTCTTCACGAACACTTCAAAACTTCTCAAATACTTCAAAATTCTTCAACAAAGCTTCAACAGGACTTCAAAACTCTCCAACACAAACCAAACAAGGTACGGCTATACCACTACACGGCTTAACACTTCAAACAATGATACCAAAACTGATGCACGGCCTATACTTAACTCAATGTTATTCTCGGCCTTCACCCTTCACGGCTTAACTTGGCTCGGCTCAAGGTCTCCAAGCAACTTCAAATTCAAACACTTCTTCAACTCTAGATCCAAAACGAAATGGATCAAAATCTTCAAACTCGTTGCAACTTCAAGATGAACACGATGAACAACAACTTCAAACTTCAACTTCAAAAATTGGCTCCAAGTCTCGGCTTAACTATGATTGGCTAAGTTTAGCTCTGATACCAAAACTGACGCAGTGGATTATTAACAAAGCGATATGAATCGATGAAAGTAGCAATCGGTGGATTGATGAATACCAAAAGGCCCAAATTTGTTGGTCCGAAGATACCGAATTCTAGCTATCTCTAACACGTTGATCACGCACGATACCGTGAAAGAAGATCGTCAATTCTTTAAGCGTTGATCAAGCGCACTTGATTCCGCGAATCGGCTTCAACAATCGTTGATTCGAGCGCACTCGAATAACCGAAAGTGGAGATAGGAGATTACACTCAACTACCAATTTAAGATGAAAGCACAAAGCAATCAACAAGAAATTTTATTCTAAAAATCAACCCCTTGAAATGTACAACTCACTCCCTACTTATATCCCTTTTACAACCGGCTCCATAAGTCGTTGCCGACTCATGACTTACGACTCATCATAAGTCGTTAGCGACTCAACGGTACACACTACCCACGACTCATAAGTTGGCAGCGACTCAATCTTCATGCGACTCAGTATATGTCAACAACGACCTAACACAAACATGTACAGACGACTCAAGAGACATACAAACACACTACCACATCACACAACACAGACGACTCAACGAGATACGACTCAACAAAACAACACAGGTTACACGACTCACGACATAGTATAAACAAGACTGACTCGCGACCTACGACTCAGCTTAAATCGTCATCGACTTAAAGAAGGCCTTCAGAAAACTCCATACGACTCAACTCCGAACGACTCAACCCCAAACGACACAACTAGGTCGTGCCCTTCCTCCGACTCAAGGCCTTTAATAGCTGGAACTTTGCCCTGCTTCATGTTAAGTCGTAGATGACTTATGGATGAGTCGTTGTGTCGTGTACGACTCATCAAACTCGAACACCTCAAACTCCTGTTAAGTCGTAACTCCTTCTCTTCATTTTTGTTAAGCCGTTGCTCTTTCCTCCAAGCTTTGTTAAGTCGTAGACGACTTAAACTTCCTCATTAACTCTGTTAAGTCATAGACGACTTAAAACTTCCTCATTAACTCGCAGCTTTCCTTTAGGTCGTAGACGACTCATGCCACTAACTTGCAATTCGTTGAGCCAGGTCTGAGCTGCATCAATTAGCTTACACCATATGAGTATTGTATGTCCTGACTCGAGTGTTTATGTTTTATTTTTCGCTTGGGTCAGCCTGAGTTGCAGTTTCAGCTTTCTTCCCGGAGCTAGGACATTCTGTAGATCTTTCGAGCTGCCGGCAAAATCTTTCAGTCTATATCTTATTTATGAAATGGAGACTTTGGAATATTTGGATTTCTATTGAAGTTTTAAACTGTATTGGAGATTTAAAACTATGTACTTTTTATTTGGTTGAGATTTTATAGTGGCTTCATGAACCACTAAGTATTTTAAATTCCGCAGCGAGTTTTCTGATATCTGTGTCTGTGATTCTGTGATTAATTATTTACTGTATATTTTGAGATTTGCCAAATTTTATTTACAACGCGGTATTTTGAACAATTCAACTCCGACATGTGCGGATGCGAATGGTTGAAAATACTAGGTCGTTACACGGTTGGAATTTGGCCAAGCTCGGTCGAGCTCTCAGCCCAGAAAACGTGCACGACTCTTTGACGTTTGTGGTCGATTTACCGTTGATCCGCTCAATAAAAATTGATCATAACCGTTGGATCTATAGATCTCAACGTGCTCTTCAAGATTGTAGTTGGGAGATTTTCGAATCAAATCGTGGGTTGGAAAGAAATTTGAGATGAAATATTTATGTTTTCGGTCATTGATTATGATAGAAACGGCGGCCGAAGCCCTAGCTTGTTTTTATTTGCAAAAATAAAATATGGGTTGCTTTTATAGAAAATCGACGAAACACTATTCATCCCGAATTTTCCGAACTCCAAACGAAGTGTGCCGGTTGGCGTTTCTAACATTTACCCCACGTTTCGAACACAATGGAACTTGTTTCGGAGGCCAATTCGATCATCTGTGCAAGTTACAGCAATAAACGATCGATTTTAAATTAAATCGATTTAAACTAATTTCTATGTGTTTTGGCTTGCCCGGACAAACGGTAAATCCGATTGACACGAAATTTAAAATCTTACAATAATATCACATTATTGATCCGATGAAACTAGTTTCATCGACTGTTTGAAAAATGGCTATTTTTACCCGTCAATTAAATATTAAAATATTCAATTTTCACAAATTAACTTTAAATTCGATTTTAAAAGTTCTATGACATCATTCCAACTCCAATATGATATAATAAAATTTGACAAATCATTTTAAATCATGTTTAACCCAATTTTCAATTATTTCTGTAATTTCAACTATTAAACTATCGATTTAATTATTCAATTAAATCCATATATTCGAAAAATAAATTATTCGACTTATAAATTTCACTTATTAATATTTAAAATCATTAAATATACAAATTTTAATTAACAGAAATTTTGGGTCGTTACAAACTTCCTCCCTTAAAACAATTTCGTCCTCGAAATTACCAAGAAAGAAAAGGTTACAGAATCCATTAACTTTCCAAAACAAACCATTTAAATTGGATGTTACAAATCTCTTAAGTGTTTAACTTTCCCAAAATTCATTGTTAAACTTCATACAAAATCTTGAATAATTTTCCGAATCCAAACTTAGTTTTCAAAAATTTCTCAATTTTCTCAACAATATTCTAACGCCTTAAATTTTCGAAAAAATTCACCAGAGTCTCCTTTGCGCAGCTCGATCCGAAAAAAAATGACAGTATATATATCGTAAATATACATCTCATCAAGTGATGAGGCATCCCGCAGGGAAAAAAAATGTAAAAGTACGATATGTAATCCGAGATATGTACCTTATATTTTATTAGCGAGCATATACGGCTAATATAGCGCGAAAGCAAGCTCCAAATACGAAGCAAGCGCAATCCGCACCTACTAAACACTCAACAAACAATGAGAACATGCATATATGAAAATAATATCAATATACATCATATAGTAACATATCAACTACATGTGCCAATATAGCAATGCATTCAATCAACAAATGCAACCATCAAACAACTATCCAACCAATGAACATTCAACAATCAATGTCTATCCAAATCAATTCATAACCAAATCAATATTCTTTCATTTCTCATTAATATTCAATGAATTGGTTTTCCAATTAAATCACATTTGATTCATTAACATTTGATGTTTTTACTAACATTCATTTATTCATATTCAAGTTGGTTCATTTCCAAATCAAATTCATTTCTATTTAAGATTCACTTAACTTTCAATTTGATTTCAATGATTTATAGCCTTCCATTTCATTAATTAATTTTCATTAATACTTAATGAAATATACACAATCAATTAACAATCAAATAACAACCAATGTATATTCAACATAACCAAATTATTTACTTCGCTTACATTCATTCAATTTGGTTTAACACTTTTAATTCCAATTGGTTGATATTAAATTGATTTTCATTCAATTATTCAACTTCTCAACTTCATTAGCTTTTAATGAATTAGCACTTACATTCATTATTCCATATCAATTTATTTTTCATTCAATTGATTAACATTCAATCCATTAATTAATTCAATTGCTAATTCCTTTACCAATATAAAGTTGAATTTCATTTATATAACTCAAGTTCATATTCATCACTTCTCTTGATTAATTTACTTCGATACCAAAATCAACTTTATTCAACTTCACTTAAGTTATATTCCACATATAAATCCAATTCAGATTCCAATTCTAAAGTAAATTCCATTTACTTTTACCAAAGTCAAATTTATTATCTCATATTATAAGTTCAAAACTCTTTTCACTTATATTCAATTCAGATTTCATTTCTATTTAAATTTTTCCAAAGTCAAATTTTCATCACTTATTCAAATTCAGATTTATTTTGCTTTACCAAATTGTTTAACCATTTTTAACAATTTGTTTCACTTTCATTTTCTCATTTCAAAAGTTATACAACTTATATTCAACAACTAATACTTGGATTTTTTATTTATTCACTTATACTTCCTTTAATTTAACTCCATCCTTTAAGTTAAATTTATTCTATCAAAATTCAAATTGTATAAGTTATCAACTCATTTATCATTCCCATAAATATTGTAATAGGATTCCAGATCAATCTTTCAAAACCATTTTTTTTGAAATCAATTCAAATTATCTTTTGAATTTCCAAAACCAAATCCAAATTTTCCTAACAACTTCCATTTAAAATTACATGGCAGCAATCCCTCTTTTGGAAACCCGAAAATGAACACCAATGATGTCGCGATCATCATCGGAATTATTTTCCAGCGACCGAAAAGAGTTTAGAGCTTTAATTTCTTCAAATTTTTTTCCAAAATATTAAATCCTTTCAAAACACTTCTTTGGAAATTTTTTTTAGATTATAAATCACATTTATAAATCTTTTACTTACATAATTTCACTTCTTACATATAAGATTATTTCACAATTGTAAATCATTTTAAGTACAATTCCATACTTATAATTCATTTGCTTATACAATTATTCTTTTACAATATGTTTCATTTAACTTATTCAAACAACTTTTATTAACTTGCATATATCTTACATTTTCAACAACCAAACAATCAATTTTATATACACTTTAATAATTCAGAAAAATTATGCATTATATATAAAATATAATCAAGTTAAATTATTTCATTTACCCAATTTAAAATGATACTATGTCGGTTTATCTCGTTTAAGAGTTTAGAAACCCCTATCGATAATATGGCGTCCCATCTACCGACCAGAATTCACAAACAGCTCAACGAATAAGCAAACTGTAAAATGGTTGAAAAGAAATTGACGACTCAATATCTGTTCGTTCCTCACTCTTCAATGAAACAACATAAAACATTTTTATATTCACTAACAAATACGCGCTCATAGCTATTATTACACTCATACTCATTCTAAAGTACTACCGACTCTATCTCTAATGAGTAATACCCAATAGAGCTAAGCTTGTCGCTTAACCATAAGCTCTGATACCAAATTGTAAAGAACCAAGGAAGTAGCGACCGGTAGGCTTTGCAACCATCCCAGACCCACCGTGGTTCACACTGGTACCCGAAACTTGCTTTTACGGTCAGCCTTTCGACTATCACAGCTTACGCCTAACCAACCCCGTAAAGAGGACATGTGGAGGTAAGAGTCATCCGTTCGCCACCTAACGCGAAGCGAGAACCCACCATCACATTTCACTAAGACAAGGAAGTCTCGTCCACAAAGCCACGCTTTATACAAAAACTGTGCTTTGTTCAACAAATGCTCAACAACACTTAGCATATCACACTACCGAATTGGGAGTATATCACTAATAACCTTCAACTACATAACCTCTGAGCTCGTACGTCTTAGAGAAGGGTGTTAAGCTAAGAGAATAAATTCTCCGCCACCAACAGAAATATATTTGAAAGAAATCAGCTTTATATCTCAATTTGTAATGTCAGACATACAATCCATACAAGTCTGTTCTGGGCTCGAACAGAACCGAAGGCACTTCTAAAGAAGTCCTTGCAATCCGGATATTCACTAATCACGTCCGGACTTACCGTCACTAAGGGTGATAAAACCTCTATATCGGAGATCAGCCGATGCAGAGTCATTCGACGGTAATCCTTCCGTTTTCACAAATATCCGGTCTTCAACAACGGTCATCAAATGCAATCCATAACGACGTATCACATATTCAGAATGGGTTATACGACCCCAAGGTCCTTTCCCGGCTAACCCGAATAGTGAGTGCTTATTTTTGAAAATAAGTGTGGCATTCAAATTCAAGAAAATCACAACAAATACCTATTTAAAGGTAAATATTGATAGCCGGTTATTTAACTATCAATAGGTATGCTCAACATCACCAGATTCCAAATAATTTTCCAAATTATTTATTTTCCAAAAGTTCTTTACTAGATACATAATTTCCACACTTCAACCATTTGTAAACAAATTTTCAAATCACTTTTCCCCTTTACCACTTTTGAAAACAAATTTCAATCATTTTCCTTACGGGGAAATACTTTCATTTCAAAATGGTTCATTTAAACAAATTAAATAAATCCTTAATGATTTACTTCATATTTACATTCCAAATCCGTAATATTATCTCCACACTTCAAAAATAAATCAACGTTTATTTTTAAACAAATTTCCCTTTCTTTTATAAATTCCATAGTGAATTTACAATTCCAAAATATCTATGAATATACAATTTCCAAATCGATTTCTAATATTCATTTTCAATTTATCTTTAAAAGATAAAATCTCAAAATATTCACTTTATATTGGAAAACATTCCCATACTTATTTAATAATAAGTAATTCACAATTCTATTTATTTTCAACACTTGGAAAATATTCAATATACTTAAATCGAAATTAAGTATATGTTTCATTCTTTAAGGAAAACATTCTCTTATACACATTTATTTGGGTCAAAACGAATGTTGTGTAAAACATCGTTACGACAACCCAAAATCACTAGTATAGGGATTCGAAATTTAGATAGATATATAAATCCCAATACTATACAAAAACATTTCCTTTCGAAAATCATTTACTATAACAATAGTGTTATAGTCCACTATTTCCTTCTATTTCTCGAAAACGTCTATTTCGACAATGAATGTTGAAATCTATGTATTCGATACTTAATACATTTTAAAACAACTCCAAATCGTTTTACTTCCATTTAAAGGATCACTCCCTAAACATTCCTTTAATATATTATTCACTATTCAAAATCGTGAATATAAATCATTAACCAAATTCAACACTTTCACATATTCAATTCAAAAATTATCCACTGTCCCAAAATCGTGAATATACTCCTTTAATAAGCTATAAAAATTTACTTATCAAATTCAATCAATCTTGAATTTATAAATCAATGTTAATAAATTCACATTTATATACTATAAAAACTTCAAATTATAAAATCACTTTATTCACAAATTTTATCCATATCCCATTTACACGCCAAAATCCATTTCATAAGTAAATTTAACTATAAATCTTTTATTTTACAAAATCTATTCATTTTATAACTTCTCAATTTATAAATCTATAAATTTCATTACTTACTAATCCATCCATTTACTATTTCATTTTAACACAAAAAAACTTGTTTTATAATTCTATTATTTTTAATTTATAAATATCAATTTTATAAATCTTTTATATAAACTGTTTATAAAAATCCAAAAATCTCAATTTAAACTATTTTATAAAATTCATTAACTCCATATTTCAAAAATCACATTTTAACTATATTTCTCAAAAATCATAAATTTTATAATATAAAAATTTTAACGTTTATTTATTTAAAATCAATCAATTCCAAAATTTATATAAAACGTATACTTTCAAAAATTACTTTAAAATTCTTTTTAAAATCAAAATCATTATTTTAAAACTTCAAAAATGGATCCGATGATGCAACAACACCAAATAGCCAATCACGACAACAAAGACATCATATATCAGTATATGATAATCAACAAATATCACAATATTTGTAATCAAATAAATATTGGTGAGGAATCCAGTTGGATCCCTCCAACCTGTTTCCCTGCATCCACAGATGTTAGCACAATACCAATTCCGTTCCAACACAGAATATCGCGGTATATGGGATTTATAAAATATTATCCGCTATTATGCGGCGCAATAGGGTCTCATCCGCTATATAATGCGGGAAAATCAATTCCAAGTACATATATAATACCAATTCCAATCAAGATGGAATTATCGCGGTATATGTTTTTAATAAATAACATCCGCTTAATAACGGCGTATAATGTCTATTTCAATCATCAACGGATAATAATTTATCATCCAGGCATACAATCATAAATTTTAAATCTAACTATATAAAATTTAAATCGAAACTATTTGATTGAGTGAGAAGTTCTCACCTTGAGTTTCCGATATCAATTGTAGCGTTTTATTTCGAATAAAATTAAACGGACGTTTAATTTTACCCAAAATTTTCGCTAGCTCCAAAAGACTCAAATCCAACTCCATAGCATAGTGTTCGACAAAACGAAGCCAACGCAACTTGTTTCGTAATTTTTCGACCTCGTACGACAAAGATATGATAGTTTAAAGTTTACACGAATTTATATAATATAATTATTCACTTTTTTTTAAACCTTTCTGATCCTAGACGTTCGTTTCTGCTTGATGGATCTCGGTCGTTCGCCCTTTACTTCTCCCCCTCTAGAAAATGCGACCGAGAAACCCACCTACACGCGTGTGACGCCCCACCACTATACCCACGCTAGCCAAGAACACTACGGTGTAATGCTGTCAACTAGCACGGAGAATAAGGCTGTTGAGGAGCGACCATCTGTATAATTTCTTTGTGCGAGCACCGATATGCCAGATAAAAATATAACAAGAGGAAATCCGACATACCGACACAAACTCAAAGCTATCACACAGTGGCTATATAAAATCTTCGGAAACAAATATAGAAATAAACATAACACAAATCAGTCACAGACAATTCATATCACAAAGGCGGAAATAGATATGAATATAACACATAAAAGTGTTCATCAGAGTAGTGGTCAAATAAGATCCACAACATCACAAAAGAATAGATACAAGTGCTAAGACAAAAGAATATGTATACATCAAGGAGTCTATTTCTCAAATGCATACAACAATAAACTACTAATCTAGAGTAGTCAACCAAAAGATCAGATCAAAGTCCGATAAGGAGTCAAGCAGAAGCACCTATAATATCTCAGTCTGACCCGAGTATTATTTAAGAAGAAAATAATAAACGGATCAGTCTAGCTATAAATATCAGATGAAGTGATATATAATAAGAGATATGACATAAACATATAATAATCACAATGCCAAGCTTTGATAAATAAGTAATTGAAAATCAACAAGAGATTAATCAATATCACAATAATCTACTCAAGATAAAAAGGAATGTCATACTCCTAATTTCATTCACCAAGCCACAATAAATGACATATATATGTCAATGCCCATCGTAAAAGTTGGTGAAACATAAATTCCAGAAATCAACACGCGAAATCCAGAAATCACAATAAAAAGGATGGCCAATCCCCAAAAAACTGGACATCGACGCACCTAGAAAGACACGCCCCATGTACAGTCGAACATCGACGCACCTAGAAAGATACGCCCCATGCTCTAGCATCGACGCACCTACAAAGATACGTCCCATGCACAAATAAACATCGATGCACCTAGAAAGATACACCCCATGTAATGTCGAACATCGACGCACCTAGAAAGATACGCCCCATGCTCTAGCATCGACGCACCTAGAAAGATACGCCCCATGCACAAATAAACATCGATGCACCTAGAAAGATACACCCCATGTAATGTCTAACATCGATGCACCTAGAAAGATACACCCCGTGCAAAGTCGAACATCGACGCACCTAGAAAGATACGCCCCATGCATAGACAAACATCGACGCACCTAGAAAGATACGCCCCATGCATAGACGAACATCGACGCACCTAGAAAGATACGCCCCATGTCCCGACTTATTGAGCCGATTGCTCCACGAAGTAAAAAAAACATCGATGCACCTAGAAAGATACACCCCATGCCTAAATAAACATCGACGCACCTAGAAAGGTACGACCCATGTATAAAATGAGACGAAACTCAATAAAATGAGGAACAGTCCTCCACATAGACAAAGAGACATCGCACATTGCTAGTCTAAACCACAAAGATGATCTTCATGATCAAAGAGAAGTGTCAATTACAATAAGCTAGTAAATATATGAGCTTAGCTTCATGTCCCATAACCACTAGCTTAACTTAAATATTTACGAACTAATTGTAGATCTCCATTAGATAATTGTCACAAGAGATTCAATCGAACAAGTCCAAGAATTAACCGACGAAGTAAACGCAAGCGTTTCATACCACTTATTTTACTAAGCCGTTTAATTAGATTTCTCATACGAGTGAGGTAAAGGTTTGTATGTACTAATAGATTGGAAATCGGTTTGAGAAAACGAGCTTTGTAATAAAATAGTGTTGAAATCATTTGAAGAAAGAGTTTTGATATTTACTACTAGTATAGAAAACCTTTATATTTTTAAAGTGACAAATCACAAAGAAGATTGTAGGAACAATCATTCACTAAGATTCACATTCGAAAACGTGAATGAAATCCAATGAAATCGATATAAAATCCATCAATGTGGATATATCTAAAATTCCCAAAGAAAATAAGTCATCAAAGTCGATAATAAATGACAACAACAAAAGGGAGACAACACGAATCGATTAAAGTTGGATATTCAAACGAATTTGCAATATAGGCTAATCTGGCAAATTTGAGCAGGTCGGTCGACCGGGCTCCCTGACTCGGTCGACCGAACCAGAGTTGGAAGTGCTCGGGGCACCAGGTCGGTCGACCGGCCCAGGGGGCTCGGTCGGCCGAAGCCTGTAACCAGCACTTCCAAACAGAGGCAGGAAGTGCCTGGACTACAGGTCGGTCGACCGGCCCAGGGAGCTCGGTCGGCCGAACCTGTATACTTGCACTTCCTACCCTATTTCAAAGGAGGTGCAAATCCCGACCAAATTGCAATCGCACGAGCAACGGTGCTAAGGATTTATGCCAATCGACTACCTGGCCCTATATGCTCCTCGATGCATCACCAAAAACATGTTCAAACATCAAAGTTAGGATTTTTAACGAATTGAACTCAAAACACTAAAAATTGGAATATTCACAAAAGCAATCCAAATGAACATCAAATGCACATGAATAAGTGTTAGGAATTCATACCTAACAATAGAAGAGAATTATAAGCATAGATGTGAGATTAAAAATCTCACCTTTGAACCCAAATCAATGAAGAAGAAGCTTGAAAGCAAATGGAAATCAACCACACCTCAATCTCACACTAGAAGCTTGAATCTAAGCTTAAAAGAAGAACATTCCCTAAGTTAGGTTTAGGAAATTTCTGAAACTCAAAGAGAGCATGAGTTGGAGAAGAAGAAGGAGATGCTTACCAATGGGTTCTCATAGATTTTGGAGCAAGAACTTGGATTTTGCTATGGAACTAGGGCTTGGAGTTTTAATTTCCACTCCTCTCCACCATTGTTGCTAAAGCTTGAAGGGTTAGGAAAATAGAAAGGAAGTAAATGAAGAGGAGAGGGTTGGGACTGAATACATAAGTGGGGTTAAGGGGCTCAGCCCAAACCAAAGCCCTAAGTGAAAAAGGTCAAAATTCTACTATCTCCAAACATATCGAAGTTTATACTCAAAAAGGTCGCAAACGTCATTTTGAACTCAATGGAAGTGGTCTCTAGTCCTAATTCTGCTGTTTGCAAAAAGTAGCTTTTCGGACTAAAATCCGACTGACGATAAAATATTTAAATAAAATATTTAAATATAAAATCGATAAATATGCGGGTTGTTACAGACTCCCCTCCTTAAAGAAATTGCGTCCTCGCAATACTTAAGAGGAAAATGAGAAGTAACAACCATGGAAGCATATCATCACAAAAGAAAATTTGAAATAGGAAATTCACCATAAAGTGCTCGAAAGAGTTAGCAAGAAATTTGGTGAAACTTCAATTTCCACAATATTGCCGGGCTCAAGAATGAAAACCGGAATCCCTAAGGCATTTCCGTAGATAAAAGACGCGAGGAACGTCAAGAATAGCAGAAAATTGAGCCGGTGCAACGGCGTAGTACAGAAACGGTACGCCCGAGAAACTAGAAACTCGAATAATTTGGAACACCGACGTAGTACAAAAACGGTACGTCCAATGAACCGATAAACCGGAACAACGATGTAGTATAATGGTACATCCATTTATCCAGATAAGACGGAACATCGATGTAGTATAATAATAGTACATCCGATGAACCGAACACCATAAAAGAACATCGGACACTAGTCCATAAAAGGAATGAGATAAAGCTCAATAAAACGAAGTATATCAAAACGTCCGATGAAATGAATAAAAAGATAATTCCATTCATACATCATCGAAGAATCAACCACTTGTTGCTTAATACAAAGCGCATTGGCAACACGATTTCCCTTCCGGGAATAAAAAGAATATCAAGATCACACGATGCCAGGAACTCGAGTCAACATGAAGTTCCTTATGAGAAAATATATATTCCAAAGATTTATGATCGAGGTGGAGAACAAATTTCTCATCCAAAAATGATGATGCCAAATTCCAAAAGTAAAACAATAGCCACGAACACTAGATCATGAGTGGCATATCTAGTCTCGATAGGCTATAATGATTTAGAAGCACAAGTGATAGCACGTTCTCCTTTGCAAGAGAATGGCATCCAAACCAATACGACTAGTATCGGTACAAATAGCAAAGTCTTTGTTCCCCTACAGGAATCACAAGAATAGAAGTATCGAAAAGAAAGAATTTCTTTTAAATAATCTTCTTTCCTGAAAAGTTAAAACTTTTAAAATTACATTTATCATTATGTCATAATCATTCTAGAAAATTTTACTATTCTCAAGTTAATATACTGTGTCTGATTGTCTCATCAAAGCGTTTAGAAAATTCCTATCGATAACGTTGATCAAGCGCATCGACCAAAATTCTTAAAACACTAAATGGGCAATACAATCACAAAATCGTATTCTATAGGATAAGTAAGTTTCTCAAAAACTTCTAAGAATATTCTTTGTTCGTTTTAAGAAGAAAAATCCGGTTATACTTCTAAATAAATCTTATGAAAAAGATTTTGCAAAATTTTAAATTGCTATTTTCATCCAAAATCAATAAGTACAAGAATGGAGTCATCGAGATATTCATAGAATATTAGATATATAAAATGGATGAAATAAGCTGGACAAATTGAATGACAAAATAAGTCATTCATAAGAATCGTAACGAGTGCGGAATGCGGTAAATGGAATGCGAACTCCCGCAACTCGTAACAAATGAAAACCGGTGGTAAGGTCAAGCTGAAAAGACCTTAACACTACTCAAAAGATTGCTTAGGTGACAGTCCTAAGACAAATTCAAAAATACCGGAAAAGTTTCACAAATTATTTAGATAAGAGAAATAACACTTTTCTCATCTTGAGGGCTTAAAGAATAAAATGATGCCTTTAAAAATTTGAAATCAGAATCACAAGAAAAAATAGAAATCTACTTAACAGATAGAAAATGTCGAAGTTGAATAGTCCACTCGAAAAATAGGATATGGGCTTCACAATGATCAAGCCGATCCCTTCAAAAAAAATCAATTCCAAAGCCTAAGTAAAAATATCGGCCCGGAAAGAAAAATCATATAAAATAATTTTCGACATCAAATAAAAAGCAAATTGAGTGTTGCGGATCTACCATCCGGATTCACAATCCTCAAAGAAGTCATCAAGCCCAAAATATTTTCAAAGAAAAAGAATCGACAAGTTCTTTTGATATAAAATAGTGAAATGGAACCCATATCAAAAAGAAATCGAATAAGAAGATCACGAAATAAAACAATGTCATCAAGGATTGAGTGAAAAATACCTTGACCAAAAGAAGAGTTGCTACGGGCTTGCACAATATTCAGCTTTCTCATGTCCTTGTTCAAAATTTTGGGACATGCAGATAAAAGATGACCCGAGTCTTTGCAATAGCGACAATAAAGGGGTTTCAGGCACTTAATTACATAATGGTTTGTGGAATCACAATTGTAGCATTGTTTACGACTTGGGGTAGGAGTCTTGTCAACCAAAGTTTCTTGTTCCACCTTTTTCTTGCTTTGAAGTATGGGGCAGGCAGATATAAGATGACCCGAACTTTTGCAATAATGGAAAAAGAGAGGTTTCGGGCACTCCCTTGCATAGTGGTCCTTAGAATTACAATTGTAGCATCCTGCACGATTAGGGATTGAAGTCTTTGCTACAGAAGTAGTTTGCTTCACTCTTTTATTGGGGTTAAGGCTCTTGAACGTAATATGCCTCTTCTTGGAAGTCCCAATATCACAAACACTTCCTTTACTAACCTCTCCATGAAGAAGAGTAACATCCACAAGCTGATTGAAAGAAACTTCAAGTTTCAAAGGTAGAACCATTTCCGGGTTCTTACTCAAAGCACAGATAAACTCTTGATTCTTTACAAGATCCAAAAGTTGTTGGGAAGACATGAATGCGCCATCCAGAGAAGGGCTACTGGATTGACCAGCGCTAGGACTGCTAGAACTAACCATTTCTCTTCCTTTAGAAATAAATAAAGAAGAAGAAAAAGGTTATTCCAAAAATGAATATCAAACAATCTTGATAGATAAACAAGGAATCATAAAAGAAAGTAGGATAGAACGGTATGAAGACCCGAATAAAATCCTAAAGCACAACTCCTAAGAAAGACATAGGACATGATCCTTGCTAAATTATTCTATATTGTTCCGAAGTTTGGCACTGATACCAAGCTGTGACGCCCCACCTCTATACCCACGCTAGCCAAGAACACTATGGTGTAATGCTGTCAACTAGCACGGAGAATAAGGCTGTTGAGGAGCGACCATCTGTATAATTGCTTTGTGCGAGCACCGATATGCCAGATAAAAATATAACAAGAGGAAATCCGACATACCGACACAAACTCAAAGCTATCACACAATGGCTATATAAAATCTTCGGAAACAAATATAGAAATAAACATAACACAAATCAGTCACGGACAATTCATATCACAAAGGCGGAAATAGATATGAATATAACACATAAAAGTGTTCATCAGAGTAGTGGTCAAATAAGATCCACAGCATCACAAAAGAATAGATACAAGTGCTAAGACAAAAGAATATGTATACATCAAGGAGTCTATTTCTCAAATGCATACAACAATAAACTACTAATCTAGACTAGTCAACCAAAAGATCAGATGAAAGTCCGATAAGGAGTCAAGCAGAAGCACCTGCAATATCTCAGTCTGACCCGAGTATTATTTAAGAAGAAAATAATAAACGAATCAGTCTAGCTATAAATATCAGATGAAGTGATATATAATAAGAGATATGACATAAACATATATTAATCACAATGCCAAGCTGTGATAAATAAGTAATTGAAAATCAACAAGAGATTAATCAATATCACAATAATCTACTCAAGATAAAAAGGAATGTCATACTCCTAATTTCATTCACCAAGCCACAATAAATGACATATATATCAATGCCCATCGTAAAAGTTGGTGAAACATAAATTCCAGAAACCAACACACGAAATCCAGAAATCACAATAAAAAGGATGGCCAATCCCCAAAAAAACTGGACATCGACGCACCTAGAAAGACACGCCCCATGTACAGTCGAACATCGACGCACCTAGAAAGATACGCCCCATGCTCTAGCATCGACGCACCTAGAAAGATACGCCCCATGCACAAATAAACATCGATGCACCTAGAAAGATACACCCCATGTAATGTCGAACATCGACGCACCTAGAAAGATACGCCCCATGCTCTAGCATAGACGCACCTAGAAAGATACGCCCCATGCACAAATAAACATCGATGCACCTAGAAAGATACACCCCATGTAATGTCTAACATCGATGCACCTAGAATGATACACCCCATGCAAAGTCGAACATCGACGCACCTAGAAAGATACGCCCCACGCATAGACGAACATCGACGCACCTAGAAAGATACGCCCCATGTCCCGACTTATTGAGCCGATTGCTCCACGAAGTAAAGAGACATCGATGCACCTAGAAAGATACACCCCATGCCTAAATAAACATCGACGCACCTAGAAAGGTACGACCCATGTATAAAATGAGACGAAACACAATAAAATGAGGAACAGTCCTCCACATAGACAAAGAGACATCGCACATTGCTAGTCTAAACCACAAAGATGATCGTCATGATCAAAGAGAAGTGTCAATTACAATAAGCTAGTAAATATATGAGCTTAGCTTCATGTCCCATAACCACTAGCTTAACTTAAATATTTACGAATAAATTGTAGATCTCCACTAGAAATTTGTCACAAGAGATTCAACCGAACAAGTCCAAGAATTAACCGATGAAGTAAACGCAAGCGTTTCATACCACTTGTTTTACTAAGCCGTTTAATTAGATTTCTCATACGAGTGAGGTAAAGGTTTGTATATACTAATAGATTGGAAATCAGTTTGAGAAAACGAGCTTTGTAATAAAATAGTGTTGAAATCATTTGAAGAAAGAGTTTTGATATTTACTACTAGTATAGAAAACCTTTATATTTTTAAAGTGACAAATCACAAAGAAGATTGTAGGAACAATCAATCACTAAGATTCAAATTCGAAAACGTGAATGAAATCCAATGAAATCGATACAAAATCCATCAAAGTGGATATATCTAAAATTCCCAAAGAACATAAGTCATCAAAGTCGATAATAAATGACAACAACAAAAGGGAGACAACACGAATCGATTAAAGTTGGATATTCAAATGAATTGGCAATATAGGCTAATCTGGCAAATTTGAGCAGGTCGGTCGACCGGACTCCCTGAGTCGGTCGACCGAACCAGAGGTTGGAAGTGCTCGGGGCACCAGGTCGGTCGACCGGCCCAGGGGGCTCGGTCGGCCGAAGCCTGTAACCAGCACTTCCAAACAGAGGCAGGAAGTGCCTGGACTACAGGTCGGTCGACCGGCCCAGGGGGATCGGTCGGCCGAACCTGTATACTTGCACTTCCTAACCTATTTCAAAGGAGGTGCAAATCCCGACCAAATTGCAATCGCACGAGCAACGGCGCTAAGGATTTATGCCAATCGACTACCCGGTCCTATATGCTCCTCGACGCATCACCAAAAACATGTTCAAACATCAAAATTAGGATTTTTAACGAATTGAACTCAAAACACTAAAAATTGGAATATTCACAAAAGCAATCCAAATCAACATCAAATGCACATGAATAAGTGTTAGGAATTCATACCTAACAATAGAAGAGAATTATAAGCATAGATGTGAGATTAAAAATCTCACCTTTGAACCCAAATCAATGAAGAAGAAGCTTGAAAGCAAATGGAAATCAACCACACCTCAATCTCACACTAGAAGCTTGAATCTAAGCTCAAAAGAAGAACATTCCCTAAGTTAGGTTTAGGAAATTTCAGAAATTCAAAGAGAGAATGAGTTGGAGAAGAAGAAGTAGATGCTTACCAATGGGTTCTCATAGATTTTGGAGCAAGAACTTGGAGCATGGAACTAGGGCTTGGAGTTTTAATTTCCACTCCTCTCCACCATTGTTGCTAAAGCTTGAAGGGTTAGGAAAATAGAAAGGAAGTAAATGAAGAGGAGAGGGTTGGGACTGAATACATAAGTGGGGTTAATGGGCTCAGCCCAAACCAAAGCCCTAAGTGAAAAAGGTCAAAATTCTACTATCTCCAAACATATCGAAGTTTATACTCAAAAAGGTCGCAAACGTCATTTTGAACTCAATGGAAGTGGTCTCGAGTCCTAATTCGGCTGTTTGCAAAAAGTAGCTTTTCGGACTAAAATCCGACTAACGATAAATTATTTAAATAAAATATTTAAATATAAAATCGATAAATATGCGGGTGGTTACAACGCGGCTAACCCTAATACACGCGATCACCTACGATCATCTTCATGTCGATCAAAGCCCATCATCCCAAAAGCCCATCACAAATGCTACAATCGGCTAGAATTTGGCCAAGCTCGGTCGAGCTCTCGGCCCAGAAAACGTGCGCGACTCTATGATGTTTGTGGTCGATTTGCCGTTGATCCGCTCAATAAAAATTGATCATAACCTATGGATCTATAGATCTCAACGTGCACTTCAAGATTATAGTTGGGTGATTTTCGAATCGAAGTGTGGATTGGAAGAAAATTTGAGATCAAATATTGATGTTTTCGGCCATTGATTATGATAGAAACGGCGGTTGAAACCCTAGCTTGTTTTTATTTGCAAAAACAAAATATGGGGTGCTTTTGTAGAAAATCGACGAAACACTATTCATCCCGAATTTTTCGAACTCCAAACGAAGCATGCCGGTTGGCATTTCTAAGGTTTACTCCGCGTTCCAAACACAATGGAACATGTTTCGGAGGCCAATTCGATCATCTGTGCGAGTTACGGCAATAAACGATCGATTTTAAATTAAATAGATTCAAACTAATTTCTATGCGTTTTGGCTTGCCTTGGACAAACAGTAAATCCGATTGACACGAAATTTGAAATCTTACAATAATATCACATTACGGATCCGATGAAACTAGTTTCGTCGAAATCCGAGACTATCTGAAAAATAGCTATTTTTACTCGTCAATTAAATATTAAAATATTCAATTTTCACAAATTAACTTTAAATTCGATTTTAAAAGTTTTATAACATCATTATAACTCCAATATGATATAATAAAATTTTACAAATCATTTTCAATCATATTTAACCCAATTTTCAATTATTTCTATAATTTCAACTATTAAATTATCAATTTAATTATTCAATTAAATCCAGATATTCGAAAAATAAATTATTCGACTTATAAATTTCACTTATTAATTTTTAAAATAAATTAAATATACAAATTTTAATTAACAGAAATTTTGGGTCGTTACAATTTATTTATTTATTATTATTTTTATTACTAAGTGCAACATGTGGTTTACGTATTAATACTTCATACTTATTCTTAGTATACAGTACTTCATATGGATCTGTTCATAGTGCATAAAGACTGTTATTCATGCATGTATCTACCTACCTATATTCACTATATCCTAACAAGCTAATGCTCAAGATGTTCTACTCACATGCACAGGTGTCTCCCTACTATTCTATTCACCCTCTTATTATAATACATTTTTTCTTTCTTTTTATAAAAAGGCACGGCCCTTGCCAAATTTCAAAACTCGAATGCATGCACTCCTAAGACTTTACGTCATGGTCTAGAGGACTGGTTACACCAGCTACAAGTGGCGCACATTTTCTACTTCAGAAATGCAAAAGGGTAATTTCAACCTAGTCTCTAGTTGGGCAACATAACACTATGCTTGCCCATATATTCATTCCTGAGATGTATGCATAATTTACTTCTCCCTTTATATACTTTTTTTTACTTACGTATATAGGCTTTAAACTCATGTATGCACGGTAGGAAGATTTTAGGCAAACTGAGTCAGAGTGGTGCAACAAATATACCTAAACTTTATCATACAAGTGGCATTTCTGAATATTTCATGCATGTGTTTCCTCTCTTCCCCTTTCTTTCGTATTAACCCTTCTCTTTTTTCTTTTTTTTAATATATTATTATCACTAATTTAAAACTGAGCGCAAGCAGAGGAGGTAAACACTTTGGTCTGGGCTAACTCAAGATGCGCACGCAATATTTATCTCCCACGTCCCTGAACAAAGCTCAGTCCAGCAAGGCTTGTCACAGTCGTGGCATGAGGCGGAGGAGACAGTGGAGGAAGGTAGTCAAGTTAAGTAGTGGTATAGGTCAAGCCTTGCGTGAACGGAAAAAGAAAAATAAATAAAAGGAAAAACAATAGAAGAAGATAAAGCAAAATGGCGGACATACCTGATAGTACAAGAGCTCAAGCAAGGAAGGAGAAAACAGCTGAAGCCAAAAAGAATGAAGGGAAATGTGATACGTGGTTATGAATTTATATAGTGGATTGCATGAGTGGACTAAGAAAAGGCAAGAATTTGCTGTTCGTTACTAAATCAAATCAGAAAAAGAAAAAAAAAACAAGTGAATTCAAATTTTATAATGTTAGAGGAAACAAATGATTTCACAACATTATTAAAGGTTGAGTGATTTTAGCAAAGTTAATTCTTATTTAATGAAGAAGGACATTTCCTTTGTACATGCTTAAATTTATACAACGGGGTACGAAATTAAAGGTGAATGAATATGGGAAGGACAAGCGAAATTTAAGGTGAAGAAACGGCAAGCAATATCCAAATCAAATATTTTTGGGTATTTTGCATATGATGACCGAGTATTTCCAAAAGGGTTTGCATTGATATTGTGGGTTTGTATTTAAATCAGCAAAGTTGCGCAATTAGAGGGAAGAAAGATTTGGAAATAAATAATTGCAACGAAGGTTGATTTTATTATGAGTGGGATAGAAGGAAACAGCAAGGGCAATTTCTTTTATTAGTGAACACGTACGTGCGAAATTTTAGGAAGGAAATGGCAAAATATCTTGGCAACATTTTTCTCTCGTTTTAAAATTTAGTAAGAAGTAAATGCGTTGACAAAAAAAAGTAAGAAATAAACGGATTCCTCATGATGCCAAAGGTATGAATAGAAAAGGTTCATCTAGTAAATTAATGTATATATAATAGATATGTAATATAAGGTATACATTTTTTTTCTGCAATAAATTAGCAGTCTATGCAAGTTATATCTATTGTTATTGCATTGTTTTATCATTTTCTGCCATGTATGTTAAATTACATTTAGTTGCAAATATAAAGCAAATTTAACTGAAATTTGGTTCTATTTACTACAGTAAGTACATAGAAAATGAAGTTTGACATATTTTATTATTACAGGAATAGTCTTACTTTGCAATCTTACAAAAATGAAGATAAAGGAGGAAGTTGATAGGAAACACACACACACACACACACACACACACTGCGTACGTGACAGGAAACTTGCATTGATGATTTAGTTTAAAAGATGAAAGTTTCATTGATAGATAAAATAAGGAACACACAAATTAAGGATATGAACGTTAGAAAAATCAAAGATTTTTTTTACCAAATTTGAAACAAAATTTTGATCGCGTTTTGTAATAAAGCTTGCGTTGATATTGGAGGAAACGACAATAAGATAAGATTTGAACATTAGTTTAATAAAAGATTTTATACTAAATAAATAGTTGCAGTAAAAAGAGAAATGGGATATCTTTTTTTTAAAAGGTAAATGGCCAGTCATGGTTAAAGGAAAAATTGAAACGGATATGCTTCCCTTTTACTCGAAAATGCACGTTTACTGATTTATTTAACCATTTTCAGTTAAGGTATATATTTTTGAAATGCGCACCATAGACGCAAAATTTAAGTCTAAAAAAAACGAAAATAACGGATTTAAATTTATACATTTTCTTATACGTTATTTATCCCATCAAATAATGTGCCCTTTAAACGCGTAATTCAGTAGTTTATTAAATCACTGTAAGTTGTGAAAGTTATTACTTAACTAAAAATAGAATTTGTTTACATTCTTCTAATTTATTTAGCATTTTCTAAGAAATTTATTACTAAATTTTAATATATATAATTCATTTTAAAAGAACAAAAGGGAAATAAATGTTATTACCAATGTAAGTGAACATCCTCACAATAAATCTTGTACATACATAATTCTTACATAAAAGATTTAGAAACTAAAAATTTTGAAAATTCCAATTAGAGTTATCTTTAACCAAAGTTAAAATTTTAGAACTCTTGTCTATTAATTAAAAATTTGGGAAATGTTTTAATCAATTTTAAAAAAAATTAGATTTTTGTATAATAAACCCCAAAGTTTTATAATTAAAAGTGAAAAATACTTGTTAAAACTTCGGTCTATTACACTCTCCCCCACTCAGAACTTTTCATCCTCGAAAAGGAAGAACGCAGTGGAATAGAAACAACCTGAAAGAAAGCTAAATTGAAACTCAAAATAGAATCATTAATATAAAACATACAAATTCAAATTTAAATTAATAATTGATTTGATCTATTTAATTTCTCTTAAGTTAAATTTTACTATTTCAAATTTCATTACTTCATCTTCCAATTATCTTCAAATAAAATTTTCTAAAATCACAAGTTTGAAAATCGTTTGTTATACTCAAAAATGTGTTCAATAAATTAATATCTTTTTTTGTAAATAAATTTATTTCTCTCAATATATTTGTATCATCTATGTTAAATCTGTTTACACTTATTGTAACTGTTTAAATTTATTTTTAGCTCCTTTAACATCATTTTATACTGTAAATTATTCCATTACCTTTGTTAATCTTTTTATTACTAGAGTTTGTACAATATTTATTATAACTAATCAAATTTTATTTATAAAATCTTTTTATATTGTATATTATCCAATTACAATGTTAACTTCTGAAAATCAAGGTAACTTATATTGAAATGCAATTGAGTATTATACAAATAAAACTTTCAAATTCAATATCTCAAGTTTGAATCATTTATTCAAAATTTTGATTTTCTTTTTATAATTTAAATTTACTCTTCAAGATTAAATTTAGGAATTAAATTTCTGATTCCCTTCAAACCATTTAGAGATAAATAAATATATGTACATAATATGTCAAATCAAATTTAAATCATATAACTATATATTATAAACCAAGTCATATTTTATAGATTCAAATCAATTAAATTCTCATGGTAACACTGCAGCCAGACTACAGAATGGTCTCTTCACTTCGAAACTCGAAAATGAATGTCGATGATGTTGTAGTCATCACTGAAATTATTTCCCAGTGACAAAGAAAAGAGCATTGATTTTTAAACCTTTAAAATTCTTTGGAAACAAATTTCTATTCGAAAATCATTTAAATAATATATCCTTTTAAAATTAAAACACAAGGTTTGAAACCGTCGGAAATGGAATTCTCAAGTTCTTGTTTTAAATTCATTTCTGTTTCCAAATTAATTTATAACCATTGTTTATATTCAATTATTTATATGAGACAAAACCCATGGTTTACAAAACCATAAATAAAGACTATTATCTCTTGACAACTAGTTAAATTAATTATAAAAATTCTGAAATTTTATACTTATATATAATATTAGATTTTTTTTCCCAGATATAGGAATAAATTTCAAAACAAGGATAAAGATTCAAATTTGATGGACTCAAATCAAAGAGAACTTTGATTTAAAGATAAGTTGGAACAGAAAATCCGATGATTAAATAACAGAATAAGGAACTGGATAAGTTTATATACATCGCGGGCAATCTTAACCTGGTCAACTGTGACTTAAAGAGTAAGATCGGTGTGGATTTTCTGGGGTAAATCTACATTCGATCTGAGGAGATAGAGTTTGGAATAACCAAAGATACTAGCATCTAAACCGAGGATAAATATAAATCTCTGGTGAATCAATGCTAATTTGTAAAGGAGTTTCACCCCTTTATTAGAATATTGGCGAGACCGCCAATTCACTATAAAGATCATCTGAAGTGGAGTTATGGGATACTCCAGAATCGAAAGAAGATGAATAGTGAGGGACACGAATGAACTTTAGAACCGCAGGGAGCGTTCCAAAATTCAAAGGAAATCGAATCAAAAGGAAGAGATTCAAACTCGAATGGAAGTGATTCTGTAAATTAAATTTACCATACATTCTAAGTTTTTCCTAGAGCCAAAGCTCTGATACCAAATGTAACGACCCTATATTTTCAACCATTCGCATCCGCACATGTCGGACTTGAATTGTTCAAAATACCGCGTTGTAAATAAAATTTGGCAAATCTCAGAATATACAGTAAATAAAAAATCATAGAATCACAGATACAAAAATCAGAATATTCACAGCGGAATCTAAAAATAACTTAGTGGTTCATGAAGCCACTATTAATAGTCTCAAAATAAATATAAAGTACATAGTCTTAAACTAAATATAGTTTGAAATTTCCACAGAAATTCTCAATATTAAATTTATCTTGATTACAACGGCTAAAATGAGAATTGAACAAAAACTTGACTGTAGCTTGAAAAGAGATGATCTGCTGAAGTCCTAGCTTCGGAGGTGAAGTCTGAACTGAAACTCAGGCTTACCCGAGCGTAAAATAAAACATAAACACTCGAGTCAGGACATGCTTACTTATACAGTGTAAGCTAATTCAAGTGTACTGTAATATAGAACAAGTAACTTACAGGATGCTTGGGACTGCCCATCCTCTAAGGATCCGTTAAACTATTTACTATGTAGTAATACTTCGCTATTATAATAGTGTCTATTAGTAAAATAAACTCACTTTTAAATAGCGTTAAGGCTTTACATTTTCCACCTTAACACATAATATATTCCCATAGTCTATACAGTACCGTAATCTCCCCCGGAATGGGCGTCGTCAGAGGGCACCCCAAAGGTATGGTACAAAACCAAAATCTTATAAGGCTCGCTATAGTAGGTGACACGACACAACTAGGCAATGCCAGGATAGATATACCAATTACGCATCCGGGCCGGTGGAAACGCGTAGCGCGCAGCTACCGCCCACCTCGAGCAACACTCCCAAATCAGTTGCGCACCAAAACAATCACAAGAGTAATAGAATGGCATACGAAGAAGTGCATCCGATCAGAGGTGCTACCTCATTAATCCGAGAATCGCTCCTGTTTTAGCCACCTTATGCCAACTCACGGGAGTCAGGTCCACGTATTTACCTTAAAGGAAACCTCACCACCTTCCTGCTTCATTCTGGAATCTCCACCGCATACACGGTTGTCAAAGTGGTTTTCGGCATCGACAGAGAGTATGCCCATATTCGATACCGGTCTCTTTAACAACCCACGTTATTATTACCCGTGGTTTATAAATTACAAAATAGTTATATTTGAATCAAATGCTATATTGAAAAGGTGAAGTTAAAATAAAATCCAATATCCGTCCCAAGGTTATACCTTAGTTCATTTGAGTAACTTAAAAATTTAACTTCAATATGGTTTCAACAATAATTAAACCAATTAAATTTATAAATCATATTTCCACCTTTAAATAGTCATTTAATTTACTCGATAAATTATGATTTTTATAAAATATATTTTATCAATAAATATCTAACTTCTCTTATGCTTTACTAAATAAAATTAAATGCAAAATTTCTATAAATTTTACTTATAATTAGTTAAATTCCCATATCCAAAATAAACTAATTTCCGATTAATTTCTTACCTTACCTTTGTTTCAAAAACAGCCTTCTATTTCTAAATCAAGTTAAATTTCAATTTCCATATTTCACAATTCGACCTATTTTATTCATAGAAAACTTAACTTATATATATCTGCTTTATATTCAAGTTATACCAAATTCATAAATTATTTCTTAACTTAAATTCCACTTATTTTACAAATCCAAATTTTCAAGCTAAACCCATACTTTAAATTCTAATATTATTTACATTTTTGACTAGTATAATATTATACATATAAAAATCATTTAAATCCAATTTTAAACAAGAATTATTTAAACATTTAATATTTCCAAAAATACATACATACATACATACATACATACATATATATATATATATATATATAACCACGGATCTGTATGATATTTTCTAACCTATGTTAAGTGATACAGATAATATATCATTTCAATCCGCAATTTACAAAGAAAACCGGGTTGTATCATTTCAAACCCGCAATCCCAAGTTAAATAAATAACTAAATAAATAAATAAATATTGTTCGGGCCTATCATTTCATCCCGTAACGATTCTATACTACAGGGAACTTGCAGTGATAAACAGTAAATAAATAAATAGTGCAATAACATAAATAAAGCAGTATATAATATAACTGATGATGTGTAGGTTTAATAACATGATTTTTAACATCATCAGTCTATATCACAATCAAATAAAATGAAATAAAAATCATTCTACAATTACACTTGTTATCAATTTACATACGTATAAGTACGTTTGTCAGGTGAGAATACTCACCTTTCCGAAGCTGCAGAATTTATTCAAACAACGATATCTACCTCGAAAGAATAGTACAGAAGGCACGATAAATTTTCAGTGGATGCAACGACTTGATTCAAATCTTGAACAAAGTAATTAAATAAAACTAAGCATTCGAATCTTATCACGAACACAGCAAATTTGAAACAAGATTGAACTAAAGGAAATTGACACAACGGCTCGACCACTCACCATACGACTTGACCTATTAAAACAAAAGCTCGGCGTGCCCATTTGAATTTTCCAAATCAAAATTTACAAAATAAATTTATACTCTATATTTTTTCTTTTACCCTTTTTATAGAGTATTATGACGTGTTAATAAAAAGGTGGCAAATCTTATGCGGGCAACAATGCAATTCACGGCAGTGATACATAAAAGTGGCGCATGCAATATTTTTTTTTATATTTTTTATTACTAAGTGCAACATGTGGTTTACGTATTAATACTTCATAATTATTCTTCGTATACAATACTTCATATGGATCTGTTCATAGTGCGTAAAGACTGTTATTCATGCATGTATATACCTACCTATATTCACTATATCCTAACAAGCTAATGCTCAAGATGTTCTACTCACATGCACAGGTGGCTCCCTACTATTCTATGCACCCTCTTATTATAATAAATTTTTTCTTTATTTTTATAAAAAGGCGCGGCCCTTGCCAAATTTCAAAACTCGAATGCATGCACTCCTAAGACTTTACGTCATTGCCTAGAGGACTGGTTACACAAGCTACAGGTGGCGCACATTTTCTACTTCAGAATTGCAAAAGGGTAATTTCAACCTAGTCTCTAGTTGGACAACATAACACTATGCTTGCGCATATATTCATTCCTGACATGTACGCATAATTGACTTCTCCCTTTATATACTTTTTTTTACATATATAGGGATTAAACTCATGTATGCACGGTAGGAAGATTTTAGGCAAACTGAGTCAGAGTGGTGCAACAAATATACCTAAACTTTATCATACGGTTGGCATTTCTGAATATTTCATGCATGCGTTTCCTCTCTTCCCCTTTCTTTCGTATTAACCCTTCTCTTTTTTCTTTTTCTTTTCTTTTTTTATATATTATTATCACTAATTTAAAACTGAGCGCAAGCAGAGGAGGTGAACACTTTGGTCTGGGTTAACTCAAGATGCGCACACAATATTTATCTCCCACGTCCCTGAACAAAGCTCGGTCCAGCAAGGCTTGTCACAGTCGTGGCATGAGGCGGAGGAGACAGTGGAGGAGGGTAGTCAAGTTAAGTGGTGGTGTAGGTCGAGCTCTGCGTGAACGGAAAAAGAAAAAAAATAAAAGGAAAAACAATAGAAGAAGATAAAGAAAATGGCGGACATACCTGATAGTACAAGAGCTCAAGCAAGGAAGGAGAAAACAGCTGAAGCCAAAAAGAATGAAGGGAAATGTGATACGTGGTTATGAATTTATATAGTGGATTGCGTGAGTGGACAAAGAAAAGGAAAAAATTTGTTATTCGTTACTAAATCAATTCAGAAAAAGAAAAAAAAACAAGTGAATTCAAATTTTATAATGTTAGAGGAAACAAATGATTTCACTGCATTATTAAAGGTTGAGTGATTTTAGCAAAGTTAATTCTTATTTAATGAAGAAGGACATTTCCTTTGTACGTGCTTAAATTTACACAATGGGATACCAAATTAAAGGTGAATGAATATGGGAAGGACTAGCGAAATTTAAGGTGAAGAAACGGCAAGCAATATCCAAATCAAATATTTTTGGGTATTTTGCAAATGATGACCGAGTATTTCCAAAAGGGTTTGCATTGATATTGTGGGTTTGTATTTAAATCAGCAAAGTTGCGTAATTAGAGGAAAGAAAGATTTGGAAATAAATAATTGCAATGAAGGTTGATTTTATTATCAGTGCAATAGAAGGAAACGACAAGGGTAATTTCTTTTATTAGTGAACACGTACGTGCAAAATTTTAGGAAGGAAATGGCAAAATATCTTGGCAACATTTTTCTCTCGTTTTAAAATCTAATAAGAATTAAATGTGTTGACAAAAAAAAAAGTAAGCAATAAACGGATTCCTCATGAAGCCAAAGGTATGAATAGAAAAGGTTCATCCAGTAAATTAATGTACATATAATAGATATGTAATATAAGGTATACATTTTTTTTCTGCAATAAATTAGCAGTCTATGCAAGTGATATCTAAAGTTATTGCATTGTTTTATCATTTTCTACCATGTATGTTAAATTACATATAGTTGCAAATATAAAGCAAATTTAACTGAAATTTGGTTCTACTTGCTAGAGTAAGTACATAGAAAATGAAGTTTGACATATTTCATTATTACAGGAATAGTCTTACTTTGCAATCTTACAAAAATGAAGATAAAGGAGGCAAGCTGATAGGAAATACACACACACACACACACACACACACACTGCGTACGTGACCGGAAACTTGCATTGATGATTTAGTTTAAAATATGAAAGTTTCATTGATAGATAAAACAAGGAACGCACAAATTAAGGATATGAACGTTAGAAAAATCAAAGATTTTTTACCAAATTTGAAACAAAATTTTGAACGTGTTTTGTAATTAAAGCTTGCGTTGTTATTGGAGGAAACGACAATAAGATAAGATTTGAACACTACTTTAATAAAAGATTTTATACTAAATAAATAGTTGCAGTAAAAAGAGAAATGAGATATCTTTTTTTTAAAGGTAAATGGCCAGTTATAGTTAAAGGAGAAATCGAAACGGATATGCTTCTCTCCTACTCGAAAATGCACGTTTGCTGATTTATTTAACCATTTTCAGTTAAGGTATATATTTTTGAAATGTGCACCACAGACGCAAAATTTAAGTCCAAAAAAACAAAAATAACGGATTTAAATTTATACGTTTTCTTGTACATTATTTATCCTATCAAATAATGCGCCCTTTAAACGCGTAATTCAGCAGTTTATTAATACACTGTAAAGTGTGGATTACTTAACTAAAAATAGAATTTGTTTACGTTCTTCGGATTTATTTACCACTTTCTAAGAAATTTATTACCAAATTTTAATATATATAATTCATTTTAAAAAGAACAAAAAGGGAAATAAATGTTATTACCAATATAAGTAAACATCCTCACAATAAATCTTGTACATATATAATTCTTACATAAAGGATTTAGAAATTAAAAATTTTAAAAATTCCAATTACAGTTGTCTTTAACCAAAGTTAAAATTTTAGAACTCTTGTCTTTTAAGTAAAAATTTGGGAAATGTTTTAATCAATTTTAAAAAAATTAGATTTTTATATAATAAACCCCAAAGTTTTATAATTAAAAGTGAAAAAATACTTGTTAAAACTTCGGGCTATTACACATGATTAGAATGATATCTAGTGTTAGCAAAAACTAACATCAGCACTAACTGTTGTTTCATAAAGTATGTTGAGTATCAGTTCTAGCAAAACTGATACTATTAGTCATAAGAACTGATACTCAGTTAATGTTTTGTATTGAAATATGATATGAATTTGATAATATCTTTATACAATTGATAGTTGTATCATAAAAGTGATTATATTATGTGGGATTCATAGCTGCATGATAGAACTCACACTATACAATCTTGTTATAATATAAACAACAGTAAAAGAAAAGAACACCAACCACAACATATCCTTCCCGGAGATCATTATCGTTTCTACAAGTAAAAGCAGCTTTCTTTTAAGAACAGAACATCATTACTTCATAAGGATCAAATTGCAACATAACATTATTACTTTACAAGTACAAATTTCAGAAGAATTACATTACTTTACAAGTATCAAATTTAATTGTGAAACATCACAATGTGAATTCAGTTCATTCCTTTTCTTTCTTCTTCTAAGCTTGATATGTATTTAGATAGACTCCAGTAATATTCATCATCTGTCAATATTGCATGTACAATCTTTGCTCTTGTAGATAATATTCCCTTTTTTTCAAGTTTTATTGGTATTCTGCTTTTGTTCAGTGAAACAATGAATATCATTACAAATATTCCACAGTCAAGCCTATCGAAAACAAAATGTAATGTTAGTATTTGTTTGCTTAAGTTGCATTATCAGGTTTATAATTAATACAAAACATTGAATTTCAGGGATAATGGTACAAGCACATAGTATGCTCTGAATTAAAATATTTAATAGTTTTACAAGCACACTTAGTACTAATTTGTGTATGAATTTTTGTGTTTGTAGTTATTATTCTAAGATATATTTGCTAAATATTTTGTTTTTTTTGTTATGTAGTTATCTGTTTTGTGTTTGTAGGTGTTAGTTTTGTTCATGTAGATATTAGTTTCTTTTATGTAGGTATCGGTTTTGTTTCTGTAGATATCGGTTTCTTTTATGTAGGTATCAATTTTCTTCCTGTAGTAACTATTTATTTCTGAACTAAATGTTTTTGAAATTGAGAGATAATATTTTTCAATATTTTGTTATGAATCAAATTCAATTAAATATAAAAGGCATACAATGATGTATAGAATTATGTGTGAAATGTTATAATGCAAAAACACAGATAGTTTGAATAATGAGCAACTTTCAATTGATTATGACCAGTAGTTTCAATTGTATTATTCATTTTGTTGTCAGTAGATATCATTTTAACTAAAAAAAACTTACGTGTCTTCTTCTTGTTATGCACACTTCATTTGATGCATATCATGTGGTTTCACCTCCATTTTTGCTATGTTATTGCTTTTCTAGATTTCTTTGAGCATTTCTTCTATTTTTGTCCGTAATAAAGAGAAAATGTTAAAAAAATTGGTCATATTTACCTTTTTTTATCTGTAGTAAGTAATTTTTTTAAAAGAAAGAGAAATCTCATACCAATTTTATAGCTTCTTTTAAACTGGATGTGGATTAACAAAATCACCATCATCCTATTATTTCAAAATAAAGACAATAACTAATTCGTGAAACAAATTATGTTGAAATGTAACAAGAAGTTGGGTATTAGCTGCAGTGAAATATCTTCAGTCAAATATGTAACGATTTCAAGTTTGTAGTAACTAGGTATCAATTTGTACTAAGTAGGTATCAGTTTTCTGTAAGTAGGTATCCTTTTTTTTCAAGTAGGTATCGGTTTTTTGTAATTAAGTATTAATTTTTTGTAAGTAGGTATCAATTTGTTAAAAGTATCGGATTTCAACTAAATGATACTAACTATTATTGTACCAAACGATTTACACTACATGATACCGACTATTATTTGCTATAAGTAAGTATCAGTTTGTTGTTATTATTGGTCTTTTCTTTTACCAAATGATTAAGAGGTATTATTTTTGCAATATCTATCATATTACAAAGTTATAATGTTTTTAATTTTAGTGAATTGAGTTATTTTTCTTTTGATTCTTCATCTGCAACCTTTTTGCCTTCTTCTTTCTGAGATTCTTTGTGTTTAAATTTTTTGATAATATTAGAATACATTTAACAGTATGAAATTGTTATTATTAGATTCATAATTTTCAATTTCAGTTACCACAGTTTCTGTTTGTATTTTTTTGAATCGTTTTTTATTTCTTCTTTTTGTTCTTTGTTCTTTTTTTGCATATTTTCTTCAACTGTTATCTCTGCAACTATTTGTTGTTGCGTATTCTCTTCTTTGTTTTGCGTAAAAAAATCCACTGTTACTATAACAAAAATATACTAAATTTTTTATACTTGATTTTATAGTATTAGTTACCTTTCTGGTATACTTTCTGTTGTTTCTGGTTTGCTTTCAATTGCTGTATTATTTTTGTAACATCCCGCCTTTTTGCACACTTTAAACCGACACACGTGCCAATTCAAAGCATACGCAAGGGCGGATTGTTATGGGGTAAATAAGAAAAACAAAGAAGAAATAAAAACAAAAAACAGAATCTCACAGCGGAAGGATAAAATATAATAACAAATATACAGTTCATAAACAGTTTACAAAAGCTTGATTCTTCTTTTACAATAAATATCAGAGTTACACATACCAATACAAGCAATGCAGCGGAATAGAAAGAGTGTGGTGTAATACTATATATAAAATAATACTGATTCTTCGTCTTCGTCCTCCAAAGCTAAAATCTGCTATCCTGAAACGCTCGGACTGACCCGAGCGAATTTGAAAAGACAAAACACCCGAGTCAGACTAGAATATCTTATGTGAGTTAAATAAACAGAATATAAATATGAGTACAGTAACTCAAGAGATGTTCGGGATTTACATCTCCTAAGGATCCGTTAAACTATTTACTATGTAGTATATTGCGCTATTATAATAGTGTCTATTTATAAAATAAACTTACTTTTAAATAGCGTTAAGGCTTTACATTTTCCACCTTAACACGTAATAGTCCCAGTAGTCCGTCCAATATCATAGCCCCTCCTGATCGGGAAGCCACTAGAGGATACCACACGGGCTACGGGAGAAAACCAAACTCGTACAAGGCGCGATAGGGTAGGTGACACGGCACAACTAGGCAATGCCAGGGTAGATATACCAATTGCTATCCAGGCTGGTGGAAACGCGTAGCCGCAGTTACCGCCCACCTCGGACTAACTCCCCAAAATCAAAATATAGAAGTGGCCACTGAATCAATCCAAGTCAAAGTATAATATCGAAGAGGAGCGTCCGATCAGAGGAATGACCTCATTGGCCTGAGAATCGCTCCTGTTTTAGCCACCTTATGCCAACTCACGGGAGTTGGGTCCACGTATTTACCTTACAGGAAACGTCGCCACCACCTACTTCATTCTGGAATCTCCACCGCGTACACGGTTAGTCAAAGTGGTTTTCGGTATCGACAGAGAGTATGTCCATATCCGATCCCGGTCTCTTTGCCAACCCATCGTTATTATAACACCGCGGTTATTTAAAAATAGTTCATACTTTAAAACCAGAATATATTCCATTTCAAACCATAATATTACGATATCATTTCTTCTTTTAAAACCCAAACCAATATGACATCGTTTATCCCAAATATAGTTTTCCAAAATCATAATGCTTTAAACTTCATAACTTCTGAAACCCAAATATTTTCAAGCATAATATTTTGAAATCCATAATTTCAAACCATAACCTTTGAAACTCAAATGGTTTGGATATTCAACGGTATATAGAGTAAATGGTTTAACTTTTAAAGTTTACTTTGTAAAGAAATAATTTCTACGGTTTTATAAATAAAATTCTTTATTTTAAAGTCTAAACCATAACTTAACTATCACTCTTGAGTCCAAAATCATTTCAATTTATATACATATATGCCTATATTCATTTGGAGTAATTATATTTCAAAACTAAAGTTGGGTTTTTCTTTCTACAAATCAATGTTTTATTAATTAGCCTTGAATATTCACATAAACCCATAATAAATAAACTCCAATTCTAGTGATAAAACATATATATTTTCCAATTCAAATTATACTAGAATATTTTTTTTCAATTCAAATTTATACTAGAATATTCATTTCAATTCATTTTGGAAAAAAAATTCAATTATAAATATCATATCCTAAAATTTCCAACTTAACATTTAAACATAGGATATAAATTTATCAAACTCCATTTTCTAAATTTTCTTCCGTTTTACTAAGGGAATTTATACACCTTTTAATTTCAAAAATTTCAACTTCATATGTATATAAATATGGAAGAAAATATTATACATTATAAAATTTAAGATTATTATAAACCGTATTCCATCCAAACCATAGAAATCACATTAAAATAGTTATACGTAGACCGCGGTGCCTGTATATAATTTTCTATCCTATGGTCAAGTGATACGGATATTTATCATTTCAATCCGCAATTTAAAATAAACTGCGGTTGTATATCATTTCAAACCGCAATCCCGAAAAATGTAAAATGCATGATAACTGGCAGTTTAATGATATCCACATAAAACATCCATTCAACAACACATCCATCATCCAATCACAACATCAATCAATAACAATATGTGTTTGGTAATATACAACAGGTAATAACTAGCAGTTTTATTCAAATTAGATTTATCAACTATTTATCTAACAGTTTATATTCCCCAATAATTTATATAACTGTTAACTAGCAGTTCATATGCAACAATAATTTCCAACAGCCAAATAATACGCAATCAATCAATTTAATTAACAGCTAAATTCAAAAAATGCAATTCAACAGATATGGATGAAATAACATGCCAAAAGCTCATAAATAAATTTCTATTCATTTCTAAAATTTATTTAACAAACATAAAAGCTTCTAGTAATTGTGAGTGGGTTAAAACACTCACCTTTTGAATTTAAATCGAATTTAAATTCAATTTAAACCCAAAAATTCGCCCGTCTCAGAATTCGTCCAAACCAGCGTCATCGAGTCCGGAATTAAATTACGATCCTAACAAAAAAAATCTCGCATCAATCGGATATCGTATGACGAAATTATAGCGAAAAATCGAGTTGAAAAATCAAAGTTTAAATTAAACAAAGAGAACACATTTGACTCACAATCAAGTACACGTCACTGCATCTAAATTTGCAAGCTACAGGAGAACGCGCAACACCCTGCTAACGCGCACGCAGGCATCACGCAACAGCCGCCTCTAAATTTTCGAAACCCAAATCAAAAATTCCCGCCAATCCAACCTTTGAAACGCCAAACTAACCACATAGATGCGATCCCCATCGTCCACTCTACAAAACCCAGAAACCGTTTTCCGATCCGACGAAGTTTTGTGCGACCATGATGAACGGTTTTGGGGCTGTTTGAATTTATTCTGGATGAACGACAGCTCCAATTGAAAAACGAATTTCACCAGTATATTATGCGTATCGAATACTTCAACATATATTTTTTCTGGAATTTTCTGAAATTTTTGAGTTTTGACTTTTGATTTTGAACTGTGGATGGATCTGGAATTGGATCTGAGATGTATACATTTGGAGAAGAGAAAAGAGTGAAGAAATGAACGTACAGCAAATGAAAAAGAAAGGAGCTAGGGTTTATAGATGTATATTTATAGATAGGCTAGAGGTAGGGTAGCTAGACTGGATACGCGAACGTGCGTGACAAACCATGGTCCAAAAAGCCCGCTATGCCTCCGGAGTCGGATTTGTTAAAACTATATATCCAAATAGGTGTTTTAAAATATTCTGAACGCAATGGAAAAAGTTTCGCGACCAAATTCGATCGTATGAAGAAGTTATGCTAAAAAAACAAAAATTTCACATTGATTTCAAAATGCGTAAATTTCAAGGCGTTTCGAGTCCGTACGATCAAACGGCAAGTCCGATCGCTACGAAACTTGAAACATTATTATAATTCACCGTTACGGATCCGATGAAACTGGTTTCGTCGAAATCCGAGTCCGTGACAAAAATGACTAATTTTAATATTTATTAAATAAATTAAATAAATCATAAAAACCAATTTTTATTTTTCAACTTCTATTATTAGCCAAATCTCATTACTAAAATAATTCAATCAGTTCCAATTGATTTAACACGCTTGAATTTGAATTAAAATGTATAAGTATATTAATTTGCAGCGTTAATATCCGCACTTTCCTATTATTAGGAAATTTAAAATTTTATTATAAAACCCAATTATTAAAACTTATACCCTTATACTCTCAACAAAATCTAACTAAATAAATAATTGGATTTCCATTTCAACTCATTATCTTGATTGCAATTAGCCTTTTTACCATAATTAAATTCCAAATTATTAATAACCCTTATTTTTCTTAACTATTTATTAATTCCAATCCAATTGAATTCAACACTATAAATTTGATTAATTTATTATATTCACTTCCTTTCTATTATTCAAAGTTATTGTTGTAAATACGACGAATACTAACATTAGTTTAAGATTTCACTCAATGTTTACAAATTCCATTTCCATTTAATAACGTAATATTTTACGTTCAATTCTATTTCATTTGTCGTAAATACCACTTGTTGAATTAAATACTCAAATCATAAATAAATCTTGCTTCTAAAGTTATACCAACAATGGTCCAGTTAAATTTGAATTAGCTTTACCTTTATTTTATGAAATTAACTATTGCAATAAATCCAAATTTATAAAGAATGTTAGATTCCTATACTACTTCTTTGGTCTCAATTAACCTTTTATGGCGAGTATGAATTTCCATGTATAATTGAACTTTTATCTACACATTCTAGCTAATTTCAACTAACATATAAATTAGCTATTCCAACTTCCATTAATTTCGATTATCATACTATAGAAATTAAATTCCCTTAACCACATAAATAAAAGTTTATCCCCATCTATTTACATTATATCACGTTTGCATAAATTTATTAAATGGTCACTTGTAATTAATAACTATCAAATTTCCAATCCAAATGTAAATCTTCCACCTTTGAATTCTTATATTAAATGGAATTTAATATTTACTGACAATTTACATTTCATTTCTATGCAATATATACTCATCTTATTCCATTTATTTGGTTACTGCATTGAAATCTATTTATTAACCAATACTAACGTTATTATCAAAAAAAAAAAAAATTTGCTTCCCAATTTTATTCAATACTTAGAACAAAAATTTTCACATTAAATCAAATCCTTCTATTCAAACCAAGTATCATGCTATGATAATATTTTACGTTGGTTACACTGAAAAAAAATCAACTTTTTATCGTTATCAATTAACATACATTAATTGCACAAATTAAAGGAATTAATTGCCATTTATCCAATTAAATTTCATACATCAATCTATTTCATCTAAATCCTTACCTATGAATATTGCAACCTTTAATTCCATTAAATACCAATTAACCCAAATTATTTCATTTATTCTAAGTCATATCACTAAAATAATTCATCATAATAAACTTAAAATCTATACGTTTATTGATTTATTTCTATTTGTCTTATGTTAAATTCTAAATTTAGTAAGACAACCTAAAGTACTCCATTCAATCGACAGTCCCTTTCAATTGTTAATACGTACTTAAATTTCTACAGTTGCCTTCCATCTGCACTTCCGTTACTATGATAAAAATTAGTAACGTTTATGCCATCAATCCATCATAATTACTTACCCTTAATTGAGTTTGATTTCCAAATAAATTTGCTGACTCTTAATTAGACAATTTATAAAAGTTTGTCATCATACCTATAGTTCTACGCTTATGCTATGTCTTAAATTTCAATAGATTTATAAATTTTGAGATGTTCATTAGGGTTTACAAATTTATTGACTTGCAATAACAGGGTTTCTTAATCTATTCAATTTATCGTTCACAATCTTTTATTGCATTAAATTGGTTTAATATTCCCATATTAAATTTTATGTACAGGTAAGAATTTTTTTCTTTCTTTCTCTACTTAATTCATTTGAATTTTATTCAAATGTCTTTAAATAGGTTTCTAAGTCACTTCTATATAATTTATTTTAGCCTTCATTTTAATATTTATCTAACGCCTTTATTCTTTCAACTAAAATAAATTACAAAATCCTATTAAACAAACAATTTTAAATGGTCGAACTTAACGGGTCGTTACACTCTCCCCCACTCAAAACTTTTCGTCCCCGAAAAGGAAAAGGAAGGGAGAAGGAAGAATAAAACAGTATATCTAGTTTCAAATATTAACTTATAACAATATTTTACTGAATTAATTCCCTTTAATGAAATACACTTGTTTTATAATCATTATGTCTTTTAATACTTGAATTATTAAAGTTGGAAAAATATCTTTAACAAAATTCTAAGTCCAAAATTTACGAAAAATTTTGGCAGAGTCTCCTTTGTACGGAGGGACTCTGGAGAAAATATAATATCCAAATATACAAATATATTACATATATATCCAAAATAAAATATCCCACACGGAAAATATATAAATAGCGCTTTAATCGTAATCCGAAAACGTACCTATTTGTCGGGCAAAACGCTTATTATTTTGGAACCAAAAGCAGTAGCAGTTGCTTCCAACCCCTGTATTCACTTATATAATCTAAAAGGTTAAATATTTATATTACAGTGAAATGTTTGGGTAGATTCAATCATTCATATCCAAATCAAATGCAACAACCATACATTTTAACAAACAGCACACACCACAAACAACAATCATTCAATCAACAACCATTAGTTGTTCGGGTTCAAATTCTGAAATTTTTCGGAGTGAGAAATAACTATCAAGTGCATCCGTTACTCAACAGTCTTAGATGGAATAGAGATAGATTATTGTTCCTCCAACAACTCCAAAATTCCTTACCCAACAACCATACATCAACCAAACAATTCAAATCAACACCACAATAGCTTATTATATATTTATTTCATAATTCAGTGGTTTGATTTTCTTTCCTTCATTTATGGAGGAATTTTTTTTTTTTTTTTCTTTACAAGTTTTATTTTCCAATTATCACAAAATTCCTTATACTTGTATTTCCTTTATTACTTAAGTTTATAGAATAAATTCTCATTAATAACAACAAAGATTTTAAATATCTTCATTTCCTTACTCTTCACTTGTAAGATTTCCCTTAAATTCTTAATCTGCTAACATTCATTCTTATAAGTGGAAGTTTTTATTTATTCATCAACTATTAATTGTAGTCATTTCAAATTTTCCTACTAACATTGCAACTTTTTATTATATGGTAAGTTATGTATGTTTTAGGAATGTAAGTGAAAATTTACAAGTTTCTTCTCCATTTCTTTAATTAATATTTATTTGTTTTATAATTTACAATTTCAACTTACCTTAAATCTCATTCATTTATTTAATGTTGAAGCTTCCATTATATTTAATAGTAGTAACCGTTTAATTACCCACTTTCTATAATATTTAATTACAGTAACCCTTTTTATTTACACTAAATTATTAACCCTTTAACCTTCATTCTTAAAAATAAGGAATTTTATTAATTAATTACTTAGGGTTTACAGTCATTTATATTACTTACTTTCTATTATATTAGAATAGGGGGAAATTAAGGCGTACTTAAGTTAATAACCTTACACATAAATCTTTATTAATTAAGGAATTTTATTATATATATTTACGTTTAAAATCACATATTAATAATACTAACCTTTAATTTTAGTAAAATTTCAATTATCACTTAAGTTAATACCATTAAATTCTTATTTATAACAGCCATTTATTGAATACTACATTATTTCCAAAATCCTGCTTGTATAATATTCTATTCAAATCTTTTATTTAACATTTCAACTTTTATATTTGGTAAGTTATTTATGTTAAAGAAAAAACAATAGAACTTATACAGGTTTATCTCAATTCTTTTAATTCATTCATTGTTCAATACCTCTTTACCTTTTCTTATAAGTTAGAATTTTAACTTCCATCATGACTTAGCATTAACTTTCTTACTTAAATTAGAGGTTTCAATCCATTTATTACTTACTTTATATTTTACTTAAAATAATTTAAACCATTAATTAGTGGAAAATTTTAGAATTAAATACCGGGTCAAATTTCAATTTATTTCAAAATAATAGGTAAATAAGTTCTTACAACTCAATATCCCTAATTATAGTTAGAGCAATAAAAGAAAATTTTTAGAAAAGTTCAAAATAAATCTGCAGTAGAATTTACTACAGTGGCCTTTCCCCTTCGAAACTCGAAAATGAAAGTCGATGATGCGGCCGTCATCACCGAAATTATTTTCCAGTGACAGAGAGGAAAGTACAGAATTTAAATTTTTCCAAAATCTTCTTTTTAAAACATTTCTTCCGAATTATACTAAATATTTATGCAAGAAAATTTTATAAACCAAATCAATAAATTTCACAAATTCTTTGAAAGCAGATTTGGAAAAATCCCGGACTTAAGTTCTAAAATCTCCAATTTGATTTATCATAATTTCAACTTAGCTTCAGTTATTATAAATATTTTATTTCCTAACACTCAATCTATAGCAACCAAATATATATATATATATCTTAAAAATATTTTTATATATAGAAAATATAATAGGCAAAATTCTTTCATTCACCTATATTAAAACAAATATTATGTCGGTCTGTCCTATTAAGTGTTTAGAAATCCCTATTGATGACATAGCGTCCCATGCATCAACCAGAATTTATAAATACAAAGCGGAACAGATTAACACAATATAAAAAATCTTTTTATAACACTAACAAGTACGCTCTCTCATATATATACACTCAGCGACTCCCATAGGATATTTCTACCCTATTAACAAAGAGTCAAACCCCACAAAGCCAAGGTTTATCGCTAAACCAAAGCTCTGATACCAACTGTAACATCCCGCCTTTTTGCACACTTTAAACCGACACACGTGCCAATTCAAAGCATACGCAAGGGCGGATTGTTATGGGGTAAATAAGAAAAACAAAGAAGAAATAAAAACAAAAAACAGAATCTCACAGCGGAAGGATAAAATATAATAACAAATATACAGTTCATAAACAGTTTACAAAAGCTTGATTCTTCTTTTACAATAAATATCAGAGTTACACATACCAATACAAGCAATGCAGCGGAATAGAAAGAGTGTGGTGTAATACTATATATAAAATAATACTGATTCTTCGTCTTCGTCCTCCAAAGCTAAAATCTGCTATCCTGAAACGCTCGGACTGACCCGAGCGAATTTGAAAAGACAAAACACCCGAGTCAGACTAGAATATCTTATGTGAGTTAAATAAACAGAATATAAATATGAGTACAATAACTCAAGAGATGTTCGGGATTTACATCTCCTAAGGATCCGTTAAACTATTTACTATGTAGTATATTGCGCTATTATAATAGTGTCTATTTATAAAATAAACTTACTTTTAAATAGCGTTAAGGCTTTACATTTTCCACCTTAACACGTAATAGTCCCAGTAGTCCGTCCAATATCATAGCCCCTCTTGATCGGGAAGCCACTAGAGGATACCACACGGGCTACGGGAGAAAACCAAACTCGTACAAGGCGCGATAGGGTAGGTGACACGGCACAACTAGGCAATGCCAGGGTAGATATACCAATTGCTATCCAGGCTGGTGGAAACGCGTAGCCGCAGTTACCGCCCACCTCGGACTAACTCCCCAAAATCAAAATATAGAAGTGGCCACTGAATCAATCCAAGTCAAAGTATAATATCGAAGAGGAGCGTCCGATCAGAGGAATGACCTCATTGGCCTGAGAATCGCTCCTGTTTTAGCCACCTTATGCCAACTCACGGGAGTTGGGTCCACGTATTTACCTTACAGGAAACGTCGCCACCACCTACTTCATTCTGGAATCTCCACCGCGTACACGGTTAGTCAAAGTGGTTTTCGGTATCGACAGAGAGTATGTCCATATCCGATCCCGGTCTCTTTGCCAACCCATCGTTATTATAACACCGCGGTTATTTAAAAATAGTTCATACTTTAAAACCAGAATATATTCCATTTCAAACCATAATATTACGATATCATTTCTTCTTTTAAAACCCAAACCAATATGACATCGTTTATCCCAAATATAGTTTTCCAAAATCATAATGCTTTAAACTTCATAACTTCTGAAACCCAAATATTTTCAAGCATAATATTTTGAAATCCATAATTTCAAACCATAACCTTTGAAACTCAAATGGTTTGGATATTCAACGGTATATAGAGTAAATGGTTTAACTTTTAAAGTTTACTTTGTAAAGAAATAATTTCTACGGTTTTATAAATAAAATTCTTTATTTTAAAGTCTAAACCATAACTTAACTATCACTCTTGAGTCCAAAATCATTTCAATTTATATACATATATGCCTATATTCATTTGGAGTAATTATATTTCAAAACTAAAGTTGGGTTTTTCTTTCTACAAATCAATGTTTTATTAATTAGCCTTGAATATTCACATAAACCCATAATAAATAAACTCCAATTCTAGTGATAAAACATATATATTTTCCAATTCAAATTATACTAGAATATTTTTTTTCAATTCAAATTTATACTAGAATATTCATTTCAATTCATTTTGGAAAAAAAATTCAATTATAAATATCATATCCTAAAATTTCCAACTTAACATTTAAACATAGGATATAAATTTATCAAACTCCATTTTCTAAATTTTCTTCCGTTTTACTAAGGGAATTTATACACCTTTTAATTTCAAAAATTTCAACTTCATATGTATATAAATATGGAAGAAAATATTATACATTATAAAATTTAAGATTATTATAAACCGTATTCCATCCAAACCATAGAAATCACATTAAAATAGTTATACGTAGACCGCGGTGCCTGTATATAATTTTCTATCCTATGGTCAAGTGATACGGATATTTATCATTTCAATCCGCAATTTAAAATAAACTGCGGTTGTATATCATTTCAAACCGCAATCCCGAAAAATGTAAAATGCATGATAACTGGCAGTTTAATGATATCCACATAAAACATCCATTCAACAACACATCCATCATCCAATCACAACATCAATCAATAACAATATGTGTTTGGTAATATACAACAGGTAATAACTAGCAGTTTTATTCAAATTAGATTTATCAACTATTTATCTAACAGTTTATATTCCCCAATAATTTATATAACTGTTAACTAGCAGTTCATATGCAACAATAATTTCCAACAGCCAAATAATACGCAATCAATCAATTTAATTAACAGCTAAATTCAAAAAATGCAATTCAACAGATATGGATGAAATAACATGCCAAAAGCTCATAAATAAATTTCTATTCATTTCTAAAATTTATTTAACAAACATAAAAGCTTCTAGTAATTGTGAGTGGGTTAAAACACTCACCTTTTGAATTTAAATCGAATTTAAATTCAATTTAAACCCAAAAATTCGCCCGTCTCAGAATTCGTCCAAACCAGCGTCATCGAGTCCGGAATTAAATTACGATCCTAACAAAAAAAATCTCGCATCAATCGGATATCGTATGACGAAATTATAGCGAAAAATCGAGTTGAAAAATCAAAGTTTAAATTAAACAAAGAGAACACATTTGACTCACAATCAAGTACACGTCACTGCATCTAAATTTGCAAGCTACAGGAGAACGCGCAACACCCTGCTAACGCGCACGCAGGCATCACGCAACAGCCGCCTCTAAATTTTCGAAACCCAAATCAAAAATTCCCGCCAATCCAACCTTTGAAACGCCAAACTAACCACATAGATGCGATCCCCATCGTCCACTCTACAAAACCCAGAAACCGTTTTCCGATCCGACGAAGTTTTGTGCGACCATGATGAACGGTTTTGGGGCTGTTTGAATTTATTCTGGATGAACGACAGCTCCAATTGAAAAACGAATTTCACCAGTATATTATGCGTATCGAATACTTCAACATATATTTTTTCTGGAATTTTCTGAAATTTTTGAGTTTTGACTTTTGATTTTGAACTGTGGATGGATCTGGAATTGGATCTGAGATGTATACATTTGGAGAAGAGAAAAGAGTGAAGAAATGAACGTACAGCAAATGAAAAAGAAAGGAGCTAGGGTTTATAGATGTATATTTATAGATAGGCTAGAGGTAGGGTAGCTAGACTGGATACGCGAACGTGCGTGACAAACCATGGTCCAAAAAGCCCGCTATGCCTCCGGAGTCGGATTTGTTAAAACTATATATCCAAATAGGTGTTTTAAAATATTCTGAACGCAATGGAAAAAGTTTCGCGACCAAATTCGATCGTATGAAGAAGTTATGCTAAAAAAACAAAAATTTCACATTGATTTCAAAATGCGTAAATTTCAAGGCGTTTCGAGTCCGTACGATCAAACGGCAAGTCCGATCGCTACGAAACTTGAAACATTATTATAATTCACCGTTACGGATCCGATGAAACTGGTTTCGTCGAAATCCGAGTCCGTGACAAAAATGGCTAATTTTAATATTTATTAAATAAATTAAATAAATCATAAAAACCAATTTTTATTTTTCAACTTCTATTATTAGCCAAATCTCATTACTAAAATAATTCAATCAGTTCCAATTGATTTAACACGCTTGAATTTGAATTAAAATGTATAAGTATATTAATTTGCAGCGTTAATATCCGCACTTTCCTATTATTAGGAAATTTAAAATTTTATTATAAAACCCAATTATTAAAACTTATACCCTTATACTCTCAACAAAATCTAACTAAATAAATAATTGGATTTCCATTTCAACTCATTATCTTGATTGCAATTAGCCTTTTTACCATAATTAAATTCCAAATTATTAATAACCCTTATTTTTCTTAACTATTTATTAATTCCAATCCAATTGAATTCAACACTATAAATTTGATTAATTTATTATATTCACTTCCTTTCTATTATTCAAAGTTATTGTTGTAAATACGACGAATACTAACATTAGTTTAAGATTTCACTCAATGTTTACAAATTCCATTTCCATTTAATAACGTAATATTTTACGTTCAATTCTATTTCATTTGTCGTAAATACCACTTGTTGAATTAAATACTCAAATCATAAATAAATCTTGCTTCTAAAGTTATACCAACAATGGTCCAGTTAAATTTGAATTAGCTTTACCTTTATTTTATGAAATTAACTATTGCAATAAATCCAAATTTATAAAGAATGTTAGATTCCTATACTACTTCTTTGGTCTCAATTAACCTTTTATGGCGAGTATGAATTTCCATGTATAATTGAACTTTTATCTACACATTCTAGCTAATTTCAACTAACATATAAATTAGCTATTCCAACTTCCATTAATTTCGATTATCATACTATAGAAATTAAATTCCCTTAACCACATAAATAAAAGTTTATCCCCATCTATTTACATTATATCACGTTTGCATAAATTTATTAAATGGTCACTTGTAATTAATAACTATCAAATTTCCAATCCAAATGTAAATCTTCCACCTTTGAATTCTTATATTAAATGGAATTTAATATTTACTGACAATTTACATTTCATTTCTATGCAATATATACTCATCTTATTCCATTTATTTGGTTACTGCATTGAAATCTATTTATTAACCAATACTAACGTTATTATCAAAAAAAAAAAAATTTGCTTCCCAATTTTATTCAATACTTAGAACAAAAATTTTCACATTAAATCAAATCCTTCTATTCAAACCAAGTATCATGCTATGATAATATTTTACGTTGGTTACACTGAAAAAAAATCAACTTTTTATCGTTATCAATTAACATACATTAATTGCACAAATTAAAGGAATTAATTGCCATTTATCCAATTAAATTTCATACATCAATCTATTTCATCTAAATCCTTACCTATGAATATTGCAACCTTTAATTCCATTAAATACCAATTAACCCAAATTATTTCATTTATTCTAAGTCATATCACTAAAATAATTCATCATAATAAACTTAAAATCTATACGTTTATTGATTTATTTCTATTTGTCTTATGTTAAATTCTAAATTTAGTAAGACAACCTAAAGTACTCCATTCAATCGACAGTCCCTTTCAATTGTTAATACGTACTTAAATTTCTACAGTTGCCTTCCATCTGCACTTCCGTTACTATGATAAAAATTAGTAACGTTTATGCCATCAATCCATCATAATTACTTACCCTTAATTGAGTTTGATTTCCAAATAAATTTGCTGACTCTTAATTAGACAATTTATAAAAGTTTGTCATCATACCTATAGTTCTACGCTTATGCTATGTCTTAAATTTCAATAGATTTATAAATTTTGAGATGTTCATTAGGGTTTACAAATTTATTGACTTGCAATAACAGGGTTTCTTAATCTATTCAATTTATCGTTCACAATCTTTTATTGCATTAAATTGGTTTAATATTCCCATATTAAATTTTATGTACAGGTAAGAATTTTTTTCTTTCTTTCTCTACTTAATTCATTTGAATTTTATTCAAATGTCTTTAAATAGGTTTCTAAGTCACTTCTATATAATTTATTTTAGCCTTCATTTTAATATTTATCTAACGCCTTTATTCTTTCAACTAAAATAAATTACAAAATCCTATTAAACAAACAATTTTAAATGGTCGAACTTAACGGGTCGTTACAATTTTCATGTCTTCTTTTTGTACTTTTTTCCCTATTTTGTTTTTCCTCTTCTACTGATGTAGGTTTTTTTAAGTTTTCAACTTGTTGCTTCTTCCCTTTAGTCTTTGGTATCATTTCCACTAGAGTAGGTTTCCCTCTTATATCATTGTGTTTTCTCTTTGAATATCTACTGTTGGAAGTGATTCAAAATTTTGATTTTCACTTTTTTGCTCCACTTTTGATGTAGCTAGGGTTTCTCCAGCTGTCGATTGTTGTGCTTGTTATTCGTCAGTTGTCGATTGCTGCGGCTGTGTTGGAGATGTAGATTTGTTTCTGGTTTGCGGTGCCATTTTTTTTCGAGCAAAGTTTCAACAAATTCTTAGTGAAAGCATGGAGGAGGATACAAATAGAATTCTTTGTTTTTTTTTAATTTGTATCTGGCCTTCGGGCTTTGTTCTTATGGTAAAAATTTTTACGCGAGTCCTTGTGAGAAATTATTTAGTTTAATTTTTCCTTAAAATTATTTACCCTTTATACTAATCCCAGTTTGATTAAACTAACCCAAAAATAATTCCCTGCCCAATTACTTAACTAGAACGATCTAAGCACTCCAATACCCGGCCTGATTAAAAACTGCGTCCCTTAAGGGCATCTCCATTGGTACTGAAATTCACTGAATAAGCAAAAAATAAATCTCCAGTCGTCAAATTAAGAGGGCAAATTCAGTTGAACGTTCAGGATTGGATTCAGAATCCTGAACTGGGTTTGGGCGCCCATAAAATGGGCGCCCAAGCCCTCCAATTTTGGAGGGGGCGTCAGGCTCTCATAAAATGGAAGCCTAACATCAGGCGCCCATTTAATGGGCGCCTGACCACTGAAGTACTCAACCCCATTCAGGGCTGAATATTCAGGGCTCTGAATATTCAGCCCTGAATGGACTGGAGATGCCCTAACAAAACAACAGACAAAATAACATTTCACTATCCAAATAAAATCCCCTTTGAAATGGTATTAAAGATCGCCTGTTTTTTACAACACACCAATTCGAATTCACGGAAGGAAGGATTTGGTTGCGGAAGGAAGGAAGAATTCAAATTCACGACAAACCAAATCAAAATCGAATTAACCGTGGTGATTGATTTGGTGATTGTCTTGGGGCGTTGTTGACTGGTGGAATGGATTGCTCCGAGTGTTCGCGGATAGTTGAAGTTTGCGTTTTGGGTTTGGTTGAAGGTAGTCGCGGTTTTGGGTATTCGGGAAGCGAGCTTGAGGTTAATGTGTTATTACGGTGCGGCGACTGATGATTTAAAGGTTGAGGAGGTTAAGCAGTTGCATGGTGTTGGAGGAGATGGTTGCACGAGGAGAAGTGGTGGGAAGAGATTGATGGTATGAAGGTGGGTATTTTGATTGTTGTGGGGAGCAGGCATGTATGTGACTGTTTGCACCGAGCAGTGTCTCTTGTGAAGTAGTAGATGTAGGGGGTTTTGGGAGTTTATATGAAGTAGCAGTGGTGTGTGTTGATGACCGATGTTGGTCGCTGATGGAGAGAAATGGGAAGTATGGTGATGTGGTACTGTATGTGATATGAAGTGGTCTGTATGTTTATTGTGGGATGTTAGTGAAGATGACTGAAGTGGTGAAATGAATTGTTGTGAATCCAATTTGAAGTGCAGAAGCCTGATATGGAAAGTTCAGGTGACAGTTTCGGTTAAATGGAGAAGGAGATTGTTGAATGCAAGTGTTTATGAATTCGATGTATATAGCAGTAGTTTGATGGTTTGGTATGGTGGAGGAGTGAAGTAGTAGTAAGGCAGAGTTGATGTATGATGTAGAGGATGTTATCAATTGGGGATGGTCAGAGAGTAAAATGATGAAGTGGTATGTGTAGTTGTTGTTATGGTTGAACAAGGGCGATGGTCAAGAGTGGATTATATGTTGACAGTGGACAGTTTGCAAGATTATGGAAGCAGTTTTTTTTATTGTGTTGTTGACAGAATAAGTGCGTATAGGAATGTTAAAATTTAGGGGGAAGTCTGAAGTCAGAAGTCAGAAGTGGCAAAGTCAAAAGTGAATGTTAACAGAACAGCGGATCTTTTTACTGTGTTGTTTGGATTGATGATGGTGGTCAGGGAAGTTATGGTGGTGGAAGGATATAGTAGAGTTGTGAGTGCAGTTGTTTGTTGAAATGAGAGTTGTTCGAAAGTTGTGGAAGTTGGTGGTTGTGAAGGTTGTTTTTGTGAGGAATAGAAGTTGAGGTGGGGTTTGCTGTGGATTGAAGTTGAGCAGCGGGCAATGAGGTTTGGAAGGGATGTGCAAGTTGTTAGAACAACGAAGGTGGTGATCTGAAGTTAGATGGTGATCTAGTTGATAGGAATGTATAATGTAGTGCACAGGAGTGATATGCACTTGATGTGCACAAGTAGTAGAAAAGGAGGTTTTGGGGATGGTTTAAAGGGATGTAGCAGTTTTGCGGTGTTGATGGAGGTTGATAATTGCAGTGGTTGAGGTAGTTGCACGGTTTTATGGAGGTTGACAGGTTGTTTTGATGAATGTTTGCTGTCTGGATATGCTGGCAGTGTGTGGGGAAGGTAGATGATGTATGGATGAATTGTTGTACTGTTGTGAAGTGAGGAAGTGATATTATGGAGTGATTCGAAATGGTAACTAGCAAAAACAATGCAGTAATGATGAACAAAGAGTTGTAACAGTGCAGAAAATATGGAATTGAGAGTTGTAAAACAGAAAAGATAGGTAATGAACAGTAATTGTAAAATGAAAATAGAAATTGTAAAATTAAAATGGAAATGAAATATTGTTTTTTTTTGTTTTTTTTAAATGCAAATAAACAAAATAAAATCACACAAAAATCAAAAAATAATAGTTCGAAGAATAGAAAATAAAATCAAAGCAACTTTTCCAGCAACAGCGCAAAAAACTTGTTTAACGACGGATTTTCTATCGGATTATAAAATCGCCGATAAATTTCAAATTAAAATATAACCGCAAACGCAAGGCATACAGAAGTTAGTACGTGGCGAGTACGGGTCGATCCGCAGGGAATTATTAGATTTTAAAAATCTATTCAATCAAATTATACAAAATGGCCAGGAAATTGTTAAATATAAGCAAAATGAAGCTAAAACTAGAATTAAAATGAGATTAAAAACTATGAGATAAGAGAATAATTTAGAGGTAAATCCACTCTCATATTTTTATAAATCAACAGACAAATAATTTATGATCTCTATTTTTGATATTAAGTGAAATAATTATTGCAATTATCATAAGTATTGTTTTTTATGTTATTAATTAACATAACTTAAACCATCAAACTATAATACAACAAATAAACCACTTATAAAATCTCATGAAAATGAAGCCAAAGCAAAAGCTATTTTAAGTATGATCTATTTACTGTTATATTTAGTAATATAAATAATTAATTTTTTTTTACTTCCATTTCAAAACAAAAAAAAATCAATTAGCAAATGATGATCTAAATTGTGTTTATGTTGAATAAAAATAGCTCATTTGCAAATGCAACATAAGCTATCAAACCCACTTGTATAAACTTGCATCAAAATCTACTCTCTTGAAGCACACATAAGGGGGACCGTAAATCATAGAAATGTTGAAATTACATAATATATGAGAGCTTCAGTACCCATAAATTGAAAGGGTTTAGCTACTCATATGTGTTATCATATCAACACATGCAAATTTCAACATTAAAAGCAAAAGAAATAGAAACTAAACAAAGGAGGAAAATGAGGTTAATTACTAACTACTTGCATAAAGAAATAAAATAAAGCTACACTACTTGAATGAATGTAAATCTAATCTATTAACAATGAAAAGAAAAGAGCATAGAAATAAACATGAGCGTAAAGGTAAAAAGAAACATGTAGAAAATAGAAAAGAGAAGGCTTAGGAAGCCATTTTTATTTTACTTTGATTTGTGTTTACAACTTGCTAATTTTCTACGTAAAATAAGAGAGAGTAGAAGATTCTTTACATGTATATAAGAGGGCTATTTATACATGCATAAAACCCTAATTCAATTTTTAAGAAGCTTCTCAAAATGCCCTTTAGGAAGTGTGACCACCAAGTAACCATTAGCCACTAATTAATCTATCATTAAATATGCATGAAGCTTTAACCTCCACTTGGTTGTCCAGTAGCTTCTAATTATAGATTTAGGTAAGTGGGTGGGGTCCTCCATGATCATGAGCTTGAATTATTTTCCTTTTCATTCCTTTGTATTCTTGTGTGCATTCATGTATCTTCATAAAAGCCTCTTCCATATGCATTTAAATTCCTATAAAAATCATAAAAATTATCTAAGTAAAAATTCTCAAATTGACACATGCACAAAAATGACCATTTGACGCTGAATGAAGATGAATATATGATGATTTGAAAGTAATTGAATTTTGTTTTTAAACATGTTAAAATGCCCAAATATGACATTTATTTAAATGAAAATGGATAAAATATGGATGTGAATATATGCACATTTACGTGCACATCACCATTCAAATTGACAAACATCCACTAATGTTAGATTTGAATTTCTCAAAACAACGTATTGTTAATTTATATTTGGAAAAATTTAGCATATATAGTAAACGAAATCAATCATAGAATCACAGGCACAGAGTAATATAATAATAAGCAACGGAATAAATGAATAGTAGTTGATGAAGCTACTATATAAACACTAGAGAGTTTAAAGTAAGAATACAACAGATATCTCGAATACACAGAAGTTACTAATACAAATGCCAATGGCAAGTCAGAACAGAACAATTGGAATAAACTGAAGTAACTAGAATGCTAAATAGACAATGACCGATCTTTAAGCGAAGTTCTAAACTCGAAAGGTGAGTCTCAAATCTTGTGGCACTTGGTCTGACCCTAGCATAAAGCCAAACACAAAACACTCGAGTCGGGATTGACATTCTTATACCAGTAAATTCAACTCTGGTGAAATGTCAAGTGAAATACGAAGTAACTCAAAGGATGTTTGTGATTTCATCCTTTAAGGATCCGTTAAACTATCTACATACATAGTACAATACAATATATATATATATATTGTCTATAGTAAGTAAAGTATTAAAATAGCATTATAGCGTTACCCATATGCCCCTTAACACATTTTATACAAATGTCGTAGTCTATACAGTACTGTAAACTCCACCGGCAGATGGGCTGTCAGGGAGCATTTTGCAGGTACGACACAAACCAAACTCGTAGAAGGCGCGATAAGGCATGTGACACGGCATGCGAGGCAATGCCCAGGATAGGATACTACCGTTTTATGGATCCAGACTGGTGGTAACGCATAACAGCTACTACCGCCCATCTCGAGACACACTCCCAAATCAAGGTGCACCCAATCAAATCACAAAGTAATAGAATGATATCAAAGAAATGTGCGCCATCGGTGGAATGACCTCACTTGGCCCGACTTAGCTCATGTTTTAGTCACATCAAGCGGACGCGTACGAGTCAGGGCTGCACTAATATCTCATATAGAATTGTCGCCAAACCATCCTACTTCGTTTTGGAATCTCCACCACGTGCATAGTTGTAAAAGTGGTTTTCAGTATTGACAAAGAGTAAGACAATATCCGATCCCTATCTCTTTGACAATCAAATGCTTATTTCATACCATGGTCATTTTTGTTTGAAACAGTTTATACTTCATATCAAAATACCATAATCCTTTCAAAATCATATCACTTTCGAAATCGTATTCACTTTCAAAATCATAACTACAAAATGGTTTAAACATCTTATAGATATTTGCATCTGAACTCATTTAATCTAAATGTAACGAATGCGACTTTTCGACGCTCGAAAACTGACATTAATACGTCTACTGTATCAACTGCCAAGCAATCGAATGCCGAAAACCATACCGTTATGGTTAAAGAAGAGGTAGAAGACAGAAGAAGAGAGAAAAAGATAGAACAGAAAAGAAAGAAACAACAGAACAATATTAGAATCTCACAATCGCAGCGGAACAATATATAATAAATAAATGAATAATCTTTAAACAAAGAACTATATCAGTTATTACATTACATCACATGACATTACATCATCAGAGTGTACAACAACAAACAAAAACAAACATCGGAAAATAAATACTATATAATAGTGAATACGCCTTGCCATCCAGCTTGCCTCCAGCAACTTCTGAATTCCAGAATATCCTGATAAACCTGACTCTTGACTGCCCGTGTGGAAATTGGTAGGCACCCAGAGTTTAGGAAGAAAACAATAAACTCCGAGTTAGTCATGGGACTGGTGTGAGAACTTAAAATAGTTTATCTTTAAAAACAAACAATAGGATAATTTTTGATGTCAATTCGCAATGCTTTTTGAAAATGTAACTACCATAAGACCTTCCACCACACACACAATGCAAACGCAGACTTGGAGGAGATTTCTTCTTATGTTAGTCAAAGATGCTTACTACGCAAAATCAAATCATTTTTGATATTATTATTAGTGCATAGTGTAGAAAACATTTCGAAAGTAGAATATAAATCTTAGCCGGCAAAGGTACCATTATATTATGCCTACTATAGCTACCATATTAGATGGCAGGTTCTACAACAAAAACCGTACAAGGTTCGTATTGTTTCTTTTGATTTCCAACAAATGGTCAGGCCAAGGAACTTCCCATTGCCACATGGGTACGCCTCTGGAAAGACGACATGAGAACATAACCGGATCTCTGCCAACACAAGGTCGGGTTACCCTTCAAACTGGGTAACTACTGACACGAATATGTCATTCACCGATCGTAACCGATCTATATCCAAGGATTCTCGATTCCAACAACCACAAAGTAATAAATTTGCAGCAAAAACATAGGTTAAGTATCTGGGCTCCATACCATGAGACCACCTCTATCCAGAAGGAATGACATACACTAAAGGGGCGCTACCCCCTAATAACATTACCGCATCCTTCCTGTTTTGACCATTTGCGAAGTGTGAGGTCCGACGAAGTCTCGCCCATAAAGCCACGCTTTATACAAAAGCTGTGCTTTGATTATCAAATGCTCAACAGCACTTCGTATGCCACATTATCAATTTGGGAATGTATCACTAGTAACCATCTACTACATAACCTCTTATCTCGTACGTCTCAGAGAAGGGTGTTAAGCTAAGAGAATAAATTCTCTGCCACCAACAGAAATATATTTGATAGAAACCAGCTTTACATCTCAAATTGTAACGTCAGACACACATCCATACAAGTCCGCTCCGGGATCGAACGGAATCGAAGGCACTTCCAAAGAAGCCCTTGCAATCCGGATATTCACTAATCACGTCCGGACTTCCCGTCACTAAGGGCGATAAAACCTCTATATCAGAGATCAGCCGATGTAGAGTCATTCGACGGTAATCCTTCCGTTTTCAAAAATATATGGTCTTCAACACCGGTCTTCAAATGCAATCCATAACGACGTATCACATATTCGGAATGGGTTATACGACCCCAAGGTCCTTTCTCGGCTAACCCGAATAGTGAGCGCTTATTTTGAAAATAAGTGTGCCATTCAAATTCAAGCAAATCACAACAAATACCCATTTAAAGGTAAATATTGGTAGTCGGTTATTTAACTATCAACAGACATGCACAACATCATCAAATTCCAAATAATTTCCCAAATTATTTATTTTCCAAAATATCTTTACTAGATATATAATTTCCACACTTCAACCATTTGAAAACAAATTTTCAGATCACTTTTCACCTTTACCGCTTTTGAAAACAAATTTCAATCATTTTCCTTACACGAAAATACTTTCATTTCAAAATGGTTCATTTAAACCAATTAAATAAATCCTTAACGATTTACTTTATATTTACGTTCCAAATCCGTAAATTTATTTCCACACTTCAAAAATAAGTCAACGTTTATTTTTCAACAAAGTTCCCTTCCTTTTATAAATTCCATATTGAATTTACATTCCCAAAATATCTATGAATATAAGATTTTCAAATCGACTTCTAATATTCATTTTCAATTTATCTTTAAAAGCTAAAATCTCAAAATATTCACTTCATATTGGAAAACATTTCCATACTTATTTAATAATAAGTAATTCACAAACCTATTTATTTTCAACACTTGAAAAATATTCAATATACTTAAATCCAAATTAAGTATATATTTCATTCTTTAAAGAAAACATTCACTTAAACACATCTATTTGGGCCAAAACGAATGTTGCGTAAAACATCGTTACGACGACCCAAAATCACTAGTACAGGGATTCGAAATTAAGATAGATATATAAATCCCAATACCATATAAAACATTTCTTTTCAGAAATCATTTACTATAACAACAGTGTTATAGTCCACTATTTCCTTATATTTCTCGAAAACGTCTATTTCAACAATGAATGTTGAAATCTATGGTTTCGACACTTAATACATTTTAAACAACTTCAAATCGTTTTAATTCTATTTAAAATATCACTTCCCCAAAACACTTTGAAATATTATTCACTGTCCCAAAATCGTGAATATTCTTCGTTAACCAAATTCAACATTTTTCTACACATTTTGTTTAAAGGATTATCCACCGTCCAAAATCGTGAATCTATCTCCATTAATAAGCTATAAAAATTTACTGATCAAATTCAATCAATCTTGAATTTATAAATCAATGTTTATAAATTCACATTTATATATTATAAACATTTCAAGTTATAAAATCACTTTATTCGCAAATTTTATCCATATCCCATTTACACGCCAAAATCCATTTATAAGTAAATTTAACTATAAATCTTTTATTTTACAAAATCTATTCATTTTGTAACTTCTCAATTTACAAATCTATAAATTTCATTACTTACTAATCCATCCATTTACTATTTCATTTTAACACTAAAAAACTCGTTTTATAATTCTATTATTTTTAATTTATAAATATCAATTTTATAAATCTTTTATATGAACCGTTTATAAAAGGCCAAAAACCCATATTTAAACTATTTTATAAAATTCATTAACTCCATATTTCAAAAATCACATTTCAGTTATATTTTAGAAAAATCATAATTTTTATAACAATAAAATTTATAACGTTTATTTATTTAAAATAAATCAATTCCAAAATTTAAATAAAACGTATATTTTCAAAAATCACTTTAAAACCCTTTTAAATTCAAAATCTTACTTTAACATTTTTAAAATTCCAAAAATAGGCCAATGCTGCAACAACAACAATATATCAATCATGACAATCAAAACATCATATATCAAAATGGTAATCAAGAAATATCACAATATCTGTAATCAAATAATATTGGTGAGGAATCCAGTTGGATCCCTCCAACCTGTTTCCTTGCATCCATAGACATTAGCACAATACCAATTCCGTTCCAATACGGAATATCACGGTATATGGGATTTATAAAATACTATCCGCTATTATACGGCGCAATAGGGTCTCATCCGCTATATAATGTGGGAAAATCAACTCCAAGTACATATATAATACCAATTCCCATCAAGTTGGAATTATCGCGGTATATGTTATTAATAAATAACCTCCGCTTAATATACGGCGTATAATGTCAATTTCAATCATCAGTAGATAATAATTTATCATCCAGGCATACAATGATCAATTTTAAATCTAACTATTTAAAATTTAAATCGAATCTATTCGATTGAGTGAGAAGTTCTCACCTTGGTTTTCGATTTTCAGCGTTTTATTTCAAATAAAATTAAACACGCGTTTAATTTTACCAGAAATTCTCGCTATATCCAAACAACTCCAAACCAGCTCCATTGCGTAGTGCTCGATAAAGTGAACCCGACGGAAGTCGTTTCGTCAAATTCCGACCTCGTAGCAAAAAGTTATGATATTTATAAGTTTACACGAATTTTAATATAATAAATTTTCAACAATTATTTTTTTTACTTTTAAACCTAATCTCGGCCGTTCAACTTTGAGTCATGCAATCCAGGCCGCTCGCGTATTTCTTCTTCCATCAGTAACTCACGCGCGTGCAAGAAACCCATCGGCCGACCCTAGAACCCTAATTGCCACACCTATCCCATCGACTTCTAGGACGATCAACAATTACCACTTTGAAGCCCACTGCGAGCTTGACCTTCGGCCAGAGGATGATGAAGCTCGGCCACCATATTGCTTCGAAAAATGTGTACAAAGGCCGGCCAAACGCATGCCATTTTTGGTCGATCCACAGCTCCATTCACGAGCTTGACCGTTGGTTGTGAAGATCTCTCGACACTCTACATGTTTGTAGTTGGAAGTTTCTGATGATAGTGAGTAGATTAGAGGAAAAAGGAGGAAGAAAAATGGAGGTTTTTGGCCATTGATAGGTGGAGGTGGCGGCTGTAATGTTTTTGACCTAGGGTTTGATATTTTTTGCGAAAGTGAATAATATGGTGCTTTTATAGAAAATTTCTCAAATTACTATTCATCCGGAATTTCCGAACTCCAAACGAAGCGTGCCGGCTGGCGTTTCTAGGGTTTGCCCCGCGTTCCGAACACAATGGAACGTATTTCGGAGGCTAATTCGGCCATCTGTGCGAGTTACGGCAATAAACAATCGAATTTAAATTAAACCGATTAAACGAATTTTCTATGCGTTTTGGCTTACCCCGGACAAACGGTTAATCCGATTGACACGAAATTTGAACCTTACAATAATATAACATTACGGAGCCGATGAAACTGGTTTCGTCGAAATCCGAGACTTTTTGAAAATCACTATTTTTACTTGTCAATTAAATAGTAAAATACTCAATTTTCACAAATCAACGTTAAATTCAATTTTAAAAGTTCTATAACATCATTCCAACTCTAATATGATATTATAAAATTTTACAAATCATTTTCAATCATATTTAACCCAATTTCCAATTATTTCTGTAATTTCAAATATTAAATTATCGATTTAATTATCCAATTAAATCCAATTATTCAAAAAATAAATTATTCGACTTATAAATTCCACTTATTAATATTTAAAAAAATTAAATATATAATTTTTAATTGACAAAAATTCTGGGTCGTTACAAACTTCCCCGCTTAAAAGAATTTCGTCCTCGAAATTACCAAGTAAGAAAAAATTACAGAATCTATTAACCTTCCAAAACAATTCGTACGAATTAAATTTCAAATTCATTTGGGTGTTTAACTTTCCCAAAATCCAATAGTTAAACCTCTTACAACCACTTTACTAAGTTTTCAAATCATACTTAGTTATAGTTTTCAAAATTTTTCAAAATTCTCAAAAAAAATTCTAACGCCTTAAATTTTCGGAAAAATTCGCCAGAGTCTCCTTTGCGCGGCTCGATCCAAAAAAAAAGACAGTATATATATATATATATATATATATATATATATATATCACAAATATACATTTCATCAAGTGATGAGGCATCCCGTAGGGAAAAAAAGTGTAAAAGTACGATATGTAATCCGAGATATGTACCTTATATATTATCAACGAGCATATACGGCTAATATAGCGCGAAAGCGAGCTCCAAAAGTGAAGCAAGCACAATCTGCACCTACTAAACACTCAACAAACAAATGAGAAACATGTATATATGAAAATAATATCAATATACATCATATAGTAACATAACAACTACATGTGCCAACATAGCAATTGCAACAAAATAACAAATGCAACCACCAAACAACTATCATCCAACAAATCCATATCCAATCAATACACATTCACTTCTCATTAATATTCATTGAATTGGTTTTCAATTTAATCACATTTGATTGATTAACATTGGATTTTACCAACATTCACTTATTCATATTCTGTTAGTTTACATTCACTAATTTATATTCAAGTTAGTTTACTTTCAAATCAAATTTATTTACATAGCTTTCCATTTATCAATTCAATTTCATTAATACTTAAAGAATTATATACAATCAACTATCAATCATATAACAACCAAATCATAACCATCGTAACCAAATTGTTAAATTTACATTCTATTTGGTTTAACACTTTTTAGCTCCAATTGGTTGATATTAAATTGACTTTCATTCAATTATTCAATTTCTCAACTTCATTAGCTTTTAATGAATTAAACTTATATTCATTATTTCATATCAATTCTTTTACATTCGATTGATTTATATTCAATTCATTAATTAATTCAATTGCTAATTCCTTTAACAATATAAGGTTGAATTTCATTTATATAACTCAAGTTCATATTCATCACTTCTCTTAATTAATTTACTTCAATACCAAAATCAACTTTATTCAACTTCACTTAAGTTATATTTCATTTCAAACATCTTATCTAATCCAAATCAATTTATTTAACTTTCCTTCAGTTAAATTTCAAATCACATGTCTTTGATGACAACTCAAATTCATTTCAACTTGGATTTTTAATTTCAAATTTGTTTATCAAAACAAAACTTCAATTCCCATTTTACTATGGTAGCAAATCTATCACATAGAGACTCGAAAATGATACTGATGATGCTGCAGTCATCTCCCTTATTATTTCCCAGCAACAATAGTGAATTCAGTGCTTAATATTCTCTCAAAATTTTCCTTTTACTTATAACTCACGTTTATAAATACATTCATATAGTTTCACCTTTATATACAAGATTATTTGTCATTGTAAATGACATTAATTATAATTCCATACTTTATAATTCTTCGCTTATAAAATTTATTCTTTTACAATATGTTTCATTTAACTTATTCAAACAATCTTTCAATTAACTCATATACATTCTTACATTTTTTACGACCAAACAATCAATTTATATATACACTTAATAATTCTGAAAAATTATCCACTTATATATAAAATATAATCAAGGTAAAATTATTTCATTTACCCTATTTTTTAAACGATATCGTGTCAAATTGTTCTACACAAGTGTTTAGAGATCCCTATAAACAACGTTAATTACTCATATTGACCAGAATCCATATACCACTCAATAAACCAATCATCACAATATAAAACAATTTATATCAACTAACAAATACGCACACGTATCTATTATTACACTCACACTCATTCTAGAGTACTACTGACTCTATCTCTAATGAGTAATTCCCAACTGAGCCATGGTTGTCGCTTAACCATATGCTCTGATAACAAATGTAACGAATGCGACTTTTCGAGGCTCGAAAACCGACATTATACGTCTACTGTATCAACTGCCGAGCAATCTAATGCCGGAAAACCGTACCATTATAGTTAAAGAAGAGGTTGAAGATAGAAGAAGAGAGAAAAAGATGGAACAGAACAGAAAGAAACAACCGAACAATATCAAAATCTCACAATCGCAGCGGAATAACATATAATGGATAAATGAATAATCTTTAAACAAAGAACTATATCAGTTATTACATTACATCACATTACATTACATCATCAGAGTGTACAACAACAAACAACAACAAACAGCAGAAAAGAAATACTATATACTAGTGAATACACCATGCCATCCAGCTTGCCTCCAGCAACTCCTAAATTCCAGAATATCCTGATAAACCTGACTCTTGACTGCCCGTGTGGAAATTGGTGGGCACCCAAAGTTTAGGAAGAAAACAATAAATTCCGAGTCAGTCATGGGACTGGTCTGAGAACTTAAAACAGTTTATCTTTAAAAACAAACAACAGGATAATTTTTGAAGTCAATTCACAATGCTTTTTGAAAATGTAACTACCATAAGACCTCCCACCACACACATAATGCAAACGCAGACTTGGAGGACATTTCTTCTTATGTTAGTCAAAGATGCTTACTACGCAAAATCAAATCATTTTTGATATTATTATTAGTGCATAGTGTAGAAAATATTTCGAAAGTAGAATATAAATCTTAGCCAGCATAGGTACCATTATATTATGCCTACTATAGCTACCATATTAGATGGTAGGTTCTACAACTAAAACCGTACAAGGTTCGTATTGTTTCTTTGGGTTTTCAACAAATGGTCAGGCCAAGGAACTTCCCATTGCCACATGGGTACGCCTCTGGAAAGATGACCTGAGAACCAAACCGGATCTCTGCCAACACAAGGTCGGGTTACCCTTCAAACTAGGTAACTACTGACACGAATATGTCATTCCCCGATCGTAACCGATCTATATCCAAGGATCCTCGATTCCAACAGCCACAAAGTAATAAATTTGCAGCAACAACATAGGTTAAGTATCTGGGCTCCATACCATGATACCACCTCTATCCCGAAGGAATGACATACACTAAAGGGGCGCTACCCCCTAATAACCTTGCTGCATCCTTCCTGTTTTGACCATTTTCGGAGTGTGAGGTCCGACGAAGTATCGCCCACAAAGCCATGCCTTATACAAAAGCTGTGCTTTGATCATCCAATGCTCAACTGCACTTCGTATGCCACATTACCAATTTGGGAATGTATCATTAGTAACAATCAACTACATAACCTCTAAGCTCGTACGTCTCAGAGAAGGGTGTTAAGCTAAGAGAATAATTTCTCCGCCATCAACAGAAATATATTTGATAGAATCCAGCTTTACATCTCAAATTGTAACGTCAGGCACACATCCACAAAAGTCCGTTCCGGGATCGAACGGAACCGAAGGCACTTCCAAAGAAGCCCTTGCAATCCAGATATTCACTAATCACGTCCGGACTTCCCGTCACTAAGGGTGATAAAACCTCTATATCGGAGATCAGCAGAGTCATTCGACCGTAATCCTTCCATTTTCAAAAATATCCAGTCTTCAACACCGGTCTTCAAATGCAATCCATAACGACGTATCACATATTCGGAACGGGTTATACGACCCCATGGTCCTTTCCTGGCTAACCCGAATAGTGAGCGCTTATTTTGAAAATAAGCGTGGCATTCAAATTCAAGCAAATCACAACAAATACCCATTTAAAGGTAAATATTGATAGTCGGTTATTTAACTATCAATAGACATGCACAACATCATCAAATTCCAAATAATTTCCAAAATTATTTATTTTCCAAAATATCTTTAATAGATGTATAATTTCCACACTTCAACCATTTGAAAACAAATTTTCAAATCACTTTTCACCTTTACCACTTTTGAAAACAAATTTCAATCATTTTCCTTACGCGGAAATACTTTCATTTCAAAATGGTTCATTTGAACCAATTAAATAAATCCTTAACGATTTACTTTATATTTACGTTCCAAATCCGTAAATTTATTTCCACACTTCAAAAATAAATCAACGTTTATTTTTAAACAAATTTCCCTTTCTTTTATAAATTCCATAGTGAATTTACAATCCCAAAATATCTATGCATATATGATTTTCAAATCGATTTCTAATATTCATTTTCAATTTATCTTTAAAAGCTAAATCTCAAAATATTCACTTCATATTTGGAAAACATTTCCATACTTATTTAATAATAAGCAATTCACAAATATATTTATTTTCAACACTTGGAAAATATTCAATATACCTAAATCGAAATTAAGTATATATTTCATTCTTTAAAGAAAACATTCTCTTAAACACATTTAGTTGGGCCAAAACGAATGTTGCGTAAAACATCGTTACGACGACCCAAAATCACTAGTATAGGTATTCAAAATTAAGATAGATATATAAATCCCAATGCTATAAAAAACATTTCCTTTCAGAAATCATTTACTATAACAACAGTGTTGTAGTCCACTATTTCCATCTATTTCTCGAAAACGTCTATTTCAACAATGAATGTTTAAATCTATGGTTTCGACACTTAATACATTTTAAAACAACTTCAAATCGTTTTAATTCTATTTAAAATATCACTTCCCCAAAACATTTTGATATATTATTCACTGTCCCAAAATCATTAATATTCTTCGTTAACCAAATTTAACATTTTTCTACACATTTTGTTTGAAGGATTATCCACCGTCCAAAATCGTGAATATATCTCCTTTAATAAGCTATAAAAATTTACTTATCAAATTCAATCAATCTTGAATTTATAAATCAATGTTTATAAATTCACATTTATATATTATAAACACTTCAAGTTATAAAATCACTTTATTCACAAATTTTATCCATATCCCATTTACACGCAAAAATCCATTTAAAAGTAAATTTAACTATAAATCTTTTATTTTACAAAATCTATTCATTTTATAACTTCTCAATTTATAAATCTATAAATTTCATTACTTACTAATCCATCCATTTACTATTTCATTTTAACAAAAAAAACTCGTTTTATAATTCTATTATTTTTAATTTATAAATATATAAATATCAATTTGATAAATCTTTCATATAAAAAGTTTATAAAAATCCGAAAATCCCAATTTAAACTATTTTATAAATTCATTAACTCCATATTTCAAAAATCACATTTCGGTTATATTTTAGAAAAATCATAATTTTTATAACATTAAAATTTATAATGTTTATTTATTTAAAATAAATCAATTCCAAAATTTAAATAAAACGTATATTTTCAAAAATCACTTTAAAACCCATCTAAATTCAATATCTTTACTTCAACATTTTTAAAATTCCAAAAATAGGCCAATGCTGCAACAACAACAATATATCAATCATGACGATCAAAACATCATATATCAATATGGTAATCAACAAACAATATTGGTGAGGAATCCAGTTGGATCCCTCCAACCTGTTTCTCTGCATCCACAAACATTAGCACAATACCAATTCCGTTCCAATATGGAATATCGCGGTATATGGGATTTATAAAATATAATCCACTATTATGCGGCGCAATAAGGTCTCATCCGCAATATAATGTGGGAAAATCAACTCCAAGTACATATATAATACCAATTCCAATCAAGTTGGAATTATCGCGGTATATGTTCTTAATAAATAACATCCGCTTAATATACGGCGTTTAATGTCTATTTCAATCATCAACATATAATAATTTATCATCCAGGCATACAATCATCAATTTTAAATCTAACGATTTAAAATTTAAATCGAAACTATTCGATTGAGTGAGAAGTTCTCACCTTGGTTTCCAATTTCCAGCGTTTTATTTCGAATAAAATTAAACACACGTTTAATTTTACCCGAAATTCTCACTAGCTCCAAATGACTCCAAACAAGCTCCATTGCGTAGTGCTCGACAAAACGAACCCGAGCAAGCCGTTTCGTCAAATTCGAATCTCGTAGCAAAAAGTTATGATATTTATAAGTTTACACGAATTTTAATATAATAAATTTTCAACAATTATTTTTTTATTTTTAAACCTAATCTCGGCCGTTCAACTTTGAGTCATGCAATCCAGGCTGCTCGCGTATTTCTTCTTCCATCGGTAACTCATGCGCGTGCAAGAAACCCATCGGCCGACCCTAGAACCCTAATTGTCGCACCTATCCCATCGACTTCCAGGACGATCAACAAACACCACTTCGAAGCCCACTGCGAGCTTGACCTTCGGCCAGAGGATGATAAATCTCGGCCACCATATTGCTTCGAAAAACGTGTACAAAGGCTGGCCAAACGCGTGCGATTTCTGGTCGATCCACAGCTCCATTCACGATCTTGACCTTTGGTTGTGAAGATCTCTCGACGCTCTACATGTTTGTAGTTGGAAGTTTCTGATGATAGTGAGTAGATTACAAGAAAAAGGAGGAAGAAAAATGGAGCTTTTCGGTCGTTGATAGGTGGAGGTGGCGGCTGTAATGCTTTTGACCTAGGGTTTGATATTTTTTGCAAAAGTGAATAATAGGGTTCTTTTATAGAAAATTTCTCAAATTACTATTCATCCGGAATTTTCAAACTCCAAACGAAGCATGCCGGCTAGCGTTTCTAGGGTTTGCCCCGCATTCCGAACATAATGGAACGTGTTTCGGAGGCTAATTCGGCCATGTGTGCGAGTAACGACAATAAACGATCGAATTTAAATTAAACCGATTAACGAATTTTCTATGCGTTTTGGCTTGCCCCGGACAAACGGTTAATCCGATTGACACGAAATTTGAACCTTACAATAATATAACATTACGGATCCGATGAAACTGGTTTCGTCGAAATCCGAGACTGTTTGAAAATGACTATTTTTACTCGTCAATTAAATGTTAAAATATTCGATTTTCACAAATCAACTTTAAATTTAATTTTAAAAGTTCTATAACATCATTCTAACTCTAATATGATATAATAAAATTTTAAAAATCATTTTCAATCATATTTAACCCAATTTCCAATTATTTCTGTAATTTCAAATATTAAATTATCGATTTAATCATCTAATTAAATCCAATTATTCGACTTATAAATTCCACTTATTAATATTTAAAATCAATTAAATATACAACTTTTAATTGACAGAAATTCTGGATCGTTACACTAAATCGTAACGGTTCCCACTTAAAGAATATGAATATTTTAAAGTAGTTTCTATATATATTAAAATATTTTATAAAATTGGTTATGAATAAATGTTTATATTAAGATAGTTTATATTAAAAGAGTTATATCAAAATAGTTCTAAATTAGAATTGTATTGTCTAATTCCACAAATCGATTTAAATCAAATTAAGTTCCAAAATTCAATATAAATCAATCTCGGTTCATCAATTACAAGTTCAATTCAAATTCTCAATAAAACCAGTTTCAATTTATATCAATTTCAAATACATGTTTAGACTACATATTTAAACCATTTCAGTCCAATAGGTTAAAAATTAAAATATTCAACATTTACAATGTAACGACTAGGTGATTTTCGACCTTCGAAAATCGACACTAATACATTCACTGTATAGAGTGCCGAGCAATCGAGCGTCGAAAATACCAGGTTGTTAGGGTTAAAAAAAGGATATAGAATAAGAAATAGAAATAATAGCATAGAATCTCACAATCGCAGCGGAACAAAATATAATTTACAATAACAATATCTTATACAAAGGAAAAACTATAACTGTTAATATACATAAAAGTTATCATAGTACAATCATCAACATTTAAATATGGACAATTGTAATGACTTGTCTGCAAATACTGAATATACAGTCTATAATACATAGTGGAATATAGTCAAATACGTTCAATACGTCTTTGCTATCTAGCTCGTCTCTTGAGCTCCAAAAGTGTCCTAACCTGAAATTCTGTAATACTCTATCTGACTAGAGCATTACTATAAAGTAGCACCCGAGTCAGGCTGGAAACTAATGTGAGTAAACACACTTAAATTTGAAATATTTAAGTTATAAATTTTTTGAAATCCAAGGTAACTCGTACAAACACGACGAGTTTTCATCTTATTATAACCAAAACACTTATACAGAAAGTCCAACAATATTATAATAGTGTCTACAAATAAATTCTTAAATAAAGCCGGACATTGTTAAATCAATTAAAATCAACATAATAGACTTATAATCAGATCCGTAAGGGTTCACGGTGGTTATTTAATCGAAGTGGTTGTGGATAACACTGTTATCCGACCCGGTCTCTTCGAATTCAAGTCGATAAATTAAAAAAAACTAATTCATGATCGAGCGTCAATATACCCATACGACAATCTATTACATATGTTTTCTCCAAATAAACGTGCCAACGTTCATACTAGCATTTTAGTCGATTTGGCTACTGAATGACATAGATAAGGATAATTAAAATAAATATTCAAGTACAGTAAACCAAAGCATAAATCATTAACCAATTTAACGATCAATAACTAATATACAAACAATTTAAAAATCAGAATCTAATTCTTAAATTTAATTGAGTCCACTTATATTTCTAATCCAAATTAATAAAAGATTAAAGAAAAATATAAAACAATTTGTTATTTGTTATACTCACCCCTTTCTTAACATAAAATTAAGTCCAATAAGAGTATAATTAATTACTCATTTAACGATGGTGATATAATAGAATTTTGGATTATGGAAAATCAATAACACAAATTTACAATGCCAATAAATAGGATCACATTGCACGCACGCGTGCGACGGCCTGCAAATTCGTACCCCTTTGAGTCGACAATATTCTCCATCAGTTCAACTCGAAGTGGACGAAAATACAAACCGTTAGGGTTAAAGAAGAAAGAGGTAGAAGAAGAAGAAGAAAACAACATCAGAATCTCACAACTGCAATGGGACAACATATAATATAACACAACAGATTTTTATACAAAAGAAACTATAACTGTATAATACTTACAATCATCAGAGTACAACACAATCCATAGCACGCAACTGGACAGTTATAATAACGTGTCATTACACAGCGGAATATACAAATCTATGGAAACACGCCTCGGCATCCAGCTCGTCTCCTAAGCTTCACAGCATCCTATCCTGTATCTGTAATACTCGGTCTGAGCCGAGCATTATAATAAAATAACACCAGAGTCGGTCTGGGAAACCAGCGTGAGAAAACAAACTCAATCGAGTTATTAAAGTTTTCAAAATCCTTTGAAATCAAAGGTATCTCGTAAGACCACGCCACAAATAAACATGCTAGGTTTTTACCTTACGATAACCAAAACATTTTTATCAAATCCGTCTGATATTATAATAGTGTCTATAGGAAGTAAAATAGAATCTAGCTGAAATGCTTGCATCTCACGTTCCAACATAGTTGGGCACAATCAAAACCGTACAAACGCTTATTGAAGATTGGATTCCATACAATGGCAGGGCTAATGGGGTACCCGCCCGTCACAGTAACTGGTCTAGACCAGAGTACCGAGGACCACTCCCGATCCCCTGCAATACAAGACCGGAGCCACCCCTTACTGGATAGTCCGAATAAGATCACCCAGCGGTTGGGATCAACAACCGTCCACTAAGCCGAGATCGAAAGGGACTCTAAATAGCGATGACCTTACCTTATTTGGGTGCTACCCACTTAGCCTTGCTGCACCTCCCCTGTTTTAGCCATTCCCGATTGATGAGTCTTGAGGCTCTACGTTACCATTTTAGAACACATTTTACTTAGAATGCTCATCGTCCCCCGCACGATTGTTGCGTCCTGCCTTTTCGCAAGCTTTAAATCGACATACGTGCTAATTCAAAACATACGGAATGGTGGATTGTTATGGGGTAAATAAGAAAAACAAGAAAGAAATAAAACAAAATAGAATCTCACAGTGGAAGGATAAAATATAATAATCAAATATACAATTCATGAAGTTGTTTACAAAATATTTAATTTTACTTATACAACATATATCAGAGTTGCACATACCAACGAATAAAAATCGATGCAGCGGAATACAGTGTGTAGTGGAACAATATAATATAATAATAATGAAATCTTCGTCTTCGTCCTCCAGAAATAAAGTCTTCTATCCTGAAATGCTCGGACTGACCCGAGCGAATTGAAAAGACAAAACACTCGAGTCAGAACTAAAAGATCTTATGTAAGTGAAATCAACAGAAATAAATAAGAGTGTAGTAACTCAAGAGATGCTTGGGATTTACATCTCCTAAGGATCCGTTAAACTATTTACTATGTAGTAATATTTCGCTATTATAATAGTGTCTATTAGTAAAATAAACTTACTTATAAATAGCGTTAAGGAGTGACCCAATATTCCCCTTAACACGTAATAGTCCTAGTAGTCCATCCAGTATCAGCGCATCTCCGGATCAGGAGACTACCCTAAATACTCCACGGCTTAAGGGAGAAAACCAAACTCGTACAAGGCGCGATAGGGTAGGTGACACGGCACAACTAGGTAATGCCAGGGTAGATATACCAATTACGCTTCTGGGTCGGTGGTAACGCGTAGCTGCTACTACCGCCCACCTCGAACAACACCCCCAAATCAAAGAAATCAAGAGTGGCCACCGAATCAATCCAAAAGTCAAAGTAGAATATCGAAGGGATGTGTCCGATCAAAGGTGCTACCACAATTAACCCGTCAATCGCTCCTATTTTAGAAACCTTATACCAACGCACGGGAGTTAGGTCCACGTATTTACCTCAAACGAAACGCCGCCACCATCCTACTTTATTCTGGAATCTCCACCGCGTATGTAACAGCCCGCAAATCCGTACCCCCTTGAGTCAACACTATTCTACAACAATCAACTCAAGTTGTACAGAAATACGAACCATTTGGGTTAAAGAAGAAGAGGTAGAAGAAGAAAGTAGAGAAAACAACAATAGAATCTAACCATCGCCGCGGAATAAAATATAATAGATAATAAATAATCTTTACTCAAAAGTCAAATATTTCTGTTTACATATATTACATCATCAGAGTACATCAATCACAACTCAACATCAATATCATACAATGGATACACAACAACCCAACACAGCGGAATATATACATAAACAAGTACGTAAGCGCGTATCGTCATCCGGCTCGACTCCTGAACTCCACAGCATCGAATCCTGTATTCTATAATAATCGGTCTGACCCGAACATTACAGTTAAATAACATCCGAGTCAGTCTGGAATACCAGCGTGAGAAAATCACACCCAATTGATTATTAAAGTTTCAAAAATCCATTGAAAACAAAAGCATCTCGTAAGACCACGCCACAAATAAACATGTCGGGTTTTTACCTTACGATAGCTAAAAATTTTTTTATAGAAATCCTCTGATATTATAATAGTGTCTATAGAAAGTAAATAGAATCTAGCTGAAATGCTTGCATCTCACGTTTCAGCAATAGTTGGGCACAATCAAAACCGTAGGGGCGCGTAGGGAAAATGGATTCCAACTAATGGCTAGGCACTAGGGTACCACCTGTCACAGTACCTGGTCTAGATCAGCGTACCGAGGAGCCACCCTAACTCCCCTGCAACACAAGGCCGGAACCATCCCTTACTGGACATTCCCGAGCAAGATCACCCCACGGTTGGGATCAGCAACCGCCGACTAAGCCGAAATAAAGGGACATCTTGACAGGGATGACCTAACCCTCCAGTAGGGGCTACCCACGAAGCCTTGCTGCATATCCCCTGATTTTCAGCCATTCCCGTTTGATGAGGCTTGAGGTTGAGCGTTACCTTTTTAGAATATATCCCTTAGAATGTCCATCGTCCACCTGACGATGTTTCGCAAGCATTCATCCATACAAGTCCGTCCCGGGTTCGAACGGAACCGAAGGCACTATTCCTACTACATCCATTTTGGAAATATCCTCAGGATTAGTAGCGACTAGCGCTTGCACATCACTTCTCCATCTTCGAATCCAAAATCGTTTTTTCACGAACGTACAAACCGGATCGAAGTGGTTTTCGAGAAATAAATCTCGATCCCGGTCACTTCGAAACGATCAACGCATTGTCCAATATCGATAGTCGGTTATTTAACTATCAATTTTTATTCACAAACAAACATCAACCAATAAATAATTTCCCAAATTATTTATTTATCTCAAAACTATCTTCACAAGATATATTTTCGCCTTTCAAATTCCTTTGAAAACAGTTTTCAAAACTATCTGCCTTTCTCAGAATAAATTCCAAGTATTTCTATTTCCACTGAAATCACCAAGTACAAATCTAGATTTTTAAAATAGTTTAAAAACACTTTACTTTTTAAAAAAAAAATATTTCAAAACATTCAAGTTAAAATTACTTTAATAATTTGTTAAAAATACATACTATATGAATATTTGAAAATAAGGTAACTTAATAAAATATAAAAATAGATTTCTACTTTTAAAACAATTTACTAAGTTACTTCTTAAAAATTATTGCTTAAATAAATTAAAAAGAATACTTACTTTAGACTTTAAAGATTAGAAATAATAGATTTTACAGAACTTGCTTTTTAAAACAACTTTAAAACATTTAATTTATATTTATTTTTTAAATTACTTTTAAAAACATGTACTTGGTTATCCAGAGAAAAATTCTAACTTCAATCACTTAAATCAATTTTCCCCAAATTGATTTCCAATTTATTTTATTTGAAATAAGTTTTTTTTTTTAATTTCGCAATTCATTCAAAATTCATTAGTTATGGATTTATTATAAATGTTATTAGTTTCTAGTTTGATTTTGAACCTTTAACTGAAATATACGAAATTTCAGGCTTTCCTATTTTTCTTCTTTGTTCTTTTCAATAATTTAAATCTTAAATTTTAAATAAATGTTTTCTTCTTTTAATTAATATCACTGAAGATTTGATATTCATTAACTTCTGTTTATTCAAATTTTTCTTTCCATTTTCAATATCTATTTATTATAATTTTATAGTTACTTCATTCCTTTTCCAATTCATTTCTTTTTAATTTATTCTATAATTATTTTATTTACAAATTCACATCTTTTAATTTCTTTCCAAAATCTAATTTATATATTTTCGGAAATTCATTATACCTAATCATAACCAATCGAACTATATCATACAATATTCCAATAAGGTTCATCATAGAATAACAAGTAATCACAACAGAGGGTATCGAATAATTTAAATAAATGTTGAGGGATCCAGTTGGATCCCTCCAACCTGTTTTACCTGCATCCACAGATGTTAAACACAATATAATATGTCAATTCCAAAATTGCCATACTATAGCACATCAATCAATCTCACCCATTCAAACCATTATTTAAATTTAATTTATTTAAATTTATATTTATATTAACTGAGTGAGATTAACTCACCTTATTCTGTTTGTCTGCAGTCCACTTCAATTCTGTCTTGGTTTCCCGGTTTATAACCTTGTATAAACATTACATACTATTTTTATCAACATTCGAGTCAATTGGAACAATTAAATTTCCATTTATAACTTGATTAACCCGTGATTTTATTTTTAAACAAGTAAATTTATTTTAAACTAATTCCCTTAAAATAATTAATTTTCGGTAACTACAACTAAAAATTCAATTAGTTAAATACATTAACCACCCATACATTATTTTTCCATTTAATAATCTAATTATCTAAGAATTTTATTTGACCAATTTCCCTCTAGATAAATTGTTTCTGATGACTAAAATAATTGAACAGGTGAGTTAAACGAGTTAACCCCAAAATCATTTATTTTAAAAATAAATTTAGCAAGTTAAAAATGTGTGCTAAAATATTAAAGTTAAATAAATAAATTGTGTGTGTGTGTGTGTGTGTGTATATATATATGCTAAAATTACCTTTCTTTTCTTCCGGTAGATATATGTTAAGAATCAAAACAAATATAGGTTTTAATCCTTACTGAAATCATTTTCTTTTCTGGAAATAATAACAACATTTTACTTACTGCTTATATTCATATGTATTAATTATAAATAAATATAAACAACATATCGATACCTCAATGACTCAACTTCACCACGAGCCGCCACCTGCATCATCGCTCCCTGCGCCTACCCAAATCACGCAAACCCTTAGCCACCATCCCGCTGCATCACCGCGACGTCTCACATGAATCGAAGCACGAAGGAAGAGCACCCTCGAATTGAGTTCGCATCCCTGCTTCCCAACCCTAGCCCCAATCGAACCCTTCCACTCGAGCCCTAACTCACGACGCAACAAGACTACGAACCCTTCGATCCCCCCCTCGAAGTCGAACAACAGATGTCGGCCTCATTCTAGCGACCGCGACTCTCCTCCATTAGTAATTTTTTTTTATTTTAGGTTTCTGATTTCGTGAATGCTGAGAGAAGGAGGTAGATCAGTTTGGAAGGAAGATGGGAAGAGGAACGAGATTTGGTTTATATCATTATATATTTTTTCGATCTCGAATTAATGTTGGAAGAACCCTAAATTGGAATGAAGGCAGAGGCTCGTCTGTTGCTTCAAATTATAAAAGGGAAAGTGATAACTTTGGTTTAAAAGAGGAAGTATCTTCGATTAGAAGCTTCTAATTTTATTTTATTATTACTTAAAACAAGTCTTTGAACTGATTGAACGATGGAAAGGAAATATTGCATGTGGGCTGAGACTGGTACAGTGATTCGACATAAACTCCAAAAGTTCTGATGTGAGATGTATTTGACTAGTTGAAGTATTATTTTTTTCAATTCCGAATCGGCTGTCATCAATTAAATTTTAACGCGTTCACCTATCGTAAAATCACACAACAACTCCAAACACTACCAAATTTTAAATCCGATAAAAATAAAATATTACGGATCCAATGGAACTGGTTTCGTCAAATTCCGAGACTGTGCCTCGGAAGACTATTTTTAAATTCAATTTAAAAGATATAAAATTTCAAAACTGAACAAACCACTGCTAATTTCAATTTTACAACTTCTATTATCCTATACACTGTCAATATAAATTTTACAAGCCTTCAAATTATTTTCGACAGGCTTAAAACTCCAGATTCAACAATTTACCCAACTTCACTTAAATTCAATAATTTAATTGTCAAATAAATTGTGATATTCGTAATTTAAGTTAATAATTAACTTTTAAATATTTAAAATCAATTAAATATTCCGGTTACAAATGCTTAAAAATTCCGGGTCGTCACATTCCTTCCCCCTTAAAAGAATTTCATCCCCGAAATTACAAGTTAGGAAGAATGGTCCAATACCCGTTTACTTTTCCCAAAACCAATCAGTTCTTAACAATTCAACATCTTACCAAATATCTTTTTAATAGAAGGCCCATTACAATTCTTACTAACTTCCGAAACTTTTCCCTTAATTCCCTAACAACTTTACTTATACAATCATTCAAATTATAATTCAAAACTAAATTTTGAATTATCAAAAATTTTCTCAAAATTTTTCTAACTCCCTAAATTTCCGAAAAAATTTCGCCAGCGTCTCCTTTGCGCGGCTAGCTCGGTACAACTACAAATGGCCTCTACGGGCTCCCAAATCCAAAAAGAAAACAAAAGGCCAAGTGGCTCAATCCAAATCCCAATCAAATTTCACACCAAATTTAAAATACATACCTTTTGTCGGGCAATTCATATTTATCTTTCTGAAATCAAAATCAAATCTCTTTTCCCTTTATATTACCTGCATATCCTGCTAAGCACTAATATCCAATCACAACTTTCAAAAACATTTAATCGATTTTCTCACAAAATGCCAATATCTATTCATTCAAATATTAACTTAGATTATATTGGCAATATTCAATTTCCTATTAAGAATTGACCATGCCTTACTTAAATTAGTATAAGCATTTTATATAGTTTCTTATATTTATTTTCATCTCCCACTTTAATTTATATCTATTTCTATTCAAATAGATTCTTTCACTTTCATACGAATTCAATTTATCTTTAACTTTAAATATTGAATTTTATTTTCCATTTATAACTAATTCATGTCATTATTTTAGTTAGTTTCATTTACTAATTTATTTTAGTTGCCAATTTAAATTCGTTTTGTCGTTAACAAAATTTTCCAAAAATTTCAAAAAATTTCTAACTCCCAAAATTTCTGAACATTTTTGGCAGAGTCCCCTTTGTACGGAGGATCTTTTGCAATTTGACAAAAGAGATAAATATATATACATCGACCCACACGGTCGGAAAAACCAAAAACGGTTCATATTTCCTATTTTTATTACGTAGGCGTACCTTATTTAGCATGTTTAAGCAAGCAGCTTATTTATTTAGCAGTTAATGCAACCCAAATCCAGCCATACGGCTTGCAGGTACCGTACTTACTCAATTTAAACATGTAAGTGCCAAATATATATGCAGTTTAACTATATTTCACTTAGTTGCAATGGTTAAAACATATGGATTCTAAAGAAATGCACATCCAACATTTTCCGTAAGCATTTTTTTTAACAACTTTCATACTAATTCAACTGTTTCAATAAATTTACAAACCATTTTCATTCAATTTGAATGGTTTAAAACTCAATCGCTTACATTTAATTTATTCTTAAGCAAACTGAACTCATATTTAATTCAATCGCTTTCAAAATCAATTTATTTTACCCTTATCAACACATAGAATTTTAATTACTTCCATTTCATCCAATGACAATCTATTCCATGCAATTTGATGAGATCTATGTGAATAAATAAGTATTATGTTTTATAACCATTTCAAATGGATTTCAACTCAATTTATACATATTTCTATTCCATTTTTAAAATTTATTCACAATTCATATATTCTCATATCATTGCATTTCAGATTTGAATCCATTCACCTGCATTTCATTTTATTAACCAAACCAGTTCATTCAAAACCATTAACAATTTAGATTCATCTTCATTACCAATTAAATTTCCCTTTTATTTTAGTTCATTCACAATTATTTATTTAGCTCGACACATTCCATTTAAATTTATTCATAATCCATTCATTTACGTTTTATTCCATATTTGTTTATTCCAAACTATTTTATTTAGCTCAAAAACAATCTAAGCTATTTCATTCCATAACCATTTCCCAACGTATTTAAACCACATTTCATTTAATTCTTATTTATTCCATCATTTATTTATTCAATATAATTAGTTTATCCACATTCACTTAAACCATTCTAATAAACTTGAAACATTCTATTTTTCTCATTGTCTCAAGTTATTTCAATCCCTTAATAATTTAAATGATTTACAATCATTCATTTAAGAATTTTCATTCCATTAAATATTATCTGTAATTCACCGAATTTTAATTCGATTCAAATGTATTTTTACTTGGTTTTAAATCCAACCAAATATCATTAAACTTAGCTTAAGTTGAATTCAATTCAACTTCCCCATCTATTTAGCTTAAGTCAATTTACTTTAATTTATACAAATTTTATACATAAGTTCCTTTTCATTTTACAAGTAAATTTGCTTTCCAATTCAACTTAATTTTCTCTCAATTAAATCTCATTTAAAATCTGCAATTTCATTTGATTGGTTATTATAGAATCTAACTTTCCAGATTCAACCCACCCGATTTATTACATGGCATTTTCCAATTTATTTCCACATATTTGGATTTTATTCGCAATACAAACCATTATTATTTTAATTTAATTTCATTTTCCTTTATTCGACACATTCCCAACTATATTTAGTTTGTTCACACTTCAAGTCAATTTTTATTTATAACTCAAGTTCTGATTCCTCCATTCACCTTTAACTTACCATCAAATTTTATTAACCACAATTTAATTACATTTACTATTCAAACGTTTCCTCCAACTTATAATCCAGAACTTGATTTTAATCTCAAAATCTCTTCATTTAAATTTTCCTAGTTCAATTTATTATATAATTCAAGTTTGTATTTTTGTTTATTCTCCAATCCAACAAACCATATTTATTTTGGCTTTCTATTTCACTTTCACATTTTATAAGTCACAACATACTATTTTATACAATCACATTCATTCCAAGCTTGAACGTATTCATCTTTTATTTTTAATTCTGATTCTTTTATAATTTATTCTAATTTATTTACTCCAAACCAATCCTTAACCAATTTATTTTCCATTTGTTCAGGTAAGAATTTAATTTCATTCATTAATTCAATTGAATTCTCATTCCAATTCAATTTTACTTTAACTCAGATTTATTTAACTCTATTCGATTTCAACTTGATTCGAAAACAGCTGGATATTATTTTCAGCTTATTCGATTTATTTCAATCCAGTTCAATTCTTTTCTCCCATCCAAGCTTATTTCATTTTTAACTTTTCACTGAAAATTAAATTCCCAACATTCAAAGTTTATATTTCCTTCCTGATTTAAAAATCATCTCAATTTATAAGCTTACAACCTATCTCATCAGGATTTTCAAACACCTGGTTATTGGTTTCAAAACATTTTGAAATCTTCAACATCTCAAATCACATTTCTCAAAATTTAATCCAATCCTGACTTTTATTTTCAACAAATTCCCTTTTGAAATTTTCAAAAACAACTAGCTTTCTGAACAAATCAATTTTTGGCAGCAATTCATCAGTTAGAAATTCGAAAATGAATACTGATGATGTGGCCGTCATCATCAGAATTATTTTCCAATAATCCAAGTGACTTCAATGCTATATCACTTTCAAAATCCATTTAAAACAGATTTCCATTCAGAAATATCTCTAAAACAACAATGTTATTATTTATCTCCAAAACACCTCGATAAACATTTCCAAATCTCCGGAATTTTAAATTTCTAAAGCCTGCTTAAATAAATTTTAACTGTAATTCATTTGCATAGCTTCCCATTTGATTATAATTCAATTTATAATCTATATTTATAATTCATACTTATAAATTTCATTTCATAATTGAATTTATCTTCCCAATCTTTGATTATATTTACAATTTCTAGTTAAATTTTTCACTTAACAATGATAATACTTTAATATTATCATTTCTAACATCCAAGCAACCATATATTAGCTAAATAGTTTTCAAAAACTATCCTTGATATCAAAATATGTTTTTGGGTCAAATTATTTCATTTACCCATATTTAAAACAATACCGTGTCGGTTGCTCTATTCAAATGTTTAGAAACCCCTTCGATACAGTTGCGCAGACTGTGTCGACGAAGGTTCATATGCCACTCAATAAATCAATCAACACAATATTAAAACAATTTATATTCATTAACAAATACGCACTCATATCTATTAATACGCTCAAACTCATTTTAGAGTACTACGGACTCTAATTTATTCCCACCAGAGCCAAGGTTATCACCAACCTATGCTTTGATACCAGCTGTAACAGCCCGCAAATCCGTACCTCCTTGAGTCAACACTATTCTACAACAATCAACTCAAGTTGTACAGAAATACAAACCATTTGGGTTAAAGAAGAAGAGGTAGAAGAAGAAAGTAGAGAAAACAACAACAGAATCTAACCATCGCAGCGGAATAAAATATAATAGATAATAAATAATCTTTACTCAAAAGTCAAATATTTCTGTTTACATATATTACATCATCAGAGTACATCAATCACAACTCAACATCAATATCATGCAATGGATACACAACAACTCAACACAGCGGAATATATACATAAACAAGTACGTAAGTACGTATCGTCATCCAGCTCGACTCCTGAACTCCACAGCATCGAATCCTGTATTCTATAATACTCGGTCTGACCCGAGCATTACAGTTAAATAACGCCCGAGTCAGTTTGGCATACCAGCGTGAGAAAATAACACCCAATTGATTATTAAAGTTTCAAAAATCCTTTGAAAACAAAAGCATCTCATAAGACCACGCCACAAATAAACATGTCGGTTTTTTACCTTACGATAGCTAAAACAATTCTTATAGAAATCCTCTGATATTATAATAGTGTCTATGGAAAGTAAATAGAATCTAGCTGAAATGCTTGCATCTCACGTTTCAGCAATAGTTGGGCACAATCAAAACCGTAAGGGCGCGTAGGGAAAATGGATTCCAACTAATGGCTAGGCACTGGGGTACCACCTGTCACAGTACCTGGTCTAGATCAGCGTACCGAGGAGCCACCCTAACTCCCCTGCAACACAAGACCGGAACCATCCCATACTGGACAGTCCCGAGCAAGATCACCCCGCGGTTGGGATCAGCAACCGCCCACTAAGCCGAAGTAAATGGACATCTAGACAGGGATGACCTCGCCCTCCAGTGGGGGCTACCCACGAAGCCTTGCTGCATATCCTCTGATTTTCAGCCATTCCCATTTGATGAGGCTTGAGGTTAAGCGTTACCTTTTTAGAATATATCCTTAGATAGCCCATCATCCACCTGATGATGTTTCGCAAGCATTCATCCATACAAGTCCGTCCCGGGTTCGAACGGAACCCAATGCACTATTCCTACTACATCCATTTTGGAAATATCCTCAGGATTAGTAGCGACTAGCCCTTGCACATCACTGCTCAAGCTTCGAATCCAAAATCGGCTTTTCACAAACATACAAACCGGATCAAAGTGGTTTTCGAGAAATAAATCTCGATCCCGGTCTCTTCGAAATGATCAACGCATTGTCCAATATCGATTGTCGATTATTTAACTATCAATTTTTATTCTCAAACAACCATCAAACAATAAATAATTTCCCAAATTATTTATTTATCTCAAAAATATCTTCACAAGATATATTTTCGCCTTTCAAATTCCTTTGAAAACAGTTTTCAAAACTATCTGCCTTTCTCAGAATAAATTCCAAGTATTTCTATTTCCACTGAAATCACCAAGTACAAATCTAGATTTTTAAAATAATTTAAAAACACTTTACTTTTAAAAAAAAAATTCAAAATATTCAAGTTAAAATTACTTTAATAATTTGTTAAAAATACATACTATATGAATATTTGAAAATAAGGTTACTTAATAAAATATAAAAATAGATTTCTACTTTTAAAACAATTTACTAAGTTACTTCTTAAAAATTACTGCTTAAATAATTTAAAAAGAATACCTACTTTAAACTTTAAAGATTAGAAATAATAGATTTTACAAAACTTGCTTTTTAAAACAACTTTAAAACATTTAATTTATATTTAAAAAAATTACTTTTAAAAACATATACTTGGTTATCCAGAGAAAAATTCTAACTTCAATCACTTAAATCAATTTTCCCCAAATTGATTTCCAATTTATTTTATTTGAAATAAGTTTTTTTTAAATTTATCAATTCATTCAAAATTCATTAGTTATGGATTATTAAATGTTATTAGTTTCTAGTTTGATTTTAAACCTTTAATTGAAATATTAGAAATTTCAAGCTTTCCCATTTTTCTTCTTTGTTCTTTTCAGTAATTTAAATCTTAAATTTTAAATACATGTTTTCTTCTTTTAATTAATATCACCGAAGATTTGATATTCGTTAACTTCTGTTTATTCAAATTTTTCTTTCCATTCTCAATATCTATTTATTATAATTTTACAGTTACTTCATTCCTTTTCCAATTCATTTCTTTTTAATTTATTCTATAATTATTTTATTTACAAATTCACTTCTTTTAATTTCTTTCCAAAATCTAATTTATATATTTTTGGAAATTCATTATACCCAAACATAACCAATCGAACCATATCATACAATATTCTAATAATCACAATAGAGGGTATCGAATAATTTAAATAAATGTTGAGGGATCCAGTTGGATCCCTCCAATCTGTTTTACCTGCATCCACAGATGTTAAACACAATATAATATGTTAATTCCAAAATTACCATAATATAGCACATCAATCAATCTCACCCATTCAAACAATTATTTAAATTTAATCATTTAAATTTAAATTTATATTAACCGAGTGAGATTAACTCACCATATTCCGTTTGTCTGCAGTCCACTTCAATTCTGCCTTGGTTTCCCGGTTTATAACCTTGTATAAACATTACATACTATTTTTATCAATATTCGAGTCAATTGGAACAATTAAATTTCCATTTATAACTTGATTAACCCGTGATTTTATTTTTAAACAAGTAAATTTATTTTAAACTAATTCCCTTAAAATAATTAATTTCCGGTAACTACAACTAAAAATTCAATTAGTTAAACACATTAACCACCCACACATTATTTTTCCATTTAATAATCTAATTATCTAAGAATTTTATTTGACCAATTTCCCTCTAGATAAATTGTTTCTGATGACTAACATAATTGAACAGGTGAGTTAAACGAGTTAACCCCAAAATCCATTATTCTAAAAATAAATTTAGCAAGTTAAAAATGTGTGCTAAAATATTAAAGTTAAATAAATAAATTGTGTGTGTATATATATATGCTAAAATTACCTTTCTTTTCTTCCGGTAGATATATGTTAAGAATCAAAACAAATATAGGTTTTAATCCTTACTGAAACCATTTTCTTTTCTGGAAATAATAACAACATTTTACTTACTGCTTATATTCATATGTATTAATTATAAATAAATATAAACAACATATCGATACCTCAATGACTCAACTTCACCACGAGCCGCCACCTGCATCATCGCTCCCTGCGCCTACCCAAATCACGCAAACCCTTAGCCACCATCCCGCTGCATCACCGCGACGTCTCACATGAATCGAAGCACGAAGGAAGCGCACCCTCGAATTGAGTTCGCATCCCTGCATCCCAACCCTTGCCTCAATCGAACCCTTCCACTCGAGCCCTAACCCACGACGCAACTTGACTACGAACCCTTCGATCCCCCCTCGAAGTCGAACAACAGCTGTCGGCCTCATTCTAGCGACCGCGACTCTCCTCCATTAGTAATTTTTTTTTATTTTAAGTTTCTGATTTCGTGAATGCTGAGAGAAGGAGGGAGATCGGTTTGGAAGGAAGATGGGAAGAGGAACGAGATTTGGTTTATATTATTATATTTTTTTCGATCTCGAATTAATGCTGGAAGAACCCTAGGCAGATGCTCGTCTGTTGCTTCGAATTATAAAAGGGAAAGTGATAACTTTGTTTTAAAAGAGGAAGTATCTTCGATTAGAAGCTTCTACATTTATTTTATTATTACTTAAAACAAGACTTTGAACTGATTGAACGATGGAAAGGAAATATTGCATGTCGACTGAGACTGGTACAGTGAGTCGACATAAACTCCAAAAGTTCTGATGTGAGATGTATTTGACAAGTTGAAGTATTATTTTTTTCAATTCTGAATTGGCTATAATCAATTAAATTTTAACGCTTTCACCTATCGTAAAATCAAACAACAACTCCAAACACTACCAAATTTGAAATCCGATAAAAATAAAATATTACGGATCCAATGGAACTGATTTCGTCAAATTCCGAGACTGTGCCTCGTAAGACTATTTTTAAATTCAATTTAAACGATATAAAATTTCAAAACTGAACAAACCACTGCTAATTTCAATTTTACAACTTCTATTATCCTATATACTATGAATATAAATTTTACAAGCCTTCAAATTATTTTCGACAGGCTTAAAACTCCAGATTCAACAATTTACCCAACTTCACTTAAATTCAATAATTTAATTATCAAATAAATTGTGATATTCGTAATTTAAGTTAATAATTAACTTTTAAATATTTAAAATCAATTAAATATTTCGGTTACAAATGTTTAAAAATTCCGGGTCGTCACAGCGTACGCGGTTGTTAAAATGGTTTTTGTAGTTGGCAGAGAGTGACAACTTCCGATCCTGGTCTCTTCAAGAACCAAACGTTATTATAAAACCGCGGTTATTTCAAAATATTTTATACTTTAAAAACCAGGATATAATATTCATTTCAAAACCATATAATTACGATATCATTTCCCTTTTAAAACCAAATCAATATGATATCTTTTTCAAATATATCCTTTTCTAAAAACATAACTTTTCATTGTTAAAATATTTCTAAACCAAACGCTTGAAATATGGCCTTTCAAAACATAAAACTTTGAATTACATAACTTTGAAATATAACCGCACCACTTAAATGGATTAAATATAAATTACTTTATATAATAAAATAGTTTCTTCACCTTCACAAATCAATTCCAAATATAGATAAAAATTTAAATAAAACATTTCAAATATATATATTTCAAACTTTACATATTCCACCATTTCAAAGCTAATTCATTAATAATTCCATATATGCCAAATTCAATAGCTATTATTTAGATTTGAAATGTTTACTTAATAAATCCAATATCATTTAAGAAAACTTTTGACTTCAAATAATTGGATATTCTTTCAATTTATTTAACTTGATATATTCCTTTATCTTAACTTTATATTTATTTAAATCACTTTAAACCAAATCAAGTTATGAGAACCATACCTTTTAAAATCTCTATTTTCATTTATTTTTCAAATCAAATTTTATTTAAGTACAAGTTTCAAATAATTCAATTTAAACCAATATCATATTTATTTCCCAACTTAAATTTCATTAAATCATTCAAAAACTCTCTATATACAATATCTTAAGTAGGTACATAACCATATAATATAAAACAATTAAACTCCATTATTAAACTCATTTTATTAATCAATTTTATACATAGCTTAAACCAAGAATTTTACCATATATCAAATAACCTTTATCAAATATCTGAATCAATATCTCATAAAACCCTATACATTTCTTTACAAAACTATAGAAAATCATTTCAAAATATTTCTATATATAGACCGCGGTGTCAGTATAAAATTTTCTATCCTATGGTCAAGTGATACGGATATTTATCATTTCAATCCATAATTTAAAATAAAAATTACGTTTATATATCATTTCAAACCGCAATCCCGAATGAAATGAAAATGCATTATAACATGCAGTTTATAACAATACAAAATACAGTATACATTCACCCAATATCAACCGTCAACAATTTATCAAAATCATCATCAAATTCAATCAATAGCATCAATATAGAACGGATAATAAACAACAGGTATTAAATAGCAGTTTATATTCAATAATAAATTAAATAACTGTTTAGTGGCAGTTTACATGCAATGAATAATTAATTAACAATTTAACTGGCAGTTTAAATGCAATGAATAAATTAAATAGCAATTGAATTTAAATAAATGAAATTAACTGAGATGATGATTAAAAATATGCCAAACAACCATAATTAAATTTTCAATCACATCATATATCAATTTAATAAACATAAGAAATTTTAGAAGTTGTGAGTGGGTTAAAACACTCACCTTTTGAATTTAAATTGAATTTAAATTCAATCTAAACAAAAAAATTAGATCGTCTCAGAATTCATTCATACTAGCGTCATCAAGTTTGGAATTTCAATACGATCCTAAAAAAAGAAACCGCGTGTAAAACAGATATCGTATGCAAAAGTTATGACGATAAATGTGATTGAATGAAAAAAAATACAAAAGAGAACACATTTCTCACCTTACATTGCCACGTCAGCCTTCCCTATGACGTCCCACCTCTATACCCACGCTAGCCAAGGACACTACGGGGTAATGCCATCAACTAGTGCGGAGAATAAAGCTGTTGAGGAGCGACCATCTGCATAATTGCTTTGTGCAAGCACCGATATGTCAGATAGTACAACAAGCATCTGGTTTCAGGAGGAAATCCGACATACCGATACAAACTCAAATCTACTACCCGGTGGCTGTATATATTCTTCGGAAACAAATATAGAAATAAAAATAACACAAATCAGTCACAAACATCCATATCACAAAGGCGGAAATAGATATGAATATATAACACATGAAAGTGTACATCAGAGTAGTGGCCAAACAAGATCCACAATATCACAAAAGAATAGCTACAAGTGCTAGACAAAAGAATATGGATACATCTATGAGTCTATATCTCAAATGTATACAGCAGAAACCACTAATCTAAGTAGTTAGCCAAAAGTCAGGGTGATAATCCCAGATGTGAAGTCAAGCAGAAGCACCTGTAACATCTCGGTCTGACCCGAGTATTATTTAATAAGAAAATAATAAACGGATCAGTCTATCCATAAATATCAGATAAAATGATATAGAATAAGAGATATGACATAGATACATGGTAACATAAAGCCATACTGTAATAAGTACGTAATTGAAAATCAATAAGAGATTAATCAATATCACGAGAATCTTCTCAAAGATCAAAAGGAATGTCATACTCCTTATTTATCAAATCACCAAACTATAAACACTGACAATAATATCAATGCCAATCACAAAAGTTAATGACACACAAATTCACCAATGCACAAATATTGATAAAATTTATCAACGTAAGTCACGAAAATTGGTGAAAACACAAATTCCAGAAATCACCAATGGAAATCTAGAAATCACAAAAAATGGTGGAGGCCTATCAGAAAACGGGAGCATGAAAACTCACCAACACGTGTATCACAAAATGGAACGCTATTCCATGATTGCTAACCATTAATTTTTGAGCCGAAGCTCCACAAAACAGCCCGAAGACCATGGGTCGCTATCCTACCAAATTGAGCCGAAGCTCCATAGAAACGGGGTATAGTCTCCCTCGTAAACAAAGAGACATCACACAATTGCTAGTCTAAATCACAAGAATGATCATCAACGATCATCAAGAAGTGTCAATTACAGTAAGCTAGTAAATATATAAGCTTAGATTCATGTCCCATAACCACTAGCTTAACTTAAATATTTACGAACAAATTGTAGATCTCCACTCGAAAATTGTCACAAGAGATTCAATCGAACAAGTCCAAGAATTAACCGACGAAGCAAACGCAAGCGTTTCATACCACTTGTTTTACGAAGCGTTTAATTAGATTTCTCATTCGAGTGAGGTAAAGGCTTGTATATTTTTTTTTTAAAATGACGAATCACAAAAATGATCGTAGAAACGATCAATCATAAAAATTCACATACGAAGACGTGAATAAAATCCAATGAATACGATTCCAAATTCATCAAAGTTGAAATACCCTTGCCACATGACACGACGCGACTTAGTAGATGAGCGACCTAAGAGGTAGCGGCATAAGTGCAGGGGCGAGCGACCTAATGGATGGTGCGACGCAACAGTGCAAGGGACCTAACATGGTTGAGTTATAGGGTGGAACGACCTAATGGATGCGGCCAAGGTTGCGCGTCCTAAGGGGTACGCAATCTAAGGAATACACGACCTAAGGAGTACGCGACCTAAGATGACCTAAGGAGTACGCGACCTAACTATGCAAGCAAGCTGAGCGACCTAACTGCGAGGCGACTTAAAGCATGGCGCGTCTTAACAAGTCGAGCGACCTAAGTTGTCGCGACCTAAGCAAGACGACCTAAACGAGCGACCTAAGTTGTCGCGACCTAAGCAAGACGACCTAAACGAGCGACCTAAATGAGGGAAGCGGCATATCACGATCAAAGGCAGGCCGACCTAGGACCAGCGACCTATGGTGGTAAGGATAGTCCGAGTGACCTAGTGATGAAACAACCTAAAGGGTAAAAAGGCAGGCCGACCTAGCGACCTAAGGGTTACGACCTATGGCCGAGCGACCTAACTGTAGGTCGAGCACTTCAAATAGTGCAGGCCGAACGACCTAAGGGTTTTGGAGTGCAAACTCACTCAATTTGCAACGAATCGAGCACGAACGCTAAGGGATTACGCTTATCGGCTACCCAGTCCTATTGGCTCCTCTTTTCGTCACCAAAAACGTGTTCAAACATCAAAGGTTGGATTTTTAAAGATTTGAACCCAAAACACCAAAAATTGGGATTTTCACCCATTCAATCCAAACCACAAGCAAATGCACGTGAATAAGTGTTAGGAATTCGTACCCAACAATCAAAGACAGTTATAGGCAAAGATGTGAGATAAAAATCTCACCTTTACACAAAATCAATGAAGGAGAAGCCTAAAAGAAAAGGAGGAATCAACCACACTTGAATCTCTACACAAGAAGCTTGAATCAATGGCTTCTCTTTGAATTTGGAGTTGGATGTTGAATTTGCAAATGAACTAGGGCTTGGAGTTTTAATTTCCCATTCCTTCCTCCATTGTTAATGAAGCTTGAGTGTTAGGAAATGAAAGAAAAGTAATGAAGAGAAGGGGGTTGAGCTAGAGTAAATAGTTTAGGCTAATGGGCTAAACCAAACCCAAAGCCCAAAGTGAAAAAGTGACAAAATTCCACTAATTCCAAACATATCAAAGTTTATACTCAAAAAGATCGCAAATGGTGTTTTGAACTCAATAGAAGTGGTTTCGAGTCCAGATTTGACCGTATGCAAAAAGTAAGTTTTCGGACTAAAATCTGACTAACGATAAAATATTAAGATAAAATATTTAAATATTTAATCGCAAAATATGAGGGTTGTTACAGACTCCCCTCTTTAAAGAAATTGCGTCCTCGCAATATTTAAGAAGAAAATATAAGGTAACAACCATGAAAGCATATCAACACAAAAGAAATTTGAAATATGAAATTCACCTCATGAAGCACGAGAAAGTAAGTCTCAATGTGTTCGCTCGATGAACTCTCTAGATTCCCAAGAGCAATCCTTAGGATTTGAGGACCATTGGACTTTAACAAGCGGAACATCTTTATTTCGAAGGCGCTAGACCTCCGAAGCAATAATACGGATAGGATGTTGCTCATAAGTTAAATTAGGTAAAACTTCAATTTCTTTCACAACACCGGGCTCAAGAATAGAATCAGAATCTCGAAGGCATTTCCGCAATTGAGAAACGTGAAATACGTCATGAATAGCAAAAAACTAAACCGGTAATAAAAGGCGATAAGCCACGGAACCAATACGTTCGGTGATAGGAAATGGACCAATATATCGAGGTGCTAACTTTCCCTATCGACCGAAACGTACCACACCCTTCATAGGCGAAACACGAATAAACACAAGATCTCCCACAGAAAATTCTAATTTCCTTCTCCGGTTATCGGCATAGGATCTTTGCCTACTCTGGGCTTCTTTCATCCTATGACGAGTAAGGTCAATCTTCTTTGTGGAATCACGAATAAAATCTGGACCTAAAACCAGCCTCTCACCGGCCTTAAGCCAACAAGGAGATCGACATGGCCTTCCATAGAGTGCCTCGAAAGGTGCCATACCAATACTAGATTGGAAGCTATTATTATAGGAAAACTCAACAAGAGAAATATAATCTTCCCAACTTCCACCAAAATCAAGAACACATGCACGAAGAAGATCTTCAAGAGTTTGATTCACACGCTCAGTTTGTCCATCGGACTGGGGATGATAAGCGGTGCTAAAATTAAGCTTCGTTCCCAAAGCCTTTTGAAGAATCTTTCAAAATCCACTAGTAAACAATGGATCACGATCACTAACAATAGAAGAAGGAACTCCATGCAATTTTACAATTTCTTTAATAAAGAATTTGGCAAAGAGAGGAACGGTTCGATTGGACCGAACGGGAATAAAATGGGCAGATTTAGTAAGTCTATCAACTATCACCCATAAGCTATTATGACCCAAACGAGAACGGGGAAGGCCGTCAATAAAATCCATGGAGATTTGGTCCCACTTCCAAATTGGAATTTCTAAAGGTTGCAATAACCCACCAGGCCTTCGATGTTCAGCCTTGACAAGTTGGCAAGTCATGCAACACTTAACAAAGTTAGCAATATCAGATTTCATTCCCTCCCAATAATAAAGTCGCTTCATATTTGCGTACATTTTACTACTACCGAGATGAATGGAAAATTTAGAACGATGAGAATCTTCTAAAAGGTTTTTACAAAGATTACTAATATTTGGCACGACAAGTCTACCAAATTTTCGAATACCGCCACGAGAATCAATATCAAAGTCTTTCAAACCTTCAATATCAATTTTATCCCTAAGATTTTGGCCAAGAAGAGCCAATTCTGGATCTCACTTTTAAGCTTCAAGAATGCAGTCTAAAAGAGAAGGATGAGCCTCAAGGCTACATAAAACAAGAGATGAACATAAATCGGAAACGCGATCTCGAATCTCACAAGTGGACAGAATTCCGAGATCATTCCATTCGGATATCATCATAGAAACAACCGATTGTTTCTTACGACTAAGTGTATCCGCAACATGATTTCCCTTTCCGGGAGTGTAAAGAATATCAAGATCATAAGCTGCAAGAAATTCGAGCCAACGTTGTTGATGCAAATTAAGTTCCATTTGAGAAATAGATTCTTCAAGGATTGATGATCGGTGTAAAGAATAAATTTTTCTCCCATAAGATAATGATGCCAAATACGAAGGGCGAAAATAATAGCCGCGAGTTCTAAATCATGAGTGCCATATCTAGTCTTGGCTGGCTTCAATTGCCTAGAAGAATAAGAAATAACACGTTCTCTTTGCATAAGAACGACACCCAAACCAACGCGACTAGCATCGGTATAAATAATAAAATCTTGGTTTCCCTCGGGAATCACAAGAATATGAGCATTGGAAAGGAGTTCTTTTTATTTCTGAAAAGAAGCTTTACATTTGTCCAACCAAATGTATTTAACTCACTTCTTTGTCAAACTAGTAAGAGGCACAGAAATTTTGGAAAAGTCCTTTATGAAACGGTGGTAATAACCTGCCAATCCAAGAAAACTACGGATTTCCATCACACTCTCCGGTCTCTTCCAGTTTTGAATCGCTTCAATCTTTGAAGGATCCATTGAAATTACGGATTCAGAAATAATGTGACCAAGAAACTTCACACGAGATTGCCAAAAGTGGCATTTAGAAAATTTTGCTTTTAACTGATTTCTCCTAGAAGTTTCCAACACAATCCGAAGATGTTTTTCATGCTCCTCCTCGGTTTTAGAATACACAAGAATATCGTCAACAAAGATGAGAACAAACCGATCGAGGAAGTCTTTGAAAACTCTATTCATAAGGTCAACGAAATAAGCCGGAGCATTCGTTAAACCAAATGGCATAACAAGCCATTCATACGATCCATAACAAGTACGGAAAGATGTCAAAGGAATAATATCCTCTGCAATAAGGAGCTGATGAAAACCGGTAGCTAAGTCTAATTGTGAAAAGACTCTAGCACCACTAAGTTGATCGAACAGATCATCAATCCGAGGTAAATGATACTTATTCTTGATAGTAAGATCATTAAGCTCGCGATAGTCAATGCAAAGCCAAAGTGTACCATCAGATTTCTTTACAAAAATAGCCGAAGCTCCCCAAGGCGAGGAACTAGAGCGAATAAATTGCTTCTCCCCAATTCGGATAATTGTTTACGTGTCTCCTCATTTTCTTTATTGGACATACGATAAGGAGGATGAGTAACTCAATTGCTTGCTTAGGTGGTAATCCTAAAACGGGCTCAAATATGTCGGAAAATTCATGAACAACGTGAATAAGAGAAATAATATCTTCCTCATCATCATTATCGTCGTCATGAGGATTTAAAGAATATAAAGATGCAACTAAGCTGGAATCCGAATCTTTAAGGTCAATAGAAATCTGCTTAACAGATTGAGGATGTCGAAGATAAATAGTCTGCTCAGGACATAGGATTTGGACTTTATAGCGTTAAGCCAATCCATTCCCAAAATCATTCCAAAGCCTAAGTAGCGCATAACATGCAAATCGGCTCGGAAAGAAAAATCGCACAAAATAATCTCGACGTCTTTACACAATAAACTGATTGTTGCAGATCCACCAACCGGATTCGCAATTCTCAAAGAAGTCAATAAACACAAAACATCCAAAGAAAAAGTATCAACAAGTTCTTTTGATATAAAAGAATGGGACGCACCTGTATCGAAAAGAACTCGAATACGATGATCACGAAATAAAATAATGCCATCAAGGATAGAATGAGAAATACCTTTACCATGAGATGTGTTGCCAGGGACTTAAGCAACATTAAGCTTTCTCTCCTTCCTATTTTGAAGTTTGGGACAAGAAGATAAATAATGATCCGGGCTTTTGCAATAGCGACAAGTACGGGGCTTTAAACACTTGTTTTCATAATGGTCCTTAGAACCACAGTTGTAGCATTGCCCACCACTTAGGGTAGAAATCTTAGTTGCCGGAGAGACTTGCATCCCTTTCTTATTGTTGGGATAAGGACCTTTAAACTTATTAGGCCTTTTCTTGTTGTTGAAGTTCGGCTTGGCACCCATAACTTCAACGTCACTTTCTTTATCCGCCACTTCAAGTCGAAGAGCGATATCAACGAGTTGATCAAAAGAAACTTCTAACTTTAGAAGTAATGGCTTCTTGAGATTTTTATTCAAGCCATAGACAAATCGTTGGTTTTTCTTCAATGGGGTGTTTATATATTCGACCTGGTATATAGAAAGTGACTCGAAGGATGCGACATAATCTGTCGCAGAGGATTCACCTTGAACAAGGTCAATGAAACGACGAGCCAAAGTCACCTTCTCAGCTTCTGGCACAAATTTTAGTTGGAAGCACTCCCAGAATTTCTCCCAAGAAAGATCCGCTTCATTTATTTCAGAAATCAGAAGCTCGTACCAATCTTATGCTCTTTCTTGGAGCATACTAGAGGCTACCTGAACACGGTGAAGATCAATAAGATTCATGCGAGAAAAGATTCGATCGCACGATCTCAGCCAGGCCTGGACTTCAATAAAGGTTTCAGAACCTTTGAATGGCTTTCCACCCAAATTAGTATAATCGCTGCACAGTCGTGCAAATCCAGACCTAGGGTGAGTAGACTACGGATTAGATCCGGCTGCTTGAGCATTCCTTAGTAGATCAAGAAGCTACCGGGCAGACATAAACACTCCATCTTTGGGAGTAACACGAGATTGACCGGCGCTGGGACGACCAGGTCTAACCATTTCTCTTCCTTTTGAAAGAAAGAAAGAAAGAAGAAGGATAAGGTTATTCACCAAATGAATATCAAGCAATCTTGATGGATAAACAAGGAATCATAAGAAAATAGGATGAATCGGTAAGACTCGAATTAAATCCTAAAGCATGATTCCTAAGATGGACTTTGCATGATGATCCTTGCTAGATTATTCTACATTGTTTCGAAGATTCGCTCTGATACCAAGCTGTGACGCCCCACCTCTATGCCCAAGCTAGCCAAGGACACTACGGGGTAATGCCATCAACTAGCGTGGAGAATAAGGCTGTTGAGGAGCGACCATCCATGTAATTGCTTTGTACGAGCACCGATATGTCAGATAGTACAACAAGCATCTGGTTTCAGGAGGAAATCCAACATACCGATACAAACTATAGCTACTACCCGGTGGCTGTATATGTTCTTCGGAAACAAATATAGAAATAAACATAACACAAATCAGTCACAGACATCCATATCACAAAGGCGGAAATAGATATGAATATATAACACATGAAATTGTACATCAGAGTAGTGGTCAAACAAGATCCACAATATCACAAAAGAATAGCTGCAAGTGCTAGACAAAAGAATATGGATACATCTATGAGTCTATATCTCAAATGTATACAACAAAAACCACTAATCTAAGTAGTTATCCAAAAGTTAGGGTGATAATCCCAGATGTGAAGTCAAGCAGAAGCACCTATAACATCTCGGTCTGACCCGAGTATTATTTAATAAGAAAATAATAAACGGATCAGTCTAGCCATAAATATCAGATAAAATGATATAGAATAAGAGATATGACATAGATATATTGTAACCATAAAGCCATACTGTAATAAGTATGTAATTGAAAATCAATAAGAGATTAATCAATATCATCAGAATCCTCTCAAAGATCATAAGGAATGCCATACTCCTTATTTACCAAATCACCAAACTATAAATATTGACAATAATATCAATGCCAATCACAAAAGTTAATGACACACAAATTCACCAATGCACAAATATTGATAAAACTTATCAATGTAAATCACGAAAATTGGTGAAAACACAAAATCCAGAATCATCAATGGAAATCCAGAATTCACAAAAAAAGGGAGGAGGCCTATCACAAAACGGGAGCATGAAAACTCACCAACACGTGTATCACAAAATGGAACGCTATTCCATGGTTGCTGAACATTAATTTTTGAGCCGAAGCTCCACAAAACAGCCCGAAGACCATGGATCGCTACCCCACCAAATTGAACCAAAGCTCCACAGAAACGGGGTACAGTCTCCCTCGTAGACAAAGATACATCGCACAATTGGTAGTCTAAATCACAAGAATGATCATCAACGATCATCAAGAAGTGTCAATTGCGGTAAGCTAGTAAATATATAAGCTTAGCTTCATGTCCCATAACCACTAGCTTAACTTAAATATTTACGAACAAATTTTAGATCTCCACTCGAAAATTGTCACAAGAGATTCAACCGAACAAGTCCAAGAATTAACCGACGAAGCAAACGCAAGCGTTTCATACCACTTGTTTTACGAAGCCGTTTAATTAGATTTCTCGTTCGAGTGAGGTAAAGGCTTGTATATTTTTTTTTAAATGAAAAATCACAAAAATGATCGTAGAAACGATCAATCACAAAAATTCACATACGAAGACGTGAATAAAATCCAAAGAATATGATTCCAAATTCATCAAAATGGAAATACCCTTGCCAGACGACACGGCGCGACCTAGTAGATGAGCGACCTAAGAGGTAGCGGCATAAGTGCAGGGGCGAGCGACCTAAGGGATGTTGCGACTCACCAGTGCAAACGACCTAACATGGTTGAGCTATAGGGTGGAACGACCTAATGGATGTGGCCAAGGTTGCGTGTCCTAAGGGGTACGCGATCTAAGGAGTACGCGACCTAAGATGAACGTGCGATTTAATGGGCCGAGCGACCTAACTATGCAAGCAAGCCAAGCGACCTAACTGCGAGGCGACATAAAGCATGGCGCGTCTTAACAGGCCGAGCGAGCAAGACGACCTAGCTGCGCGACCTAAATGAGGGAAGCGGCATATCACGATCAAAGGCAGGCCGACCTAGGACCAGCGACCTATGGTGGTAAGGATAGGCCGAGCGACCTAGCGACGAAACAACCTAAGGGGTAAAAAGGCAGGCCAACCTAGCGACCTAAGGGTTACGACCTATGGCCTAGCAACCTAACTACAGGCCGAGCACTTCAAATTGTGCAGGGCGAACGACCTAAGGGTTTTGGAGTGCAAAACTCAATCAATTTGCAACCGATCGAGCACGAACGCTAAGGTATTACGCCTATCGGCTACCCGGTCCTATTGGATCCTCGTTCCATCAACAAAAACATGTTAATACATCAAAGATTAGATTTTTAAAGATTTGAACCCAAAACACCAAAAATTGGGATTTTCACCAATTCAATCCAAACCATAAGCAAATGCACATGAAAAAGTGTTAGGAATTCATACCCAACAATCAAAGATAGTTATAGACAAAGACGTGAGATAAAAATCTCACCTTTACACAAAATCAATGAAGGAGAAGCCTAAAAGAAAAGGAGGAATCAACCTCACTTGAATCTCTACACAAGAAGCTTGAATCAATGGCTTCTCTTTGTATTTGGAGTTGGATGTTGAATTTGCAAATTAACTAAGGCTTGGAGTTTTAATTTCCCATTCCTTCCTCTGTTTCTGATGAAGCTTGAGTGTTAGGAAATGAAAGTAAAATTATAAAGAGAAGGGGGTTGAGCTAGAGTAAATAGTTTAGGCTAATGGGCTAAACCAAACCCAAAGCCCAAAGTGAAAAAGTGACAATATTCCACTAACTCCAAACATATCAAAGTTTATACTCAAAAAGATCGCAAATGGTGTTTTGAACTCAATAGAAGTGGTTTCGAGTCCAGATTTGACCGTATGCAAAAAGTAATTTTTCGGACTAAAATCCGACTAACGATAAAATATTAATATAAAATATTTAAATATTTAAGCGTAAAATATGCGGGATGTTACATTCCCTTTCTCTTTCATGAATGCACTCAAAAGAAAAGAGGCGAACCCAAAAAAAACGCCCAGCTTTGCATCTTTGACCGGCCATAGCAACCCCTACAGGCCACAACCGACCACATGACTTCCACCATTTGATTCGCCACCCCGACGCCTTCCACCTCCCACTGGTCCGTTCGCGTGCCTCGACGAGCGCCGCGCCTCAAAATCTAAGGTTTCGGACCCTATTTCGCAAATTCCGGTTGCCACGGTTGAAATCAAGTAATGCGACCACCATTGAACAACACTAAACAGCGAGGACTACAATGCCCATAAACCAATTTCGCTGATTGAGGCCAAAATCAAAAACCCCCAAATCGACGTATAGGGTTCGCGAATTTTGATCTTTGACCGAGTTTTCAGGCCGATTCGAGCATCATTTATATAAACGAACACTTGACGCATATTCGTATCGATAAGATCTACGACATATTTTTTTTTCAAATTTTTCTGAGAAGTTTGGGTTTTTGACTTTGATTTGATTTGGAATTGGATCTAGAATTTGTTTGTCTGCCATTTAGGAGGAGAGAGCTGAGATATACATACAGACAAATGAAAATGAGGGGAATTAAGGTTTATAATTGGGTTTATATAGGTAGGTCAGAAATTAGGACGAATGGATAAGGTTGAATATACGCGCTAACGCCAAAGTGGCACAAAAATCCCGTTTCGACTCCGGAACGAAATTTGATTGACCCATATATCAAAAAAGGCGTTTCAAAATATTTTAAACGTGATGGAAAAAGTTTAACATCCGAATTCCATCGTATGGAGAAGTTATGGCAAAATCAAATTATTTCAAATTGATTTCAATTGATTTTAATTTCAATAATTTCAAGGCATTTTGAGTCCGTACGATCAAACGAAAATTCTGATCGCTACGAAACTTGAAACCCTACAATAATTCACCGTTACAGATTCGATGCAACTAGATTCGTCGAAATCCGAGTTAGTGGCCAAAATTGCTATTTTTACAGTTAATTAAATAAATTAAAATTAATTAATTAAATCAACCTTCAATTTCAATCATATAATTGGCAATTCTTGTCATTTTTAATTTCTTAAAAATTTATACTAATTTAACAAATTTAACTGTCGATTTAAAATTTATTAATTCCTCAGTTTCCTTAAATTCAACAATTGTAAATTAAATTTCCAAAGTTCTATTTAGTAAAATCAATCAAAAATTATTCCCTTCATTATTGTTAAATAGATGGCTTAAATATTGGATTTAAAACTATTGCATAAATTTTCTCATATTATCTTTCTTTCAAATTGCATAACCTTTAATTTCTATTGCTACAAAATTTACACTTATTATAATTTAGATTTCAATGGATCGATTTGTTTCAACCCAAAACTTTTATTAAGTTCATTACTATTTTATAAAAGTTGTTATCTTGTTTTCTTTCCATTCATACCTATGACTTTATTTCCTTCAACCCAATATTATAATTTGTTTGCACAAAGAATGGGCAAACACCCCCAAGTCGTATGATTTAGTTGATTATATGTTGTTCTTAATGATTTGGGTGATTTATGCAAATATATAAAATAGATGGACTAAACTGTAAGAGACACACAAATTTATAGTGGCTCGGCCAGAATGTGCCTACGTCCACTTTATATGTTATTCTCCTTTTCTGTTCAGATTACAAGTACAAAGCTTTGATTACAAGTATCTGAAAGTTGTTTGAAAGTTCTATCCGTGCTTGAGCTCTCAAACTTGTCTGCCATTGTTGTACCCTTGCCCCTCTATTTATAGAGTGTGGCTGGGGCAGGGGTCTTGGATGGATATAGCTGCTGGTGGGCCTGGGTTGATGCAATCTGGCTTGGCAGTGTTGGTTTGGCAAGGCCTTGGTTCGGTGGAGAGTTGGTGTGGACTTGGTCCGGTTGTAGATGGTTGAAGTTGGTTCGGCTGGGTATTGGAAGTAGGTTGGTTCGGTAGTGTGACGACCCGCCAATCTACTACTAGAAAGACGTATCATCATTAAGAAAGAAAGGGATAGAAAATAGAAAAGAAAGAGAAAGAAAGACTAGCAGCATCTGAATCTCACAGCGGAACGGAACAAAATATAATATATCACATAAATATTTCTTAGTTTTTACATATATCAGAGTTATACAATATCAATACATATGACCGTTATACATACAACTATCACTATATACATCAGAGATACAGTACACATCAACTAATACAGCGGAACTAGATAGATAACTACATACGTCTGGAAACTCCTGCTCCAAGCTCCTCCGGAAATCAAAGTCCAAAACCTATCACTTGGCTACTCATAGAAATTTGAGTACCCAAGAGTTTATGAAAACACAAAATATAAACTCCGGGTCAGACATGGGTCTGGTATGAGTAAACGGTTGAAATTGTTTAACTTTGAAAAACATTTGAAAATAAAGGTATCACGTAAGACTTTCCACAAATAAATACGGGTAAGTTTTACCTTACGCTAACCAAAACATTTCATAGGAAATCATGTGATATTATAATAGTGTCTAGGTGTAACGTTTCAGATTTTTCGTCGCCGAAAAACCGAATAGTTATGTGTTTTAAAAAGAATTTAAGAAAAGAAAAAGACAGAAGAAGGGATAGAAAGACAGAAAATAGAGAAAATAGAAAAGATAGAGAGAGAAAAGAAAATAGAAAATATAGAACAGAAAGAAAAATAGAATAGAAAGAAAATAAAGAATAGAAAATAGATCATTTTAAAATAGAAGGAAAAGAGAATAGAAAATTTGAAAATATAGAAAAATGGAGAATAGAACGGAGAACGGAACAGAAAACAACAGAACAACATCAGAATCTCACAATTCGCAGCGGAACAACATATAATAATAAATGAATAATCTTTAAACAAAGAACTATATCAGTTATTACATTTTATACATTACATTTCATTACATCATATCATCAGAGTGTACAACATCATACAACATCAAACGGTGCAGCGGAAAAAGAAATACTATATAAACTAGTAATACGCCATGTCATCCATCTTGCCTCCAGCAACTCCAGAATATCCAGAATATCCTAATAAACCTAACTCTTAACTGCCCGTGTGGAAATTGGTGAGCACCCAGAGTTTAGGAAGGAAAACAATAAACTCCAAGTCAGTCATGAGACTGGTGTGAGAACTCAAAACAGTTTATTTATCTTTAAAAACAAATAGAGAGATATTTTTAAATTCAATTTGCAATGCTTTTTAAAGATGAGACTACCATAAGGCCTCCCGCACACACACACATGCAAACGTAGAATCGGAGGAGATTTCTCCTTATGATAGTCAAAGATGCTTGATACGTATTAAAAAGAACATTTGATATTATTACTAGTGCATAGTGTAGAGAAAAATTCATTTCGAAAGTAGAATATAAATCTTAGCCAGCATAGACATTCCGCACTTATGCCTACTATAGCTACCATGTTCAATAGCAGGTTACCGCCACATTCCATAGCAGGTTACACAACTAAAACCGTACAAGTTTCGTATTGTTTCTTTGGATTTCCAACAAATGGTCAGGCCAAGGAACTTCCCATTGCCACATGGAAACGCCTCTGGGTGGACGTCCCCGAGAACTTAACTAGCTCTCTGCCAACACAAGGCCGGGTTACCTTTATCACTAGGTAACTACTACACGAGTATGACATCCCCCGGTCCCATTGGACCTTTAACCGAGCGCTCGTCACCAACAACACCACACAGTAATAAATATAGTGTATCAACATGAGTAAGTATCTGGGCTCCATACCATGATACCACCCTTTCCAGAAGGAAATGCACATACCCTAAAGGGAGCTACCCCTCATAACCTTGCCGCATCTTTCCTGTTTTGACCATTCCGGGATGTGAGGCTCGACGAAGTTTCGTCCACAAAAACATACTTTATACAAAAGCCATGCTTTGGGTCAACAAATGATCAACACAATGATCACAAGGATAGACGATCAAATAAACGATCCTATCACAAATAATCAACACAATGATCATTTCAGCATCACTCAGCATATCACATTACCAAATTGGGAATATATCGCTGATAACATTCAACTATATAACCTCTGAGCTCGTACGTCTCAGAGAAGGGTGTTAAGCTAAAAGAATAAATTCTCCGCCACCAACAGAAATATATTTGAAAGAAATCGGCTTTATATCTCAATTTGTAATGTCAGACATACAATCCATACAAGTCTGTTCCGGGCTCGAACAAAACAGAAGGCACTTCTTACGAAGCCCTTGCAATCCGGGTATTCACAATCCCGATCGAATTTCCCATCACTTAAGGAATCTCTATACCAGGAGCTACCAGTGCAGAGACAATCGATAGGTCATCCTATCGCTTTCACAAATACTCGGTCTTCAACACCGATCTTCAATGCTATCATAACGACGTATCACATATTCGGAATGGGTTATACGACCCCATGGTCCTTTCCCGGTTAACCCGAATAGTGAGCGCTTATTCAAAAATAAATGTGGCATTCAAATTTAAACAAATCACATCAATTACCCATTCAAAGGAAAATATTGATAGTCGGTTATTGAACTATCAATGGATATGCACACATCACCAGTTTCCAAATAATTTTCCAAATTATTTATTTTCCAAAATATCTTTACAAGATATATAATTTCAACACTTCAAAAATAAATCAATATCTATTTTTAAACAAATTCCACTTTCACATATAAATTTTATAATGAATTTATAATCCAAAATATCTATGCATATACGATTTCAACTATCCATTTTCAATTTATCTTCAAAAAGATAAATTCTAAATATTCACTTCATATTGGAAAAACAATTCCATACTTATTCAATAAGTAATTCACAAATCTTTTTATTTTCAACACTTAGAAAATATTCAATATACTTAAATCGAGATTAAGTATATATTTCATTCTATTAAGGAAATCATTCTCTTAACATATTTATTTGGGCCAAAACGAATGTTGCGTAAAACATCGTTACGACAACCCAAAATCACTAGTATAGGGATTCAGAATTAAAATAGATATATAAATCCCAATACTATACAAAACATTTCCTTTCGGAAATCATTTACTATAACAACAGTGTTATAGTCCACATTTCCTTTTATTTCTCGAAAACGTCTATTTCAACAATGAATGTTGAAATCTATTGTTTCGAATCTCAACACAATTAAAACTTCGTTAGATCGTTTTAATTCTATTTCAAATATCACATTCAAAACAATTTCTTTAACATATTATTCACTATTCAAAAGCGTGAATATACCACGTCAACAAGTTTCATCATTTCTATGCATTTTATTTCAAAGGATTATTCACAGTCTAAACGTGAATATAACTCTATTTCTAAGTTATAACAATTAACTTATCAAAATAAGTCGTTCGCGAATTTATAAAACAACGTTTATAAATTCCATTTCTATTTATTTATAAAAAGTTCCTTTTTATAAATTCCTTTATTGACCTATTCTAGTTTATAACTAAATTATAAACTAAACGTTCATATTATAAGTTAAATACTTATAAAACGATTATTTTACAAAATCGTTCTTTTAAAGACTTTCCAATTTATAAATCTTATAACTTATAAGATCCATTTCTTTATTCAAAACCATTCTTTTAATAACTTTACAAATTTTATAAACCTACTGCTTATAAAATTACATTTATCAATTCACCGTTTATAATTCTATAAATTTCATTCATTAATGAAATTCATTTTCACTTCATTTCAACTCTTATAAAAACTCGTTTTATAATGTCAATATTTCAATTTATAAATATCCATTTATAAATCTCTTAATATAAATCAATTTATATTATTCTTTTAAAACGTCTTTAATATCCTTTATAATTTCATCCTTTTGATTTATAAAATAATTAAATTTTATAAATCCTATATTTAAACTGTTCACAATAATTCTAAAATCCCGATTAAACTATTTTATAAAATCGTTAGCATCATATTCTCAAAAATCAGTTTTTAACTATATTTCTCAAAAATCATAATTTTTATAACTTTAAAAATTATAACGTTTATTTATTTAAAATGGATCAATTCCAAAAATATTTTATATTTTCAAAGATCACTTTAAAAATCATTTTAAAATCTCAAAATTTGGGTCCAATGATGCTACACACCAAATAGTCAACCACGACAAACAACGATATCATATATCGATATGATAATCCATCAAATATCAAAATATCTGAAATCAAATAAAAACTGTTGAGGAATCCAGTTGGATCCCTCCAACCTGTTTTCCTGCATCCAAAAACATTAGCACAATACCAATTTCGCTCCAGTACGAAATTATCGCGGTATATGTTCTTATTAAATATTATCCGCTTAATAACGGCGTAATAGGGTCTCATCCGCTAAAAAATACGGGAAATCAACAACTGCAATATATACATATGCCAATATATATATATTGATATTATATATAATACCAATTTCACTGTTTATGAAATATTCGCGGTATATGTTTTTACTAAATAACATCCGCTTAATAACGGCGTATGATGTCTATTTTAACAATCAATAAATAAAAATCATCATTAAAACATACGTTCAAATATTTTAAATCTAAATTTTTAAAGTAAAATCGAAACCGATTCGATTGAGTGAGAAGTTCTCACCTTGATTTAATTTCCCGTTTTAGCGATTTATTTCGAATAAAATTAAACGCGCGTTTAATTTTACCCAAAATTCTCACTAACTCCAAACGACTCCAAACCAACTCCATCTCGTAGTGCTCGTCCATACGATTCCAACGCAACTGAGTTTGCATTTTTTCGACCTCGTATGAAAAAGTTATGATTTTTATAAGATTGTACACGATTTTTATAAACTAATTACAACATTTACTTTAAAAATTATAACCTAACTTCATCACAGCCACTTGATTCCTTCCCCTTGCATCCTGGCCGTGCGCTTGCTCTTCCTCTCCCACGCGAATGCTCCAGGTCGCGCAAACAACAAACCGAACCCATCAACAATAATTAGGGTTAATTATTGCTTCATCCACAAACGACTTGAACTCGATCAACATGCGCCATCGCGAAGCCCTACACGACCTCTACCTTCGGCCATATGCACGTGGAGCTCGGCCCCCTAGGTTGCACGCATCACGAGGCCGTGCGGCCCACAAACGCACCCCCCTGGCTCCCTCCTCGTCGCGCCATACCCCATCATATCCGTATGGATTTGAAGAACACACTCCCCTCTACAACTTTCATGTTGACAACTTCCTCTAATTGTTGACGGATCGTGAGTGATTGAGGGAGGAAGGTGAGAAAAATCTGGCCTTTGTTTATGGGGGTGGCGGCTAGGGTTTGTTATTTCTTTTTTTTTTTTTTATAAATTATGAAGGCAAGGGTCTCTATTTATAGAAGAAAATCGAACACTATTCATCCGGAAATTCCGAACTCCGATTTACGCGCCGTAACCAGCGTTTCTATGGTTTACCCCGCGTTCCGGACACAATGGAACAGGTTTCGGAAGCTAATTCGGAAGTATGTGCGAGTTATGGCTATAAACGCTCAATTTGAATTAAACCGATTTAAGTCGATTTCTAGGCGTTTTAATTTGTACCGGACAAACGGTAAATCCAATTGACTTGAAATTTGAAACCTTACAATAATATCACATTACGGATCCGATGAAAATGGTTTCGTCGAAATCCGAGACTTTTTGAAAAATGGCTATTTTCACTCGTCAAATTTAAATTAAAAATAAATCGATGCGTTTCGAGCTGCCACGATCAAACGATAACTCCGATTGACACGAAAATTAAAATCCGGTAATAACTAACTATTACGGATCCAATGAAACTAGTTTCGTTCAATTCTGAGACTGTTCAAAAATTGGCTATTTTCACTAGTCGATTAAATATTAAAATATTCAATTTTCACAAATTAACTTCTAATTCGATTTTAAAAGTTCTAAAATATTGTTCTAACTCCCATATGATAAAATAAAATTTTACAAATTATTTTCAATCATATTTAACTCAATTTTCAATTATTTTCATAATTTAACATATTAAATTATCGATTTAATTATTCAATTAAGTCCAAAAATTCAAATAAAAATTTATTTGACTTATAAATTCACTTATTAATATTTAAAATTAATTAAATATTCATATTTTAATTTCTAAAAATTCTGGGTCGTTACAATCTTCCCCACTTAAAAGAATTTCGTCCTCGAAATTACAAGTAAGAAAATTTACAGAAGCTGTTAATTTTCCCAAAATTCATAGTTAAAACTTCTTACAAATCTTTACTAAGTTTCAAATCATACTTAGTTATCTTTTTAAAAACAATTACTATTGTTTAACTTTCAATTCCAAAATCAAAGTTAAAGTTTTCAAAATTTTCCAATTTTCTCAAATTTTTCTAACGCCTTAAATTTTCGGAAAAATTCGCCATAGTCTCCTTTGCGCGGCTCGATCCGAAAAAAAATGGCAGTATATATATCACAAATATACATCTCATCAAGTAATGAGGCATCCCGAAGGGAAAAAAATGTAAAAGTACGATATTTAATCCGAGATATGTACCTTATATTTTATTAGCGAGCATATACGGCTAATATAGAGCGAAAGCGAGCTCCAAATGCGAAGCAAACGCGATCCGCACCTACTAATCACTCAACAAACAACATGAGAACCATGCATATAGATAATATTATCAATATACATCCTATAGTAACATAATAACTATACATGTCAACATATCAAATGTAGGAAAAGCAATAAATGCAAACATCAACCAACTAACATCCAACTAGCATTCATAACCAATAAATATTCATTCATATTCCCATTAATATTCAATGAAATAGGTTTTCAATTTAAATCACATTGATTCATTAACAGTGGATGTTTTTACTAACATTCATTTTCAATTAGTTTATATTCACTAATTCATATTCAAGTTGGTTCACTTCCAAATCAAATTCAATTCTATTCAAGATTCACTTAACTTCCAATTGAATTCCAATTACTTTAGCTTCCAATTTCATTAATTTAATTTCATTAACACTTAATGAATTATATACAATCAACTAACAGCCATATATTAATTACAACCAAATTCTTTTGCTTACAATTGGTTTAATTTAATTGATTTTCATTCAATTATTCAACTTTCTAATAACATTAGATTTTAATGAATTACACTTATATTCATTATTTCATATCAACTTAATTCACATTTAATTGATTAATATTCAATCCATTCATTCAATTCATATTCAATTACTAAAGTTGAATTTCATTTCATAACTCAAGTTCATATTTATCACTTAACTTTAATAATTAACTTTGATACCAATATCAACTTCATTCAATATCTCTTAAGTTATATTCCATTTAAACATCACTTAGTTTTACATAACTTAAAATCCTACTTGTAAATAAATTCAGATTTCAATTCTAAAGTAAATTTCCATTTAACTTTAAATTCACCCTTATTTACAACTCATATTCATATAGTTTCATTTCTTATGTATATAAGTTTATTTCAAAATTGTAAATCACTTTAATTATAATACAATTCTTATAATTCATTTGCTTATACAATTATTCTTTAATTTAGATTATTCAAACAACTAAACAATCAACTTATATACACTTTAATAATTTTGAAAAAATTATTTCTTTATATATAAAATATATTTAGGTAAAATTATTTCATTTACCAAATTTAAAAACAATATTGTGTCGAATTGTTCTATTCAAGTGTTTAGAGATCCCTATCAATAACGTTAATTACTCGTATTAACCAGAATCTATATACACTCAACAAACCAATCATCACAATATAAAACAATTTTATATTCACTAACAAATACGCTCTCATAGCTATTATTACACTCAAACTCATTCTAGAGTACTGCTGACTCTATCTCTAATGAGAAATACCCAACAGAACCATGGTTGTCGCTTAACCATAAGCTCTGATACAAAATGTAACGTTTCGGATTTTTCGTTGCCGAAAAACCGAATAGTTATGGGTTTTAAAAAGAATTTAAGAAAAGAAAAAGACAGAAGAAGGGATAGAAAGACAGAAAATAGAGAAAATAGAAAAGATAGAGAGAGAAAAGAAAATAGAAAATATAGAACAGAAAGAAAAATAGAATAGAAAGAAAATAAAGAATAGAAAATAGATCATTTTAAAATAGAAGGAAAAAAGAATAGAAAATTTGAAAATATAGAAAAATGGAGAATAGAACGGAGAACGGAACAGAAAACAACAGAACAACATCAGAATCTCACAATTCGCAGCGGAACAACATATAATAATAAATGAATAATCTTTAAACAAAGAACTATATCAGTTATTACATTTTATACATTACATTTCATTACATCATATCATCAGAGTGTACAACATCATACAACATCAAACGGTGTAGCGGAAAAAGAAATACTATATAAACTAGTAATACGCCATGTCATCCATCTTGCCTCCAGCAACTCCAGAATATCCAGAATATCCTGATAAACCTAACTCTTAACTACCCGTGTGGAAATTGGTGGGCACCCAGAGTTTAGGAAGGAAAACAATAAACTCCAAGTCAGTCATGAGACTGGTGTAAGAACTCAAAACAGTTTATTTATCTTTAAAATCAAATAGAGAGATATTTTTAAATTCAATTCACAATGCTTTTTAAAGATGAGACTACCATAAGGTGTAACGACCCATAAAATTTTAGCAATTTTTAATTGGTATTTAACGTATTGAATTGGATTTTGAGAAATTATTAATAATAAAATTTTGAAAAAGAAAAGAAAATATGTTATGTATATTAATGATTTGTAGTACGAGCTGTGTACATATATTTTAAAGTTTGGTTGTGGTTATACCTATAAGATCTAGTACAAAAACTTTATAAACTATTATTTATACTATAATATAAGTTAAGTTTGATGTAAATTTGGTAGCATAGTTCATTTCTATTGGGTATAAATATCAATAGCGTGGGTAATAAATTTACGGTCTCCTTTTGCTTTTCAGCAAGGTGTGTAAATTTTAAGTATGTTGAGTACGTTCCATATATAGTTATTTTGGAAAACCACTGTATATGTATGATGGTCTATTTGAAGTGTATATATAGTAAAGCGTATTTATACCAAGTTTTATTTAATTTATATGTGTTATAATAGCTATATATATATGTTAGTCTTGATACTAGTATATAGTTTTACTGAAGTTTGATTTCTAGTCAGGTTAAATATATATATATATTTGATTTTGGGTTTTTGTGTCACCATTTCCAGTTTATTTTAGTGCATATTTAGTATATCTATACATATGTCGTCAGCTATAAATACGATAGTTAAGGGTTTCATATATCATATGAACCAAAGAAGAAGAGAAGTATATACTATATTTAACTACATATATGAAGTATATGTTTTAAGGGTTGATTTAAGGTCTGCATTAAAAAAAAGTAGTTGTGATTACCATTATTTCATATTGTACCTTCTATATTCCTGACTGACTTTCAGCGTTCATTCATTCATTTTTAATTGTGGGTTTTTCTTTTCTCTCTCTTTTCTTATAAATAATTGTACGCATTCATCTCTTTCCCTTTCTTATATTTTGTCCCTTCATCATCTTTTAGCCGTTAATTTTGTTTCGAAAATCAAGAAAATTTGTATACGTTTTATTCTTTTTGAACGTTTAATAATAAAGATAAATCTGCATAGTATAATCAGATATGAATTGAGATCTAGGAAATAAATAAATATAAAAACGTATAACATGCCACTAATAATAAATTACTTTAATAGCTTCTCAATTAGCGTACAGCTGTTTCCATCCCATGCCATGTCAAAAGTTTGAAACGTAATAAATGCTATATGATTATTTCGCATTTATTTTTTTTCCTTTATTATTTCCTGTACGTTTTCATTCCAATCTAAATTATAACTTTTTGATTTCCATGCCTTTTCGGATCTCAAACGCGCAGCCCAAGGAATATTTCTTTAATAATTTTCCTAAAAATCAGCTTTTGGCCGTTTTATTGCATTGATTTCAAATTGTGCCCGTTTGTTTTTCTCATTCCTCTCATACGTTACCACCTTTATTTATGCTCGGGACACAGCTCATTTTTTTTCCTTCGTTCCCTTTCTTTTATTTGCTTCCTTCGTTTCCATCGGTTCAATTATATAGATTTTTATATTCGTTGCACGTTTACATTCATTTATTTTGACCAGTCCTTTCCTTTGTTATTCCCCTAATTTTGTGCGTTACTTTACCATAACCAATGCTCCGTATTTATTCGCTTTAATCTTTTCAGCTGAATTTGACCATTACTATTCAAATCAATTCATATTTATTGTATACGTTTCGTATGCAACGGTTCTTTTCTTCATTTATTTTGCCTTTATAACCTTGTTTGACTTCGTTTCTTTCATATTGCAAACTGCTGTCACTTCCAATCTCATTCCTCATTTTAAGTTTTCTTCCTCCTCCTTCTTCCATTTTTCTTTCTACAGATCCACCTATTTTCTCCCTTCTTTTACCATGCTTCCACCTCCCATCGCTTCGTCACCCACCACATCCAACTCATCCCTCTCCCTCCGCGTTTTTCTCTCCTCCTCTCATGCACATATCTCTCTACACGTGTTGTCATCGCCTGCATGCTCAGCCATCCTCAGAGCCTTCACCATCATGCCACACGTTATCTTTGAGTAATAGGTTAGCATATATTTATAATACATATGTGTTATTGTATATTTTCTATAAGTCTGTATTTGGAATATGTGATCTGTCCTACATGATTTTAAATTCATGTTAGTTATGTATCATATGGTATTATATATATGAGTTCATAACAGTATTCTTTTTTCTTTTTTTCTTTTTTTCTTTTTTTTTTCGTTCATAGTGTGTATGATATTATACTATGTATAGAGATTTGATAACTTGATTGTTTTATACTTTATGTGTCACGTTGGTATTCAATTTTAAAAGTTTGAAGGTTATATATTAGTTAATATATAGTTTAATATATGTCAGTAATGTATATCTATGCAGTAATATTGTATGTATTATAGCAAAGTAAGTTTTTTTTTTTTTTTGATTTAAGATATCATATATACATCTTATAAATATAGTATGGTTCCAAGTATGAAATGTTTGCAGTTTTCAGATTCTATATAATATAAAATTTTGTTCGCACGTTATAAAATTTGATAAGTGTATATATAAATATTATATAAAAAGTTAGTACATATATAAAACGTAAAGCATACTCATCTTATCAGTCGATTGTATATGTATTTAAATATATGATATGTTTAAAGCTATGTATTTTGTGAATAACTGGTTATAAGTATATATATACACATTTGATTTAAAGTTATAAAGGTATGCATATTGTGAATTAGACTATATTAATGGTTAGCTTACAAATATTTATATAGTTTTATAGGGAAGTACGAGCTATGTGGGTTATATTTTTAGCAAGCGTATTGTTACCACTTTAAAATGGGTGAAGTTTTACAGTTTACGGTCTATTTGTGTAAGTGTGTAATGTATGTTTAATTTAATAAAGTTATGATAGTTTTGTATAAAATGTTTAACTATTTATATATCTGATATAATGATAGTTTCATATCTGATATAGCTTATATATTATAAAGTTACAGGATACGTTAGTTTTATACGCTAGTTAATATATATATTTAATAATTGACTAAAATGTTTTCAGTGTGAGTTTACTTTTTTTAGTGTTGGATTTTATACGGCATAGTATGTATACTTGTTCACAGTCTATATAAGTATATGAGTGCATGTGTCATTATAAGTATTTTGTTGTTTATAAATCTCGAGACATATATATGCGTTTAGGTGTTTGTTTCAGACTTACGTAATATATATATATATAACCGAATATAGGCTATGCATTTGGAATTTCTATATATACATTTTTATTATGAACATATATAGGTTGCTTTCATGGGTTTTTTTTTAAGTAATATATATTACAATAAGTGGTTATATTGTTTTTATAATAATTATTGACTATAAAATATAATACAATGGTTTTTTTTTTGGACGAATTATGTTTAAATTACATATAGGTATATATAGATTTTAAATATACATTTTTAATTTGAAAATTGGTTTTGGGAGAATTAATATCATAATAATTTATATTTTTTCTGTAATATCAAAATTGATTCGATTCATTCTCATCGATTTCCCATTATCAGCCTTGTCCGTCGTGCCTATTTTCTGCACAAATCTTGTCCATCCAGCGTTGCTTTGGATTTCGTAGTTTATTTCATCATCATATATCTCTAGCCTCGAAAGGTGAGCAATCACTCACGATTAACGTTCTTTTATTTATTAAATTTAATTTCAATTGAAATGACAATTGAAATATGCTGCTGTTAGATTTAAATTGTTATATATGCTTTTATCGGTAACTGTTCACTTATGGGATATGATACCATATCTTATTGTTTATATTTATTTTGATGATATATGCTTGTTGTTATTATTATTTTCATATCTGTTATCACTCTGCAAGTTCCCTATTAGTATAGAAATCACTATGGGTTGAAAAGATACATACCCGAACGGACTTTAGAATAGGATAATTTCGTTACGGGTTGAAATGATAGACCCAAGCGATTTTTGATTTAATTTAAAATTTTGGATTTCGGGTTGAAATGATATCCACCCGAATATATTTAGTGTACGGATTGAAATGATAAATATCCGTAGCACTTGACTATATGGTAGGAAATATATATACAGACACCGTTGGTCCATATAAATATTTTGAAATTATTTCTATAATTTTGGAAAGAAATATACGGTTTAATAAATTTTGATTCTTAAGATATTATATAAATGGAAATTTTATATATAGATTTAGTCGTAATATTTGATTTAAATTAGATTGATTTAATACATATAATATAGTTGAGTATCTATGGAAATCTATATTTCAAATAGATCTTTCTCGTAATAAATTGAAAAAATAGGATTGGGAGGTACATTTGGGTTTATTAAAAATGGTATTTAAATAAGGATTTATTTAATTAAATCGACTTGAATTGAACTTGTAAATATTAAAGCTTTGAGCTATATTGGAATTTAAATGGCGATTTCGAGATTTAGATCTGTATTTGAAATAAATATAGTTGAATTTGTTATTTAGAAACTAAACTGAATTAAAATATAAATTTAGGTTGAACTAAATTTGAATTTATTATTTAGAAGCTAAATTGAATAAAAATTAGTTTGAAACGTTGAATACTTAAAGTTTGAAATATATTGGAATATAAAGGGGGTATTTTGTGATTTCAAATTTGAATTTGAGATCGATAAATTGGGATTTGAATTTAATTTGAATGGGAAGGTTGGGTTAATGTTGAAACGATTTGTTAAGTTGAGGGAATTGAAAATACTTTACTGTATAAATTATTTAATATATATAAACACTATTTGGGAAATATAGAGATATTTGGAGTGAAAATGATGTTTTGGTTTTGAAGTATAAATTAAGATGAAAGAACCACGGTGTTATAGTGTATATTTCTACCCTGTAGATAGTTCCATGGACCCTTAGAGGATGGTTATTCCAAACATTCTTTGAGTTAATTATATTTCAGTTGATATTTCACTTGAGTTAGATTTATAGATATAAGAATGTTAATCCTGACTCGAGTGTTTTGTGTTTTGCTTTACGCTCGGGTCAGACTGAGTGATACAGCATTTGAGACTCACCTTCGAAGTTGGAGCCTTGCTTGAAGATCCAGCTATCTATCCTTTCAGTCATCCTGTTGATTTGTTCAGAGAAGTCATCTGCGCATACTGGAGACTTCACTATATCTAAGATATTCAATTGTATTTATTTCTATCTCCAATGTATATAGTAGCTTCATAAACTACTATTCTTTATCTATTCCGCTGCATTGTATTACTCTGTGTAAGTGATCTATGATTGATTTATTTACTGTATATTTTAAGTTTTTGCCAAATTTTTATTAACAATTCGGTATTTTGAATTATTCAAGTCGGACATGTACGGTTTTATTGTCGAATTTGAATGGTCCAAAATAGCGGGTCGTTACATAAGGCCTCCCGCACACACACATGCAAACGCAGAATCGGAGGAGATTTCTCCTTATGATAGTCAAAGATGCTTGATACGTATTAAAAAGAACATTTGATATTATTACTAGTGCATAGTGTAGAGAAAAATTCATTTCGAAAGTAGAATATAAATCTTAGCCAGCATAGACATTCCGCACTTATGCCTACTATAGCTACCATGTTCAATAGCAGGTTACCGCCACATTCCATAGCAGGTTACACAACTAAAACCGTACAAGTTTCGTATTGTTTCTTTGGATTTCCAACAAATGGTCAGGCCAAGGAACTTCCCATTGCCACATGGAAACGCCTCTGGCTGGACGTCCCAGAGAACTTAACCAGCTCTCTGCCAACACAAGGCCGGGTTACCTTTATCACTAGGTAACTACTACACGAGTATGACATCCCCCGGTGCCATTGGACCTTTAACCGAGCGCTCGTCACCAACAACACCACACAGTAATAAATATAGTGTATCAACATGAGTAAGTATCTGAGCTCCATACCATGATACCACCCTTTCCAGAAGGAAATGCACATACCCTAAAGGGAGCTACCCCTCATAACCTTGCCGCATCTTTCCTGTTTTGACCATTCCGGGATGTGAGGCTCGACGAAGTTTCGTCCACAAAAACATACTTTATACAAAAGCCATGCTTTGGGTCAACAAATGATCAACACAATGATCACAAGGATAGACGATCAAATAAACGATCCTATCACAAATAATCAACACAATGATCATTTCAGCATCACTCAGCATATCACATTACCAAATTGGGAATATATCGCTGATAACATTCAACTATATAACCTCTGAGCTCGTACGTCTCAGAGAAGGGTGTTAAGCTAAAAGAATAAATTCTCCGCCACCAACAGAAATATATTTGAAAGAAATCGGCTTTATATCTCAATTCGTAATGTCAGACATACAATCCATACAAGTCTGTTCCGGGCTCGAACAAAACCGAAGGCACTTCTTACGAAGCCCTTGCAATCCGGGTATTCACAATCCCGATCGAATTTCCCATCACTTAAGGAATCTCTATACCAGGAGCTACCCAGTGCAGAGACAATCGATAGGTCATCCTATCGCTTTCACAAATACTCGGTCTTCAACACCGATCTTCAATGCTATCATAACGACGTATCACATATTCGGAATGGGTTATACGACCCCATGGTCCTTTCCCGGTTAACCCGAATAGTGAGCGCTTATTCAAAAATAAGTGTGGCATTCAAATTTAAACAAATCACATCAATTACCCATTCAAAGGGAAATATTGATAGTCGGTTATTGAACTATCAATGGATATGCACACATCACCAGTTTCCAAATAATTTTCCAAATTATTTATTTTCCAAAATATCTTTACAAGATATATAATTTCAACACTTCAAAAATAAATCAATATTTATTTTTAAACAAATTCCACTTTCACATATAAATTCTATAATGAATTTATATTCCAAAATATCTATGCATATACGATTTCAACTATCCTTTTTCAATTTATCTTCAAAAAGATAAATTCTAAATATTCACTTCATATTGGAAAAACAATTCCATACTTATTCAATAAGTAATTCACAAATCTTTTTATTTTCAACACTTAGAAAATATTCAATATACTTAAATCGAGATTAAGTATATATTTCATTCTATTAAGGAAATCATTCTCTTAACATATTTATTTGGGCCAAAACGAATGTTGCGTAAAACATCGTTACGACAACCCAAAATCACTAGTATAGGGATTTGGAATTAAAATAGATATATAAATCCCAATACTATACAAAACATTTCCTTTTGGAAATCATTTACTATAACAACAGTGTTATAGTCCACATTTCCTTTTATTTCTCGAAAACGTCTATTTCAACAATGAATGTTGAAATCTATGGTTTCGAATCTCAACACAATTAAAACTTCGTTAGATCGTTTTAATTCTATTTCAAATATCACATTCAAAACAATTTCTTTAACATATTATTCACTATTCAAAAACGTGAATATACCACGTCAACAAGTTTCATCATTTCTATGCATTTTATTTCAAAGGATTATTCACAGTCTAAACGTGAATATAACTCTATTTCTAAGTTATAACAATTAACTTATCAAAATAAGTCGTTCGCGAATTTATAAAACAACGTTTATAAATTCCATTTCTATTTATTTATAAAAATTTCCTTTTTTATAAATTCCTTTATTGACCTATTCTAGTTTATAACTAAATTATAAACTAAATGTTCATATTATAAGTTAAACACTTATAAAACGATTATTTTACAAAATCGTTCTTTTAAAGACTTTCCAATTTATAAGTCTTATAACTTATAAGATCCATTTCTTTATTCAAAACCATTATTTTAATAACTTTACAAATTTTATAAACCTACTGCTTATAAAATTACATTTATCACTTCACCGTTTATAATTCTATAAATTTCATTCATTAATGAAATTCATTTTCACTTCATTTCAACTCTTATAAAATCTCGTTTTATAATGTCAATATTTCAATTTATAAATATCCATTTATAAATCTCTTAATATAAATCAATTTATATTATTCTTTTAAAACGTCTTTAATATCCTTTATAATTTCATCCTTTTGATTTATAAAATAATTAAATTTTATAAATCCTATATTTAAACTGTTCACAATAATTCTAAAATCCCGATTAAACTATTTTATAAAATCGTTAGCATCATATTCTCAAAAATCAGTTTTTAACTATATTTCTCAAAAATCATAATTTTTATAACTTTAAAAATTATAACATTTATTTATTTAAAATGGATCAATTCCAAAAATATTTTATATTTTCAAAGATCACTTTAAAAATCATTTTAAAATCCCAAAATTTGGGTCCAATGATGCTACACACCAAATAGTCAACCACGACAAACAACGATATCATATATCGATATGATAATCCATCAAATATCAAAATATCTGAAATCAAATAAAAACTGTTGAGGAATCCAGTTGGATCCCTCCAACCTGTTTTCCTGCATCCAAAAACATTAGCACAATACCAATTTCGCTCCAGTACGAAATTATCGCGGTATATGTTCTTATTAAATATTATCCGCTTAATAACGGCGTAATAGGGTCTCATCCGCTAAAAAATACGGGAAATCAACAACTGCAATATATACATATGCCAATATATATATATTGATATTATATATAATACCAATTTCACTGTTTATGAAATATTCGCGGTATATGTTTTTACTAAATAACATCCGCTTAATAACGGCGTATGATGTCTATTTTAACAATCAATAAATAACAATCATCATTCAAACATACATTCAAATATTTTAAATCTAACTATTTAAAATAAAATCGAAACCGATTCGATTGAGTGAGAAGTTCTCACCTTGATTTAATTTCCCGTTTTAGCGATTTATTTCGAATAAAATTAAACGCGCGTTTAATTTTACCCAAAATTCTCACTAACTCCAAACGACTCCAAACCAACTCCATCGCGTAGTGCTCGTCCATACGATTCCAACGCAACTGAGTTTGCATTTTTTTGACCTCGTATGAAAAAGTTATGATTTTTATAAGATTGTACACGATTTTTATAAACTAATTACAACATTTACTTTAAAAATTATAACCTAATTTCATCACAGCCACTTGATTCCTTCCCCTTGCATCCTGGCCGTGCGCTTGCTCTTCCTCTCCCACGCGAATGCTCCAGGTCGCGCAAACAACAAACCGAACCCATCAACAATAATTAGGGTTAATTATTGCTTCATCCACAAACGACTTGAACTCGATCAACATGCGCCATCGCGAAGCCCTACACGACCTCTACCTTCGGCCATATGCACGTGGAGCTCGGCCCCCTAGGTTGCACGCATCACGAGGCCGTGCGGCCCACAAACGCACCCCCCTGGCTCCCTCCTCGTCGCGCCATACCCCATCATATCCGTATGGATTTGAAGAACACACTCCCCTCTACAACTTTCATGTTGACAACTTCCTCTAATTGTTGACGGATCGTGAGTGATTGAGGGAGGAAGGTGGGAAAAATCTGGCCTTTGTTTATGGGGGTGGCGGCTAGGGTTTGTTATTTTTTTTTTTTTTTTTTTTATAAATTATGAAGGCAAGGGTCTCTATTTATAGAAGAAAATCGAACACTATTCATCCGGAAATTCCGAACTCCGATTTACGCGCCGTAACCAGCATTTCTAGGGTTTACCCCGCGTTCCGGACACAATGGAATAGGTTTCGGTAGCTAATTCGGAAGTATGTGCGAGTTATGGCTATAAACGCTCAATTTGAATTAAACCGATTTAAGTCGATTTCTAGGCGTTTTAATTTGTACCGGACAAACGGTAAATCCAATTGACTTGAAATTTGAAACCATACAATAATATCACATTACGGATCCGATGAAAATGGTTTCGTCGAAATCCGAGACTTTTTGAAAAATGGCTATTTTCACTCGTCAAATTTAAATTAAAAATAAATCGATGCGTTTCGAGCTGCCACGATCAAACGATAACTCCGATTGACACGAAAATTGAAATCCGGTAATAACTAACTATTACGGATCCAATGAAACTGGTTTCGTTCAATTCTAAGACTGTTCAAAAATTGGCTATTTTCACTAGTCGATTAAATATTAAAATATTCAATTTTCACAAATTAACTTCTAATTCGATTTTAAAAGTTCTAAAATATTGTTCTAACTCCCATATGATAAAATAAAATTTTACAAATTATTTTCAATCATATTTAACTCAATTTTCAATTATTTTCATAATTTAACATATTAAATTATCGATTTAATTATTCAATTAAATCCAAAAATTCAAATAAAAATTTATTTGACTTATAAATTCACTTATTAATATTTAAAATTAATTAAATATTCATATTTTAATTTCTAAAAATTCTGGGTCGTTACACTAGGGTTTTCAAGTAAATAGAAAATAGCCGAAATTGTTACATTCATTAAATTCCAGCTACTAGCCACAAAAGTGGGTAATACAAATTAAAACCGTAGGGTCTCGTAGGGAAAATGGATTTCTAACAATGGCAAGGCTACTGGGGTACCGCCCGTCACAGTATGGGGCCTAGATCACCGTACCGAGGATCACTCCCGACCCCCAGCAACACAAGGCCGGAACCATTCCTTACTGAACAGTCCTGAACAAGATAAACCCCATGGTTGGCGCGACCAACCACCCACTAAGCCGAAACATAAAATGGACATCTAGACAGGGGAATTATCTTGTCCTGCTTGGGCATGACCCACCTAACCTTGCTGCATCTCCCCTGTTTTAGCCATTCCCGGTTGATGAGGCTTGAGGCTACGATTACCTTTATTGAACATATCACTTCGAATGCTCATCGTCCGCATGACAATGTGCTGAAAGCATTCAATCCATACAAGTTCGTTCCGGGTTCGGACGAAACCGAAGGCATTATCTCGTTACACTCATTTTGGAATCACCCTCAGAGTTAACGACGATAACCCTTGCATTCTGAAACACCATCTCAATCGTCATTTCAGGATTCACGACTTAACGTTTAAATTGGATCGATGTGGTTTTCGAAGAATCAAATTTGATTCTTCCAATCCCGGTCTCATCGAATCCAACCGCCATTTTAAGGGCCAAGTTGTCTAATTAACTTAACAGTTTAAATAATTTAAATTCAACAATTGAATTATCATAGCATTTACTACAGATAAAACACATACAAGCATCATAGATATATCACAGCATATCACAGAGTAACATAGGATATCATCACATAAATATCCAAATCAGATATTCAATCACAACAGTCCATAAGCAGTCATCTTCAAGTATTAATTGTAATTAATTCAATTTAGAATTAATTACCTGAGAGTTAATCATTTAACTCTATTTAATTAATCATTAATTAACAATTAATTACCTATTTCATTTCAGATCATCTAATTAATGATTCCTTAATCAACTATTAAATCTTAATTGTTCAATTAACTATTTATTTCCTTTATTTAATTAGTTACTTTAAAATCAAGTTGTTTATCTTTAATTACTATTCCTTATTCATTAATTGATAACCTTAATTATTAATTAATGAAACTTAATTACTTAACTATGTAACTATTTATTACTTAATTAATCGATTATAAATCCTTAATTCTTTAATCACTTAATTAATTAACTATTAATTCATAATTAAATTATCTGATTAGTTAACTATTCATCATCCATTTATTGACTTGTTAATGACTCATTTATCAATTACTTAAACATCCTTAATTTCTTCCTGCAAGTCATTAGAAGAAGTTTCTTTAAAATTTTGAAACTTAAATTACTGCAAACTGCAAACTTAAACGTTAATTGGTTACGCTTCTAACTTTAAGTAATTACTTAACTTATACTGTAATTACTTGATTAAAATAATAATAATTAAGGCTTAAACATAGTTAAGTATTACGAAAAACTAATTAAAACATGTAACCCGCTTCTAACTTACAATCATTTAACAGTTATTTATATTTCAATCTTAATCTTGAAAATTCAATACTGCAATTTCAAAAAAACCCGGGTCTCCTCCTATTATTCTCGAGAGCAACTTCGGTTTCGCACGCAATCTTCCCTGATACTCCCCTGCGCGTACTTCTTCTTCCTCTCTTTTTTTTATACAGTAAGTTTAAATTGAAAACTTAATCATGCATCATTTCTAACCCACACTCGAATGAGAACGAAACGAAGGAAAATCCCACACCCACACGAGCACGACCCGAATCATTTCGACCTCTTTCTCGTATACAGGATGTGACCACGTAGCTGTGTCAGAAAACATATCGCCGCCGCCGTACACATGCACGGCGGCAGGGCTTGACTTCGACGAACGCCCACTATCCCAGCAAGTCACAAAGCATCACCAAGCTCGTAATCCAAACTCAAATCACACCCAAAAATTCAAATTCAAAATTTGAGTGTTCGCCCAAATAAGAACGGCAACAAAACACTCGGAAATTGCCTTGCCATCACCACAGGGATCATCGGTCCCATCCATACTTCGTCCACGCCTTGACGACACGACACTCCTCCCTCTCCTACACTCACGCGCAGCTCGGTTTCGATACGGTGGCGAAACCGATGTTTTACAGAGAAGGATTTAATACCCAAAATAAACCCTAATAAGGTCTCGTGTTGGAATTACAATCAATAGAAAAATTTATTCATATTTTTCCCGAGTTCATGGATGTATGGACTTGTTTCAATCCAAATGCCAACCCTTTTCATTGATTAAATTTTCAGAAATTGATAAAAATGTAGTTTAACTTCAAATTCGAACTGCTCATGAATTACAAATGTAAAAAACCTCATTTTCGTTTTAAAAATCATAAATTTTCAACAAGCTTTCAATTTATAAACTTAAATTAGATTTTCATAGTGGTTGAATTTTATCAATATTTTCTTTGATTACATGTAAAACAGTTTTACAGTAGTATTCCTTCCTACAAAATGTTTTAAACAATTTCAATCATCTTAATCTACGTTCAAATCTTATGTGTGGTTGCAAAATTTAAACCTATCAAGGCTAACAGTAGATAGTTCGAGTTTTTTAAAGGAGCACTTTCACCTGTATCAATTCACACAGAGAAGTATATTCCAACACAGTATCATATTGCAGATCACAACATATACCACAAGATCACAGAAGTATTTGATTAAATTTAAAGCTTATGAATTTAGTTTACTCACCAAGTAACGTTAAACAGAAATTGATTTTGATGAGGGAAACTGCAAGTTTGATTTCTGAAAGCTTCACTGTTCTTTTGCTGTTGAGTTAAATCTAAGTTTTCAAAGCCACAAATGTTTATCTCCCCTCCTTCTTTGATTCTCAGGTTTGCTTTAAGTTTAACTTTTTTTTTTATATCAATGAACTGATGATGCATAGGTGGATATATATGGATGCTTTGAACAACACAGGTGATAACTGGACAACCTCCATGTTTGACCAGACAAGAATTTTTGTATTAAATTTCCTACACTATGACATGATTTTGCAAATTTCGGCTGCAGGTACTTATTTGAACAACAAGTAGTGCTAATTAATGTTCATGCTCTTATTTAAGATAACATGTATTTAATGTTGACTGATAAATACAAAACCCAGATTTTGTTTTATGACATTAAAGTAAAAACATGTTTTCTTATTTGCTTACATCTAATAAATGCTTATGCTTCATTTATGCTAACAAGTAATAAATGTTTTAGATTTTCTGTTTGTTTTGTACAAGCTACAGATTTTTCATTATTAATTTGAAGTGAAGCTTTGCTTTTCTTATGCATAAAATTTTTCCAGCAGCACATAACTTTATATTTAATTCATAGCATTGTGATTGTACAAAGATATTTATAAATACTTTTTCTTTCTTTCACGTTTTATTCAACCTGGTTTAGAAATCTAATGAGCATACATATGTTACTTTGTTCATTTCTTACTTAGCTTATATTTTTTTTTTCAAGTGTACCTTTGACTTGTTTTCTTTGCATTATTCATTTGTTTATACAGGTTATATTTTTTCAACTTTCTGATATGTTTGCTTAAAAGTTATTGTTAACATATTAGTTGTATTCTATTTGTTAATTAAATTTTCAAACATTTGATTTACCACATACTTATATTTATATTTTTTAAGTTATAACTTATATTCGTATATTTATATTGTTAGTTATATTTTCTATTTTATAATTATGGTTTATACTTATGTTTATAATTGTCATTCATACTTGTTTTGGATGTTTATGTTTATAATCAATTATATTGTTTTAAACTAATTATTAGATTTCCATGTTTATGTTTAATATTGCTATATTTGTCTATTTTAAACATTATTATTTCAATTTCATTTTTATAGGTATACTGGATTAAATAGCAACCATATAAAGTCTTTGATTTTAGTGTAAAAGACAGATTTTGTTTTAAATGGTTTTCGAAGCATTCTATTTTAAAATTTTCAAATCAAAACTTTCTTTCATAAAACATATAACTGTTAAATATCCATGATCTCATCATTTTAAACATTGTCAAGCTTATATTTAATTTAAATTAGATTAAATATGCATTAAAATATGTTGCCAAAATTTCCGGGTTGTTACATTCCTCTCCCCTTAAAAAAATTTCGTCCCCGAAATTTAAAACCAACATAATTTAAAAAAAAAACAGTTATACCAACCATTCAAATATACATATCATTCGTATATTAATAGACAACCAAACAGTCTACCCTAACTAACAACCCTAATTATCCGAACATAAATTCGGATAACTTCCCTAAAATTATCGAGAGTTTGTCTCTCGATGATTAATAATCCAAACTGGATTCCTAAATTACTGGTTTAACAACTAATGGTGAGTCATGAACAAATTTCCTGAGATGGAAGTCACAATGAATTCCGGACATTCATTCTGGAAATTCAATTCTGAAATTTACAGTATTAATTCTTCGTAAATCTTATTTACTCTCAACAAAATTTCAATATTTATTTAATCAAGCTCGTACAATGTACATAGATCATTCGTACGCAATATCAAATCTGATCGCTCGCTCGATCACACAATTTCATTTCCGAACTAGTATCGTCCACCCGACTTCCTAGTACGGTCTCAGAACTGGTTTCCTGATCATAAACTGTCATTCTCCTTGCATAGTCACAACTATGATAGAGAATTTCCCAGAATTAATCAAAATCCATATCCATGGTTCGTCGTCGAAAATCAAGTGAAAAATCCTAACTCGGATCGATATAACAATCTCGAAATTCTGTGCTCGAATCTGAATCAAATTGTTATGCGAATAAAATAATATACGTACATCCTACGTATTTATATCCATTGATTATCAACCATATCAATTTTCTTTTATTCGCATTATTTTGATTTCTATCCACTTGGAATAATTTTCTCAGTATCAATTTTACTTAAGAATCCCACCATTCATTTCCCCAGTTTAATATAAGCATTATATTTCCCTTATATTATTACTTTACCACCATAGCCTTTATATCCTCTTATATCTACTTATTTCCAATTTGAATTTCTAATTCCATGTGAATTTAAATTTTCTTTCACTCTGAATATTTAATTTTATTGGCTATCTTTCATTTAAACTGATTTCTATCTTTATCTTAAATTAATTTCATTCACTAATTTATTTTAAATTTCCAACTTGAAATTTTTTGTTGCTAATTTTTTTTTAGTTTTCAAATTCTGAAAAGTTTTTGACAGAGTCTCCATTACATATTTTCACAAGCACATATGTAAGGTTACAATCCTTATTACAATTAATTTTAACCAATTCTCAAATTATTCTCTTTAGTTTAAGTGATTTACAACTTACTTGGTTAGACATAAAATCCATTTGAGCAAAACAAACTCATATTCAAAATCATCTTATTTTGCTTCCAATAATTCATAGAATTTTATCTAATTCTCATTTACTTCAAACAACCCATTTAATGTAACAACCCATTTCCTTATGCAATTTAACAATATCATTGTGAATAAATAATCACTTAATCTTTATGACCATTTTAAATTGATTCCATCTTAATCTGACACTTGACTCAACCACATTTAATTTATTCACAATCCTTTCATTGCATTTTCTTTTATTCTTAAAAAGTTTGATTCCAAACCATTTTATTAAATTCGACAACCAATGCTTTAAATAACCAACTCACAATTTACTTAGGTCATTTATTTTCTTCAAACTGGTTCACCCAGCAACTTAGGTTTATTCTATTCCACTAATTCCTATTTAATTTTTTTTTATTTGATTTTTTTAATCAAATCCCAATTATTCACTAATTACTTTATTCCTTTATCTACTCTTAAATTTTAATTTACATTAACAATTCATTATTGAATTTATTCATAATAAGGTTATTCAATTTATGCTTGAATTAGATTTGTTTACAACTCACACCAATTCTATTTTAACCAAATTCAAGACTTACTTGATTTATATTTACTCATTTACATAAGAATTTTTATCCCATTCAATTTTATAACTCGATTGAATTTATTGAAATTCAATTTTATTCCAACTCAACTCCAATTAAATTTAGCTACTTGCCATTCCTTTAAATTTATTTCTCAAAATATGAGCTCAAAACTTATTTGTTTTCTTTAAAGTTTATATTACTCATTTGGGTCATTTCATCTTATAATCACAAATCCATATTATTTTACCTTCCAGTTTTATATCCAAATAAGTTCATTTTGAACTTCCATTCCATTTAACTTATCTCAGGTTAAGCTCCAATATGTTTCTTATTTTCATCTACTTAAGTTAAATTTTAGTTTCGGGATTACAATTCCCGATTTCTTCTTATTAATATCAACTTTACTTCCTAAGTCCCATAGTTGATTCATTTAAACTTTTCATATTATTTAAATAGAATTCTTATAATTCAATTGCTCGGTTTTCATTTCCAAAACCATTTTGAAATGATAACTACATATACCCACCTGGTATATCAAATCAAATATTCAATTTCCAAACACTTGTTTTCACCAAAACAATTTTCCCTTCGAAATTTCTGAAACAACTTGTATACCCAACAAGCCCCAACAATATCATAACCAACTATCCTGGTAGCAATCCATCACTTTAGAAACTCGAAAATGAATATTGATGATGTGGCCATCATCATCAGGATTATTTTCCAGGGACTGAAGTGAGTTCAGTACTTCCTTACTTTCACAAATTTTTCCCAAAACCATTTCCATTCAACAATATCTTCCAAAACAAAATTCCATTATTTCCTTCAACTCTTTGGAAAAACATTTCAAACATACCAAGATTTTTAAATTCCCAAATCCTTTTTTTTGTGTAAATTCATTTGAATACCTTTCAAATTTCCGGGACTTAAATTCTGGTTTAACCAAAATTTAGTTATATTCCTTTTTATTTAAAATCTTTCTTAAATAATTTTATTTGGTTATAAACCACTCACATTTAAATTTTTATTTGATTGTACTATTAACAATCAAACATCCAAGTATATATAGTTATTTTCGGAAAATATTTCTTTTATATCAAAATATAATTTTGGGTAAAATTATTTCATTTACCCTACCTAAAAAAACCAGTACTGTGTTAGTCTACCTTGTTTAAGAGTTTAGAAATCCCTATCGATGAAATGGCGTCCCACACATCGACCAGAATCCATAAACACTCATCAGATAAATCAACACAATATAAAAACAAATTTTATACTCACTAACAAATACGCGCTCATATCTATTTATACACTCAAACTCATTTTAGAGTACTACTGACTCTATTCTTTGAGTGATTACTACCAGAGCCAAGGTTACCACCAACCTATGCTCTGATACCAACTGTGACGACCCGCCCTTCTACTACTAGAAATACGTATCATCATTAAGAAAGAAAGGGATAGAAAATAGAAAAGAAAGAGAAAGAAAGACTAACAACATCTGAATCTCACAGCGGAACGGAACAAAATATAATATATCACATAAATATTTCTTAGTTTTTACATATATCAGAGTTATACAATATCAATACATATGACCGTTATACATACAACTATCACTATATACATCAGAGATACAGTACACATCAACTAATACAGCGGAACTAGATAGATAACTACATACGTCTGGAAACTCCTGCTCCAAGCTCCTCCAGAAATCAAAGTCCAAAACCTATCACTTGGCTACTCATAAAAATTTGAGTACCCAAGAGTTTATGAAAACATAAAATATAAACTCCGGGTAAGACATGGGTCTGGTATGAGTAAACGGTTTAAATTGTTTAACTTTGAAAAAAAATTGAAAATAAAGGTATCACGTAAGACTTCCCACAAATAAATACGGGTAAGTTTTTACCTTACGCTAACCAAAACATTTCATAGGAAATCATGTGATATTATAATAGTGTCTAGGGTTTTCAAGCAAATAGAAAATAGCCGAAATTGTTACATTCATTAAATTCCAGCTACTAGCCACAAAAGTGGGTAATACAAATCAAAACCGTAGGGTCTCGTAGGGAAAATGGATTTCCAACAATGGCAAGGCTACTGGGGTACCGCCCATCACAGTACGGGGCTTAGATCACCGTACCGAGGATCACTCCCGACCCCCCGCAACACAAGGCCGGAACCATTCCTTACTGAACAGTCCCGAACAAGATAAACCCCGTGGTTGGCGCAACCAACCACCCACTAAGCCGAAATATAAAAGAGACATCTGGACAGGGGAATTATCTTGTCCTGCTTGGGCATGACCCACCTAACCTTGCTGCACCTGCCCTGTTTTAGCCATTCCCGGTTGATGAGGCTTGAGGCTACGATTAACTTTATTGAATATATCACTTCGAATGCTCATCGTCCGCCTGACGATGTGCTGAAAGCATTCAATCCATACAAGTTCGTTCCGGGTTCGAACGATACCGGAGGCATTATCTCGTTACACTCATTTTGGAATCACCGTCAGAGTTAACGACGATAACCCTTGCATTCTGAAACACCATCTCGATCTTCATTTTAGGATTCACGACCTAACGTTTAAATTGGATCGATGTGGTTTTCGGAGAATCAAATTTTATTCTTCCGATCCCGGTCTCATCGAATCCAACCGCCATTTTAAAGGCCAAGTTGTCTAATTAACTTAACAGTTTGAATAATTTAAATTCAACAATTGAATTATCATAGCATTTATTACAGATAAAACATATACAAGCATCATAGATATATCACAGAGTAACATAGGATATCATCACATAAATATCCAAATCAGATATTCAGTCACAACAGTCCATAAGCAGTCATCTTCAAGTCTTAATTGTAATTAATTCAATTTTGAATTAATTACCAGAGAGTTAATCATTTAACTCTATTTAATTAATCATTAATTAACAATTAATTACCTATTTCATTTCAAATCATCTAATTAATGATTCCTTAATCAACTATTAAATCATTATTGTTCAATTAACTATTTATTTCCTTTATTTAATTAGTTACTTTAAAATCAAGTTGTTTATCTTTAATTACTATTCCTTATTCATTAATTGATAACCTTAATTATTAATTAATGAAACTTAATTACTTAACTATGTAACTATTTATTACTTAATTAATCGATTATAAATCCTTAATTCTTTAATCACTTAATTAATTAACTATTAATTCATAATTGAATTATCTGATTAGTTAACTATTCATCATCCATTTATTGACTTGTTAATGACTCATTTATCAATTACTTAAACATCCTTAATTTCTTCCTGCAAGTAACTAGAAGAAGTTTCTTTAAAATTTTGAAACTCAAATTACTGCAAACTGCGAACTTAAACGTTAATTGGTTATGCTTCTAACTTAAAGTAATTACTTAACTTATACTGTAATTACTTGATTAGAATAATAATAATTAAGGCTTAAACATAGTTAAGTATTATGAAAAACTAATTAAAACATGTAACCCGCTTCTAACTTACAATCATTTAACAGTTATTTATATTTCAATCTTAATCTTGAAATTTCAATACTGCAATTTCAAAAAATCCCGGGTCTCCTCCTATTATTCTCGAGAGCAACTTCGGTTTCACACGTAATCTTCCCTGATACTCCCCTGCGCGTACTTCTTCTTCCTTTTTTTTATACAGTAAGTTTAAATTGAAAACTTAATCAAACATCATTTCTAACCCACACTCGAATGAAAACGACACGAAGGAAAATCCCACACCCACATGAGCACAAATCGAAGCATTTCGGCCTCTTTCTCGTATACAGGGTGCGACCACGTAGCTGTGTCAGAAAACATATCGCCGCCGCCGTACACGTGCACGGTGGCAGGGCTTGACTTCGACGAACGCCCATTATCCCAGCAAGTCACAAAGCATCACCAAGCTCGTAATCCAAACTCAAATCACACCCAAAAATTCAAATTCAAAATTTGACTGTTCGCCCAAATAAGAACGGCAACAAAACACTCAGAAATTGCCTTGCCATCACCACAGGGATCATCGGTCCCATCCATACTTCGTCCACGCCTTGACGACACGACACTCCTCCCTCTCCTACACTCACGCGCAGCTCGGTTTCGATATGGTGGCGAAATCGATGTTTTACAGAGAAGGATTTAATACCCAAAACAAACCCTAATAAAGTCTAGTGTTGGAATTACAATCAATAGAAAAACTTATTCATATTTTTCCTGAGTTCATGGATGTATGGACTTGCTTCAATCCAAATGCCAACCCTTTTCATTGATTAAATTTTCTGAAATTGATAAAAATGTAGTTTAACTTCAAATTCGAACTGCTCATGAATTACAAATGTAAAAATCCTCATTTTCGTTTTAAAAATCATAAATTTTCAACAAGCTTTCAATTTATAAACTTAAATTAGATTTTCATAGTGGTTGAATTTTATCAATATTTTCTTTGATTACCTGTGAAACAGGTTTACAGTAGTATTCCTTCCCACTAAGTGTTTTAAACAATTTCAATCATCTTAATCTACTTTCAAATCTTATGTGTGGTTGCAACATTTAAACCTATCAAGGCTAACAGTAGATAATTCGAGTTTTTTTAAAGGAGCACTTTCACCTGTATCAATTCACACAGAGAAGTATATTCCAACACAGTATCATATTACAGATCACAACACATACCACAAGATCACAGAAGTATTTGATTAAATTTAAAGCTTATGAATTTAGTTTACTCACCAAGTAACTTTGAACAGAAAGTGATTTTGATGAGGGAAACTGCAAGTTTGATTTCTGAAAGCTTCACTGTTCTTTTGCTGTTGAGTTAAATCTAAGTTTTCAAAGCCACAAATGTTTATCTTCCCTCCTTCTTTGATTCTCAGGTTTGCTTTAAGTTTAACTTTTTTTTATATCAATGAACTGATGATATATAGGTGGATATATATGGATGCTTTGAACAATACAGGTGATAACTCGACAGCCTCCATGTTTGACCAGACAAGAATTTTTGTATTAAATTTCCTACACTATGACATGATATTGCAAATTTCGGCTGCATGTACTTATTTGAACAACAAGCAATGCTAATTAATGTTCATGCTCTTATTTAAGATAGCATGTATTTAATGTTGACTGATAAATACAAAACCTAGATTTTGTTTTATGATATTAAAGTAAAAACTTGTTTTCTTATTTGCTTACATCTAATAAATGCTTATGCTTCATTTTTGCTAACAAGTAATAAATGTTCCAGATTTTCTGTTTGTTTTGTACAAGCTACAGATTTTTCATTATTAATTTGAAGTGAAGCTTTGCTTTCTTATGCATAAAAATTTTCCTACAGCACATAACTTTATATTTAATTCATAGCATTGTGATTGTACAAAGATAATTTATATATACTTTTTCTTTCTTTCAGGTTTTATACAACCTGGTTTAGAAATCTAATGAGCATACATATGTTACTTTGTTCATTTCTTACTTAGCTTATTTTTTTTCAAGTGTAGCTTTGACTTGTTTTCTTTGCATTATTCATTTGTATATACAGGTTATATTTTTTCAACTTTCTGATATGTTTTCTTAAAAGTTATTGTTAACATATTAGTTGTATTCTATTTGTTAATTAAATTTTCAAACATTTGATTTACCATATACTTATATTTATATTTTTTAAGTTATAACTTATATTCGTATATTTATATTGTTAGTTATATTTTCTATTTTATAATTATGGTTTATACTTATGTTTATAATTGTGATTCATACTTGTTTTGGATGTTTATGTTTATAATCAATTATATTGTTTTAAACTAATGTGTTAGATTTCCATGTTTATGTTTAATATTGCTATATTTGTCTATTTTAAACATTATTATTTCAATTTCATTTTTATAGGTATACTGGACTAAATATCAACCATATAAAGTCTTTGATTTTAGTGTAAAAGACACATTTTGTTTTAAATGGTTTTCGAAGCATTCTGTTTTAATTTTTTCAAATCAAAACTTTCTTTTATAAACATATAACTGTTAAATATCCAAGTTCTCATCATTTTAAACATTGTAAAGCTTATATTAAATTTAAATTAGATTAAATATGCATTAAAATATGTTGTCAAAAATTCTGGGTTGTTATAGGTAGGAGGGTGTTTGGCAACAGGTGGTTCGGTAGTGAGTGGTGTGTGTGTTGGTCCGGTGGTGAGGGCGTAGCTTGGTCCGGTAGTGGGTGGTTCGGGCCTTAGAGGTGAGTTGGTGTCTTGGTTCGGAGATATATGATTCGGTGGTGAGTGGTTTGGCTTGGCATGGAGTTGGACCGGTAGTGCATGGACATGGAGTTGGACCGGTAGTGCATGGCATGGAGTTGGACCGGTAGTGCATGGCATGGAGTTGGACCGGTAGGCCCAAAGTGCCGTAGGAAGTTCATCCACCCAAGCGACTTTTGACTTTTCAAGCTTCTTCTTGATTAGAGTTTTAAGAATTTTGTTGATAGCTTCGACTTGTCCATTTGCCTGGGGATAATCCACAGATGAGAAGCTTTTGTGAATTCCGTGCTCTTGGCATCAGTCGGCGAACTCCTCGCTGTCAAACTGAAGTCCATTGTCCGATATGATTTTGAGTGGGACCCCTTACCTACATAGAACATTTTTGATCAAGAAGTTAATAACTTTTGCCGAAGATATTTTATTTAGAGGTTCCACTTTCACCCATTGGGTGAAATAGTCGACTGTCACTATAGCATATTTGGCTCCACCTCGGCCCATCGACAGTTCGCCAATCAAGTCAATTCCCCATACTGCAAAGGGACAAGGGCTGGTCATTTGAGTAATCTCATTTGCGGGTAGTCGAGGAATCTTAGCAAATTTCTGACATCTGTCGCATCTTTTGACGAAGTTTAAGGCATCTTTGTTTAAAGTGGGCCAGTAATATCCATATCGGAGCATCTTCTTTGCCAAAGTCTGTACACCAGTGTGATCTCCGCAACTTCCTTGATGGATGTTGGATAAGATTTCCTTGGCTTCCCTTCCAGTGATACACCTTAATAAGGGGTTAGAGAACCCGCCCCGATAGAGGATGCCTTCTTGTTTTGTGTAGCGGGAAGCTTTCCTCAAGATTTTATTAACTTCGTTACGCCCGTCGGGCAGTGTGCCATCTTGTAAATATTTTCGGATAGGAGTCATCGAAGTTTCTTCTTCGATTGCAGCAATCAGATCTTCTTGCTTGAAACTTGGGGCTAGTTGTTTCGAGATGGTTACTGCTCCGGAAATGGTGTTGTTCTTTATGCTAGCTTGCTTTGCCAGTTCATCGGCCCCTCGATTCTCTTCTCGAGGAATGTGTTTGATTAAATAGTGATCCAATTGATCGAGCAGCAGCTTGGTCTTCTTTAGATGTGCTGTGAGTCGTTCTCCTCGAGTCTGAAACTCTCCTAGTACTTGGTTTACGATAAGTTGAGAATCACTATGAAGATATAAAGAACTGACTTCAATTTCTAAGGCAAGTTCTATCCTTCTATTACTACTTCATGTTCTGCATCGTTGTTGGTGGCAATGAATTCCAACCTTAGGGCATAGTGCAGCTTCCTTCCCTTGGGGGTGATTATCACAATTCCTGCCTCCGAGCCTTGTTCGTTTGATGCTCCATCTACAAAGAGATTCCACTTGATATCTTTTGTTATTTCAGATTGATCCTACCTTCTTTGATAGTGAATTCGGCAATGAAATCGACCAAGGCTTGTCCCATGATGGCGGTGCGAGGATGGTAGGTGATTTCATATTGACTCAGTTCAATGCACCATTTAAGTAGTCGCCCAGAAGTGTCGGGGCGATGGAGTACCTGCCTTAGCGGTTGATCGGTTAAAACTCTAATGGAATGAGATGGGAAATAGTGTCGCAGTTTCCCTTTATCCTTCCCGCGGTTATTGCGAAGTTCAGTTACCTAGCAACCTCGAGCGGCGTCTTGATCTCCCTCTATTTCTCCTATTCCGTTATTTGTTGGAAATTTCATCTTCAGGCACCACGGGGCTAGGACAACTTGGAAGTCAGACACGGCTGGTCTTCCCAAAAAGGCGTTCTAGGCCGAGTGGTTCTCTATTAGCACAAATGTTTGTTTTCGCACAACAGAGCGAGGATGACTTCCTATTTCGACAAAGAGGTCCAGTTGCCCGAGGGGCATCTTCGCATCTCTAGTGAAACCATGTAGCGGTTTGTTGCAGGGAGACACATCCTTCATTGACAGCTTCGTTTTGTCGAAAGCATGCTTGAATAGGATATTTACTGAGCTTCCAGTGTCTACTAGAATTTGGAAAACTTTGGTTGGACCGAACCAGGCAGAGATGACCATAGGATCCATGTGAGGGTATTGCCTTCCCTCTAGATCATGCCTACTGAATGTGATGTCATCATTCTCTTTCCGTTTCGGGTGGCGTTCTTCTGTAATAGAATTAATGCATCCTTTATTGTTTCTAAGCGACCTTCCATATCTTTCCATCTCTGCCCAGCTTCTGTCGGCGATGTGTGGTCCTCCTGATATGGTATGGACCACTATCTTCTCTTGACTAGAGCCGCCGGTGTTGCGATTTCCTCCGCCTACTTCTGGGAGGGGTAGCCCTGGGTTCTCATTGGCAGGAGTTGGAGTCCTGTTCTGACCTTTTACATAGCGCTCTAGCCTCTTCCTTCTGATGTGTTCTTCAATTAAGTCCCGGAGATGATGGCATTCATTTGTGTCATGCCCATGAGATTCGTGGAAGCGGCAGAACTTTCCAAACTTAACTGCGTTATCTTATTCCTTCCTATGTGGGCTTGTATCTAACTTTGTCTTGGGTGGCCAGGAAGATGTTTTCGATTGTTTCATTCAAAGGAGTGTAAGAGTCAAACCTCGGTCCTGGCCGATATAAACGCTTTTCTCCCTTCCTGACCCTAGCATTGTCTTTAGAGTCATTTCTTCAAACATCCTTTGCTGCAACGGGAACCCTGTCTGGAGTTGCCTTAGTTTGTTGCTCTGACTGCCTCTCAGTTGCAGCGTCTTCAAGCCTCATATACTTTCCAGCTTCATGGAAGAAATAAGGTAAGTTAGCTGTTTTTCTTTCGTTAATCTCCTAGCAAATTTAGTATCCGGATGCACACAGCTGCAGAGGGCCATTAGGATAAGTTTCTCATCGGCATCTTGGACTACGGCCGCTGCGGCGTTGAATCGGGTTAGATATTGTTGCACTGTCTCTCCGGGCTTCTGTTTGATATTAGATAGGGAACAAGCGTCCTTGGGTTGTTCCACATGAATGCGGAACTGGCTGATGAACTTTTCTTTCAACATTTCCCATGAGCTGATGGATCCTTGGGGTAGATGGCAGAACCAGGAGGTAGCTAGATCTGCCAAGAATAGTGGGAAGCATTTACACAACACTCCCTCTGTTGCTCCGCTCATGAGCATATGCTGTGTGTATCTCTGCAAGTGTACAACGGGGTCAGAGGTTCCCTTGTAAGGTTCCATTGTTGGCATTTTCCATTCCCGGGGGGTGATGGCAGTTCCAATATTGCGGGTGAAGGGGCTGGTTACCCTACCGCCTATCCCCCGATCCCTTTGGTCCCGTTGGACGCACTCTCTGAACAATCGCGCCATCCTTTCATCAGAACTTGGAGCGGATTGAAATGAGTTTGGTTCTTCCCTGCGGGATTGATTCCGTCCAGATGACCTGTAGAGATGGTATCGTCTATCACTCCTAACATTCTCCAATGGCTGCCCCTGGTCTTTCGGGGGCACGCTGGGGTCAGCCACAGTTGGCCCTTGCCTTGATCTTCCCCTGCTGGGTTCTATTCTCAGCACTTCCTCGGGTCCAACTTCAGGCTGGACTCCAGCTCGGCCTCGTCTATTGGTGTTTCCATGGTTAGGTAGCATGGCAGGCTCAGCTACAACCGACCCCTGCCTGGTACCTCCCCTGTTGGGTTCGATTCCAAGTGTTTCCTCGGGTCGGAATTCGGGCTAAGTCCGGTCTCGGCTCCTACCGTTGCTGTTTCTGTTGTTAGCCTCTTCGAAGAAGAAATACCTTTGTCGTCTCCCAGGTCCTCCAGACAGGGACTCACCCCATGATTCAGCATCCCTTAAGCGTGACATGAGTTGGTCCACCAAGTCTTCTTGTTGAGATGCGAAGCGGTTAGTTACTTCAGCCACAACTCTGTCCAGATCCGTCCTTGTAATTCGTTGTTCCGTAGCAGGGGCTTTCGGATTTGCCTGATTTCCATTTGCTGTTGGAACCGGACGATTGTCTTGATATCTGATCACTGGATCTGGGATACTACTAATTGCGATGTTCTTTCCTTTGTTAGCATCTTTCTTCCGTCCGGGAGGCATGTTTTCCAAGCAATGAACGATGTTGATGGGAAAAGGGTTAAGTGGGAGAAGGTGAAGCTTCGAGCTCCTGTTCTCAGTGAAAGCACCAAAAATGTTTGCACAAAAAATGGGCAAACACCCCCAAGTCGTTTGATTTAGTTGATTATATGTTGTTCTTAATGATTTGGGTGATTTATGCAAATATATAAAATAGGTGACTAAACTGTAAAAGACACACAGATTTATAGTGGTTCGGCCAGAATGTGCCTACGTCCACTTTATATGTTATTCTCCTTTTCTGTTCAGATTACATGTACAATGCTTTGATTACAAGTATTTGAAAGTTGTTTGAAAGTTCTATCCGTGCTTGAGCTCTCAAACTTGTCTGCGATTGTTGTACACCTGCCCCTCTATTTATAGAGTGAGGCTGGGGCAGGGGTCTTGGATGGATATAGCTGCTGGTGGGCCTGGGCTTATGCAATCTGGCCCGGCAGTGTTGGTTCAGCAAGGCCTTGGTTCGGTTGAGAGTTGGTGTGGACTTGGTCCGGTTGTAGAGGGTTGAGGTTGGTTCGGCTGGGTATTGGAAGTAGGTTGGTTTGGTAGCAGGGGGTTTGGCAGCAGGTGGTTTGGTAGTGAGTGGTATGTGTGTTGGTCTGGTGGTTACGGCGTAGCTTGGTCTGGTGGTGGGTGGTCCGGGCCTTAGAGGTGAGTTGGTGTCTTGGTTCGGAGGTATATGGTTCAGTGGTGAGTGGTTCGGTGGTGAGTGGTTTGGCTTGGCATGGAGTTGGACCGGTAGTGCATGGACATGGAGTTGAACCGGCAGTGCATGGACATGGAGTTGGACCGGTAGTGCATGGTCATGGGGTTGGACCGGTAGTGCATGGAAATACGCCCAACATAATCATTCACAGAGCATTGATTATATTCAATGATCGTTTATTAAAATTTAAATTCATTGAATTAATTCAGTGCTTACATTTGTTTTCATCTATTCAATTCGTAGCTAAGTATAAAACCTACATGTTTTCCATTGATTTGCATTCCATTTGATTTATAAATAATTACCTTATTTAACCTTAACGTAGTATTAGATTAAAATTTTCATTGGTTACATCCTATTGAACTAACATTCTCTGATTACCAAATAAATCTACATTAAATTGCACTAAATAAGTAAATTAACTTTAATTAATTTCAAACTAAATCTTACGAACTAAATAAATAGGTAACTTATAACCATTGTTACCCTTAACTTCTGATTACATTTAAAAGTTCATTAATTACAACAAATGTTCCAATAGGCTATATGTAATTCTAATTTCATCTTTTATTTGTGTTAACTATTTTATTTTCCTTATGCTGAAATTAAGTCACTTATACTCATTTAATATCCCAATTCATTTATTTATCTTGGTTTCAACCCTTTATTAAATCAATTGCCATCTTATCATATATTTAACATTTTTAATGATTTTACATTCAAAATTTTCAGTTATTATCTTAACTTACATAAGGCAATGTTTAATTACATTTAATTGCTATTGATTAAATACATTGGTAACGAACAATAGTTGTCACCATTATACAATTTATAACATTTGTAAATTTATTCTTTACAAAAAATTATTACAACAACTCTCATAAAAATACATTTATTCCATTTTCATCCATTAAACATTAATTTATTACCTTTTACATCCCACTATAAATCAGTGCACCCATTAATACCACACAATTATGTAACGACCCGGAAATTTCGATCTTGAAAATTCCAAATAGTTAGATAAAAGAAGAAAAGAGATAGAAGAAAAGAACAGAAATACCCACATCCCACAATTGCAGCGGATAAATTATAATACTAAATAATAATAATAGTTATACAAAGGAAAAATGTATCTATAAATTTATATTTTAATTCATCAGAGTTACAACATATATACAATCAGTGGACATATACAATCAACATGACCCAAATATGCAACAATATCACAGCAGAAATACTCCAAACGTTCCCGCCATCCAGCTCGTCTCATGAGCTCCAAAACTTTCTTACCTGAAAACCTGTAATTCTCAGTCTGACCCGAGCATTACATCAAAGTAACACTCGGGTCAGGTTGGAAACCAGCGTGAGTAAACCCATCTAATAAGAAATACACCAAAACACTAACCAATTTTTAACCCGGGGTAACTCATAACAATTTTACAAATTCTCAGGTTTGGTATAGACGACACTTATTATACTCATCAATTTCTAAGTTTCAGAACTTAGATTTATGGTCCAATTCACTTAAATCGTTCCATACCAGTTTATTGACTTCACAAATCAGTTTATAAAGAATCGAAGTGGGTTCGGGTATTTACTAATACGCAACTCCGGTCTCTTCGTATTCAATGTCGTCTTATCTTAGATTATATCATTGAAATTCAATTCAAACTTAAATTCCAGGATGTCGCTTTTACCCAACAATTCTTACCGATTGATAACCACATTATTATTGCCCGCCCAAACAAACATATCATAACATAAAACAATTCATATCAGAGAAATCAACCAATCTGTGGCATTTAACCTTATTCAATCATTCATAAGAAAAATTGATCACTTCTAAAATTAATTTAATTTATCTCTAATTAAATTAATCACTAATCTTTAATTATTTGGATTAGCTATACTTAACATTAATTAATTACAAATCAATTAATTAATGTTCCTTTAGTTATCCATCTTAATTAATCATCGTTGATGAACTACACAATAATTAAAATAAGTAATTAACTCCTAATTAATTACTTCCACTAAGTAATCATTCCTTTAATTACTTTTCTTACATAATTAACCTTTAATTACCTTCATCAAGTGATTATACCATTGGTTAATTAACTATATTGATTAACTACATTGATTAATTAATCCCTCATCAATAATTAATCACAAACAATTAATTATTCCTTTACTAATAATATACACTCTTTGTTTCAAATTTATTAACTAATAATTAATGCTTAATTATTAATTAATAAGTTTCTTAATTATCCATAAATATAAGTGATAAATCTTTTTATCCAAGTTCAATTCCTTAGTATTATTATTCCAAAATCTTTCCGAATAACCTTGAAATCAAAATGACTTGAAAACTTTAAGTTTAAGTAAAATTTTAAACCTTAAATCTTTTGATTAACCATTTAATTATCTGCTTGGTTTATTTTATTTTTTAAAAAACAACTATACTTTCGTAACTTAAATTAGTAAATCATTAACTAACCAATTTATCAGTTATAATATTCTAAGATATTTAACTTATCTAGATTCTGCAAACACCTCATTTACACAGAGCAACCCGAGTATTCCTCCATAAAAACTCGAGTTAAACCCATGCTTCCCAGCGTCACAATCCCTTCTTCCACTTCCTTCCCTTTCAAAACATATTTTAGTTTCACTTTATAAAAAAAACAGTTACAATTTATAACTCGCGAACCCATGATGCAAAACGCAAGCGATTCATCCTCTACCCCAAGGCCAACCCCGAAGAAATGCCTTTTCCCCTCTTCGTTTACAACGCTGACACACCGGAAAACCACGTGCACGTGCATGCACGTTCTGGTCATCTCCGACCGGCGTCACCACCTTCATCTCATCGGAAACTTCACCTTCATCCAACCTGACAAACCAGAAACTCGAAATTACAACTCACTCGAAATCGAGCAATTAGCTACCCACTTGAACTAACAGGATCGCCAAAATAATCATCACGCTCTGACGCTATTGACCACCGATAACCACGTTGCCATGCCTGAGGATGTGCCATACCCCTCTCTTCCATTTCCCCTACCCTAGCTCAACTCGACGCTACCTAAACGTCGCATTATCCTCAAAAGAACCGACCACCTGCACCAAATCTTAAACCCTAGTTCACCCTTCCCTGGTCATCACAGCGAACCGGCGTTACTCCAAGTATTTTTCCCACGTCCCTCGAGTCTCAAGCCTCCTCCAACCAAAACCCAATGGAGATCTCGCCGCCGATCAATGACACTTGCCGATAATCCCAATTATGAGCAATTCCGTATATCTCGAACTATAACAAGCTAAAAATTATGATCTTAGTGCCTAAATTCGTCATTTGCCAAGAGAATTCATTTCATACAATCTAAACTTAAAAATGAAATATTTAGATTTTCTGATTTAACAGGTTCCCATCTGTAAAATCTCAAATTTCAAAATGTTAACAAAATAATTCCTCCAGAAATTATTTTAAAAATGAAATTACTCTATTATAATCATTTTCTATCCATGATAGTAGTTTGAATTTACTTGGGTATGAAGATTCAGATTTGTTTTTCTTTCTTGAGCCTATGAATACCACAGACAACAGAGAATACAGGTGTATGGTTACAGGCATATACAGTATACATAAAGAGAAGTTTAAATCTATGTTCAAACTTGAAAACATCCATGCATGCCCAATATTCATCATTGCTACACATATCTATCACATGCAACAATTTAACAAAACTCTTTTCTTTCACAAGTTTCTGTTTACTCACTTGCAAAGAACGGAGACAGGGAACACATGTTTGTTTCTAGGCTTGCTTTAATTAGCTCCTGAATTTTCTTTCTTGCATGTTGAATTTTATCTTGCCGCTGTTGATTCCTTCATCTGATTCCTAGGTTATATTTGAAAATCTGGAGATTTGTATTGTACTTGCCTTTGATTAAAGAATTTTCCAGCTTATCTTCTTCTTGTTTCTTGATTCCAGATTTTATTTCATTCTTTTAAATCTTTGATTTGTATTCATTTTAGTTGAAGAAAGAATTTTAACTAAAGATTAAAAGTAAATCTTTTCTTCATCTTTTGAAATTTTAATTTTAAATTAAATTATCAAAGAGAAATGCCATTTGTCCCCCTTTGTTTTAATTAGCTTACACCTAAGCTTATATTTTTACAAATGTCTTCAATAAGCTTAATATATTTACAAGTGTTTTAAATGCTTCATTTATGTTTTACAAGTGTTAATTTGTTTTTATTTAAGTTATGTATATGTAATTATGAAATATTTTCATGAATATAATGTGTATGTGCATAATTTATATCCAATATATATTAAGATATTTTACTCTTTAAATTTCCAATTCAAATTCGAATTCCAATCATTCAATCTAAATAAAAACACATAAGCAAGCACCAATTCAATTTGTGAATGACAATTCTATTTAAAATCTATTTATACCTATAAACAACACATTATTAATTTTCTTACACATGTTAACAATTGCTTCATAATTAAACACTTGTATTACTATTATCTCATTTATTTTAAAAGATTTTTAAAAGCCCTTTTAAATTAATTTTTTCTAGTTAATGAATATGATTGTAAATTAATAAAGCCTTTTCTAAATTTATATATAAAATTTAAATTCAAATTCAACACAAATATATAGATATAGATATGAATAACATCAAATTTATTGATTAAAATTCTTGTCTCATGGATTACAGTCATTAACTTATGTTTTTATACAATTTTTAAATTATATATTTTTTCTAATTTTAAAAAAAAGTCTTATACCCAATTTACATAAAATAAATTACCTATATACCTATTATTTTAAAAATCCAAATTATTTTACTAAGGTGTTCCTTTAGATTTTAAATTCAAGTTTTCTAATTCAGACTCAAATTCAAATTTTAATTACAATCCATTTATCATATGTCCAAAAATCAAGATTATCACATTCTTCCCCCCTTTGAATCTTTTCGTCCTTGAAAAGGAACGAAAGCAGAATTTATTAAATATTAAAAAAAACCAGTTAACATATTCTTTGATCATTTTCCACACACCTTTAAAATCTATATAATATTGCTAAAATAGTTTTTATAAAAATACTTTCATAACTCGATGTCTCAACCAGTCCATCCTTGTTCACACATAAATTCGGTCGTACGTTGATCAAGCGTAGGACTGAAAATGTAACAACCCGCATATTTATCGATTGTATATTTAAATATTTCATCATTCGTCGGATTTTAGTCTGAAAAGCTACTTTTTGCAAACAGCTGAATTAGGACTCGAGACCACTTCCATTGAGTTCAAAACGCCGTTTGCGACCTTTTTGAGTATAAGCTTCGATATGTTTGGAGTAAGTTGATTTTTGCTACTTTATCTATTGGATTTTGTGTTTAGGTTCAGCCAACTAGCCATAATAATACCCCAAACTGAATCATCCCTCCCCATTCACTCTCACTTCCTCCTCTTTTCGGTTCTAAAGCAAAAATGGTGGAAGAGAATGCGAAATAGAAATCCAAAGCCCTAATTCCTTTGCAAAATCCAAGATCTAGCTCCAAATTAGAGAGAACCCATTGGTAAGCCTTCTCTTCATCTTCCCCAACTCATTCTCTCTTTGATTTCAGAAAATTCCTAAACCTAATTTGGGAAATATTTCTCTCTTAAGCTTAGAATCAAGCTTCTTGAGTTGGGATTGAAGAGTGGTTGATCCTCCTTTGTTTTCAAGCTTCTCAATCTTGTGCTTTTGGGTTTAAAGGTGAGATTTTTATCTCACATCTTTGTCTACAATTATCTTCGATTGTTAGGTATGAATTCCTAACACTTATTCTTGTGCAATTGATTTTGGTTTAGATTGATTTGGTGTATATTCTAATTTTTGATGTTTTGAAATCGAAATTTATGAAAATCCTTTTATGGATATTTGGACATTGATATTTGAGGCGTATCGAAGAGCTGTTAAGGCTGGGTTGTCGCTCGACGTAAATCCTTAGTCGTCGTTGCTCGTCTGATCGCTTCCGGTATTTATTTCGGCCATTTTTGGTCTAGGTTCAGGGAATGCCCTGAACCCTAGTTTCAGACGTCTGAAATGTTAGATTCAGACGTCTGAATTTGCACTTTTTGCCTATATTGCCTATTTTGGATTGAATTTCCAATTTAAATCGATTCGTGATGATCCTATTAGTTGTTATCATTTATTATCGAGGTCGCTCGATCCTATCCTCCCTTAGGTCATTACTAGATCGTAACGTTTTGGACGGGGCGCTGCCCCGCACCCCGCTGGGGACGCTGCCCCTGGACCCCCGCGACCTGACCGGGCAGGTCGAACCCCGTAGCGGAGGTGTTGCCCCTGCACCCCCACCTTGGGGGGTTGCCAACCCCCTGGACCTCCCCTCCGTAGGGGATCTTATCTGAAAAACATTCAATAGAACTTGCTTTGTTGAGATGCTGAGTTGACCATTCTTCGAGACAAACTATCTTGGGCTTCTCGGTCGATTTTATGGATTTTTGAATATCCATTTCGATGGATTCTTTATCGGTTTCTTTCGATTTTATTCACGTCTTCGAATGTGAATTTCGATGATTGATTGTTTCTACAATCACTTCTATGATTTGTCACTTTAAAATATGAAGGTTTCAATACTAGTAGTAAATATCAAAACTCTTTCAACAAAATGATTTCAACTATTTTCAATAACAAAGCTCTTTTCTTAAACTGTTTTCCAATCTACTAGTATATACAAACCTTTACCTCACTCGTATGAGAAATTGAATTAAACGGCTTAGTAAAACAAGTGGTATGAAACGCTTGCGTTTGCTTCGTCGGTTAACTCTTGGACTTGTCTGATTGAACTTTTTTGTGACAATTTTCTAGTGGAGATCTATAATTTGTTCGTAAATATTTAAGTTAAGCTAGTGGTTATGGGACATGAAGCTAAGCTCATATATTTACTAGCTTACTGTAATTGACACTTCTCTTTGATCGTGACGATCACTTTATGATTTAGACTAGAAATTGTGCGATGTCTTTTTGTTGCGAGGTTAGGCTAGACACCATTTGTGTGATTCCACTCACACATACCTTTTTGCTTTTTGGTTAACCTAGACCTCATCTGTGTGATTCCGACTCACACGTATCTTTTTGTTGCGAGGTTAGGCTAGACATCATTTGTGTGATTCCACTCACACATACCTTTTTGCTTTTTGGTTAGCCTAGACCTCATCTGTGTGATTCCGACTCACACATATGTTTTTGTTGCGAGGTTAGGCTAGACACCATTTGTGTGATTCCACTCACACATACCTTTTTTCTTTTTGGTTAGCCTAGACCTCATCTGTGTGATTCCTACTCACACATATCTTTTTGTTGCGAGGTTAGGCTAGACACCATTTGTGTGATTCCACTCACACATACCTTTTTGCTTTTTGGTTAGCCTAGACCTCATCTGTGTGATTTCGACTCACACATATGGGGTAGCTCCCCATGGTCTTCGGACCGTCATGTGATAGGTCGTTTTTCCTTTTTCTATGATTTCTGGATTTCTTGTGTTGATTTCTGGATTTTATGTCATTGACTTGTTACGAGTACAACTTTAGGGTATGATGCCCTCTTTGGATCTTTGAAAAGATTCTTGTGATATTGATTTATCTCTTATTGATTGATCTTCTATTGATCATCATTTGCATACTTATAGTAGAATGTCAGTATGGACATTTTATGTTTATGCCATATCTTTTGTTTTATACCATTTCATCTGATATTTATAGCTAGACTGATCCGTTTATTATTTTCTTAAATAATACTCGGGTCAGACCGAGATGTTACAGGTGCTTCTGCTTGATTTCTTCCTGGGATTTGCTACTTTGACTTTTGGCTAACTATTTACATTAGCAGTTTTTTTTGTATACACTTGAGATATAGACTCATAGTTGTATTCATTTGTGTAGCACGTGTTGCTATTCTTTTGTATTATTGTGGATCTTTTTGACCACTACTCTGATGTACACTTTCATGTGTTAGTTATATATTCATATCTTCTTCCGCCTTTGTGATATGAATTATCTGTGACTGATTTATGTTACGCTTATTTCTATATTTGTTTTCGAAGATATTATATCCACTGTGTAGTAGCTTTGAGTTTGTATCGGTATGTCGGATTTCCTCTCGAAATGAATTGCATGTTATTCTATCTGACATATCAGTGCTCGCACAAAGCAATTACACGGATGGTCGCTCCTCAATAGCCTTATTCTCCGCGCTAGTTGATGGCATTACCCCGTAGTGTCCTTGGCTAGCGTGGGTATAGAGGTGGGGTGTCACAGAAAATCTATAAGTACTTAGCAAACCCATTTTCATCATCCAGTGAAAATACTTGAAAAATAATTTTATTGAAAATATCAAAAATATTTTTGAAAATAGAGGAAATATCTTTGGTGAGAATGATCTGGAAATCATCACCCCCATCCGTGGTCGCAGTTACATTCCAGGGTTACGTTGCCATCGCAGCAAAAGTCCATGTAACTGCTGGCACTCCGTGGCCTCTTGATTACGCCATGGAACCCACAACAGATCGCAGTTACATTCCAGGGTTACGTTGCCATCACAGCAAAAGTCCATGTAACTGCAGGCTCTCAACAGCCTTTGATTTTCGCTGTCGAAATGAAACTTCTCCACTCCTACGTAGGTCGCAATCTATCGATATAAAATCAAACACAGACTGTTGGCACTCAGTAGCGTACACGACTTTCGCTATGGTAAACTCAACTCATAATCCCCAGGAACTAGTTTTGTCCGGACTCCTCACAGGATCAACTTTAGAACCCCCCCTTGGGGCTCAAGGCAGCCCCACCCGGTGGCACTCTTGGGAATTTCATTTCAATGGAGCGCCTTTTTCTCCAGAGCCTTCATTAAATCACTTTATACTATATACATATATTAATTTTCAAATCATACACCTAGTATGATCTCATACAAGGCTCCTTTACACAAAATCAAGTATCCTAAAATCGATAATTCTCAAACTAGGCTTTCTAAATTTCAATATTGATTTTACCCAAAAATCAAAACCCTTTCCAAATCCAAAGGTTCCCAAAACCTTTTTCCAAAATCCTCATATGATCCTTTATATATATATATATATATATATATATAAAACTTGGATCATTTCAAACTTGTATAAAACTTCTCTTATACTTCAAACATCTTCAAAAATCCTTTCCCTCTGGCAATAGATTCAACAAGGGGAGTTTCATTTTATAAAACAAAGATATTTAACTTTGTTTACTCAAAATCAAATATTCAAATTTGATCACTCTTTTCAATATCATTTTCATTCAAATCCGTATGATGTACATATATCATCCGTGCGCTATACCAATCTGATCGCTCACTCGACCACACAATTTCACTTCCGAACTAATATCGTCCACCCGACTTCCTAGTACCAACTCAGATCTGGTTTCTTGATCATAAACCGTCATTCTCCTTGCATAGTCATAACTATGACAGAGAATATCCAGAAGCAATCAACAATACATATCCAGGTTCGCCGTCGAAAATCGAGTGAAAATTTTTAACTCGGATCGACATACTATCTCGAAATTTTGTGCTCGAATCTGGATCAAATCATTATGCAAATAGAATAACATACGTACACTCTACGTATTTATCTTTATTGGTTATTGGCCAAATCAATTCCATTTCTATTCACATTCACTTTGATTTTCATTCACTTACTCATAATGCTTCAATCCATTGGATTATCACCTCTATTCTTATCTCGATTGGGTATTTAACCAATAACAGTTTGAATTCCGACCAGTTTATTTAGAAAATAGCTTGAAAATTTTTAAAATAGATAAGTAGTTGGAAAATATTTACTAGCTTGTAAAATAGGTGTAAAATAGTTAAAATAATTATAGAAATTTTAGATAATTGCAAAATAATAGTAAGATAATAATTAGTTTTGTAAAATATTTGGAATATAGTAATTAGTTTATAAAACAGTTGGAAAATTGTTAAGCAGTTTCAAAAATAATTGTAAAACAAGTATAAGATAATTTGGCTTTTAAAAGAAAGGTTGTATATATAATGAATAGCTTGGAAAAATAGGTTTATATTAAAACAATTTATAATAAAAATAGTCCAGAGTCAAAACTGTTCAATTCCTAATCTTCATTCTCATCAATTCAATTTAAATTTCCTCTTCTTTTTAAATTGACCCAGTTCCAATTTTAAATAACTTCATTTTCCATGAAATTGATTCAACCTCAATTCAAGTTGAATTAACCTCAGTTTCTTTCCAAATTTAACTTTATTCAACCTTGACCTCAAATTCTACTAATTCAAAAAAATTTCAATTGAACTAGTTTCAATTTCAATTCATTTCAATTCCAGTTTGAATTTTATATTTATACATCTTCAATCACAATTTCAATTAATTCAAATCAAATTCAATTTCAAATTCCAAATTTAAACCATCTCGATTATATAAATTCGAGTTAATACTTCAAATGTTGATTTAATTCTCTTAAATCAATTTACCTTTAATGTTTTTAAACAATTTAATTCACAGTTCAGACCTAACTTATTATACCACAAATTAAATTAACCTTTAATTTTGAGTCAAATTCTCAAAATTCCATTTAAATTATCTTTACTTAACTTTTTCCAAAGTTCAAATAAGAGTTCAAAACTAATTTATTACTCAATTTTATCTTTAAGTTTAAAACTAGTTCCTTAAACAATTTTAATTTACAAGAGTAATTATTCAAATTTTCAGTTCAAAGTAATTCCTTATCCTAAATTTCAAATTAAAGTGTGATTTTCCTTTTGTCCCAATAATGGATATATTACCACTCTTTATTTCTTATTTATTTAAACAAATCCAATTTCAGCTTAAAGATTATTAATAACAAGGGGATGGTATTATTCAAATTATTTTTAAAACGTCCATCCATTTCTAATATTTGGATCTCAAACCCATTTTGAGATCACTCAAACATCCTAACTCAAATCAACCATTTAACTCTCTAAGTTAAATTCCAATTTCATCTTGAAATTTCCATATCAGGTTAACCATTCTAACTTATTTAACTTTTCCCCAAGTTAAACTCAATTCACCTAATCCAGTCAACCTTACCTAATTTGAATTTTCCATTTCAAATTTTGAACTTCACATAAATAATCTTCCCACTTATTAAGTTCAAAAACTTATCACTTTGGGTATCACTTCTCATTCCAAATTTTAAAACTCAACATTTAGAGTTTATTCAAACTATTTTTGATATTGTGTATATCCATACATATATGCATATTTATTTTCTTGGCCATCCCAGCCATGCTTTAAAATTTTAAACCACCCTTGGTTTTAATTTCAAAACACATCCTTTAAGAATTTCCCAACCATTTAGTAATTTTACATTAACTACTTACACTAAGTAATTATCCTTTAAATTAATTACGTCATTAATTAATTCCAATTAACCACATTCTGTAATTAACTTATTTCTTAATTAGCTTCATTAGGTAACTGTCCTTTAAATTACTTACCCCTAGTTACTTCATTATGTAACTCCCTCTTTATTTATCATTTCCATTTATTATCCATTAATTAATCTCATTAAATAAAGTTTAATTAATTACATAAATTAACTGATTGTCCTTATCCTGAAACATTTCCCAAATTCAAACTTTAATTTCAGTTTGGTTGTATTCCATTATCACTTAATTTAATTCCAATAATTTAACAACCAATTCCCTTAATATTTATTAGCAGGAAATGTTGCTTTATATATCAAAATATATTTTTATATAAAATCATTTAAAATCTTTATATAAGAAAATAACAAGTATGCTCTCATATACATATATAAATATGAGATTAAAGTTCTATTGACCCTATCCTTAATGAGTAATCCCACCAAAGCCAAAGTTCTTGCTCAACCTTCAGCTCTGTTACCAAATGTAACGACCCGGAAAATTTAATCTCGAAAATTCCAAATAGTTAGATAAAAGAAGAAAATAGATAAAAGAAAAGAAGAACAGAAATACCCACATCTCACAACCGCAGTGGATAAATTATAATACTAAATAATAGTAACAGTTATACAAAGGAAAATTGTATCTATAAATTTATATTTTAATTCATCAGAGTTACAACATATATACAATCAGTGGACATATAAGATCAACATGACCCAAATATGCAACAATATCACAACGGAAATACTCCAAGCGTTCCGGCCATCCATCTCGTCTCCTGAGCTCCAAATCGTCCTTACCTGAAAACTTATAATTCTCGGTCTAACCCGAGCATTACATATCAAAGTAACACCCGGGTCAGGCTGGAAGCCAGCGTGAGTAAACCCATCTAATAAGAAATATACCAAAACAATAACCAATTTTTAACCCGGGGTAACTCATAACCATTTTACAAATTCTCAGGTTTGGTATAGACAACACTTATTATACTTATCAATTTCTAAGTGTCAGAACTTAGATTTATGGTCCAATTCACTTAAATCATTCCATACCGGTTTATTAACTTCACAAATCAGTTTATAAAGAATCGAAGTGGGTTCGGGTATTTACTAATACCCGACTCCGGTCTCTTCGAATTCAATGTCATCTTAACTTAGATTATACAATTGAAATTCAATTCAAACTTAATTCCAGGATGTCACTTTTACCCAACAATTCTTACCAATTGATAACCACATTATTATTGCCCGTCCAAACAAACATATCATAACATAAAACAATTCATATCAGAGAAATCAACCAATCCATGGCGTTTAACCTTATTCAATCATTCATAAGAAAAATTGATCACTTCTAAAATTAATTTAATTTATCTGTAATTAAATTAATCACTAATCTTTAATTATTTGGATTACCTATACTTAACATTAATTAATTACAAATCAATTAGTTAATTATTTAATTACAAATCAATTAATTAATTAATTACAAACTGATTTGTAATTATTTAAAATTTCTGAAACTATTCAACTATTTTTCAACTATTTTACAATTAGTTAACTACTTTATAGTTATTTTGTAAACTAATAATTATTTTTCAACTACTTATCTATTTTTAAAATTTTCAAGCTATTTCCTAAATATAAACTGGTCGGAGTTCGAACTGTTATTGGTAAAATACCCAACAGAGATGAGAATTGAAGTGGTAATCCAAATGGGGACTAAGGTAAATGTGGATAAGTGAATGAAAATTTACGTGAATGTGAATGGAAATGAAATTGATATTGGAAAGAGTAATCAAATTTGAATATTTGATTTGAATAAACAAAGTTATATATCTTTGTTATATAAGAAAAATCTTTCCTTGTTAAATCTATTGCCGGAAGAAAAGGATTTATGAAGGTGTTTGAAGTATAAAAGGAGTTGAAAAGATCCAAAGTTTTAAAAATTATATATATCTGTATATATATATATATATATATATATATATAAAGGATCTTATGAGGATTTTGAAAAAGGTTTTGAGAACCTTTGGATTTGGAAAGGCTTTTGATTTTTGGGTAAAATCAATACTGAATTTGGAAAGCCTAGTTTGAGAATTATCGATTTTGGGATAATAAATTTTGTGTAAAGGAGCTTTGTATGATATCATACTAGGTATATGATTTGAAGATACTATATGTATAGTATAAAATGTTTTGATGATGGCTCTGGGGAAAAAGGCACTCCCTTGAAATGAACTTCTCAGGAGTGCCATAAGGTGGTGCTGCCTTGAACCCCAAGGGGGGTTTCTAAAGTTGATGCTGTGAGGAGTCGGGACAAAACTAGTTCCCGAGGATTATTGGGTAGCGTAAGTCGATGGCGTTGATGCCTATAGAGGCATTTGGGTTATGTTGTGACGACAGTGTAACTCGATGTCGCTACGATCTACTATGGGGACCATAGCGAAATCGTGTGGAGGATGAGTGTCAACGGTCAACACTTCATTTTTCCGGGAAGGCAACGCAACATCGGTAGACTGCGACCTATGGTCAAGTGGAGTGGAGAAGTTTCATTTTTGGCAGCGAAATTCGATGGCGCTGATGCCTACAGTTATATGGGTTTTTGCTGTGATGGCTATGTAACCCAAGTTGTAGCTGCGATCTGTCGTGGGTTCCATGGTGTAATCGTAGAGCGCGGAGGCCTACAATTATATGTGGATTTTGTCGTGACGACAACGTAACCATTGGGTTAACTGCGACCATGGATGGGGGTGATGATTTCCAGAGATCCATAGCAAAGATATTTCCTCTATTTTAAAAACCCGATTCCTATATTTTCAATAAAATTATTTTTCAAATGTTTTTACTGGGTGTTGAAAACGGGTTTACCAACTACTTATAGATTTTCAGTCCTACGCCTGATTAACGCATGACTGAATTTCTGTGAGAACAAGGATGGACTGGTTGAGACGTCGAGTTATAAAAAGTATTTCTATAAAGAATTATTTTAATAGTATTATGTGACTTTAAAAGCTTTTCTAAAATTTTGAAATAAAGGTGTTGGGATTTGGAAAATCAAAGGAAATCCAAACTGAAATTTTAAAATTAAAACTCGGGAAAATTTAATGAAGGGATTCTTTATAATTAAAGGAAATCGAATATTAAATTAAAAGTGAGTAAACCAATCAGCTAAGTAAATTATTTAATAGTGTATGTTAATAAAATTTAACTTGGGTAAACAAATGGATTGTAAATTAATAATATTTGGTAATGAATTCGAATTGTAAATAGAATTCGACTTGGATTTGATAATGAAATAAATAGGTGGAGAAGTTGTAAAAATAAAATAGAGTTGGATTGAAAATGTGATGGTTTGAATTACAAATAAAATTCAAGGGTGATTTGAATAATGTTTAATGAAATTTGCAAGAAAATTGGATATAAGAAAGTGATTACAATAGCAATGTTTTGAGTTGCAAAACAAAACCCAAGCGAATAGAAATAAATTGAGAGTGGCCTTGTATTAATAAAATAAATTCGATAACGAATTAAGTAAGCAAATTAAAATTTTAAAACGGGTTAATTGAGTTAAATGATAAATGGATAAAGTCTGATTGAATAAAAAAAAACTAAATCAAAGCTGTGATTGGAATTGGATTACCAGACTGAACATAAATTTGGTGATATAATAATTTGAAGTATAAATTAGTTCAGTATGTGATTGGATATTATTTTGATAAATTGAGAAGATAAATTAAAATTAAAATTAAAATTGATGGGCTTACTGAATTTAATGGAAATTGATAAATGAGAATCAATAGAAGTAAACTTAAGTTTGATTTTGGAATTTTAATAAAGTACATTAACTCAAGTTTAAAAATTTATGGAAGCTTGGCTTCGAATAAGAGTGAAAGCCCATTCAATAAAAACTTGGATTGAATTAATTTGGGAAATGGTTATTAATTTATAAGTATTGAATGTGCCAAGTTAAATAAATCGTTTTAAATGAATCCAATGCCGAGATAAAAAGAAATGTAATGAATAGTTGGTAAATAAACTAGAAATGAAATGAAATTAAATTCAGAATGAGTTGCAATTAATTTGAAATAGTTATAAACTAAAATAGATACTTTATTAACTGAATATCGTCGAGATTGCATAACAATAATTGTTGTTTGGCACAAACCAAAGTAATTAAAATGCTATGAGTTGATAGAGATTAAATAAAATTGTTTCTGAATCATTTGAAGAGAATATGAGCTTGTTTGGCTTAAAAATCAATTAAATGTAAGAAATTGAGTTGCAAACCATTGAAACTGAATGAAATGGCTTATGAATTGATTGAAAGCAATTGAATTAGCTTAAAAATTATATAAATCGCTTATGGAAAGCGTTTTGGGGCTTATTGCTTATGATATATATGTGTTTAGCTATTAAATATAAGTGAATGCTTGTGTTTAGACATTAAAAGGAAGTGGGTTGCAAATAGATTTTTCTTAAATGGCACTTACATATTTAAATCGAGTAAGTACAGGTACCTAAAGGCCGTTTGGCTATATTTGGATTGCACTAATTGCTAAAATCAATAAGCTGCTCGCTTAAAATGCTAAATAAGGTACGCCTACGCAATACAAATAGGAAATATGAACTGTATTTGTTTTTTTCGACCGTGTGGGTCGATGTATACATATTTATATCTCTTGTCAAATTGCAAAAGCTCCTCCGTACAGAGGAGACTCTGCCAAAAAATTTCGAAAATTTTGGGAGTTAGAAAATTTTTGGAATTTTTTGGGAAAAATTTTGTTAACGACAAAACAATTTCAAATTGAAAATTTAAAGTAAATTAGTAAATGAAACTGATATGAATCAAACATACATGAAAGATAAAATTCAATATGCAAATTTTAAAATAATTTGGATTCGTATGGAAAATGGGGAAAATTATTTTAAATAGAAATGGATATGAAACTTCTATAAGGAAAGGTATGTAAAGATTTGAAAAGGGCTATGATGGGATATTACTGTTAAGTAGGTTATGTAGATATTAAAAGGAGGAAAGGAAAATTGGATTTGATTCAAAAAGATAAATGTGAATTGCCCGACAAAAAGGTTTGTATTTAAAATTCTGTATGAAATTGGATTGAGTTTTTGATGTAGCCACTTGGCTTTTGTTTCCTTTTTGGTATTTGGGATCCCGTAGAGGCCTTTTGTAGTAGTACCGAGCTAGCCGCGCAAGGGAGATGCTAGCAAAAAATTTTGGGAATTTAGAGAGTTAGAAAAATTTTGAGAAATTTTGATAATTCCAAATTTGGATTTAAATTGAAATTTGAACGATTGTGTAAAAGGGGATTGTTTGAAATTGTGGGAAAGTTTGGGAAGTTAATAAGAATGATAAAGAGGTCTTTTATAAAAAATAAATTGATAGAATGTTGAACTGTTGATTTTGAAAGAAAAGTAAACGGGTATTGAGCCATTCTTCCTAACTAGTAAATTTCGGGGACGAAATTCTTTTGGGGGGGAATGTGATGACCCGGAATTTCTAACAATTTAAATTTGAATAGTTAATTGATTTTAAAATATTTAAAAGTTATTTTTAACTTGAATTCAAGATATCAATATATACTGGATAATTAAATCGTTGAATTATATAGTTTAAACATTGAATTTAATAATTGAAATTGGGTAAATTATCGAATCTGTGATTCTAAGCCTGTTTAAAATAATTTGAAGGCTTATAAAATCTATACTGATGATACTGAAGATAATAGAATGGTTGAAATTTAATTTAAAGGTAATTTGTTCAATTTTAATAATATATCTTTTAAATTGGAATTTAAAAATAGCATTCTGAGGCACAGTCTCGGAATTCGACGAAACCAGTTCCATTGGATCCGTAATAGTTAGTTATTATCGGATTTCAATTTTCGTAGCAATCGGAGTTGTCGTTTGACCCTGACAGCTCAAAACGCTTAGAAACTATTTTAGTCGATTTAATTTAAAATTGATCGATTACTTCCGTAACTCGCGCACACAATCAAATTAGCCTCCGAAACATGTTCCATTGTGTTCAGAATGTGGGTAAAACCTTATAAACGCCTGTCGGCATGTCTGATTTGGAGTTCGGAATTTCGCGTTATGCAACACGAGATATTTTTCTATATTCAATTATAAAATAATCAACTCGTACGTAGGAAGCTACCCGAAATCTATTTGTTTTCTCGTTCTCTCCCTCTCCTTTCAACATAAATTGAACCGAGCCCTCTTTCCTTCTTTTCCAAATCGATTCGTTTATATTAAAAAAAAACCTAAATCCATGCCGAAGCCGTTTATTCAAAAAGGGGAATCAACAGAAAAGGCGATGAACGAAGGGTCGCGTTTGGAAATCGATCTCGTGATGATCTTTCGGAATTGCCTCTACTTCATTTGACGTTGGGGCTGCCGCAGATTTTGGTAAGAGACTCGATTGACCTTGGGCAACTGCGGGCTCACGTGGCCGGGTGTGCGCGCGAGGCAAGGGGGGAGGCCGAGACACGATTGAGGAAGGGGTCGCCTCTAGGGTTTTGGCAATAGGGGTTGCTAGGGTTAGGGCCACGATGATGATTCACGTACGTGCATGCGAGGCAGAGCAAAGGCATGGGGTTGCGACAGGCTTCGAGGCGGTTGGGCTTGGATTTGCGAGGTGTAGCCATGTCGGTGAGGTAATTTCGTTTTTTTTTGTTTCCTATTTAAATTTAATTTATTTCCAGTAAAAAAAAGAAGAAGAGAGAAGAGTAAATAAAATAAGTTTGCATTTTACAGGAAGACGTATAGGTATATACATGCAGTGGGATGTTTATTTAGCTTTTGGATTGATAAATATGTGTTTTTTTTAAAGGGAAATTTATCCGTTAAGTTAAATAGTTAGTTTTTTTTAAATAATAAAATTTTAGTGGTTAAATTTATTGGTTAACCTGTTTAATTTGTTTAAATTACTAAAGGATATGTTTAAGGAAAGAAAGTTTTGTGTAACAACCCGCATATTTATCGGTTGTATATTTAAATATTTTATTTAAATATAACGTCGTTTGTCGGATTATAGTCCGAAAAGTTACTTTCTGCAAACGGTCGAATTGGGTCTCAAGACCACTTCCATTGAATTCAAAACGTCGTTTGCGATCTTTTTGAGTATAAGATTCGATATGTTTGGAGTAAGTTGAATTTTGCTACATTTTCTATTGGGTTTGGGTTCAGCCCACTAGCAACTAAATACCCTAACTCAGCCCTCTCCTCTTCATTCACTCATTTCCACTCCTCAAACTCAAGCTCCAACTGAAAATGGTGGAAAGGAAAGGGAATTAGAATCTCCAAGCCCTAGTTCCTCTTGCTAGCTCAAATTCTTGCTCCAAAATCAAAGAGAAGCCATTGGTAAGCCTCCTCTTCATCTTCTCTATCTCTTTCTCTCTTCAATCTCAGAGATTCCTAAACCGAAACTTAGGAAAATACTTGTTTTGATCTTAGATTGAAGCTAGTAGAGTTGAAGTAGAGTTTGGTTGGTCTTCTCCTTGTTATTGAGCTCCTTCTTCTTTGTTTTGGGTTAAAGGTGAGATTTTTACCTCACATCTTCTTCTCTTGATATCAATGATATTGGGTATGAATTCCTAACAAGTATGCATGTGCCATTGTTTTGGATTTGGAAAGAATTTGCATTTCATTGAAAATAGGGCAGGAAGTGCAAATCATCAGGTTCAGCCGATCGAACTCAGGGTCCGGTCGACTAACCTGCTACCTGGCACTTCCCTGCCTCTGTTTTGGAAGTGCAGGAATTTGGGCTCCAGTCAACCGACCCAGAGGTCTGGTCGGCCGACCTGATGCCCCGAGCACCTCTCTGTTTCTGGCCCGGTCAACCGACCCAGGAGGTCCGGTCGACCGACCTGCTCCTGTTTTGCTGGTTTGCCGATTTTTGCCCATTTTGATTGGTTTTCCAAATTTTATCGATTAAAGTTGGTTCTTAGTGGTTGTCATTGCATCTTTGGCTTTGATAACTTATTTTTGACTTCACTCACGGGTTTTCATAAATAATCCCTTTAAATTGCATTAAAAGCTCGTTTCTCCAATTTATAAATTCTATTTAAAACACACACAATTTCGCACGCCGCGCGAAGTGGGAGGAGAATCAAATGATTAGATAAAACGCGTGCAATAAACACGTGCGTTCATCTTCTCAGTTAATTCCCAATCTATTCGTTTGAACGTTTTGACCTTTGTGTCCGTTTACCGTTGAGATGAGGTAAACTTTGTACTGCTTTGAGTGTGAAATTAACTAACGGATAGTAAACCGTTTAGTGCGAACGGGTGGTAATGGTACTCACGTTACCACTTTTCGGATTCCTTTCTGGGAGTTTGTGACACATGTTGCCTTTGGGATAGTGTCTTTGGACTGTCTCCTTCTGGCTTGTTGCGTTTAATATCACTTTTGGAGTTGGTTCTTTGCCCCGGCTCGAGAGATATTTGGGGTTGTGGGTTACCTTTAGTATTGCTTTCGGAGTGGTTTTTCTTTACCATCGCTCGAGAGATACCGGAGTGGTTTCTTCACCACCGCTCGAGAGATATTGGAGTGGTTTCTTCACCACCGCTCATGAGATATTTGGGTTTGTTGCAGTTGGTAATTGTTATTCGCCTTTTTGGCTTGTTTTGGGATATTGATATCCTTTGTTTAATTGAGTTGCCAATGATATGAGGCTTGTTCTATTATGATTCATCTTATGTTAGATGATTGAGTTATCTCCTTTAAAGATAATTGTTATACTATATGATCTTGCTGGGGCATTATCGTTCAGTTTATCTAACTGATTTGTTTAGTTAGACTGACCCGTGTATTTTATACTCGGGTCAGACCGAGTTGTTTCAGGTTAGGTGCTTTTGGACTTAGCCTCTTTTGCTTCCGCATGGACTATTCCGCAAGTTTATTTTGTCTTAGCTTTTTGTGTAGTCCTTATCCGTTGTAACTCTGATATGTATTCTTGTGAACTCGTCTGTATATTGTGGTTTGCTATACCACTTGACATGTGTTATTTTGCATACTCTGCTATGTATCAGTACATGTGTATATGATGATCTACGGTTCTATGATGTATATTGCATTTGAGTTGTTATATTCTGTTCTGATAGATCCTCTCGCCACCTATGGTTTTGTTTTAAGTATTCATTGGATATGTTGATCTGCTAGGTAGGGCGATGGTCGATGTATTCAATAGATAGTCAAACCAAGGCTATAGTTGGTCGCTCCTATCCAGCCTTATTCTCCGTGTTAGTTGACAGCATTACCCAGTAGTGTCCTTGGCTAGCGTGGGTATAGAGGTGGGGCGTCACAGTTTTGGTATCAGAGCGAGGTTGAGAACAAATACGATAAACACAAAATAGATGCACATATCCCGGTACATCAAAGTGTATAAGTGATACAAATCATTGAATCATCGTGCCTCTATATTTCTTTTGTGCCTTGGTAGTAGATAGAATGTGGGAATACGTCTAGGAATGCATTTAAATTCCGTAGTATTCCATATTGAGTCATCTACCTTGTGAATAATCTTGTTCTTATCTTAACTTTCAACGTATGGCTGGAAGAGGCAGGGGACGACGTTCGGATGTTGGGCAATCCAGTGGCTCACATCCGGATGGCGTTTATATGTCTACCGATGAGTTTATGGAGTTGTTTAGGAGCAATTAGCCTCCAGCTCCTACTCCTGTATCTCCACCTCGCAAGTCTACCTTTGCACGCCTGTGTAGTGATTTTTCTCATCTTGGTGGAAAGCCGTTTAAAGGCTCCGAGTCTGTTCTTGAGGTCCAAGCTTGGCTTCGCATGTGCAAGCGTATTTTCTTTCGCATGGATCTTTCTGATCATGATATGGTTTTGTAACTTCTAGCTTATTACCAGAGCGTGCTCTTGATTAGTATGAGCTTCTTGTAGCCGAAATTGATGAGTCTACTCTTTCTTGGACTCGGTTTCGGGGACGATTCGAACTCAAGTTCGTTCCTGAATCTGAAAAAGTTTTATTGACCCTTCGCTTCCTTGAGTTGAAGCAAGGGAAGTCTTCTGTTTCTGAGTATGTTGCATCATTCGAGGCTTTATCTAAGTATGGTCTTGAATTCATTAGCACTTCTTATAAGAAGAATCTGAAGTTTGTCTCTGGTCTTAAGAAATATCTTAAGAAGTCTTTGTTGCTCCATCTTAAGCTTTCTTTTGAGGAGTTGGTAGATTCTGCACTTCATCTTGAAACCGTCGAGAAGGAGTGTGATAGTGGTGATGATGTTGAGGTTCGCAAGATCCCCAACAAAAAGCAGTCTCCAGTGGATGAGCGGGAATTTTTCCCTTCCAAGAAGAAAAAGCCCGTTGAATCTGATTCTCTGTTTCAGCCTACTGAAATACCTTCCATTCGGAAGTGTTTCAATTGTAGTTCTCCTGATCATATGACTTGAGATTGTCCTAAGCCTCTCTTCTGCAGCTATTGCAAGAAGGAAGGCCATCGTAGTTCCACTTGTCCCATTGCTCCGAACAATTCTCCATCTGGCAAGTTAAATGTAACAGGTGCTTCTAGAGGTTCTTCTCAGGGATAGGGTATGTCTCCATCTATTTTGGTAGGTTTCTACTTTTCTTTGTGATTCGATTTCCAATTTGATGGCATCATTTTATTTCTTTAATCCCTTATGACGAGGAAAGTGTTGTTTCTCTCATTTTTATACTTTGAGAATTTTCTGGTATTTTGGGTCTTGTCTTAGGATTATCACCTAAGCAATCCTTTGAGTGGTATTAAGGTCTTTTCAGCTCGACCTTGCCACCGGTTTTAATTTGGCTACGATTTGTGGAAGTTGGCACTCCACTTACCGCATTCCGCTCTCATTGTGATTCTTATAAATGATTTATTATGTCATTCAATTCATTTAACTCATTTCATCCATTTTATGAATCGAGTATTTTGTGAATATCTCGATGATTCCATTTTAGTATTTATTGGTTTTAGATGGAAATTAGCAATTTAAAATTTTTTCAAATCTTTTTCATAAGATTTATTTATAAGTATAAATGGGATTTTTGTTCTTAAAACAAATAAAGAGAATTTTTAAAAAGTTTTTAGAAATATGTTTATCATATAGAAGATTGTTTTGTGATTGTATTGCCCATTAAGTGCTTTAAGAATTCTGGTCGATGCGCTTGATCAACGTTATCGATAGGAGTCTCCTAAACGCTTTGATGAGACAATCAGACACAATGAATTGATTTGAAATAAGAAGAATTTTCTAGAAACATAATTACATAAAGATAATTGTGATTTTTAAAGTTTTAGCTTTTCGGGAAAGTTGATTATTTAAAAGAACTCTTTTCCGATACTCTCATTCTTTTTATTCCCGAAGGGGGATCGTGTTGCCAATGCATTTAGTTGTAACCAACAAGTGATTGTTTCTTTGTTGATGCCCGAATGGAATGATCTTTTTACCAAGTTCATCGGACGTTTTGTTGTATTTCATTTTGTTGAGCTTTGGTTCATTTGACGTATTGTTGCACCACGTCGGTGTTTCGAATTATTTTGAGCTTAGGAATCCATAGAATTCTCTGAGCAAACAAGTTAGGGCTTATCCTTTCATGCACTTTATGGTGAACTTCTTATTCTGTTATTCTTATGGGTTGATATGTTTTTGGGTTGTTACTCTTTGTTTTCTTCTTAAGAATTGCTAGGATGCAATTTCTTTAAGGAGGGGAGTCTGTAACAACCCGCATATTTATCGGTTGTATATTTAAATATTTTATTTAAATATAAAGTCATTTGTCGGATTATAGTCCGAAAAGTTACTTTCTGCAAACGGTCGAATTGGGTCTCAAGACCACTTCCATTGAATTCAAAACATCGTTTGCGATCTTTCTGAGTATAAGATTCGATATGTTTGGAGTAAGTTGAATTTTGCTACTTTTTCTATTGGGTTTTGGGTTTGGGTTCAGCCCACTAGCAACTAAATACCCTAACTCAGCCCTCTCCTCTTCATTCACTCATTTCCACTCCTCAAACTCAAGCTCCAACTGAAAATGGTGGAAAGGAAAGGGAATTAGAAACTCCAAGCCCTAGTTCCTCTTGCTGGCTCAAATTCTTGCTCCAAAATCAAAGAGAAGCCATTGGTAAGCCTCCTCTTTATCTTCTCTGTCTCTTTCTCTCTTCAATCTCAGAGATTCCTAAACCTAAAACTTAGGAAAATACTTGTTTTGATCTTAGATTGAAGCTATTAGAGTTGAAGTAGAGTTTGGTTGGTCTTCTCCTTGTTATTGAGCTCCTTCTTCTTTGTTTTGGGTTAAAGGTGAGATTTTCATCTCACATCTTCTTCTCTTGATATCATTGGTGTTGGGTATGAATTCCTAACAAGTATGCATGTGCCATTGTTTTGGATTTGGAAAGAATTTGCATTTCATTGAAAATAGGGCAGGAAGTGCAAATCATCAGGTTTGGCCGACCGAACTCAGGGTCCGGTCGACCGACCTGCTACCTATCACTTCCCTGCGTCTGTTTTGGAAGTGCAGGAAATTGGGCTCCGGTCAACCGACCCAGAGGTCCGGTCAACCGACCTGATGCCCCAAGCACCTCTCTGTTTCTGGCCCGATCAACCGACCTAGGAGGTCCGGTCGACCGACCTGCTCCTGTTTTGCTGCTCTGCCTATTTTTGCCCATTTTGATTGGTTTTCCAAATTTTATCGATTCAAGTTGGTTCTTAGTGGTTGTCATTGAATCTTTGGCTTTGATAACTTATTTTTGACTTCATTCACGGGTTTTCATAAATAATCCCTTTAAATTGCATTAAAAGCTCGTTTCTCCAATTTATAAATTCTATTTAAAACACACACAGTTTCGCACTCCGAGCGAAGTGGGAGGAGAATCAAATGATTAGATAAAACGCGTGCATTGAACACGTGCGTTCATCTTCTCAGTTAATTCCCAATCTATTCATTTGAACGTTTTGACCTTTGTGTCCGGTTTACCGATGAGATGAGGTAAACTTTATACTGCTTTGAGTGTGAAATTAACTAACGGATAGTAAACCGTTTAGTGCGAAAAGGTGGTTATGGGACTCACGTTACCACTTTTCGATTTCCTTTTTGGGAGTTTGTGACACATGTTGCCTTTGGGATAGTGTCTTCGAACTGTCTCCTTCTGGCTTGTTGCCTTTAGTATCACTTTTGGAGTTGGTCCTTTGCCCCGGCTCGAGAGATATTTGGGGTTGTGGGTTACCTTTAGTATTGCTTTCGGAGGGGGTTTTCTTTACCATCGCTCGAGAGATACCGGAGTGGTTTCTTCACCACCGCTCGAGAAATATTGGAGTGGTTTCTTCACCACCGCTCATGAGATATTTGGGTTTGTTGCAGTTGGTAATTGTTATTCTCCTTTTTGGCTTGTTTTGGGATATTGATATCCATTGTTTGATTGAGTTGCCAATGATATGAGGCTTTTTCTGTTATGATTCATCTTATGTTAGATGATGGAGTTATCTCCTTTAGAAATAATTATTATACTATATGATCTTGTAGGTGCATTATCGTTCAATTTATCTAACTGATTTGTTTAGCTAGACTGACCCGTGTATTTTATACTCGGGTCAGACCGAGTTGTTTCAGGTTTGGTGCTTTTGGACTTAGCCTCTTTTGCTTCCGCATGGACTATTCCGCAAGTTTCTTTTGTCTTAGCTTTTTGTGTAGTCCTTATCCGTTGTAACTCTAATATGTATTCTTGTGAACTCGTTTGTATATTGTGGTTTGCTATACCACTTGACATGTATTATTTTGTATACTCTGTTATGTATCAGTACATGTGTATATGATGATCTACGGTTCTATGATGTATATTGCATTTGAGTTGTTATATTCTGTTCTGATAGATCCTCTCGCCACCTATGGTTTTGTTTTAAGTATTTATTGGATATGTCGATCTGCTAGGTAGGGCAATGGTCGATGTGTTCAATAGTTAGTTAAAGCATGGCTATAGATGGTCGCTCCTATCCAGCCTTATTCTCCGTGTTTGTTGATGGCATTACCCAATAGTGTCCTTGGCTAGCGTGGGTATAGAGGTGGGGCGTCACATTTTGGGTTAAAACTAAATTTATTTAAAAGAAATTTTGGTTTTGAAATTTGTAGTTAAACAAATTTATTAAAGAAAATTGGTTTGAGATAAAGATCATTTGTTAAGCCAATTAATTAAATGGAAATAAATTGTTCGATCATTTCTAATATTAATCGATCGTATAACTGTTTATGCAAGGTTTAAATATGAAGGAAACAAATCGAGACCGGATTTGAAATGGATTGCAAACAGCAAAATCAAATGTGAGTAATCTCATGCTCTAGATTTTACTTAAATTTACATGGTTAAATTTAAATAGTTGGATGAATGATTGAAATGTTTGGATGTGTACTGATGATCTAGTGACTTTAGATTTGGTTGTTTCTCGAGTTAATTGTGGTTTGACTCGAGGCGTTTGAATTTTAAATGGTTTGAACTTGAATCATAAATAAGTAAATGGTTCTGTTTAAAACCAAATAGGGTTTAATGATCGGTGATTCATTAAATAGGTATGATAATTTAAATGGAAAATTTATTAATTAAATTAATTAATGGTTTGGGTGAATTAATTAAGTTTTTTTTAAATTGGAATGATCATTGGTGGTTTAATAAGTAATTACCAAATGTGATTAATAAAATATAATTACTGTGTGAAATTAATCAAGAGATTAATCAATTTATTTAATGAAGTAAATTAAAGGATAGTTAATTACAGATTGAGATTTATCGAGAATGATATATATTGTGGTTGAATTAAAGTAATTATCTTAAATTAGCACAAATTACTATACAATTGGGAAACATTAATTTATATAATTAATGATATAGTGGAAGATTGATAACTTAAAATATGATTAATCAATAATAAGAGACTTATGAGGTGTAACGTCCCGTAATTTTTGACAATATCAATTTAATAATCTGTAGTTAAAATTAAATTGATATTGATAATCTGATAATAATTATTCAAGTGAATATGATAATTTTCTTCAATAAATATTTAAATTGGTTATTTTATCTTTTAAATAATAAATTGATTTCTATTTTCAATATAAATATTTGGTTTATATTTTAAATAGATTGGTATTGTTTTAAAATTTAAAATAAATACAATAAAATGTTTTATGGTTTAATAAAATGGATATTTTATTTAATAAAATATAATTTATTGTAAAATGATTTTAAATTAATAAAAGAGATTTATAAAAATAATATTAATATTGTATTGTCTTTCTGAAATAAATTTTGAATAGAAATTGCAATTGGTTATTTCAAATTGAATTTTTATTTTGAAATTGTTTGGTTTTGAATCTAGTTTGAATTTAAATTCAAAGGTATAAAATCTAAATTTGTTTTAATTTTTATTTGTATAAGTTTATAAACATGATTTGTTTTTGTTTTCATTTATAAATTTATACATATAAACTAACAACTTAATTTAAGCTAATATAACATTAATTTGTAATTAAAAACTAATTGTCTTTAAGAAAACATTGGTTGTTTCTATTTCATACACATGTTTAAATATAAATTAACAAATTGAAACTAAGTTAATATATGCATTAGCTTGTAAATAAATACTAATTTTCCTTAAAAGAGATAACATGTGTTAAATTAATATATATTCATATAGACAAGTGTCTCATTCATGACAAGTGTAAAATTAGTTTTAATCTTTCTTTTATTTCCTAAAATCTGAGAATACATTTGCATAGTTTACATCCTCATTCATGCATATAATTTTCATTCTTCTTTAATCAAATAAAGATCAGATCTGCATATACAATTCACCAAACCACATTCAAATCCATCAATTTACATTCCCTCAAATTCAATTCAGACCTCTGCATAATCAAAACAAATCTGCAAATTCCCCTGCATATTAAAAGACCAAATTTCTCATCAAATTCAATTTACATTTCCACAAAAATTCAAGTGAACCTGCACACTTTTGTCTCTGCATGCATCTATGTTTAAGCCTGGGTGGAAAGGCATTTGCATGCATATGGAAAGTGGCTCAGCATCATCTATTTCCTACATGCAAGCAATTAGGCTGTGAGCATGAGCAACCAGACTTATAACAACAGAAGAAGCACCTGCATTTTTAAAGTCTGCACTGTTTTAAATTTGGGTTGGGATCATAAGCATTAGCATGCATTTGGCAACTGGCAAACTGCATATCAATTCAAACTCAGATTTCAACAAAAAGGGGTCAAGCCTGCATGTGTTCTGCAATTCAAACAGGGGCCTGCATTCATAATAAAATGTGAGTAACAATTTATTTTCAAAACTAAATTAAAATATAGTTGCTTAAATCTATTGCTTGTTGAGTATGATGGATATGCCTGTGTTTGTGTATGAGATGAAATGCCTGCATTTTGAGTTTTCTGCATATTCAACTGAGCTTTGTTTTGTTTTTCAAAAGGGAGTAACATCACATTTTTTACTTAAGTATGAATAATGGTTGCATGCTAATTTCTGAGTTAAATATTTTATTAAGTACATTTATATGTATGGTTGTGTATTTATATGGTTGTATCTCTGATTGTTTGGTATGCATGCTTATATTTCCAAAGTCTTCTCTGTTTTGTAGTTTACAGGTTCACAGTTTGATTTAAAAATCAAAATCAAAATCATTTAATTTAATCTCAGTTTAAAACTTAAGATTTAAATCAAACACATTAATACTTAAATCCAATTCCATAATCTTAATGCATTGACAAAAACTTGGTTTAAAATCAAGTATAAGTATTTTAAGTGAATGTTCATTTACAGTTTGGTCTGGTAAACAAAAATTTGAATCTGTGCAAATTCTTTTGATTTTTGAATTGTAAAATTCTGAAATTCTTTTGAGTTGTTAAGAATGGATCATAGATCCTTAGAAAAATCAAAGAAGTAATTAAATTTGCTAGGTTGAATTGCAGTTTTGATTTTTGGAAGAAAGCCCTAGTTTTGCATAGGTTTGTGCTTTGAGTCAGTTTGAAGTGGTGGATTGACCGAGTGCTATGGTGTTTGGGATATGGGTAGAGGATGTGTAGAGGAGTGCGAGGCCGGAAAGGTTGGATGTCAGGTGATCGGAGTGGCAATTTATGGCCGTTGACAGGTTTTAAGTTGGAACCTGTAGAACTTTTTCAGGTTTAGGAATGGGGGAAGCTAAAATTTGAATGATTGATTATTGAATCGATTTGATGGTTGCTGTAGGCATGTTTGTGTATGTGGAGGTTGCTGGATCATCGCTGATGATCACCAGAGGTGGTGCAACGAGGATTTCTGGTGAACTGTTTGGTTTGGGGGTTTCAGGGAGTGGTCTTTGAATGACTCGAGTAGATTGTAGAAAAACTCGAAGTAAATGGTTCAGAGACTCGAAGTGGGCATGTGTTTGACCCGAAGTAAAAATATAAGTTTCTCAGGTCTCTGTAGTTACAGGTTATAGGAAAACTGTTTCTAAAATCTGGTTTTAAACTTTTAAACAAAAAAAAAATCTGTAGCTTTTGGTGTAGATTAAGGTTCAGGTTTAAAATCAAATTCAGGTTGTATTTTTGAATTTAAATTTGTATATTGATTTGAATTCAAAATTCCAGGTTTTGAAAACCCTGTTTTCTGTTTTTTTCAAAATCTGGGTTTTTAAAATTTGAATCTGCAATTTATATTTAAAGTAAAGTTTGAGTTTAAATGCAATTCAAGTTTGTATTACTGATTTGAAATCCAAATTTCAGTTTTTAAAACAGAACTTAAGTTTTAAATTTAATTTAATTAACTATTTTATTTTGTGTAAATAGTTGGAACTTTAATGATGAAGTTTTAAAAGGTGATTAAGATTTAAGAATTAAATTTAAATTGGAATCTGAGTTTAAAATGAAGTTCAGTTTCAAAATTTAAAGGAAGATTCAAATTTGAAAGATTTAAAATATAAATGCTTTGAAACTTCTAAAATTTTGAAATAGATTTAACTTCAAATTCTTATGATTGCATTTTTAAGTCAAACTTTTGTTTTGACTTGTAATTTTAAATAAGTTTCAAATTATTTAAAATTTGATAAGTTTGATATTATTCTATTTTAACTTGAATTTAAATTGAAATTTAAAGGGAAATTTCTTAAGTATTTTGTTTTGGATAATATTGTTTAAACATAATTAAGATTGTTTAATTTGAAGGGAAATTTTCTTAAGTTATGTTTATTTTGAAAATTTGATTAAGATTTTGTTTTAGAATTAATTAACAAGGTAATTAAGATTTGTTAATTAATTTAATAAATTAATTAAATTTGGAATTAATAATTAATTAAGGATTAATCAATTTGGAATTAAGATCATTAATTAAATTATTAATTAATGATAAATGAATAATAATTATGTAATTAAGTTTTTAATTAAGGTTAATTAATTTAATAATTAACTTTAATTAATAAATGATTAAAATAATTTAATTGGTAATTAATTTAAGTTAATTACTTTAATAAAATAATTAGAGGATGGTTAATGAAGATCATTAACCATGATTAATTAATTTAATAATAATCAATTATAAATGGCTTAAGTATAATTACTTGATAAAGTAATTAAGAAATTAATTACTTAATGTAATTAATTTAATTGAATAAGATTGTTTAATTTAATTAAATAAGTTTAATTAATTTTAAACACCTGGATTAAGAATAATTACTTTATGTAATTAATGTTTTGGAAATTACTTAGTTAAGTAATTGTTTAATAATTACAGATTGTAATTAAGGAGATATTTAAGTATGAAGAAATTTGGATTAATTATTTAGTAATTAATCAAATAATTAATTTAAGAAATTAATTTAAGGATAATTAATTTGAGTTAATAAAGTAATTAAGTTGTTAATTACTTTGAGTAATTAATTTAAGAAGTAATTAAGATCATTAATTATTTTAATTAATGATGTAATTTAAGTTGATTAATTATGATTAATTAATCAATAATAGGTAATTAAAGGTAATTAATTAATGTAATTAATTAAGGATAAATGTAATTAATTATGATTAATTAATTAGTTGGAGTAATTAAAAGTTAATTACTGTTTAGTTGAGGATAATTAATTTTGTAAAATTAATTGAGGATAATTACATAAATGTAATTAAGTATAATTAATCAAGAGTGATTAATTAAAGTAATTTATGATGAATTAATTGATTGTAATCAATTAAATGATTGAGTAAGCAAGATAATTTGGTAAAGCAATTAATTTAATTTATTTAAATTAATTAAAGATGAAGGGATTTAATTTAATTCATTTTAAATTAATTTGAGATAGAGATGATTAATTTAATTCAATTTACATTAATTATATTTTGGTATGAGTAAATCCTTGCTTATGTATGGATGGATGTCATGGATTGACTTGGATGTTTTGTGATCTCAGAAATGAGATAAATGATATTGTGTGGTATGGATGTTTGATGATATTGTGATGATAACATAGGTTATCTATTGTGATGTTGATATATGGAATATCTATTTGATATTGATGATGTGAATTACCTGTTATGTGATAATGTTGATTATCAGTTATGTTTTAAGCTATCTATCTGTGTATATATAGATACTGTATTGAATTGTTTTAAAACCTTTAAAACAACTTGGACCTTAAAAGACACGCTTTGGATTTCGATGAGACCGGGATCGGGTTTCCATATTTGGATATCCGAAAACCACATCGATTCCAAATAACGTTAGGTCGTGAATCTAAGTGGAGCTTTGTGAAGACTCGAGGTGTAAGGACTATGAGTCATTATAACTCTGTGGGTGATTCCGTAATGAGTTGACGGAATTAGTCCTTATAGATTCGAGATGGTGATTTAGAGTGCAAGGGTTATTGTCGTTAACTCTGAGGGTGATTCCAAAATGAGTGTAACGAAATAATGCCTTCGGTTTCGTTCGAACCCGGAACGAACTTGTATGGATTGAATGCTTTCAGAACATCGTCAGGTGGACGATGAGCATTCTAAGTGATATGTCCTATAAAGGTAATCGTAGCCTCAAGCCTCATCAACCGGGAATGGCTAAAACAGGGGAGGTGCAGCAAAGCTTCGTGGGTAGCCCCCACTTGAGAGTAAGATTTTCCCCTGTCTAGAGGTCCCTTTTATTTCGGCTGTGTGGGACGGTTTAGTAGCTACAACCGTCGGGGTTGTCTTATTTGGAACTGTTCAGTAAGGAACGGGTCCGGCTTTGTGTTGCAGGGGATGAAGGGAGTAATCCTCGGTACGGTGATCTAGGCCACGTACTGTGACGGGCGGTACCCCAGTAGCCCTGCCATTGTATGGAATCCAAAATCCAATAAGTGCCAACGGTTTTGATTGTATTACCCACTTTTGTGGCTAGTAGCTGGAATTTAATCATGTAACAATTTCGGCTATTTCTTATTTATTTGAAAACCCTAGACACTATTATAGTATCATCGGATTTCCTATCAAATGTTTTGGTTAGCGTAAGGTAAAAACTTTTCCATGTTTATGTGTGGGAAGTCTTACGTGATATCTTTCTTTTCAAAATGTTTTAAAAGTTAAGCAACTTTAACCTGTTACTCACACCAGACCCATGTCTGACCCGGAGTTTATTTTTGTTTTTCATAAACTCTTGGGTACTCAAATTTTTATGAGTAGTCAAGGGAATTCAGGTTAGGATTCTGGATTAGCTTTGACGATTTGTGGGGAGCAATGGAGCAGGAGGCTTCTACGTATAGCTATTGAGAATTCCGCTGTGCATTTTGTATTGTCTCTGGATTGTATTGAGTTGTATAACTAGACAGATATCTATAACTGTCTAGTATGAGTTGATTGTGCTGTGTATCTCTGATGTAAATGATACTATGTAATATTTATGTTATTAATATAATTTATTCGTTCCGCTGTGTTAGATTCTGATGTTGTTTCTTCTTCTCTTCTTTCTTTTCTTCTTCTATCCCTTTCTTTCTTATTCATGACGCGATTTTCTGGGAGTGGAAAGTCGGGTCGTGACATTGTGGTATCAGAGCATTAGGTTGAGTGAATACCTAGGCTCTGAAGTGTATCTTTCTTTAGGGAGCATTAGGTTGAGTGAATACCTAGGCTCTGAAGTGTATCTTTCTTTAGGGAGCATTAGGTTGAGTGAATACCTAGACTCTGTAGTAGTGTTTTTTTTGAGAGAGCGTATTTGTAATTTTTATATATCATATATATATTTATTTCTACCTATCTGTTGGGTTACCTGTTCAGGTTTTCCAATTTGAGTTATAAAGGTAGATGGGGTAGTAGTGTGTGTAACACGACTACCATTGGTTGGAGTTTGAATGTTTGAGGTTGGAGGTGTATCTGTTGAGAATGTAGACCTAATATCGTCTCGAGTGAATTCTATAGTGATGAAGAACTTCATTAATCTCTGAAGGAAACCTGTTAAGGTTCGGAGTTCATTTTTGAAGTTAGATGAGTAGTGTTTGGATCTGCTTGGTTGAGCTGAAGTAAGTGATGGTATTTTGAATACCTCAGGAGTAGTAGCTGCGTGATGAGATGCAGTGACTATGGATGTTGCCGAAGATGTTTTCTTTGGAACAAGTTAAGGAAGTGAGTCTGCTTCAGCGTTGTGGCTGTGGTCAGCTTGAGTTTTTGTTTGCTTTGAAGTCCGAGTTTCTCGGTGAGCTTTGTTTTGAGATTCTTTGGCATCTGTGGCAGCAGTGTAGTTTGGAATGTTCTCGGTGTTGGCAAGAGATCTTTTGGCTTGGCAGTTTTTCTGAAGTGGAGTTCAAAAGCAGTTAAGTGAACCCGTTTCTTCGATGGGTTGGCTTGTTGTGAGTAAGCTGTTCTTTTTGGGTTAAGGGAGAATAGTTTTACTTGGATTTGATTTGGGTGGTTCGCAAAAGTGACTTGCGATTGTTTGAGTGTTCTCTTCGGTTGTTTGAGTTTTTCTGGATGTCTTCAGGAAGTCAGAGTTCTGTTTGCATCTGGAGATTGAGTTTCCTTATCGATTGGAATTCCAGGAGTGGTATTGGAGGTTCAGCTTTATAGTAGAATGATTCCAAGAGTTGAGTTGGTGTAGCAGCTCGGAGTTTTGGAGGAACTCCTGAATGATTCTTATGGACTTGTTGAACCATATCTCTGGGGTGTGTTGTCCAGTTTGTGCTTGTGTTCTTCTTCAGCATTCTCTTCTTCGGATCAGAGTTGAGCAGCGGAAGCAGTTTGGAAGTGTATCTGCTTTTCTTTTTCTGAACAGAAGAAGTTGTTGTCTTCTGATATTGAGGAGTTGAGTTTGAATGGTTGGTTTTGGTTGATCTTGAGGAGATCATTTTGTTGAAGTTGATTGGTCTGGTTTCTTTCTAGAAGCATCAGCGAAGGTTGAGCTGATTGGTAGGTTGTGGACAGCCTAGGATCGTTTGGAGAATTATGTGGATAAGAGTTGGAGGAATTTGGACTCTGATGTCGGAGGTTTAATTTTGGATATGTTGTCTCAGATCTTAAGTGAGATATAAGTTGGGTAAGTCTGTGAGGTTGCTCTGAAGTGTTTTTGGATCTTTTCTGTGATCTTGGAGATAAGTGATTGATCTTCAGGATTGAGTTGCCAGTTTGGACAACTGGGGTTCGATGGGTTTCACGTATCTCTGTGGGAATACGTGTATGATCTATCTCTGGTTGTAGAACCAGCAGTTTGGGAGTTTTGGTTAGTGAGTCAGACTCGTTTGTAGTCTGATATTTTGTCTAGTGTTATAGATATAGTTCTATAGGAGCTTTGTAGCTTCATAGTATTGTTTGTTTGGATTTTCTAGGGCGAGTATCCTGGTGGATATATATATACACCTGGGGAAACTCGATGAAATTTTATCCAGATTTTGTCTGGATAATTAGGTTTGTTTGATTGGTTGATTGGTTGTTAGCATATGTTTGATATATGCTTGTGTTTAAAATTAAAATTTAATCAGATTATTAAATTACCTTTGTTTTAAATTTCGAGGACGAAATTCTTTTAAGGGGGAAGGATTGTAACGTCCCGTAATTTTTGACAATATCAATTTAATAATCTGTAGTTAAAATTAAATTGATATTGATAATCTGATAATAATTATTCAAGTGAATATGATAATTTTCTTCAATAAGTATTTAAATTGGTTATTTTATCTTTTAAATAATAAATTGATTTCTATTTTCAATATAAATATTTGGTTTATATTTTAAATAGATTGGTATTGTTTTAAAATTTAAAATAAATACAATAAAATGTTTTATGGTTTAATAAAATGGATATTTTATTTAATAAAATATAATTTATTGTAAAATGATTTTAAATTAATAAAAGAGATTTATAAAAATAATATTAATATTATATTGTCTTTCTAAAATAAATTTTGAATAGAAATTGCAATTGGTTATTTCAAATTGAATTTTTATTTTGAAATTGTTTGGTTTTGAATCTAGTTTGAATTTAAATTCAAAGGTATAAAATCTAAATTTGTTTTAATTTTTATTTGTATAAGTTTATAAACATGTTTGTTTTTGTTTTCATTTATAAATTTATACATATAAACTAACAACTTAATTTAAGCTAATATAACATTAATTTGTAATTAAAAACTAATTGTCTTTAAGAAAACATTGGTTGTTTCTATTTCATACACATGTTTAAATATAAATTAACAAATTGAAACTAAGTTAATATATGCATTAGCTTGTAAATAAATACTAATTTTCCTTAAAAGAGATAACATGTGTTAAAGTAATATATATTCATATAGACAAGTGTCTCATTCATGACAAGTGTAAAATTAGTTTTAATCTTTCTTTTATTTCCTAAAATCTGAGAATACATTTGCATAGTTTACATCCTCATTCATGCATATAATTTTCATTCTTCTTTAATCAAATAAAGATCAGATCTGCATATACAATTCACCAAACCACATTCAAATCCATCAATTTACATTCCCTCAAATTCAATTCAGACCTCTGCATAATCAAAACAAATCTGCAAATTCCCCTGCATATTAAAAGACCAAATTTCTCATCAAATTCAATTTACATTTCCACAAAAATTCAAGTGAACCTGCACACTTTTGTCTCTGCATGCATCTATGTTTAACCCTGGGTGGAAAGGCATTTGCATGCATATGGAAAGTGGCTCAGCATCATCTATTTCCTACATGCAAGCAATTAGGCTGTGAGCATGAGCAACCAGACTTATAACAACAGAAGAAGCACCTGCATTTTTAAAGTCTGCACTGTTTTAAATTTGGGTTGGGATCATAAGCATTAGCATGCATTTGGCAACTGGCAAACTGCATATCAATTCAAACTCAGATTTCAACAAAAAGGGATCAAGCCTGCATGTGTTCTGGAATTCAAACAGGGGCCTGCATTCATAATAAAATGTGAGTAACAATTTATTTTCAAAACTAAATTAAAATATAGTTGCTTAAATCTATTGCTTGTTGAGTATGATGGATATGCCTGTGTTTGTGTATGAGATGAAATGCCTGCATTTTGAGTTTTCTGCATATTCAACTGAGCTTTGTTTTGTTTTTCAAAAGGGAGTAACATCACATTTTTTACTTAAGTATGAATAATGGTTGCATGCTAATTTCTGAGTTAAATATTTTATTAAGTACATTTATATGTATGGTTGTGTATTTATATGGTTGTATCTCTGATTGTTTGGTATGCATGCTTATATTTCCAAAGTCTTCTCTGTTTTGTAGTTTACAGGTTCACAGTTTGATTTAAAAATCAAAATCAAAATCATTTAATTTAATCTCAGTTTAAAACTTAAGATTTAAATCAAACACATTAATACTTAAATCCAATTCCATAATCTTAATGCATTGACAAAAACTTGGTTTAAAATCAAGTATAAGTATTTTAAGTGAATGTTCATTTACAGTTTGGTCTGGTAAACAAAAATTTGAATCTGTGCAAATTCTTTTGATTTTTGAATTGTAAAATTCTGAAATTCTTTTGAGTTGTTAAGAATGGATCATAGATCCTTAGAAAAATCAAAGAAGTAATTAAATTTGCTAGGTTGAATTGCAGTTTTGATTTTTGGAAGAAAGCCCTAGTTTTGCATAGGTTTGTGCTTTGAGTCAGTTTGAAGTGGTGGATTGACCGAGTGCTATGGTGTTTGGGATATGGGTAGAGGATGTGTAGAGGAGTGCGAGGCCGGAAAGGTTGGATGTCAGGTGATCGGAGTGGCAATTTATGGCCGTTGACAGGTTTTAAGTTGGAACCTGTAGAACTTTTTCAGGTTTAGGAATGGGGGAAGCTAAAATTTGAATGATTGATTATTGAATCGATTTGATGGTTGCTGTAGGCATGTTTGTGTATGTGGAGGTTGCTGGATCATCGCTGATGATCACCAGAGGTGGTGCAACGAGGATTTCTGGTGAACTGTTTGGTTTGGGGGTTTCAGGGAGTGGTCTTTGAATGACTCGAGTAGATTGTAGAAAAACTCGAAGTAAATGGTTCAGAGACTCGAAGTGGGCATGTGTTTGACCCGAAGTAAAAATATAAGTTTCTCAGGTCTCTGTAGTTACAGGTTATAGGAAAACTGTTTCTAAAATCTGGTTTTAAACTTTTAAACAAAAAAAAAATCTGTAGCTTTTGGTGTAGATTAAGGTTCAGGTTTAAAAATCAAATTCAGGTTGTATTTTTGAATTTAAATTTGTATATTGATTTGAATTCAAAATTCCAGGTTTTGAAAACCCTGTTTTCTGTTTTTTTCAAAATCTGGGTTTTTAAAATTTGAATCTGCAATTTATATTTAAAGTAAAGTTTGAGTTTAAATGCAATTCAAGTTTGTATTACTGATTTGAAATCCAAATTTCAGTTTTTAAAACAGAACTTAAGTTTTAAATTTAATTTAATTAACTATTTTATTTTGTGTAAATAGTTGGAACTTTAATGATGAAGTTTTAAAAGGTGATTAAGATTTAAGAATTAAATTTAAATTGGAATCTGAGTTTAAAATGAAGTTCAGTTTCAAAATTTAAAGGAAGATTCAAATTTGAAAGATTTAAAATATAAATGCTTTGAAACTTCTAAAATTTTGAAATAGATTTAACTTCAAATTCTTATGATTGCATTTTTAAGTCAAACTTTTGTTTTGACTTGTAATTTTAAATAAGTTTCAAATTATTTAAAATTTGATAAGTTTGATATTATTCTATTTTAACTTGAATTTAAATTGAAATTTAAAGGGAAATTTCTTAAGTATTTTGTTTTGGATAATATTGTTTAAACATAATTAAGATTTTTTAATTTGAAGGGAAATTTTCTTAAGTTATGTTTATTTTGAAAATTTGATTAAGATTTTGTTTTAGAATTAATTAACAAGGTAATTAAGATTTGTTAATTAATTTAATAAATTAATTAAATTTGGAATTAATAATTAATTAAGGATTAATCAATTTGGAATTAAGATCATTAATTAAATTATTAATTAATGATAAATTAATAATAATTATGTAATTAAGTTTTTAATTAAGGTTAATTAATTTAATAATTAACTTTAATTAATAAATGATTAAAATAATTTAATTGGTAATTAATTTAAGTTAATTACTTTAATAAAATAATTAGAGGATGGTTAATGAAGATCATTAACCATGATTAATTAATTTAATAATAGTCAATTATAAATGGCTTAAGTATAATTACTTGATAAAGTAATTAAGAAATTAATTACTTAATGTAATTAATTTAATTGAATAAGATTGTTTAATTTAATTAAATAAGTTTAATTAATTTTAAACACCTGGATTAAGAATAATTACTTTATGTAATTAATGTTTTGGAAATTACTTAGTTAAGTAATTGTTTAATAATTACAGATTGTAATTAAGGAGATATTTAAGTATGAAGAAATTTGGATTAATTATTTAGTAATTAATCAAATAATTAATTTAAGAAATTAATTTAAGGATAATTAATTTGGGTTAATAAAGTAATTAAGTTGTTAATTACTTTGAGTAATTAATTTAAGAAGTAATTAAGATCATTAATTATTTTAATTAATGATGTAATTTAAGTTGATTAATTATGATTAATTAATCAATAATAGGTAATTAAAGGTAATTAATTAATGTAATTAATTAAGGATAAATGTAATTAATTATGATTAATTAATTAGTTGGAGTAATTAAAAGTTAATTACTGTTTAGTTGAGGATAATTAATTTTGTAAAATTAATTGAGGATAATTACATAAATGTAATTAAGTATAATTAATCAAGAGTGATTAATTAAAGTAATTTATGATGAATTAATTGATTGTAATCAATTAAATGATTGAGTAAGCAAGATAATTTGGTAAAGCAATTAATTTAATTTATTTTAAATTAATTAAAGATGAAGGGATTTAATTTAATTCATTTTAAATTAATTTGAGATAGAGATGATTAATTTAATTCAATTTACATTAATTATATTTTGGTATGAGTAAATCCTTGCTTATGTATGGATGGATGTCATGGATTGACTTGGATGTTTTGTGATCTCAGAAATGAGATAAATGATATTGTGTGGTATGGATGTTTGATGATATTGTGATGATAACATAGGTTATCTATTGTGATGTTGATATATGGAATATCTATTTGATATTGATGATGTGAATTACCTGTTATGTGATAATGTTGATTATCAGTTATGTTTTAAGCTATCTATCTGTGTATATATAGATACTGTATTGAATTGTTTTAAAACCTTTAAAACAACTTGGACCTTAAAAGACACGCTTTGGATTTCGATGAGACCGGGATCGGGTTTCCATATTTGGATATCCGAAAACCACATCGATTCCAAATAACGTTAGGTCGTGAATCTAAGTGGAGCTTTGTGAAGACTCGAGGTGTAAGGACTATGAGTCATTATAACTCTGTGGGTGATTCCGTAATGAGTTGACGGAATTAGTCCTTATAGATTCGAGATGGTGATTTAGAGTGCAAGGGTTATTGTCGTTAACTCTGAGGGTGATTCCAAAATGAGTGTAACGAAATAATGCCTTCGGTTTCGTTCGAACCCGGAACGAACTTGTATGGATTGAATGCTTTCAGAACATCGTCAGGTGGACGATGAGCATTCTAAGTGATATGTCCTATAAAGGTAATCGTAGCCTCAAGCCTCATCAACCGGGAATGGCTAAAACAGGGGAGGTGTAGCAAAGCTTCGTGGGTAGCCCCCACTTGAGAGTAAGATTTTCCCCTGTCTAGAGGTCCCTTTTATTTCGGCTGTGTGGGACGGTTTAGTAGCTACAACCGTCGGGGTTGTCTTATTTGGAACTGTTCAGTAAGGAACGGGTCCGGCTTTGTGTTGCAGGGGATGAAGGGAGTAATCCTCGGTACGGTGATCTAGGCCACGTACTGTGACGGGCGGTACCCCAGTAGCCCTGCCATTGTATGGAATCCAAAATCCAATAAGTGCCAACGGTTTTGATTGTATTACCCACTTTTGTGGCTAGTAGCTGGAATTTAATCATGTAACCATTTCGGCTATTTCTTATTTATTTGAAAACCCTAGACACTATTATAGTATCATCGGATTTCCTATCAAATGTTTTGGTTAGCGTAAGGTAAAAACTTTTCCATGTTTATGTGTGGGAAGTCTTACGTGATATCTTTCTTTTCAAAATGTTTTAAAAGTTAAGCAACTTTAACCTGTTACTCACACCAGACCCATGTCTGACCCGGAGTTTATTTTTGTTTTTCATAATCTCTTGGGTACTCAAATTTTTATGAGTAGTCAAGGGAATTCAGGTTAGGATTCTGGATTAGCTTTGACGATTTGTGGGGAGCAATGGAGCAGGAGGCTTCTACGTATAGCTATTGAGAATTCCGCTGTGCATTTTGTATTGTCTCTGGATTGTATTGAGTTGTATAACTAGACAGATATCTATAACTGTCTAGTATGAGTTGATTGTGCTGTGTATCTCTGATGTAAATGATACTATGTAATATTTATGTTATTAATATAATTTATTCGTTCCGCTGTGTTAGATTCTGATGTTGTTTCTTCTTCTCTTCTTTCTTTTCTTCTTCTATCCCTTTCTTTCTTATTCATGACGCGATTTTCTGGGAGTGGAAAGTCGGGTCGTGACATGAGGAATTAGTTAATATAACTAAATAAGGATTAATGTAATTAATATAGTAAATTAATTTATGAAGAGATTAAGATTACTTACTGATTTTGGTTAAGAATAATTAATATCGTGAAATTAATTAAAAATAATTACTTCAATGTAATTGCAAGATAATTAATCCAGGGTGATTAATTAAGAGGAATGGATAGGGAAGGGTTGATTAATTAATTGTTTTGGAATTAGTTAATGAAGGAATCTAAGTGATTGAGGTTAGATATTCAATTAGAATCAATTGAATAAATTTGGAAGTAATAAAATTTGTTTATGAATGATTGATTGATATTGGATGCTTTGAATGAGTTGATATCTCTGATATAAAGTGTTGTGTATTTCATTTGGATAAATTGGGTTAGAATGACATGAAACTCGAAGAGGCCGGAATCGGGTATTAGGAAATACCCGAAACCACTTTGAATTTCTTATAAATTAATATGAGAAATTGATAGGTTTGAATGATGGGTTTTAAATGTTTTGGATTATTAAATCTAAATTTTGGACACTTAGAAAACTAAATTTGGAAATAAGTTATGTCTATAACAATTTGTGACCTGTAAAATTAGTTTGAGTTACCCGGGTTTTACATGCGTTATTGCTTGGTATTCTATGTTAGATAGGTTTACTCACGCTGGTTTCCAGCCTGACCCGGGTGTTACTTTGGTGTAATGCTCGGGTCAGACCGAGTATTACAGATTTTTCAGGTAGGTACGTTCTGGAGCTCAAGAGGCGAGCTGGATGGCAATGGCGTATCGAGTTTTCCGCTGCATATATAATTGATAATCTGAGATATTATAATTATGTATATTTTATGACTACATATATGTGAAACTCTGATGTATATCAAATGTAATTGACAGATTTAGCATTCTTTTGTAAACTGTTATTATTTATTATTATATTTTATCCGCTTCGTATGTGAGATGCTTGGTGTTTCTGTTCTTCTTCTTCTATCTCTTTCTTCTTTTCATAACTATCTGGAATTTTCGGCTTCGAAAATTTCGGGTCGTTACACTTTCCCTTCATAGAGCATCACAAGTTCTTTTTCTCCTCGGTCCTTTTCTTTATAATGAAATTGAATGAAATCTGAGAAAATCAAAATTTTCCCCGGTTTGATAATCAATCCCGATCGCTCGAAACGAATTTCCCTTCTCATCCATCTTCGATTTGAACGAATCGAGCAAGAAATCGGCATTTTTGGTAGAGGCAGTTTATGTCGCAAGCACGTCAATGGCGGTGCTACGTACGAGTGGCGCAGTAAATCACGAAGGGGCGGCGAGCTGGGGTTTCGAGCTCGCGAGCATGAGGACGCGTGGAGGGACGCTCGTCTTGGAATCTCGTGCGCGCATACAGGGACATGTCGAAGCGATAGGGCCGGGTCAAAAGTCGTGGAGGATGCTGCGAGTTTTCTTTATGAGGTAATATAAAAAAATTTGTTTTCCAATTAAATTTTATTTACAACAATACAAGTATGAATAATAAATGAATAGCTGATAAAATTTAGCAGTTAATTTTATCTTAAGATATTTACAGAGGTTATTTTTAAAAATTTAATTTTTAGATAAATTAAATTTTAGTTTAAATTGGATTAAATTTATCAGATGAAATTATTATTTAAATTATTAGATAGATTAAAATCAAAAAAAAAATAGTGATGGATTATCTGATTATCCCAGATATTAAGAAGTTATGTAATGTTTATACAAGGTCAATAGTTGTGAAGAAACAAGTCAGGATAGGATGGAGTTGCAAATAAAACAAGGTGAGTAAATCTCACGCTTTCGGATTTCTATTTAGATTTAAATGGTTAAATTTAAATATTTGGTGGAATGATTGAATTGATGTGCACGGTGAATTGATGTTGTGACTTGGGTTTGGTTGATTCTCGAGTTAATTGTAGTTTGACTCAAAGTGTTGGGGTTTCAAGTGGTTTTAAATTTAACTTATAAATAAGAAAATTCTTCATTTTAATGTTAATAAGGATTTAATGATTTGGGATTCATTAAATTAGTAGGATCATTGAAATGGATAATTAATTAATCTAGTTAATAAATGATTTGGGTTTATTAATTTAGTAATTAAGGGTTCGAATTAATTAATAAATTAAATTTAAGTTAATTAATTAAGTGTAAGTAATTCAGAATTATCATTTGATGGTTTGATAAACAGTTACTTAATGTGATTAAAATAAAAATAAAATTAAAATATAATTACTTTGTAATATTAATCAAGAGATTAATTAAGATAATTAATTAAGGAGTAATTAATTTATTAATGAAGTAAATAAAAGAATAATTAATTACAGATTGAGATTAATCGGGAATGATTAACATTTGGTGTTGAATTAAAGCAATTAATTTAGACTAGAATAAATCAAAACATAATTGGAAATCATTAATTTATACAATCAACGTTGTAATTAAGGATTGATTAATTAAGATGAATTAATCAAAGTGACCATGTGAAATGAATTAATATAAGTAATTAAGAATTAGAGTAATTGATTATGGTTAATCAATTTATGAAATAATTAAAGATTTCTCATTAATTTGGTAAGAATAAATAATGTAGTGAAACTAATTAAAGATATTCACTTGAATTTTATTGGTAAATAATCCAGGGTGATTAATTAAGATGAAAAATGATGGGTTGACTAATTAATTGATTTGGAATTAATTAATGTTAAATGAAGTAAACTAGGTGAATGAGGTTTGAAATTCAATTGGAATCAATTAAATTGATTTGTATGTGATTAAGTTTTGTTATGGATAATCGAATGGCATTGGATGTTTTGAATGTGTTGATATCTCTGAAATGAAATGTTGTGTATTTCATTTGGATAATGTGGGATGGAATAACACGAGTTTCGAAGAGGCCGGGGTCGGGAATTAGGAAATACCCGAAACCACTTCGGAATTTATAAATTGATTTGTGAAATCAATACGATGAAATAAAATGTTTTAAGTAAATTGGATTATTTTATCCAAGTTTGGTATTTAGAAATTTATATGGAAAATAAGTGTTGTCTATAGCAGATTGTGAATTGGTTAAATTGATATAAGTTACCCCGGATTTTATTTAAGTTGCATGCTTTGTATTGCAAGTTGAATGGGTTTACTCACGCTGGTTTCCAGCCTGACCCGGGTGTTACTTTGGTGTAATGCTCGAGTCAGATCGAGTAGATTTTCAGGTAGGACGTTTTGGAGCTCAGGAGGCGGGTTGGATGGCAAGAACGCGTAGAATATTTTCCGCTGTAATTATATTATTGTAATTCTGTGATAAATTGATTGTATATGACAACATTTGTATATATGTGAAACTATGATGTATTCAAATGTAATCGAAAGATATAGTATTCTTTGCAAGCTATTATTATTTATTATTATATTTTTTCCGCTGCGAATGTGAGTGGTTGATGTTTTCTGTTTTTCTTCTTCTATCTCTTTCTTCTTTTTCATGACTATCTGGAAATTTCTGGAGTGAAAATTTCGGGTCGTTACATTTGGTATCAGAGCTGAAGGGTTAAGCGAGAACCTTGGCTCTAGTGGGGATTCCTCATTTAATAGATGTACTTTAGAATGAGTTGAGTGTATATATATATATGAGCACATACTTGTTATTTTCTTATATAAAGATTTTAAATGATTTTATATAAAATATATATTTTGATTTATAAATTAGTATTTCCTTTTAATAAATATTTAGGTGATTGGTTGTTAATTATTGAAATTAAAATTAAGGAATAATATAATATAACCAAACTGAAATTTAATAAAGATAAGTTTGAAATGGATTCAAACTGAAACTAAAGTTTAGAATTGGAATTAAATTAAGTAGGAACAAAAATACAACTAAATTAAAATTTAAGTGATTGAAAATGAAATTCTAAATCTAATCCTAGAATTTGAAAATTTGGGTTCAAAGTAATGAAAAATAATAAGTATTATTTGGATAATTGGGACTTGTTGCAAACAATGGGTTGTTTGAAAATTGATTTGAATTTAAAACCAAAAGTGGTTTAAATTTTAAAACATGGCTGGGAGGACCATGAAATAAATGTGTATATGTGTATGGATATACATGATATCAAAGATAATTTGAAATAAACTCTAAGGGATTGAGTTTTGATTTTTCCCTGAAGTGATGTAAAAACCCAAAGTGATATAAGTTTTGAACTTATAAGAGGGAAAGAATTTTTGAAGTTGAAGCGGAAATTCAAATTGAGTAAGGTTGATTGGATTAAGTAAATTGGAATTTAACTTTAGGAAGTTAAATAAGTGTAGAAAAAGCAACCAGAAATGGAAATTTCAAGATGAAATTGGAATTTAACTTAGAAACTTCAATGGTTGATTTGAATTGGGAATTTGTGCGACCTTAAAACAGGTTTGAGATTTAAAAATTGAAAATGGAGGGACGATTTAAAATAAATTGGATGTTATCATCCTATTGTTAATAAAAGTCTTTAAATTGAGAATTGAATTGTATAAATAAAATAAAATAAGTTTGAATAATTGAATTGTAAAATAAACTTGTTAAGAACTGGCTACAAACTAGAAAATTAGATTGAATAATAAATTAAAATTTTAAAATAAAATTGTATTGAACCTTGAAATACATAAGTAAAAATAATTTAAAATGAGAATTTTGAGAAATTGGGCTCAGAAATTAAAATAATTAAACACTTTGATTTAAAGGTTAACTTGGTTTAAAGAGTTAAACCAACCTTTGAGAATTTAACTCGAATTTCTATAATTCGAGATAGTTTAAATTCAAGATTTAATTGAATTAGTTTAAAATTGAATTTGGTTTGAAGTAATTGGATTGGTGATTGACGATGTATAAGTTCAAAAATTTTAAATGGGAAATTGGATTGGATTAAATTGAAGTGATTTGGATTCTGAAATTAAATTGATAATAACTCAAATTGATTGGAATAGTATGAAATTATAATTAAAATTGAACAAGATTAAAATCAAATGGAATTTGATTTAAATTGGGAAAGGAATCAAGATTGATTCAACTTGAATTGGGAATAGATCAAGTCCAATAGAATTCGGAGTTATTCAAGTTAGAATTGAGTCAATTAAATGGAAGTGTAAATTTACATTGGATTGTTGGGAAAGTGAATAGTTGACTCTTGACTAGTTTTAATATAAATTGTTTTGATATAAGCTTATTTTTCTTGTAACGACCCGGTATTTTCAACCATTCGCATCCATTGTAAGTGTATAGATAGACACTCATGCCGGAATTGAATTGCTCAAAATACCGCGTTGTAAATAAAATTTTGGCAAACCTCAGAAGATACAGTTAATAAAATCACAGATCACAGACACAGAGTATATAATAATGCAGCGGAAGTAAAAGAGATAGTAGTTGTAACGACCCGTTAAATTTGATGATATTAAATGAGTTAATTTAATATATTTTCTAATCTAATTTAAATTGAAATAAAAGTCTTAGGATTTTGTGGAGTGAATGTTGGGATTGGATGTAGTAATTGTAATTGAATGTTAACAATTTAATATTTACATGGAAATAGATTTGGATAATGTAAATTTTGCACACCTTGTTATAAGTTAAATATAAGAAACCAAAATAAATGTTGAATCAGTGAATATTAATAAAAATATTTACTAAAATGGAATTCATTAATATAAAAACCAATTAGGGAGATTTTTTCATTTGGTTGTAATAATAGATAGTGACTAAATAGAAATGACCGTTGAATAAACCAATGCAATAAGTGTAGATAAGTAATTTTAATGAACGTACTTAACATGGTAATAAAATGGTTTTGCCTAGGTGATTATGTAGTAATAAGCTTTAACTAAATTTGAAGTATGGTAGTAAATAGGAAATAAGAAGACAAAGGCAACTAGTAAATGTATAAATGAATTCAAATAATAGTTAGCAACTAATGTATATATATTGGGAAATTGTGATTATTACCAAATTTTTAACCATTCATATAATTTATTTAATAAAATCAAAATCTATGGCAACATTGTTGTTAATAATGTTGTAAGTGAATTTGAATATAAAAAGGTAAGGAGTATTTAGGTTAATCTTTTATTGAGTATATTAAGTTAAGTATGGGAATAGTTTGAAATAAAATCTAAATTATTAAATTTTGGTGTGTTAACGTGTTCTAGTTAATAAAAAGGAATTTAGAGGAAATAAAACATACTCTAAAGAAATGGATGATAATTCAAATGTTATTTACATCTATAAATATCTATTTACTGAATAGAAAGATTTTTAAATCAATAAATGAATTTATTAAAGTTCCAATTTATAATTTATAACTTTTAGTGTAGACAATTACAATAAATTGACTTAAATCATGCAGTTAGCGTAGTTTTGGTTTTGTAATTACAGTAGTTAATTCTATAAGATGAGGTTAATACTAATTCTATTTTTAATTGGACCATTTGTTGATATAGACTTTAGAAAGCAAGATTTATAAATATAATTGAAGTATCAAAAATTCAACAATGGTATTTATTGCAAATAAAGTGGAATTAAACGTTAAATATTACGTTATTGAATTAAAATGGAATATGTGGATAGTTATGTGAGATCATGAACTAATGTTAGTGGCATCTTTATTTAGGAAAGTTGAGAATATAAAATTTGAAAAATCTAATAAATGGGTTTTAAGAAATTTATTTATAATTCCTTAATATAAAGAAGCGGAGAAATTAATACTAAAATTAATAGACTTGTCAACTTTAATTCACGGCTAAACCTGTTAAATCATTTAAATTGATTTTAAAATATATAAGAAATAAAATTTGGTCAATTTTAGAATTTTAATATAAAATTGGATTTTATAATTTATTTTAATTTATTTAATGAATATAAAAATAGCCATTTTGGCCACGGACTCGGATTTCGACGAAACCAGTTTTATCGGATCCGTATCGGTGAATTATTGTAGGGTTTCAAGTTTCGTATCAATCGGACCTGTCGTTTGATCGTACGACGCGAAACGCCTTGAAATCGATTTAATTAAAATCAATTTGAAATCAATTTGGAAATTTTGTTTTCAGCATAACTTCTTCATACGATCAAATTTGGACTTGAAACTTGTTCCATCGCATTCAGAATATTTTAAAATACCTATTTGGATATATGGGTTCAATAAATTTCGTCCCGGGGTCAGAACGGGTTTTTTGGGCCAACTTCCGTTTAGCACGTTCGTAATTCGTGCCCATCTAGCCTTCTTCTATTTGTCTATAAGTATGTTGTGATAAACCCTAACCTCCTTCCTATTGTCATTTGGCTGTATATTCATTTTTCTTCATCTCTTTCTCTTCCTCAATAGTTGCAAAACCTAGATCTATTCCAATTCAAAAATTCAAATGAAAATTCAAAATCTCCAGAAAAATTCCAGAAAAATATACGTTGTAGTTTTCGTCGATACGAATCTACGCGTAGTTTTTGTTTTTGCAATCGATGTTCCAGTCAACTGGAAATCGCAGTCAAAGTCGATATTAGGGGTTTTAATTTCGTCGTCAATCGACGAAACTGGTTGAGGTTTTTTGTAGCACTCGCTGTGTGGAGTAGATCGAGGGTGGTCGCAGCCTGTATTGTGGTCAGAGGCGTTGGAATTTTGCCGTTTAGGGTTCGAAATCCTAAACCCTAGGTAGCGGCGCACGCTTTCTTTGGTGATCGGACCGGTGTGGATGGGGGGACGTTGGCGTGGCGATCTTGTTGGCAGGGGTCTCAAGGTCGGAGGCGGCGCGTAGGCGGAGGTCAGGCCGGTCAAAGGCGCGTGGTCAACTGTGCTGGGTATCGTGCGGGTCTTTGGGTTCAAATGAACGTGCGCATGAGGACGGCCTGTAGGAGATGCTGACGTGGAGTAGTGTTGTGTGTGAGTTTGTGTTCCATTCTCTTTTATTTAATTTTGATTTTCAACTCGAATTTTTCGCCATAACTTTCTCATTGACCTCGGATTCAAACGAAATTTCTTTTGTTAGGATCGAAATTAAATTCCAGATCTGGTGACACTGGTTTGGACAGATTTGGAGACCGTCAAAATTTTGAGTTTAAATTGAATTTAAATTCGATTTAAATTCCAAAGGTGAGTGTTTTAACCCACTCACAACTACTAAAAGCTTTTATGTTTGTTAAATTAATTTTAGAAATGAATAGAAATTTATTTATGAGTATTTGGCATGTTTAATTCATCATATCTGTTAAATTGCATTTATTTAATTTAACTGTTAATTTAATTTATTTATTGCGTATTAATTAACAGTTAGAATTTATTTGTTTGTATGTAAACTGCTAGTTAACAGTTATATAATTTATTACTGAATATAAACTGTTAGATTAATAGTTGTTAAATTTAATTTGAATAAAATTGCCAGTATTACCTGTTATATATTATCAAATATATATTGTTATTGATTGATATTGTTGATGATTGTGATTGGATGATGGATGATGTTGATGAATGGATGTTTTATTTGTATATCATTAAACTGCAAGTTATCATGCATATTTCATTTCATTTGGAATTGTGGTTTGAAATGATATATAACCGCATTTTATTTTAAATTGCGGGTTGAAATGATAAATACCCGTATCACTTGACCATAGGATAGAAAATTTTATACAGGCACCGTGGTCTATATATATATTATTTTAAAAGTGATTTCTATGGTTTGGATGTGATACGATTTATAAAAATTTTATTTTGATATTTTATAAATATTATTCTTCCATATATTTATATACATATGAAGTTAAATTTTTTGAATTTAGCCTGTGTATAAATCTGTTAAATAAAAATGGAAAAAATTTAGAAAATGGAATTTGATAATTTATATTATATGTTTAAGTTTGGAAATTTTAAGGTATGATATTTATAACTGGAGTTTTCCCAAGATAAATTTAAATGAATATTCTAGTATAATTAAATTTAAGGAAATATTAAATTTCTAGAAATTGGAGTTGTATTTATGGATTTTATGTATATTCAAGACTAAATAATAGAACAATTGATTTGTTGAAAGAATAAAATTCCAACCTTAGTTTTGAAATATTAATACTCCAAATGGATATATATATATATATATATATATATAGAAATTGAAATGGTTTTGGAACTTGAAAGTGATATTTAAATTATGGTTTAGACTTTAAATAAGGAAATATATTTGTAAAGCCATGGAAAATATTTTTCTTTAAAAAGTAACCTTAAAGTCAAACCATTTATTTTATATACCGTTGAATATCCAAACCATTCAAGTTCTAGATGTTATGCTTTTAAAACTATGAATTTTTGAAATATTATGCTTTGAAAATATAATTCAAATGTTGGTTTCCAGATATTATAGATTTTAAAGCAGTATGATTTTGGGAAAGAATTATATTTGGATAAAATGATATCATATTGTTTTAGGTTTTAAAATGATATCGTATTCATGGTTTTGAAATGGATTATATTCTGGTTTTAAGGTATAAACTATTTTTAAATGACCGCGGTGTTATAATAACGATGGTTTGGCAAAGAGACCGGGATCGGATATGGACATACTCTATGTCGATACCGAAAACCACTTTGACTAACCGTGTACGCGGTGGAGATTCCAGAATGAAGTAGGTTGGTGGCGACGTCCTGTAAGGTAAATACGTGGACCCAACTCCCGTGAGTTGGCATAAGGTGGCTAAAACAGGAGTGATCGACGGGTTAATGAGGTTATTCCTCTGATCGGACACTCCTCTTCGATATTATACTTTGACTTTGGATTGATTCAGTGGCCACTTCTATTTTTGATTTTGGGGGAGTTTGTTCGAGGTGGGCGGTAGCTGCGGCTACGCGTTTCCATCGGCCCGGAAGCGTAATTGGTATATCTACCCTGGCATTGCCTAGTTGTGCCGTGTCACCTACCATACCGAGCCTTGTACGAGTTTGGATTTCTCCCGTAGCCCGTGTGGTATCCTCTGGTGGCTTCCCGATCAGGAGGGACTATGATATTGGATGGACTACTGGGACTATTACGTGTTAAGGGGAATATTGGGTCACTCCTTAATGCTATTAAAAAGTATGTTTATTTTATAAATAGACACTATTATAATAGCGCAATATACTACATAGTAAATAGTTTAACGGATCCTTAGGAGATGTAAATCCCGAGCATCTCTTGAGTTACTGTACTCATATTTATTTCTGTTAATTTAACTCACATAAGATCTTTTAGTCTGACTCGAGTGTTTTTGTCTTTTCAAATTTGCTCGGGTCAGTCCGAGCGTTTCAGGATCGAAGACTTTAGCTTTGGAGGACGAAGAATCCGTATTATTACTACCTATATTATTGCACCACACTCATACTGTTCCGTTGCATTGATTGTATTGGTATGTGTAACTCTGATATTTATTGTATAAAGATGAATCAAGTGTTTTGTAAACTGTTTATGAACTATCTATTTATTATTATATTTTATCCTTCCGCTGTGAGATTCTATTTTGTTTTATTTCCTTCTCTGTTTTTTTTTCTTATTTACCCCATAACAATCCGCCCTTCCGTATGCTTTGAATTGGCACGTGTGTCGGTTTAAAGTGTGCGAAAAGGCGGGACGTTACAGTTGGTATCAGAGCTTTGGTTTAGCGATAAACCTTGGCTTTGTGGGGTTTGACTCTTTGTGAATAAGGTAGTAATACCCTATGGGAGTCGCTGAGAGTATATATATGAGAGAGCGTATTTGTTAGTGTTATAAAAAGATTTTGATATTGTGTTAATCTGTTCCGTTTTGTATTTATAGATTCTGATTGGTGCATGGGACGCTATGTCATCAATAGGGATTTCTAAACACTTAATAGGATAGACCGACATAATATTTGTTTTAAAATAGGTGAATGAAATAATTTTGCCTATTATATTTCCTATATATTAAAATATTTTATAAAGATATATATATTTGGTTGTTATAGATTGGGTGTTAGGAAATAAAAATATTTATAATAACTGAAGCTAAGTTGAAATTATAATAAATAAAATTGGAGATTTTAGAACTTAAGTCCGGGATTTTGAAAATCTGTTTTGAAAGGATTTATGAAGTATAATGATTTGGTTTATAAGTATTTTTTTATAAATATTTAGTAAATTTGGAAGAATTGCTTTAAAGAAGATTTTGGAGAAATAAATTTTGTACTTTCCTCTCTGTCGCTGGAAAATAATTTCGGTGATGGCGGCCGCATCATCGACTTCCATTTTCGAGTTTCGAAGGGGAAAGGCCACTGTAGTAAATTCTACTGCAGATTTGTTTTGAAATTATTTAAAATTTTAATTGTTTTAAAAGATAATTAGAGATATAAAAGTTGTAAGAAATTAATTATCTATTATTTTTAAAGTAATTTTGAGGTTTGACCTGGTATTTAATTCTTAAATTTCCATTAATTAATTGTTTTAAATTATTTTAGTGAAATAAAAGGTAAGTAATTAATTGAAACCTCTAATGTAGGTAAGAGAATTAATGAAAAGTTATAAAGAGAAATTTGAAATTGTTACAAAGAGTAATATTGATTAACATTAAATTTAATTAAAAGATGAGATAAAGCTTGTATAAGTTTAATTGCATTTTTCTTTAACATAAATAACTTACCAAATATGAAAAGTTGAAATGTTAATTAAGAGATTGGAATAGAATATTTTACAAGTAGAAATGTTGGAAAAAAAAATGAAGTATTCAATGAATTGCTATTATAAATAGGAATATAATGGGATAAACTTAAGTTATAATTGAAATTTTACTGAAAATAAAGTTAAGTAATATAAATAGGTGATTTTAAACTTAAGTAAATTAAATGAAATTCTGAAATAAATAAGGATTGATGTGTAGGGTTATTAACTTAAGTATGATGTAAAATGCTACTAGGTTAATATTATGGAAAGTAGGAAATATAAATAAATGACTGCAAACCATAGTTAATGAATAAATAAAATCCTTTACTTATAAGAATGAATGTTATAGGTTAAGAATTTAAGGGTAATTAAAAAGGATTACTATAATTAAATATAATATAAATGTAAGCATAGAATAAATGATTTAAATGGAGAAGTGCATTAAATACAATACAAATAAAAAGAAACTTGCTTGACCTGAATAAATAAAAAAATTAATAATTGCAAGTAATAAGCAAAAATAAAGGAAACAACCACTAATGAGTAAATATAATTTAAAAGTTGTTAGAAATAAATTTAGATTATAAATAAAAAGAAAATCTATGTGGTTTGAATAAAAGAAAGGAAATCAAACAGCTAATGTGTGAAATAAAGAAATTTTATAATGAGTTAATTGATTTGTTGTTTAAATTGTTATTGTTTAATGTATGGTTGGTCGGGTAAGGAAATTTGAAGTTGTTGGATGAATAAATAATCTATTTTTTTCCATCTAAGACTATTGAGTAAATGATGCACTTGATAGTTGTTTTTCATTCCGTACAATTTCAGATTTTGAACCCGAACAACTATTTGTCTGCTTGATTGAATGATTGTTTGTTTTGTTGTGTGTGCTGTTTGTTAAAATTGATGGTTGTTGTATTGATTGGATATTAATGATTGAATCCACTTAAATATTTCACTTTAAAATAAATAGTTAACTTTTTAGATTATATAAGTGAAATACAGGTTATGGAAGCAACTGCTACTGCTTTTGGTTCCATAATAATAAGCGTATTGCCCGACAAATAGGTACGTTTTCGGATTACGTTTTGTAGCGCTATTTTATATAATTTTTTCCGTGTTGGGATATAATATTTTGGATAATATATGTAATATATTTGTATATTTGGATATTATATTTTCTCCAGAGTCTCTCCATACAAATGAGACTCTGCCAAAATTTTCCGTAAATTTCGGACTTAGAATTTTGTTGAAAATGTTTCCAAACTCTAATTATTTAAGTATAAAAGAATAAAATGATTATAGAACGGGTATATTTCATTTAAGAAAATTAAATTAGTAAATTATTATTTTTTTAAGTTAATATTTGAAATAAGGTGCACTATTTATTTAATTTTTTTCCCTCTCCCTTCTTTTTCCTTTTCGGGGACGAAAAGTTTTGAGTGGGGGAGAGTGTAACGACCCATTAAATTTGATGATATTAAATGAGTTAATTTAATATGTTTTCTAATCTAATTTAAATTGAAATAAAAGTCTTAGGATTTTGTGGAGTGAATGTAGGGATTGGATGTAGTAATTGTAATTGAATGTTAACAATTTAATATTTACATGGAAATAGATTTGGATAATGTAAAATTTGCACACCTTGTTATAAGTTAAATATAAGAAACCAAAATAAATGTTGAATCAGTGAATATTAATAAAAATATTTACTAAAATGGAATTCATTAATATAAAAATCAATTGGGGAGATTTTTTCATTTGGTTGTAATAATAGATAGTGACTAAATAGAAATGACCGTTGAATAAACCAATGCAATAAGTGTAGATAAGTAATTTTAATGAACGTACTTAACATGGTAATAAAATGGTTTTGCCTAGGTGATTATGTAGTAATAAGCTTTAACTAAATTTGAAGTTTGGTAGTAAATAGGAAATAAGAAGACAAAGGCAACTAGTAAATGTATAAATGAATTCAAATAATAGTTAGCAACTAATGTATATATATTGGGCAATTGTGATTATTACCAAATTTTTAACCATTCATATAATTTATTTAATAAAATCAAAATCTATGGCAACATTGTTGTTAATAATGTTGTAAGTGAATTTGAATATAAAAAGGTAAGGAGTATTTAGGTTAATCTTTTATTGAGTATATTAAGTTAAGTATGGGAATAGTTTGAAATAAAATCTAAATTATTTAATTTTGGTGTGTTAATGTGTTCTAGTTAATAAAAAGGAATTTAGAGGAAATAAAACATACACTAAAGAAATGGATGATAATTCAAATGTTATTTACATCTATAAATATCTATTTACTGAATAGAAAGATTTTTAAATCAATAAATGAATTTATTAAGGTTCCAATTTATAATTTATAACTTTTAGTGTAGACAATTACAATAAATTGACTTAAATCATGCAGTTAGCGTAGTTTTGGTTTTGTAATTGCAGTAGTTAATTCTATAAGATGAGGTTAATACTAATTCTATTTTTAATTGGACCATTCGTTGATATAGACTTTAGAAAGCAAGATTTATAAATATAATTGAAGTATCAAAAATTCAACAATGGTATTTATTGCAAATAAAGTGGAATTAAACGTTAAATATTACGTTATTGAATTAAAATGGAATATGTGGATAGTTATGTGAGATCATGAACTAATGTTAGTGGCATCTTTATTTAGGAAAGTTGAGAATATAAATGTTGAAAAATCTAATAAATGGGTTTTAAGAAATTTATTTATAATTCCTTAATATAAAGAAGCGGAGAAATTAATACTAAAATTGATAGACTTGTCAACTTTAATTCACAGCTAAACCTGTTAAATAATTTAAATTGATTTTAAAATATATAAGAAATAAAATTTGGTCAATTTTAGAATTTTAATATAAAATTGGATTTTATAATTTATTTTAATTTATTTAATGAATATAAAAATAGCCATTTTGGCCACGGACTCGGATTTCGACGAAACCAGTTTCATCGGATCCGTATCGGTGAATTATTGTAGGGTTTCAAGTTTCGTATCAATCGGACTTGTCGTTTGATCGTACGGACGTGAAACGCCTTGAAATCGATTTAATTAAAATCAATTTGAAATCAATTTGAAAATTTTGTTTTCAGCATAACTTCTTCATACGATCAAATTTGGACGTGAAAATTGTTCCATCGCATTCAGAATATTTTAAAATACCTATTTGGATATATGGGTTTAATAAATTTCGTCCCGGGGTCAGAACGGGTTTTTTGGGCCAACTTCCGTTTAGCACGTTCGTAATTCGTGCCCATCTAGCCTTCTTTTATTTGTCTATAAGTAGGCTGTGATAAACCCTAACCTCCTTCCTATTGTCATTTGGCTGTATATTCATTTTTCTTCATCTCTTTCTCTTCCTCAATAGTTGCAAAACCTAGATCTATTCCAATTCAAAAATTCAAATGAAAATTCAAAATGTCCAGAAAAATTCCAGAAAAATATACGTTGTAGTTTTCGTCGATACGAATCTACGCGTAGTTTTTGTTTTTGCAATCGATGTTCCAGTCAACTGGAAATCGCAGTCAAAGCCGATATTAGGGGTTTTAATTTCGTCGTCAATCGACGAAATTGGTTGAGGGTTTTTGAAGCACTCGCTGTGTGGAGTAGATCGAGGGTGGTCGCAGCCTGTATTGTGGTCAGAGGCGTTGGAATTTTGCCGTTTAGGGTTCGAAATCCTAAACCCTAGGTGGCGGCGCACGCTTTCTTTGGCGATCGGACCGGTGTGGATGGGGGGACGTTGGCGTGGCGATCTTGTTGGCAGGGGTCTCAAGGTCGGAGGCGGCGCGTAGGCGGAGGTCAGGCCGGTCAAAGGCGCGTGGTCAACTGTGCTGGGTATCGTGCGGGTCTCTGGGTTCAAATGAACGTGCGCGTGAGGACGGCCTGTAGGAGATGCTGACGTGGAGTAGTGTTGTGTGTGAGTTTGTGTTCCATTCTCTTTTATTTAATTTTGATTTTCAACTCGAATTTTTCGCCATAACTTTCTCATACGACCTCGGATTCAAACGAAATTTCTTTTGTTAGGATCGAAATTAAATTCCAGATCTGGTGACACTGGTTTGGACAGATTTGGAGACCGTCAAAATTTTGAGTTTAAATTGAATTTAAATTCGATTTAAATTCCAAAGGTGAGTGTTTTATCCCACTCACAACTACTAAAAGCTTTTATGTTTGTTAAATTAATTTTAGAAATGAATAGAAATTTATTTATGAGTATTTGGCATGTTTAATTCATCATATCTGTTAAATTGCATTTATTTAATTTAACTGTTAATTTAATTTATTTATTGCGTATTAATTAACAGTTAGAATTTATTTGTTTGTATGTAAACTGCTAGTTAACAGTTATATAATTTATTACTGAATATAAACTGTTAGATTAATAGTTGTTAAATTTAATTTGAATAAAATTGCCAGTATTACCTGTTATATATTATCAAATATATATTGTTATTGATTGATATTGTTGATGATTGTGATTGGATGGTGGATGATGTTAATGAATGGATTTTTATTTGTATATCATTAAACTGCAAGTTATCATGCATATTTCATTTCATTTGGGATTGTGGTTTGAAATAATATATAACCGCATTTTATTTTAAATTGCGGGTTGAAATGATAAATACCCGTATCACTTGACCATAGGATAGAAAATTTTATACAGGCACCGTGGTCTATATATAAATTATTTTAAAAGTGATTTCTATGATTTGGATGTGATACGATTTATAAAAATTTTATTTTGATATTTTATAAATATTATTCTTCCATATATTTATATACATATGAAGTTAAAATTTTTGAATTTAGCCTGTGTATAAATCTGTTAAATAAAAATGGAAAAAATTTAGAAAATGGAATTTGATAATTTATATTATATGTTTAAGTTTGGAAATTTTAAGGTATGATATTTATAACTGGAGTTTTTCCAAGATAAATTTAAATGAATATTCTAGTATAATTAAATTTAAGGAAATATTAAATTTCTAGAAATTGGAGTTGTATTTATGGATTTTATGTATATTCAAGACTAAATAATAGAACAATTGATTTGTTGAAAGAATAAAATTCCAACCTTAGTTTTGAAATATTAATACTCCAAATGGATATATATATATATATACATAGAAATTGAAATGGTTTTGGAACTTGAAAGTGATATTTAAATTATGGTTTAGACTTTAAATAAGGAAATATATTTGTAAAGCCATGGAAAATATTTTTCTTTAAAAAGTAACCTTAAAGTCAAACCATTTATTTTATATACCGTTGAATATCCAAACCATTCAAGTTCTATAAGTTACGGTTTTAAAACTATGAATTTTCGAAATATTATGCTTTGAAAATATAGTTCAAATGTTGGTTTCCAAATATTATAGATTTTAAAGCAGTATGATTTTGGGAAAGAATTATATTTGGATAAAATGATATCATATTGTTTTAGGTTTTAAAATGATATCGTATTCATGGTTTTGAAATGGATTATATTCTGGTTTTAAGGTATAAACTATTTTTAAATGACCGCGGTGTTATAATAACGATGGGTTGACAAAGAGACCAGGATCGGATATGGACATACTCTCTGTCGATACCGAAAACCACTTTGACTAACCGTGTACGCGGTGGAGATTCCAGAATGAAGTAGGTTGGTGGCGACGTCCTGTAAGGTAAATACGTGGACCCAACTCCCGTGAGTTGGCATAAGGTGGCTAAAACAGGAGCGATCGACGGGTTAATGAGGTCATTCCTCTGATCGGACACTCCTCTTCAATATTATACTTTGACTTTGGATTGATTTAGTGGCCACTTCTATTTTTGATTTTGGGGGAGTTTGTTCGAGGTGGGCGGTAGCTGCGGCTACGCGTTTCCATCGGCCCGGAAGCGTAATTGGTATATCTACCCTGGCATTGCCTAGTTGTGCTGTTTCACCTACCATACCGAGCCTTGTACGAGTTTGGATTTCTCCCGTAGTCCGTGTGGTATCCTCTGGTGGCTTCCCGATCAGGAGGGACTATGATATTGGATGGACTACTGGGACTATTACGTGTTAAGGGGAATATTGGGTCACTCCTTAATGCTATTAAAAAGTATGTTTATTTTATAAATAGACACTATTATAATAGCGCAATATACTACATAGTAAATAGTTTAACGGATCCTTAGGAGATGTAAATCCCGAGCATCTCTTGAGTTACTGTACTCATATTTATTTCTGTTAATTTAACTCACATAAGATCTTTTAGTCTGACTCGAGTGTTTTTGTCTTTTCAAATTTGCTCGGGTCGGTCCGACCGTTTCAGGATCGAAGACTTTAGCTTTGGAGGACGAAGAATCCGTATTATTACTGCCTATATTATTGCACCACACTCATACTGTTCCATTGCATTGATTGTATTGGTATGTGTAACTCTGATATTTATTGTATAAAGATGAATCAAGTGTTTTGTAAACTGTTTATGAACTATCTATTTATTATTATATTTTATCCTTCCGCTGTGAGATTCTATTTTGTTTTATTTCCTTCTCTGTTTTTTTTTCTTATTTACCCCATAACAATCCGCCCTTCCGTATGCTTTGAATTGGCACGTGTGTCAGTTTAAAGTGTGCGAAAAGGCGGGACGTTACAGTAGTTCATGAAGCTACTAAAAAAAATATAAGATACATCAGAGTTAAATGAGATACAACAGAAGAGTAACAAGATACATCACTGAAACACTGGATACCGAAACAAAATAAAAGGCTGGATCTTCAAGGAAAGCTCCAACTCCGAAGGTGAATCTTGAATGCTAACTCAATCAATCTGACCCGAGCGTAAAGCAAAACACAAAACCCTCGAGTCAGGACATAAATACTTATAAACTGTAAATCAACTCAAGTGAACAGTAACAAAATGCATCAATAACTTAAAGGATGCTTGGGACCGCCCATCCTCTAAGGATCCGTTAAACTATTTACTATATAGTAATATACGCTATATACGATAGTGTCTAATCAGTAAAGTATAATCATATAGAAAATAGCGTTAAGGGGATGGTGAACCTTAACGCGGTCGGATCTTTAAAACCAAAATCGTAGTGGGCTCGATATAAGGATATGACACGGCACGCGAGGCAATGCAAGGGTGGATACACCGTTTGCACTCCCGGACCGGTGGTGACGGCAAGCCAGCAGCTTCCGCCCACCTCGAATAATACCCCGAATCAAAGTGGCGCTACCGAATCGAATCACAATAGTAATAGAATAGTTTCCGATGGAGCATGCTCGATGAAAGGGTGCGACCCTTTGTGTAGCCCGGTATAGCTCCTGTTTTAGCCATATATGCCAACTCACGGGAGTTGGGTCCACGTAATATACCTCGAGAACGTCGCCACCATACTACTTCATTCTGGAATCTCCACCGCGTACATAGTTGTTAAAGTGGTTTTCGGTATTGGCCGGCTATAAGACAATATCTAATCCCGGTCTCTTTAACAACCAAACATTATTATAACCCATGGATATTTATTTCAAATAATTTATACTTCCAAGACCAAAATATCATACTCATTTCAAAACAATATAACAATTGTATCATTTCCATTTCAAAAATAATTCAATATTATATCATTCAAATAAAACCAAAATTTTCAAATCATTCAATATTTCTTTAAATTTATTAAACTTAGTATTCCTTTAAATTATCATAGCATTTTGGAAATGTTACCTTAAGGAATCATAGCATTTTTGGAATGTACTACTTTCCACTTTACATTGTATATAATCAAAGTATTGATAAGCTTAAAATTTTAACATGTCAATTTATCATAGCCTTATAGTTAAATAAACTTTCTTGCTGTAATATACAATTTAAATCGAAATTCTTATGTTAAGTTAAAAGCACCTTATTAACTTACATTATTATTACGATAAGTAACATTTATCATTTTACTCAATTTAAAATACACCATTACATTGATTAAAATCTACGTGTCAAATGTACGTTTTAAATTTTATATTCCTATTACAATAATGAACATTTATTAATTAAATCAATACCACACTACTTAAAACTTTACATGTTTCTTTCTTAATTAAAACTTTACATGTTCTTGCATTAATTAAAACTTTCATGTTCTCTCATTAATTAGGACTTTACACGTTTCTTTCATTAATTAAAAACTTATACGTTTCTTTCATTAATTAAGATTTATACCTTTTTTCATTAATTAGGAATTTACATGTTCCTATCATTAGTTAGAACACCATACGTTCTTTCATTAATTAAAACCTATACGTTTCTTTCATAAATTAAAACCTATACGTTTCTTTCATAAATTAAAACCTATACGTTCCTTTCATAAATTAAACCCTATACGTTTCTTTCATAAATTAAAACCTATACGTTCCTTTCATAAATTAAACCCTATACGTTTCTTTCATAAATTAAACCCTATACGTTTCTTTCATAAATTAAAACCTATACGTTTCTTTCATAAATTAAACCCTATACGTTTCTTTCATAAATTAAAACCTATACGTTTCTTTCATAATTAAAACCTATACGTTTCTTTCATAAATTAAAACCTATACGTTTCTTTCATAAATTAAAACCTATACGTTTCATATTTATATTACCATTTTACAAATTTAACTAAACTTCCAGTTTATTTGATTAATTTAACATCTTTAGTTAAAACTCAAATTTCACATTTTCAAGTCAAGTTATATTTTAAAATTTCATTTTCAACAGTCATTTATTCAACCACTTAAATTTATAGAAAATCAATAATTCTTTAATAAATCACTTAAATTCAAATATAAATCAATTTATCATATTTACCATTTCCAAATAAAATTAAAGTCCATTTTATTCATGTAACTTAAATATCATTTTTAGTCAAAATTCCAAATTTCAAACATAAGTTATATTTCAAAATCCAGTTAATCCATTCATAAATTACATTTTTAACACATAGAAAAATCATAATTTATTTATTTTAAAACCTTTCAAAATCTATTTAAATCAAATTTCATAATTTTATATTTTTAAAATACTTAAAATATTCAAAGCACTTTATAGAATAACCCGGGTCTGTATATAGTTTTCTAACCTAGGTCAAGTGATACGGATATGTATCATTTCAATCCGCAGATTAAAAGGTAAAAATCCGGGTTCTATCATTTCAAACCCGCAATCCCAACTATAGATAAATAAATAAAATAACTCAGGCTTATCATTTCAGCCCATAATGATTTTTATCCTAACAGGGAACTTGCAGTGTGATCATATACGGAAATAATATAAACAATGTCAATATCACAATATACAGTCACGTATCAGATGTCAGGTGAAAATTAACAGTTTTAACATGGTAATAACATGGTAATAACACGGCATAGCATATCATATGATCATCATTAACTTGCATAAACATTTTACATTACTAAATACTTGTCATCAATCCACTTTTCATAAGTATATATGTCAGAGTGAGAAAGACTCACATTTTTGAAGCTAGAGACCAAAACAACAAACACAAGAGCGATTCCAAAAGCACAACAAACACGATTTGAATTGAATGAATGGAAAGCCATGATAATGATCTTGTATACAACAAATAAAAAAGACCATATAAACATATGCATACAATATAAAGATTTGTTGAACAATAGAAAAGTAGAAGCAACAAATGACATTACCAAGCTTTTCAACCACTTTTGCTTGACGACAACTCCATGTATGCTCGGCCATACATGCTTAGGGCTAGGCCACACATGTTTTCAGGTGGAAAAGGATCTGGTTTGGCATCACAAAGGCATGGCAAGCACAAAAATGTGAAGTGGTAGGAGATGAATATGAGGAGGTGTTAGGGTTAATTGGTGAAAGGTTAGGTTAAAAGTAAAAGGGTGGACTATAAAGGCCCATAGAAAGATAGAAAGTTTAAGGCCTTTCAAATTTCCTTTTCTATTTAATTTTATAAAAACAAAATAAACTATGACTTCAAAAATACAAGACCACTTTTAAAATAGACTATAACTTCAAAACAAAGGTGGCAAAACAAATTTTGTTCATTTCTTTTTTTTTTCAAACAAAAGGGCAGAGGGAATATAAACTAGAATGCCAAATTACAGAGGTGACAAAACAATTTTTTTTTTCTCATTTCTTTTTTCCAGAACAAGGGCCAGTGGAAAAATAGATTATAACTTCAAAAATACAAAGTGACAAAAGCAACTTTTTTTTTTTCATTTCCCCTTTTTTTTCAAAACAAGGCTCGGTGGCAATATTGCTTCAAAACAAAATACAAAGGCGACAAAAATGGAATTTTATACATTCCTTTTTTTTCTCAAACAAGGCTCGATGGTCTGGCATGGGTAGGGTCAGAAAAATATGGTGAATGGCCAAGCACGGTGGTAGGCAATAGGATAAAGCAAAACAATGAAAGGAGAACAAATGAAATAAAACAAGAGTGAAAAGAAGAAAGAAAGAAAAAAGAGAAAAAAATGAAAGGAAAAGCATGCGCCGGTTCATACCTTCAGGAGATGCTCACGCAAATTTTGATGGAAGCAAAATGAATAATTTGTGGTATGGAACTTTTGAACGTGAAATATATATTAACATTTGCTCACTAATTTATGTAGAGGGCAGGCAAGAGTAAAATGCTTGAATGGTAGAGGCAATTTAATTGTATCCAATAGGTGGAAACGTATGGGAGGCAAGAGGGAAAGAAATAATTCACACACGGAAATGATTTAAGGCAAGATTTGAGCAAGATTTTGGATTCTCAAAAGAGAATATACGGCTGAAAACTTTGCATTGTTAACGCAAGAAGAAGAAAAAACCAAATAGATAACGAAAAGGCAAGAGCAACAATTAAATATATGCCCAAAGTAACGTACAAATTATTTTGTTTCTCTTATTAAATAAATTTAAAATACTAACGTTTCTATTAGGAAAAATAAACCATCACTTTAAACCAAAATTTAATAGTTATTATACCATAATTAATAACATTTGATTTAGCTTCATCCAATTGATTATTAAATATAAAGTTAAGAAACAGATGTAAACATATGTAAAAGAAATGTAAAGTTTATTTCCCGTTTCACACTAATTATTACTAACTTTTTTTAAAAAAAAAAGTATACAACAAATCTGACCAAAACAAAAGTGAAACAAATGTTACACAATTGTATACAGTTCAAGATGAAAATTTTGCCTTTAGAATTGTAAAATTTAGAATTTCTATTAAAGTTACACTTTTTATCCAAATCAAATTTTCAGAAATTGTTTATTTTTATTTGGGCAAATGATCAGAAATCATTTCAAGAAAATTTCAAAAATTAGATTTTTAAGAAAACAAAAGCCAAAGTCTTTAAATAAATGAAAAAAATTAAAATTTTAAACTTTGAAAATTTTAAGTTGAAAGTCACAGTTTGACTATTTTGACCAAAATCAGCATTTCAAGCAAATATTCAACTTACACAAGTTTGGAATTACAACTCATAAAAATCAAGATTATATTTAAATAATAAATTTAATCATTTCAAATAAGTAAAATAAGTTTTTCAATCAAAATCTTACATTAAAAATAATTAAAATATACAATAAAATAATTACAAAATACAGGGTTGTTACACTCTCCCCCACTCAAAACTTTTCGTCCCCGAAAAGGAATGAGGTATGGAAGGGCACAGAAAAGATAGAGTGAAATAGGATTAAGATAAGATGACAAGAAGATTGAAGTTATACCTGATAACTGTTGTTATAGGTAAGTTTTACAAGGTGGAGATTATCAAAGATTATGGAAAGATTTCTAAACAGAAAGATCATAGAAAGATGCATATACCAGTCTATAGCAAGATGAGGACGATAAGAACAACCAAAAGATAGTTTGAAAAATAAAATAAGAAAATGAATTTGAAAGCATGGAGATTTCAACTTAAATAGAAAATAAACTTTTACACAAGTTACATAAATCTTAACTATCTCAAATTTCATTATCTTATTATCCAATCATCTTAAATTAACAATTTTTTTTTTAAAACCATGGGTTAGAAAAATAATCATCTATTACACTCACAATGTATTTAATAAATTTTATTCTTCTTTAATCCTAATAAAAATTAAATTTATTCCTCTCAATCTATTTATCACTCATGTTCAATATACTTACACTTATTATAACTGCTTTCTTTTATTCTTAGTTCTTTTGACATCATTTTATTGTAAGTTATTCAATTACCCTTTATTATATTTACCTCTGTTAATCATTTTATAATTAAAATTTAAGTGTATAACATTTATTATAACCACCAAAATTTTATTTATAAAATCTTTTTATATTGTATAGTACCCAATTACATTGTTAACTTCTGAAATTAAGGTAAGTTATATTGGAATGGAATTGTGTCATACAAATAAAACTTTCCAATTCAATTATCTCAAGTTTAATCAATTATCCAAAAAAAAAATTGATTTTCTTTTTATAATTGAAATTATTGTTAAAAATAAAATTTAAGAATTAAATTTCCGATTTCTTCAAACCATTTAGAGATAAGTAATAATATATATATAATATGTCAAATCAAATTTCAATCATATATCTATATATATTATAAATTAAGTCATATTTTAGAAATTCAAATCAATTTAATTTCCCAAAACAAAGCTGTAGCAAGACTACAGAACAGTCTCTTCACTTCGAAACTCGAAAATGAACGTCGATGATGCTGCAGTCATCACCGAAGTTATTTTCCAGCGACAAAGAGAAGAGTACTAATTTTAAACCTAAAATTCTTTGGAAACAAATTTCTATTTGAAAATATTTTAAATATTATATCCCTTTGAACTTTTAAACAAAAGGTTTGGAACCATCGGAAATTAAATTCTCAAATTTCTTTTTCTAAATTCATTTAAGTTCCCATATAAATTTATAAACAATTATTTATAAATTCATTTATAGAACAATAAATGATAAATCAAGTATTATCATTTAAATTATCAATTTGAATCATTTTATTAAGTTCCATAAATATATATATCAAAATTTTATTCCATTAACCAAATTTTAAAATAATATCGTGTCAGTTTGTTCTGTCAATGTGTTTTAGAAATCCTATCGATAGCGTTGATCAGACGAACCGATCGGAAACCCAACTCAACATCAACAACTCAAACAACACAATATATAAACAAAATATAGATTGACAAATACAATTCAAAATGTTTGAAAATATGTTGGAAACAAAAGACAAGATGATTAAATACAGAGTAGGGAGGCGGATAAGCTAAAATAAATCACGGGCAACCTTAATCGGGTCAACCGTGACTTAAAGTATAAGATCGAAGTGGATTTTCTGGGGTAAATCTACATTCGACCTCAAGAGATAGAGTTTGGGATAATAGGAGATACTAGCATCTAAACCGAGGATATAAAATTTTTGGTGAATCGATGCTGTTGTAAAGGAGTTTCACTCCTTTTACAAGAAATTTTTTGAGATTGGCGGGACCGCCAATTCAGTATAAAGATCATTCGAAGTGGAGTTATGGGATACTCCAGAATCAAGTAAAGATGAGTAGCGGGGAATAAGAATGGATTTTTGGAACCGCAGGGAACGTTCCAAAATTCAAAGGAATCGAGTCAAAAGAGAGAGATTCAACTCGAATGAAAGTGATTCTGTAAATACATCTACTCCATATGTTGAGTTTTGCCTAGAGCTAACCAAAGCTCTGATACCAACCGTAACGACCCGGTATTTTCAACCATTCGCATCCATTGTAAGTGTATATATAGACACTCATGCCGGAATTGAATTGCTCAAAATACCGCGTTGTAAATAAAATTTTGGCAAACCTCAGAATATACAGTAAATTAAATCGCAGATCACAGACACAGAGTATATAATAATGCAGCGGAAGTAAAAGAGATAGTAGTTCATGAAGCTACTAAAAAAAATATAAGATACATCAGAGTTAAATGAGATACAAAAGAAGAGTAACAAGATACATCACTGAAACACTGGATACTGAAACAAAATAGAAGGTTGGATCTTCAAGGAAAGCTCCAACTCCGAAGGTGAATCTTGAATGCTAACTCAATCAATCTGACCCGAGCGTAAAGCAAAAAACAAAACCCTCGAGTCAGGACATAAATACTTATAAACTGTAAATCAACTCAAGTGAACAGTAACAAAATGCATCAATAACTTAAAGGATGCTTGGGACCGCCCATCCTCTAAGGATCCGTTAAACTATTTACTATATAGTAACATACGCTATATACGGTAGTGTCTAATCGGTAAAGTATAATCATATAGAAAATAGCGTTAAGGGGATGGTGAACCTTAACGCGGTCGGATCTTTAAAACCAAAATCGTAGTGGGCTCGATGTAAGGATATGACACGGCACGCGAGGCAATGCCAGGGTGGATACACCGTTTGCACTCCCGGATCGGTGGTGACGGCAAGCCAGCAGCTTCTGCACACCTCGAATAATACCCCGAATCAAAGTGGCGCCACCGAATCGAATCACAACAGTAATAGAATAGTTTCCGATGGAGCATGCTCGATGAAAGGGTGCGACCCTTTGTGTAGCCCGGTATAGCTCCTGTTTTAGTCATATATGCCAACTCACGGGAGTTGGGTCCACGTAATATACCTCGAGAACGTCGCCACCATCCTACTTCATTCTGTAATCTCCACCGCGTACACAGTTGTTAAAGTGGTTTTCTGTATTGGCCGGCTATAAGACACTATCCGATCCCGGTCTCTTCAACAACCAATCGTTATTATAACCCATGGATATTTATTTCAAATAATTTATACTTCCAAGACCAAAATATCATACTCATTTCAAAACAATATCACAATTGTATCATTTCCATTTCAAAAATAATTCAATATTATATCATTCAAATAAAACCCAAATTTTCAAATCATTGAATATTTCTTTAAATTTATTAAACTTGAAATATTCCTTTAAATTATCATAGCATTTTGGAAATGTTACCTTAAGGAATCATAGCATTTTTGGAATGTACTACTTTCCACTTTACATTGTATATAATCAAAGTATTGATAAGCTTAAAATTTTAACATGTCAATTTATCATAGCCTTATAGTTAAATAAACTTTCTTGCTGTAATATACAATTTAAACCGAAATTCTTATGTTAAGTTAAAAGCACCTTATTAACTTACATTATTATTACAATAAGTAACATTTATCATTTTAATTAATTTAAAATACACCATTACATTGATTAAAATCTACGTGTCAAATGTACGTTTTAAATTTTATATTCCTATTACAATAATGAACATTTATTAATTAAATCAATACCACACTACTTAAAACTTTACATGTTTCTTTCTTAATTAAAACTTTACATGTTCTTGCATTAATTAAAACTTTCATGTTCTCTCATTAATTAGGACTTTACACGTTTCTTTCATTAATTAAAAACTTATACGTTTCTTTCATTAATTAAAACTTATACCTTTTTTCATTAATTAGGAATTTACATGTTCCTATCATTAATTAGAACACCATATGTTCTTTCATTAATTAAAACCTATACGTTTCTTTCATAAATTAAAACCTATATGTTTCTTTTATAAATTAAAACCTATACGTTCCTTTCATAAATTAAACCTTATACGTTTCTTTCATAAATTAAAACCTATACGTTCCTTTCATAAATTAAACACTATACGTTTCATTCATAAATTAAAACCTATATGTTTCTTTCATAAATTAAACCCTATACGTTTCTTTCATAAATTAAAACCTATACGTTTCTTTCATAAATTAAAACCTATACGTTTCTTTCATAATTAAAACATATACGTTTCTTTCATAAATTAAACCATATACGTTTCTTTCATAAATTAAAACCTATACGTTTCAGATTTATATTACCATTTTACAAATTTAACTAAACTTCCAGTTTATTTGATTAATTTAACATCTTTAGTTAAAACTCAAATTTCACATTTTCAAGTCAAGTTATATTTTAAAATTTCATTTTCAACAGTCATTTATTCAACCACTTAAATTTATAGAAAATCAATAATTCTTTAATAAATCACTTAAATTCAAATATAAATCAATTTATCATATTTACCATTTCCAAATAAAATTAAAGTCCATTTTATTCATGTAACTTAAATATCATTTTTAGTCAAAATTCCAAATTTCAAACATAAGTTATATTTCAAAATCCAGTTAATCCATTCATAAATTACATTTTTAACACATAGAAAAATCATAATTTATTTATTTTAAAACCTTTCAAAATCTATTTAAATCAAATTTCATAATTTTAAATTTTTAAAATACTTAAAATATTCAAAGCACTTTGTGGAATAACCACGGGTCTGTATATAGTTTTCTAACCTAGGTCAAGTGATACAGATATGTATCATTTCAATCCGCAGTTTAAAAGGTAAAAATCCGGGTTCTATCATTTCAAACCCGCAATCCCAAGTAAAGATAAATAAATAAAATAACTCAGGCTTATCATTTCAGCCCATAATGATTTTTATCCTAACAGGGAACTTGGAGTGTGATCATATACAGAAATAATATAAACAATGTCAATATCACAATATACAGTCATGTATCAGATGTCAGGTGAAAATTAACAGTTTTAACATGGTAATAACACGGCATAGCATATCATATGATCATCATTAACTTGCATAAACATTTTACATTACTAAAGACTTGTCATCAATCCACTTTTCACAAGTATATATGTCAGAGTGAGAAAGACTCACCTTTTCGAAGCTAGAGACCAAAACAACAAACACAAGAGCGATTCCAAAAGCACGACAAACACGATTTGAATTGAATGTATGGAAAGCCTTGATAATGATATTGTATACAACAAATAAAAAAGACCATATAAACATATGCATAAAATATAAAGATTTGTTGAACAATAGAAAAGTAGAAGCAACAAATGACATTACCAAGCTTTTCAACCACTTTTGCTTGACCACAACTCCATGTATGCTCGGCCATACATGCTTAGGGCTAGGCCACACATGTTTTCAAGTGGAAAAGGATCTGGTTTGGCATCACAAAGGCATGGCAAGCACAAAAATGTGAAGTGGTAGGAGATGAATATGAGGAGGTGTTAGGGTTAATTGGTGAAAGGTTAGGTTAAAAGTAAAAGGGTGGACTATAAAGGCCCATAGAAAGATAGAAAGTTTAAGGCCTTTCAAATTTCCTTTTCTACTTAATTTTATAAAAACAAAATAAACTATGACTTCAAAAATACAAGACCACTTTTAAAATAGACTATAACTTCAAAACAAAGTGGCAAAACAAATTTTGTTCATTTCTTTTTTTTTCAAACAAAAGGGCAGAGGGAATATAGACTAGAATGCCAAATTACAGAGGTGACAAAACAAATTTTTTTTTCTCATTTCTTTTTTCCAGAACAAGGGCTAGTGGAAAAATGGATTATAACTTCAAAAATACAAAGTGACAAAAGCAACTTTTTTTTTTCATTTCCCCTTTTTTTTCAAAACAAGGCTCGGTGGCAATATTACTTCAAAACAAAATACAAAGGCGACAAAAATGGAATTTTTTTCATTCCTTTTTTTTCTCAAACAAGGCTCGATGGTCTGGCATGGGTAGGGTCAGAAAAATATGGTGAATGGCCAAGCACGGTGGTAGGCAATAGGATAAAGCAAAACAATGAAAGGAGAACAAATGAAATAAAACAAGAGTGAAAAGAAGAAAGAAAGAAAAAAGAGAAAAAAATGAAAGGAAAAGCATGCGCCGGTTCATACCTTCAGGAGATGCTCACGCAAATTTTGATGGAAGCAAAATGAATAATTTGTGGTATGGAACTTTTGAACGTGAAATAAATATTAACATTTGCTCACTAATTTATGTAGAGGGCAGGCAAGAGTAAAATGCTTGAACGGTAGAGGCAATTTAATTCTATCCAATAGGTGGAAACGTATGGGAGGCAAGAGGGAAAGAAATAATTCACACACGGAAATGATTTAAGGCAAGATTTGAGCAAGATTTTGGATTCTCAAAAGAGAATATACGGCTGAAAACTTTGCATTGTTAACGCAAGAAGAAAAAAAAATCAAATAGATAACGAAAAGGCAAGAGCAACAATTAAATATATGCCCAAAGTAACGTACAAATTATTTTTGTTTCTCTTATTAAATAAATTTAAAATACTAACGTTTCTATTAGAAAAATAAACCATCACTTTAAACCAAAATTTAATAGCTATTATACCATAATTAATAACATTTGATTTAGCTTCATCCAATTGATTTTAAATATAAAGTTAAGAAACAGATGTAAACATATGTAAAAGAAATGTAAAGTTTATTTCCCGTTTCACACTAATTATTACTAACTATTTTTTTTAAAAGTATACAACAAATCTGACCAAAACAAAAGTGAAACAAATGTTACACAATTGTATACAGTTCAAGATGAAAATTTTGCCTTTAGAATTATAAAATTTAGAATTTCTATTAAAGTTACACTTTTTATCCAAATCAAATTTTCAGACATTGTTTATTTTTATTTGGACAAATGATCAGAAATCATTTCAAGAAAATTTCCAAAATTAGATTTTTAAGAAAACAAAAGCCAAAGTCTTTAAATAAATGAAAAAAATTAAAATTTTAAACTTTTAAAATTTTAAGTTGAAAGTCACAGTTTGACTATTTTGACCAAAATCAGCATTTCAGGCAAATATTCAACTTACACAAGTTTGGAATTATAACTCATAAAAATCAAGATTATATTTAAATAATAAATTTAATCATTTCAAATAAGTAAAATAAGTTTTTAAATCAAAATCTTACATTAAAAATAATTATAATATACAATAAAATAATTACAAAATACAGGGTTGTTACATTTCTAAGCTATGAGATATATACAACTTTTCTTTCTTGAAGCCAAATTATTTTATACTTGTTTTATAATTATTTTGGAGCTGTTTAACCATTTTTCAGCAGTTTTCTAAACTTATTACTATATTTTAACTATGTTACAAATTAATTACTAATTTACAACTATTTTTCAATTATCTAAATTTTTTTTGAAACTATTTAACTATTTTACAGTTATTTTACAAACTAATCATTATTTTTCAACTACTTATCTATTTTCAAATTTTCGAGCTATTTCCTAAATATAAACTGGTCGGAGTTCAAACTGTTATTGATTAAATACCCAACTAGGATAAGAATTGAGGTAATAATCCAAATGGGGATTAAGGCAAATGTGTATAAGTGAATGAAAATTTAAGTGAATGTGAATAGAAAGGAAACTGATATTGGAAAGAGTAATCAAATTTGAATATTTGATTTTGGGTAAACAAAGTTATATCTTTGTTATATACTCTCCCCTTGTTGAATCTATTTTTGGAACAAAAAGGATTTTGAAAGTGTTTGAAGTATAAAAGGAATTTCGTACAAATTTGAAATAATCCAAGGTTTTAAAAATTATATATATCTGTATATATATAAAGGATCTTATGAGGATTTTGGAAAGGGTTTTAGGAACCTTTGGATTTGGAAAGGCTTTTGATTTTTGAGTAAAATCCAAATTGGAATTCGAAAAGCCTAATTTGAGAATTATCGATTTTGGGATAATCGATTTTGGGATAATCGATTTTGTGTAAAGGAGCTTTGTATGTGATCATACTAGGTGTATGATTTGAAAGATACTACATATGTATAGTATAAAGTGTTTTGATGATGGCTCTGGGGAAAAAGGCGCTCCCTTGAAATGAACTTCTCAGGAGTGCCACCGGGTGATGCTGCCTTAAACCCCAAAGGGGGGGTTCTAAAGTTGATCCTGTGAGGAGTCCGGACAAAACTAGTTCCTAAGGATTATGAGTAGAGTATACCATAGCGGAAGTCGTGTGTGCCGTTGAGAGCCAACAGTCTGCGTTTGATTATATATTGGTAGACTACGACCTATGGTATAACATAGTGAAAGTCATGTGTGCCGCTGAGAGCCAACAGTCTGCGCTTGATTTTATATCGGTAGATTGCGACGTATGTAGGAGTGGAGAAGTTTCATTTTGACAGCGAAATCAGAGGCCGCGGAGAGCCTGCAGTTACATGGACTTTTGCTCCGACGGCAACGTAACCCTGGATGTAACTGTGATCTGTTGTGTGGGATCCATGGCGTAATTGAGAGGCCGCGGAGAGCCTGCAGTTACATGGACTTTTTCTGCGATGGAAACTGTAACAACCCGCATATTTATCGATTTTTATATTTAAATATTTTATCGTTAATCGGATTTTGGTCCGAAGCTACTTTTTGCAAACGGTCAAATTAGGACTCGAGACCACTTCCATTGAGTTCGAAACTTCGTTTGCAATCTTCTAAGTATAAACATTGATATGTTTGGGGTTAGTGGAATTTCACCACTTTTTCACTCGAGCCTTTGGTTTGGACTTTTAGCCCATTAGGCCCAAGTTCCACCCCCCTTCTTCTTCATTGCTTCATTTCATTTCCTAACACGAAAGCTTCAACAAAAATGGTGAATGGAATGAGAAATTAAAACTCCAAAGTTTTTGTTTTATTGCAACTCCAACGTTCAACTCCAAATTCAAGAAGAAGACATCGGATTCAAGCTTGTGGTTGCTTCTCCATTTGCCTTCAAGCTTTGTTCTTCATTTTCATTAGGTTTTGGAGCAAAGGTGAGATTTTTATCTCACAAATCTAGTCTATAACTATATTGGACTGTTGGGAATGATTCCCTATCACTTTTGCATGCACATTTGCATTTGGTTTGGATTGGATTGGCGAAAAACTCCAATTTTTAGCGTTTTGGTGAATTTTCTGCACTCAGGTCGTTCTGGTCATTTTCGTGTGTTCGGAGTTAGGTCGCTCGCGACCTAACCCTTAGGTCGTTCGCGTGTTAGCGCGCTAGGTCGCACTGCCTTGAATTTTCACTTCGGAGTTAGGTCGTTTCACGTTAGGTCGTATGGGGTTTAGGTCGTAGGTCGTTTCTGGCCTTAAATCCCCTCTGCAGCGTTAGGTCGCTCAGCCTTTCCTTGTTAGGTCGTCACCACTTAGGCCGCGACAAATGTTAGTACGTTAGGGCCTTAGGTCGTAGGCCTTAGCTCGCATTTGAGCTTAGGTCGTAGGTCGCTAGCTCGTAGCTCGCATTTGAGCTTAGGTCGTATGGCGCTTAGGTCGTAGGTCACATCACCCTTAAGTCGTTCGACCTGATGCCTCTCTTAGGTCGCACATCCCTTTAGGTCGCTAGGTCTTAGGTCGCGCATCGCCTTAAGTCGCTCGACCTGCTCTCACCTTAGGTCGCGCCATCTTTTAGGTCGCGTACCATACTTTAGCCCGTTGTCCCTTAGGTCGCTTGCACCTTAGGTCGGCCTCGTTAGCTCACAGATCCTCTTGGTCGCGTGGCCTTTAAACCGTAGGTCGTTAGGTCGTAAGACCTTAGGTCGCCTGACCACTTAGGTCGCTTGACCTATTCAAATGTTAGGTCGCGAGTTCCTTAAGTCGCTCGTCTCTCTTAGGTCGCTCGCTTCGGCTAACTCGCGAACACCACTAGATCGTTTGACCCTTTAGACCCTTAGGTCGTGAGCAGTTAGGTCGTTAGACCTAGGTTGCCTTTTCCCCTTAGGTCGTTGGACCGATAGGTCGCTTCACCTGTGCTCACGTTAGGTCGTTCGACCCATTCATCTTTAGGTCGTTCCACTTGCCTATCTCGTAGGTCGCATTCCACCTAAGTCGCGTGAACCTATAGGTCGTTGGACCCTTAACTTTTAGGTCGTTAGACCTCATTTTGTCTTCACTAGGTCGTACCGTTTTGGACGGGGCGCTGCCCCCTGGACCCCTGCGACCTGACCGGGCAGGTCGAACCCCGTAAGCGGTGGCATTGCCCCCGCACCCCCACCTTGGGGGGTTGCCACCCCCCCTGGACCCCCCCTCCGTAGGGGATCCTATCTGAAAAATATTCAACAGAACTTGCTGAGCTGATTTCCTTGGATTTTTATCACATCTTCGAATGTGACCTTTGTGATTGATTGTTTCTACAATCGCTTCTGTGATTTGTCACTTTAAAATATAAAGGTTTCAAAACTAGTAGTAAATATCAAAACTCTTTCAACAAAATGATTTCAACTCTATTTTTAATAACAAAGCTCTTTTCTTAAACCGTTTTCCAATCTATTAGTATATACAAGCCTTTACCTCACTCGGATGAGAAATCTAATTAAACGACTTAGTAAAACAAGTGGTATGAAACGCTTGCGTTCACTTCGTCGGTTAATTCTTGGACTTGTTCGATTGAACCTCTTGTGACAATTTTATTAGTGAAGATTTACAGTTTGTTCGTAAATATTTAAGTTAAGCAAGTGGTTATGGGACATGAAGCTAAACTTCTATATTTACTAGCTTAGTGTAATTGACACTTCTCGTTGATCTTGATGATCGCTTTATGAATTAGACTAGCAATTGCGCGATGTCTCTTTCATTGCAAGGTTAGACTAGACACCACTTGTGTGATTCCATTCACACATACCTTTCTGCTTTTTGGTTAGTCTTGACCTCAATCTATGTGATTCCACTCACACATGTGGGGTAGCTCCCCATGGTCTTCGGACCGTCATGTGATAGGCCTCTTTCCCTTTTTATGATTTCTGGATTTCTTGTGTTGATTTCTGGAATTTATCTCTTTGACTTGTCATGAGTACAAGTTTAGGGTATGATGCCCTCTTTGGATCTTTGAGAAGATTCTTGTGATATTGATTTATCTCTTATCGGTTGATCTCCTGTTGATCATTATTTGCATACTTATAGTAGTATGTCAGTATGGATATTTTATGTTTATGCCATATCTTTTATTTTATATCATGTCATCTGATATTTATAGCTAGACTGATCCGTTTATTATTTTCTTATAAATAATACTCGGGTCAGGCCGAGATGTTACAGGTGCTACTGCTTGACTCCTCCCCCAGTGATTCACTACTCAGACTTTTGGCTACTTGTTTAGATTAGCAGCTTTTGTTGTTTACACTTGAGATATAGACTCATAGTTGTATTCTTTTGTATAGCACGCGTTGCTATTCTTTTGTATTATCGTGGATCTTTCTAGACCACTACTCTGATGTACACTTTTATGTGATATATATTCATATCTCTTTCCGCCTTTGTGATATGGATATCTGTGATTGATTCGCATGTTATGCTTACTTCTATATTTGTTTCCGAAGATCATTTTATAACCACCGTGTGATAACAAATTACATGGATGGTCGCTCCTCAACAGCCTTATTCTCCGCGCTAGTTGACAGCACTACACCGTAGTGTTCTTGGCTAGCGTGGGTATAGAGGTGGGGCGTCACAGCTTGGTATCAGAGCCAAACTTCGGAACAATGTAGAATAATCTAGCAAGGATCATGTCCTAAGGCTTTCGTAGGAGTTGTGCCTTAGGATTTAATTCGAGTGTTCGTACCGATTCATCCAATTTTCTTTATGATTCCTTGTTTTACCTTTCAAGATTGCTTGATATTCATTTTGTGAATAACCTTCTTCTTCTTCCTTCTTTCTTTCTTAAGGAAGAGAAATGGTTAGTTCTAGCAGTCCTAGCGCTGGTCAATCCAGTAGCCCTTCTCTGGATGGCGCATTAATGTCTGCCCAACAACTTTTGGATCTTGTAAAGAATCAAGAGTTTATCTATGCTTTGAGTAAGAATACCACAAAGATCTTACCTTTGAAACTAGAAGTTCCTTTCGACCAGCTTGTAGATATCACTCTACAAGAGGAAGAGGTTGATAGAGGGATTGATAATGATATTGGGATTTCCAAGAAGAGCCGTATTAAATTCAAAAGCCCTCATCCCGGTAAGAAGGTGAAGCAACCTATTTTTGGAGCAAAGACTCCAATCCTTAATTGTGGAAAATGCTACAACTGTGGTTCTAGGGACCACTATGCGAAGGAGTGTCCGGAACCACTCCTTTGTCGTTACTGCAAAGATTCCAGTCATCATATTTCTGTCTGCCCCATACTTCTAAGTAAGAAGAAGGTGGGACCAGAAACTTCGGTAGCCAAGCCATCAACCTCTAGTCGTAAACGATGCTACAATTGTGGTTCCTCAGACCATTATGTAACTAAGTGCCCGGAACCCCTCTATTGCCGCTATTGCAAGGGCTCGGGCCATTATTTGTCTACATGTCCCACACGACCTAGTAAGAGAGAAGGAAAGCTAAAAGCTTCTAACGAAACTTCTCTGGGTCAAGGTATTCCTTATTTAATCCTTGATTTCATTTGTTTGCGATTATCCGATTCGAGTTCTTTTTGATATGGGTTTCCCTCATCATTTTTATTTATCAGAAAAACTTGTTGATTCTCTTTATTTTTATATTTTGGGCTTGATGACTTCTTTGAGGATTGTGAATCCGAATCAGAGGATTCGCAACACTCAATTTGCTTATTATTGATGTCGAAATTATTACATGTGATTTTTCTTTCCGAACCGATTTGCGTATTGTGCATTGCTTAGGTTTCGGAATTGATTTGCGTGAAAGGATTGGCTTAATCACTTTGAAGCCCATATCCAATTGTTCTGAATGGACAATTCCTTTTTCGACATTTTCAATCTGTTAAGCAGATTCATATTTTTCCTTTGTGATTTCGATTTCAAATCGATGGCATCATTTTATTCTTTAAGCTCACATGTTGAATAAAGAGATATCTCTCTCATTCATATCGGTTGAGAATTCTCCGATATTTTTGAGTTTGTCTTAGGATCATCACCTAAGCAACCTTTTAAGTGGTGTTAAGGTCTTTCTAGTTTGACCTTGCCACCGAATTTCAATCACTACGAGTTGCGGAAGTTAGCCTTCCACATACCGCATTCCGCACTCATTATGATTTATATGAATGACATATTGTGTCATTCAGTTTATCCAGTTTGTTTCATCCATTTTATAAATCAAGTATTCTATGGATATCTCAATAATTCCAATCTTGTATTTATTAATTTTGGATGAAAATAGAAATTTAAAATTTTACAAATCTTTTAAGAAGATATTTTAAATTCCTATAAAAAGGTAATTTTGTGTTGTATTGCCCATTTAGTGTTTTAAGATTTCTGGTCGATGCACTTGATCAACGCTATCGATAGGGATTTCCTAAACGCTTTGATGAGACAATCAGACACAATAAATTGACTTGTAAAATATAAATTTTTCTATAAAGGTAATTGTGATTTTTAAAGTTTTAGCTTTTTGGGAAAGAGGACAAAATTCCTTCTTTTCAATATTCTTATTCTTGTGGTTCCCGAAGAGAACCAAGACTTTAACCTTAGTACCAATGCTTATTGTATGGGTTTGGATGCCGTTCTCTTGCGAAAGAGAACGTGCAATCACTTTTGCTTCTAAATCTTTAAGGCCGATCGAGACTAGGAATGCCACTTATGATCTGGTACTCGCGGCTATTGATTTTGCTTTCAATATTTGGCATCATCGCCTTTGGTGGAGAAATTTGTTCTCTACCTCAATTATAAATCATTGGGATATCTATTTCTCATAATTAAGTTGCGTCAACCATATTGGCTCGAATTTCTTGCATCTTATGATCTTGATATTCTATATACTCCCTGAAAGGGGAAATCTTGTTGCCAATGCACTAGTCGTAAGCAACAAGTAGTTGTTTTCTATGGTGATATCCGAATGGAACGATCTCGAGACTCTATTCACTTGAGAGATTCGAGATCGCGAAATCCAATTTATATGCATCCCTTGTTTTATGTAGTCTAGAGGTTCCTTATTCTTTTTAGACTGCATTCTTGTAGCTCAAAGGGCTAGATTCTGAATTGGCTCTTCTTAGCCAATGTTGTAGGGATAAAATTATTATTGAAAGTTAGAAAGACTTCGATATTGATTTTCGTGGCGACATTTAAAAGTTTGGTAGACTTATCGTACCAAATATTTGTGATCTTCGTCAATATATTTTAGAAGATTCACATCGTTCCAAAATTACCATTCATCCTAGAAGTAGTAAAGTGTACGTAGATATGAAGCGACTTTATTATTTGGAGTGAATGAAATCTGATATCGCTAACTTTGTTAAGTGTTGTATGACTCGCCATCTTGTCAAGGCCCTACACTAAAGGCCTGGTGGGTTAATGCAACCTTTAGAAATTCCAATTTGGAAGTAAGACCAAATCTCCATGGATTTTATAGATGTCTTTCCCCGTTCCCGTTCGGGTCATGATAACTTATGGGTTATAGTAGATAGACTTACTAAATCCGTCCATTTTATTCCCCGTTCGGATTAACCGAACCGTTCCTCTTTTGGCCCAACCTCTTTGTCAAAGGAGATATTAAATTACATGGAGTTCCTACTTCTATCGATAGCGATAGTGATCCATTGTTTACTAGTGGATTTTTGGAAGTGTCTTCAAAAAGCTTTAGAAACGAAGCTTAATTTAAGCACCGCTTATTACCCCAGTCCGATGGACAAGTAGAGCGTGTGAACCAAACTCTGGAAGACATTCTTCGTGTTGTGTGCTTGATTTTTGTGGAAGTTGGGAAAATCATATTTCTCTTGTTGAATTTTCCTATAATCATAGCTTCCAATCTAGTATTAGTATGGCATTCTTCGAGGCACTCTAGGGAATGCTATGCCAATCTCCTTCTTGTTGGCTTAAGGTCCGTGAGAAGCTGGTTTTAGGTCCAGAATTTTACTCGTGTTTCACCTATGATAGGTGTTGTACGTTCCCGTTGATAGGGAAAGATTAGCGCCTCAATATATTGGGCCATTCCCTATCACCGTACGTATAGATTCCATGGCTTGTCGCCTTGCATTACCGGCTCAGTTTTCTGCTAAGCACGACGTGTTTCACGTTTCTCAATTACGGAAATGCCTTCGGGATTCCGATTCCATTCTTGAGCCTGCTGTTGTGGAAGAAATTGAAGTTTCGCCGAATTTAACTTATGAACAGCATCCTATTCGAATTATTTCTTCGGAGGGTAAACGGCTTCGAAATAAAGATGTTCCGCTTGTGAGCGTTCAATGGTCCACAAATCCTAAGGATTGCTCTTGGGAATCCAGAGAATTCATCGAGCGAACACATCCGGACTTGCTTACTCCTGCTCTTTGAGGTGAACTTCTAATATCAAATTTCTTTAGTATTAATATGCTTTTATGGTTGTTACTTCTTATTTCCACCTTATATATTGCGAGGACGCAATTTCTTTAAGGAGGGGAGTCTGTAACAACCCGCATATTTATCGATTTTTATATTTAAATATTTTATCGTTAATCGGATTTTGGTCCGAAGCTACTTTTTGCAAACGGTCAAATTAGGACTCGAGACCACTTCCATTGAGTTCGAAACTTCGTTTGCAATCTTCTAAGTATAAACATTGATATGTTTGGGGTTAGTGGAATTTCACCACTTTTTCACTCGAGCCTTTGGTTTGGACTTTTAGCCCATTAGGCCCAAGTTCCACCCCCCTTCTTCTTCATTGCTTCATTTCATTTCCTAACACGAAAGCTTCAACAAAAATGGTGAATGGAATGAGAAATTAAAACTCCAAAGTTTTTGTTTTATTGCAACTCCAAAGTTCAACTCCAAATTCAAGAAGAAGACATCGGATTCAAGCTTGTGGTTGCTTCTCCATTTGCCTTCAAGCTTTGTTCTTCATTTTCATTGGGTTTTGGAGCAAAGGTGAGATTTTTATCTCACAAATCTAGTCTATAACTATATTGGACTGTTGGGAATGATTCCCTATCACTTTTGCATGCACATTTGCATTTGGTTTGGATTGGATTGGCGAAAAACTCCAATTTTTAGCGTTTTGGTGAATTTTCTGTACTCAGGTCGTTCTGGCCATTTTCGTGTGTTCGGAGTTAGGTCGCTCGCGACCTAACCCTTAGGTCGTTCGCGTGTTAGCGCGCTAGGTCGCACTGCCTTGAATTTTCACTTCGGAGTTAGGTCGTTTCACGTTAGGTCGTATGGGGTTTAGGTCGTAGGTCGTTTCTGGCCTTAAATCCCCTCTGCAGCGTTAGGTCGCTCAGCCTTTCCTTGTTAGGTCGTCACCACTTAGGCCGCGACAAATGTTAGTACGTTAGGGCCTTAGGTCGTAGGCCTTAGCTCGCATTTGAGCTTAGGTCGTAGGTCGCTAGCTCGTAGCTCGCATTTGAGCTTAGGTCGTATGGCGCTTAGGTCGTAGGTCGCATCACCCTTAAGTCGTTCGACCTGATGCCTCTCTTAGGTCGCGCATCCCTTTAGGTCGCTAGGTCTTAGGTCGCGCATCGCCTTAAGTCGCTCGACCTGCTCTCACCTTAGGTCGCGCCATCTTTTAGGTCGCGTACCATACTTTAGCCCGTTGTCCCTTAGGTCGCTTGCACCTTAGGTCGGCCTCGTTGGCTCGCAGATCCTCTTGGTCGCGTGGCCTTTAAACCGTAGGTCGTTAGGTCGTAAGACCTTAGGTCGCCTGACCACTTAGGTCGCTTGACCTATTCAAATGTTAGGTCGCGAGTTCCTTAAGTCGCTCGTCTCTCTTAGGTCGCTCGCTTCGGCTAACTCGCGAACACCACTAGGTCGTTTGACCCTTTAGACCCTTAGGTCGTGAGCAGTTAGGTCGTTAGACCTAGGTTGCCTTTTCCCCTTAGGTCGTTAGACCGATAGGTCGCTTCACCTGTGCTCACGTTAGGTCGTTCGACCCATTCATCTTTAGGTCGTTCCACTTGCCTATCTCGTAGGTCGCATTCCACCTAAGTCGCGTGAACCTATAGGTCGTTGGACCCTTAACTTTTAGGTCGTTAGACCTCATTTGGTCTTCACTAGGTCGTACCGTTTTGGACGGGGCGCTGCCCCCTGGACCCCTGTGACCTGACCGGGCAGGTCGAACCCCGTAAGCGGTGGCATTGCCCCCGCACCCCCACCTTGGGGGGTTGCCACCCCCCTGGACCCCCCCTCCGTAGGGGATCCTATCTGAAAAATATTCAACAGAACTTGCTGAGCTGATTTCCTTGGATTTTTATCACATCTTCGAATGTGACCTTTGTGATTGATTGTTTCTACAATCGCTTCTGTGATTTGTCACTTTAAAATATAAAGGTTTCAAAACTAGTAGTAAATATCAAAACTCTTTCAACAAAATGATTTCAACTCTATTTTTAATAACAAAGCTCTTTTCTTAAACCGTTTTCCAATCTATTAGTATATACAAGCCTTTACCTCACTCGGATGAGAAATCTAATTAAACGACTTAGTAAAACAAGTGGTATGAAACGCTTGCGTTCACTTCGTCGGTTAATTCTTGGACTTGTTCGATTGAACCTCTTGTGACAATTTTATTAGTGAAGATTTACAGTTTCTTCGTAAATATTTAAGTTAAGCAAGTGGTTATGGGACATGAAGCTAAACTTCTATATTTACTAGCTTAGTGTAATTGACACTTCTCGTTGATCTTGATGATCGCTTTATGAATTAGACTAGCAATTGCGCGATGTCTCTTTCATTGCAAGGTTAGACTAGACACCACTTGTGTGATTCCATTCACACATACCTTTCTGCTTTTTGGTTAGTCTTGACCTCAATCTGTGTGATTCCACTCACACATGTGGGGTAGCTCCCCATGATCTTCGGACCGTCATGTGATAGGCCTCTTTCCCTTTTTATGATTTCTGGATTTCTTGTGTTGATTTCTGGAATTTATCTCTTTGACTTGTCATGAGTACAAGTTTAGGGTATGATGCCCTCTTTGGATCTTTGAGAAGATTCTTGTGATATTGATTTATCTCTTATCGGTTGATCTCCTGTTGATCATTATTTGCATACTTATAGTAGTATGTCAGTATGGATATTTTATGTTTATGCCATATCTTTTATTTTATATCATGTCATCTGATATTTATAGCTAGACTGATCCGTTTATTATTTTCTTATAAATAATACTCGGGTCAGGCCGAGATGTTACAGGTGCTACTGCTTGACTCCTCCCCCAGTGATTCACTACTCAGACTTTTGGCTACTTGTTTAGATTAGCAGCTTTTGTTGTTTACACTTGAGATATAGACTCATAGTTGTATTCTTTTGTATAGCACGCGTTGCTATTCTTTTGTATTATCGTGGATCTTTCTAGACCACTACTCTGATGTACACTTTTATGTGATATATATTCATATCTCTTTCCGCCTTTGTGATATGGATATCTGTGATTGATTCGCATGTTATGCTTACTTCTATATTTGTTTCCGAAGATCATTTTATAGCCACCGTGTGATAACAAATTACATGGATGGTCGCTCCTCAACAGCCTTATTCTCCGCGCTAGTTGACAGCACTACACCGTAGTGTTCTTGGCTAGCGTGGGTATAGAGGTGGGGCGTCACAGAAACGTAACCCTTGTATGTAACTGTGACCATGGATGGGGGTGATGATTTTCATAGCATTGTCATCAAAGATATTTACTCTATTTTCAAAAACTGTTTTCTATATTTTCAATAAAATTAGTTTCCAAGAATTTTCACTGTATGTTGAAAATGGGTTTACCAAGTACTTATAGATGTTCAGTCCTACGCCTGATCAACATATGACTGAATTTCTGTGAGAACAAGGATGGACTGGTTGAGACATCGAGCTATAAAAAGTATTTTTATAAAGAGATATTTTATTAAGTATGATGTGAATTTAAAAGCATTTCTAAATTTTTTAAATAAAGATGTTGGAATTTTGAGGAAATAAAAGGAAATCCAAACTCGAATTTTAAGAAGTGATTCTTTGTCATTAAAATCGAATATTGATTTAGAATTTGAAAATAAGCTAATTGGTTAAATAATTGTTTGATTGAATATGTTAATAAAATTTAACATTGGTAAATAAATGGATTGTAAATTAATAATGGAATTTGGAAATGAATTCAAATTGTAAATAGAACTCGACTTGGATTTAATAACGAAATAAATTAGAAGAGATGTTGTAAAAATAAAATAGGGTTGGATTGAAAAAAAAATGTGATTGTTTGAATTATAAATAAAATTCAAGGGTGGTTTGAATAATATTTAATGAGATTTGCAAGTAGATTGGATATAAGAGAAGTGATTATAATAGAAATAGTTTGAGTTGCAAAAACAAAACCCAAGTGAATGGAAATTAATTGAAAATGACTCTGTATTAATAAAATAAATTAGAAATGAGTTAAGTAGATGAATTCAAAAATTTAAAATGGGTAAATAAATGAGTTAATTGATTTAAGAAATAAATAGATGGAGTATGATTGAAAAAAAAAACTAAATCAATGATGTGATTGGAATGAGATTATCAGACTGAACTTAAGTTCGGTGGCCTATTAATTTGAAGTTCAAATGAGATAAGTATGTGCTTGGTTATTATTTTGATAAATTGAGAAGGTTAATTAAAATAAAAATTAAAGTGGATGGGCTAACCAAATTTAACGGGATTTGATTAAATGAGAATCAAATCGAAGTAAACTTAAGTTTGATGTTGGGATAAATTAAAGTAAATTTACTTAAGTCTAAAATTTATGGAAGCCTGGCTTCGAATAAGAGTGGAAGCCATTAAATAAAGGCTTGGATTAAATTAGTTTGGAAATGATTATTAACTTATAAGTTTGAATGTGCCATGCTTAATAAATTGTTTTGAATGAATCCAATGTGGGAATGAGATAAAATGCAATGTACGGTTGGTTAATAAATTAGAAATGAATGGAATTAAGTGTAGAATGGGTTGAAATTAATTTAAAAATAGTTATAAACTAAATAAATAGTCTTTTAAGCGAATATTGTCGAATTTGTATAGAATGAATTGTCGTATGACGTAAATCTATGTAATTAAATTTCTGTGAATTGATGGGGACTAAATAAATTTGTTTTAGAATTAATTAAAGTGAATATGAGCTTGTTTGGATTAGAAATCAATTGGATGTAAGAAATTGAGTTGCAAACCATTGAAACTGAATGAAATGGCTTATAAATTGATTGAAAGCAATAGAATTAGCTTAAAATTTATATAAATCGCTTATGGAAAGCGTTTTGGTGTTTGTCGCTTATGGTATATATGTGTTTAGCTATTAAATATAAGTGAAACGCTTGTGATTTGCTATTAAAGTAAATGAAAAGCTGATAAATACTCTATATATGGCACTTACATATTTAAATTGAGTAAGTAGAGGTACCTGAAGGCCGTTTGGCTGGATTTGGATTGCACTAATTGCTTAAATAAATAAGCTTCTTGCTAAAATGCTAAATAAGGTACGCCTACGCAATACAAATAGGAAATATGAACTGTTTTTGCTTTTTCCGACAGGGTGGGTCGATGTATATATATTTATATCTCTTGTCAAATTGCAAAAGGTCCTCCGCACAAAGGAGACTCTGTCAAAAATTTTCCAAAATTTTGGGAGTTAGAAAATTTTTAAAAATTTTTGGAAATTTTTTTGGTTAAGCAATTAAACGATTTCAAATATGAAACAGAAATATATTAGCAGATGGAACTAATAAGGCTCAGTTATAAATGGAAAATAAAATTTAATATTCTAATTGAAATAAGTTGAATTCATATTAAAACGGGAAAAACGAATTTGAATAGAAGTAAACATGGAAACCTATATAAGAGAATGTGTAAAATGATTTGTAAGTTACGATTGAATATTGTTGTTAAACAAGATATGCAGGTATTAAAAAAGGGAAAAAAATTGGATTTGATTCCAAAGGATAAATGTGAATTACCCGACAAAAGTTATGTATTTATGTTTCTGTATGAAATTGGATTGGGTTTTTGATGTAGCCACTTGGCTTTTGATTTTCTTTTGGAATTTGGGAGCCCGTAGAGGCCTTTTGTAGTAGTACCAAGCTAGCCGCGCAAAGGAGACGCTGGCAAAAATTTTCGGGAATTTAGAGAGTTAGAAAATTTTTGAGAAATTTTGATAATTCCAAATTTGGTTTTAAATTGAAATTTGAACGATTGTGTAAAAGGGGATTGCTTGAAACCGTGGGAAAGTTTGGGAAGTTATAAGAATGATAAAGAGTCTTTTTTAAAAAAAAATGGATAGGATGTTGAACTGTTGATTTTAAAGAAAAGTAAACGGGTATTGAGCCATTCTTCCTAACAAGTAATTTCAGGGACGAAATTCTATAAGGGGGGAGGAATGTGATGACCTGGAATTTTTAACAATTTAAAATGAAATAATTAATTGATTTTTAATATTTAAAATTTAATATTAATTTGAATTTCAAAATATTAATATTTACTTGATAATTTAATTATTGAGTTATATAGTTTAAATATTGAATTTAATAATTGAAAGTTGGGTAAATTGTTAAGTCTGAAATTTCTAAGCTTGTTTTAATAATTTGAAGGCTTATAAATCTATAATGATGATACTGAAAATAATAGAATGGTTGAAATTTAATTTAAAGGTGATTTGTTCGGTTTTGAAATTATATCGTTTAAATCGAGATTTAAAAATAGCCTTCCGAGGCACAGTCTCGGAATTCGACGAAACCAGTTCCATTGGATCTGTAATAGTTAGTTATTATCGGATTTCAATTTTTTTAGCAATCGGAGTGTCGTTTGACTCTGGCAGCTCGAAACGCGTAGATTTATTTTAATCGATTTAATTGAATATCGATCGTTTAATTCCGTAACTCGCACATACGTTCAAATTAGCCTCCAAAACACGTTCCATTGTGTTCAGAACGCGGGTAAAACTTTATAGTAGCCTAGCGGCATGCCGCGATGGTGGTTCGAAGTTTCGAGTGGGGTAAAGTGAGATATTTATAATAAAATATTTTTATCTGTTAAATCAAAACCATAGCTTACCCTATACGACACCATTCCCAGTTATAACCCCATACCCTTTCCCTTCATAGAGCATCACAAGTTCTTTTTCTCCTCAGTCCTTTTCTTTATAACGAAATTGAATGAAATCTGAGAAAATCGAAATTTTCCCCGGTTCGATAATCAATCCCGATCGCTCGAAACGAATTTCCCTTCTCATCCATCTTCGATTTGAACGAATCGAGCACGAAATCAGCATTTTTGGTAGAGGCAGTTTATATCGCAAGCACGTCAATGGCGGTGCTACGTACGAGTGGCGCCGGAAATCACGAAGGGGGGCGAGCTGGGGTTTCGAGCTCGCGAGCGTGAGGTCGCGTGGAGGGACGCTCGTCTTGGAATCTCGTGCACGCGTACAGGGACATGTCGAAGCGATGGGGCCGGGTCAAAAGCCGTGGAGGATGCTGCGAGTTTTCTTTATGAGGTAATATCAAAAATTTTGTCTTCCAATTAAATTTTATTTACAACAATACAAGTATGAATAATAAATGAATAGCTGATAAAATTTAGCAGTTAATTTTATTTTAAGATATTTACAGAGGTTATTTTTAAAAATTTAATTTTTAGAAAAATTGAATTTTAGTTTAAATTGGATTATATTTATCAGATGAAATTATTATTCAAATTATTAGATAGATTAAAATAAAAGAAATAGTGATGGATTATCTGATTATCCTAGATATTAATAAGTTATGTAATGTTTATACAAGGTCAATAGTTGTGAAGAAACAAGTCAGGATAGGATGGAGTCGCAAATAAAACAAGGTGAGTAAATCTCACGCTTTCGGATTTCTATTTAGATTTAAATGGTTAAATTTAAATATTTGGTGGAATGATTGAATTGATGTGCATGGTGAATTGATGTTGTGACTTGGGTTTGGTTGATTCTCGAGTTAATTATAGTTTGACTCAAAGTGTTGGGGTTTTAAGTGGTTTTAAATTTAAATTATAAATAAGAAAATGCTTCATTTTAATGTTAATAAGGATTTAATGATTTAGGATTCATTAAATTAGTAGGATCATTGAAATGGATAATTAATTAATCTAGTTAATAAATGATTTGGGTTTATTAATTTAGTAATTAAGGGTTCGAATTAATTTAAATTAAATTTAAGTTAATTAATTAAGTGTAAATTATTCAGAATTATCATTTGATGGTTTGATAAACAGTTACTTAATGTAATTAAAAAAATAATAATAAATAAAATATAATTACTTTGTAAAATTAATCAAGAGATTAATTAAGATAATTAATTAAGGAGTAATTAATTTATTAATGAAGTAAATAAAAGAATAATTAATTACAGATTGAGATTAATCGGGAATGATTAACGTTTGGTGTTGAATTAAAGCAATTAATTTAGACTAGAATAAATCAAAACACAATTGGAAATCATTAATTTATATAATCAACGTTGTAATTAAGGATTGATTAATTAAGATGAATTAATCAAAGTGACCATGAGAAATGAATTAATATAAGTAATTAAGAATTAGAGTAATTGATTATGGTTAATCAATTTGTGAAATAATTAAAGATTTCTCCTTAATTTGGTAAGAATAAATAATGTAGTGACATTAATTAAAGATATTCACTTGAATTTTATTGGTAAATAATCCAGGGTGATTAATTAAGATGAAAAATGATGGGTTGACTAATTAATTGATTTGGAATTAATTAATGTTAAACGAAGTAAACTAGGTGATTGAGGTTTGAAATTCAATTGGAATCAATTAAATTGATTTGTATGTGATTAAGTTTTGTTATGGATAATCGAATGGCATTGGATGTTTTGAATGTGTTGATATGAAATGTTGTGTATTTCATTTGGATAATGTGGGATGGAATAACACGAGTTTCGAAGAGGCCGGGGTCGGGTATTAGAAAATACCCGAAACCACTTCGAATTTTATAAATTGATTTGTGAAATCAATACGATGAAATAAAACGATTTAAGTAAATTGGATTATTTTATCTAAGTTTGGTATTTATAAATTTATATGGGAAATAAGTGTTGTCTATAGCAGATTGTGAATTGGTTAAATTGATTTAAGTTACCCCGGGTTTTATTTAAGTTGTATGCTTTGTATTCCAAGTTGAATGGGTTTACTCACGCTGGTTTCCAGCCTGTCCCGGGTGTTACTTTGGTGTAATGCTCGGGTCAGACCGAGTATTACAGATTTTCAGGTAGGACGTTTTGGAGCTCAGGAGGCGGGCTGGATGGCAAGAACGCGTAGAATATTTTCCGCTGTAATTATATTATTGTAATTTTGTGATAAATTGATTGTATATGACGAAATTTGTATATATGTGAAACTCTGATGTATTCAAATGTAATTGACAGATACAGTATTCTTTGTAAGCTATTATTATTTATTATTATATTTTATCCGTTGGAATGTGAGTGGTTGATGTTTTCTGTTTTTCTTCTTCTATCTCTTTCTTCTTTCTCATAATTATCTGGAATTTTCTGGAGTGAAAATTTCGGGTCGTTACAGCTTTTGCCTCCAAAGGGTTTTTGCACTCCAACTTGGTGAAGTGTGCCTCCGAAGAGGGCTTTTGCCTCTGAAGAGGTCTTTGGCTCTCCAGCTTGGTGAAGTGTGCCTCCGAAGAGGGCTTTGTTGGTCGCCTGGATGGTTGCATCTCACAGTTGAGTGGATCCACAGGGCAGACGCAAGCTACCTAACTGGATGTTTGTTTGCATAAACGATCGCAATTAACTAGCAAGGGCCTGGAACCTTCACGTTGGGAAGGTGCCCCTCCGGTGGTTCCACCAACCTTTTTGGTTGAAGCACAAGACTCCATTCTGGCTGTTCTTTATCTGCTTGCCCACGTCTTTCCACCATCTGCCACTCGGTGATTCCTCGTTATCATTTCCAAGCACATGTTCCCTTCCTTTCCAAGTTGTTTGCTTTTTTCCAGAGAAGTGAATTTCATTGTTAAGTGAATCCATAGGGCAGACGCAAGCTACTTGACCGGATGTCCGTTTGCACCAACAATCGCAATCAGTTAGCAAGGGTCTGGAACCTTCACGTTGGGAAGGTGCCTCTTCGGTGAAGCACCAACTATTTATGAGAAGCACTTTTGATGTAGGAATTGGATGTGGAATTTTTGTGGCTTGACATTTAATTGTTGGTGATTTGTAGGAATCGCTTGGCCTTGTGATGTGTTGAATAGGTAAGCTTTGCTTTGATAGCCTGCATTATTAAATCGACATTTTAGCAATATATTTAAGATACATGCATATCGAAAAGAGACAGGCATTTTATAGTAATAAAGAACACAAGATTTATAGTGGTTCGGCCAAGAACCGGGCCTACATCCACTTTGTAGTTCTTATTATTGATTTACACTGCTTTTACAATGGTTTACAATACAATAATGATACATCCATAATCATTTTACAAATTTAAGCATAGCTTCTAAGTAAAATATGGACGCAAGTGATTGTTGTTCCAGGCTCTTGCAATTGGACCTCCTTCGACAGTTGTGAGCTTAAAAGTGCCATCGAGAAGTTTTTCGCCTATGACATATGGTCCTTCCCAGTTTGGCCCAAACACTCCTGTTGCTGTCATGACCTTTTTCAAGACTAGATCCCCAATTTCAAAGCTGCGTCGGCGAACTTTAGACTTGAAGTGCCTGGCTATTCTTTGCTGATGGGCTGCAACTCTGAGCTCAACTTCTTTCCTTCTTTCATCAAGCAAATCAAGTGCTTCATGTTGGAGCTTTTCATTTCAGTTGGTTGAAATGAATTCTCCTGTGTAAGGGGACTTCTATTTCCACCGGAATCATTGCTTCTGATCCATATGCCAATGAGAATGGAGAGTGCCCGGTCGCAGTTTTGTGAGTAGTTCTGTATGCCCATAGTGCTAGTGGCAGCTTATCGACCCAACCACCTTTCGCTTTTTCCAGCTGTTTTTTGATGGTTTATTTGATAATTTTTTTCTGCTTCCACTTGCCCGTTTGCCAGCGGATGAGCCACTGCTAAGAAGCTTTTTTGGATCTTGAATCGCTTGCAGAAGTCCTGGAACTCTTCGCTTTCGAATTGGGTACCGTTGTCTGTGATTATCTTTTGAGGCACACCATACCGGCAAATGATATTCTTAGTCACAAAGTTTATCATCCTTTTAGAGGTAATAGTAGCTAATGGTTCAGATTCAGCCCATCTAGTGAAATAATCAACAGCAACAATAGCATATCTAATTCCGGACTTGGCAGTTGGCAAAGGTCCGATGAGATCTATTCCCCAAATGGCAAATGGCCATGGACTGACCCTCTGTGTTAGCTCGGTGGAAGGTGTTCTTGGGATTTTTGCAAATCTCTGGCATCTATCACACTTTCGGGAGTAACTAGTAGCATCTCGATTTATGTCTGGCCAAAATTACCCATAGTGGAGAATTTTATTTCCTAGAGTTTGACCACCTGAATGATCCCCACACTCTCATCCGTGCACTTAGCTAAAATTGTCTTAGCCTCTTCCTTGGTTACACATCGGAGCAATGGCATCAAGAATCCCCGTCCGTACAATCGACCGTCTTGAATTATATATCTCGAGGCTTTTCTCAACAGTTTCTGGCGCTCTTTTGAATTTTCTGAAAGGGAGCCGTTGAGTAGATATTCCTTGATCGGAGTCATCCATGACTCCTGCTTTTGAGATACAACCGTGATCCAATAAATATCCATCTCATCAGTACTTGGAGCTGACAAGACTTCCATAGGTACCAATCCCAATAATTGAACTTCGCCAGTGCTTGAATACTTTGCGAGAGAATCTGCCTTCATGTTCTCTTCCCGGGGTACATGGCTTATTATTTAGTGATCAAAATCATTAAGAAGCTCCCAGGCCTTTGACAAATAAGCTAGCAGATTTTCTCCTTTAATTTGAAACTCTCTCTTGACTTGGCACACAATAAGCTGGGAATCACTGAAGACATGTAATACTCTGATGTTCAGTTCTTTAGCAATTTTCAAATCGACAATAAGAGCTTCATATTCTGCTTCATTATTTGTCAAGGAAATTCTAGTCTCAATGCATAGCACAACGATCGCCCTTCGGGGGTTTCAAGCACAACTCCAGATCCGGAACAACAATCATTTCTTGCACCGTCAACATATAATTTCCATTGGATCGGAATGTCACTAGCCACCTTTTCTTCACTGTCACCTTTATCTGTGTATTCTGCAATGAAGTCTGCTAAAGCTTGTCCATTGATTGCTCTTCGTGGATGGTAGGTGATATCATATTGGCTGAGTTCAATATTCCACTTCAAAAGGCGACCTGAAGTTTCAGGGCGAAATAGGACTTGCTTTAGAGGTTGATCAGTGAGGACTTTAATAAGATGAACTTGGAAACATGGCCTCAACTTTCTGGATGCAATTAACAGAGAATAGGCGAGCTTTTCTAGCTTTGAATAATTCATCTCTGCCCCAATAAATCTTTTGCTGATATAATAAACTGGGCGCTGAACTTTTGCGTCTTCCCATACCAGTGTTGCACTGAGAGCATGAGATGAAACCGCTAAATATATGAAAAGATCTTCACCATTGTCGGGCTTAGAAAGTATTGGAGGCGTTTCCATGTGACGAATCAGTTCATCAAAAGCTTTCTGACATTTAGGAGTCCATTCAAAGTTTTTCTTTCATTTCTTCAGAGCGTCAAAGAAGGGAATGCATTTATTAGTGGCTTTGGAAATAAACCGACTCAAAGCAGCGACTTTCCCGTTGAGGCTTTGCAATTCCTTCTTTGTCATAGGGGCTTTGAATTCTCTTAAGGCAGCAATCTGAGCAGGATTGGCTTCAATGCCCCTAGCACTAACAATGAAACCCAAAAATTTTCCGGACTCTACCCCGAATGAGCATTTCATAGGATTTAGCTTCATCCCATATTTTCGGAGAACAGCAAACATTTCTACCAAATGATCCATGTGGTCTACTGCCTTCTTCGATTTCACCAACATATCATCAACATATACTTCCTTAGTCCTGCCAATCTAGGGCTTGAACATGGCATTGACAAGTCTCTGAAAAGTTGCCCCTACATTCTTCAGTCCGAAGGGCATGACTTTATAGCAGTAAAGACCAACATCAGTGACGAAGCTTGTGTCCTCCTGATCTGGCTCATGCATCATGATTTGATTATATCCTGCGTAAGCATCCATAAAAGACAATAATTCATGCCCGGCTGTTCCATCCACCAACTGATCAATCCTAGGTAACGGGAAACAGTCTTTGGGGCATGCTTTGTTCAGGTTTGAAAAGTCGATGCATACTCTCCACTTTCCATTTGCTTTTTTAACCAGCAACGGATTAGAAACCCAATTTGGATAAGTGGATTCTCTGATAAAGCCATTTTCCATGAGCCGATCTACTTCTTCTTTTAATGCTGTCGACCTTTCAGGACCCTGGGTTCTTCTCTTCTGCATGACGGGTGTGAATTTCGGATCAATATTCAAAGCATGCACTGCGATTTCTGGAGATATTCCACACATGTCAGAATGACTCCAAGCGAATACATCCAGGTTTGCTTTCAAGAATGATATCAACATGTTCTGAACCGTCACACCGAGTTGTGAACCCACATTCAGCACCTTGTTTGGATCTTTGAGGTCAACAGGTATTGGCACCGTCACTTCCACCGGCACCACTCTATTTTCCCCTGCATTGGCTTTTCTAGGATCAATCTCCTTTCACGCACCACTATGTTCACCAGTGCAAGGTCCACCCTGTAATTGCTACAAGGTGGGCTCTTTGATGTGGAGCGGAGCTTCCGCACCCTTACCCATCTCTCTTTTCTTCGCCTCTCGCAGCTCTATAAGATAGCATTCTCGCCTAGCATTCTGGTCCCCCTTCACAACACCAACTCCATTATCTGTGGGGAATTTCATAGTGAAGCACCAGGGGGCGAGAATGGCCTTGAATGCGGAAAGAGCCGGTCGGCCCAAGAAGGCATTATAAGCAGAGAGCTCGTCAACAATCACAAAAGTTTGCTTTCGGACCACCTTCTTTTCCCCTTCTCCAAGTTCCACAAATAGGTCAATAGTCCCAACAGGCTGTTTTGGTTCTCCAGTGAACCCAACAATTTTTTGTGAAGAAGCTTGAACATCAGCCATGAGAATCTTCATCTGATCAAATGTCTTTTTGAAGAGGACAATGCAAGAAGCGCCACAGTCCACAAGCACCCTTCTTACAATGGCTAGTCTGATGCTTGTAGAAATCACTAAGGGATCTATGGTGGGAGCCTCAACACCGACATAATCCCTGGCCCGGAAAATGATGTCGTCATTAAAAGTTCTCTATTGTTTTAAGGGTGTAGCATCTTCCAGAACAAAAACAATTTCTTCAGTTGGAGCATATCTCAAAGCATGAGCATATCTTTCCATCTCACCCCAACTTCTACATGCTGGGTGAGGACCCCCTGTAATCACATTAATGATAGGCCTCTCAGATTCATGCGCTGCAGTCCTCCCACTTGAACCAGGTTGGTGAGCAGGAACTTATTGCCCCTGAGTAGATGAGCTCGGGTCACTTCTGTTTCTCTTTACATATTGTTGTAACTTATTCTGTCGCAGCAGTTATTCAATCAAATTCTTCAAATGGCGACATTCGTTAGTGTCATGGCCAGGTTGATTGTGAAAACGGCAGAATCTCCCATTATGCGTGGCATCTTTCCTCGGCTTTATCTTAGGGGGTTTAGGATATTCGAAAGTATCCTTAGTTGCAAAGAAGATATTTTCTGGAGTATCAGTTAAAGGAGTGTAATCTGAAGGTCCAAAGTGGCGAGCTTTCTTCACGTTTTTCTGCTTTTTCCCATTGTCTTTCTCCCTCTTCTGACCACCAGATTCTTTCTCGTTAGAAGCAACAGTGTTATTCTCAACCTTAGTCACAACTACTTTTGCCGGCCTAGGAAGGCTTTCTAGGCACATGAATTCATCGGCCTTTTTGTAGAACTTTTCAAGCGAATTTGGTTTTTTCATCTTCAGCCATTTCCCAAATTCACTTGATTTATCAATAGCTCGCATTAAGTAGGCCAGGACCATTCGAGGTTCCACATTATCAACCTCGGCCAAGGCTACGTTAAAGCGGTTCAAGAAAGATCTGATAGACTCTCCAGGGTTCTGTTCAAGGCTGGAAAGTGACATTATGTCCTTGGCCTTTGTAGCATATAACCTGAAATGGTCTTTGAACTTTCGAGTTAGATCCGAAAACTGATCCACTAATCGAACTGGCAATTTTGTGAACCATAGCAGGGCCACTCCCTCCAAATATACCGGAAAGTGTCTGCATTTGATCTCATCCATTGCCCTGGCACCTGTCATATGCCAGTCATACTTGTACAAGAACTGATTGGGATCACTTGTTCCCCGATAAGCTGGAATAGTGGGGGGAACAAACTTCTTTGAAATTCAGCTTTTAGGATGCTCTCAGTAAAGGGAGTCTTGCTTGGAGCTAACCCCCAGTCCTTTTCATCTTCTTCCCTTTGCATACTTTCTTTCATAATTTGTCGAACCATTCCCGAGAGGTATTCCTCGTCGTTTAGAGGCCCCGCGGGACAGACGTCAGCCACCTTTTCGAAAGTTTGCTTGGACAAACATTCGCGAAGAGTGGGCTGCGGCCTTGAACCACCGGCTTGGGGAGGTGCCCCTTCGGCGGTGCCAGCTACCCACTAAGGAATACTCTTTTCTTGAGAAACATGAACATCTTCAGCAAATGTTTCTTCATTGTTTTTCGGTTGACGGTTAACTCCAAGCAGAGCATTTAATCTGTCCAACATTAAAGCATTATGGGCTTCCATTTGTTGATATAACCCAGACACTACGGCATCTAACTCCGCCCTTGTGACTCCAACACTAGGAGCTGCTTCGTGTGACACGGGAGAGGTGGCGGTGTTATCACAAGTATCTCCAGATCTAGCAGATCTACGTTTTCTTCCAGGAGCCATAATCTCAGATAAACTTCTGGTTCTTAAAGAAAGTCGTTCAACAAATCTTTGTGGAGCAATGATGAGAGTACCCTGAGTTCAATTCTCAGTGAGAGCACCAAAAATGTTAACGCTAAAAATGTACGCTAGCACCCGGTGTAAGTTGTAGTATAGTGAAAGCACCACCCGTCGGTACGGGAACCGAAAATAAGCAGAAAATAGCAGAGAAATAGAAAAGAGACAACAGTTTTTATAGTGGTTCGTCTCAAAGTCAAGCCTACGTCCACTTAATATCTTTTATTGCTGATTTGATTACAACTCTTTCAATGATTCTTCAATTACAACACAATTAAGACACATGCAGAAAGGCTCTTTGAATCCTTGTTGAATGAGTTAGATCTTTCTCAAAGTTTGTTGAAGTGTCCTCGGTGTTTGAAGTGTTGAAGGAGCTGAGAAAACAGCAAAGTATTGGCGTTCCAGAAATGATCCAAAAGTCCCCCTTCAGTTGGAGTAGGCGGGGTATTTATAGGGAATATCTGGATGCAGGTCCTAGGTCGTGAGCGACCTAGGGGACACGAGCTACGGCTCATCATGGTTGCACTTGATCACTTGAACAGGCTGGTAGGTCCTAGGTCGTGGACGACCTAGGGGAGAATGGTTGGCGACTTAATCATGTCGAGGTACCTAGTGGAGCGACCTGGCTGGTCGTAGGAGTAGCAGCAATCTAGTGCTGGTTCGACCTATAACCAAGCGACATAACGATATGAAGCTTGTGGCTCGCTAGGTCGTTAACTCACTAGGTCGTTAACTCGCTAGGTCGTTAACTTGCTAGGTCGCATAGGTCATTTAGTTACTAGGTCGCTAGGTCGCTGAGCTCCTTTGTTGCGATATATTGCTGTCTTGTATTGATTGCTAGGTCGCTTAGGTCGTCACATGTTAGCTCACTGTAGAACTTCATCCTCGTTAGCTCGCTCGAAATTTATCTCATTAGGTCGCTTGTGTGTTAACCCGTTAGGTCGCTTGGCTCCTTAATTCGTTAGGTCGTTAGGTCACTAACTGTTGCCACGTTAACTCGCTGGAGGCTTTAGATCGTTAGGTCGTTTTTCTTTCGACTACTTGAGTCGCCGTTCAGAGTGGTGTTAACAGTGGCCAAAATAGCTATTTTTACAGTTAATTAAATAAATTAAAATTAATTAATTAAATCAACCTTCAATTTCAATCCTATAATTTACAATTCTTGTCATTTTTAATTTCTTCAACATTTGTACTAATTTAACAAATTTAACTATCGATCTAAAATTTATTAATTCCTCGGTTTCCTTAAATTCAACAATTATAAATTAAATTTCCAAAATTCTATTTAATAAATCAATCTAAAATTATTCCCTTCGTTATTGTTAAATAGATGGCTTAAATATTGGATTTAAAACTATTACATAAATTTTCTCATATTATCTTTATTTCTAATTGCATAACCTTTAATTTCAATTGCTACAAAATTTACACTTATTATAATTTGGTTTTCAATGGATTGATTTGTTTCTACCCAAAACTTTTATTAAGTTCATTACTATTTTATAAACTTAGTTGCCTTGTTTTCTTTCCATTCATTCCTATAACTTTATTTCCTTCAACACAATATTATAATCATTCACAGAGCATTGATTATATTCAATGACCATTTATTAAAATTTAAATTCATTGAATTAATTCAGTACTTACATTTGTTTCCATCTATTCAATTCGTAGCTAAGTATAAAAAATACATATTTTCCATTGATTTTCTTTCCATTTGATTTATAAATAATTACCTTAGTTAACCTTAACGTAGTATTAGATTAAAATATTCATTGGTTGCATCCTATTGAACTAACATTCTCCGATTACAAAATAAATCTACATTAAATTGCACTAAATAAGTAAATTAACTTCAATTGATTTCAAACTAAATCTTACGAACTAAATAAATATGTAACTTGTAACCATTGTTACCCTTAACTTTTGATTACATTTAAAAGTTCATTAATTACAAAAATGTTTCAATAGGCTGTATATAATTCTATTTACATCTTTTATTTGTGTTAACTATTTTTTTTCATTATGCTGAAATTAAGTCACTTATACTCATTTAATATCCCAATTCATTTATTTATCTTGGTTTCAATCCTTTATTAAATCAATTGCCATCTTATGCATATATTTAACATTTCTATTGATTTTACATTCAAAGTTTTGAGTTATTATCTTAACTTACATAAGGCAATGTTTAATTACATTTAATTGCTATTGATTAAATACATTGGTAATGAACAATAGTTTTCACCACTATACAATTTATAACATTTGTAAATTTATTCTTTACAAACAATTATTACAACAACTCTCATAAAAATACATTTATTCCATTTTCATCCATTACACATTAATTTATTACCTTTTACATCCCACTATAAATCAGTGCAACCATTAATACCACACATATTATAATTCCTTACACAATACTGATCTTATTTAATTAACATTAACTATCTATTTTGTCCACTAATTAAATGTTTACATTTGTTACTTATATTTAATTTTATAACCAATCATAGTATGTTTAAATACAATGAATTGGAGTTTCATTAAGATTGTTGACAATTAACTTGTATTAACATTTTTTCATTTTAATTTAGTTATAATTCCTTTTTTTAATTCACAAATTTCTATTTATTTCAATATTAACTCATATAATATTATTAAATTAACAAAAAAATTAAACGTCAAAAATTTATGGGTCGTTACAACGATGGTCTTATAGCATTCGTCTATACAAGTTGCCCTGGGTCTGGACAAAACGAATCACCATCTTCATCATCTTCACGGTCTTCATTCGCTACGTTCAAACCAGATCGAAGTGGTTTTCGGATAACTAAACCCGATCTCGGTCTCTTCGAAACGATCAACGCATTGGCTAATATTGATAATCGGTTATTTAACTATCAAATTAAATAATCATTCAACCAATTATTTTATTTCCACTAAAAGCACCAAGTCTTATCAAATTTAGTTTTCACATAAATTAAATCACTTTATCCAAAAAAATATACACTTAAAACATTTAAAATAAAACTACTATAAATCGATTTATTCAAAATAATAGTTATGAAATTCTATAGTGATTTCCCAAGTAAAACTTTAGCCAAAACTACTTTTAAAATAAAACTATTCTATAAGGTATATATATTTAATAATTACCCTTTACATCAAAATATTAATTTACGTTGAAAAATAATTACTAGTGTAATTAACTTAAATAAATATTTACTTAAAACAATTTTAAAAAAACTAAATAATAATTTTTCTAAAACATTCTTTCAAAACCCACTTTTAAAACTTCTAATTTATACTTAAAAATCTCTTTTGAAATTTTACTTGGCTTTTAAGGAAAAATACATTTTCATTCCAACATAACCCTCTAATTATTTACAAATCCTTCTTGATTTATTCCGATTTAATTTACGTCTCGATCCCGTAAATTTCCTTTTCCATACTTTTAAAAATAAACCCCTATTCATTTTTAAAATGAATCTATCCATTCCTTATAAATTCCCACTGTGAATTTATATTTTCAAGTTATCCACTGATAAATATTCACTTCATTTATAAACCCCGTTTATAAATCCCATAGTCTCCTTCTCCTTTTAATCACTATTTTCAAAACACTTAGTCGATTTTCAAATCGATTTGCTAAATTAAATTTCCATTAAAATAAATTCCTTTACTTACCCAAATTTATTCCAAAAACCCGTATATTCCAGATTCACTCCTTTATTCTGATTTAAAATCTTATTTAAATCTGAAATACCAATTTCATACATTATTTCAAAATTCTCCTTTTATTTTTCAAAATCATTTAAATCTTGAATTTAAAAAAATAACAACTCCTTGGTACTTAAAAATCAATATTTCTTAAGTCATTAACTTTAAAATCCTTTAACTCACATTTGTTCAAGACTCTATTCCTTTCCATATCCGAGATTTATTAAATAGGATCAAACTATTTATTTTCTCGATTCTTCTCTTTTAAATTTATCCATCTTTACTATAAACTTTCTTACTTTAAAATTTCCCTTTTTATTGCCCTTTTAAAATTCAATATTCATATTTTTAAAATTCCACAATATATCCAGCAATATTAATATCAATTAAATAAATTTTCCAACATAATATATCATAGATTATCCAACATTTCATATAACTGAATACGAAAATAAATTCCACATTTTTTAGGAATCCCGCTGGATCCCTCCAACCTATTTCGCTGCATCCACAGATGTTGGACAACAAATAAAATACCAACCCCGCTTCATGGCAGGATATCGCGGTATAAAGGGTCATCTCCTATTATGCGGGGCGCATAGGGTCTCATCCGCTATATAATGCGGGAATATCAATCACTCCAATATATATACGACTATACATAATATATCACATCCAGACTGATAATAAGTTATCAATTCAAGCTATCAACCAATAATTTAATTTTAAACTAATTAAAATAGCTAGTAATCCAATTTTAGTGAGATTAACTCACCTTGGATTTTTATTTTACGATCTGACCTAGCTCTGCTATTTGCTTCACGATTTTGGACCTTGTACAAAAATTATATAGTTATTAACATTTGGAGTAATCCAAAAATAAATTACCATTTATTAATTTAATTTAAACTAATTTTCCTTTGAGTAATTTTTTTTAGTAACTCAACTAATTAAATAAGCTAATTAAACAAGTTAATTACCTTAGTACATATTTTTAAAATTAAACAGCAGGTTTGCTTTGTATTTTTTTTTTGGAAACTACGTATATATTTTAAAATAATCTATATAGATTTTAAAACTCTAATTTTTATATAAACTCCTTAAACATTCGAAATTCCTATTTTTTTTCTAGTTCAAGTAAATAGCAAAATAATTGTTACTTTACTGTGAAAATTTTCTTTCTTTCACATATAGTAAAACATTATTAACATAAATTTAAAAAAATGATTTCAAAATCAAACTACCTCAATGATTAAAAAGAATATCGCCAGTAGCGAGCTCCTTCCCACCTCGATCATTGGCCCCGAGTCACCCTCGCCGTAGACACTGCCTCACCCCAGCCTCGCCCTCCTGATCCAACCCCGATCATGCCGATCCCAGCCTCTCCTCGAACTAGAATTCTGCAACACCACCACATCGATTTCGAATCCGCCCTGAAGGTCACGGCCTTCATCCCATGGCCGAACGAAAAGGAAAATTTATTCCCTAATTACACATTCGCACACCACCTAAAGACCACCTGAAACCTTGCCTTCCACCAACGAACCAATCTCCGGCTTCTAATCCACTGATCGCCGCTTTAAATACAAACGAACACTCACCCTAGATCGATTAACCTCAAACGTGATTTGAGCGACATGATGGATTTTTGAGCCAGAAACCAGAAATGGGGGGTCGCGATTTCGAAATATGGGGAGGAAAGCAAAAATCGAGTCGCGAATAAATGCATCTGAAAGAGGGGACAAAATTCGTTTTCGAACGAAAAAGCATTTACAGTTTTTGCCTGTTCGGCCATTTTTTTGAAGAGATTTCAAACTCGATTAGCTGAAGAAGAAAATGGGTAAGAGGAGCTCGTGCTTTATAAGATGGCCAAAGCATTTTTTTTCTTTCCTTTACTTTTTCTTCAAACCTGCAGATGCCGTTTTTAAAGGAGAAAGGGAGGGAGACAAGAAGTGAATTGGCGGAGAGTTGCAGGCTATAGTGATTTCGAATGAAGCAAAAGTTAATGGAAAGAAAAAGTTTTGACGTGAAATGGTTTGACTGGTCAGTATAATGTATATATATATCTTAATTTTTAGATTCAAATTGTCTCGATAAATGCAACTTCCAATCTCGAACCCCTATTGAGGCTTGCCGCTTGGCATTCATAATGTTATACACCTATTCCAAATGCAATGGAAAAGGTTTTGAGTCCTAATTTGATCATATAAAGAAGATAGATTTTTAGACCCAATTATTATATTGAATTTTGGATATAGATTTCAGCGCATTTACAAACCGTACGATCACACGACAACTCCAAACACTATGAAATTTGAAATCAAATAATAATACAATATTACAGATCCAATGGAACTGGTTTCGTCGAATTCCAAAACAGTGCCCTGGAAGGCTATTTTTAAATGTCAATTTAAATGATATATTTTCAAAACTGAACAAAAACATTTAAATTCCCTTTTCAAAATTTTTACTATTTTCGGTATGATAAAAAATAATTTTACACGCCTTCAAATTATTTGTAACAAGCCTGAAACTCTAGATTCAATATTTTACCCAATTTCCAAATTATTAAATTCAATAATTAAATCATCCAATAAATAGAGATATTTGAATTTCAAGTTAAAAATTAACTTTTGAATATTTAAAATCAATTAAATATTTCAATTCCAAATGTCTAAATTCCTGGGTTGTTACATCCCCCCATAAAAGAATTTCATCGTCGAAATTGCTAGTTAAGAAGAGTGGTCCACAACCCGTTAACTATTTTCCAAAAACCAAATAGTTTTTAACAACTTCCCAAAACATATCTTTTTATTGAAGACACGCTATTACCCTTACTTTCCAAACACATGCATAGGTTCCAAATAATATTATTCACTCAACCATTCAAATTTTAATTTAAAACCAAATTTAAATCATCAAAATTTTCTTCAAAATTTTTCTAACTACTTATATTTTCGAAATTTTTTGCCCGTGTCTCCTTTGCGCGGTTAGATCAGAACAACTACAAAATGCCTTTAAGGGTGCCAAATTTCAAAAGAAAAAAAAAGCCAAGTGGCTAGATTAGAAAATCACCAAATTTCATATGATAATTTTAAATACATACCTTTTTGTCAAGCATTTCAAATTTATCTTCTGAAATCATAAACATCATTTTCCTTTTGCTTTTAAACACCTGTATATCCTACTAAGCAATAATATCCAATCACAGAATTCAAAATCATTTTATTCACTTCTTTTACAAAATTTTCAATATTTTCTTTACTTACGCACGTAGAATGTACACATATCATCCGTATGCAATACCAAATCTGATCGCACACTTGATCACATAATTTCACTTAAGAACTAGTATCGTTCATCCGACTCCCTAGTGCGGACTCAGATCTGGTTTCCTGATCAGAAACCGTCATTCTCCTTGCATAGCCATATACTATGATACAGAATTTCCAGAATCAATCAAAAATTCCATATGCAGGGTTCGCCGTCAAAAATCGAGTGAAAAATCCCTACTTGGATCGATATAAATATCTCGAAATTCTGTGCTCGAATCTGGATCAAATCGTGATATTAATAAATAATATACATACATCCTACGTATTTATCTTAATTGATTGTTAACTATATCAATTCTCTTTTTATTTACATTTCTATTCACCTATCCACACTTATTCCATTTTCACAACCTTACTTAATCTTCATTCAAATACTTACCTAGTATATTTCTCAATTCCAAATTTACATAAAAATTTCACCATCCATTTCTAAAGTTCAATATAATATTTTATATACTCTTATATTTATTTTCACTTCACCACGTAAGCTATTATATCTATTTTCATTTATCTTAAATTTTCAATTCCATTTTGAATTCAATTTACCTTTCATTTTAAATATTGAATTCTATTCACCTTGTCTTAACCCATATTAAATTAATCATTTCTTTAACTAGTTCCATCATCTTATTTATTTATATCTCAATCAATTTTTATTTCCAAACCTTTCATTTTATTTTGCCCATTTAAACTAATTTTCCGATTTCACTTTATTTACACAATTTAAATTAAATATCAGTCCAATATTCCACTTCAATTTATTTGCCTACCTATTTAGATCAATTAGTTAACTTACAAATTTTTTCCACTTAATCGGTTTATTTTACTCATTTATTTTAATATAATTCAAATTCAAACATTATTCAAATGTTCAGTTCAAATTCCATTTGCTTACGCTAAATAAATTTGTTCATTCGCAAATTATTTCCAACTTGGTAAATTTTTATTCAATAATTATTTCTAGTTGACCTATTTAGGTTTAATCTTTCAAATTCACTTTACTTAACTCAATTCAAGTTGATTTTCACTTTAATTCAAATTTTAAACCTCTACAAGTTTTCAAACCCATTTATTATTCCATAAAAACTTTTTATTAAACTCCATAGTTTAAGCGGTTTCTCATAATTTCAAAATCGCCTTTTGAAATCAACTATATCCAATATTGTAACGACCCGTATTTTTAGCTATTTTAATTAGAAAATTTAAGGTGATTATTGAAGGAAAATGATTATTAATGTAATTTGTTGAATAATTTAATATTTGAAATAATTTGAATAATTGGATAACGGGTTTAATATGATTAAAAATGATTTGTAAAATTCTATTTTATCATATTAAATTTAGAATGATGTTGTAGAGCTTTTAAAATCGAATTAAAAGTAAATTTGTGAAAATTGAATATTTTAATATTTAATTGACGAGTTAAAATAGCCATTTTTCAAACAGTCTCGGATTTCGACGAAACTTGTTTCATCGGATCCGTAATAGTAAATTATGGTAGGATTTCAATTTTCGTAGCAATTGGACTTGTCGTTTGGCCGTGCGAGCTTGAAACGCGTAGAAATTTAATTTCGAATTTAATTAAAATAATCGACTTCGAAAAGCTATCTTCCAGATATGATCGAATTAGGCCTTGAAACTAGTTCCATTGCGTCCGGAATGGGGGTAAAACCTTATAAACGCCTGGCGGCACGTCTCGATTGGAGTTCGGATGATTTTGGACCTACCTATATAAATACGCACGCAAACCGAGACAGTTTTATTATTATTTTAATCCAGAAACCCTAATTCTAAATCATGGCCGCCACCTATTCCATGGCCAGAAATTGCCGATCTTCTTTCCTTAATATCTCTCAATCCGTTCGACGAAATCGAAAAATTCCAAAAGCAAAAGTGTAAATCTCGACGAGCTCTTCAAATCCATACGGTTGATGTATGCTAATTTTTCATGGATTCGTCCAGATCTGACTTGGAAGTGTGTACGTATTTCCTTGGATTGCGTGCAAACGACGGCGAATGACGGGATGAAACTTGGCGCGTAGGTGGCTCTGGTGAAGGGCTTCGTGGTGGCGCTAGCTGATCGTTCTGGAAGTCGACGAGGTGGTCATGAAAATTGCTTGAAGATCGGCGGCTAATGGGTTTGCATACGTGAATTTCACGTTGGGGAAGAAGCGCCGGAATCACGGAGATGAGAGCTGCGCTGCAGTGCAGATCCGAAAGTGTTTGGAACTCATTAAAATTTTATGTTAAATCGAACGTCGTTCGATTTGATTTAAAATCGTAAAATCAAGTTGAGTGTTTTATAACGCTCACAACGTGCTGAATATCTTTATGCTAGTTAAATTTGACATTATGCATAGTTATGATTTTTATTTGTTGTTGTTTGATAAAATTTAATTATCATATTGATTGTCATTTGAATTCACCGTTAAAAAAATTAAATTGACAGTTAAATTTAAATTAAAATTGAATTGCGATTAAATTACCTGACATTGATAAAAATGAAATTGCCGTGAATTGTATTGCCTATTGGATGATGTATTTCGATGGATGTTATTGGTTGATATTTAAATGTTTGGATGTTTATTTGTTTATATATATCCTGCTATGCATACATATGACACTGTGATTGATTTAAATGATATATTCATTCCTGACATTTAATTGTAATAACTAATCACTTGGCCATAGGTTAGAAAATTATATACGGACACCGAGTTGGATAAATTAAATGATTTTAAAAGTTGTTTTGAAATTATTTAAATGAATTGATTTTAAGAATAAAATCCAATTTATGGAAATTGAATTATTTTGAATTGGAGCTCGAAATGTTAGAATTTAAACTTGGTAAACGAAATTATTAAATAAAATCGAAGTTTAGATTTAAATTGAAAATTGAAATACGGTGTAAATTTTTGAAAGTTGATTTGTTTTAAAAGATTGGACTTTTAATCGAACTCTGAATATTTCTAAGAAAATTGATATGAAATGATATTTCAAGTTTGAGTTTGGAATTGAAAATTTATTTGAAATTTAGATTTAAATTAATTTGGAATTGAATTGAAATTTAAAGAAATTTGTGAATTGAAATCGAATTTACGTGGAATAGAAATTTATTCAAGTTGAAATTGGAATAAATCGATTAAATCGAAATGGAATTTGGATTTGATTTGGATAGGAAATTTGGAAAGTTGACCGGTTTGACTTTGGAATTATTTATCAAATAATTTTTGATTTTTCCAAACTATTTTATATATAAACCATTTTATATTCAAATTATTTTCGATTAAACTATTTAAATATTTTCTATTAAACTATTTTGAATTATTTAACTATTTTAAACTATTTAAACTATTTTCTTAAATTCAAACTGGTTAAAGAGACGGAAATGTTTATATTTAAACCTTTGGTTTAAATACGAACTTGGTTAAAGTAGAGATTATGACCTAAATTGAATTCGAATCAAATTTTGAAGTGAAATTGATTTATCGGACAAAATTGATAATTTTGAATATATGATGATTTTGAAATGGATTTGATTTTAAAGCGAATATGATATTTTGTTATCAATCATGAATCAATTTGAAATATAAAAGAGCCATCAGTGTAATAATACGTAGTTATTAAAGAGACCGGGATCGGATATGGACATACTCTTTGTCGATACCGAAAACCACTTTAATAACTATTATACGCGGAGTGTTGATCCAGAATGAAGTGGATGGTTTGGTGAACGCGTTGACTGAAGAAAGAGAACGATATTGGATGACCCCTGACATGACTAAAACAGGAGCCGCGCCGGGCCATTGAGGTTCGCCACCTCTAGCGGACACACTTCTTCGATACCATATCTATTACATTTGTGATTTGATTTGGGTGCACCCCTTGATTTGGGAGTGTTGTTTCGCGGTGTTGAGGTAGTAGCTGCTATGCTCAACATCAGTCCGGATCACGCAACTACTAGTATCCTAGTTGGTATCGCCTCATGTACCTTGTCATACTGATTATCCTATTCGCGACCACTACGTTTTGGTTTGTACCTTGAGTATATGGATTGCCCTCTGGTGACTTCCGGTTTTGGGGAAACTACGGGCTTGTATATGCTTTTGGGAATATAAAATGTGTTAAGGGGGATTATGGTAACGCCTTAACGCTATTTTGATACTTTATATTACTGATAGACATTATCTACTTAGCGTACATTACTACCTAGTAGATAGTTTAACGGATCCTTGAAAGGTGAAAAATCCCGTAACATCTCTTAAGTTATTGCACGCACGTTGACATTGGATATGAGATGTCAAACCCCGTAAACATCTCTGACGCCGTCACACTCATATTTATTTACGATTGATTTAACTTTCATATGGATATTTTAGTCCTGACTCGAGTGTTTTGTCTTTTCATTACGCTCGGGTCAGTCCTGAGTTTTCAGATTTTTGAAGATCTATTCTGGAGGACGAAGACGAAGATTTGGTATACTATTACTATTATTATCTGTGCATCATGTTGTCTGCTGCATTATTTATTTGTTCTGTTGTATATGTATAACTCTGATAAATGTTGTATAAATAATTGTCTAAGTATAGTAAACAGCTTCATGAACTGTTTATTTGACTATTATATTTTATCGTTCCGCTGCGAGATTCTGTGTTGTTTCATTTCCTTTATTTCTTTTCTTTTCTTAATTACCCCAATAACCATCTGCCTTTTTTTTAATGGTTTGGAACCGGCATGTGTATTTGATCGTCGGTTTAAACTGTCCAAAAAGGCGGGTCGTTACAGTTGGTAAACCTTGGCTCTAGTGGGGAATAACTCATTGAAATAGAGGTAAACTATATGAATGAGTTGAGTGTATATGAGAGAGCGTACTTGTTATTTGATATAAAATGGTTTTATATTGTGTTAATTTGTTCCGTTGAGTATTTATGAATTCTGGTCGATACTTGGGACGCCAAGGCGTCGATAGGAATTTCTAAACACTCGAATAGGACAAACCAACACAATATCATTTTGGAATATATTTTATATAAAAGAATTATTTGAATATTTATTCATTTTTATTGAATTGATTGTTAGGAGATGATAATATTAGATTATTATCGTTATTGTTTGATCATTCATTATTTACAACAATTGATTAAATAACAATGGATTTAGGAAAATGAAATCTTGTAAACACAATTGATAATGAATATAAATGAATTTTAACTTGGATTTGGGAATTTAAATTCCGGTGTTTGAGATTGACTTACAAGAATTTGAAAAATATAATATGAGCATTATATGATAGTATAATTGAGTTGAAATTGTTTTCGAAGGATTTTTTTTATGATAAGTGTTATATTCCCTTCTCTTGACGCTAGAAAATGATTTCGATGATGTGTGCACGCATCATTGGCGTTTATTTTGGAGAGTCCGAGTGGGGGAGACCACTTAATAGCTTGTCTAAACCTTGTTTTGACTCAAATTTTATTTTGTTTTGCATTCTCTATAGTATGATTTGATATATAAATTATATAAGTATATATTATTTCAAACCTTGATTTGAAATGAAACCGGGATTGGAATTCTTAAGTTCTTTAATAATTAATGATTTTTTTTTATGATTGAAATGAATTTAGACTTGAATCATTAAGGAACTTCTGAATTGTGAAATGAGAAATGAACCTAAGAGCTAAGTGAAAATATCAATTGAAGTAGAAATCCTTAGAATTAGGAAATTATGAACTTAAAATAAAATTGAAACTGTAAAACTCGCATAGTATTAAATTTCATTCTATAGCTTAGATATAACTTACCAAAATACTTAAGAAGTTCAAAAATGTTATACGAATTGTTAATTGGATAATATACAAGTATAGGTTTGAATAATGAAATATGCTTTTAATTAATGGTTTGCAAATATAAATAAAATTGTTAGTAAATAATTGGATTTTAAATTAACATTTAAAGGTGATTCACAATTATGTTAATATAAAATGAAAATACTATATGTGAACGTAAATGTGAAATTAAATTATAGTGAAATTTAAGTAATGACTTAAGAATTGATAAATTGAAAATTCAACTTTAAATGAAAAGAAGTTGTATGTTGTTTAACTACGTTCTATTTGCATAACTATAACTTACCAAATACTTAAAGGGTTTAAAATGCTAATAAGGATAAGTAGAGAAATAATATACCAGTGTGAGAGTGAAAAATAAAATGTAAAGATCTATTGATAGTTGTAAATATAAAAGAAATTTAAGCTGTAAAATGAATGATACATGTATAAGTGAATGAATAAAATTTAAACTTAATGGAATATAAAATTGGTAAATGGAAACTAATTAAATTTGAATATAACTAAATGTCAATAAACTTGGAAGTGTATGAAATTAAAATTGACTTGGAAATGTATAATTGATTTAGTGTAGATTTTGGATGGATGTTAATGTTTGATATGCATTGGTTGTTAGATGGATGATAATTGATTAAGTAGAATTCATTAGTGTTAATGGAATTGAATAAACGGAATAAAATTTTAAATAATTAAATTCAAATTGGGAGCAAATTGTCTTGAATTAAAAATGTGAATGAAACAAACTTGAATAAATCGGAAACAAATTGAATGTAAACCTATTGCATGGATGAATAAGAAAATAGATGACTTTGTGTTTATGATTTTTCTTTAGAAAATTTTAAGTTTTGATGTTTTGTACTTTGAAATAATAAAAGCAAATTTTTGGAAGAAAAAAAAAAACAAAAATCCAACATTGTCCAATATATGCTGAAACGAAAACAACCATAACTTTTAAATGGCTGAACGGAATTTGACGATTTTGGACTTTTCGAAAAGCGTAGAAACTATAGCACAACTTTTGTTTAGATAACTTGAGAAAATTCCTTCGTCTGCTTGGTTAAAAACTTGAATGTTACTCGCTGTCCTGTGTAAAAATAAGTAAAATCAGTAGTATACACCCTTAGTATTTTCGCCATATCTTTTGACTGGTTTATCGGATTTTCATGATCTTGCACTTTCTGGAAAGCTAAGAACTTAAGATAAAACTTTTGTTTTAAGTCTTTTGTGTTTTGATATCGTTTAGAAGGTCGAAAACGTGGGTGAACGTCGCTGACCTGCGCAATTCATTGCCCAGGCTGAGGCGTATCCTCTAAGTAAAACGGCCGTAACTTCTGAATGTATGGTCCGAATTCGATGATTTTGGACACTACGAAAAGCTTGAAATGAATACAACAACTTTTGTTTAGATTCTGTTGCCAAATTTTATAGTTTAGGTGACCTAAAACTGAGATTTGTTTGCTGTCCTGAAATTGGAATCTCAGTTTTGAAGCTAAATAGGTTATATATATGTTGTGTAGGCTAAATATATCGATCTATCTTTATATGCATGGTTCTAACTTAGTTATTGAGCATTTTAGTAGGTAGCAAAGGGGTTGTGCTTCGTTGTAGAGCTCGCTTCTGTGCTAAATACAAAATGTAAGTAAACTGCTAATAAATGCTAAATAAAAGGTACGCTTATGGTTTTATATGGTATTGGTGATATATATATGTTGTTTCCCCAGATATGGGATGCCTCATCATTGAGATGAGATGTATATTTGATATATATTGGTTATATTTGTGTTATATATTGAATTGTAAAAAATTTCGATCGAGCCGCACAAAGGAGACCCTGCCGAAATTTTTCGTGAATCCGGGTGTTAGAAAATTTTTCAAGTTTTTAAATTTTATAACTTGTTTTGATAACTAACTTTTAAATTTAGAAAGCCATTCGCAGTAACATTGTGGAAGCGTAGTTATGACTTTATAAATGGAATTTCATTGTTTTATAAGTTGGTAACTTTGAATAAAATAAATCTAATGTTGAATTCTATACTTAGTTCCTTTTCCCTTCTTTTCCTTTTCGGGGTCGAAAAGTTTTGAGTGGGGGAGAGTGTAACGACCCGTATTTTTAGCTATTTTAATTAGAAAATTTAAGGTGATTATTCAAGGAAAATGATTATTAATGTAATTTGTTGAATAATTTAATATTTGAAATTATTTGAATAATTGGATAACGGGTTTAGTATGATTAAAAATGATTTATAAAATTCTATTTTATCATATTAAAGTTAGAATGATGTTGTAGAACTTTTAAAATCGAATTAAAAGTAAATTTGTGAAAATTGAATATTTTAATATTTAATTGACGAGTTAAAATAGTCATTTTTCAAACAGTCTCGGATTTCGACGAAACTTGTTTCATCGGATCCGTAATAGTAAATTATGGTAGGATTTCAATTTTCGTAGCAATTGGACTTGTCATTTGGCCGTGCGAGCTTGAAACGCGTAGAAATTTAATTTCGAATTTAATTAAAATAATGGACTTCGAAAAGCTATCTTCCAGATATGATCGAATTAGGCCTTGAAACTAGTTCCATTGCGTCCGGAATGGGGGTAAAACCTTATAAACGCCTGGCGGCACGTCTCGATTGGAGTTCGGATGATTTTGGACCTACCTATATAAATACGCACGCAAACCGAGACAGTTTTATTATTATTTTAATCCAGAAACCCTAATTCTAAAACATGGCCGCCACCTATTCCATGGCCAGAAATTGCCGATCTTCTTTCCTTAATATCTCTCAATCCGTTCGACGAAATCGAAAAATTCCAAAAGCAAAAGTGTAAATCTCGACGAGCTCTTCAAATCCATACGGTTGATGTATGCTAATTTTTCATGGATTCGTCCAGATCTGACTTGGAAATGTGTACGTATTTCCTTGGATTGCATGCAAACGACGGCGAATGACGGGATGAAACTTGACGCGTAGGTGGCTCTGGTGAAGGGCTTCGTGGTGGCGCTAGCTGATCGTTCTGGAAGTCGACGAGGTGGTCATGAAAATTGCTTGAAGATCGGCGGCTAATGGGTTTGCATACGTGAATTTCACGTTGGGGAAGAAGCGCCGGAATCACGGAGATGAGAGCTGCGCTGCAGTGTAGATCCGAAAGTGTTTGGAGCTCATTAAAATTTTATGTTAAATCGAACGTCGTTCGATTTGATTTAAAATCGTAAAATCAAGGTGAGTGTTTTATAACGCTCACAACGTACTGAATATCTTTATGCTAGTTAAATTTGACATTATGCATAGTTATGATTTTTATTTGTTGTTGTTTGATAAAATTTAATTATCATATTGATTGTCATTTGAATTCACCGTTAAAAAAATTAAATTGACAGTTAAATTTAAACTAAAATTGAATTGCGATTAAATTACCTGACATTGATAAACATGAAATTGCCGTAATTGTATTGCCTATTGGATGATGTATTTCGATGGATGTTATTGGTTGATATCTAAATGTTTGGATGTTTATTTGTTTATATATATCCTGCTATGCATACATATGACACTGTGATTGATTTAAATGATATATTCATTCCTGACATTTAATTGTAATAACTAATCACTTGGCCATAGGTTTGAAAATTATATACGGACACCGAGTTGGATAAATTAAATGATTTTAAAAGTTGTTTTGAAATTATTTAAATGAATTGATTTTAAGAATAAAATCCAATTTATGGAAATTGAATTATTTTGAATTGGAGCTCGAAATGTTAGAATTTAAACTTGGTAAACGTAATTATTAAATAAAATCGAAGTTTAGATTTAAATTGAAAATTGAAATACGGTGTAAATTTTCGAAAGTTGATTTGTTTTAAAAGATTGGACTTTTAATCGAACTCTGAATATTTCTAAGAAAATTGATATGAAATGATATTTCAAGTTTGAGTTTGGAATTGAAAATTTATTTGAAATTTAGATTTAAATTAATTTGGAATTGAATTGAAATTTAAAGAAATTTGTGAATTGAAATCGAAATTTACGTGGAATAGAAATTTATTCAAGTTGAAATTGGAATAAATCGATTAAATCGAAATGGAATTTGGATTTGAATTGGATAGGAAATTTGGGAAGTTGATCAGTTTGACTTTGGAATTATTTATCAAATAATTTTTGATTTTTCCAAACTATTTTATATATAAACCATTTTATATTCAAATTTTTTTTGATTAAACTATTTAAATATTTTCTATTAAACTATTTTGAATTATTTAACTATTTTAAACTATTTAAACTATTTTCTTAAATTCAAACTGGTTAAAGAGACGGAAATGTTTATATTTAAACCTTTGGTTTAAATACGAACTAGGTTAAAGTAGAGATTATAACCTAAATTGAATTCGAATCAAATTTTGAAGTGAAATTTATTTATCGGACAAAATTGATAATTTTGAATATATGATGATTTTGAAATGGATTTGATTTTAAAGCGAATATGATATTTTGTTATCAATCATGAATCAATTTGAAATATAAAAGAGCCATCAGTGTAATAATATGTAGTTATTAAAGAGACCGGGATCGGATATGGACATACTCTCTGTCGATACCGAAAACCACTTTAATAACTATTATACGCGGAGTGTTGATCCAGAATGAAGTGGATGGTTTGGTGAATGCGTTGACTGAAGAAAGAGAACGATATTGGATGACCCCTGACATGACTAAAACAGGAGCCGCGCCGGGCCATTGAGGTTCGCCACCTCTAGCGGACACACTTCTTCGATACCATATCTATTACATTTGTGATTTGATTTGGGTGCACCCCTTGATTTGGGAGTGTTGTTTCGCGGTGTTGAGGTAGTAGCTGCTATGCTCAACATCAGTCCGGATCACGCAACTACTAGTATCCTAGTTGGTATCGCCTCATGTACCTTGTCATACTGATTATCCTATTCGCGACCACTACGTTTTGGTTTGTACCTTGAGTATATGGATTGCCCTCTGGTGACTTCCGGTTTTGGGGAAACTACGGTCTTGTATATGCTTTTGGGAATATAAAATGTGTTAAAGGGGATTATGGTAACGCTTTAACGCTATTTTGATACTTTATATTACTGATAGACATTATCTACTTAGCGTACATTACTACCTAGTAGATAGTTTAACGGATCCTTGAAAGGTGAAAAATCCCGTAACATCTCTTAAGTTATTGCACGCACGTTGACACTGGATATGAGATGTCAAACCCCGTAAACATCTCTGACGCCGTCACACTCATATTTATTTACGATTGATTTAACTTTCATATGGATATTTTAGTCCTGACTCGAGTGTTTTGTCTTTTCATTACGCTCGGGTCAGTCCTGAGTTTTCAGATTTTTGAAGATCTATTCTGGAGGACGAAGACGAAGATTTGGTATACTATTACTATTATTATCTGTGCATCATGTTGTCTGCTGCATTATTTATTTGTTCTATTGTATATGTATAACTCTGATAAATGTTGTATAAATAATTGTCTAAGTATAGTAAACAGCTTCATGAACTGTTTATTTGACTATTATATTTTATCGTTCCGCTGCGAGATTCTGTGTTGTTTCATTTCCTTTATTTCTTTTCTTTTCTTAATTACCCCAATAACCATCTGCCTTTTTTAATGGTTTGGAACCGACATGTGTATTTGATCGTCGGTTTAAACTGTCCAAAAAGGCGGGTCGTTACAAATATCCTTTGGTATATCCAATTATTTCATTAAATTTCAAAACCAAACTCAGTTTTGCAAACAACTCCAATTTAAATCATTCTCAGCATTTAGTTAGCAATTCCTCTCTTGGAAACTCGAAAATGAACATCGATGACGATGTAATCATCACCGAAATTATTTTCTAGCGGCCGAAAAGGGTTTAGTGCTTTTACTTCTTTAAAACATTACAAACATTTTTAATTCCATATTCCACCAGGTTTCATATCGAATTCAAAAATATTTTTCGAATAATATCACTATTATTCCTCAAAGCCTTTGAAAACCATTTTCAAACCCAAAGGAAATTAATTTTCCTAAATTTTTGAATTCCATATCCTTCCAATCCATACTCAAATATTACTCTGGAATTTATCCCATTTCAATTATAAATCACTTTCATAATTCACATCCATAAATTTCATTTTGTTATATGAATTTATTTCATAAAATTTTCAATTCCGTATTCAGTTTCCACACAACAATGATAATAATTTAATATTATCATTCCTTAACAATCATACAACCATACACACTTATAATAGTTTACGAAAAATTATTCCTTTCATATATAAAAATATTTTGGGGAAGTGTTTAGAGCTCCCTATCAATAACGTTAACTACTCGTATTGACAAGAATTCATAAGCCACTTAACAAACCAATCAGCACAATATACAACAATTTTATATTCACTAACGAATACGCGCTCATATCTATTAATGCCTCAAACTCATTCTAGGGCGCTAGTGACCCTATTTCTAATGAGTAATTCCTACCAAAGCCAAGGTTCTCGTTTAACCTTCAGCTCTGATACCAAGTGTGATGGCCTGCTAATCCATACCCCTTTCAGTCGATAATATTCTCCACCAGTTCAACTCGAAGTGGACGAAAATACAAACCATTAGGCTTAAAGAAGAAAGAGGTAGAAGAAGAAGAAAACAACATCAGAATCCCATATCCGCAGCGGAATAACATATAATATATAACAACAGATTTTTATACAAAAGAATCTGTAACTGTGTAATACTTACAATTACCAGAGTACAACACAATCTGTAGCACACAACTGGACAGTTATAATAACTTGTCCTTACACAGCGGAATATACAAATCTACGGAAATACGCCTCGTCATCCTGCTCCTCTCCTAAGCTCCACAACATCTTGTCCTGTATCTATAATACTCGGTCTAATCCGAGCATTATAATAAAATAACACCCGAATCAGTCTGGAAAACAAGCGTGAGAAAACACACTTGATTGGGTTATTAAAGTTTTCAAAATCCTTTGAAATCAAAGGTATCTCTTAAGACCATGCCACAAATAAACATGCCGGGTTTTTACCTTACGATAACAAAAACATTTTTATCAAATCCGTCTGATATCGTAATAGTGTCTATAGAACGTAAAATATAATCTAGTGGAAATGCTTGCATCTTCCGTTCCAGCATAGTTGGGCATAATCAAAACTGTACAGGTGCTTATTGGAGATTGGATTTCATACAATGGCAGGGCTACTAGGGTACCGCCCGTCGCAATACCTGGTATAGATCTGAGTACCGAGGACCACTTCCGATCCTCTGCAATATAAGACCGGAGCTACCCCTTACTGGATAGTCTGAATAAGATCATCCCACGGTTGGGATCAGCAACCGCCCACTAAGCCGAGATCAAAAGGGACTCTAGACAGGGATGACCTTACCCTACTTAGGTGCTACCCACTTAGCCTTGCTGCACCTCCCTTGTTTTAGCATTACCGGTTGATGAGGCTTGAGGCTCTGTGTTACCTTTTTAGAACACATTTCACTTAGAATGCTTATCGTCTTCCTGACGATGGTCTTATAACATTCGTCTATACAAGTTACCCTGGTTTTGGACAAACCGAATCACCGTCTTCATCATCTTCATGGTCTTCATTCACTACGTTCAAATCGGATCGAAGTGGTTTTCGGATAATTAAACCCTATACCAGTCTCTTCGAAATGATCAGCGCATTGGCCAATATTGATAGTCGGTTATTTAGCTATCAAATTAAAAAATCATTCAACCAATTATTTTATTTCCACTAAGAAGCACCAAGTCTTATCAAATTTTGGTTTTCACATAATTTAAACCACTTTATCCAAAAATTATACACTTAAAACATTTATAATAAAACTATTAAAATCGCTTTATTCAAAATAATAGTTATGAAATTCTATAATAATTTCCCAAGTAAATTAAACTTTAGCCAAAAGTACTTTTAAAATAAAACTATTCTATAAGGTATAAATATTTAATAGTTATCCTTTGCATCAAAATACTAATTTATCCTTGAAAAATAGTTACTAATATAATTAACTTAAATAAATAATTACTTAAACAATTTTAAAACAACTAAATAATAATTTCTCTAAAACATTCTTCCAAAACTCACTTTTAAAACTTCTAATTTATACTTAAAAATCTCCTTTGAAATTTTACTTGGCTTTTCAGGAAAAACACATTTCTAATTCCAACATAACCGTTTAATCGTTTATAAATCCTTCTCGATTTATTCCGATTTAATTTACGTCTCAATCCGGTAAATTTCCTTTTCCACACTTTTAAAAATAAACCCCTATTTATTTTTAAAACGAATTTATGTACTAACTTTATAAAATATATTGTTTTATATTCATTCAAAGCACAGATTAAAATGTGAAGGAAAATGAATAGCATAGGCCGGTACATTATCTCACGGCTAGACAGTTGAAAGGACACAGAACATGAAAGGCTCAAAAAAGGGTATATATACGTTTACTCGTTTTGCGGTTTCGGCATGTACCGGTTACCGAAACGTACAAATCATTTACTATGGAGATCATCATGACGGGATGAACAGAATGGTATACAAATATCAGTGATACGATCATCCTATCAGAAGTCGATATTCGCTGCCAAAATGCTGCAAATATGTCGAAAATAAGATAAACGGGGCTAGAGAAGCAAAATTTGACGAAATGAATCATGATGTCTCACTCAGAAAATTGTTTACATTTTTATTATATAAAAATATTCAGATTTCAAAAATATTTTACTTGCATCAAATTAATCGATATACATTTAAATCACACAACAAAACAAACTTATATATTTTCTGATGAAAATCTTCATTTGCTACATTTAAATAGACGTACTCCAAATATCAAATTTTCATTGCTAAATTTAAACTATGTAAATTTTATGAAAATTTAGCTAATTACATTATTAATAATCGTTAAAATTTACGGGTCGTTACACTACAGCTCGGTTTAACGAGTGTAATGATCAGGCGATTTTCGACCCTCGAAAATCGATATTGATACGTCCACTGTATAGGGTGCATAGCAAATCGAGTGCCAAAAATACCAGGTTGTTAGGGTTATGGAAGAAAAGAGATAGAAGAAGAAAACAGGATAAAACATAGAATCTCACAATCGCAGTGGCACAAAATATAATATACAATAGTAGCATTTATATAAAGAAAAGCTGTAAATGTTGATATACATACAACTTATTAAAGTACAGTCATCGAAAAATAAACCTGAATAGTTATAATGTAACGACCCGTAAATTTTCGATAATTAAAATTGTTAATTTAATAAGATTTATGATTTAATTTTAAAAGAAATAAAAAATTTAGATTTATTAATTAAATAATAACTAGAATGAAAGTTAATAATGTTAATTTAAGTTAGTTATTAGAAAAATGAATGAAATTCCAATCAATTGAAATAATTTAAATGTTAGACTTGGTTATAAATTAAATATAAGAAAACGAATGTAAATATTTAATTAACTAATGAAATAATATATTGTTAATGGTAATTGAATAATATCAGTATTATGGAAGCAATTGTAACATTTGTTTGTAAGTAATAAACTTATAGGTGTGATCAAAGGTTAATGTAACAATTATTATAAGTTACCTATTAAATTAGTCTATAAAATATAATCGAAAATCAATTGAAATTAAACGTAAATAAATGTTATATTAATGTGAGTTAAAGCAATAATTGTAAACTGTAAATGTAATAAAATGAATAAAAATGTTAATTATATTCATAATGTAATAACTGATTTAATAAAATAGTGAAATAAAGATAAATAAATCAATTTTAAATTTTAAATTTTATTTAATGTGTGAAATTGACAAAAATTCAATATAATTGAAATATAGTAATTACTACAAATAAAAGAAGGAAATTGGAGGGTATTAAAGTAATGAAATATAGAATAATGTAAACCATGTCTATAGAATAATAATTGAATTGGGTATAAAGATTGAAACCAAGTAAAAAAAATTATTGGAATTAAATTATAATTAATAAGATTAATGGTAGTTGAAATTGAACGCTGTAATTATTGAAAAAATTAACATTGAATTGATATGTAAACTTATTTTGATTTATTATAAATGTCTTTGCAATCAAAAATGCTGAAAAATCTGTTAGTTTATAAATATTGAATTAAAGGTGATTAATTAATTTAATATTACTTTATTTAACATGAAATTAGCCATTTTGGCAACTGTCTCGGATTTCGATGAAACCAGTTTCATCGGATCCGTAACGATAAATTATTGGATTTCAAGTTTAATGGAGATTGGACTTGTCGTTTAATCGTACGGATTCAAAATGCTTGGAAATCAATTTAATTGAAATCAACTGAAATCAATTTGAAATAAGCTGATTTTATCATAACTTCTTCATACGATTGAATTAGGATTTGACCATAGCTATACAAAATATCTATTTTGATATATAGAATTACTCATTTTCATTCCGAAGGCGAAACGGGCTTTGCGGGTTGTTCATCGTTCAACTTTCCAAACCACTCTAGCCCATTCTTTCTGTTTTCAGCTCTGCCTATAAATAGATCGTTTTAAACCCTAGGTCATTTCTTACTTCTGATTTCAGTACGTACATTTCCATTTGCTTCTCTCTGCCCAATGGCTGCAAACCATAATTCCCAAATTGCAAATCCCAATCAAAAAAATAAAATTGAAAATCAAACTCCTCAAGCTATATCAAATTATATAATCGATTTGAAGCTCTCGACGAGCGCATCTCTGATCTGTAATTCGTTTTCCAATTTGAACCACATTTTTTTCTAGAAATTGAGGAACAAATCACGATCGTTCATCTAGTCGCGATCAACTTTGCCTGGTCGTCGATTTGAAGGTACTGTTCTGTAGATAGGGCTGAGTGGAGTTCAGTGGTGCAGTTCGTTTGATGATTCAACGGCTAGATCGACAACAAAAATTGGCTAGGGTTTCATCAAAGCGATGGCGGCGGCGCATTTTTCTTGGTTTAGGGTCGAGCGCGACTCAATCGCGTAAGGTCTGGGACGTGACATACGGTAGGCGCGGCGTGTTAGAAGGTGGTGCAACGTCACTGGCGGTCGCGTGCGTATGGGTTCGTCGAGGTAGGTGAGGCGGCGAGGGTAAGGTGGGACTGTTAGCTTATGTGAACGAAGCTGTGTTAGATGGGAAGGTAGTGATGACATGTTATTATTCTTATTTTTTTGATTTAAATTTGAAATCTATATCTTCTAACTCAAATATCTTTTTCATACGAGCTCAGATTTCGACGCAATTTGTTTTGCCAGGATTGTATTGAAATTCCGGACATTCTGACGCTAGTTTGGACAATTCTTAGATCGTTTGAATTGGGCCCCAAATTGGAGTTAAATTCGATTTAAATTCAAAGGTGAGCGTTTTAACCCACTCAAAACTTTTAAAAATTTCTTGTGTTAGTTAAATTAATTTTTGATGTGATTAGAAATTTATTTATGGTTGTTTGGTATATTTAAATTGTTATTCCTGTTAATTTGAATTATTTGAATTAAATTGTCGTTTAATTTTTTATTAGATTTAAATTGCCAGTTAATTACCTGTAAATGATATCCTATCATCTATTAATGTTTATTGATTGATTTGGATGATAATTTTGATGAATATTTGATTGTTTGTATTGGATGAATGGATGTTGTATTTTATATTGTTATAATTGCAAGTTCCCTATGGGTTGAAATGATACATTCCCGAATGACTATAGATTAGGAAAAATCGTTATGGGAATGATAGACTCGAGTGATTTTATGGATTTTATTTAGTTCGGGATTGCGGTTTGAAATGATATATAATCGTAAAATTTTAAATTTCAAATTAAAATGATAAATATCAATATCACTTGACCCTAGGGTAGAGAATTATATACAGACATCGAGTTGGTTAAATTAATTGATTTTAAATCCTTAATTTTCTTGAATTTGGTTAAATGATACTCTTGAAATAAAACCCGATTTATATAAATTGAATTATTATTGAAATTCAAGTTTTATGTTGAAATTGGAATTGGTTTAAAAGGAATTGTTTTAAAGAAATTTAATTGAAATTGAAAAATTGAATTTTGAAGTCTAAATGAAATTTATAAAAAAAACGAGTTATTAATTTTTTTTGAAATAAAACTTTAAAATATTTTGAAATTGGAGTAATTTGTACTGATATTTGAACATGGATTGAAAACGATATGAAATTCAATAGTTTATTGAAACTTAAAATTGAAAGGTTTGAAATTTGGTTTGTTGATTTGAAAATTTAAAATTGTCCAAATGTGTTAAAATGAAATGAATAGTTTAAATTGGTATTAATTCCAAATTCATATTTTAATATAAACCGCTTTAAAAATATATTATTTTAAAATTTCTAATTATCAAGACTTTCAAATTTATTAAACTATTTAACCAATATTAACTATATAAATTATTTTAACCTATTTTAAACCAATTTAATTTATCTTAAACTAATTAAACCATTTAATTTATTTTAAATCCAATTAATCTATTTTAAGCTATTTAATCTATTTAATCTATTTTAATTATATTTAAGCTATATTAAATCTATTTAACTATTTTAAGTCAATTTAAAAGCTATCTTTAATCTATTTTTAATATTTTAGAGTACTTTAACTAAACTATGTTAACTGTTTTAACTACATAAACTATTTTCTAAATTTTCGGACTAAGTAAAAGGGAAGTGTTATATTCAAATCCATTGGTTTAAAAGAAAATATGATTAAATGATGAAGTAACCTAAGTTGGGATTTATATGACATGTTTTGAATAAACATGATGATTTTGAAATGAGGGTTTAACCTATCTTGAAAATATGATTTCGAAAGTGTGTATGATTTCGGAAGTGATATGTGTTGAATTGAATATGATATTTTTATATCAACTATGAATTGATTTTGTAAAGTTTAAAACAACCATCCGGTGTGAAATAAGCATTTGGTTGTTAAAGAGACCAAGATCGGATATTGTCATACTCTCTGCCAATACCGAAAACCACATTGACAACTGTGCATGTGGTGGAGATTTAAGAAATGAAGTAGGATGGGTTGGTGAACGATTCCTATATGAGGTATTTATGTGACTCAGACTCCCGGAGCCAGCTTGATGTGGCTAAAATCAGGAGCCACGCCAGTCCAAGTGAGGTCATTCCTCCTATTAGGCACACTTCTTCGATACTATATTCTTACTTTGTGATTTGATTTGGTAGCCACCATTGATTTTGATTTGGGAGTATGTTTCGAGGTGGGTGGTAGTAGCTGCTATGCGTTACCACCAGTCCGGATACGCAAATGGTATATCTACCTTGGCATTTCCTCGTGTGCCGTGGCGTATGCCCTATCGAGCCTTCTACGAGTTCGTTTTGTATCTTACCTATGGAGTGCTCCCTGATAGCCCACCTACGGGTGGTGTTTACAGTATCTGTATAGACTACGATATTATATAAAATGTATTAAGCGGGATATGGGCAATTCCTTAACGCTATTTTAATACTTTACTTTGTTATATACACTAATATAATAGCGTATTGTACGACATAGTAGATAGTTTAATGGATCCTTAGGAGACGTGAATCCCGAACATCTCTTAAGTTACTGCATTCACGTTAGACATTGGATAAGAGATGTCAAACTCTGTAAACATCTCTAACGCCGTTACACTCATATTTACCGTTGATTTAACTTACATAAGATCTTTTAGTTCTGACTCGAGTGGTTTGTTTTTTCAACTCGCTCAGGTCAGCCTGAGTATTTCATTTTATATAACCTTATTTCTGGAGGACGAAAACGAAGATACGTATTATTATTTTTATTATATTCCACTGCATTATGTTGTTCCACTGTGTTTATTTATTTATTCTTGTTATGTAACTATGATATTTATGTTGTAAAGAAAAATCAAATGTATTTATAAAATAGCTTCACGAACTGTTATTTGATTATTATATTTTGCATTCCACCATGAGATTTTGTTTTTTTAATTTCATTCTCTTTTTCGTATTTACCCCAATAAGAATCTGCCCCTTTGTATGGTTTGAGTTGATGTTGTGTCTGCTAAAGTGTCCAAAAAGGCAGGTCGTTACAGTTGGTATCAAAGCTTTGGTTTATCGATAACCATAGCTTTGTGGGGTCTGACTCATATTAAATAAAGCAGTAATACCCTAGAATGAGTCGCTGAGTGTATATATTGAGAGAGCGTATTTGTTAGTGTTAAAAAGGGTTTTTATATTGTGTTAATCTATTTTATTTTATATTTATAAATTCTGGTTGGTGCATAGGATGCTATGACATCGACAGGGATTTCTAAACACTTTATAGGGTAGACCGACACAGTATTTGTTTTGAAATGTAGGTAAATGAAGTAATTTTGCCTATTATATATGTTTGTATATAAAATAATAATTTTATAATAGGTAGTGAAATTTTATAATTAGTGGTTGAAAATAAGATTTATAAGTAAAAGGAATATAAATTGGAATTTGAGAACATAAGTTGCAAGATTATTTTTTTGATTTTCTTCCGAAACATTTTGGAATATAATATTAATATTGTTTGGAAGTATTTTCTAATATAAATATTTCAACGTGATTTGGGAGAAATGTCTTAAAAGAATTTTTGGAAGGAAAAAAGTTATGTACTCCCCTCTCTATCGCTGGAAAATAATTTTGGTAATGAGTGCACACATCGTCGACATTTTTTTTCGAGTTTCAAAGTAGGGAGGCTACTGTAATAGTCTTACTACACCAATTGTTTTGATAATAAGCCTTAAATTTTCTAAACATAATTGGATAAAAAAAGCTATGAGTATATATATTAATTTTAAATCATTTGAAATGGAGCCCGACATTTAGTTCTTAAATTTCTATAAATTAGAATTTTAATTATTGAAATGAAATGAAACTATAACTATTTAATAATTGGAACTTCTAAAATGAACATAAGAAAGTAAAATGCTAAGTTATAAATGAAATATATAAAAAAAATTGAAACTTGTAGCCTGTAAATAAAAAGGATATGAAAATGAGAAATGATAACTATTAAACATTAAGTTAATTAAAACAAATAAGATAAACTTGTGTAATTTTCAATTGCATTCTTTAAACATATATATAACTTACCAAATATTAAAAGTTGAAATGTTTATAAGGACATCTAATGGAATATTATGCAAGTAAAACTTAAATAATGAAAGTGTTCAATGAAATTTCTTTAACAAATAAGAATTTTATATATTTTAATAATTATAAACTTAAGTTAACGAATGGATATGCTAAGTAATGGAATTGAACATAAATACCATAAATAAATGAGTATAAACTTAAGTTAATGTTTGAAGCTATTTATAATTAAAGTAAACGATAAAATGAATATTATATTAAATTTAGTGAATCCTATACTTTAGAAAGTGTAGAAATGATTCAGAAACTAGATTTGATATTTAATGACCCTATGTAAGGAAATGAAGGTAAATTAAGCTGCAATAAATTGTATGTAAAACCTAAATAATGAATTCATTGATTATTATAAACAATTGAATCAAAATAACTTATGTAAGAAATGAAGGTAAAGTAATAAAAGAAATTTCATTATGAAAAGAAAAGAAGAATTTTGTAAGTAATGAATGAAAGTAAATGAAAATAAGAATTAAATGTGAATTTATTTCCAAAGAAACCTATATAGTACTTTAAGAATTGATTTACATAAGTTTAAATAATTATATATGAGTCACATAGGTAAGAAAATTTAATAACATATGTAAATAAATGAATGTACATAAATGAAACTAAGTAATGAATGAATGAATGGGAATTGAATTTTGTAGGGAATAAATGTAAACTAAAGGAATGATCACTGAGAAATGGAATTAAAAAGAATGAAATTGATTAATTGTTTGAAATTGTTGTTTGTTTTGGCTTATGGGTCGTTGGGAAAAGATATTCCTAATTATTTTGGATCTATGAATAAATCTGTTGAGTTTTATCTAGGACTGTAGAGTATATGGTATACTTGGTAGTTTATTTTTCATTCAATGTTATTAAGAGTGTCCAAACCTGAAAAAAAACCTTTTGTTTTTCTTGATGTGGGTGGATGGTTGATTATTTTGATTTCATGTGATGACCGTATGCTCTTTGTAACGACCAGTAAATTTGATAATTTAATTTGTTTATTTAATAGGATTTCTAATTTAAATTTAGGAAGAAACAGAAATCTTATTTATTTTTAGGAAAGAGAATGTTGTAATTAGATGTATCAAGGGAAATTAAAATTTACAAATTGAATTATATATTGCAATTAAATGTAATAGTGGAAATTGTTGCAATTAGATATAAGGTTAGAAATAAGTAAATAAAGGCAAGTATTGAATTCATCAATGAAAATAAATTTTTATTTAGTACAATCCCTTTTTATTAACTATCATAAGGTGTTAATTAATTGAAATGAAAAATTTGACAATAGATTAAATTTGTATGTTGGATGATAAATTGTAATAACTAAAGTTAGTAATTAATGGGTTAAAGGGAATACCAATTTACTCATAAAGTGAATATAAGTGAATGTAACAAAATAAATAGGAAACGATAATTATTCATAAGTGATGATTGATGTAAAAGGAATAACTAATTGGATTTAGAATCTTAATTTGTATGTGTGCATATATTTAATGGAATATGAGAAAAACAAATGTAACGATTTGATTAATATATAGGTTATTCATTCAGGGTATCGAATAAAAAATTTGGAATCTAATTGTAGTGAATGTTAATAATGTTAGTATCAGCTAATAAACTAAATTTTAATGCAATACCCATAAATTAATGGGATGAAATGAATGTATGTAAATGTATGCTAGGTCATTTATCAAATAAAAGGAAGGAAAAGTAAATATTGAATTTGATTGATGAATAAATATGCGTTGAATAATAACTGAATGTAAAGTTAATGGTAATCAATACAAGATAATGAATTGCAATAATTGTGGGTTGATAACAGGTGTGAATGGGGAAAGTGATTGTTATGTTAATTGAATGGAATTCAACTTTGATGGGAAAGGTAAATGGATATTTGGTAATAAACTTAAACGGACTTAAATAATGCTTTTATTTAATTTATACATATATACTAAGTGATGATTTAATAAAAACCAATACGCTGTAAACAACAAACTTATAAATGTGGGATTTAGAGTTTGACAACAATTATTATGAGCTATATATATATAGTTCATTCAATTTAATTTGTAAATCATTGAAATAAATGTTACGTTTAAATAAATTTAGGTAATAATGGGGAGTAACGTAAATAAATTCTTCATTTAATGATGGTTAGTGTATATAAAGAATGGAGCTAAAGCTTTATAAATTGATTTGAATCTAAATTTAATGAAAGGATAAATTGGAATTAAATGGATTAAATGTTTGAAGTTTATGTAAACTTTAATTTAGATGAAAGGGTAGACATTTATGTAATAGAGTATGAATCTATTATTAAGTTTATTTATAAAATGGCAGTTGGGTAAATGAAAGGGTGCAAACGTAAGCTTGTCAGTATATTGAAGTAATGTATGATAACAGGTTTAATTGACATAAATGAAAATTTAACATCTAAATATTACGTTAAAAGAAGTAATTGTTCTACTTATCATTTCATTCATTTAGTCCATTTTGAAACTTAATCAACGGAAATTAATGTAGTTGAAAATTTTCAATTAACAGGAGAGAGAATACTAATTGTAATAGGTGCAATTAAAAGCAGCTTATGTTTTGTGAAATATAAAGAAAGTTTTGATTCAATGGAAAAAATACACTTACATCAATAAAATTAATGTTTCATCTGTGAATGTAGGTTTAATTTAATTTAAATAAAAATTAGAAAGATTGATTTTATAGAAAGAAATATTGTTTATTTGAACTGTGTTTAGCTTACAGACTGATTACAAGAATAGGAAAATAATCTATTTATTACTCTTGTGTATAAACAATTTTTCTATTTTCTTTTATGCATATTTGTTATCTGTGTTAAAATTTAACCTTGTAAGTGATTGCAATTAATGTAGTTCAAATATTTCAATTAAAAGGAAAGAAAACGGTGATTTCAATTAATAGATTTAATAAAAAAAAGCGCGTTCTGTGGTAAACAAAAAGGGTGTTTCAATGGTAATAAGAGATCATTTTGGGAAAAACAAATCAAATGTTTTCATTTTTAAGGTAAGTATAAAAAAATTATTATGTATAGACAAAAACCCAAATGCATAGAAATTCGAATATTACTTGAGTTAATGAAGTAATTTTGGTGTGTTTAGGGTTAACGGAATTTATTAAGTAAACAATTGTTTTGAAATTTGAATTCTAAAAGTTTGTTTACAGTATAGAGTTAGTCCATTCATTCCCTTTCTAATTAATAATTGCCTCTTTTTAATACCTGCTACTTTTAAAATGGTTGTTCATATTTACTATATTACAAAACAAAGTTTGTTCATATTTACTTTATTTCTTTCCATTCATTTTCCAACTTCATTTTTCTGAAATGTCATTTCATTTATTTCTAATTACTAGCGGTCTCTCTTTTCAAATATCTTTGATCCTAAACCTAATTCGAACCTTATAAATAAGATATGACGCAAATGAAACCACGGCCTCCATTCTAATCTTCTTCTTTTTTTTCTTTTCTCTTCAAATCTCCCTATTATCTCTCATTTTAATTTTTCCTTCCTCTTCAAATGCTCTTCTTTTTCAAAATTTTCTTCTATTTCAAACTTTCTTCTTTCTTTTCAAATCTAGATCTTCTCTTCCATTTTCAGTTCTTATTTTAATCATTTTGTTTTTCAATTCTTCTTTTACAAATCTTTTTTTTTCTTTTCAACCTTTTAAAAATACATACATTCATATAATAAGGAGGAAAATTAAAGTAAATCGAAATAAAAGAAAAATTACGGAACAAAGCTAGCAATCAAGAAGAAGCATACGCGAGGGAAGAGTGGATGTGGCATGGTATTTTATTTTTGTTTTGTTTATTTTTAATTTCTATTGCAAATCGTTTAATTATGATAACTTTCACATACGAACTCCGTTTCACGCGTGATTTTTTTTATTAGGATCGTAATTAAATTCCGGATCTGTTGACGCTGGTTTGAATGAATTTGGAGACCATCAAATTTTTGGGTTTAAATTGGATTTGAATTCAATTTAAATCCAAAAGGTGAGTGTTTTAACCCACTCACAATTTCGAAAAGTTCTTAGGTTTGTTAAATTAATTTTAGATATGAGTAGAAATTTATTTATGGCTGTTTGGCATGTCTTATGCGTCATCTCAGTTAAATCGCATTTACTTAATTAAACTGTTAATTAATTTTATTTATTGCATATAATTTGACAGTTAGAATTTATTTATTTTCATATTAACTGCCAGTCATAGTTATGTTAAATGTTTATTTCATATTAACTGCCAGTTAAATTTACATTTATTTTTGCATATAAACTGCTAGTTTAACAGTTGTTAAATTTATTATTGAATTTAAACTGTTAGTTAATACATGTTATTTATTTCATGTATAATTTATATGCTCTATATCAATGATTGTTTAAACTGGATGTTGATTTCAAATAATGGTTGATGATTGATATTTGGATGAATGGATGCTACATTTATATTGTATAAACTTCAAGTCATCAAGCATTTTCATTTCATTCGGGATTGCGGTTTGAAATGATATACAACCGCATTTTTATTCTAAATTGCGGATTGAAATGATAAACATTCGTAGCACTTGACCATAGGGTAGAAAATTTTATACAGGCACCGCGGTAAATATATAAAATTATTTTTGAAATGTTTTACTATGATTTTGTAAAGCTATATATATATATGGTTTATGGGATATTGATTTGGTTATTTATATTTATATATAGTAAATTTTCGGTTTTTTAAGCTTTGTATAAATTTGATTTGAAGTATAAAATAAAGTTTGATTTTTTTAAGATCCAATACAATTAAGCCTTTATTTAAAATCTAAAATCTGGAGTTTTTGTGACTTAAATGAAGATAAGATTTGGAAGATGAATATTAAGTTAAATTGAAATTTAATAAAAATTAAAATTTTAAAGGATATGATTTTTATAACTTGTTTTTTTTGTAAAGTGATTTAAATGAATATCAAGTTGATTTTAATGAATATATCAAGTTTAATAAATTGAAAGATTTTCCAATTATGTGAAGTTAAAGGTTTTACTTAAATTATATTGAATTCATTAAGTAAAGATTTCAAGTCTAAATAATAAGTAATTGAATTTGATATATATAGGTTTGTCAAATGAGTTTGTTTTGAAATGGTGAAATATTTAAAGCTTTGAAACATAAGAATTAAAAATGGTATTTGGAAGTTTAAATCGATATTTGGAATTGATTTATGAAATGTAAAGAAGCTATTTTGTTTCATAAAGGAAATTTAATATTCAACCATTTGAGAGATGGAAATTTGTTTCAAAGTTAGGATTTTCAAGGTAGTATAATTTGGAAATATTATATTCCAGAGTTTCGATTTCTAAATATTTTACTTTGAAACCACTATGATTTTTGGAAAGAATATATTGGAAAATAAAGATGATATCATATTGTTATGGGTTTTAAAAGGAAATGATATCATATTTATATGGTTTTAAAAGGGATATTATATTCTGGTTTTAAAAGTATAAATTATTTTAAAGGACCGCGGTGTTATAATAACGTTTGGTTGTTGAAGAGACCGGGATCGGAAGTTGTCATACTCTCTGCCAACTCCGAAACCACTTTAACAACCGTGTACGCGGTGGAGATTCCAGAATGAAGTAGGTTGGCGGCGGTGTTTCCTATGAGGTAAATACGTGGACCCGACTCCCGTGAGTTGGCATAAGGTGGCTAAAACAGGAGTGATTCTGGGGCCAATGAGGTCATTCCTCTGACCGAACACACTCCTTCGTTATTATACTCTGAATTTTGGATTGATTCGGTGGCCACTTTTGATTTTTGATTTGGGGGGTGTTGTTCGAGGCGGGTGGTAGCTGCGCGCTGCGCGTTTCCACCAGCCCAGATAGCAATTGGTATATCTACCCTGGCATTGCCTAGTTGTGCCGTGTCACCTACCCTATCGCGCCTTGTACGAGTTTGGAATTCTCCCGTAGCCCTTGTGGTATCCTCTGGTGTCTTCCCGATCAGGAGGGACTATGTAACGACCCTAGATTTTAATTTAATTTAAATTGATAATTAAATGAATTTTTGAATAAAATTGTAAAATAAAAAGGGTTTTGAAACTGTTTAAATCTTGTTAAAATTAATTTATTTTAAATCTAAAATTTAAAATGAAGTGTTAAAGTAAATTTGAAAGAAAATTGTTTTAAATACTTTGATTAAGTAAGAAATGTTTTAACTTAAAGATAAATAGAATTTAATGATTTGGATTCATTAAATTTTTAAGATAATTTAAAGTGGATAATTAACTTATTTAATTAATTAATGTTTAGATAAATTAAATAAGAAATTGAAGGTTTAAATTCATTTATTGAGGTTTAAGATTAATTAATTAAGGGAGAATAAATTAAGTAATTTAGGATAAATTTAGTAACAGTTAACACTTAATTAATTAAATAATCAGATATTTGTATAATATATGGTTAAATAATTTAAAGTTGATTAATTAATAAACGATTAAAGGATAATTAATCAATTGATTTGAAATCAATTAAAGATAATTAACCATGATTTATGACCCACCTGATTTAAATTAATCAGATAATTAAATTGACCCTATTTATGGATATTTGAATATATTGGATGTTGAATTGTTTGATATCCCTGATAAGTGATGCTTTGCGTTATATTCTTATTTGTGTTGTGATCTGTGATATAGTTTATTATCTGTGATATATACATATATATATCTGTGAATCTGTGTATGAAAGATAAGCGTTATAATTTATATCGCTTATCGAATATATTGTTGTATTTGATCTGTGGTGATTGAAATAATGTTGCACTATTGTGTTAGACCCCTGGACCACACCATACACACACAAATATGGATTTCACGAGGAAATCGATTAAGGACAACTCGTTCTCTTGTGGCAATGGGAAGTTCCTTGGCCTGACCATTCGTTGGAAATCCAAAGAAACAATACGAATCCTGTACGGTTTTAGTTGTATAACCTGCCATGGAATGTGGCGGTAACCTGCTATTGAACATGGTAGCTATAGTAGGCATAAGTGCAGAATGCCTATGCTGGCTAAGGTTTGTATCTTTATTTTCGAAATAAATTTTTCCTACACTATGCACTAATAATAATATCAAATGTTTCTTTTTCATGCGTATCAAGCATCTTTGACTATCATAAGGAGAAATCTCCTCCGATTCTGCGTTTGCATTGTGTGTGCGTGCGGGAGGCCTTATGGTAGTCTCATTTTTAAAAGCATTGCGAATTGACTATAAAATCTTTTGTTGATTGTTTTAAAAGGCAACTGTTTTCTTTTTGTTGCTCACACCAGTCCCACGACTGATCCGGAGTTTATTGTTTCTTTCCTAAACTCTGGGTGCTCATTATTTTCTACACGAGCAGTCTAGAGTTGGGTTTTTCAGATAGTCAGGTATAGTAGATTATCTAGAGTTAGTTCAGTATTTTGGATCACACCAGTCTTGCTGAGCTTGATGCATCGTTATTGGGTGTTCGGGCTATTGATGGATTGGTTCTTGGAGATGGAGTTGCAGTTCTCGGAGTTCTCTTTTGAAGATTATCTTAGAGTTATATTGTTCCGCTGCTAGATGTCATCTATTTTCTTTTCCGCTCCTATTTATTGTATCATATCTCTGATGTATATTGATATCTACTGGATCATCTGTTGTATCAGATATTGTATCAAAGCTGTATATCAATGTATTATTCTTTTTACTCCGCTGTGTTGTTTATTTAATGTTGTTATAAGCTCCGACGAATCGGATTTGAACGGTCGAATCTACGGCATTCGAGTACGATGTAAAGTATGGATGTCGATTTTCGAGCGGGCAAAATCCGTCTCGTTACATTTGGTATCAGAGCTAAGGTTGAAACTTTAGCTCAGGAGTATAACACGTTAAGTAGCTCATTAGAGATAGGGTGAAGTATATCCTAGAATGAGTGTATCCATAAGATATCTATTTGAATGCCTCAGTAAATTCTCTTACTATTCACCGATAGTAAGTATGAGTGCAAGAAGAGAACGCGATAGGGGACATGCGAGTATCACTATAAATGGTCGATGCCCTGCAATAGTGGAAATAACTTTCTTATCAATTTCTTTTGATTCGTTTCTAAATTCTTTTGATTGTTTCGTAACAGCTCCAGAAAGAAGTTCAGTCCGATGATGGCCCTACGAATCGTTGGAGGAAATATTTACTTCGTATTTTCATCAATTTCTTATCAGTTTTCCGTTTTAAACATTAATGAATTTGGAATTTGGAATTAAAATTTTGAATAAATTGGAAATTTGAAATTGAGTTAAATTGATTAATGAAATATGAAGGATAATTTGAATTGTATAGATAAAACGATTTCGTTTAAACCAAATTTGAGATTCTATTATAAATTTCTCGTGTGGATCGAAGTCCGAAGAGGGACAAATTGGTATATATTTTGAGATATTCCGACTTAGATTTTGGAATCTATATCTTGTGTTTAAGGAATTATAGGAGATCGAATCTGTCTATCTCTGTGTTGTTTTCGTGCCTGCGAATTTCGAGGACGAAATTCTTTTAGGGGGGAAGTTTGTAACGACCCTAGATTTTAATTTAATTTAAATTGATAATTAAATGAATTTTTGAATAAAATTGTAAAATAAAAAGGGTTTTGAAACTGTTTAAATCTTGTTAAATTTAATTTATTTTAAATCTAAAATTTAAAATGAAGTGTTAAAGTAAATTTGAAAGAAAATTGTTTTAAATACTTTGATTAAGTAAGAAATGTTTTAACTTAAAGATAAATAGAATTTAATGATTTGGATTCATTAAATTTTTAAGATAATTTAAAGTGGATAATTAACTTATTTAATTAATTAATGTTTAGATAAATTAAATAAGAAATTGAAGGTTTAAATTCATTTATTGAGGTTTAAGATTAATTAATTAAGGGAGAAGAAATTAAGTAATTTAGGATAAATTAAGTAACAATTAACACTTAATTAATTAAATAATCAGATATTTGTACAATATATGGTTAAATAATTTAAAGTTGATTAATTAATAAACGATTAAAGGGTAATTAATCAAATGATTTGAAATCAATTAAAGATAATTAACCATGATTTATGACCCACCTGATTTAGATTAATCAGATAATTAAATTGACCCTATTTATGGATATTTGAATATATTGGATGTTGAATTGTTTGATATCCCTGATAAGTGATGCTTTGCGTTATATTCTGATTTGTGTTGTGATCTGTGATATAGTTTATTATCTGTGATATATATATATATATATCTGTGAATCTGTGTATGAAAGATAAGCGTTATAATTTATATCGCTTATCGAATATATTGATGTATTTGATCTGTGGTGATTGAAATAATGTTGCACTATTGTGTTAAACCCCTGGACCACACCATACACACACAAATATGGATTTCACGAGGAAATCGATTAAGTCACAGATATTTTTGAAAATAGTTTTGAATTTGAATTTTTAAATTCAAATTGTCTGAAATGGAATTGGGTTTAAAGTGAAAAGCTTTTGAAAATGGAATTTCAAAGATGAAATTTAGTTTGAACAACTTGATAAAGTTTGAAATTTAAATAATTTGATTTAAATTTAAATTCAAAATGTGAAATTGAATTCTATGATTTGAAACTAGGGACCAAAGATGTTATACCAATTTATATGGGTTAAACTATTTTAAAGGAATTGATTTAGGAATTTGAATTTATATTCAAAGCCTTTAACTCGAGTAAATATAATTGGATTTTTCTGAAACGAAACTGTTTGTTTTTCGAATAATAAAAGCTTTCACATAAGTAATGAACTTCCAATTTGCGTTAGAAAGATTTCTGGTTTAAAATGGGAATGATTTCCAAATTATAGAAACGGTTCGAAAGCTATAAATTAAATCTTTGATTTAAAGATTTAAGTGAATTAATCCAATTGAAATAGAAATTGTTTTGAAATCTATGAATGGACCTTTATGAAACGGCGGTGAACTTTATGAAATGAATCTTTTTTGTTTAAAAGATTAGAAATGGTAATTTGTTTAAACCATTTGAAGGAAAGTTTTGGGTAATAAGTTGTGACTTAATTGAAATCCCAATATCCATATGTTTTTGAAATATTGCGCTCACTATTCTGTTTAGCCGGGAGAGGACCTTTGTGTCATATATCCCATTCTGAATATGTGATACGTCGTTATGAATTGCATTTGAAGACCGGTGTTGAAGACCATATATTTTTGAAAACGTAAGGACAACTCGTCGAATGTCTTTGCATCGAATGGCCCCGGTATAGAGACTCCATATGTGATGGGAAGTCCGAACGTGATTAGTGAATATCCGGATTGGAAGGACTTCTTTGTAAGTGCCTTCGGTTCTGTTCGAGCCCGGAACAGACTTGTATGGATAGTATGTCTGACATTACAAATTGAGATATAAAGCAGATTTCTTTCAAATATATTTCTGTTGGTGGCGAAGAATTTATTCTCTTAGCTTAACACCCTTCTCTGAGACGTACGAGCTCAGAGGTTATGTAGTTGAAGGTTATCAGCGATATATTCCCAATTTGGTAATGTGACATGCTGAGTGTTGCTGTGAAATGATCATTGTGTTGATCATTTGAGATAGGATCATTTGTTTGATCGTTTATCTTTGTGATCATTTCTATGATCATTTGTTGACCCAAAGCACGGCTTTTGTATAAAGTGTGTCTTTGTGGACGTGACTTCGTCGAGCCTCACACCTCGGAATGGTCAAAACAGGAAAGATGCAGCAAGGTTATGAGGGGTAGCTCCCTTTAGGGTATGTGCATTTCCTTCTGGAAAAGGGTGGTATTATGGTATGGAGCCCAGATACTTACTCATGTGGAAACACTTTATTTATGATTGTGTGAGGATGGTGACGAGCGCTCGGTTAAAGGTCCTAGAGGACCGGTGATGGCATACTCGTGTCAGTAGTTACCCAGTTAGGGGTAACCCGGCCTTGTGTTGGCAGAGATCCGGTTTGGTTCTCGGGGACGTCCTTCCAGAGGCGTTCTCATGTGGCAATGGGAAGTTCCTTGGCCTGACCATTCGTTGGAAATCCAAAGAAACAATACGAATCCTGTACGGTTTTAGTTGTATAACCTGCCATGGAATGTGGCGGTAACCTGCTATTGAACATGGTAGCTATAGTAGGCATAAGTGCGGAATGCCTATGCTGGCTAAGATTTATATCTTTATTTTCGAAATAAATTTTTCCTACACTATGCACTAATAATAATATCAAATGTTTCTTTTTCATGCGTATCAAGCATCTTTGACTATCATAAGGAGAAATCTCCTCCGATTCTGCGTTTGCATTGTGTGTGTGTGCGGGAGGCCTTATGGTAGTCTCATTTTTAAAAGCATTGCGAATTGACTTTAAAATCTTTTGTTGATTGTTTTAAAAGGCAACTGTTTTCTTTTTGTTGCTCACACCAGTCCCACGACTGATCCGGAGTTTATTGTTTCTTTCCTAAACTCTGGGTGCTCATTATTTTCTACACGAGCAGTCTAGAGTTGGGTTTTTCAGATAGTCAGGTATAGTAGATTATCTAGAGTTAGTTCAGTATTTGGATCACACCAGTCTTGCTGAGCTTGATGCATCGTTATTGGGTGTTCGAGCTATTGATGGATTGGTTCTTGGAGATGGAGTTGCAGTTCTCGGAGTTCTCTTTTGAAGACTATCTTAGAGTTATATTGTTCCGCTGCTAGATGTCATCTATTTTCTTTTCCGCTCCTATTTATTGTATCATATCTCTGATGTATATTGATATCTACTGGATCATCTGTTGTATCAGATATTGTATCAAAGCTGTATATCAATGTATTATTCTTTTTACTACGCTGTGTTGTTTATTTAATGTTGTTATAAGCTCCGACGAATCAGATTTGAACGGTCGAATCTACGGCATTCGAGTACGATGTAAAGTATGGATGTCGATTTACGAGCGGGCAAAATCCGTGTCGTTACAGACTATGATATTGGACGGACTACTGGGACTATTACGTGTTAAGGGCTATATGGGTAACCCCTTAATGCTAAGAAAAAGTAAGTTTATTTTTTACAATTAGACACTATTATAATAGCGCAATATACTACATAGTAAATAGTTTAACGGATCCTTAGGACATGTAAATCCCGAGCATCTCTTGAGTTACTGCACTCATATTTATTTCTGTTAATTTAACTCACAAAAGATTTTTTAGTTCTGACTCGAGTGTTTTGTCTTTTCAAATTCGCTCGGGTCAGTCTGAGCATTTCAGGATTTGAAGTTTTATCTCTGGAGGACGAAGACGAAGACTTGTAGTATTACTATCTACTATTTTATTCCGCTGCAATGTATTCCGCTGCATTGATGTTTATTGGTATGTGAACTCTGATATTTAATTGTATAAAGAAGAATCAAATGTTTTGTAAACAGTTTTATAAACTATATATTTATTATTATATTTTATCCTTCCGCTATGAGGTTCTATTTTGTTTTATTTCTTCTCTTTTTTCTTATTTACCCCATAACAATCTGCACTTGCGTATGGTTTGAATTGGCATGTGTGTCGATTTGAACCGTGCAAAAAGGCGGGACGTTACACTCTTGGTTGCTAATGATTGCTGTTACGTTATATTGATTGTTTGTTAGTAATCAAAATAACTTTAGATATTTCATTTTACATAATTATTAACTCCTTTTGGATTATATAAGTGAAACACAGGTGATGAAAGCAATAGCTACTGCTTTTGGATTTCACAAAATAAGCGTAAATTGCCAGACAAATAGGTACGTTCTCGTATTGCGGTATTCTAGCGGTATTATATATATATTTTCCATTGTTGGGATATATTTATTATTATGAGATACATGTAATATATATTGTTATATTTGATATTACATTTTCTCTCCCGAGCCTCTCCGTACAAGGAGACTCTGCCAAAGTTTTTCGTGAATTTTGGACTTGGAAAATTTTATGAAATGTTTTCAAACTTTCATTAACTTGACATAAAAGGATTTAATTGCTTATAAATTTATATATTTTATTTAGATTATTTAATTTTGTAAATTAGTGGTTTATAAATTTAATGTTTTGAATAAGATATACTGATTTCTAAATTCCTTCTTTCCCTCCCTTTTCCTTTTTGGGGACGAAAAGTTTTGAGTGGGGGAGAGTGTAACGATCCGTAAATTTTCGATAATCAAAATTGTTAATTTAATAAGATTTATGATTTAATTTTGGAAGAAATAAAAAATTGAGACTGATTAATGAAATTATAACTAGAATGAAAGTTAATAATGCTAATTGAAGTTAATTATTAGAAAATTGAATGAAATTCCTATCAATTGAAATAATGTAAATGTTATACTTAGTTATAAATTGAATATAAGAAAACGAATGTAAATATTTAATTAACTAATGAAATAATATATTATTAATGGTAATTGAATAATGTCAGTATTATGAAAGCAACTTTAACATTTGTATGTAAGTAATAAACTTATAGGTGTGATTAAAGGTAAATGTCAACAATTATTATGAGTTACCTATTAAATTAGTCTATAAAATATAATTGAAAATCAACTGAAATTAAATGTAAATAAATGTTATATTAATGTGAGTTAAAGCAATAATTGTAAAATGCGAATGTAATAAAATGAATAGAAATGTTAATTATATTCATAATGTAATAATCGATTTAATAAAAAAGTGAAATCAAGATAATTAAATCAATATGGGATTTTAAATTTTATTTAATGTATGAAATTCACAAAAATTCAATATAATTGAAACATAGTAATTAATACAAATAAAAGATGGAAATTGGAGGATATTAATGTAGTGAAATATAGAACAATGTAAACCAAGTCTATAGAATAATAATTGAATTAGGTATAAATATTGAAACAAAAAAACAATTTATTGGAATTAAATAATAATTAATAGGATTAATGGCAGTTGAAATTAAACACTATAATTATTGAAATAATTAACATTGAATTGACATGTAAACTTATTTTGATTTATTGTAAATGTCTTTGCAAACAAAAATGATGAAAAATCTGCTAGTTTATAAATATTGAATTAGAGGTGATTAATTAATTTAATATTAATTTATTTAATTAACGTGAAATTTGCCATTTTGACAACTATCTCGGATTTCAACAAAACCAGGTTCATCGGATACGTAACGGTGAATAATAAAAGGATTTCAAGTTTCGCAGCTATCGGACTTGTCGTTTGATCGTACGGACTCGAAACACTTGGAAATCAATTTAGTTGAAATCAATTGAAATTAATTTGAACTAAGCCGATTTTATCATAACTTCTTCATACGATTGAATTAGGATTTGAAACCTATTCCATTGAGTTTAAAACTATCCAAAACATCTATGTTGATATATAGAATTACCCATTTTCGTTCAGGAGGCGAAACGGGCTTTGTAGGTCGTTCTTCGTTCAACTTTCTAAACCAATCTAGCCCATTCGTTCTATTTTCAGCTCTGCCTATAAATAGATCATTATAAACCCTTGGTCATTTCTTACTTCTGATTTCAGTACGTACATTTCCATTTGCTTCTCTCTTCCCAATGGTTGCAAACCCTAATTACCAAATTGCAAATCCACATCAAAAATCAAATTGAAAATCAAACTCCTCAAACTATATCGAATTATATAATTCGTTTTCCAATTTGAACCACTATTTTTCCAGAAATTGAAGAATAAATCATGGCCATTCATCGAGTTGCGTTCAACTTTGCTTGATCATCGATTTGAAGGCACCGTTCTGTAGAGAGGGCTGAGTGGAGTTCAACGGTGTAATTCGTTTGATGTTTCGACGGCTTGATCGACGGAAAAAATTGGCTAGGGTTTCATCAAAGTGGTGGCAGCTGCCCTGTTTTCTCGGCTTGGGGTCGAGCGCCACTCAGTCGCGTAAGGTCTGGGACGTGACGTTCGATTGACGTGGCATGTCAGAAGGTGGTGCAACGTCACTGGCGGTCATGACTACTACAAAACAGGCCATTTGCATCGGTTGTTCACCCCCCTGTTAACAGTTCTACAACCGATGCACATGCAACCTACGCAACAGGCTTAACAGTTTTGCATCAGTTCTAAACCCGATGTAGAATGGTCCTTTTGGCATCGGTTTTTACAAACAACTGATGCGAAATACGGTTGCAACAAAGGAACATGTTGCATCGGTTGTAATGAAAACCGATGCAACAAAGGAACTTGTTGCACAGTACTCAAATAGACAATATATATATATATATATATATATATTATTGAACAAACAATTATTGCATGCAATATTACAATCATTCAAAATTAAATTTGATGGCAAATACAAACTGAATAACATAATACCAAAATAAACATATCACAATTAATGTGTTAATAATCTATACAAAATAATGGTTCATACATTCATTTTTGCAGCATAATTCAGTCACGATCTCTGCTCTGTCAGCAAACTTTAACTTCCTCTCCACAAGTAACCAACAGCATCTCCTCCACTAGTTCCTCCTGACAGTACCACAAGCCTATACAAACTACTTCTAAACCAATCCCTGACTGTAGCAATCGATCTGCCATCAATAATCCTCGAACACCTCAATCGACTCACCTTAAAACATTCTCCAATACATCCAAACCATCTACCAGCAAGTACAAACATTATCCACAACTGCCTCTACGCACCATCTCCTTCTCTGACTTCATCATGTTGCCAATACTGTGCTTTCACTAACAAACAAGTTTTACCATTCATTCCAGTGCCTGTACATCCACTAAGCCTTATGATCACTCTGTCCTTCACCCATCATCCATAGCCATAACTGTCTTTCATCATCATACAAACTTCATTTCCAAACATTCTGCCATACTGCTACAACCGACTTCACCGCTACAATACTACAATCCATACTTCACTCCTTCGACAGGTACTATGTCTGCGCCATCATACTTCAACAAAACCGCCTCTACAGACTTCCCACCCATACTTCAACCAATTCACTGTGCCACAATCCACTGCAAAACTAACCTCTTCCAAGCTACACCTTACTCCTACATCCACAGTGCACTACCGTAGAAGCATTGACTGATATCATCCACCCACACTTCATTAACACAACCATACCATCTCTTCCAGCACTGGCCAATGTTCTATACTTCAACCTCCACTTGCATCATCAACATTCATCAAAAAGTCCAGCCAACATTACTACCCATACAATTACCACCATCTCCAAGTCCTCCAAAAACGCTTCATCACCTCTCCATTAAATTGCACCTCAAAAAGATTACAACACAACTCTCACACTCCACAAACACACTACACCTCTCCTCACCATCCAGTCTTTTGCAATCATTCAATTTAATCACCTATCAACCGCATTCAACCTGAAATAATCATCACCCTTAACTGCCTGCTTTCAATCCAGCAACCTCACCACCTTAACTTACGACCAATCACCTATTGTCTGACATTTGTGCTAATGTAATTTGAATAGGCATCACTTTCCCATGCAATGAACAACCTTAATCATTTGTGCTTGCAATAAAAAAAGGTTCAAATCCAAAAAACAATCTTTATTCTCTTATGTTGACGTTATACCCTCATCTTTCATGCCTTTTGCAAGTCCCAACATCACCAAATTCCTTTGTAATTTGAAAAATAAAAGCTGCTACTATTCAAAACACTTAACTCCTCTCCACATTGAAATAGCCCACACTGATCAACATTAAAACTATTCAACCCGCATTCAAAAGCACTTTCCTTCTTTTAAGTATTCTTACAAGAATTAAAGCTTGAAATAAGCATAGATGGTGGCATAGAGTTATTCCTAATTCTAAACACGCTATACATAGATGTTGGTGGTGCCTGCTTGAAATATGCATTTTATACATCTATGCCAACTACAATTAATTAAGGCTACTACGTAAGTCCATAAATGCTCTCATCTATACTCTATAGTATTCTATTGATTCAAAGTATATGCCAAACATAAAATAGAATTATTTATGCTAATTAATTGAATTATCGACTCTTTTTCTAGGTAATTCATTCATTACATTCACATTCTAATACTTCATGCCCACTAGGAATTAGCATTCAAACGTAAAGACAGACAATAAACAATCCAAAAACAGGGGCTGGCGGGAAAATTAAAATTAGTTGAAAGTGAAATGATGCAACGGTCAAACTTGGAATGAATATTTCCTCTCAGCGTGGGTAATTTGAAATGGTAGGGAGACAATTTAAATACCAATAAGTACAATATCATTGAAAATGATACTTAAAGAGTAATTTTGAACATGTGACTGTCAAAAGAAAACGTATGTCCAACTCCAAAGCAAGTGACATACCTAAAAGCTCCTTTGGATGAAACTCTAAAAGTTGCACTTTTTGATATAGAAGCAGAAAGAAAGAACATGGCTTTTAATACCACTTTTATACCTTTTCAATAAATACAAAAGCACATCTATTTTTAGTCGGTAAAGTAGTTATCAATGGTTCAAAACTTCTTATTCGATTGCAGCATCCATTCTATGTACACATATAAGATTTTATTTTTTGATATATAGCTTCCATGGGTAATTCAGTAACCATAACAAAGTCTAACTAGTTGCAAAAAGAATTATAAACTTTACAAGCAATCCAACCGTAAAAATGGACCACAAAAGCATCCATTACCCATTTGTATGGAGTGTAACTAAAGTTTTTGCATTTCTTATCCATATGATAAAAGTGTATAATATACATGGCTACAAAATGTAACTATGGTTATATTAGAAGCTTCAAATATCATTCACTTAGAAATATGGTTGTGCACTTTGATAGAAATTATTCATACCTGTCCATTCTAGATGGTGACATTCACTCCCATTGACAGTAGCTGATCTACCTGTAGTCAATTATAAGTAAACTATTTGTAACGACCCGTAAATTTCGACAATTAAATTTGTTAATTTAATAGGATTTTGTAATTAAATTTTAGTAGAAATAAATAAAGGTGAAAAATTAATATTGGAATGAACGCTAAATTACAATGTAGCAATGATAATTAAAACCTATTTATAGTAATTTGAATAAATTAGGGAATTGGGTTAATGCAAGTTAATAATTAATGACTTGAATGAAATTCTAATTCAACAAAATAATTTAAATGTTATGATTTGATTTTTAATGGAATTTGAGAAAACAAATGAAACTATTGTATTAAGGTATGAAATAGTAAGTTGGGTAATAAATTTCAAAGTTACGTTAATTGATGTAATAATATGGGATAAACTGAAATTTGATAACATTTATGTTAATAAGAAATATGATGGGTGTTATACAGGAATGAACTTGAAGTAATGGAAGGTATTTGATGAAATTCTTTAATAAATGAGAACTTGTTGCTCTAGTATTATAAACTTAGGTAAAATTGAGATTGTTTCCAATAAAATAATATAAAGGAAAGTATTAATAAATGGGTATAAACTTAAGTGAACAATTGAGATGCTAAGAAATTGGATTAAGCACAAATACTATAAATGACTAAATGAAATAAATGAAGTTATGCAATAATGAATGAATGAATAAATATATTGCAATAAAAGAGGAATCTGACATAACATTTTTAAATGATAACGAATATTGGTAAGGAATAAATGAGAATATTTGAAATAAGCTTAAAGCTAATTAAAGTTAAATAGTTACAATTGTTAAGATACCTATTTCGGCAGTTAATAAACTTTAATGTGAAATAAATTGAAATTTTTTAACCAAATTTGTGTAGTTAGGGTAGTTTTGATTTGTCATTAAAGTTTCTTAATTCTATAAGATGCAACCAATGTTAATTTTATTTATAATATGACGATTGGGTGATTTAAGAAGTGAAAAACCAAGATTTATTGATTTATTTGAAATTTGAAACTCAATTAGTGGATTTATTGCAAATAAGTGATATTAATATTAAACTATTCTGTTAATGGAGTCTAATGAATTAAAATGGGTAATCAATAGAAATTAATCTAATTAAAGGTTAGATTAGTATAAATTAAGGTAATAATGGGGAATAACGTAAATATTCTTCATAATAGGATGATTAGTGAATAATAAAAATGGAAATCAACATTTATTTATTTATTGAATTTTAATTACGATAGTATAGTTTATTGCAGCTAAATGAAAATTTAATATTTAAAATATTGACTAAAAGGAAATGTAAGTGAAATCTAAAGAAATAAATGTAAACAATAGTGAACTAATGTAAATTGCATTTTTGATAATAACAGACTGAAGAATAGAATGGAAGGTAATTAAATGAAATTCTGAAAATTTAGTTTACAATTTCTGAATTCAATGAATTTGGGATAAACACTGAAATTGACGCAGCTTTGACTAGGCTCGAACAATTTAGGTACCAAATTGTCACAACCTATCCAGGATCTTCCTCACAAAATGATGATTTCATGTCAATAAACTGATAGAACAATAAATGCTTAGTTCCGTTGATCGTGATGATACCGGAATCTAGCTATCTCCAACCCGTTGATCTTGCAAGATGCCGTGTTGAAAGATCTACAATTCGATCGTTGATCACTCGTAAGTGATGCCGAGAATTGGCTTCAAATTCGTTGATTCGCTCACGAATAACCCGAAGATGGAAAGAAGAAGGAGCTCACACTCAACTTCCAACAATGGTGGCCAAGGCTCACACACAATTTTATTTCAAAATCAACTCCCTTTACAAATGACGACACGTCCCTATTTATAGGAAATTACAACACATACATGCGACTCAACATACAACACACAATCTAACAACATACGACATAACAACATACGACTCACGACCTAACAACTTAACAATACAACACACATGCGACTTAACATCATACGACTCACGACCTAAGAAATCAGCGACAAAAGAAGGAAGCACAGCTTCAGGAACGACTTAAGCGACTTAAGCGACATAAGAAGATAGCACGGTTTTAGAAACGGCTTAAGAGGATTAAGCGACATACGAATCAGTGACTTATAGAAATGCGGCATCAGTGAACGGCTTAAGGAAATGCGACATAAGTGAACGGCTTAAGGAAATGCGGCCTACGACTTACGACTTAAGGAATGCGGCATAAGTGAGCGACTTATAGAAATACGACCTTGTTTTCTTGAGTCGTTATCTTATAAGGTAGGCGACTTATGGTCGGCGACTTATGGTAGGCGACTTACGACTTAAGATGGTGGCGGCTTATCATGGTGCGCTGCATCATCCTCTCCTGCTTGAAAAGAATTCGACCCCGAATTTACACTTTCCTCTTCTTTGACATACTTATTCTCATGATATGGAATCAAGTATTTGACATTGAAAACGTCAGCAGTATGAATATGATTGGACAATCTTAACTGATAAGCATTCTCATTAATCTTCTTTACGATTTCCAAAGGACCAATCTTTCTAGCAGCTAGTTTGTTGTAAGTACCAATAGGAAATCGATCCTTAGTCAATACAGCATATACAATATCTCCTTCTTTGAACTCAACATTTCGTCGTTTAATATCTGTGGATTGCTTATATCTCTCATTTGCCTTAAGCAATCGTTCCTGCACAACCTTGTGGCACTCTTGCAACTCATTCACAAAATCACTAGCTCATTTGATCACTCCTTTCTGCTATGGTACTATAGATAAATCTAATGGTCCCTTAGGGATTGTTGAGTAAACGATCTGGAATGGACTGAACCCAGTGCTACGATTAACTACATGGTTGTGTGCAAACTCAGCTTGACACAGCTTGGAATCCCAACTCTTCAAATTGTCATTCATAAGGCATATCAATAGATTACCTAGGGATCTATTCACAACTTATGTCTTTCCATCCGTCTATGGATGATAAGCACTACTAAATTTCAGCTTTGTCCCGACCATTCTCCATAGACTCATCCAAAATGACTCAGAAAACGAGTGTCTCTATCCGATACAATAGATTCAGGTAACCCATGAAGACGATCGATCTCTCTGAAGTATAAATGTGCAACATTAACTGCATCTGTAGTCTTCTTGCATGCGATAAAATGTACCATTTTTGAAAACTGGTCAACCACTACGTAGATAGAATCATTGCCACGTTGCGTCCTCGGCAAGCCCAATACAAAGTCCATACTAACATCCAACCATGGTTTAGTAGGTATAGGTAACGACATATATAAACCTGCATTTGTTGCGGTCCCCTTTGAAACTTGACAAATATGGCACCTTTGAACGAACTTTTCAACTTCCTTCCTCATTGACGGCCAAAAATAAGACTTTGAGATCAACTGCATAGTACGGTCGCGGCCCACGTGTCCTTCTTCATGTAATTCTTTGATGATTTTCATTCGTAGACTGTAATCTGGAATACACAAATGATTTCCTTTGAATAGAAAACCTTTAACCAGCATATATCCAGTTGTGTTTCCCTGTTTGACTTTCTCTAGGATTTCAGAAAAATATGAATCTGAAGTAAGAAGATCTGGAAGTAAGTCAAAACCCATCACCTCTATTCGCATAGTTGTTAGTAAATTATTCCTCCGACTCAATGCATCGGCGATGCGATTAATTATTCCAGACTTGTGCTTTATGACGAATGTAAATTGCTGCAAACAAGCTATCCACGATGCGTGCCTAGCTACAATTTTATTCTGCCCTTGTAAATGTTTCAATGCTTCACGATCTGTATACAAAACAAATTCTTTATGGAACAAGTAATGTCCCCAATGCTTCACGGCCTGCACAATAGCATAAAACTCCACATCATGAGTATTGTAACTTATTTTTGCTCCAGAAAGTTTTTCACTGAAATAGGCAACTGGACGTCCCTTCTGACTCAACACTCCTCCGATCCATCTTTGGACGCATTTGTATGTAACTCAAATAGTAACTGAAAATCTGGCAACACTAGAATCGGTGCCGAGGTTAAAGTTCCTTAATTTGTTCAAAAGCAGATCCTACCTCTTTCGTCCACGAAAACTGCTTTCCTTTCATACAATCAGTAATAGGAGCCATTACTGTAACGTCCCGAAAATTTTCGACTTTCGAAAATTCAACATCGATACTCACTTTATCGACTGCCGAGAAATCAAAGGCCGGAAACCCGAAATGTTATGGTTTAAAAAGAAGAAAAAGGGAGAAGAAGAGAGTAGAAGATAGAAAAATAGAGAGAAGAGAGAAAAGAAAATAGAACGGAACAGAAAAACAGTAGAACAATATCAGAATCTCACAATTCGCAGCGGAACAACATATAATAAATAAATGAATAATCTTTAAACAAAGAACTATATCAGTTATTACATTTTATACATTACATTTCATTACATCATATCATCAGAGTGTACAACAACAAACAACATCAAACAGCGGAAAAGAATATACTATATACTAATAATACGCCATGCCATCCAGCTTGCCTCCAGCAACTCCTGAATATCCTGATAAACCTAACTCTTGACTGCCCGTGTAGAAATTGGTGGGCACCCAGAGTTTAGGAAGGAAAACAATAAACTCCGAGTCAGTCATGTGACTGGTGTGAGAACTCAAAACAGTTTATTTATCTTTGAAAATCAAAATAGAGGAATATTTTGAAAGTCAATTCGCAATGCTTTTTAAAAATGAGACTACCATAAGGCCTCCCGCACACACACACAATGCAAACGCAGAATCGGAGGAGATTTCTCCTTATGATAGTCAAAAATGCTTGATACGCATTTAAAAAGAACATTTGATATTATTACTAGTGCATAGTGTAGGAAAATATTTCGAAAGTAGAATATAAATCTTAGCCAACATACGACCATTATCGTATGCCTACTATAGCTACCATCTAAACAGTGGTGACCACCATAAGTAAATGGCAGGTTCTACAACTAATACCGTACAGGGTTTCGTATTGGGAATTGGATTTCCAACGAATGATCAGGCCAAGGAACTTCCCATTGCCACATGAGAATGCCTCTGGAAGGACATCCCCGAGAACCAAACCGGATCTCTACCAACACAAGGCCGGGTTACCCCTAACTGAGTAACAACTGACCGAATATGCCATCCCCCGGTCTTTTGGGACCTTTAAAGGAGCGCTCGCAATCAATTCACACAATCATAAAGTGTGTTCAACATGAGTAAGTATCTGGGCTCCATACCATGATACCACCCTTTTCCAGAAGGAAATGCACATACCCTAAAGGGCGCTACCCCTCATAACCTTGCCGCATCTTTCCTGTTTTGACCATTCCCGAGGTGTGAGGCTCGACGAAGTCACGTCCACAAAAACATACTTTATTCAAAAGCCATGCTTTGGGTCAACAAATGATCATAGAAATGATCACCAAGATAGACGATCAAATAAATGATCCTATCGCAAATAATCAACACAATGATCATTTCACAGCAACACTTAGCATGTCACATTACCAAATTGGGAATATATCGCTGATAACATTCAACTACATAACCTCTGAGCTCGTACGTCTCAGAGAAGGGTGTTAAGCTAAAAGAATAAATTCTCCGCCACCAACAGAAATATATTTGAAAGAAATCTGCTTTATATCTCAATTTGTAATGTCAGACATACAATCCATACAAGTCTGTTCCGGGATCGAACAGAACCGAAGGCACTTACAAAGAAGTCCTTGAAATCCGGATATCCACAATCCTGATCGGATTTCCCATCACATATGGAGAACTCAATACCGGAGCAACTCGGTGCAGAGTCAATTGACAGGTCATCCTATCGCTCTCGCAAATACCGGGTCTTCAACACCGATCTTCAATGCTATCCATAACGTCGTATCACTATTCGGAATGGGTAATCCGAATAACGAGCGCAATAATTTAAAAATAAGTGTAGCATTCAAATTCAAGCAAATCACAACAAATACCTTTCAAAGGTAAATATTGATAGTCGGTTATTGAACTATCAATGGATATGCACAACATCACCAGATTCCAAATAATTTTCCAAATTATTTATTTCCCAAAAATATCTTTACAAGATATATAATTTTCACACTTCAAAAATAAATCAATATTTATTTTTAAACCCATTTTCCAATTTCATTTATAAATTCCATATTGAATTTACATTTCCAAAGATATTTATGAATATACGTTTTCAATTATTCATTTCAATTTATCTTCAAAAAGATAAATTCTCAAAATATTCTCTTTATATTGAAAAACATTTCCATACTTACTTAATAAGTAATTCTCAATCCATTTATTTTCAACACTTGGAAAATATCCAATATACTTTAATCGAGATTAAGTATATATTTCATTCTTTAAGGAAATCATTCTCTTAAACATATTTATTTGGGCCAAAACGAATGTTGCGTAAAACATCGTTACGACAACCCAAAATCACTAGTATAGGGATTCGAAATTAAAATAGATATATAAATCCCAATACTATACAAAACATTTCCTTTCGGAAATCATTTACTGTAACAACAGTGTTATAGTCCACCATTTCCTTCTATTTCTCGAAAACGTCTATTTCAACAATGAATGTTGAAATCTATGGTTTCGAATCTTAACACATTTAAAACATCGTTAGATCGTTTTAATTCTATTTAAAATATCACATCCTAAACATTTTCTTTAACATATTATTCACTATTCAAAAACGTGAATATACTACGTTAACCAATTTCATCATTTCTATACATTCCATTTTAAAGGATTATTCACAGTTCAAAAACGTTAATATAACTCCATAAATAAGTTATAACAATTTACTTATCAAAATAAGTCGTTTGCGAATTTATAAAACAATGTTTATAAATTCCATTTCTATTTATTTTATAACAACTTCCTTTTATAAATCTCCTTTATTAACCTATTCGATTTATAACTCAATGATATACTAGAAATTCATATTATAAGTCAAATGCTTATAAAACGATTATTTTACAAAATCGTTCCTTTAAACTTCATAATTATAAATCTTATAACTTATAAGATTCATTTATTTATCAAAAATCCATTCTTCAAATAACTTTACAAATTTTATAAACCTACTGCTTATAAAATTCCATTTATAACTTCCTTTATAATTCTATAAATTTCATTCATTTACGAAATTTATTCACAATTCATTCTAACACTTATAAAAACTTGTTTTATAATTCCAATATTTCAATTTAAAAATATCCATCTTATAATTCTTTTATATAAATCAATTTATATCATTCTTTTAAAAATGTCTTAACTCCCTTTTTAATTTCACCATTTTGATTTATAAAATAATCAATTTTATAAATCCTATATTTCAATTTTTTTATAATAAATTCAGAAATCCCAATTTAATTATTTTATAAATCCTTAGCCTCATATTTTCAAAAATCAACCTTTAACTATATTTCTCAAAAATCATAATTTTTATAACATTAAAATTATAACGTTATTTATTTATAATGGATCAATTCCAAAAATATTTTATAACTTATACTTTCAAAAATCACTTTAAAAAAAATCATTTTAAAATTCCAAAATTTGGTCCAATGATGCTGCATACCAAATAGTCAATCACGACAGCAACGATATCGTATATCGATATGATAATCAACGAATATCAAAATATCCATAATCAAATAAATACTGTTAAGGAATCCATTTGGATCCCTCCAACCTGTTTTCCTGCATCCAAAAACATTAGCACAATACCAATTACGCTCCAGTACGGAATTATCGCGGTATATGCGATTTAAAATATTATCCGCTTAATAACGGCGCAATAGGGTCTCATCCGCTAAAAAATGCGGGAAATCAATAACTGCAATATATACATATGCCAATATATATTTATTGCTATTATATATATAATACCAATTTCACTATTTATGAAATTTTCGCGGTATATGTTTTTAATAAATAACATCCGCTTACTAACGACGCATATTGTCTATTTGAACAATCAATAGATAACAATCATCATTCAAACATGCATTCAAATATTTTAAATCTAACTATTTATAATAAAATTGAAACTGATTCGATTGAGTGAGAAGTTCTCACCTTGATTTCAATTTCGTTTTAGCGATTTATTTCGAATAAAATTAAACGGACGTTTAATTTTACCCAAAATTCTTACTAACTCCAAATGACTCCAATCCAATTCCATCGCGTAGTGCTCGTCCATACGATTCCAATGCAACTGGTTTCGCGCGTTTTCGACCTCGTATGAAAAAGTTATGAATTTATGAAGTTACACGATTTTTATATAAACTAATTTATAACATAATATAATTTTTATAAACCTACAGCTAACATCAGCCGTTGATTTCATCACCCTGCATCTCCCTCACGTTCCATCTACAGACAACCTATGCGCATACGAACCCATAAAGTCACGAACTAGGTTTAGATGTTGCAACTTCCTCGCTCGATTAAAAATCGATCAGGTGACGCCATTAGAAAGCTCGTCCCTCACTCCACAACCACCCAGAGGCTTGGGAAGCTCGGCCCTAAATTTACGTGGGAATTCGTGCCCAAAACGCACACGAACGCGGCCCATTATCCCATGATCCACTCGCCCAAATTCAATCACAGCCGTTGGATATACTCGTCTCTCCACCCTCTACGTTCTTGTAGTTGAAGAATTCTTGAAACGAGGCTTGGATTTGAAGATTTGGAGGGAGGAAGGTGGGTTGTTTTCGGCCGTGGGTTGAGGGGGTGGCGGCTGCAGTTTAGAATTAGGGTTTTAGTTTTTTTATTTTTATTTTGTGATGAACAAGGGCTATTTATAGGGAATAAAACGACACTATTCATTCCGGAATTTCCGAACTCCGATTTACGCACGGTGACCGGCGTTTATGGGGTTTACCCTGCGTTCCGGACACAGTGGAACAGGTTTCGGAAGCTAATTCGGTCATCTGTGCGAGTTATGGCAATAAACGTTCAATTTTAAATTAAGCCGATTTAAACGATTTTCTAGGCGTTTTAATTTGTATCGGACAAACGGTAAATCCAATTGACACGAAATTTTAAACCATACAATAATATCACATTACAGATTCGATGAAACTGGTTTCGTCGAAATCCGAGACTTTTTGAAAAATGGCTATTTTAACTCGCCAAATTAATATTAAAACAATTTCGATGCGTTTCGAGCTGCCACGATTAAACGATAACTCCGATTGACACGAAAATTGAAATCCGGTAATAACTAACTATTACGGATCCAATGGAACTGGTCTCGTCCAATTCTGAGACTGTTCGAAAATTGGCTAATTTCACTAGTCGATTTAATATTAAAATATTCAATTTTCACAAATTAACTTTTAATTCGATTTTAAAAGTTTTAAAATATCGTTCTAACTCCAACATGATAAAATAAAATTTTACAAATCATTTTCAATCATATTTAACTCAATTTTCAATTATTTCCATAATTTAACATATTAAATTATCGATTTAATTATCCAATTAAATCCAATTATTCCAAATAAAATTTATTCGACTTATAAATTTCACTTATTAATATTTAAAATTAATTAAATATTCGAATTTTAATTACTTAAAATCCTGGGTCGTTACATACTTACCCCTTAAAAGAATTTCGTCCTCGAAATTAACAAGTAAGAAAATTACAGAATCTAACAACTTTCCAAAATTCATAGTTAAGTTTCTTACAATAACTTACTAAGTTTTAAAATAATACTTAGTTATCTTTTCAAAACAACTACTATTGTTTAACTTTCAATTCTAAATCAAAGTTAAAATTTTCAAAATTTTTCAATTTTCTCAAATTTTTTCTAACGCCTTAAATTTTCGGAAAAATTCGCCATAGTCTCCTTTGCGCGGCTCGATCCGAAAAAAAAATGACAGTATATATATCACAAATATATATCTCATCAAGTAATGAGGCATCCCACAGGGAAAAAAGTATAAAAGTACGGTATGTAATCCGAGACATGTACCTTATATTTTATTAGCGAGCATATACGGCTAATATAGCGCGAAAGCGAGCTCCAAATGCGAAGCAAACGCGATCCGCACCTACTAAACACTCAACAAACAACATGAGAGCATGTATGTTAACTGCTCTTCATTAGCGACCTAGGACCTAAAGATATGGAGCGACCTAACAACAGGAATGACTTAGCGATTTAAAGATGACTCGACCTAGGAAGGGGGGAGGCGACCTATCAGGCTTTGCGACCTAACAAGAAGCTGCGACCTAAGAATGAGTGCGACCTAAAGGCTTAAGCACTGTCACGACCTATGATCTATGGAGAGTAGCGACCTAACGGTTCCCAGCGACCTAAGAAAGGCCGCGATCTAATGATTCTCAGCGACCTAAGAAAGGCCGCGATCTAATGATTCTCAGCGACCTAAGAAAGGCCGCGACCTAATGATTCTCAGCGACCTAAGGAAGGCCGCGACCTAGCGGTTTAAAGACTTCACAACCTAACGACCTAAGGGATCGACTAAGGCTGCAGGAAAACACTCACGACCTAAGTTAGGTCGTTAACGACCTAAACACGTAAGTAAAGAGGCCGCCTCTACTATGTCACTGGGTGTTAGGTCGTGTGCGACCTACAACTTGTTGGAAAAAAGATGCGCTTACACATGAAGAAGGAAAGCCGGAGCTCCATAGGTCGAAGACGACCTACGACCTATGATAGGTCGCTCATGACCTAGATACATAGAGGAGAAAGCCACTTATGCCAAGCCGCTAGAAGATAGGTCGTTCACGACCTAGGACTTGTCGTATTCAGCATGCGTACTCTAGTGGAAGATGAAAGAAGAACCAGTACTCTTTAGGTCGAGGGCGACCTACGACCTACTTAGGTCGGGCGCGACCTATGGCCCTAATCCAAAGTTGCCTATAAATAGAACCCTAACTCCAACAATGAAAGGACTCTTTTTTTTGGGCACATTCTCTGGAGAGACCGTGACCTTGCTGCATTGAGAGCTCCATCAACACTTAGAGCTTTCGAGATCAAAGGAATACTTCGAAGAACTTCATAAAGAAACTACACATCTTCAACATGAATTCAAGGACTTTAATCGACATAGAAGCTTGAGCTACTTGTTCCAAGTCTCTTGTAACTTGAAATATATTGTACTTAAGAAGAATTGTATCAGCTTGTAACGAGGTCATTAATAAAAGTACTTAAAGTGGACGTAGGCTATACCCCTAAGCCGAACCACTATAAAATTGTTGTTGTTTGCTGCTTTTCTACTGTTTTCTGCTTATAATCTGTTCCCGAGCTTTCGGGTGGTGCTTTCACAACTATAACTCATACACCGGGGTGTTAGCGTTCAAATTTTAGCGTTAACATTTTTGGTGCTTTCACTGAGAATTGAACTCAGGGCAAACTTCAACCACTGTTCAACAAAATTCTAACAGAAATCATGGCTTCAGAAAGGAAATGGAAGTTTTTGAGGTTTGAAGGTACTTGCAGCAATGCCATTGCTCTTCCCACGCTAAGTGAAACAGCTTCAAGTATTGGAGTTACAAGGGCTGAATTAAACGCCGTGATATATGGAATATATCAACACATGGAAGTTCAAAGCAATAGGATACTGGATAAGATGAACGCATTGCAGGAAGAAATCCATCGACTAGAAAGTGATATAAAAACCATTGCCAAAGAGGCCCAGGTTTCAGAAGAATGGAATACTCCTCAACGAGCAACTGGCATTACTATTGGAACATTCCCCCAAACAGAGAATTCATGGCCACGACCAACTATCCACGAACGTTTGTCAAGGCGAACTTTTGAAAGAATAGTTGACGATTACCCATTGAGTCCTGGTAACGATGAAGAATACATACCGGAAATTATTGAACAGAAAGAGAAGAATGAGGGAAGGAGAAAGCAGAAACTCTTGAAAAAAGCTCGACGCTTCATACCCTCCGACTTCACTCCCTTGACCGACACTCCGGAAAGTATCTTCTTGGCAACAAAGGATGTTGTTGTGTACCCCAAACCACCTCTGATGAGGAGAAGCGCGACAGACAATGGGAAATTCTGTCAATTTCATAATCAACCTGGCCATGAAACTAACCAATGTCGCCATCTAAGGAAGGAGATTGAAGAATTGATCAAGCAGAATGAACTGCAACAGTATGTGAAAAAAGATGGAATTAGCTACTCCTCATCCTCTAAAGTGCAGCTGGTTCCCGCTCAACAATGTAGCTCAAATAAAAGAACCGTGGCACAGGGAGATGAAGGTCCTATCATCAGTATCATCACAGCAAGCCCTCACCAGGCAGGGAAAAATTGGATGAGGCGGGAAGACGTGCTCACGCTCCAAGGAGACCTTCAAAGTGAAAGGAAGTTTAGATTCTGAAAGATATTGCCATCCAGTCCTCTTATGCCAAAAGATTCAATCCCTAAAGCCTGGGGCAGCAATTGCTTCCATACCTTACTTGAACACTTTGTTTCAAATTTGTAAAAGAGTGCTGATCCAATGATTCTTGTATCAAAATCTGTTGTAAAAACAATGCCAATAAATAATAAAAACTATAAGTCTTGCTTTCCCTATTATTACAAGTCGCTTATTTTATTTCGATATGTGAAATACTCTGAGAATATCACTAAGATTATCGATCTAAATTTGCAGGCAATCAATGCCAAGCGGATTCATTGCAATATCAAGCAACCCTTCGTAGCATTCAAAAGCAAGCCTGAAACAATAGAATTCCAGGGTCAAATCCTGAATAAGAAGTACTCTAAGCAAACAAATAAGATAGGGCTAGAGTATGTTTCTTCAGCTAAAACCACCACCTCAGAAGAAGATGATGCACACTCAAAGACGGCACTAAGGAATTGCTAATATAATCAATCAAATTCACAACTGTCAAAAGAGAACCAATTCCAAGAACTTGGAACAGCAACCATTTACATCCATATTTTACATGAAAACTTTGCTGAAATATTGCAAAGAATTTACAAATATATGATTCTCTTGTTAAGGGCAATTGCAAGGCAGGCAAATAACAAAAGCTATAAAGTGGATATAGGCCCAGTTTCGGCTAAACCGCTATAATTCTTGTGTTCCCTACTACTATAAACTGCTTTGTTTTATTTCGGCATATGAAATACGTTAATCGTGTTACTAAAAAAAATGATTTAATAATGCAGGCCATAAAAACAAAGCTTACCAGTCACAAGACCAAGTGATCCACGACATCATCCAGCAGTCAAGCACTGAGCCATTCAAAATTCCCATATTCAAATCCTACAAAAGGAGAACTTCAAACGAAAGTAAGCAAGGTGGATAGAAGCAGATCATATATAGCTAACTACAAATGTTTGAACAAACAAACAACAAGTTAAAGAACCTAAATCTGCCACCACCAATTCGCTTAACTATAAAATATACTCCTTTGGGTAAGGGAGAGGCCTGGTAGCTGAAAGTGGTGACACTTGCGAAGCAATGGGGATTGTCAACATGAATCAACGGCAAAGAGACATGCGAGAGCAAGCGTCAGCCAGCAAAAAGAATATTTCAGAAGCACAAGCCCTCTTTGAAGGCATAACTCCTCAGAGGATAAAGACCTCAAGCGGGCTTCACCGAAAAAAGGCGTCTTTCTCGTTACAAAATCGTGGAGTTATCGGTCGACACACTCCCGAGAATCCATCCAACCGAGAAAAGGAAACTCCAAACTTCCTGACAATAACCCTACTTAGGGGCACGCATTTCACCACAACCGGTCAACATACTCCCGTGAGATGAAATGTGAAAAGCCCTCTTCAGAGGCAAAATGCTTCTCTACGGAGACCGAATGCTTCTCCTCAGAGACCAAAGCCCTCTTCAGAGGCAAAATGCTTCTCCTCAGAGACCAAAGCCCTCTTCGGAGGCAAAATGCTTCTCTACGGAGACCGAATGCTTCTCCTCAGAGACCAAAGCCCTCTTCGGAGGCAAAATGCTTCTCTACGGAGACCGAATGCTTCTCCTCAGAGACCAAAGCCCTCTTCGGAGGCAAAATGCTTCTCTACGGAGACCGAATGCTTCTCCTCAGAGACCAAAGCCCTCTTCGGAGGCAAAATGCTTCTCTACGGAGACCGAATGCTTCTCCTCAGAGACCAAAGCCCTCTTCGGAGGCAAAATGCTTCTCTACGGAGACCGAATGCTTCTCCTCAGAGACCAAAGCCCTCTTCGGAGGCAAAATGCTTCTCTACGGAGACCGAATGCTTCTCCTCAGAGACCAAAGCCCTCTTCGGAGGCAGAATGCTTCTCTACGGAGACCGAATGCTTCTCCTCAAAGACCAAAGCCCTCTTCGGAGGCAAAATGCTTCTCTACGGAGACCGAATGCTTCTCCTCAGAGACCAAAGCCCTCTTCGGAGGCAAAATGCTTCTCTACGGAGACCGAATGCTTCTCCTCAGAGACCAAAGCCCTCTTCGGAGGCAAAAAAGCTTCTCTACGGGGACCGAATGCTTCTCCTCAGAGACCAAAGCCCTCTTCGGAGGCAAAATGCTCCTCTTCGGAGGCACAACTCTTCGGAGGACAAAGACCTCAAATGGGACATATGCCGCAAAAAAGAAAGTTCTCTACTCAACAAAAAAGATTGGAGGAGTCATGACCCACCAACCATGAGAGAGTAACTTCCAGGCAATGAAAACCATCTCTGGGGCACATTTCACCAGGAGTTGAAGTGTAACAGCCGCTCTTCGGAATTTCACTTCACCAGAGTTGAAATGCAAACAAAATAAAGCCCTCTTCGGAGGCACATTTCACCAGGAGTTGAAGTGTAACAGCCGCTCTTCGGAATTTCACTTCACCAGAGTTGTAATGCAAACAAAATAAAAGCCCTCTTCGGAGGCCCATTTCACCAGGAGTTGAAGTGTTATGACCGCTCTTCGGATTTCACTTCACCAGAGTTGAAATGCAAACAAAATAAAAGCCCTCTTCGGAGGCACATTTCGCCAGGAGTTGAAGTGTAACAACCGCTCTTCGGAATTTCACTTCACCAAAGTTGAAAAACAAAACAAGATAAAGACCTTCCTGGCCCATGTTTCACCGAGATTGAAATAAAACTTCCAAGTGTCGAAACGTGAAAAGGCTTTCCTCGAAGGCACAACTCTTTGGAGGTACACGTTTCACCAAGATTGAAATAAAACTTCCAAGTGTTGAAACGTGAGAAATCCCTCCTCAGAGGTACAACCCCCTCCCGGGGACACAATCAAGAAGAAAGACCTCTTCGGAAGCCCACGTTTCGCCGAGATTGAAATAAAACTTCTAAGTGTTGAAACGTGAAAAGGCTTTCTAAGGCAAAACTCTTTGGAGGTACACGTTTCACCGAGATTGAAATAAAACTTCCGAGTGTTGAAACGTAAAAAATCCCTCCTCAGAGGTACAACTTTCTATAAAAAAAAAATCCTCATCAGGGGCATACTTTAACTTCCGAAGAAAGAGTAATTTACCTATTCTGGGGAATAATCTTCCTCGGAAAAAAAAAGAAGAGAGAAAAAGAGAGAGAGGGAGTTAAAGTACCCTTCAGAGGTCCGCTTTACCGCATAAAAGAATTCACTTGGTAAAAAATGTACTTAAGCAAAAGAAAGAAGTGATTTCTTCAAAGGTCAAAGCGCAGAAACTTATACGAAGAGGGTTGTACTTTGCAAAAATTTTCTTTAAAGAATAAAATAATTATTCTTTAGCAAATATGAGTGCAAGTTCCCTCGAAGTATAGAATATTGCAGCAAACTTATGGAATGGGGGCAATATAGTATAATTACACACAATATGGTATAGCCAAACCAGCAAAAGGTAACGCTCAAGTAACATGCCATAAGCTCGCTGCAATATCGTGTAAATAAACTTGTGCAAAAAATAAATAGTAAATGCATTCTCAAATTCAAACAGAAGTTTGTACAAACGAAGAATCATTTTATTCAACTATAATGCAGATACAGGTTTCAAAATAAAAGCGGGGGCCGGTACCCGCACAACTCTCGACAGGTACATACAAAAGGCAAAAAGCTAAAATGTTCACTTCTTTTTACTACCTTTGGACCCTTTTCCCGGCCGAATGATTAGCTTTCCAGGCCGGTCAGTTGGCACAAGGGAAGAAGGAGGGGTAGGTGCAGCTGGTCCCACTTCTGGCTCCCCTTCAGTAACAGTGATTATCTTCCCCCTCCTCTTTGATGTTCCGTGCTTTGCCCTCCTCTTTGAGGAAGACTCACTTCCCGGAGTGTCAAGTTTAGACAAAGTTATGTCATCAGAAGGGGTCCGCTCCGGGGATATCTCACCTCCCACAAGTCCCTCGTCTCTATGCTCCTGCAAAGCGATGGGATCGTCTAAACCATGGAGGGCTTCTATTTGTTCCTCTTGCGACCCGGGCTGAGAAGCAGAAGGAGGAGCCACCTGGAGAGACGGAGGAGGGATAACCGGAGAAGGTATTTTCTCTACAGAAGAAAAGAGGTTAAAGTCAGTAAAGAGAGGAGATGGAGGCTCATCAAGATTCAGAAAATAATCAAGAAGCTCATTGAATCCATGAGAAACAAGTGAGCAGTCTACTTGAGTGAGATTTACAGTAGCGAGATTAACAGTGAAGTTACCTGGAGAAGCTGGTTTCCTGATATCGACTTCATAAGCTTGTGCATCAGCGCTCGCATCACCCTCGTCTCCACCCTGTACGCTTGTAATCTCAGTGGTAACTTTGGTAGGAGATGCAAAATGGGAACTGGAACCAATAATGTTGACTTCAGACGAAGAAGGTGGCTGGACTAGAGTAGTTGAAGTGGTTTTTTCCAGTTGGTCCCCTTCCGTCACTTCAGTTCTTAATTTGGCAAGTTGTTCCTTTCCCTTGGCGAGGGCAGTGCGAGTGTCATCATCAAAGTAATGCCTTTCCAGGGCTGATTCGTCATAACCAGCACCTTCAGCACCAAGCATCTCAAGGGCGGCCTCCCACACTTCAGCTAAAGTGATCTCATACTTGGGACCTAGAAAAGCGAGGCTTCCACGCCCCAAGACGCTATGCAAGTAGAAGTCGAATAATGTTGAGCCGAAGCTGTTCTTGGTCGCCTCATGAGATTCTTCAGCTGCGATTCTGCCGGCGACAGCCTCATCACGCTCCCTCTCAGTTTTGGAAAGCTGAAGCTTAAGCATTTGTATCTCCGCTTCCTGGGAGTTGTTTTTCTTTCGAAGCTCAGCAATATCAGAAGAATAGCCCTCGTTGATTCTTTTCTGCACTTCAAGCCTGTCCTCAGCATCCCTTTGGCTGGCATGAGCATCTCTTACTTGTCTGAGAAGCACTTCTTCTTTTTGAGAATATGAAGTAGAGGAAGCAGCAAGCTCATCTTTCAACTTCTCAACCTTGGCTTCGAGCTCCTCATTGTAGGAAGCAATGCTCCTCATTTCGGTATCATGTTGCTCAAGGACCTTTTGCCATTCAGCCTTGTCATTTTCCATAGTGAGCATGGCCTCTATGTTGGCACGATTAACTCTCTGAAGCTCATCAACAAGCTTCTGCCAGTTTGACATCCTCTCGATATCAAGTTTGACGGCGTCGAGATTTCGTAGCATGGCAGGCTTGTCAATAGGGACCAGGTCAAGGTCGAACCTCACACCCTTTAAGCACCACTGTGGAAAACGACTTTGTAAAGTGGCTGGGCCCGGTCCAACTTGAAATTTGGGCCTGCTTATTATTGTTTGGATGTCCGCCTTCCCGAGAGCAGGAGAATCGGAAGGAATGTCAAGAGGAGCAGGGGCAGTAGCCTTTTCGGGAGTAGTGGAAGCATGTCTCTCACCATATCGGGCTCGTTTGCCTGAATCTTCGGCTACATGACCTTTTCCTCGGTCATCGTGAGATTTCCTTTTGTGAGAGTCGTCACCTATCTGCAAAGAATCGTGGTGCTCATCCCTATCCCTTCTGTCATAACGCTCTTCTTCATCCCTCCTTTCACGAGCCTTTCGAGCAGCCCTCTCTTCGTCAGACTCTCTATAGGAGGAGAAGTAGCGCCCATAATTATATTGACCACGCCCCCCGTAGCGTTGGAAATCCTGATAATATGATCCGCCGCGTTTCATTGAAGGATCTGAAATAAGAAAAGATAAGCTTTAGAAATCTTTAAAGTATAAGAAGATAAGTGCATAAATGTGCTGGAAAATCCTTAGTTGTGTGTAAAGTGCAAACTACTCGCGTTGGACTAACGAACCACTCCTCAGTTGGGGGGAAGTGATAGGTTTCACTGTCGGTGACAATTCTTGGGATAAAGGATTTGGAGTCTGTTGGAGGGCAGATGTCGCTTCAATCATCGGGGGTACAGTTTTGCCGCAGGCAGGGTCATCTTTAAAGAGCTCTTGGGAAGTGACAATTATGTCACTTAAATCCCCAAAGACGTCATCACCATCATGCCCAACCTGATTCCCTCCATCAGCTCCTTTATCGGCACTCTTCCTGGTTTGGGAAGGGGGCTCCTCTTCTTCTTCAATTATGGGGGCAAGCGCGGGTTTTATTGATGGCCCCATGTCATCTCTTGGAACAGAACACTTTATTAGTGAAGTTTTTATAGAAATTTCTCCTTGTGTGTGTTCTCCAGTAGAGACCGGGGCATCAGGAACTTCCGTCGGAGCTTCATGAGCTTGAATTGAACGAGAAATATGTAGAAGCCCGAACTGATGAAGAAATTCATCCGTTAATAGAAATTTAACGCTCCTCTCTTCAGCCGGGATAGCGCTCAATCTCTCAAACATCGCCTTATGGCTTAGGTCCCTAGATGGAGGAGGAAGTGCTGTAAAGATAAGAAATGGAATCAGCACTTGGCAATACGAAACATGAAAGACTTAGAGTAAAATTGAAGAATGAAGGAAAAAAAGATCTCACTTCCTACTCTCCAGTCAGCGTAAAATTCTGCGGGGCAACGAACGTAGAAGTATTGATTCAGGAAGCCATGTGCACTCTCCAGCAAATCTAAAATAAGTTTGCGGTTCCTCGCACCTCTTACAAGTACAATTGAAGGGTGGTCCTTGTTCTTTGCAAAAGTACACAAGTAACAAATCTCCTCGAAACTCGGAAGACGGTCAAGAGTCCTCCTGAACAAAACGCACAATCCCATCAAAATGGCATAGCCATTGGGATGCAACTGGAAAGGAGAGATCGTCAATCGGAGAAAGGTTTGTCGAAGAAATTCATTAAAAGGAGGAATTGCTCCACTTAAGCACATTTGGCGATTTATGGCAATAAAACCATAAGGCGGTCTATCAGCGAAATCATTTGGTCCAGGAAGTAAAATTTCTGCCTCGGCAATGCCAAATTGAACGCATAATTGATTAAGTGTCCGCTGTTTCAGAAGAGTAGGAGTTCTTTCTGGAGAGTTTTCTAATGGAATAGCAATCGGGAAAGTCCCTTCGGCATATTCTGTCATCTCTTCTTGTTCTTGTTGAGACGTCATTCTACATAAGCAACTGGATGATTCAGATGAAAAGGTGCACGTTTCCTAAAAAGTGTGAAGTGTTGTGCAAAAAAAAATAATAATAATAATAATAATAAAAACAAGAGAAAGTCAAACATAACTGAAATTAAGTTGGTTGACAGTTAGTCGACTATGAGATTTCAAGACTTGTTAATATAAAGCTCAAGTATAGTGTTAATGCAAACGAATCAGCTTTAACTGGATATTTTAAGTTTTGCTTTAGCATTTCACTTGAGTTCATTGGTTCACAACATTTCATTCACACAGTTCATTTAAGTTAATTACTCTTTATCGACTAATCTGTCATTTGATGTGGGCAGTCAATGGCAGTATATTCGTCCCAGTTTTCTGCAAATATTATGTTTAACAGGTTATTAGCATTGGAGATAATCTACGACAAAGTGCAACAGAATTCAAGATCAAACAATTCAATTCGATTCAAACAAGTCTTCACAGATTTTCATAAGTCATAGGTCGTCCAGCGACCTAGCATAGGTCGAAGCCTCCTTAAGCCGCGCTGTGTAAAGTAAAGGATAAAGCGTTTCAATCTCGTCACCGTGTTAACTCGGCCGCGACCTAGAATCTATGTCGCAGGAAAGTTAGGTCGTGCAGGTCCTAACTAAGTATAACACTCAGCTCATGGAAAGCCCTAGGTCGTTTAGCAACCTAATGTAGGTCGAGACTACTCCTTAGGTCGCAAGGGTTCTTAGATCGCGAATTGTCTTGAATCACTCACATTCACTAGGTCGCAGACTTCTTCTCCACGCAATACTTCACCGAACCCGATAACCCACTATCCACCACACTTGGATCCACCATCTTATTCGTGAGATTCATCGTCTTTCCATACCACCATACCATTTGAAAATCAACTCAAAATACCTCCGATCTACCATAAATCAAACTCGCTACTGTTCGTTCGTGAGACACTACAACAGCAATAACCACTGACGATCAAAAATCGATCACAACGCGGCTCAAAGAGGAGCACGACGTACAAAATTGATTTGAGGTTCGGAAGTTAGAGCTTGGGATTCGATGATGATCGTGGGGTAGAAAGAAATCGAGGACACTTACGTAATTTGGTAGCAAGGATGAATCGATGAATGAGTAAACTTGAATTCGCCTTTTTGAAGTTCGAAGAATTGTTGATGGCGGTAGGAGGTCAGAGCAGTGAGGTGAAGAAGAATTAAAGCGACCTAACGCATTTATATGAGGTAAAAATGGGAAGGCAAATAGGCACGCATGCTGATACAAGTGTTAGGTCGCTCACGACCTAGCTAAGTCGAGTCGAAGCACGCGACCTATGTCATAGGCCCATACTTCGAGGGGCAAATGTTAACTGCTCTTCATTAGCGACCTAGGACCTAAAGATATGGAGCGACCTAACAACAGGAATGACTTAGCGATTTAAAGATGACTCGACCTAGGAAGGGGGGAGGCGACCTATCAGGCTTTGCGACCTAACAAGAAGCTGCGACCTAAGAATGAGTGCGACCTAAAGACTTAAGCACTGTCACGACCTATGATCTATGGAGAGTAGCGACCTAACGGTTCCCAGCGACCTAAGAAAGGCCGCGATCTAATGATTCTCAGCGACCTAAGAAAGGCCGCGATCTAATGATTCTCAGCGACCTAAGAAAGGCCGCGACCTAATGATTCTCAGCGACCTAAGGAAGGCCGCGACCTAGCGGTTTAAAGACTTCACAACCTAACGACCTAAGGGATCGACTAAGGCTGCAGGAAAACACTCACGACCTAAGTTAGGTCGTTAACGACCTAAACACGTAAGTAAAGAGGCCGCCTCTACTATGTCACTGGGTGTTAGGTCGTGTGAGACCTACAACTTGTTGGAAAAAAGATGCGCTTACACATGAAGAAGGAAAGCCGGAGCTCCATAGGTCGAAGACGACCTACGACCTATGATAGGTCGCTCATGACCTAGATACATAGAGGAGAAAGCCACTTATGCCAAGCCGCTAGAAGATAGGTCGTTCACGACCTAGGACTTGTCGTATTCAGCATGCGTACTCTAGTGGAAGATGAAAGAACAACCAGTACTCTTTAGGTCGAGGGCGACCTACGACCTACTTAGGTCGGGCGCGACCTATGGCCCTAATCCAAAGTTGCCTATAAATAGAACCCTAACTCCAACAATGAAAGGACTCTTTTTTTTGGGCACATTCTCTGGAGAGACCGTGACCTTGCTGCATTGAGAGCTCCATCAACACTTAGAGCTTTCGAGATCAAAGGAATACTTCGAAGAACTTCATAAAGAAACTACACATCTTCAACATGAATTCAAGGACTTTAATCGACATAGAAGCTTGAGCTACTTGTTCCAAGTCTCTTGTAACTTGAAATATATTGTACTTAAGAAGAATTGTATCAGCTTGTAACGAGATCATTAATAAAAGTACTTAAAGTGGACGTAGGCTATACCCCTAAGCCGAACCACTATAAAATTGTTGTTGTTTGCTGCTTTTCTACTGTTTTCTGCTTATAATCTGTTCCCGAGCTTTCGGGTGGTGCTTTCACAACTATAACTCATACATCGGGGTGTTAGCGTTCAAATTTTAGCGTTAACAATGTATATAGACAATAGTATCAATATACAACATATAGCAACATAATAACTATATATGCCAACATAGCAAATGCAGTAAAAGCAATATATTCAACCATCAACCAACTAACATTCAACTAGCATTCATATTCAAGTTGGTTCACTTCCAAATCAAATTCAATTCTATTTAAGATTCACTTAACTTCCAATTGAATTTCAATTACTTTAGCTTCCAATTTCATTAACTCATTTTCATTAACACTTAATGAATTATATACAATCAACTAACAATCATATATCAACCAATGTATATTAATTACAACCAAATTCCTTTACTTATCAATTGGTTTAATTAAATTGATTTTCATTCAACTATTCAACTTCCAATAACATTACATTTTAATGAATTACACTTACATTCATTATTTCATATCAATTATTCACATTTAATTGATTAATATTCAATCCATTCATTCAATTCAATTACAAAAGTTGAATTTCATTTATATAACTCAAGTTCACATTTATCACTTCACTTTATTATTTTACTTTGATACTAATATCAACTTCGTTCAACATCTCTTAAGTTATACTTCCATTTTATAACATCACTTGGTTTTACTTAGCTTAAATTCCCACTTATAAATAAATTCAGCTTCCAATTCTAAAGTTAATTTCCATTTAACTTTAAATTCATTTTTATTACAACTCATATTCATAAATATATCCATATAGTTTCACTTCTTATATATATAAGTTTATTCCACAATTGCAAATCACTTTAATTATAATTCAATTCTTATAATTCTTTTGCTTATACAATTATCCCTTTATTTAGATTATTCAAACATCTTATTCAACAACCAAACAATCTACTTATATACACTTTAATAATTCTGAAAAATTATTCTTTTATATATAAAATATAATCAAGGCAAAATTATTTCATTTACCCAATTTAAAACAATACTGTGTCGAATTGTTCTATTCAAGTGTTTAGAGATCCCTATCAACAACGTTAATTACTCGTATTAACCAGAATCCATATACCACTCAACAAATCAATCATCACAATATAAAACAATTTTATATTCACTAACAAATACGCTCTCATAGCTATTATTACACTCAAACTCATTCTAGAGTACTACTGACTCTATCTCTAATGAGTAATACCCAACAAAACCATGGTTGTCGCTTAACCATATGCTCTGATACCACATTGTCAGGACCCGATTCTTCGACACCCGAATATCGACATCAATACGTCCACTATATCGAATGCCAATCAGTCGGACGCCGGAAAACCGAACACTGAGGGTTTAAGAAAAGAAAACAAGGTAGGAGAAGAGAGAAAGATAGAAAATGGAGGGAAAAGAAAATAGAACGGAATAGAAAAACAGCAGAACAATATCAGAATCTCACAATTCGCAGCGGAACAACATATAATAAATAAATGAATAATCTTTAAACAAAGAACTATATCAGTTATTACATTTTATACATTACATTTCATTACATCATATCATCAAAGTGTACAACAACAAACAACATCAAACAGCGGAAAAGAATATACTATATACTAATAATACGCCATGCCATCCAGCTTGCCTCCAGCAACTCCTGAATATCCTGATAAACCTAACTCTTGACTGCCCGTGTAGAAATTGGTGGGCACCCAGAGTTTAGGAAGGAAAACAATAAACTCCGAGTCAGTCATGTGACTGGTGTGAGAACTCAAAACAGTTTATTTATCTTTGAAAATCAAAATAGAGGAATATTTTTAAAGTCAATTCGCAATGCTTTTTAAAAATGAGACTACCATAAGGCCTCCCGCACACACACACAATGCAAATGCAGAATCGGAGGAGATTTCTCCTTATGATAGTCAAAGATGCTTGATACGCATTTAAAAAGAACATTTGATATTATTACTAGTGCATAGTGTAGGAAAATATTTCGAAAGTAGAATATAAATCTTAGCCAACATACGACCATTATCGTATGGCTACTATAGCTACCATCTAAACAGTGGTGACCACCATAAGTAAATGGCAGGTTCTACAACTAATACCGTACAGGGTTTCGTATTGGGAATTGGATTTCCAACGAATGATCAGGCCAAGGAACTTCCCATTGCCACATGAGAATGCCTCTGGAAGGACATCCTCGAGAACCAAACCGGATCTCTACCAACACAAGGCCGGGTTACCCCTAACTGAGTAACAACTGACCGAATATGCCATCCCCCGGTCCTTTGGGACCTTTAACCGAGCGCTCGCAATCAATTCACACAATCATAAAGTGTTTTCAACATGAGTAAGTATCTGGGCTCCATACCATGATACCACCCTTTTCCAGAAGGAAATGCACATACCCTAAAGGGCGCTACCCCTCATAACCTTGCCGCATCTTTCCTGTTTTGACCATTCCCGAGGTGTGAGGCTCGACGAAGTCACGTCCACAAAAACATAATTTATTCAAAAGCCATGCTTTGGGTCAACAAATAATCATAGAAATGATCACCAAGATAGACGATCAAATAAATGATCCTATCGCAAATAATCAACACAATGATCATTTCACAGCAACACTCAGCATGTCACATTACCAAATTGGGAATATATCGCTGATAACATTCAACTACATAACCTCTGAGCTCGTACGTCTCAGAGAAGGGTGTTAAGCTAAAAGAATAAATTCTCCGCCACCAACAGAAATATATTTGAAAGAAATCTGCTTTATATCTCAATTTGTAATGTCAGACATACAATCCATACAAGTCTGTTCCGGGATCGAACAGAACCGAAGGCACTTACAAAGAAGTCCTTGAAATCCGGATATCCACAATCCTGATCGGATTTCCCATCACATATGGAGAACTCAATACCGAAGCAACTCGGTGCAGAGTCAATCGACAGGTCATCCTATCGCACTCGCAAATACCGGGTCTTCAACACCGATCTTCAATGCTATCCATTACGTCGTATCACTATTCGGAATGGGTAATCCGAATAACGAGCGCAATAATTTAAAAATAAGTGTCGCATTCCAATTCAAGCAAATCACAACAAATACCTTTCAAAGGTAAATATTGATAGTCGGTTATTGAACTATCAATGGATATGCACAACATCACCAGATTCCAAATAATTTTCCAAATTATTTATTTCCCAAAAATATCTTTACAAGATATATAATTTTCACACTTCAAAAATAAATCAATATTTATTTTTAAACCCATTTTCCAATTTCATTTATAAATTCCATATTGAATTTACATTTCCAAAGATATTTATGAATATACGTTTTCAATTATTCATTTCAATTTATCTTCAAAAAGATAAATTCTCAAAATATTCTCTTTATATTGGAAAACATTTCCATACTTACTTAATAAGTAATTCTCAATCCATTTATTTTCAACACTTGGAAAATATTCAATATACTTTAATCGAGATTAAGTATATATTTCATTCTTTAAGGAAATCATTCTCTTAAACATATTTATTTGGGCCAAATCGAATGTTGCGTAAAGCATCGTTACGACAACCCAAAATCACTAGTATAGGGATTCGAAATTAAAATAGATATATAAATTCCAATACTATACAAAACATTTCCTTTCGGAAATCATTTACTATAACAACAGTGTTATAGTCCACCATTTCCTTCTATTTCTCGAAAACGTCTATTTCAACAATGAATGTTGAAATCTATGGTTTCGAATCTTAACACATTTAAAACATCGTTAGATCGTTTTAATTCTATTTAAAATATCACATCCTAAACATTTTCTTTAACATATTATTAACTATTCAAAAACGTGAATATACTACGTTAAGCAATTTCATCATTTCTATACATTCCATTTTAAAGGATTATTCACAGTTCAAAAACGTGAATATAACTCCATAAATAAGTTATAACAATTTACTTATCAAAATAAGTCGTTTGCGAATTTATAAAACAATGTTTATAAATTCCATTTCTATTTATTTTATAACAACTTCCTTTTATAAATCTCCTTTATTAACCTATTCGATTTATAACTCAAATGCTTATAAAACGATTATTTTACAAAATCGTTCCTTTAAAATTCATAATTATAAATCTTATAACTTATAAGATTCATTTATTTATCAAAAATCCATTCTTCAAATAACTTTACAAATTTTATAAACCTACTGCTTATAAAATTCCATTTATAACTTCCTTTATAATTCTATAAATTTCATTCATTTACGAAATTTATTCACAATTCATTCTAACACTTATAAAAACTTGTTTTATAATTCCAATATTTTAATTTAAAAATATCCGTCTTATGATTCTTTTATATAAATCAATTTATATCATTCTTTTAAAAATGTCTTAAGTGGCGCAGTGGTTGAGTCACTTCCCTCCTGTTAACGAGGTCGCGAGTTCGATACCCGTCTGCCCTACTCCCCTCAAGGCGCGGAGGTGGATTCCCAGAAACCGATAATGGTTGGGAACATCAAACCTCTGTGCTGGGGCTAGCATAAAATCCCTCCTAGGGTTGGCGGACTCACTAGGTTGGGGCTCTTCCCTTCGGGGTTGAGTTTTAAAAAAAAAAAAATGTCTTAACTCCCTTTTTAATTTCACCATTTTGATTTATAAAATAATCAATTTTATAAATCCTATATTTCAATTTTTTTATAATAAATTCAGAAATCCCAATTTAATTATTTTATAAAATCCTTAGCCTCATATTTTCAAAAATCAACCTGTAACGACCCTAGATTTTAATTTAATTTAAATTGATAATTAAATGAAATTTTGAATAAAAATTTGTAAAATTAATTATAAATAAATACGAGTTTCCCCGAGTTCAAATATATTCTATATAAATCATTTAAATTTTTAAGTATTGAATATACATGTATATATGTGAATATATATATATGTATATGTATATTTGGATATATATGAGTCAATTTGAAATTAAAAAATCTTGAGTGTATATATATATATATTTTGATTTGAATTTAAATCTTAGATGAATGATTTAATAAATATTTGGGTTATAAAATAAATTAAGAAAAATATATAAATAGTAACTCATAAATAAATTTTAACAACATGTTAAAACAGAAGTTATTCATACTATAAAGTAATAAAACAAAGTGAATAAAAGAAAATAAAGTAAGTACAAACAAAGTTATAAATAATATAAACAAAACAAAATATCTTTTAAAATATAAACTATTGAAATAAATATATAGAAAGATACAAAACAATTTGTATGTAAGATAAAATAAATACTCAAAATAAAAATAGAAGTTCACTTATTTTGTAAAGTAATAATAATTTTAAGTTATGAATTAAAATAAGAACATTGATATATAAAACAAAAACAATAAGTGTAAAACAAAACTAAAAAGAATAAGTGCACAAGTATCAGATTAGAGCATACTTACAAAGCAAATGAAAGAAGTATAAAAACAACAACAATGCATGTAAATAAAATAACAAACATATCATAACAGCCGAAGATAAAAAGTAAGAATATAATGTAAACTGCAAAGTAGAGACAGGCAAGTAAAAATAATAATAATAATAATAATAATAATAACAACAAACAAACAAACAAACAAACAAAGTAAAAATAACAAAACAAGAGATAATACATATACATATATATATATTTAAGCAAGTAAAATATGCAAAGAAAACAAAAGAAAAAGTATTGCTAAATAACAAACAAAGTATTCAAAACAAAAATGTATACTAGTGTGAAACCAAAACAAGAAAGAGAAACAAAGAAAAGCAAAAAGAAATACAACACCCTGAACATGCTTTTTCTTTTATATACTATCTCCATATTGTACAGCCGAGATAGAGGAAATAGTTATAAGTACAAGCTAATAAATGCAAAAATATGTATGTGTACAAGCTCATAAATGCAGCCCCAAACAAGTTACCTCGGCCTAATTTAAACAATTCAACACCCTGTACAAAATAGTATACACCCTGTTAACTTCTCACTCCCTATATATCAACCTCCCACCTCCGTTCTTTCATCAAAAAAAAAAAACTAAGAAAAGAAATCTGAAGGCAGTATAAATCAAAACAGTTTGGCAAATAGAAAAAAATACTAGAAAGCAAAACATCAAACTTTGTCCATTTCAAATCCAGGAGAAGACTCTCTGTTAATTAATTCAAGGTGAGCAAACTTCCATCTTTAAACTTAATCTTTTATAGATAGGTTTGCATGTTAACAGGCTTCTTTGTTTCAATATCCTGTGAGTAATTTTAATTCTCCTCTAAAAAGCTTTAAATCTGGATATTTTTTTTTTTGATGCCTGTGAAAATCTATGAAGTGATATTATGAAGATGATTTCTTTAATGTATGGTAAAAGAATACATACACATATACTTGTGAAAGCCTGCATATGTTTAGAAGTGAGTAATACACCCTTACTGTGTTTAGTGGTTATTACACTTACATAAATAATTGTAGTTTTTGTTGAATCTTTGATTTGATCAGGTAGTAAAGCATCTGATATGATTCAGAGTACATATATAAGTATGTTTGATAGTTTCAGAGCATCAAAACAATGTGCTTCTTCCTAAACCACTCTGTTTATTTAGAAAGACAGTGACTAAAAAAAAAAAAATCAAATCTGCAGTTTCCAAACGACAAAGTTTCTTCTGTTCTTTGTTTCTTCATCAACTTCAGCTGAGCAACTCTCCTTAAAAACCCAACCTTTTATCTTAAAAAAAATTATGCTCTGTAATGATGAATGAAATGAGTGAATTTGGTAACTTGTTTGAATGTACACCTGTGTCCTCATGTGTACAGATTGATGATGCATATCAGTAAATGGGTGTGTATATGCCTCTGGAAAAAAAAATTGTTCAAGCTAAAGAATGAAAACATTGGACTCTGTATACTTGTTTTGCAGTACAAGCAAAAAAATAAATAAATCAGGTGATAAATTCAAACAAGTAAAACCATAGATTTGATTTTATAATTTGAATAAGTATAGAAAGACATGATTTTTAAGATTAATATGATGATTTTAAATCAGGTGTTCCAAGGGAATCTCACGTTTGAACAAAATCTGTTTTTTTTTCAATTTCTAACAATTCATTCAATTTTAAATGTTGAAACTTGGTTCGAAGCTAGTTTATTAATCAGTGACTTCAAGAAAATTATCAGATAATTTTCTTATTGCGTGAATTGGTGGGTCGAAGCGAGTTTAGGGTTTTAGTAGTTGTTTTGGTTGAGGACGGGGAGGAAGCGTTTCCTCCACCACTAGTTGATCGAGCTTGACCGGACTGTGGGAGGAGAGACGTGAGTGGGTGAAGTTGCTTCGGTCGGAGTTGCTTAGTCGCTGGTGGCAAGACGAGGTGATACGAGGCGTTTGCTTGGTGAGCATTTTCGTTCCAGTTCGATCGAATCACCTGAAATTGAACCACGGTGATATCAAGACTTTTGGGTGGTCGGCTAGGTTGAGATGGTCGTCATTGACTTGCCGATGGTCGCGAGGAGGGTCGAAGCATCACTGTTCAGACGTACACGTGCGCGCGTATCATCGTGTATCAGAACAGTTTTGGGTTGTGGAAGAAGAAGTGGGTGGAGGAAGACTCGAAGTATTTCTCGGGGAAACTGGGGTTAGACTCGAAGGGAGACTCGTGTCGTTTAGTGGAATGTCGAGTAGGTTTCTGGGACTTAGAAAAATGAAGGAAAATATGTTCTCTCGGGTTAAATTTTGAGTAACCCGAAGCAAAGACAAGTTTGTCTCGGGGGTGACTCGAAGTAGTTACAGGAGCCACTCAAAACAGTTTGTATTTTGAAGTTTTTCTACTTTTCAACAATTTTAAATAAAACCCAAGTTTTAAAATAAGGAGATGATTAAAGTTTTAAATAAATTAAATTTAAATAAAGGATTTTCAAAATGATTAAGTTTTAAATTTATTTAATCAAGATACATTATTTTACAAAATTGTTTAATAAATAAATAATGTAGTTTAAAATGAAAATTAAGATAAAATGTTGTTTAAACTAAATCTTAACCTTTTAAAGTATCTAATGTGATAAAGGTGATTTATTAAACAAGGTTTAAAAGGATAAACAAAGTAGTTAATTAAAGATAATTAATTTAATAGTGAATTAAATAATTAAAGATTAATTATTTAATAATTAAAGGTTGATGAATTATAATTAAAGGTTAATTAATTTATTATTAATGGATAATTAATAACTGATTAAAGAATAATAAAAAAAAATGGTTTATAATTAATTAACAATTAATTAACCAGGATTAGTAATTAATTCATAAGTAAGTAATCTAATTTGAATTAATCAGACAATTTAATTGATCTTACTTATGGATGTTTGGATTATATTGGATGTTAAACTGTTTGATATCCCTGTTATATGATGCTTTATGATTATCCTGATTTGTGTTGTGATCTGTGATGTAATTTATTATCTGTGATATATAAATATATCAGTGATCTGTGAATGAAGATAAGCGTTATAATTTATATCGCTTATCAGATATATTGTTGTATTTGATCTGTCATGATTGAATGATGTTGCACTACTGTGTATAACCCCTGGACCACACCATACACACACAAATATGGATTTCACGAGGAAATCGGTTAAGTCACAGATGTTTGAAATAGTTTTAAATTTGAATTTTTAAATTCAAAGGTTTTGGAAATGGAATGGGAATAAATGTGAAAAGCTTTTGGAATGGAATTTCAAAATAAAATTTATTATTTTTAAATTACTTGATTAAGTTTTGGAATTTAAATAATTTGATTTAAATTTGAATTCAAAAGTAGAAATTAAATTCTATAATTTGAAACTAAGGATTTATGATATTATACTAGTCATTATGAGTTAAATCATTTTTAAAGTATTATTTTTGGGAATTTGAATTTAACCCAAGGATTTCAACTCGTATAAATGAATCAGATTTCCAAAAGGAAAACTGTTGTTTTCAAATGATAAACACTTTTAGATAAGAACTGAGATTTCAGTTAATTGGGGGAATTTCAAGATTGAATAGAGAAATGATTTTCCTAAGTTATGAATGAATTCTTTTTGAAAGCTATGAATTAAATCTGTTTATTTTTAACAGATTTAAATTGATGATTTGTTTAAATCAAATTGAAATGAAATTGTTTTGAAGGATATAAGTTAAATCTTTGATTTAAAGATTTAACGAGTTAATCAAATTGAAATGAAGATTGATTTGGAAAATCTGTGAATGAATTTTTTGTTTAAAAGATTAAAATGTGAAAATTGTTTAAACCGTTAAAGGTTGTGAAAATGAATCTTTTTGTTAAAGATTAAAAATGGTAATTTGTTAAGCCATTTGAAGAAAAGTTTTGAATTATTAAGTTGTGACTTAATTGAAATCCCATTATCCATTTGTTTTTGAACTATTTCGCTCACTATTCGGTTTAGCCGGGAAAGGACCTTTGTGTCATATATCCCATTCCGAATATGTGATATGTCGTTATGGAAAGCATTTGAAGACCGGTGTTGAAGACCGGGTATTTGCAAGAGTGATAGGATGACCTATCGATTGTCTCTGCACTGGGTAGCTCCTGGTATAGAGATTCCCTAAGTGATGGGAAATCCGATCGGGATTGTGAATATCCGGGTTGCAAGGACTTCTTTGTAAGTGCCTTCGGTTCTGTTCGATCCCGGAACAGACTTGTATGGATTGTATGTCTGACATTACAAGTTGAGATATAAAGCCGATTTCTTTCAAAGATATTTCTATTGGTGGCGAAGAATTTATTCTTTTAGCTTAACACCTTTCTCTGAGACGTACGAGCTCAGAGGTTATATAGTTGAAGTTATCAGCGATATATTCCCAATTTGGTAATGTGACATGCTGAGTGTTGCTGTAAATGATCATTGTGTTGATTATTGTGATAGGATCATTTATTTGATCGTCTATCTTGGTGATCATTGTGTTGATCATTTGTTGACCCAAAGCATGGCTTTTGTATAAAGTATGTTTTTGTGGACGTGACTTCGTCGAGCCTCACACCCCGGAAATGGTCAAAACAGGAAAGATGCAGCAAGGTTATGAGGGGTAGCACCCTTTAGGGTATGTACATTTCCTTCTGGATAGAGGTGGTATCATGGTATGGAGCCCAGATATTTAACCTATGTGGTTACTACGAGTTTATTACTTTGTGGTTGTTGGTTTTCGGGATCCCGTGAGAAAGGTCGTTTACGATCGGGGAATGGTGTGCTCGTGTCAGTAGTTACCCAGTTAGGGGTAACCCGACCTTGTGTTGGCAGAGTTCCGGTTTGGTTCTCGGGGATGTCTTTCCAGAGGCATTCTCATGTGGCAATGGGAAGTTCCTTGGCCTGACCATTTGTTGGAAATCCAAAGAAACAATACGAAACTTGTACGGTATTAGTTGTAGAACCTATCATTCACTTATGGTGTCGCAACACTGTTTGGATGGTAGCTATAGTAGGCATACGATAATGGTCGTATGTTGGCTAAGATTTATATTCTACTCTCAAAATGAATTTTTCCTCTACACTATGCACTAGTAATAATATCAAATGTTATTTTAAATGCGTATCAAGCATCTTTGGCTATCATAAGGAGAAATCTCCTCTGATTCTGCGTTTGCATTGTGTGTGTGTGCGGGAGGCCTTATGGTAGTCTCATTTTTCAAAAGCATTGCGAATTGACTTTAAAATCTTTTGTTGATTATTTAAAAGATAAACTGTTTTTGCTGCTCACACCAGTCCCACGACTGATCCGGAGTTTATTGTTTTCTTTCCTAAACTCTGGGTGCTCATTATTTCTACACGAGCAGTCTAGAGTTGGGTTTTTCAGATAGTCAGGTTTAGTGGATTATCTGGAGTTAGTTCAGTCTTTGGATCACACCAGTCTTGTTGAGCTTGGTGATATGTTATTGGGAGTTCGAGCTACTGCTGGATTGATTCTTGGAAATGGAGTTACAGTTCCGATTTGGAGTTCTTCGTTGAAGACTATATAGAGTTATTTGTTCAGTATGCTAGATGTTGCTATCTATTTTCTTTCCCCTGCTATTTTATTGTATCATATCTCTGATGTATATTGATATCTATTGGATCATCTGTTGTATCAGATATTGTATCAAAGCTGTATATCAATGTATTATTCTTTTATTCCGCTGTGTTGTTTACTTAATGATTGTTATAAGCTCCGGCGAATCGGATTTGAACGGTTGAATCTATGACATTCGAATACGATTTGAAGTATGGATGTCGATTTTTGAGCGGGCAAAATCCGAGTCGTTACATTTGGTATCAGAGCTAAGGGTTGAACTTTAGCTCAGGAGTGTAACACGTTAAGTAGCTCATTAGAGATAGGATGAAGTAAATCCTAGAATGAGTAATCCTTAAGATATCCGTTTGAATGCCTCAGTAAATTCTTTTACTATCCACTGATAGTAAGTATGAGTGCAAGAAGAGAACGAGATAGAGGACAGGGAAATACGACTATAAATGGTCGATACTCTGTAACAACAGTGGAAACAATCTTTCTTATCAAATTTCTTTGATTTGTTTCTAAATTCTTTTGAATTGCTTCGTGACAGCTCCAGAGAAAGAAGTTTCGATGTAATGGCAGCCCTACGAATTGTTATAGGAAATTTTTATTTCGTATCTTCATTGATTTCTTATCGGCTTTTCGATTTAAACTCTAATAAATGAATTAGAAATTGAAAATTTTGAATGAATTGAAAATTTTAAATTGAGTTAAATTGATTAATAGAATATGAAGAATAAATTGAATTGTATCGATAAAACGATTTTGTTTAAAACCGAATTTTGAAATTCTATTATAATTTCTTGTATCTATTATTAATATTCTGATTTGATGAGCCAATTGCAGAACTGGTATCCAGTTTGATCTGAAAAGATATTTCTCTATCTTTCATCTATCTGTGTTGTTTTCGTGCCTGCAAATTTCGAGGACGAAATTCTTTTAAGGGGGAAGTCTGTAACGACCCTAGATTTTAATTTAATTTAAATTGATAATTAAATGAAATTTTGAATAAAAATTTGTAAAATTAATTATAAATAAATACGAGTTTCCCCGAGTTCAAATATATTCTATATAAATCATTTAAATTTTTAAGTATTGTATATACATGTATATATGTGAATATATATATATATGTATATGTATATTTGGATATATATGAGTCAATTTGAAATTAAAAAAATCTTGAGTGTATATATATATATTTTGATTTGAATTTAAATCTTAGATGAATGATTTAATAAATATTTGGGTTATAAAATAAATTAAGAAAAATATATATATAGTAACTCATAAATAAATTTTAACAACATGTTAAAACAGAAGTTATTCATACTATAAAGTAATAAAACAAAGTGAATAAAAGAAAATAAAGTAAGTACAAACAAAGTTATAAATAATATAAACAAAACAAAATATCTTTTAAAATATAAACTATTGAAATAAATATATAGAAAGATACAAAACAATTTGTATGTAAGATAAAATAAATACTCAAAATAAAAATAGAAGTTCACTTATTTTGTAAAGTAATAATAATTTTAAGTTATGAATTAAAATAAGAACATTGATATATAAAACAAAAACAATAAGTGTAAAACAAAACTAAAAAGAATAAGTGCACAAGTATCAGATTAGAGCATACTTACAAAGCAAATGAAAGAAGTATAAAAACAACAAAAATGCATGTAAATAAAATAACAAACATATCATAACAGCCGAAGATAAAAAGTAAGAATATAATGTAAACTGCAAAGTAGAGACAGGCAAGTAAAAATAATAATAATAATAATAATAATAATAATAACAAACAAACAAACAAACAAACAAAGTAAAAATAACAAAACAAGAGATAATACATATACATATATATATATATATATATATATATATTTAAGCAAGTAAAATATGCAAAGAAAACAAAAGAAAAAGTATTGCTAAATAACAAACAAAGTATTCAAAACAAAAATGTATACTAGTGTGAAACCAAAACAAGAAAGAGAAACAAAGAAAAGCAAAAAGAAATACAACACCCTGAACATGCTTTTTCTTTTATATACTATCTCCATATTGTACAGCCGAGATAGAGGAAATAGTTATAAGTACAAGCTAATAAATGCAAAAATATGTATGTGTACAAGCTCATAAATGCAGCCCCAAACAAGTTACCTCGGCCTAATTTAAACAATTCAACACCCTGTACAAAATAGTATACACCCTGTTAACTTCTCACTCCCTATATATCAACCTCCCACCTCAGTTCTTTCATCAAAAAAAAAAAAAAACTAAGAAAAGAAATCTGAAGGCAGTATAAATCAAAACAGTTTGGCAAATAGAAAAAAATACTAGAAAGCAAAACATCAAACTTTGTCCATTTCAAATCCAGGAGAAGACTCTCTGTTAATTAATTCAAGGTGAGCAAACTTCCATCTTTAAACTTAATCTGTTTATATATAGGTTTGCATGTTAACAGGCTTCTTTGTTTCAATATCCTGTGAGTAATTTTAATTCTCCTCTAAAAAGCTTTAAATCTGGATAAACTTTTTTTTTTTGATGCCTGTGAAAATCTATGAAGTGATATTATGAAGATGATTTCTTTAATGTATGGTAAAAGAATACATACACATATACTTGTGAAAGCCTGCATATGTTTAGAAGTGAGTAATACACCCTTATTGTGTTTAGTGGTTATTACACTTACATAAATAATTGTAGTTTTTGTTGAATCTTTGATTTGATCAGGTAGTAAAGCATCTGATATGATTCAGAGTACATATATAAGTATGTTTGATAGTTTCAGAGCATCAAAACAATGTGCTTCTTCCTAAACCACTCTGTTTATTTAGAAAGACAGTGACTAAAAAAAAAAAAATTCAAATCTGCAGTTTCCAAACGACAAAGTTTCTTATGTTCTTTGTTTCTTCATCAACTTCAGCTGAGCAACTCTCCTTAAAAACCCAACCTTTTATCTTAAAAAAAATTGTGCTCTGTAATGATGAATGAAATGAGTGAATTTGGTAACTTGTTTGAATGTACACCTGTGTGCTCATGTGTACAGATTGATGATGCATATCAGTAAATGGGTGTGTATATGCCTTTGGAAAAAAAAATTGTTTAAGCTAAAGAATGAAAACATTGGACTCTGTATACTTGTTTTGCAGTACAAGCAAAAAAATAAATAAATCAGGTGATAAATTCAAACAAGTAAAACCATAGATTTGATTTTATAATTTGAATAAGTATACAAAGACATGATTTTTAAGATTAATATGATGATTTTAAATCAGGTGTTCCAAGGGAATCTCACGTTTGAACAAAATCTGTTTTTTTTTTCAATTTCTAACAATTCATTCAATTTTAAATGTTGAAACTTGGTTCGAAGCTAGTTTATTAATCAGTGACTTCAAGAAAATTATCAGATAATTTTCTTATTGCGTGAATTGGTGGGTCGAAGCGAGTTTAGGGTTTTAGTAGTTGTTTTGGTTGAGGACGGGGAGGAAGCGTTTCCTCCACCACTAGTTGATCGAGCTTGACCGGACTGTGGGAGGAGAGACGTGAGTGGGTGAAGTTGCTTCGGTCGGAGTTGCTTAGTCGCTGGTGGCAAGACGAGGTGATACGAGGCGTTTGCTTGGTGAGCATTTTCGTTCCAGTTCGATCGAATCACCTGAAATTGAACCACGGTGATATCAAGACTTTTGGGTGGTCGGCTAGGTTGAGATGGTCGTCATTGACTTGCCGATGGTCGCGAGGAGGGTCGAAGCATCACTGTTCAGACGTACACGTGCGCGCGTATCATCGTGTATCAGAACAGTTTTGGGTTGTGGAAGAAGAAGTGGGTGGAGGAAGACTCGAAGTATTTCTCGGGGAAACTGGGGTTAGACTCGAAGGGAGACTCGTGTCGTTTAGTGGAATGTCGAGTAGGTTTCTGGGACTTAGAAAAATGAAGGAAAATATGTTCTCTCGGGTTAAATTTTGAGTAACCCGAAGCAAAGACAAGTTTGTCTCGGGGGTGACTCGAAGTAGTTACAGGAGCCACTCAAAACAGTTTGTATTTTGAAGTTTTTCTACTTTTCAACAATTTTAAATAAAACCCAAGTTTTAAAATAAGGAGATGATTAAAGTTTTAAATAAATTAAATTTAAATAAAGGATTTTCAAAATGATTAAGTTTTAAATTTATTTAATCAAGATACATTATTTTACAAAATTGTTTAATAAATAAATAATGTAGTTTAAAATGAAAATTAAGATAAAATGTTGTTTAAACTAAATCTTAACCTTTTAAAGTATCTAATGTGATAAAGGTGATTTATTAAACAAGGTTTAAAAGGATAAACAAAGTAGTTAATTAAAGATAATTAATTTAATAGTGAATTAAATAATTAAAGATTAATTATTTAATAATTAAGGGTTGATGAATTATAATTAAAGGTTAATTAATTTATTATTAATGGATGATTAATAACTGATTAAAGAATAATAATAAAAAAAATGGTTTATAATTAATTAACAATTAATTAACCAGGATTAGTAATTAATTCATAAGTAAGTAATCTAATTTGAATTAATCAGACAATTTAATTGATCTTACTTATGGATGTTTGGATTATATTGGATGTTAAACTGTTTGATATCCCTGTTATATGATGCTTTATGATTATCCTGATTTGTGTTGTGATCTGTGATGTAATTTATTATCTGTGATATATAAATATATCAGTGATCTGTGAATGAAGATAAGCGTTATAATTTATATCGCTTATCAGATATATTGTTGTATTTGATCTGTCATGATTGAATGATGTTGCACTACTGTGTATAACCCCTGGACCACACCATACACACACAAATATGGATTTCACGAGGAAATCGGTTAAGTCACAGATGTTTGAAATAGTTTTAATTTTGAATTTTTAAATTCAAAGGTTTTGGAAATGGAATGGGAATAAATGTGAAAAGCTTTTGGAATGGAATTTCAAAATAAAATTTATTATTTTTAAATTACTTGATTAAGTTTTGGAATTTAAATAATTTGATTTAAATTTGAATTCAAAAGTAGAAATTAAATTCTATAATTTGAAACTAAGGATTTATGATATTATACTAGTCATTATGAGTTAAATCATTTTTAAAGTATTATTTTTGGGAATTTGAATTTAACCCAAGGATTTCAACTCGTATAAATGAATCAGATTTCCAAAAGGAAAACTGTTGTTTTCAAATGATAAACACTTTTAGATAAGAACTGAGATTTCAGTTAATTGGGGGAATTTCAAGATTGAATAGAGAAATGATTTTCCTAAGTTATGAATGAATTCTTTTTGAAAGCTATGAATTAAATCTGTTTATTTTTAACAGATTTAAATTGATGATTTGTTTAAATCAAATTGAAATGAAATTGTTTTGAAGGATATAAGTTAAATCTTTGATTTAAAGATTTAACGAGTTAATCAAATTGAAATGAAGATTGATTTGGAAAATCTGTGAATGAATCTTTTGTTTAAAAGATTAAAATGTGAAAATTGTTTAAACCGTTAAAGGTTGTGAAAATGAATCTTTTTGTTAAAGATTAAAAATGGTAATTTGTTAAGCCATTTGAAGAAAAGTTTTGAATTATTAAGTTGTGACTTAATTGAAATCCCATTATCCATTTGTTTTTGAACTGTTTCGCTCACTATTCGGTTTAGCCGGGAAAGGACCTTTGTGTCATATATCCCATTCCGAATATGTGATATGTCGTTATGGATAGCATTTGAAGACCGGTGTTGAAGACCGGGTATTTGCGAGAGTGATAGGATGACCTATCGATTGTCTCTGCACTGGGTAGCTCCTGGTATAGAGATTCCCTAAGTGATGGGAAATCCGATCGGGATTGTGAATATCCGGGTTGCAAGGACTTCTTTGTAAGTGCCTTCGGTTCTGTTCGATCCCGGAACAGACTTGTATGGATTGTATGTCTGGCATTACAAGTTGAGATATAAAGCCGATTTCTTTCAAAGATATTTCTGTTGGTGGCGAAGAATTTATTCTTTTAGCTTAACACCTTTCTCTGAGACGTACGAGCTCAGAGGTTATATAGTTGAAGTTATCAGCGATATATTCCCAATTTGGTAATGTGACATGCTGAGTGTTGCTGTAAATGATCATTGTGTTGATTATTGTGATAGGATCATTTATTTGATCGTCTATCTTGGTGATCATTGTGTTGATCATTTGTTGACCCAAAGCATGGCTTTTGTATAAAGTATGTTTTTGTGGACGTGACTTCGTCGAGCCTCACACCCCGGAAATGGTCAAAACAGGAAAGATGCAGCAAGGTTATGAGGGGTAGCACCCTTTAGGGTATGTACATTTCCTTCTGGATAGAGGTGGTATCACGGTATGGAGCCTAGATATTTAACCTATGTGGTTACTACGAGTTTATTACTTTGTGGTTGTTGGTTTTCGGCATCCCGTGAGAAAGGTCGTTTACGATCGGGGAATGGCGTGCTCGTGTCAGTAGTTACCCAGTTAGGGGTAACCCGGCCTTGTGTTGGCAGAGTTCCGGTTTGGTTCTCGGGGATGTCTTTCCAGAGGCATTCTCATGTGGCAATGGGAAGTTCCTTGGCCTGACCATTTGTTGGAAATCCAAAGAAACAATACGAAACTTGTACGGTATTAGTTGTAGAACCTATCATTCACTTATGGTGTTGCAACACTGTTTGGATGGTAGCTATAGTAGGCATACGATAATGGTCGTATGTTGGCTAAGATTTATATTCTACTCTCAAAATGAATTTTTCCACTACACTATGCACTAGTAATAATATCAAATGTTATTTTAAATGCGTATCAAGCATCTTTGGCTATCATAAGGAGAAATCTCCTCCGATTCTGCGTTTGCATTGTGTGTATGTGCGGGAGGCCTTATGGTAGTCTCATTTTTCAAAAGCATTGCGAATTGACTTTAAAATCTTTTGTTGATTATTTAAAAGATAAACTGTTTTTGCTGCTCACACCAGTCCCACGACTGATCCGGAGTTTATTGTTTTCTTTCCTAAACTCTGGGTGCTCATTATTTCTACACGAGCAGTCTAGAGTTGGGTTTTTCAGATAGTCAGGTTTAGTGGATTATTTGGAGTTAGTTCAGTCTTTGGATCACACCAGTCTTGTTGAGCTTGGTGATATGTTATTGGGAGTTCGAGCTACTGCTGGATTGATTCTTGGAAATGGAGTTACAGTTCCAATTTGGAGTTCTTCGTTGAAGACTATATAGAGTTATTTGTTCAGTATGCTAGATGTTGATATCTATTTTCTTTCCGCTGCTATTTTATTGTATCATATCTCTGATGTATATTGATATCTATTGGATCATCTGTTGTATCAGATATTGTATCAAAGCTGTATATCAATGTATTATTCTTTTATTCCGCTGTGTTGTTTACTTAATGATTGTTATAAGCTCCGGCGAATCGGATTTGGACGGTTGAATCTATGACATTCGAATACGATTTGAAGTATGGATGTCGATTTTTGAGCGTGCAAAATCCGAGTCATTACACAACCTTTAACTATATTTCTCAAAAATCATAATTTTTATAACATTAAAATTGTAACGTTATTTATTTAGAATGGATCAATTCCAAAAATATTTTATAACTTATACTTTCAAAAATCACTTTAAAAAAGATCATTTTAAAATTCCAAAATTTGGTCCAATGATGCTACATACCAAATAGTCAATCACGACAACAACGATATCGTATATCGATATGATAATCAACGAATATCAAAATATCCATAATCAAATAAATACTGTTGAGGAATCCAGTTGGATCCCTCCAACCTGTTTTCCTGCATCCAAAAACATTAGCACAATACCAAATCCGCTCCAGTACGGAATTATCGCGGTACATGGGATTTAAAATATTATCCGCTTAATAACGGCGCAATAGGGTCTCATCCGCTAAAAAATGCGGGAAATCAATAACTGCAATATATACATATCCCAATATATATATATTGCTATTATATATATAATACCAATTTCACTGTTTATGAAATTTTCGCGGCATATGTTTTTAATAAATAACATCGGCTTACTAACGGCGCATAATGTCTATTTTAACAATCAATAGATAACAATCATCATTCAAACATGCATTCAAATATTTTAAATCAAACTATTTAAAATAAAATCGAAACCGATTCGATTGAGTGAGAAGTTCTCACCTTGATTTCAATTTCGTTTTAGCGATTTATTTCGAATAAAATTAAACGGACGTTTAATTTTACCCAAAATTCTCACTAACTCCAAACGACTCCAATCCAATTCCATCGCGTAGTGCTCGTCCATACGATTCCAACGCAACTAGTTTCGCGCGTTTTCGACCTCGTATGAAAAAGTTATGAATTTATGAAGTTACACGATTTTTATATAAACTAATTTATAACATAATATAATTTTTATAAACCTACAGCTAACATCAGCCGTTGATTTCATCACCCTGCATCTCCCTCACGTTCCATCTACAGACAACCTATACGCATATGAACCCATAAAGTCACGAACTAGGTTTTGATGTTGCAACTTCCTCGCTCGATTAAAAATCGATCAGGTGACGCCATTAGAATCTCGTCCCTAACTCCACCACCGCCCAGAGGCTTGCGAAGCTCGGCCCTAAATTTACGTGGGAATTCGTGCCCAAAACGCACACGAACGCGGCCCATTATCCCATGATCCACTCGCCCAAATTCAATCACAACCGTTGGATATACTCGTCTCTCCACCCTCTACGTTCTTGTAGTTGAAGAATTCTTGAAACGAGGCTTGGATTTGAAGATTTGGAGGGAGGAAGGTGGGTTGTTTTCGGCCGTGGGTTGAGGGGGTGGCGGCTGCAGTTTAGAATTAGGGTTTTAGTTTTTTTTTTATTTTGTGATGAACAAGGGCTATTTATAGGGAATAAAACGACACTATTCATTCCGGAATTTCCGAACTCCGATTTACGCGTGGTGACCGGCGTTTCTGGGGTTTACCTCGCGTTCTGGACACAATGGAACAGGTTTCGGAAGCTAATTCGGTCAGCTGTGCGAGTTATGGCAATAAACGTTCAATTTTAAATTAAACCGATTTAAACGATTTTCTAGGCGTTCTAATTTGTACCGGACAAACGGTAAGTCCAATTGACACGAAATTTTAAACCATACAATATATCATATTACGGATCCGATGAAACTGGTTTCGCCGAAATCCGAGACTTTTTGAAAAATGGCTATTTTAACTCGCCAAATTAATATTAAAACAATTTCGATGCGTTTCGAGCTGCCACGATCAAACGATAACTCCGATTGACACGAAAATTGAAATCCGGTAATAACTAACTATTACGGATCCAACGGAACTGTTCTCGTTCAATTCTGAGACTATTCGAAAATTGGCTAATTTCACTAGTCGATTTAATATTAAAATATTCAATTTTCACAAATTAACTTTTAATTCGATTTTAAAAGTTCTAAAATATCGTTCTAACTCCAACATGATAAAATAAAATTTTACAAATCATTTTCAATCATATTTAACTCAATTTTCAATTATTTCCATAATTTAACATATTAAATTATCCAATTAAATCCAATTATTCAAAATAAAATTTATTCGACTTATAAATTTCACTTATGAATATTTAAAATTAATTAAATATTCAAATTTTAATTACTTAAAATCCTGGGTCGTTACAATTACACTACTAATGTGCGGTATAAATTTTCGATAAAATGAAGTTAACCCATGGAAACTTCTGATTTCTGTTATAGTTTTGGCCTGTGGCCAATTTCTGATTGCGACTACTTTACTCTGGTCCACTTGTATCCCTTCCTTAGACACGACATATCCCAGAAATAAAACACTTGGCGTCTTGAACACGCATTTCTTCGTCGCGACATAGAACTGATCTTGACGAAGAATAGTTACCACCTTTCGCAAGTGTTGAATGTGCTCCTCTATGCTAGCACTAGAGATCAAGATATCATCAAAGTAGACTACAACAAACTTCCCGATGTAAGGTCTGAATATTTGATTCATCACCCTCGTAAATGTGCTTGGTGCATTAGATAGACCAAATGGCATGACCGGCCATTCATATAATCCTTCTCGAGTCTTGAATGCTGTCTTCCATTCATCACCTGGTCTTATGCGAATCTGATGATAACCACTCTTAAGGTCGACCTTAGAAAAGATTACAGACCCACTAAGTTGATCCAATAGATCATCAAGTCTTGGCATAGGAAATCTATATCTGACCGTTATTTTGTTGAGTGCCCTGCTGTCGGTACACATTCTCCATGAACCATCTTTCTTAGGTACCAACAGAGCTGGTACAACACAAGGACTGAGACTCTCTCGAACACGCCCTTGCTTAAGCAACTCCTCAACCGGTCTCCTCAGCTCTTCATTCTCCTTTGGACTCATACGATAAAGCGGCCCATGTGGTAACACAACACTTGGCACTAGATCAATTTGATGTTGTATATCCCTCAGTGGCGGTAATTCCTTGGGTAATTCCGCAGGAAAGACATCTTCAAATTCATTTAACAACGGTCTAACCTCCACAGGAATTTCAAGATCTTCACTTGTTTCATACCCAATCAACAAAAACAATTCAACACTATTTTCCACTTCTTTAACAAATTCTCTCGCATATAATAGACTAGTCGATTCCACTTTCTTCTCTGACTTGCTTTCACTTTGTTCACGCTTCTTAGGAACTAAGGTAACTTGGGTCCATTCGAACATGAAACTGTAGCTGTTGGTGCGACCATTATGTTGTACAGCTCTATCATATTGCCATGGTCTTCCCAATAGTAGATGACACACATCCATATCGACAACATCACACCATATATCATCTTTGTACTTCTTCCCAATAGAAAATGTAACAAATGCTCGTCTTCCCACTATCACTTCTCCACCTTTCTTTAGCCATGCCAGTTTATAAGGTCTAGGGTGTTTTTCAATCTTGAACCCTAACTTCTTGACGGCTTCATCAGAAATAATGTTACCGCTGCTTCCCGCATCAATAACAAATCGACAAACCTTTCCCAAGATAGTACATGTAGACTGAAAGATACTGCTTCTCAGCCAACTAGAATCATTCTCATGCTTTGGCACTAAACAAGACCTCCTTATCATCAAGTTTCACCCTTCGTCTCCTGACACAACTTCTTTGTCTTCATCAAACTTCGATAGTTGAGAATAATCAATTTCAGCTTCCACATCCTCATATTCACATTCCTCTGTAACTAATGCTCTCTTCTTGGCTTTGCACATTCATTACTTTTATGGCCAAACACTTGACAATTATAGCACTTGATACTGTTATTGACCTTTGCTTTAGCGGCTTCATTGACAATTGGTTTATTGACTGCCTTGGAAACATTAGCACTGCTACTATCACCCTTATTCTGGTTGTTAGAACCCGTAAACACACCAATTCCTCGTCTCCTTTGTTTTTCCCGAGCTAGAGCTTTCTGATGTGCTTCAGCAACAGACATTGGATTAAACATATTAACCATGTCTTGAATTTGCTTTCGTAACCCTCCAATATATCTAGCCGTTAGCTGTTCCTCGGCTTCCATAATATCATTCCTTACAATTGATTGATAGAATTCATCTGCATAGTCATTCACCGTCTTCGTTCCTTGTCTCAAATTCTGCAAACGTTGATACATAAGAGATTGATAATTGTACAGCAAGAAAGTCGCTTTCATCAGCTTTCTCATCTTCTCCCAAGGGACAACTTTTGATTTTTCATTCTCTCCCGAGTTAGTTTAGTTTATTGCTACCAAGCCATAGCTCTTCCCCTTAGTTTTGTAACAACTAATTGGACTCTGCGATTCTCAAGCACCTCCTTGAATTTAAAAATTTCTTCAACACTCGACAACCAATCAACAAATTCTTCTGCTTGCATACAACCTTTGAATTCTGGAATTTCCATCCTCATATCCGACTCCCATTTACGATCATTTTCTGAATCCAGATATTGATTTCGCACTTGGCCTCGATTTCGATAATAAATACTACCTCCATCACCATCTTCCTCAAAGTCAGATGTATTTCGATATCGATCCTGACCACGTCTATGTCCCTACGACCATGCATGTCCCTTTTGCCCTATCTTTCAGCATCACGATATGGTTCATTTTCGAACCCACATTGAGTTCTTCCCTCTTCATTTCGGTACCCATGGTGGTTTGGCATCATTGAAACTGATGATTCTCTCCTATCTCGATAAACTGGGGTGAATCCTCCTTTCTTCCGAAACCGATGGTGAAACCCTGTTTCTACCCTGGTTCGAAACTGGTGACGTTCTCCTTTGATTTTGATTCATGTCGTTCATCAACTTCTCCAATTTTTCAATACCCTCATTGAACTTTTCATCGATACGCTGCTCCATTTTCTCAGCTTCTTGTCTTCCATACAAATCTTCAACATTATGATAGCGATTAGCACGTCTCGGAGGCATGATCATTAAACAACCTCGTTTCGGTCTCTAATCCAGCTCTGATACCAATTGATGCAGCTTTGACTAGGCTCGAACAGTTTAGATACCAAACTGTCACAACATATCCAGAATCTTCCTCACAAAATGATGATTTCGTGTCAATAAACCGATAGAACGATAAATGCTTAGTGCCGTTGATAGTGATGATACCGGAATCTAGCTATCTCCAACTCATTGATCTCGCAAGATGCCGTTTTGAAATATCTACAATTCTATCATTGATCACTCGTAAGTGATACCAAGAATTGGCTCCAAATTCGTTGATTCGCTTACGAATAACCCGAAGATGGAAAGAAGAAGGAGCTCACACTCAACTTCCAACAATGGTGGCCAAAGCTCACACACAATTTTATTCCAAAATCAACTCCCTTTACAAATGACGACACGTCCCTATTTATAGGAAATTACAACACATACATGCGACTCAACATACAACACACGGCCTAACAACATACGACTTAACAACATATGACATAACAACATACGACTCACGACCTAACGAATTAACAATACAACACACATGCGACTTAATATCATACGAATCACGACCTAAGAAATCGGCGACAAAAGAAGAAAGCATAGCTTCAGGAACCGCTTAAGCGACTTAAGCAACATAAGAAGATAGCACGACTTTAGAAATGGCTTAAGAGACTTAAGCGACATACGAATCAGCGACTTATATAAATGCGGCATCAGTGAACGGCTTAAGGAAATGCGGCATAAGTGAACGACTTAAGGAAATGCGCCTACGACGTACGACTTAAGGAATGCGGCATAAGTGAGCGACTTATAGAAATGCGGCCTTGTTTTCTTGAGTCGTTATCTTGTAAGGTAGGCGACTTATGGCCGGCGACTTATGGTAGGCGACTTACGACTTAAGATGGTGGCGGCTTATCATGGTGCGCTGCATCAGAAATTGTTAAATTCATCAACTTTAAATTGACTTTTAATTTGTTTAAAACATTGCAATTTGATTGAGAAATATAAAGTGATAAAATTTGGTAAATTTTAATTTGTTTAAAACATTGCAATTGTTAAATTCATCAATTTTAAGTTTCGTATCGATCGGACTTGTCGTTTGATCATATGGGCTTAAAACGCCTTGAAATCAATTTAATTGAAATCAATTGAAATCAATTTGAAAATATTGATTTCAACATAACTTCTTCATACGATGCAATTTGAACCTGAAACCTTTTCCATTGCATTTAGAATATTTTAAAACACCTATTTGGATATATAGGTTGACCCAATTTCGTTTCGGAGTCAGAATGGGCTTTTTGGACCAATTATCGTTTAGCACGTTATAATTTAGATCCATCTGTCTATTCCATCTTTATCTATAAATACCCTACAAAACCCTATCCTCTGCCTATTCTCATTTGTCTGCGTGTAAAATTTCATCAGCTCCACCTCTTCTTCCAATTGCTGCAAACCCTAGATCCAATTTCAAATTCAAAAATCAAATCCAAAGCCTAAAATTAAAAGTTCTCAGAAAAAATTGAAAAAATTTATGTTGTAGATTTCATCGATACGAATCTATGTGTGGTGCCTGTTTCTGCAATTGATGCTCGTTTCAGCCAGAAAACTCGGTCAAATATCAAAAATCGCGGTTAAAGGCAATTTGGGCGTTTTTAATTTCGACATCAATCGATGAAATTGAGAGATGGGTATTGGAGAGCTCGTCAAGGGGAGTCGATAGGTGGTGGTCTCGTTGCCTAGCACGGCCTGTGGCTCTCAAATTCTGTGATTAGGGTTCGAAACCTAGGTATGAACGACGGTGATCTGGGCTATCGAGGAGACGCGGGCGGTGGCGACGACGTCCTCTAGGAGACTGCGGTGTGGGTAGCGGCGAACTCTGATGTGCGAGCAAGGTGGAGGCGCGATTTCCAATGGTCGCGATATTGGAGTTTTGTTCGACAGTAGATCGCGTGAAACTCGTTGCTGTGCGCGTGAGAAGGAATATAGGTGACGTGGCATTTGAAAGGGGGGTGAATTTTTTTATTTTTGTTTAAATTTACGTTGATTTCAACTCGTTTTATTGCGATAACTTTCTCATACGAACTTCACTTCACGCACGATTTTTTTGTTAGGATTGTAATAAAATTTCGGATCTGTTGACGCAGGTTTGGACGAATTTGGAGACTGTCCAATTTTTGCGTTTAAATTGGATTTGAATTCAATTTAAATCCCAAAGGTGAGTGTTTTAACCCACTTACAACTTCGAAGATTTCTTATGTTGGTTAAATTGATTTAAGATGTGTTTTAAATTTTATTTATAGTTGTTTGGCGTATATTTCATCATTTTCTAAGTTAAATTGCATTCATTTAATTTACGCGTTATTTAATTCGTTATTGCATTTTAAATGCAAGTTAATTGTTAATTAATTTATTCATTGAATTTAAACTGCCAGTTAATTGTTAATTAATTTATTCATTGCATTTAAAACCGCCAGTAAACAGTTATAATTTATTTTGAATATAAACTGATAGTTGATACCTGTTATTATCACATGTTATATATTGATGTATCGTTTGAATTTGGATGATGATTGTGATAAATGGTTGATGGTTGATATTGGATGAATGAATGCTATATTTTATATTGTTATAAACTGCAAGTTGTTATGCATTTTATTGCATTCGCGATTGCGGTTTGAAATGATATACAACTACATTTTTATTTTTAAATTGCGGATTGGAATGATAAATATCCGTATCACTTGACCATAGGATAGAAAATTATATACAGGCACCGTGGTATATATATATAAAATTATTTTGAAAGGATTTTTATGGTTTTGGAAAGAATACGGGTTAATGAATATTGAATTTTTAATATATATATATAAGTATTTTGAAATGATTTCTATGGTTTTGTAAAGAAATGCGGGTCATATAAATATTGATTTTTGATGTTATATAAACGTCAAATTTATTTTTGATTTTAACCATATAGAAATATGCTTTGAAATATAAAATAAGCCCAATAATTACATTTGAATATTGTATATAATTTCGTTTAGTGAATATTGATTTTGGTATTATTTAAATATTATTTTTATAATATAGAACGCTTGTATTTAGGCTATGGATAAAATTTGTTTAAAGAATAAAAGAAGTTAAAAAATAAAAGTTAAATTTTATTTAGATATAATACAGTTAAGTATTTTATTAAAATTTGTTTATAGAGTATAATGTCTTAAATAAAATAAGCTGTGGGAAGTAAATATGCATTTGCTTTGAATTAAATATTTAAGAATTATCCTCGAATAAAATTTATTTAAAATTTAAATGAATTTGGGATTTTAAAGGTATGATCTTTATAACTTGATTTTAGCTTAGAGGATTTAAATGAATATAAAGTCGATTAAATGAATATTATTAAGTTAATAAAATTGAAAGAATATCCTGTTATTCAAAGTTTAAAGATTTTACGTAAATGATATTTGATCTATTAAGTAAGTATTTCAAAGCTAAATAATAGAAAAGTATATTTAATATATATATATATATATATGAATAAAAAATTTAGTTTTGAAATGATGGGATATTTAAACTTTGAAATATATGAAATATAAATGGTTTATTTGGGAATTCAAATCTAATTTGGAATTGATTTGAGGAATTGAAAGCTAATTTACTTTATTAAGTAATTTATTAATAAACCGTTTAAGTATTAAAAATCATGTTTCGAAGCTATGAGTTTAAGGTATATGTATTAGAAAGTACTATGATTTTTGAATAAAAAATATACTTGAAATAAAAGTGATATCATATTGATTTGGTTTTAAAAGAAGAAATGATATTGTAATATTATGGTTTAGAAATGGATATATATTCTGGTTTTAAAGTATAAATTATTTCTAAATAATCGTGGTGTTATAATAACGTTTGGTTGTTGAAGAGACCGGGATTGGAAGTTGTCATACTCTCTGCCAACTCCGGAAACCACTTTAACAACCGTGTGCGCGGTGGAGATTCCATAATAAAGTAGGTTGGTGGCGGCGTTTCTTATAAGGTAAATACGTGGACCCAACTCCCGTGAGTTGGCATAAGGTGGCTAAAACAGGAGCGATCGACGGGTTAATTGAGGTAGCACCTTTGATCGGACACATCCCTTCGATATTCTACTCAGACTTTGGTTTTATTCGGTGGCCACTTTTGATTTCTTTGATTTGAGGGTGTGGCTCGAGGTGGGCTGTAGCTGCGGCTACGCGTTACCACCGACCCCGAAGCGTAATTGGTATATCTACCCTGGCATTGCCTAGTTGTGCCATGTCACCTACCCTATCGCGCCTTGTACGAGTTTGGTTTTCTCCCATAGCCCGTGCAGTATTTAGGGTAGTCTCCCGATCTGGAGATGCGTTGATACTAGATGGACTACTAGGACTATTACGTGTTAAGGCCTATATTGGTAACCCCATAATGCTAAGAAAAAGGTAAGTTTATTTTACAATTAGACACTATTATAATAGCGCAAATATACTACATTGTAAATAGTTTAACGGATCCTTAAGAGATGTGAATCCCGAGCATCTTTTGAGTTACTGCACCCATATTTAATTCTGTTAATTTAACTTACATAAGATCTTTTAGTTCTGACTCGAGTGTTTTGTCTTTTCAATTCGCTCGGGTCAGTCCGAGCGTTTCAGGATTGAAGATTTAGCTCTAGAGGACGAAGACGAAGATTTATATTACTATTATCTACTATATTATTCCACTACACCATTTAATTCCGCTGCATTGAAATTTATTGGTACGTGAACTCTGATATTTATTGTATAAAGAAGAATCAAATGTTTTGTAAACAGTTTTACGAACTGTATATTGATTATTATATTTTATCCTTCCGCTGTGAGATTCTATTTTTTTTCATTTCTTTCTTGTTTTTCTTATTTACCCCATGTCAATCCGCCCTTCTGTATGGTTTGAATTGGCACGTGTGTCGATTTAAAGCGTGCGAAAAGGCGGGATGTTACACTATTCCTGGTCAGCATCAAAGCCAGTTGAGTAACTGGACCTTATGGTACCTTAATTAAAAAGAAAGGAAAAAAACAATATTCTATTTTACCTCAGCGATTCTTGGCTTCTTGAAGTCGTTACTTAATGCACTGAAAACAAGATCGGATTGTCCTCCCAAACTACAAGTTAATCAATATAAAGCAGTTTACCAAAAATACAAATTAACGTCGACAAATTAAATATTATTGGAGTTTTATGTTATGTATATTACCTCACATCCTTTAGAATAATCTTAAGTTTCTTTCAGATAACACCGTCCACTATTGTGCTAATATCACCATTAGAAGAGACTTTAGAGATCAAATACCTTGAATATCTATTCATCGAGGTGCTCGTTGCAACCGTAGATGTAGAGATAGGATCTTGACCCAAATCCAACAAAAAGTATTAGAAATCTTGAATAATTTGTTCATGGCATATTAAGCGTTCTATGCACACAAATATTTATCCAAGGTGCACATTACAATTACTTACCACAGAGTTGGAATTTTCGCTGATGACGTTTTCAAGAGCACCCAATGTATCAGTTGCTTCACTAAATTTCCCTTTTGCTATTTGTTGCTTTTTTTGTTCAGTCATGCTAACATAAGAATTTGGTTATTTCAGTAAAGAAAATGATGAGTGTGTAATGATAAATCAATGAAAATTCAATAAAAACCTGTTCACTTTGTCCGTTGCATTAATTTCTAGTCTCGAAACATCCCTAGCAAAGGTGCCCATGAAAACTGCATTAAATTAATAAATTAGGCAACAAAATTCTACTTCTTATGAAATGATATACGATTCAGCAATCATGACTTAGCCACATAATCTTCTGATGAAATCCAGCTATCACCAATAGCAATTCCTCCATGTTTGAGCTTCAGTTCCCCCGATTTAACAGCCTTGAGAATCGACAACCCAAGTGTTACTGCATACTTTCCTCCATATGATTCAGCCACTAATTACAAATTACGATCCATATGCAAATGCTAGAGACACACTACATTAGCAAAAAAAACATTGGATTACAAAGAGCGTTCATTATTAAATCAACATAGCTCTTATCCTGGAACCCAACCTTCTTTACCATAGGGAAGTATCAATGTAAATTTATCACCCATTAAGTAACTGTTCACATATCAATGCATGTTCAAAAGAAAAAGTCATTCAAGATTTAAAGCTCTCTGCAAAGTCAGACTGCTTGTGAAGCTTGCCTGCTCGACTTATTGAATAGGTTTGTGTAACAGTTGATTGGACTGTTTTGTTTTTAATTCACACCGCTTATAAACATTCATATCTCAACTGGGTTTTATTATTGCTAATGAACACCCACTTTGACTTGCATTTTCTTTTCGGATTCAATAGCAAATAATTGAATTTTGTGTGTGTTTGTATTATGTGAAATTTGCTTTATTCTTCAATAAGTTGGCACATCAGTGTAATCGTAAATTTTGGCATCAATTCTATTATATTTCACGACCTCCAAACTTCTAATCTCGGTAAAAATTGACATTTGAAAATGTAAAGCTGGATACACAGTTAAATAAAAAGGGAGGTAGTTTATGTGAGTTTTAGCAAATGTGATTTTGTACATTTCTAAGCTTAATAGTAAAGTTACCCACAATCATGCATCCTCTTCTGTATTATTAATTTTATATGGATCTCATCTACAAGAAAGTAAGGTTTATTAAAAAAATCATTCTTTGTACAAGCTTTACCACTCGCATGTTGACTCGTTCATGTTTTTGTTACTCATGTTCCAAATTTTACTTCCATGCTGTATCACAATTATGGAAACTTTAGTAGCTTTAGTGTATTAGTTTATCCTACCTTTCATGTCATGCTATAAAGATTTTATGAAGTACTTATTCTCCAGTTACAATTGAAACATATTATTTATGTCTGAAAATAGCGGAAGTCAGTGCTGTCAACCTCCGACTTATACATGTTATACCTATGTATCTATATTTAACTATGATATCGTTCTTATTTATTCTGGAAAATGGCGATATTAAGGTGAAAAATAGTTTTCACAAGTTACTGGGAGTGGATGCTATTTTTGAATTCAAGCCAAACAAATATGAAGTGAGTAACAAAGATACCTCTTTGACTACACAAAGAATCAGCAAGAAAACCCCATCTTCCCGAATATCCACCGCTACGTCACAAGTGTACTTTTTTACTTTCCTTTGCAGTTTAATTTTTACATCACTGCACCAATTTAAATATTTGTTTACTTTGGCCAAACTTAAAACTAGATCTTCTGTCTTGCTGTAGATGTCAACTGTCAGTGAACACAGTAACTCCATTGAAAATGTATCCTCATAAAACTGTGATACATCTTCGGCACAAGCTGATTTCAAAGGGAAACAAGTGGTCACTTTGTTAAGCAAACTGAGCTGAACATTTCATAGTTTTAACACATTATTTTAAATAATTATTTACAAAGATATGGTGTTTCTATAGATTTTTGAAGAGGTAGCAATAAGAAAATTAATACTCACAATGCATTGCCCCAAGGATGAAAGGGAGGATGAAGGCGAATTTTTATTGCTGTATGTCATCAACTCCACCATCAAAAAAACTGCTTAATCATCAACTTCTGCTCACTGCCTCTACTTTTATCAATCCCCATTCACGACTTGCCGTCTATAAGAAATATATCAAAAAAATTCTATCAATCCCCATTTACTACTCACTGCCTCTACTTTTATCAACTTCTGCTCACTGCCTCTACTTTAAAAGATTCATTGGCAAATAAGCAAATACCAACCTGGATTGACTTTGTACATAGGTAAACACACACAAAATAATGGTATGCATAGAAAACAATATTGTGACCAACATCTTTAATATGTGTACAAAGTTTTGATCTGACCATGCGATTACGGACATGGAATTTCATATAATATACTAAGAAACTATGGTATATAATTTTAGATTGTAGGTTCTTGTCCCATTAACCAACTAATTCTCATGGATTCTGAATATATATTTTTAAACCTGAATTTCAGTGCATTCCGGTCAAGGACTTGCTATAGTTAATTTTCAGATGCAATTGCATTTTTCTTCCAGATCTAATTCTTGTCAAACAACTATTTTGTAGTACATTTGGAATCTTTTATTGACTATTTTTGTGTGCTCTAATTGAATAATAATAGATTGTTGTATCTCCATTCATTCTAGATTCGTTTGCTTGGCGATCCAAACTACAGCAATCAAAGATTGTTGTATCTTTTATTGATTGTTGAATTCACTTGAAAGTAACGAATAAGGCCGATCTCATCCAAAATGTAATACTCAAAACAATTGCTAATGGCAAGTATAGAACTGGTGATCTTATTTGGCACTACAACAACTACTGATCTTGCCAAAGCGGTCATCGACAACCTTTAAATTATGTTTCGATTATATTAATTCATCTCTTACCACTATAGTTTTGAGATGCTAAAAAAAGGCAAAGAAATGACTGCAAATCAGATTTCTAATTTATTTATTTTTTCTTGTTATCGAAAATTAAAAAAGTAACTTGTACCATGATAAACAAAAAATGCAGCATTTGAAAATCGAAAATTAGCATTTCATTCGTGAAGATTCGGTACCTTAATAATGAGAAGGCATAGAGAAATCCAAACGGTGAAATTAAGGTGAAATTCAATTTCTAGGTTTTTTTTTTTCTATTAGGAACGTGGAAATTTTTTTGGGGGGAAATGTTTGGTAATGAAGCGGGAGAAGGCAGTGGGCCGGCGGGAACTAACGTGTGAACCGAAATTGTTTTCACCCCTAAATAACTTGCATCGCCTTTGCCAGTGAACCGATGTAAAAAAAAAGTTATTTTGGGTCCAACTATAGTAAAACTCCATCAGCTACAAAAAGTGAATGTAAATAAAGGTAGTTGCACCAGTTGTAAAGACAACCGATGCAACAAACACTATTTGCATCGGTGTATTTTCTTCGGTTGTTAACGACAGCTGATGCAAATTGTATTTTTTTACTATCTATTGCTTTCCACGCACCAATTGCACCGGTTGTTAAAACATAACTGATGCAAATACTTCTATTCGTATCGGTTGTTGTGACGCCCCACTCCGAGAGCATCGTTAACAAAGAGTATTACATAGATAATACTGTCGGCTAACGCGGACAATAGAGTATAATGGAAGCAACCATGTGCAATCTCACCTTAACTATTCACTAAATAAGTCGAAAAGTAGAAACACATTAGAACTCGACCTATTCAATAAATATTTAAAGCAAAACTACAATGGCTATAGGATCTATCAGAAGAAAATATAACAACTAAATGTAATATACATCACAGAACAGTCAATCATAATATACACATACACCGATACACAACAGAGTATACAAAATAATACATGTCAGGTGGTACAGGAGACCACAATATACAGACGAGACGAAAGAGTATAAATCAAAGTTACAGCAGATAAGGACTACAAAAGACGCTATAACAAAATGAAGCTAGCGAATAGTCCATGCGGAAGCAAAATAGGCTAAGTCTCCAAAAGCACCTAACCTGAAACATCTCGGTCTGACCCGAGTATAAAATACCCGGATCAGTCTAGATAACAAATCAGTTAGATTAACTGAACAATAATAAACCTGCAAGGTCATACAGTATAACAAATATCTCTAGAGGAGATAACACAATCATCAACAAGAAATGAATCATATAGAGCAAGCCTCATATCATCGGCAACATATAGAAACAAAGGATACAAATATCCCAAAACAAGCCAGAAGGCAAATAACAAATACCCATAAGGTATACAAGTTCCACAAGGTAATCGCTATACTCCATGCGGCTCACAAAGACCAACACCGAAGGGCGATACCAAGGGAATTATCAATGAAACATAATGAAATTTTGCTCGAGCTCAGTACTGTACAAACAAGGATCCATGAGCCCGAAGACTCCAAACCCAAGTATCACCCATGCAGCACATAAGGCCAACATCAGAGCGAAACTATATAGGGCAACAAACCCGAAGGCACACACCCGAAGGCAACATACCCGAAGGCAACAAACCTAGGGAGACAGTCCGAAGACACTATCCCAGAGGCAACAAACCGTAGTGGTGAAGGTCGAAGACCCAGTACTGGACACCACTAACTGGCGGAATGTGTCACAACTCTCGAAAAGGAATCCGAAAAGTGTTAACGTATGTCCCATAACCACTCGTTCGCACTAAACGGTTTACTATCCGTCAGTCCCTTTCACACTCAAAGCAGTACAAAGTTTACCTCATATCATCGACAAACCAAACCCGAAGGTCAAAACAATCAATCGAATAGGTCAAGGATTAATCGGAAGGATAAACGCACGGATTCATGGTCCGTGTTTTGCCCAACCATTTAATCACCCTCCCACTTCGTTCGAAGTGCGAAAGTGTGTGTGTTTTAAATAGAATTTATAAATTAGAGAAACGAACTTTTAAATGCGATTCGAGAGATTATTTCATAAAAACCCGTGGATTAAAATTAAAAGGAACCATCAAAGTCAAAACAATTGATAATCATACATAGGATCATCATGAATCAATTCAAATTGAAAATTCAATCCCAAAAGGCAAAGTGGGCTGAAACAGCAGGTTCAGTCGACTGAACAGAGTTTTTCAGTCGACTGACCCTGTACCTGGAAATTTTCTAGGTTCAGGAAACTTTCTGTTTCCAGGTTCAGGCGACTGTGCAGAGTTTTTCAGTCGACTGAATCATGCCTGGAAACTCTCGGGTTTCAGGTTCAGTCGACTGTGCAGAGTTTTCAGTCGACTGAATCTTGCCTGGGCTGTTTTCCAGCCTTATTCAAATGAAGAGCAAACTCTCCCAAAATGCAATCGGACGAACATTGGCTCTAAGGGCTTATGCCAATCGACAACCCGGCCCTATATGTTCCTCGATGCATCACCAAAACATGATTAAAACATCAAAGTGAGGATTTCAAAGATTTTAACCCAAACCACTGAAAATTGGATTATTCCTCAATTCAACCCAAACCAAATGCAAGTGCATATGAACAAGGTGTTAGGAATTCATACCTAGCATCAATGAAATCAAGAGAAGTAGATGTGAGTTCAAAACTCACCTTTTCACACAAAACAAAGAAGATGAAGAAGCACAATTGCAAGGAATCAACCAACTACACTCCACTTCAACACTACAAGCTTCAATCTAGAATCAAAGAAAGTATTTCCTAGGTTAGGGTTAGGAAAATTACAGAAATTGAAGAGGAGAAGAGATGGAGAAGATGGAGATGAACTTACCAATGGATTCTCTATGAATTTGGAGCAAGAAATCAAGATACAAAAGAGAAACTAGGGCTTGCTAATTTCTAATTCTCTTCCCTTTCCCCCATTTCAGTTTTTAGCTTAAGAAAGAAATGAAATGAAGATGAAATGAAGAGAAGGGTTGAGCTAGGGGGTTAAGTGGGCTAGTGGGCTGAACCCAATCCCAAACCCAATAGGAAAAGTAGCCAAAATTTCACAAACTCCAAACATATCAAAGATTATACTCAAAAAGATCGCAAACGCCATTTTGGAACCAATGGAGGTGGTTTCGAGTTCCAATTCGGCCATTTGCAGAAAGTAACATTTCGGACCCCAAAATCCGAATAACGATGCTATATTTAAATCAAACATTTAAATATAAAATCGTTAAATATGCGGGTTGTTACAGTTGTTGTAGCAACCGATGCAAATGAGGCGAAGCAACATGTGTATTTTGTACTAGTGATGTGCATTGGGGTTCGTCGAGGTAGATGAGGCAGCACGGATAAGGTTTGGCTGTTAGGTCATGTGAACGAAGTTGCATTAGAGGGGAAGGTAGTGATGACATATTATTATTCTTAATTTATTTATTTTTTGATTTAAATTTGAAATCTATATCTTCTAACTCGAATAATTTTTACATATGAGCTCGGATTTGAGCACGATTTGTTTTATCGGGATCGTACTGAAATTCTAGACATTTTGAGGCTGGTTTGGACGAATTCTGAGATCGTTTGAATTTAGGCCCCAAATTGGATTTAAATTCGATTTAAATTCGATTTAAATTCCAAGGTGAGTGTTTTAATCCACTCACAACTTCTAAAAATTTCTTATGTTAGTTAAAATAATTTTTTGTGTGATTAGGAATTTATTTATGGTTGTTTGGTATATTTAAATTACTATTCCTGTTAATTTTAATTATTTGAATTAAATTGTCATTTAATTTATTATTGGATTTGAATTGCCAGTTAATTACCTTTAAATGATAACCTATCATCTATTGATGTTTATTGATTGATTTGGATGATGATTGTGATGAATGTTTGATTGATTGTATTGGATGAATGAATATTATATTTCAAATTGTTATAACTGCAAGTTCCCTATGGGTTGAAATGATACATACCCGAATGACCTATGGTGTAACAGCCCGCAAACCCATACCCCTTGAGTCAGCATTATATCCATCAATTAACTCAAGATGAATGTAAATACAAACCATTTGGGTTAAAGAAGAAGAGGTAGAAGAAGAAAATAGAAAAAAACAACATCAGAATCTAACCATCGCAGCGGAATAAATATAATAGATAATAACGGATCTTTACACAAAAGAACACTATATCTGTTATATGTATATATATACATCATCAGAATACATCATCAGAGTTCAACAACATCAATAAAATACAACTAGACAGTCATATAAACTTATCCTCAAAACTGAACACACAGCGGAACAATAATCAAGTACGGAAGTACGTATCGCCATCCAGCTCCACAACATCCTTTCCTTTAATCTATAATACTCGGTCTGACCCGAGCATTATAGTTAAATAACACCCGAGTCAGTCTGGAATACCAGCGTGAGAAAACTACACTCAAATTGATTATTAAAGTTTCAAAATCCTTTGAAAATCAAAAGCATCTCGTAAGACCACGCCACAAATAAACGTGTCAGGTTTTTACATTATGATAGCTAAAACATTTTTTTATTAAAATCCTCTGATATTATAATAGTGTCTATAGAAAGTAAAATAGAATCTAGCTGAAATTCTAGCATCTCACGTTTCAGCAATAGTTGGGCACAATCAAAACCGTACGGGCGCGTAGGGAAAATGGATTTCCAACTAATGACTAGGCACTAGGGTACCACCTGTCACGATACCTGGTCTAGATCAGCATACCGTGGATCACTCTCGACCCCTTGCAACACAAGACCGAGACTACCCCTTACTGGATAATAAAGAGTAAGATCACCCCACGGTTAGGATCAGCAACCGCACCACTAAGCCGAATAAAAAGGGACATCTGGACAGGGATGACCTAACCCTAATGGGCGCTACCTACCTAGCCTTGCTGCATAACCCGTGATTTTAGTCATTCTCGGTCAATGAGGCTTGAGGCTAAGTGTTACCTTTAGAGAACTCATCTCTTAGAATGCTCATCGTCCACCTAATGATGTTCTGAAAGCATTCAATCCATACAAGTCCGTCCCGGGTTCGAACAGAACCGAAGGCACTACTCCTACTACATCCATTGTGGAATCATCCTCAGGATTAGTAGCGGCTAGCCCTTGCACTTCACTGCTCCACCTTCGAATCCAAACTCGTCTACCTCATGAAAACGTTCAAACCGGATCAGAGTGGTTTTCGAGAAATTAATCTCGATCCTAGTCTCTTCGAAACGATCAGCGCATTGGCCAATACTGATAATCGGTGATTTAACTATTAATTATCATTCACAAACAACCATCAAACATAAATAATTTATCCTGAATTATTTATTAACCTCATGATATCTTCACAAGATATATTTCCATTTTCAAACCTTTTGAAAACAGTTTTCAAAACACACTCTCCTCATGGAATGATTTTCCCAAATATTTATTTCCACTTAAAACACCAAGCACAAAAGCTTTAGATTTTGAAAATAATTTAAAAACACTTTTATAAAATATACTTTAACATTTAAATTGAAAACTAGTTCAATACTTTATTAAAAATATATATATTTAGGAACATTTAAAATGAGGTTACCTTATAAAATATAAAACCAGATTTTCTCTTTTAAAACAAAGTATCGAGTCACCTTTAAATAATAACTACTATAATATATTTGAAAAATATTTACTTTGGAATTTAAACAATTAGAAATAATAAGTTTTATATAACATACTTTAAAACAACTTAAAACTTAAAACTTTTAACTTTTCCTTTAAATTTGTTTTGAAAACGTACTTGGCTATCCAGGGAAATAAGCTTTTCTTTCACATCTTTTAAAAATAAATCACTATTTATTTTTAAACAAATTTTCCCATTCCTTTAATAAATTTCCATCGTGAATTTATTCTTCGAATATCCACTGATATATTACTTCACTTTTATAAACCCAGTTTATAAATTTCCAAATTCCTACTTCTCTTTTAAAGTTCCAACTTCAACCACTTAAATCAATTTTCAAATTGATTTCCAATTTACTCCATTTTGAAATAATTTCCTTTACTTACTCATTTTTTCATTAACTTCAGATTTTATATTCCTTCGTTTTGATTTTAAATCTTTTAACTGAAACATACCAATTTCAGATTTTCCAAATTTCTTCTTTATTCTTTTAAATAATATCACTTAAGTTTTATAATTCATTATTTTCTGTTTATTCAAAATCCCCTTTTTCCATTCTCAAAATTATTTATTAGGATTTTTAAAATCACTTTTATTCTTATCCAGTCCATTCTTAAATTTATTCAAATTCTCAACGATTATTTTACTTAACAATTCACTCTTTTATTTCCTTTCAAAAATCCAATTCTATATATTTTGATAACTTAGTGTACCGAAAAATATTTTCAAGCAAACCATAGCATTCAATATTCCAATTGTAACAGCCCGCAAATCCGTACCCCTTGAGTCACACTATTCTACACATAGCAACTCAAGTTGCACAGAAATACGAACCATTTTGATTTAAGAAGAAGAGGTAGAAGAAGAGAAAACAGTAACAACAACAGAATCTAACCATCGCAGCGGAATAAAATATAATATATCAACAGATCTTTACTCAAAACAAATATATATCTGTTTATACATACATCATCAGAGTACATCATCAGATCTTAACATCAATAACATACAACTAAATACATAGCTACTAAACACAGCGGAATATATACATAACCAAATACGGGAGTACGTATCGTCATCCAGCTCGTCTCCTGGGCTTCACAGCATCATATCCTGTATCCTATAATACTCGGTCTGACCCGAGCATTACAGTTAAATAACACCCGAGTCAGTCTAGATTACCAGCGTGAGAAAATCACACCCAATTGATTATTAAAGTTTCAAAATCCTTTGAGAACATAAGCATCTCGTAAGACCACGCCACAAATAAACATGTCGGGTTTTTACCTTACGATAGCTAAAACAATTTTATAGAAATCCTCTGATATTATAATAGGGTCTATATACAAGTACTTATAAAATAGCCGAAATTGTTACATTATTAAATTCCAGCTACTAGCCACAAAAGTGGGTAATACAAACAAAACTCGTACAAGGCTCGTAGGGAGAATGGATTTCCAACTAATGACTAGGCACTGGGGTACCACCTGTCACAGTACGGGGCCTAGATCACCGTACCGAGGATTACTCCCTTCATCCCCTGCAACACAAGGCCGGAACCATCCCTTACTGGATAGTCCCGAGTGAGATCACCCCGCGGTTGGTATCAGCAACTGCACCACTAAGCCGAAAATAAAAAGGGGCATCTAGACTGGAATGACCTCACCCTGCTTGGGTGCTACCTACCTAACCTTGCTGCTTATCCCCTGATTTTCAGTCATTCCCATTTGATGAGGCTTGAGGTCAAGCGTTACCTTTAGAACGTATTCTTTAGAACGCTCATCGTCCACCTGACGATGTTCTGAAAGCATTCAATCCATACAAGTCCGTCCCGGGTTCGAACGGAACCGAAGGCACTATTCCTACTACATCCATTTTGGAAATATCCTCAGGATTAGTAGCGACTATCCCTTGCACTTCACTACTCCATCTTCGCATCCAAACTCGTTTACCCACGAAAACGTATAAACCGGATCGAAGTGGTTTTCGAGAAATAAATCTCGATCCCGGTCTCTTCGAAACGATCAACGCATTTGGCCAAATATTGATGGTCGGTTATTTAACTATCAATTAATATTCACAACACCCATTAACCAAATAAATAATTTCCCAAATTATTTATTAATCCCAAAATATCTTTACCAGATATATATTTCTGATTTCAAAACCCTTTTTGAAAACAGATTCAAAACCAGTTTCCTTCCACAGAGTACATTCCCAATAAATTATTTCCACTGGAACACCAAGTACAAAACACTTAAGATTTAAAATAATTTAAAACAAACACTTTTTATAAAACATACTTATAACATTAAAATTTGACTACTTTAAATATTTTATTTAAATATATATATACCTTAAGAATGTTTATATAAAACACTTTATAAAATGTAAACTAAATTTCCTCCTTTAAACTCAATACCTAGTTACTTTATATAATTATTTCAATAATAGATTTGGAAAAATATACTTACTTTTAAAATTTTACATTTAGAAATAATAAACTTTCCAAACATGCTTTTAAAAACAATCTTAAAATCTTTAATTTATTTGAAAACCATACTTGGCTATCTAGGGAAATACTCTTCTCTTCCCATTTCTAAAAAAATAAATCACCATTTATTTTTAAACAAATCCTCATTCCTTTAATAAATTCTTACCTTGAATTTATAATATAAAATATCCACCGACATTTTATTTCACTTTATAAACCCAGTTCATAAAGTCCCAAAATCTCACTTCACTGTAAATTTCAATTTCAACACTTAAATCAATTTTACAATTGATTTCTATTTACTTTACCATGGAATAAATTTTCTTACTTCATTTATTTCAAAATCCATTAACTTTAGATTTAACTTCTAAATCATGTTTTAAAATCTTTAAACTGGAAAATACCAATTTCATATTTCTCAATTTCATTCTTTCCTTCTAATTTAATTTAATTAAATCCTTAAATTTAAAATAACGTTTTTTATTCACTTAAGTCCAAAATTTATTATTTCCGTGTTAATTTAATTCCTCATATTTTATATTTGTTAGATTTTTAGAAATCACTTTATTTTATTTTATTTTCACATCATTATCACATTTATTTCAATTCTCTAGAATTTATTTACTTAAAATTTTACTCTTTTATTCCCTTTCAAAAATTCAATTCTATAGATTTTGGTAACTCATTGTACTGTGTTATTCCATCCAACCATACTATCAAATATTCCAGTTATCCATAAAACCATCACAGGATATCAAATATTCATCACACAGAATATTAAATAATCTAAATAAATTTTGAGGAATCCAGTTGGATCCCTCCAACCTGTTTCCCTGCATCCACAGGATTTAGCACAATATCAATTCCACTTCGAGGTGGAATATAGAGGTATATGGGATTTAAAATAATATCATCCGCTATTATGCGGCGCATAGGGTCTCATCCGCTATAAAGTGCGGGAAATCAACTACTCCAATATATACATATTCCAATATATATATATATATATTGGTATATATACTACTATATATACTATCCATATCAAATCAATCCAAACAAGCATTCAATCAATTATTTAAATTTAACTATTTAAATTTAAATAAAAATTTACTGAGTGAGATTAACTCACCTTTGCTTTTATTTGCAACCCATTCCAATATTGCCTTGGCTTTTCTGATGTTTGACCTTGAATAAATAATTTATATGGTTCACTAATATTCGAATGGATAGAATAATTAATTACTATTCATTTATTTAACCTAAACTAGTAATTTAGGTTTAAACTAATTTTTCCTCCTTTGATAAATTATTTTTGGTAACTTAACAGCTAAATAAGCTTGTTAAATAAATCAATATCCCCATTTTTATTTATATAACTAGTAAGTTTAAAAGATGCACATTTGTTTTATTTTTATTTTCTTCCAATTGAAACTACATATCTATCGTATATATTTATAAAAATAAATTTGTAGATTTCAAAAGTCTACTTTTATAAATTTCTCAACCATTTAAAAATCCCTATATGTTTTGTAACAACCCGCATATTTAACGATTTTATATTTAAATGTTTAATTTAAATATAGCGTCGTTAGTCGGATTTTGGTCCGAAATGTTACTTTCTGCAAATGACTGAATTGGAACTCGAAACTACCTCCATTGATTCCAAAATGGCGTTTGCGATCTTTTTGAGTGTAAGCTTTGATATATTTGGAGTAAGTCGAATTTTTCTATTTGCTAAGTGGGCTTTGGGTTTGGGTTTCACCCAAACTGTTCTATTAACCTCAACTCAGCCCTTCTCTCCTTCCATTCACTTATTCATTTCATAAAAGCTTAAGCAAAAACTGAAATGGGGGAAGAGAAAGGAAATTAGAAACTCCTAGCCCTAAATCCATTTGCAAACTACAAATTCTTGCTCCAAGATCAAAGAGAAGCCATTGGTAAGTTCTTCTTCATCTTCTCCAACTCTTCTCTTCTTCAATTTCAGAAAATTTCCTAAACCTAAATTGGGAAATATGTGTTTTATTCTTAGATTGAAGCTTGTTGAGTTGAAGTAGTGTTTGTTGGTCTTCTCCTTGCAAATTGAACTCCTTCTTCTTTGTTTTGGGTAAAAGGTGAGTTTTGAACTCACATCTACTTCTTTTGATATCATTGATGTTAGGAATGAATTCCTAATACTTGTTCATGTGCATTTGCTTTCGATTTGGATTGCTTTGGTGAAATTACCTAATATTGAATTTTGAAGCCAAATCTATGAAAAACCTTATATGGTTGATATTTTTGTTGTACGGAGTGTTTGGAGGTGTTGTTAAGCTTGGGTAGTCATTTGACGTAAGCCCATAATCAACACGCACCCGATCGCTTTCGATTTGTTTGGCCATAGTTGGCCTAGGTTCAGGAATTGCCTGACCATCAGGTTTCAGACGTCTGAAATGCCTATTTCAGACGTCTGAATATTGTTCTTCGAAGAAATTTCACTCCCAGTTTCAGACGTCTGAATTTATATTCCAAACGTCTGAATTAGCTAAATTTCGACCAGAAAGGAAATAGGCAAAATATTGCCTATTTCAGACGTCTGGATGTTAGGATTCAGACGTCTGAATTCTGTTTTGGAAAATAAATTGATTTCCAGATTCAGACGTCTGAATCCCTTCTTTCAGACGTCTGAATATGCTGTTTTTGGCCAGTTTGCCTTGTTCGTTTAATTTTCCAAATTTGATCGATGCATATTGATTCCAATTAGTTGTTTATGCATATTTGACCTTGATAATTTCTTTTTGAATTCATTCACGGGTTTTTATAAATTACTTCTTCAAATTGTATTAAATGTTCGCTTCTCCGATTTATAAATTCTATTTAAACCACACGTACAATTTCGCACTTCGAGCGAAGTGGAAGGGTGATTAAATGGTTGGGGAAAACATGGACCATGAATCTGTGCGTTTGTCTTTCCGATTAATCCCCGACCTATTCAATTGATCGTTTTAACCTTCGGGTTTGGTTTATCGATGATATGAGGTAAACTTTGTACTGCTTTGAGTGTGATAGTGGATGACGGATAGTAAACCGTTTAGTGCGAACGAGTGGTTATGGGACATACGTTAAGACTTTTAGGATTCCTTTTCGAGAGTTGTGACACATTCCGCCAGTTAGTGGTGTCCAGTACTGGGTATCTGACCTTCACCACTACGGTTTGTTGCCTTCGGGTATGTGCCTTCGGGTTTGTTGCCCTTTAGTATCGCTTCCGATGTTGGTCGTTATGAGCCGCATGGGTGATATTGGGTTGCCCTTTAGTATCGCTTCCGATGTTGGTCGTTATGAGCCGCATGGGTGATATTGGGTTTGGTGTCTTCGGGCTCATGGATCCTTGTTTGTACAGTACTAAGCTCGAGCAATTTTATGATGTTTCATTCATATGTATATTCCCTTGGTATCGCCCTTCGGTGTTGGTCATTATGAGCCGCATGATGCGTAGCGTTTACCTTGTGGAACTTGTATACCTTATTGGTATTTGTTATTGCCTTTTGGCTTGTTTTGGGATATTTGTATCCTTTGTTTCTATACGTTGCCGATGAGATGAGGCTTGTTATCATATGATTCATCTTTTGTTAGATGATTGTGTTATCTCTCTTAGAGATATTTGCTATACCTTGTAACCTTGCAGGTTTATTGTCGTTCAGTTTATCTAACTGATTTGTTTAGCTAGACTGACCCGTGTATCTTATACTCGGGTCAGACCAAGATGTTTCAGGTTAGGTGCTTTTGGAACTTAGCCTATTTTGCTTCCGCATGGACTATTCGCTAGATTCATTTTGTTATAGCGTCTTTTGTGGTCCTTATCTGTTGTAACTCTGATATGTATTCTTTTGACTTGCCTGTATATGGTGGTTTGCTATACCACTTGATATGTATTATTTTATAACTCTGTTATGTATCTGTATATGTGTATATGATGATTTACTGTTCTGTAATGTATATTACATTTGAGTTATTATATTCTGTTCTGATAGATCCAACCACCTATGGTTTTGTTTTAAGTATTCATTGAGTATGTCGATCTGCTTGGTATGTTTATTGTCGGTGTATTCAATAGATAGTTATAGCAAGGCTATAGATGGTCGCTCCTAACCAGCCTTATTCTCCGTGTTAGTTGACGGCATTACCTTGTAGTGTCCTTGGCTAGCGTGGGTACAGAGGTGGGGCGTCACGGGTTTTCCCAAAATCTTATACATTTCAAGAACTTATAATTAATTAAGAGGCATATATCTATTTATAAATAAATTTCCCTTTACTGCAATATTTCTCTCTTTAACCTATATATATATTTAATAAAATAGAAATATGATTCTATTTGAACTTCTCCACATTTTTAAAATCACTATCTTTCCAAGTTTTATACTAACCAAACAGTATTTATTTTTATTTATTATATATTTTTTTCCACTTTTTACTGTGAAGTAAATTTTCCTTACTGTAAATTAAATAATGTATTGTATATCATATTTTCTTTCTCTGCAATTACATAATCATTGCTTATTCAATTTAATTTAATAAGAAGAAATCGTTACCTACTTCAACATGACCAACTCGGTCTTCAACATCGAAGACCTCGACCCAACATCTCGGAAACCCGAGCCATTAGGCAGCACCTTCCACCAAGCTATAACTGAAATCACCAACAACGAACGCGAAAGACAACACCTTCCTCTTCTCGAATGCCATCGATAGTCCTAAATCACGCCGCCCCGAACCCTACGAGACCCACCACCATGCGCTTCTGTCGCCGACCCCTTGCCTTTGAGCGCCGCGACACGATAGGGTTCGCGATCCCCCTGACTTCACAGTGGACCCCTGCCGCGACACCCTAATTCGAATTGCGGCTAGAGAGGAAATTGATTTGGGTCGTGCTCGATTTTGGGAATATAATTCAAGCTCGGCCGAGATTTTTTTAATAAACGAACTGAATTCGTATAGAGATAGGGAAAAAGAATTGGGGGTTTATTTTTCTTCGAATTCGTATAAAAGGTAAGGGTTTCGAATGGAAGCAGAAATCTTGACCCCCCTACCATATTTTTTATGTATTTGAATTTTAGGCTTCGGCCATTCTCTTTTATTTCTATTTCTGCTAATTTTTGAAGAAGACGACTCGGTTGTACTTAATAAGGAGGAAGCGTGTGGAAGAAAACACGCTACAGTATTTTGAAAGGTGATAGAGTCGCGGCTGATAGGAAAGGAAACGGCTGATAGTGACCAATATAAATATATATGTATATTTAAGTTAAATTTTCGATATAAAATCTAGCGCGTTTATATATCGTACGCTCACATAACAATTCCGATCAAAACGAAATTTGAAATCCGATAATAATTCAATATTACGGACCCAATGGAACTGGTTTCGTCGAATTCCGAGACTGTGCCTCGGAAGGCTATTTTTAAATTCAGTTTAAACTATTTATTTTTAAAAACTAAACAAAACATCTTTAAATTCGATTCTATCACTTTTGTTATCTTCAGTATTATCAATACTAATTTTACAAGCCTTCAAATTATTTTTAACTGGCTTAAAAATTCAAGATTCTATAATTTACCCAATTCTGATAATTAAATTCAACAATTAATTATTCAATAAATATTGGTATTTGAAACTAAAGTTAATAATTAACTTTCGAATATTTAAAATAAGTTAAATATCCCAATTTCAAATATTCAAAAATTCCGGGTCGTCACATTCCTCCCCCCTTAAAAGAATTTCGTCCCCGAAATTACTAGTTTGGAAGAATGATATATATCCCGTTAACTATTCCCTCAACCCAAATAGTTTCCAATGACTTCCCAAAACCATCTTTGTATAAAAGACACACTATTCCTCTTTCTAATCTTTCAAACTTATCCATAAGTTCCAAACAGCATTACTTACTTATCAAATTCAAATTTGAATTTAAATTCAAATTTTAAGTTATCGAAAAATTTCTAACTCCCTAAATTTTCGAAAATTTTTGCCAGCGTCTCCTTTGCGCGGCTAGCTCGGTACAACTACAAATTGGCTCTACGGCCTCCCAAATCCAAAAAGAAAAACAAAAGCCATGTGGCTCGATCAAAAACCCAATCAAATTTCATATAGAAATTTTAAACACATACCTTTTTGTCGGGCCATTTAAATTTTTATCTTCTGAAATCAAACATCAATTTCCTGCTTTTAAAACACCTGTATATCCTGTTATAACAATAATGTCCATCCACACATTCAAATCATTTTGCATTACTTTTACACAAGTTTCAACATTTTCTTTATTTAAGCCCGTACGATGCACACATATTATTCGTACGCAATACCAAATCGATCGCTTACTCGATCACACAATTCCATTTCCGAACTAGTATCGTCCACCCGATTTCCTAGTGCGGACTCAGATCTAGTTTCTTGATCAGAAACCGTCATTCTCCTTGCATAGCTGTAAACTATGATAGAGAATTTTCAGAATCAATCAACAATCCACATCCAGGTTCGCCGTCGAAAATCGAGTGAAAAATCCTAATTCGGATCGATAAAATTATCTTGAAATTCTGTGTTCGAATTCTGGATCAATATAGCTATGCGAATAAATAACATACGCACATCCTACGTAATTAGCCCAATTGGGTTTTAGCTACACCAATTCTCGTTTATTCACATTCATTTGGGTTTTTATTCTTTTATTCACAACCACCCCAATTCACAACTTTCAGTTTAATTCCCATTCAATTATTCACTTGGAATAATTTTTCTCAATACCAAATTTTCTTAAGAATTTCATTTCTTAGGTTCAATTCAAATATTTTCCATACTTACTATATTTAATTTCACTTCGCTATTGAAGTTCATATTCATTTTTACTCACCTAGTCTTTACTATTCCATTTGATTTCAAATTATCTTCCACTTGAGTATTTAATTAGTTGCTCTTACTAATTGATTTAAACCTCAATTAAAGTTTATTTGCAAACTTTACTTTCTTTAGTTTCTTCAATTCCACTTTCTTTACATTCACATTTTCAATTAGATTTTAGTTATTTAGCTCCAATTCCATTTGCTTACAAATTAAATCATTTACCGTTAGTGAAAATTTTCAAAAATTTTCTAACTCCCAAAATTTACGGAAAATTTTGGCAGAGTCTCCTTTGTACGGAGGGACTTCTACGATATCGCAGGATGTACAAAAACATATATACATCGGCCTCAGGCCGGAAATCACAATATATAACAATATATACAGTTCATATTTCCTATTTTGAATTTCTTTGCGTAAGCGTACCTTATTCAAGCATTTTTAAGCAAGCGGCTTATTTATTTTAGCAAATTTGCGTAGTCAAATCCAATCAAACGGCTTCCAAACACCTGTACTTACTCAATTTAAACAAGTAAGTGACAAATGTATAAAGTTTATTAACATTTCACTTCATTTCAATAGCGAAACACATGCATAATATAACAATATGCACTATCCACTTTCCAGAAGTGAACTTATAAGGTTTCAACACAAATCTAAATGTTTCCAATCCATTTTCAAACCATCACACACAATTTATTTACATTACATTCCATTTCAATGGTTTATACTTCATTGCATACACTCCATTCTAATTATCCAACAAACTTATATTTATTACAATTGATTCCAAAATCAATTTATTTGCCTCTGTCAAACCATAGAATTTATATAGTCTCGTTTTCGTTTAATCGACAATTACCTTTATGCAAATCAATGATGTTCACTAAATATAATATCCATCCAGTTTATAATTAATTTGAATTGATACCAATTCAATCTATACTTAGTTCGATTTCATCTAATCGATTATGTTCAATTTAATTTGCATTCTATATTCTCATTTTATTTGAATCCATTTATTAGTCTAGGAACATTCCATTTCAATTCATTTGCAACCATTCAGAAATTTTTTTTTTCACTTGAATTTTGTTTACCACTCAAACCATCATTATTTTAATTCAATTCTCAAAGTTGTTTAACACATTTCCACTTATATTTCATTTGTCAATATTCCAAGTCAAATTGCTAATTTACATTCTCAATTTATCAAAATAATATCCATTCACATATTTAACTTGTTATATTCATATTGGATTTATTCGCATCTCAAATCATTCTATTGTAATCCAATTCCAAACAGCTTCACTTAATCTTTAATTTACTTACAATTCCATGCTAAATGTATATTTATAACTCAAACTTCACTTTCAAATTCTATTATTTAATCACAGTTCAATTTTTATTTAACTAATTCAAGTTCCATTTAGCCTATTTAAGTTCCATTTCCATATTTCATTTATCAATTAATTATCAATTAGTTTATTCAAATTTTATACCCAATATGTGATTTTTATATCAAAATCACTTTAACTACTTTAGTGGAGTTCAACCTATTTATTTTATGAGTTAAGTTTTGGACTTCCATTCACTTTCCAGATTTCAAAACTATTTTATTTTGGCTTATTAATGCCACTTCTATTTTTTTTATAAGTCACAATTTATCTATATTCAAATTTCGTCTATTTACAATCAATCTAATTCACATTTTACACTATACTTCTGGATTATACCTTTTATTTAGCTAGGTATATTTTTATTATTCCATAAACATTTTAAGCAAGATTCCAGAGTTCTAAACAATTTCAAAAATTTCAAAATCACTTTGATATCAACTACATCCCAAAATCTTTTGGCAAACTCAATTATCTCTTTGAATTTCAAAATCAAACCCAATTCACAGCCAATTTCATTTTAAAACAATTTGGAAGCAATCTCTCTTTTAGAAGCTCGAAAATGAACATCGATGATGCTGCAGTCATCACCGAAGTTATTTTCCAGCGATCGAAAGAAAATTAAATGCTTTTATCTCTTTAAAACATTCCAAATATTTTTAAATCCCAAATCTCTCCATATTCGATTCCAATTCAAAAATATTCCCGAAATACCACTATTATTTCTCCAAAACTTTGAAACCATTTTCAAAGCCAAGGAATTTAAGCCCTTCCCAAATTTCCAAATTTGAAATCCATCCCGATTTATTTTCAAATATTTCTCTAGAATCCTATTCCCAATTATAAATCACATTTATAATTCACATTCATAATTCTAGTTTATATATAATCTTATTTCTCATTCAATTATGAATCACATTGCTAATTTCATTTATTATATTTATTTATCTTTACTTTACTATTTCCAAATTATAATCTCATTTATATATAAAGTTTATTTCCATTTATAATCTATAGTTTCAAATTCCATTTTATTATATAAATTTATTCTTCAACTTTGGTTATAAGTTTTCAATTGCTTATTCAATTTTTACACTTAAATGATAATAGTTTAATATTATCATTCCTTAACAATTAAGCATCCAAATACTATAATAATTTACAAAAATTATTTCTTTCATATACAAAAATAATTTGGGTAAAATCATTTCATTTACCCTATTTTAAAACCATATTGTGTCGAATTGTTCTATTCAAGCATTTAGAGATCCCTATCAATAACGTTAATTACTCGTATTGACCAGAATCCATAAACTACTCAACAAACCAATCAACACAATATAAAACAATTTTATATTCACTAACAAATACGCGCTCATATCTGTTAATACGCTCAAACTCATTCTAGAGTTCTATCGACTCTATTTCAATGAGTAATTCCCACCAGAGCCAAGGTTATCACCAACCTAAGCTCTGATACCAAGTGTAACAGCCCGCAAATCCGCACCCCTTGAGTCACACTATTCTACACATAGCAACTCAAGTTGCACAAAAATACGAACCATTTTGATTTAAGAAGAAGAGGTAGAAGAAGAGAAAACAGTAACAACAACAGAATCTAACCATCGCAGCGGAATAAAATATAATATATCAACAGATCTTTACTCAAAACAAATATATATCTGTTTATACATACATCATCAGAGTACATCATCAGATCTCAACATCAATAACATACAACTGAATACATAGCTACTAAACACAGCGGAATATATATACATAACCAAATACGGGAGTACGTATCGTCATCCAGCTCGTCTCCTGGGCTCCACAGCATCATATCCTGTATCCTATAATACTCGGTCTGACCCGAGCATTACAGTTAAATAACACCCGAGTCAGTCTGGATTACCAGCGTGAGAAAATCACACCCAATTGATTATTAAAGTTTCAAAATCCTTTGAGAACATAAGCATCTCGTAAGACCACGCCACAAATAAACATGTCGGGTTTTTACCTTACGATAGCTAAAACAATTTTATAGAAATCCTCTGATATTATAATAGGGTCTATATACAAGTACTTATAAAATAGCCGAAATTGTTACATTATTAAATTCCAGCTACTAGCCACAAAAGTGGGTAATACAAACAAAACTCGTACAAGGCTCGTAGGGAGAATGGATTTCCAACTAATGACTAGGCACTGGGGTACCACCTGTCAGAGTACGGGGCCTAGATCACCGTACCGAGGATTACTCCCTTCATCCCCTGCAACACAAGGCCGGAACCATCCCTTACTGGACAGTCCTGAGTGAGATCACCCCGCGGTTGGGATCAGCAACCGCACCACTAAGCCAAAAATAAAAAGGGACATCTAGACTGGAATGACCTCACCCTGCTTGGGTGCTACCCACCTAACCTTGCTGCATATCCCCTGATTTTCAGTCATTCCCATTTGATGAGGCTTGAGGTCAAACGTTACCTTTAGAACGTATCCTTTAGAATGCTCATCGTCCACCTGACGATGTTCTGAAAGCATTCAATCCATACAAGTCCGTCCCGGGTTCGAACGGAACCGAAGGCACTATTCCTACTACATCCATTTTGGAAATATCCTCAGGTTTAGTAGCGACTATCCCTTGCACTTCACTACTCCATCTTCGCATCCAAACTCGTTTTCCCACGAAAATGTATAAACCGGATCGAAGTGGTTTTCGAGAAACAAATCTCGATCCCGGTCTCTTCGAAACGATCAACGCATTTGGCCAAATATTGATAGTCGGTTATTTAACTATCAATTAATATTCACAACACCCATAAACCAAATAAATAATTTCCCAAATTATTTATTAATCCCAAAATATCTTTACCAGATATATATTTCTGATTTCAAAACCCTTTCTGAAAACAGTTTCAAAACCAGTTTCCTTCCACAGAGTACATTCCCAATAAATTATTTCCACTGGAACATCAAGTACAAAACACTTAAGATTTAAAATAATTTAAAACAAACACTTTTTATAAAACATACTTATAACATTAAAATTTGACTACTTTAAATATTTTATTTAAATATATATATACCTTAAGAATGTTTATATAAAACACTTTATAAAATGTAAACTAAATTTCCTCCTTTAAACTCAATACCTAGTTACTTTATATAATTATTTCAATAATAGATTTGGAAAAATATACTTACTTTTAAAATTTTACATTTAGAAATAATAAACTTTCCAAACATGCTTTTAAAAACAATCTTAAAATCTTTAATTTATTTGAAAACCATACTTGGCTATCCAGGGAAATACTCTTCTCTTCCCATTTCTAAAAAAAATAAATCACCATTTATTTTTAAACAAATCCTCATTCCTTTAATAAATTCTTACCTTGAATTTATAATATAAAATATCCACCGACATTTTATTTCACTTTATAAACCCAGTTCATAAAGTCCCAAAATCTCACTTCACTGTAAATTTCAATTTCAACACTTAAATCAATTTTACAATTGATTTCTATTTACTTTACCATGGAATAAATTTTCTTACTTCATTTATTTCAAAATCCATTAACTTTAGATTTAACTTCTAAATCATGTTTTAAAATCTTTAAACTGAAAAATACCAATTTCATATTTCTCAATTTCATTCTTTCCCTCTAATTTAATTTAATTAAATCCTTAAATTTAAAATAACGTCTTTTATTCACTTAAGTCCAAAATTTATTATTTCCGTGTTAATTTAGTTCCTCATATTCTATATTTGTTAGATTTTAGAAATCACTTTATTTTATTTTATTTTCACATCATTATCACATTTATTTCAATTCTCTAGAATTTATTTACTTAAAATTTTACTCTTTTATTCCCTTTCAAAAATTCAATTCTATAGATTTTGGTAACTCATTGTACTGTGTTATTCCATCCAACCATACTATCAAATATTCCAGTTATCCATAAAACCATCACAGGATATCAAATATTCATCACACAGAATATTAAATTATCTAAATAAATTTTGAGGAATCCAGTTGGATCCCTCCAACCTGTTTCCCTGCATCCACATATGTTAGCACAATATCAATTCCACTTCGAGGTGGAATATAGCGGTATATGGGATTTAAAATAATATCATCCGCTATTATGCGGCGCATAGGTTCTCATCCGCTATAAAGTTCGGGAAATCAACAACTCCAATATATACATATTCCAATATATATATATTGGTATATATACTACTATATATACTATCCATATCAAATCAATCTAAACAAGCATTCAATCAATTATTTAAATTTAACTATTTAAATTTAAATAAAAATTTACCGAGTGAGATTAACTCACCTTTGCTTTTATTTGCAACCCATGCAATATTGCCTTGTCTTTTCTGATGTTTGACCTTGAATAAATAATTTATATGGTTCATTAATATTCGAATGGATAGAATAATTAATTACTATTCATTTATTTAATCTAAACTAGTGATTTGGGTTTAAACTAATTTTTCCTCCTTTGATAAATTATTTTTGGTAACTTAACAGCTAAATAAGCTTGTTAAATAAATCAATATCCCCATTTTTATTTATATAACTAGTAAGTTTAAAAGATGCACATTTGTTTTATTTTTATTTTCTTCCAATTGAAACTACATATCTATCTATATATATTTATAAAAATAAATTTGTAGATTTCAAAAGTCTACTTTTATAAATTTCTCAACCATTTAAAAATCCCTATTTGTTTTCCCAAAATCATATACATTTCAAGAACTTATAATTAATTAAGAGGCATATATCTATTTATAAATAAATTTCCCTTTACTGCAATATTTCTCTCTTTGACCTATATATATATTTAATAAAATAGAAATCTGATTTTATTTGAACTTCTCCACATTTTTAAAATCACTATCTTTCTAAGTTTTATACTAACCAAACAGTATTTATTTATATTTATTATATATATTTTTTTCCTCTTTTTACTGTGAAGTAAATTTTCCTTACTGTAAATTAAATAATGTAGTGTATATCATATTTTCTTTCTCTGCAATTACATAACCATTGCTTATTTAATTTAATTTAATAAGAAGAAATCGTTACCTCACTTCAACATGACCAACTCAGTCTTCAACATCGAAGACCTCGACCCAACATCTCGGAAACCCGAGCCATCAGGCAGCACCTTCCACCAAGCTATAACTGAAATCACCAACAACGAACGCGAAAGGCAACACCTTCCTCTTCTCGAATGCCATCGATAGTCCTAAATCATGCCGCCCCGAACCCTACGATACCCACCACCATACGCTTCTGTCGCCGACCCCTTGCCTTTGAGCGCCGCGACACGATAGGGTTCGCAATCCCCCTGACTTCACAGTGGACCCCTGCCGCGACACCCTAATTCGAATTGCGGCTAGAGAGGAAATTGATTTGGGTCGTGCTCGATTTTGGGAATATAATTCAAGCTCGGCCGAGATTTTTTTAATAAACGAACTGAATTCGTATAGAGATAGGGAAAAAGAATTGGGGGTTTATTTTTCTTCGAATTCGTATAAAAGGTAAGGGTTTCGAATGGAAGCAGAAATCTTGACCCCCCCCCCATTTTTTTTATGTATTTGAATTTTAGGCTTCGACCATTCTCTTTTATTTCTATTTCTGCTAATTTTTGAAGAAGACGACTCAGTTGTACTTATTAAGGAGGAAGCGTGTGGAAGAAAACACGCTACAGTATTTTGAAAGGTGATAGAGTCGCGGCTGATAGGAAAGGAAACGGCTGATAGTGACCAATATAAATATATATGTATATTTAAGTTAAATTTTCGATATAAAATCTAGCGCGTTTATATATCGTACGCTCACATAACAATTCCGATCAAAAGAAAATTTGAAATCGGATAATAATTCAATATTACGGACCCAATGGAACTGGTTTCGTCGAATTCCGAGACTGTGCCTCGGAAGGCTATTTTTAAATTCAGTTTAAACTATATATTTTTAAAAACTGAACAAAACATCTTTAAATTCGATTCTATCACTTTTATTATCTTCAGTATTATCAATACTAATTTTACAAGCCTTCAAATTATTTTTAACTGGCTTAAAAATTCTAGATTCTATAATTTACCCAATTCTGATAATTAAATTCAACAATTAATTATTCAATAAATATTGGTATTTGAAATTAAAGTTAATAATTAACTTTCGAATATTTAAAATAAGTTAAATATCCCAATTTCAAATGTTCAAAAATTCCGGGTCGTCACACCAATTAACAATATTATTCATCAAAGAATATGAAATATTTATAACAGAGGATATTATATAATCTAAATAAATTTTTGATGAATGTAGTTGGATCCCTCCAACTTGTTTCCCTGCATCCACAGACGTTAGCACAATAAAATACGAATTCCACTTCGAGGTAGAATATCGCGGTATATGGTATTAATATAATATCATCCGCAATTATGCAGCTCATAGGGTGTCATCCGCTATATAATGCGGGAAATCAATCATTCCAAATACTAGTATATATATATTTACTACTATATATAATATATATCATTCAATAGATAATAAACTCAACCAAACATCCAGATTTTTTTAACTATTTAAAAATAAAGTCTAGAAATCCAAAAGAGTGAGATTTACTCACCTTGATTTTTTGTTTCGATCCGTTCCAATTTTAGATTTGTTCCGTTGCTTAGTATTTGCCATTGAGGATCCGACTTGGCTCGTTATGTTCGATTTGCATCTCATACCAATAAAATACGGATTTTATAAGTAAGAAGATTTTTTTTCACACTTACTAATTATTTTTATTAAAATAAAATAAGACGCTATATACCACTTCCTCGTTGAACAACACGTCTTGAATGGCAATCACTTCTCGCCTCTGCCATACCCAAACGACAATTCGCAGTCCTCGACCACCTGCACTAGCATTCCCAAAATAGCCATGAGAGCACCAACAATCGAATGTGGGTCCTTGACCTTCTACGGAACCTTCCTTGACCTACGACCGCACCTACCTTCCACCTGCGTCGAACCCTAAATCCACCATCGCCGGCACCTACGATCGCGTCTCCTCAGTCTTCATATGATCACCCCCAAAATGATCGTGCCTCACTCCACGGCTTCGCCAATGTTGCAGCACCACGTCCCACCATGCCTCGCGAATCCCCTCCTTCCCGCGGCTTTGAGTCCACCCACGAACAAACCCTAGTCTCAGTCCCCTATGCCCTTGCGAGCAACCACCACACGAACCTCCACTTATCGATCTTGTTATCACTAGGCTGAAAGTGCCACGCGCGAGAACACACCCAAACCCAAATCGGGAGACTCCCCACCGCGCTGCCACATCCTACTACAAATTCGACAAACCCTAATTTGAACGGCGTCGTCGAACAGAGGGTAGGGGTATTGACTAGATAAATTGAAGAGAAGGGAAAGACTCGCAACATCAATTGGAAGCATCAGCCATTCGAACTGAAGGAAAAATGAGGGATTATGATTTTTTTCGATCTGAAGAAAAGGGGTCTCGGCTTGATTTCGATTTGAAGATAAAAGCTCGGTCTTTATTTTTACTTGAATTGCCCGACCAATTATTTTCCCTGTTTTAAATTAATTTTTGTTTCCTTCTGTTAAACTATTGGGGCTTCTAATATAAAGAAGAGGAAAGTGATTAAGAGGAAGGTAGCGTATACAAGAAGGCTATAGTGATGATGAAATGAAAGGAATGAAAAAGTGCTGATGTAAATATTTTTGACTAGTCAAACCATTTATATATATTTAATTTCGATATAGATTTCAGCGCATTTATATTCCATACGACCACATGATAACTCCAAACACTACGAAATTTGAAATCCGATAATAATACACTATTACGGATCCAATGGAACTAGTTTTGTTGAAACCGAGACTGTGCCTCAGAAGGCTATTTTTGAACATCAATTTAAACGATGTATTTTTAAAATTGAACAAACTACTATTAAATTCAATTTTACCCCATCTATTACTCCTAGTATTATCAATATAAATTTTATAATCCTTTGAAATATTTTTGACAAGCTTATAACTCCAGATTTAACATTTTACCCAACTTCAAATTATTTAATCTAGTAATTAAATTACCCAATAAATTGTGATATTTGAATTCAAGTTAAAAATTAACTTTTAAACATTTAAAATCAATTAAATATTCCAATTCCAAACATCCAAAAATTCCGGGTCGTCACATTCCTCCCACTTAAAAGAACTTCGTCCCCGAAATTGGTAGTTAAGAAGAATAATCCAATTCCCGTTGCTATTTTCAAAACCAAACAGTTTTATCAACTTGCCATAACATATCTTTTATTAAAGACCACTATTACTTCAACCAACTTCCCAAAACCTTCCATAGTTTCCAACAACATTATTTACTCCACTTATTCAAATTTAAATTTATATCCAAGTTTTAATTATCGAAACTTTCTCAAAAAATTTCTAACTTTCTATATTTCCAAAAAAAATTCGTTAGCATCTCCTTTGCATGGCTAGCTCGTTACAACTACAAAATGCCTCTACGGGCACCCAAATTCCAAAAGAAAACAAAAAACCAAGTGGCTAGATCAATACCCAATCAAATTTCATGCAGAAATTTAAACACATACCTTTTTCTCGAGCAATTCAAATTTATGTTTTGAAATCAAAACCAATTTTCCTTTTCCTTTTCCTTTATAATATTTGCATATCCTATTTAGCAATTGTAACATCCCAAAAATTTAGCAAATTAAAATAATAATATATTTAAAATCTTGGGATTTAATTTGAAAATAAATAGAAAAAAATCTTAAATAGAAAAAAATAAGTGAAAACAATATATGAAAAAAATTCCAATTTATTTTGATTTGAAAATACTGAAATAATGAATGTCTTAAAAAGTCATTTAAATTTAAAATCTTATATATGTATATTACAAATATGAGTAAAATTGAATACATATTGAAATTTAATTTAAATTTGTTCAAGATAAGTGTGAATATACAAATGGACATGAATGTCTATATTTCAAGTCTAAAATTGAGATTGAAATTTAAATTTAAAATAAATGTTTTAAAAATAAGTAGCATTTAAATTCATTAAGATGCAATATATGTAATGTAAATATTGGTTAAAAACAATTCTTCTAACATTGCATATGTATATACATATATACAAATGAATAAAGATATTCATTTATTTAATAAGTGTATATAAAATAGTAAATAAAATATATAAAATTTCTTTTGACTTAAATTTTTTTACTAATGCTTAACATTGCACATGGGTTTGGAGTAAAGAGATTAACAAAATTATATCTCATGATTATCTTTGTTTACAAATGGCATGAAGGCATCATTGCTTAAATAAAATAATCAAATAAAAAATTTCAGAAAAACTTTTCACCTTCCCATTTCAAATTTTTAAACCTCCAAATCTATGAAGTTCAGTAACCAAAATTTTTTTTGCAATCTTAACTCCAACACTCAAGCAAGAAAAAGAATCAAAAAAGAAAAAGAAAAAAAACTATCAAACTCTTCTTCAATTCAATTCAAAGGTTAAATCTGAAGTGTTTTTCTTAAGCATCAAACTGTATATATTTCAACTCTCAGGTAATTTTTTTTAAACTTTACAGTTAATGAAATTATGATTTTGAAATCAAATTTTAACAACAAATTCAAAAATTGCAGATTTGTAAGAAAACAAGAGCTTCATGTTTTAGGCAGTGCAAGTCTTCTGGAAAGAATTTTTGACGCAAGTAACCTTCTTTTTTCTAAAATTTGAACTTGAAGTTATAATCTATAATAAAGAAGGAATTTAATACAATAACATTCAATTTTTTGCAAGAAGAATCAATATTTAAAAGCTATTTCTTTTTTCAAGTTGTAGAGAAAAAAAAAGAAAACTTCTCTGTTATACACATTCAACTGTAAGTAATTAAAAAAAAATTATTATTGATGAATTGAATAAGTGAATACAATTAAGAGTGAACAAAGATCCGTGTTTATAATTTGCAGATCTAAACGTAAAAATTAAAGTAGGAAAGAGGAAAAAGTTACAGGCCTTCATCTATCTTTGAAAAATTGTCAGGAACTTCTAAAAAAAAGTGAGTGAACCTATGCTTTATTCAATTTTTTGTGTTTAAATGCCTGCATGAATGTGAATAGCTTTTGCATGTGAATGAATTGTTATGCTTGAGTTTTTATTTGCTTGGAAATGTTGTTTCCTTTCATCTGTTCTTCTATTTCCTGTAACACTGGTTTACAGTGCAAACCATGCCAAAACTAGAAACTCTTCCCCTTATTCCTTCTGGAAGATGAATTGTAAAACAAGATAAAGTATGTTGTAACACTGCATTGTGTTCCAGTAACAAATTGAAGCAAGATCATAAAGTTTTTTTATACTGGAAACCGAGTTACATTTAATCTTCATGTTTATAAAGTAAACCATATTAAAACCCAAATCTCTCTCCCCTCTTTGCTTCTGAAAATGATAGTAAACAGTTTAAAAAAATGTTGTTTAACCCTGTACCACATTTCAGTAATAAATCAAAGAAAGTTTGTAATTTTTCTTGTTTACTGGAAACTATGAAAAAGATAGTTTCATCTACACTCTGGTTTACAGGGTAAATTATATCAAACCCAAATCCCTTTCTTCTTCATTTCTTCTGGAAATGAATGGATTATAAAACAAGTTAATGTATTGTTTAACCCTACACTATGTTCCAGAAATAAATTAAGGCAAACTCATATAGTTTTTCTCTGGAAATTTATAAAATGTAGCCACCACTCAATTTTTGGCAAGAATTCGAACTTCACGAATTTTTATTTCGGCAATTATATTTGAATCCCCTTGGAAAATAATGATTTTTGAAAGTAAAATCCAAAATTTTCATTAGCTTTTCACTACGATATTTGGGATGACCTAAAAATTGAAGTTTTGTCAAATTCTGATGATCTAAGAAATTATAGGCCTCGAGTTCTTTATGGCAGCAAGATTTAGTGTTCGAGATCGCCAGAAAAATACTAGATAAATTTATAAATCTTTGGATTGTAAATTCGAGACGAATTAGGGTTTAGAACTCATTTTTGCTCACGTTCAAAATAAAGGTGTTGCGCCATCATTGGGGGATCGGACTTCGTATCTTCGATGACAATAGCGGTGTCGCACGTTGATGGAGTTTGGGTCAAAGTTTGGTAAACGCTGACAGTCAGAGAAGGTGGGACGAGACTGTTTTCTGATGATGTTATGCGGTGCTAATTTGGGTCGGGGAGCTCCTTTTTAATCGTGGTCAATGATCGTGCTTTGGTGTGGCTCGATGGGTCGAGGACATCGTCGTCGACCTAACGACGGTCGTAACCTTGGCCAGTGATGACCGGCACGATATGCACGTTGCATACAACCTTGATTGTATGAGCAGTTGTTTTTTTGGTGACGGTGTTTGACTCGAAGCACTGCTCGGGTTAAGGCGAAGGAAAGCTCAAAGACGAGCTCGTGTCGTTTTAACGTTGTATCGGTTTGATTTTAAAACTTAAACAAATTTTTGTAATAAGAAATTTACTCGGGTTAAATTGGGAAAAACTCGAAGCTGGGGAGTGTTTTCCTCAGGTACAACTTGAGTAAGCCTCGGGTTGGCTATGGAACAGCAGGAAATCCAGTTTTTACTAAATTTTGAAACACAAGTTAAATATTTTTTTCCAAATCCACTCTTTATAAATTAATGATAATTGTAAATAGAATTTCAGGTAAATGGTATTGAATCAATTATTTAAAATTTTTGAAGTTCAAAGATATTTTAAATCTCATATTTTCTTTAAATAATAGTTGTTTAAAAAAAATTTAACTTAATAAAAATTTAAAAGTAAATCAAATACCCAAGTATTAGCGTTAACCAAATTTATTTATAATGATGGAATAGTAATTAAAAATTTTGTAATTATTTTATAAATAAATAAATAAATAATTAAAGAATAATCAATTAATAAAAGTAATTTAACTTAATTAGTTAACAATTAAGAATTAGTAAATTAAAATAATTAATTAAAGAATAATTAATTAATAAATCCAATTATGATTAAATTAATCCATAATTAAGTAAAATTAAACATTGATTTAAAATAATGTATAAAGATAATTATACTGTTAATTCACTTTAATCACAATCACCTTAATCAATGATGATTGACCATCATCAAATATTCTGTACTGGATTGATATTTCTGTTGTGATACTGTAATTGCTTTTTGATGAATGTGATTTGTGATCTGTTCCTATATGTATGTGAAAACCCTTTTTTGCCTGTAAAACGGCGTTTAAACTTCGTTGCGACAGGTAGTCGGATTTTCGTTTGTTATCTGAAACCCACATCGAACCTTGAATATGAATTATTGTGATTGATACACCCATATGTTTTTAAATTGAGCGCTCACAATTCGGATTAGCCAGGAGAGGACCTTTGTGTCATATAACCCATTCCGAATAGTGATTCGACGAAATGGATAGCATTCGAAGACGATGGTGAAGACCGGTTGTTTTCGAAAACGATAGGATAACCTATAGATTATCTCTGCATTGAATAGCTACGGTATAGGGATTCCCTAAGTGATGGGAAGTCCGATCGGGAATGTGGATGCCTGGATTTGCAAGGGCTTCTTCCTTTATTGGACGAAGTGCCTTCGGTTCTGTTCGAACCCGGAACAGACTTGTTTGGTCGTGTTCCGGACATTACACTTTGAGATATAAAGCCGATTCCTTTCAAATACATATCTGTTCGTGGCGGAGAATTTATTCTCTTAGCTTAACACCCTTCTCTGAGACGTACGAGATTAGAAGTTATGTAGTTGAAGGTCATCAGCGATATACTCTCAATTTGGTAGTGCGACATACTAAGTGCTGCTGTATATTGATGATCATTTGTGATCAAAGCATGGCTTTCGTGTAAAGCGTAGCTTTGTGGATGAGACCTCATCGGACCTCACACCCTGGAAATGGTCGAAACAGGAAAGATGCGGCAAGGTTATGAAGGTCGCACCCTTTGGGGTATGTCATTTCCTTTTGGAAAAAGGTGGTACCATGGTATGGAGCCCATATATTTACGTATGTGGTTTCTTCAATCCCATCTACTGTATGGTTGTTGCTTTGTGATGGTGGGCCTTCGGATAACGGTCCCAAAGGACCGGGGAATGGCATAGTCGTGTAGTAGTTACCTAGTTACAGAGGTAACCCGGCCTTGTGTTGGCAGAGATCTGGTTAAGTTCTCGGGACGTCCCGCCAGAGGCATACCCATGTGGCATAGGAAGTTCCTTAGCCTGACCATTTGTTGGAAATCCAATCCCCAATACGAACCCAGTACGGTTTTAGTTGTACAACCTGCCATTTAACATGGCAGCTATAGTAGGCATAGTATCATGGTACCTATGCAGGCTAGGATTAATATTCAACTTTCGAAATGTTTTCACACTATGCACTAGTAATAATATCAAAGAACTTTTCTCGTATTAAGCATATTTGACTATCATAAGGGGAAATCTCCCCCAAGTGTGCGATTGCATTGTGTGTGCGTGCCGGGAGGCCTTTTGGTAGTTTCATTTTCCAAAAGCATGAATGGTTTTCCATGTATAAATCTGTTCTATTTAAAAGCAACTATTTTTGTTTACTCATACCAATCCCATGACTGACCCAGAGTTTATTGTTTCCTTTCTAAACTCTGGGTGCCCACCATTTCTACACGGGCAGCCTATTAGAAGGTTTTCAATATTTTGGCATTAGCTGTATTTTAGTTTGGAGACTATCGGTTTTTGGGAGCTTTTACCTTAGAGACATTTTGGAAGCTTTTGGATCTCAAGGTGCTTAGTTTGGAAGTTCATTATCACTCTTTTTCCTTGAAGACTTTTGGCATATGATCTATTGTTGTTCTATTATGGCATTCTATTTGGAGTTGTGATTCATGTATTATGATACTCTGATGTTGTAACATATATTATTATGATGTTGTATCTGTTTTGTAATGCATGATATTCATTTAATTTCGGCTATTTCGTATTCATCTAATGTTGTTATAAGCTCCATCCGACTGGAGTTCGATGTTTGAATCATTGGTAGTCGAGTATAAGTTAGGTATTTGATATCAATTTTCAAACATTGGATTTTGGTCGTCATAGCAATAATATCCAATCATAGCTTTTAAAATCATTTTATACATTTCCTTACATAAGTTTCATATTTACTTCTATTCAAAATAGTTTTTCCATTTCCATATGAATTCAATTTATCTTTAACTCTGAATACTGAATTTTAAGTTCCATTTATAACTGATTCATATCTTTATTTTAAATTAGTTTCATCCACTAATTTATTTCAATTTCCAATTTGAAATCGTTTTTTTGCTAATGAATTTTTCCCAAAAAATTTCAAAATTTTCAAAATTTTTCTAACTCCCAAAATTTTTCTAACTCCCAAAATTTTCGAAAATATTTGGCAAAGTCTCCTTTGTACGAGGGAGCTTTTGCAATTGACAAGATATATATATATATATATATATATATATATATATATATATATATATCGACCCACCTGCTCGGAAAAACAAAAAACATTTCATATTTCCTATTTTTATTGCGTAGGCGTACCTTTTTTAGCATTTTTAAGAAAGCGGCTTATTATTTTAGCAATTAGCGCGTCCAAATCCAGCCAAATGGCTTCCCGGTACCTGTACTTACTCAATTTAAATATGTAAGTGCCAAAATCATGTAACTTAACAACATTTTACATATTTGACTAGTAAACATACGAGTTTCTATAAGCAATGCAGGTTAAACAATATTTATAAGCAACTTATAGGGTTACGATATTAATTTTAATGGTTTACAAACAATTCGTATACAACTTCATTCAATTTAAATGGTTTACAACTCAATTGCCTACATTCAACTCATTTTTAAGCAAAACAAACTCATATTCACTTCAACTGATCTTAAGATCAATTTATTTAATCTCTATCAACTCATAGAAATTTAATTACCTTCGTCTACGTCAAGAACAATTCATTCTATGCAATTTGATGATATCCGTGTGAACAAATAATTAATTAAGTTCTATAACCAATTTAAATTGATTTCGACTTAATTTATTTTAAATTCCATCCCATTTCTAGTTTATTCACCAACCATACATTTGCATTTCTTACATATTCGCCTTCATTTCATTTGTGTAATGATCCCGATTTAAAGACGAATTTAAATTTGTAATTAAATTAAATTTTTGGGTTAAATTGTGGATTTATTTGAATTTTTCAAATTTAATAGGATATATAAACTTATTTATTTTAAAATTTGATTTGAAACTCAAATTGAATATTTTCAGTTGAATTGAATTATAAATAAAATTTTGATTTGAAAATTCAAAATGAATTTTCTTTGAAAGGTTATGCTTTGAGAAAAAATAATATGTATGATTATTATTGAATGTATAAATTATATTTTGACCATTTTCTTTAAAAGGTTATAAAAGTTTTAAAATAAAATTTATCCTTTAAATATTGAATATAAGTTTAAAATATAAAGCAAAATATATGTTATAAACTTAATGTTTGATCAAACTATAAATAGAAGAAACAAAAATAAAATACATACAAATTTGCTCGAATTAGGCAAGCAAGTATAAAAGTAAAGAAGGCTTGCAAAAGAAGATAAACAAACAAACAAAAAAGTTTACAAAACAAACTGTACATACAAAAAATAAATCTACTGCACAAAACTGTACAAACAAAATCAAGTGGATTATATGTAAACAAAATAAGACGCATACATTTAATAACCTATCTTCTCAAGCACCCATGGTTATCATCTCAGCCGAAATTATGATTAAGTCATTTCAGTTTATAGGAAATATCCTTAGTCAAAGAAAAAAAATCTATTCAAAATAAATAAGGCCTAAGTACATAACACCTATTTATACAAACTATCTTCTTCTATATATGTATGCAATGCAACCCTATCGTATTTCGTTCAGTAAAAAAATTAAGCAAACTAGAGAAAAAGAAAAAAATAAGTAACATCATCTTCAAACTCAAAATATCATTCAACTCAAAAGAACAAAACAGGGTTAAAAGAAAAAATTTGCAGCCTTCAAACAGTATATGCCCATCCGTTCTTCACTTTGATGTGAGTAAACATCTTACTTTAGAAATTTTGAATCTGTATATTTAATTCATGAATAACTTTGTGTTCGGTTGTATATTTTTAGTTCTGCATAAGTATATGAGTTATATTGTATACATTGATGATTCTGTCTTCTTGTTTCTAGTTACAGAATGATCATAAACTAGAAAAATCTAATAAATTTTCAAATAAACATTTTAACTTAGGATTTTGAACAAATTAGGTTTGTTTAAACTTAAAATCATAATCTGGAATTTTTTTGAAGCTTGACAGTATAACATGGACTCTGTACATTCAATTTTACTGTAAAAAGAAATTTTATGATAAACTCGAATATTTTAATTTGTTGATTTGATTTAACATGAATGAACATTCAAAAATTAGATTTTTTAAACAAAAATAGTGATTTTTAATTAAGTGTTCTAAGTACAGTTCCTAGCTGAACTGAATATACATTTAAATTAGTTCCGGGTGATCAATCAAATGTTGGGAAATGAAACTTTGCTCGAAGCTAGCTAAGCCACTAATGGAGTTGAGAAAATTATCATATGAATTTTCTATTGTAAGAGGTAGGAGAAAGAAGTGAAACTAGGGTTTAAGGACTGTAAAATAATGGCGTTTAGGGTTGGGGCTGTGCACGCTCGTCAATGCATCGAGCATGGAAAGTTTTGGAGAGGATGTACTTGAGACATGGGCGGAGGCGTGGACGGAGTTAGGGCAGCTTCGGTGACCCAAGCGGCGGAGGTGAAGTGGTTTTGTGTGTTGGGTTGAGCTTCAGGCTTCGTGCAAAAATGCTTATTTTCAAATTGATATTTTTTCGGTCGAGTCGAATTTGGATTTCGAGTGTTTGGTTGATTTGTGACTTGCCGAAGATGTTGGAGTTTGCCGGAGAGGTGGCGCGACACCATGCACGTGCACGACTACGTTATTGCATTGGTGTTAGGATTGATGGTGGTGGGCAACTCGAGCTGTCACTCAAGTGAAAATGGTGATTGCTTCGATGGGCAACTCGAGTACGTGGGCTTGGTTCCTGATATTATCGTTTAAAACTTAAACTCTCACTGGAACAAAAAAGAGGAAGAAGAAGAAACAAACGAGAGGGAGAGAAGAGGTCTCGGGAAAATTGGTGAAGGGGCTCGAGTGTTTACTCGAGTAAACTGAATACTTGCTCGGGTTGTTTTCCAAACCTGCGAACTGATAATAGTGAGTTAGGAAATTTTTTCAACAAGTTTAAGTGGTGACGACTAATTAATGAATGATAAATTTAAGTCAAGCCTTTATTACAAGTTAATGAATTAAGTAAATCCAAATTTTTGGAATATAATTAATACTTTAATTTAGTAGTTAATGTAAAACAAGTGTTGAAACTTAATTTCCACTAAAGTTTTGCAGTTAGTAATAAATTAAATTTCAAAGTTAAAGAAGATTTTTAAAAATTTTAATTAAGACAAACAATAATAATTATTTATTATTTAAAACAGGGTAATTAAGAATGGTTAATTAATTGAAAATTGTAATCAACTAAGTGACTAGAGATTAGTTAATTTAAAATTAAAGATTTGGTTAATTAACAATTAAGCGTTTAATTTATTTTCAATTAAGAATTGTTAATTAGATAATAAAAGTTAATTAATTTATAATTAGTAGTCAATTAAGATAATTTATTAAGGAATAAGTAATTAATTTTTTTATTAATTTATCCTTAAGAATAGTTAATTATTGATTTAAATAAATCAATAAACATAATTATGTGGTTAATCCTTTTAAACCACATTCACCTCGATTGAAAAATAATCAACTATTGTTGTGCACTGGATTGATATTTCTGTTTTGACACTTTGTGATGTGAATTGCCTTATGTTGTACCGCGATTGTGATTTGTTTATGTATATATATGAAAACCCCTTTGCCCGTAAAACAACATTTGAATTTCGATGCGACAGGGAGTCGGATCCCAGTTGGTTCTCCAAAACCCACATTGAATCGTAGTGACGAGTCTTTGTGATTGATAAATTAATTTTATCTATAAATCTGTGATTGAAGATAAGCGTTATGGATTATACCGCTTATCGATATTGATATATCTATGATGATTGATGTGGTGCACTATTGTGTAAAACCCCTGGACCACACTTATACACACACAAATATGGATTTCACATGGAAATTGGTTAAGTCACAAATTTTAGAAATAATTCTTAAATTGAATTTTGGAACTCAAATAGTTTGGGAAATGGAATTGAATTAAAATATAAAAAGCTTTTGAAAAGGAATTCCAAAAGTAGAAGTTATTCTCAATAACTTAAATTGATTTAAATTTGAATTCAAAATTTGAAATTGAATTCTAAATTCCGTATTTATGATTTCAAAAGGATTACACAAGTTTATATGGGTTTTAAACCATTTTTAAAGTATCGTTTGGGAATTTTAATTAACCCAAGGATTTTAACTTGTATAAATAAAATCAGATTTTCCGAAACGCGAACAGTTTGTTTTCAAACAATAAAAGCTTTCTTATGAGTAATGAACTGTGACGCCCCACCTCTATACCCACACTTGCCAAGAACACTACGGTGTAGTGCTGTCAACTAGCACGGAGAATAAGCCTATTGAGGAGCGACCATCCGTGTAATTGCTTATCACACGGTGGCTATGAATAATCTTCGAAAACAAACGTAGAAATAATCATAACACAAATCAGTCACAGACATCCATATCACAAGGGCGGAAGAAGAAATGAATATATAACTAACACATGAAAGTGTACGTCAAAGTAGTGGTCGGTAAGATCCACAATAATACAAAAGAATAGCAACACGTGCTATACAAAAGAATACAACTATGAGTCTATATCTCAAGTGTATACAACAAAAACTGCTAATCTAAACATTTAGCCAAAAGTCAGAGTGATGATCCCTGGGAAGAAGTCAAGCAGAAGCACCTGTAACATCTCGGTCTGACCCGAGTATTATTTAAGAAAATAATAAACGGATCAGTCTAGCTATAAATATCGGATGACATGATATAACATAAAAGATATGGCATAAACATAAAATATCCATAATGACATACCACTATAAGTATGTAAATAATGATCAACAGAAGATCAATCAATAAGAGATAATCAATATCACAAGAATCTTCTCAAAGATTCGGAAAGGGCATCATACCCCAAACTTGTACTCATGACAAGTCAATGACATAAATTCTAGAAATCAATGCAAGAAGTCAAGAAAATCATAGAAAAGAGAAAGAGGCCTATCACATGACGGTCCGAAGACCAAGGGGAGCTACCCCACATGTGTGAATGGAATCACACAGATTGAGGTCCAGACTAACCAAAAAGCAAAAAGGTATGTGTGAGTGGAATCACACAAGTGGTGTCTAGTCTAACCTCGCAACAAGAGACATCGCACAATTGCTAGTCTAAATCATCAAAATGATCGTCATGATCAACGAGAAGTGTCAATTACACTAAGCTAGTAAATATAGAAGTTTAGCTTCATGTCCCATAACCACTTGCTTAACTTAAATATTTACGAACAAACTGTAAATCTTCACTAATAAAATTTGTCACAAGTGGTTCAATCGAACAAGTCCAAGAATTAACCGACGAAGTGAACGCATGCGTTTCATACCACTTGTTCTACTAAGTCGTTTAATTAGATTTCTCATCCGAGTGAGGTAAAGGTTTGTATATACTAATAGATTGGAAAACGGTTTAAGAAAAGAACTTTGTTATTAAAAATAGAGTTGAAATTGTTTGTTAAAAGAGTTTTGATATTTACTACTAGTATTGAAACCTTTATATTATAAAGTGACAAAACACAGAAGCAATTGTAGAAACAATCAGTCACAAAGATCGCATACGGAGATGTGAATAAAATCCAAGGAAATCAGCTCAACGTTTTTCAGATAAGACCCCCTACGGAGGGGGGGTCCAGGGGGTGGCAACCCCCCAAGGTGGGGGTGCGGGGGCAACGCCACCGCTTACGGGGTTCGACCTGGCCGTTCAGGTCGCGGTGGTCCGGGGGGCAGCCTAATGGTTGCGACCTAGTGAAGACAAAATGAGGTCTAACGACCTAAGGGGAATAGGGTCGAGCAACCTAATGGTTGCGACCTAGGGGTCTAAGGAGTCAAGCGACCTAACTGGAGCAACCCTGTGGTCATGCGACCTAACTGGAATGGCCAAGCGACCTAACAATAGCACAGGTCAAGCGACCTAACGTTTTAAGGCCGAGCGACCTAATTAGACTCGCGACTTAATGGTGTGAAAGGAGTGCGACCTAACATGTTACGACCTAAGGGTCGAGCGACTTAGTGGAACAAGGTCATGCGACCTAACGTGTTACGACCTAAGGGTCGAGCGACTTAGTGGAACAAGGTCATGCGACCTAATACTTGTAGTAGGGTTGGGCGACCTAACGGAGTAAACTGTCGAGCGACCTAACAGGTTATAGGTCATGCGACCTAGTGGGTTAACGGCCTAACGACCTACGGGTTATAAGCCCAACGACCTAACGGGTTATAGGTCCAACGACCTAGCGGGATAGAAGGTCATGCGACCTAAAAATGGAAGGCAAGGCCGAGCGACTTAAAGGACCAAGGCCACACGAGTTAAGGCCTAACGACCTAACGACCTATGACCTAGAGGCCCACGACTTACGACCTAAGGAGCCAGAGCCAAGCGACCTAAGGCTGTATAGGGGATTTAAGGCCAGAAACGACCTAAGTGTTAGCGACCTAACGACCTATAGGCCAAACGACCTACGACCTAAAGCCCGAACGACCTAACATCGAACACGCATTTAGATGGCCCAGCGATCTATGGTGCTAACTCGTGAGCGACCCAAGGGTTAGGTCGCGAGCGACCTAACTCCGAGCACCAAAAATGGACAGAACGACCTAAATGCAGAAAATTCACAAAAAACGCTAAAAATTGGAGTTTTTCGCCAATCCAATCCAAACCAAATGCAAATGTGCATGCAAAAGTGATAGGGAATCATTCCCAACAGTCCAATATAGTTATAGACTAGATTTGTGAGATAAAAATCTCACCTTTTCACTAAAATTTATGAAGATGAAGCTTGAAAGCAAGGAGAAGCAATCTAAAGCTTGAATCCAATATCTTCTACTTGAATTTGGAGTTGAATGTTGGATTTGCAATTGAATTTGTGCTTGGAGTTTTAATTTCCCATTCTCTTCACCATTAATGCCAAAGCTTGAGTTAGTTAGGAAATTGATGAAGAGAGAGAAGAAGGGGGTTGGAACTTGGGCTTAATAGGCTAAACTAACCCAAAGTCCAAAGCGGGAAAAGTTAGTGAAATTTCACTAACTCCAAACCTATCAATGTTTATACTTAAAAAAATTGTAAACGGCATTTCGAACTCAATGGAAGTGGTCTCGAGTCCTAATTTGACCGTTTGCAAAAAGTAGCTTTTCGGACCAATATCCGATTAACGACAAAATATTTAAATAAAATTTTTAAATATTAAATCGATAAATATGCGGGTTGTTACAGACTCCCCTCCTTAAAGAAATTGCGTCCTCGCAATGTATAAGATGGAAATAACAAGTAACAACCATAAAAGCATATTAACACAAATGAAATTTGAAATAGGAAGTTCACCTCAAAGAGCAGGAGTAAGCAAGTCCGGATGTGTTCGCTCGATGAATTCTCTGGATTCCCAAGAGCAATCCTTAGGATTTAAGGACCATTGAACCTTCACAAGCGGAACATCTTTATTTCGAAGTCGCTTGACCTCCGAAGCAATAATTCGAATAGGTTACTGCTCATAAGTTAAATTCGGCGAAACTTCGATTTCTTCCACAACAGCAGGCTTAAGAATAGAATCGGAATCTCGAAGGCATTTCCGTAATTGAGAAACGTGAAATACGTCATGCACAGCAGAAAACTGAGCCGGCAATGCAAGGCGATAAGCCATGGAACCAATACGTTCAGTGATAGGAAATGGCCCAATATATCGAGGCGCTAACTTCCCCGATCGACTGAAACGTACAACACCCTTCATAGGGGAAACACGAATAAAAACAGGATCTCCAACATAAAATTCTAATTTCCTTCTTCGATTATCGGCATAGGAATTTTGTCTACTCTGGGCTTCTTCCATCCTATGTCGAATAAGTTCAATCTTTTCCGTGGAATCACGAATAAAGTCTGGACCTAAAACCAGCTTCTCACCGGCCTCAAGCCAACAAGAAGGAGATCGGCATGGCCTTCCATAGAGTGCCTCGAAAGGTGCCATACCAATACTAGACTGGAAGCTATTATTATAGGAAAATTCGACAAGTGAAATATGACCTTCCCAACTTCCACCAAAATCGAGCACACATGCACGAAGAAGATCTTCAAGAGTTTGATTCACACGCTCGGTTTGTCCATCGGACTGGGGGTGATAAGCAGTGCTAAAATTAAGCTTCGTTCCTAAAGCTTTTTGAAGACTCTTCCAAAATCCACTAGTAAACAATGGATCTCGATCGCTAACAATAGAAGTAGGAACTCCATGCAATTTAACAATTTCTTTGATAAAGAGTTTGGCCAAAAGAGGAACAGTTCGGTTAGACCAAACGGGAATAAAATGGGCGGATTTAGTAAGTCTATCAACGATCACCCATAAGCTATCATGACCCGAACGACAACGGGGAAGGCCATCTATAAAATCCATGGAAAACAGGTCCCACTTCCAAATTGGAATTTCTAAAGGTTGCAATAACCCACCAGGCCTTTGATGTTCGGCCTTGACAAGTTGGCAAGTCATGCAACACTTAACAAAGTTAGCAATATCAGATTTCATTCCCTCCCAATAATAAAGTCGCTTCATATCAGCGTACATTTTACTACTACCAGGATGAATGGTGAATTTGGATCAATGGGAATCTTCTAAAATTTCTTTACGAAGATCACCAATATTTGGTACGATAAGTCTACCAAATTTTCGAATGCCGCCTCGAGAACCAATATCAAAGTCTTTCAAACTTTCAATGTCAATTTTATCCTTAATATTTTGGCCAAGAAGAGTCAATTCAGGATCTAGCCTTTGAGCTTCAAGAATGCGGTCTAAGAGAGAAGGATGAGCCTCAAGGCTACATAAAACAAGTGATGAGCACAAATCGGATACGCGCTCTCGAATCTCACAAGTGGATAAAATCTCGAGATCGTTCCATTCGGATATCATCATAGAAACAACTGCTTGTTGTTTACGGCTAAGAGCATCGGTGACACGATTACCCTTACCGGGGGTATAAAGAATATCAAGATCATAAGGTGCAAGGAACTCGAGCCAACGCTGTTGACGCAAATTGAGTTCCTTTTGAGAAAATAAATATTTCAAAGACTTATGATCCGTGTAAAGAATAAATTTCTCTCCTAATAGATAATGACGCCAAATTCGAAGGGCAAAAACAATAGCCGCGAGTTCTAAATCATGTGTGGCATATCTAGTCTCGGCCGGCTTCAATTGCCTAGAGGCATAAGCAATGACACGTTCTTTTTGCATTAGAACGGCACCCAACCCAACATGACTAGCATCAGTATAAACAACAAAATCTTGATTCCCTTCGGGAATAACAAGAATAGGAGCATCAGAAAGGAGTTCTTTCAATTTCTGAAAAGAGGCTTCACATTTGTCCGACCAAAGGTATTTAACTCCCTTCTTAGTCAAGCCATTAAGAGGCACGGCAATCTTAGAAAAGTCTTTAATGAAATGACGGTAATAACCGCCAATCCGAGAAAACTACGAATCTCTGTCACACTCTCCGGTCTCTTCCAATCTTGAATCGCTTCAATCTTTGAAGGATCCACGGAGATTCCGGATTCGGAAATAATATGACCGAGAAACTTCACACGAGATTGCCAAAAGTGGCATTTAGAAAATTTCGCCTTTAATTGATTGCTCCTAAGAGTTTCCAATACAATTCGAAGATGCTTTTCATGCTCCTCCTCGGTTTTAGAATACACAAGGATATCATTAATGAAGATGAGAACAAACCGATCGAGGAAATCTTTGAAAACTCGATTCATGAGGTCAACAAAATAAGCTGGAGCATTCGTTAACCCAAATGGCATAACAAGCCATTCATAAGATCCATATCGAGTACGGAATGATGTCAAAGGAATGTTATCCTCTGTGATACGAAGCTGATGGAAACCGGTAGCCAAGTCCAATTGTGAAAAGACCTTAGCACCACTAAGCTGATCGAATAGATCTTCAATCCGAGGTAAAGGATATTTATTTTTAATAGTAAGATCGTTAAGCTTGCGATAATCAACGCAGAGCCTAAGAGTACCATCGGATTTCTTTACGAAAATAGCCGAAGCTCCCCAAGGCGAGGAACTAGAGCGAATAAATTGCTTCGTCTCCAATTCTGATAATTGTTTGCGCATCTCTTCATTTTCCTTATTGGACATGCGATAAGGAGGACGAGTAATAGGTTGAGCTCCAGAAACAAGATTAATTCTGAACTCAATTGCTCGTTTAGGTGGTAAACCTAAAACGGGCTCGAATATGTCAGAAAATTCACGAACAACGTGAACAAAAGAAATAATATCATCTTCATCATCATCATCGTTATCACGAGGATTTAAAGAATATAAAGATGCCACCAAACAGGATTCTGAATCTTTAAGATTAACAGAAATCTGATTAACAGATAGTGGATGTCGGAGATGAATAGTCCGCTCAGGACATAGGATATGGGCCTGATAACGGTTAAGCCAATCCATTCCCAAAATTATTCCAAAGCCTAAGTAACGCATGACATGCAAATCGGCTAGGAAAGAGAAATCACATAAAATAATCTCCACATCTTTACAAAGCAAACTAAGAGTTGCGGATCCACCAATGGGATTCGCAATTTTTAAAGAAGTCATCAATGTAGTAACACTTAAGGAAAAAGTGTCTACCAGTTCCTTTGATATAAAAGAATGGGACGCACCCGTATTAAAGAGAACTCTAATAGGTTGATCATGAAATAAAATAGTACCATCAAGAATGGAATGAGAAATACCTTGGCCACGAGATGTGTTGCCAGGGGCTTGAGCCACATTCAACTTTCCTTCCTTCTTGCCTTTACGCTTGAGGCATTGATGTATGTAATGATCCGGGCTCTTACAATAGCGACAAGATTTGGGCTTAGAGCACTTATTCGCATAATGATCCCCAGACCCACAGTTGAAGCAACTCGCACCACTAGGAGAAGGAGACTTTGCCGCAGGGGTTGCCTTATTACCCTTTTTGTTGGGATAAGGACCCTTGAATTTGTTTGGCCTCTTCTTGTTGTTGAAGTTTGGTTTAGCGCCTTCCACTTCAACATCACTCTCCCTATCAGCCTCTTCAAGACGAAGAGCGATATCGACGAGTTGATCAAACGCGACTTCTAGTTTCAGGAGTAGTGGCTTCTTAAGATTCTTATTTAAGCCATAAACGAACCTCTGGTTCTTCTTCAATGGGGTGTTGATGTATTCAACCCCATATTTGGAAAGCGACTCGAAGGCTGCGACATAATCAGTCATAGAGGATTGACCTTGAACAAGGTCTACAAAACGTCGAGCCAAGGTTACTTTCCCAGCTTCTGGTACAAACTTAAGCTCGAAGCGTCCTTGAAATTGCTCCCAGGTGAGATCCGCTTCATTAATTTCTGAAATAAGGAGTTCGTACCAGTCCAATGCTCTCTCCTGGAGCATGCTGGAAGCCACCTGAACGCGGTGGAGATCGATAAGGTTCATGCGAGAGAAGATTCGATCGCATGATTTTAACCAAGCCTGGACCTCGATGATATTTTCCGAACCTTTGAAGGGCTTCCCACCCAAGTTGGTGTAATCGCTGCACAAGCGTGCAAATCCCGACTTTGGGTGAGTAGGTTCCGGGTTAGCTCCAGCTGCTTGAGCATTAGTTACTAAATCAAGAAGCTATTGAGCAGTCATAAAAACTCCATCCGGGGGAGCAGCACCAGATGATCCAGTTCTGGGACGGCCCGGTCTAGACATTCTCTTCCTTTAAGAAAGAAAGAAGAGAAGGAAGAAGGTTATTCACCAATGAACACCAAGCAATCTTGATAGATAAAACAAGGAATCATAAAGGAAATAGGATGAATCGGTACGAAGACTCGAATTAATCCTATGGTATGACTCCTAAGATAGACTTAGGACGGTGACCCTTGTTAAGTTATTCTACATTGTTCCGAAGTTTGGCTCCGATACCAAGCTGTGACGCCCCACCTCTATACCCACACTTGCCAAGAACACTATGGTGTAGTGCTGTCAACTAGCACGGAGAATAAGGCTGTTGAGGAGCGACCATCCGTGTAATTGCTTATCACACGGTGGCTATGAATAATCTTCGGAAACAAACATAGAAATTGTAACATCCCGAAATTTTTGAAATTTAAAATTTGATTAATTGTATGAACTTTGGGATCTAACTAGTAAAAATTTAATCTAAATTTAATATTGTTGATATTAATATTACACATTAATATAGAATTAAATAAAAAGAGATATTGATAGATGATCTTTTAATAGAATTTAAAATTTGTTAAAGTAAGTTATGATGAAATTATAAAATTTAAATAACATAATCATAATCTAAATAAACAAATAAATGAACAAATGAACAAATGAACAAAAGAATAAACAAACAAATAAATGAACAAATGAACAAATGAACAAAAGAATAAACAAATAAATAAATGAACAAATAAACAAACAAGATAACAAAACAGTAAGAAGAAGAAAAAAATAATATAAACTGTAAAAAGAAAATAAAACAAACTCTTACATTAGCAAAATAAACAAGACAGCATGCTGAAAATATACAAGCATGAAACACTACATACTTTCATTAAATGCAAGCATCTACAAAGAACATACCTGCATTCAATGCCTTTACTTCCAGCATGGTTATCCTGTACTTGTTTTAATAAACTTCAGAGAAAAAAAAATCTGTTATAAAGAAACATCAATTGCCTTAGTTATTTAATTCAACAAACTTCTGGAAACCTGAAAAAGAAAACATCATATTTCATAAATTCAAAAGCATTCAGGTGATCAAAACAGAAAGCAAAAAGAAGTTAAAAACCAAACCAGAGAAGAAGAACCAAACTGCAATTAAAAAGAAACAAAAATAGTTTCTGTTTCAAAACAAACAAGTGAGTAAACCCCTGTTTCTTTTAATTTTTCTTTGTTGCTGTGTATGCTTGGACCCTGTAGTGAAGTTAGTCCTTGGTTTGCTCACAAAAACATTGAGTGAACGATGAATGTAGGATTGTGCATGTTGATTTTACAAATTTCATTCTCTGTTTTAGTTTCAGGAAAACAAAAATGAAAACCTGATTTTGTATGCTCTGCAAAACATCTGCAAACTTCTGCAAATCTGTTGTAAAGAAACCATAGTGCTTTCTGTTTCAAAACAAACAAGTGAGTAAAATAATCTTTAAAAGCTTAAATATATTTAAACAGTTTAAATTCCATTCATAAGCTGTTTATGTATATGCTTCAGTTTATAAATAGGATTTTGTATGATCTGCATTTCATTTTCTCTGTAACTATCACAGCAATTGATTATTCATTCAAAGAATTTGATTTATTTACATTGGAACATTGTTAAGTAATAAAAGTCTTAAATCAAACAGGCAAATAATTCTGTAAGCAAGTTTTAAAAAAAAAAAAACTGTTTCACTATGATGTGAAGAAATATACTACTGTAAATTTGATCTACAGGCAATCAAAGGAAAATTGTGATAAATTCAAGTATTATAAAAAGCTAATCCAAGTTAATAGCTTAAATCCTTACTGTAAATCATGATTTCTAAAACAAAAGTGAAGAATTTTAGTTTAGTATTCAAAGGGAAATTTGCATTTGAATAAAAATTGAATTTCTACCAATTTCGTGTAAGTGAATCAATGTAAATTGCTGAAATTTGAGTTGAGGCAAGCCTAACCATTCTTGATATTGGGAAAAATACAAATTTATTTTTCCATTGCATGAATTGGGAATACGAGATCGTTTTAGGGTTTTTCTTCCAGTTTTGAACGCGCTTAGAAAAAAGAGGATTTCGCCCTTTTGAGTTGACCGAGCTTCACACTGACTTGAGGAAGGGTAGCTAGGGGTGTTAGCGAGCCATGGACGGAGTCGCTGGGTTTCTGGCGGCGTCAGGCGTTGGGGCGAGGCAAATTGTTCAGGGGTGGTTCGTTCAAGCTTTTGGGTTCGAGAACGAGATTTTGAATTTTTGATGGGTTCGAACTTGTGAGTGTTTGAGAGGCATGAGCACGTCGTCGATGACGTGTGGACGACCAGAAGTTCGACCAGAGGAGGCGATTCCAGTTGTGCACGTATACGTGCACAAGTTGATGATCAGAAAGGTTATTGCCTGAAGCATTTCAGGTTGGGTTTTCTTAGGGGTTGTACTCGAAGAACGACTCGAGGAAAACTGGGGAGAAACCGAAGGGAGACTCGGGGGGGTTTCAGCGTTGGGTCGTGTAAAAGTTTAGACTTAAACAAATTTTGAAAATTTTTGTTTTCACGGGTAGCTTTGGGAGGGAACTCGAAGCAGGAGGTGTTTGAACTCGAGCGTGACTCGGGGGAAGTCTCGGGTTGACCACCTGAACCATATTTCCAGTATGACAATTTGGGGACAATTTAAGTTTAAACTATTTTGATAAGAATTCTTTATGAAATGATGATTGTTAATAAAATGTGAAGTTAAATCAAACAATGATTAAATAATTTATGATTTATAATTACTTTGTAATTTATAATAATAAATAAATAAAAGCAATTAAAAATTTAAGTTGTAAATTAAGAATCGTTAATTTGATAATTGAAGTTGATTGATTCAAAATTGATAGTTACATTAAAATAAGTTATTAAGTAATAATAAATTAATATATTCAATTGAGATCTAATTGAATGGTAGTTTAAAATGATAATTAAAGTGAATAATTGTCATTAATCAATGATTTTGAAAAGAAAATTAAGGATGATTTACAAACTTGTAATTAAATTGATTTATAAAAAATTAAGTGTTTAAATAAATTTGTAAGTAAGAATTTGTAAATTTTGAAACAATAAATTGAGTAATCAAAATGTAATTTATTTATCCAGATTCTTATCATTAAATTTAATTAATTCAGTGGCAAATGTATTTAAATCACATTGGAAAGTAATTAACTATTGTTGTTAACTTACATTGATATCTCTGTTCTGTTTGTAAATTCTGTATGATGTAATTGCCATGTTATTGCACTGTGATTATGATTTGTTCTATATTGATATGAAAACCCTGTTGCCGTAAAACGGCATTTAAACTTCGATGCGACAGGGTATCGGATTTCAGTTGGTTATCCGAAACCCACATCGAACCTGTGAATATTTATGAATGACATCCACATGTTTTGAAATTTGACACCCACTATTCGAATTAGCCGGGAAAGGACCTTTGTGTCATATAACCCATTTCGAATATGTGATTCGACGTTATGGATAGCATTTGAAGACCGGTGTTGAAGACCGGGTATTTGCGAGAGCGATAGGATGATCTGTCGATTGACTCTGCACCGAGTTGCTCCGGTATAGAGTTCTCCATATGTGATGGGGAATCCGATCAGGATTGTGGATATCCGGATTGCAAGGACTTCTTTGGAAGTACCTTCGGTTCTGTTCGAGCCTGGAACAGACTTGTATGGATAGTCTGTCTGACATTACAAATTGAGATATAAAGCTGATTTCTTTCAAATATATTTCTGTTGGTGGCGGAGAATTTATTCTTTTAGCTTAACACCCTTCTCTGAGACGTACGAGCTCAGAGGTTATATAGTTGAAGTTATCAGCGATATATTCCCAATTTGGTAATGTGACATGCTGAGTGTTGCTGAAATGATCATTGTGTTGATTATTGTGATAGGATCGTTTATTTGATCGTCTATCTTGGTGATCATTTCTATGATCATTTGTTGACCCAAAGCACGGCTTTTGTATAAAGTGTGTTTTTGTGGACGTGACTTCGTCGGACCTCACACCCCGAAATGGTCGAAACAGGAAAGATGCGGCAAGGTTATTGGGGGTAGCACCCCTTAGGGTATGTACATTTCCTTCTGGATAGAAGTGGTATCATGGTATGGAGCCCAGATACTTAACTTATGTGGATATCGCAGATATATATATATGATTTTGTGATTTGTTGCTGGGGCCCCGGTTAAAGGTTGGTTACGACCGGGAGATGGCATACTCGTGTCAGTAGTTACCCAGTTAGGGGTAACCCGGCCTTGTGTTGGCAGAGATCCGGTTTGGTTCTCGGGGATGTCCATCCAGAGGCATTCTCATGTGGCAATGGGAAGTTCCTTGGCCTGACCATTTGTTGGAAATCCAATTCCAAATACGAAACCCTGTACGGTTTTAGTTGTAGAACCTGCCATTTACTTATGGTGGTCACCACTGTTTAGATGGTAGCTATAGTAGGCATAGTTCGAAATGTCTATGCTGGCTAAGATTAATATTCCACTTTCGAAATGATTTACTTCACTATGCACTAGTAATAATATCAAAGAATTCTTTCCTCGTATCAAGCATATTTAACTATCATAAGAAGAAATCTCCTCCAATTCTGCGTTTGCATTGTGTGTGTGGCAGGAGGTCTTATGGTAGTTCCATTTTTAAAAGCATTCCGAAAATTCTTTTATAAATCTTGTTTATTTAAAATACAACTGTCTTGTCTATCATACCAGTCCCATGACTGATCCGGAGTTTATTGTTTTCTTTCCTAAACTCTGGGTGCCCATTATTTCCACACGGGCAGCCTAGTAAAAGGTTTAGGTTATTTTGGAGTAGCAGTATTTTGGAGCTCTTATCTTGGAGATATATTAGGAGCTTTTGGAGATTGCAGGTGTTAGCTTTTGGGAGTTCGTAATCATCTCTTTCATTTGAGGATTTTTGATATATGATCATTGTTGTATTATCATGATGTTGTATTTGGAGATTGTGGTGTATGTACTATGTACTCTGTTATAGTATGGATATTGTGTTGATGTTGTAACAGTGATATTATTTATGATATTGATTCTGTTCCGCTGTTTTATATTCATCTAATTGTTGTTATAAGCTCCGGCGATGCGAATTTGATGTCGTTTATTGGACATCGAGTTTGGGTCGTCACAAATTGGTATCAGAGCTGTTGGTTGAGTAAGAACTTTAGCTACGGAGTATAACACATTAGATGGCTCATTAGAGATAGGGTGAAGTATACCCTAGAATGAGTATAATCAAAATTGAAACTTTGACATTTCTTAGTCTATTTCTTTTTACTACTGATATTCCTTAAGATATTTCGTCTGCATATCTGAATCAATTTTCTTACTAATCTCAGATAGTGAAAATGAGTGGACGAAGAGGAAGAATTAGGGGTCAAGGCAATGCTGCAGCACCAAATCAAATTCCCGCAGCCGCAGAAGCAGTAATAGAAATTCAGCAGCAGCCGGACTTGGCTGAATTATATAAGAAATTTGAAAAGCTTGGTGGCAAACCATTTATTGGCAAGGAGTCAATTATTGACGCTCAAGCTTGGGTAAGATCGTGTGAAAAGATTTTTAAAGGGCTAAAATTGCAGGATGAGCAGAAAAGACTTATAGCTTCTTGGCAACTCCAAGGAGAAGCTTCAGCTTGGTGGGAAACCATCATTGTAGATGAACCCGAGGAAGAATTTACTTGGGATCGTTTTAAAGAAGTGTTTGAGAAACGTTACATGCCATCGGCAGGAGTTTCTAGGATGTATCAGGAATTTCTGGATTTGAAGCAAGGAAGTTTGTCGTTTGAAGAATACTTGAATAAATTCAGTGAACTATCTCGGTTTGGCCCGGAATTGCTAAATACACCTCTGAAGAAAAACGAAAGGTTTATCCGGGGAATGAACCAGAAATATCATGGAAGAATGACAGGTCATGTTAAAGAATCTTTTTCGGATTTAGTAGATATGGGTTACAGGTACGCTACTCTAGATATACAAGAAGCAATTGTGGAGAAAGGTAATTCAGGTAGTCAGAATTATAAAAAACGAAAATTCGGAGGCAAGAAACCTTGGCAAGGCAATGAGAAGAAGAGGAACACTCAAGGAAGAGCAACAGAAAATGTCACTTGTTACAACTGCAAAGAGAAAGGCCACTATTCAAATGACTGCCCAAAACCGAAGAAACCAGCTAGAGAATGTTACAATTGTCATAAACCGGGACATTTAGTTAAAGATTGCCCAGTGATGAAGCCAGCGCAGGTGGCGAAAGTTTACACGATAAAGGAGGACCCCTCATCTTCAAAAGATGACAAAGGGAAAGGTGTTTTGGAAGGTAACCTTACTATTAATAATAGAACTGTTAGAATTTTATTTGATACAGGAGCTTCACATAGCTTTATCTTCCAACAAACCGTAAATGAATTGGGACTTGAAACTAAATTTGCTGACGATCTTATTTGCGTGAAAAATCCGGTTGGAGGTCCCGCAAATCTTAGTTCATATTGTAAGAGAGTTCCTATTTCATATGCTAGCTATAAATTTCCTATCAACCTTTATGTCCTCGAATTTGATGAATTTGAAATCTTACTCGGTATGAACTGGTTAACGAGATACGATGCTAGATGGAGTGTAGTAATCGGACAGTTTTAATCAAAACAAGTTTTGGAAATTTTATTGAAATCTCTTGTGAAAATCCTAGTCCAAGGAGCGACAGATTGATATATACTTTGGGAAATCTTGAACCCACTTTGCAGTCTATACCTGTTGTTCGGGATTTTTCCGACGTATTCGAAGAAGTGAAATCTTTACCTCCTCATCGAGAAATAGAATTCCGAATCGATCTTGTACCTAATACTCGTCCTGTTGTTCATGCAAGTCGCAGAATGGCACCTAGGGAAAAGATTGAATTGGTTCATCAAACTAATGAGCTACTAGCAAAAGGATTAATTCGACCCAGTGTTTCTGAATGGGGTTCAGCCGTCGTATTTGTTGCCAAATCAGACGGATCTTTGAGATTGTGTGTAGATTACCGCGATGTAAATAAACAAACTCTCAAGAATAAATTTCCACTGCCCAGGATTGATGATTTATTTGATCAGTTGCACGGCGCTCGTTTCTTTTCAAAAATGGATCTAGCCCAGGGATTCCATCAATTACGAATCGCCGAAGATTGTGTACATCTGACCGCTTTCAGAGGTCCTAATATGTTCTATGAATGGTTGGTTATGCCTTTCGGGCTAACCAATGCTCCAGCATACTTCGTAGATCTTATGACTCGTGTGTTTCGGGAAGTTCTGAATAAATTTGTGCTTGTATTCATTGATGACATCTTAATTTTCTCCAAAACTGAAGATGAGCATGCCGAGCACCTTAGAATTGTCTTAGAAATTTTAAGGAGAAATGTTCTATATGCAAAATTTTCCAAATGCCATTTCTGGGTCAATGAAGTCAAATTCCTAGGCCATATTGTTAATGAAGAAGGAATTTCAGTAGATCCTAGCAAAATTTCCGCTATTCTTGATTGGAAACAACCCACTACACCAAGAGAAGTTCGAAGCTTTTTGGGTTTAGCAGGCTATTACCGGAAATTCGTTCAAGATTTTTCTAAGTTGGCTAGTCCGCTGACTAAGTTAACAATGAAAAATGCAAAGTTCATTTGGACTTTAAGATGTGAAGAAGTTTTTCAAGAGTTGAAAAAGAGATTGACCACTACTCCTGTTCTCACTATAGTTAATGGGAATCGAGGCTTATCTGTTTATACTGATGCATGTGGTGAAGGGGTAGGTGCAGTATTAATGCAAAATGGAAAGGTGGTTGCCTACGCAGGTAGACAATTACGTCCGCATGAGAAGAACTACCCAACGCACGATTTGGAACTTTTGGCAGTTGTTTTCGCTTTGAAAATATGGCGACACTATCTCCTGGGTAAGAATCTTTTCAGCTTTCTTAATAATTTGCGAAATTAACTAAAGAAATATACTTAATAAACTTTCGTTGTTTTAGGTGAAAAATTCGAATTATTCACCGATCATAAAAACTTGAAATATCTTTTCACCCAGAAGGATCTGAATCTGCGACAACAACGTTGGTTGGAATTTCTAGCATCTTATGACTTAGATATTCTGTATACGCCCGGAAAGGCCAATGTAGTTGCAGACGCTTTGAGCAGAAGTTATGCTGTTCTTGCTTATCTTGTTATCACTCCTACTCTTCTCAAAAGGATTGCAAGACGGCAGAAAGAAGATGAGTTTCTTCGAGGAATCCATAAAAGAATATGCCTGGGTGAAGGCACTAGTTTCGAGATGGATAATAGAGGAGTAATAAGATTAAAAGGCAGGATTTGTGTTCCAGACTTCCCTGATCTGAAACGTGAAGTTTTGGACGAATGCCACAAGTCCAAATTCAGCATTCATCCAGGAGTCAACAAAATGTATCGTGATGTTAAAAGAACATTCTGGTGGAAAACGATGAAGAGAGACATGTCTATTTATGTGAGTCGTTGTGCTACATGTCAGCAGATCAAGAGCGACCAAAAGAAAGTGGCCGGTTTACTGCAACCTTTAGAAGTACCGAAATGGAAGTGGGATCAAGTATCGATGGATTTCATCGATGGATTGCCACGAACCAAGAAAGGCAATGAAGCGATTTGGGTTATTGTGGATCGCCTAACCAAAAATGCTCATTTCATTCTAGTTAAATCTACTCGGACTGCGGCAAGCTTGGCAGGTATTTATATAAAGGAAATTGTTCGCCTCCATGGTATTCCCAGTAGTATAGTGAGTGATCGTGACCCGATCTTCACTTGTAGATTTTGGGAAGCATTTCAGGACGCATTGGGAACAAAATTAAATTTCAGTACTGCTTATCATCCGCAATCTGATGGACAGACTGAGAGAGTTAACCGAATTTTAGAAGACCTACTGCGTGCTTGTGTTCATGATTTTGGTGGTTCTTGGAGGACCATTTGCATCTGGTTGAATTCTCTTATAATAACAGTTATCAGGCCAGTTTAGAAATGGCTCCTTTTGAAGCTTTATATGGTCGTCCGTGTCGATCACCTACATGCTGGATCGAATCAGGTGACAGACTTGTTCTTGGACCGGATATGATAAAAGAAGCCACTGAGAAGGTAAATTTTATTCGAAAGAAGTTATTAACTGCCCAAAGCCGTCAGAAGAGCTACTATGATCGTCGAAGGAGAAATTTGGAATTTCAAGTTGGAGATTCTGTATTTCTAAAAGTATCTCCGATGCGGGGTGTATTGAGATTCGGGAAAACTGGAAAGTTGGCACCGCGTTATATTGGTCCTTTTCCTATTCTGGAAAGGATTGGTTCACTAGCATATAGAGTGAAGTTACCCAGCTGGTTGTCTGGCGTACATGATGTGTTCCATATTTCTAATCTTCGGAAATATGTGCACGATCCAGATGATATTATTGAAGAAGCTGCTCAGCAGGATCTAGAAATCACTCCCAACTTGGCAGTTAGAAGGGAACCGATGAAAATTGTTGATCGTGATGAGAAGCGATTGAGGAATAAAATTGTGAAATTGGTCAAAGTTAAATGGAGTGGCGATCCAAAGGACTGTACTTGGGAGACTGAAGAGAATATGAAGAAGTCATATCCCAAATGCAAAATTGACATCTCGACTTAAAACTGTAAGTCACTTCCTTGTTTCTGAATTCGTATATTATTGTTTAAGTTTCTCTCTCTTTCAATTTCGAGGACGAAATTTTCTCAAGGAGGGGATATTGTAACATCCCGAAATTTTTGAAATTTAAAATTTGATTAATTGTATGAACTTTGGGATCTAACTAGTAAAAATTTAATCTAAACTTAATATTGTTGATATTAATATTACACATTAATATAGAATTAAATAAAAAGAGATATTGATAGATGATCTTTTAATAGAATTTAAAATTTGTTAAAGTAAGTTATGATGAAATTATAAAATTTAAATAACATAATCATAATCTAAATAAACAAATAAATGAACAAATGAACAAATGAACAAAAGAATAAACAAACAAATAAATGAACAAATGAACAAATGAACAAAAGAATAAACAAATAAATAAATGAACAAATAAACAAACAAGATAACAAAACAGTAAGAAGAAGAAAAAAATAATATAAACTGTAAAAAGAAAATAAAACATACTCTTACATTAGCAAAATAAACAAGACAGCATGCTGAAAATATACAAGCATGAAACACTACATACTTTCATTAAATGCAAGCATCTACAAAGAACATACCTGCATTCAATGCCTTTACTTCCAGCATGGTTATCCTGTACTTGTTTTAATAAACTTCAGAAAAAAAAAATCTGTTATAAAGAAACATCAATTGCCGTAGTTATTTCATTCAACAAACTTCTGCAAACCTGAAAAAGAAAACATCATATTTCATAAATTCAAAAGCATTCAGGTGATCAAAACAGAAAGTAAAAAGAAGTTAAAAACCAAACCAGAGAAGAAGAAGCAAACTGCAGTTAAAAAGAAACAAAAATAGTTTCTGTTTCAAAACAAACAAGTGAGTAAACCCCTGTTTCTTTTAATTTTTCTTTGTTGCTGTGTATGCTTGGACCCTGTAGTGAAGTTAGTCCTTGGTTTGCTCACAAAAACATTGAGTGAACGATGAATGTAGGATTGTGCATGTTGATTTTACAAATTTCATTCTCTGTTTTAGTTTCAGGAAAACAAAAATGAAAACCTGATTTTGTATGCTCTGCAAAACATCTGCAAACTTCTGCAAATCTGTTGTAAAGAAACCATAGTGCTTTCTGTTTCAAAACAAACAAGTGAGTAAAATAATCTTTAAAAGCTTAAATCTATTTAAACAGTTTAAATTCCATTCATAAGCTGTTTATGTATATGCTTCAGTTTATAAATAGGATTTTATATGATCTGCATTTCATTTTCTCTGTAACTATCACAGCAATTGATTATTCATTCAAAGAATTTGATTTATTTACATTGGAACATTGTTAAGTAATAAAAGTCTTAAATCAAACAGGCAAATAATTCTGTAAGCAAGTTTTAAAAAAAAAAACTGTTTCACTATGATGTGAAGAAATATACTACTGTAAATTTGATCTACAGGCAATCAAAGGAAAATTGTGATAAATTCAAGTATTATAAAAAGCTAATCCAAGTTAATAGCTTAAATCCTTACTGTAAATCATGATTTCTAAAACAAAAGTGAAGAATTTTAGTTTAGTATTCAAAGGGAAATTTGCATTTGAATAAAAATTGAATTTCTACCAATTTCGTGTAAGTGAATCAATGTAAATTGCTGAAATTTGAGTTGAGGCAAGCCTAACCATTCTTGATATTGGGAAAAATACAAATTTATTTTTCCATTGCATGAATTGGGAATACGAGATCGTTTTAGGGTTTTTCTTCCAGTTTTGAACGCGCTTAGAAAAAAGAGGATTTCGCCCTTTTGAGTTGACCGAGCTTCACGCTGACTTGAGGCAGGGTAGCTAGGGGTGTTAGCGAGCCATGGACGGAGTCGCTGGGTTTCTGGCGGCGTCAGGCGTTGGGGCGAGGCAAATTGTTCAGGGGTGGTTCGTTCAAGCTTTTGGGTTCGAGAACGAGATTTTGAATTTTTGATGGGTTCGAACTTGTGAGTGTTTGAGAGGCATGAGCACGTCGTCGATGACGTGTGGACGACCAGAAGTTCGACCAGAGGAGGCGATTCCAGTTGTGCACGTACACGTGCACAAGTTGATGATCAGAAAGGTTATTGCCTGAAGCATTTCAGGTTGGGTTTTCTTAGGGGTTGTACTCGAAGCACGACTCGAGGAAAACTGGGGAGAAACCGAAGGGAGACTCGGGGGGGGGGGGGTTTCAGCGTTGGGTCGTGTAAAAGTTTAGACTTAAACAAATTTTGAAAATTTTTGTTTTCACGGGTAGCTTTGGGAGGGAACTCGAAGCAGGAGGTGTTTGAACTCGAGCGTGACTCGGGGGAAGTCTCGGGTTGACCACCTGAACCATATTTCCAGTATGACAATTTGGGGACAATTTAAGTTTAAACTATTTTGATAAGCATTCTTTATGAAATGATGATTGTTAATAAAATGTGAAGTTAAATCAAACAATGATTAAATAATTTATGATTTATGATTACTTTGTAATTTATAATAATAAATAAATAAAAGCTATTAAAAATTTAAGTTGTAAATTAAGAATCGTTAATTTGATAATTGAAGTTGATTGATTCAAAATTGATAGTTACATTAAAATAAGTTATTAAGTAATAATAAATTAATATATTCAATTGAGATCTAATTGAATGGTAGTTTAAAATGATAATTAAAGTGAATAATTGTCATTAATCAATGATTTTGAAAAGAAAATTAAGGATGATTTACAAACTTGTAATTAAATTGATTTATAAAAAATTAAGTGTTTAAATAAATTTGTAAGTAAGAATTTGTAAATTTTGAAACAATAAATTGAGTAATCAAAATGTAATTTATTTATCCAGATTCTTATCATTAAATTTAATTAATTCAGTGGCAAATGTATTTAAATCACATTGGAAAGTAATTAACTATTGTTGTTAACTTACATTGATATCTCTGTTCTGTTTGTAAATTCTGTATGATGTAATTGCCATGTTATTGCACTGTGATTATGATTTGTTCTATATTGATATGAAAACCCTGTTGCCGTAAAACGGCATTTAAACTTCGATGCGACAGGGTATCGGATTTCAGTTGGTTATCCGAAACCCACATCGAACCTGTGAATATTTATGAATGACATCCACATGTTTTGAAATTTGACACCCACTATTCGAATTAGCCGGGAAAGGACCTTTGTGTCATATAACCCATTTCGAATATGTGATTCGACGTTATGGATAGCATTTGAAGACCGGTGTTGAAGACCGGGTATTTGCGAGAGCGATAGGATGATCCGTCGATTGACTCTGCACCGAGTTGCTCTGGTATAGAGTTCTCCATATATGATGGGGAATCCGATCAGGATTGTGGATATCCGGATTGCAAGGACTTCTTTGGAAGTACCTTCGGTTCTGTTCGAGCCCGGAACAGACTTGTGTGGATAGTCTGTCTGACATTACAAATTGAGATATAAAGCTGATTTCTTTCAAATATATTTCTGTTGGTGGCGGAGAATTTATTCTTTTAGCTTAACACCCTTCTCTGAGACGTACGAGCTCAGAGGTTATATAGTTGAAGTTATCAGCGATATATTCCCAATTTGGTAATGTGACATGCTGAGTGTTGCTGAAATGATCATTGTGTTGATTATTGTGATAGGATCGTTTATTTGATCGTCTATCTTGGTGATCATTTCTATGATCATTTGTTGACCCAAAGCACGGATTTTGTATAAAGTGTGTTTTTGTGGACGTGACTTCGTCGGACCTCACACCCCGAAATGGTCGAAACAGGAAAGATGCGGCAAGGTTATTGGGGGTAGCACCCCTTAGGGTATGTACATTTCCTTCTGGATAGAAGTGGTATCATGGTATGGAGCCCAGATACTTAACTTATGTGGATATCGCAGATATATATATATGATTTTGTGATTTGTTGCTCGGGCCCCGGTTAAAGGTTGGTTACGACCGGGAGATGGCATACTCGTGTCAGTAGTTACCCAGTTAGGGGTAACCCGGCCTTGTGTTGGCAGAGATCCGGTTTGGTTCTCGGGGATGTCCATCCAGAGGCATTCTCATGTGGCAATGGGAAGTTCCTTGGCCTGACCATTTGTTGGAAATCCAATTCCAAATACGAAACCCTGTACGGTTTTAGTTGTAGAACCTGCCATTTACTTATGGTGGTCACCACTGTTTAGATGGTAGCTATAGTAGGCATAGTTCGAAATGTCTATGCTGGCTAAGATTTATATTCTACTTTCGAAATGATTTACTTCACTATGCACTAGTAATAATATCAAAGAATTCTTTCCTCGTATCAAGCATATTTAACTATCATAAGAAGAAATCTCCTCCAATTCTGCGTTTGCATTGTGTGTGTGGCGGGAGGTCTTATGGTAGTTCCATTTTTAAAAGCATTCCGAAAATTCTTTTATAAATCTTGTTTATTTAAAATACAACTGTCTTGTCTACTCATACCAGTCCCATGACTGATCCGGAGTTTATTGTTTTCTTTCCTAAACTCTGGGTGCCCATTATTTCCACACGGGCAGCCTAGTAAAAGGTTTAGGTTATTTTGGAGTAGCAGTATTTTGGAGCTCTTATCTTGGAGATATATTAGGAGCTTTTGGAGATTGCAGGTGTTAGCTTTTGGGAGTTCGTAATCATCTCTTTCATTTGAGGATTTTTGATATATGATCATTGTTGTATTATCATGATGTTGTATTTGGAGATTGTGGTGTATGTACTATGTACTCTGTTATAGTATGGATATTGTGTTGATGTTGTAACAGTGATATTATTTATGATATTGATTTTGTTCCGCTGTTTTATATTCATCTAATTGTTGTTATAAGCTCCGGCGATGCGAATTTGATGTCGTTTATTGGACATCGAGTTTGGGTCGTCACAGAAATAATCATAACACAAATCAGTCACAGACATCCATATCACAAGGGCGGAAGAAGAAATGAATATATAACTAACACATGAAAGTGTACGTCAGAGTAGTGGTCGGTAAGATCCACAATAATACAAAAGAATAGCAACACGTGCTATACAAAAGAATACAACTATGAGTCTATATCTCAAGTGTATACAACAAAAACTGCTAATCTAAACAGTTAGCCAAAAGTCAGAGTGATGAATCCCTGGGAAGAAGTCAAGCAGAAGCACCTGTAACATCTCGGTCTGACCCGAGTATTATTTAAGAAAATAATAAACGGACCAGTCTAGCTATAAATATCGGATGACATGATATAACATAAAAGATATGGCATAAACATAAAATATCCATAATGACATACCACTATAAGTATGTAAATAATGATCAACAGAAGATCAATCAATAAGAGATAATCAATATCACAAGAATCTTCTCAAAGATTCGGAAAGGGCATCATACCCCAAACTTGTACTCATGACAAGTCAATGACATAAATTCTAGAAATCAATGCAAGAAGTCCAGAAAATCATAGAAAAGAGAAAGAGGCCTATCACATGATGGTCCGAAGACCAAGGGGAGCTACCCCACATGTGTGAATTGAATCACACAGATTGAGGTCCAGACTAACCAAAAAGCGAAAAGGTATGCGTGAGTGGAATCACACAAGTGGTGTCTAGTCTAACCTCGCAACAAGAGACATCGCACAATTGCTAGTCTAAATCATCAGAATGATCGTCATGATCAACGAGAAGTGTCAATTACACTAAGCTAGTAAATATAGAAGTTTAGCTTCATGTCCCATAACCACTTGCTTAACTTAAATATTTACGAACAAACTGTAAATCTTCACTAATAAAATTTTTCACAAGTGGTTCAATCGAACAAGTCCAAGAATTAACCGACGAAGTGAACGCAAGCGTTTCATACCACTTGTTTTACTAAGTCGTTTAATTAGATTTCTCATCCGAGTGAGGTAAAGGTTTGTATATACTAATAGATTGGAAAACGGTTTAAGAAAAGAACTTTGTTATTAAAAATAGAGTTGAAATTGTTTGTTAAAAGAGTTTTGATATTTACTACTAGTATTGAAACCTTTATATTATAAAGTGACAAAACACAGAAGCAATTGTAGAAACAATCAGTCACAAAGATCGCATACGGAGATGTGAATAAAATCCAAGGAAATCAGCTCAACGTTTTTCAGATAAGATCCCCTACGGAGGGGGGGTCCAGGGGGGTGGCAACCCTCCAAGGTGGGGGTGCGGGGGCAACGCCACCGCTTACGGGGTTCGACCTGCCCGTTCAGGTCGCGGGGGTCCAGGGGGCAGCGCCTCCGGCGGGGTGCGGGGCAGCGCCCCGACCAAAACGGTACGACCTAGTGAAGACAAAATGAGGTCTAACGACCTAAGGGGAATAGGGTCGAGCGACCTAATGGTTGTGACCCAGGGGTCTAAGGAGTCAAGCGACCTAACTGGAGCAACCCTGTGGTCATGCGACCTAACTGAAATGGCCAAGCGACCTAACAATAGCACAGGTCAAGCGACCTAACGTTTTAAGGCCGAGCGACCTAATTAAACTCGCGACTTAATGGTGTGAAAGGCGTGCGACCTAACATTTTACGACCTAAGGGTCGAGCGAATTAGTGGAACAAGGTCATGCGACCAACGTGTTAGGACCTAAGGGTCGAGCGACTTAGTGGAACAAGGTCATGCAACCTAATACATGTAGTAGGGTTGGGCGACCTAACGGAATAAACGGTCGAGCGACCTAACAGGTTATAGGTAATGCGACCTAGTGGGTTAACGGCCTAACGACCTACCGGTTATAAGCCCAACGACCTAACGGGTTATAGGTCCAACGACCTAGCGGGATAGAAGGTCATGCGACCTAAAAATGGAAGGCAAGGCCGAGCGACTTAAAGGACCAAGGCCACACGAGTTAAGGCCTAACGACCTAACGACCTACGACCTAGAGGCCCACGACTTACGACCTAAGGAGCCAGAGCCAAGCGACCTAAGGCTGTATAGGGGATTTAAGGCCAGAAACGACCTAAGTGTTAGCGACCTAACGACCTATAGGCCAAACGACCTACGACCTAAAGCCCGAACGACCTAACACCGAACAAGCATTTAGATGGCCCAGCGACCTATGGTGCTAACTTGCGAGCGACCCAAGGGTTAGGTCGCGAGCGACCTAACTCCGAGCACCAAAAATGGACAGAACGACCTAAATGCAGAAAATTCACAACAAACGTTAAAAATTGGAGTTTTTCGCCAATCCAATCCAAACCAAATTCAAATGTGCATGCAAAAGTGATAGGGAATCATTCCCAACAGTCCAATATAGTTATAGACTAGATTTGTGAGATAAAAATCTCACATTTTCACTAAAATTTATGAAGACGAAGCTTGAAAGCAAGGAGAAGCAATCCAAAGCTTGAATCCAATATCTTCCACTTGAATTTGGAGTTGAATGTTGGATTTGCAATTGAATTTGTGCTTGGAGTTTTAATTTCCCATTCTATTCACCATTAATGCCAAAGCTTGAGTTAGTTAGGGAATTTATGAAGAGTGAGAAGAAGGGGGTTGGAACTTGGGCTTAATAGGCTAAACTAACCCAAAGTCCAAAGCGGGAAAAGTTAGTGAAATTTCACTAACTCCAAACCTATCGATGTTTATACTTAAAAAAATTGTAAACGGCATTTCGAACTCAATGGAAGTGGTCTCGAGTCCTAATTTGACCGTTTGCAAAAAGTAGCTTTTCGGACCAATATCCGATTAACGACAAAATATTTAAATAAAATTTTTAAATATTAAATCGATAAATATGCGGGTTGTTACATGAACATCCAATTTATATTAAAGGAATTTCAAGTTTGAATTGAAATGATTTTCCAACTTAGGGAAGAATCTTTGGAAATGAGTTTTGAAAGCTATGAGATAAATCTTGATTTAAAGATTTAAATGAGTTAATCCAATTGAAATGGAAATTGTTTTGAAATCCGTGAATGGATCTTTGTGAAGCAAATCTTTTTGTTTAAAAGATTTGAAATGGTAATTGGTTTAAACCATTTGAAAGGAAGTTGAATTTTAAAGTTGTGACTTAATTGAAATCCCACGTCCATATGTTTTTAAATATTGCACTCATTATTCGGTTTAGCCGGGAGAGGATTTGTGTCATATAACCCATTCCGAATAATGATACGTCGTTATGGATAGCATTGAAGACCGGTGGTGAAGACCGAGTATTTGCGAGAACGATAGGATGACCTATCGATTGTCACTGCACTGAGTAGCTACGGTATAGAGATTTCCTAAGTGATGGGAAGTCCGATCGGGATTATGGATACTCGGATTGCAAGGGCTTCTTCTGAAGTGCCTTGGTTCTATTCGAACCTGGGACAGACTTGTATGGTTGTATGTCTGACATTACACTTTGAGATATAAAGCAGATTTCTTTCAAATACATATCTATTGGTGGCGGAGAATTTATTCTCTTAGCTTAACACCCTTCTCTGATATGTAAGAGCTTCGTGGTTATGTAGTTGAAGGTTATCAGCGATATACTCCCAATTTAGTAATGTGGCATGCTAAGTGCTGTTGTGTGTTGATCATTGGTTGATCAAAGCACGACTTTCGTGTAAAGCGTAGCTTTATGGACGAAACCTCTTGGAGCCTCACAAATCGATAATGGTCAAAACAGGAAAGATGTGGCAAGGTTTCAGGGGTAGCTCCTCTAGGGTGTGACCATTCCTTCTAGAAATGGGTATTATCATGGTATGGAGCCCAGATGCTTACTCATGTGGGCACTGTAGTATATTTATTAATGTGTGATGTTGTTGGTGTAGTGGTACCTTGTATAAAGGTCCTAAAGGACCGGGGGTGGCATATCTGAGGTTGTACTTCCCGAGAAGGGGGTAACCGGCCTTGTTTGGCAAAGAGCTGGGAAAGTTCTCGGGGCGTCCCGCCAAAGGCGTTCCCATGTGGAAATAGGAAGTTCTTTAGCCTGACCATTTATTGGGAAATCCAATCATCCAATACGAGCCTTGTACGGTTTTAGTTGTATAACCTTCCATCTACTTATGGTGGCGCACACTGTTTGGATGGTAGCTATAGTAGGCATAGTTTGAAATGTCTATGTTGGCTAAGATTAATATTATACTTTCGAAATGTTTTCCACTATGCACTAATAATAATATGAAAAATGGTTTTCGCGTGTCAAGCATATTTGACTATCATAAGGAGAAATCTCATCCAATTCTGCTTATGCATGGTGTGTGTGGCGGGAGGCCTTATGGTAGTTTCATTTTCCAAAACGCATTGCGGATTTCAAAATCTAAATCCTTGTGATTGTTTTTAAAGACAAACTGTTTTTGTTTGTTCACATCAGTCCCATGACTGACTCGGATTTTATTGTTTCCTTTCTAAACTCTGGGTGCCCACAATTTTCCACACGGGGAGTCTAGAGTTTGGTTTTTTTCTTCAGATAGTCAGGTTTATAGTTTAGCTGGGCTAGTTCAGTACGTGGATGACCGACCTTGCTTATCTTTGTGTAACAGTGATGGTGGGTCGAGCTAGGAGTTTTAGAGTGTTGTCTTTGGAGCTTTTGGATCGGAGTTACAGTATTGGATTCTGTGAAGACTTATCTCATATTGTATCGTGTTCCGTTGTATTCTGTGTTGTATATTCTCTGATATGGATGATTATCATTGTATGAAACGGATGTGTCAGATATTGTATTCATGTTGTACTAGTGATATCATCTTTTATTTCCGCTGCATTATTTGTCATCAAATGGGTGTTGCAAGCTCCGATGATACGAATTTGATGTTGTTTGTCGGACATCGAGTTCAGGTCGTCACAATTTGAGACCATTTTATTAAGCTTGAACCATTCCATGCTTATATATTAATAACCATTTCCCAATTTAAATTTACCCAAGCTTTTATTTAATGGACTTTTACCCTTACTCGAAGCCAAGCTTCCACTCATTTTAAACTTAAATGAATTTGCTTCAAATTATTCAAATTTCATACTTAAGCTCGTTTCCATTTTGCAAATAAATTTTCCTTTTCAATTTAACTTGATTCTATTTCAATCAAACCTCATTTCAAACTACAAATTTATTTGATTAGTTCATCTGTTTCGTACAAATTTCAAATTTCCAGATTCAACCCATTCTCAATTCATTTAATTAATTACAAGACCATTTTCAATTTGTTCCCACTCATCTGGGTTTTATTGCAACTAAAACCATCCCTATTTTAATCCAATTTCATTTTGTTTGGCAACATTTTCAATTATATTTACTTCACTAACAATTCAATTCGAATTTGATTTATAACTTGAGTTTTATTTCCAAACTTCAATATCAACTTTCAAATTCAGCTTCTATTTAACTACAATAGGTTCCATTTACATATTTCATTAACTAATTTATTATATAATTAGTTCTACCCTATTTATAATTCAATACTTGATTTTAAATCTCAAAAATCAATTTATTTAATTTTCTTAAGTTCAATTTATTTTATAATTCAAGTTTCGATTTTTGTTCCATTTTCCAAACATCAAACAATATTTATTTTGGTTTTTCTATTCCACTTTTCAATTTTGTAAGTCATAACTTATTATTTACACATTTCCATTCACTCTAGGCTTGAATATATTCATCTTTTATTTTTAACTCGAGATTTATGCTTTATAACCCAGCATGTTTTTATTCCATGGATTTTTAATTCTTTTATAAGCTATTCTAATTCATTTATCCCAATCCAATTCTTATCCAACTTATTTCTTATCCAACTTACTTCCATTTATTTAAGTAAGGATCTAATTCCATTCTATATTATCAGTAACGTCCTGAATTCATTTTTAACTTTTCACTTTAGATTTTAATTCCAACATTCAAAGCTCATATTTTCCTTCCTTATTTAAAAATCATCTCAATTTATAAGTTTATAACTTATCTCACCGGGATTTTTAATTCAATTAAGGACTCAGGATTTTTAAACACCCGGCTTTGGTTTCAAATCATTTTGAAATCACCAATATCTCAAAATTGCGCTTCTTAAATTTTTAAACCAACCCTGGTTTTTATCCCTAAAAAATTTCCTTTGAAATTTCAAAACAAAACTACTTCTTCTGAACAAATTGATTTGGCAGCAATCCTTCACTTAGAAACTCGAAAATGAACATCGATGATGCTGTAGTCATCACTGAAGTTATTTTCCAGCGACTGAAGTGAGTTTAATGCTATTTCCCTTCCTAAAATTTATTTGAAATATATTTCCTTTCAGAAATATTCTTAAAATAATAATGCTATTATTTGTCTTCAAAACACTTCCAAAATCTCCGGGATTGTAAATTTTCAAATTTTGACTTAAATTAAATTTTAACTATAATCCATTTGTATAATTTATGCTCATATAAATTCCCTTTTTTGATTACACAAGTCATTCCAATTTTTAATATTATTTGTTTAAAATATTATCATCCAAACATCCAATTTATATAAAAATTTAAGAAAAATATCTATTTTATATCAAAATATAATTTTAGCCAAAATTATTTCATTCATCCACCTTTAAAACAATAATGTGTCAATTTATCGTGTCAAGTGTTTATAAACTCTTCTCGAATAGCGGCCAACTTACTCGATCAGAATTCATATTTCACCCAACCAATAAGTCAACACAATATTAAAACAATTTATATTCACTAACAAATACGCGCTCATATCTATTAATACACTCAAACTCATTCTAGAGTACTACGGACTCTATTTTCAATGAGTAATCCCCACCAGAGCCAAGGTTATCACCAACCTAAGCTCTGATACCAAGTGTAACAACCTGCAAACCCGTACCCCTTGAGTCGACACTATTCTCCATCAATCAACTCAAGATGAACGGAAATACGAAACATTTGGGTTAAAGAAGAAGAGGTAGAAGAAGAAAATAGAAAAAAACAACATCAGAATCTAACCATCACAGCGGAATGAAATATAATAGATAATAACATATCTTTACACAAAAGAAAACTATATCTGCTTTATATATATACATCATCAGAGTTCAGCAACATCAATAACATACAACTGGACAGTCATATAAACTTATCCTCAAAACTGAATACACAACAGAACAATAATAAAGTACGGAAGTACGTATCGCCATCCAGCTACACAACATCCTTTCCTCTCGGTCTGACCCGAGCATTATAGTTAAATAACACCCAAGTCAGTCTGTAATACCAACGTGAGAAAACCGAACTCAAATTGATTATTAAAGTTTCAAAACCCTTTGAAAATCAAAAGCATCTCGTAAGACCACGCCACAAATAAACATGCCGGGTTTTTACCTTACGATAGCTAAAACATTTTTTTATTAAAATCCTCTGATATTTTAATAGTGTCTATAGAAAGTAAAATAGAATCTAGCTGAAATGCTTGCATCTCACGTTTCAGCAATAGTTGGGCACAATCAAAACTATATGGGCACGTAGGAAAATGGATTTCCAATAAATGACTAGGCACTGGGGTACCACCTGCCACGGTACCTGGTCTAGTTCAGCATACCGAGGATCACTCCCGACCTCTTGCAACACAAGACCGGGAGTACCCCTTACTGGATAATCCCGAATAAGATCACCCCACGGTTGGGATCAGCAACCGCACCACTAGGCCGAATAAAAAGGGGCATCTAGATAGGGATGAACTCACCCTAATGGGCGCTACCCACCTAGCCTTGCTGCATAACCCATGATTCTCAGTCATTCCCGGTCGATGAGGCTTGAGGCTAAGTGTTACCTTTGGAGAACTCATCTTTTAGAATGCTCATTGTCCACCTGACGATGTTCTGAGAGCATTCAATCCATATAAGTCTGTCCCCGGTTCGAACGGAACCGATGGCACTACTCCTACTACATCCATTTTGGAATCATCCTTAGAATTAGTAGTGACTAGCCCTTGCACTTCACTGCTCCACCTTCGAATCCAAACTCGTCTTCCTCACGAAAATGTTCAAACCGGATCGAAGTGGTTTTCGAGAAATTAATCTCGATCTCGGTCTCTTTGAAACGATTAGCGTATTGGCCAATATTGATAGTCGGTGATTTAACTATCAATTAACATTCATAAACAACCATCAAACATAAATAATTTCTCTTGAATTATTTATTAATCTCATAATATCTTCGCAAGATATATTTCCATTTTCAAACCCTTTGAAAATAGTTTTCAAACCACACTCTCCTCATGGAATGAATTTCCCAATTACTTATTTCCGTTGAAAACACCAAGCACAAAAACTTTAGATTGTGAAAATAATATAAAAACACTTTATTATAAAATGTACTTTAACATTTAAATTTAAAACTACTTCAACACTTTATTAAAAGTATATATTTAGGAATATTTAAAATGAGGTTACCTTATAAAATATAAAACCATATTTTCACTTTTAAAACAAAATACCGAGTCACCTTTAAATAATTACTATTATAGTAGATTTGAAAAATACTTACTTTGGAATTTAAACAATTATGAATAATAAGTTTTATATAACATACTTTAAAACAACTTAAAACTTTTAACTTTACCTTTAAATTTGTTTTGAAAACGTACTTGGCTATACAGGGAAATACGTTTTTCTTTCACATCTTTTAAAAATTAATCACTATTTATTTTTTAACAAATTTAACCATTCTTTTAATAAATTCCCATCATGAATTTATTCTTCTTGTCTTACTTCATTTTTATAAACCCAGTTCATAAATTTCCAAATTCCCACTTCTCTTTTAAAGTTCCAATTCCAACCACTTAAATCAATTTTCAAATTGATTTCCAATTTACTCCATTTTGAAATAAATTCCTTTACTTACTCATTTTTTCCAAAATTCATTAACTTTGGATTTTATTCCTTCATTTTGATTTTAAATCTTTTAACTGAAACATACCAATTTTAGATTTTCCCAATTTCTTCTTTATTCTTCTAAATAAATTTTAAACCTTAAATTTTAAAATAATTCTTTATCCCATTAAATAATATCACTTAAATTTTATAATTCATTATTTTCTGTTTATTCAAGCTCCCATTTTTCCATACTCGAAATTATTTATTAGGATTTTTAAAATCACTTTTATTCTTATCCAGTCCATTCTTAAATTTATTAAATTCTCAACGATTATTTTTCTTAAAAATTCACTCTTTTATTTCCTTTCAAAAATCCAATTCTATATATTTTGATAACTCAGTGTACCGAAATATATTTTCAAGCAAACCATAGAATTCAATATTCCAATTATCAATATAATTCATCATAAAATATCAAATATTCATAACAGAGAATATTAAATAATCTAAATAAATTTTTGAGGAATCCAGTTGGATCCCTCCAACCTATTTCCCTGCATCCACACATGTTAGCGCAATAAAATACCAATTCCACTTCGAGGTGGAATATCATGGTATATGGGATTAATATAATATCATCCGCTATTATGCGGTGCATAGGGTCTCATCCGCTATATAATGCGTGAAATCAATCATTCCAAATACTCTTATATATATATATACATATTTACTACTATATATGATATAATATCATTCAATAGATAATCAACTCAACCAAACATCCATAATTTTTTTAGCTATTTAAGAATTAAAATCTAGCAATCCAAAAGAGTGAGATTTACTCACCTTGATTTTTAATTTCGATCCTTTTCAATTTTAGATTTGTTCCGTTGCTTAGTATTTGCCGCTGAGAATCCGACGTGGCTCGTTATGTTCGATTTGCACCTCGTACCAATAAAATTTACGGATTTTACAAGTAAGAAGATTTTTTTTCACACTTACTAATTACTTTTATTAAAATAAAATAAGACACTATATACCTCTTCCTCGCTGAACAACAAGTCTTGACTGACAATCACTTCTAGCATCTTCCATACTCAAACGGCAATCCGTAGTCCTCGACCACCTACACTAGCGGTCCCAAAATAGCTATGAGAGCACCAAAAATCGAATGTGGGTCCTCGACCTTCTACTGCACCTTCCTCGACCTGTGACTGCGCCTACCTTCCACGTTCATCGAACCCTAAATCCACCATCGCGTGCACCTACGATCGCGTCTCCGCAGTCTTCATGTGATCACCCCTAAAATGATCGCGCCTCACTCCACGTCTTCGTCAATGTCGCAACACCGCATTCCACCAATGCTCGCGAATCCCCTCCTTCTAGCGGCTTTGGGTCCACCCACGAACAAATCCTAGTCTCAGTCCCCTGTGCCCTTGCGAGCAACCACCACACGAGCCTCCACCTACCGCTCTTGCTATCACTAGGCTAAACATGCCACGCGCGAGACAACACCCAAACCCAAATCGAGAGACTCCTCATCGTGCTGCTAATCCTACTGCAAAGTCGACGAACCCTAATTCGAACGGTGCTGCCGAACAGAGGGTAGGGTTGTTGACTAGACAAATTTAAGAGGAGGGAAAGACTTGCGACATCGATTCGAAGCATCGGCCATTCGAACAGAGGGAAAAATAAGGGATTATGATTTATTTTTTCGATTTGAAGAAAAGGGGTCTCGGCTTGATTTGGATTTAATGATAATAGCTCGGTCTCGATTTTTATTTGAATTGCTTGGCAATTTATTTTTCCTGTTTTAAATTAATTTTTGTTTCCTTCTTCTGAACTATTGGCTAGTGATATAAAGAAGAGGAAAATGATTGAGAGGAAGGTAGCGTATATAAGAAGGCTATAGTGATGACGAATTGAATGGAATTAAAAAGTGCTGATGTAAATATTTTTGACCAGACAAACCATATATACATATATATATGTATATTTAATTTTGATATAGATTTCAGCGCATTTATATTCCCCAACAAAACCTCTTGGCCCATGAAAAATAAAAACCAAAGCCCACACTTCTTTCTTGAAACATTTTTTAAAAAATGACTGGCCCAATGGCCTATGATGCAAATCAAAAACACTGGAACAATCCTTTCTGCCTTTCTTCTTCTTTTCTTTACCACATACTACTACTTTCCCTTTCTTTTCGTGCATGCATATGCAGCCGTGCACGTACACACGTCGTCGAGGACCCGAAACTCAATGCTGGTCATCCCTACCGATGACATACGGCTACCCTATCTCAAAATGTATGAATTAAGGCATGAAATCACCAGGTTCGAAAAATCGAATTCTGATCAAAGGCCATGTCCCATTCGCCACCAGGATGAACCAACATCTACGCCACGTCGCCCTCTTCGCTTTCCACTAGACCGCAACTCCCCCTTATTGCCTCGCCATCCCCATTGCCTCAAAATTGAACTCTCCCAAAGTCCTACCCAAAACCCCACTTTGAGTTCGTCCAGCCACCGTGAGCCTTTGAAAAATGTCATATTGTTTTTGTCGAGGTCGACACCACCTCAGCCACCTCCACTCCGAACTCGACGCCATGAAATCGACCACACCACCTTAATTCGACCAAATACCCAATTTCGATCATCCCTATGAATCTCCTTCCATAAAACACTAATAATCCCCAAATTAACTTCAAAAATCATATTTTCCTACTACGTGTACAACCATATAAGTCCTACATTAATTTTTGATATTTGATATTTGTCTATGACTGACCCGTCCACTGAAAAATAGAATTTTCTCGGCCTCTGCTAGATGAAATCGAATGGAATGAATTTTAAAATGATCTTCATTCAAAAACAAATACCTTTTGTTTTGTGATCATGTTTTTAAATTGAGGGCATTTAGAGTTAGGATTTTTAAAGTGGAAAACTAAAAGTTTAAAACTAATAAACATGAACCGTGGGAATTTTTGGGGCTTCGATAGATCAAACATCATATTCATACCCACACATGTTCATATTCAGAAAATACTTGAGGTACCGGTTATACATACATACATACATACATGCATACCAACATACATACATATATATATATATATATATATATATATATATATTCTCAAATGACAAACTGTAACTAAATATAGTTAGTTATACTCACCGTTATTGAAAGAATTAACACTGCTTGCTTAGTTTTTCCACTACTTCAGGCTTTTGTAACTTGATCATCTTCTTTTATTTTCTAAGGCATTTTTTTCTTTATGCGTGAGTAAACTATAGGCTTGTATATATAGAAGAGGATAGGAAGGAACATGGCTGAAGCGTTTACAGTAATTTATATTATTTTTCCTTTTCTCTTCACTTTATCTAAGATTTGATTTTCTAGTTGATTTGATTTAAATTTTGGTATGACATTTTATGTGCTTGATTAACTGTTTTGTATGCTTGAAATTTAATGCTTGACTTGATTTTGGTTTCTATGCGACTTGAATTTGAAATGCATTTATCACCATATTTCCTTTGTGTGTATATATGTATACACACACTTTCATATTTGTATAGACTTGCATGTATACCACTTTAACCACATGAACATGCTTTTGTTTACTAGCTTGTGTATTTATAACATGCCTAAGTATAAAGCAACACACAAATATCTAATTATAATTTTATTTATTTAATATCATAAGCTTTGCATATAATATATATCTATATATAATTTCATACACACTAATCTTTAAGCATATATACATACACATACGCTTACACACACAAACACACACATATATATGTACACAAATTTTCATATACATTACCTCATATGGAATATATACTAATATATACTTATATATATGTACACTTAATCATCATAAGCTTGTATATTCTTAATTATCATAAAGCATATATATATACATATATTGATATATATTTTATGGATATTCCATCTTAATTTTTGAAGGAGGAGTTTATATATATATATACATAAAATTTCTTTCATATCCAAACATTTAAAATTTTAAAATTAAACATAGTTTCCAATATATGTAGGTTCAGATATTTTAAAAATCGAGAATTTATTTATTCGAGCGAATAGAAATTAATATTTAAATAATTTAAAGTCGGTTAATTATCCCAATATTCGATGGCTAAAACCCCGGTCGCTACATTCCTTCCCCCATAGAAATTTTCGTCCTCGAAAAGGAACAAAGCGTGAAATTTGAATTTTGATGTATATTATTAAATAATCAACTTTAAACATTTAAGCTCCTTACTCTTTTACTATAAATTTTAAAATACTTTAAATCCCATGGTTATACCAAACTATTTTTGTAAAAATATTTTTCATAAATCGATATCCAAACAAGTTCATCCTTATTCTTATAGAAATTCAATCATATGCTGATCAGGCATTGGACTGGAAATTTATACGTAGTTAGTAGACCCGTTTTCAACACCCAGTCGAAATACTTGAAAAATCTTTTTAAATAATGCTATGGAAAGTATCACTCCCTTAACCACCATGGGCCGCAGTTAACACGATGATTGCGTCGCCATTCCGCGAAATCCATAAGAAAACTATAGTCATCCACACCTCTCGACTTTCACCGTGGGAACTCCACAGATCGCAGCTACAATAAGGTTATGTTGCTATCACTGCAAAAACCGTAAGTAGTCTGTAGGCAATCATTGCCCCTTGAATTTGTTGAGACTTAGTTCTGATTCATGACATAAAGCTATCACTATGACATACAAATTTGACGACTGCTACGACAAAAAGAGAATATATACTACAAGGAGACAAGACTTCAAAACCGATGCATCAATTATATTATTTTAGTTTTAAGTCTTTGTTCAATTTTGTTAAAATCTCTCCTAGATTTACGTATATATTAGCTTATATAGTTAATCATCTTATTCTCTAATATTTTATACATATATAAGCATATAAAATATATAAAAGTGTTTAAAGTTGTATATATTATTATATCTATAAAAACTTTGAAAATTGCATAGATTTTACAAGGTCAGTCGACTGACCCAGAGGTTCAGTCGACTGACCCTAGAAAATCTATGCAACATGCACCGGTGCACAGATATACAGATATATATTTAAAAATTTGTTTGAATATTCAGTCGACTGACCTAGAGATTCAGATGACTGAATTTCTACAACGGCTACTTTTTGAAAAGACACAACTATTTGTGATGAGTTACGAACTTCTACGAAAAGATTTGGACGTAACACTTCAATTGAAACTCTTCACCAATAGTCGCTGCTCTTTAACCTCTATAAATATATACTCTAACTTGGTTCCAAATCACCGAATTATCACCTAATTTTCTTATCTAAATCTGTTGAATATATTTGCAATTATACTTTCAATCATTCTGCGTTAAAGCAATATTATACCTTTCTATTCTTTAAAAACTTCAAATATATATATATATATATATACATACACTCGAGGAGAAGATTATAGGAAGGGTGTACTAAAAGTGAAAAATCCGTATTATTAGAACACACAAAGTCAAAACAATCTTTTGTATTTGTTGAAGTCCTGTTCTGATTTCAGGTATGTGAAGTACTCTTCGGCTACGGAGGCGAAATCATGTTCTGCTATTCAGGTCCCAGTTCGGCTGCTCAGGGGTTGTATAAACCTGTTCCTCTAGGATAAGTGAGGGTTGTTATTTTAGTAAAATTCCAGATGGAGTTCGGGACTGGATGTAGGACGATGCTCCGAACCAGTATAAAAATCTCTGGTATCATTTTATTATACTTCGTTTATATTCTACACTATTTACTGTATTACTATCATCACTATACTTTGGATTATCATATATCCATATTCACGATCCATAGCACACTTTTATTTGGTATCAGAGCAAGGTCATCATATAAATGTAACAAAGTTACCTGATAATCTAATAATATGGACACTAACACTAACACTAGCACTAGCACTAGCATTAACACTAGCTTCATTAAAGGACAATCCACTGCACGCCACCACTATTTAATGGCATGAGTTTTTACCATTGGGTCACACGAATGAGAATATATATGCAAGAAAATGGTTTTGATTCATGGAATATAACTCAAACAGAATATCCTATTCCTACTAAAGAGTATTCTACTTGGTCAAATACACAGAAACTAGATGCCACGCCAAATGCAAAAGCCATGAATATGTTGTTTTGTGCCTTAGATAAAAATGAGTTTAACCGTCTTAGCATGTGCAATACTGCATACGAAATATGGCGTACACTCAAAGTTACACATGAAGGAACCAACAAGGTCAAACAAAAAAAAAATATCCATGCTCAAAAGTCAGTTTGAAAACTTTAGAATGAAAGAAAATGAATCTATAAATGATATGTACTCAAGATTTCAAGATATCTATCATTCATTAGTAGGACTAGGAGAAAAATATTCAGACTTTGATACTGTATCCAAAATCCTTAACTCTTTAACGGAAGAATGGGAAAGAAAAGTTCTAGCTATTGAAGAAGAGAACGATATTTCCAAAATAACTCTGAAAGAGTTAATAGGAAATCTAATGTCCTATGAAGTGAATTTCAAGGCCTAACGAGTTCAAGCCCAAGATAAAAAGAATATAGCATTCCTTGCAAAACAAAAAGAGCCAGATTCAGACATAGACGACCTAGCCTTTATTGCCAAAAACTTCAAGAAATTCTTGAAATATAGAAAAGGAAACAGAAATAATGGCAAGAGAAGCTCAAACAGTAATAAACCACCGTCTTCATCAGCCATAGAGTGTTTTAACTGTCACAAAAAGAGGCATATACAAAAAGACTATCCATATCAAAAGAAGGAATATCGAAATTAAAAAAAGGACAAATTCAAAAGAAAAGCCTTTTTAGTTACATGGGATGATTCAGATTCCTCCTCTTCTTCTGAAAGTGAGAGTAACAGCGATAATGAACATGCCAACATATGCTTTATGGCCGAAGATAGTTAGATGGGTGATTCAACTTTTGATGATATGATAAGATAAATTCTGAATTATTAATACTCTAAAAAATCTCAAAAGAAAATATAAAGAGGTAGTAGAAAATCAGAACAACGCAGAATTCAAAAGAGACATGCTTAAAGACGAGAAGAAAATATTGAAAGAAGAACTTGAGAAAACTCAAGAATCTCTTTCAAATGTTAATTCTCAGCTTATATTATTTAGTTAAGAAATTGCAACTCAAAAAGAAAAGAATGATGCTCTTGTTTCTGAAAATCAAGTTTTAAAAAACAAATGTTAAAATGGTAGAACTTGAAAATTGAAGTCTAAAGTCCAAACTTGAAGGAATCACTGAAAATGTTTCAAATTTTAATAAAGGAAGGAAAATTTATCTAGAATCATTGAGAATTCACAACGTGTTAACAATAAAAATGGTTTAGGTTATAATAAGAAAGTCAAGAATTCACAATCTAGTAATTCAAAAGTTATGTTAGATAAAACATCCACATCAAAAAAACTAGTTTCTAAAACTATAAATATATGGGTACCTAAAACTAATAGCAAGTTAATAAGGAAAAAGTATATAAGATCATTTGTAGATAATGTTCATAATAATAAAAATTATATTTATAAAAGGGACACTAAACCCACTTGGGTTTGGTTTCCTAAAACCTAATCTTAGGACCCTATTAAAAAAGTGGGTACCATCATTAACTCATATTTTTTGCTGGTCCCACTCAAGAGAAGATGAAAATGGATACTTGACAGTGGTTGCTCAAAACACATGACAGGAGGCAAAGATATGCTGATAAATATTGCATACTCAGATGGAGGTTCTGTCACTTTTGGAGATAATTCCAAGGGCTATATCATCGACGAAGGTGATGTGAGCAATTACGGTACATCTAATTTACCTCTTATTACAATTGTTTTATTAGTTAACAATCTAAAACATAATCTATTAAGTATAAGTCAATTATGCGATAAAGGTTTTAAAATATCCTTCTCTGAAAATAAATGTAGCATCTTTGATCAAAATCAAAATCTTATTTTCGAAGGAACTAGAGATAAAAACATCTACGTTCTGAATATGAAAGTTAATTATAACCCAGACATGTGTTTAATAGCCAAAGAAAATGATCCCTGGATATGGCACAAGCGATTCTGTCATATCAATTTCAAAAATATAAATAAAATTGATAAAAATAATCTCTTAAAAGGATTACCAAAGATGAGTTTTAATTTAATAATATATGTGACTCGTGTTAAGTAGGTAAATTAATTAAATCCTCGTTTAAATCTAAGAAAGTCATTTCGATATTACAACCACTTGAGTTACTTCACATGGATTTATTTAGACCTACTCAAATTCAATCCATAAATCACAATAAATACATATTTGTAATAGTTGATGATTATTCTAGATATACATGGACTATCTTTATGAAAAATAAAAGTGATACTTTTGAAAATTTCAAAACATTTGTTAAACAAATTCAAAATTTAAAAGGTACTAGAATTAAAAATATTAGAAGTGAACACGGGGGTGAATTTGAAAACATACTGTTTGATAATTTTTGTAAAAGGAAAGGAATATCTCATAATTTCTCGTTTCCTAGAACTCCACAACAAAATGGAGTTGTAGAACGAAAGAATCGAACTCCACAAAAATGTGTAAGAACATTACTAAATGAAAGTACATTACCAAAACATTTTTGGGCAGAAGTTGTTGCAACTGCATGTTATGTTTTAAATTGTGTTTCTATCAGACCCCTCATGAAGAATACACTTTACGAACTTTTTAACGGTAGAAAACCAAACATATCGTATTTTAAAATATTTGGTTCAAAATGTTTTGTAATAAATCCAAAGATCAGCTTGGCAAATTCGATTCAAAATGTGATGAAGGTATATTTCTTGGATATTCGAATCGAAGCAAAGCTTATCAAATTTTCAATAAACGAACTAATACTATTGAAGAAACACTCCATGTATCTTTTGATGAGAACTCTAAACTTATTTCAAAAAAAAAATAATGACAATGATTTACTTAACAATAACAAAACAAATATAATAATAAACAATTCAACAAATGATGACGATATTGTTTATAATTCTGCAGAAGATGAAAACATTGTTAATAATTTAGAAAATAGAAATATTACTAATACAATAAGATCTCCTCGAAGAATCTTACGAAATCATCCTACAGAAAATATAATTGGAGAAATAAATTCAAATGTTCGAACTAGAAATCAACTAAATTTAGTGGGTAAGGTTGCTTTTCTCTCTACTATAGAACCTAAAAATACTAAGGAAGCATCATCCAATAAAAATTGGATTATTTCTATGCAAGAAAAACTAAATCAGTTTGATCTAAATGAAGTTTGGAAACTAGTACCCAGACCGACTGATCAGACTGTTATAGGAACTAAATGGATTTAAAAAATAAAACAGAGGAATTACGAAATATAACTAGAAACAAAGCGAGACTTTTAGCACAAGGATATAACCAGGAAGAAGGAATAGACTACGAAGAAATGTTTGCTCCAGTCGCTAGACTAGAAGCAATACGAATCTTATTGGCGTACCCATGTTTTAATAATTTTAAACTCTATCAAACGGATATTAAAAGTGCATTTTTAAATGGCTATATTAAAGAAAACGTTTATGTTGAACAACCTCCTTTATTTATTCATGAGAAATACCCAGATGATGTCTATAAACTTAAGAAAGATTTATATGGTTTAAAACAAGCACCACGTGCTTGGTATGAATGCCTTAAAAGCTATCTAATTGACTCAGGATTCGAAATTGGAAAAGTAGATTGTTAATGCTAAAATTGAATGCTAACACCCCGGTGTAAGTAGAGATTAGGTGAAAGCACCCTCCGTCAATACGGGAATTAGAAGTAAGTAGAAAAGTCACAGAAAAACCAGTAAAGAGACAACAGTTTTATAGTGGTTCAACTTCAAGTTAAGCCTACGTCCACTTTAATCTTCCTTATTGCTGAATCAATTACAACTTTACAACAATCTTCGATTACAACACTACTAAGAAAAATAGCTAAAACTCCGATGTAGAAGAACTCCTTGAATCCATGTTGAATGTGTTAGATTTGTTCTTGAAGTTTGTTGAAGTGTCTTTTGTGTTTGAAGTGTCGGATGAGTCGAGAAATCAGCAGAGTATAGGCGTTCCAGAAATGAGCCAAAAGGTCCTCTCTTCGGTGGTGTAGGCACGGTAGGCATAGGTCGCGAGCAACCTAGGGTAAGTCGTAAGTCATGAACGACCTAGGGGTTTGGTTAGCTGTGCTGTAGGTTGTGGGCAACCTAGGGGTTAGGTCGTAAGTCGCGAGCGACCTAAGGGATACGAGTTATGGCTCATCTTGGTTGCACTTGGTCTCTTTGGACAAACTGGTAGGTCGTAGCGACCTAGGAGAGAAGCGGCATAAGAAGTTGCGGCTTATGGAGTTACCTCGGTCCATTTAGGTCACGAGCGACCTAATGAAGAGGTAGTATGCATGCGGCTTCACACTGTCTTAATCCGTTAGGTCGTAGGTCGCTAGGGGTCTTTAGGTCGCTAACTCGTTAGGTCGAGCAAATCGCTAAGTTGTTGCCACACTAACTCGCTGTTGGTCTTGCATCCATGTTAGCTCGCTTATTCTTCAGATTGTTAGGTCGTTGGACCTTCTAACCCGTTAGGTCGCTAAGTTGCTTTATTCCTTAAGTCGTTAGGTCGTGATAATTTTAGGTCTTTCGGTCGTGTTAACTTTAGGTTGTTAGGTCGTGTTAACTTTAGGTCGTTAGGTCGTGTTAACTTCGTCCCTACTAGCTTGTTCACACCTTAATTCCTTCGGTCGCTTATACCCTTAGGTTGTTGAGTCATGAAGTAGAGGAGTTAACATTTGCCCCTCGAAGTACACGCCTATGCCATAGGTCATGTGCTTCGACCTAATTCTGCTAGGTGGTGAGCAACCCAAGAGGTAAGCTAACTCTCGTGCCCATTCGTCTTTTTCTCTTTGCCTTATATAAACTTTTAGCTCGTTTCTTCCTCCTTACTTAACTTCTTTGACAGCCTGCTCTGCCATTAACGAACCTTCGAGCTTCCAAGGGCGAATTCAATCCAACCAGTCGTCAATTCATCTTTATCATCATATTACGTAAGTAATCTTAGTCAATATCCACCACGGCCATCATCGAATGCGAATCCCCCTTTTTCCGGCCTTAATCCAATTTCATGTGCCGCGTTTTACCATGAATCATGTTACAATCGATCTTTGGTCGTCATTGGACACATTGATGTTATAATTCACGAGAACGCGGTAATGCACTGGATCTATGATGGATCTGAGGTGATTCGAATCGGTTTTGGGTTATTTGGTGGTGTTGAAAGATGATGGATTCTACTGTGAGATGATAGAGGGTTATCGGGTCACAAATTGAGGGGTTATTGAGGTTGTGAATGACGCAAAGTTAGCGGGTTAAGGTGAGTGAGGGAGTGACCGGCTTAGGAGCTTCGAACGACCTAAGGCTTAACGGTTTAGATGTGAATTGCACGACCTAACTGACTTAACGACCTAACTTTCAAATTCTGAGCGACATAAGAGACGACGACCTAAGATGTATAGTATGCTGTTTCAGATGAAATACGCCTTTAACGATCTAACTTTAGGTCGCACTGGGATTTGGGCGAGCTAACTCTTTGTCATACAACCTTTAGGTCGCGGACGAGCTAATACTTAGACAATTTTGGACTGCCTTGAACTCCTTGCCTCGAGCAATGCGACTTAAGAGAGTTTGACTTATGTTAGGTCGTTGAATTTGATCTGGACAACCTAAATAATCCCCGAGCTAGCTTAAGTCGTTTCTACGACTTAAGGACTTGAACACTTTTCAACTTGAATGAACATGACATTGTTGAATTGAATTCTCAACTTGAACTGCCGAGATAACATGCCTGAACTTGTTGTAGTCCTTTACAGATTATATTAACTTTAATGCTTATAACCTGTTAAACACAACATTTACAGAAAAATTGGACGAATATACCGCCACTGATCGCCCACATCGAATGACAGATTAGTCGATAAAGGATAATCAACTTAAAGAAATTATATGAAGTGCCATGAATCAACAAATTCAAGTGAAGTATTAAAGCAAAGCAATATTAATCAATTAAAGCTGATTTGTTTGCATTAACACTGCACTTGTATTCGGACATAAAGCAACAAGCCCTAAAACTTTATAATTGACAAATGCCTATTAGTTTAATTTCAGTCATATTTGCTTGTCGTTTTATTAGTTTTGCACAACACATCACACATTTACGAAACGTGCACCTTCATATTTGAATATCCAGTTCCTTGTGTAGAATGACTTCTCGATAAGAAGAAGTAGTAGGGCAAGCTGGAGAGGCCTTCTCGATAGCCAATCCACTGGATGATCCCCCGGAAAGGACTTCAACTACCTGAATCAATGGGTGTTCAACCAACTACGCATTCAGTTTGGTATTGCTGAAGCAGATGCTTTACTTCCTGGGCCAAACGATACTGCTGACAGGCCCCCTCTCGGTTTTATCGCTGTCAATCGACAGAAGTGCTTGAGTGGAGCTATTCCTCCTTTTAATGATTTTCTTCAACAACTCCTTCTCCGATTAACTATCTCTCCCTTTTAGTTGCATCCCAATGGCTACGCCATCCTAAGGGGACTGTGTGTGCTGTTCAGGAGGATACTTGATCGTCTTTCGAGCTTTGAAGAAATTTGCTACTTGTGCACATTTGCAAAGAATAAAGATCATCCTTCTATTATTCTAGTGAGAAGTGCTAGAAACCGTAAACTTATCACCAATCTTTCTGAAAGTGCTCACGGTTTTTTGAATCAATTCTTCTTCGTTCGTTGCCCCCCGGGATTTTATGTCATCTGGAGAGTAGGAAGTAAGATTGCTTATCACCATTCTTTCCATTTGAGCTTTTCAAAGTCCAAGTTGCTAGGTGCTAACTTCATTCTTTACTTTTACAGCATTCCTCTTCCCTCTAAAGATCCCATCCACAAGCCAACTTTTGAAAGACTAAATGCTGCGGCGGCTAAGGAGACAAGCATTAAATTTTTGCTGAAAGACGAGTTTCTTCACCAATTTGGACGTCTGCACTATTCCCGTTCTACTCAGCCTCATGAAGTCCCTGATTCTCCAGCAGAGACACCAGATGCCCCAGTGTCCGCCGAAGAACTTATACCGAAAGAACCTACTGCTGAGGCTTCACTGGTAAAGTGTTCTGCTTCTATTGACGTTGCGGGGTTATCCGGCAAATTTGCACTTGCCCCGGTCATTGAGGAAGAGGAACCTCCTCACCAATCCGGGAAGACTACTGATGAAGGAGCTGAGGGGATGGGTCCTGTTGGGCACGATGGTGACGACATTTTTGAGGGATTGAGCGACTTGATGATTACTTCATAGGAGCTCTTTAAAGACGATACCACTACTACTAAAGTTATTTCTCCAGTAGTTGAAGCGACATTTGTCTTGCAACAAACTCCATTGTCCCAAGAGTTGACACTTGCTGTAAAATCCGTCATCACCCCCCAACCGAGGAGTGGTTCGTAGTTTGACGCGCGTAGTTTGCACGTTACACACACTTAGGATTTTTCGGCACTTATATGCATTTTCTTCTGTACTTCAAAGATTCTTAAGTTTTGTCTCTTCTTCGCTTTCAGGTTCTCCAATGAGGCAAAGTGGCTCATACTACGATGACTTCCAGCGCTACGGAAGACGCGGCTCCTATGACCCCAAGAGGTATCTTCCTGCCTCCTGGAAGACCGACGAAGAAAGAGTTGCAAGAAAAGCTCGTGAGAGGCGTGCTTATGAAGAACGCTATGGGAGAAGGGATAAACGTCATGATTCTTCCCAGAGAGTGGATGATTCTCACAAACGAAAATCTCGTGATGACAAAGGGAAGAGTCATGTCGCTGAAGATCCGAGTAAACAGGCCAAACTTAGCAAAAAGCCAGCATCTGAAATTTCTGAAAAGCCCGTTGCTCCTATCTCTTTGGAAATCCCTTCCAGCTCTCCTGCCCTTCAAAGATCTGATATTCAAACAATCATTAGTAGGCCCCTGTATCAAGTTGGACAGGGTCCGGCTACTCTTCAAAGCCGGTTTCCGCACAGGTGCTTAAAAGGAGTGTGTTTCGATCTTGATTTGGTCCCAATTGAAAAGCAAGCTATGTTGCAAAATCTTGATGCCGTCGAACTCGATATTGAGAGAATGTCTGGTTGGAAAAAACTTGTTGACGAGCTTCAAAGAGTAAACTGCGCAAATCTCGAAGCCATGCTGACTATGGAAAACGATAAATCCGAGTGGCAGAAAACTCTCGATCAGCATGATGCAGAGATGAAGAGCATCGCCGCTTACAATGAGAAGCTTGAAGCCGAAGTTGAATAACTTAAAGAAGAGCTTGCCACTTCTTCCACTTCCTATTCTCCAAGAGAAGAAGTGCTTCAAAAACAGGTGAGAGATGCTTACGCTGGGCAAAGAGACGCTGAAACAAAATTCGAAGCACAACAGCAAGTTGTAGAAAGCTACCAAACTGATGTTGCTCAGTTGCGAGAAAAAACCAGCTCGCAGAACTTGGAAATCGAAATGTTAAAAGCTCGACTTTCTGAAGTTGAAAAAGAGCGTGATGAAGCTATCGTCGGCAAAGCAGCAGCCGAAGAATCTCATGAGGCGACCAAAGGCAACATCAGCTCTACCTATTTGAGTTTTACATTCATAGTATTCTAGGGCGCGGTAGCCTTTAGTTTTTGGGTTCGAAGTACGAAATCACTTTGGCCGAAGTGTGGGAAGTCGCACTTGATATGCTTGGAGGTGCTGGATATGCTGAAGCAGATTTGGAGGCGCACTATCTAGATGACGATGCATGTGCTGCTCTTGCCAGGGGAAAGGAGAAACTCGCTAAAGAGCGAGCCAGAATGGCGGAAGGTGAACATTTAGGGAAGGTGATGCAGCTCAAGCCAGAGATGAAAATACGCAACCCATAATTCTCCAAGGGATAAGTTGCACACGACTTAAGGAAGGCATAAGTAGCACACGACTTAAGAAGGCTATAGCTCGTCCACGAGCTAACTGGAACCCAGAAGGTGAAGACGTAGGGCGTCCACGACCTAAGGAGGAAAGATTAGGTCGTCCATGACCTAAGGAGGAGAGTTTAGGTCATTCCCGACCTAACTGGAGACCAAAGGGGGACGTTGCACCGAGATCACGACCTAACTCAAACGGGTTACGACCTAAAAAGTTGAGTCACTGCTTGGTTATGCCGCACTGGAAGTAAAGCCGCTCTGGAAGTTAACTCGTTAGTCGTTGGGAATTTTAAGTCGTAAGTCGTTAGGTCGTATACGACCTATGTTAAGTCGCGTGTATTTGGGTCGTTGATTGATAAGTCGTCCGTGTTGAGTATATGTGTGTATTGAGTTGTAAACGGTGTTAAGTCGTATGTCGTGTATTCGTTAAGTCGTGTAATATCTTAAGTCGTTGTTGTTGTTGAGTTGTCATACTGTTATGTCGCTTGTGTTTGTAACCCGTAAGTCGGCAAGATGTTAAGTCGTGAGTCGTGATATGGATGAGTCATAAGTCGTGTACGACTTAAGGGGCTGGGCGAAAGGCTATAAATAGGGCATGCGTTGTAACTTGAAACTCAGTTGATTTTTGTTGAATAAAACTTTGTTTGATTGCTGTGTGCTTTCATCTAAATTGGTAGTTCAGTGTGATCTCCTATCTCCACTTTTGGTTAATCGAGTGCGCTCGATTCAACGATTGTTGAAGCCAATTCACGGTATCCAGTGCGCTTGATCAACGTTTGAAGAATTGTAGATCTTCTTTCACGGTATCGTGCGCGATAAACGTGTCGAAGATAGCTAGAATTCGGTATCTTTGTGATCAACGAATTTGGGCATTTCAGTATCTTCAATCCACCGTTTACTACTTTCATCGATCTATATTGTTTGGTTATTATCCGCTGCGTTAGTTTGGTATCAGAGCTAGACTTAGCCAATCATAGCTAAGCCGAGTATTGGAGCCAAGGAGTTTGAAGTTGGTGTTCATCATGTTCATCTTGAAGTTGCAACAAGTTAGAAGTTTTTGATCCATTTCATTTTGGATCAAAGTTGGAAAGGTGTTTGAATTTTTGGAGAAGAGTTTGAAGTGTTTGAGTAAAGGCCGAGCATAACTTTGTGTTAAGCTTTGAGCCGTGCATCATCTTGCTTGTTCAAGCCGAGTTTGAAGTTTGGAGTTGAAGTAAGTTGAGCCGAGTTAAGTGAAGGCCGTGACTTGTTGTACAAGTTAGAATTGAAGTTTGAGTTGTGATGTTTTGAAGATTGTGTTGATTCAATCATGCCACCAAGGAGAGCTAATCGTCATCAAAATGTGGAAGCATTGTATATAAGGGAAGAAGCCGAGCAAATGGAACAACGCATTAATGAGAAATTTGATGAAGGCATTGGGAAGTTAGAGAAATTGATGAATGATTTGAATCAAAGTCAAAGGAGAAGGTCGCCAGTCTATAACCATGGAGGAAACAGAGTTTCGCCATCCGTTACGGAAGCCAGAAGGGTATCACCGCAATCTTCTAGAGAGAGAAGAGAAACATCAATTTCATCGAGAAGAGATCGCCATGAATATAGACATGAAGAGAGAAGAACTCCACGTGAGTTTGAAGAGGAGCCATATCGAGATGAAGAGAGACAAAGTAGAAGAGACATGCGGAATCGAAGGGATGTTGATGGTCGAGATCGATATAGACATACATTTGATTTTAATGAAGAGGGTGATAGAGCTAGCATTCATTATCGAGATCGAGACCAGGTACGAAATGTATATCGGGATGTTGAGGATGATCGACGATGGCAGTCGGGTATGAAGATGGAAATTCCAGAATTCAAGGGTCGAATGGTAGCTGAAGAATTTTTGGATTGGTTATCTAATGTTGAAGAGATCTTTGATTTCATGGAGGTTCCCGAGATTCGAAGAGTGGAGTTGGTTGCTACTCGTTTGAGAGGTAGAGCTATGGCATGGTGGCAGCAGACTAAACTTACACGGGAGAGAATGGGGAAGTCGAAGATTGAATCATGGGAGAAGATGAAGAAGTTAATGAAGGCTACATTCTTGCCTTACAATTATCAATCACTTATGTATCAGAGGTTGCAGAATCTGAGGCAAGGGACGAAGACTGTTAATGATTATGCTGATGAATTTTATCAACTGATTGCTCGAAATGATATTATGGAGACAGAGGAACAGCTGACTGCTAGATTTGTTGGAGGGTTGCGAATGCAGATCCAAGATATGGTGAATATGTTTGATCCTAGAACTGTAGCAGAAGCACATCAGAAGGCGTTGGCTTGGGAGAAGTAGGGAAGACGTGGAGGTGGTGTGTTTACAAGTTCCAATATTCAGAACAAAGGTGCTAGTGGGAGTTCCAATGTTTCGAAAGCTGTCAGTAAACCAGTTGTGAATGAAGTTGCGAAGGCAAAGGTCAACAACAGTTTCAAATGTTACAATTGCCAGGAAGTGGGTCACAATAGTAATGAATGTCCAAAGCCGAAGAAACGAACTATGATTGCTGATGTTGAAGGTGAGGATGTTGGGGAAGGTTATTCTAGTCCAGTTGAGGAGAATGAAGAGGATATTGCGTCAGGAGATGAAGGATGTAATCTAATGATGAGGAGGTCTTGTTTAATACCGAAGCAAGAAGAAGAATCTAGTTGGTTAAGGAGTAACATCTTTCAGTCAACGTGCACTATTCTGGGGAAGGTTTGCAAATTTGTGATTGACGCTGGAAGTTGTGACAATATTATTTCTACTGAAGCTGTGGGAAAGTTGAAGCTGAAAACAGAGAAACATCCTAATCCTTACAAGTTAGCGTGGTTGAGAAAAGGAGGAGAGGTGAAGGTGGACAGGCGAGTTCGAGTTCCATTTTCTATTGGAAAGAAGTATAAAGACGAAATTTGGTGTGATGTTGTGGAGATGGATGTTTGTCACTTACTTTTGGGAAGACTGTGGCAGTATGATCGAGCAGTGCAACATGACGGTCGGACCAATAGCTATAGTTTTATGTTTGAAGGCGTTAAAATTATTTTGGTTCCAAAGAAGAGACAACAAGGAGAAAGCAAGTCAGAAGAGATTGAGGAGCTGAAGACTTTATTGACTTTGAAGGAATTTATTGGAGAAGTAGAGGAGAGTCCAGAGGTGTTTTTGTTGATTGGACGTGAAGCTACTAAATCTGTTGAAATCCCAGTGGAAGTAAAGCCGGTATTAGAAGAATTCAGTGATGTGTTTCCTGAAGAGTTACCAACGGAGTTGCCACCGTTGAGGGATATTCAACATCAGATTGATCTTGTGCCAGGGGCAGTATTACCACACAGACCACACTACCGTATGAGTCCGATGGAACACGAGGAGTTGAGAAGGCAGGTGGAGGAGTTGTTAGAACAAGGGCATGTTCAGGAGAGCTTGAGTCCTTGTGCAGTGCCTGCTTTATTGGTGCCCAAGAAAGATGGTTCGTGGAGGATGTGTACGGATAGTTGGGCTCTGAACAAGATCACTGTGAGATACAGATTTTGTAACGACCCGCTATTTTGGACCATTCAAATCGACAATAAAACCGTACATGTCCGACTTGAATAATTCAAAATACCGAATTGTTAATAAAATTTGGCAAAACTTAAAATATACAGTAAATAAATCAATCATATATTACTTACACAGAGTAATACAATGCAGCGGAATAGATAAAGAATAGTAGTTCATGAAGCTACTATATACCTCAGAGTTAGAAATAAAATACAACCGAATAGTTCAAATGCCATGAAGTCTCCAATGCAACAGATGGCTTCTCTGAACCAATCAACTGGATGACTGAAGGGATAGATAGCTGGATCTTCAAGCAAAGCTCCAACTTCGAAGATGAGTCTCAAATGCTGTATCTCTCAGTCTGACCCGAGCGTAAAGAAAAACACAAAACACTCGAGTCAGGATTAACATTCTTATATCTATAAATCTAACTCAAGTGAAATATCAACTGAAATATAATTAACTTAGAGGATGTTTGGGATAACCATCCTCTAAGGGTCCATGGAACTATCTAAAAGATAGAGATATGCACTATAACACCGTAGTCTTTTCAACTTAATTTATACTTCAAAACCAAATATCATTTTCACTTCAAATACCTCTATACTTCCCAAATAGTATTTTTATATATTAAATAATTTGTACAATAAAGAAATTTCAATTCCCTCAACTTAACAAATCGTTTAACATCAACCCGACCACCCCATTTAAATCTATTTCAATCTCAATTTATTAATTTAAATTTAGCTCAATTTCTAAAATAACCACTTCAATTTTATCGATCTCAAATTCGGATTTGAAACCACAAAATACCCTTTATGTTCAATATATTTCTAAACTTTAAGTATTCAACGTTTTAAACTAACTTTTTAATCAATTTAGTTTCCAAATAATAAATCCAACTATACTGATTTCAAATACATATCTGAATCTCAAAATAAACCATTTAAATCCCAATATAGTTCAAAGCTTTAATATTTAATTAAATGTTCAATTTAATAGTTCCATATAGATCTCGATTTAACCTCATTATTATCTAGTCTTAAAATAATCCCTCATTAGATACAATATCATTTAACTAACCTTAAATTACATTTTACTCAATATTTTCTTTAATTTATTTGAACGTGAAATATTCATTAAATCACTTAAATAAAAATCCAGTTACAAAATCATACCCTTAAATTTCCCATTCAAAAATTTCAAATTGATTTAATTGAATAAATCCTTATTTAAATACCATTTAAATAAACCCACATTTATCTCCCAATCTTAGTAAATTGCACAATACTTTTGGAATAAAATTTACATAAATATTTAGCATAATTTATGTATTAAATCAAATTTTGACTAAATTAAATATTATTAAATCTATATATCACTACCCTTTATATATAAAAAAATTTAAGGATTAACATTTAATAAGACCATATATTTCTTTCCAAAATAATGAATTAAATTTCAAAATATTTATATATATGGACCAACGATGTCTGTATATATTTCTTATCATATGGTCAAGTGTTACGGATATTTATCATTTCAATCCGTACACTAAATATATACGGGTGGATAGCATTTCAACCTGTAATCCCAATTCAATTAAATGAAAATCGCTTGGGTTTATCATTTCAACCCATAACGATTTTCTCCTATTCTAAAGTCAGTTCGGGTATGTATCATTTCAACCCATAGTGATTTCTATACTAACAGGGAACTTGTAGAGTGATAACAGATATGTAAATAATAATAACAACAGGCATATATCATCAAAATAAATATATAAACAATAGGATATGGTGTCATATCCCATAAGTGAATAGTTACAGATAATAGCATATATAACAATTTAAATAACTACAGCCTCATTTTCAATTGTCGTCTCAATTGAAATCAAATTTAGTAAATAGAACAATGTTAATCGTGAGTGATTTCTCACCTTTCGAGGCTAGAGAGATGGACAACGAAACTGATTTGTTACGAACTGAATCACGATCTAGACAATCGAAGGAATCCAAACAAAAATTTCAAAGCGAAGTAAGCTGAAAGTGGGTTGACGGGCAAAGCTGGAAGATAGGATTGATGGAAACGAATCAGAGTCGTCTAGATAAAATCAGACAAAATATATGTTATAAATTTTCTCTAAAACAATTTTCTTTTAAAACTTATATTTAAATAAGATATATATATATATATATATATTATACTTACTTTGAAACAAATAAATTCAAACACAAATTTAAATTAAAACACATATATTACAATAACAAGAAAACTGACATTATGAACTGCAACTTTTACTTTTAAACTATGTATACACGCACAGCTCACTCACAATCTACATGTAGACTCAAAGGGTGACAAATATTCCTTTATTTTATACTTTGGAAGTGCATGTAAAATTTAAAATTAGTATCCACTCTGCGACTCAATTAAAATGTCATAACCATCCTAAAACCTATACATATACATAAAATGAGATGAACATGTTATATACAACTTAGTTCAGTCGCCTGTATAAGCAGATTATAAATGCACTATTTTAATTATATGTAAAAGCAAATTGATAAAGTGGTCCCCAGCTTCAAAATGTAATATATACATACATAACTATAACATCTATCAATATGGAAAAGTTATAACATATTATAATCAACAAATATAAACTTTATATATGTTAACTAATATAAGACAGTTTTATAAATATATGTTATATAGTCAAAGTTGTTCAAATATACTCCACAGCTTTTGTATATACATAAGTTACAAACAAAACACATATATATATAAAAAAAAACTTTTTAACATATACAACAACATTTATACTGAAAACGGGCTTGCTATAACAAGCATACAACTAATATCTACGAACCTTGAACATGTTATACTCAACACCCAAAAAACCTTACAGTGCAATATATATATAGATCCAACTTGTAACCAAAGATATGCAAAACAAAATATATCTTCTGACCAGCAACAAAAATATGCACATGCGAAAATTTTATACGCATAAACAATATGCAGACCACACTCTCTGATCCATCTTTTATAACTTAAGATATTTATATTATATATACTGTAACTTTGTAAAATTAATACTATAAACAACACAAAAAAAGCAGTATAAGCTTAACCTATTTTCACATACAACTAACCTTATATACATACTATTACACAAAAAAAGAAAAACAATATATATGCGTACCCATACACTACAGAAGATATCATTATTGAAGCAGGCACACACATTTGAAACACAACTGTAATATGATATAGTAGTATAACGCAAATGTAAAAATTTACGTAGTTACCAGAAAAAAAGAAAACTGATGATTTGTGACCACTAGCCAGCCGTAAAGGGTTGTAGGCTCACGGAGGAAGAATGAAGTCGGAGGCGGGGAGGCGCGCTGTGGGTGTGGTGGTTAGGCAGAGACGCGGGCGGAGTGTTGTGGGTGGTTCACAAAAAATATGGAGGCGTGGAAATGTTTGAGAAGAAGAAGGATACTGTCACTTTTTTTTTATGAAAACAAATTTTTGTTTTGGAAAAGCAACAGTGTATATATATAATTTAGTGGATAGGAGAAATAGAAGGGGAAACATCTGTCAATAAAATAACGTATATACTTTGCCTTATATATAATATTAAATAAGTAGATAAAAGTAAAAATTTCAACGGTCGAATTATGTAACTTATGGAATAAATGTTAAAACGAAAGCCAGTGAAACCAGGAAATCAATTAAAGCATAAAGGAAAGTTATAAATGCAAAAGGAACCGTTCAAAGGGAATAACGTATATCACTCTACACGTTTTGATTTTTAAAATAGCCATGGGATAACAACTGTCATCTTGCATTAAGCTGAAAATTTAAAGCAATAAATTTATTGCTTGTCGAGCAAGGCTCAGGTTGAAAAGCAAAGGAAACCAAAAAGTCCCAATATGAAGTAATGAGAGAGAAACGAAGTTAAAAACGGAAAGAAAAATAAAGTGAATCATTTTAAAATAATAACTACAACGTATACAAATGTATACTTTTGATTTTTGAAACTACTAAACATTAATTCAGGAATATAATTATAGCAATTTATTACCTTGCTAGGGATTCACATTGAAGTTTGAAAAGAAAAGCAACGTTAATGGTCAACATTTAAAGGTGTCGTTACAACGAACAATTTATTGGTTCCGTTGTGCACCGGATTTCAAAATACAGAAATAAATATACCATTGAGATCAGCATGACGAGACGATCACAACGGTATACAGATATCAGTGGTATGATCATCCGATCAAAAGTCGATGATCGGTACCAAAAATGCTGCAAATTTGTCAGAAATAAGGTAAACGGAGCAATAGACGTCCGAATTTGGAAAAACCAAAGATGACGTCTCACTCAGAAGTGGATTTAGAAATTTTTTATGCAAAGATATTCAGGTTTTGAAAATAAATTTATTGTCAACAATTATTAGCTAGCTTGGATTTAATAGAATTACTTAATAAATAAACTTCCATAAAATTAATTGAAAATTTACCATTTGCTATATTAAATCATACGTAATCAAATATAATTTCTTTTTATTTGCAAATTAAATAATTTAAAATTTCACTAAAAATTCAATTAATTAAATACGTTATTAAAACTATTAAAAATCTTGGGTCGTTACACTCTCCCCCACCCAAAACTTTTCGTCCTCGAAAAGGAAGGAGGTAGGAGAATAGAAATAACCGGAAAGAAAGATAGATTGAAAGATAAGGATTAACAACTAATTTGAACTATATAAATTTATTTGAAATATTTATTTGAAAACTTCATTTGAAATTTAATTTTCTTTAATATTTTATAATTTTCAAACTCCTTTGAAAACAATTATTTACATTATTACTTATATTTACAAAGACTATTGAAAATTTTAAATCCAAAATTTATGAAATTTATAAATCTGTCTTTAGATACTTTTCAAACTTTATTAATAAATCATTTACTTTAAATAGGTTTTATTTAATTAATAACTTCAAAAATATTTATAATACTAAAGTTTTCTATTAAACACTGTAGTATACCAATAAGCAATATTTAAAAGATTATATTCAAAAAAAAAGGGAGGTAGGTTTGGAAAACAGAATCAAGGTGAATAACTAAACTGAGCAGATAAGGTAGATGCAAGGAATAGTATCAGGCACGAACAATTCATCTAGAACCATAAGAATTAAAATTTCAAATATTAATTCAAAATTTCTTTGTTGGGAAAAATACTTTTATAATAAATACCTTTATAATAATACTTTTATAATAAAATACTATTATATCGAAATAAATTTTCCTTTCGAAAATACTTTTATAACTCGATGTTTCAACAAGTTTATCCTCGTTCTTGCAGACTCTGGCCATGCGTTGATCAGGCGCAAAGCTAGAATTCTTCAAGTACTTAGTAGACCTGTTTCAACACCCGGTGAAAATACTTGAAAAACCTTTTTAAAAACAGATATGGAAAGTATAATCCAAACAAACAACCAAACCAAAACCTTTGCCCGACCATGGTTCGCAGATACACAATGGTTACGCCTGGATCCCCCAAGAAACAATCCATATCCGTAAGCTTTCTCAGCCCTGCGAGTTATGCCATGATGACTAGTAGAGTGCAGGATACACAATGGTTACGCCTGGATCCCCCAGGAAACAATCCGTACCCCTAGGCAAGACTCAGCCACGCACTTGCGCTACTATTCGCGACCTACACAGATTGCAGGATACACAATGGTTACGCCTGGATCCCCCAGGAAACAATCCGTCCCCCTAGGCAAGACTTAGCCAGGAAGTTGCGCTATGCAGTCATGAGAGAAAAAAAAACCATGGGTTACGCCATAGTGGGAAACACTCGAGTATTACATCCGGAAAACCGAAAATCAGAGAGAATAATATCGATAGAATGAATCCACGATGTGGCCACAAAGCGGATATCAAGTAGAAGGCACTTTCCATATCTTTACTTCGAAAATATATATCATATAGTACCTTTTCAAATACTTTCAAATATCATACTTATATAAAATCCATATATATATATATATATAGGATTCCATTTTCAAATCGAATACTTTCCAAATCAATAGTATATTACTTATATAGACTTCGATTTATAAAAAAAATTCTCTTTCCAAATTGAGTACCTTTCAAATCAATAGATTTCAAATCACTTCATACTTATACAAATCCATTTTATATAAGTTCGACCACTCCCAAATCAAGTGCTTAACAATATAAGGTTCTCAATTTCAAATCATTTCAATATCAATTCAGTTTCAAAATCATATAGGATTTCACCAAATTTTCTTCCAAATTAAGTATCTAAATTTCAAAGTTCCCAAAATAATAGGTTTAGAAAATTATCCCAGTTTCCAAATTAAAATAATTCAAGTCAAACAAATTCATTTCCAAAATCACCATATAAGTACTGGTTTTTAATTTCAATTCAATTTCAAAACCAAATATTTTCTCAAAATCAATTATACTCAAAATGGTTTCCAAATGTATAATCATTACTTTAAAACTTTTAAACTATCTATTTCTATTAGAAATATCCAATTTACCTCTCTGAAAACCATTATTTGAAATTAATTTTTTTTTCCAAAACATTTCAAAACTAAATTCCATATTAGTATAATTAAAAATAGTCATATTCACTTACTTAACAAAAGGTTTCAAACTTACTTAAGTCATACTCTTCAAAACTAAACTTATATGCTTTATCAAAAATTTTATACTTTTCGAAATTTCTTAGTTCAAAACTTTTAAACCTTGATTTGGAAGTGCTCGAACCTTCAAAATAGTCGATGAAATCAAATTTCAAATCTAAGAGTTGGAAATAATTTTTTTTTATATAGAGTTATTACTAATCAAATTGAAAACTCGAGGACCGAACCCCGGTCTTACTTTAAATTGTTTCAAATATATACATATATCTTTCGAAAATATCAAATTATACTTCGAAATTTGAAATCAAAAACGGTTTTACAAAATCACTCGCATAGCGAAGCTATTAAAGTGGCCTCTCCCCCACTCTGAAACTCGAAAATCAATGTCGATGATGCGTGCACTCATCACCGAAATTATTCTCCAGCGACATAAGTGAGTTCTGGACTTCTATTTTCTTGAAAACTTCTTTGAAATTTCTTCAAAATTATTGGAATTCATTTGAACCCATTTGAAACATTTCTTATTCGGAAAAATACTTTTAAATCGTATTATTTTTATATATTTTCCCAAAAATCTTAAAACCAATTTCAAAATATCGGAATTCAACTCTCGAATTTCAAATTTAACCCTTCAGTTATAAATCTTTTTTTATAAATCACTTTCTTATAAATTTTCAAAATTTCCAATCCTTTCAAAACTTTTATATATAGAATAACATTTCTTATTCGTTTTATATATAGGTATATAATCCTTATCGAAAACATTTTCACTTTTATATATAGAATAAAATCATAGTTATCAAAATAATAATTTCGTATAAAACAATTTTAAAATACAACAAACCCGATTTTCAAAGGATGATTCAAGAATGGATTTCAAAACAAAGATAGAGATTTAATTTAGAGGAGTCCATAGAATCCTGATTCGAAGATAGGCTCAAACAAGGTTGAGAAAATCAAATTACAAAATAGATGATGGATATACTTCTATAAATCTCGGGCAACCTTAACTGGGTCAACCGTGACTTCAGGAATATAATTGATGCAGAATTCTAAAGCAAATCGACATTCGATTGCCAGAGATAGAATTCGGCATACCAAGATATAGCAGCATGTAAACCGAGGATACAGAAATCTCCGGTGAATCAATGCGAATTGTAAAGGAGTTTTCACCCCCTTTACAATTCATTCCGTGGAGTTATGGGATACTCTAGAATCAAACGAATATAAATAGGGAGAGACAAGAATGAATTTCGGAACCGAGGGACATTCCAAAATTCAAAGGAAATCAAGTCAAAAAGAAGGGATTCAACTCGAACGAAAGTGATTCTGTAAATGAATTTACTATATATGCTAGGTTTTGCCTAGAGCCAAAGCTCTGATACCAACTGTAACGACCCGCTATTTTGGACCATTCAAATCGACAATAAAACTGTACATGTCCGACTTGAATAATTCAAAATACCGAATCGTTAATAAAATTTGGCAAAACTTAAAATATACAGTAAATAAATCAATCATAGATCACTTACACAGAGTAATACAATGCAGCGGAATAGATAAAGAATAGTAGTTCATGAAGCTACTATATACCTCAGAGTTAGAAATAAAATACAACCGAATAGTTCAAATGCCATGAAGTCTCCAATCCAACAGATGACTTCTCTGAACCAATCAACTGAATGACTGAAGGGATAGATAGCTGGATCTTCAAGCAAAGCTCCAACTTCGAAGATGAGTCTCAAATGCTGTATCTCTCAGTCTGACCCGAGCGTAAAGCAAAACACAAAACACTCGAGTCAGGATTAACATTCTTATATCTATAAATCTAACTCAAGTGAAATATCAACTGAAATATAATTAACTTAGAGGATGTTTGGGATAACCATCCTCTAAGGGTCCATGGAACTATCTAAAAGATAGAAATATACACTATAACACCGTAGTCTTTTCAACTTAATTTATACTTCAAAACCAAATATCATTTTCACTTCAAATATCTCTATACTTCCCAAATAGTATTTTTATATATTAAATAATTTGTACAGTAAAGAAATTTCAATTCCCTCAACTTAACAAATCGTTTAACATCAACCCGACCACCCCATTTAAATCTATTTCAATCTCAATTTATTAATTTAAATTCAACTCAATTTCTAAAATAACCACTTCAATTTTATCGATCTCAAATTCGAATTTGAAACCACAAAATACCCTTTATGTTCAATATATTTCAAAACTTTAAGTATTCAATGTTTCAAACTAACTTTTTAATCAATTTAGTTTCTAAATAATAAATTCAACTATACTGATTTCAAATACATATCCGAATCTCAAAATAAACCATTTAAATCCCAGTATAGTTCAAAGCTTTAATATTTAATTAAATGTTCAATTTAGTAGTTCCATATAGATCTCGATTTAACCTCATTATTATCTAGTCTTAAAATAATCCCTCATTAGATACAATATCATTTAAGTAACCTTAAATTACATTTTACTCAATATTTTCTTTAATTTATTTAGACGTGAAATATTCATTAAATCACTTAAATAAAAATCCAGTTACAAAATCATACCCTTAAATTTCCAATTCAAAAATTCAAATTGATTTAATTGAATAAATCCTTCTTTAAATACCATTTAGATAAACCCACATTTATCTCCCAATCTTAGTAAATTGCAGAATACTTTTGGAATAAAATTTACATAAATATTTAGCATAGTTTATGTATTAAATCAAATTTTGACTAAATTAAATATTATTAAATTTATATATCATTACCCTTTATATATAAAAAAATTTAAGGATTAACATTTAATAACGCCATATATTTCTTTCCAAAATAATGAATTAAATTTCAAAATATTTATATATATGGACCAACGATGTCTGTATATATTTCTTATCATATGGTCAAGTGTTACAGATATTTATCATTTCAATCCGTACACTAAATGTATACGGGTGGATAGCATTTCAACCCATAATCCCAATTCAATTAAATGAAAATCGCTTGGGTTTATCATTTCAACCCATAACGATTTTCTCCTATTCTAAAGTCTGTTCGGGTATGTATCATTTCAAACCATAGTGATTTCTATACTAACAGGGAACTTGCAGAGTGATAACAGATATGTAAATAATAATAACAACAGGCATATATCATCAAAATAAATATATAAACAATAGGATATGGTGTCATATCCCATAAGTGAATAGTTACAGATAATAGCATATATAACAATTTAAATAACTACAGCCTCATATTTCAATTGTCGTCTCAATTGAAATCAAATTTAGTAAATAAAAGAATGTTAATCGTGAGTGATTTCTCACCTTTCGAGGCTAGAGAGATGGACAACGAAACTGATTTGTTACGAACTGAATCACGATCTAGACAATCGAAGGAATCCAAACAAAAATTTCAAAGCAAAGTAAGCTGATAGTGGGTTGACGGGCAAAGCTGGAAGATAGGATTGATGGAAACGAATCAGAGTCGTCTTGATAAAATCAGACAAAATATATGTTATAAATTTTCTCTAAAACAATTTTCTTTTAAAACTTCTATTTAAATAAGAGATATATATATATATATATTATACTTACTTTCAAACAAATAAATTCAAACACAAATTTAAATTAAAACACATATATTACAATAACAAGAAAACTGACATTATGAACTGCAACTTTTACTTTTAAACTATGTATACACGCACAGCTCACTCACAATCTACATGCAGACTCAAAGGGTGACAAATATTCCTTTATTTTATACTTTGGAAGTGCATGTAAAATTTAAAATTAGTATCTACTCTGCGACTCAATTAAAATGTCATAACCATCCTAAAACCTATACATATACATAAAATGAGATGAACATGTTATATACAACTTAGTTCAGTCGCCTATATAAGCAGATTATAAATGCACTATTTTAATTATATGTAAAAGCAAATTGATAAAGTGGTCCCCAGCTTCAAAATGTAATATATACATACATAACTATAACATCTATCAATATGGCAAAGTTATAACGTATTATAATCAACAAATATTAACTTTATATATGTTAACAAATATAAGACAGGTTTATAAATATATGTTATATAGTCAAAGTTGTTCAAATATACTCCACAGCTTTTGTATATACATAAGTTACAAACAAAACACATATATATATAAAAAAAAACCTTTTTAACATATACAACAACATTTATACTGAAAACGGGCTTGCTATAACAAGCATACAACTAATATCTACGAACCCTGAACATGTTATACTCAACACCCAAAAAACCATACAGTGCAATATATATATAGATCCAACTTGTAACCAAAGATATGCAAAACAAAATATATCTTCTGACCAGCAACAAAAATATGCACATGCGAAAATTTTATACGCATAAACAATATGCAGACCACACTCTCTGATCCAACTTTTATAACTTAAGATATTTATATTATATATACTATAACTTTGTAAAATTAATACTATAAACAACACATAAAAAAAAACAGTATAAGCTTATCCTATTTTCACATACAACTAACCTTATATACATACTATTACAAAAAAAAAGAAAAACAATATATATGCGTGCCCATACACTACAGAAGATATCATTATTGAAGTAGGCACACACATTTGAAACACAACTGTAATATGATATAGTAGTATAACGCAAATGTAAAAATTTACGTAGTTACCAGAAAAAAAGAAAACTGATGATTTGTGACCACTTGCCAGCCGTAAAGAGTTGTAGGCTCACGGAGGAAGAATGAAGTCGGAGGCGGGGAGGCGCGCTGTGGGTGTGGTGGTTAGGCAGAGACGCGGGCGGAGTGTTGTGGGTGGTTCACAAAAAATATGGAGGCGTGGAAATGTTTGAGAAGAAGAATGATACTGTCACTTTTTTTTTATGAAAACAAATTTTTGTTTTGGAAAGGCAACAGTGTATGTATATAATTTAGTGGATAGGAGAAATAGAAGGGGAAACATCTGTCAATAAAATAACGTATATACTTTGCCTTATATATAATATTAAATAAGTAGATAAAAGGAAAAATTTCAACGGTAGAATTATGTAACTTATGGAATAAATGTTAAAAAGAAAGCCAGTGAAACCAGGAAATCAATTAAAGCATAAAGGAAAGTTATAAATGCAAAAGGAACCGTTAAAGGGAATAACGTATATCACTCTACACGTTTTGATTTTTAAAATAGCCATGGGATAACAACTGTCATCTTGCATTAAGCTAAAAATTTAAAGCAATAAATTTATTGCTTGTCAAGCAAGGCTCAGGTTGAAAAGCAAAGGAAACCAAAAAGTCCCAATATGAAGTAATGAGAGAGAAACGAAGTTAAAAAGGGAAAGAAAAACAAAGTGAATCATTTTAAAATAATAACTACAACGTATGCAAATGTATACTTTTTATTTTTGAAACTCCTAAACATTAATTCAGGAATATAATTATAGCAATTTATTATCTTGTTAGGGATTCACATTGAAGTTTGAAAAGAAAAGCAACGTTAATGGTCAACATTTAAAGGTGTCGTTACAACGAACAATTCATTGGTTCCGTTGTGCACCGAATTTCAAAATACAGAAATAAATATACCATTGGGATCAGCACGACGAGACGATCACAACGGTATACAGATATCAGTGGTATGATCATCCGATCAAAAGTCGATGATCGGTACCAAAAATGCTGCAAATTTGTCAGAAATAAGGTAAACGGAGCAGTAGACGCCCGAATTTGGAAAAACCAAAGATGACGTCTCACTCAAAAGAGGATTTAGAAATTTTTTATGCAAAGATATTCAGGTGTTGAAAATAAATTTGTTGTCAACAATTATTAGCTAGCTTGGATTTAATAGAATTACTTAATAAATAAACTTCCATAAAATTAATTGAAAATTTACCATTTGCTATATTAAATCATACGTAATCAAATATAATTTCTTTTTATTTGCAAATTAAATAATTTAAAATTTCACCAAAAATTCAATTAATTAAATACGTTATTAAAACTATTAAAAATCTTGGGTCGTTACAGATTTCCTATGCCAAGGTTTGATGATTTGATTGATCAGTTGAGTGGAGCTGTTGTGTTTTCGAAGATCGACTTGAAGAGTGGATACCATCAGATTCGTATTAGACCGGGTGATGAATGGAAGACTGCTTTCAAAACCAGGGAAGGATTATACGAATGGTTGGTTATGCCGTTTGGTTTATCGAATGCACCGAGTACTTTTATGAGAGTGATGAACCAGATTTTCAGACCATACATTAGGAAGTTTGTGGTACTTTACTTTGATGATATTTTGATCTATAGTAAAAGTATGGAAAAACATGTCCAGCACTTGCGTGAAGTATTGTTGATTCTTCGGCAGGAGAAATTTTATGCTGCAACAAAGAAGTGCGTGTTTATGAAGAACAGTGTTATGTTTTTGGGATATGTTTTGTCGAAGGAAGGTATTCAAGTGGATGAAAGTAAAGTAGAGGCTGTCAGGAGTTGGCCACAACCCAAGACAATTACTGAAGTGAGAAGTTTTCATGGATTGGTATCTTTCTATCGAAGATTCATTCCACATTTTAGTAGTGTGATGGCACCTATAACCGATTGTATGAAAGGAAAGAAGTTTGAGTGGTCAGAAGAAGCAGGGATTGCTTTTGAGAAGATCAAGACACTATTGACGACAGCACCAATTCTGGTTTTACTGGATTTTCAGTTGCTGTTTAATTACATACTGATGCATCGAAGGTTGGGGTTGGTGGACTTTTGAGTCAGAAAGGAAGACCAGTTGCTTATTTCAGTGAGAAGTTGTCTGGAGCTAAATTGCGATATAGCACTTATGATGTTGAGTTTTACGCAATAGTTCAAGCTGTGAAGCACTGGAGACATTATCTGTTTCAGAAGTAGTTTGTTCTTTACACTGATCATGAAGCATTGAAGCACTTACGAGGGCAGGATAAGATTACAGCAAGGCATGCATCATGGATTGCTTATCTGCAGCAATTTACGTTTGTTGTGAAACATAAATCGGTAATTACGAATCGTGTAGCAGATGCATTGAGCAGAAGGAATCACTTGTTGACTACAATGAAGGTTGAGGTGACAGGGTTTGAATTATTGCCAGAACTGATTGAGGAAGATCCTTACTTTATGAACTTTGTTGAAATGGTCAAGGAGGGGAATGCTGATGAGCTTGTATTGGTGGATAGTTTTCTGTTTAAAGGAATTCGTTTATGCGTACCGGATTGTAGTTTGAGAATGAAGATTATAAAGGAGCTACATGAAGAAGGCCATGTGGGTAGAGATCGAACATTGCAGTTAATTTCTCAGTCTTATTATTGGCCCTCAATGAGAAGGGAAGTTGAAAGGTTTGTGCGTAGATGTCATGTTTGTCAGGTTTCGAAAGGGACAGCTACGAATGCGGGATTGTATATGCCATTACCTGTTCCTACAAAACCATGGGTAGACATTAGCATGGATTTCGTGTTGGGTTTGCCAAGAACTCAAAGGGGAAATGACTCTATATATGTTGTGGTAGATCATTTTTCGAAGATGGTACATTTTGTTGCTTGTAAAAAGACGGCGGATGCAGTCCATGTGGCACAGTTGTTCTTTAAAGAGATCTATCGTTTACATGGGTTACCAGAGTCTATTGTTTCGGATAGAGATATCCGTTTTCTGGGTCACTTTTGGCTAAGTTTGTGGAAGATGGTTGGAACGAAGCTGAAATTTAGTCGCGCTTACCATCCGCAAACCGACGGGCAAATGGAGATGGTTAATAGATCATTGGGAAATTTGTTACGATATTTGGTGAAAGATAATCTGAGAAGTTGGGACATGAAGTTATGCCAAACAGAGTTTGCACATAATCATGCGGTTAATAGAAGCACAAGTTATAGTCCATTTCAGATTGTATATTCAAGTTTGCCAAGGGGACCGTTGGATTTGGTGGTAGTACCACAACCGAAGGGGACGGTTAAACGGGCTGTTGATTTTGTTGATGAATTAACTAAATGTCATAAGATCGTTCAGGAACGATTGGAGAAGGCAAATGAGAAGTATAAAGGATCCGCAGATCTGAAGCGAAGAAATGTTGAGTTTAATGAAGGGGATATGGTGGATGCTGTGTTAACGAAGGACCGTTTTCCAGTGGGCGCTTATAACAAGTTGAAAGCCAGAAAAATTGGTCCTATTGAAGTTGTAAAATAGATTAATGAAAATACTTATAAATTGAAGCTGCCGGAGGATGTGTACACTTCTGACGTGTTCAATGTTTAACATCTCATGCCATATTATGGGAATGAACAATCCGATGTGGAAGAATCTACAAATTCGAGGATGAATTTTTCTCAACCTGGGGAGGATGATGCGGCTCAGGCCAGAGATGAAAATACGCAACCCATAATTCTCCAAGGGATAAGTCACACACGACTTAAGGAAGGCATAAGTCACACACGACTTAAGAAGGCTATAGGTCGTTCACGACCTAACTGGAACCCAGAAGGTGAAGGCCTAGGTCGTCCACGACCTAAGGAGGAAAGATTATGTCGTCCACGACCTAAGGAGGAGAGTTTAGGTCGTTCCCGACCTAACTGGAGACCAGAGGGGGACGTTGCACCGAGATCACGACCTAACTCAAACGGGTTACGACCTAAAAAGTTGAGTCGCTGCTTGGTTATACCGCACTGGAAGTAAAGCCGCTCTGGAAGTTAACTCGTTACCGACCTAAGAGCTTAAGTCGCTGGGAATTTTAAGTCGTAAGTCGTTAGGTCGTATACGACCTATGTTAAGTCGCGTGTATTTGGGTCGTTGATTGATAAGTCGTCCGTGTTGAGTATATGTGTGTATTGAGTTGTAAACGGTGTTAAGTCGTATGTCATGTATTCGTTAAGTCGTGTACTATCTTAAGTCGTTGTTGTTGTTGAGTCGTCATACTGTTATGTCGCTTGTGTTTGTAACCCGTAAGTCGGCAAGATGTTAAGTCGTGAGTCGTGATATGGATGAGTCGTAAGTCGTGTACGACTTAAGGGGCTGGGCGAAAGGCTATAAATAGGGCATGCGTTGTAACTTGAAACTCAGTTGATTTTTGTTGAACAAAACTTTGTTTGATTGCTGTGTGCTTTCATCTAAATTGGTAGTTGAGTGTGATCTCCTATCTCCACTTTTGGTTAATCGAGTGCGCTCGATTCAACGATTGTTGAAGCCAATTCACGGTATCAAGTGCGCTTGATCAATGTTTGAAGAATTGTAGATCTTCTTTCACGGTATCGTGCGCGATCAACGTGTCGAAGATAGCTAGAATTCGGTATCTTTGTGATCAACAAATTTGGGAATTTTAGTATCTTCCATCCACCGTTTTCTACTTTCATCGATCTATATTGTTTTGTTATTATCCGCTGCGTCAGAAGGCAACCTCAACCGACCCAGTTCAACCATCGATTTCGACCAACATCGATATTGTTGGATCCAGTTCCCATTCTCCATCTCTTGCTAAAGCTGTTGTTGAAAGCGCAACCGCTCGCACTGGAGATGAGACTCAAGAAAGCACTGAAGCACAGGACTTTGAAGTTGACGTAGTAAAGCCTACTTCTCCAGGTAACCTCAATGCTGATCTTGCTCAAGTTTGTTGGTTGTTTACTTCACATGAGCTTAATGAACTTTTTGATTATTACTTAAATCTTGACGCGCCACTTTCTCCTCTCTTTATGAGAGATACTGACTTTAACTTCTCTTCTCCTGTAGTGAAAGCGCCAAGTGTTGTTCAGACTTCCCCACTTCTAGTTGTTCCCTCTCCGCCTCTTTAGATTACTCCTCCTTCAATTTCTCAACCAGGGTCACAAGAGGAGCAGATAGAAGCACTTCAAGGCTTGGATGATCCGGTCGCTTCACTAGAACAGAAGGCCAAGGAACCTTAAGAAGGCGAAAGAACTCCGGAGCAAACTATATCAAATGACATAAAGTTTTTTACACTTTTCACTCCGGGCAGTGAGTCTTCTTCAAGGAAGAAGGGGAAGCGTGGAATCTCAAAGAAAAAGAGGAAAGTTTCTGCCAGCGAAGAAAAAGCAGAAGAAGATCAATTGCACCCTTTTCTCCTTCTTCCCCTACTCTTACAAGCCGACCCAAAAAGTTAATCATCGACCGAGCGAGAGCTCCGAAGGTGGCTGGAAGAAGAAGTGATGGGTTTGGTCTTATGTTTTTCGTCCTGCTTTTTGTTTTCTGCTTGTATATATAAAGGCTTGTGTTGACCAGGGATTGTGCGGGTATCGGTCCCCGCCATCTTTTATTTTGAAACATGCACATGTATAAAACTTTCATAGTATGGAATAAAATGATTCTTTTACTTGCACAAACTTCTGTCTGTATTTGAGAATGCTTTATTCTTCTTTTTCATATAAGTATCTTTATTTTCTTTGTGTGATGTTGTAGTAAGCCTGTGGTATGTTGCTTGAGCATTGCTTTTATGAACGTAACTATGTTATATTGCCCCCATACCACGGTTTATTGCAATCTCTTTCACATTGGCAAAATTTTTGAGAACAACTCTTCTGTTTCGAGAAGACTTGTACTCTTTTTTTGCCGAACAACTTTTCCATTTTAAGGAGGCTTACATCCGTACTTTAGAGAATAATTTTTCCATTTGAAGGGAATATTTCTCTGATTTAGTAGAATGCACCTTGTATTGGAGAAGTCTTCTCTTTCCTCTTTTTTTTTTAGGAAAAATTTCTACACTTCAACTTTTGGAGATGATCACTCTTTTTCTCTTTTTTTTTTTAAAGAAAAGTAGTGAATTCTCCTGTGCGGCGAAGTGGGCTTCAAAAGAAGGCTTTGATTTGGTACTTCAATCTTCGGAGAAAAATATTCCCATTGTGGAGAGATTGATCTTTTCTTGAAAGTAGAAGTACGCCTCCAAAGAGGGCTTTTCCCTTTCTTTCTTTTTATGCGGGGTAGTGGGCGTCCGAAAGGTCTTTTTTGACATTTCAACTCTGGTGAAATGGGCCTACGAAGAGGGTTTTCCACATTCCAACTCTTGTGAAGTGTGTCTCCGAAGAGAGCTGTTTGCACTTCAAATCCTGGTGAAATGTGTGCCTCCAAAGAGGGCTTTTAGCATTTCAACTCTAGTGAAATTGGACTCCGAAGAGGGCTTTTCACATTTCAACTCTTGTGAAGTTTCTACTTCAAATCTCGGTGAAATGTGTGCCTCCGAAGAGGTCTTTTAGCATTTCAGCTCTGGTGAAATGGGCCTCCGAAGAGGGCTTTTCAAATTTCAACTCTTGTGAAGTGTCTACTTCAAATCTCTGTGAAATGTGTGCCTCCGAAGAGGTATTTTAGCATTTCAACTCTAGTGAAATGGGGCTCCGAAGAGGGCTTTTCACATTTCAACTCTTGTGAAGTGTCTACTTCAAATCTCGGTGAAATGTGTGCCTCCGAATAGGGCTTTTGCTTGGAAGTTACTTTCTCATGGTTGGATGGATTCATGGGGCGGATGCAAGTTACTTAATTGGATGTTTGTTTGCACAAACGACCGCAACTAGTTAACGAGTGCCCTATGCCTTCCACTTGGGAAGGTGCCTCCGGTTATTCCACCAATCCTTTTTGGTTGAGAAAGTGAACTTTCTTTTTCTGGCATGCCCCGTTAGAGGTCTTTATCCTCCGAAGAGTTGTGCCTCCGAAGAGGGCCTGTGCCTCCGAAAAGGTCTTTGGCTGTTTCCTGCCTGCTCGCCTATGTCTTTTCGCCATTTGCTCATATTAGCGATTCCCTGTTATCATTTTCAAGCACACATTCCTTTCTTTTGCAAGTAGTTTGTTTTATCCAAAGAAGTGTACTTCATTGTTAAGCGAGCTCACAGGGGCAGACACAGGCTACTTAATCAGATGTTCGTTTGCACAAACGATCATAATTAGTTAGCAAGGGCCCACCTCCGGCGGAATTACTAACTGTTTGCTTGAAGCACTTCTTATATAGGATTTGAATCTGGACTTTTTTTGGCTTAACATTCGTTTGTTGAGTGATGTCAGGGATCGCTTGGTCTTGTGATGGGTAAGCTTTGTTTTAATGTCTTGCAATATTAATTCGACGTTTTAGCAATACAATTAAAGTACTTTACATATCGAAATAAAACAGGCATTTTGTAATAGTAGAGAACACAAGATTTATAGTCGTTCGGCCAAGAACGGGGCCTACATCCACTTTATAGTTCTTATTATTCACTTGCACTGGCTTTACAATGGCTTTCAATACAAGAATCATACATCCATAATTCTTTTACAGTATTTCAGCAAAGCTTTTAAGTAAAATATGGGCGCAAGTGATTGCTGTTCCAAGCCCTTGGAATTGGATCTCCTTCGACAGTTGTGAGTTTGAATGTGCCATCAAGAAGTTTTTTGCTTATGACATACGGCCCTTCCCAGTTTGGCCCAAACACACCTGTTGCTGTCATAATTCTTTTCAAGACTAGATCTCCAATTTCAAAGCTGCATTGGCGAACTTTGGAATTGAAGTGCCTGGCTATCCTTTGCTGATGGGCTGCAATTCTGAGCTTAGCCTCTTCCCTTCTTTCATCAAGGAGGTCAAGTGCCTCAAGTTGCAGCTTTTCATTTTCAGTTTGACCGAAATGGATTCTTCTATGTGAAGGGACTTCTATTTCCATCGGAATCATTGCTTCTGATCCATATGCTAACGAGAACGGAGTGTGCCCAGTCGCAGTTTTGTGGGTAGCTCTGTATGCCCATAGTGCTAGTGGTAGCTTATTGACCCAACCACCTTTTGCTTTTTCTAGCTGTTTTTTGATGGTTGATTTGATAATTTTTTTATTGCTTCCACTTTCCCGTTTGCCTGTGGATGAGCCACTGCTGAAAAAAAATTTAGATCTTGAATCGCTTGCAAAAATCTTGGAATCTTCACTTTCGAATTGGGTTCCATTGTCTGTGATTATCTTTTGAGGCACACCATACCTGCAAATGATATTCTTAGTCACAAAGTTTATCATCTTTTTAGAGGTAATAGTAGCCAATGGTTCAGATTCAGCCCATTTAGTAAAATAATCAACAGCAACAATGGCATATTTGATTCCGGACTTGGCGTTTGGCAAAGGCCCGATGAGATCTATTCCCCAAATAGCAAATTGGCCATGGACTGACCGTGTTATCTCGGTGGAAGTTGCTCTTGGGATTTTTGCAAATCTCTGGCATCGGTCACATTTTCGGGCGTAGCTAGCAGCATCACGATTAATGTCTAGCCAAAAGTACCCATGACGGAGAATTTTCTCTGCTAGAGTTTGACCACCTGAATGATCTCCACACTCTCCTCTGTGTACTTCAGCTAGAATTGTCTTAGCCTCTTCCTTGGTCACACATCGGAGTAATGGCATTGAGAATCCCCATCTGTACAATCGGCCGCCTTGAATAATATATCTAAAGGCTTTTTTTAGCAGCTTATGTCGTTCTTTTGAATTTTCTGGTAGAGAACCGTTGAGCAGATATTCCATTATCGGAGTCATCCACGATTCTTGCTCTTGAGATATAGTCATGATCCAGTCAATATTCATCTCATCAGTGCTTGGAGCTGACAAGACTTCCATAGGAACCAATCCTAATAATTGAGCTTCACCAGTGCTGGAATACTTCGCGAGAGAATCTGCCTTCATATTCTATTTTCGGGGTATATAGCTTATCGTGTAATGGTCAAAATCATCAAGAAGTTCCCAAGCCTTTGACAAGTAGGTAGGCAGATTTCCTCCTTTAGCTTGAAACTCTTTCCTGACTTGGCATACAATAAGCTGAGAATCACTGAAAATTTGCAATACTCTGATGTTCAGTTCCTTAGCAATCTTCAAGCCAGCAGTAAGAGCTTCATATTCTGCTTCATTGTTAGTCGAAGGGAATTCTAATCTCAATGCATAGCACAATGACCGCCCTTTAGGGGTTTCAAGCACAACCCCAGCTCCGGAACAGTAATCATTTATCGCACCATCAACATATAATTTCCATCGAATTGGGATATTATCAGTCACCTCTTCCTCACTATCACCTTTATCTGTACACTCTACGATGAAATCTACTAAAGCTTGTCCATTGATTGCTCTCCGGAGATGATAAGTGATGTCGTATTGGCTGAGTTCAATATTCCACTTCAGAAGACGACCCAAAGTCTCAGGGCGAAACAAGACTTGCTTTAGAGGTTGATCAATGAGGACTGTGATAGGATGAGCTTGGAAATATGGCCTCAATTTTCTTGATGCAATCAGTAGGCAATAGGCAAGCTTTTCTAACTTTGAATAATTCATCTCTGCCCCAGTGAATCTTTTGCTGATATAATAAACCGACGCTGAATTTTTGCGTCTTCCCGTACCAATGCTGCATTGAGAGCATGAGATGAGACTGCCAAGTATACGAAAAGATCATCACCATTGTCGGGCTTAGAAAGTATTGGAGGCGTTTCCATATGACGAATCAACTCATCGAAGCTTTCTGGCATTCAGGAGTCCAGTCAAATTTTTTCCTTCCTTTCTTTAGAGCATCAAAGAACGGAATGCCTTTATCAGTGGCTTTGGAAATGAACCGACTCAAGGCAGCGACTTTTCCATTGAGACTTTGCGATTCCTTCTTCATTCTAGGAGCTTTTACTTCTCTTAAGGCAACAATCTGAGCAGGATTAGCTTCAATGCCCCTAGCACTCACAATGAAACCCAAAAACTTTTCGTACTCCACCCCCAAATGAACATTTTAAAGGATTAAGCTTCATTCCGCACTTTCAGAGGACTGCAAACTTTTCTGCCGAGTGATCCATATGGTCTACTGCCTTCTTTGATTTCACCAGCATATCGTCAACATAAACTTCCATAGTCTTGCCAATCTGCGGTTTGAACATAGCATTAGCAAGTCTTTGGTAAGTTGCCCCTGCATTCTTAAGTCCGAAGGGCATGACTCTATAGCAGTAGAGACCAACGTCGGTGATGAAGCTCGTGTCCTCCTGATCTGGCTCATGCATCATGATCTGGTTATATCTGGAGTAAGCATCCATAAAAGATAACAATTCATGCCCCTCTGTTCCATCCACCAACTGATCTATTATGGGTAACGAGAAGCAGTCTTTGGGGCAGGCTTTGTTTAAATCTGAAAAGTCGATACATACTCTCCACTTTCCATTAGCTTTCTTAACCAGTACTGGATTTGAATCCTAATTCGGATAAGTAGACTCCCTGATGAAGCCATTCTCCATGAGCCGATCTACCTCTTCCTTCAATGCTGCTCACCTTTCAGGACCCTGGGTTCTTCTTTTCTGCTTTACAGGTGTAAACTTTGAATCAATATTCAGAGTATGCACTGCAACTTCTGGGGATATTCCACACATATCAGCATGAGTCCAAGCGAATACATCCAGATTTGTTTTCAAGTATGATATCAAAATATTCTGAACCGTCGCACTAATTTGCGAACCCACATTCAGCACCTTGTTAGGGTCTTCGGGTCAACGGGTATTGGCACCGTTACCTCCACTGGCAACACTCTATTCTCCCCTACACCGGCTTTTCTGGGATCCATTTCTTTTCATACACCACTATGTTCGCCAGTGCAGGGTCCACCCTGTAATTGCTACAAGGTTGATTCTTTGATGCAGACTGGGGCCGCCGCATCTTTTCCCATCTCTCTCTTCCTTGCTTCACGCAACTCTATAAGATAACATTCTCGCCCAGCATTCTGATCCCCTTTAATAACACCAACTCCATTATCCGTGGGGAATTTCATAGTACGGGGCGAGAATTGCCTTAAATGCTGCAAGAGTTGGTCCGCATAGGAAGGCGTTGTAGGCAGAAAATTCATTAAAAATTACAGAAGTCTGTTTTCGAATTACCTTTTTCTGCCCCTCTCCAAGCTCCACGAACAAGTCAATAGTTCCAATTGGCTGCTTCGGCTCCCCAGTAAACACAACAATTTTCTGCGATGAAGCTTGAACATCAGCCATCAGAATTTTCATTTGATCGAACGTCTTTCTGAAGAGAATATTGCAAGAAGCGCCGCAATCAACAAGCACTCTTCTTACAGTAGCCGGCGCAATGCCTGTAGAGATGACCAAGGGATCCATGGTAGGAGCTTCAACACCCATAGAGTCCCTGGCTCTGAGCACAACATCATCATTAAAAGTTTTCTGCTGCTTCAAAGGTGCAGCATCTTCCAACACAAAAAGACTCTCTTCTGCAGGTACATGTTTCAAGGCACGGGCATATCTTTCCATCTCACCCCAGCTTCTGCCTGCGGGGGAAGACCTCCCGTAACCACATTAATAACAGGCCTCTCCAATTCATGCGCTGCCACCCTCTTACTCGAGTTGGGTTGATGGACAGGGACTTGTTGCGCCTGAGTTGAGGAAGTTGGGTCGTTCTTGTTCCTCTTCAAATACTGCGGAAGTTTATTTTCTTTCAATAGTTCCTCAATAAAATTCTTCAAATGACGGCACTCATTAGTATCATGGCCGGGTTGATTGTAGAATCGGCAAAATCTTCCAGTTTTCTCAGCATTTTTCCGAAGCCTCAATTTAGCTGGTGTGGGGTATTCGACAGTGTCCTTGGTTGCAAAGAAAATGTTTTCTGGTGTATCGGTTAAAGGAGTGAAGTTAAAAGGATGATTTTTCTTCGCATTTCCTTACTTCTTCCCACCATCGTCCCTCTTCTTAGTACCATATTCCTTCTTTTTTGGGGCAACATTATTATTCCTTACCTTTGTCAATACCACTTTCGCTGGTGTTTGAAGGCTTTCCAAGCGCATGAACTCATTAGCTTTCTTGTAGAATTTCTCAAGCGAGTTTGGTTCCTTCATCTTCAACCATTTCCCAAACTCACTCGATTTGCCGATAGCCCTCATTAAGTAGGTCAAGACCATTCGTGGCTATGCATTATCCACTTCAGCCAAGGCTATGTTGAAGCGGTTCAAGAAAGACCTAATAGATTCTCCGAGATTCTGTTCCAGGCTGGATAGTGACATAATATCCTTCGCCTTTGAAGCATACAGCCTGAATTGTTCTTTAAACTTCCGAGTTAAATTGGAGAACTGGTCTATAGATCGGACTGGTAACTTTGTAAACCAAAGTAGAGCCACTCCTTCCAAGTATATTAGAAAGTACCGGCATTTGATCTCATCCGATGCCCGGGCACCAGTAATGTGCCAGTCATACTTGTACAAGAATTGATTAGGGTCGCTTGTCCCCTTATAAGCCGGAATGGTGGGAGCAACAAACTTCCTTGGAAATTCCGCTTTCAAAATCCTTTCGGTGAACGGAGTTTGGCTCGAAGCAAATCCCCATTCTTTTTCATCTTCATCCCTCTACATGCTTTCTTTCATGATTTGTCGAACCATTCCAGAGAAGTATTCCCCGTCATTTAGAGGCTCTACGGGACAGACATCAACCATTTTCTCAGAAGTTTGTCTTGACAAGAGTTCGCGAAGGGTTGGCTAGGGCCCTGATCCTCCAGCTTGGGGAGGTGTCCCTTCAACGGGGCCAGCTGCCCTTTGAGGAATATTTCTTGCTTCAACATTATGAACATCATCGGCAAAGTTTTGTTCATTATTCGCCGGTTGATGGTTAGCTCCGAGCAAAGCGTTCAACCTTTCCAACATTAAAGTGTTTTGGGCTTCCATTTGCTGATATAGCCCAGAAACTGCAACATCTAACTCCGCTCGTGTAATTCCAACACTTGGAGCTGTTTGACTTAACGGAGGAGAAGTGGCGGTATTCTCTTGGACATCACCGGATCTAGTAAATCTGTGCTTTCTTTCAGGAGCCATTATCTCTGATAGACTCTGGTTTTGAGAGAGATTCTTTCAACAAACTTTTGTGAAGCAATGATGAAAGTAGCGTGAGTTCAATTCTCAGTGAAAGCACCAAAAATGTTAACGCTAAAATTGAACGCTAACACCCCGGTGTAAGTAGAGATTAAGTGAAAGCACCACCCGTCAATACGGGAATTAGAAGTACGTAGAAAACTCATAGAAAAAACAGTAAAGAGACAACGGTTTTATATTGGTTCGGCTTCAAGTTAAGCCTACGTCCACTTTAATCTTCTTTATTGCTGAATCGATTACAACTTTACAACAATCTTCGATTACAACACTACTAAGAAAAATAGCTAAAACTCCGATGTAGAAGAACTCCTTGAATCCATGTCGAATGTGTTAGATTTCTTCTTGAAGTTTGTTGAAGTGTCTTTCGTGTTTGAAGTGTCGGATGAGACGAGAAATCAGCAGAGTATATGCATTCCAGAAATGAGCCAAAAGGTCGTCTCTTCAGTGGTGTAGGAACGGTATTTATAGAAAATTCCTGGACAAGGCATAGGTCACGAGCGACCTAGGGTAAGTCGTAAGTCGTGAACGACTAGGGGTTTGGTTAGCTGTGCTATAGGTCGTTGGCGACCTAGGGGTTAGGTCGTAAGTCGCGAGCGACCTAAGCGATACGAGCTATGGCTCATCATGGTTGCACTTGGTTTCTTTGAACAAATTGGTACGTCGTAGCAACCTAGGAGAGAAGCGACATAAGAAATTGCGGCTTATGGAGTTACCTCGATCCATTTAGGTCGCGAGCGACCTAATGAAGAGGTAGTATGCATGCGGCTTCACACTGTCTTAACCCGTTAGGTCGTAGGTCGCTAGGGGTCTTTAAGTCGCTAACTCGTTAGGTCGAGCATATCGCTAAGTTGTTGCCACTCTAAATCGCTGTTGGTCTTGCATCCATGTTAGCTCGCTTGTTTTTTAGATTGTTAGGTCGCTGGACCTTCTAACCCTTAGGTCGCTGAGTTGCTTTATTCCTTAAGTCGTTAGGTCGTGATAACTTTAGGTCATTAGGTCGTGTTAACTTTAGGTCGTTAGGTCGTGTTAACTTCGTCCCTGCTAGCTTGTTCACACCTTAATTCCTTCGGTCGCTTATACCCTTAGGTCGTTGAGTCATGAAATAGAGGAGTTAACATAGTTCAATTTTTATTTATAAAACATTCTAAAAAAGATATTTCGATAGTTCAAATATATGTCGACGATATTATATTTGGCTCAACTAATAATGAATTATGTAAAGAATTTTTTGAAATAATGACTTGAGAATTTGTCCCATATGAGAGAATTAAAATATTTTCTAGATCTTCAAATAAAACAAGTTTCAAATGGAATATTTATTAATCAAGAAAAATACTGTAATAATCTTATCAAACATCTTGGAATGGAAAACACTTCTGCCAAACCAACACCTATGAGCACAACATCGCGTCTTAATAAAGATGAAAATGGCAAGAGTGTAGACCAAAAACTACATCATAGTATGATAGGATCACTACTTTATCTAACAGGAAGTAGACCAGATATTGTGATGAGTGTGTGTCTATATGCACGATTTCAAGCTGACCCGAAAGAATCACATTTACGACTCATAAAACGTATACTACGTTATCTTAATAAAACTACAAATTTCAGACTTTTCTATTCAAAAGAATGCTCATTCGAGTTAGTATCATACAACGATGTTTCGAAGGATCACGAACAGATGTAAAAATACAAGCGGTACGTGTCACTTCATTGGTAAATCATTAATATCATGGTTTAGCAAGAAACAAAACTGTGTCTCACTATCAACTTGTGAAGCAAAATATATTACTGCGGCACTAGCTTGCGCACAAGTAATTTATATGCAATAGACACTTAAAGATTTCAGAGTCAATCTATCAAAATCAACAATTTACTGCGATAATTCTAGTGCAATAAATCTATCCAAAAATTCAGTAAACCACTCAAGAACTAAACATATAGATATTAGACATCACTTTCTATGCGATAATATAGAAAAAGAAGTGATAAATTTAGACCGTATTCCATCGGAAAATCAACTAGTTGATATTTTACTAAACCATTGTTAGAAAATACTTTTATAAAATTACATCTTGAACTCGGTATAATGTCAGTAAAAGATATATAAATAATAAAATACGAAATTTTTACCAGAAACTTAAAAATAATTATTTTTACAAAAAATCATAATTCCGACCATGTTGAGACTCAAACCTATGACCTGCTCTGAATAGCCCAACTGTCTTAACCACTTGAGCTATTGATTATTTCTGTTACAATCTTGGACGGGGATTCTATTATATGGTAATAACAATATACTAAACTATGTATAACACTTATCTCTATAAATATGCTTTACTCCTTTTTTATGCATATTACATTACATAATGTAAATCAAATAACAGAAAAGCAAACGAAATAGCACAATTTTCTAACTAACAACCCTTTTATTTGGCTAAATTCAAGATAAGCCATTCAAATCAACCTTCCTTTACTCAACCTAGGCTATAAATAGATAAACTTATTCTATATTTTTAATTCAATCGAACTGAAATACGAACTAAACAGAATACCAACTATCTTTCAAGTCAACTTCTTCATCCACTGACTCAATTGAAATTCTAGCTTCTAACGATTCACCAAAGACTCCCGTTCATCGTACTTCACCATCTTCTACATATCATACCAGATATACTCTGGATAAAAAGAAAGGGAAAAAGATGATCGACATATCTCCAAACACTAAGCAAAAAATAGATGACTTGCATCACTATCAACAAGAATCACTGATGCTTCAATGTGAAATGTACTATGAGCAAAAGATTAACTCCAGACATTTAGGAATTATCGAGCATATTGCTATGAAGTTTTGCGGGGCCTCTTCACATCCAATAGGCAAACAAGTCGTTTCGCCTATTAGACGACCTTCAACATCATCCCCGGTCTCACCAAATCCATGGGATCGGAATGAAGCATCGAATGCTCGTCGCAAACAACTAAGGGATACAAAACGCCTAGTCCTTCAAAATAGGCATATTTGTTATTATTTTGTTTTTTCCCAATAATTCTACTAAAGTATGTACGCTTTGTTTTTGGAATAATTAGTTTCTTTTTCATATCATTAACTTGTTTACTAGTTATAATGCTCAAAAATAAACTTACAATATTCATATGTATAAAAATTTATAAATTTTTTTTACACAACATACTTTGATTGGGAAAATTCACCACGGTCAGTCGACCGAACCAGGGTGTCAGTCGACTGACACTGAAGAAAATTGTTATTTAAAAAGACACGGCCAGTCGACTGCCACAGTGGCTCAGTCCGTTGGACCAGAAGATGAATTACTTATACCCCATATCCAGTCGACTGAATCAAGCATTCAGTCGACTAAACCAGAAGGTCGAAATTTAGTCAAGTTCTGTATCCAATCGATTGAACCACTGATTCAGTCAGCTGAATCGTGAATCTGAGCACATTTACTGCTCTTACCCACTCACTTTTCACATTTAACTTTTAGTTTCTCCTTCTCTCACCACTCTCATCTCAGATTTCAGAGTTTTCCAAAAGCCCTAGCTTCTAAAAAAACCTAATTTTTATTCCTCCAAACATTCAAACTAATGGCTCCTAAGAGAGAAGGATAAGCTTCTTCTTCTTCTTCTCAACCTCCTTCAAATGAGCAAATCCAACAATGGCTATTTTATGATACCACAATTAGGAGATGGAGAAGAATGCAAGATTCTCGCATCTTTGAAGGTTCTTTTGTAAAGTTTTTCGATTTCTCTCCTTACCATATACAAGAATTGGCTCGAAGGAGCAATTTGGAATCTTTATTCAACATTGACGATAATAAGCACAAAATTAATCAAATAATGGTCAAATTATTCTATGCAAATCTTAACTTGGGTCACCAAACCATTCAAAATCAACAAGATTATGTATGGAGCCTAGTTTGTAGAAAACCCGTCTTTCTCTCCTTAGATCGAATGACACACATTTTGAGATCCGAAAATGATGGTATCGAATTGGATAATGTTGATTGTGATATGGTCGTTCGTGACCATATAAGTCATTTGTTTTTAGAAGACGACATGCACCAACTCAAGTCCATGTCTTTAAGACAAAAAGCAAGAATTATCCAATGTGCTTTAATGAAAACCGTAACTCAATGAACCGGGAGTTATGAACTTGTTTGTGAACATAACTTTAAAGCCTTGTACACTATCTTTGCAATCATTAAAGTCAATTGGCTACGACTAATTCTTGATGAATTCCTTAGCTTCAACCATGGTCGGATGAATGTCATCTATTATCGTGAATATATTATGCGACTACTAAAGGCTTGCGAGATTCCGAAACCTGACTCCTCAGTTTCTACCATTGGATATTTAAATTCTCGCACTTTAGCGTTAATGAAGCTACCGGTTGCTCGATCACCTCCTATCATTTCTTTCAAAGAATGGACTCGATGAAAATTATCTCAAGCTCAACCACAACAGCATGGCGAAGTATCTTACGGTCCATCCCGCCAAAGATCAACTAGTCATCAACAAGATGAAATTTTGATTCCTAATCCGAGACTACCACCACATGAGTCGATTTCTATGATATGCCGTAACCAAAAAATTCCATAATCCCATATCACTAAAGTAGACAAAAAGCTTGATAAGGTTAAACAATTTTTTTACCAAGTTAAGTGTAACAACCCGCATATTTATCGATTTAATATTTAAAATTTTTATTTAAATATTTTGTCGTTAATCGGATATTGGTCCAAAAATCTACTTTTTGCAAACGGTCAAATTAGGACTCGAGACCACTTCCATTGAGTTCGAAATGCCGTTTATAATTTTTTTAAGTATAAACATCGATAGGTTTGGAGTTAGTGAAATTTCACTAAATTTTCCCGCTTTGGACTTTGGGTTAGTTTAGCCTATTAAGCCCAAGTTCCAACCCCCTTCTTCTCACCCTTCATAAATTTCCTAACTAACTCAAGCTTTGGCATCAATGGTGAAGAGAATGGGAAATTAAAACTCCAAGCACAAATTCAATTGCAAATCCAACATTCAACTCCAAATTCAAGTAGAAGATATTGGATTCAAGCTTTGGATTGCTCCTCCTTGCTTTTCAAGCTTCATCTTCATAAATTTTAGTGAAAAGGTGAGCACAAATCTAGTCTATAACTATATTGGACTGTTGGGAATGATTCCCTATCACTTTTGCATGCACATTTGCATTTGGTTTGGATTGGATTGGCGAAAAACTCCAATTTTTAGCGTTTTTTGTGAATTTTCTGCATTTACGTCGTTCTAGCCATTTTTGGTGTTCGGAGTTAGGTCGCTCGCAACCTAACCCTTGGGTCGCTCGCGAGTTAGCACCATAGGTCGCTGGGCCATCTAAATGCTTGTTTGGTGTTAGGTCGCTCGGGCTTTAGGTCGTAGGTCGTTTGGCCTATAGGTCGTTAGGTCGCTAACACTTAGGTCGTTTCTGGCCTTAAATCCCCTATACAGCCTTAGGTCGCTTGGCTCTGGCTCCTTAGGTCGTAAGTCGTGGGCCTCTAGGTCGTAGGTCGTTAGGTCGTTAGGCCTTAACTCGTGTGGCCTTGGTCCTTTAAGTCGCTCGGCCTTGCCTTCCATTTTTAGGTCGCATGACCTTCTTTCCCGCTAGGTCGTTGGACCTATAACCTGTTAGGTCGTTGGGCCTATAACCCGTAGGTCGTTAGGCCGTTAACCCACTAGGTCGCATGACCTATAACCTGTTAGGTCGCTCGACCGTTTACTCCGTTAGGTTGCCCAACCCTACTACAAGTATTAGGTCGCATGACCTTGTTCCACTAAGTCGCTCGACCCTTAGGTCGTAACATGTTAGGTCGCACGCCTTTCACACCATTAAGTCGCGAGTTTAATTAGGTCGCTCGGCCTTAAAACGTTAGGTCGCTTGACCTGTGCTATTGTTAGGTCGCTTGGCCATTTCAGTTAGGTCGCATGACCACAGGGTTGCTCCAGTTAGGTCGCTTGACTCCTTAGACCCCTAGGTCGCAACCATTAGGTCGCTCGACCCTATTCCCCTTAGGTCGTTAGACCTCATTTTGTCTTCACTAGGTCGAACCCCGTAAGCGGTGGCGTTGCCCCCGCACCCCCACCTTGGGGGGTTGCCACCCCCCGGACCCCCCCTCCGTAGGGGATCTTATCTGAAAAACGTTGAGCTGATTTCCTTGGATTTTATTCACATCTCCGTATGCGATTTTTGTGACTGATTGTTTCTACAATTGCTTCTGTGTTTTGTCACTTTATAATATAAAGGTTTCAATACTAGTAGTAAATATCAAAACTCTTTTAACAAACAATTTCAACTCTATTTTTAATAACAAAGCTCTTTTCTTAAACCGTTTTACAATCTATTAGTATATACAAACCTTTAGCTCACTCGGATGAGAAATCTAATTAAACGACTTAGTAAAACAAGTGGTATGAAACGCTTGTGTTCACTTCGTTGGTTAATTCTTGGACTTGTTCGATTGAACCTCTTGTGACAATTTTATTAGTGAAGATTTACAGTTTGTTCGTAAATATTTAAGTTAAGCAAGTGGTTATGGGACATGAAGCTAAACTTCTATATTTACTAGCTTAGTGTAATTGACACTTCTCGTTGATCATGACGATCGTTCTGATGATTTTGACTAGCAACTGTGCGATGTCTCTTGTTGCGAGGTTAGACTAGACACCACTTGTGTGATTCCACTCACACATACCTTTTTGCTTTTTGGTTAGTCTGGACCTTAATCTGTGTGATTCCATTCACACATGTGGGGTAGCTCCCCTTGGTCTTCGGACCGTCATGTGATAGGCCTCTTTCTCTTTTCTACGATTTCTGGACTTCTTGCGTTGATTTCTAGAATTTATGTCATTGACTTGTTATGAGTACAAGTTTAGGGTATGATGCCCTTTCCGAAACTTTGAGAAGATTCTTGTGATATTGATTATCTCTTATTGATTGATCTTCTGTTGATCATTATTTACATACTAATAGTGGTATGTCATTATGGATATTTATGTTTATGCCATATCTTTTATGTTATATCATGTCATATGATATTTATAGCTAGACTGACCCGTTTATTATTTTCCTAAATAATACTCGGGTCAGACCGAGATGTTACAGGTGCTTATGCTTGACTTCTTCCCAGGGATTCATCACTCTGACTTTTGGCTAACTGTTTAGATTAGCAGTTTTATTGTATACACTTGAGATATAGACTCATAGTTGTATTCTTTTGTATAGCACGTGTTGCTATTCTTTTGTATTATCGTGGATCTTACAGACCACTACTCTGATGTACACTTTCATGTGTTAGTTATATATTCATATCTTCTTCCGCCTTTGTGATATGGATATCTGTGACTAATTTGTGTTATGATTATTTCTATGTTTGTTTCCGAAGATTATTAATAGCCACCGTGTGATAAGCAATTACATGGATGGTCGCTCCTCAACAGCCTTATTCTCCGTGCTAGTTGACAACACTACTCCGGAGTGTTCTTGGCTAGCGTGGGTATAGAGGTGGGGCGTCACATTAAGGAAGCAATTTCATGTTCATCCGGCACTTCCACGGCTACAATAGGCGATCCGGGTAAGAAAATAATTTTCACTTGGTCATCCTCTTCTGATGATCAAGCGAGCAGTAGCGATGATGATGAAGATGAAGGCATTAGTGGTGGTCAATCATCGCATGACGATAGGGGTAAACAAAGGATGGCATGAGTTGTTATTTTATATTATGCAAACATTAGTCTTTATTTTATGGCTTGTATTAAAACAATCACTCTTTTCGTATTTCAAGACTCTTGTTTACGGTTGTTTAGTGTATGAATGGTTGGTTACTTCATAATATCTATGACATTATGGCTTCATACTTTTATATTACTCATTCCTTTTTGTCGTTGACAAAGGGGGAGAAATATTATTACTAACATTGAGAATGCAGGATATAGAGTGTCAAAGATTCATGGGGAGTAAGTATTTATATTATATATACAGTCGAAATCTATATTTATTTATAGGTTGTCATCAATCAAAAAGAGGGAGAATATTGAGACTTAGTTTTGATTCATGACACAAAGTTATCGCTACGACATACAGATTTGATGACTGCTACGACAAAAAGAGACTATATACTACAAGGAGACAAGACTTTAAAACCGGTGCATCAATTATATTATTTTAGTTTTTAGTTTTAGGTCAATTTTGTTAAAATCTCTCCTCGATTATGTATAATTAGCTTATATAGTTAATCATCTCATTCTCAAATATTTTATACATATATAAGCATATAAAATATATAAAATTGTTTAAAGTTGTATATATTATTATATCTATAAAAACTGTGCAAATCGTACAGATTTTACAAGACAACCCGTGGGCCTTTGTTGAACTTCCCTGAGTTTGCGTTTCAACTGCCCTTGGACTGAATGTCAGTCGACTAGCAAATTTCAAATATTTTACAAGGTCAGTCGACTGACCAAGAGGTTCAATCGATTGACCCTGGAAAATCTATGCAACATGCACAGGTGCACAAATATACAGATATATATTTGAAAATTCGTTTGAATATTCAGTCGACCGACTCAAAGGTTCAGTTGACTGAATTTCTACGACTGCTTTTTGAAAAGAAACAACTATTTTTGAAGAGTTATGAACTTCTACGTAAAGATTTGGACTTAACACTTCAATCAAAACTCTTCACCAACAGTCGCTTGTAATGACCCGAAATTTTCGAGGCCGAAAATTCCAAATAGTTATGAAAAAGAAGAAAGAGATAGAAGAAGAAGATCAGAAACATCAACATCTCACATTCGCAGCGGATAAAATATAATAATAAATAATAACAGTCTACAAAAGAATATTATATCTATCAATTACATTTTAATACATCAGAGTTACACATATATATACAGACACTGGATATACACTATCATCATGTCACAGACATATAGTGATATAATACAGCGGAAACGCTCTATACGTTCTTGACATCCAGCTCGCCTCCTAAGATCATAACGTCTTTACCTGAAAATATGTAATACTCGGTCTGACCCGAGCATTACACCAATGTAACACCCGGATCAGGCTGGAAACCAGCGTGAGTAAACCCAACTAACATGGAATACCAAGCATTCAACTTATATAAAATCCGGGGTAACTCAATTCAATTCACAAAGCTCAATTAATTATGGACATCACTTATGCCACACATCCATTTATTTAACCAAGGTTTAAATTTAAAATGTCAACTCCTTTAAATCACTTCAGTCCAGCCTATAGATTTCACATATCAATCTGTAAAAATTCGAAGTGGTTTCGGGAATTTCCTAGTACCCGATCCCGGTCTCTTCGAGTCTCAAGTCATCCTAACCCAAGTTATCCACATGAAATACACAACATTTCATATCAGAGATACCAACTCACTCAATGCATCCAATACCATTCAATCACCCATGAGCAAAGCTTAATGACATACAAATCAATTCAATTGATTCTAATTGAATTTCAAACCTCAATCACTTAGATTCCTTCATTCAGTATTAATTAGTTCCAAATGAATTAATTAGTCAACCAATGTTTATTCATCTTAATTAATCACCCTGGATTAACTATCTTTCAATTACATTTCAAGTAATTATCTTTAATTAGTTTCAAGATATTAATCATCCTTAACCAAAGTCAATAAGAAATCTCAATCATTTCATGAATTAATTAACTATATTCATTACATTAATCCTTAATTACTTATATTAATTAACTTCTCATAAATCGCATATTATGGATTAATTAACCTTAATTAATCAAATCTTTAGTTACATCGTAATTATATAAATTATTGATTTCCAATTATATTTCAATTTATCTTAATCTAAATTAATTATATTAATTAAACCACAATATTAATATACTTGATTTATCTCCACCCGAAATTATCTACCTTTTATTTACTTCATTAAACAAATTAATTCTCCTTAATTAATTATCTTAATTTATCTCTCGATTAATTACACAAAGTAATTATATTTTATTAATTTCATTAAGCAACTATTTATCAAACCACCCAATGATCATTCTAATTGATTTAAACCCAATTAATTAACCCAAATCATAAATTAATTTAATTAATTAATTATTCATTAAATTATCCTATTTATTTAATGAATCACCAATCATTAAATCTTTATTGATTTTAATCCGAACCATTTTCTTATTTGCGATTTAAGTTTAAAACCACTTAAAACCCAAACGCTTCGAGTCAAACAACAATCAACTCGAGATTCAACCAAATCCAAAGACACCAGATCTTCAGCACACATTCAATCAACCCAATCAATCAACCAATTATTTTAAATTTAACCATTTAAATCTAAATAGAAATCAAACAGAATGAGATTTACTCGCCTTCATTTTATTAGTATTCATTCCCAAATCTAGCTTGTTTCTTCTCAAGTTTTGACCTTGTATAAATATTATATGATTTTATTAATATTTGAAATAAATCGATCAATCAATTACTATCCATTTATTTAATTTACAATAACAATTTGGTTTTAAACTACCGATTAAATTCCAAACTAATGTTCTTCCAATAAAATATATTTAGCGACTGCAATAATTAAATAAGCTGATTAATCACCATTATACATTATCTTTAAAATAAACTAGTAGCCTTAAAATGTGAATATGTATATTTATGTTTATTCCTGTTTCTTCATTTGAAACTACATGCTTGCTTTTGAAAACAAATTTACATACCAATTAAAAATCCAATTTCTAAATCCAATATTTATACATATGTATATATCATCTCTGTTTTCTGTATATCTTATACTTTTCTTTACAGTTGTATAATTTTTTTGTTTACAAATTTGAAATAAAGAAGAAGAGACCATACCAAATCGCTACTTCACTGAACAGAGGCATCGCGACCTCCTTCCTGAGCTTGGCCACCCGAATTCTACTTGAACTGCTCGTCATCCCTTTCCAAAAGCTTGAGCTCGGCTTCAGATCTCAACACTCAATTCGCATCATCACTTGCGAGTTCCCAGTGTCCCACCTCCTTGGCTGCGACATCCCATGGCACCGCTTATGACGAGCAATCAAACCCTAACACGCGCTCCTCCAAATCCAACGACGTCACGGCCACTTCCAACAATCGCGAGCTTTAGCCTCAATCGCGACTTCGTCGCTGATCTTGTTCGACCTCCTCCTTCATCTCGAGATTACAATCGCGAGCCTCTTTTTTTTTTTTGGTTTTCAAATTTTAGGATCCCTTCGTTCGCAACCTCCATTTCTTTTTAGATGAAGACGAGTGATTTTGGGTTTCATCTGAAGATGGATTTCAGAATAATTTATGAAAGAAAGAGGCGAATCTTGATTTAAAAGGACGAAAGCAAGAGGCTTGCTTCAAAAGACAAAAGGGACATGATTTGATTTTTTCGTGCTGCTTGCTGCGTATAATGGTTTGTAGAGAAAAGGAAAAAAAATACGACATTATTTCGACTGGTGATTTAACCTTTATATTTTTTATATTTTAATATTATTAATTTTCAAAATATCACAAACTCCTATCGACGCGTTTACATATCATACGATAACGTGACAACTCCAAACATTACGAAAATTGAAATCCGACAATAACTAACTATTACGGATTCATCGAATTCCGAGACTGTGCCTCGGAAGGCTATCTTTAAATTTAATTTTAATGATATAATTTCAAAACTGAACAAATCACCTTTAAGTTAAATTTCAACCATTCTATTATCTTCAGTATCATCGTTATAAATTTTATAAGCCTTCTAATTATTTTTAACCGGCTTAAAATTTCATATTCAACATCTTACCCAATTTCGAATTATATAATTCAAGAATTTAATTATCAAATAAATAGTGATATTTGGAATTAAAGTTAAAATTAACTTTTAAATATTTTAAAATTAATTAACTATTCAAATTTAAGTTGTTAGAATTTTCGGGTCGTCACATTCCTCCCCTCTTAAAAGAATTTCGTCCCCGAAATTACTAATTAGAAAGAATGGTCCAATACCCGTTTACTTTTTCCCAAACCCACAATTCAACATCCTACCAACTATCTTTTATTAAAGACCCACTATCACCTCAGCCAACTTCCCAAAACCTTCTATAGTTTCCAACAACCTTATTTACTTCATGTATTAAAATTTAAACTATCACAACTTTCTCAAAAAAATTCTAACTCTCTAAATTTTCGAAATTTTTTGCCAGTGTCTCCTTTGCGCGGCTAGCTCGGTACAACTAAAAATGCCTCTATGGGCTCTCAAATTCCGAAAGAAACCAAAAGCCAAGTGGCTAGATCAAAAACCCAATCCAATTTCACACAGAAAATTAAATACTTACCTTTTAGTCGGGCAATTCAAATTTATCTTTTGGAATCACAATCAATTTTCCATTGTTTTATAATACCTCCATATCCTACTTAACAACGATATCGAATCGTAACCTTTCAAACCATTTTATACCTTTCCTTACATAGGTTTCCATATTTACTTCTATTTAAATTAGTTTTTCCCATTTTCATATGAATTCAATTTATGTTCACTTCTGGGTATTAAATTTTATCTTTCATTTATAACTGATTCATATTATTATTATAAATTAGTTTCATCCACTAATTTATTTCAGTTTTATATTTAAAAACGTTTTGTCGTTAACGAAAATTTTCTAACTCCCAAAATTTCCAAAAAAATTTGGCAGTCTACTTTGTATGGAGGAGCTTTTGTAATTTGACAAGAGATATAAATATATATACATCGACCCACCCGGTCGGAAAAAGCAAAAACAGTTCATATTTCCTATTTTTATTACGTAGGCGTACCTTATTTATCATTTTAAGCATGCGGCTTATTTATTTTAGCAATTAGTGCATCCAAATCCAGCCAAACGGCCTTCAGGTACCTGTACTTACTCAATTTACACATATAAGCATTACATATATGAAGACTATAACATTTCTCTTATTTAAACAATTATAACACTTCAATTCTAAAAGAAATGCATTCAAAATAACTTCCTCGAGCAATTTATATATCTTCAAACTAATTCAATTGCTTTCAACCAACTCATAAGCCATTTTATTCAATTTTAATGGTTTGCCCCTTAATTTCTTACATTTAATTGATTTTTACTCCAAACAAGCTCATATTCACTTCAATTAATTCTAAAACCAATTTATTTAATCTCTATCAACTCACAGAAATTTAATTATTTTAGTTTACGCCAAACATCAATCATTTTTACGCAAATTGATGATATCCATGTGAATAAATAATTACGTAAATTTTATAACCATTTTAAATTGATTTCCGACTCAATTTGTTTAATTCAATTCCATTTTAATTTATTCACAACCATTTATTATTTAATTCACCTTCTTAATTCATTTTAGTTTATAACTACTTTAAATTAATTTTCAACTTATTTTATATTTAATTCCATTTCATTTCTAATTTATTATTTATTTCGATTAACCCATTTATCCAACCCATATTTAAATTTTAATTCACTTACTTAATTCATTTTCGAATTTTTATTAATACAAAGCCATTCTCAATTTATTTCTACTCACCTGGGTTTTATTTGCGACTCAAACCATTTCTATTATAATTCACTTCCATTTCATTAGACAGCACTTCCCTTATATCTAATTTACTTGCAAATTCCATTAAATATTATTTAAATCACACTTGAATTTTATTCATAATTTAAAACCATCACTATTTCGATCCAACTCAATCTTATTTTTATTTTTACAACATCTCTTCTTATTTAATTCATTATCAATTCCAAGTCGAATTCTATTTATGATTCGAATTCATTTCCAAACTCCATCATTAATTTACAATCCATTTTTTTTAACCGAGTTAAATTTTATCAACATACTCTATCAATTAACTATTTAGCTAATCAGGTTACTTCCATTTTTTAATACAAAAACCACTTCATTAAATTTTCCTGAGTTCAAATTTGTTTTTATAATTCCAGTTTGAATCTTTTTTATTTCCTCGAAATTCCAACACTTTTATTTGAAAATTTTAGAAATAAATTCCGATAATACTATTAGAAGAGCTTTTTACAAAAATACTTCTTATAACTCAATGTCTCAACCAGTCCATCATTTTTCTCACAGAAATTCAGTCATATGTTGATCTGGCGTAGGACTGAAAATCTATAAGTACTTGGTAAACCCGTTTTCAACACCCAGTGAAAATACTTGGAAAATAATTTGATTGAAAATATAGAAAACAATTTTTGAAAATAGAGGAAATATCTTTGTGAGAATGCTTTGGAAATCATCACCCCTATCCATGGTCGCAGTTAACCCGATGGTTACGTTGCCATCCCGAAAAAATCCATAGATAACTGTAGGCCCCCTCGCCCCTCAATTACGCCATGGAAACTGCTACAGATCACAGCTACAACTGCGGTTACGTAGCTATCATAGCAAAAACCCATATAACTGTAGGCATCAACGCCCTCGAATTTCGCCGCCAGAAGAATGAAACTTCTCCACTCCACTCGACCATAGATCGCAGTCTACCGATGTTGCGTTGCCTTCCCGGCAAAATCAAGTGTAGACTGTTGGCACTCATCCTACACATGATTTTCGCTATGGTCCCCAAAGTAGATCGCAGTGACATCGAGTTACACTGTCGTCACAACATAACGCAAATGCTCCTGTAGGCATCCGCGCCCTCGACTTTCGCTACACAATAATCCTCAAGAACTATTTTTTTCCGGACTCCTCACAGGATCAACTTTAGAACCCTCCCTTGGGGATTAAGGCAGCACCACCAGGTGGCACTCCTGAGAAGTCATTTCAAGGGAGCGCCTTTTTCCCTAGAGCCATCATCAAAACACTTTATACTGTATATATAGTATCTTTCAAATCATACACCTAGTATGATCCCATACAAGGCACCTTTACACAAAATCGATTATCCCAAAACCGATAAATTTCAAACTAGGCTTTCCAAATTTCAATATTGATTTTACCCAAAAATCAAAAGCCTTTTCAAATTCAAAGGTTCCCAAAACCTTTTCTAAAATCCTCATAAGATCCTTTATATATATATTCATAAATATATATAATAATTTTAAAAAAAAACTTTAGATCATTTCAATCTTGTATTAAACTCTTTTTATGCTTCAAACACTTTCAAAAATCCTTTCCTTCTGGCAATGGATTCAACAAGGGGAGTTTCATCTTATATATAACAAAGATATATAACCTTTTTTATTCAAAATCAAATATTCAAATTTGATCACTTTTTCCAATATCAATTTCATTCAAATCCGTACGATATACACATATCATCCGTATGTTATACCAATTTGATCGCTCACTCGATCACACAATTTCACTTCCGAACTAGTGTCGTCCACCCGACTTCCTAGTGCAGACACAGATATGGTTTCTGACCAGAAACCGTCATTCTCCTTGCATAGCCATAACTATGATAGAGAATATCCAGTTTTGCCGTCGAAAATCGAGTGAAAAATCCCACTCGGATTGATATAACTATCTCGAAATGCTGTGCTCGAATCTGGATCAAATCACTGTGCGAATAGAATAATATACGTACATCCTATGTATTTAACTTCCTTGATTATTAGCCAAATCAATTTCCTTTCTATTCACATTTCCTTTAATTCCCTTTCACTTATTTACAATTGCCTTAATTCTCATTGAATTATCACTTCAATTCTTATCTCAGTTGGGTATTTAAATCAATAACTGTTTGAACTCCGACCAGTTAATATTTAGAAAATAGCTTGAAAATTTTAAAAATAGATAAGTAGTTGAAAAATAATTATTAGTTTGCAAATTAGCTATAAAATAGTTAACTAATTGTAAAATAATCGAAAAATAGTTGAATAGTTTCAGGATTTTAAATAATTAAAAAATAGTTGTAAAATAGAAATTAGTTTGTGAAATAGTTGAAAAATAGTAATTAGTTTAGAAACAGTTGAAAAAAAAGGTTAAATAGCTCCAAAAATAATTGTAAAACAAGTATAAAATAATTTGGCATTAAGAAAGAAAGGTTGTATATATTTAATAACTTAGAAAAATAAGTTTATATCAAAACAATTTATATTGAAAATAGTCACAAGTCAACTGTTCACTTCCCCAATAATTCAACTTAAATTTCCACTTCCATTTAATTGACTAAATTCTAACATGAATAACTTCAATTTCTATTGAAATTTATTTAAACCCAATTCAAGTTGAATCAATCTTGATTCCCTTCCCAATTTAAATTAAATTCCACTTGATTTTAATCCTGTTCAACTTTAATTATAATTTCAAATTATTCCAATCATTTTGAATTATTATCAATTGAACCCATTTCAAATTCAAATCATTTCAATATAATCCAATTCAATTTCCCATTTAAATTCTTAAACTTATACATCTTCAATCACCAATCCAATTAATTCAAACCAAATTCAATTTTGCACTTATTCAATTTCAATCTTGAATTTAAAGTACCTTGAATTATATATAAATTCGAGTTAAATTCTCAAAAGTTGGTTTAACTTTTTAAACCAAATTAACTTTTATTCAAAGTTTTTAATCAATTTAATTTCTGAGTCCAATTCTCAAAATTCCATTTTAAATTATCTTTACTTATGTATTTCAAGGTTCAAATAAGAGTTTAGTACAATTTTATTTTAAAAATTTAATTTATTATTAAATTTTATCTTCCAGTTTGAAGCCTGTTCTTAAACAATTTTAATTTACAAACTTAATTATTCAAATTTTCAGTTTAAAGTGATTCCATCCTGAATTTCAAATTAAAGTTAGATTTCCCTTTTATCTCAAAAATAGATATATTACCACACTTCATTTCTTATTTATTTAAACAAATCCAATTCGCAGTTTAAGGGTTTTTAATAACAATATGATGATATTATCTAATTTATTTTAAAACGTCCATCCATTTCCAATTTCCAGATTTCAAACCCATTTTGAGATCACACAAACTACCAATTCAAATTAGTCATTTAATTTTCTAAGTTAAATTCCAATTTCTTCTTAAAATTTCCAATTTAAGTTGTTCATTCAAACTTATTTAACTTCTCCCAAGTTAAATTCAATTTTCTTAATCCAATCAACCTCATTCAATCCTTAAACTTCACAATAATAATCTTCCCACTTAAAAACTTATCACTTGGGTATCACATCCCATTCCAAATTTCAAACTCAACATTTAGAGTTTATTCAAACTATTTTTGATTTATGTATATTCCTTATTCATACATATCATTTCCTTTACACACAAGGTCATCCTTAAATTTTAGACCACTTTTGGTTTTTAATTCAAATCAAATTTTCAAACAACCCATTGTTTGCAACAAGTCGCAGTTATCCAAATAATACTTATTTATTATTTTTCATTACTTTGAAACAAAATTTACAAATTCTAGTACCAGATTTAGAATTTCATTTTCAATCAATTAAATTTTAATTTGGTTGTATTTCTATTCCTACTTAATTTAATTCCAATTTAATTTGGTTGTATTTCATTTTCAAATAAGTTGATTCACATCAATCACGACATCCAAATATCATATATAACATGATAACAACATATACAACAATATTTGTAAATAAAAATCAACACTGGTGAGGAATCTAGTTGGATGACTCCAACCTGTCACCTGTAACAAGTATACATATGACAAAATTTGTACAATGTCCGCTTTGAGGCAGACGCACGTACAAAGGGTCATCCGCTCATACACAGAAACATATAGGGTCTCATCTGCTCCAATAAGCAGGAATATATCCAAATACCATCAATATATAGATAATATACCATATATCATCCAAACAATCATCAAATAACACAAAATAAATTTATTCTCACTTATATAAAATATAAGTAAGTAAGAAAGAGTGAGTTGTACTCACTTTGATTACAATAGCCGTTGCAGCGTTTTATTCCGAATAAAATTAAAAAGCGTTTAATTTTATCCAAAATTCACACTAGCTTTAACCAACTCCAAACTAGATCCATCCTGTAGTATTCGCGAGTACGAACCCAACGCAACTTATTTCGTGCGATTCCGACCTTGTATGACAAAGTTATGATATTTTAAAGATTATACGAACTATATATAATTAATATACAATTCCTTTTTTATTAACTATCATCATCTTGGTCGCTCGTTGCTGCCTCAACAAACTGGGCTGTGCAAATCTTCTTCTCCTCCTTCGTTTCATCCATGCGAACGAGGCCAATTAGTCACCGACCTTCATTCGATTGCCACGACCACCTACCCGCACTTGAGGATGATCGGTCACCTTCGCATTGAAGCCCTTCGCGAGCTCTACCATCAGCCTCGACCATTAGAAGCTCGGCCCCTACCTGCTCTCATAAACATGCTCGAACGTGTCGACTTCACGGCTAAAATTTGGCCTCCATAATGCTACGATGATGGTCATCACCGTATGGATTTGGAGTACTTATCGAGCTCTACAATATTATAGTAGAAAGTTTTCGATGAAAGTGGATGGATGAGGAGATCGGAGGGAAGAAAGCATGTAACATTTTCGGCTGTTGAATAAAAAAGGCAGCGGTTGACCTAGGGTTAGGTTTTTGACCAAATGAATGATAAAGATCCTCTATTTATAAGCAATATAATTTATTTTTTTTCATTTTTTTTAAAAACACAGGAGAACCCGGCGGGCCTGTAAACTCCTGAGGAGGGTATAGTAAAGCCGTCCGCAGATCCAACCCCCATACCCCTGGGTAAATTCATGTAGGATAGGGAAGCGCGTGGTAGGAATCGAACCTGGGTCTTTTTACCACAACCCAAGCCTCCTTTCCACTGCGCCGCACCCGCGGACAGCAATATAAATTTACTATTCATCCGAAGATATTTCGAACTCCAATCAAAGCATTCCGCCAGGCGTTTATAATACTTTACCCCTATTTCGAACACAATGGAATATATATCGGGAGCCAATTCGATCATATTTGGAAGATAAGTTTTTGAATCGACTTATTTTAATTAAAATTTACTAAATTTTTTTTACACATTTCAACTTCCCACGACCAAACCATAAATCAATTGACATAAAATTTAAAATCTTACAATACTATAACATTACGGATCTAATGAAACAGGTTTCGTTGAAATCCGAGACCGCGTCAAAACTGACTATTTTTACACGTTAATTAAATATTAAAATATTCAATTTCTATAAATTAACTTTTAATTCAATTTTTAAAGTGCTCTACCATCATTCTTGTAACGAAAGGGATTTTGTCCGTTCGAAAATCGACATCCATACTTTACATCGTACTCGAATGCCGTAGATCCGACCGTTCAAATCCGAGTCGCCGGATCTTATAACACCATTAAGTAAACAAACACAGCGGAAGAAATAATGAATATCAATATACAACATCTGATACAACATCCTGGTACAACAGATGATACAATAGATATCGATATACATCAGAGACATGATACAATAAAATAGCAGCGGAAAAGAAAATAGATAACACTAACAGCGGAACAAATAACTCTAAGATAGCCTTCAAGTGAGAAATCCAACAGCAGCTCGAACCATCATCACGATACACTAAGACAGCAAGTCTCGTCCATATCCAAAGACTGAACTAGCTCCAGACAATCTACTGAACCTAACTATCTGAAAAACCCAACTCTAGACTGCTCGTGTGGAAAATAGTGAGCACCCAGAGTTTAGGAAAGGAACAATAAACTCCGAGTCAGTCATGGGACTGGTGTAAGTAACAAAAACAGTTTATCTTTTAAACACGAACAAGATTTATAAAAGGAAATCCGATAGGCTTTTTATAAAATGAAACTACCATAAGACCTCCCGCCACACACACAATGCAAATGCAGAATTGGAGGAGATTTCTTCTTATGATAGTCAAACATGCTTAATACGTAGAAAGTTCTTTGGATATTATTATTATAAGTGCACAGTGCAGAAAACATTTCGAAAGTAGAATATAAATCTTAGCCAGCATACGACCATTATCGTATGCCTACTATAGCTACCATGTTCAATAGCAGGTTACCACCACATTCCATGGCAGGTAATGCAACTAAAACCGTACAGGGCGCGTATTGTTTCTTTGGATTTTCCAACAAATGGTCAGGCTAAGGAACTTCCTACTGCCACATGGGATCGCCTCTGGCGGGACGTCCCGAGAACCTAACCGGATCTCTGCCAACACAAGGCCGGGTTACCTCTGTAACTAGGTAACTACTACTCGAGCATGCCACTCCCCGGTCCTTTGGGACCTTTATCCGAGGCGCCTCTAAGCAACAACCACACAGTAAATGAGATTGGAGCTACCACATAGGTTAAATATCAGGGCTCCATACCTAATACCACCCTTTACCAGAAGGGAATGACACACCCTAAAGGGCGCGACCCTCATAACCTTGCCGCATCTTTCCTGTTTTGACCATTTCCGGGGTGTGAGGTCCTGATGCAGTCTCGCCCACAAAGCTACGCTTTGGTACAAAGCCATTCTTTGGGTCAACAAATGATCAAAGTAATGATCACAAAGATAAATGATCAAACAAATGATCATATCACAAATGATCAAACAATGCTCATCAACACACAGCAGCACTCAGCATGCCACACTACCAAATTGGGAGTATATCGCTGATAACCTTCAACTACATAACCTCTAAGCTCGTACGTCTCAGAGAAGGGTGTTAAGCTAAGAGAATAAATTCTCCGCCACCAACAGATATGTATTTGAAAGAAATCTGCTTTATCTCTCAAAGTGTAGTGTCAGACATGCAACCATACAAGTCTGTTCCGGGTTCGAACAGAACGGAAGGCACTTCCGAAGAAGCCCTTGTAAATCCGGGTATTCACAATCCCGATCGGACTTCCCATCACTTAGGGAATCTCTATACCGGAGCAACTCAGTGCAGAGACAATCGATAGGTTATCCTATCGTTTTCACAAATACCCGGTCTTCAACACCGGTCTTCAAATGCTATCCATAACGACGTATCACATATTCGGAATGGGTTATACGACACAAAGGTCCTCTCCCGGCTAAACCGAATAGTGAGCGCAATATTTAAAACATATGGATATGGGATTTCAATTAAGCCATAACTTAATAATTCTAACTTTCTTCAAATGGTTTAAACAAATAACCATTTTCAAATCTTTTAAACAAAAGATTTATTTCAAAAACCTTCAGTGGTTTAAACAATTTCCACACTTTAAATCTTTTAAACAAAAGACTTAATTCACAAAGTTCACCCCATTCACAAAGATCCATTTATGGATTTCAAAACAATTTCCATTTCAATTGGATTAACTTGTTAAATCTTTAAATTAAAGATTTAACTCATAGCTTTCAAAATTTGATTAACTCTTTGTATCTTTAAATCAAAGATTCAACTTAAGCTTTCAAACCATTCCCATACTTGGAAATTCATTTTTAACTTGAAGTCCTTTTTAACACAATTTGGACGTTCATTATTTAAGTGTTATCATTTGAAAACAATTAGTTTTCATTTCAGAAAGATCCAACTAAATTTACATGAGTTAAAGCCTTTGAATTTAAATTCAAATTTCCAAATTAATACCTTTAAAATAGTTTAACCTATATAAATTGGTATAATATCTTTAGTCCCTAATTTCCAGATCATAGAATTCAATTTCAAATATCGAATTCAAATTTTAAATCAAATTATTTAAATTTCAAAACTTAATCAAGTTATTCCAAATAAATTTCATCTTTGAAATTCCATTTCAATGGCTTTTCACTTTAAGCCCAATCTCATTTCCAAACCAATTGAATTTAAATTTTCTATTTAAAATCGTTTCAAAATCTGTGACTTAAATCGATTTCCTCGTGAAATCCATATTTGTGTGTGTGAGTGTGGTCCATGGGTTTAACACACAATAGTGCAACATCATTCAATCATCACAGATTAAAATATAGAAATATAGTTGATAAGCGGTATAAACTATAACGCTTATCCTTTATTCACAGATCACATATCACAGATATATAAATTACGGATAAATAAGTTACACAGCTCAAAACAAAGCATCACATATCAGGAGCATCAAACAATTCAATCATTCAATAGAATTTAAATATTCATAAGTGAGATAATTCATTAACTGTTACTTAATTTCTCAGTTAATTAATTGTTTGATTCTTGTTAATTATTAACTTATTAAGTAACAACTTACTTATTAAAATCAATTACTTATTTAATTGTCGCAAATTACTTTAATTAATCAATTATTAATTTAATTAAAGTAAAATTCCTGATTAGTCACTTAAGTTAATTTCCATACATTAACTTTCAGTAATTAGTTAACGTTATTAAGCTTTAAATTGCTTTAACATGTGACTTATTTCCAATTAACAAATTATTAAAGTTATCAATTAATTTTCAAATATAAATTAATTAACATTCTGGTTACTTTGTATCAATCAACTACCTTTTCATCACTTACCATAATTAAACCTTTAAACAAAAATTTGCTCAACTAACAAATCACTTAGTTACTTAGTTATAAAAATACTAAAATAAATATGCACGTTATGTTAGTAAAATACCCGAGACACACCACTCCTTTACTCGAGACAGTCTCGAGAATTACCCGTATCTCCCCTGCGTCCCTTCCTCTCTCACTCTCTCTTCTTCTCCCCAGTTCTATACCTTCCTCTTGTTTTTTTTATTTTTATTTTTAGTTATAAAACAAACTGCTGTAGCTACTTCGTATACGACTCGGTGACAAACAAAGGGACACTCGAAGCTATCTCACAAAACTCCTGAGCAACCTACACGCGATAGCCCAAAAACAGAACCACGGCGCTGACCACCACCGTGCACGTGCACGGTGGTTCGCGTCGCCATTGGCGACTCACAGCAACCCCCACGCATCACAAATCACCTTCTCATACGAATTTGAAGCCTAAAATCTCACGAAATTTTCTAGATCAAAATATGACCTGATGATCGAACACAAACTAGAACGCCTCACCGTAATTTTCCTCACGCGGCCACCACCCATCACCGGAGGTGATGAAACTCCCCCAATACGTCGCCTACATCTCCCACTAACTCCTCCTGAAGTCGCGTGTCACTCGGTTGACATGTGGTGCCGAAATCCTGAATTTACAGAGCACTGAAAGAATACGAGCTTAAACCCTACTCTAGATTCAAACTCAAAATCCATGAATTCGAAAAATAATTAGACATTTTTCTAGTGTTAATACGACTTAAATCTTGTTTCATTCCAAATTTCAAGAATTAAAGAATACTCTATCTTCCAAAATTTACAAAAATCCATTTTTGCTTCATTTCAAAACTGCTCTTAATACTTTTGCTTAAAAATCATAATTTTTATGTTAAACATCATAATTACTTGTATGAAATCTAAATATGTTATTGAAATTTCAAATTTAAACATTTGAGTTTTAATCATTTGATTCCCTTAAGTTTTACCTGTAACTAAAAAAAACAATGTTTACAACTTACTGTTATACTGCAATATATTTCCAGGTTTATGTTGTTAAGAAAATTAACTTAAGTCAGCAACAAACACCAGGTTACAACAATTATAGGAACAAGTGTGTATACTTTTCTTGGCTTCATTTTTTTTCAAAACTTAAATTTACTGAAGAACAAACTATACAAGTTCCCAGTGTAAACCAATATACACAGAGTAGGTTGCTTAAACTATATCAAGCACAGGTCATTCAAAAAGTAATTATACAAGCTAAATTTGGAAATCAGTTTTGTTTACTCACCAGATTGCAGTTAAAAACCAAAAACAGAGGATGGTTGATAATAGAGAAGAAAACTGCAGTTTCATATGAAAATAAAATGCATACAACTCAGATAAAAGTATTTCATGAATTATTCAACTGATTTAAATTAACTTAAGCTTGAAAAATCAAGTTTACTCACTTGTTTCCTGAAAGAACAAGCCTGCTTCATGTTGAACAGGTTGTAAGAATGCAAGCTGGAAACTTTCTTGATCTCTGGTTTGCTTTGAGTTGATATTGTTCAAGTGAATTTTGTTTTCTTTTTTGTTTTCTTTTCTTCTCTGGTTTGTATAGATGGAAATGTTTGCTATTATTTCTTATTTTCAGGTTTGATATGGTATGAACGAACCAAAATGAGTATGGGTATAAAAGATTTTGTACAGGGCTATTTTCTTTGCTTTTGTTGACTATGCAGATTTTCATTTCGGCCAATAGTTCATTTTTTGGTGGCTAAGCATTAAATAAATTTCGGCTGAAAAGATATTATGAAGTACATATGTGTTAACGCTAAAATTTGAACGCTAACACCCCGGTGTATGAGTTATAGTTGTGAAAGCACCACCCGAAAGCTCGGGAACAGATTACAAGCAGAAAACAGTAGAAAAGCGGCAAACGACAACAATTTTATAGTGGTTCGGCTTAAGGGTATAGCCTACGTCCACTTTAAGTACTTTTATTAATGATCTCGTTACAAGCTGATACAACTCTTCTCAAGTACAATATATTTCAAGTTACAAGAGTTTTGGAACCAGTAGCTCAAGCTTCTATGTCGATTAAAATCCTTGAATTCAAATTGAAGATGTGTAGTTTCTTCGTGAAGTTCTTCGAAGTATTCCTTTGATCTTGAAAGCTCTAAGTGTTGATGAAGTTCTCAATGCAGCAAGGTATCCGTGTGCAAAAAGTCCCTTAAGTGTTGGAGGTAGTCGCGTATTTATAGGGATTCTGGGCTGGAATTACTGCCAAGTTCTAAGTCGTGGCCGACTTAGTATAAGTCGTCGCCGATTTACCGAGCCAAGTCCCCGGCTTAATAGAAGCAAGCTTGTCTGAATTCATATCATCTGTCTTAAGTCGTCGCCGAGGTAACGTGCCGCACGTTCAACTGTTGCACTACTTCTTCCTTCATATCTCTAGGTCGGTTACGACTTATCACAAGCCATAGGTCGGTTACGACTTACCGTAAACCATAGGTCGGCCATGACTTGGGTGTGGGCAACTTGTTCTTAACAGTTATGTCGGCAAACAACTTGAGTCGTTTAGATCGGTGATTGTGTTAGGTCGGTAGACCTTTGTAAGTCCTAGGTCAGAATCTCCTTGAACTTTAAGTCGGCATCTTCTAAGGCCCCTTAGGTCGGTAACTTGGTCGAGTCATTGAGTCGGCATTACTTCAAAGCGTTAGGTCGGCACACTCTTAGCAGTTGGGTCGGCAGACGATGTGAATGGCTAGGTCGGCAACAAGCTAAGGCTATTGAGTCGGAACTTCCTTTGAGCCTTAAGTCGGTCTCCTTCTCAAACCTTTTAGGTCGGTATCTATCTTAAACCTTATGCAATTAGGTCGGTCTTCCGTGCTAAGATATTAGGTCGGCACCCCCTCGCTAAGTCCGCAGAATGTTAGGTCGTCTATCATTTTGGATCGGTGACCCACGGCCGAGGCGGGGTTAACATTTGCCCCTCGAAACATACGCCTAATAGTTAGGTCGTATGCTTCGATATCCTTTAACCCGTTCCTTTTTTAGATCGGTAGGTCGTACGCGACCTAACAGTTGGTCGGCCTATGTCCCTTCAGTCCCTACCATAGTGAGATATAAATCGTCCATTTTCTTCTTCCTTCTCATTACCTATTTCTTCGATTCCGCCATTAAAAATCTTCCGGGCTCAAAAAAGACGATTTAATTCCAATCAACTACTGAAAACATCTGCTATTCATTGCGTAAGCGATTTCATTCTTTTTTCGACCATAGATTACCATTGATTCGTGAATTCTGTTGCCTAAACTCGAATCGCCTCCCTATATGACGCTCCATCACGAATCTCATTACGTTTATAGCTGATGGAGCCTAGGTTACTCAATCCGGCTTCAGATGATCGCTGATACAACGAAGGTGATTTATCACCTTAGGCTCGATGATCTCTGATGGCAGGGAATTGGATTTGTGACAACTTCGAACTGTTGTATTGGGTGATTCGATAGCATGAATGAAGGCTGTTGTTGATGGAATGGTTATCGGGTTAATGGGTAGATGGAGTGCGATGTTGGTTCGGGAGCGAGTCAGTGATTTTGGGTGGCTTATCCTTTAGCCGACCTGGCTCTTAGCAACCTTAAGTCGTGGCTGAGATAGTGCTTGAAGAACACTTGCCGATTTAAACTTTAAGGCCTGAATCGTGACCGAGTTAATACTTGGAAAAGTTCCTGTCTTTCGGACCGGAGCTTACATTCTTATCTCTCCCTTGCGACCTAGAGGACTGAGTTGCCAAATTAAAATGCTTAGACTCTGACCCGCTACCGACCTAGCCTTATCTCGCGAAAAACTTTTGAACCGTAGCCGACTTAATACTTGAGCTTTAGACGACTTAATACTTGAGCTTTAGACGTGTTATCATTTAGGAGCATAGACCCACTTTGAGCATTTGTCTTGAGCTACCGAACTATATTGTTTGAATTTTGAACTGCCCCAACTTTAAACTTGCTTGAATCTCATTGTATTATTTCACAGGCCGCATTAACTTATAAGCTGCTAACCTGCTGAAAATAACAAACAAAGAAAACCAAGGCGAAGATACTGCCAATGATTGCCCACGTCAGATGACAGATTAGTCGAAACAAGACAAGCAACTTAAATATATTGCATGAAATGTTTGTGAATCAATCAATTAAAGTTAAACATTAATGCAAAGTATCAACAATTTGGACTGATTTGTCTGCATCAACATCATACTTGTATATTTAGGCTTAAAACAATAGTCCCTGGATTTCATAACTAACAAATGCTTTCTAGTTTTTATTCCAGTTATATTTGTTCACTGCTTGATTGATTTTACACAACACTTCACACACTTTAGGAAACGTGCACCTTCATGTTTGAATACCCAGTTGTTTATGTAGAATGACTTCCCACCGAGAAGAAGAAGTGGTAACTCCAGAGGAAGAAACTTTTCCGATAGCTGTTCCCATAGAGAATCCTCCGGAGAGAACCCCAACTATTCTAACTTCGAGAGCGTTTGTCCAGCTGCGCACTCAATTTGGCTTTGCTGAAAGTGATGTTCTTCTCCCTGGGCCAAGTGATACTGCTGACAATCCTCCCTATGGCTTTGTTGCAGTCAATCGCCAAATGTGCTTAAGTGGGGCGATTCCTCCTTTTAACGACTTCCTTCGAACTCTTCTCCTTCGGTTGACAATCTCTCCGTTTCAACTTCATCCCAATGGCTATGCCATCTTGACGGGGTTATGTGTTTTGTTTAGAAGAACCCTTGATCGCCTACCGAGTTTTGAAGAAATTCGTTATCTGTGCTCGTTTGCAAAGAGTAAAGATCATCCTTCCCTTATTATTGTGAGAAGTGCCAGAAACCGCAAGCTCATTTCCGATCTTACTGAAAGCGTTCATGGATTTTTGAACCAGTTTTTCTTTGCCCGCTGTCCCTCAGGCTTTTATGCCATCTGGAGAGTAGGAAGTAAGATTAGTGTTTCTATTTTCTCCGTTTTGAAACTTTTTCGAGATCCGAACTTTCAGTTGCTAATTTCATTCTTTGTTCCTTTCAGCACTTCCTCTCCCCTCAGAGACCCAATTCACAAGCAAGTTTTTGAGAGGTTGAGTGCCGTGGCCACAGAAGAGAGGAGCATAAAATTTCTGTTGAGGGATGAATTTTTACATCAACATGGGCTTCTACACACTTCTCGCTCTATGCATGCTCATGAAGTTCCAACGGAAGTCCCCGATTCTCCGATAAAGACTCCTGAATCTTCGCTGGTGAAGTGCTCCACTTCTGTCGATGTTGCGGGGCCATCTGGTAAACTTGCCCCGGTTATCGAGGAAGAAGAGCCTCAGGGATCCTCTCACCATTCACAAGAATCTGGTGAAAAGGCTAAGAAATCCAGTCCTGTCAAGCAAAGCAGGGACGATACCTTCGAAGGATTGAGCGACCTCTTCGCTACTTCACAAGAGATCTTCAAAGATGACCCTACTACTGCCGGGATTTCTTCTTCAGTAGTTGAAGCTACTTCTATTTTGCAACAGCCGTCGTCGACTCAAGAGTTGACGTTAACTATTACACCCACAACCACTCCCCAAATAAAGAGTGGTTCGTAGATTAATGCGCGTAGTTTGCACAACACACACACTTAGAATTTCTCATCACTTCTATGCACTTATCTTCTTGCACTTTAAAGATTTCTAAAGCTTATTATTTTAATTCCAGATTCTCCTATGGGGCGCAGCGGCTCGTACTATGACGATTTCCAGCGCTACGGGAGGCGTAGCCAGTATGATTACAGGCGTTACCTTCCTTCCTACAGAGAGTCGGATGAAGAGAGGGCTGCCCGAAAGGCTCATGAAAGGAGGACTGAAGAAGAACATCGTGAAAGAAGGGAGAGAGAAGAGCGCCATGATTCTTGGCAAAAAGGCGATGACTCTCACAAGAGAAAATCTCATGACGATCGAGGAAAAGGTCACATGAGTGAAGACTTAAGCAAACGAGCCCGTCACAGTGAAAAGCAGGCCTCTACTACTCCTGAGAAAGTTACTATTCCTGCCTCACTCGACATTCCTTCTGACTCTCCCGCTCTTGGGAAATCAGATATTCAAACGATAATTAGCAGGCCCAAATTTCAAGTTGGACCGGGTCCTGCCACTCTGCAGAGCCGATTTCCTCAATGGTGCCTTAAGGGGGTGAGGTTCGACCTAGACTTGGTCCCCATCGACAAGTCTGCTATGTTGCGCAATCTTGATGCAGTCAAGCTCGATATCGAGAGGATGTCAAACTGGCAGAAGCTTGTCGATGAGCTTCAAAGAGTTAACCGTGCCAACATAGAGGCCATGCTTACTATGGAAAACGATAAGGCCGAATGGCAAAAGGTCGTTGAGCAACACGACACCGAGATGAGGAACATTGCTTCTTACAATGAGGAGCTTGAAGCAAAAGTCGAGGAATTGAAACATGAGCTTGCTGCTTCCTCTACTTCCTATTCTCAAAAAGAAGAAGTGCTCCTGAAACAAGTGAGAGACGCTCACGCTAGCCAAAGGGATGCCGAAGACAGGCTAGAAGTACAAAAAAGAATCAGTGAAGGCTATGCTACTGATATTGCTGAGCTCCGAAAGAAAAACAACTCCCAGGAGGCGGAGATACAAATGCTTAAGCTTCAGCTTGCCAAAACTGAAAGGGAGCGTGATGAGGCTGTCGCCGGAAGAATCGCAGCTGAAGAATCTCATGAGGCGACTAAAAACAGCATCAGCTCAACATTATTCGACTTCACTTGCACAGCGTCTTGGGGCGTGGAAGCCTTGCCTTTCTAGGCCCCAAGTATGAAATCACACTGGCTGAAGTTTGGGAGACAGCACTTGATATGCTCGACGGTAAAGGTGCTGGATATGCTGAGTCAGCCCCTGAAGAGCATTATCTTGATGACGAAGCCCGTGCCGCTCTTGCCAAGGGTAAGGAGCAGCTTGCCAGAGCGCGGGCCGGGATGGCGGAAGAAGAGCGTTCTGAAAAAGAAGTACCGCCTACCATCTCCGAACGTCCTCTAGTTTCTCCCGAGGTGGACATTACAGGCCCTAGTGCTCATTTGCCGCCTCCTACAAGAACTGGGGTAATCACCCCTACTGATGAAGAGGCTTTGGAGGACATTGGGGCTCAGAATTATGAGATTGAACTGACAAAGCCAATATCTTCAGGTAATTTCGACATTGGTCCGATTCAGGTGGATTGCCTGCTTATTCCTCAAAAATTTGATGAGCTTCTCGATTACCTCCTGAATCTCGATGAACCCATATCTCCCTTCTTTCGGGAAAATACTAACATTTTCAATTTTTCTTCTTCTGCAGTTGAAACAACAAGTGCCGTGCAGACTTCGCCTTCTCTGGTTATTCCTCCTCCATCTCTTCAGGTGACTCCTCCTTCTGCTTCACAACCTGGGTCACAAGAGGAGAAAATTGAGGCTCTTCATGGTTTGGATGACCCTGTTGCCTCGCAGGAGCAAAAAGATGAGGGACTCGAAGGAGGCGAGATCTCTCCGGAGCGGACTCCTTCTGACGACGTAGTTTTGTCCGCTCTCGTTACTCCGGGGAGTGAGTCTTCTTCGCAGAGAAGAAAGAAGCTTGGGACATCGAAGAGGAGGGGGAAGAAAATTATCACCACTGAAGAGGAACCGGAAATTGCGCCAGTTGTACCTCCCTCCCCTTCTTCCCTCATGCCTTCAGACCAACCTGGAAGACCCGAAAAGCTAACCACTCGGCCGGGTAAAGGGTCTAAAGGCGGCAAGAAGAAATGAAGAGTTGAGCTTTTTGATTCCTTTTTTGTGTAATGGTCGGATGTTGTGCAGGCACCGGCCCCTGCTTCTTATTTTGAAACCTGTATCTGCAATATCTGCAATTGAATAAAATGATTCTTTATTTGTACATACTTCTGTTTGAATTTGAGTATGCATTTATTATTCATTTTTGCACAAGTTTATTTATATGATATTGCAGCGGGCTTATGGTATGTTGTTTGAGTATTATTTTACTGATGCAGCTACACTATTATACCATGTTGCCCCCATACCTTAAGCTTGCTGCAATATTTTATACTTCGAGGGGACTTGCACTCTTATTTGCTAAAGAATAATTATTTTATTCTTTAAAGAAAATTTTTGTAGAGTACAACTCCCTTCGTATAAGTTTCTACGCTTTGTCGTTCGAAGAAATCACTTTTTTCTTTTGCTTATGTGCATATTTTACCAAGTGAATTCCTCTATGTGGTAAAGCGGACCACTGAAGGGTACTTTAACTTCTTTTCTTTTTTTTTTTTTTTTTAACGATCATTTTCCATAGTAGGTAAATTACTCTTCCTTTGAAAGTTAAAGTACGCTTTTGATGAGGATTTTTTTTTTTTATACAAAGTTGTACCTCTGAGGAGGGATTTTTCACGTTTCAACACTTGGAAGTTTTATTTCAATCTCGGTGAAACGTGTACCTCCAAAGAGTTGTGCCTTTGAAGAAAGCCTTTTCACGTTTCAACACTTGGAAGTTTTATTTCAATCTTGGTGAAACGTGGGCTTCCGAAGAGGTCTTTCTTCTTGATTGTGCCTTCGAAGAGGTCTTTCCTTTGAATTGTGTCCCCGGGAGGGGGTTGTACCTCTAAGGAGGGATTTTTCACGTTTCAACACTTGGAAGTTTTATTTCAATCTTGGTGAAACGTGTACCTCCAAAGAGTTGTGCCTTCGAAGAAAGCCTTTTCGCGTTTCAACACTTGGAAGTTTTATTTCAATCTCGGTGAAACGTGGGCTTTCAGGAAGGTTTTATTTTGTTTTTGCATTTCAACTTTGGTGAAGTGAAATTCCGAAGAGCGGTTGTTGCACTTCAACTCCTGGCGAAATGTGCCTCCGAAGAGGGCTTTTATTTTGTTTACATTTCAACTCTGGTGAAGTGAAATCCCGAAGAGCGGTCATAACACTTCAACTCCTGGTGAAATGGGCCTCCGAAGAGGTCTTTTATTTTATTTTTTTTGCATTTCAACTCTGGTGAAGTGAAATCCCGAAGAGCGGTCATAACACTTCAACTCCTGGTGAAATGTGCCTCAGAGAGGGTTTTCATCGCCTGGAAGTTACTCTCTCGTGGTTGGAGGGTCATGACTCCTCCAATCTTTTTTTGTTGAGTAGAGAACTTTCTTTTTTGTGGCGTATGACCCATTAGAGGTCTTTTATCCTTCGAAGAGTTGCGCCTCCGAAGAGGACTTGTGCTGCTGATGGTAGCTTTGGTTGTTCCTCTGTTCACTTGCTTATGCCTTTTCAGCGATCCTCTTTTTTTTTTTTTTCTTTTTCAAGTTTTCATTCCACTTTTCTCGCAAGTGACTTGTTTAATCCAAGGAAGCGTACTTCATTGTCAGGCAAGTTCGTGAGAACGGGCACTAGCTTCCTAATTGGATGTTTGTTCGTTCAAACAAATCTCAATTTATTAGCAAGGGCTCGTTTCTATCGAAATCATAAGCCGTTCAATTGAAGTATTTCCTATCTAGGATTTGAATTCGGGGCCTTTATGACTTGAAATTTGTTTGTTGAATGATGGTGAGAATCACTCGGTCTTATTATGCGCAAGTTTTATTTCCATTGTCTGCAAAAATTTAAATCGACATTTCAGCAATACATTTTATGTATTTTTATATCGAAAACAAAGCAAACATATAATAATAATAAGGAACACAAGATTTATAGTGGTTCGGCCATGAAATTGGGCCTACATCCACTTTATATTCTTTCATTATTTACTTGCATCAGTTTCACAATTGCTTTCAATTACAAGAATCATACATTCATAATTCTTTTTACAATGTTTCAACAAAATTTTCAAGTAAAGTATGGACGCAAATGGTTGCTGTTCCATGCCCTTGGAATTTGATCTCCATCAACAGTGGTGAGCTTGAATGTGCCGTCAAGAAGCTTCTGACCTATTACATACGGTCCTTCCCAATTTGGCCCAAACACACCTGTCGCGGTCATAATTCTTTTCAGGACTAGATCTCCAATTTCAAAGCTGCGTTGATGAACTTTGGAATTGAAATGTCTGGCTATCCTTTGCTGATGAGCTGCAACTCTGAGGTTAGCTTCATCTCTTTTTTCATCAAGGAGATCCAGCGCTTCAAGTTGTAGCTTCTCATTTTCTGCTTGATTGAAATGGATTCTTCTGTGTGAAGGGACCTCTGTTTCAACCGGGATCATTGCTTCCGATCCGTATGCTAACGAAAAAGGAGTATGCCCAGTTGCAGTTTTGTGAGTAGTTCTGTATGCCCATAGTGCAAGTGGTAGTTTATCGACCCAACCACCTTTTGCTCTTTCGAGTTGCTTTTTGATGGTTGATTTGATGATCTTGTTCACTGCTTCCACTTGCCCGTTTGCCTGCGGATGAGCTACTGCCGAAAAGCTTTTCTGGATTTTGAATCGTTTGCAAAAATCCTGGAATTCCTCGCTTTCAAACTGAGTACCATTGTCTGTGATTATTTTCTGAGGCACACCGTATCTGCAAATGATATTCTTGGTCACAAAGCTTATCATTTTCTTTGAAGTGATAGTAGCCAATGGTTCAGCTTCAGCCCATTTAGTAAAGTAATCAACTGCAACAATAGCATATTTAATTCCTGATTTAGCAGTTGGTAGCGGCCCAATGAGATCCATTCCCCAAATTGCAAATGGCCATGGACTGACCATCTGTGTGAGTTCGGTAGAAGGTGCTCTAGGAATTTTGGCAAATCTTTGGCATTTGTCACATTTTCGGGAGTAATCTGCAGCATCTCGATTAATTTCTGGCCAAAAATATCCGTATCGGAGAATTTTCTTTGCTAATGTTTGACCACCTGAATGATCACCACATCTCCTCCATGCACCTCAGCTAGGATTGTTTTGGACTCTTCCCGGGATACACATCGAAGCAATGGCATTGAGAATCCCCGTCTGTACAATCGGCCATCCTGAATTACATAGCGAGAGGCTTTCCTTAGTAGCTTTCGTCTTTCTATCGAATTTTCTGGCAGAGAACCTCTGAGTAGGTAGTCCAGTATTGGAGTCATCCATGACTCTTGTTCTTGAGATACATTCATAATCCAGTCTATATCCATCTCGTCTATACTCGGTGCTGAAAGGACTTCTACAGGGACCAATCCCAATAGTTGAGCTTCACCAGAACTTGAATACTTTGCGAGGGAATCTGCCTTCATATTCTCTTCCCGAGGAATGTGGCTTATTGAATAGTGATCAAGTTCACATAGGAGTTCCCAAGCCTTTGACAAGTAGGAAGGCAGGTTTCCACCTTTTGCTTGAAATTCCTTCTTGACTTGGCATACAATAAGCTGAGAATCACTGAAGATCTGTAATGCTCGAATGTTTAGCTCTTTAGCGATTTTCAGACCTGCAATAAGAGCTTCATATTCTGCTTCATTGTTTGTTGAAGGAAATTCCAATCTTAATGCATAACATAATGATCGACCTTCAGGAGTTTCAAGTACCACTCCGGCTCCAGAACAGTAGTCATTTCTTGCGCCATCAACATACATCTTCCACTGGATTGGGGAATCATTGATCGTTTCTTCCTCACCATTATCTTTCTCTGTGAATTCTGCAATGAAATCAGCTAAAGCTTGTCCGTTGATTGCTTTTCGGGGGTGATAGGTGATGTCATATTGACTGAGTTCAATGTTCCATTTTAGAAGGCGACCCGAAGTTTCAGGGCGAAATAGGACTTGCTTTAGAGGTTGATCAGTGAGTACTTTGATAGGATGAGCTTGGAAATATTGCCTCAGTTTCCTTGATGCAACTAGTAGGCAATAGGCGAGTTTTTCCAACCTGGAGTAATTCAGCTCTGCCCCAGTGAGTCTTTTGCTGATATAGTAAACCGGATGTTGAATCCTTTTGTCTTCCCGTATCAGCGCTGCACTTAGAGCATGAGATGATACTGCCAAGTATATAAGAAGATCCTCACCATTGCCTGGCCTAGAAAGTATTGGAGGCGTTTCCATATGACGGATCAACTCATCGAAGGCTTTTTGGCATTCGGAAGTCCATTCAAAATTCTTCTTTCCTTTCTTCAGGGCGTCAAAGAATGGGATGCATTTATCAGTGGCTTTGGAAATGAACCGACTCAGGGCGGCGACCTTTCCGTTGAGACTCTGCAATTCCTTCTTCGTTCTAGGAGCTTTAACTTCTTTCAAGGCAGTAATTTGAGCTGGACTAGCCTCAATGCCCCTAGCACTGACGATGAAACCTAAGAACTTTCCGGACTCGACCCCAAATGTACATTTCAGAGGGTTAAGTTTCATTCTGTATTTCCGGAGGACTGCGAACATTTCTGTTAAGTGTTCAATGTGATCCGCTGCTTTCCTGGACTTCACTAACATGTCGTCGACGTAGACTTCCATAGTTTTGCCCAATTGCGGTTTGAACATAGCATTAACAAGTCTTTGGTAGGTTGCCCTTGCATTTTTCAATCCGAAGGGCATAACTCTGTAGCAATAAAGTCCAACATCTGTGATAAAGCTTGTATCCTCCTGATCCGGCTCGTGCATCATGATTTGGTTATAACCGGAGTAGGCATCCATGAAAGATAACAATTCATATCCCGCAGTTCCGTCTACCAGTTGATCGATCCTGGGTAATGGGAAGCAATCTTTGGGGCAAGCCTTGTTTAGATCAGAAAAATCAATGCACACTCTCCATTTTCCATTAGCTTTCTTGACCAACACAGGATTTGAAACCCAATTCGGATATGTAGATTCTTTGATGAAGTTATTTTCTATGAGTCGATCAACTTCTTCTTTTAATGCTACTGACCTTTCTGGACCTTGGGTTCTTCTTTTCTGTTTAACTGGCGTAAACTTTGGGTCAATATTCAGAGCGTGTACTGCGACTTCTGGGGATATTCCACACATATCGGCATGAGTCCAAGCAAAGACATCCAGATTTGCTTTCAGGAAAGATATCAAGATATTCTGAATTGACACATTAAGCTGTGAACCCACATTTAACACCTTATTTGGGTCCTTCGGGTCAACAGGTACCGGAACTGTCGTTTCCACCGGTACCACTCTATTCTCCCCTGCACTGGCTTTTCTGGGATCCATTTCTTTCCGTGCCCCGCTGTGCTCGCCAGTGCAGGGTCCGCCCCGTAATTGCTACAAGGCTGGTTCTTTGATGCGGACTGGGGTTGCCGCATCCTTCCCCATTTCTCTTTTTCTTGACTCTCGCAGCTCTGTCAAATAGCATTCTCGCGCAGCATTTTGATCCCCTTTTATAACTCCTACTCCATTGTCAGTAGGGAATTTAATAGTGAGGCACCACGGGGCTAGGATAGCTTTGAATGCTGCGAGTGTTGGACGGCCAAGAAAAGCATTATAACCAGAAAACTCATCGACAATCACAAATGTTTGCTTGCGGACCACTTTCCTTTCTGCTTTCCCAAGTTCTACAAGCAGATCGATGGTCCCAATTGGTTGTTTTGGCTCCCCAGTGAAGCCAGCGATCTTCTATGATGAGGCTTGTACATCAATCATAGGGATTTTCATCTGGTCAAATGTCTTCTTGAAGAGGATATTACATGATGCTCCGCAGTCAATGAGGACTCTTCTGACAATGGCCGGTCCAATACCAGCCGAGATGACCAAGGGATCTAGGGTAGGAGCTTCTATACCTGTGGAATCTCTAGCTCTGAAAACAATATCATCGCTGAAAGTTTTCTGTTGTTTCAGGGGCGTAGTGTCTTCTAAAACAAAGACGTCTTCTTCGGCTGGAGCATATTTCAAAGCCCTGGAATATCTCTCCATCTCACCCCAGCTCTTGCCAGCTGGGTGAGGCCCTCCTGTAATGAAATTGATAACGGGCCTTCCAGATTCATGTCCCGTAGCTTTCTCACCTGTCCTAGGCTGATGAACAGGAACCTGTTGCCCCTGACTTGACGATGCAGGATTGTTGCTATTTTTCTTCACGAATTGCTGCAGTTTGTTTTCTCTTAGCAACTCTTCAATCAGATTTTTCAACTGGCGGCATTCATCAGTTTCATGACCGGGTTGATTGTGGAAGCGGCAGAATTTCCCACTCTGTATGGCTTTTTTCCCGGTTCTCAAAGGGATAGGTTTAGGGAAATCGACGGAATCTTTAGTGGCCAGGTAGATGTGCTCCGGTGTATGTGATAATGGAGTATATTCTGATGGCTTGAAGGATCGGGGCTTCTTCAGATTACCCTGTTTCTTCCCATTATTATTCTCCCTTTTTTGCCCCACCGATTCATTCTTGCGTGGAGTGACAGTGTTGTCTTCTGCTTTCTCCAACACTGTCTTTACTGGTAAAGGACGGCTTTCCAAGCGAATGAATTCATCTGCTTTTTTGTAGAACTTTTCGAGAGAGGTTGGCTCCTTCATATTTAACCATTTCCCAAATTCGCTTGACTTATCAATAGCCCTCATCAGATAAGTCAATATCATTCGTGGTTCAGCATTGTCCACCTCAGCCAGCGCTATATTAAAGCGGTTCAAGAAGGATCTGATAGACTCACCAGGATTCTGCTCTAAACTCGATAGTGACATAATGTCCTTGGCCTTCGAAGCATATAGTCTAAACTGCTCCTTGAATTTTCTGGTCAAGTCTGAAAACTGATCGATAGATCGGACTGGCAACTTGGTGAACCATAGTAGAGCCACACCTTCCAGGTATACAGGGAAATATCGACACTTTATTTCGTCAGAGGCCCTGGCACCTGTCATGTGCCAATTATATTTATACAAGAACTCATTCGGATCACTTGTCCCTTTGTAAGCTGGAATAGTCGGAGGGACAAACTTCCTTGGAAATTCCGCCTTCAATATTTTTTCAGTAAACGGAGTTTTACTTGGGGCGAAACCCCATTCCTTCTCATCTTCAACCCTTTGCATACTTTCTTTCATGATCTGCCGGACCATTCCAGAAAGATATTCCTCATCATGCTGAGTTCTAGATCCACCAGCCTCAGGAACTGCCTGCTCAAAGGGACTAGTAGCCCTTTCCGGAGCATTCCTCTCACTAACATCATGAATGTTGCCAGCATAGTTCCTTTCATTACCAGCTGGTTGATTGTTTGCCCCAAGTAAATCGTTCAACTTATTCAGAATCAGAGCATTCTGGGCACTTTGAGCCTCTAATTGTGCATTTTGGGCGTTTATCTGCTGGTTTAGCCCTAGAATCACAGCATCCAACTCCGCTTTCGTAACTCCAACAGACGGAGTGGGTTGATTAGGTACAGGGGAAGCGGAGGTTCCCTCTTGAATGTTTCCAGATCTGATAGATCTACTTTTCCTTCCAAGAGCCATAATCTCAGATAGACTTCTGGTTTTTAAGGAAATTCTTTCTTCAAATCTCTGTGAAGCAATGATGACAGTTTTCCTGAGTTCAATTCTCAGTGAAAGCACAAAAAATGTTAACGCTAAAATTTGAACGCTAACACCCCGGTGTATGAGTTATAGTTGTGAAAGCACCACCCGAAAGCTCGGGAACAGATTACAAGCAGAAAACAGTAGAAAAGCGGCAAACGACAACAATTTTATAGTGGTTCGGCTTAAGGGTATAGCCTACGTCCACTTTAAGTACTTTTATTAATGATCTCGTTACAAGCTGATACAACTCTTCTCAAGTACAATATATTTCAAGTTACAAGAGTTTTGGAACCAGTAGCTCAAGCTTCTATGTCGATTAAAATCCTTGAATTCAAATTGAAGATGTGTAGTTTCTTCGTGAAGTTCTTCGAAGTATTCCTTTGATCTTGAAAGCTCTAAGTGTTGATGAAGTTCTCAATGCAGCAAGGTATCCGTGTGCAAAAAGTCCCTTAAGTGTTGGAGGTAGTCGCGTATTTATAGGGATTCTGGGCTGGAATTACTGCCAAGTTCTAAGTCGTGGCCGACTTAGTATAAGTCGTCGCCGATTTACCGAGCCAAGTCCCCGGCTTAATAGAAGCAAGCTTGTCTGAATTCATATCATCTGTCTTAAGTCGTCGCCGAGGTAACGTGCCGCACGTTCAACTGTTGCACTACTTCTTCCTTCATATCTCTAGGTCGGTTACGACTTATCACAAGCCATAGGTCGGTTACGACTTACCGTAAACCATAGGTCGGCCATGACTTGGGTGTGGGCAACTTGTTCTTAACAGTTATGTCGGCAAACAACTTGAGTCGTTTAGATCGGTGATTGTGTTAGGTCGGTAGACCTTTGTAAGTCCTAGGTCAGAATCTCCTTGAACTTTAAGTCGGCATCTTCTAAGGCCCCTTAGGTCGGTAACTTGGTCGAGTCATTGAGTCGGCATTACTTCAAAGCGTTAGGTCGGCACACTCTTAGTAGTTGGGTCGGCAGACGATGTGAATGGCTAGGTCGGCAACAAGCTAAGGCTATTGAGTCGGAACTTCCTTTGAGCCTTAAGTCGGTCTCCTTCTCAAACCTTTTAGGTCGGTATCTATCTTAAACCTTATGCAATTAGGTCGGTCTTCCGTGCTAAGATATTAGGTCGGCACCCCCTCGCTAAGTCCGCAGAATGTTAGGTCGTCTATCATTTTGGATCGGTGACCCACGGCCGAGGCGGGGTTAACAATATGTCTACTTCTTTTGCAAGCCTTTGTATTGTTTATAGATATTTTGTTCTTGCTTTGCATGTATTTGCTGTCTTCTTGCTTTGTATTTTGGCTTATAGTTTACATTTTGATAGCTGCATTAATTAGCTTTGTATATGCATTAATTAACATTGTACAAATCTACTTTGTCTTGTTCCTTCATAGATATTTATTTGTTGTCTTGTTTTATAAGCTTTCATATGTATTTATTCTTATTATTTACTTTGCAGGTACATGTATATACTTATTTTTGCTTGGTGGCTGAAGATATACTTTGCATTTATTAGCTTGTACCTTATGTTTTCATGTTTATAGTTTATTTGTTTTAAATATTTTTCTTGCCTGCATATCTCCCCACAGGCTACATACCTATTTCCTTTATCTTATTTGTGTTCATATTACTTATTTGATTTAATTTCCAGTTATTTTATTACTTTGGTGTGCTTAGAGGTAGTAGCATTGACCTTGTATTACTTTTCTTTTGTACTTCTTTTACTTTGTTTTATTTATTTATGTTTGTTTTGTTTATTTGTTTTGTCTTTATCTTTGCATTTCTTTTGTTACTTTGTTTGTTTATATACTTTTTAGTCTAATGAAGTTTCTTTTATTATTATATGTTAGATTTTTATTTAATATGTTTTCTTACTTTATATTTTATAAAACTATTTATATATATTCATTTTCAAAATATAGATGAATTTCTAGGTTTTTTTATTTTGTTGTTTAAATCTTATCTAATTTATTTACTTTATGGTTATCTTATGTATATTTTTAAAACCATTTATTGAAGATTTTATTTCAAATCCAATATATTTATATCTATACAAAAATCAAATTTTGATTTATACAGAATTTATTCAAATTCGGGGAAACTCGCTTCCATTTATAATTAATTTCACAATTTTTTATTCAAAAATTCATTTAATTATCAATTTAAATTGAATTATAATCTAGGGTCGTTACAAACTTCCCCCCTTAAAAAGAATTTCGTCCTCGAAATTCGCCAGAGAGAGATAACGGAGATAGATGAAAGATAGAGAAACAATTTCAATATATTTTTTTCAGTTTAAAACTAAAGTATATCTATCAACCATATCAACCAAAGCAACCAATTCATCCAAACAAACAATTTTGGCCAAATTGGAGTTTATGTCCCTTATAAATATATCAATTCTTCTTCCTGTATTTACCATGAACTATCGAAGAATTGATAAGAGATGTTGAACAAAAGAGATAGATTTAATCTTCTATAATTTTTAACACAAGATATGGATTCCAAATTAAAGTCGGAACAACTCAAAGTATATACCAATTTGTCCCTCTTCGGACTTCGATCAACCCAAGAAATTATAATGGAATTTCAAAATTTGGTTTTAAACGAAATCGTTTTATCGATATAATTTAAGTTATCCTTCATATTCTATTAATCAAGTTAACTCAATTTAAATTTTCTATTTATTCAAATTTTCAATTCATATTCATTAAGGTTTAAATTGAAACCGATAAGAAACCGATGAAGATACGAAGTAAGGATTTCCTACAATGATTCGTAGGGCCGTTATCATACTGGAACTTCTTCTGGAGCTGTCACGAAGAAATCAAAAGAATTTGGAAAGACGAATCAAAAAAAAAATCCATAGAGAAAAATTACTTCCACTATTGCAGGGCATTGACATAGTCGTATTTTCCTGTCCCCTATCTCGTTTTCTTCTTGCACTCATACTCACTATCACTGGATAGTAAAAGAATTTACTGAGGCATACGAACGGATATCTTAGGGATATACTCATTCTAAGGATACTTCACCCTATCTCTAATGAGTTACTTAATGTGTTATACTACTGAGCTAAAGTTTAACCTTAGCTCTGATACCACATGTAACGAAAGGGATTTTGTCCGTTCGAAAATCGACATCCATACTTTACATCGTACTCGAATGCCGTAGATCCGACCGTTCAAATCCGAGTCGTCGGAGCTTATAACACCATTAAGTAAACAAACACAGCGGAAGAAATAATGAATATCAATATACAACATCTGATACAACATCCTGGTACAACAGATGATACAATAGATATCGATATACATCAGAGACATGATACAATAAAATAGCAGCGGAAAAGAAAATAGATAACACTAACAGCGGAACAAATAACTCTAAGATAGCCTTCAAGTGAGAACTCCAACAGCAGCTCGAACCATCATCACGATACACTAAGACAGCAAGTCTCGTCCATATCCAAAGACTGAACTAGCTCCAGACAATCTACTGAACCTAACTATCTGAAAAACCCAACTCTAGACTGCTCGTGTGGAAAATAGTGAGCACCCAGAGTTTAGGAAATGAACAATAAACTCCGAGTCAGTCATGGGACTGGTGTGAGTAACAAAAACAGTTTATCTTTTGAACACGAACAAGATTTATAAAAGGAAATCCGATATGCTTTTTATAAAATGAAACTACCATAAGACCTCCCACCACACACACAATGCAAACGCAGAATTGGAGGCGATTTCTTCTTATGATAGTCAAACATGCTTAATACGTAGAAAGTTATTTGGATATTATTATTATAAGTGCACAGTGCAGAAAACATTTCGAAAGTAGAATATAAATCTTAGCCAGCATACGACCATTATCGTATGCCTACTATAGCTACCATGTTCAATAGCAGGTTACCACCACATTCCATGGCAGGTAATACAACTAAAACCGTACAGGGCGCGTATTGTTTCTTTGGATTTTCCAACAAATGGTCAGGCTAAGGAACTTCCTACTGCCACATGGGATCGCCTCTGGCGGGACGTCCCGAGAACCTAACCGGATCTCTGCCAACACAAGGCCGGGTTACCTCTGTAACTAGGTAACTACTACTCGAGCATGCCACTCCCCGGTCCTTTGGGACCTTTATCCGAGGCGCCTCTAAGCAACAACCACACAGTAAATGAGATTGGAGCTACCACATAGGTTAAATATCAGGGCTCCATACCTAATACCACCCTTTACTAGAAGGGAATGACACACCCTAAAGGGCGCGACCCTCATAACCTTGCCGCATCTTTCCTGTTTTGACCATTTCCGGGGTGTGAGGTCCTGATGCAGTCTCGCCCACAAAGCTACGCTTTGGTACAAAGCCATGCTTTGGGTCAACAAATGATCAAAGTAATGATCACAAAGATAAATGATCAAACAAATGATCATATCACAAATGATCAAACAATGCTCATCAACACACAGCAGCACTCAGCATGCCACACTACCAAATTGGGAGTATATCGCTGATAACCTTCAACTACATAACCTCTAAGCTCGTACGTCTCAGAGAAGGGTGTTAAGCTAAGAGAATAAATTCTCCGCCACCAACAGATATGTATTTGAAAGAAATCTGCTTTATCTCTCAAAGTGTAGTGTCAGACATGCAACCATACAAGTCTGTTCCGGGTTCGAACAGAACGGAAGGCACTTCCGAAGAAGCCCTTGTAAATCTGGGTATTCACAATCCCGATCGGACTTCCCATCACTTAGGGAATCTCTATACCGGAGCAACTCAGTGCAGAGACAATCAATAGGTTATCCTATCGTTTTCACAAATACCCGGTCTTCAACACCGGTCTTCAAATGCTATCCATAACGACGTATCACATATTCGGAATGGGTTATACGACACAAAGGTCCTCTCCCGGCTAAACCGAATAGTGAGCGCAATATTTAAAACATATGGATATGGGATTTCAATTAAGCCATAACTTAATAATTCAAACTTTCTTCAAATGGTTTAAACAAATAACCATTTTCAAATCTTTTAAACAAAAGACTTAATTCACAAAGTTCACCCCATTCACAAAGATCCATTTAAGGATTTCAAAACAATTTCCATTTCAATTGGATTAACTCGTTAAATCTTTAAATTAAAGATTTAACTCATAGCTTTCAAAATTTGATTAACTCTTTGTATCTTTAAATCAAAGATTCAACTTAAGCTTTCAAACCATTCCCATACTTGGAAATTCATTTTTAACTTGAAGTCCTCTTTAACACAATTTGGACGTTCATTATTTAAGTGAAAGCTTTTATCATTTGAAAACAATTAGTTTTCATTTCAGAAAGATCCAACTAAATTTACATGAGTTAAAGCCTTTGAATTTAAATTCAAATTTCCAAATTAATACCTTTAAAATAGTTTAACCTATATAAATTGGTATAATATCTTTAGTCCCTAGTTTCCAAATCATAGAATTCAATTTCAAATATCGAATTCAAATTTTAAATCAAATTATTTAAATTTCAAAACTTAATCAAGTTATTCCAAATAAATTTCATCTTTGAAATTCCATTTCAATGGCTTTTCACTTTCAAAGGGATGCCGAAGACAGGCTAGAAGTACAAAAAAGAATCAGTGAAGGCTATGCTACTGATATTGCTGAGCTCCGAAAGAAAAACAACTCCCAGGAGGCGGAGATACAAATGCTTAAGCTTCAGCTTGCCAAAACTGAAAGGGAGCGTGATGAGGCTGTCGCCGGAAGAATCGCAGCTGAAGAATCTCATGAGGCGACTAAAAACAGCATCAGCTCAACATTATTCGACTTCACTTGCACAGCGTCTTGGGGCGTGGAAGCCTTGCCTTTCTAGGCCCCAAGTATGAAATCACACTGGCTGAAGTTTGGGAGACAGCACTTGATATGCTCGACGGTAAAGGTGCTGGATATGCTGAGTCAGCCCCTGAAGAGCATTATCTTGATGACGAAGCCCGTGCCGCTCTTGCCAAGGGTAAGGAGCAGCTTGCCAGAGCGCGGGCCGGGATGGCGGAAGAAGAGCGTTCTGAAAAAGAAGTACCGCCTACCATCTCCGAACGTCCTCTAGTTTCTCCCGAGGTGGACATTACAGGCCCTAGTGCTCATTTGCCGCCTCCTACAAGAACTGGGGTAATCACCCCTACTGATGAAGAGGCTTTGGAGGACATTGGGGCTCAGAATTATGAGATTGAACTGACAAAGCCAATATCTTCAGGTAATTTCGACATTGGTCCGATTCAGGTGGATTGCCTGCTTATTCCTCAAAAATTTGATGAGCTTCTCGATTACCTCCTGAATCTCGATGAACCCATATCTCCCTTCTTTCGGGAAAATACTAACATTTTCAATTTTTCTTCTTCTGCAGTTGAAACAACAAGTGCCGTGCAGACTTCGCCTTCTCTGGTTATTCCTCCTCCATCTCTTCAGGTGACTCCTCCTTCTGCTTCACAACCTGGGTCACAAGAGGAGAAAATTGAGGCTCTTCATGGTTTGGATGACCCTGTTGCCTCGCAGGAGCAAAAAGATGAGGGACTCGAAGGAGGCGAGATCTCTCCGGAGCGGACTCCTTCTGACGACGTAGTTTTGTCCGCTCTCGTTACTCCGGGGAGTGAGTCTTCTTCGCAGAGAAGAAAGAAGCTTGGGACATCGAAGAGGAGGGGGAAGAAAATTATCACCACTGAAGAGGAATCGGAAATTGCGCCAGTTGTACCTCCCTCCCCTTCTTCCCTCATGCCTTCAGACCAACCTGGAAGACCCGAAAAGCTAACCACTCGGCCGGGTAAAGGGTCTAAAGGCGGCAAGAAGAAATGAAGAGTTGAGCTTTTTGATTCCTTTTTTGTGTAATGGTCGGATGTTGTGCAGGCACCGGCCCCTGCTTCTTATTTTGAAACCTGTATCTGCAATATCTGCAATTGAATAAAATGATTCTTTATTTGTACATACTTCTGTTTGAATTTGAGTATGCATTTATTATTCATTTTTGCACAAGTTTATTTATATGATATTGCAGCGGGCTTATGGTATGTTGTTTGAGTATTATTTTACTGATGCAGCTACACTATTATACCATGTTGCCCCCATACCTTAAGCTTGCTGCAATATTTTATACTTCGAGGGGACTTGCACTCTTATTTGCTAAAGAATAATTATTTTATTCTTTAAAGAAAATTTTTGTAGAGTACAACTCCCTTCGTATAAGTTTCTACGCTTTGTCGTTCGAAGAAATCACTTTTTTCTTTTGCTTATGTGCATATTTTACCAAGTGAATTCCTCTATGTGGTAAAGCGGACCACTGAAGGGTACTTTAACTTCTTTTCTTTTTCTTTTTTTTTTTAACGATCATTTTCCATAGTAGGTAAATTACTCTTCCTTTGAAAGTTAAAGTACGCTTTTGATGAGGATTTTTTTTTTTATACAAAGTTGTACCTCTGAGGAGGGATTTTTCACGTTTCAACACTTGGAAGTTTTATTTCAATCTCGGTGAAACGTGTACCTCCAAAGAGTTGTGCCTTTGAAGAAAGCCTTTTCACGTTTCAACACTTGGAAGTTTTATTTCAATCTTGGTGAAACGTGGGCTTCCGAAGAGGTCTTTCTTCTTGATTGTGCCTTCGAAGAGGTCTTTCCTTTGAATTGTGTCCCCGGGAGGGGGTTGTACCTCTAAGGAGGGATTTTTCACGTTTCAACACTTGGAAGTTTTATTTCAATCTTGGTGAAACGTGTACCTCCAAAGAGTTGTGCCTTCGAAGAAAGCCTTTTCGCGTTTCAACACTTGGAAGTTTTATTTCAATCTCGGTGAAACGTGGGCTTTCAGGAAGGTTTTATTTTGTTTTTGCATTTCAACTTTGGTGAAGTGAAATTCCGAAGAGCGGTTGTTGCACTTCAACTCCTGGCGAAATGTGCCTCCGAAGAGGGCTTTTATTTTGTTTACATTTCAACTCTGGTGAAGTGAAATCCCGAAGAGCGGTCATAACACTTCAACTCCTGGTGAAATGGGCCTCCGAAGAGGTCTTTTATTTTATTTTTTTTGCATTTCAACTCTGGTGAAGTGAAATCCCGAAGAGCGGTCATAACACTTCAACTCCTGGTGAAATGTGCCTCAGAGAGGGTTTTCATCGCCTGGAAGTTACTCTCTCGTGGTTGGAGGGTCATGACTCCTCCAATCTTTTTTTGTTGAGTAGAGAACTTTCTTTTTTGTGGCGTATGACCCATTAGAGGTCTTTTATCCTACGAAGAGTTGCGCCTCCGAAGAGGACTTGTGCTGCTGATGGTAGCTTTGGTTGTTCCTCTGTTCACTTGCTTATGCCTTTTCAGCGATCCTCTTTTTTTTTTTTTTCTTTTTCAAGTTTTCATTCCCCTTTTCTCGCAAGTGACTTGTTTAATCCAAGGAAGCGTACTTCATTGTCAGGCAAGTTCGTGAGAACGGGCACTAGCTTCCTAATTGGATGTTTGTTCGTTCAAACAAATCTCAATTTATTAGCAAGGGCTCGTTTCTATCGAAATCATAAGCCGTTCAATTGAAGTATTTCCTATCTAGGATTTGAATTCGGGGCCTTTATGACTTGAAATTTGTTTGTTGAATGATGGTGAGAATCACTCGGTCTTATTATGCGCAAGTTTTATTTCCATTGTCTGCAAAAATTTAAATCGACATTTCAGCAATACATTTTATGTATTTTTATATCGAAAACAAAGCAAACATATAATAATAATAAGGAACACAAGATTTATAGTGGTTCGGCCATGAAATTGGGCCTACATCCACTTTATATTCTTTCATTATTTACTTGCATCAGTTTCACAATTGCTTTCAATTACAAGAATCATACATTCATAATTCTTTTTACAATGTTTCAACAAAATTTTCAAGTAAAGTATGGACGCAAATGGTTGCTGTTCCATGCCCTTGGAATTTGATCTCCATCAACAGTGGTGAGCTTGAATGTGCCGTCAAGAAGCTTCTGACCTATTACATACGGTCCTTCCCAATTTGGCCCAAACACACCTGTCGCGGTCATAATTCTTTTCAGGACTAGATCTCCAATTTCAAAGCTGCGTTGATGAACTTTGGAATTGAAATGTCTGGCTATCCTTTGCTGATGAGCTGCAACTCTGAGGTTAGCTTCATCTCTTTTTTCATCAAGGAGATCCAGCGCTTCAAGTTGTAGCTTCTCATTTTCTGCTTGATTGAAATGGATTCTTCTGTGTGAAGGGACCTCTGTTTCAACCGGGATCATTGCTTCCGATCCGTATGCTAACGAAAAAGGAGTATGCCCAGTTGCAGTTTTGTGAGTAGTTCTGTATGCCCATAGTGCAAGTGGTAGTTTATCGACCCAACCACCTTTTGCTCTTTCGAGTTGCTTTTTGATGGTTGATTTGATGATCTTGTTCACTGCTTCCACTTGCCCGTTTGCCTGCGGATGAGCTACTGCCGAAAAGCTTTTCTGGATTTTGAATCGTTTGCAAAAATCCTGGAATTCCTCGCTTTCAAACTGAGTACCATTGTCTGTGATTATTTTCTGAGGCACACCGTATCTGCAAATGATATTCTTGGTCACAAAGCTTATCATTTTCTTTGAAGTGATAGTAGCCAATGGTTCAGCTTCAGCCCATTTAGTAAAGTAATCAACTGCAACAATAGCATATTTAATTCCTGATTTAGCAGTTGGTAGCGGCCCAATGAGATCCATTCCCCAAATTGCAAATGGCCATGGACTGACCATCTGTGTGAGTTCGGTAGAAGGTGCTCTAGGAATTTTGGCAAATCTTTGGCATTTGTCACATTTTCGGGAGTAATCTGCAGCATCTCGATTAATTTCTGGCCAAAAATATCCGTATCGGAGAATTTTCTTTGCTAATGTTTGACCACCTGAATGATCACCACATCTCCTCCATGCACCTCAGCTAGGATTGTTTTGGACTCTTCCCGGGATACACATCGAAGCAATGGCATTGAGAATCCCCGTCTGTACAATCGGCCATCCTGAATTACATAGCGAGAGGCTTTCCTTAGTAGCTTTCGTCTTTCTATCGAATTTTCTGGCAGAGAACCTCTGAGTAGGTAGTCCAGTATTGGAGTCATCCATGACTCTTGTTCTTGAGATACATTCATAATCCAGTCTATATCCATCTCGTCTATACTCGGTGCTGAAAGGACTTCTACAGGGACCAATCCCAATAGTTGAGCTTCACCAGAACTTGAATACTTTGCGAGGGAATCTGCCTTCATATTCTCTTCCCGAGGAATGTGGCTTATTGAATAGTGATCAAGTTCACATAGGAGTTCCCAAGCCTTTGACAAGTAGGAAGGCAGGTTTCCACCTTTTGCTTGAAATTCCTTCTTGACTTGGCATACAATAAGCTGAGAATCACTGAAGATCTGTAATGCTCGAATGTTTAGCTCTTTAGCGATTTTCAGACCTGCAATAAGAGCTTCATATTCTGCTTCATTGTTTGTTGAAGGAAATTCCAATCTTAATGCATAACATAATGATCGACCTTCAGGAGTTTCAAGTACCACTCCGGCTCCAGAACAGTAGTCATTTCTTGCGCCATCAACATACATCTTCCACTGGATTGGGGAATCATTGATCGTTTCTTCCTCACCATTATCTTTCTCTGTGAATTCTGCAATGAAATCAGCTAAAGCTTGTCCGTTGATTGCTTTTCGGGGGTGATAGGTGATGTCATATTGACTGAGTTCAATGTTCCATTTTAGAAGGCGACCCGAAGTTTCAGGGCGAAATAGGACTTGCTTTAGAGGTTGATCAGTGAGTACTTTGATAGGATGAGCTTGGAAATATTGCCTCAGTTTCCTTGATGCAACTAGTAGGCAATAGGCGAGTTTTTCCAACCTGGAGTAATTCAGCTCTGCCCCAGTGAGTCTTTTGCTGATATAGTAAACCGGATGTTGAATCCTTTTGTCTTCCCGTATCAGCGCTGCACTTAGAGCATGAGATGATACTGCCAAGTATATAAGAAGATCCTCACCATTGCCTGGCCTAGAAAGTATTGGAGGCGTTTCCATATGACGGATCAACTCATCGAAGGCTTTTTGGCATTCGGAAGTCCATTCAAAATTCTTCTTTCCTTTCTTCAGGGCGTCAAAGAATGGGATGCATTTATCAGTGGCTTTGGAAATGAACCGACTCAGGGCGGCGACCTTTCCGTTGAGACTCTGCAATTCCTTCTTCGTTCTAGGAGCTTTAACTTCTTTCAAGGCAGTAATTTGAGCTGGACTAGCCTCAATGCCCCTAGCACTGACGATGAAACCTAAGAACTTTCCGGACTCGACCCCAAATGTACATTTCAGAGGGTTAAGTTTCATTCTGTATTTCCGGAGGACTGCGAACATTTCTGTTAAGTGTTCAATGTGATCCGCTGCTTTCCTGGACTTCACTAACATGTCGTCGACGTAGACTTCCATAGTTTTGCCCAATTGCGGTTTGAACATAGCATTAACAAGTCTTTGGTAGGTTGCCCTTGAATTTTTCAATCCGAAGGGCATAACTCTGTAGCAATAAAGTCCAACATCTGTGATAAAGCTTGTATCCTCCTGATCCGGCTCGTGCATCATGATTTGGTTATAACCGGAGTAGGCATCCATGAAAGATAACAATTCATATCCCGCAGTTCCGTCTACCAGTTGATCGATCCTGGGTAATGGGAAGCAATCTTTGGGGCAAGCCTTGTTTAGATCAGAAAAATCAATGCACACTCTCCATTTTCCATTAGCTTTCTTGACCAACACAGGATTTGAAACCCAATTCGGATATGTAGATTCTTTGATGAAGTTATTTTCTATGAGTCGATCAACTTCTTCTTTTAATGCTACTGACCTTTCTGGACCTTGGGTTCTTCTTTTCTGTTTAACTGGCGTAAACTTTGGGTCAATATTCAGAGCGTGTACTGCGACTTCTGGGGATATTCCACACATATCGGCATGAGTCCAAGCAAAGACATCCAGATTTGCTTTCAGGAAAGATATCAAGATATTCTGAATTGACACATTAAGCTGTGAACCCACATTTAACACCTTATTTGGGTCCTTCGGGTCAACAGGTACCGGAACTGTCGTTTCCACCGGTACCACTCTATTCTCCCCTGCACTGGCTTTTCTGGGATCCATTTCTTTCCGTGCCCCGCTGTGCTCGCCAGTGCAGGGTCCGCCCCGTAATTGCTACAAGGCTGGTTCTTTGATGCGGACTGGGGTTGCCGCATCCTTCCCCATTTCTCTTTTTCTTGACTCTCGCAGCTCTGTCAAATAGCATTCTCGCGCAGCATTTTGATCCCCTTTTATAACTCCTACTCCATTGTCAGTAGGGAATTTAATAGTGAGGCACCACGGGGCTAGGATAGCTTTGAATGCTGCGAGTGTTGGACGGCCAAGAAAAGCATTATAACCAGAAAACTCATCGACAATCACAAATGTTTGCTTGCGGACCACTTTCCTTTCTGCTTTCCCAAGTTCTACAAGCAGATCGATGGTCCCAATTGGTTGTTTTGGCTCCCCAGTGAAGCCAGCGATCTTCTATGATGAGGCTTGTACATCAATCATAGGGATTTTCATCTGGTCAAATGTCTTCTTGAAGAGGATATTACATGATGCTCCGCAGTCAATGAGGACTCTTCTGACAATGGCCGGTCCAATACCAGCCGAGATGACCAAGGGATCTAGGGTAGGAGCTTCTATACCTGTGGAATCTCTAGCTCTGAAAACAATATCATCGCTGAAAGTTTTCTGTTGTTTCAGGGGCGTAGTGTCTTCTAAAACAAAGACGTCTTCTTCGGCTGGAGCATATTTCAAAGCCCTGGAATATCTCTCCATCTCACCCCAGCTCTTGCCAGCTGGGTGAGGCCCTCCTGTAATGACATTGATAACGGGCCTTCCAGATTCATGTCCCGTAGCTTTCTCACCTGTCCTAGGCTGATGAACAGGAACCTGTTGCCCCTGACTTGACGATGCAGGATTGTTGCTATTTTTCTTCACGAATTGCTGCAGTTTGTTTTCTCTTAGCAACTCTTCAATCAGATTTTTCAACTGGCGGCATTCATCAGTTTCATGACCGGGTTGATTGTGGAAGCGGCAGAATTTCCCACTCTGTATGGCTTTTTTCCCGGTTCTCAAAGGGATAGGTTTAGGGAAATCGACGGAATCTTTAGTGGCCAGGTAGATGTGCTCCGGTGTATGTGATAATGGAGTATATTCTGATGGCTTGAAGGATCGGGGCTTCTTCAGATTACCCTGTTTCTTCCCATTATTATTCTCCCTTTTTTGCCCCACCGATTCATTCTTGCGTGGAGTGACAGTGTTGTCTTCTGCTTTCTCCAACACTGTCTTTACTGGTAAAGGACGGCTTTCCAAGCGAATGAATTCATCTGCTTTTTTGTAGAACTTTTCGAGAGAGGTTGGCTCCTTCATATTTAACCATTTCCCAAATTCGCTTGACTTATCAATAGCCCTCATCAGATAAGTCAATATCATTCGTGGTTCAGCATTGTCCACCTCAGCCAGCGCTATATTAAAGCGGTTCAAGAAGGATCTGATAGACTCACCAGGATTCTGCTCTAAACTCGATAGTGACATAATGTCCTTGGCCTTCGAAGCATATAGTCTAAACTGCTCCTTGAATTTTCTGGTCAAGTCTGAAAACTGATCGATAGATCGGACTGGCAACTTGGTGAACCATAGTAGAGCCACACCTTCCAGGTATACAGGGAAATATCGACACTTTATTTCGTCAGAGGCCCTGGCACCTGTCATGTGCCAATTATATTTATACAAGAACTCATTCGGATCACTTGTCCCTTTGTAAGCTGGAATAGTCGGAGGGACAAACTTCCTTGGAAATTCCGCCTTCAATATTTTTTCAGTAAACGGAGTTTTACTTGGGGCGAAACCCCATTCCTTCTCATCTTCAACCCTTTGCATACTTTCTTTCATGATCTGCCGGACCATTCCAGAAAGATATTCCTCATCATGCTGAGTTCTAGATCCACCAGCCTCAGGAACTGCCTGCTCAAAGGGACTAGTAGCCCTTTCCGGAGCATTCCTCTCACTAACATCATGAATGTTGCCAGCATAGTTCCTTTCATTACCAGCTGGTTGATTGTTTGCCCCAAGTAAATCGTTCAACTTATTCAGAATCAGAGCATTCTGGGCACTTTGAGCCTCTAATTGTGCATTTTGGGCGTTTATCTGCTGGTTTAGCCCTAGAATCACAGCATCCAACTCCGCTTTCGTAACTCCAACAGACGGAGTGGGTTGATTAGGTACAGGGGAAGCGGAGGTTCCCTCTTGAATGTTTCCAGATCTGATAGATCTACTTTTCCTTCCAAGAGCCATAATCTCAGATAGACTTCTGGTTTTTAAGGAAATTCTTTCTTCAAATCTCTGTGAAGCAATGATGACAGTTTTCCTGAGTTCAATTCTCAGTGAAAGCACAAAAAATGTTAACGCTAAAATTTGAACGCTAACACCCCGGTGTATGAGTTATAGTTGTGAAAGCACCACCCGAAAGCTCGGGAACAGATTACAAGCAGAAAACAGTAGAAAAGCGGCAAACGACAACAATTTTATAGTGGTTCGGCTTAAGGGTATAGCCTACGTCCACTTTAAGTACTTTTATTAATGATCTCGTTACAAGCTGATACAACTCTTCTCAAGTACAATATATTTCAAGTTACAAGAGTTTTGGAACCAGTAGCTCAAGCTTCTATGTCGATTAAAATCCTTGAATTCAAATTGAAGATGTGTAGTTTCTTCGTGAAGTTCTTCGAAGTATTCCTTTGATCTTGAAAGCTCTAAGTGTTGATGAAGTTCTCAATGCAGCAAGGTATCCGTGTGCAAAAAGTCCCTTAAGTGTTGGAGGTAGTCGCGTATTTATAGGGATTCTGGGCTGGAATTACTGCCAAGTTCTAAGTCGTGGCCGACTTAGTATAAGTCGTCGCCGATTTACCGAGCCAAGTCCCCGGCTTAATAGAAGCAAGCTTGTCTGAATTCATATCATCTGTCTTAAGTCGTCGCCGAGGTAACGTGCCGCACGTTCAACTGTTGCACTACTTCTTCCTTCATATCTCTAGGTCGGTTACGACTTATCACAAGCCATAGGTCGGTTACGACTTACCGTAAACCATAGGTCGGCCATGACTTGGGTGTGGGCAACTTGTTCTTAACAGTTATGTCGGCAAACAACTTGAGTCGTTTAGATCGGTGATTGTGTTAGGTCGGTAGACCTTTGTAAGTCCTAGGTCAGAATCTCCTTGAACTTTAAGTCGGCATCTTCTAAGGCCCCTTAGGTCGGTAACTTGGTCGAGTCATTGAGTCGGCATTACTTCAAAGCGTTAGGTCGGCACACTCTTAGTAGTTGGGTCGGCAGACGATGTGAATGGCTAGGTCGGCAACAAGCTAAGGCTATTGAGTCGGAACTTCCTTTGAGCCTTAAGTCGGTCTCCTTCTCAAACCTTTTAGGTCGGTATCTATCTTAAACCTTATGCAATTAGGTCGGTCTTCCGTGCTAAGATATTAGGTCGGCACCCCCTCGCTAAGTCCGCAGAATGTTAGGTCGTCTATCATTTTGGATCGGTGACCCACGGCCGAGGCGGGGTTAACAATATGTCTACTTCTTTTGCAAGCCTTTGTATTGTTTATAGATATTTTGTTCTTGCTTTGCATGTATTTGCTGTCTTCTTGCTTTGTATTTTGGCTTATAGTTTACATTTTGATAGCTGCATTAATTAGCTTTGTATATGCATTAATTAACATTGTACAAATCTACTTTGTCTTGTTCCTTCATAGATATTTATTTGTTGTCTTGTTTTATAAGCTTTCATATGTATTTATTCTTATTATTTACTTTGCAGGTACATGTATATACTTATTTTTGCTTGGTGGCTGAAGATATACTTTGCATTTATTAGCTTGTACCTTATGTTTTCATGTTTATAGTTTATTTGTTTTAAATATTTTTCTTGCCTGCATATCTCCCCACAGGCTACATACCTATTTCCTTTATCTTATTTGTGTTCATATTACTTATTTGATTTAATTTCCAGTTATTTTATTACTTTGGTGTGCTTAGAGGTAGTAGCATTGACCTTGTATTACTTTTCTTTTGTACTTCTTTTACTTTGTTTTATTTATTTATGTTTGTTTTGTTTATTTGTTTTGTCTTTATCTTTGCATTTCTTTTGTTACTTTGTTTGTTTATATACTTTTTAGTCTAATGAAGTTTCTTTTATTATTATATGTTAGATTTTTATTTAATATGTTTTCTTACTTTATATTTTATAAAACTATATATATATATTCATTTTCAAAATATAGATGAATTTCTAGGTTTTTTTATTTTGTTGTTTAAATCTTATCTAATTTATTTACTTTATGGTTATCTTATGTATATTTTTAAAACCATTTATTGAAGATTTTATTTCAAATCCAATATATTTATATCTATACAAAAATCAAATTTTGATTTATACAGAATTTATTCAAATTCGGGGAAACTCGCTTCCATTTATAATTAATTTCACAATTTTTTATTCAAAAATTCATTTAATTATCAATTTAAATTGAATTATAATCTAGGGTCGTTACAAACTTCCCCCCTTAAAAAGAATTTCGTCCTCGAAATTCGCCAGAGAGAGATAACGGAGATAGATGAAAGATAGAGAAACAATTTCAATATTTTTTTTTCAGTTTAAAACTAAAGTATATCTATCAACCATATCAACCAAAGCAACCAATTCATCCAAACAAACAATTTTGGCCAAATTGGAGTTTATGTCCCTTATAAATATATCAATTCTTCTTCCTGTATTTACCATGAACTATCGAAGAATTGATAAGAGATGTTGAACAAAAGAGATAGATTTAATCTTCTATAATTTTTAACACAAGATATGGATTCCAAATTAAAGTCGGAACAACTCAAAGTATATACCAATTTGTCCCTCTTCGGACTTCGATCAACCCAAGAAATTATAATGGAATTTCAAAATTTGGTTTTAAACGAAATCGTTTTATCGATATAATTTAAGTTATCCTTCATATTCTATTAATCAAGTTAACTCAATTTAAATTTTCTATTTATTCAAATTTTCAATTCATATTCATTAAGGTTTAAATTGAAACCGATAAGAAACCGATGAAGATACGAAGTAAGGATTTCCTACAATGATTCGTAGGGCCGTTATCATACTGGAACTTCTTCTGGAGCTGTCACGAAGAAATCAAAAGAATTTGGAAAGACGAATCAAAAAAAAAATCCATAGAGAAAAATTACTTCCACTATTGCAGGGCATTGACATAGTCGTATTTTCCTGTCCCCTATCTCGTTTTCTTCTTGCACTCATACTCACTATCACTGGATAGTAAAAGAATTTACTGAGGCATACGAACGGATATCTTAGGGATATACTCATTCTAAGGATACTTCACCCTATCTCTAATGAGTTACTTAATGTGTTATACTACTGAGCTAAAGTTTAACCTTAGCTCTGATACCACATGTAACGAAAGGGATTTTGTCCGTTCGAAAATCGACATCCATACTTTACATCGTACTCGAATGCCGTAGATCCGACCGTTCAAATCCGAGTCGTCGGAGCTTATAACACCATTAAGTAAACAAACACAGCGGAAGAAATAATGAATATCAATATACAACATCTGATACAACATCCTGGTACAACAGATGATACAATAGATATCGATATACATCAGAGACATGATACAATAAAATAGCAGCGGAAAAGAAAATAGATAACACTAACAGCGGAACAAATAACTCTAAGATAGCCTTCAAGTGAGAACTCCAACAGCAGCTCGAACCATCATCACGATACACTAAGACAGCAAGTCTCGTCCATATCCAAAGACTGAACTAGCTCCAGACAATCTACTGAACCTAACTATCTGAAAAACCCAACTCTAGACTGCTCGTGTGGAAAATAGTGAGCACCCAGAGTTTAGGAAATGAACAATAAACTCCGAGTCAGTCATGGGACTGGTGTGAGTAACAAAAACAGTTTATCTTTTGAACACGAACAAGATTTATAAAAGGAAATCCGATATGCTTTTTATAAAATGAAACTACCATAAGACCTCCCACCACACACACAATGCAAACGCAGAATTGGAGGCGATTTCTTCTTATGATAGTCAAACATGCTTAATACGTAGAAAGTTCTTTGGATATTATTATTATAAGTGCACAGTGCAGAAAACATTTCGAAAGTAGAATATAAATCTTAGCCAGCATACGACCATTATCGTATGCCTACTATAGCTACCATGTTCAATAGCAGGTTACCACCACATTCCATGGCAGGTAATACAACTAAAACCGTACAGGGCGCGTATTGTTTCTTTGGATTTTCCAACAAATGGTCAGGCTAAGGAACTTCCTACTGCCACATGGGATCGCCTCTGGCGGGACGTCCCGAGAACCTAACCGGATCTCTGCCAACACAAGGCCGGGTTACCTCTGTAACTAGGTAACTACTACTCGAGCATGCCACTCCCCGGTCCTTTGGGACCTTTATCCGAGGCGCCTCTAAGCAACAACCACACAGTAAATGAGATTGGAGCTACCACATAGGTTAAATATCAGGGCTCCATACCTAATACCACCCTTTACCAGAAGGGAATGACACACCCTAAAGGGCGCGACCCTCATAACCTTGCCGCATCTTTCCTGTTTTGACCATTTCCGGGGTGTGAGGTCCTGATGCAGTCTCGCCCACAAAGCTACGCTTTGGTACAAAGCCATGCTTTGGGTCAACAAATGATCAAAGTAATGATCACAAAGATAAATGATCAAACAAATGATCATATCACAAATGATCAAACAATGCTCATCAACACACAGCAGCACTCAGCATGCCACACTACCAAATTGGGAGTATATCGCTGATAACCTTCAACTACATAACCTCTAAGCTCGTACGTCTCAGAGAAGGGTGTTAAGCTAAGAGAATAAATTCTCCGCCACCAACAGATATGTATTTGAAAGAAATCTGCTTTATCTCTCAAAGTGTAGTGTCAGACATGCAACCATACAAGTCTGTTCCGGGTTCGAACAGAACGGAAGGCACTTCCGAAGAAGCCCTTGTAAATCTGGGTATTCACAATCCCGATCGGACTTCCCATCACTTAGGGAATCTCTATACCGGAGCAACTCAGTGCAGAGACAATCAATAGGTTATCCTATCGTTTTCACAAATACCCGGTCTTCAACACCGGTCTTCAAATGCTATCCATAACGACGTATCACATATTCGGAATGGGTTATACGACACAAAGGTCCTCTCCCGGCTAAACCGAATAGTGAGCGCAATATTTAAAACATATGGATATGGGATTTCAATTAAGCCATAACTTAATAATTCAAACTTTCTTCAAATGGTTTAAACAAATAACCATTTTCAAATCTTTTAAACAAAAGACTTAATTCACAAAGTTCACCCCATTCACAAAGATCCATTTATGGATTTCAAAACAATTTCCATTTCAATTGGATTAACTCGTTAAATCTTTAAATTAAAGATTTAACTCATAGCTTTCAAAATTTGATTAACTCTTTGTATCTTTAAATCAAAGATTCAACTTAAGCTTTCAAACCATTCCCATACTTGGAAATTCATTTTTAACTTGAAGTCCTCTTTAACACAATTTGGACGTTCATTATTTAAGTGAAAGCTTTTATCATTTGAAAACAATTAGTTTTCATTTCAGAAAGATCCAACTAAATTTACATGAGTTAAAGCCTTTGAATTTAAATTCAAATTTCCAAATTAATACCTTTAAAATAGTTTAACCTATATAAATTGGTATAATATCTTTAGTCCCTAGTTTCCAAATCATAGAATTCAATTTCAAATATCGAATTCAAATTTTAAATCAAATTATTTAAATTTCAAAACTTAATCAAGTTATTCCAAATAAATTTCATCTTTGAAATTCCATTTCAATGGCTTTTCACTTTAAGCCCAATCTCATTTCCAAACCAATTGAATTTAAATTTTCTATTTAAAATCGTTTCAAAATCTGTGACTTAAATCGATTTCCTCGTGAAATCCATATTTGTGTGTGTGAGTGTGGTCCAGGGGTTTAACACACAATAGTGCAACATCATTCAATCATCACAGATTAAAATATAGAAATATAGTTGATAAGCGGTATAAACTATAACGCTTATCCTTTATACACAGATCATAGATCACAGATATATAAATTACGGATAACTTAAGCTTGAAAAATCAAGTTTACTCACTTGTTTCCTGAAAGAACAAGCCTGCTTCATGTTGAACAGGTTGTAAGAATGCAAGCTGGAAACTTTCTTGATCTCTGGTTTGCTTTGAGTCGATATTGTTCAAGTGAATTTTGTTTTCTTTTTTGTTTTCTTTTCTTCTCTGGTTTGTATAGATGGAAATGTTTGCTATTATTTCTTATTTTCAGGTTTGATATGGTATGAACGAACCAAAATGAGTATGGGTATAAAAGATTTTGTACAGGGCTATTTTCTTTGCTTTTGTTGACTATGCAGATTTTCATTTCGGCCAATAGTTCATTTTTTGGTGGCTAAGCATTAAATAAATTTCGGCTGAAAAGATATTATGAAGTACATATGTCTACTTCTTTTGCAAGCCTTTGTATTGTTTATAGATATTTTGTTCTTGCTTTGCATGTATTTGCTGTCTTCTTGCTTTGTATTTTGGCTTATAGTTTACATTTTGATAGCTGCATTAATTAGCTTTGTATATGCATTAATTAACATTGTACAAATCTACTTTGTCTTGTTCCTTCATAGATATTTATTTGTTGTCTTGTTTTATAAGCTTTCATATGTATTTATTCTTATTATTTACTTTGCAGGTACATGTATATACTTATTTTTGCTTGGTGGCTGAAGATATACTTTGCATTTATTAGCTTGTACCTTATGTTTTCATGTTTATAGTTTATTTGTTTTAAATATTTTTCTTGCCTGCATATCTCCCCACAGGCTACATACCTATTTCCTTTATCTTATTTGTGTTCATATTACTTATTTGATTTAATTTCCAGTTATTTTATTACTTTGGTGTGCTTAGAGGTAGTAGCATTGACCTTGTATTACTTTTCTTTTGTACTTCTTTTACTTTGTTTTATTTATTTATGTTTGTTTTGTTTATTTGTTTTGTCTTTATCTTTGCATTTCTTTTGTTACTTTGTTTGTTTATATACTTTTTAGTCTAATGAAGTTTCTTTTATTATTATATGTTAGATTTTTATTTAATATGTTTTCTTACTTTATATTTTATAAATATATATATATATATATATATATATATATATATATTCATTTTCAAAATATAGATGAATTTCTAGGTTTTTTTATTTTGTTGTTTAAATCTTATCTAATTTATTTACTTTATGGTTATCTTATGTATATTTTTAAAACCATTTATTGAAGATTTTATTTCAAATCCAATATATTTATATCTATACAAAAATCAAATTTTGATTTATACAGAATTTATTCAAATTCGGGGAAACTCGCTTCCATTTATAATTAATTTCGCAATTTTTTATTCAAAAATTCATTTAATTATCAATTTAAATTGAATTATAATCCAGGGTCGTTACAATTCTAATTCAAGTAGAATTTAATTCAATTTTATAAATCATTTTTATTCACAATAAATTCAAAATTAAATATTTCCACAATTTAAATATTAAATTAACAATTTAGTTATCCAATTAAATCAAGATATTTGAAATATAAGTTATTCAACTTATAAAATTAACTTGTGAATATTTAAAATTAATTAAATATAGGAATTTCAAATGACAGAAATTCCGGGTCATTACGTTCTTCCCTACTTAAAAGAATTTCTGCTCGAAATTACTAAGAAAAGGCCATAAAATCCATTAACTTTTCAAAACAATTTGTTCAAACTCGATCACCAAATTCATTTAAACCTTGTAACTTTTTTTCCAAAATCCATTAGTTAAACTTCTTATAAAACTTTTTCTAATTTTTCAAATTCATACTTGGTTTTTTTTACTAATACCATTCCAAAAATCAACTAACATCATTTCAAATTATAATTCAAAATCCAAAATTTTAGTTATCAATAATTTTTTCTAATGCCTTAAATCTTTAAAAAAAATTTGTAACGACCCGATATTTTGAACCATTCGCATCCATTATAAGTGTATAGGTAGACACTCATGCCGGAATTGGATAGCTCAAAATACCGCGTTGTAAATAAAAATTTGGCAAATCTCAGAATATACAGTAAATAAAATCACAGATCACAGACACAGAGTATATAAAAATGCAGCGGAAGAAAAAGAGATAGTAGTTCATGAAGCTACTATATAAATATGAGATACATCAGAGTTAAATAAGATACAACAGAAGAGTAACAAGATACATCACTGAAACACTGGATACTGAAACAAAATAGAAGGCTGGATCTTCAAGGAAAGCTCCAACGCCGAAGGTGAATCTAGAATGCTAACTCACTCAATCTGACCCGAGCGTAAAACAAAACACAAAACCCTCGAGTCAGGACATAAATACTTATAAACTGTAAATCAACTAAAGTGAAGAGTAACAAAATGCATCAGTAACTTAAAGGATGCTTGGGACCGCCCATCCTCTAAGGATCCGTTAAACTATTTACTATGTAGTAATATACGCTATATACGATAGTGTCTAATAAGTAAAGTATAATCATATAGAAAATAGCATTAAGGGGATGGTGAACCTTAACGCGGTCGGATCTTTAAAACCAAAATCGTAGTGGGCTCGATATAAGGATATGACATGGGACGCGAGGCAATGCCAGGGTGGATACACCGTTTGCACTCCCGGACCGGTGATGACGGCAAGCCAGCAGCTTCCGCCCACCTCGAACAATACCCCCGAATCAAAGTGGCGCCACCGAATCGAATCACAACAGTAATAGAATAGTTTCCGATGGAGCATGCTCGATGAAAGGGTGCGACCCTTTGTGTAGCCCGGTATAGCTCCTGTTTTAGTCATATATGCCAACTCACGGGAGTTGGGTCCACGTAATATACCTCGAGAACGTCGCCACCATCCTACTTCATTCTGGAATCTCCACCGCGTACACAGTTGTTAAGTGGTTTTCGGTATTGGTCGGCTATAAGACAATATCCGATCCCGGTCTCTTTAACAACCAATCGTTATTATAACCCATGGATATTTATTTCAAATAATTTATACTTCCAAGACCAAAATATAATACTCATTTCAAAACAATATCACAATTGTATCATTTCCATTTCAAAAATAATTCAATATTATATCATTCAAATAAAACCCAAATTTTCAAATCATTGAATATTTCTTTAAATTTATTAAACTTGAAATATTCCTTTAAATTATCATAGCATTTTGGAAATGTTACCTTAAGGAATCATAGAATTTTTGGAATGTACTACTTTCCACTTTACATTGTATATAATCAAAGTATTGATAAGCTTAAAATTTTAACATGTCGATTTATCATAGCCTTATAGTTAAATAAAATTTCTTACTGTAATATACAATTTAAACCCAAATTCTTATGTTAAGTTAAAAGCACCTTATTAACTTACATTATTATTACAATAAGTAACATTTATCATTTTAATCAATTTAAAATACACCATTACATTGATTAAAATCTACGTGTCAAATGTACGTTTTAAATTTTATATTCCTATTACAATAATGAACATTTATTAATTAAATCAATACCACACTACTTAAAACTTTACATGTTTCTTTCTTAATTAAAACTTTACATGTTCTTGCATTAATTAAAACTTTCATGTTCTCTCATTAATTAGGACTTTACACGTTTCTTTCATTAATTAAAAACTTATACGTTTCTTTCATTAATTAAAACTTATACCTTCTTTCATTAATTAGGAATTTACATGTTCCTATCATTAATTAGAACACCATACGTTCTTTCATTAATTAAAACCTATACGTTTCTTTCATAAATTAAAACCTATACGTTTCTTTCATAAATTAAAACCTATACGTTCCTTTCATAAATTAAGCCCTATACGTTTCTTTCATAAATTAAAACCTATACGTTCCTTTCATAAATTAAACCCTATACGTTTCTTTCATAAATTAAACCCTGTACGTTTCTTTCATAAATTAAAACCTATACGTTTCTTTCAAAAATTAAACCCTATACGTTTCTTTCATAAAGTAAACCCTATACGTTTCTTTGATAAATTTAAACCTATACGTTTCTTTCATAAATTAAACCCTATACGTTTCTTTCATAAATTAAAACCTATACGTTTCTTTCATAAATTAAAACCTATACGTTTCAGATTTATATTACCATTTTACAAATTTAACTAAACTTCCAGTTTATTTGATTAATTTAACATCTTTAGTTAAAACTCAAATTTCACATTTTCAAGTCAAGTTATATTTTTAAATTTCATTTTCAACAGTCATTTATTCAACCACTTAAATTTATAGAAAATCAATAATTCTTTAATAAATCACTTAAATTCAAATATAAATCAATTTATCGTATTTACCATTTCCAAATAAAATTAAACTCCATTTTATTCATGTAACTTAAATATCATTTTTAGTCAAAATTCCAAATTTCAAACAAAAGTTATATTTCAAAATCTAGTTAATCCATTCATAAATTACATTTTTAACACATAGAAAAATCATAATTTATTTATTTTAAAACCTTTCAAAATCTATTTAAATCAAATTTCATAATTTTATATTTTTAAAATACTTAAAATATTCAAAGCACTTTATAGAATAACCACGGGTCTGTATATAGTTTTCTAACCTAGGTCAAGTGATACGGATATGTATCATTTCAATCCGCAGTTTAAAGGTAAAAATCCGGGTTCTATCATTTCAAACCCGCAATCCCAAGTTTAAATAAATAAATAAAATAACTCAGGCCTATCATTTCAGCCCATAATGATTTTTTATCCTAACAGGGAACTTGCAGTGTGATAATATACAGAAATAATATAAACAATGTCAATATCACAATATACAGTCATGTATCAGATGTCAGGTGAAAATTAACAGTTTTAACATGGTAATAACACGGCATAGCATATCATATGATCATCATTAACTTGCATAAACATTTTACATTACTAAACACTTGTCATCAATCCACTTTTCACAAGTATATATGTCAGAGTGAGAAAGACTCACCTTTTACAAAGCTAGAGACCAAAACAACATACAAGCACGACTCCAAAGGCACAACAAGCACAATTTCACGACTTTTGATTTGAGTTGAAAGATAGACAAGATATGATTTTGTATCAACAACCCAAAACAAGACAATATATAAACATTCAACATAAAATAACATTGAAATAATTTTGAAATACAAAGCGAAATGAACAAGATAGATTGGACCTTGCTTCAACCACTTCAATGCTTGGCCTAAAAGACACTTATGCTTGGCTATGATGATGCTTTGACTCAGGTATGACATCATATAGGTCAGGTTTAACATCATATAGGCAAGGCAACAAGTGGAGATGAAGGGAATGAGGCAACAATGGTCAAAAACATTGTTTTTAGGCATGTAGGTTGCAATTTGAAGAGTTTGGCCACCATAGATGGCTTGGCCATGGTCATGGTTGGTGGAGTAGATGGTGTTGGAGGCATGGAAGAGATGTAGAAGTTTGTGTCTACGGCTATGGAGAAGAGGCCGATCCAAACTTAGAAGTGAAACAAGGCAAAATTGCATAGAAAAGTAAGAAAAGTAGAAAGAAGAGAGGGATTTACCTAATTTTTTTTCTTCAAGGTGGAGGCCATGATTTTTAGGGTTTTGGGGCTTCAAAAATTCGTGAATGACAAGAGGAAGACGGCTGCAAAGGATGGGGAAAGGAATGGCTAAGATGAATTGACGTATTAATGACAGAAGAAACTGCAAAAGAAACGGATAAAACGTTTTTTCCGTTTCTTAGCTCTTAACCCTTTCAAATTTCTCATACATATTTATATACATCCAAATAACTAAAAATAATTAAAATCTCAGTTAAAATTCGAAAATATAACAGATAAACAAAATATTAAAAATTAAATATTAATTAGATATGATTAATAAGAAAAATAGCACAGAAAAATGAAAACTAGACTTAAGAATTAGAAATAACTTCAATACACATTGGAAAAATTTACTTAAATTTAAATACATGCAAAATGAATAAAATAAAGTAAAACAAAGCAAATAAAAGTGAGTGCATAAAATAAATAAATAAATTTTAATTATATATAACTAAAATAAGAAAATGGCTTACAATTGTAGACTGGGCTTTAAAATTAGAAATAAATCCAAATGAACTTTAGAAAATCTTCATGGACTTGTAAAATATTTATAAAAAATAAAATAAATAAAATAAAAAAAGTGCATTCACAAAAAAAAATTTATTAAATATATTTTTTATGAAGAAAATGGTAGAAAATTTAGCAAACAGCCTTTAAAAATAGGAAATAAATACAGTAAATTTTGAAAAAATTCTATTATCATTTAAAAATATTTAAAAGTCAAAATATACATAATAAAAAATATTATCACATATTAAAAAAAATATAACCAAGAAGAAGTAATTTATACAATTTAAAATAGTCATTGTTAAATAACCCTATATACGCACAATATTGTAAAGGGTATAACTTTCACAAGTTACATCCAAATTCAACGAAACGAAAAGTGGTGTTCTTATAATTTTATGTAATTTCATAATAAAAGAAAAAATTTAAAATTTTAAACTTTTAAAATTTCAAGTTGAAAGTCACAGTTTGACTATTTTGACCAAAATCAGCATTTCAAGCAAATATTCAACTTACAAAATTTTGGAATTATAACTCATATAAAAATCAAGATTATATTTAAATAATAAATTTAATCATTTCAAATAAGTAAAATAAGATTTTAAATCAAAATCTTACATTAAAAATAATTAAAATATACAATAAAATAATTACAAAATATAGGGTTGTTACACTCTCCCCCACTCAAAACTTTTCGTCCCCGAAAAGGAATGAGGTATGGAAGGGCACAGAAAAGATAGAGTGAAATAGGATTAAGATAAGATGACAAGAAGATTGAAGTTATACCTGATAACTGTTGTTATAGGTAGGTTTTACAAGGTGAAGATTATCAAAGATTATAGAAAGATTTCTAAACAGAAAGATCATAGAAAGATGCATATACCAGTCTATAGCAAGACGAGGACGATAAGAACAACCAAAAGATAGTTTGAAAAACAAAATAAGAAAATGAATTTGAAAGCATGGAGATTTCAACTTAAATAGAAAATAAACTTTTACACAAGTTACATAAATCTTAACTATCTCAAATTTCATTATCTTATTATCCAATCATCTTAAATTAACAATTTTTTTTTTAAAACCATGGGTTAGAAAAATAATCATTTATTACACTCACAATGTATTTAATAAATTTTATTCTTCTTTATTCCTAATAAAATTAAATTTATTCCTCTCAATATATTTATCACTCATGTTAAATATATTTACACTTTTTTTTTATAACTACTTCCTTTTATTCTTAGTTCTTTTAACATCATTTTATTGTAAGTCATTCAATTACCCTTTATTATATTTACCTCTGTTAATCATTTTATAATTAAAATTTAAGTGTATAACATTTATTACAACCACCAAAATTTTATTTATAAAATCTTTTTATATTGTATATTACCCAATTACATTGTTAACTTCTGAAATTAAGGTAAGTTATATTGGAATGGAATTGTGTCATACAAATAAAACTTTCCAATTTAATTATCTCAAGTTTAATCATTTATCCAAATTTTTTTTTGATTTTCTTTTTATAATTGAAGTTATTGTTAAAAATAAAATTTAAGAATTAAATTTCCGATTTCTTCAAACCATTTAGAGATAAGTAATAATATATATATATAATATGTCAAATCAAATTTCAATCATATATCTATATATATTATAAATTAAGTCATATTTTAGAAATTCAAATCTATTTAATTTCCCAAAACAAAGCTGTAGCAAGACTATAGAACAGTCTCTTCACTTCGAAACTCGAAAATGAACGTCGATGATGCTGCAGTCATCACCGAAGTTATTTTCCAGCGACAAAGAGAAGAGTACTAATTTTAAACTTAAAATTCTTTGGAAACAAATTTCTATTTGAAAATATTTTAAATATTATATCCCTTTAAAATTTTAAACAAAAGGTTTGGAACCATCTGAAATTAAATTCTCAAATTTCTTTTTCTAAATTCATTTAAGTTCCCATATAAATTTATAAACAATTATTTATAAATTCATTTATAGAACAATAAATGATAAATCAAGTATTATCATTTCAAATTATCAATTTGAATCATTTTATTAAGTTCCATAAATATATATATCAAAAAAAAATTTCATTAACCAAATTTTAAAATAATATCGTGTCAGTTTGTTCTGTCAAAGTGTTTTAGAAATCCTATCGATGGCGTTGATCAGACGAATCGATCGGAAACCCAACTCAACATCAAAAACTCAAACAACACAATATATAAACAAAATATAGATTGACAAATACAATTCAAAATGTTTGAAAATATGTTGGAAACAAAAGACAAGATGATTAAATACATAGTAGGGAGGTGGATAAGCTAAAATAAATCACGGGCAACCTTAATCGAGTCAACCGTGACTTAAAGTATAAGACCAAAGTGGATTTTCTGGGGTAAATCTACATTCGACCTCAAGAGATAGAGTTTGGGATAATAGGAGATACTAGCATCTAAACCGAGGATATAAATTTTTTGGTGAATCGATGCTGTTGTAAAGGAGTTTCACTCCTTTTACAAGAAAATTTTTGAGATTGGCGGGACCGCCAGTTCACTATAAAGATCATTCGAAGTGGAGTTATGGGATACTCCAGAATCAAGTGAAGACGAGTAGCGGGGAATAAGAATGGATTTTTGGAACCGCAGGGAACGTTCCAAAATTCAAAGGAATCGAGTCAAAAGAGAGAGATTCAACTCGAATGAAAGTGATTCTGTAAATACATCTACTCCATATGCTGAGTTTTGCCTAGAGCTAACCAAAGCTATGATACCAACTGTAACGACCCGATATTTTGAACCATTCGCACCCATTATAAGTGTATAGGTAGACACTCTTGCCGGAATTGGATAGCTCAAAATACCGCGTTGTAAATAAAAATTTGGCAAATCTCAGAATATACAGTAAACAAAATCACAGATCACAGACACAGAGTATATAAAAATGCAGCGGAAGAAAAAGAGATAGTAGTTCATGAAGCTACTATATAAATATGAGATACATCAGAGTTAAATAAGATACAACAGAAGAGTAACAAGATACATCACTGAAACACTGGATACTGAAACAAAATAGAAGGCTGGATCTTCAAGGAAAGCTCCAACGTCGAAGGTGAATCTGGAATGCTAACTCACTCAATCTGACCCGAGCGTAAAGCAAAACATAAAACCCTCGAGTCAGGACATAAATACTTATAAACTGTAAATCAACTCAAGTGAACAGTAACAAAATGCATCAGTAACTTAAAGGATGCTGGGGACCGCCCATCCTCTAAGGATCCGTTAAACTATTTACTATGTAGTAATATACACTATATACGGTAGTGTCTAATCAGTAAAGTATAATCATATAGAAAATAGCGTTAAGGGGATGGTGAACCTTAACGCGGTCGGATCTTTAAAACCAAAATCGTAGTGGGCTCGATATAAGGATATGACACGGCACGCAAGGCAATGCCAGGGTGGATACACCGTTTGCACTCCCGGACCGGTGGTGACGGCGAGCCAGCAGCTTCCGCCCACCTCGAACAATACCCCCGAATCAAAATGGCGCCACCGAATCGAATCACAACAGTAATAGAATAGTTTCCGATGGAGCATGCTTGATGAAAGGGTGCGACCCTTTGTGTAGCCCGGTATAGCTCCTGTTTTAGTCATATATGCCAACTCACGGGAGTTGGGTCCACGTAATATACCTCGAGAACGTCGCCACTATCCTACTTCATTCTGGAATCTCCACCGCGTACATAGTTGTTAAAGTGGTTTTCGGTATTGGCCGGCTATAAGACAATATCCGATCCCGGTCTCTTTAACAACCAATCGTTATTATAACCCATGGATATTTATTTCAAATAATTTATACTTCCAAGACCAAAATATCATACTCATTTCAAAACAATATCACAATTGTATCATTTCCATTTCAAAAATAATTCAATATTATATCATTCAAATAAAACCCAAATTTTCAAATCATTGAATATTTCTTTAAATTTATTAAACTTGAAATATTCCTTTAAATTATCATAGCATTTTGGAAATGTTACCTTAAGGGATCATAGCATTTTTGGAATGTACTACTTTCTACTTTACATTGTATATAATGAAAGTATTGATAAGCTTAAAATTTTAGCATGTCAATTTATCATAGCCTTATAGTTAAATAAACTTTCTTACTGTAAAGAAAAAATTTAAACCGAAATTCTTATGTTAAGTTAAAAGCACCTTATTAACTTACATTATTATTACAATAAGTAACATTTATCATTTTAATCAATTTAAAATACACCATTACATTGATTAAAATCTACGTGTCAAATGTACGTTTTAAATTTTATATTCCTATTACAATAATGAACATTTATTAATTAAATCAATACCACACTACTTAAAACTTTACATGTTTCTTTCTTAATTAAAACTTTACATGTTCTTGCATTAATTAAAACTTTCATGTTCTCTCATTAATTAGGACTTTACACGTTTCTTTCATTAATTAAAAACTTATACGTTTCTTTCATTAATTAAAACTTATACCTTCTTTCATTAATTAGGAATTTACATGTTCCTATCATTAATTAGAACACCGTACGTTCTTTTATAAATGAAAACCTGTACGTTTCTTTCATAAATTAAAACCTGTACGTTTCTTTCATAAATTAAAACCTATACGTTCCTTTCATAAATTAAACCCTATACGTTTCTTTCATAAATTAAAACCTATACGTTTCTTTCATAAATTAAACCCTATACGTTTCTTTCATAAATTAAACCCTATACATTTCTTTCATAAATTAAAACCTATACGTTTCTTTCATAAATTAAAACCAATACGTTTCTTTCATAAATTAAACCCTATACGTTTCTTTCATAAATTAAACCCTATACGTTTCTTTCATAAATTCAACCCTATACGTTTCTTTCATAAATTAAAACCTATACGTTTCTTTCATAAAGTAAAACCTATACGTTTCAGATTTATATTACCATTTTGCAAATTAAACTAAACTTCCAGTTTATTTGATTAATTTTACATCTTTAGTTAAAACACAAATTTCACATTTTCAAGTAAAGTTATATTTTAAAATTTCATTTTCAACAGTCATTTATTCAACCACTTAAATTTATAGAAAAACAATAATTCTTTAATAAATCACTTAAATTCAAATATAAATCAATTTATCCTATTTACCATTTCCAAATAAAATTAAAGTCCATTTTATTCATGTAACTTAAATATCATTTTTAGTCAAAATTCCAAATTTCAAACATAAGTTATATTTCAAAATCCAGTTAATCCGTTCATAAATTACATTTTTAACACAGAGAAAAATCATAATTTATTTATTTTAAAACCTTTCAAAATCTATTTAAATCAAATTTCATAATTTTATATTTTTAAAATACTTAAAATATTCAAAGCACTTTATAGAATAACCACGGGTCTGTATATAGTTTTCTAACCTAGGTCAAGTGATACGGATATGTATCATTTCAATCCGCAGTTTAAAAGGTAAAAATCCGGGTTCTATCATTTCAAACCCGCAATCACAAGTTTAAATAAATAAATAAAATAACTCAGGCCTATCATTTCAGCCCATAATGATTTTTTAACCTAACAGGTAACTTGCAGTGTGATCATATACAGAAATAATATAAACAATGTCAATATCACAATATACAGTCATGTATCAGATGTCAGGTGAAAATTAACAGTTTTAACATGGTAATAACACGGCATAGCATATCATATGATCATCATTAACTTGCATAAACATTTTACATTACTAAACACTTGTCATCAATCCACTTTTCATAAGTATATATGTCAGAGTGAGAAAGACTCACCTTTTTCAAAGCTAGAGACCAAAACAACATACAAGCACGACTCCAAAGGCACGACAAGCACAATTTCACGACTTTTGATTTGAGTTGAAAAATAGCCAAGATATGATTTTGTATCAACAACCCAAAACAAAACAAACAAGACAATATATAAACATTCAATATAAAATAACATTGAAACAATTTTGAAATACAAAGCGAAATGAACAAGATAGATTGGACATTGCTTCAACCACTTCAATGCTTGGCCTAAGGAACACTTATGCTTGGCTATGATGATGCTTTGACTCAGGTATGACATCATATAGGTCAGGTTTAACATCATATAGGCAAGGCAACAAGTGGAGATTAAGGGAATGAGGCAACAATGGTCAAAAACATTGTTTTTAGGCATGTAGGTTGCAATTTGAATGGTTTGGCCACCATAGATGGCTCGGCCATGGTCATGGTTGGTGGAGTAGATGGTGTTGGAGGCATGGAAGAGATGTAGGAGTTTGTGGCTGCGGCTATGGAGAAGAGGCCGATCCAAACTTAGAAGTGAAACAAGGCAAAATTGCATAGAAAAAGTAAGAAAAGTAGAAAGAAGAGAGGGATTTACCTAATTTTTTTTCTTCAAGGTGGAGGCCATGATTTTTAGGGTTTTGGGGCTTCAAAAATTCATGAATGACAAGAGGAAGTCGGCTGCAAAGGATGGGGAAAGAAATGGCTAAGATGAATTGATGTATTAATGACAGAAGAAGCTGCAAAAGAAACGGATAAAACGTTTTCTCCGTTTCTTAGCTCTTAACCCTTTCAAATTTCTCATATATATTTATATACATCCAAATAACTGAAAATAATTAAAATCTCAGTTAAAATTCGAAAATATAACAGATAAACAAAATATTAAAAATTAAATATTAATTAGATATGATTAAATAAGAAAAATAACATAGAAAAATGAAAACTAGACTTAAGAATTAGAAATAACTTCAATACACTTTGGAAAAATTTACTTAAATTTAAATACATGCAAAATGAATAAAATAAAGTAAAACATAGAAAATAAAAGTGAGTGCATAAAATAAATAAATAAATTTTAATTATATTAATTAAAATAAGAAAATGGCTTAAAATTGTAGACTGGGCTTTAAAATTAGAAATAAATCCAAATGAACTTTAGAAAATCTTCAGGGACTTGTAAAATATTTATAACAAATAAAATAAAAAAAATAAAAAAAGTGCATTCACAAAATAAAATAAAATTATTAAATATAATTTTTATGAAGAAAATGGTAGAAAATTTAGAAAACAGCCTTTAAAAATAGGAAATAAAAACAGTAAATTTTGGAAATTTTTTATTATCATTTAAAAATATTTAAAAGTCAAAATATACATAATAAAACATATTATCACATATTAAAAAAAATATAACCAAGAAGAAGTAATTTATACAATTTAAAATAATCATTGTTAAATAACCCTATATACGCACAATATTGTAAAGGGTATAACTTTCACAATTTACATCCAAATTCAACGAAATGAAAAGTGGTGTTCTTATAATTTTATGTACTTTCATAATAAAAGAAAAGGTTTAAAATTTTAAACTTTTAAAATTTTAAGTTGAAAGTCACAGTTTGACTATTTTGACCAAAATCAGCATTTCAGGCAAATATTCGACTTACAAAATTAACTCATATAAAAATCAAGATTATATTTAAATAATAAATTTAATCATTTCAAATAAGTAAAATAAGTTTTTAAATCAAAATCTTACATTAAAAATAATTAAAATATACAATAAAATAATTACAAAATATAGGGTTGTTACAATTTCGCTATAGCCTCCTTTGTGCGGCTCGATCCGAGAAAAAATCACAAATATACATATCATCTTCGAGGATGAGGCATCCCGTAAGGAAAATATGTAAAAGTACAACATGTAATCCAAGATATGTACCTTATATATTATTAGCGAGCATATGCGGCTAATATAGCGTGAAAGCGAACTCCAAATGCAAAGCACACGCCATATGCACCTACTAAACACTCAACAACCAATAAGTGCATGTGTATATGGAAAGTAATATCAATATACAACATATACCAATACAACCACTATATATGCCAATATAGCAGATGCAACAAATTCAACCATCAAACAACTATCATCCAACTAACATCCAATATATATTCGATCAATCCATAACCAAATAATTATACATTCATTTCTCATTAATATTCACTGAATTAGTTTTCAAATTAATCATATTTGATTCATTAACATTGTATTTTACTAACATTCAATTATTCATATTCAATTTATTTACATTCACTAATTCATAGTCAAGTTGGTTCGCATCCAAATCAAATTAAATTAATTTCTATTTAGATTCATTTACTTCCAATTTGAATTCTATTTTTTAGTTTTCACTTTCATTAATTCAATTTCATATGAACTTCTATACAATCAACTAACAACCCACTAAAAATCAATGCATATCCAACATTAACGAATTAATTTAATTTACATCCAACATTCATATTTACTTTGTTTACCTTCAATTTGGTTCAACAGTTTCAGTTCCAATTAGTTTAACATTCGATTTAGATTGAATTCTAGTATTCACTATATTCACATTTTTACACAATACTTCTTATTGTTATTATCACTTATTAGCTTAAGTTACATTCAATTCTAACAAACAATATTTCAACACATATTCAGTTTGTTAATTTATTTCATTAGTTCAATCCCATTCAATTTATTTAAATTTCCCTAAGTTATTCAAATTCAGATTTTGTTTTGCTTAACAAAATTGTTTAGCCATTTTAGCATTTTTTTTTTCTTACGTTTTCTCATTTTATAAGTTATACAACTTATTATTATTAATTCCATGAACATTTACTTAAGTTTACTTCCATTCCCAATACTCATTTTGTACTTTCAAGTCATGGTTATATAATCACCTTACAACTTATGTTTAATTTCCATTTCAATAACTTATCTAATCCGTTTTATATCCAATTCAATTTATTTAACTTACTTAAAATTACATTTTTATTATCTCATATTATAAATCGAACACATATTTCAGTTACGTTTATCAGTTTCAACTTGGATTTTTAAATTCAAATTTGTTTATCGCCGCAAAAAATTTCAATTTTCAATTTACTAATGGTAGCTATTCCATCACACAGAAACTCAAAAATGATACTAATGATACTGCAGTCATCACCCTTATTATTTTACAGCGACAATAGTAAATTCAGTGCTTTATGTTGTTTTAAAATTCCTTTTTATATTTATAAATCACATTTAGAAATTCTTACTTGTGTAATTTCAGTATTTCACTTTAGTTATATAATATCCATTTCGAATTTATTTATCTTATTTAGATTTAAATTAATAATATAACCTCTTCTAAAATTTGAAAAAATAACTTTCAAAATCAACGGGATTCAAAATTTCAACTTCTTAATTTAAATTCATTTTTATTTATAACTCATATTTATAAATGTGAATATTAGGCTCAGGTCCATAATAAGTTTCAAAATACACAAAACCCCAGTTAAAAAGTATGTAAATTAGATCCCTAAAATTAAGTTACTAAGTAATTGCATATGGTTATGCAATTATTCACTGAATAATTGCTGACATTTATGCAATTATATGCAAAAGTTTCATAAATTTATGCAATTATTTCGGTGAATAATCTTGGAAAATTCAGCAATTTTTTTGGTGAATAATTGGGGAAATTTCCGCAACATTTTGAAAAGGTTGCGAAAATTTCTGCAATTTTTTCGATATAATTGCATAAATGTCTATAATTATTCATTGAATAATTGCATAAGTGTATGCCATTATTCAGTAACTTAATTCTAAGGACCTAATTTACAAATCGTTTTTTGCTCGGGTTTTTTTGTATTTTGAAACTTATTAGGGACCTATGCCAAACTGTCCCTTTATAAATATACTTATATAGTTCCATTTCTTATATATAAGATTATTTCACAATTGTAAATCATATTAATTATTATTCCATACTTTATAATTCATTTGCTTATATAATTTATTCTTTTACAATTGTTATTTTTATTTGGATTACCCAAATAGCTTATATAACTTATATATATTTACATTTTTAAACAACCAAACAATCAATTTATATATACTTTAATAATTTCTGAAAAATAGTTTCCTTTATATATAAAATATGATTGAGGTAAAATTATTTCATTTACCCAATTTAAAAACAATACCATGTCGACTTGCCTCGTAAGTGTTTAAAAATCCCTGTTGATAACATGACGTCCCATATACCGAACAGAATTCATAAACAGCCCAACGGATAAGTAAATATAATATAAAACATTTTTATAATCACTAACAAATACACGCTGATATATACCATATATATAAAGCAAATACTTCTCCTTTGAAGCCTTTTTTGAATTGCCAAAATTACCAATCTTTCTTTTCACAGAATTTATTTCCCAACCTAATATATATGGGTACAATTGTCTTTACCCAAAAAATGTCGTTTATCGCCCCTATGTTTCGCCACGTATCCACATTCTCCTCATGTCACCATCCCTAATTTCTTTTCCTTTACACTGCATCCCCAATAAACAATGAAGGTCAAATAACTGACCAAATCCAATCCATACACAAATCTACATCCCTTTCGCTCAACCTTAGATCTATTTCTTCCACCTCCTCAAATTTCCCCTCGCGTACGCATCACCAATCCACCAAAAAATTGGTGCTTCGCAAATTTGGGTTGAATTGATGATGCAAGGACCCGACCTATAATCTGGGTTGAATTGACGATGATTGGCGGTTTTAGAAATCGGCGTCTTGGTTCGCGATTTGATGTATTTCTGTGAGGTCGTGACTTCTAGGACGAGTGGTGCTATCGAAGGTGAACAATTCATTTTTCATACGCTTATTTTCATATTTTAAGACGTAGCATCAATTTGTCTTTTAATTCAATATTATTTACTTAATTAATATTATGACAATTATCTTATGTTTAGCTCCTTTGATGATTAAGTTATACTAAAGGTAAAAATTGTGAGCACTACCATATGATTTATAGTCAAATTTTTACTGTTTCAAATTCCTAATTTGAACTCTTTATTTACTTCAAATGAACAGATTTAGAGGTCGACATATAAATACATGTTGATGAAAAAAATGTGGATAAGGAATTTGTGAAAAGAAAGGACATGAAGATTACAGGAAGGGTACATTTTTTTTGCATAGAAAAATTCGATTATAGGAAATCGAATTGTCTATAAAACAGTATCCAAATGTAATCTTTTTGAGCTGATTTGATCTACACATGTAGTAGAATTTGAAAAATCATACATTAGAAATATTCAGTGGATACAACTAAAATACCAAATTGGAGGAAATCGGGGCAATGTTGCATTTAGATCCGAGAAATTATTTCTTCTCCTCATCTTCATAAAGGTATGCTTATTCTTTTTATTTTTGTTGAACGTCCAACTTTGTAATCAAACAACTATTTCTAATGCTTATATTAGCTATTCGTGAGAAATCGTTCATTCGTTGTTTTTCGTATTGAATAGAACCAAAAATTTAGTATATCCTTCCTTTTGTGAATATTTTCTATATTGCCAGGTTAATTACTCATAATGATCTTTCAGAGTTATAATTTTTTTCATTCCCTGAATATGTTTGTTTAATATATAATTTGTAAATTATCACTAAAGCAATTAGAGGTGCATCAAGTCATTGATGCAGCAATTTAGAAACAATGTAATTAAATGGATTTTTTTCCTTTTTCACAGTTGAATTCATTGAAATTGGGCAGCATATCGGTCAAAATTCAAAGCATTTTTCTTCTTACCTTGGCACTTTAGCAAGGAAGATGGTTCCTGTAAACATAAATCGTTGGAAGAAAGTTGATGGTAAACTGAAGAACAATATATGGACATGTATTCAGGTATGATAAATTATTCTTACTTACATGTTATGCTCTAACATTCTATTATTTTAAATTCCGAATGCACAATATCATTTTACTGACTGTACATGTTGATTAAAATACCGTGTATATGTAAAAGTTAGAAAATATTTTGTATTTCACTAAGTATAATATGACGACTCAGAATTTCTAACAATTTAAATTGGAATTTGAAGACCTATAAAATTTATATTGATTGATCTGAAGATAATAAAAGCTTTTAAATTGAAATTGGAAGTGATTCGTTCAGTTTTGCAATTTGTCGTTTAAATCGATATTTACAAAAGGCCTTCCAAGGTACAGTCTCAGAATTCGACGAAACCAGTTCCATTGGATCCATAATAGTTAATTATTATCGGATTTCAATTTTCGTAGCAATCGGAGTTGTCGTTTGACCCTGGCAGCTCAAAACGCTTAGAAACTATTTTAATCGATTTAATTCAAAATTGCTCGTTTCCTTCCGTAACTTGCTCATATGATCGAGTTAGGCTCCGAAACACGTTCCATTGTGTTCCAAATACGAGTAAAGCCTTACAAACCCTTGGCGGCATGTCTGATTCGGAGTTTAGGATTTCCCTGTATATATAATACGAGATATTTTGAATAAAAAAATAAAAATAAAATAAAAAGTCAAACCAGCCACCTTATATCGTACTCTAGCCACCCTACCTTCTGAAACGCGCAGATCTACTTTCCTATTTTTTGTTTAAATCACGCTAACCTGTCTTCTGTAAATATCAAAAAAAATTAATGGCCGAACATAAAAAAAGAGAGATAAAGGGGATCTGAATCTCAAGTCTGTGAACACGCGCGACATATTGTCTATGACCTCACGCTCTTTTTGTAACGACTCGGATTTTGCCTGCTCGAAAATCGACATCCATACTTCAAATCGTATTCGAATGCCATAGATTCGACCGTTCAAATCCGATTCGCCGGAGCTTATAACAATCATTAAGTAAATAACACAGCGGAATAAAAGAATAATACATTGATATACAGCTTTGATACAATATCTGATACAACAGATGATCCAGTAGATATCAATATACATCAGAGATGATACAATAAAATAGCAGCGGAACAAATAACTCTAAGATAGTCTTCAAGGAAGAACTCCAAAAATAACTGTAACTCCATTTCCAAGAATCAATCCAGAAATAGCAAGAACTCCCAATAACAATGCACCAAGATAACCAAGACTGGTGCGATCCAAAGACTGAACTAACTCTAGATAATCTGTTAAATCTAGCTATCTGAAAAACCCAACTCTAGACTGCTCGTGTAGAGAATAATGAGCACCCAGAGTTTAGGAAAGAAAACAATAAACTCCGAGTCAGTCGTGCGACTGGTGTGAGCAACAAAAACAGTTTATCTTTAAACAATCAACAAAAGATTTTAAAGTCAATTCGAAATGCTTTTGAAAAATGAGACTACCATAAGGCCTCCCGCACACACACACAATGCAAACGCAGAATCGGAGGAGATTTCTCCTTATGATAGTCAAAGATGCTTGATACGCATTAAAAGAAACATTTGATATTATTACTAGTGCATAGTGTAGGAAAAATCATTTCGAAAATAAAGATATAAATCTTAGCCAGCATAGGCATTTCGCATTTATGCCTACTATAGCTACCATCCAAACAGTGTTGCGACACCATAAGTGAATGATAGGTCCTACAACTAAAACCGTACAAGTTTCGTATTGTTTCTTTTGATTTCCAACAAATGGTCAGGCCAAGGAACTTCCCATTGCCACATGAGAATGCCTCTGGATGGACATCCCCGAGAACCAAACAGGAACTCTACCAACACAAGGCCGGGTTACCCCTAACTGGGTAACTACTGACACGAGCACGCCATTCCCCGATCGTAAACGTCCTTTCTCTCGGGATCCCGAAAACCAACAACCACAAAGTAATAAATTCGTAGTAACCACATAGGTTAAATATCTGGGCTCCATACCATGATATCACCTCTATCCAGAAGGAAATGTACATACCCTAAGGGGAGCTACAACAACCCCTAATAACCTTGCCGCATCTTTCCTGTTTTGACCATTTCCGGGATGTGAGGCTCGATGAATTCACGTCCACAAAAACATACTTTATACAAAAGCCATGCTTTGGGTCAACAAATGATCAACACAATGATCACTAAGATAGACGATCAAATAAATGATCCTATCACAAATAATCAACACAATGATCATTTCAACAACACTTGGCATGTCACATTACCAAATTGGGAATATATCGCTGATAACTTCAACTATATAACCTTTGAGCACATACGTCTCAAAGAAGGGTGTTAAGCAAAGAATAAATTCTCCGCCACCAACAGAAATATATTTGAAAGAAATCAGCTTTATATCTCAACTTGTAATGTCAGGCATACAATCCATACAAGTCTGTTCTGGGTTCGAACAGAACCGAAGGCACTTCCAAAGAAGTCCTTGCAATCCGAATATTCACTAATCACGTTCGGACTTCCCATCACATATGGAGTTTCTATACCGGCGTGACTCGGTGCAGAAACAATCGATAGGTCATCCTATCGCTTTCGCAAATACCCGGTCTTCAACACCGGTCTTCAATGCTATCCATAACGACATATCACATATTCGGAATGGGATATATGACACAAAGGTCCTCTCCCGGCTAAACCGAATAGTGAGCGAAAATATTTCAAAAACAATGGATAATGGGATTTCAATTAAGTCACAACTTAATAATTCAAAACTTTCTTTCAAATGGTTTTAATCCAATTACCATTTCGATCTTTAAACAAAAAGATTCATTTTCACAACCTTTAACGGTTTAAGCAATTTTCACATTTTTATCTTTTACACAAAAGATTCATTTTCACAACCTTTAACGGTTTAAGCAATTTTCACATTTTTATCTTTTACACAAAAGATTCATTCACCGATTTTTCAAATAAATTTTCATTTCAATTTGATTAACTCGTTAAATCTTTAAATCAAAGATTTAACTTATAGCCTTCAAAACAATTCCATTTCAATTTGATTTAAACAAATCATCATTTAAATCTGTTAAAAATAAACAGATTTAATTCATAGCTTTGAAAAAGAATCATCTATAACTTAGGAAAATCCTTCTCTATTCAATCTTGAAATTCCCCTAATTAACTGGAATCTCAGTTCTTATCTAAAAGTGTTTATCATTTGAAAACAACAGTTTTCATTTTGGAAATCTGATTTATTTATACGAGTTGAAATCCTTGGGTTAAATTCAAATTCCCAAAACAATACTTTAAAAATGGTTTAACTCATATATAACTAGTATAATATCGTTAATCCCTAGTGTCAAATTACAGAATTCAATTTCAATATTGAATTTAAATTTAAATCAAATTATTTAAATCCCAAAACTTAATCAAGTAATTTAAAAATAATAAATTTTATTTTGAAATTTCATTCTAAAAGCTTTTCACATTTATTTCGATTCCATTTCCAAAACATTTGAATTTAAAAATTCAAGTTTAACTATTTCAAAAATCTGCGACTTAATCGATTTCCTCGTGAAATCCATAATTGTGTGTGTATGAGTGTGGTTCAGTGTTATACACAGTAGTGCAACATCATACAATTATCACAGATCAAAACACAGAAATATGATTGATAAGCGATATAAACTATAACGCTTATCATACATTCACAGATTCACAGATATAAAATATGAATGCATCATAAATAATTACATTCATCATAGATCACGCTAAATCAATTCATAGCACAAAACATAGCATATCAGAGATATCGAACAGTTCAACTATCAATAGAATTCAGATCTCTATAAGTGAACTCAATTATATAATGATCTGATAAACTTAAATCAGATGGGTAATCAGATGGGTCATCAATGTGGTTAATTAACACCAATCAATTCCAAATCATTTGATAAATTTTCCTTTAATCATTTATTTATTCAAATTAATCAACCTTAAATTTTTTTTTTAAATAATTAACCCTCAATAAATTAATTATTCTTAATTAATTGCAATAATTAATTTATTACGCTATCCTTAAATTAATTATTGCTTAATCACTTGATTAATCAGTTTTTTTTATCATTAATTTATATTTGATTAGTAACCCTTAATTTACAAATTAATTATTCCTTACTTAATTTAAACTTTTAATTACTTATTCAAATTAATAAACTATCCATTTTAAATTTTTTTTTTTTTTTTTAAATTTTCATTAACTTACAGTAGCATTCATAATTTTTTTTTTATCACTTACAAATATTTTTGAAACCATTTATTTTAAATTTACTTTTGAACTTCATTCTAAATATTCAAGTTTTAAAATAAAAACTAACTTTTAAAACCTTTAAATTTACAAGTTAAAGTAATAATTTATTTACTTCAAAATCTGGGAATTTATTTTAGGTTTAAACTTTAAAGTTTATCTTGCTATAAATTCTTCATCTACAAATTTCAAATCTATTTTTAAATTCAATTTTCTTCAAACATTTAATTGCTTTTGAGTTATTTAAACCAATTTAAACTTTTAAACTTTATTTATGTTCAAACTAAATTTTAATTCAAACTTGAATTATATTTATATTTTGGTTTACAACTCAATTCAAAACCTGGATTTATAAGTTTAAAATTAAATTTAAAAACCTGACCCAGAAAACAAGTTCAGGTTTAAAGACCTGATAACAAAATTTCACGCGTACTTGTTTAAATTTTTGCTCCGAGTAAACTACTCAAATCTCCCGAGTATGCTTCGAGTCCACATACGCGAATCACCCAGCTTCTTCTCTGTTATACCCATTTCCAGAATCTCCAACTCGTGCACTAGTGCACGGTGCACGTGCTCCTCCACCAGAGCCACCTCCGGCCAACGCTGTCCATCCTCCCCCATCAGTTATCTCCCCTCATAGCCATTTCGATCATCAGATCGATGATTACCTCATCTAAACGAAATCGAGCATTCAAGCTCGATTTAGGTTCCAGGAACAAAACCTGGAAACGAAAACCACACCACCATTCCAAAACCTGTCAACAGCCACCGCTTCCTCCACCGACCACCAGAAACGCTCCGCTTCCGGCCATAGCATCGTCAACCTCTTCTTTACCACCTCCCGAAGTCGCGTGCCACTCGATGCATCGTGGTGTCGAACGAAACCAAGATTTTGCCCCACCTAAAAACTAGGGTTAAAAACTTTGCCTCGCTACCGCCAACGCCACCATCACTTCCACCAACTCCGGCCAATTTTCCTAGCCACTCCGTAGGTTCGTCTACCACCCCGAGCAACCCCACAAAACATGAATCACCCAATCACGAGGAATTGATTTAAATGCAAATTTTGTCCTACTGTTAATTTCTCATGATCCCCACAACTAAAAATCACCATACTTCTTTTAAAAATCTTATCTTGGGCTGTTACTTCAAGCTATATGATTTAATCCATAATTCATGATATTCGAAATTTCCAGAGACTTAAGTTTTTTACTGTAAAACTCGTTCTTTCACTCCACATACCTTTATCTTTCACACAATCATTTTTAGATGATAAATCGTACCATAACAAACGAAATTTGTTTTGATCTCAAGTTCAAATGTTTAATAGATCAAGTAGAAATGGATTTTAAATCAAAGTTTTGTTTTGAAAACTCCAAACAAAGAGCAGAGAAAATAACAGCCTGTACATATAAGCTTTCAATATTCACAGGCATTTATATGTATATAAATTTAAACATACTCATCCACATACATACTTGCAACAAAATTTTACTTTTAAATTTGTTTTTAGAGTGATATTACTCACTTGGAAAGGAGAACAGAGGCTTCTTCATGTTGACACAGTTTTGAAATTGCTTGCTGAAATCTTCTAGATTTCTGATTTGATTCATTGTTTTGATAATTTTGTTTTTGAAATAACATTCATTTCAGTTTTGCATAGCTTATGGACGAACTGAAGATGCTTGATATAAATGAGAAAAGAAGTTTACTGGTGGTGATGTATATGTGAAGCTATAGGTGTAGTTAGTACAACAGGGTGATATATATTTGTAAAATAAGCATGCTGAAGATTCTTGCATTCAATGCTAGAGGTGTATTGCATTTAATGCCAAGATATGTGTCTCCATACCTACCTCATTCTATCCTTTTTCTTGCTTCAGCTGAAGTGATCTTGTGTTGGAGGTGATACTATATACATAGATATTATTATTTGTACAAGTTAATGTTATCTTGTTTGTTATGTTATGTACAGTTCTCACTTACTTGTTCATGCATATTTGTACTTTGTTTTGATTCATACTTTGTTTTAATTTTATTTGTTTTAAATCCTTATTGATTATATTTTTATATATCAATGTTCTTATTTTTATTCATAGCTTAAGTATGAATTATTTTACTTTACAAATAAACTTCTATTTTAAAATTGTTGTTTACATTTGGCAAATGTTCTACTTTCTATTTTTAGAAGAAATAATTATTATTATTATTTTATTTCAAATTTATTATCTTATGTTATTTTATAAACTCAAATCATTATTAACCATCAATTCAAATATTTATTATTACTTATTTATTTATTTTATACTCATGTCAAATATCTGTATTTTATGATTATTTTTAAACCATTTACTTGAGATTTTAACTCAAGTTCAATATATACATATATATATTATATAAAATTTGCTCATATATACCCAAATATATATACATTCAATATATACTCATATTTACAGTATTTTAAATGTAAATGATTTATACAGAATATACTTGGATCCGGGGAAACTCGCATCACTTAATCAATTAATTTCACAAATTTTATTCAAAATGAAATTACTTAACAATTTTAAATTCAAAAATTCAATTAATTATCAATTTAAATATTTATAAAATCCGGGGTCGTTACAGACTTCCCCCCTTAAAAGAATTTCGTCCCCGAAATTCGCAGGCACGAAAACAACACAGATGGATGAAAGATAAAGAAATATCTTTTCAGATCAAACTGGATATCAGTTCTGCAATTGGCTCACCAAATCAGAATATCAATAATAGATACAGGAAATTATAATTAAAATTTCAAATTTTGGTTTTAAACAAAATCATTTTATCGATACAATTCTAATCATTCTTCATATTCTATTAATCAATTTAATTCAATTAAAATTTTCAATTTCTAATTCATTTATTAGAGTTTAAATCGAAAAGCCGATAAGAAATCGATGAAGTACGAAGTAATAATTTTCTGCAACGATTCGTAAGGCCACCATCACATCGAAACTTCTTTCTGGAGCTGTCGCGAAGAATTCAAAAGAATTTAGAAACGAATCAAAGAAAATTGATAAGAAAGATGTTTCCACTATTGTTACAGAGTATCGACCAATTATAGTCGTATTTCCCTGCCCTCTATCTCGTTCTCTTCTTGCACTCATACTCACTATAGTAGATAGTAAGAGAACTTACTGAGGCATTCAAACGGATATCTTAAGGATTACTCATTCTAGGATTTACTTCACCCTATCTCTAATGAGCTACTTAATGTGTTACACTCCTGAGCTAAAGTTTCACCTTAGCTCTGATACCAAATGTAACGACTCGGATTTTGCCTGCTCGAAAATCGACATCCATACTTCAAATCGTATTCGAATGCCATAGATTCGACCGTTCAAATCCGATTCGCCGGAGCTTATAACAATCATTAAGTAAATAACACAGCGGAATAAAAGAATAATACATTGATATACAGCTTTGATACAATATCTGATACAACAGATGATCCAGTAGATATCAATATACATCAGAGATGATACAATAAAATAGCAGCGGAACAAATAACTCTAAGATAGTCTTCAAGGAAGAACTCCAAAAATAACTGTAACTCCATTTCCAAGAATCAATCCAGAAATAGCAAGAACTCCCAATAACAATGCACCAAGATAACCAAGACTGGTGCGATCCAAAGACTGAACTAACTCTAGATAATCTGTTAAATCTAGCTATCTGAAAAACCCAACTCTAGACTGCTCGTGTAGAGAATAATGAGCACCCAGAGTTTAGGAAAGAAAATAATAAACTCCGAGTCAGTCGTGGGACTGGTGTGAGCAACAAAAACAGTTTATCTTTAAACAATCAACAAAAGATTTTAAAGTCAATTCGAAATGCTTTTGAAAAATGAGACTACCATAAGGCCTCCCGCACACACACACAATGCAAACGCAGAATCGGAGGAGATTTCTCCTTATGATAGTCAAAGATGCTTGATACGCATTAAAAGAAACATTTGATATTATTACTAGTGCATAGTGTAGGAAAAATCATTTCGAAAATAAAGATATAAATCTTAGCCAGCATAGGCATTTCGCATTTATGCCTACTATAGCTACCATCCAAACAGTGTTGCGACACCATAAGTGAATGATAGGTCCTACAACTAAAACCGTACAAGTTTCGTATTGTTTCTTTGGATTTCCAACAAATGGTCAGGCCAAGGAACTCCCCATTGCTACATGAGAATGCCTCTGGATGGACATCCCCGAGAACCAAACCGGAACTCTACCAACACAAGGCCGGGTTACCCCTAACTGGGTAACTACTGACACGAGCACGCCATTCCCCGATCGTAAACGACCTTTCTCTCGGGATCCCGATAACCAACAACCACAAAGTAATAAATTCGTAGTAACCACATAGGTTAAATATCTGGGCTCCATACCATGATATCACCTCTATCCAGAAGGAAATGTACATACGCTAAGGGGAGCTACAGCAACCCCTAATAACCTTGCCGCATCTTTCCTGTTTTGACCATTTCCGGGATGTAAGGCTCGATGAATTCACGTCCACAAAAACATACTTTATACAAAAGCCATGCTTTGGGTCAACAAATGATCAACACAATGATCACTAAGATAGACGATCAAATAAATGATCCTATCACAAATAATCAACACAATGATCATTTCAGCAACACTTGGCATGTCACATTACCAAATTGGGAATATATCGCTGATAACTTCAACTATATAACCTTTGAGCACATACGTCTCAAAGAAGGGTGTTAAGCAAAGAATAAATTCTCCGCCACCAACAGAAATATATTTGAAAGAAATCGGCTTTATATCTCAACTTGTAATGTCAGGCATACAATCCATACAAGTCTGTTCTGGGTTCGAACAGAACCGAAGGCACTTCCAAAGAAGTCCTTGCAATCCGAATATTCACTAATCACGTTCGGACTTCCCATCACATATGGAGTTTCTATACCGGCGCGACTCGGTGCAGAAATAATCGATAGGTCATCCTATCGCTTTCGCAAATACCCGGTCTTCAACACCGGTCTTCAATGCTATCCATAACGACATATCACATATTCGGAATGGGATATATGACACAAAGGTCCTCTCCCGGCTAAACCGAATAGTGAGCGAAAATATTTCAAAAACAATGGATAATGGGATTTCAATTAAGTCACAACTTAATAATTCAAAACTTTCTTTCAAATGGTTTTAATCCAATTACCATTTCGATCTTTAAACAAAAAGATTCATTTTCACAACCTTTAACGGTTTAAGCAATTTTCACATTTTTATCTTTTACACAAAAGATTCATTTTCACAACCTTTAACGGTTTAAGCAATTTTCACATTTTTATCTTTTACACAAAAGATTCATTCACCGATTTTTCAAATAAATTTTCATTTCAATTTGATTAACTCGTTAAATCTTTAAATCAAAGATTTAACTTATAGCCTTCAAAACAATTCCATTTCAATTTGATTTAAACAAATCATCATTTAAATCTGTTAAAAATAAACAGATTTAATTCATAGCTTTGAAAAAGAATCATCTATAACTTAGGAAAATCCTTCTCTATTCAATCTTGAAATTCCCCTAATTAACTGGAATCTCAGTTCTTATCTAAAAGTGTTTATCATTTGAAAACAACAGTTTTCATTTTGGAAATCTGATTTATTTATACGAGTTGAAATCCTTGGGTTAAATTCAAATTCCCAAAACAATACTTTAAAAATGGTTTAACTCATATATAACTAGTATAATATCGTTAATCCCTAGTTTTAAATTACAGAATTCAATTTCAATATTGAATTTAAATTTAAATCAAATTATTTAAATCCCAAAACTTAATCAAGTAATTTAAAAATAATAAATTTTATTTTGAAATTTCATTCTAAAAGCTTTTCACATTTATTTCGATTCCATTTCCAAAACATTTGAATTTAAAAATTCAAGTTTAACTATTTCAAAAATCTGCGACTTAATCGATTTCCTCGTGAAATCCATAATTGTGTGTGTATGAGTGTGGTTCAGGGTTATACACAGTAGTGCAACATCATACAATTATCACAGATCAAAACACAGAAATATGATTGATAAGCGATATAAACTATAACGCTTATCATACATTCACAGATTCACAGATATAAAATATGAATGCATCATAAATAATTACATTCATCATAGATCACGCTAAATCAATTCATAGCACAAAACATAGCATATCAGAGATATCGAACAGTTCAACTATCAATAGAATTCAGATCTCTATAAGTGAACTCAATTATATAATGATCTGATAAACTTAAATCAGATGGGTAATCAGATGGGTCATCAATGTGGTTAATTAACACCAATCAATTCCAAATCATTTGATAAATTTTCCTTTAATCATTTATTTATTCAAATTAATCAACCTTAAAAAAATTTTTTTAAATAATTAACCCTCAATAAATTAATTATTCTTAATTAATTGCAATAATTAATTTATTACGCTATCCTTAAATTAATTATTGCTTAATCACTTGATTAATCAGTTTTTTTTATCATTAATTTATATTTGATTAGTAACCCTTAATTTACAAATTAATTATTCCTTACTTAATTTAAACTTTTAATTACTTATTCAAATTAATAAACTATCCATTTTAATTTTTTTTTTTTTTTTTTAAATTTTCATTAACTTACAGTAGCATTCATAATTTTTTTTTTATCACTTACAAATATTTTTGAAACCATTTATTTTAAATTTACTTTTGAACTTCATTCTAAATATTCAAGTTTTAAAATAAAAACTAACTTTTAAAACCTTTAAATTTACAAGTTAAAGTAATAATTTATTTACTTCAAAATCTGGGAATTTATTTTAGGTTTAAACTTTAAAGTTTATCTTGCTATAAATTCTTCATCTACAAATTTCAAATCTATTTTTAAATTCAATTTTCTTCAAACATTTAATTGCTTTTGAGTTATTTAAACCAATTTAAACTTTTAAACTTTATTTATGTTCAAACTAAATTTTAATTCAAACTTGAATTATATTTATATTTTGGTTTACAACTCAATTCAAAACCTGGATTTATAAGTTTAAAATTAAATTTAAAAACCTGACCCAGAAAACAAGTTCAGGTTTAAAGACCTGATAACAAAATTTCACGCGTACTTGTTTAAATTTTTGCTCCGAGTAAACTACTCAAATCTCCCGAGTATGCTTCGAGTCCACATACGCGAATCACCCAGCTTCTTCTCTGTTATACCCATTTCCAGAATCTCCAACTCGTGCACTAGTGCACGGTGCACGTGCTCCTCCACCAGAGCCACCTCCGGCCAACGCTGTCCATCCTCCCCCATCAGCTATCTCCCCTCATAGCCATTTCGATCATCAGATCGATGATTACCTCATCTAAACGAAATCGAGCATTCAAGCTCGATTTAGGTTCCAGGAACAAAACCTGGAAACGAAAACCACACCACCATTCCAAAACCTGTCAACAGCCACCGCTTCCTCCACCGACCACCAGAAACGCTCCGCTTCCGGCCATAGCTTCGTCAACCTCTTCTTTACCACCTCCCGAAGTCGCGTGCCACTCGATGCATCGTGGTGTCGAACGAAACCAAGATTTTGCCCCACCTAAAAACTAGGGTTAAAAACTTTGCCTCGCTACCGCCAACGCCACCATCACTTCCACCAACTCCGGCCAATTTTCCTAGCCACTCCGTAGGTTCGTCTACCACCCCGAGCAACCCCACAAAACATGAATCACCCAATCACGAGGAATTGATTTAAATGCAAATTTTGTCCTACTGTTAATTTCTCATGATCCCCACAACTAAAAATCACCATACTTCTTTTAAAAATCTTATCTTGGGCTGTTACTTCAAGCTATATGATTTAATCCATAATTCATGATATTCGAAATTTCCAGAGACTTAAGTTTTTTACTGTAAAACTCGTTCTTTCACTCCACATACCTTTATCTTTCACACAATCATTTTTAGATGATAAATCGTACCATAACAAACGAAATTTGTTTTGATCTCGAGTTCAAATGTTTAATAGATCAAGTAGAAATGGATTTTAAATCAAAGTTTTGTTTTGAAAACTCCAAACAAAGAGCAGAGAAAATAACAGCCTGTACATATAAGCTTTCAATATTCACAGGCATTTATATGTATATAAATTTAAACATACTCATCCACATACATACTTGCAACAAAATTTTACTTTTAAATTTGTTTTTAGAGTGATATTACTCACTTGGAAAGGAGAACAGAGGCTTCTTCATGTTGACACAGTTTTGAAATTGCTTGCTGAAATCTTCTAGATTTCTGATTTGATTCATTGTTTTGATAATTTTGTTTTTGAAATAACATTCATTTCAGTTTCGCATAGCTTATGGACGAACTGAAGATGCTTGATATAAATGAGAAAAGAAGTTTACTGGTGGTGATGTATATGTGAAGCTATAGGTGTAGTTAGTACAACAGGGTGATATATATTTGTAAAATAAGCATGCTGAAGATTCTTGCATTCAATGCTAGAGGTGTATTGCATTTAATGCCAAGATATGTGTCTCCATACCTACCTCATTCTATCCTTTTTCTTGCTTCAGCTGAAGTGATCTTGTGTTGGAGGTGATACTATATACATAGATATTATTATTTGTACAAGTTAATGTTATCTTGTTTGTTATGTTATGTACAGTTCTCACTTACTTGTTCATGCATATTTGTACTTTGTTTTGATTCATACTTTGTTTTAATTTTATTTGTTTTAAATCCTTATTGATTATATTTTTATATATCAATGTTCTTATTTTTATTCATAGCTTAAGTATGAATTATTTTACTTTACAAATAAACTTCTATTTTAAAATTGTTGTTTACATTTGGCAAATGTTCTACTTTCTATTTTTAGAAGAAATAATAATAATTATTATTTTATTTCAAATTTATTATCTTATGTTATTTTATAAACTCAAATCATTATTAACCATCAATTCAAATATTTATTATTACTTATTTATTTATTTTATACTCATGTCAAATATCTGTATTTTATGATTATTTTTAAACCATTTACTTGAGATTTTAACTCAAGTTCAATATATACATATATATATATTATATAAAATTTGCTCATATATACCCAAATATATATACATTCAATATATACTCATATTTACAGTATTTTAAATGTAAATGATTTATACAGAATATACTTGGATCCGGGGAAACTCGCATCACTTAATCAATTAATTTCACAAATTTTATTCAAAATGAAATTACTTAACAATTTTAAATTCAAAAATTCAATTAATTATCAATTTAAATATTTATAAAATCCGGGGTCGTTACACTTTTCGTATGCGCGACCAGGGTTGGAGGAGGTCGGCGAGGGTGAGTTGGATGTGGGTATGATCTAGATAGGGTTCGCGCTCTGGTGATAGACGAGGATAGGGGAAACTCGAGCTTCGAGCTCGTGCGACCAGTGCGCAATGGAATTGGGGGTTTTCACATTCGATTTCTATGAGGTTGGAATCGCGATGAAAGGGGGAAGCGGCGGCTTAGGGTGCTATCGGGTAAGCATGTAACGACCCAGAATTTCTGTCATTTGAAATTCATATATTTAATTGATTTTAATTATTAACAAGTAAAATTTGTAAGTCAAATAAATTTTATTTCGAATATCTAGATTTAATTGTATAATTAAATCGATAATTTAATATTTGAAATTACATAAATAATTGAAAATTGGGTTTAACGTGATTAAATTTGATTTGTAAAGTTGTGTTAAATCATATTGGAGTTAGAATGATTTTATAGAACTTTTGAAATTGAATATTTTAATATTAATTTGACGAGTGAAAATAGTCATTTTTCAAACAGTCTCGAATTTCGATGAGACTAGTTTCATTGGATCTGTAATATTAAATTATTGTAAGATTACAATTTCGTGTCAATTGGATTTATAGTTTGTCCAGGGCAAGCTAAAACGCATAAAAATTAGTTTAACCGATTTAATTTTAATTTGATCGTTTATCTCCGTAACTCACATATATGATCGAATTGGCTCTCGATACCTATTCTATTTTGTCCGGAACGTGGGTAAAACCCTAGAAACGTCAGCCGGCATGCTTATTTTGGAGTTTGGAAAATCTCGGATGAATTGTGTTTTGGCAAATTTTCTATAAAGGATTATTTCTTTCTATTTGCATCAGAACCCTAGTTATAAACCCTAGCCGCCATTATACTGTACGCGGCCAGTAAACTCCCGCCTTCCTCCTCATTTTTCTTGCAATCCATCAACCGATTCAAAAAGTGTTCTACTACAAAGTTAAAGAGCGCATTGAGAACTTCTAGATCAACATTTATGATTGTAAACAACGAAGCGAACCGGTGGCAATTTTCATTGAAGTTCCAGCATTCGTACACAAATTTCAACGCGATAGGGGGGCCGAGTTCGCCATCTTTCTCGGCGATGATAGAGGAGGCGATGGCGCTTGGAACGGCTATGCCTGATCGTGTTCGAGTTAATCATGGTGGCCACGACCATTAGGGTTTTTGGCGGCCGTATTGGGTTCGGTTTCGTTCGAAACCTGGGTAGAGGAAGGAGATGATAACGTGTGGCCAAGATGCTAGGATATTGAAATGCACGTCTATGATGGATTAAAGGTTAAAAAAGTAAAAAGGAAAATTGAAATTAATTTATATTAAGATTCGTATTTACTTCTAAATAGCATAACTTTGTCATACGAGGTCGAAAACCGACGAAATAAGTTGCGTTAGGTTCGTATTGACGAACACTACGTAATGGAGCTGGATTGGGATTGATTGGAGCTAGTGATAATTTTGGGTATAATTAAACGCGCGTTTAATTTTATTCGGAATAAAACGCTGAAACCGCTATTGGAAGCAAGGTGAGAACTTCTCACTCAATCGAATTTGTTTCGATTTACATTTTAAATAGTTAGATTTAAAATTGCTTGATTGTGTGATTGAATGATGGTTGCTATCTATTATATTGAAACAGACCCTATGCGCCGCATATTAAGTGGAGGTTATTTTATTCAACACATATCCCGCGATATTCCACCTTGAAGTGGAATTGGTATTATATATGCACTTGGAGTTGATTTCCCGCAATATATAGCGGATGAGACCCTATTGCGCCGCATAATAGCGGATGATATTTTATGTAAACCCATGTGCCGCGATATCCCATCTTGAAACGGGATTGGTATTGTGCTAACATCGGTGGATGCAAGGAAATAGGTTGGAGGGATCCAACTGGATTCGTCAAATAATTGAATTTGTTTCAATATTGTGTGTTGATTATTTATAATCTCTATGTGATTATCTTTGTGATTGAAATCATTGAAGGCTAAAATTTAGCCGAATATAATTTTGGTATCGTTGGATACCGGAAATAAATAAAAATTTGATTTTTGAAAATTTAGGTTGAAAGTTTATATTAAAATTTATTTTCGGAATTGGATAAGTTTAAAAGAAGGAATTCTAAAATAATAAATTTTTATTTTTAATCTTATTGAATATAATGTAACGAATGGGATTTTCGACTCACGAAAGTCGATATTAATACGTCCACCGTATCAACTGCCGAACAATCGAATGTCGGAAAAACTGAATTGTTAGTGTTAAAGACGAAGAGGTAGAAGAAGAAAGAAAGAAAAAGAAACATAAACAATAACAGAATCTCACATTTCGCAGCGGAACAACATATAATATATCAATGAATAAACTTTAAAACCAAAGAACTGTATCAGTTATTACATTACATCACATTTCATTTCATTATCAGAGTTTACGACAACAAATAGCGAAAAAGAAATACTATATACTAGTTGATACGCCACGCCATCCAGCTTGCCTCCAGATCTCTACACCAACTCCTGAATTCCAGAATAACCTGATAACCTGACTCTAGGCTGCCCGTATGGAAAATGATGGGCACCTAGAGTTTAGGAAGGGAACAATAAACTCCAGGTCAGTCATGGGACTGGTGTGAGAACTTAAAGCAGTTATATCTTTAAAAACAAACAAAGAAATATTTTAAATATAGATCCGCAATGCTTTTAGAAAATGAAACTACCATAAGGCCTCCCGCACACACACAATGCAAACACAGAATCGGAGGAGATTTCTCCTTCTGATAGTCAAACATGCTTGATACACAAATTTCTTTGATATTATTACTATAAGTGTAAAGTGTAGGAAAACATTTCAAAAGTACAATATTAACCTTAGCCAGCATAGGTACCATTATAGTATGCCTACTATAGCTACCATCATAAATGGCAGGTTCTGCAACTAAACCCGTACAGTGCTCGTATTGTTTCTTTGGTTTTCCAACAAATGGTCAGGCCTAGGAACTTTCCATTGCCACATGGGTACGCCTCTGGACAGACGCCCCGAGAACCTCACCGGATCTCTGCCAACACAAGGCCGGGTTACCTCTGCAAAATTAAGTAACTATTGACACGTATGCCATCCCCCGGTTGTAAACAACCTTTATCCGAGGATCCTCAACCAATATCAATCACAAAGTCATATATATTTGCGACATCCGCATAAGTTAAGTATCTGGGCTTCATATTATGATACCACTTCTATCTAGAAGGAAATGCACATACCTTAAGGGGCTCTACTTCCTAAAACCTTGCTGCATCTTTCCTGTTTTGACCATTCCGGGGTCTGAGGTTCGACGAAGTCTCGTCCACAAAGCTATGCTTTTCAGAAAAGCTATCCTTTGATCAACAAATGATCAGCAATACTTCGTATGCCACATTACCAATTTGGGAATGTATCACTAGTAACCATCAACTACATAACCTCTGAGCTCGTAAGTCTTAGAGAAGGGTGTTAAGCTAAGAGAATAAATTCTCCACTACCAACAGAAATGTATTTGATAGAAACCAGCTTTATATCTCAAATTGTAACGTCAAGACACACATCCATACAGGTCCGTTCCGGGATCGAATGGAATCGAAGGCACTCCCAAAGAAGTCCTTGCAATCCGGATATTCACTAATAACGACTGGGCTTCCCATCACAAAGGGTGATAAAATCTCTATATCGAAGATCAGCCGATGCCGAGACAATCGACGGTAATCCTTCTGTTTTCGAAAATATCTGGTCTTCAACACCGGTCTTCAAATGCTATCCATTACGACGTATTACTACTCGGAATGGAATTCATGACCCAAAGGTCCTCTCCTAGTTAAACCAAATAGTGAGCGCTTATTTTAAAATAAATATAACATTCAAATTCAAGCAAATGACAACAAATACCCATTTAAAGGTAAATATTGATAGTCGGTTATTTAACTATCAATAGATATCCACAACATCACCAGATTCCAAATAATTTCCTAAATTATTTATTTTCCAAAAATATCTTTACAAGATATATTTTCCCACACTTCAAAAACAAATCATTGTTTATTTTTAAACAAATTTCTGTTTCCTTTATAAATGCCATGGTGAATTTAAATTTCCAAATATCCACTGATATACAATTTTCAAATCGATTTCAAATATTCACTTTCAATTCATCTTTAAGGATATAATCTCAAAAACATTCCACTTCATATTGGAAAACATTTCCATACTTATTTAATAATAAGTAATTCACAAATCTATTTATTTTCAACATTTGGAAAATATTTGTGACGCCCCACCTCTATACCCACGCTAGTCAAGAACACTACGGTGTAGTGCTGTCAACTAGCACGGAGAATAAGGCTATTGAGGAGCGACCATCCATGTGATTGCTTATAACACGGTGGCTATAAATAATCTTCGGAAACAAACATAGAAATAAGCATAACACAAATCAGTCACAGACTTCCATATCACAAAGGCGGAAGAAGATATGAATATATAACTAACACATGAAAGTGTACATCAGAGTAGTGGTCAAAAAAGATCCACAATAAAACAAAAGAATAGCAACACGTGCTATACCAAAGAATACAACTATGAGTCTATATCTCAAGTGTATACAACAAAAACTGCTAATCTAAATAGTTAGCCAAAAGTCAGAGTAGCAAATCCCGGGAAGAAGTCAAGCAGAAGCACCTGTAACATCTCGGTCTGACCCGAGTATTATTTTAGAAAATAATAAACGGATCAGTCCAGCTATAAATATCAGATGGCATGGTAAAAAAACAAAAGATATGACATAAATATAAAATATCCACACTGACATACTACTATAAGTATGCAAATGATTATCAACAGAAGATCAATCAATAAGAGATAAATCAATATCACAAGAATCTTCTCAAAGATCCAAAGAGGGCATCATACCATAAACTTGTACTCATCACAAGTCAGTGACATAAATTCCAGAAATCAACACAAGAAATCCAGAAATCACAGAAAAATGGAAAGAGGCCTATCACATGACGGTCCAAAGACCATGGGGAGCTACCCCATATGGGTGAGTCGGAATCACCCAGATGAGGTCTAGGCTAACCAAAAAGAAAAAAGGTATGTGTGAGTGGAATCACACAAATGGTGCCTATCCTAACCTCGCAACAAAAAGGTATGTGTGAGTGGAATCACACAAATGGTGTCTAGACTAACCTTGCGGACAAAGAGATATGTGTGAGTCGGATCACACCCATGAGGTCTAGTCTAACCTTGCATACAAAGAGACATCGCACAATTGCTAGTCTAAATCATAAAATGATCGTCATGATCAACGAGAAGTGTCAATTACACTAAGCTAGTAAATATAAAATGTAACGATCCTGACTCGACCTTCGAAAATCGGCACCGAATATGACACTCGTATTCAAATGCCGCAGATCCAAACGTCGAACCTGGTTCGCCGGAGCTTATAACACAATAAGTACAACACAGCGGAAGAAATATGCATGATACATTTGATATATAAATAACATTTGATACAATATCTGATATAACAGAATACAATAGAATGGTACAATGGATAACAATACTATCAGAGATACAAGAAAATAGCAGCGGAAAGATAGTGTCTTCAATGCCAAACTCCAATAGCTCCGTCTTCAATCCAAAGCTAGCTCGAACCCTCATCACGCTCCACCTAGATGAGCAAGACTGGTGTGATGCTGAAGTGCAGCAAATGCGATCCACAAATCCAAAAGAGCTTCGAAGGCCAACGAATCGATTCCTATTACACGATTATCTGAAAACCCAACTCTAGACTGCCCGTGTGGAAAATAGTGGGCACCCAGAGTTTAGGAAAGGAACAATAAACTCCAGGTCAGTCATGGGACTGGTATGAGCAAACAAAACAGTTTTATCTTTTTAAAACAAACAAAAGAATTTAAAATAAATCCGCAATGCTTTTTGGAAAATGAAACTACCATAAGGCCTCCCGCCACACAAACAATGCAAACGCAGAATTGGAGGAGATTTCTCCTTATGATAGTCAAAAATGCTTGATACGTGAAAACCATTTGATATTATTATTATAAGTGCACAGTGGAAAACAATTTCGAAAGTATAATATTAATCCTAGCCAGCATACGACTCTTCGCCGTATGCCTACTATAGCTTCCATGTTCAATAGCAGGTTACCGCCACATTCCATGGCAGGTTATACAACTAAAACAGTACAAGGCTCGTATTGGATTGAATGGATTTCCAACAAATGGTCAGGCTAAGGAACTTCCTATTGCCACATGGGAACGCCTCTGGCGGGACGCCCCGAGAACCAACCTGTTCTCTGCTAACACAAGGCCGGCTACCCCCTTCCCGGGGAATAAAACCTGAGATATGCCACCCCCGGTCCTTTGGGACCTTTATCCGAGAGCTCTCCAACAACAACATCACACAGTAATAATATAGTGTGTCCACATGAGTAAGTATCTGGGCTCCATACCATGATACTACCCTTTTCCAGAAGGAATGGTCATACCCTAGGGGAGCTACCCCTGAAACCTTGCCGCATCTTTCCTGTTTCAACCATTACCGGTTTGTGAGGCTCGATGAGGTCTCGACCACAAAGCTACACTTTTCCACAAAGCCATGCTTTGATCAACAAATGATCATCAACACACAGCAGCACTTAGCGTGCCACACTACCAAATTGGGAGTATATCGCTGACAACTTCAACTACATAACCTCTGAGCTCGTACGTCTCAGAGAAGGGTGTTAAGCTAAGAGAATAAATTCTCCGCCACCAACAGATATGTATTTGAAAGGAATCGGCTTTATATCTCAAAGTGTAGTGTCAGACACACGACCATACAAGTCTGTTCCGGGCTCGAACAGAACCGAAGGCACTTCCGAAGAAGCCCTTGCAAATCCGGGTATTCACAATCCCGATCGGACTTCCCATCACTTAAGGAATCTCTATACCGGCGCGACTCAGTGCAGAGACAATCGATAGGTCATCCTATCGTTCTCGCAAATACCCGGTCTTCACCACCGGTCTTCAATGCTATCCACAACGATGTATCACATATTCGGAATGGGCTATATGACACAAAGGTCCTCTCCCGGCTAAACCGGATAGTGAGCGCAATATTTAAAAACATATGGATATGAGATTTTAGTTAAGTCACAACTTAAAAATCCAAAGCTTTTATTTTCAAATGGTTAAACAAATCACCATTTTAAATCTTTGCACAAAAAGATTTTATTTCACAAAGTTCACCCAGTTTCACAAAGATCTATTCGTGGATTCCAAAACAATTCCCATTCAATTTGGATTAACCCAATTAAATCTTTTAAATTAAAGATTTATAGCTTTCAAAACACGTTTCCAAAGATTTATCTATAATTTGGAAAACTATTTTCATTTTAGACTTGAAATCCTTTAACACAAATTGGAAATTCATTCTTATGTGAAAGCTTCAATCATTTGAAAACGAATAGTTTTTGTTTTGGAAAAATCCGATTTCATTTATATAGGTTAAGATCTTTGGGTTAAATTTAATTTCCAAAACATCACAAAAATGGTTTTAAAAACCCATATAAACCCATTAATAAGTTGAATAACTTTCTAAACCCTATTTCCCAAATTATAGAATTCAATTTCAAATATTAAATTCAAATTTAAATCAAATTATTTAAATTTCAAGATTTAACCAAGTTATTTAAAATAACTTTTATTTTTGAAAACACATTTTCAAAAGCTTCAATTCTAATTCCAAAACTATTTTGGATTCAAAAATTCAAATTTAAGATTATTTCAAAAATCTGTGACTTAACCCATTCCCACGTGCAATCCATATTTGTGTGTGTATAGTGTGGTCCAGGGTTCAACACAATAGTGCACAACATCATCACAGATTCAATCATATCGATAAGCGATATAACCCATAACGCTTATCTTTATTCACAGATTCATAAATAAAATAAATTTATCAATCACAAAGATTCACTAATATGATTCGATGTGGGTTTCGGATAACCAATTGGAATCCGACTCCATGTCGCATCGAAATTCAAATGTCGTTTTACGGGTCAAGGGGATTTCATATTCATACAATAGTATATTCATCGCAAATATAGCAGCTCAGTACAAAGCATCACAATAGCATCACATCACGTACAAATATATCAATCTATCACACAACATTCAAAAACAATCAAAAACTTTGATTAAGGTGGATAAGTCGTGTGGTTTTAAATTTATTACTCACATAATTATTCAAATTAGTAATCTTTTTATCCATGATAAACTATCATTAATTTCAATTGATATAGTCTTAATTAATCATTTCTTAATTAATCATCTTAATTAATTAACCCTTAATTGTAGTTAATTAAATCTTATTCCTTAATTTGTCACTTTAAATAATAAACCTTTAATTATTGATTAATTGAATCTTAATTATAATTAATCACCCTTTGATTAATTATTCTTAATTTAATTACCCTAATTAATTAACCACATTAATTAATTGTGCTTTATAGTAATTAACCCTTAATATTTGATTAATCAATCTTTGATCTTAAATTTATCTACTCTTAATTACTTTTACCTAGTAGTTATTATTTTAATTTAAATCATTCATTACTTGATTTAACTAACTTGAATTATTAATCAATTTCTTTAATTACTTTAAGTACTTTCATTTCATCAATTAGAAGATATCCATTTATCTTCTTTTTTTTTATAGTTTGATTCTTATTTAATAAACCATGGGAAATGGACCGTCATTAATAAATTTATCAACTTAAGATCTTTAAGTTATATTATAGATTATAAAACTATCTCGCTCCCCCAATCATCCACTTAATTTCAAAAATTAAGTTTATAAACTTCAAACCCAAAAGTTATATAATTTATTTTAATTAAATTTGAAAACAAATTATTTTTAATCCTTGAAGTAATTTCAATTTAAACAGCACTGATTTAGTTAGGAAAACAAAAGGTGGTTTAATAACCAATTTGCGAATTTTTAAACTGATTTTGTAACAGGTTTCTTTACATAAAAAAAAATCGTTAAACATGCTAAATGACCCGAGTTTCTTCTGGATTTCCTTGAAGCCAACTTCGATTGAACCCACACCCTTCTTCCCTTCGAGTCACTAACGCTACCCACTCGAGACCCACACGAGTTCCCCCCTTTCTTCTCCAACCACCCTATTTCCAGATGCATAGAGACTCGCGCGTGCATGTGCACATCACCCCCAACGAACGCTGATCGATGCAGTTGCCCTCGACAAGTCGACGGTAGGCCCTACAAACGCCACGGCCACCCAGGTTTCCATTTTCGATCAAAATACAAAATCGAGCAGCGAGATCTATTCACTGGAATTGGTAAGATCGCCAAAATGCGTCGCACCTATGATTTCGCCCACCGTTGACCAAGATGCTCCAACCACAGTTGCTCCGGTAGCTCACGAGTCCTTTCCCCTATGTGCGATAACGTCCGGTGCTATTCTGATGACGCGGCGATCCATTTACTGACGTTAACTAGAACATGGCTTAAACCCTAGTTTCACTCAAATCTCAAACTATGGTGAGTTAAAAAATCTTCTTATATTTTTCCAACAATCTATGATCACCCTAGTATCACCATGCAAAACTTCGATTTCTAAAAGTCAGCAAATCATCAGAAATCGACCAAAATTCAAGTTTCGGTCAAACCCAAAATTCTCATTCATTTCGATTTTTAAAAATTGTCATCTTTGTCTTAAAAATTCTAACTTTCCAAGGTGATTCAAGACATATACTTGAAACAATATAATTTAACATATGATTTTATTACATATTTAAAGATTTATACTGCATTACCGTGGTCCCAGTAGATTTCCATCTTGAAAATGCTTAAACTTGCTATTTAAATTAGATGATGTTAGACTAAACTAGCTTGTTTGGAAATCAAAGCTTTAAAGTGATTAGATGGGAAGCTTTCAAATTTTGGTTCATTATTTAAGTCTCTGTAAATAAAAAAAACAGAGGGACACTCCATTGTCAGTTGCTTGTTTTCATTCCCAGGCTTTATTCACTTCCAGATTTTGTTTGTTTTTTTTTTCTTGTTTTTGAAACATATTTAAATTTAAAACATTTGAACATACTTCTTTTTTTTTCTTTTTTTTTCTTTTTTCTTTTAGATCCTAGCTTAAACTAAAACTCAACTAACTTGTTGAAGCCAAGGTTTAACAATGATAAAAAAAATAAGAACTGGCACTTTTAATTTTTAAATTTAAAACCCTGTATCAAACGGGAAGCAAAAATTACACTTTCGGGCAAAGAAAAGCTCAAGCCTAGCAATTCATTTACAAGCAAAAGCCACTCACATTCATGCAGGAATTAAAACACAAATGATAGGATAAAGCATGGTGTTTACTCACATAGGACGTTTAACAGGAAGTAATAGATTTTGAAACCTGTAGACATAACTGTGAACAATGCAAAGGCAATCTGCCTAATTCACAGACACACACACATTAAATCTATGTATACATTCAACATGCAGGCACATTCAAGTCCATACCAAAACATTATCACATGAAATCAAAAGGTGAAGCAGATTTTAGAGATTTGGGGTGTAATTTGCTCACCTGGAATTGTGCAGTGGAGACAAGAACAGAGACAGAGAGGAATTTCTTTTGAGCCTAAACTATAATTTTTTCTTCAACCTTTCTTTGATTGCTTTGCATTTCCCTTTTGATTTGTTCAAGTGCTTTGAAAACTTTGAATTTGTTTGATTTGTTTCCTGAATTGATTTACAAAGTTATTCAAATCCTTGTTGTACTTAATTTATTATATACAAACAATTTTATTTACTTACAGGTTTGAAATATTGTTATACACAAGAAGCTTCCTCTTTTTTTTTTCTTCTCTGCCACTTAAAATCCAAGAATGAATGTAATCTTTGAACCTAGTTTCTTCCTGCAACTGTTAAATAAGGTTGTTTTAAATGTTTGTTTTATTTACTGATTATCAACATAAAATTAAAAGCTTTTAAAGAAATTTACTTATATTTTTCTTTTCTTCAGAAAGCAGAGACTAAATTCCAGATTTGCTTTGAGATGATCTTGTTTGAATTGAAATGCATAGTGCATGCTTCAGATCTGAGGTTTGAAGTTGTTAGCTTGATGCATTTGCATTTGTTTTGAATTGCTTTGCTTCTTGTTTTTGATTTTTATTTCTGTTCTCCAGATTTCCATTTCCTTTTTGTTTCCAGGTTTGATCTCTCTTTTGATTTTCTTCCTCAGGTTCTTGTTGTTGAAGAAGATTTTTCAGGTTTGAAACTGTATACCCTTTTTTTTTCTTTTGGTTTTAAAAACTGAGTTGTTTTTGGATGCTCAACCTTTGATACTTTTTGTTCAGATTTGCTGAGATGTTATTAGATTTGAATATGGGAAAATGGAGAGTTTGCTTGAAATTTTAAATTTCAATATTTAATAAAAGTAATGATATGGAATGCCATTTGTAAGAAATCATTATAGCCTTTAGATTTTGTTAACTCCTACACTCCATCTCTTTACTTCAAATCCATGTGAATGTATGCATATGTTTACATTTAAATTCTTAAAGACAAAAGAATGTTTATTTTTATTTTTATATCATATTTACTTTTGTAAACATTTATCAACATATATATCACAATCTTTTTATTATTTTCACACTCAATCTTTAATTTAGTTCATACATTTATTTAAAAATTTATATTTACACAATTTACATTCATATATTTTTTTATTATTCACTTTGTACAACTCTACAAAAAGAAAAGAATGGATTCAAACACTTTGATTTCATATTAACAATTAGTCACACTTATTTATGTATGAAAATTTAACTTAAAAATAATATTATGAAAATAAATACATCTTCCAAATAAAATTAATATTTTAGAAAACAACTATTACTATCATTTTATTAATCTAAGCTTTTAAATTCTATTTTTATTTTTAATACATTATATTTTAAAATTCAATATTTGTTTTTATAAATCACTTATTCTTAAATTTCTAATATAAATTACTATTTAAAATCAAAATTATTTATTTATTCTAGAAAATTTTCTAATTAATTCACAATTTATTTCCAAAAATTAATTTCATTGCCAAATTAAACTTAATAAATTTTCAGGATTGTTACATAAAAGTTTATCTTCGTGTCCCATAACCACTTGCTTAACTTAAATATTTACAAACAAACTGTAAATCTTCACTAGAAAATTGTCACAAGAGGTTCAATCGAACAAGTCTAAGAATTAACCGACGAAATGAACGCAAGCGTTTCATACCACTTGTTTTACTAAGCCGTTTAATTAGATTTCTCATCCGAGTGAGGTAAAGGTTTGTATATACTAGTAGATTGGAAAACGGTTTAAGAAAAGAGCTTTGTTATTGAACATAGAGTTGAAATCATTTTGTTGAAAGAGTTTTAATATTTACTACTAGTATTGAAACCTTCATATTTCTAAAGTTGTTATCCCGCCTTTTTAGCAAGGCCGTGATACCATAAAATCGACCAAGAAGCCCAATATAGTATGTCTCGAAGAATGGTCAGCTCAGCATCTCAACAAAGCAAGTTCAGTTGAATGTTTTTCAGATAAGATCCCCTACGGAGGGGGTCCAGGGGGTGGCAACCCCCCAAGGTGGGGGTGCGGGAGCAACACCCCCGCTATTGGGTTCGACCTAAGGGAGGATAGGATTGAGCGACCTAGGGGTCTAAGGGGTCAAGCGACCTAGTGGTTGCGACCTAGAGGTGTTCGCGATTTAGCAGAAGCGAGTGACCTAACAGAGGAGAGCGACTTAAGGGGTCATGCGACCTAACGGGCTCACGACCTAAGGTGGGAACGACCCAAAGAGGCACGCGACCTAGTGGTTGAACGACCTAAAGTTGCAAAGGCCAAAGTGGAACAACTGGCGCGACCTAGCGACCTAATGTGCCACGCGACCTAACGACCTAACTAGGTCGAGCAAATTATGGCCTTAACGACCTAAAGGAATTAAGGCGTCACGACCTAAGGGATAGAGGTCCTGCAACCTAGAGGGGAATGCAACCTAACTGGGTGAAGGTCATGCGACCTAACAGGGAAGCCACCAAGCAACCAAATGAAGAACAGGGCATGCGACCTACGACCTACGACCTAGCGACACACGACGTACGACCTAGCAACCTAACTCCAAACAACCATTTGCGCCAGTGCGACCTAAGTGCAGAAAATCACCAAAAACGCTAAAAATTGGAGTTTTTCGCCAATTCAATCCAAACCAAATGCAAATGTACATGCTGAATTGATAGGAAATCATTCCCAAACATCCATGATAGATATAGGCAAGAACGTGAGATAAAAATCTCACCTTTGCATCAAAAATCAATGAAAATGAAGACCAAAGCAAACCAAGAATCAATCCACTTCAATCTCAACACATGAAGCTTGAATCCAATGTCTTTACTTTTATTTTGGAGTTGGACGTTGAATTTGCTAATGAACTTGGGCTTAGAATTTTAATTTCCCTTTCCACTCACCATTAATGCTAAAACTAGAGTTAGGTAGGAATTTATGAAGAGATGAGGAGAAGGGGTTGGAACTTAGGTTTAATAGGCTAAATCAACCCAAAGTCCGAAGCGGGAAAAGTTAGTGAAATTTTACTAACCCCAAACATATCAAAGTTTATACTTAAAAAGATTGTAAACGGTATTTCGAACTCAATGGAAGTGGTCTCGAGTCCTAATTTGACCGTTTGCAAAAAGTAGCTTTTCGGACCAATATCCGAATAACGATAAAATATTTAAACAAAATATTTAAATATATAATCGATAAATATGTGGGTTGTTACAATATTCAATGTACTTACATCACAATTAAGTATATATTTTATTCTATAAGGAAAAACATTCTCTTAAACACATTCATTTGAGTCAAAACGAATGTTGCGTAAAACATCGTTACGACAACCCAAAATCACTAGTATAGGGATTCGAAATTAAGATAGATATATAAATCCCAATACTATATAAAACATTTCCTTTCGAAAATCATTTACTATAACAACTGTGTTATAGTCCACCATTTCCTAATTTCTCGAAAATGTATTTTTCAACAACGAATGTTGAAATCTATGGTTTCGATACTTAATACATTTTAAAACAACTTTAAATCATTTTAATTCTATTTAAAATATCAACAATGAATGTTGGAATCTATTGTTTCGATACTTAATGCATTTTAAAACAACTTTAAATCGTTTTAATTCTATTTAAAATATCACTTCCCCAAAACATTTCTTTAATATATTATTCACTGTCCAAAATCGTGAATATAAATCGTTTGTCTAACCCAACACTTCTACATATTTTAATTTGAAGGATTATCCACTGTCCAAAATCGTGAATATAAATCGTTTGTCAAACCCAACACTTCTACATATTTTAATTTAAAGGATTATCCACTGTCCAAAATCGTTAATATAAATCGTTTATAATAATTCAAAAATCCCAATTTAAACCATTTTTCAAATTAATCAACTACTTATTTCAAAAATCACATTTCGGTTGTATTTCACAAAAAACATCTTTATAACATAAAATTTTTAACGTTTATTTATTTAAAATGAATCAATTCCAAAATTCCATAAAATGTATACTTTCAAAAATCACTTGAAAATCCTTTTTAATTCGAAATTGTTACTTTGACATTTTTAAAACTTCAAAAATAGGCCCAATGCTACAACAGCGCCAATACATCAACCACGACATCCAAACATCATATATCAATATGATAACAGAACATATCGCAAATATCTGTAAATAAATCAATACTGTTGAGGAATCCAGTTAGATCCCTCCAACCTATTTCCCTGCATCCACAGATGTTAGCACAATACCAATCCCGTTTCAAGACGGAATATCGCGGTATATGTGCTTATATATAATATAATCCGCTATTATGCGGCGCAATAGGGTCTCATCTATTATATAATGCGGGAAATCAACTCCAAGTACGTATATAATACCAATTCCACTTCAAGGTGGAATATCGCGGTATATGTGTTTAATATAATAATCTCCGCTTAATATGCGGCGTATAGGGTCTATTTCAATACAACAGATAGCAATCATCATTCAATCACACAATTAAGCAATTTTAAATTTAACTATTTAAAATTTTAGATCGGAACAGATTCGATTGAGTGAGAAGTTCTCACCTTTCTTCCAATAATAGTTTCAGCGTTTTATTTCGAATAAAATTAAACACGCGTTTAATTTTACCCAAAATTTACACTAGCTCCAATCAACTCCAATCCAGCTCCATCGCGTAGTGCTCGTCAATACGAACCCAATGCAACTTGTTTCGTAAATTTTCGACCTCATATGAACAAGTTATAGCATTTTAAAGATTGTACGATTTATAAATACAATTATTTTCAACTTTTATTTAAATTTTTAAACCTTTAACAGGTCAGGGCCTTTCATTCCATCTGATTGCATTATGACTGCCCCCTTCTTTCTTCCCCAGTTCAAACGCACACACGTGACCCATAGCCGCAGCTACAACCCTAAATCACGCGACCACCCCTAGCAGTTTAAAGACGATCGAAGACCGCCGAATGGAAGCTCGCCTCGACCCCCATCATCGGCCAAGGACCGACCAAGCTCGGTCGTGCCATTACATGGAAAATCATGCACCAACCACGAATGAATGCGGGCATTTTTCTTACCCCTTGGTCGACGATACGACGAAGTAACCGTATGGATTGAAAGTACTCGTGATCCCCTTCAAGTTTGTAGTTGAGAGTTTCTTGAATTGATGCGTGGATTAGAAGAGATTAAGGGAAGAAGAAACGAGAAAATACCGGCCATTAAATGGAAACTGGCGGCTGAAGCTTCTAGGGTTAGGGTTTGTGAAAATTGTGAAAATCTAGGGGCTTTTATAGAAAATTGCAAAACACTATTCATCCCGAAATTTTCCGAAATCCAAACGAAGCGTACCGCATGGCGTTCATAATGTTTTACCCCTATTCCGAATGCAATGGAATATATATCGATAGCCAATTCGATCGTATTTGGAAGATAGGATTTCAAATCGACTATTTAAATTTAAAATTCACTCAAACAGATTTCAGTGCGTTTTAGCTTGCCCCGGACAAACCGTAAATCCGATTAACACGAAATTTGAAACCTAACAATAATTTAACATTACAGATCCGATGAAACTAGTTTCGTCGAAATCCGAGACTGTTTGAAAAAATAACTATTTTTACTCGTCAATTAAATATTAAAATATTCAATTTCCAAAAATTAACTTTTAATTCAATTTTAAAAGTTCTATAACATCATTCTAACTCCAATATGATTTAGTACAACTTTACAATTCAAATTTTGATCACATTAAACCAGATTTCCAATTATTTATGTAATTTCAAATATTAAATTATCGATTTAATTATCCAATTAAACATAGATATTCGAAATAAAATTTCTTCGACTTACAAATTAATTTGTTAATATTTAAAATCAATTAAATATACGAATTTCAAATGGAAGAAATTCTGCGTCGTTACAAACTTCCCTTTAAAAGAATTTCGTCCTCGAAATTGCCAAGTAAGAAAAAGTCTTGAAATCCATTAACTTTTCAAAACCATTTGTTCAAATTAAATTTCAAATTCATTTAAACATTTTAACTTTTCTTAAATCCATAGTTAAACTTCTTACAATAACTTTACTAAGTTTTCAATCATACTTAGTTATCTTTTCAAAATTTTCCAATTTTCTCAAATATATTCTAACGCCTTAAATTTTCGAAAAATTTCGCCAGCGTCTCCTTTACGCGGCTAGCTCGGTCTGACTACAAAAATTGGCATCACTGCCCCCAGATCTCAAAAAAAACCAAGTGGCTGGACAAGAAAATCATCAAATTTCATACTGAAATTCAAATACATACCTTTTATCGAGCAATTCAATTTTTTTATCTTCGAAATCAAAATCCTAATTTCCTTTAATCCACCTATATATCCTGCTAACCATAATATCCATTTTCATTCAATTTAATTTCATTTGAGTTCAATTTCAATTTCAATTCTATTTGGATTCAATTTATCTTCTGTATATTGAATTTTATCAATTATTTTTCATCCACAACTGATTCATCTTGCTATTTTAAGTTAGTTTCTTTTACTAATTCATTACAAGTTCTAACTCATTTCATCTCGCACAATTCAAATTGGTTTTCGATATTCAGTTTTCAATTTCAATTTTTTATTCTTTTGTTCGTTCCCAAACACAATTAAATTACTATTTCGGTTTATAACCACTGATATTTAAGCTGGATTTCAAATTCCATATGAATTTAATTTACCCCTTATTTATAAATGTTGAATTCAATTCATTTCAACCCATATTAAATTTGTCATTTCTTCAATTAGTTTTACTTACTAATTTTATTTTAATACTTAGCTTCATTTGATCATGACAAATTTTCAATTTACTTGCAATTTCAAGATGAATTTCAACATTTAGTTTCCAATTTCATTTACTCGCAATTGTAAATTCATTCATTCATAAATTTATTTCCATAATTCAAACTCAATTTCAATTCTACTTGTTTCTACCCCAAATTTATCTTCAACTCAATAAATTTTATTCCATAACTATTTTTATCAGATTCTAGAGTCTTTCTAGCATTTCAAAACCATTTTTGAAACCAATTCAAATTGTCCTTTGAATTTCAAAATCCAAACCCAAATTTTCCAAACAACCTCCATAAAAACAACTTGGCAGCAATCCCTCTTTTGGAAACCCGAAAATGAACACCGATTTCAATTTCATTTTCAACATTAATGATAATAATTTAATATCATCACTTTGTAGCAACCGAGAAATCATATGTTATAATAATTCACAGAAATTTTTTTCTCTTTTATATACGAAAGTAATTTAGGTAAAATTATTTCATTTACCTTATTTTAAAACAATATCGTGTCGAATTTGTTCTGTACAAGTGTTTAGAGATTCTATCAATAACGTTAATTACTGGTATTGACCAGAATCCATATACCACACAACAAACCAATCAACACAATATAAAACAATTTTTTTTATATTCACTAACAAATACGCGCTCATATCTATTATTACACTCACACTCATTCTAGAGTACTGCCGACTCTAACTCTAATGAGTAATTCCCAACAGAGCCAAGGTTGTCACTTAACCAAATGCTCTGATACCACATTGTAACGAATGGGATTTTTGACTCACGAAAGTCGACATTAATACGTCCACGTATCAAATGACGAACAATCGAATGCCAGAAAAACCGAATTGTTAGGGTTAAAGAAGAAGAGGTAGAAGAAGAAAGAAAGAAGAAGAAACAGAAATAATAACAGAATCTCACATTTCGCAGCAGAACAACATATAATATATCAATGAATAATCTTCAAAACAAAAGAACTGTATCAATTATTACATTACATCAAATTTCGTTACACTATCAGGGTTTACAGCAACAAACAGCGGAAAAGAAATACTATGTACTAGTTGATACGCCACGCCATCTAGCTTGCCTCTAGATCTCTACATCAACTCCTGAATTCCAGAATAACCTGATAACCTGACTCTAGGCTGCCCGTGTGGAAAATGATGGGCACCAAGAGTTTAGGAAGGGAACAATAAACTCCAGGTCAGTCATGGGACTAGTGTGAGAACTTAAAACAGTTATATCTTTAAAGCAAACAAAGAAATATTTAAATATAGATTCGCAATGCTTTTACAAAATGAAACTACTGTAAGGCCTCCCGCACACACACACAATGCAAACGCTGAATCGGAGGAGATTTCTCCTTATAATAGTCAAACATGCTTGATACGCAAATTTTGTTAATATTATTAATATAAGTGTAAAGTGCAGGAAAAAGATTTCAAAAGTACAATATTAACCTTAGCCAGCATAGGTACCACTATAGTATGCCTACTATAGCTACCATCTTAAATGGTAGGTTCTACAACTAAAACCGTACAGGGCTCGTATTGTTTCTTTGGATTTCCAACAAATGGTCAGGCCGAGGAACTTCCCATTGCCACATGGGTACGCCTCTAGAGAGACGCCTCGAGAACCTAACCGGATCTCTACCAACACAATGTCGGGTTACCTCTGTAAAAGTAGGTAACTACTGACACGAGTATGCCATCCCCTGGTTGTAAACAACCTTTATACGAGGATCCTCAACGAAAATCAATCACAAAATCATATATATATATATATATATATATATATATATATATATATATATGCGACATCCACATAAGTTAAGCATCTGGGCTCCATACCATAATACCACTTCTATCCAGAAGGAAATGTACATACCCTAAGGGGCGCTACTCCCTAAAACCCTGCTGCATCTTTCCTGTTTTGACCATTACGGGGTGTGAGGTCCGACGAAGTCTCGTCCACAAAGCTACGCTTTTCACAAAAGCTATGCTTTGATCAACAAATGATTAGCAGCACTTCGTATGCCACATTACCAAATTGGAAATGTATCACTAGTAACCATCAACTACATAACCTCTGAGCTCATACGTCTCAGAGAAGGGTGTTAAGCTAAGAGAATAAATTCTCTGCGACCAACAGAAATGTATTTGATAGAAACCAGCTTTACATCTCTAATTGTAACGTCAGACACATAACCATACAAGTCCGTTCCGGGATCGAACGGAACCAAAGGCACATCCAAAGAAGTCCTTGCAATCCGGATATTCACTAATCACGACCGGACTTCCCATCACAAACGGTGATAAAATCTCTATGTCGGAGATCAGCCAATGCAGAGACATTTGACGGTAATCCTTACATTTTCGAAAATATCCGGTCTTCAACACCGATCTTCAAATGTTATCCATTATGACGTATTACTATTCGGAATGGGATTCATGACCTAAAGGTCCTCTCCCGGTTAAACCAAATAGTGAGCGCTTATTTTAAAATAATGTAGCATTCAAATTCAAGCAAATCACAACAAATACCCATTTAATGGTAAATATTGATAGTCGGTTATTTAACTATCAATAGATATGCACAACATCACCAGATTCCAAATAATTTCCCAAATTATTTATTTTCCAAAAACATCTTTACAAGATATATTTTCCCACACTTCAAAACACATCAATGTTTATTTTAACAAATTTCCCTTTCCTTTATAAATTCCAAGTGAATTTAAATTTACAAATATCCACTGATATACAATTTCCAAATCGATTTCAAACATTCACTTTCAATTTATCTTTAGAAGATATAATCTCAAAAACATTCCACTTCATATTGGAAAACATTTCCATACTTATTTAATAATAAGTAATTCACAAATCTATTTATTTTCAACATTTGGAAAATATTCAATATACTTAAATCATAATTAAGTGTATATTTTATTCTTTAAGGAAAAACATTCTCTTAAACACATTCATTTGAGTCAAAACAAATGTTGTGTAAAACATCGTTACAACAACCCAAAATCAAAAGTATAGGGATTCAAAATTAAGATAGATATATTGTAACAACCCGCATATTTTATGATTGAATATTTAAATATTTTATTTTAAATATTCATCATTAGTCGGATTAGGGTCCGAAAAGTTACTTTTTGCAAACAGTCGAATTAGGACTCGAGACCACCCCCATTGAGTTCAAAATGACGTTTGTGATCTTTTTGAGTATAAACATTGATATGTTTGGAGCTAGTGGAAATTTGCTACTTTTTCACTTAGGGCTTTGGTTTAGTTTTAGCCTATTAGACCCTAGATTCACCCCCTCTTCTCTTCATTCCTTCATAATTTCCTAATACATTCAAGCTTCATCAAAAATGGAGGAAGAGAGTGGAAACTAAAATCCTAAGCCCTAGGTTCTTTGCAAAACTCGAGCTCTAGCTTCAAATTTAAGAAGAAGCTTTGGTAAGCCTTCTCTTCTTCTTCTCCAACTCTTTCAATTTCAGAAATTTCCTAAACCTAATTTAGGATGTTCTTCTTTTGAGCTTAGATACAAGCTCCTTGGGTTGTGTTGAAGAGTGGTTGACCTTCCTTTTGTTTCCAAGCTTCCTCTTAGTTGTTTTTGTGTAAAAAAGTGAGATTTTTATCTCACATCTTTATCTTTATTTATCTCTGTTGTTATTTATGAATTCCTCACATCTATTCATGATCATTTGCTTTTGATTTGAATTGGTATGGTTTAATTACCAAATTTTGGTTTTGAAGTCCAATTTTTGTGAAAACCTTTAATGGATGTTTGGATGTGTTGTTTGGTGTGTATCGAAGAGCTTATATGGTCGAGTTATCGCTTGACATAAATCCTTGGTCGTCGTTGCTCGCTCGGTCGCTCCCTAATTGATTTGGCCATTATGGCCTAGGCAAACTGTTGCCTTTACCAGGGTTTAGACGTCTGGAGGCCAATGTCAGACGTCTGGCTTTGCCCCTTGGAGAAAAATTACACACGGAAGAATGATAAACAAGGCAGTGACTAATTTCAGACGTCGGAACTAACGTTCCAGACGTCTGAAAAGATGGTCAGATGTCTGATTTGTGTCTTCAGACGCCTGGTTGGTTTTCTGGAAAATTTCCATAGATTAAAACCAGACGTTTGGACATTCCGCTAGACGTTTGATTCGATTTCAGACGTCTGGTTTAGTGCTTCAGATGTCTGGTTTGGTTTTCTGGAGCACTTCCAGAAGCCAATTCTAGACGTCTGGAACAACCCTCACACGTTTGGAAATGCCCAGTTTTTCCTATTTTGACTATTGTGTTGGAATATCCAATTTTTAATCGATTATTTTTCCCTAATTAGTAGTTATCATTTTAGTTGCCTTTGATAACTTCTAATTTCAGAATTTTTGGGATTATCCATTTCAATGGATTTGGTATCGATTTCTTTGGATTTTATTCACGTCTTAGTATGTGAATTTTTAGTGATTGATTGTTTCTACAATCATTTTTGTAATTTGTCACTTTAAAAACATAAAGGTTTTCTATACTAGTAGTAAATATAAAAATTCTTTCATCAAAACGATTTCAACACTATTTTATTACAAAGCTCGATTCTTAAACCGTTTTTCAATCTACTAGTATATACAAACCTTTACATCACTCGCACGAGAAATCTAATTAAACAACTTAGTAAAACAAGTGGTATGAAACGCTTGCGTTTACTCCGTCGGTTAATTCTTGGACTTGTTCGATTGAATCTCTTATGACATATTTTCTAGTGGAGATCTACAATTTGTTCGTAAATATTTAAGTTAAGCTAGTGGTAATGGGACATGAAGCAAAGTTCATATATTTACTAGCTTAGTGTAATTGACACTTCTTGGTGATCGATGATGATCATTTTGTGATTTAGACTAGCGATATGCTATGTTTCTTAGGGGACGGTACCTCGTTTTATTGAGTTTCGACTCAATTTTATGGGCTAGCGACCCATGTTCTTTTCTGGAGTTCGGTCCATCGGACGTACCTTTGTACTACATTGTTGCACCAGCTTATCAGGATCATCGGGCGTACCATTGTACTACGTCGTTGTTCCGAATTATTCGAGTTTTAGGTTCCTCGAGCGTACCGATATTGTACTACGTCATTGCACCGGATCAAATGGTTAGCAACCATGGAATAGCGTTCCATTTTGTGATGCACGTGTTGGTGAGTTTTCATACTCCCGTTTTTTGATAGGCCACCCCCTTTTCGTGCTTTCTGGATTTCCATTGATGATTTCTTGAATTTATGTTTTCACCAATTTTCATGATTTACATTGATAAGTTTTATCAATAGTTGTGCATTGGTCAATTTTTGTGTCATTAACTTTTGTGATTGGCATTGATATTACTATCAATATTTATGGTTTGGTGAATAAAAATAAAGAGTATGACATTCCTTTTGATCTTTGACAAGATTCTTGTGATGTTGGTTAATCCCTAGTTGATTTTCAATTGCATACTTATCACACTATGACTTTATGTTATCATATGTTTTTGTCATATTTCTTATTCTATATTATTTTATTTGATATTTATTGTTAGACTGATCCGTTTATTATTTTCTTATTAAATAATACTCGGGTCAGACCGAGATGTTGTAGGTGCTTCTGCTTGACTCATTATTTGGGATTATTTTCCTGACTTTTGGCTAACTACTTAGAATTAGTTGTTTTTGGTGGTATGCATATGAGTTGTAGACTTATTGATGTATACTTATTCTTTTGTGTAGCTCTTGTAACTATTCTTTTGTGATATTGTGGATCTTGTTTGACCACTACTCTGATATACACTTTTAGGTGTAATATTCATATCCGTTTCCGCCTTTGTGATATGAATTATCTGTGACTGATTTATGTTATGTTTATTTCTATATTTGTTTCCAAAGATTATATTTAGCCACTGTGTAGTAGCTTTGGGTTTGTGTCGGTATGTCGGATTTCCTCTTGAGATGAAATGCAAGTTATATTTTATCTGGCATATCGTGCTCGCACAAAGCAATTACACGAATGGTCGCTCCTCAACAGCCTTATTCTTCGCGCTAGTTGACGGCATTACCCCATTGTCCCTTGGCTAGCGTGGGTATAGAGGTGGGGCGTCACAGCTTGGTATTAGAGCCAAACTTCGAAACAACGTAGAATAATTTAACAAGGATCATCGTTCTAAGTCCATCTTAGGAGTCATGCCTTAGGATTTTATTCGGGTCTTCGAACCATCCTATCCTATTTTCTTTTGTGGTTTCTTGTTTTATCAATCATTATTGCTTGTTATTCATTTTTTGAATAACCTTTTTCTTCTTCTTTCTTTCTTAATGAAGAGAAATGGTTAGACCTGGTCATCCCAACGCCGGTCAATCTAGTGCTACTCCCCAAGATGGAGTATTTATGTCTGCCCAACAGCTTCTTGATCTAGTAAAGAATGCTCAAGCAGCCAGTTCTAATCCGGAATCTACTCACGCTAAGTCTGGATTTTCATGTTTGTGCAACGATTATACCCATTTGGGTGGGAAGCCATTCAAAGGTTCTGAAACCATTATCGAAGTCCAGACTTAGCTAAGATCATGCGATCGAATCTTTTCTCGCATGAATCTTATTGATCTTCACCGAGTTCAGGTGGCCTCTAGTATGCTCCAAGAAAGAGCATTTGACTGGTACGAGCTTCTGATTTCTGAAATAAATGAAGCGGTTCTTACTTGGGAGAAATTCTGGGAACGATTCGAATTAAAGTTTGTGCCAGAAGCTGAGAAAGTAACATTGGCTCGTCTTTTCATTGACCCTGTTCAAGGTGAATCCTCTGTGGCAGATTATGTCGCATCCTTCGAGTCACTTTCTAAATACGGGGTCGAATACATATACACCCCACTAAAGAAGAACCAATGATTTGTCTATGGCTCAAACAAAAATCTCAAGAAGCCGTTACTTCTAAAATTATAAGTTTCTTTTGATCAACTCATTGATATCGCTCTTCGACTTGATGAGTTTGATAGAGTAAGTGATGTTGGGGTTGGGAGTGCTAAACCGAACTTCATCAACAAGAAAAGGCCTAATAAGTTCAGAGGTCCTTATCCCAACAATAAGAAAGGGTAGCAAGCCTCTCCGGCAACTAAGATTTCTACCTCAAGTGTTGGGCAATGCTACAACTGTGGTTCTAAAGACCATTATGCAAATAGATGTCTGAAACCTCTCTTTTGTCGCTATTGCAAAAGTTCGTGTCATCTTTTATCTTCATGTCCCAAACTTCAGGGCAGGAAGGAAGGAAAGTTAAATGTTTCATAAGCCCCTAGCAACACTTCTCGTGGTCAAGGTATTTCTCATCCTATCCTTGATGGCATTATTTTGTTCCGTGATTATCTTATTCGAGTTCTTTTTGATACGGGAGCGTCCCACTCTTTTGTTTCAAAAGAACTTGTTGATATTTTTTCTTTAAGTGTTGTTGCTTTAATGACTTCTTTGAGAATTGATAATCCGGTTGGTGGATCTGCAACAATTAGTTTGCTTTGTAAAGATGTCGAGATTATTTTGTGTGATTTTTCTTTCCGAGCCGATTTGCATGTTATGCGCTACTTAGGCTTCGGAATGATTTTGGGAATGGATTGGCTTAACCGCTATGAAGCTCAAATCCTTTGTCCTGAGCGGACTATTCATCTTTGACATCCTCAATCTGTTAAGCAGAATTCTATTGATCTTAAAGATTTGGATTCCAGCTTGGCAGCATCTTTATATTTTTTAAATCCACATGATGCTGATAATGATGATGAGGAAGATGTCATTTCTCTTATTCACGTTGTTCATGAATTTTTCGACATATTTGAGCCCGTTTTAGGATTACCACCTAAGCGAGCAATTGAGTTCAAAATTAATCTCATCCTTGGAGCTCAACCTATCACTCGTCCTCCCTATTGTATGCCCAATAAAGAAAATGAGGAGATGCACAAACAATTATCTGAATTGGAGACGAAGCAATTTATTAGCTCTAGTTCCTCGCCTTGGGCCGCTTCAGCTATTTTCGTGAAGAAATTCGATGGTACACTTAGGCTTTATGTTGACTACCACAAGCTTAATGATCTTACTATCAAAAATAAATATCCTTTACCTCGGATTCATGATCTATTCGATCAACTTAGTGGTGCTAGAGTCTTTTCACAATTGGACTTGGCAACCGGTTTCATCATCTTCGTATTGCAAAGGATAGCATTCCTTTGACATCGTTCCGTACTCGTTATGGATCTAATGAATGGCTTGTTATGCCATTTAGTTTAACGAATGCTCCGGCTTATTTCGTTGACCTTATGAATAGAGTTTTCAAAGACCTCCTCGATCGATTTGTTCTCATCTTTATTGATGATATTCTTGTGTATTCAAAAATCTAGGAGGAGCATGAAAAGCATCTTCGGATTGTGTTGGAAACTCTTAGGAATAATCAATTGAAAGCAAAATTTTCTAAATGCCACTTTTGGCAATCTCATGTGAACTTTCTCGGTCATATTATTTCCGAATCCGGAATATCAGTGGATCCTTCAAAGATTGAAGCGATTCAAAATTGGAGGAGACCGGAGAGTGTGACGGAAATCTGTAGCTTCCTTGGATTGGCAGGCTATTACCGTCATTTTATTGAAGACTTTTCTAAAATTGTCGTGCCTCTTACTAGCTTAACAAAGAAAGGTGTTAAATACATTTGGTCGGTCAAATGTGAAGCTTCTTTTCAAAAGTTAAAAGAACTCCTTTCTGATGCTCCTATTCTTGTTATTCCCGAGGGGAAACAAGATTTTGTTGTTTAAACCGATGCTAGTCGCATTGGTTTGGGTGCCGTTCTTATGCAAAGAGAACGTGTTATTGCTTATGCTTCTAGGCAATTGAAGCCAGCCGAGTCTAGGTATGCCACTCATGACTTAGAGCTCGTGGCTATTATTTTCGCTCTTAAAATTTGGCGTCATTATCTTTTGGGAGAGAAATTTATTCTTTATACCGATCATAAATATTTGAAGTATTTATTTTCCCAAAAGGAGCTTAATTTGCATTAACAACGTTGGCTCGAGTTCCTTGCATTTTATGATCTTGATATTCTTTATACTCCCGGAAAGGGAAATCGTGTTGCAGATGCCCTGAGTCGCAAGCAATAAGCGGTTGTTTCTATGATGATATCCAAATGGAATGATCTTGGGGTTTTATCCACTTGTGAGATTCGAGATCGTGTTTCCGATTTAAGTTCATCTCCTGTTTTATGTAGCCTTGACGCTCATCCTTCTCTTTTAAACCACATTCTTGAAGCTCAAAAGCTAGATCCCAAATTGGCTCTTCTTAGCCAAAATTGTAGGGATAAAATTGATATTGAAGGTTTGAAAGACTTTGATATTGATTCTCGTGGCGGCATTCGAAAATTTGATAGACTTATCGTGCCAAATATTAGTGATCTTCGTAAAGGCATTTTAGAAGATTCTCATCGTTCTAAATTTACCATTCATCCCGGTAGTAGTAAAATGTACGCGGATATGAAGCGACTTTATTATTGGGAGGCAATGAAATCTGATATTGCTAACTTTGTTATGTGTTGCATAACTTGCCAACTTGTCAAGGTCAAGCACCAAAGGCCCGGTGGGTTATTGCAACCTTTCGAAATTCCAATTTGGAAGTGGGATCAAATTTCCATGGATTTTATTGACGGCCTTCCCCGTTCTCGTTTGGGTCATGATAGCTTATGGGTGATAGTTGATAGACTTACTAAATCCGCCCATTTTATTCCCGTTCGGTCGAATCGAATCGTTCCTCTGTTGGCCAAACAATTTATTAAAGAATTGTAAAATTTCATGGAGTTACTTCTTTTATTGTTAGTGATCCATTGTTTACTAGTGGATTTTGGAAGAGTCTTCAAAAAGCTTTGGGAATGAAGCTTAATTTTAATACCGCTTATCATCCTCAGTCCTATGGACAAACCGAGCGTGTGAATCAAACTCTTAAAGATCTTCTTCGTTCATATGTTCTTGATTTTGGTGGAAGTTGGGAAGATCATATTTCTCTTGTTGAGTTTTCCTATAATAATAGCTTGCATTCTAGTATTGGTATAGCACCTTTTGAGGCACTCTATTGAAGACCATGTCGATCTCCTTCTTATTGGCTTGAGGCTGGTGAGAAGCTGGTTCATGGTCCAGATTTTATTCGTGATTCCACACAAAAGATTGATCTTATTCGTCATAGGATGAAAAAGGCTCAAAGTAGGCAAAAATCATATGCCGATAATCGAAGAAGGAAATTATAATTTTCTGTGGGAGATTTTATGTTTATTCGTGTTTCACCTATGAAGGGCATTGTACGTTTTAGTTAATCGGGAAAGTTAGCACCACGATATATTGGTCCATTTCCTATCACCGAACGTATTGGTTCCGTGGCTTATCGCCTTTTATTACCAGCTTAGTTTTTTGCTATTATGACATGTTTCACGTTTCTCAATTACGGAAATGCCTTCGGGATTCCGATTATATTCTTGAGCCCAGTGTTGTGGAAGAAATTGAAGTTTCGCCTAATTTGACTTATGAGCAACATCTTATTCGTATCATTGCTTTGGAGATTAAACGCCTTCGAAATAAAGATGTCCCTCTTGTGAAAGTACAATGGTCCTCAAATCCTAAGGATTGTTCTTGGGAATCCAGAGAATTCATCGAGCGAACACATCCGGTCTTACTTACTCGTGCTCTTTGAGGTGAACTTCTTATTCCAAATTTCTTCTTTTGTGTTGATATGCTTTTATAGTTGTTGCTTTTTGATTCATTTATTTCTTAAGATTGCAAGGACGCAATTTCTTTAAGGAGGGGAGTCTGTAACAACCCGCATATTTTACGATTGAATATTTAAATATTTTATTTTAAATATTCATCGTTAGTCGGATTAGGGTTCGAAAAGCTACTTTTTGCAAATAGTCGAATTAGGACTCGAGACCACCCCCATTGAGTTCAAAATGACATTTGCGATCTTTTTGAGTATAAACATTGATATGTTTGGAGCTAATGGAAATTTGCTACTTTTTCACTTAGGGTTTGGTTTTGGTTTAGCCTATTTGCCCCAAGCTTCACCTCCTCTTCTCTTCATTCCTTCATAATTTCCTAATACATTCAAGCTTCATCAAAAATGGAGGAAGAGAGTGGAAACTAAAATCCTAAGCCCTAGTTCTTTGCAAAACTCGAGCTCTAGCTTCAAATTTAAGAAGAAGCTTTGGTAAGCCTTCTCTTCTTTTTCTCTAACTCATTCTCCTTTCAATTTCAGAAATTTACTAAACCTAATTTAGGAATTATTCTTCTTTTGAGCTTAGATACAAGCTCCTTAGGTTGTGTGGAAGAGTGGTTGACCTTCCTTTGGTTTCCAAGCTTCCTCTTAGTTGTTTCTGGGTAAAAAGGTGAGATTTTTATATCACGTCTTTGTCTATATTTATCTCTGTTGTTAGGTATGAATTCCTAACATCTATTCATGATCATTTGCTTTTGATTTGAATTGGTATGGTTGAATTACCAAATATGGTTTTGAAGTCCAATTTTTGTGAATATCCTTTAATGGATGTTTGGATATGTTGTTTGGGGTGTATCGAAGACCTTATATGGCCTGGTTGTCGCTTGACATAAATCCTTAGTCGTCGTTGCTCGCTCGATCGCTCACTAATTGATTTGGCCATTAAGGCCTAGGCAAACTGTTGCCTTTACCAGGGTTCAGATGTCTGGAGGCCAATGTCAGACGTCTGGCTTTTCCCCCTGAAGAAAAATTACACACGACAGAATGATAAACAAGGCAGTGACTAATTTCAGACGTCTGAACTAACCTTCTAGACGTTTGAAAAGATGGCCAGACGTCTGATTTGTGTCTTCAGACGTGTGGTTGTTTTTCTGGAAAATTTCCAGAGATCAAAACCAGACGTCTGGACTTTCCCCTAGACGTCTGATTCGATTTCAGACGTCTGGTTGGGTTTCTGGAGTAATTCTAGAAGCCAGTTCCGGACGTTCGGAATAACCCTCAAACGTCTGGAAATGCCCAGTTTTGCCTATTTTGACTATTGTGTTGGAATATCCAATTTTTAATCGATTATTTTGCCCCAATTAGTTGTTATCATTTTAGTTGCCTTTGATAACTTCTATTTTCGAAATTTTTGGGAATATCCATTTCAATGGATTTGGTATCAATTTCTTTGGATTTTATTCACGCCTTCGTATGTGAATTTTTAGTGATTGATTATTTCTGCAATCATTTTTGTGATTTGTCACTTTAAAAACATAAAGTTTTTCATACTAGTAGTAAATATCAACTCTTTCATCAAAACGATTTCAACACTATTTTATTACAAAGCTCGATTCTTAAACCGTTTTTCAATCTACTAGTATAGACAAACCTTTACCTCACTCGCACGAGAAATCTAATTAAACAACTTAGTAAAACAAGTGGTATGAAACGCTTGTGTTTACTTCGTCGGTTAATTCTTGGACTTGTTCGATTGAATCTCTTGTGACAGATTTTCTAGTGGAGATCTAAAATTTGGTTGTAAATATTTAAGTTAAGCTAGTGGTTATTGGACATGAAGCTAAGCTCATATATTTACTAGCTTAGTGTAATTAACACTTCTTGGTGATCGATGATGATCATTTTATGATTTAGAATAGCGATATGCTATGTTTCTTTGTCCAGGTAGGGTACGGTACCTCGTTTTATTGAGTTTCGACTCAATTTTTGTGGGCTAGCGACCTATGTTCTTTTATGGAGTTCGGTCCATCGGACGTACCTTTGTACTACGTTATTCCACCAGCTTATCAGGATCATCGGGCGTACCGTTGTACTACGTCGTTGTTTCAAATTATTCGAGTTTCAGGTTCCTCGGACGTACCGATATTGTACTACGTCGTTGCACCGGCTCTAATGGTTAGCAACCATGGAATAGCATTCCATTTGTGATACACGTGTTGGTGAGTTTTCATACTCTCGTTCTGTGATAGGCCTTCCCTTTACGTGATTTTTGGATTTCCATTGATGATTTCTAGAATTTGTGTTTTCACCAATTTTCGTTATTTACATTGATAAGTTTTATCAGTATTTGTGCATTGGTGAATTTGTGTGTCATTGACTTTTGTGATTGGCATTCATGTTACTGTCAATATTTATGGTTTGGTGAATAAAAATAAAGAGTATGACATTCCTTTTGATCTTTGAAAAGATTCTTGTGATATTGATTAATCCCTAGTTGATTTTCAATTGCATACTTATCAAAGTATGGCTTTATGGTTATCATATGTTTTTGTCATATCTCTTATTCTACATCATTTTATTTGATATTTATAGTTAGACTGATGCGTTTATTATTTTCTTATTAAATAATACTCGGGTCAGACAGAGGTGTTGTAGGTGCTTCTTCTTGACTCCTCATTTGGGATTATTATCCTGACTTTTGGCTAACTACTTAGAATTAGTAGTTTTTACTTGTATGCATTTGAGATGTAGACTCATTGATGTATATTTATTCTTTTGTGTAGTTCTTGTAACTATTCTTTTGTGATATTGTGGATCTTGTTTGACCACTACTCTGATATACACTTTTTGGTGTAATATTCATATCTTTTTCCGCTTTTGTATATGAATTATTTGTGACTGATTTATGTTATGTTTATTTCTATATTTGTTTCCGAAGATTATATTTAGCCACTGTGTAGTAGCTTTGAGTTTGTGTCGGTATGTCGGATTTCCTCTTGAGATGAAATGCAAGTTATATTTTATTTGGCATATCGGTGCTCGCACAAAGAAATTACATGGATGGCCGCTCCTCAACAACCTTATTCTCCGTGCTAGTTGACGGCATTACCCCATAGTGTCCTTAGCTAGCGTGGGTATAGAGGTGGGGCGTCACATATATAAATCCCAATACTATATAAAACATTTCCTTTTGAAAATCATTTACTAACAATAGTGTTATAGTCCACCATTTCCTTATTTCTCGAAAACGTCTATTTCAATAATGAATGTTGAAACCTATGGTTGTGACACTTAATACATTTTAAAACAACTTTAAATCGTTTTAATTCTATTTAAAATATCACTTCCCCTAAACATTTCTTTAATATATTATTCACTGTCCAAAATCGTGAATATAAATCGTTTGTCAAACCCAATACTTCTACATATTTTAATTTAAAGGACTATCCACCGTCTAAAATCGTGAATATAAGTCGTCTGTCAAACCGAACACTTCTACATATTTAATTTAAAGGATTATCCACCATCCAAAATCGTGAATATAAATCGTTTATAATAATTCAAAAATCCCAATTTATACCATTTTACACATTAATCAACTACCTATTTCAAAAATACATTTCGGTTATATTTCACAAAAATCATAATTTTTATAACATAAAAATTTTAACGTTTATTTATTTCAAATGAATCAATTCCAAAATTCAATAAAATGTGTACTTTCAAAAATCACTTGAAAATCCTTTTAAATTCGAAATTGTTACTTTAACATTTTCAAAACTCCAAAAATAGGCCCAATGCTGCAACAACACCAATACATCAACCACGACATCCAAACATCATATATCAATATGATAACAGAACATATCGCAAATATCTGTAAATAAATCAATACTATTGACGAATCCAATTGGATCCCTCCAACCTGTTTCCCTGCATCCACAGATGTTAGCACAATACCAATCCCGTTTCAAGACAGAATATCGTGGTACATGGGTTTATATAAAATATTGTCCGCTATTATGTGGCGCAATAGGGTCCCATCCTCTATATAATGCGGGAAATCATCTCTAAGTACATATATAATACCAATTCCACTTCAAGATGGAATATCGCGGTATATGTGTTTAATATAATAACCTCCGCTTAATATGCGACGTATAGGGTCTATTTCAATACAACAGATAACAATCATCTTTCAACCACAGAATTAAGCAATTTTAAATTTAACTATTTAAAATTTAAATCAAAACAGATTCGATTGAGTGAGAAGTTCTCACCTTGCTTCCAATAACAGTTTCAGCGTTTTATTTCGAATAAAACTAAACATGCGTTTAATTTAACCCAAAATTCACGCTAGCTCTAATCAACTCCAATCCATCTCCATCGCGTAATGCTCGTCAATACGAACCCAACGCAACTTGTTTCGTAAATTTTCGACCTCGTATGAACAAGTTATAGCATTTTAAAGATTCTACGATTTATAAATATAATTATTTTCAACTTTTATTTAAAATTTTAAACCTTTAACACATTAGGGCCGTTCATTCCATCTGATTGCATCAGGATCGCCCCCTTCTTTCTTCCCCAGTTGAAACGCACACGCGTGACCCATAGCCGCCGCTACAACCCTAAATCATGCGACCACCCCTTGCAGTTTGAAGACGATCGAACACCGCCGAATGGAAGCTCGCCTCGACCCCCATCATCGTCCAAGGACCGGCCAAGCTCGGTCATGCCATTGCATGGAAAATCGTGCACCAACCACGAACGAACGCGGGCATTTTTCTTTCCCTATGGTCGACGATTCGACGAAGTACCCGTATGGATTGAAAGTACTCGTGATCCCCTTAAAGTTTGTAGTTGAGAGTTTCTTGAATTGATGCGTGGATTAGAAGCCAATAAGGAAAGAAGAAACGAGCAAATATCGAACATTAAATGGAAACTGGCGGCTGAAGCTTCTAGGTTTAGGGTTTGTGACAATTGTGAAAATCTAGGTGCTTTTATAGAAAATTCCAACACACTATTCATCCCGAAAATTTCCAAACTCCAGACGAAGCGTGCCGCCTGGCGTTTGTAATGTTTTACCCCTATTCCAAACGCAATGGAATATATATCGGTAGCCAATTCGATCGCATTTGGAAGATAGGATTTCAAATCGACTATTTAAATTTAAAATCCACTTAAACTGATTTCAGTGCGTTTTAGCTTGTCTTGGACATACCGTAAATCCGATTGACACGAAATTTGAAACCTTACAATGGTTTAGCATTACGGATCCGATGAAACTGGCTTCATCGAAATATAAGACTGTTTGAAAAATGACTATTTTTACTCGTCAATTAAATATTAAAATATTTAATTTCCACAAATTAAATTTTAATTCAATTTTAAAAGTTCTATAACATCATTCTAACTCCAATATGGTGTAAAACAACTTTACAAATCAAATTTTAATCACATTAAACCCAATTTCCAATTATTTCTGTAATTTCAAATATTAAATTATCGATTTAATTATCCAATTAAACCTAGATATTCTAAATAAAATTTATTCGACTTACAAATTTTACTTGTTAATATTTAAAGTCAATCAAATATACGACTTTCAAATGACAGAAATTCTGGGTCGTTACATAAAATTTCAAAATATGGGAAAAGCTTTAACAAATGGATTTCGGATAATATTATTTAAAAGTTGAAGAATTTATTCAATAATACGGATTTTAAAGAGTTTGAAAAAAAAATAAAAGAATTGGTTTTCTTTAAAAGGAATTTATTTTTAAAAAGGAAATAAAGTTTGAAATCAATTTGGAAATTGAATTTTTTTGGGGATTGAATTTAAATCTTTTGAAAATCCATTTGGAAATTTATTTGGTGTTTTGAAAAGAATTTAGAATCAATTTGAAAACTAATTTGGGGTTTAGTAGAAATTGATTTCAATTTGAGATTTGAATAAAATTCTCTTGGTGTTTAATTTCTTGGAAAATCAATATGGAATTTGATTTGGTTGTTTTTGATATAAATTGAAAAAATTGAATTGTTGTTGAAAGTGAATATTTGAAATCGATTTGAAAATCGTATATCAGTGGATATTTGGAAATATAAATTCACCATGGAATTTATAAAGGAAAGGGGAATTTGTTTAAAAATAAAACATTGATTTATTTTTAAAGTGTAGAAATAAATTTACGGATTTGGAACGTAAATTTAAAGTAAATCGGTAAGGATTTATTTAATTGGTTTAAATGAACCATTTTGAAATGAAAGTGCATTCTCCCTGGAAAGCCGAATAAAAATTTCTAAATATCTTTGGAAGATATATACATGCATATATATAAAATTCTAGAATTGGTTTTGAAAAGGATACTTTGGAGAAATTAACTTCTTAAATTGTTTTAAATCCTTTAAGTAAAGATTTATTAAGTTGATATAGAAAGGATTATTTTTAAGATTTAATCAATAATTGTTTTAGAAAATATTTATTTAAATAGTTATACTCTATCTACTAATTTTTATTTTGAAAATTAGTTTGGACTTAAGTAATATGTAATATTGGTATAATATTTTTATAACTAATATTTTAAGTAAAGTGTTTAAAGAAAAATAGTTTTATTTCAAAGTGTTTTCCCGTTATATTTTGGATAAGAGTTATAAATTATTTTAAAGTATTTGAACTCGGCCGATTTCCGGTGAAAATGAAAAAATATTTTGAAGTGTTTCCGCGTAAGGAAAATGATTTGAAATTTTTTTCAAAAGTTGTAAAGGTGAAAAGTGATTTGAAATTTGTTTTCAAATGGTTGAAGTGTGGAAAAATATATCTTGTAAATATATTTTTGAAAATATAAATAATTTGGGAAATTATTTGGAATCTGGTGATGTTGTGCATAACTATTGATAGGTAAATAACGACTATCAATATTTACCTTTAAATGGGTATTTGTTGTGATTTGCTTGAATTTGAATGCTACACTTATTTTAAGAAAAGCGCTCGCTATTCGGTTTAGCCGGGAGAGGACATTTGGGTCATGAATCCCATTCCGAGTAGTGGTACGTCGTAATGGATAGCATTTGAAGACCGGTGTTGAAGACCAGATATTTTCGAAAATAGAAGGATTACCATCGAATGTCTCTGCATCGTCTGATCTCCGATATAGAGATTTTATCACCCTTTGTGATGGGAATTCCGGACATGATCAGTGAATATCCGGATTGCAAGGGCTTCTTTGGAAGTGCCTTCGATTCCGTTCGATCCCGGAACGGACTTGTATGGATGTGTGTCTGACGTTACAATTTGAGATGTAAAGCTGGTTTCTATCAAATGCATTTCTGTTGGTGGCGGAGAATTCATTCTTTTAGCTTAACACCCTTTTCTGAGACGTACGAGCTCAGAGGTTATGTAGTTGATGGTTACTAGTGATACATTCCCAATTTGTTAATGTGGCATACGAAGTGTTGCTGATCATTTGTTGATCAAAACATAGGTTTTGTGAAAAGCGTAGCTTTGCGGACGAGACTTCGTCGGACCTCACAACCCGGTAATGGTCAAAACAGGAAAGATGCAGTAAGGTTATAGGGAGTAGCGCCCCTAAGGGTATGTGCATTTCCTTCTGGATAGAAGTGGTATCATGGCATGGAGCCTAGATACTTAACTTATGTGGATATCGCAAATATATATGGCTTTGTGATTGTTGTTGGTTGAGGATCCTCGGATAAAGGTTGTTTACAACCGGGGGATGTCATACTCGTTCCAGTAGTTACCTACTTTTGCTGAGGTAACCCGGCCTTGTGTTGGCAGAGATCCGGTTAGGTTCTCGGGGCATCTCTCCAAAGGCATACCCATGTGGCAATGGGAAGTTCCTTTGCCTGACGATTTGTTGAAAATCCAAAGAAACAATACGAGCCCTGTACTGTTTTAGTTGTAAAACCTGCCATTTAAGATGGAAGCTATAGTAGGCATACTATAGTGGTATATATGCTGACTAAGATTAATATTGCACTTTCAAAATGTTTTCCTGCACTTTTCACTTATAGTAATAACGTCAAATAAATTTGTGTACCAAGCATGTTTGACTATCATAAGGAGAAATCTCCTCCAATTCTACGATTGCATTGTGTGTGTGGCAGGAGGCCTTATGGTAGTTACATTTTATAAAAGCATTGTAGATCTATTTTAAAATATTTCTTTGTTTTTTTTAAAGATAAACTGTTTTAAGTTCTCACACCAGTCCCATGACTGACCAAGAGTTTATTGTTCCCTTCCTAAACTCTGGGTGCCCATCATTTTCCACACGGGCAGCCTAGAGTCGGGTTATCAGGATATTCTGGAATTCAGGAGTTGCTGTAGAATCAGGAGTTGGAGCTGGATGGCGAAACGCATCACTTGTATATGATCTTATATTTTCCGTCGTATATTCAGTTATGAGGACAGGTTTATATAACTGTCCATTATTGTGTTGTGTTGTATATTGACTCTGATGATGTAATGTATATAATGTATGGTTCTTTTGATTTAAAGATTATTCATTTATCTATTATATGTTGTTCCGCTGCGATTGTGAGATTCTGATATTATTTTCTGTTGCTTTTCTTTCTTACTTACTTCTTTTATCGTTTTCTTCTTCTTAAACTCTAAGGGTTCGGTTTTCCGGCATTCGATTGTTCGGCAGTTGATACAGTGGAGTATTAATGTCGATTTTCGAAAGTCGAAAATTCCGTTCCTGATAATTTAGTATCAGAGCATTTGGTTAAGAGACAACCTTGGCTCTGTTGGGTGTTACTCATTAGAGATAGAGTCAGTGGTACTCTAGAATGAGTGTGAGTGTAATCATAGATATGAGCGCGTATTTGTTAGTGAGTATGAAATTTTTTGTATTGTGTTGACTTATCGGTTGATTGTTTAGAGATTCTGGTCGGTGCAGTCTAGCTAACTGTGTCGATAGAGGTTTCTAAACTCTTAAATGAGATAAACCGATATAGTATCATTTTAAATTGGGTAAATGAAATAATTTTACCTTGATTGTATTTTATAAATAAAGGAATAATTTTTCAGAATTATTAAAGTGTATATAAATTGATTGTTTGGTTGTTAAAAATGTAAGAATATATATAAGTTAATTAAAAGATGTTTGAATAATCTAAATAAAAGAATAATTGTATAAGCAAATGAATTATTAAGAATTATAATTAATGTGATTTACAATTGTGAAATAATCTTATATATATATATATAAGAAGTGGAACTATATGAATATATTTATAAATATGAGTTATGAATAAAAAACAGAATTTGAACTATGAATTGAAAATGTTGAATCCTGTTTATTTTGGAAATTATTTTCCAAAATTAAAAGTTAAATAGTGAAATTATATAAGAAAAAGACTTATAAATGTGAGTTATAAGTAAAAGGAAATTTTTTTGAAAGAATTTAAAGCATTGGATTTGCTACTATTGCTGGGAAATAATAAGGGTGATGACTGTAGCATCATCAGTATCATTTTCAAGTTTCTGTGTGATGGATTTGTTACCATAGCAATTGAAAAATTGAAGTTTGGTTGTGATAATCAGATTTGAATTAAAATCCAAGTTTTAATTGTTGAATATAAGTAATCAAGTTTTGGACTTACAAAATGAAATAATAAAGATTTTACTTTGGTAAAGTTGAAATAAATTTGAGTTGGCATAATAAAACATATGATTTGAAATTTAACTGAACGAAGGTTAAATAAATTGATTTGGATTAGATAAGCTATCGAAATGGAAATTAAACCGAAATGATTATATAAAATAACTTTGAAGTTTAAATAAGTTGTATAACATGTAAAGTGGGAAAATGTAAGTGAAACCAAATGATAAAATGGTTAAACAATTTTGTTAAGCAAAACGAGGTATGAATTTGAATAAGTGATGAAATTTGACTTCGGTAAAAGTTAAATAGAATCTACTTCAGAACTGGAATCTGAATTGGATTTATAAGTGGAAATTTAAGTTAAGTTAAACAAATGATGTTTAAATGGAATATAACTTAAGTGATGTTGAATGAATTTGATTTAGGTATCGAAGTAAAACAATAAAGTGAATTAAATGGATGTGAACTTGAGTTATATAAATGAAATTCAACTTTATATTGTAAAATGAATTAGCAATTGAATTAATGAATGAATTTAATGTAAATCAATTGAATGTAAATAAATTGATATGAAATAATGGATGTAAGTGTTAATTCATTAATGCTAAGTAAATGTGTTAAACCAAATTGAATGTAAATTTAATAATTTGGTTATGTTGGTTATGATTTGGTTGTTATATGATTGTTAGTTGATTGTATGTAATTCATTAAGTGTTAATGAAATTGAATTGATAAATGGAAAGCTATGTAATTGAATTTGAGTTGGAGGTGAACTAATGTGAATTGGTTGTAAGCAATTAAAATTTGTATCGAAACCTAATAAATTGCTTATGGGAATTATTTTGATTGCATTCCTTATGAAAACTATGTGTTTTCTATTAGAAATTAGTGAAATGTAAATGAATTTCCTATATATGTCACTTACATGTTTAAATTGAGTAAGCACAGGTACCGGGGCTGTAGTTGGCTGGATTTGAGTCACGCTAAAATGCAAATAAATATCTGCTTTGCTTAAAAATGCTAAACAGGTGCGCCTACGCAATAAAAATAGGAAATATGAACTGTTTTTCTATTTTCCGACGGTGTGGATCGATGTATATATATTTATATCCATTGTGATATTGCAAAAGCTCCACCGTACAAGGGAGACTCTTCCAAAATTTTCCGTAAATTTTGGGAGTTAGAAAATTTTTCAAAATTTTTGAAAAATTTTTGTTAACGAAAAGTCAATTTCTAAATTGAAATGAAAATGTAGGAATTGAACTAGAAAAGTGTAACCATCGGATTTTGGAAAAGTTAAGGAATTAAAATGAATCTAAAATCAAGTTGGAACGGTTTGTTTTTGAAAAAAAATTAATGGATGAAACGACCCGACTTTCTTACCATAGAAAATCGCATCATTTCTAAGAAAGAAAGGGATAGAAAAAAGAATAGAAAGAAGAGAAGAAGGAAACAACATCAGAATCTATACAGCAGAACGAATAAATTATACTAATAACATAAATATTACATAGTTTACAACCATTATCAGAGTTACACAGATATACAACACATACTAGATAGTTATAAACACATGTCTAGTTGTACAACGCAAAATAGTACAAGAAAAACTACTCAGAGAACACACAGCGGAATACTATTTATATCTACACACAGAAGCCTCCTGCTCCATTGCCCCTCCATAATTTGTCAAAGAAAACCTGAATCCTAACCTGAATCCCTTGGCTACTCGTAAAAATTTGAGTACCCAAGTGTGACGAGAGGGAATTTTGCCCGCTCGAAAATCGACATCCATACTTTATCTCGTATTCGAATGCCATAGATTCGACCGTTCAAATCCGATTCGCCGGAGCTTATAACAACATTAAGTAAATAACACAGCGGAATAAAAGAATAATACATTGATATACAGCTTTGATACAATATCTGATACAACAGATGATCCAATAGATATCAATATACATCAGAGATATGATACAATAATATAGCAGCGGAAAAGAAAGAAACAGATAACATCTAGTAGCGGAACAATATAACTCTAATATAGTCTTCAAAAGAGAACTCCGAGAACTGCAACTCCATCTCCAAGAATCAATTCGCAATGCTTTTAAAAATGAGACTACCATAAGACCAACCGCCACACACACAATGCAAACGCAGACTTGGAGGAGATTTCTTCTTATGTTAGTCAAAGATGCTTGATACGCATTAAAAAGAAACATTTGATATTATTACTAGTGCATAGTGTAGAACAAATCATTCGAAAGTAGAATATAAATCTTAGCCAGCATAGGTACCATTATAGTATGCTTACTATAGCTACCATATTAAATGGCAGGTTCTACAACTAAAACCGTACAAGTCTCGTATTGTTTCTTTGGATTTCCAACGAATGGTCAGGCCAAGGAACTTCCCATTGCCACATGAGAACGCCTCTGGAAGGACGTCCCCGAGAACCAAACCGGATCTCTGCCAACACAAGGCCGGGTTACCCCTAACTGGGTAACAACTGACACGAGTAGGCCATCTCCCGCTCCTTTGGGACTTTTATCCGAGCGCTCGTAATCAATTCACACAATCATAAATAAAGTGTTTCAACATGAGTAAGTATCTGGGCTCCATACCATGATACCACCCTTTTCCAGAAGGAAATGCACATACCCTAAAGGGAGCTACCCCTCATAACCTTGCCGCATCTTTCCTGTTTTGACCATTCCGGGGTGTGAGCTTCAACGAAGTCACGTCCACAAAAACACGCTTTATACAAAAGCTGTGCTTTGGGTCAACAAATGATCATAGAAATGATCACAAAGATAAACGATCAAACAAATGATCCTATCACAAATAATCAACACAATGATCATTTCACAGCAACACTCAGTATATCACATTACCAAATTGGGAATATATCGCTAATAACCTTCAACTACATAACCTCTGAGCTCGTACGTCTCAGAGAAGGGTGTTAAGCTAAGAGAATAAATTCTCCGCCACCAACAGAAATATATTTGAAAGAAATCATCTTTATATCTCAATTTGTAATGTCAGACATACAATCCATACAAGTCTGTTCCGGGATCGAACAGAACCGAAGGCACTTACAAAGAAGTGCTTGCAATCCGGATATTCACAATCCCGATCGGATTTCCCATCACTTAGGGAGTCTCTATACCGGCGCGACTCGGTGCAGAAACAATCGATAGGTCATCCTATCGCTTTCGCAAATACCCGGTCTTCATCACCGGTCTTCAAATGCCATCCATAGCGTCGAATCACATATTCAGAATGGGTTATATGACACAAAGGTCCTTTCCCGGCTAAACCGAATAGTGAGCGAAAATATTTTTAAAACATATGGATATGGGATTTCAATTAAGTCACAACTTATTACCCAAAACTTTTCTTCAAATGGCTTAACAAATTACCATTTTCAATCTTTAAACAAAAAGATTCATTTTCACAACCTTTAACGGTTTAAACAATTTTCACATTTTAATCTTTTAAATAAAAGATTCATTCACAGATTTTCCAAATCAATTTTCATTTCAATTTGATTAACTCGTTAAATCTTTAAATCAAAGATTTAACTTATAGCCTTCAAAACAATTTCATTTCAATTTGATTTAAACAAATCATCAATTTAAATCTGTTAAAAATAAACAGATTTAATTCATAGCTTTCAAAAAGAATTCATTCATAACTTAGGAAAATCATTTCTCTATTCAATCTTGAAATTCCCCTAATTAACTGGAATCTCGGTTCTTATCTAAAAGTGTTTATCATTTGAAAACAACAGTTTCATTTTGGAAATCTGATTCATTTATACGAGTTGAAATCCTTGGTTTAAATTCAAATTCCCAAAACCATACCTTTAAAATGGTTTAAATTCATACAAACCTGTTTATAATATCTTTAACCATAATTTCCAATCATCAAATTCAATTCCAAATATCAAATTCAAATTGAATTATTTAAATTGGAGATTTTACAGAGTTATTCAAAATAGCTTTTATCTGTGAAAACCTTTTTCAAAAGCTTTACCGTTTAACCCAAATCCATTTTCAAAATCAATTTGAAATTAAAACTTTAATTTCAAAAACATTAAATTTAAATTACATGTGACTTAACCGATTTCCTCGTGAAATCCATATTTGTGTGTGTGTGGTGTAGTCCTGGGGTTATACACAGTAGTGCAACATCATACAATTATCACAGATCAGAATACAGGAATATAATTGATAAGCGATATAAACTATAACGCTTATCTGTTATATACAGATCACAAATATATACGCCACGGCTAGTAAATTACATCATAGATAATTTATCACAGATCACAACATAAATCAGGATATATACAAAGCATCATAAATTAGGGATATCAAACAGTTTACCATCCAATATAATCCAACCATCCATAGGTAGGATTAATTCAATTATCTGATAAATTTAAATCAGATCAAATTTCTACGAATAATTCTTTTCACATTTATTATCAAAATAAATTTCAAGTAAATAATCCTCATTAACTATTCATAATTATTTAATTACTATTCTTAAGTAATTAAACTCAATTTAACTATTGTTAATTATCATTTAATTAACCTTTAAAATCATATGTTTAATCACTAATTATTTAATTAATTAAGTTCTAAACTGTAACTTAATAAATCTTAATTACTTGATTAAATAACCTTAATCATTTGTTTAAAAGACAACTTTTTATTAATTTAATGAATCTTATTTACAAATTAATTTACCTTAATTAATTTAACTCAAATCCTAATTTCTTGATTAAATAAATTAATCAATTATTCACTTGAACTAATTTAATGAGTGCATATCATTTTATCTTTACTAATTCAAATTTAAAACATTTTCTAACTAATGTTTTAATTATCATCACAAAGCAAATTTAGACAATTTAAATATTAAAACTTCTTTGATTTCAGAACTAGGATTCAAATTATCTTTAATTCAGATTTAAATTTAACTTTAAAACTTATCTACAATTAAAAACTTTATTTTCAAATTCAACCTATTTAAACATTTAAGGTTGTTAAAAACAATTCAAATTCTAAAACTTTATTTTCTTTTTAAACTCAGATTCAAACTATCTTTAATCAGATTTAAATTTAGATTTAAACTTGTTTTAACTTTGCCTAATAATTTAAATTCAGTTTTCAAGTTTAGAGGTAAATCAGGTTATTAAAACCTGCAACCCAGACATACCCGAGCTACATCACTCCTGCTTCGAGTCCTACCCGAGAAAAATGCCTAAGTGCTTCGAGTTTTTCCCCCAAACCAACCCGTGTGAGTATATTTTTTTTTCAAAATTTTGTTAGTGTTGATCTAACCCGGCGCACATCCGAATGCACTCGAGTTAAGACTCGAGCCAAACCCAATATTACTCGATACTTCCTTCGAGTTATCTTCATCTTCCCAATTATAACCACCCAACCATAAACACTGACACACGCAAACACGCGTGCACCTGCACTATCCACCGCCGATGTCCTGGCCACCACTGCCGTCGCCATCTAGTCATCGTTGACCCCCTCAACTCAATACTATCACCAGTCCCACTCGATTCGATCGAGAAATGAAATCGACCTCACAACTTACACGGCCTGTACATGCCTTGTCGAAATTTGGCCACCACCGATGATCCCTGCCACTAGAAACTCCACCACTTTTACCGTAGCTCCGCCACGTCTCCTAGCACCTCCAGCACTCCTCGCGTTCAACTCCGGTTTCGTCTCGACGTCGTGAAACCCGTTTGAAAATTCGGCGATAAAACAGGCTGTTAAACCCTAAACTGCTCTCGACTCAGAAATTCTCGCATTAAAAATTTTTTCCAATATTTTTCCTAGATTCGAAAAGGAGAAAACTACCTTCTCAACAAATTTTCACGATTAAAATTCATTGAATTAACAGAAATTGATAAAAACCCATTTTCTGTTCAAACAAGATCTACAGCCTCGATTCCAAACTAAAAACTATGATTTTAGTTTTAAAAATCATGCTTTTGTTTAAGTTTTCGATTTATATTGCTGAATCTATAAATTTCAATGTTTGAGTTTTCACATATATATATTTTGCAATGCTGTTTTTGGTTTACATGGGCAACCAGGTTTTAATTTGACTTGAGTTAAAATTTAAACCTTAATCTATGTTAAATCAAGCATTCTTTGTTTGTAATCTAAGTCCTAATAACAATTTGTTCTAGAGAAAATAAATTTAAACCAAACAAAAGAACTGGGACTATGAACAGAGTGGGTTCTGTTGGAAACAAACATGCATACTTCATACCCATACACACACACACACACACACACACACACACATCAGATTCACTCAAATTCATTTCAACATCACTGGCATACAATTAAATTTCTCTTGAAAGTTGACAAAGTGAGGTTACTCACATTATTTCCAAAGGGAGAACAGAGCCTTAAATTTTGAACAGGCTCTTGAATTTGAAATCTGAAATACTTTGCTTTTAAGTTGATCTGTAGCTTCAAGATTTGGACTTGAACTTCCAGGCTTGATGTTGACAAACAGATCTTACTTTCTGAGATGATTCTTGATATGGATATATAGACAGAGGTGTACAGGTGATGTATATTGTTGTTTGTACAACCAGAGTAAGGCTGAAAATGCTTGCATTAATTGCTTTAGTCCTTCTGTTTCATATTATATTTTATTTTATTTTCTAGCCTACTCTTGAACATTATTGTTGTCTTGTTTATTATTTGTTTCTCGGCCTATATGCCTACTCATATTTGCTTGTATAATCACATATTGGTCTGGTTCCTTGTTTTGTTGAAGTTGAAATAGTTGGTAATCTTTGTTTTCGGATTTGCTTGTACTCCTTGGTTTTTTCTTTATACACTTTCAAATTAAATTTGTTTTGTTTACTAATTTTATGCAGGCTGAGAGTGATATCTTTTGTTTTATTACTTGTCATATGAATAAATTCCGATTGTCAACATATTGTTTAAATTTTTAACTAATTTGTTTCATGTGTATATTTTACATTTTATAGTTTACATAACCAATTTTATTTTCTGAAATGACTTTTTAACTTGCCTAATTTATCTCTATTTATAACTCAAATATTTATTTTACTTCTATTTTTAGTTTAAATATTTATCATAAATTTTACTTTAAAAATTATTGTTTTATATTTCTCTATATATACATATATTTTCACATATATACAAATATTCAAATCCATATGACTTTATATATATATTTTCTATTTGAATCGAGGAAACTCGCTTCCATTTATAATTAACAATTATAAATTTTTATTCATAATTTCATTTAATTATCAATTTAAATTAAATTAAAATCTAGGGTCGTTACAAACTTCCCCCTTAAAAGAATTTCGTCCCCGAAATTCGTAGGCACGAAAACAACAAAGATAGATAGATTCAATCTTCTATAATTCCTCAAACACAAGATATGGATTCCAAACTCAAATCGGAATACCCCAAAATATAAATAACTGGTCCCTCTTCGGACTTTAGTATTTACAAGAAATTACAATAGAATTTCAAAATTTGGTTTCAAACGAAATCGTTTTATCAATACAATTTCAATTTATCCAAAATTTCAAGTTCATTAAGGTTTAAATCAAAAAGCTGATAAGAAACCGATGAAGATACGAAGTAAGGATTTCCTACAACGATTCGTAGGCCATCATCACACCGAAACTTTTTTTTCTGGAGCTGTCACGAAGCAATCAAAAGAATTGAAAAGACGAATCAAAGGAAATTGATAAGAAAGATGTTTCCACTGTTGTTACAGAGTTTTGACTAATTATAGTCGTATTCCCATGTCCCCTATCTCGTTCTCTTCTTGCACTCATACTTACTATCAGGGAATAGTAAGAGAATTTACTAAGACGTTCAAACAGATATCTTAGAGATTACTCATTCTAGGGTTTACTTCATCCCATCTCTAATGAGCTACTTAATGTGTTACACTCCTGAGCTAAAGTTCAACCTTAGCTGTGACGTTTCGGATTTTTCCCGCTCGAAAATCGACATCCATACTTCAAATCGTGCTCGAATGTCGTAGATTCGACCGTTCAAATCCGATTCGCCAGAGCTTATAACAACATTAAGTAAACAACACAGCGGAATAAAAGAATAATACATTGATATACAACTTTGATACAATATCTGATACAACAGATGATCCAATATCTATCAATATACATCAGAGATATGATACAATAAATAGCAGCGGAAAAGGAAATAGATGACATCTAGCAGAGGAACAAAATAACTCTAAGATAGTCTCCAAGGAAGAACTCCGAGAACTGCAACTCCATCTCCAAGAATCAATCCAGTAATAGCTCGAACCCCCAATAACGATGCACCAAGCTAAGCAAGGCTGGTGTGATCCAAAGACTGAACTAACTCTAGATAATCTACTAAACCTGACTATCTGAAAAACCCAAACTCTAGACTGCTCGTGTAGAAATATAATGAGCACCCAGAGTTTAGGAAAGAAACAATAAACTCTGGATCAGTCGTGGTACTAGTGTGAGCAACAAAAACAGTTTATCTTTTAAAACATTCAACAAAAGATTTTCAAAGTCAATTCGCAATGCTTTTTAAAAATGAGACTAACATAAGGCCTCCCGCACACACACACAATGCAAACGCAGAATCGGAGGAGATTTCTCCTTATGATAGTCAAAGATGCTTGCTACGCATTAAAAATAAACATTTGATATTATTAGTAGTGCATAGTGTAGGAAAAATTCATTTCGAAAATAAAGATATAAATCTTAGCCAGCATAGACATTTCGCACTTATGCCAACTATAGCTACCATGTTCAATAGCAGGTTACCGCCACATTCCATGGCAGGTTATACAACTAAAACCGTACAGGATCGTATTGTTTCTTTGGATTTCCAACGAATGGTCAGGCCAAGGAACTTCCCATTGCCACATGAGAACGCCTCTGGAAGGACGTCCCCGAGAACCAAACCGGATCTCTGCCAACACAAGGCCGGGTTACCCCTAACTGGGTAACTACTGACACGAGTATGCCATCCCCCGGTCCTTTGGGACCTTTATCCGAGAGCACTCTAATCAACATCACACCATAATAATAAGTGTTTCAACATGGGTAAGCATCTGGGCTCCATACCATGATACCACCCTTTTCCAGAAGGAAATGCACATACCCTAAAGGGAGCTACCCCTCATAACCTTGCCGCATCTTTCCTGTTTTGACCATTCCGGGGTGTGAGGCTCGACGAAGTCTCGTCCACAAAGCCACGCTTTATACAAAAGTTGTGCTTTGGGTCAACAAATGATCATAGAAATGATCACAAAGATAAACGATCAAACAAATGATCCTATCACAAATGATCAACACAACGATCATTTCACGGCAACACTCAACATGTCACATTACCAAATTGGGAATATATTGCTGATAACCTTCAACTACATAACCTCTGAGCTCATACGTCTCAGAGAAGGGTGTTAAGCTAAGAGAATAAATTCTCCGCCACCAACAGAAATATATTTGAAAGAAATCAGCTTTATATCTCAATTTGTAATGTCAGACATACTATCCATACAAGTCTGTTCTGGGTTTGAACAGAACCGAAGGCACTTACAAAGAAGTCCTTGCAATCCGGATATTCACAATATCCGATCGGATTTCCCATCACTTAGGGAGTCTCTATACCGGCACGACTCGGTGCAGAGACAATCGATAGGTCATCCTATCGCTCTCGCAAATACCCGGTCTTCATCACCGGTCTTCAAATGCTATCCATAACGTCAAATCACATATTCGGAATGGGTTATACGACACAAAGGTCCTTTCCTGGCTAAACCGAATAGTGAGCAAAAATATTTAAAATATATGGATATGGGATTTCAATTAAGTCACAACTTAATAATTCAAAACTTTCTTTCAAATGGTTTAAATCAATTACCATTTCAAATCTTTTAAACAAAGGATTTATTTCATGAAGATCGCCTAGTTTCTCAAAGATTCATTCCCGGATTTCAAAAAGGATTAATTCTTTTAAATCTTTAAATCAAAGATATGTTTCATAGCTTTCAAATCTTTCCCAAATATTCATTTTCCAAATTCATTTCCAAATTTTCATCAATAACTTGGTAAACTATTTCAGTTTAAACTTGAAATCCCTTTTTATATAATTTGAAATTCATTTCTCCTATAAAAGCTTTTTATCATTTAGAAACAACAATCTTATTTCGGAAAAACCCGATTTCATTTATACAAGTTACAATCTTTGGGTTAATTAAAATTCCTAAAAATAATACTTTAAAAATGGTTTAACTCATAATGACTAGTATAATATCATTAATCCCTAGTTTCAAATTACAGAATTCGATTTGAATATTGAATTCAAATTTAAATTAAAGTATTTAAATTCCAACACTTAATCCAGTTATTCAAAATAAATTCCCATTTTTGAAATTCCATTTCAAAAGCTTTTCACTTCAAACCCAATCCATTTTCAAAAACATTTGAATTTAAAAATTCAAATACAAAACTATTTTCAAAAATCTGTGACTTAATCGATTTCCTCGTGAAATCCATAATTGTGTGTGTATGGTGTGGTCCAGTGGTTTAACACAATAGTGCAACATTATTCAATCATCACAGATCAAAACACAGAGATATAGTTGATAAGCGATATAACTATAAAGCTTATCTCCCATTCACAGATTCACAGATAATATGCAGATGTAAATAAATGAATAAATCATACACGGCACAAACCACAGAATAAAATATCACAGATCAGACAGGACAATCAATTCAAGGCATCATATATAATACGATCATCCATAAGTAAGCTCAAGCATTTAATAATCATTTATAAGCAGAATTAATTAATCATTTTATCCTGATTAATTCAAATTATTTCCAGTTAAATTAATTACTTATGAATTAATTATCAAATTCTGATTAACTAATTTGAAATCATTTAATATCAATTAATTTATCAAACACTTTAATTAATTAAATTATTCTTAATTTATCACATTAATTAAATCAACCTTTAAACCAATTTCTTAATTAATTAACTCTAATTAATTAATTAAAGAATTTTAACCTTTAATTACTTACCATAAAGTAATTATACTTACACCATTTATAATTGATTATCTAAACTAATCAATCCAATTTATTATTAAAATTAATCGCCTTAATTAATACTTAATAATCCTTAGTTAATTATCTTATTAACTAATAATATTTCTTAATTACTTTATTAAGGAATTATCTTAGATTAATTCATTATTAATCATTTCTAATTATAAATTAATCTAAATTATTTATTTATAAGTTGAATAAATCATTCTTTAATTACCTTATTAATTAAATCATTTTATTACCTTAATTGCTCTAAGATAATTAATTCCTTTAATGATTCCATTAATCATTTAAGTGTATTTTAAACATTACACTTTAAATTTAAATTCAAATTAAATTTATTCATTCAAATTATTTAGGACAATTTAAATTTTAAAACTCCTTTTATCCCAAAACTAAATCAAATTTAGATTTAGTTTCAGATTTCAACATTTGATTCAACTGGTCTAAGTTCTTTCTTTACAAGTCAAAAATCCCACTTAAATTCACATTCCTTTTTAACACTAAAACATTTTTTTAAGTATTTAAAACAATTTAAATTTAAAACTTTATTCGTTTTCAGTCTAAATTCCAACCCAAATTTGAACTTGTACTTACATTTTAATTTTATTTATTTATTTAATTTTTTTGTTTTCGAAACTCAGTTTAATCCTAGATTTTCAAATTTGAATCTAGTTTTGAATTCATAAAAATAGAATCAGGTTCAAAAGCCTGATACAAAATTTGACCCCAGTCTCACCAACCTCTACTTCGAGTTCTACCCTGGAAATACTCGAGTAAAGCTTCGGGTAAACTCACGAGTGCGAACCTGGAAATCATCCAGGTTTTCAAACTTTCCAGATCACCAGGCTTGTACACGTGCACATCGCCTCTGGCGATCTTTCGGCATCGCAGCTTCGTCAAACACGTCGACGTTCACCCTTGCATACATCTCAGACCATCAGAATCTCCTATCCCCTCTCGAATTCGAATTCGAGTTTATTCTCGAAACCTGGAAACACACAGCGAACACCCCCCCACCTGTCAACGCGCCGTACTTGCGACACCCATCACCAGAAAACATGAAACTCCGACAATAAATCCATCCATGTCCCCTCTACCATTCCCTCTAACCACGACAAACTCGATGCATCACGGAGGAAGAACGAATCAACTTGCGACCACTCATTAAAACTAGGTTTAAAAAATTTGATCCCTCGCCGCCGACGCCACCGTTGCTTCCATCACCTCTGGCCATTTTTCCTACCACCACCGTAGGCTTCTCCACCACCTCGAACAACCCCGACCCTCCTCCTTGACGTGTTCACCAGAATTTCCCCAAACAATGAAATTTGAACAAAACCCAACCCCTCTTGAATTCGTGATCTAAAAATTCTAATTCTTGCCTTAAAAATCAAGCCAAGGTATAAGAATTCAAATTATATGTTTGAATTCGAGAATTAAGACATTCGAATTTTTGTATATATGATGATGTTTCTCAGTTCTTGGCTTTTCCAGAGACATTTCAATCTTTATTTAACTTAAACAAATTTTTAAAACCTTCTTTACGACAAAACATACAAGTTTTATTTAAATCTTAAATCCAAACATATATTGGGCTAAGGGATATTGATTTTTGAATCAAGCACTGGAGCCTGGAATCTAAACAGAGCAATACTGATTCATAGCACATGCACACAACTATATACAAACATATATGTATACAGGACCATCTACCTATATTCACACAAACACAGTATTTTAATAAAACATAAATACTGGATTATCTTCATAACTAATCCAAGCAACCAGTCAAAAAGAATACTTAACCATATTAAAAAAAATATGAGTTACTCACCTGGTTTAGAAATGAACAGAGCTTGATATTATTTTCAGTTGAATTATTGTTTGAGTTTTAAAGATGGTAAGCTTCAGTTTTCTTTTCTTAGTTTTGATTTCCTGTTTCAGTTATAAACTGAAGCTCTCCTTTTTTTTCTTTTGGCTATTGCTATTTGTTGATCATATAAAAGAAAGTGTACAGGGTAATGATATGGGTTGTACAAAATAGTATGGCTGAAGTGTTCTAGTTATGGGCTGCATTAAAATTTAACAATTCGAATTGACCCCTGAAATGATGGAAATAAAGGCATGTTCCCCTTGCTTAGTTACAACATGTTCTATTTGTATAATATAGGCAGTCTGCTTTTACTTTACATACATATTTTATTTTATTTTTATACTAATGTTTTGCTTGTATATGAACATATAAGGTTGCTGTCTTGTATGAATACTTGATTACATTTATTTCTTTTGCTTTAAAATGGTGGCTGCACTTATTATATTTGTCTTGTTTTATATTTGTACTTTATTTTTTTACTTTGCTTTGGTTTTGTTTTAAGTGCACATATTTATGTTATTCTATTATGTATGTACAGTTTATATATTTGTTTGTTTGAGTTGAGATGAAAGCTTTAATTGTTTATGTACTTTATGTTTTATTCTTATCTCTTTTACTTGTTCTTTTTACTTCTATTTTTAGTTTAAATATTTATCATAAATTTTACTTTAAAAATTATTGTTTTACATTTCTCTATGTACAAATATATTTTATATAACTCAAATTATCATCATTTATAAATTTTTAAATCAATTTATTTATTTATTTTTATACTTGTGTCCAAAGTATATTATTTATTTTTCAAAATCATTTATTTAAGAATTTATTTAAAATCCAATATATACATATATATTCACATATATACAAATTTTCAAATCCATATGACTTTACATATTTTCTATTTGAATCGAGGAAACTCGCTTCCATTTATAATTAATTCTACAAATTTTTATTCAAAAATTCATTTAATTATAAATTTAAATTAAATAAAAATCTAGGGTCGTTACAAGCTCCCCCCCTTAAAAGAATTTCGTCCTCGAAATTCGCAGGCACGAAAACAACACAGAGATAGACAGATTCGATCTCTTATAATTCCTCAAACTTAAGATATGAATTCCAAACTCAAGTCGGAATATCTCACAATACATACCAATTTGTCCCTCTTCGGACTTTGGTATTCACAAGAAATTTCAACAGAATTTCAAATTTGGTTTTAAACGAAATCTCTTTATCAATACAATTTAAATTTATCCTTATATTTCATTAACCAATTTTAACTCAATTTAAAATTTCTAATTTCAATTTTCTAATTCATATTCATTAAAGTTTAAATCAAAAAAAATGATAAGAAATCGATGAAAATATGAAATAAGAATTTCCTACAACAATTCCTAGAGTCATCATCACACCGAAACTTCTTCTGGAGCTGTCACGAATCAATCAAAAGAATTTAGAGACGAATCAAAGAAATTTGATAAGAAAGATTGTTTCCACTGTTGTTACAGAGTATCGACCATTTATAGCCGTATTTCCCTGTCCCCTATCTCGTTCTGTTTTTGCACTCATACTCACTATCAGTGTATAGTAAGAGAATTTACTGAGGCATTCAAACGGATATCTTAGGGAAACACTCATTCTAGGGATACTTCACCCTATCTCTAATGAGCTACTTAATTTGTTATACCCCTGAGCTAAAGTTTAACCTTAGCTCTGATACCAAATGTGACGTTTCGGATTTTGCCCGCTCGAAAATCGACATCCATACTTCAAATCGTACTCGAATGTCGTAGATTCGACCGTTCAAATCCGATTCGCCGGAGCTTATAACAACATTAAGTAAACAACACAGCGGAATAAAAGAATAATACATTGATATACAGGTTTGATACAATATCTGATACAATAGTTGATCCAATATCTATCAATATACATCAGAGACATGATACAATAAATAGCAGCGGAAAAGGAAATAGATGACATCTAGCAGCGGAACAAAATAACTCTAAGATAGTCTCCAAGGAAGAACTCCGAGAACTGCAACTCCATCTCCAAGAATCAATCCAGCAATAGCTCGAACCCCAATAACGATGCACCAAGCTAAGCAAGACTGGTGTGATCCAAAGACTGAACTAACTCTAGATAATCCACTAAACCTGACTATCTGAAAAACCCAAACTCTAGACTGCTCGTGTAGAAATATAATGAGCACCCAGAGTTTAGGAAAGAAACAATAAACTCTGGATCAGTCGTGGGACTGGTGTGAGCAACAAAAACAGTTTATCTTTTAAAACATTCAACAAAAGATTTTCAAAGTCAATTCGCAATGCTTTTTAAAAATGAGACCAACATAAGGCCTCCCGCACACACACACACACAATGCAAACGCAGAATCGGAGGAGATTTCTCCTTATGATCGTCAAAGATGCTTGCTACGCATTAAAAAGAAACATTTGATATTATTACTAGTGCATAGTGTAGGAAAAATTCATTTCGAAAATAAAGATATAAATCTTAGCCAGCATAGACATTTCGCACTTATGCCTACTATAGCTACCATGTTCAATAGCAGGTTACCGCCACATTCCATGGCAGGTTATACAACTAAAACCGTACAGGATCGTATTGTTTCTTTGGATTTCCAACGAATGGTCAGGCCAAGGAACTTCCCATTGCCACATGAGAACGCCTCTGGAAGGACGTCCCCGAAAACCAAACCGGATCTCTGCCAACACAAGGCCGGGTTACCCCTAACTGGGCAACTACTGACACGAGTATGCCATCCCCCGGTCCTTTGGGACCTTTATCCGAGAGATCTCTAATCAACATCACACCATAATAATAAGTGTTTCAACATGGGTAAGCATCTGGGCTCCATACCATGATACCACCCTTTTCCAAAAGGAAATGCACATACCCTAAAGGGAGCTACCCCTCATAACCTTGCCGCATCTTTCCTGTTTTGACCATTCCGGGGTGTGAGGCCCGACGAAGTCTCGTCCACAAAGCCACGCTTTATACAAAAGCTGTGCTTTGGGTCAACAAATGATCATAGAAATGATCACAAAGATAAACGATCAAACAAATGATCCTATCACAAATGATCAACACAATGATCATTTCACAGCAACACTCAGCATGTCACATTACCAAATTGGGAATATATTGCTGATAACCTTCAACTACATAACCTCTGAGCTCGTAGTCTCAGAGAAGGGTGTTAAGCTAAGAGAATAAATTCTCCGCCACCAACAGAAATATATTTGAAAGAAATCAGCTTTATATCTCAATTTGTAATGTCAAACATACTATCCATACAAGTCTGTTCTGGGTTTGAACAAAACCGAAGGCACTTACAAAGAAGTCCTTGCAATCCGGATATTCACAATCCCGATCGGATTTCCCATCACTTAGGGAGTCTCTATACCGGCGCGACTCGGTGCAGAGTCAATCGATAGGTCATCCTATCGCTCTCGCAAATACCCAGTCTTCATCACCGGTCTTCAAATGCTATCCATAACGTCAAATCACATATTCGGAATGGGATATACGACACAAAGGTCCTTTCCCGGCTAAACCGAATAGTGAGCAAAAATATTTAAAACATATGGATATGGGATTTCAATTAAGTCACAACTTAATAATTCAAAACTTTCTTTCAAATGGTTTAAATCAATTACCATTTCAAATCTTTTAAACAAAGGATTTATTTCATGAAGATCGCCTAGTTTCTCAAAGATTCATTCCCGGATTTCAAAACAATTTCGTTTCAAAAAGGATTAATTCTTTTAAATCTTTAAATCAAAGATATGTTTCATAGCTTTCAAATCTTTCCCAAATATTCATTTTCCAAATTCATTTCCAAATTTTCATCAATAACTTGGTAAACTATTTCAGTTTAAACTTGAAATCCCTTTTTATATAATTTGATATTCATTTCTCCTATGAAAGCTTTTTATCATTTAGAAACAACAATCTTATTTCGGAAAAACCCGATTTTATTTATACAAGTTACAATCTTTGGGTTAATTCAAATTCCTAAAAATAATATTTTAAAAATTGTTTAACTCATAATGACTAGTATAATATCGTTAATCCCTAGTTTCAAATTACAGAATTCGATTTGAATATTGAATTCAAATTTAAATTAAAGTATTTAAATTCCAACACTTAATCCAGTTATTCAAAATAAATTTCCATTTTTGAAATTCCATTTCAAAAGCTTTTCACTTCAAACCCAATCCATTTTCAAAAACATTTGAATTTAAAAATTCAAATACAAAACTATTTTCAAAAATCTTTGACTTAATCGATTTCCTCGTGAAATCCATAATTGTGTGTGTATGGTGTGGTCCAGGGGTTTAACACAATAGTGCAACATTATTCAATCATCACAGATCAAAGCACGGAGATATAGTTGATAAGCGATATAACTATAAAGCTTATCACCCATTCACAGATTCACAGATAATATGCAGATGTAAATAAATGAATAAATCATACACGACACAAACCATAGAATAAAATATCACAGATCAGACAGGACAATCAATTCAAGGCATCATATATAATACGATCATCCATAAGTAAGGTCAAGCATTTAATAATCATTTATAAGCAGAATTAATTAATCATTTTATCCTGATTAATTCAAATTATTTCCAATTAAATTAATTATTTATGAATTAATTATCAAATTCTGATTAACTAATTTGAAATCATTTAATATCAATTAATTTATCAAACACTTTAATTAATTAAATTATTCTTAATTTGTCACATTAATTAAATCAACCTTTAAACCAATTTCTTAATTAATTAACTCTAATTAATTAATTAAAGAAATTTAACCTTTAATTACTTACCATAAAGTAATTATACTTACACCATTTATAATTGATTATCTAAACTAATCAATCCAATTTATTATTAAAATTAATCGCCTTAATTAATACTTAATAATCCTTAGTTAATTATCTTATTAACTAATAATATTTCTTAATTACTTTCTTAAGGAATTATCTTAGATTAATTCATTATTAATCATTTCTAATTATAAATTAATCTAAATTATTTATTTATAAGTTGAATAAATCATTCTTTAATTACCTTATTAATTAAATCATTTTATTACCTTAATTACTCTAAGATAATTAATTCCTTTAATGATTCCATTAATCATTTATGTGTATTTTAAACATTACACTTTAAATTTAAATTCAAATTAAATTCATTCATTCAAATTATTTAGGACAATTTAAATTTTAAAACTCCTTTTATCCCAAAACTAAATCAAATTTAGATTTAGTTTCAGATTTCAACATTTGATTCAACTGGTCTAAGTTCTTTCTTTACAAGTCAAAAATCCCACTTAAATTCACATTCCTTTTTAACACTAAAACATTTTTTTAAGTATTTAAAACAATTTAAATTTAAAACTTTATTCGTTTTCAATCTAAATTCCAACCCAAATTTGAACTTGTACTTACATTTTAATTTTATTTATTTATTTAATTTTTTTGTTTTCGAAACTCAGTTTAATCCTTGATTTTCAAATTTGAATCTAGTTTTGAATTCAGAAAAATAGAATCAGGTTCAAAAGCCTGATACAAAATTTGACCCCAGCCTCACCAACCTCTACTTTGAGTTCTACCCTGGAAGTACTCGAGTAAAGCTTCGGGTAAACTCACGAGTGCGAACCTAGAAATCATCCAGGTTTTCAAACTTTCCAGATCACCAGGCTTGTACACGTGCACATCGCCTCTGGCGATCTTTCGGCATCGCAGCTTCGTCAAACACGTCGACGTTCACCCTTGCGTACATCTCAGACCATCAGAATCTCCTATCTCCTCTCGAATTCGAATTCGAGTTTATTCTCGAAACCTGGAAACACACAGCGAACACCCCCCCTCCCCCACCTGTCAACGCGCCGTACTTGCGACACCCATCACCAGAAAACATGAAACTCCGGCAACAAATCCATCCATGTCCCCTCTACCTTTCCCTCTAACCACGACAAACTCGATGCATCATGGAGGAAGAACGAATCAACTTGCGACCCCTCATTAAAACTAGGTTTAAAAAATTTGATCCCTCGCCGCCGACGCCACCATTGCTTCCATCACCTCTGGCCATTTTTCCTACCACCACCGTAGGCTTCTCCACCACCTCGAACAACCCCGACCCTCCTCCTTGACGTGTTCACCAAAATTTCCCCAAACAATGAAATTTGAACAGAACCCAACCCCTCTTGAATTCGTGATCTAAAAATTCCAATTCTTGCCTTAAAAATCAAGCCAAGGTATAAGAATTCAAATTATATGTTTGAATTCGAGAATTAAGACATTCGAATTTTTGTATATATGATGATGTTTCTCAGTTCTTGGCTTTTCCAGAGACATTTCAATCTTTATTTAACTTAAACAAATTTTTAAAACCTTCTTTACGACAAAACATACAAGTTTTATTTAAATCTTAAATCCAAACATATATTGGGCTAAGGGATATTGATTTTTGAATCAAGCACTGGAGCCTGGAATCTAAACAGAGCAATACTGATTCATAGCACATGCACACAACTATATACAAACATATATGTATACAGGACCATCTACCTATATTCACACAAACACAGTATTTTAATAAAACATAAATACTGGATTATCTTCATAACTAATCCAAGCAACCAGTCAAAAAGAATACTTAACCATATTAAAAAAAAAAAATGAGTTACTCACCTGGTTTAGAAATGAACAGAGCTTGATATTATTTTCAGTTGAATTATTGTTTGAGTTTTAAAGATGGTAAGCTTCAGTTTTCTTTTCTTAGTTTTGATTTCCTGTTTCAGTTATAAGCTGAAGCTCTCCTTTTTTTTCTTTTGGCTATTGCTATTTGTTGATCATATAAAAGAAAGTGTACAGGGTAATGATATGGTTTGTACAAAATAGTATGGCTGAAGTGTTTTAGTTATGGGCTGCATTAAAATTTAACAATTCGAATTGACCCCTGAAATGATGGAAATAAAGGCATGTTCCCCTTGCTTAGTTACAGCATGTTCTATTTGTATAATATAGGCAGTCTGCTTTTACTTTACATACATATTTTATTTTATTTTTATACTAATGTTTTGCTTGTATATGAACATATAAGGTTGCTGTCTTGTATGAATACTTGATTACATTTATTTCTTTTGCTTTAAAATGGTGGCTGCACTTATTATATTTGTCTTGTTTTATATTTGTACTTTATTTTATTACTTTGCTTTGGTTTTGTTTTAAGTGTACATATTTATGTTATTCTATTATGTATGTACAGTTTATATATTTGTTTGTTTGAGTTGAGATGAAAGCTTTAATTGTTTATGTACTTTATGTTTTATTCTTATCTCTTTTACTTGTTCTTTTTTCTTCTATTTTTAGTTTAAATATTTATCATAAATTTTACTTTAAAAATTATTGTTTTACATTTCTCTATGTACAAATATATTTTATATAACTCAAATTATCATCATTTATAAATTTTTAAATCAATTCATTTATTTATTTTTATACTTGTGTCCAAAGTATATTATTTATTTTTCAAAATCATTTATTTAAGAATTTATTTAAAATCCAATATATACATATAAATTCACATATATACAAATTTTCAAATCCATATGACTTTACATATTTTCTATTTGAATCGAGGAAACTCGCTTCCATTTATAATTAATTCTACAAATTTTTATTCAAAAATTCATTTAATTATAAATTTGAATTAAATAAAAATCTAGGGTCGTTACATTAGCTCTGATACCAAATGTGACGAGAGGGAATTTTGCCCGCTCGAAAATCGACATCCATACTTTATCTCGTATTCGAATGCCATAGATTCGACCATTCAAATCCGATTAGCCGGAGCTTATAACAACATTAAGTAAATAACACAGCGGAATAAAAGAATAATACATTGATATACAGCTTTGATACAATATCTGATACAACAGATGATCCAATAGATATCAATATACATCAGAGATATGATACAATAAAATAGCAGCGGAAAAGAAAAAAACAGATAACATCTAGTAGCGGAACAACATAACTCTAAGATAGTCTTCAAAAGAGAACTCCGAGAACTGCAACTCCATCTCCAAGAATCAATTCGCAATGCTTTTAAAAATGAGATTACCATAAGACCTCCCGCCACACACACAATGAAAACACAGACTTAGAGGAGATTTCTTCTTATGTTAGTCAAAGATGCTTGATACGCATTAAAAAGAAACATTTGATATTATTACTAGTGCATAGTGTAGAACAAATCATTTCGAAAGTAGAATATAAATCTTAGCCAGCATAGGTACCGTTATAGTATGCTTACTATAGCTACCATATTAAATGGCAGGTTCTACTACTAAAACCGTACAAGTCTCGTATTGTTGCTTTGGATTTCCAACGAATGGTCAGGCCAAGGAACTTCCCATTGCCACATGAGAACGCCACTGGAAGGACGTCCCCGAGAACCAAACCGGATCTCTGCCAACACAAGGCCGGGTTACCCCTAACTGGGTAACAACTGACACGAGTATGCCATCCCCCGGTCCTTTGGGACCTTTATCCGAGCACTCGTAATCAATTCACACAATCATAAATAAAGTGTTTCAACATGAGTAAGTATCTGGGCTCCATACCATGATACCACCCTTTTCCAGAAGGAAATTCACATACCCTAAAGGGAGCTACCCCTCATAACCTTGCCGCATCTTTCCTGTTTTGACCATTCCGGGGTGTGAGGTTCGACGAAGTCACGTCCACAAAAACACGCTTTATACAAAAGTTGTGCTTTGGGTCAACAAATGATCATAGAAATGATCACAAAGGTAAACGATCAAACAAATTATCCTATCAAAAATAATCAACACAATGATCATTTCACAGCAACACTCAGTATATCACATTACCAAATTGGGAATATATCGCTAATAACCTTCAACTACATAACCTCTGAGCTCGTACGTCTCAGAGAAGGGTGTTAAGCTAAGAGAATAAATTCTCCGCCACCAACAGAAATATATTTGAAAGAAATCAGCTTTATATCTCAATTTGTAATGTCAGACATAAAATTCATACAAGTCTGTTACGGGATCGAACAGAACCGAAGGCACTTACAAAGAAGTCCTTGCAATCCGGATATTCACAATCCCGATCGGATTTCCCATCACTTAGGGAGTCTCTATACCGGCGCGACTCGGTGCAGAAACAATCGATAGGTTATCCTATCGCTTTCGCAAATACCCGGTCTTCATCAACGGTCTTCAAATGCTATCCATAGCGTCGAATCACATATTCAGAATGGGTTATATGATACAAAGGTCCTTTCCCGCCTAAACCGAATAGTGAGCGAAAATATTTTTAAAACATATGGATATGGGATTTCAATTAAGTCACAACTTATTACCCAAAACTTTTCTTCAAATGGCTTAACAAATTACCATTTTCAATCTTTAAACAAAAAGAATCATTTTCACAACCTTTAGCGGTTTAAACAATTTTCACATTTTAATCTTTTAAATAAAAGATTCATCCACAGATTTTCCAAATCAATTTTCATTTCAATTTGATTAACTCGTTAAATCTTTAAATCAAAGATTTAACTTATAGCCTTCAAAACAATTTCATTTCACTTTGATTTAAACAAATCATCAATTTAAATCTGTTAAAAATAAACAGATTTAATTCATAGCTTTCAAAAAGAATTCATTCATAACTTAGGAAAATCATTTCTCTATTCAATCTTGAAATTCCCCTAATTAACTGGGATCTCGGTTCTTATCTAAAAGTGTTTATCATTTGAAAACAACAGTTTTCATTTTGGAAATCTGATTCATTTATACGAGTTGAAATCCTTGGGTTAAATTCAAATTCCCAAAACCATACCTTTAAAATGGTTTAAATTCATACAAACCTGTTTATAATATCTTTAACCATAATTTCCAATCATCGAATTCAATTCCAAATATCGAATTCAAATTCAAATTGAATTATTTAAATTGGAGATTTTACCGAGTTATTCAAAATAGCTTTTATCTGTGAAAACCTTTTTCAAAATCTTTACCGTTTAACCCAAATCCATTTTCAAAATCAATTTGAAATTAAAACTTTAATTTCAAAAACATTAAATATAAATTACATGTGACTTAACCGATTTCCTCGTGAAATCCATATTTGTGTGTGTGTGTGGTGTAGTCCAGGGGTTATACACAGTAGTGCAACATCATACAATTATCACAGATCAGAATACAGGAATATAATTGATAAGCGATATAAACTATAACGCTTATCTGTTATATACAGATCACAAATATATAAGCCACGGCTAGTAAATTACATCACAGATAATTTATCACAGATCACAACATAAATCAGGATATATACAAAGCATCATAAATCAGGGATATCAAACAGTTTACCATCCAATATAATCCAAGCATCCATAGGTAGGATTAATTCAATTATCTGATAAATTTAAATCAGATCAAATTTCTATGAATAATTCTTTTCACATTTATTATCAAAATAAATTTCAAGTAAATGATCCTCATTAACTATTCATAATTATTTAATTACTAAAGTAATTAAACTCAATTAAACTATTGTTAATTATCATTTAATTAACCTTTAAAATCATATGTTTAATCACTAATTATTTAATTAATTATGTTCTAAACTGTAACTTAATAAATCTTAATTACTTGATTAAATAACCTTAGTCATTTGTTTAAAAGACAACTCTTTATTAATTTAATGAATCTTATTTACAAATTAATTTACCTTAATTAATTTAACTCAAATCCTAATTTCTTGATTAAATAAATTAATCAATTATTCACTTGAACTAATTTAATGAGTGCATATCATTTTATCTTTACTAATTCAAATTTAAAACATTTTCTAACTAATGTTTTAATTATCATCACAAAGCAAATTTAAACAATTTAAATATTAAAACTTCTTTGATTTCAGAACTAGGATTCAAATTATCTTTAATTTAGATTTAAATTTAACTTAAAAACTTATCTACAATTAAAAACTTTATTTTCAAATTCAACCTATTTAAACATTTAAGGTTGTTAAAAACAATTCAAATTCTATAACTTTATTTTCTTTTTAAACTCAGATTCAAACTATCTTTAATCAGATTTAAATTTAGATTTAAACTTGTTTTAACTTTGCCTAATAATTTAAATTCAGTTTTCAAGTTTAGAGATAAATCAGGTTATTAAAACCTGCTACCCAGACATACCCGAGCTACATCACTCCTGCTTCGAGTCCTACCCGAGAAAAATGCCTGAGTGCTTCGAGTTTTTCCCCAAACCAACCCGTGTGAGTATATTTTTTTTTTCAAAATTTTGTTAGTGTTGATCTAACCCGACGCACAACTGAATGCACTCGAGTTAAGACTCGAGCCAAACCCAATATTACTCGATACTTCCTTCGAGTTATCTTCATCTTCCCAATTATAACCACCCAACCATAAACACTAACACACGCAAACACGCGTGCACCTGCACCATCCACCGCCGATGTCCTGGCCACTACTGTCGTCGCCATCTAGTCATCGTTGACCCCCTCAACTAAATACTATCACCAGTCCCACTCGATTCGATCGAGAAATGAAATCGACCTCACAACTCACACGGCCTGTACATGCCTTGTTGAAATTTGGCCACCACCGATGATCCCTACCATTAGAAACTCCACCACTTTTATCGTAGCTCCGCCACGTCTCCTAGCACCTCCAGCACTCCTCGCGTTCAACTCCGATTTCGTCTCGACGTCGGGAAACCCATTTGAAAACTCGGCGATAAAACAGGATGTTAGACCCTAAACAGCTCTCGACTCAAAAATTCTCGCATTAAAATTTTTTTCCAATATTTTTCCTAGATTTGAAAAGGAGCAAACTACCTTCTCAACAAATTTTCACGATTAAAATTCATTGAATTAACAGAAATTGATAAAAACCCATTTTCTGTTCAAACAAGATCTACAGCCTCGATTCCAAACTAAAAACTACGATTTTAGTTTTAAAAATCATGCTTTTGTTTAAGTTTTCGATTTATGTTGCTTAATCTATAAATTTCAATGTTTGAGTTTTCACATATATATATTTTGCACTGCTGTTTTTGGTTTACATAGGCAACCAGGTTTTAATTTGACTTGATTTAAAATTTAAACCTTAATCTATGTTAAATCAAGCATTCTTTGTTTGTAATCTAAGTCCTAATAACAATTTGTTCTAGAGAAAATAAATTTAAACCAAACAAAAGAACTGGGACTATGAACAGATTGGGTTCTGTTGGAAACAAACATGCATACTTCATCATCTCCAGGTTTTAAGGATAGGATGCAGTCCCAATTTGATTTTGAGGAAGTACAGATTAATGTTTGGGTTTAAGGAAGATGGGTTTGATTTTGAAGAAGTGGAATATGCAGATGTTGGTGAATCAATGAAGATTTGATTTTTGATGAGGGGTTTAAATTTTGAAGAGGAGTTTTAACTTGCAAATTGTAAACAAATTTTAAACTTTGAACAAGAATTTAGTATGCGGGTTTTGGTTATGGATATGAAAAATGAATTTTGATCTTTTCTCTTGATTAAGGAAATGGAAAAGAATATGCATGAATGAAGATGCAAGCTAAACTAGATGTATTTTCAGATTTAGTGAAATAAAAGAAAAATTAAAAAAAAAATTAGCACTTGTACAAATTTTACAACACTTGTCAAATTGTTAATGCTAAATTTGAACACTTGTTAAAAGAATGCAACACATGTCTCTTTAAAATAATTAGTACTAATTACAAATTAATGTGTATGTTAGCTTAGTTTAACTTGTTAGTTTATTTTTAAATATGGGTATAAATTTATAAATGAAGAAAAAAAACAAATCATGTTTTACAAATTGAAACTTATACATATAATAATTAAACAATTTATGATTTATACTTTGGAATTTCAAATTCAAATTAAATTCAAAATCAATTTTTTCAAATCAAGTTATACATATAAATTCAATTTGAAATAACAACTTGCAAATTTATTCAAACTCTATTTATAAAGACAATACAATATCAATATTGTTTTATAAAAATCATTTTAAAAGAAATTATATTTTTATTAATAAAATATCCATTTTATTAAGCCATGAAACCATTTTGTTGAATTTATTCTAAATTTAAAACTCAATCCAATTTAATTTAAACATTTAATATTTTTCTTATCAATTTTAAAATCATATTTTTTTTATAAAATAGTTTTAAAAACTCAATACTAATTAAAATCAAAATTTCCAATTTATATCGTATATATTAGAATTTTAAAACATGATTCATTTATTAAATTTAAGCCAAAATCATTTATTTAACTTTGAAAAGCTTAAATATTAAACAAAACAAATTTTCAAAGTTACTACAAATATTAAAACTAGAAAATATGCTTTACTTATTAAAATTAAAACAATACCAATCTATTTAAAATACAAACCATATATTTATTTATAAATAGAAATCAATTTATTATTTTCAAAAGGTAAAATGACCCATTTAAATATTTATTGAAGAAGATTATTAAATCTATTTGAATAATTATTAACAGAATATCAATATCAATTTAATTTTAAAAACAGATTATTAAATTGATATTGTTAAAAATTCCGAGATATTACAATCCTTCCCCCTTAAAACAATTTCGTCCTCGAAATTTAAAACAAAGCTAATTTAATAATCTTATTAAATTTAAATTTAAAAACACAAGCATATATCAAACATATGCTAACAACCAAAAATAACCAATCAAACAAACCTAATTATCCAGACAAATTCTGGATAGAAATTTATCGAGTTTCCCCAAGTATATATATATATATATATATATATATATATATATATATATATATATATATATATATATATACACACACACACACCGGGATACTCGCTCCAGAGAATCCAAACAATCTATACTATGAAGCTACAAAGCTCCTATAGAACTATATTTATAACAATAGACAAGATATCAGACTACAGACAAGTCTGACTCAACAACAAAAAATCCAGAACTCCTGGTTCCACAACCAGAGATAGATCATACACGTACCCCCTCAGAGATACGTGAAACTCATCGTATCCCAGTTATCCAAACTTGCAATCCAATCTTGTAGATCAATCACTTAATCTCCTAGATACAGAAAAGATCCAAAACACTTCAGAGCTAGCTTCTCAGACTTACCCAAACTTATAGCTCACTTTTGATCGGAGAAAACATATCCAAAATTAAATCTCCGACTTCAGAGTCTAAATTCCTCCGACTCTTATCCATAAAACTCTTCCAACAATCCTGGGCTGTCTACAAACTTACTGATCAGCTCAACCTTGCTGATGCTTCTAGAAACAGACTAGACCAATCAACTCAACAAGATGATCTCCTCAAGATCAACCAAGATCAAGAACTCAAACTCAACTCCTCAACATCATAAGACAACAACTTCTCCTATCCAGAAAAAGAAAAGCAGATGCACTTCCAAACTGCTTCCGCTGCTCAACTCTGATCCGAAGTAGAAGAAAATGCTGAAGAAGAACGCAAGCACAAACAGGACAACACACCCCAGAGATATGGTTCAACAAATCCATAGGAAAATTCAGAAGTTCCTCCAAAACTCTGAGCTGCTACACCAACTCAACTCTATGAACCATTCTTCTATAAAGTTGAACTACCGGTACCACTCCTGGAATCCTAGACGATAAGAAAGCTCAATCTCTAGATGCGGACAAAACTTTGACTTCCTGAAGACATCCAGAAAAACTCAGATAACCCAAGAGAACACTCAAACAATCGCAAGTCACTTTTGCGATCCACCAAACCAAATCCAAAGAAAACTGTTCTCCCTTAACCAAATAGAACAGCTTACACTTGACTAGCCAACCCATCGAAGAAACGAGTCCACTCAAATGTTTCTGAACTCCACTTCAGAAAAACTATTAAGCCAAAAGATCTCTTGCCAACATCGAGAACACTCCAAGCTGCACTGCTGCCACAGATGCTAAAGAATTCCAAAACAAAGCTCTCCGTGAAACTCGGACCTCAAAGCAAACAGAAACTCCGGCTGGACACACCCACAACACCGAAGTAGACTCACCTCCTTAACTTGTTTCAAAGAAAACATCTTCGGGAATGTCCGTAGTCACTGCATCTCATCACGCAGCTACTATTCATTATGGTATCAAAATACCATCACTCGCTTCTGCCCAGCCGACAGATCCAAACTCTACTCATCATCTTCAGAAATGAACTTCGAACCTTCATAGGTTTCCTTCAGAGATCAATGAAGTCCTTCATCACTACAGAAATTACTCGAGACGGTATTAGGTCTACAGTCTCGACAGATACACTTCCAACCTCAGACAACCCGACTTTCTTACCATAGAAAATCGCATCATTTTTAAGAAACAAAGGGATAGAAAAGAGAATAGAAAGAAGAGAAGAAAGAAACAACATCAGAATCTGCACAGCAGAACGAATAAATTATACTAATAACATAAGTATTACATAGTTTACAACCATTATCAGAGTTACACAGATATACAACACATACTAGACAGTTATAAACACCTGTCTAGTTGTACAACTCAAAATAGTACAAGAAAAACTACTCAGAGAACACACATCGGAAAACTATTTATATCTACACGCAGAAGCCTCCTGCTTCATTTCTCCTCCATAATTTGTCAAAGCAAACCTGAATCCTAACATGAATCCCTTGGCTACTCGTAAAAATTTGAGTATCCAAGAGTTTATGAAAAATAAAATATACTCCCGGTCAGATATGGGTCTGTGTGAGTAACAGGTTAAAGTTGCTTAACTTTAAAAAAAATCTTTTAAAAACAAAGGTATCACATAAGACTTCCCACACATAAACATGGAAAAGTTTTTACCTTACGCTAACCAAAACATTTTATAGGAAATCCGATGACATTATAATAGGGTCTAGGGTTTTCAAATAAATATGAAATAGCCGAAATTGTTACATGATTAAATTCCAGCTACTAGCCACAAAAGTGGGTAATACAATCAAAACCGTTGGCGCTTATTGGATTTAGGATTCCATACAATGGCAGGGCTACTGGGGTACCGCCCCTCACAGTGCGTGGCCTAGATCACCGTACCGAGGAGTACGCCCGCTCCTCTGCAACACAAAGTCGGACCCATTCCTTACTGAACAGTTCCGAACAAGACAACCCCGTGGTTGTAGCTAGCAACCACCCACACAGCCGAAATATAAAGGGACTTCTAGACAGGGGTAAATCTTGCTCTTCAGTGGGTGCGACCAACGAAGCCTTGCCGCACCTCCCCTGTTTTAGCCATTCCCGGTTGATGACGCTTGATGCTACGATTACCTTCATAGGACATATCACTTAGAATGCTCATCGTCCACCTGACGATGTTCTAAATGCATTCAATCCATACAAGTTCGTTCCAGGTTCGAACGAAACCGAAGGCATTACCTTGTTACAAGTTTTGGAATCACCCTCAGAGTTAACGACAATAACCCTTGCACTCTGAATCTCCATCTCGAACCTATAAGTATTATTCCGTCAAACTCATTACGGAATCACCCACAGAGTTATACTGTTGTATAGTCCTTACACCTCGAGTCTTCACAAAGCTCCACTTTGATTTAGGACCTAACGTTATTTGGAATCGTTGTGGTTTTCAGATATCCAAATATGGAAAACCGATCCCGGTCTCATCGAAATCCAAAGCGTGTCTTTTAGGTCCAAGTGTTTTAAAGGTTTAAAACAATTCAATTACAGTATCTATATATACACAGATAGATAACTTATAAATCACAATTGATAATTAACATTATCAAATAACAGGTAATCCACATCATCAATATCAAATAGATATCCATATATCACCATCACAATAGATAACCTATGTTATCATCACAATGTCACTAAGCATTCATATCACACAACCATACTTATCTCATTACTGAGATCACACAGCATCCAAGATAATCAATGTCATCCATTCATACATAAGCAATGATTTACTCATATCACAATATAATTAATTTAAAATGAATTAAATTAACTATCTCTATCTCTAATTAACTTAAAATGAATTAAATTAATTACTTCATCTATAATTAATTTAAAATAAATTAAATTAATTACTTCACCAATATATATCTTACTTACTCAATCATTTAATTAATTACAATCAATTAATCATTCATTATTAATCACCTAAATTAATCACTCTTGATTAATTATCCTTAATTACACTCATGTAATTATCCTTAATTAATTTCGCAAATTAATTATTCTCAACTAAACAGCAATTAACCTTTAATTACTTCAATTAATCAATTAATCATAATTAATTACATTAATCCTTAATTAATTACATTAATTAATTACCTTTAATTACCTATTATTGATTAATTAATCTTAATTAATCAACTTTAATTACATCATTAATTAAAATAATTAATGATCCCCTTTTATTAATTACCTTAAGTAATTAACCTATAATTATTAATCATCATCACATATTGTTTACATTTAGTAATTAACTAACTTAATTACTTTACTAAACAAATTAATCATCCTTTAATTAATTACTTAATTAATCCTTTGATTAATTATTAAGTAATTTAAATCCAAATTACTTCATTCTTAACATCTTCATTTAATTACATTCTGTAATTATTAATCAATTACTTAACTAAGAGATTTTCCAAATCATTAATTACATAAAGTAATTATTTATAAAATCCAAGTGTTAAAATTAATTAAACTTAATTAATTAAAATAAACAATCTCATTTAACTAAGTTAATTACATGAAGTAATTAATTCCTTAATTACTTCATTAAGTAATTAAACTCAAACCATTCATAAATGATTATTATTAAATTAATTAATCTAATTAATTATAAAATTTAACCATATTAATTAATTGTTAAATAATCCTGGTTAATGACGTTCATTAACCATTCTCTAATTATTTCATAAAGTAATTAACTTAAATTAATTATCTTTAATCATTAAATATTTAAAGTTAATTATTAAATTAATTTAACCTTAATTTAAAACTTAATTACATAATTAATAATATTCATTCATCATTAATTAATAATCTAATTAATGATCTTAATTATAAATTGATTAATCATTAATCAATTATTAATTCCAAATTCAATTAATTAATTAAATTAGTTAATTAATCTTAATTACCTTATTAATTAAATTAATTCTGAAATATTAATCTTAATTTAATTTTCAAGATAAAACATAACTTAATTATGTCTAAAACAATTAAATTGAAACAAAGTACTTTTTGAACTACTTTTAAATTTTCATTTTAAATACAAGTTTAAAATAGAATAATTTTAAAACTTATCGAAGTTTAAATAATTTAAAACTTTTTAAATTTCAAATCAAAAAAGTGCTATGAAAATTTTGAAGTTAAATTCATTTCAAAATTTTAATAACTTAAATTTACTTTTAATTTAAAACTTCAAATTTAAACCTTCTTTAAATTTAAAACTGAAGTTCATTTTTAAATTTGGATTTCCAGATTTCAAATTAATCTTTAAATCTTACTCATTTTTTTTAAAATCTTCATTATTAAATGGTTTAAACTATTTTACCAAAACAAAATAGTTAATTAAGTTAAATTTTTAAACTTTTATTTTTATTTGAAAACTGGGATTTGAAATTAAATCAGAAATTCAAACTTGAATTGAATTTGAACTAAACTTTACTTAAACATAAACTTTAGATTTTAAAAATTTTAAAAACCCAAATTTTAAAAACAGTTTCATGGAACCTAGAATCAAACATAGAGCAACTCGAGAATTCCCCTAATATTACTTCGAGTCTGCAACACATCTTCCCCAAGTCAAACACGCTACTGCTTCGGGCAACTCACTAAATTTACTAGAGCAAACCAAACACAGGCCAACCCACATCAGTAATATCCCATCACCGTGCATGTGCACGGCGACTCCGGCCACAACCAATCGACGCCGATGAACGCCCCACTCCAGCAACCAACTCAGCAACCATCCACGGCCATCGAATCAAACAACCACCCAAGAAAACAAAATCGAACTCAAAATTGCAAACCTGGAAAACCATATTCAGGTTTTTGCTTCAAACCTGACAACGGCAAGAACCCACCGCTCCGACCTCTTGACGATCGAGCCCTCCGGCCTCAACTTCAACCACGTACCAACAACTGATTCCCAAAATATCTTATCACTCGATCGCTCCTATATCCCAAAATGATCTATTCTTTAACCCAAATAAAAACTATGGTTAAAAGAAAATAATCCCAAGTTACAACTGTTTCCCCTACATAAATCCATCATCCCATATTTTTCCTTGGATCTTCACTCCTTACTCTATCACCAGAGAGTTCCATGGCCACCCCGACCCCCTTAGTTGACAGCTCCAACCCAAAACCCATTTTTGAATAACCCAGAAATGCTGTTCTAATTTCAAACTTAAAATTCTGATTTTAATTTTTTAAAATCAAGTTTTTGTTTAAGTAATCTATTTATATCCCTAATTCAAGAATCCATGACATTTAAAACTTTACTTCTAAAAAGGTTTCTCTATTATTTATTCTATTTCCAGAGTCAATAACAAGTTTATTATCCTAATTAAAATTTAACACTTTAATTAGGATATACTAACATGTTTTGTTTGAAAATTTGCATCTAAACAGGTATTAGATCTTGAGTTCATGAATTTTGAATTATACCTTTAAGTATGGAATTTAGAACAGGAAAGAATTCATCAACATCAAGCAGGCATTCAAACTCATACATATATACAGACATTTTAATCATACTCATCAGGAAACAATTCAAGCAACTATATTAATTTAAATTAGTTTTTTTTAAAATAAATTGTTACTCACCTTAATTAAATGCAGACCCTCTGTTGATCATTTGAATTTTGCAGAAGACATAAAAATGCAGGCTTGACCCTATGTTGTTTTTTTTTAAAACTGAGTTGCCCATGATCCATGACTACAATTCTTACATGCAGATAGCAGATGCAGTAGCTAATTCCTCACATGCATGCAGATGCTTTTCATTCCCAGGTTTAAAACAGAGTGCAGGCTTCATCATCTCCAGGTTTTAAGAACAAGATGCAGGCCCAATTTGATTTTGAGGAAGTGCAGATTAGTGTTTGAGTTTAAGGAAGATGGGTTTGATTTTGAAGCAGTGGAATATGCAAATGTTGGTGAATCAATGCAGATTTGATTTTTGATGAGGGGTTTAAATTTCGAAGAGGAGTTTTAACTTGCAAATTGTAAACAAATTTTAAAATTTGAACAAGAATTTAGTATGCAGTTTTTGATTATGGATATGGAAAATGAATTTTGATCTTTTCTTTTGATTAAGGAAATGGAAAAGAATATGCAAGAATGAAGATGCAAGCTAAACTAGATGTATTTTTAGATTTAGTGAAATAAAAGAAAAATTAAAACAAAATTTAACACTTGTACAAATTTTACAACACTTGTCAAATTGTTAATGTTAAATTTGAACACTTGTTAAAAGAATGCAACACATGTCTCTTTAAAATAATTAGTACTAATTACAAATTAATGTGTATGTTAGCTTAGTTTAACTTGTTAATTTATTTTTAAATATGGGTATTAATTTATAAATGAAGGGAAAAAAACAAATCATGTTTTACAAATTGAAACTTATACATATAATAATTAAACAATTTAAGATTTATACTTTGGAATTTCAAATTCAAATTAAATTCAAAATCAATTTTTTCAAATCAAGTTATACATATAAATTCAATTTGAAACAACAACTTGCAAATTGTATTCAAACTCTATTTATAAAGACAATACAATATCAATATTGTTTTATAAAAATCATTTTAAAAGAAATTATATTTTTATTAATAAAATATCCATTTTTTTAGGCCATGAAACCATTTTGTTGAATTTATTCTAAATTTAAAACTCAATCCAATTTAATTTAAACATATAAACATTTAATATTTTTCTTATCAAATTTCAAAATCATATTTTTTTTATAAAATAGTTTTAAAAACTCAATACTAATTAAAATCAAAATTTCCAATTTATAATGTACATATTAGAATTTTAAAACATTATTCTATTATTAAATTTAAGCCAAAATCATTTATTTAACTTTGAAAAGCTTAAATATTAAATAAAACAAATTTTCAAAGTTACTACAAATATTAAAACTAGAAAATATGGTTTACTTATTAAAATTAAAACAATACCAATCGATTTAAAATACAAACCATATATTTATTTATAAATAGAAATCAATTTATTATTTTCAAAAGATAAAATGACTAATTTAAATATTTATTGAAGAAGATTATTAAATCTATTTGAATAATTATTAACAGAATATCAATATCAATTTAATTTTAAAAACAGATTATTAAATTGATATTGTTAAAAATTCCGGGATATTACAATGGATTTCAAGACTTTCTCTTACTTGGCAATTTCGAGGACGAAATTCTTTTAAGGGGGAAGTTTGTAACGACCCAGAATTTCTGTCATTTGAAATTCATATATTTAATTGATTTTAATTATTAACAATTAAAATTTGTAAGTCAAATAAATTTTATTTCGAATATCTAGATTTAATTGGATAACTAAATCGATAATTTAATATTTGAAATTACAGAAATAATTGGAAATTGGGTTTAATGTGATTAAATTTGATTTGTAAAGTTGTATTAAATCATATTGGAGTTAGAATGATGTTATAGAACTTTTAAAATTGAATTAAAAGTTAATTTGTGGAAACTAAATATTTTAATATTAAATTGACGAGTGAAAATAGTCATTTTTCAAACAGTCTTGGATTTCGATGTGACCAGTTTCATTGGATCCGTAATGTTAAATTATTGTAAGATTTCAAATTTCGTGTCAATCGGATTTATGGTTTGTCCGGGGCAAGCCAAAATGCATAGAAATTAGTTTAACCGATTTAATTTAAATTTGATCTTTTGTCTCCATAACCGATACATATGATCGAATTGGATCTTGATACCTATTCCATTGTGTCCGAAACGTGGGTAAAACCCTAGAAACGTCAGCCGGCACGCTTCATTTGGAGTTCGGAAAATCTCGGATGAATAGTGTTTTGACAAATTTTCTATAAAAAGACTCATTTCTTTCTATTTGCATCAGAACCCTAGTTATAAACCCTAGCCACCATTATACTGTACATGGCCAGAAAAATCCCGCCTTCCTCCTCATTTTCCTTACAATCCATCAACTGATTCAAAATGTGTTAATCTACAAAGTTGAATAGCGCATTGAGAACTTCTAGATAAACGGTTATGATCGTGTACAACGAAGTGAATCAGCGGAAATTTTCGTTGAAGGTCCAACATTCGTACATAAATTTCAACACGATAGGGGGGCCGAGTTCGCCATCTTTCTCGGCGATGATAGAGGAGGCGATGGCGCTTGGAACGGCTATACCTGATCGTGTTTGAGTTCATCGTGGTGGCTACGACCATTAGGGTTTTTGGCGGCCGTATTGGTTTCGGTTTCGTTCTAAACCTGGGTAGAGGAAGAAGATGATAACGTGCGGCCAAGATGCTAGGATACTGAAATGCACGGCTATGATGGAATAAAGGTTAAAAAGATAAAAAGAAAAATTGAAATTAATTTATATTAAGATTCGTATTTACTTCTAAGTAGCATAACTTTTTCATACGAGGCCGAAAACTTACGAAACGAATTGCGTTGGGTTCGTATTGACGAACACTACGCATTGGAGCTAGATTGGAATTAATTGGAGAAAGTGATAATTTTGAGTAAAATTAAACTCGCGTTTAATTCTATTCGGAATAAAACGCTCAAACCGCTATTGGAAGCAAGGTGAGAACTTCTCACTCAATCGAATTTGTTTCGATTTAAATTTTAAATAGTTAGATTTAAAATTTCTTGATTGTGTGATTGAATGATGGTTGCCATATGTTGTATTGAAATGGACCATATACGCCGCATATTAAACAGAGGTTATTTTAATAAACACATATACAGCGATATTCCACCTTGAAGTGGAATTGGTATTATATATGTACTTGGAGTTGATTTCCTGCATTATATAGCAAATGAGACCCTATTGCGCCGCATAATAGCGGATGATATTTTGTGCAAACCCATGTACCGCGATATCCCGTCTTGAAACGGGAATGGTATTGTCCTAACATTTGTGGATGCAGTGAAATAGGTTGGAGGGATCCAACTGGATTCCTCAAATAATTGAATTTGTTTCAATATTGTGTGTTGATTATTTATAATCTCTGTGTGATTATCTTTGTGATTGAAATCGTTGAAGGCTAAAATTTAGCCGAATATAATTCTGGTATCGTTGGATACCAGAAATAAATAAAAATTTGATTTTTGAAAGTTTATATTAAAGTTTATTTTTGAGAATTGGATAAATTTAAAAGAAGGAATTCTAAAATAATAAAGTTTTATTTTTAATCTTATTGAATAAAATTTCAGAATATGGGAAAAGCTTTAATAAATGGATTTCGGGTAATATCATTTAAAAGTTGAAGAATTTATTCAAAAATACGGATTTTAAAGAGTTTGAAAAAAATAAAAGAATTGATTTTCTTTAAAAGGAATTTATTTTTAAAAAGGAAATAAAATTTGATATCCATTTAGAAATTGATTTTTTTTTGCGGATTGAATCTAAGTCTTTTTAAAATCCATTTGAATATTTATTTGGTGTTTTGAAAAGAATTTAGAATCAATTTGAAAATTGATTTGGGGTTTAGTAGAAATTGATTTCAATTTGGGATTTGAATAAAATTCACTTGGTGTTTAATTTCTTGAAAAATTGATATGGAATTTGATTTGGTTATTTTTTAAATAAATTGAAAAAACTGAATTGTTGTTGAAAGTGAATATTTTAAACCGATTTGAAAATCTACATCAGTGGATATTTGGAAATATAAATTCACCATGGAATTTATAAAGGAAAGGGGAATTTGTTTAAAAATAAAACATTGATTTATTTTTAAAGTATAGAAATAAATTTACGGATTTGGAACATAAATTTAAAGTAAATCGGTAAGGGTTTATTTAATTGGTTTAAATGAACCATTTTGAAATGAAAGCGTATTCTCCCTGTAAAGCTGAATAAAAATTTCTAAATAGCTTTGAAGATATATATGTGTGTGTATATAAAATTCTAGAATTGGTTTTGAAAAGGATACTTTGGAGAAATTAATTTATTAAATTATTTTAAATCCTTTAAGTAAAGATTTATTAAGTTGATATAGAAATGATTATTTCTAAGATTTAATCAATAATTGTTTTAGAAAATAGTTGTTTAAATAGTTATACTCTATCTGCTAATTTTTATTTTGAAAATTAGTTTGGACTTCAGATGTAATATTGTATAATATTTTTATAACTAATATTTTAAGTAAAGTGTTTAAAGAAAAATAATTTTATTTCAAAGTGTTTTCCTGTTATATTTTGGATAAGAGTTATAAATTATTTTAAAGTATTTGAACTTGGCAGATTTCCAGTGAAAATGAATAAATATTTGGAAGTGTTTCCGCGTAAGGAAAATGATTTGAAATTTGTTTTCAAAAGTTGTAAAGGTGAAAAGTGATTTGAAATTTGTTTTCAAATGGTTGAAATGTGGAAAAATATATCTTGTAAAGACATTTTTGAAAAATATAAATAATTTGGGAAATTATTTGGAATTTGGTGATGTTGTGCATATCTATTGATAGTTAAATAACCGACTATCAATATTTACCTTTAAATGGGTATTTGTTGTGATTTGCTTGAATTTGAATGCTGCACTTATTTTAAAAATAAGAGGTCGTTGTCCGGTTTACCAGGAGAGGACCTTTGGGTCATGAATCCCATTCCGAATAGTGATACATCGTAATGGATAGCATTTGAAGGCCGGTGTTGAGGACCTGATATTTTCGAAAACGGAAGGATTACCATCGAATGTCTCTGTAACGGTTGATCTCTGATATAGAGATTTTATCATCCTTTGTGATGGGAATTCCGGACGTGATTAGTGAATATCCGGATTGCAAGGGCTTCTTTGGAAGTGCCTTCGGTTCCGTTCTATCCTGGAACGGACTTGTATGGATGTGTGTCTGACGTTACAATTTGAGATGTAAAGCTGGTTTCTATCAAATACATTTCTGTTTGTGACGGAGAATTTGTTCTTTTAGCTTAACACCCTTCTCCGAGACATACGAGCTCGGAGGTTATGTAGTTGATGGTTACTATTGATACATTCCCAACTTGGTAATGTGGCATACGAAGTGCTGCCGATCATTTGTTGATCACATAATAGCTTTTGTGAAAAGCGTTGCTTTGCGGACGAGATTTCATCGGACCTCAAAACCCGGCAATGGTCAAAACAGGAAAGATGCAGCAAGGTTATAGGGAGTAGCGCCCTTTAGGGTATGTGCATTTCCTTCTGGATAGAAGTGGTATCATGGTATGGAGCCCAGATACTTAACTTATGTGGATATCACAAATATATATGACTTTGTGATTGTTGTTGGTTGAGGATCCTCGGATAAAGGTTGTTTACAACCGGGTAATGGCATACTCATGTCAGTAGTTACCTACTTTCGCAGAGGTAACACGTCCTTGTGTTGGAAGAGATCCGGTTAGGTTCTCAGGGTGTCTCTCTAGAGGCGTAATCATGTGGCAATGGGAAGTTCCTTGGCCTGACCATTTGTTGGAAATCCAAAGAAACAATACGAGCTCTTTACGGTTTTAGTTGTAAAACCTGCCATTTAAGATGGTAGCTATAGTAGGCATACTATAATGGTACCTATGCTGGCTAAGATTAATATTGTACTTTCGAAATGTTTTCCTGCACTTTGCACTTATAGTAATAATATCAAAGAAATTTGCGTATCAAGCATGTTTGACTATCAAAAGGAGAAATCTCCTCCAATTCTGCGTTTGCATTGTGTGTATGGTGGGAGGCCTTATGGTAGTTACATTTTCTAAAAGCATTGGGGATCTATTTTAAAATATTTCTTTTTTTGTTTTTGAAGATAAACTATTTTAAAATATTTCTTTCTTTATTTTATGAATATACATGCAGATTTATATTTATACACTGAAACAAGAAGAAAAAATATATAATAATATAGGAATTTTAAATTAATGGAGATATAATTGTTTAAAACTTATTTAATTATTCCGGTTACTAAAGATATTTTCATTTAAAATTAGGTAAAATTAAACTATTAGTCTAGATTAAAATCATTGGTTAATCAAATTTTTAAATGAAAATCTAATTATTCGGTTTATTCGAATATTAATAAAACATCTAATGATTATACAAGGTCTGAAAATCGTGGAAAACAAGTAGAGATGGGATGGCTTGCAAAACGAAAACAAATGTGAGTTAACCTCACTCATCTGAGTTATATAAATTTAAATGGTTAAATTTAAATAATTGGTTGAATGGTTGAAATTGTATTGATGTGCTATATAATATAGTAATATATAGTATATACTGGAATGATTGATATTCTGTGATGAATATTTTTGGTAACTGGGATGCTGGATGTTGTGGTTTGCTTGAATATTTCGGTACCATGAGTTATCGAAATATATAAATTGGATTTTTGGAAGAAATATAAGGGTGAATTTTGAAAGTGAATAATCATAGAATAAATATAAGAATGAATTGGGAAGAAATAAAAGTGATATTTAAAAACTAAAGTTAAAATTGTTAAGTAGAGATTCAAATAAGTTTTTAAACTTAATCATTTTAACAACTCGAATATTAAAGTGCATTCGTAAATTGATTTGAATTTAAAAATAAATTTGGTTTTAAATTCCCTTAAGCTTCTATTATAAAACGAGTAATTAATTTATTTAATGAAGTAAATAAAAAGATAGTTAATTACAGTTTGAGATTAATCGAGAATGATTAATATTGTGGTTTAATTAAAGTAATTAATTTAGATTAGGATAAATTAAAATATAATTGGAAATCATTAATTTATATAATTAATGATGTAATTAATGATTAATTGAATTAAGATTAATTAATCAATACTAAGTGACTTATGAGAAATTAATTAATATAAGTAATTAAGGATTAATGTAATTAATATAGTTAATTAATTTATGATGTAATTAAGATTACTTATTGATTTTGGTTAAGAATAATTAATATTGTGAAATAAATTAAAATTAATTACTTGAATGTAATTGAAGGATAATTAATCCAGGATGATTAATTAAGATGAATAATGAAGGAATAATTGATTAATTGATTTGAAATTAATTAATGTTAAATGAAGAAAACTAAATGGTTGAGGTTAATAATTCAATCGGGATTAACTAAATTAAATTTGTATGTGATTAAGATTTGCTTATGGATGATTGAATGGTATTGGATACTTTGAATGAGTTGACATCTCTGATACGAAGTGTTGTGTATTTCATTTGGATAACTTGGGTTAGGATGACTTGAGACTCGAAGAGACCGGGATCGGGTATTAGGAAATACCTGAAACCACTTCGAATTTTTATAGATTGATATTGAAATCTATGGGCTGGAGTGAAGTGATTTAAAGGAATTGGACTATTTAAATCTAAATCTTGGTATTTAGAAAATGGATGTGTGGAATAAGTGAGGTATAAAAAAAATTGTAGATTTGTGAATTGATATGAGTTACCTCGGGGTTTATATAAGTTGTATGCTTTGTATTCCATGTTAGACGGGTTTACTCACGCCGGTTTCCAGCCTGACCCGGGTGTTACTTTGATGTAATGCTCGGGTTAGACCGAGTATTACAGATTTTCAGGTATGGACATTCGGGAGTTCAGGAGGCGAGCTGGATGGCAAGAATGTATAAAGTATTTCCGCTGTATCATATTATTGTACATTTGAGACATGTTGATTTGTATATGTCCAGTGTTTGAGTATATGTGTAACTCTGATGTATTAAAATGTAATCGACATAATATTATTCCTTTGTAAACTGCTATTATTTATTATTATATTTTATCCACTGCGAACGTTGAGATGTTGGTGTTTGTATTCTTCTTCTTCTTATATCTCTTTTGTGACGCCCCACCTCTATACCCACTCTAGCCAAGGACACTACGGTGTAATGCCGTCAACTAGCGCGGAGAATAAGGCTGTTGAGGAGCGACCACCCGCGTAATTGCTTTGTGCGAGCACCGATATGTCAGATAGTACAACATGCATTTGGTTTCAGGAGGAAATCCTACATATCGATACAAACTCAAAGCTACTACAAAGTGGCTATATATTGTTCGGAAACAAATATAGAAATAAATATAACACAAATCAGTCACGGACATCCATATCACACAGGCGGAAAGAGATATGAATATAAAACACATCAAAGTGTTCATTAGAGTAGTGGTCAAACAAGATCCACAATATCACAAAACAATAGCTACAAGTGCTAGACAAAAGAATATGGATTCATCAATGAGTCTATATCTCAAATGTATACAACAAAAACTACTAATATAAGTAGTTAGCCAAAAGTCAGGGTGATAATCCCAGATGTAAAGTCATGCACAAGCACCTGTAACATCTCGGTCTGACCCGAGTATTATTTAATAAGAAAATAATAAACGGATCAGTCTAGTTATAAATATCAGATAAAATGATATAGAATAAGAGATATGACGTAAACATATGATAACCCTAAAGCCATACCGTGATAAGTATGTAATTGAAAATCAACAAGAGATTAATCAATATCACAAGAATCTTCTCAAAGATCAAAAAGAATGTCACACTCTTTACTTTTATTCACTAAAACCATAAGTATTGATCATTATATCAATGCCAATCATAAAAGTTAATGACACACAAATTCACCAATGCACAAATATTGATAAGACTTATCAATGTAAATCGTGAAAATTGGTGAAACACAAATTCTAGAAATCATCAATGGAAATCCAGAAATCACAAAATGGGGGAGGCCTATCAAAAAACGGGAGCATGAAAACTCACTAACACATGTATCACAAAATGGAACGCTATTCCATGGTTGCTAACCATTAATTTTGAGCCGAAGCTCCACAAAACGGCCCGTAGACCATGGGTCGCTACCCCACCAAATTGAGCCAAAGCTCCACAGAAACGGGGTTTAGTCTCCCTCATAGAGAAAGAGACATCGCACATTTGCTAGTCTAAATCACAAAAATGATCATCAACGATCGTCAAGAAGTGTCAATTATAGTAAGCTAGTAAATATATAAGCTTAGCTTCATGTCCCATAACCACTAGCTTAACTTAAATATTTACGAACAAATTGTAAATCTCCACTCGAAAATTGTCACAAGAGATTCAATCGAACAAGTTCAAAATTAACCGGCAATGTAAACACAAGCGTTCCGTACCATTTGTTTTACTAAGCCATTTAATTAGATTTCTCGTACGAGTGAGGTAAAGGTTTATATATATTAGTAGATTGGAAAAAAGTTTAAGAAACCAGCTAAGCAATGAAATAGGGTTGAAATCGTTTTAATGGAAGAGTTTTGATATTTACTACTAGTACAGAAAACCTTTATATTTTTAAAATGACAAATCACAAAAATGATTGTAGAAACAATAAGTCAAAATTCACATTCGAGGACGTGAATAAAATCCAAAGAATTCGATTCCAAATCCATCAGTGGAAATACCCTTGCGACTTAACAGCCACGACTTACGACTTAACATAACTCAACACAAGAAATCAGCGGCTCAACACATGTGACTCCATGGCATACGACACAAGTGATCAGCGACTTAAGGAGTAGCACGCGGCCTAACATGGCGCGACCTAAGGTGCAAACGACCTAAGGAGCTAACGTCTTAAGGAGTAGCATGCGGCTTAAAGCAAGCACGACTTAACACATGGCACGACCTAACTGCAAGCGACCTAAGGAATGTAGCGACCCATCAGTTACGAGATATAGCAGGTGCGACTTAACAGGCCGAGCGACCAAAGGTGCTGGGGGCAAGCCGAGCGGCCTAAGTGGTGCAACCTAGGGGGTGCGACCAAGCCGAGCGACCTAAGTGATGGAACAGCCTAAGCATAGAAGGCCGAGCGACTTAAGATGGAACGACTTAAGCATGGCGTGACTTGAAGCATGGGGCGACCTATGTTGGTGCGACCTAAGGAATTAGTGGCATAACTGGCCGAGCGACCTAAGGGGCTGCGACCTATATGCAGGCCGAGCGACCTAACTGGTAGAAGAGCAAACCAAGCGACCTATGTTGCCAGCGACCTAAGAGGTTGCGACCTATCTTGTCGCGACCTAAGTTGGTTGCATAGCAGGTGCGACTTAACATGGTCGAACGACCTAAGATGGAACGACCTAAGCATGGCGCGACCTATGTTGGTACGACCTAACTGCAGGCAGAGAGATATGTATGCAGGCCGAATGACCTAAGCAACAGAAATGCCAAAACTCTCTCAATTTACAACCGATCGAGCACGGACGCTAGGGGATTACGCCCATCGGCTACCCGGTCCTATTGGCTCCTCGATGCATCTCCAAAAATATGTTCAATCATCAAAGTTAGGATTTTTAAAGATTTGAACCCAAAACACTAAAAATTGGGATTTTCACCAATTCAATCCAAACCAAGAGCAAATGCATATGAAACAGTGTTAGGAATTCATACCCAACAATAAAAGATAGTTATAGACAAAGATGTGGGATAAAAATCTCACCTTTTCACAAAATCAATGAAGAAGAAGCTTGAAAGCAAAGGAAATCAACCACACTTCAATCTCAACACAAGAAGGTTGAATCAATGACTTCTCCTTGAATTTGGAGTTAGATGTTGGATTTGCAAATGAACTAGGGCTTGGAGTTTTAATTTCCCATTCCTCCCTCCATTTTTGATGAAGCTTGAGTGTTAGGAAATGAAAGTGAAGTTATGAAGGGAAGAGGGGGTTGAGCTACAGTTAATAGTTTAGGCTAATAGGCTAAACCAAACCCAAAGCCCAAAGTGAAAAGTGGCAAAATTCCACTAACTCCAAACATATCAAAGTTTATATTCAAAAAGATCGTAAACGGTGTTTTGGACCCAATGTATGTGGTCCCGAGTCCTAATTAGACCCTATGCAAAAAGTAACTTTTCGGACTAAAATCCGACTAACGATAAAATATTTAAATAAAATATTTAAATATTCAATCGTAAAATATGCGGGTTGTTACATCTTTCTTCTTTTTCATAACTATCTGGAATTTTCGGGTTCGAAAATTTTGGGTCGTTACAGTTGGTATCAAAGCTGAAAGGTTAAGCGAGAACCTTGGCTCTAGTGGGGATTACTCATTAAATAGAGTCCGTAGTACTCTAGGATGAGTTGAGTGTGTGTGTATATATGTATATATGAGAGCTTACTTGTTATTTTCTTATGTAAATATTTGTAAATGGTTTTATAAAAAAAATTGATATATAAAGCAATATTCGCTTCTAATAAGTATTAAGGTGATTGGTTTTTAAATTATTGGAATTAAATTAAGAAGTAATATAGTACAACCAAATTGAAATCTTAAATTGGAATTAAATTAAGTAAAAATTAAAATGAAATAAAGGTAAGTTTGAAATGGATTCGAACTGAAATTTAATCTTGAATTTATAGAAGTAAGAATAATATAAAAAGGAATTGGTATCTAGGTATGATAACCTTGTGTATTACCATAAATAGTTATTGTGTTTAATAATGATATATTTGCTATTAAGTAAGACATATGAAGTAAATTTATAAGATGAGTATAACTTCTAAATCAAAGTAGGTTTTAAAAAAAAATTGTGAAGTTTTGAAACCTAAGTCTAGAAAACAAATAATTGTTTCAAAGAGTTAAAGAAATAACAAATAATATACTTCAGACTATTTTCAATATAGTCTTATTTTAAAACAAGAAAAGTTTGGAAGATTTTTAAGGGATTTGTTTTGAAATTAAAACCAAGGGTGGTTTAAAATTTAAAGGTACTCTGGTGTGTAAAGGAAATAAATATGAAATTAACTCTAAGATTGAGTTTTGAATTTTCTTTGGAATGTGATGTGATGTGAAAACCAAAGTGAGGAAAATTTTAAACTTAAGTGGAAAGGTTATCAATCTGAAGGTTTAAAATTTTGAATGGGGATTGGGATTAATTCAAACAGAAATTAAGATGATTTGAAGTTGAAGCGGATTCAACTTGAAATTAGTCCAAATTGATTACAATAATTTGAAAGTATAATTGAAGTTGAACAAGTTTAAAATCAAATGGAATTTGATTAAAATTGGGAAAGAAATCGGGATTTTTTCAACATGGATTGGGGTTAGATCAATTTGAATAGAAATTGAAGTTATTCAAATTGGAATTGAGTCAATTTAAATGGAAGTGGAAATTTAAATTGAATTGATGGGGAAGCGAACAGTTTTGACTCTAGACTACTTTCAATATAATTTTTTTAATATAAACTTATTTTTTTCAAGCTATTTAATATATACATCCTTTCTTTTTAAAGCCAAATTATTTTATATTTGTTGTACAATTATTTTTGGAGCTATTTAACTATTTTTCAACTGTTTTATAAACTAATTACTATTTTTCAACTATTTTACGAATAAATTACTATTTTACAACTATTTTTCAATTATCTAAAAGTTCTATAATTATTTAAATATTTTCCAACTATTTTACAATCAGTTAACTATTTTACAGCTATTTTTGCAAACTAGTAATATGTTTCAACTACTTATCTATTTTAAAAAAATTCAAGCCATTTGCTAAATATAAAATGGTCAGAGTTTAAACTGTTTATGATTAAATACCCAACCAAGATAAGGATTGAAGATATAATCCAAATGAGAATTAAGGCAAATGTGATTAAGTGAATAAAGTTCAATGTGAGGATGAAAAGAAAGAAAAATGATTTGGCTAATAACAATTAAGTTAAATACGTAGGGTGTACGTATATTATTCTATTCGCATGGTGATTTGATCCAGATTCGAGCATAGAATTTTGAGATAGTTTATCGATCTGAGTTGGGATTTTTCACTTGATTTTCGATGACGAACCTGGATATGGATTGTTGATTGGTTCTGGATATTCTCTATCATAGTTATAGCCATGTAAGGAGAATGACGGTTTCTGATCAAGAAACCAGATCTGTGTCAGCACTAGGAAGTCGGATGGACGATACTACTTCGGAAGAGAAATTGTGTGATCGAGTGAGCGATCAGATTGGTATAGCATATGGATGATATGTGTACATCGTGCAGATTTGAATGGAATTGATATTGAAAAGAGTAATCAAATTTTAATGTTTGATTTTTAATAAAAAAAGTTATGTATCTTTGTTATGTAAGATAAAACTCCCCTTGTTGAATCTATAGCCAGAAGAAAATGAATTTTGAAACAGTATGAAGTATAAAAGGAGTTTTATACAAATTTGAAATGATCCAAAGTTTTAAAAATTATATATATATGAATATATATATAAAGGATCTTATGAGGATTTTGGAAAAAGGTTTTGGGAACCTTTGGATTTGGAAAGGCTTTTTTTTGTGTAAAATCAACATTGAAATTTGGAAAGCCTAGTTTGAGAATTATCGATTTTGGGATAATCGATTTTGTGTAAAGGAGCTTTGTATGAGATCATACTAGGTGTATGATTTGAAAGATACTATATGTGTATAGTATACAAGTGTTTTTGTAACGACCCGTATTTTACGTGTCGATGGATCGTAGAATTTACAGGTCGTTAGTATTGTTTGTGGTGTTCCTAGCCTGAGTCGTATTGGGAGATAACTCGTGTGTTAAGTGATGAGTCGTGACCGACTCATAGAGGGCCGACTCATAGTTAGGTCGTGTACGAGTTACGACTTAGGAGGGTGCTCGGGTTAGCATGTTGCCGTGTTAGCTTAGGTCGTGAGGTAGTTTAGGTCGCTGGAGCGACCTAAGAGAGTGACCGACCTAAGAAAGTTGACCGACTCAAGAGATAGAGGGCTTCCGAGTTAGGGAGGTTGCCGAGTTAACGACTTAAGTGGATAAGTCGTATACGAGTTAAGGCGATGAGTCGTATGGTTGTTAGGTCGGAAGGGTTTTGGAGCGACCTAAGGAAGTTGCCGAGCTAAGGTAGTTAGCGGGTTAAGGAGATGAATCGTGACCGACTTATAGGAGGTAACGACCTAGTGGATTGTTGTGTGTTGTAGTTAGGTCGCTGAGCCGTGTGAACGACTTAGAGTTAGGTCGTTCAACGACCTAAGGGTTAGCGTTAGGTCGCTAGGGGGATAGGTCGGCAAGCACGATGAGTCGTTGGGGGCTTAGGTCATTGAGTCAGCCTGGTTTGATAGGTCGTATGTATGATGAGTCGTGCCAGGGCTTGAGTCGTAAGTCGTTATGGTTAGGTCGCATGAAGGCCTGGGGAGTTAGGTAGTTGACTCGGTTGTGTTAGGTCGGCAAGGAGTTGAGTCGGCAGGGTCTTAGGTCGTAGGTCGGCATGCTAGTTAAGTCGTCAGGCGACCTAGGACTTAGGAAATGCGGCAGTGTGTTGAGTTGTTCACTCGAGTCTGTTGGCTGTGCAGCTAGGTCGTAAACCGTTAGATCGCGAGTGTGTTAAGTCGTAGGTCGTATGGCTTTAGGTTGGTGAGGCTGTTAGGTCGTAGGGGGTGTATAGGTCGGCAGCGACCTAAGTTAGGTCGTGAGTTTTTAGGTCGGCAGCGACCTAAGGGGCGACGACCTAAGGGGTTTCCAGCCTATAAATAGAGGGGTTTGGCTCACTTTTTGGCACCGGTTTTTGAAGCGACGAAGTGCTGCCATTTTGGAGACTCGACTACAGTATTTTCTTCACTTCTTTCTCTACTTCCATCAAGTGCTAACATCCTTTGAAGATCGAAGATCAAGATCGAAGATCCAAGTGTCCAAGTTGAAGATCTTCATCCGTTTGAGCTAGAATTCATCGTTTCAAGTGAGATTTCGCCGGATCAAGCCGTGATCTCCGCTGTCCAGATCTGAAGTGTTGTGATTTTGAGGTGTTTGGGTGATTTGGTGAGTGGTAGTTATCTCTCACGCGGATCCAAAGGAGTATATGGGATTGGTGATATGTTTATGTGTTAAAGTTAGCGTTTTCTCGCATTTTCCCTAAGTCTGCATGTAGATCCATCATATTTGAAGATGTTTATCTATAGAAGTTATTTATCAAGTATTAGAGATAAAACCCATGTTTTAGATTTGATAGATCTATGCTAAAAACTATGATTTCACTTATGTTGGACTTTTGCTCACTTAATTACGAAATTGCCTTTATAGTTGATATTGCTTAATATATCTTGTTTGAATGCTTGAATGTTTGAATGTATGTTAGATGTGATTGCTCCAAGTTAGCTTGTAGTTGATTTGGAACAAGATGGTTGAAGATGATTCAAAAGCTAAGTGGAAAGGCTCTTGAATGTTGAAAGCTGCCGATGGTATATGAAGCGGATGTGGAAGCTCATATGAACGGATTCGATGATGAGGGACTTTGCCATGATGCGAAGAGGCGAAGTATGAGATCGATATGGGACTTTGCCATGATGCGAGAAGGCAAGCCATGATGTTGAGATGAGACTTTGCTGTGATGCGATGAAGCAAAGTGTGATGTTGAGATGGAACGGGTCATGATGACGTTCCAAGCACGGGCTGCGACGACGTGCAAAGTTATGTTGATTACTCGGTGATGTGATCCGAGTTGGTGATAATGGTTAGCTTGAGAGGCGCTTGAGCTAGTATGGATGGTCGTCGAGGAGGATGACTTGGAGGCTTAGATCTCATCGTTGTTGAAGGTTCTAGCATGCTCAAAGCAAGGGTACGTTGGAACGGGCTGCGACGACGTTCCAGGCACGGGCTGCGACGACGTGCTAGTACTCTGGGTAGTTGCGAAAATTCCTAGGCACGGGCTGCGACGACGTGCGGAGTTATGGCTAGAACCGGGGTTACCATTAGCCCTTGACGGATGGTCATTCAACTAACGGTGAAATCAAGGCAACGATGCAGTGATAGCCAGAGTCATGGATGTTTGGTTGTATTATCATTCGGCTTCAAGAGCGGTGTTTTCTGGGTGCTTATCTGATCTTGGTTTAGGCCTTGGGGGTTTGTATTTGGAAAACATTGCCCTTGACTCGAGTGGTTATTGCTTTACCTTATTTGTCTATATTGTTATGCTTGATTCTCCTTAGTGTGTGTCTGGGGGCTATCACTGTGAGATGAGGTGGAGTGGGATGGTTTGGTTCCTATTCCTTTATTTCCTTATGCTCTTTTGGTATGCTTGATTGTTAATTTACTACTCACTAAGACTTTGTCTGACTCAAGGTTTTATGTCTCCTCTTATTACCTTGGGCTGTTCATCCATGTTTGGGATGGGCAGACTAGGTAGCAGGTGGCAGGTGCTGTGCTTAGAGTTTTCCGCTGATGATGACGAAGACGAGCAGGAGGCTATGCATATTATTTTCTTATATGTACTGGGTATCCGCTGCTGTATTTGGTTGAGTGATTTGTAGTGAGGCTTTCATGTATGGGTTTGTGTGGATGATTGTATAAAACTGTTATGATGTTATATGATGATTTTCTGTTATGAGGCTTCACTATATATTTCTCTATTGTATTTTATCCATGCGCTGTGAGTTGCGATAGAGATTCTGCGATTTTAATTTACCCTGACTATCGTCCATGGCTACCTGGCACACCTTTTAGCGCACTTTCCTCTTGTTTTAGTGCGGGAGTCATGGGCGGTCGTCACATTTGGTATCAGAGCTGTGGTTAATCGATTTTAGCCGACACTCGCTGACGTAATTACGTAAGAGAGACGTAATTGTATTTTGATGGGTGATTACTATATATAATATAGTAGATTAGAAGGATTTGAACTCCTTATGCAGTTGTTTCTTAAGGTGTTCTAATCATTCTTATTTACAGATATTAAGGATGAGCAGAAGTGAGAGACAAGCTGCGAGGGATAGCCGTGCTGCTAGGGAGGCTGTTGATTATGCTCCTATGTTTGAGGCCATGATGACTTCAATCATGAGGAGGATGCCCGTTCCAGGGCCTACTGTTGATGTTGGGGTTCAAGTCCAAGCTCCGAGACCGGTGGATTTCGCCAAGCTTTGCAAGGATTATACTTCTCTTGGGGGAAAAGCTTTCTTAGGGACGGAGTCGACTATTGAAGTGCAGAGATGGATGGATGCTTGCCGAAGGATTTTTGGTGATCTAGGGATTGAGGATGCAACCAAGAGAAAGCTTGCATCGAGGCAGCTTCAGGGAAGAGCTGCGGATTGGTGGAATTCTATCACTATAGATACACCAGAGGAGGAGATTACTTGGGAGCAGTTCCAAGTTAGATTTGAAGCCAAGTTCATCTCTACTGCTCAGAGGTCTGTTTTGTTTAAGAGATTTGTTGAGCTCAAGCAAGGTGGGAGGCCTGTTCTTGAGTATATTTCTGAGTTCGAGGCTCTGTCTAAGTATGCCAGATCGTATATTGATTCTCCCTACCAGAAGAACGAAAAGTTTGTGACTGGTCTGGATGCTTATCTGGGAAGGCAGTTGGTGGATCACTTGGACGATCCATTTGAAAAGCTTGTGGAGAAAGCTCTGAGGCATGAGAGCTTGTTTCCTAGGGAAAGTTCTGTTGTTGCTGTAACCAGGGAAGGATCTAAACCACAGCAGAGTGGCAACAAGAAGAGGAAGCAACAGCAACAGAAGGGAAAGGATGGTCAGAAGAAGCCAAAGGGCGAAGTGACTTGCTATAATTGCCAGAAGAAGGGCCATCTTTCCAAGGATTGTAGGAATCCAAAGGCGCCGGCGAAGTGCCATAACTGTGATAAGCCAGGGCATTTCAGGAAGGACTGTCCAGAGCCGAGGAAGGATAGGCAGGTTGTGCAAGCCTATGCTTTGGAAGCTGTGCCGTCGTCTTCAAGAGTCCCTACTGCTGAAGAGAAGGGGAAGAGTGTGGTGGTCCAAGGTACTCTTTCCATTTGTGGTGTTCCAGTTAGAGTGTTGTTTGATACTGGAGCGTCGCATTCTTTTGTTTGTGATGATTTGGTAGGCCGGTTAGGTTTGAAACCGGATATTGATGATAGGCCATTGGTGGTGACTAATCCAGTTGGGGGTTCGTCATGCTTGTGTATGATATGCCGTGGTCTAGTTGTTTCGAGTCATGATTGCTCGTTTGTTTGTGATTGCTTTGTTCTGAACTTTGCGGGGTTCGGAATTATTTTGGGTATGGACTGGCTTAGGAAGTATGCGGCTAGGATTGATTGTGAGAGGCTGGAGGTGACAGTCGGGAATGTGGATGGGCGAAAGGTTGTGATACGATGTAAGCATGAAGAAGGCGTCTTCATGAGCTTCATGTATTCGCTGGTTGTTCCACGGGATGGACTGTCATCGGTGCCTATTGTGAATGGATTTGAGGATGTCTTTGACGAAGTCAAAGGGTTGCCGCCGCATAGGGAGATCGAGTTTCGTATCGATCTAGTTGAGGGAGCCAGACCTGTTGTGATGCCTCTTAGGCGGATGGCACCGAGGGAGCAGCAAGAGCTGAAGGTGCAAGTTGATGACCTTTTGCGGAAAGGATTCATTCGGAGAAGTGTGTCCGAATGGGGTGCGCCCGTTGTGTTCGCAACCAAAGCGGATGGATCGTTGAGGTTGTGTGTTGATTATCGTGAGCTGAATAAGGTGACTAAGAAGAACAAGTATCCATTGCCGAGAATAGATGACTTGTTTGATCAGCTTCACGAGGCTAAGGTGTTTTCTCAGATGGATTTGGCAACGGGATTTCACCAGTTGAGAGTGGCGAAGGATAGTGTGCCGAAGACTGCTTTCAGGACACCATCCGGGTTTTATGAGTGGCTGGTGATGCCGTTTGGATTGACTAACGCGCCAGCATATTTTGTGGATCTTATGAATAGAGTATTCAGAGATCAGTTGAATAAGTTCGTGCTTGTGTTCGTTGATGATATTTTGGTTTATTCCAGAACCGAGGAAGAGCACAAGACGCACTTGAGGATTGTTTTGGATATACTGCGGAAACATCAGCTGAAGGCTAAGTTTTCGAAGTGTCACTTCTGGAAGAGTGAAGTGAGGTTCTTAGGCCATGTTATCTCTGGAAGTGGAATAGCGGTTGATCCCGCTAAGGTGGCAGTGATCCAGGATTGGGTTAGACCTAAGAATGCATCTGATGTGAGAAGTTTTCTTGGATTAGCAGGATATTATCGTCGGTTTATCAAAGACTTTTCCAAGATAGCTGCACCGTTGACAGGATTGACGAAGAAGAACCAGGTGTTCAGATGGGATGATAAGTGTGAGCAAGCTTTTGTAATCCTGAAAGAGCGATTGACGAGTGCTCCTGTTTTGACTATTCCAAGTGGGAATGATGAGATGGTGGTTTACACCGATGCATGTGGCACTGGACTAGGAGCGGTGCTAATGCAGAAGGATAAAGTTGTTGCGTATGCAAGTCGACAACTGAAGCCGCATGAAAGGAATTATCCGACTCATGATTTGGAGTTAGCGGCGATTGTGTTTGCTTTGAAGATGTGGAGACACTATCTATTGGGAGTTAGATTTGAGCTGTTTACAGATCATAAGTCGTTGAAGTATCTGTTTTCCCAAAAGGATTTGAATCTTCGACAGCAACGGTGGCTAGAGTTCTTAGCATCGTATGATTTTGGTATAGCCTATACTCCAGGGAAAGGTAACGCAGTGGCTGATGCGTTAAGTCGAAGACATGCAGAATTGGGAGCCATGTTTTCGGAATGGAAGAGTCTTGAGTATTTGGCTGGATTTGATTTCAGGCCTAGATGTGAATTGGAACCTGAGATGTTGGCAAACTTATCGATAAGGCCTACTCTTGTGGAAAGAATTGGTGAGAGGCAAAGGGGAGATGATAAGCTTGTCAAGATTATCTGTGATTTGGAATCTGGATTGGACCCGGAGAAGGATAAGGGATTCGAGGTCGATCGAGAGGGTTGGCTTCGAAAGCAAGGGCGACTAGTTGTTCCCGATGTAGATGGATTGAGAGATGAAGTTCTGAGGGAGAGTCATCACTCGAAGTTGACAATTCATCCAGGTGGAAATAAGATGTATCGGGATATGAAGAGAACCTACTACTGGGAAGGTATGAAGAAGGATGTTGGAAATTTTATTTCCAAGTGTATGAATTGCCAGTTGGTGAAAGCTGAGCAGAAGAAGCCCAGTGGATTGCTTCAGCCATTGGAGGTTCCTACATGGAAGTGGGAGCAGGTGTCGATGGACTTTATCGATGGTCTACCTAGGACAAGAGCAGGGAATGAAGGGATTTGGGTCATTGTAGATCGTTTGACCAAGAGTGCAAGGTTCATTCCAGTTCGATCGAATAGGACTGCATCGAAGTTGGCTGAGCTTTATGTGAAGTGGATTGTTCGATTCCATGGTGTTCCAAAGAGTATAGTGAGCGATCGAGATCCATTGTTCACTAGTGGATTTTGGAAGAGCTTCCAGGAGGTTTTGGGAACTGAGTTGTGTTTGAGTACAGCTTATCACCCTCAAACAGATGGTCAGACTGAGAGAGTCAACCGAATTTTGGAAGATCTTCTTAGAGCTTGTGTTTTGGACTTCGGAGGATCATGGGAAGATCACCTTCATTTGGTGGAATTTGCTTATAATAACAGTTATCAGTCGAGTATTGGTATGGCACCATATGAAGCATTATATGGAAGACCGTGTAACTCTCCGACATGTTGGTTGGAAACTGGAGAAAAACTGATACTTGGGCCAGAGATGATTCGACAGACTTCGGATTGTATAGAGATCATTCGACAACGAATGAAGGCAGCCCAAGATCGTCAGAAAAGTTATGCTGATAATCGTCGAAAGGATTTGGAATTCGACGTAGGTGATATAGTTTTTGTGAAGATTTCTCCATTGAAGAATATTATTAGATTCGGGAACAAAGGAAAGTTGGCTCCGAGATTCGTTGGACCATTCCCGATTATCGAGCGAATTGGAAAGCTCGCTTATAGATTGGAGTTACCGGAAAAGATGGCGGGTGTGCACAATGTTTTTCATGTATCATATCTACGGAAGTATGTGCACGACCCGACTACGGTGGTTTCTGCTGATAGCTGTGAAGACTTGGAGGTTGATCCAGTTGTTTCGAGACCTCGTAAGCCGCTTCGTATTGTTGAAACCGATACGAAACAGCTTAGGAGGAAGACGATTACGTTGCTCAAGGTACAATGGAGTGATGATGTTAACGACTGTACGTGGGAGGAGGAAGAGAGGATGAAGGCAGCTCATCCCGGACTCTTCGAGGTATGGCCCTAAAGTGTCGTGACATCTCATGAATTTGTAGCTTGTTCTGAGTCTTAGAATTCTGCATGCTAGGCTAGAATTGGTTGCATGGTTTGTTGATTGCTTTGGATGGTAGGCATGCGGAATATCTTTGATTTCTGATTGTTTGCTTGGAATTTCGGGGGCGAAATTCCTAAGGGGGAGAGAATGTAACGACCCGTATTTTACGTGTCGATGGATCGTAGAATTTACAGGTCGTTAGTATTGTTTGTGGTGTTCCTAGCCTGAGTCGTATTGGGAGATAACTCGTGTGTTAAGTGATGAGTCGTGACCGACTCATAGAGGGCCGACTCATAGTTAGGTCGTGTACGAGTTACGACTTAGGAGGGTGCTCGGGTTAGCATGTTGCCGTGTTAGCTTAGGTCGTGAGGTAGTTTAGGTCGCTGGAGCGACCTAAGAGAGTGACCGACCTAAGAAAGTTGACCGACTCAAGAGATAGAGGGCTTCCGAGTTAGGGAGGTTGCCGAGTTAACGACTTAAGTGGATAAGTCGTATACGAGTTAAGGCGATGAGTCGTATGGTTGTTAGGTCGGAAGGGTTTTGGAGCGACCTAAGGAAGTTGCCGAGCTAAGGTAGTTAGCGGGTTAAGGAGATGAATCGTGACCGACTTATAGGAGGTAACGACCTAGTGGATTGTTGTGTGTTGTAGTTAGGTCGCTGAGCCGTGTGAACGACTTAGAGTTAGGTCGTTCAACGACCTAAGGGTTAGCGTTAGGTCGCTAGGGGGATAGGTCGGCAAGCACGATGAGTCGTTGGGGGCTTAGGTCATTGAGTCAGCCTGGTTTGATAGGTCGTATGTATGATGAGTCGTGCCAGGGCTTGAGTCGTAAGTCGTTATGGTTAGGTCGCATGAAGGCCTGGGGAGTTAGGTAGTTGACTCGGTTGTGTTAGGTCGGCAAGGAGTTGAGTCGGCAGGGTCTTAGGTCGTAGGTCGGCATGCTAGTTAAGTCGTCAGGCGACCTAGGACTTAGGAAATGCGGCAGTGTGTTGAGTTGTTCACTCGAGTCTGTTGGCTGTGCAGCTAGGTCGTAAACCGTTAGATCGCGAGTGTGTTAAGTCGTAGGTCGTATGGCTTTAGGTTGGTGAGGCTGTTAGGTCGTAGGGGGTGTATAGGTCGGCAGCGACCTAAGTTAGGTCGTGAGTTTTTAGGTCGGCAGCGACCTAAGGGGCGACGACCTAAGGGGTTTCCAGCCTATAAATAGAGGGGTTTGGCTCACTTTTTGGCACCGGTTTTTGAAGCGACGAAGTGCTGCCATTTTGGAGACTCGACTACAGTATTTTCTTCACTTCTTTCTCTACTTCCATCAAGTGCTAACATCCTTTGAAGATCGAAGATCAAGATCGAAGATCCAAGTGTCCAAGTTGAAGATCTTCATCCGTTTGAGCTAGAATTCATCGTTTCAAGTGAGATTTCGCCGGATCAAGCCGTGATCTCCGCTGTCCAGATCTGAAGTGTTGTGATTTTGAGGTGTTTGGGTGATTTGGTGAGTGGTAGTTATCTCTCACGCGGATCCAAAGGAGTATATGGGATTGGTGATATGTTTATGTGTTAAAGTTAGCGTTTTCTCGCATTTTCCCTAAGTCTGCATGTAGATCCATCATATTTGAAGATGTTTATCTATAGAAGTTATTTATCAAGTATTAGAGATAAAACCCATGTTTTAGATTTGATAGATCTATGCTAAAAACTATGATTTCACTTATGTTGGACTTTTGCTCACTTAATTACGAAATTGCCTTTATAGTTGATATTGCTTAATATATCTTGTTTGAATGCTTGAATGTTTGAATGTATGTTAGATGTGATTGCTCCAAGTTAGCTTGTAGTTGATTTGGAACAAGATGGTTGAAGATGATTCAAAAGCTAAGTGGAAAGGCTCTTGAATGTTGAAAGCTGCCGATGGTATATGAAGCGGATGTGGAAGCTCATATGAACGGATTCGATGATGAGGGACTTTGCCATGATGCGAAGAGGCGAAGTATGAGATCGATATGGGACTTTGCCATGATGCGAGAAGGCAAGCCATGATGTTGAGATGAGACTTTGCTGTGATGCGATGAAGCAAAGTGTGATGTTGAGATGGAACGGGTCATGATGACGTTCCAAGCACGGGCTGCGACGACGTGCAAAGTTATGTTGATTACTCGGTGATGTGATCCGAGTTGGTGATAATGGTTAGCTTGAGAGGCGCTTGAGCTAGTATGGATGGTCGTCGAGGAGGATGACTTGGAGGCTTAGATCTCATCGTTGTTGAAGGTTCTAGCATGCTCAAAGCAAGGGTACGTTGGAACGGGCTGCGACGACGTTCCAGGCACGGGCTGCGACGACGTGCTAGTACTCTGGGTAGTTGCGAAAATTCCTAGGCACGGGCTGCGACGACGTGCGGAGTTATGGCTAGAACCGGGGTTACCATTAGCCCTTGACGGATGGTCATTCAACTAACGGTGAAATCAAGGCAACGATGCAGTGATAGCCAGAGTCATGGATGTTTGGTTGTATTATCATTCGGCTTCAAGAGCGGTGTTTTCTGGGTGCTTATCTGATCTTGGTTTAGGCCTTGGGGGTTTGTATTTGGAAAACATTGCCCTTGACTCGAGTGGTTATTGCTTTACCTTATTTGTCTATATTGTTATGCTTGATTCTCCTTAGTGTGTGTCTGGGGGCTATCACTGTGAGATGAGGTGGAGTGGGATGGTTTGGTTCCTATTCCTTTATTTCCTTATGCTCTTTTGGTATGCTTGATTGTTAATTTACTACTCACTAAGACTTTGTCTGACTCAAGGTTTTATGTCTCCTCTTATTACCTTGGGCTGTTCATCCATGTTTGGGATGGGCAGACTAGGTAGCAGGTGGCAGGTGCTGTGCTTAGAGTTTTCCGCTGATGATGACGAAGACGAGCAGGAGGCTATGCATATTATTTTCTTATATGTACTGGGTATCCGCTGCTGTATTTGGTTGAGTGATTTGTAGTGAGGCTTTCATGTATGGGTTTGTGTGGATGATTGTATAAAACTGTTATGATGTTATATGATGATTTTCTGTTATGAGGCTTCACTATATATTTCTCTATTGTATTTTATCCATGCGCTGTGAGTTGCGATAGAGATTCTGCGATTTTAATTTACCCTGACTATCGTCCATGGCTACCTGGCACACCTTTTAGCGCACTTTCCTCTTGTTTTAGTGCGGGAGTCATGGGCGGTCGTCACAGTTTTGATGATGGCTCTGGGGAAAAAGGCGCTCCCTTGAAATGAACTTCTCAGGAGTACCACCGGGTGGCGCTGCCTTGAGCCCCGGGGAGGTTCTAAAGTTGATCCTGTGAGGAGTCCAGACAAAACTAGCTCTTGAGGATTATGATTAGTGTGTACCATAGCGAAAGTCGTGTGTGCCGCTGAGAGCCAACAGTCTACATTTGATTTTATATCGGTAGACTGCGACCTATGGTAACATAGCGAAAGTCGTGTGTGCTGCTGAGTGCCAACAGTCTACGTTTGATTTTACATCGGTAGATTGCGACCTATGTAGGAGTGGAGAAGTTTCATTTTGACAATGAAAATCGAGGGCACTGATGCCTACAGTAACATGGACTTTTGCTGCGATGGCAACGTAACCCTGGAATGTAACTACGATCTGTTGTGGGTTCCATGGCGTAATCGAGGGGCGTGGAGTGCCTACAGTTACATAGACTTTTACTGCGGCCATGGATGGGAGTGATGATTTCCAGAGCATTCTCACTAAAGATATTTCTTCTATTTTCAAAAATTTTTTTCCATACTTTCAATAAAATTATTTTCACTAGATGTTGGAAATGGGTCTGCTAAGTACTTATAGATTTTCAGTCCCACGCCCGATCAACGTATGACTGAATTTCTGTGAGAACAAGGATGGACTGGTTGAGACATCGAGTTATAAGAAGTACTTTTATAAAGAGCTATTTTAATAGTATAATGTGAATTTAAAAAAATTTCTAAAATTTTAAAATAAAAATGTTGGAATTTTGGAAAATAAAAGAAATCCAAACTGGAATTATGGAGAAAAAGATTGAATTTTGGAAAATTTAATAAAGTGCTGTTTTTTGTAATAAAATCGAATATTGATTTAAAGGTTGGAAGTAAGCTAATCAGCTAAATAAATCATTTGATAGAATATTTTTAAAAAATTAACTCGGTTAAATAAAATGGATTGTGAGATAATAAAGGAGTTTGGAAATGAATTCGAATTGTAAATAGAATTCGACTCGGATTTGATAATGAATTAAATAAGAAGAGATGTTGTAAAAATAAAAATAAAATAGAATTGGATCGAAATAGTGATGGTTTGAATTACAATTGAAATTCAAGTGTGATATGAATAATATTTAAGAAATTTGCAAGTAAATTAGACATAAGGGAAGTGTTGTCGAATGAAATGAAGGTGAATTACAATAAAAATGGTTTGAATTGCAAACAAAACCCAGGTAGGTAGAAATAAATTAAGAATGGCTTTGTATTAATAAAATAAATTTGAAAATGAATTAAGTAGGTGAATTAAAAATTTAAATAGGGTAAATAAATGGGTTAATTGAATTAAATAATAAATGGATGAAGTCTGATTGAATAAAAACTAAATCTAAGTTTTAATTGGAATTGGGTTATCAGAATGGACTTAAGTTATGAGGCGAATTAATTTGAAGTAAAATTACTTAAATAAAAGCTTGGTTTCGAGCGAGAATAGTAGACCATTAAATAAAGTTTTGGGTTTAATTTATTTGGAAAATGGATATTAATATAAGCATTGAATGTTGTCAAGCTCAATGAAATAGTTTTAAAATGAATCCAATGCGGAGATGAAATGAAAAGCAATGTATGGTTAGTGAATAAATTTGAAATGAAATAGAATTAAATGCAGAATATGTTAAATTAATTAGAAGTAGTTATAAACTAAAATGGTTACTGTATTAAGCAAATACCGCCGAATTTACATAAAAATAGTTGTAGTTGGACGAAAACAAAGGTAATTAAAATTCTATGAGTTGATAGAGATTAAATAAATTGATGTTAGGATCAATTGAATTGAATATGAGCTTGTTTGGATTAAAAATAAATTAAATGTAAGAATTTGAGTTGCAAACCGTTGAAATTGAATGGAATTGCATATAAATGGGTTGGAAGGAATTGAATTAGCTTTAAATCATATAAATCACTTGTGGAAAGCGTTTGGTGCATGTTGCTTATGAAATGCTTATGTTTAGCTATGGAAAGTCAGTGAAATGCTAATAAATTTTCTATATATGGCACTTACATATTTAAATTGAGTAAGTACAGGGACCTGAAGGCCGTTTGGCTGGATTTGGTTGCGCTAATTGCTAAAATAGTAAGCTGCTTGCTTAAAAATGCTAAATAAAGGTACGCCTACGCAATAAAAATAGGAAATATGAACTGTTTTTTCTTTTTCCGACCGGGTGGGTCGATGTATATATATTGATATCTCTTGTCATATTGCAAAAGCTTTTTCGTACAAAGGAGACTGCCAAAATGTTTTGAAAATTTTGGGAGCTAGAAAATTTTTGGAAATTTTTTAGAAAATTTTCTTTAGGGGCAAAATGTTTTAAATTGGAAATTGAAATAAATTATGAATAAGACTAATTTAAGATAATGCTATTAATCAGTTATAAATGGAAGATAAATTCAATATTCAGAGTTGAACACAAACATAATCCATACATATGGAAATGGGAAAAACTAATTTGAATAGAAGTAGATATGAAACTTATGTAAGGAAATGTATAAAATGATTGAAAGCTATGATTGGATATTATTGCTAGGTAAGTTATGTAGGTATTATAAAGAGAAAGGAAAATTGGTTTTGATTTCAGAAGATAAATTTGAATTGCCCGAATAAAAGGTATGTATTTAAATTTCTGTATGAAATTGGATTGGGTTTTTTATCTAGCCACTTGGCTGTTGTTTTCTTGTGGAATTTCGGAGCCCGAACCTGCATTTTGTAGTTGTAGCGAGCTAGCTGCGCAAATCTGGCAAAAATTTTCGGAAATTTAGGGAGTTAAAAAAATTTTGAGAAAATTTTGATAATTCAAAATTTGGTTTTAAATTGAAATTTGAATGATTGAGCAAACTGTATTGTTTGAAAACTATAGAAGGTCTTAGGAAGTTGATTGAAGTAATAGTGGATCTTTAATAAAAGATATGTTATGGCAAGTTGATATAACTGTTTGGTTTTGGAAAAAGAAAACGGGTATTAGACCATTCTTCCTAACTAGTAATTTCGGGGACGATATTCTTTTAAGAGGGAGGAATGTGACGACCCAGAATTTCTAACAATTTAAATTGGAATTGGATGACCTGCAAAATTTATATTGATAGTTCTGAAGATAATAAAAGCTTTTAAATTGAAATTGAAAGTGATTCCTTCAGTTTTGAAATTTATCGCTTAAATCGATATTTAAAAATAGCCTTTCGAGGTACAGTCTCGGAATTCGACGAAACCAGCTCCATTGGATCTGTAATAATTAATTATTATCGGATTTCAATTTTCGTAGCAATTGGAATTATCGTTTGACCTTGGCAGCACAAAACGCTTAGAAACTATTTTAATCGATTTAATTTATAATTGATCGTTTACTTCTTTAACTCGCTCATATGATCGAATTAGGCTCCGAAACACGTTCCATTGTGTTCGAAATACGGGTAAAGCCTTATAAATGCTTGGCGGCATGTCTGATTCGGAGTTTGGGATTTCCCTACATATATAATAAGAGATATTTTGAATAAAAAAATAAAAATAAAATAAAAAGTCAAACCAGCCACCCTATATCGTACTCAAGCCACCCTACCTTCTGAAATGCAGATCTGATTTCCCATTTCTCGTTTAAATCACACCAACCCTTCTTCAGTAAATATCAAAAAAAAATAAATGGCAGAACATAAAAAAAGAGATAAAAGGGATCTGAATCTCAAATCTACGAACTCGCGTGACACATTGTCTACGACCTCGCGCTCTTTTCATACGCGCGACCTGGGTTGGAGGAGGTTGGCGCCGGGTTAGTTGGATGTTGGTATGATCTAAATAGGGTACGCGCTCTGGTGATAGACGAGGATGGGGGAAACTCGACCTCGTGCGACCAATGCGCAATGGAATTGAGGGTTTTCACGTTCGATTTCTCTGTGGTTGGAATCGCAATGAAAGGGGGAAGCGACGGCTTAGGGTGCTATTGGGGAAGCACGTTTGCACGAACTGGAGGCGTGCGACCTGGCTGAGCAATGGATGATGAGGTCGCAGTAGAGATGGGTGACGATGAAGGGTCGCGTACGCGCGCGCTCGCGTAGGGGGCGGCAAGACTAGGGTTCATCAACAAGGAAGCCACGATAGTGCCTGCGTTGGAGGCTGTTCGAGAGGTATAATTTTATTTTTATTTTTTTTAAATATACATGCATATTTATATTTATATTTATACACTGAAACAAGAAGAAAAATGTATAATAATATAGGAATTTTAAAATTATTGGATCTAATTGTTTAACAACTCATTTAAGTATTCTGGTTACTAAAGATATTTTCATTTAAAATTAGATAAAATTAAATTATTAGTCTAAATTAAAAGCATTAGTTAATCAAATTTTTAAATGAAAATCTAATTGTTTGGTTTATTCGAATATTAATAAAACATCTAATGATTATGCAAGGTCAGAAAATTGTGGAAAACAAGTCGAGATGGGATGGATTGCAAAATGAAAGCAAAGGCGAGTTAACCTCACTCACCTGAGTTATTTAAATTTAAATGGTTAAGCTGAAATGATAGGTTGAATGGTTGAAATTGAATTGATGTGCTATATTATATAGTAATATATAGTATATAGTGGAATGATTGATATTCTGCGATGAATATTTTTGGTAATTGGAATGCTGGATGCTGTAGTTTGCTTGAATATTTCGGTACCCTGAGTTATCGAAATATATAAATTGGATTTTTGAAAGAAATGTAAGGGTGAATTTTGAAAGTGGAATAATCATAGAATAAAAATAAGAATGAATTGGGAAGAAATAAAAGTGATATTTAAAAACTGAAGTTAAAATTGTTAAGTAGAGATACAAATAAGTTTTTAAACTTAATCATTTTAACAACTCGAATATTAAAGTGTATCTGTAAATTGATTTGAATTTAAAAATAAATTTGGTTTTAAATTCCCTTAAGCTTCGATTATAAAACGAGTAATTAATTTATTTAATGAAGTAAATAAGAAGATAGTCAATTACAGTTTGAGATTAATTGAGAATGATTAATATTGTGGTTTAATTAAAGTAACTAAGTTAGATTAGGATAAATTAAAATATAATTGGAAATCATTAATTTATACAATTAATGTTGTAATTAAAGATTGATTAAATTATGATTAATTAATCTATAATAAGTGACTTATGAGAAATTAATTAACATAAGTAATTAAGGATTAATGTAATAAATATAGTTAACTAATTAATGAAGTAATTAAGATCACTTATTGATTTTGGTTAAGAATAATTAATATTGAGAAATAAATTAAAATTAATTACTTGAATGTAATTGAAGGATAATTAATCCAGGATGATTAATTAAGATGAATAATGAAGGGATGATTGATTAATTGATTTGAAATTAATTAATGTTAAATGAAGAAATCTAATTGGTTGTGGTTAGTAATTCAATCAGGATTAATTAAATTAAATTTTTATGTGATTAAGATTTGCTTATGGATGATTGAATGGTATTGGATACTTTGAATGAGTTGATATCTCTGATATGAAATGTTGTGTATTTCATTTGGATAACTTGGGTTAGGATGACTTGAGACTTGAAGAGACCAGGATCGGGTATTAGGAAATACCCGAAACCACTTCGAATTTTTATAGATTGATATGTGAAATCTATAGGCTGGAGTGAAGTGATTTAAAGGAATTGAACTATTTAAATCTAAATCTTGGTACTTAGAAAATGGATGTGTGGAATAAGTGAGGTATAAAACAAATTATGGATTTCTAAATTGATGTGAGTTATCCCAGGGTGTATATAAGTTGTATGCTTTGTATTCCATGTTAGATGGGTTTACTCACGCTGGTTTCCAGCCTGACCCGGGTGTTACTTTGATGTAATGCTCGAGTCAGACCGAGTATTACAGATTTTTTGGTAAGGACGTTCTGAAGCTCAGGAGGCGAGCCGGATGGCAAGAACGTATAGAGTATTTCTGCTGTATCATATTATTGTAAATCTAAGACATGTTGATTTGTATATGTCAAGTGTTTGAGTATATGTGTAACTCTGATGTATTTAAATGTAATCGGCAGAATATTATTCCTTTGTAAATTGTTATTATTTATTATTATATTTTTTCCGCTGTGAATGTTGAGATGTTGGTGTTTCTGTTCTTCTTCTTCTTCTATCTCTTTCTTCTTTTTCATAACTATTTGGAATTTTCGAGTTCGAAAATTTCTGGTTGTTACATATAAAATAATTAAATAGATCGATACATTATTATTTTGTACTTCATCGAGTATAAAATATTTTATACTTCACGGCATAGCTTCACGACTGCTTTCCTTATCACCTTAGAATTATCGAGGGATAAGTATCCATATCCGTGTTTTTGATTTGCTTACATTGCCTTTTACTTTAGTGACCACGCCTGTTATTTCATATTGTAGTTAAAGGCTAAATATCATACATGTAAAATATAAGGTATTATGTGAGCTCGCTTTAGGTTCTGAAATCTATTAAAATTTCATTAAATAATTTATTTGGAAATCGGTTATTGAATCGATGCTGTAATCCAGCTCCAACGGTAGATAATGACAGTAACATGCCTAATGCAATTTTTATGATAACCATTTTTAAGATTATAGGCTTCCTACGTCTATTAATAGAGAGACAAGGCTTGAACTAAAAATATATTTAAATTAAGTTATAGATATTCCATTGTTAAGATACCGATGCTAGAGGAAAAGTATTGAATACTGTTAATATCAAAATATGCGCATTGGTGACTTTGCTTCTCTGCCATGAACCTTGAACCTTAAAATAAACATCAAATCATCTATGGTAATTATGTATGTATGTGTACACTCAAACTCAATCTAGGGTGCTACTGACCCAATTTATACCGAGTACACATTAAAACCTAGGAATATAATAAATCTAATCGCTGATACCATGTGTAACATACCGCAAATTAGTGCCCTTTGAATCGACAATAAACCAAACATGTCTGACCCAAAAAGCACAGACTGACGGAAATTCATGAGAAAGAAAAGAAGAGAGAAGAGAAAACCAAACAAAACAATGTAGAATCACACATCGCAGCGGAATAACATATATTATCATATCAATGATCTTTACAAAACAGAAACTGTAATATCATATATATATTGTTAACCCTACTTTTTCACGACTTAGCGACTTAATGGATTAAAGGATCCAGCGACCTAAAGAGTTAAGAGCTCCGCAACCTAACGGGTTAACATGGTACCAGTTGAAGAGCCTAGCGACCTAATCAGTTGAAGAGAACCGCGACCTAACGAGCTAAGAAGCTCAGCGACCTAAAAAGTTAAGAGGTCTTGCGACCTAATGAGCTAATGACCTAAGCCACTCAACGAGTTAACGACCTAGTAACTCAATGAAGCAACGACCTAACAACCAAAAGAGGACAGCGACCTAGCGACCTAAAAGATCCAGCGACCTAGAGAATTATCACAGAATAAAGCCGCTTGCATATAGGTCGCTCTCAATCTTAAGTCGCTATCTCTCTTAAGTCGCTCCACATAAGTTGCTTTCCACTCCTATAAGTTTCTACTACTTCCTACCAGCATGTTCAAGTGATCAAGTGCGACAGTTTTAAGCCGTAGCCCGTGTATCTTAGGTCGATGACGACCTACGACCTAGGGCTAGGTCGCTCACGACCTAACACCAGAATTTCCCTATAAATACCTTGCCTACTCCACCGAAGAGGGGACCTTTGGCTCATTTCTGGAACGCCTATACTCTACTATTTTCTCCACTCATCTGACACTTCAAACACCGAAGACACCTCTACGGACTTCAAGAGAGATCTAGCACATTCGACATGAATTCGAAGAGCTCTTATACATTGAAGTTCTAGCCACTTGTCTTAGTTGTGTTGTAATCGAAGATCATTGTAAAAGTTGTAATCGAATTAGCAATAAAGAGGATTAAAGTGGACGTAGCTTAACATTAAGCCGAACCGCTATAAAAACTGTGTCTCTTTACTTGATTTTCTGTTATCTTCTGCATATATTTAGTTCCTGTACCTACTGGTGCTGCTTTCACATTTTTACTACTTACACCGGGGTGTTAGCGTTAAATTTTAGCGTTAACATTTTTGGTGCTTTCACTGAGAATTGTATTCAGGGAAGCTCTCATCATTGCTCTGCATATATTTGTTGAAAGACTTTATTTAAGAACCAGAAGTTTATCTGAGATGATGGTTCCTGGAAGGAAAGGTAAATCTGCTAGATCCGGAAGTGCTTATATCAACACCGCTACCTCTCCTTCATCGAATCAAGCGGCTTCGAGTGTTGGAGTCACAAGGGCAGAGTTGGAAGCCGCAGTTTCTGGGTTGTATCAACAGATGGAAGCCCGAAATACTTTAATGCGGAACGTGATAAATACTTTACTTGGAGTTAACCAACAACCCAAAAATAATGAAGAATCATTTACAGAAGATGTTCATGATTCCCAAGGGAAAAGTGTTCCTCAAAGGGCAGTTGGCACCGCCGAAGGGTCACCTCCCCAAGCTGGAGGTTTAAGGCCGCAGCCAACTTTTCGTGAACATTTGCCCAGGCAAACTTCCGAGAAAGTAGATGACGTCAGTCCCGCGGGGCCTTTGAACGATGAGGAGTACCTCTTGGGAATGATTCGGCAGATTATGAAGGAAAGTATGCAAAGGGAAGAGGATGAGAATGACTGGGGGTTTGCTCCAAGCAAAACTCCTTTCACTAAAAGAATCCCGAAAGATGAATTTCCAAAGAAATTTGTTCCTCCTACTATTCCAGCTTATTGGGGAACGAGCGACCCCAACCAGTTCTTGTACAAGTACGATTGGCATATGACTGGTGCCAGTGCATCGGATGAAATCAAGTGCAGATATTTTCCGTTGTATTTGGAAGGAGTAGCTCTGCTTTGGTTTAGGAAGCTACCAGTTCGTTCTGTGGATCAATTCTCTGATTTAACTTGGAAATTCAAAAATCAATTCAGGTTATATGCTGCGAAGGCCAAGGATATAATGTCACTGTCCAGCCTTGAACAAAACCCCAGAGAGCCTCTTAAATCTTTTTTAAACCGCTTCAATATAGCCTTAGCCAAAATTGACAATGCGGAGCCTCGAATGATCCTCACTTACTTGATGCGAGCTATTGATAAGTCCAGTGAATTTGGAAAATGGCTAAAGATGAAAGAGCCAAATTCGCTTGAGAAATTCTACAAGAAGGCCGACGAATTTATACGCTTAGAGAGCCTTCCTGTGTCGGTAAAAGTAGTCGTGAATAAAGTTGAAAACAACAACGTTGCCTCTAACAAAAAGGAATCTGGTGGTCAGAAAAGGAAAAATGACAATGGAAAAAAGCAAAAAGATATAAAGAAGGTGCGCTACTCTAAATTTTCCGATTTTGCTCCTTTAACTGATACTCCAGAGAATATCTTTTACGCAACCAAGGATGTCGAATACCCTAAACCACCTAAGATAAGGCTTGGCAAAAATGTTGCACATAACGGAAGATTCTGTCGATTCCATAATCAACCCGGACATGACACTAATGAATGTCTCCATCTAAAGAGTTTGATTGAGGAACTGTTAAGCCAGAATAAACTTCAACAATATGCGAAGAGAAACAAGAACGACCCAACCTCATCTACTTAGGGGCAACAAATTCCTGCTTATCAATCTGGTTCAGGAGAGAGAGCTGCAACGCAGGAGTCCAAGAGGCCCATCATTAATGTCATCACATAGGGTCCTCACCCGGGAGGCAAAAGTTACGCTGAGATGGAAAGATACGCTCACGCCTTGAGATATGCCCCAGCTTGTTCTCTACCAAGTCAAGAAAGAGTTTCAGACTAAAGGAAGAAATTTGCCTTCTTATTTGTCAAAGGCCTGGGGGGCTTCTTGATGATTTTAGTCATTATATAATAAGCCATATACCCCGGGAAGAAAACATGAAGGCAAATTCTCTCGCAAAGTATTCAAGCTCTGGCAAAGCTCAAGTATTGGGATTGGACCCTGTGAAAGTCTTTTTGGTTCCAAATACTGATGAGATTCAATTCCGGAAGCCTGGAACAACAATCACTTGCATCTATATTTTACTTAAAAGCAATGCTTAAATTTGTAAAATGGTTATGGATGCATCATTTTTGTATTAATTCACACTGATTTTGCTATAGATCTTGTGTTCTCTACTATTATAAAATGCTATCTCATTTCGATGTGCATATATCTTAAAATATGTTGCTAAAATGTCGATTTAGCATTGCAGGCCATTAAAGCAAAGCTTACCTGTTCAACACATCACAAGGCCAAGCGATTCCTACAAATCGCTCAACAAACAAATGTCAAGCCACAAAAAATCCACATTCAATTCCTGCATTAGAAGTGCTTCTCACAAATAGTTGGTGGTTCCACCGGAAGGGCACCTTCCCAAAGCGAAGGTTCCAGGCCCTTGCTAACTGATTGTGATCGCCTGTGCAAATGGACATTCGATCAAGTAGCTTGCGTCTGCCCCATGGTTTCATTTAACAATGAAATGCACTTCTTTGGGAAAAAGCAAACACGTTGCAAAGGAAAACAACACGTACTTGGACACGATAACAAGGAATCGTTGAAAGGCAGATAGTGCAAAGATATGGGCAAGCAGATAAAGACAACCAAAATGGAATCTTTTACCCCAACCAAAAAAGTTGGCGGGACCACCGAAGGCGCACCTACCCAAAGTGAAGGTTCCAGGCCCTTGCTAGTCAATTGCAATCGTTTTTGCAAACAAACACCCAGTTAGGCAGCTTGCGTCTGCTCCGTGGATCCACTCAACTCTAGGATGCAACCCTCTAGGCAAACAACAAAGCCCTCTTCCGAGGCCCTCTTCTCCTCACAAGGGGGAAGAGCCAAAAAGCCCTCTTCGGAGGCCCTCTTCTCCTCACAAGGGGGAAGAGCCAAAAGCCCTCTAAAGCCCTCTTCGGAGGCCCACTTCACTAGAGTTGAAGTGCCAAAAGCCCTCTTCGGAGGGCCACATCACCAGAGTTGAAGTGCCAAAAGCCCTCTTCGGAGGCCCACATCACTAGAGTTGAAGTGCCAAAAGCCCTCTTCGGAGGCCCACGTCACCAGAGTTGAAGTGCCAAAAGCCCTCTTCGGAGGCCCACTTCACCAGAGTTGAAGTGCCAAAAGCCCTCTTCGGAGGCCCACTTCACCAGAGTTGAAGTGCCAAAGCCCTCTTCGGAGGCCCGCTTCCCCGCGTATAGGGAAAAAACAAAAAGCCCTCTCTCCAGAGGCACAAACAAAAAGCCCTCTCTCTAGAGGCACAACAAAAAAACCCTCTCTCGAGGCACAAACAAAGGCCCACTTTGGAGGCACAAATAGATCAAAGCCCTTTTAGGAAGGCCCACTTCACCGCGTAGGGGAATCCACTTGTCAAGAATAAAAGTGACTATCTCCGAAAGTGAAGTGTAAAAAACTTTTTCAAACAAAAGAGAGAGAAGACTTCTCCAATATAAGGCACACTCTACTAAAGCGGAGTAATATTTCCTCAAAATGGAAAAGTTATTCTCTAAAGTAAAAGTGCAAGCCTTCACAAAATGGAAGAATTGTTCTCCAACTTAAGAGTACAAGTCTTCTCGAAACAGAAGAATTGTTCTCCAAAGTTTTACCAAATGAAAGAAATTGCAATAAGCCGTGGTACGGGGCCAATGCAATACAATATAACTACATTAATAAAAGCAATGCTCAGGCAACATACCACAAACTTATTGCAATATCACACAAAAAAAATGAAGAAACTTGTGCTAAAATAAGGAATAAATGCATTCACAAATAACAGTCAAAAGATTGTACAAGTAAGAAGAATCATTTTATTCCGTACTATAAAATTTTATACATGTGCAGGTTACAAAAGAGCGGGGACCGGTACCCTCACAATCTCCAGTCAATACACGCATTTGTATACAAGCAAAAAGCAAAACAAGAAGGGTAAAGCGAGATTCGCTATTTCTTCTTCCCGCCACCTTTAGAGCCCTCGCCTGGCCTGATGGTTAACTTTGGGTGCCGGCTTGAACGAGTTGGGGAAGAAGGAGATAGAGGTGTGGCTGGGTCTACTTCCGCCTTCTCTTCGCTGGCCGAAGTGCTTTTCCTTCTCTTCTTCGAAGTTACACGCTTCCCCTTCTTTTTGAAGAGGACTCGCTCCCCGTAGTGATAAGTGTAGACAGCTTTGTGTCATCATGAAATTGCTCCGGAGTCTTTTCACCTTCTTCAAGTTCCTCATCCTTCTGCTCTTGCGAAGCGGCCGGGTCATCCAAGCCTTGAAGAGCTTCTATTAATTCTTCTTGCGACCCCGGTTGAGAAGTAGAAGAAGGTGTAATTTGAAGAGATTGAGGTGGAACAGCTGGAAGAGGAGAAGTCTGTGCGGCACTTGGCGTTTTCACTACAGAAGAAGAGAAGTTAAAATCAGTATTCCTCGCAAAGAGAGGAGGTAGTGGCGCGTCAAGGCTTAAGTAATAATCAAAAAGTTCGTCAAGTTCATGTGAACTGAACAAGTAGTCCACTTGAGCTAAATCAACGTTGAAGTTACCTGGAGAAGTTGGCTTTATTACCTCAACTTCAAAGCCTTGCGGTTCAATGCTTTCTTGAGCCTCATCTCCAGTATGAGCAGTTACAATTTCAATGTCAGCTTTGGCAAGAGGCGAAGAATGGGAACTCGAGCCAATGATATCAATGTCGGCCGAAATCGAAGGAAGAGTCGGGTCGGTCAAGGGTGCCTTCCCTAAATGTTCTCCTTCCGCCATTCCGGCTCGCTCTTTAGCAAGTTGCTCCTTCCTCCGGAAAGGGTGGCATGTGCATCATCATCCAGATAGTGCGCCACAAGATCTGCCTTAGCATAGCCAGCGCCTCCAAGCATATCGAGTGCGGCCTCCCACACTTCGGCCAAGGTAATCTCATACTTTGGGCCTAAAAACGAAAGACTGCCATGCCCCAAGACACTATGTATGTAAAACTCGAATAAGTTAGAGCTGATGCTGGCCTTGGTTGCTTCATGAGATTCTTCGGTCGCTGCTTTGCTGGCAATAGCTTCATCACACTCTTTTTCAACTTCAGAAAGCCGAGCTCTTAGTATTTCAATCTCCACATTCTGGGAGCTGGTTTTTTCTCGCAACTGAGCAACATCAGTTCGATAGCTTTCTACAATTTGCTGTTGTGCTTCAAATCTAGCTTCGGCATCTCTTTGACTGGCATGAGCGTTTCTCACTTGTTTTTGAAGTACTTCTTCCTTTTGAGTGTAGGAAGTGGAAGAAGTGATAAGCTCTTCTTTGAGTTTTTCAATTTCCGCTTCAAGTTTCTCATTGTAAGCGATGATGTTTTTCATATCTGCATCGTGCTTGTCGAGAGTTTTCTTCCACTCGGACTTATCGCTCTCCATGGTTAACATAGCCTCAAGATTCAAGCGATTCACCCTTTGAAGCTCGTCAGCTAGCTTTTTCCGTCCCGACATTCTCACAATATCAAGTTTAACAGCGTCGAGATTCCTTGGCATGGCTTGCTTGTCAATAGGAATCAAGTCCAAGTCGAAGCGCACTCCTTTTAAACACCAGTGTGGAAACCGGCTTTGGAGTACAGGCGGGGCATTCTCAATGTGGTACGGAGGCCAGTTGATGATCGTTCGAATATCAGCTCCTTGAAGGGCAGGAGAGCTGGAAGGGATTTCCAAAGAGATGGGAGCAACGAGTTTTTCAAAAATTGCAGACGACGGCCTTTCACTAAGCTTGGCCCGCTTGCTTGGATCTTCAGCGATGTGACCTTTCCCTTTGTCATCATGAGATTTTCTTTTGTGGGAATCATCACCTCTCTGGGAAGAATCACGTCGTTCATCCCTTCTCCCATAGCACTTCTTATAAGCCCGCCTCTCGTAAGCTTTTCTTGCGGCTCTTTCTTCATCAGTTTCCCTTAAGGTAGGAAAATACCGCTTGGGATCATAAGAGTCACGCCTTCCATAGCGCTGAAAATCATCATAGTATGAGCCGCTACGTCCCATTGGAGTACCTGAAAATGAAGAAGAGGCAAGTTCAGAAATCTTTAAAGTGAAAAAGTTAAGTGCACGAAGTTACTGAAATCCTAAGTGTGTGTGGCATGTGAACTACGCGCGTCAAGCTACAAACCACTCTTCGGCTTAAAAGTTATCTCTTGAGTTGATGGAGTTGTTTGCAAAACTGATGTCACTTCAACTGCTAGAGAAGCGAGTTTAGAAGCGGTGGAATCATCCTTAATAGTTCATGTGAAGTAACCATCAAGTCTCTCAATCCGTCAAAAGTGTCGTCACTGTCATGCCTAGCAGGACTCTTTCTCTCAACTCCTGAATCTGCAGCCTTTCCGGAATGTTGAGGAGCTTCCTCTTCTTCGATAACCGGGGGAAGTGCAAATTTTTCGGATGGCCCCGCAACGTCAATGGAAGCATAACATTTCACCAATGAAGCCTCAGCAGTAGGTTCCTTCGGTGTAAGTTCTTCGGTGGAAACTGGGGCATCTAGAGTCTCTGCTTGAGAACCAGGGGCATCATGAAGCTGGGTAGATCGGGAAGAATGCAAAAGTCCAAATTGATGCAAAAATTCATCCTTCAGCAAAAATTTAACGCTTCTCTTCTCAACCGCCATGGCACTTAGTCTTTCAAAAGTCGGCTTATGACTGGAATCTTTAGAAAGAGGAGGAAGTGCTGTAAAAGTAAAGAATGAAGTTAGCCATCTTTCTCGGCGATGATAGAGGAGGCGATGGCGCTTGGAACGGCTATGCCTGATCGTGTTCGAGTTAATCGTGGTGGCCACGACCATTAGGGTTTTTGGCGGCCGTATAGGTTTCGATTTCGTTCGAAACCTGGGTAGAGGAAGAAGATGATAACGTGCGGCCAAGATGCTAGGATATTGAAATGCACGTCTATGATGGAATAAAGGTTAAAAAAAATAAAAAGGAAAATTGAAATTAATTTATATTAAGATTCGTATTTACTTCTAAATAGCATAACTTTGTCCTACGAGGTCGAAAACCGACGAAATGAGTTGCGTTAGGTTCGTATTGACGAACACTACGTAATGGAGCTGGGTTGAGATTGATTGGAGCTAGTGATAATTTTGGGTATAATTAAACGCGCGTTTAATTTTATTTGGAATAAAACGCTGAAACCGCTATTGGAAGCAAGGTGAGAACTTCTCACTCAATCGAATTTGTTTCGATTTACATTTTAAATAGTTAGATTTAAAATTGCTTGATTGTGTGATTGAATGATGGTTGCTATCTGTTGTATTGAAACAGACCATATACGCTGCATTTAAGCGGAGGTTATTTTATTCAACACATATCCTGCGATATTCCACCTTGAAGTGGAATTGGTGTTATATATGCACTTGGAGTTGATTTCCCGCATTATATAGCGGATGAGACCCTATTGCGCCGCATAATAGCGGATGATATTTTATGTAAACCCATGTGCCGCGATATCCCATCTTGAAACGGGATTGGTATTGTGCTAACATCTGTGGATGCAGGGAAATAGGTTGGAGGGATCCAACTGGATTCGTCAAATAATTGAATTTGTTTCAATATTGTGTGTTGATTATTTATAATCTCTGTGTGATTATCATTGTGATTGAAATCATTGAAGGCTAAAATTTAGCCGAATATAATTTTGGTATCGTTGGATACCGGAAATAAATAAAAATTTGATTTTTGAAAATTTAGGTTGAAAGATTATATTAAAATTTATTTTGAGAATTGGATAAATTTAAAAGAAGGAATTCTAAAATAATATATTTTTATTTTTAATCTTATTGAATATAATGTAACGAATGGGATTTTCGACTCACGAAAGTCGACATTAATACGTCCACTGTATCAACTGCCGAACAATCGAATGTCGGAAAAACCGAATTGTTAGGGTTAAAGAAGAAGAGGTAGAAGAAGAAAGAAAGAAGAAGAAACATAAACAATAACAGAATCTCACATTTCGCAGCGGAACAACATATAATATATCAATAAATAATCTTTAAAACCAAAGAACTGTATCAGTTATTACATTACATCACAATTCATTTCATTATCAGAGGTTACAACAACAAATAGCGGAAAAGAAATAATATATACTAGTTGATACGCCACGCCATCCAGCTTGCCTCCAGATCTCTACACCAACTCCTGAATTCCAGAATAACCTGATAACCTGACTCTAGGCTGCCCGTGTGGAAAATGATAGGCACCTAGAGTTTAGGAAGGGAACAATAAACTCCAGGTCAGTCATGGGACTGGTGTGAGAACTTAAAACAGTTAAATCTTTAAAACAAACAAAGAAATATTTTAAATATAGATCCGCAATGCTTTTAGAAAATGAAACTACCATAAGGCCTCCCGCACACACACAATGCAAACGCAGAATCGGAGGAGATTTCTCCTTCTGATAGTCAAACATGCTTGATACGCAAATTTCTTTGATATTATTACTATAAGTCTAAAGTGCAGGAAAACATTTCAAAAGTACAATATTAACCTTAGCCAGCATATGCACCATTATAGTATGCCTACTATAGCTACCATCATAAATGGCAGGTTCTACAACTAAAACCGTACAGTGCTCGTATTGTTTCTTTGGTTTTCCAACAAATGGTCAGGCCTAGGAACTTCTCATTGCCACATGGGTACGCCTCTGGAGAGACGCTCCGAGAACCTAACCGGATCTCTGCCATCACAAGGCCGGGTTACCTCTGCAAAATTAGGTAACTACTGACATGAGTGTGCCATCCCCTGGTTGTAAACAACCTTTATCCGAGGATCCTCAACCAACATCAATCACAAAGTCATATATATTTGCGACATCCGCATAAGTTAAGTATCTGGGCTTCATATTATGATACCACTTCTATCCAGAAGGAAATGCACATACCCTAAGGGGCGCTACTTCCTAAAACCTTGCTGCATCTTTCCTGTTTTGACCGTTCCGGGGTCTGAGGTACGTAGTCTCGTCTACAAAGCTATGCTTTTCACAAAAGCTATCCTTTGATCAACAAATGATCAGCAATACTTCGTATGCCACATTACCAATTTGGAAATGTATCACTAGTAACCATCAACTACATAATCTCTGAGCTCGTAAGTCTTAGAGAAGGGTGTTAAGCTAAGAGAATAAATTCTCCACTACCAACAGAAATGTATTTGATAGAAACCAGCTTTACATCTCAAATTGTAACGTCAGACACACATCCATCCAGGTCCGTTCCGGGATCGAACGGAATCGAAGGCACTCCTAAAGAAGTCCTTGCAATCCGGATATTCACTAATAACGACCGGGCTTCCCATCACAAAGGGTGATAAAATCTCTATATCGAAGATCAGCCGATGCCGAGACAATCGACGATAATCCTTCTGTTTTCGAAAATATCTGGTCTTCAACACCGGTCTTCAAATGCTATCCATTACGACGTATTACTACTCGGAATGGGATTCATGACCCAAAGGTCCTCTCCCAGTTAAACCAAATAGTGAGCACTTATTTTAAAATAAATATAGCATTCAAATTCAAGCAAATGACAACAAATACCCATTTAAAGGTAAATATTGATAGTCGGTTATTTAACTATCAATAGATATCCACAACATCACCAGATTCCAAATAATTTCCCAAATTATTTATTTTCCAAAAATATCTTTACAAGGTATATTTTCCCACACTTCAAAAACAAATCATTGTTTATTTTTAAACAAATTTCCTTTTCCTTTATAAATTCCATGGTGAATTTAAATTTCCAAATATCCACTGATACACAATTTTCAAATCGATTTCAAATATTCACTTTCAATTCATCTTTAAAGGATATAATCTCAAAAACATTCCACTTCATATTGGAAAACATTTCCATACTTATTTAATAATAAGTAATTCACAAATCTATTTATTTTCAACATTTGGAAAATATATGTGATGCCCCACCTCTATACCCACGCTAGTCAAGAACACTACAGTGTAGTGCTGTCAACTAGCACGGAGAATAAGGCCGTTGAGGAGCGACCATCCATGTGATTGCTTATCATATGGTGGCTATAAATAATCTTCGAAAACAAACATAGAAATAAGCATAACACAAATCAGTCACAGACATCCATATCACAAAGGCGGAATAAGATATGAATATATAACTAACACATGAAAGTGTACATCAGAGTAGTGGTCAAAAAAGATCCACAATAATACAAAAGAATAGCAACACGTGCTATACCAAAGAATACAACTATGAGTCTATATCTCAAGTGTATACAACAAAAACTGCTAATCTAAATAGTTAGCCAAAAGTCAGAGTAGCAAATCCCAGGAATAAGTCAAGCAGAAGCACCTGTAACATCTCGGTCTGACCCGAGTATTATTTAAGAAAATAATAAACGAATCAATCTAGCTATAAATATCAGATGACATGGTAAAAAATAAAAGATATGACATAAACATAAAATATCCACACTGACATACTACTATAAGTATGCAAATGATTATCAACAGAAGATCAATCAATAAGAGATAAATCAATATCACAAGAATCTTCTCAAAGATCAAAGAGGGCATCATACCCTAAACTTGTACTCATCACAAGTCAATGACATAAATTCCAGAAATCAACACAAGAAATCCAGAAATCACAGAAAAATGGAAAGAGGCCTATCACATGACGGTCCGAAGACCATGGGGAGCTACCCCATATGGGTGAGTTGGAATCACCGAGATGAGGTCTAGGCTAACCAAAAAGCAAAAAGGTATGTGTGAGTGGAATCACACAAATGGTGCCTAGCCTAACCTTGCAACAAAAAGGTATGTGTGAGTGGAATCACACAAATGGTATCTAGACTAACCTTGCGGACAAAGAGATATGTGTGAGTCGGATCACACCCATGAGGTCTAGTATAACCTTGCAAACAAAGAGACATCGCACAATTGCTAGTCTAAATCATAAAATGAGTCATGATCAACGAGAAGTGTCAATTACACTAAGCTAGTAAATATAAAAGTTTATCTTCGTGTCCCATAACCACTTGCTTAACTTAAATATTTACGAACAAACTGTAAATCTTCACTAGAAAATTGTCACAAGAGGTTCAATCGAACAAGTCTAAGAATTAACCGACGAAGTGAACGCAAGCGTTTCATACCACTTGTTTTACTAAGCCGTTTAATTAGATTTCTCATCCGAGTGAGGTAAAGGTTTGTATATACTAGTAGATTGGAAAACGGTTTAAGAAAAGATCTTTGTTATTGAACATAGAATTGAAATCATTTTGTTGAAAGAGTTTTGATATTTACTACTAGTATTGAAAACTTCATATTTCTAAAGTTGTTATCCCGCCTTTTTAGCAAGGCCGTGATACCATAAAATCGACCGAGAAGCCCAAGATAGTATGTCTTGAAGAATGGTCAGCTCAGCATCTCAACAAAGCAAGTTCGGTTGAATGTTTTTTAGATAAGATCCCCTACGGAGGGGGGTCCAGGGGGGTGGCAACCCCCCAAGGTGGGGGGCGGGGGCAACACCCCCGCTATGGGGTTCGACCTAAGGGAGGATAGGATCGAGCGACCTAGGGGTCTAAGGGGTCAAGCGACCTAGTGGTAGCGACCTAGAGGTGTTCGTGAGTTAGCAGAAGCGAGCGACCTAACAGAGGCGAGCGACCTAACGGGCTCACGACCTAACGTGGGAACGACCCAAAGAGGCACGCGACCTAGTGGTTGAACGACCTAAAGTTGCAAAGGCCAAAGTGGAACGACTGTCGCGACCTAGCGACCTAATGTGCCACGCGACCTAACGACCTAACTAGGTCGAGCGAATTAAGGCCTTAACGACCTAAAGGAATTAAGGCGTCACGACCTAAGGGATAAAGGTCCTGCGACCTAGAGGGGAAATAAGGTCTAACGAGCTAGGGTGTATAGGTCAAGCGACCTAACGGTTTATAAGGTCATGCGACCTAAGTGGGTGAAGGTCATGCGACCTAACAGGGAAGCCACCAAGCAACCAAATGAAGAACAGGGCATGCGACCTACGACCTACGACCTAGCGACACACGACCTACGACCTAGCAACCTAACTCCAAACAACCATTTGTGCCAGTGCGACCTAAGTGCAGAAAATCACAAAAAAGCTAAAAATTGGAGTTTTTCGCCAATCTAATCCAAACCAAATGCAAATGTACATGCTAAAGTGATAGGAAATCACTCCCAAACATCCATGATAGATATAGGCAAGAACGTGAGATAAAAATCTCACCTTTGCACCAAAAATCAATGAAAATGAAGACCAAAGCAAACCAAGAATCAATCCACTTCAATCTCAACACAAGTAGCTTGAATCCAATGTCTTTACTTTGATTTTGGAGTTGGATGTTGAATTTGCTAATGAACTTGGGCTTGGAATTTTAATTTCCCTTTCCACTCACCATTAATGCTAAAACTAGAGTTAGGTAGGAATTTATGAAGAGATGAGGAGAAGGGATTGGAACTTAGGTTTAATAGGCTAAACCAACCCAAAGTCCAAAGCGGGAAAAGTTAGTGAAATTTTACTAACCCCAAACATATCAAAGTTTATACTTAAAAAGATTGTAAACGGTATTTCGAACTCAATGGAAGTGGTCTCAAGTCCTAATTTGACCGTTTGCAAAAAGTAGCTTTTCGGACCAATATTCGAATAACGATAAAATATTTAAACAAAATATTTAAACATATAATCGATAAATATGCGGGTTGTTACAATATTCAATGTACTTACATCACAATTAAGTATATATTTTATTCTATAAGGAAAAACATTCTCTTAAACACATTCATTTGAGTCAAAACGAATGTTGCGTAAAACATCGTTACGACAACCCAAAATCACTAGTATAGGGATTCGAAATTAAGATAGATATATAAATCCGAATACTATATAAAACATTTCCTTTCGAAAATCATTTACTATAACAACTGTGTTATAGTCCACCATTTCCTAATTTCTCGAAAATGTCTTTTTCAACAACGAATGTTGAAATCTATGGTTCGATACTTAATACATTTTAAAACAACTTTAAATCGTTTTAATTCTATTTAAAATATCAACAATGAATGTTGAAATCTATTGTTTCGATACTTAAGACATTTTAAAACAACTTTAAATCGTTTTAATTCTATTTAAAATATCACTTCCCCAAAACATTTCTTTAATATATTATTCGCTGTCCAAAATCATGAATATAAATCGTTTGTCTAACCTAACACTTCTACATATTTTAATTTAAGGATTATCCACTGTCCAAAATCGTGAATATAAATCGTTTCTCAAACCCAACACTTCTACATATTTTAATTTAAAGGATTATCCATTGTCCAAAATCGTTAATATAAATCGTTTATAATAATTCAAAAATCCCAATTTAAACCATTTTACAAATTAATCAACTACTTATTTCAAAAACCACATTTCGGTTGTATTTCACAAAAATCATCTTTATAACATAAAAATTTTAACGTTTATTTATTTAAAATGAATCAATTCCAAAATTCCATAAAATGTATACTTTAAAAAATCACTTGAAAATCCTTGTAAATTCGAAATTGTTACTTTAACATTTTTAAAACTCCAAAAATAGGCCCAATGCTACAACATCACCAATACATCAACCACGACATCCAAACATCATGTATCAATATGATAACAGAACATATCGCAAATATCTGTAAATAAATCAATACTGTTGAGGAATCCAGTTGGATCCCTCCAACCTGTTTCCCTGCATCCACAGATGTTAGCACAATACCAATCCCGTTTCAAGATGGAATATCGCGGTATATGTGCTTATATATTATATAATCCGCTATTATGCGGCGCAATAGGGTCTCATCTACTATATAATGCGGGAAATCAACTCCAAGTACATATATAATACCAATTCCACTTCAAGGTGGAATATCGCGGTATATGCGTTTAATATAATAATCTCCCCTTAATATGCGGCGTATAGGGTCTATTTCAATACAACAGATAGCAATCATCATTAATCACACAATTAAGCAATTTTAAATTTAACTGTTTAAAATTTTTGATCGAAACAGATTCGATTGAGTGAGAAGTTCTCACCTTGTTTCCAATAACAGTTTCAGCGTTTTATTCCGAATAAAATTAAACACGCATTTAATTTTACCCAAAATTCACACTAGCTCCAATCAACACCAATCCAGCTCCATCGCGTAGTGCTCGTCAATACGAACCCAACGCAACTTGTTTTGTAAATTTTTGACCTCGTATGAACAAGTTATAGCATTTTAAAGATTGTACGATTTATAAATACAATTATTTTCAACTTTTATTTAAATTTTAAACCTTTAACAGGTCAGGGCCTTTCATTCCATTTGATTGCATTAGGACTGCCCCCTTCTTTCTTCCCCAGTTCAAATGCACGCACGTGACCCATTACATGGAAAATCATGCACCAACCACGAATGAATGCGGGCATTTTTCTTGCCCCTTGGTCGACGATTCGACGAAGTACCCGTATGGATTGAAAGTACTCGTGATCCCCTTCAAGTTTGTAGTTGAGAGTTTCTTGAATTGATGCGTGGATTAGAAGAGATTAAGGGAAGAAGAAATGAGAAAATACCGGCCATTAAATGGAAACTGGCGGTTGAAGCTTCTAGGGTTAGGGTATGTGAAAATTGTGAAAATCTAGGGGCTTTTATAGAAAATTGCAAAACACTATTCATCCAGAAATTTTCCGAAATCCAAACGAAGCGTACTGCATGACGTTCATAATGTTTTACCCCTATTCCGAATGCAATGGAATATATATCGAGAGCCAATTCGATCGTATTTGGAAGATAGGATTTCAAATCGACTATTTAAATTTAAAATTCACTCAACAGATTTCAGTGCGTTTTAGCTTGCCCCGGACAAACCGTAAATCCGATTAACACGAAATTTGAAACCTTACAATAATTTAACATTACAGGTCTGCGTGACGCCCCACCTCTATACCCACGCTAGACAAGAACACTACTGTGAATGCTGTCAACTAGCACGGAGAATAAGGCTGTTAAGGAGTGACCATCTGTATAATTGCTTTGTGCGAGTACCGATATACCGGATAAAAATATAACTTTTCATCTCAAGAGGAAATCCGACATACTGACACAAACTCAAAGCTACTACACAGTGGCTATAATTTCTTCGGAAACAAATATAGAAATAAACATAACATAAATCAGTCACGGACAATTCATATCACAAAGGCGGAAAATATATATGAATATTACACTTGGAAGTGTACATCAGAGTAGTGGTCTGAAAAGATCCACATATCACAAAAGAAATAGTTACATGAACTACACAAAAGAATAAGTATACATTATGGAGTCTATCTCTCAAATGTATACAACAAAAACTACTAATCTAAGTAGTTAGCCAAAAGTCAGAGGGATCAATCCCAAGAGAGAAGTCAAGCAGAAGCACCTGTAACATCTCGGTCTGACCCGAGTATTATTTAATAAGAAAATAATAAACGGATCAGTCTAGCTATAAATATCAGATGAAGTGATATATAATAAGAGATATGACATAAACATATAATAATCACAATGCCAAGCTGTGATAAATAAGTAATTGAAAATCAACAAGAGATTAATCAATATCACAATAATCTACCCAAGATAAAAAGGAATGTCATACTCCTAATTTCATTCACCAAGCCACAATAAATGGCATATATATCAATGCCCATCGTAAAAGTTGGTGAAACACAAATTCCAGAAATCAACACACGAAATCCAGAAATCACAATAAAAAGGAACAACGACGTCGTACAGCGGGACATCCGATGAACCAAATCACAATAAAAAGGATGGCCAATCCCCAAAAGAAACTGGACATCGACACACCTAAAAAGACATGCCCCATGAACAGTCGAACATCGACGCACCTAGAAAGATACGCCCCATGCTCTAGCATCGACGCACCTAGAAAGATACGCCCCATGCACACATAAATAAAGATCGATGCACCTAGAAAGATACACCCCATGCTCTAGCATCGACGCACCCAGAAAGATACGCCCTATGCACAAATAAATAAACATCGATGCACCTAGAAAGATACACCCCATGTAATGTCTAACATCGATGCACCTAAAAAGATACACCCCATGCTAAGTCGAACATCGACGCACCTAGAAAGATACGCCCCATGCATAGACGAACATCGACGCACCTAAAAAGATACGCCCCATGTCCCGACTTATTGAGCCGATTGCTCCACGAAGTAAACAAACATCGATGCACCTAGAAAGGTACACCCCATGCATAATAAAAATTGACGCACCTAGAAAGGTACGACCCATGTATAAAATGAGACGAAACTCAATAAAATGAGGAACAGTCATCCACATAGACAAAGAGACATCGCACATTGCAAGTCTAAACCACAAAGATGATCGTCATGATCAAAGAGAAGTGTCAATTACAATAAGCTAGTAAATATATGAGCTTAGCTTCATGTCCCATAACCACTAGCTTAACTTAAATATTTACGAACAAATTGTAGATCTCCACTAGAAAATTGTCACAAGAGGTTCAATCGAACAAGTCCAAGAATTAACCGACGAAGTAAACGCAAGCGTTTCATACCACTTGTTTTACTAAGTCGTTTAATTAGATTTCTCATACGAGTGAGGTAAAGGTTTGTATATCCTAATAGATTGGAAAACGGTTTTATAAACGAATTTGGTATTAAAATAGTATTGAAATCGTTTGAGCAAAGAGTTTTGATATTTACTACTAGTATAGAAAAACTTTATATTTTTAAAGTGACAAAGCACAAGGGGGATTGTAGAAACAATCAATCACAAAGATCACATTCGAAGATGTGAATAAAATCCAATGAAATCGATAAAGGATCCATCGAAGTGGATATATCTAAAATTCGCAAAGAAAATAAGTCATCAAAGATGATAATAAATGATGACAATAAATAGGATCATCACGAATCGATTTAAATTGGAAATTCAATCCAAAAAGGCAAATTGGACTAAAACAGCAGGTTCAGTCGACTGAAAAGAGTTTTCAGTCGACTGACCCTGTACCTGGAAATTTTCCAGGTTCAGGAAACTTTCTGTTTCCAGTTTCAGTCGACTGTGCAGATTTTTTCAGTCGACTGAATCATGCCTGGAAACTCTCGGGTTTCAGATTCAGTCGACTAAACAGAGTTCTCAGTCGACTGAATCATGCCTGGGCTGTTTTTCAGCCTATTCAAATGAAGAGCAAATTCTTCCAAAATGCAACCGGACGAACATTGGCTCTAAGGGTTTATGCCAATCGGCAACCCGGCACTATATGCTCCTCGGTGCATCACAAAAAACATGATCAAACATCCATAAAAGGATTTCACACAAATTTGACTTAAAAACCCAAAAATTGGAGTATTCACAAAATCAATCCAAAACAAGAGCAAATGCACATGAAGAAGTGCTAGGAATTCATACTCAACAACCAAAGATAATTATAGTCATAGATGTGAGATAAAAATCTCACCTTTGCACTAAAATTTAGGAAGATGAAGCTTGAAAGCAAAGGGGAATCAACCACTCTTCAAATCCAACTCTAGAAGCTTGAATCTAAGCTAAAAAGAACATTTCCTAAGTTAGGTTTAGGAAATTTCTGAAATTCAAAGAGAGAATGAGTTGGAGAAGAAGAAGAGGAAGCTTACCAATGGGTTCTCATGAACTTTGGAGCAAGGAGATGGATTTGCAAAGCAAGCTAGGGCTTAGGAATTTCTATTTCCCATTCTCTTCCTCCATTTTTGCTTGAGCTTGAGTGTTAGGAAAATAGAAGAGAAGTAAATGAAGAGGAGAGTGTTGGAACTGAGTTAAGTGGCTAATTGGCTCAGCCCAACCAAAGCCCTAAGCGGGAAAAAGTAGCAAAAATCAACTTTCTCCAAACATATCGAAGCTTATACTCAAAAAGGTCGCAAACGACATTTTGAACTCAATGGAGGTGGTCTCGAGTCCTAATTCTACCGTATGCAAAAAGTAGCTTTTCAGACTAAAATCCGACAAACGATAAAATATTTAAATAAAATATTTAAATAAAAAATCGATAAATATGCGGGTTGTTACAGACTCCCCTCCTTAAAGAAATTGCGCCCTCGCAATAAGTAAGAAGGAAATATATGAAGTAGCAACCATAGAAGCATATTAACACAAAAGAAAATTTTGAAATAGGAAGTTCACCATAAAGTGCACAAAAGAGTTAGCAAGAAATCTGGTGAAACTTCAATTTCCACAATAACACCGGGCTCAAGAATGAAAACCGGAATCCCTAAGGCATTCCCGTAGATAAAAGACGTGGGTAACATCAAGAATAGCAGAAAATTGAGCCGGTGCAACGGCGTAGTACAAAAACGGTACGCCCGAAAAACTAGAAACTCGAATAATTTGGAACACCGACGTAGTACAAAGACGGTACGTCCAATGTATCCAAAAAAGAAAAGACATCGATGTAGTACAAACGGTACATCCGACGAATCAAAAGCAAAGACATCGATGTAGTACAAACGGTACATCCGATGAATAAAAGCAAAGACATCGATGTAGTACAAAGGTACATCCGATGAATCAAAAGTAAAGACATCGATGTAGTACAAACGGTACATCCGATGAATCAAAAGCAAAGACATCGATGTAGTACAACGGTACATCCGATGAATCAAAAGCAAAGACATCGATGTAGTACAAATGGTACATCCGATGAATCAAAAGAAAAGACATCGATGTAGTACAATGGTACATCCGATGAATCAAAAGCAAAGACATCGATGTAGTACAACGGTACATCCGATGAATCAAAAGAAAAAACATCGATGTAGTACAAACGGTACATCCGATGAATCAAAAGAAAAGACATCGACGTAGTACAATGGTACATCCGATGAATCAAAGCCCGAATGATTTCAGAACACCGACGTAGTACAAAAACGGTACGTCCAATGAACCGAACACAATAAAAGGACATCGGACGCTAGTCCTTAAAAGGAATGAGATAAAGCTCAATAAAACGAAGTATACCAAAACGTCGGTTGAACTTGATAGAAAAAAGTAATTCCAAAGATTTATGATCGAGGTAGAGAACAAATTTCTCACCCAAAAATGATGATGCCAAATTCCAAAAGTAAAAACAATAGCCGCGAACACTAGATCATGAGTGGCATATCTAGTCTCGATAAACTATAATGATTTAGAAGCACAAGTGATAGCACGTTCTCTATGGAAAGAGAAAGGCATCCAAACAAATACGACTAGTATCAGTACAAATAGCAAAGTCTTGGTTCCCCTTCAGGAATCACAAGAAAGAATAAGAGTATCGAAAAGAAAGAACTTCTTTTAAATAATTCTCTTTTCCCGAAAAGTTAAAACTTTCAAAATTACATTTATCATTATGTAATAATCTTTCTAGAAAAATTTACATTTTTACAAGTCAATATATCGTGTCTGACTGTCTCATCAAAGCGTTTAGGAGATTCCTATCGATAACGTTGATCAAGCGCATCGACCAAAATTCTTAAAGCACTCAACGGGCAATACAATCACAAAATCATCTTTTATAGGATAAATAAATCTCTTAAAAAGTTTTAAGAATATTCTTTGCTTGTTTTAAGAGCAAAAATCAAATTGCACTTATAATTAAATCTTATGAAAAAGATTTGCAAAATTTTAAATTTCTATTTTCATCCAAAATCAATAAATACAAGAATGGTCTCATCGAAATATTCATAGAATATTCGATTTATAAATGGATGAAATAAGTTGGACAAATTGAATGACAAAATAAGTCATTCATAAGAATCATAACGAGTGCGGAATGCGGTAAGTGGAATGCTAATTTCCGCAACTCGTAGCAAACGAAAACCGGTGGTAAAGTCAAACTGAAAAGACCTTAACACCACAAAAAAGATTTCTTAGGTGATAATCCTAAGACAAACTCAAAAATACCGGAAAATTTCTCAAACTACATAAATAAGAGAAATAACACTTTCCTTATAAGTGGGATTAAGAAATAAAATGATGCCATCAAGTTGGAATCAAAATCATAAAGGAAAAATAGAAATCTGCTTAACAGATTGAAAATATAGAAGATGAATAGTCCACTCGAAAAATAGGATATGGACTTCACAATGATTAAGCCGATCCTTTCAAAAAAAATCAATTCCGAAGCCAAAGTAAATATCGGCTCAGAAAGAAAAGTCACATAAAACAATCTCGACATCTAAACAAAAGCAAATTGAGTGTTGCGGATCTACCATCCGGATTCACAATCCTCAAAGAAGTAATCAAGCCCAAAATATTCAAAGAAAAAGAATTAACAATTCCTTTTTGATATAAAATAGTGAGATGGAAACTATATCAAAAAGAACATGAACAAGATAATCACAAAGCAAATGTCATCAAGGATTGAATGAAAAATACCTTAACCAAGAGAAGTGTTTCCAGGAGCTTGCACTACATTGAGCTCTCCCTCCTTCTTACTTTGAAGTACGGGACATGCAGTAATATGGTGACCTGAATTTTTGCAATAGCGACAAAAGAGGGGTTTCGGACACTCCCCAGCATAGTGGTTCGTGGAACCACAATTGTAGCATTCTCCGCGATTAGGGATGGGAGTATTTGCTATAGAAGTCTCTCGCTTCGCCCTCTTGTTAGGATTAGGACTTTCAAACCTAGTAAAGGGATGCCTCTTCTTGTTGTTGTTGGAGTTCGGTTTGGCACTCCCAACCTCGACATCAATTTCTCTATCGGCCTCTTCAAGACGAAGAGCGATATCAATAAGCTGATCAAATGAAACCTCAAGTTTCAGAAGTAATGGCTTCTTAAGATTCTTATTCAAGCCATAGACAAATCTCTGATTTTTCTTCATCGAGGTATTAATATACTCAACCCCGTATTTGGAAAGAGATTCGAAAGATGCGACATAGTCTGTCATAGAAGATTCACCTTGAACAAGGTCTATGAAACGTCGGGCTAAGGTTACTTTTTCAGCCTCCGGCACAAATTTCAATTCGAATCTTCCCCGGAATTGCTCCCAAGTAAGATCCGCCTCAACGATTTCAGAAATTAAAAGCTCATACCAATCCAATGCTCTTTCTTGGAGCATGCTAGAAGCTACTTGGACTCGATGAAGGTCAATAAGATTCATGCGAGAAAAGATGCGATCGCATGATTTGAGCCAAGCTTGAATTTCTATAACACTCTCGGATCCCGTGAATGGCCTTCCACCCAAATCAGTGTAGTCTCTGCACAAGCGTGCAAAACCGGATCTAGGATGAGTATGCTCCTGATTGGTACCCGCTGTTTGGGCGTTCTTGACAAGATCTAAAAGCTGCTGGGCAGACATAAATACTCCATCCTGGGGAGTAGCACTGGATTGACCGGCGCTGGGACGGCCTGGTCTAACCATTTCTCTTCTTTAAGAAAGAAAGAAAGAAAGAAGAGGAAAAAGTTATTCTCAGAATAAATTTCAATCAAACTTGATTGATAAAACAAGGAATCATAAAGAAAATAGGATAGAACGGGACGAAGACCAGAATAAAATCCTAAAGCACAACTCCTAAGAAAGACTTAGGACATGATCCTTGCTAAATTATTCTACATTGTTCCGAAGTTTGGCTCTGATACCAAGCTGTGACGCCCCACCTCTATACCCACGCTAGACAAGAACACTACTGTGAATGCTGTCAACTAGCACGGAGAATAAGCCTGTTGAGGAGCGACCATCTGTATAATTGCTTTGTGCGAGTACCGATATACCGGATAAAAATATAACTTTTCATCTCAAGAGGAAATCCGACATACCGACACAAACTCAAAGCTACTACACAGTGGCTATAATTTCTTCGGAAACAAATATAGAAATAAACATAACATAAATCAGTCACAGACAATTCATATCACAAAGGCGGAAAATAGATATGAATATTACACTTGGAAGTGTACATCAGAGTAGTGGTCTAAAAAGATCCACATATCACAAAAGAAATAGTTACATGAACTACACAAAAGAATAAGTATACATTATGGAGTCTATCTCTCAAATGTATACAACAAAAACTACTAATCTAAGTAGTTAGCCAAAAGTCAGAGGGATCAATCCCAAGAGAGAAGTCAAGCAGAAGCACCTGTAACATCTCGGTCTGACCCGAGTATTATTTAATAAGAAAATAATAAACGGATCAGTCTAGCTATAAATATCAGATGAAGTGATATATAATAAGAGATATGACATAAACATATAATAATCATAATGCCAAGCTGTGATAAATAAGTAATTGAAAATCAACAAGAGATTAATCAATATCACAATAATCTACCCAAGATAAAAAGGAATGTCATACTCCTAATTTCATTCACCAAGCCACAATAAATGGCATATATATCAATGCCCATCGTAAAAGTTGGTGAAACACAAATTCCAGAAATCAACACATGAAATCCAGAAATCACAATAAAAAGGAACAACGACGTCGTACAGCGGGACATCCGATGAACCAAATCACAATAAAAAGGATGGCCAATCCCCAAAAGAAACTGGACATCGACACACCTAAAAAGACATGCCCCATGAACAGTCGAACATCGACGCACCTAGAAAGATATGCCCCATGCTCTAGCATCGACGCACCTAGAAAGATACGCCCCATGCACACATAAATAAACATCGATGCACCTAGAAAGATACACCCCATGCTCTAGCATCGACGCACCTAGAAAGATATGCCCCATGCACAAATAAATAAACATTGATGCACCTAGAAAGATACACCCCATGTAATGTCTAACATCGATGCACCTAAAAAGATACACCCCATGCTAAGTTGAACATTGACGCACCTAGAAAGATACGCCCCATGCATAGACGAACATCGACGCACCTAAAAAGATACGCCCCATGTCCCGACTTATTGAGTCGATTGCTCCACGAAGTAAACAAACATCGATGCACCTAGAAATGTACACCCCATGCATAATAAAACATTGACGCACCTAGAAAGGTACGACCCATGTATAAAATGAGACGAAACTCAATAAAATGAGGAACAGTCCTCCACATAGACAAAGAGACATCGCACATTGCTAGTCTAAACCGCAAAGATGATCGTCATGATCAAAGAGAAGTGTCAATTACAATAAGCTAGTAAATATATGAGCTTAGCTTCATGTCCCATAACCACTGGCTTAACTTAAATATTTACGAACAAATTGTAGATCTCCACTAGAAAATTGTCACAAGAGGTTCAATCGAACAAGTCTAAGAATTAACCGACGAAGTAAACGCAAGTGTTTCATACCACTTGTTTTACTAAGTCGTTTAATTAGATTTCTCATACGAGAGAGGTAGAGGTTTGTATATCCTAATAGATTGGAAAACGGTTTTATAAACGAATTTGGTATTAAAATAGTATTGTAATCGTTTGAGCAAAGAGTTTTGATATTTACTACTAGTATAGAAAACCTTTATATTTTTAAAGTGACAAAGCACAAGGGGGATTGTAGAAACAATCAATCACAAAGATCACATTCGAAGATGTGAATAAAATCCAATGAAATCGATAAAGGATCCATCGAAGTGGATATATCTAAAATTCCCAAAGAAAATAAGTCATCAAAGATGATAATAAATGATGACAATAAATAGGATCATCACGAATCGATTTGAATTGGAAATTCAATCCAAAAAGGCAAATTGGACTAAAACAGCAGGTTCAGTCGACTGAACAGAGTTTTCAGTCGACTGACCCTGTACCTGGAAATTTTCTAGGTTCAGGAAACTTTCTGTTTCCAGTTTCAGTCGACTGTGCAGAGTTTTTCAGTCGACTGAATCATGCCTAGAAACTCTCGGGTTTCAGGTTCAGTCGACTGAATAGAGTTCTCAGTCGACTGAATCATGCCTGGGCTGTTTTTCAGCCTATTCAAATGAAGAGCAAATTCTTCCAAAATGCAACCGGACGAACATTGGCTCTAAGGGTTTATGCCAATCGGCAACCCGGCCCTATATGCTCCTCGGTGCATCACCAAAAACATGATCAAACATCCATAAAGGGATTTCACACAAATTTGACTTAAAAACCCAAAAATTGGAGTATTCACAAAACCAATCCAAAACAAGAGCAAATGCACATGAAGAAGTGTTACGAATTCATACTCAACAACCAAAGATAATTATAGTCATAGATGTGAGATAAAAATCTCACCTTTGCACTAAAATTTATGAAGATGAAGCTTGAAAGCAAAGGGGAATCAACCACTCTTCAAATCCAACTCTAGAAGCTTGAATCTAAGCTAAAAAGAAGAACATTTCCTAAGTTAGGTTTAGGAAATTTCTGAAATTCAAAGAGAGAATGAGTGGGAGAAGAAGAACAGGAAGCTTACCAATGGGTTCTCATGAACTTTGGAGCAAGGAGATGGATTTGCAAAGCAACCCAGGGCTTAGGAATTTCTATTTCCCATTCTCTTCCTCCATTTTTGCTTGAGCTTGAGTGTAAGGAAAATAGAAGAGAAGTGAATGAAGAGGAGAGTGTTGGAACTGAGTTAAGTGGCTAATTGGCTCAGCCCAACCAAAGCCCTAAGCGGGAAAAAGTAGCAAAAATCAACTTTCTCCAATCATATCGTAGCTTATACTCAAAAAGGTCGCAAATGACATTTTGAACTCAATGGAGGTGGTCTTGAGTCCTAATTCTACTGTATGCAAAAAGTAGCTTTTCGGACTAAAATCCGACGAACGATAAAATATTTAAATAAAATATTTAAATAAAAAATCGACAAATATGCGGGTTGTTACAACTGGTTTCGTCGAAATCCGAGACTGTTTGAAAAAATAACTATTTTTACTCGTCAATTAAATATTAAAATATTCAATTTCCACAAATTAACTTTTAATTCAATTTTAAAAGTTCTATAACATCATTCTAACTCCAATATGATTTAGTACAACTTTACAAATCAAATTTTGATCACATTAAACCAAATTTCCAATTATTTATGTAATTTCAAATATTAAATTATCGATTTAATTATCCAATTAAACATAGATATTCGAAATAAAATTTATTCGACTTACAAATTAATTTGTTAATATTTAAAATCAATTAAATATACGAATTTCAAATGGCAGAAAGTCTAGGTCGTTACAAACTTCCCCCTTAAAAGAATTTCGTCCTCGAAATTGCCAAGTACGAAAAAGTCTTGAAATCCATTAACTTTTCAAAACCATTTGTTCAAATTAAATTTCAAATTCATTCCAACATTTTAACTTTTCCTAAATCCATAGTTAAACTTCTTACAATAACATTACTAAGTTTTCAATCATACTTAGTTATCTTTTCAAAATTTTCCAATTTTCTCAAAAATATTCTAACGCCTTAAATTTTCGAAAAATTTCGCCAGCGTCTCCTTTACGCGGCTAGCTCAGTCTGACTACAAAAATTAGCATCACTGCCCCCAGATTTAAAAAAAAACCAAGTGGCTGGACAAGAAAATCATTAAATTTCATACTGAAATTCAAATACATACCTTTTGTCGAGCAATTCAATTTTTTTATCTTCGAAATCAAAATCGTAATTTCCTTTAATCCACCTATATATCCTGCTAACCATAATATTCATTTTCATTCAATTTAATTTCATTTGAGTTCAATTTCAATTTCAATTCTATTTGGGTTCAATTTATCTTCTGTATATTGAATTTTATCAATTATTTTTCATCCACAACTGATTCATCTTGCTATTTTAAGTTAGTTTCTTTTACTAATTCAATACAAGTTCTAACTCATTTCATCTCGCACAATTCAAATTGGTTTTCGATATTCAGTTTTCAATTTCAATTTTTTATTCTTTTGTTCGTTCCCAAACATAATTCAATTACTATTTCGGTTTATAATCACTGATATTTAAGCTGGATTTCAAATTCCATATGAATTTAATTTACCCTTTATTTATAAATGTTGAATTCAATTCATTTCAACCCATATTAAATTTGTCATTTCTTCAATTAGTTTTACTTACTAATTTTATTTTAATACTTAGCTTCATTTGATCATGCCAAATTTTCAATTTACTTGCAATTTCAAGATGAATTTCAACATTTAGTTTCCAATTTCATTTACTCGCAATTGTAAATTCATTCATTCATGAATTTATTTCCATAATTCAAACTCAATTTCAATTCTACTTGTTTCTACCCCAAATTTATCTTCAACTCAATAAATTTTATTCCATGACTATTTTTATCAGATTCCAGAGTCTTTCTAGCATTTCAAAACCATTTTTGAAACCAATTCAAATTGTCCTTTGAATTTCAAAATTCAAACCCAAATTTTCTAAACAACCTCCGTAAAAACAACTTGGCAGCAATCCCTCTTTTAGAAACCCGAAAATGAACACCGATTACAATTTCGTTTTCAACATTAATGATAATAATTTAATATCATCACTTTCTAGCAACCAAGCAATCATATATTATAATAATTCACATAAATTTTTTTCTCTTTTATATACGAAAATAATTTAGGTAAAATTATTTCATTTACCATATTTTAAAACAATATCGTGTCGAATTTGTTCTGCACAAGTGTTTAGAGATTCCTATCAATAACGTTAATTACTCGTATTGACCAGAATCCATATACCACACAACAAACCAATCAACACAACATAAAACAATTTTTTTTTATATTCACTAACAAATACGCGCTCATATCTATTATTACACTCACACTCATTCTAGAGTACTGCTGACTCTATCTCTAATGAGTAATTCCCAACAGAGCCAAGGTTGTCACTTAACCAAATGCTATGATACCACATTGTAACGAATGGGATTTTTGACTCACGAAAGTCGACATTAGTACGTTCACCGTATCAAATGCCGAACAATCGAATGCCAGAAAAACCGAATTGTTAGGGTTAAAGAAGAAGAGGTAGAAGAAGAAAGAAAGAAGAAGAAATAGAAATAATAACAGAATCTCACATTTCGCAGCAGAACAACATATAATATAACAATGAATAATCTTCAAAACAAAAGAACTGTATCAATTATTACATTACATCAAATTTCGTTACACTATCAGAGTTTACAGCAACAAACATCGGAAAAGAAATACTATATACTAGTTGATACGCCACGCCATCTAGCTTGCCTCCAGATCTCTACATCAACTCCTGAATTCCAGAATAACCTGATAACCTGACTCTAGGCTGCCCGTGTGGAAAATGATGGGCACCAAGAGTTTAGGAAGGGAACAATAAACTCCAGGTCAGTCGTGGGACTAGTGTGAGAACTTAAAACAGTTATATCTTTAAAGCAAACAAAGAAATATTTTAAATATAGATCCGCAATGCTTTTACAAAATGAAACTACTATAAGGCCTCCCGCACACACACACAATGCAAACGCTGAATCGGAGGAGATTTCTCCTTATAATAGTCAAACATGCTTGATACGCAAATTTCGTTAATATTATTAATATAAGTGTAAAGTGCAGGAAAAAGATTTCAAAAGTACAATATTAACCTTAGCCAGCATAGGTACCATTATAGTATGCCTACTATAGCTACCATCTTAAATGGCAGGTTCTACAACTAAAACCGTACAGGGCTCGTATTGTTTCTTTGGATTTCCAACAAATGGTCAGGCCAAGGAACTTCCCATTGCCACATGAGTATGCCTCTAGAGAGACGCCTCGAGAACCTAACCGGATCTCTACCAACACAATGCCGGGTTACCTTTGTAAAAGTAGGTAACTAGTGACATGAGTATGCCATCCTCTGGTTGTAAATTACCTTTGTTCGAGGATCCTCAACGAACATCAATCACAAAATCATATATATATATATATATATATATGCGACATCCACATAAGTTAAGTATCTGGGCTCCATACCATGATACCACTTCTATCCAGAAGGAAATGTACATACCCTAAGGGGCGCTACTCCCTAAAACCTTGCTGCATCATTCCTATTTTGACCATTACGGGGTGTGAGGTCCGACGAAGTCTCGTCCATAAAGCTACGCTTTTCACAAAAGCTATGCTTTGATCAACAAATGATCAGCAGCACTTCGTATGCCACATTACCAAATTGAAAATGTATCACTAGTAACCATCAACTACATAACCTCTGAGTTCATACGTCTCAGAGAAGGGTGTTAAGCTAAGAGAATAAATTCTCCGCGACCAACAGAAATGTATTTGATAGAAACCAGCTTTACATCTCTAATTGTAACGTCAGACACATAACCATACAAGTCCGTTCCGGGATCGAACGGAATCGAAGGCACATCCAAAGAAGTCCTTGCAATTCGGATATTCACTAATCACGACCGGACTTCTCATCACAAAGGGTGATAAAATCTCTATATCGGAGATCAGCCAATGCAGAGACATTTGACGGTAATCCTTCCGTTTTCGAAAATATCCGGTCTTCAACACCAATCTTCAAATGTTATCCATTATGACGTATTACTATTCGGAATGGGATTCATGACCTAAAGGTCCTCTCCCGGTTAAACCAAATAGTGAGCGCTTATTTTAAAATAATGTAGCATTCAAATTCAAGCAAATCACAACAAATACCCATTTAATGGTAATTATTGATAGTCGGTTATTTAACTATCAATAGATATGCACAACATCACCAGATTCCAAATAATTTCCCAAATTATTTATTTTCCAAAAACATCTTTACAAGATATATTTTCCCACACTTCAAAAACACATCAATGTTTGTTTTAAACAAATTTCGCTTTCCTTTATAAATTCCATAGTGAATTTAAATTTACAAATATCCACTGGTATACAATTTCCAAATCGATTTCAAACATTCACTTTCATTTTATCTTTAGAAGATATAATCTCAAAAACATTCCACTTCATATTGGAAAACATTTCCATACTTATTTAATAATAAGTAATTCACAAATCTATTTATTTTCAACATTTGGAAAATATTCAATATACTTAAATCACAATTAAGTATATATTTTATTCTTTAAGGAAAAACATTCTCTTAAACACATTCATTTGAGTCAAAACGAATGTTGTGTCAAACATCGTTACAACAACCATAAATCACTAGTATAGGGATTCAAAATTAAGATAGATATATTGTAACAACCCGCATATTTTACGATTAAATATTTAAATATTTTATTTTAAATATTCATCATTAGTCGGATTAGGGTCCGAAAAGCAACTTTTTGCAAACAGTCGAATTAGGACTCGAGACCACCCCCATTGAGTTCAAAATGACGTTTGCGACCTTTTTGAGTATAAACATTGATATGTTTGGAGCTTGTGGAAATTTTCTACTTTTTCACTTAGGGCTTTGGTTTAGTTTTGTCCTATTAGACCCTAGATTCACCCCCTCTTCTCTTCATTCCTTTATAATTTCCTAATACATTCAAGCTTCATCAAAAATGGAGGAAGAGAGTGGAAACTAATATCCTAAGCCCTAGGTTCTTTGCAAAACTCGAGCTCTAGCTTTAAATTTAAGAAGAAGCTTTGGTAAGCCTTCTCTTCTTCTTCTCCAACTCTTTCAATTTCAGAAATTTCCTAAACCTAATTTAGGATGTTCTTCTTTTGAGCTTAGATATAAGCTCCTTGGGTTGTGTTGAAGAGTGGTTGACCTTCCTTTTGTTTCCAAGCTTCCTCTTAGTTCTTTTTGTGTAAAAAAGTGAGATTTTTATCTCACATCTTTGTCTATATTTATCTCTGTTGTTAGGTATGAATTCCTAACATCTATTCATGATCATTTGCTTTTGATTTGAATTGGTATGGTTGAATTACAAAATTTTGGTTTTGAAGTCCAATTTTTGTGAAAATCCTTTAATGGATGTTTGGATGTGTTGTTTGGGGTGTATCGAAGAGATTATATGGTCGAGTTATCGCTTGACATAAATCCTTAGTCGTCGTTGCTCGCTCGGTCGCTCCCTAATTGATTTGGCCATTATGGCCTAGGCATACTGTTGCCTTTACCAGGGTTTAGACGTCTGGAGGTCAATGTCAGACGTCTGGCTTTGCCCCTTGGAGAAAAATTACACAAGGTAGAATGATAAACAAGGCAGTGACTAATTTCAGACGTCGGAACTAACGTTCCAGACGTCTGAAAAGAAGGTCAGAGTCTGATTTGTGTCTTCAGACGCCTGGTTGGTTTTCTGGAAAATTTCCATAGATTAAAACCAAACGTCTGGACATTCCCCTAGACGTCTGATTCGATTTCAGACGTCTGGTTTAGTGCTTCAGATGTCTGGTTGGGTTTTCTAAAGCATTTCCAGAAGCCAATTCTAGACGTCTGGAACAACCCTCACACGTTTGGAAATGCCCAGTTTTTCCTATTTTGACTATTGTGTTGGAATATCTAATTTTTAACCGATTATTTTTCCCTAATTAGTAGTTATCATTTTAGTTGCCTTTGATAACTTCTATTTTCGGAATTTTTGGGATTATCCATTTCAATGGATTTGGTATCGATTTCTTTGGATTTTATTCACGTCTTAGTATGTGAATTTTTAGTGATTGATTGTTTCTACAATCATTATTGTAATTTGTCACTTTAAAAACATAAAGGTTTTCTATACTAGTAGTAAATATCAAAATTCTTTCATCAAAACGATTTCAACACTATTTTATTACAAAGCTCGATTCTAAACTGTTTTTCAATCTACTAGTATATACAAACCTTTACCTCACTCGCACGAGAAATCTAATTAAACAACTTAGTAAAACAAGTAGTATGAAACGCTTGGGTTTACTCCGTCGGTTAATACTTGGACTTGTTCGATTGAATCTCTTATGACATATTTTCTAGTGGAGATCTAAAATTTGTTCGTAAATATTTAAGTTAAGCTAGTGGTAATGGGACATGAAGCTAAGCTCATATATTTACTAGCTTAGTATAATTGACACTTCTTGGTGATCGATGATGATCATTTTGTGATTTAGACTAGCGATATGCTATGTTTCTTTGTCCACGTAGGGGACGGTACCTCGTTTTATTGAGTTTCGACTCAATTTTATGGGCTAGCGACCCATGTTCTTTTATGGAGTTCGGTCCATCGGACGTACCTTTGTACTACGTTGTTGCACCAGCTTATCAGGATCATCGGGCGTACCGTTGTACTACGTCATTGTTCCGAATTATTCGAGTTTTAGGTTCCTCGGGCCTACCGATATTGTACTACGTCGTTGCACCGGCTCAAATGGTTAGCAACCATGGAATAGCGTTCCATTTTGTGATACACGTGTTGGTGAGTTTTCATACTCCCGTTTTTTGATAGGCCTCCCCCTTTTCGTGCTTTCTGGATTTCCATTGATGATTTCTAGAATTTATGTTTTCACCGATTTTCGTGATTTACATTGATAAGTTTTATCAATATTTGTGCATTGGTAAATTTTTGTGTCATTAGCTTTTGTGATTGGCATTGATATTACTATCAATATTTATGGTTTGGTGGATAAAAATAAAGAGTATGACATTCCTTTTGATCTTTGAGAAGATTCTTGTGATGTTGGTTAATCCCTAGTTGATTTTCAATTGCATACTTATCACAGTATGACTTTATGTTATCATATGTTTTTGTCATATTTCTTATTCTATATTATTTTATTTGATATTTATTGTTAGACTGATCCGTTTATTATTTTCTTATTAAATAATACTCGGGTCAGACCGAGATGTTGTAGGTGCTTCTGCTTGACTCCTTATTTGGGATTATTATCCTGACTTTTGGCTAACTACTTAGAATTAGTTGTTTTTGATGGTATGCATTTGAGTTGTAGACTTATTGATGTATACCTATTCTTTTTTGTAGCTCTTGTAACTATTCTTTTGTGATATTGTGGATCTTGTTTGACCACTACTCTGATATACACTTTTAGGTGTAATATTCATATCTGTGTCCGCCTTTGTGATATGAATTATCTGTGACTGATTTATGTTATGTTTATTTCTATATTTGTTTCCAAAGATTATATTTAGCCACTGTGTAGTAGCTTTGAGTTTGTGTCGGTATGTCGGATTTCCTCTTGAGATGAAATGCAAGTTATATTTTATCTGGCATATCGGTGCTCGCACAAAGCAATTACACGGATGGTCGCTCCTCAACAGCCTTATTCTTCGCGCTAGTTGACGGCATTACCCCGTAGTGCTCTTGGCTAGCGTGGGTATAGAGGTGGGGCGTCATAACTTGGTATCAGAGCCAAAATTCGAAACAACGTAGAATAATTTAACAAGGATCATCGTCCTAAGTCCATCTTAGGAGTCATGCCTTAGGATTTTATTCGGGTCTTCGAACCATCCTATCCTATTTTCTTTTGTGATTTCTTGTTTTGTCAATCATTATTGCTTGATATTCATTTTTTAAATAACCTTTTTCTTCTTCTTTCTTTCTTAATGAAGAGAAATGGTTAGACCTGGTCATCCCAGCGCCGGTCAATCTAGTGCTACTCCCTAAGATGGAGTATTTATGTCTGCCCAACAGCTTCTTGATCTAGTAAAGAATGCTCAAGCAGCCAGTTCTAATCCGGAATCTACTCATGCTAAGTCTGGATTTTCGCGTTTGTGCAACGATTATACCCATTTGGGTGGGAAGCCATTCAAAGGTTCTGAAACCATTATCGAAGTCCAGACTTAGCTAAGATCATGCGATCGAATCTTTTCTCGCATGAATCTTATTGATCTTCAACGAGTTCAGGTGGCCTCTAGTATGCTCCAAGAAAGAGCATTAGACTGGTACGTGCTTCTGATTTCTGAAATAAATGAAGCAGATCTTACTTGGGAGAAATTCTGGGAACGATTCGAATTAAAGTTTGGGCCAGAAGCTGAGAAAGTAACATTGGCTCGTCGTTTCACTGACCCCGTTCAAGGTGAATCCTCTGTGGCAGATTATGTCGCATCCTTCGAGTCACTTTCTAAATACGGGGTCGAATACATATACACCCCACTAAAGAAGAACCTATGATTTGTCTATGGCTCGAACAAAAATCTCAAGAAGCCATTACTTCTAAAATTATAAGTTTCTTTTGATCAACTCATTGATATCGCTCTTCGACTTGATGAGTTTGATAGAGTAAGTGATGTTGGGGTTGGGAGTGCTAAACCGAACTTCATCAACAAGAAAAGGCCTAATAAGTTCAGAGGTCCTTATCCCAACAATAAGAAAGGGAAGCAAGCCTCTCCGGCAACTAAGACTTCTACCACAAGTGTTGGGCAATGCTACAACTGTGGTTCTAAAGACCATTATGCAAATAGATGTCTGAAACATCTATTTTGTCGCTATTGCAAAAGTTCGTGTCATCTTTTATCTTCATGTCCCAAACTTCAGTGCAGGAAGAAGGGAAAGTTAAATGTTTCACAAGCCCCTAGCAACACTTCTCGTGGTTAAGGTATTTCTCATCCTATCCTTGATGGCATTATTTTGTTCCGTGATCATCTTATTCGAGTTCTTTTTGATACGGGAACGTCCCACTCTTTTGTTTCAAAAGAACTTGTTGATACTTTTTCTTTAAGTGTTGTTGCTTTAATGACTTCTTTGAGAATTGATAATCCGGTTGGTGGATCCGCAACAATTAGTTTGCTTTGTAAAGATGTTTAGATTATTTTGTGTGATTTTTCTCTCCGAGCCGATTTGCATGTTACACGCTACTTAGGCTTCGGAATGATTTTGGGAATGGATTGGCTTAACCGCTATGAAGCTCAAATCCTTTGTCCTGAGCGGACTATTCATCTTTGACATCCTCAATCAGTTAAGTAGATTTCTATTGATCCTAAAGATTCGGATTCCAGCTTGGCAGCATCTTTATATTCTTTAAATCCTCATGATGCTGATAATGATGATGAGGAAGATGCCATTTCTCTTATTTACGTTGTTCATGAATTTTTCGACATATTTGAGTCCGTTTTAGGATTACCACCTAAGCGAGCAATTGAGTTCAAAATTAATCTCATCCTTGGAGCTTAACCTGTCACTCGTCCTCCCTATTGTATGCCCAATAAAGAAAATGAGGAGATGCACAAACAATTATCTGAATTGGAGACGAAGCAATTTATTCGCTCTAGCTCCTCGCCTGGGGCCGCTTCAGCTATTTTCGTGAAGAAATTCGATGGTACACTTAGGCTTTGTGTTGACTACCACAAGATTAATGATCTTACTATCAAAAATAAATACCCTTTACCTCGAATTCATGATCTATTCGATCAACTTAGTGGTGCTAGAGTCTTTTCACAATTGGACTTGGCAACCGGTTTCACCAGCTTCGTATTGCAGAGGATAGCATTCCTTTGACATCGTTCCATACTCGTTATGGATCTAATGAATGGCTTGTTATGCCATTTAGTTTAACGAATGCTCCGTCTTATTTCGTTGACCTTATGAATAGAGTTTTCAAAGACCTCCTCGATCGATTTGTTCTCATCTTTATTTATGATATTCTTATGTATTCAAAAATCTAGGAGGAGCATGAAAAGCATCTTCGGATTGTGTTGGAAACTCTTAGGAATAATCAATTGAAAGCAAAATTTTCTAAATGCCACTTTTGGCAATCTCGTGTGAACTTTCTCGGTCATATTATTTCCGAATCCGGAATATCAGTGGATCCTTCAAAGATTGAAGCGATTCAAAATTGGAGGAGAGCGGAGAGTGTGACAGAAATCCGTAGCTTCCTTGGATTGGCAGGCTATTACCGTCATTTTATTGAAGACATTTCTAAAACTGTCGTGCCTCTTACTAGCTTAACAAAGAAAGGTGTTAAATACATTTGGTCGGTCAAATGTGAAGCTTCTTTTCAGAAGTTAAAAGAACTCCTTTCTGATGCTCCTATTCTTGTTATTCCCGAGGGGAAACAAGATTTTGTTATTTAAACCGATGCTAGTCGCATTGTTTGGGTGCCGTTCTTATGCAAAGAGAATGTGTTATTGCTTATGCTTCTAGGCAATTGAAGCCAGCCGAGTTTAGGTATGCCACTCATGATTTAGAGCTCGTGGCTATTGTTTTCGCTCTTAAATTTGGCGTCATTATCTTTTGGGAGAGAAATTTATTCTCTATACCGATCATAAATATTTGAAGTATTTATTTTCCCAAAAGGAGCTTAATTTGCATCAACAACGTTGGCTCGAGTTCCTTGCATTTTATGATCTTGATATTCGTTATTCTCCCGGAAAGGGAAATCGCGTTGCCGATGCCCTTAGTCGCAAGCAATAAGCGGTTGTTTCTATGATGATATCCGAATGGAATGATCTCGGGATTTTATCCACTTGTGGATTCGAGATCGTGTTTTCGATTTATGTTCATCTCCTGTTTTATGTAGCCTTGAAGCTCATCCTTCTCTTTTAAACCACATTCTTGAAGCTCAAAAGCTAGTCCCAAATTGGCTCTTCTTAGCCAAAATTGTAGGGATAAAATTGATATTGAAGGTTTGAAAGACTTTGATATTGATTCTCGTGGCGGCATTCGAAAATTTGGTAGACTTATCGTGCCAAATATTAGTTATCTTCGTAAAGACATTTTAGAAGATTCTCATCGTTCTAAATTTACCATTCATCCCGGTAGTAGTAAAATGTACGCGGATATGAAGCGACTTTATTATTGGGAGGCAATGAAATCTGATATTGCTAACTTTGTTATGTGTTGCATGACTTGCCAAATTGTCAAGGTCGAGCACCAAAGGCCCGGTGGGTTATTGCAACCTTTCGAAATTCCAATTTGTAAGTGGGATCAAATTTCCATGGATTTTATTGACGGCCTTCCCCGTTCTCGTTTGGGTCATGATAGCTTATGGGTGATAGTTGATAGACTTACTAAATCCGCCCATTTTATTCCCGTTTGGTCGAATCGAATCGTTCCTCTGTTGGCCAAACTCTTTATTAAAGAATTGTAAAATTGCATGGAGTTAGTTCTTCTATTGTTAGTGATCCATAGTTTACTAGTGGATTTTGGAAGAGTCTTCAAAAAGCTTTGGGAATGAAGCTTAATTTTAATACCGCTTATCATCCTCAGCCCGATGGACAAACCGAGCGTGTGAATCAAACCCTTGAAGATCTTCTTCATTCATATGTTATTGATTTTGGTGGAAGTTGGGAAGATCATATTACTCTTGTTGAGTTTTCCTATAATAATAGCTTCCAATCTAATATTGGTATAGCACCTTTTGAGGCACTCTATGGAAGACCGTGTCATCTCCTTCTTATTGGCTTGAGGCTGGTGAGAAGCTGGTTCTTGGTCCAGATTTTATTCGTGATTCCACACAAAAGATTGACCTTATTCGTCATAGGATGAAAGAGGCTCAAAGTAGGCAAAAATCATATGCCGATAACCGAAGAAGGAAATTATAATTTTCTGTGGGAGATTTTATGTTTATTCGTGTTTCACCTATGAAGGGCGTTGTACGTTTCAGTCGATCGGGAAAGTTAGCACCACGATATATTGGTCCATTTCCTATCACCGAACGTATTGGTTCCGTGGCTTATCGCCTTTTATTACCAGCTTAGTTTTTTGCTATTATGACGTGTTTCATGTTTCTCAATTACGGAAATGCCTTCGGGATTCTGATTCTATTCTTGAGCCCAGTGTTGTGGAAGAAATTGAAGTTTCGCCTAATTTGACTTATGAGCAACATCTTATTCGTATCATTGCTTCGGAGATTAAACGCCTTCGAAATAAAGATGTCCCTCTTGTGAAAGTACAATGGTCCTCAAATCCTAAGGATTGTTCTTGGTAATCCAGAGAATTCATCGAGCGAACACATCCGGTCTTACTTACTCGTGCTCTTTGAGGTGAACTTCCTATTCCAAATTTCTTCTTTTGTGTTGATATGCTTTTATAATTGTTGCTTTTTGATTCATTTATTTCTTAAGATTGCGAGGGCGCAATTTCTTTAAGGAGGGGAGTCTGTAACAACCCACATGTTTTACGATTGAATATTTAATATTTTATTTTAAATATTCATTGTTAGTCGGATTAGGGTCCGAAAATCTACTTTTTGGAAATAGTCGAATTAGGACTCGAGACCACCCCCATTGAGTTCAAAATGACATTTGCGATCTTTTTGAGTATAAACATTGATATGTTTGGAGCTAGTGGAAATTTGCTACTTTTTCACTTAGGGCTTTGGTTTTGGTTTAGCCTATTTGCCCCCAAGCTTCACCTCCTCTTCTCTTCATTCCTTCATAATTTCCTAATACATTCAAGCTTCATCAAAAATGCAGGAAGAGAGTGGAAACTAAAATCCTAAGCCCTAGTTCTTTGCAAAACTCGAGCTCTAGATTCAAATTTAAGAAGAAGCATTGGTAAGCCTTCTCTTCTTTTTCTCCAACTCATTCTCCTTTCAATTTCAGAAATTTACTAAACCTAATTTAGGAAATATTCTTCTTTTGAGCTTAGATACAAGCTCCTTGGGTTGTGTTTAAGAGTGGTTGACCTTCCTTTGGTTTCCAAGCTTCCTCTTAGTTGTTTTTGGGTAAAAAGGTGAGATTTTTATCTCACGTCTTTGTCTATATTTATCTCTGTTGTTAGGCATGAATTCCTAACATCTATTCATCATCATTTGCTTTTGATTTGAATTGGTATGGTTGAATTACCAAATATGGTTTTGAAGTCCAATTTTTGTGAATATCCTTTAATGGATGTCTGGATATGTTGTTTGGGGTGTATCGAAGACCTTATATGGCCTGGTTGTCGCTTGACATAAATCCTTAGTCGTCGTTGCTCGCTCGATCGCTCACTAATTGATTTGGCCATTATGGCCTAGGCAAACTTTTGCCTTTACCAGGGTTCAGATGTCTGGAGGCCAATGTCAGACGTCTGGCTTTTCCCCCTGAAGAAAAATTACACACGACGGAATGATAAACAAGGCAGTGACTAATTTCAGACGTCTGAACTAACGTTCTAGACGTTTGAAAAGATGGCCAGACGTCTGATTTGTGTCTTCAGACGTCTGGTTGGTTTTCTGGAAAATTTCCAGAGATCAAAACCAGACGTCTGGACTTTCCCCTAGACGTTTGATTCGATTTCAGACGTCTGGTTTAGTGCTTCAGACGTCTGGTCGGGTTTTCTAGAGTATTTCCAGAAGCCAATTCCAGACGTTCGGAACAACCCTCAGACGTCTAGAAATGCCCAGTTTTGCCTATTTTGACTATTGTGTTGGAATATCCAATTTTTAATCGATTATTTTTCCCCAATTAGTTGTTATCATTTTAGTTGCCTTTGGTGACTTCTATTTTCGAAATTTTTGGGAATATCCATTTCAATGGATTTGGTATCAATTTCTTTGGATTTTATTCACGTCTTCGTATGTGAATTTTTAGTGATTGATTATTTCTACAATCATTTTTGTGTTTGTCACTTTAAAACATAAAGGTTTTCTATACTAGTAGTAAATATCAACTCTTTCATCAAAACGATTTCAACACTATTTTATTACAAAGCTCGATTCTTAAACCATTTTTCAATCTACTAGTATAGACAAACCTTTACCTCAATCGCATGAGAAATCTAATTAAACAACTTAGTAAAACAATTGGTATGAAACGCTTGTGTTTACTTCGTCGGTTAATTCTTGGACTTGTTCGATTGATCTCTTGTGACAGATTTTCTAGTGGAGATCTACAATTTGTTCGTAAATATTTAAGTTAAGCTAGTGGTTATCGGACATGAAGCTAAGCTCATATATTTACTAGCTTAGTGTAATTGACACTTCTTGATGATCGATGATGATCATTTTATGATTTAGACTAGCGATATGCTATGTTTCTTTGTCCACGTAGGGTACGGTACCTCGTTTTATTGAGTTTCGACTCAATTTTTGTGGGCTAGCGACCTATGTTCTTTTATGGAGTTCGGTCCATCGGACGTACCTTTGTTCTACGTTGTTCCACCAGCTTATCAGGATCATCGGGCGTACTGTTGTACTACGTCGTAGTTTCAAATTATTCGAGTTTCAGGTTCGTCGGACGTACCGATATTGTACTACGTCGTTGCACCGGCTCTAATGGTTAGCAACCATGGAATAGCATTCCATTTGTGATACACGTGTTGGTGAGTTTTCATACTCTCGTTCTGTGATAGGCCTTTCCTTTTACGTGATTTCTGCATTTCCATTGATGATTTCTAGAATTTGTGTCTTCACCATATTTTCGTGATTTACATTAATAAGTTTTATCAGTATTTGTGCATTGGTGAATTTGTGTGTCATTAACTTTTGTGATTGGCATTGATATTACTGTCAATATTTATGGTTTGGTGAATAAAAATAAAGAGTATGACATTCCTTTTGATCTTTGAAAAGATTCTTGTGATATTGATTAATCCCTTGTTGATTTTCAATTGCATACTTATCACAGTATGGCTTTATGGTTATCATATGTTTTTGTCATACCTCTTATTCTATATCATTTTATTTGATATTTATAGTTAGACTGATGCGTTTATTATTTTCTTATTAATTAATACTCGGGTCAGACTGAGGTGTTGTAGGTGTTTCTTCTTGACTCCTCATCTGGGATTATTATCCTGACTTTTGGCTAACTACTTAGAATTAGTAGTTTTTACTTGTATGCATTTGACATGTAGACTCATTGATGTATACTTATTCTTTTGTGTAGTTCTTGTAACTATTCTTTTGTGATATTGTGGATCTTGTTTGACCACTACTCTGATATACACTTTTTGGTGTAATATTCATATCTTTTTCCGCATTTGTATATGAATTATTTGTGTCTGATTTATGTTATGTTTATTTCTATATTTGTTTCCGAAGATTATATTTAGCCATTGTGTAGTAGCTCTGAGTTTGCGTCGGTATGTCGGATTTCCTCTTGAGATGAAATGCAAGTTATATTTTATCTGGCATATCGGTGCTCGCACAAAGAAATTACATGGATGGCCGCTCCTCAACAACCTTATTCTCCGTGCTAGTTGACGGCATTACCCCATAGTGTCCTTAGCTAGCGTGGGTATAGAGGTGGGGCGTCACATATATAAATCCCAATACTATATAAAACATTTCCTTTTGAAAATCATTTACTAACAATAGTGTTATAGTCCACCATTTCCTTATTTCTCAAAAACGTCTATTTCAATAATGAATGTTGAAACCTATGGTTGTGACACTTAATACATTTTAAAACAACTTTAAATCGTTTTAATTCTATTTAAAATATCACTTCCCCTAAACATTTCTTTAATATATTATTAACTGTCCAAAATCGTGAATATAAATCGTTTGTCAAACCCAATACTTCTACATATTTTAATTTAAAGGATTATCCACTGTCTAAAATCATGAATATAAGTCGTCTGTCAAACCCAACACTTCTACATATTTTAATTTAAAGGATTATCCACCATCCAAAATCGTGAATATAAATCGTTTATAATAATTCAAAAATCCCAATTTAAACCATTTTACACATTAATCAACTACTTATTTCAAAAATACATTTCGGTTATATTTCACAAAAATCTTAATTTTTATAATATAAAAATTTTAGCGTTTATTTATTTAAAATGAATCAATTCCAAAATTCAATAAAATGTATACTTTCAAAAATCACTTGAAAATCCTTTTAAATTCGAAATTGTTACTTTAACATTTTCAAAACTCCAAAAATAGGCCCAATGCTGCAACGACACCAATACATCAACCACGACATCCAAACATCATATATCAATATGATAACAGAACATATCGCAAATATCTGTAAATAAATCAATACTGTTGAGGAATCCAATTGGATCCCTCCAACCTGTTTCCCTGCATCCACAGATGTTAGCACAATACCAATCCCGTTCCAAGACGGAATATCGTGGTACATGGGTTTATATAAAATATTATCCGCCATTATGCGGCGCAATAGGGTCCCATCCGCTATATAATGCGGGAAATCATCTCCAAGTACATATATAATACCAATTCCACTTCAAGATGGAATATCGCGGTATATGTGTTTAATATAATAACCTCCGCTTAATATGCGACTTATAGAGTCTATTTCAATACAACAGATAGCAATCATCATTCAACCACGCAATTAAGCAATTTTAAATTTAACTATTTAAAATTTAAATCAAAACAGATTCGATTGAGTGAGAAGTTCTCACCTTGCTTCCAATAACAGTTTCAGCGTTTTATTTCGAATAAAATTAAACATGCGTTTAATTTTACCCAAAATTCACGCTAGCTCCAATCAACTCCAATCCATCTCCATCGCGTAATGCTCGTCAATACGAACCCAACGCAGCTTGTTTCGTAAATTTTCGACCTCGTATGAACAAGTGATAGCATTTTAAAGATTCTATGATTTATAAATATAATTATTTTCAACTTTTATTTAAAAATTTAAACCTTTAACACATTAGGGCCGTTCATTCCATCTGATTGCATCCGGGTCGCCCCCTTTTTTCTTCCCCAGTTCAAACGTACACGCGTGACCCATAGCCGCTGCTACAACCCTAAATCATGCGACCACCCCTTGCAGTTTGAAGACGATCGAACACCGCCGAATGGAAGCTCGCCTCGACCCCCATCATCGGCCAAGGACCGGCCAAGCTCGGTCATGCCATTGCACGGAAAATCATGCACCAACCACAAACGAACGCGGGCATTTTTGTTGCCCTATGGTCGACGATTCGACGAAGTACCCGTATGGATTGAAAGTACTCGTGATCCCATTGAAGTTTGTAGTTGAGAGTTTCTTGAATTGATGTGTGGATTAGAAGACAATAAGGAAAGAAGAAACGCGCAAATATCGAACATTAAATGGAAACTGGCGGCTGAAGCTTCTAGGTTTAGGGTTTGTGGAAATTGTGAAAATCTAGGCGCTTTTATAGAAAATTGCAACACACTATTCATCCCGAAAATTTCCAAACTCCAGATGAAGCCTGCCGCCTGGCGTTTCTAATGTTTTACCCCTATTCCAAACACAATGGAATATATATCGGTAGCCAATTCGATCGCATTTGGATGATAGGATTTCAAATCGACTATGTAAATTTAAAATCCACTTAAACTGATTTCAGTGCGTTTTAGCTTGTCTTGGACATACCGTAAATCCGATTGACACGAAATTTGAAACCTTACAATAGTTTAGCATTATGGATCCGTTGAAACTGGTTTCATCGAAATATAAGACTGTTTGAAAAATGACTATTTTTACTCGTCAATTAAATATTAAAATATTTAATTTCCCCAAATTAAATTTTAATTCAATTTTAAAAGTTCTATAACATCATTCTAACTCCAATATGGTTTAAAACAACTTTACAAATCAAATTTTAATCACATTAAACCCAATTTCCAATTATTTCTGTAATTTCAAATATTAAATTATCAATTTAATTATCCAATTAAACCTAGATATTCGAAATAAAATTTATTCGACTTACAAATTTTACTTGTTAATATTTAAAGTCAATCAAATATACGAATTTCAAATGACAGAAATTCTGGGTCGTTACATAAAATTTCAAAATATGGGTAAAGCTTTAACAAATGGATTTCGGGTAATATTATTTAAAAGTTGAAGAATTTATTCAATAATACGGATTTTAAAGAGTTTGAAAAAAAATAAAAGAATTGGTTTTTTTGAAAGGAATTTATTTTTAAAAAGGAAATAAAGTTTGAAATCCATTTGGAAATTGATTTTTTTTGGGGATTGAATTTAAATCTGTTTGAAAATCCATTTGGAAATTTATTTGGTGTTTTGAAAAGAATTTAGAATCAATTTGAAAACTGATTTGGGGTTTAGTAGAAATTGATTTTAATTAGAGATTTGAATAAAATTCACTTGGTGTTTAATTTCTTGGAAAATCAATACGGAATTTGATTTGGTTGTTTTTGAAATCAATTGAAAAAATTGAATTGTTGTTGAAAGTGAATATTTGAAATCGATTTGAAAATCGTATATCAGTGGATATTTGGAAATATAAATTCACCATGGAATTTATAAAGGAAAGGGGAATTTTTTTAAAAATAAAACATTGATTGATTTTTAAAGTGTAGAAATAAATTTACGGATTTGGAACGTAAATTTAAAGTAAACCGGTAAGGATTTATTTAATTGGTTTAAATGAACCATTTTGAAATGAAAGTGTATTATCCCTGGAAAGCCGAATAAAAATATCTAAATATCTTTGGAAGATATATATATGTATATATATAAAATTCTAGAATTGGTTTTGAAAAGGATACATTGGAGAAATTAACTTCTTAAATTGTTTTAAATACTTTAAGTAAAGATTTATTAAGTTGATATAGAAATGATTGTTTTTAAGTTTTAACCAATAATTGTTTTAGAAAATATTTATTTAAATAGTTATACTCTATCTACTAATTTTTATTTTTAAAATTAGTTTGGACTTAAGTTATATGTAATATTGGTATAATATTTTTATAACTAATATTTTAAGTAAAGTGTTTAAAGAAAAATAGTTTTATTTCAAAGTGTTTTCCTGTTATATTTTGGATAAGAGTAATAAATTATTTTAAAGTATTTGAACTCGGCCGATTTCCAGTGGAAATGAAAAAATACTTTGAAGTGTTTCCGCGTAAGGAAAATGATTTGAAATTTTTTTCAAAAGTTGTAAAGGTGAAAAGTGATTTGAAATTTGTTTTCAAATGGTTGAAGTGTGGAAAAATATATCTTGGAAAGATATTTTTGAAAATATAAATAATTTGGGAAATTATTTGGAATCTGGTGATGTTGTGCATAACTATTGATAGTTAAATAACGACTATCAATATTTACCTTTAAATGGGTATTTGTTGTGATTTGCTTGAATTTGAATGCTACACTTATTTTAAGAAAAGCGCTCGCTATTCGGTTTAGCCGGGAGAGGACCTTTGGGTTATGAATCCCATTTCGAATAGTGGTACGTCGTAATGGATAGCATTTGAAGACCGGTGTTGAAGACCGGATATTTTCGAAAACAGAAGGATTACCATCGAATGTCTCTGCATCGTCTGATCTTCGATATAGAGATTTTATCACCCTTTGTGATGGGAATTCCGGACATGATAAGTGAATATCCGGATTGCAAGTCCTTCTTTGGAAGTGGCTTCGATTCCGTTCGATCCCGGAACGGACTTGTATGGATGTGTGTCCAACGTTACAATTTGAGATGTAAAGGTGGTTTCTATCAAATGCATTTCTGTTGGTGGCAGAGAATTCATTCTTTTAGCTTAACACCCTTCTCTGAGACGTACGAGCTCAGAGGTTATGTAGTTGATGGTGACTAGTGATACATTCCCAATTTGGTAATGTGGCATACGAAGTGCTGCTGATCATTTGTTCATCAAAACATAGCTTTTGTGAAAAGAGTAGCTTTGCGGACGAGACTTCGTCGGACCTCACAACCCGGTAATGGTCAAAACAGGAAAGATGCAGCAAGGTTATAGGGAGTAGCGCCCCTAAGGGTATGTGCATTTCCTTCTGGATAGAAGTGGTATCATGGTATGGAGCCTAGATACTTAACTTATGTGGATATCGCAAATATATATGGCTTTGTGATTGTTGTTGGTTGAGGATCCTCGGATAAAGGTTGTTTACGACCGGGGGATGTCATACTCGTGCCAGTAGTTACCTACTTTTGCTGAGGTAACCCGGCCTTGTGTTGGCAGAGATTCGGTTAGGTTCTCGGGGCGTCTCTCCAAAGGCGTACCCATGTGGCAATGGGAAGTTCCTTTGCCTGACGATTTGTTGAAAATCCAAAGAAACAATACGAGCCCTGTACGGTTTTAGTTGTAAAACCTGCCATTTAAGATGGAAGCTATAGTAGGCATACTATAATGGTACATATGCTGGCTAAGATTAATACTGCACTTTCAAAATGTTTTCCTGCACTTTGCACTTATAGTAATAATATCAAAAAAATTTGCATACCAAGCATGTTTGACTATCATAAGGAGAAATCTCCTCCAATTCTGCGTTTGCATTGTGTGTGTGGCGGGAGGCCTTATGGTAGTTACATTTTCTAAAAGCATTGTAGATCTATTTTAAAATATTTTTTTGTTTTTTTTAAAGATAAACCGTTTTAAGTTCTCACACCAGTCCCATGACTGACCTGAAGTTTATTGTTCCCTTCCTAAACTCTGGGTGCCCATCATTTTCCACACGGGCAGCCTAGAGTAAGGTAATCAGGATATTCTGGAATTCAGGAGTTGCTGTAGAATCAGGAGTTGGAGCTGGATGGCGAAACGTATCACTTGTATATGATCTTATCTTTTCCGCTGTATATTCAGTTATGAGGAAAGGTTTATATAACTGTCCATTATTGTGTTGTGTTGTATATTGACTCTGATGATGTAATGTATAAAATGTATAGTTCTTTTGATTTAAAGATTATTCATTTATCTATTGTATGTTGTTCCGCTCCGATTGTGAGATTCTGATATTATTTTCTGTTGCTTTTCTTTCTTTCTTACTTCTTTTATCGTTTTCTTCTTCTTAAACTCTAAGGGTTCGATTTTCCGGCATTCGATTGTTCGGCATTTGATACAGTGGACGTATTAATGTCGATTTTCGAAAGTCGAAAATTTCGTTCCCGATAATTTAGTATCAGAGCATTTGGTTAAGAGACAACCTTGGCTCTGTTGGGTGTTACTCATTAGAGATAGAGTCAGTAGTACTCTAGAATGAGTGTGAGTGTAATCATAGATATGAGCGCGTATTTGTTAGTGAATATGAAATTTTTTGTATTGTGTTGACTTATCGGTTGATTGTTTAGAGATTTTGGTCGGTGCAGTCTAGCTAACTGTGTCGATAGAGGTTTCTAAACTCTTAAACGAGATAAACCGATATAGTATCATTTTAAATTGGGTAAATGAAATAATTTTACCTTGATTGTATTTTATATATAAAGGAATAATTTTTCAGAATTATTAAAGTGTATATAAATTGATTGTTTGGTTGTTAAAAATGTAAGAATATATATAAGTTAATTAAAAGATGTTTGAATAATCTAAATAAAAGAATAATTGTGTAAGCAAATGAATTATTAAGAATTATAATTAATGTGATTTACAATTGTGAAATAATCTTATATATATATAAGATGTGGAACTATATGAATATATTTATAAATATGAGTTGTGAATAAAAAAAAGAATTTGAACTATGAATTGAAAATGTTGAATCCTGTTTATTTTGGAAATTATTTTCCAAAATTAAAAGTTATATAGTGAAATTATATAAGAAAAAGACTTATAAATGTGAGTTATAAGTAAAAGGAAATTTTTTGAAAGAATTTAAAGCACTGGATTTGCTACTATTGCTGGGAAATAATAAGGGTGATGACTGTAGCATCATCAGTATAATTTTCAAGTTTCTGTGTGATGGATTTGTTACCATAGCAATTGAAAAATTGAAGTTTGGTTGTGATAATCAGATTTGAATTAAAATCCAAGTTTTAATTGTTGAATATAAGTAATCAAGTTTTGGACTTACAGAATGAAATAATAAAGATTTTACTTTGGCAAAGTTGAAATAAATTTGAGTTGGCATAATAAAACATATGATTTGAAATTTAACAAAACGAAGGTTAAGTAAATTGATTTGGATTAGATAAGCCATCGAAATGGAAATTAAACCGAAATGATTATACAAAATAACTTTGAAGTTTAAATAAGTTGTATAACTTGTAAAGTGGGAAAATGTAAGTGAAACCAAATGATAAAATGTTTAAACAATTTTGTTAAGCAAAACGAGGTATGAATTTGAATAAGTGATGAAATTTGACTTTGGTAAAAGTTAAATAGAATTTACTTCAGAACTGGAATCTGAATTGGACTTATAAGTGGAAATTTAAGTTAAGTTAAACAAATGATGTTTAAATGGAATATAACTTAAGTGATGTTGAATGAATTTGATTTTGGTATCGAAGTAAAACAATAAAGTGAATTAAATGGATGTGAACTTGAGTTATATAAATGAAATTCAACTTTATATTGTAAAATGAATTAGCAATTGAATTAATGAATGAATTTAATGTAAATCAATTGAATGTAAATAAATTGATACGAAATAATGGATGTAAGTGTTAATTCATTAAAGCTAATTAAATGTGTTAAACCAAATTGAATGCAAATTTAATAATTTGGTTATGTTGGTTATGATTTGGTTGTTATATGATTGTTAGTTGATTGTATATAATTCATTAAGTGTTAATGAAATTGAATTGATAAATGGAAAGCTATGTAATTGAATTTGAATTGGAAGTGAACTAATGTGAATTGGTTGTAAGCAATTAAAATTTGTATCGAAACCTAATAAATTGCTTATGGGAATTATTTTGATTGCCTTCCTTATGAAAACTATGTGTTTTCTATTAGAAATTAGCGAAATGTAAATGAATTTCCTATATATGTCACTTACATGTTTAAATTGAGTAAGCACAGGTACCGGGGCTGTAGTTGGCTGGATTTGGGTCACGCTAAAATGCTAATAAATAACTGCTTTGCTTAAAAATGCTAAACAGGTACGCCTACGCAATAAAAATAGGAAATATGAACTGTTTTTCTATTTTCCGACGGTGTGGATCGATGTATATATATTTATATGTATTGTGATATTGCAAAAGCTCCTCCGTACAAGGGAGACTCTGCCAAAATTTTCCGTAAATTTTGGGAGTTAGAAAATTTTTCAAAAATTTTGTTAACGAAAAGTCAATTTCTAATTTGAAATGAAAATGTAGGAATTGAACTAGAAAGTGTAACCATCGGATTTAGGAAAAGTTAAGGAATTAAAACGAATCTAAAATCAAGTTGGAACGGTTTGTTTTTGAAAAAAAGTTAATGGATGAAACGACCCGACTTTCTTACCATAGAAAATCGCATCATTTTTAAGAAAGAAAGGGATAGAAAAAAGAATAGAAAGAAGAGAAGAAGGAAACAACATCAGAATCTACACAGCAGAACGAATAAATTATACTAATAACATAAATATTACATAGTTTACAACCATTATCAGAGTTACACAGATATACAACACATACTAGATAGTTATAAACACCTGTCTAGCTGTACAACGCAAAATAGTACAAGAAAAACTACTCAGAGAACACACAGGGAATACTATTTATATCTACACGCAAAAGCCTCCTGCTCCATTGCACCTCCATAATTTGTCAAAGCAAACCTGAATCCTAACCTGAATCCCTTGGCTACTCGTAAAAATTTGAGTACCCAAGAGTTTATGAAAGATAAAAATAAACTCCGGGTCAGACATGGGTCTGGTGTGAGTAACAGGTTAAAGTTGCTTAACTTTAAAAAAATCTTTTGAAAAGAAAGGTATCACGTAAGACTTCCCACACATAAACATGGAAAAGTTTTTACCTTACGCTAACCAAAACATTTGATAGGAAATCCGATGATATTATAATAGGGTCTAGGGTTTTCAAATAAATATGAAATAGACGAAATTGTTACATGATTAAATTCCATCTACTAGCCACAAAAGTGGGTAATACAATCAAAACCGTTGGCGCTTATTGGATTTTGGATTCCATACAATGGCAGGGTTTATGAGGCTTGAGGCTACGATTGATGAGGCTTGAGGCTACGATTACCTTTATAGGACATATCACTTAGAATGCTCATCGTCCACCTGACGATGTTCTGAAAGCATTTAATCCATACAAGTTCGTTCCGGGTTCGAACGAAACTGAAGGCATTACCTCCTTACACTCATTTTGGAATCACCCTCAGAGTTAACGACAATAACCCTTGCACTCTGAATCTCCATCTCGAACCTATAAGTACTATTCCGCCAAACTCATTACGGAATCACCCACAGAGTTATACTGATGTATAGTCCTTACACCTCGAGTCTTCACAAAGCTCCACTTTGATTTACGACCTAACGTTATTTGGAATCGATGTGGTTTTCGGATATCCAAATATGGAAACCCGATCCCGGTCTCATCGAAATCCAAAGCATGTCTTTAGGTCCAAGTTGTTTTAAAGGTTTAAAACAATTCAATTACAGTATCTATATATACACAGATAGATAACTTATAAATCACAATTGATAATTAACATTATCAAATAACAGGTAATCCACATCATCAATATCAAATAGATATCCATATATCACCATCACAATAGATAACCTATGTTATCATCACAATGTCACTAAGCATTCATATCACAACCATACTTATCTCATTACTGAGATCACACAGCATCCAAGATAATCAATGTCATCCATTCATACATAAGCAATGATTTACTCATATCACAATATAATTAATTTAAAATGAATTAAATTAACTATCTCTATCTCTAATTAACTTAAAATGAATTAAATTAATTACTTCATCTATAATTAATTTAAAATAAATTTAATTAATTACTTCACCAATATATATCTTACTTACTCAATCATTTAATTAATTACAATCAATTAATCATTCATTATTAATCACCTAAATTAATCACTCTTGATTAATTATCCTTAATTACACTCATGTAATTATCCTTAATTAATTTCACAAATTAATTATTCTCAACTAAACAGTAATTAACCTTTAATTACTTCAATTAATCAATTAATCATAATTAATTACATTAATTGTAACATCTCGCCTTTTCGCACGCTTCAAATCGACACACATGCCGATTCAAACCATACGGAAGGCGGATTTTTATGGGGTAAATAAGAAAAACAGAGAAGAAATAAACAAAATAGAATCTCAAAGCGGAAGGATAAAATATAATAATAAAATGTACAGTTTATAAAACTGTTTACAAACATTTATATAATACATATCATAGTTACACATACCAACAACAATGCAGCGGAAAAATATGAGTGTAGTGGAATAATAGTAGATAATAGTAATACAAATCTTCGTCTTCGTCCTCCAGAGCTAAAACTTCAAATGCTGAAACGCTCGGACTGACCCGAGCGAATTGAAAAGACAAAACACTCGAGTCAGAACTAAAAGATCTTATGTGAGTTAAATTAAAAGAAATAAATTTGAGTGTAGTAACTCAAGAGATGCTCGGGATTTACATCTCCTAAGGATCCGTTAAACTATTTACTATGTAGTATATTGCGCTATTATAATAGTGTCTATTTTTAAAATAAACTTACTTTTAAATAGCGTTAAGGGGTTACCCATATAGCCCTTAACACAAAATATATTCCCATAGTCTATACAGTACCGTAATCTCCCCCGTACTGGGCGTCGTCAGAGGGCACTCCATAGGTATGGTACAAAACCAAAATCGTATAAGGCGTGCTAGGGTAGATGACACGGCACAACTAGGCAATGCCAGGGTAGATATACCAATTGCTATCCGGGTAGATGGAAACGCATAGCCGCAGCTACCGCCCACCTCGAACAAACTTCCCCAAAAATCAAAGTAAAAGTGGCCACTGAAACAATCCAAAGTCAAAGTATAATATCGAAGAGGAGTGCCCGATCAGAGGAATGACCTCATTGGCCCGAGAATCGCTCCTATTTTAGCCACCTTATGCCAACTCACGGAGTCGGGTCCACGTATTTACCTTACAGGAAACGCCGCCACCAACCAACTTCATTCTGGAATCTCCACCGCGTACACGGTTAGTCAAAGTGGTTTTCGGTATCGACAGAGAGTATGTCCATATCCAATCCCGGTCTCTTTGCCAACAAATCGTTATTATAACACCGCCGTCATTTAAAATAGTTTATACTTTAAAACCAGAATAAAAATTCCATTTCAAAACTATGAATACGATATCATCTTAAAACCCAAAACAATATGATATCATTTTATCCAAATATATTTCTTTTCCAAAATCATACTGCTTTAAAATTTAAATTATCTGGAAACCAAATATTTGACTTATACTTTCAAAGCATAATATTTCGAAATTCATATATTTTAAAACCATAACTTCTAAAACTTGAATGGTTTGGATATTCAACGGTATATAAAATAAATGGTTTGACTTTAAGGTTACTTTGTAAAGAAAATAATTTCCATGGCTTTACAAATATATTTCTTTATTTAAAGTCTAAACCAAAATTTAAATATCACTTTCAAGTTCCAAAACCACTTCAATTTCTATATATATATATATATATATATATATATATATCCATTTGGAGTATTAATATTTCAAAACTAAAGTTGGAATTTATTCCTTCAACCAAATTAAATGTTCTATTATTTAGTCTTGAATATTTACATAAAAATCCATAAATAAAACTCCAATTTCTAGCAATTAAATATTTTCTTCAATTAAATTATACTAGAATATTCATTTTAAATTTATCTTGGAAAAATCCAGTTATAAATATCATACCTTAAAAATTTCCAAACTTAAACATATAATATGAATTATCAAATTCCATTTCTCAATTTTCCCATTTTTATTTAATAGATTTATACACAGCTTAAATCAAAAATTTTAACTTCATATGTATATATATAGAAGAATAACATTTATAAAATATCAAAATTAAAAATTTTTATAAACCGTATCCCATCCAAACCATAGAAATCACTTTAAAATAATTTATATATAGACCACGGTGCCTGTACAAAATTTTCTATCCTATGGTCAAGTGATACGGATATTTATCATTTCAATCCGCAATTTAAAAACAAAATTTGCGGTTGTATATCATTTCAAACCACAATCCCGAATGAAATGAAAAATGCATGATAACTTGTTGTTTAATGATATACAATAAAACATCCATTCACCCATCATCAATCAAAATTATTTCAAACATCATCAGTTTAACAACCATCAATATATATACAATATAACAAGAAATAATTGACAGTTATTAACTAACATTTTATATTCAGTTAAATTTATAACTGTTTAACTAGTAGTTTATATGCAAATAAATAAATTCTAACTGTCAATTAATATGCAACAAATGAATTAAATTGACAGTTAAATTAAATAAATGCGAATTAACCGATATGCTGAATAAAACATGCCAAATTATCATAAATAAATTTCTACTCATATCTAAAGTAAATTTAACAAACATAAAAACTTTTAGAAGTTGTGAGTGGGTTAAAACACTCACCTTTTGAATTTAAATCGACTTTAAATTCAATTTAAACTCAAGAATCCAACGGTCTCCAAATCTATCCAAACCAGCGTCATCAGATCTGGAATTTAATTACGATCCTAACAAAAGAAATTTCGCGCGAAACGGGTAACGTATGAAAAAGTTATGCGATTTAAACGATTTGAAAATAAAAATAAATTATAAAACAAAACAAACCTTAATTAAATACTCGCCACGTCACTATCGTCTTCCACGCGCTTTGGCTACAGGAGCATGCGAATATGTTTCCAGACCGAACCTAAAACGGAAAACGAACACCACCAGTAGATTGCGTATTCTGAGAACTCCAACATATAATTTTTTCTGGAATTTTTAGAGGAGTTTGAATTTTGACTTTTATTTGGATTGAAACTGGATCTAGAAATTGTCTGTTGCCATTGAAGAAGAGAAGAAGTTGAAGAAGAGACTATATAGAGGAATGAAGATGGAGGCTAGGGTTTCTCCGCCTATTTATAGATAGAACGCAAAAGAATAGGTGTGCACGAATTTTAACACGCAAACGGAAGTGGTCCCAAAAGATAAATAATATTAATTACACACGTTACGGATTTAGGGAATAAATAAATTCCTTATCATTTACATTTTATTTTAACGTATATACAAATGTAAATCTAGACGTTTCGTTTACGTTTCAAAATATATCCACAATTTTGTTAATTTCCAAATTGATCTAAACAAATTTAGATGTAAATTAAAAGCTGATAACTCTATCCATTGCAGTGTTAATTTCTCCACTTCCTTATATTCAGAAATTATAAATTAAGTTTTCAAAAACCTATTTTTGATTTTCAAACTTTTATATACTCTTCTTTTACCAGTAATAAGGATGCATTAACATTTGTTCATGGTTTCACCTTATTATCCTCAACTTCCATTTTAATTTTCAATAATTACAATTGTTGAATGTTGATACTTTAATTAAATTTATACATCTTGCTTTCTATAATCTATATCAACAAATGGTCCAATTATAAATAGAATTCGCATTAACTTCATCTTATAGGATTAACTACTCCAATTACAAAACAAATCTACGCTAACTGCACGATTTAAGTCAATTTTGTAATTGAGTCTACATTAAACGTTATAAATTATAAATTGGAACCTCAATAAATTCGCTTATTAATTTAAAATCTTTCTATTCAGTAAATAGACATTTTATGGGTATAAATAACATTTGAATTATAACACATGTCATTAGTGCATGCTTCATTTCTTATAAACTCCCCTTTATTAACTAGAACACATTAACCAAAACAAAATAATTAATTTAGATTTATTTCAATCGATTGCCATTCTTAACTTAACATACTCAAAATGGTTAACCTAAATAATTGTTACCCTTTTACATTCAAATTCACTTATAACCATCATTACAACAATGTTGCCATAGATTTAGATTTAATTAAATAAATTAGATAAATGGGTAAAGTTTTGTAATTATCACTAATGCCAAATATATATGCATTAATTACTACTTATTATCATGAATTCATTTATTAATTTACTAATTGCCTTTGTCTTCTTATATCCTATTTACTACCAAACTTTCTATTCTTAAATCTATACTCCCATTGACTTATTAAATTTGCACTTATTATGCATACTTTTAGCAACTCATATATACTTTGCATCTATTCCCCAAATTTCACATTCTATTGTTACATAAATTTGCATTGATTACTATTTATTGTTACTTTACTGATAAATTAGATATTTGCATTGGTTTTGCTTATGCTAAATTAATTTCCCATAATAAATAAGGTTTCAAAACAATCAATAACATTTCCTTAGCCCAAACCCCGTTTACCAATATTTTCCTTCAATAATTCATGTTGCTATAAATACGTACATTTACACTTTATAGTTATTCTAGTATACCTATTCCAACACTCTTAACCCTTATCTTTACGTTCACCCACTTGTAATATTAATTATATTTATTACAATTCAATGTTGGCATTTATTACTATTAATTTATACAATGATTATTGCCCTTATTTCAATTTCTTCCTTTACAATTGCTACTCTACTATTCATAGTTTCTTTTGTATACTCCTTTCCTATATAATCCAACATACACAAATTCCAATTAAATCCAATTATTACCTTTAAATAAAACATAACATTCGAATACCTCTTATTAAATTGGAATGTTTCATTTAAGTTTATAATTGATCCACTTGTATTAACATAAATTTTATTTTCAAATTTATTCCCATTTACGGTTAATCAATGTTATTTTACATTAACCATTTTTAATATTCACCTTTAATTTCACATCTTCAAAGTATATCTAGGAAAAATCTTTCCACCGCATAATTTACTGAATCATATGCAGTCTTACTATAAATAAGTTTTAAATTACCATTACTGTACATTCAATTACTATCCAAAGTATTTATTCATAAATCAATTCGATATATACGTTTGTTTCCTTCTATTTGATTTATACCTAGTATACATTTTCCTAAATCCTGTTTCATTACCTTAATTAAATGGTTATTGCATTGAGATCAAATTTATTAGCTTATATCGCATTATTACCATTAATTAAAATTGGCTTACAAATTTTTTTTATTCAATACTCTAAATAAATAACATATTATTCCATAATTACTCTTGTTTTCACATATTCCATTCAAAAATTAAACCACAATAATTACATTATTTTATTGAATTGGAAATCTCATTTTAAATTATTAACTTTTAATAAGAACAAATGGCAACACCAAATTCCTAACATTCATTTTATTAAAAATTATGGAAAATATGACAAATTTAGTTAACGAAATTTTCGGGTCGTTACATTAATCCTTAATTAATTACATTAATTAATTACCTTTAATTACCTATTATTGATTAATTAATCTTAATTAATCAACTTTAATTACATCATTAATTAAAATAATTCATGATCCCCTTTTATTAATTACCTTAAGTAATTAACCTATAATTATTAATCATCATCACATATTATTTACATTTAGTACTTAACTAACTTAATTACTTTATTAAACAAATTAATTATCCTTTAATTAATTACTTAATTAATCCTTTGATTAATTATTAAGTAATTTAAATCCAAATTACTTCATTCTTAACATCTTCATTTAATTACATTCTGTAATTATTAATCAATTACTTAACTAAGAGATTTTCCAAATCATTAATTACATAAAGTAATTATTTATAAAATCCAAGTGTTTAAAATTAATTAAACTTAATTAATTAAAATAAACAATCTCATTTAACTAAATTAATTACATTAAGTAATTAATTCCTTAATTACTTCATTAAGTAATTATACTCAAACCATTCATAAATGATTATTATTAAATTAATTAATCTAATTAATTATAAAATTTAACCATATTAATTAATTGTTAAATAATCCTGGTTAATGACCTTCATTAACCATTCTCTAATTATTTCATAAAGTAATTAACTTAAATTAATTATCTCTAATCATTCAATAATTAAAGCTAATTATTAAATTAATTTAACCTTAATTAAAACTTAATCACATAATTAATAATATTCATTCATCATTAGTTAATAATCTAATTAATGATCTTAATTATAAATTGATTAATCATTAATCAATTATTAATTCCAAATTCAATTAATTAATTTAATTAATTAATTAATCTTAATTACATTGTTAATTAAATTAATTCTGAAATATTAATCTTAATTTAATTTTCAAGATAAAACATAACTTAATTATGTTCAAAACAATTAAATTGAAACAAAGTACTTTTTGAACTACTTTTAAATTTTCATTTTAAACACAAGTTTAAATAGAATAATTTTAAAACTTATCAAAGTTTAAATAATTTAAAACTTTTTAAATTTCAAATCAAACAAGTGCTATGAAAATTTTAAATTTAAATTCATTTCAAAATTTTAATAACTTAAATTTACTTTTAATTTAATACGTCAAACTTAAACCTTCTTTAAATTTAAAACTGAATTTCATTTTTAAATTTGGATTTCCAAATTTTAAATTAATCTTTAAATCTTACTCATTTTTTTTTAAATCTTCATTATTAAATGGTTTAAACTATTTTACCAAAACAAAATAGTTAATTAAGTTAAATTTTTAAACTTTTATTTTTATTTAAAAACTGGGATTTGAATTTAAATCAGAAATTCAAACTTGAATTGAATTTGAACTTAAACTTTACTTAAACATAAACTTCAGATTTTAAAAATTTTAAAAACCCAGATTTTAAAAACAGTTTCCTGGAACCTGGAAACAAACACAGAGCAACTCGAGAATTCCCCTAATATTACTTCGAGTCTGCAACACATCTTCCCCGAGTCAAACACGCTACTGCTTCGGGCAACTCACTAAATTTACTCGAGCAAACCAAACACAGGCCAACCCACATCAGTAATATCCCATCACCGTGCATATGTACGGCGACCCCGGCCACAACCAATCGACGCCGATGAACGCCCCACTCCAGCAACCAACTCAGCAACCATCCACGGCCATCGAATCAAACAACCACCCAAGAAAACAAAATCGAACTCAAAATTCCAAACCTGGAAAACCATATTCAGGTTTTTTCTTCAAACCTGACAACGGCAAGAACCCACTGCTCCGAACTCTTGACGATCGACCCCTCCAGCCTCAACTTCAACCACGTACCAATAACTGATTCCTAAAATATCTTATCACTCGATCGCTCCTATATCCCAAAATGATCGATTCTTTAACCCAAATAAAAACTAAGGTTAAAAGAAAATAATCCTAAGTTACTACTGTTTCCCCTTCATAAATCCATCATCCCATATTTTTCCGTGGATCTTCACTCCTTACTCTATCACCAGAGAGTTCCATGGCCACCCCGACCCCCTTAGTTGACAGCTCCAACCCAAAACCCATTTTTGAATAACCTAGAAATGCTGTTCTAATTTCAAACTTAAAATTCTGATTTTAATTTTAAAAAATCAAGTCTTTGTTTAAGTAATTTATTTATATCCCTAACTCAAGAATCCAAAACATTTAAAACTTTACTTCTAAAAAGGTTTATCTATTATTTATTCTATTTCCAGAGTCAATAACAAGTTTATTATCCTAAATAAAATTTAACACTTTAATTAGGATATACTAACATGTTTTGCTTGAAAATTTGCATCTAAACATGGATTAGATCTTGAGTTCATGAATTTTGAATTATACCTTTAAGTCTGGAATCTAGAACAGGAAAGAATTCATCAACAACAAGCGGGCATTCAAACTCATACATATACACAGACATTTTCATCATACTCATCGGGAAACAATTCAAGCAACTATATTAATTTAAATTAGTTTTTTTTATAAATAAATTGTTACTCACCTTAATTAAATGCAGACCTTCTGTTGATCATTTGAATTTTGCAGAAGACATAAAAATGCAGGCTTGACCCTTTGTTGTTGTTTTTTAAAAAAAAACTGAGTTGCTCATTATCCATGACTACAATTCTTACATGCAGATAGTAGATGCAGTAGCTAATTCCTCACATGCATGCAGATGCTTTTCATTCCCAGGTTTAAAACAGAGTGCAGGCTTCATCATCTCCAGGTTTTAAGGACAGGATGCAGGCCCAATTTGATTTTGAGGAAGTGCAGATTAATGTTTGAGTTTAAGGAAGATGGGTTTGATTTTGAAGAAGTGGAATATGCAGATGTTGGTGAATCAATGAAGATTTGATTTTTGATGAGGGGTTTAAATTTTGAAGAGGAGTTTTAACTTGCAAATTGTAAACAAATTTTAAACTTTGAACAAGAATTTAGTATGCAGGTTTTGATTATGGATATGAAAAATGAATTTTGATCTTTTCTCTTGATTAAGGAAATGGAAAAGAATATGCATGAATGAAGATGCAAGATAAACTAGATGTATTTTCAGATTTAGTGAAATAAAAGAAAAATTAAAACAAAATTTAGCACTTGTACAAATTTTACAACACTTGTTAAATTGTTAATGTTAAATTTGAACACTTGTTAAAAGAATGCAACACACATCTCTTTAAAATAATTAGTACTAATTACAAATTAATATGTATGTTAGCTTAGTTTAACTTGTTAGTTTATTTTTAAATATGGGTATAAATTTATAAATGAAGAAAAAAAAACAAATCGTGTTTTACAAATTGAAACTTATACATATAATAATTAAACAATTTAAGATTTATACTTTGGAATTTCAAATTCAAATTAAATTCAAAATCAACTTTTTCAAATCAAGTTATACATATAAATTCAATTTGAAATAACAACTTGCAAATTTTATTCAAACTCTATTTATAAAGACAATACAATATCAATATTGTTTTATAAAAATCATTTTAAAAGAAATTATATTTTTATTAATAAAATATCCATTTTATTAAGCCATGAAAACATTTTTTGAATTTACTCTAAATTTAAAACTCAATCCAATTTAATTTAAACATTTAAACATTTAATATTTATCAATTTTTAAAATCACATATTTTTTTATAAAATTGTTTTAAAAACTCAATACTAATTAAAATCAAAATTTCCAATTTATAATGTATATATTAGAGTTTTAAAACATGATTCATTTATTAAATTTAAGCCAAAATCATTTATTTAACTTTGAAAAGCTTAAATATTAAACAAAACAAATTTTCAAAGTTACTAAAAATATTGAAACTAGAAAATATGCTTTACTTATTAAAATTAAAACAATACCAATCTATTTAAAATACAAACCATATATTTATTTATAAATAGAAATCAATTTATTATTTTCAAAAGGTAAAATGACCTATTTAAATATTTATTGAAGAAGATTATTAAATCTATTTGAATAATTATTAACAGAATATCAATATCAATTTAATTTTAAAAACAGATTATTAAATTGATATTGTTAAAAATTCCGGGATATTACAATCCTCCCCCCTTAAAAGAATTTTGTCCTCGAAATTTAAAACAAAGCTAATTTAATAATCTTATTAAATTTAAATTTAAAAACACAAGCATATATCAAACATATGCTAACAACCAAAAACAACCAATCAAACAAACCTAATTATCCAGACAAATTCTGGATAGAAATTTATCGAGTTTCCCCAAGTGTATATATATATATATATATATATATATATATATATATACCGGGATACTCGCTCCAGAGAATCCAAACAATCTATACTATGAAGCTACAAAGCTCCTATAGAACTATATTTATAACACTAGACAAGATATCAGACTACAGATAAGTCTGAACAACAACAAAAAATCCAGAACTGCTGGTTCCACAACCAGAGATAGATCATACACGTACCCCCTCAGAGGTACGTGAAACTCATCGAATCCCAGTTATCCAAACTTGCAATCCAATCTTGTAGATCAATCACTTAATCTCCTAGATACAGAAAAGATCCAAAACACTTCAGAGCTAGCTTCTCAGACTTACCCAAACTTATAGCTCACTTTTGATCGGAGAAAACATATCCAAAATTAAATCTCCGACTTCAGAGTCTAAATTCCTCCGACTCTTATCCATAAAACTCTTCAAACTATCCTGGGCTGTCTACAAACTTACTGATCAGCTCAACCTTGCTGATGCTTCTAGAAACAGACTAGACCAATCAACTCAACAAGATGATCTCCTCAAGATCAACCAAGATCAAGAACTCAAACTCAACTCCTCAACATCAGAAGACAACAACTTCTCCTATCCAGAAAAAGAAAAGCAGATGCACTTCCAAACTGCTTCTGCTGCTCAACTCTGATCCGAAGTAGAAGAAAATGCTGAAGAAGAACGCAAGAACAAACAGGACAACACACCCCAGAGATATGGTTCAACAAATCCATAGGAAAATTCAGAAGTTCCTCCAAAACTCTGAGCTGCTACACCAACTCAACTCTATGAACCATTCTTCTATAAAGTTGAACTACCGGTACCACACCTGGAATCCTAGACGATAAGAATGCTCAATCTCCAGATGCGGACAAAACTCTGACTTCCTGAAGACATCCAGAAAAACTCAGATAACCCAAGAGAACACTTAAACAATCGCAAGTCACTTTTGCGATCCACCAAACCAAATCCAAAGAAAACTATTCTCCCGTAACCAAATAGAACAGCTTACACTTGACTAGCCAACCCATCGAAGAAACGAGTCCACTCAAATGTTTCTGAACTCCACTTCAGAAAAACTATTAAGCCAAAAGATCTCTTGCCAACATCGAGAACACTCCAAGCTGCACTGCTGCCACAGATGCCAAAGTATTCCAAAACAAAGCTCTCCGAGAAACTCGGACCTCAAAGCAAACAGAAACTCTGGCTGGACACACCCACAACACCGAAGTAGACTCACCTCCTTAACTTGTTTCAAAGAAAACATCTTCGGGAATGTCCATAGTCACTGCATCTCATCACGCAGCTACTATTCCTTAAGGTATCAAAATACCATCACTCGCTTCTACCCAGCTGACAGATCCAAACTCTACTCATCATCTTCAGAAATGAACTTCGAACCTTCATAGGTTTCCTTCAGAGATCAATGAAGTCCTTCATCACTACAAAACTTACTCGAGACGGTATTAGGTCTACAGTCTCGACAGATACACTTCCAACCTCAGACATCCAAACTCCAACCAATGGTAGGTCGTGTTACGCACATTATTACCCATCTACCTTTATAACTTATATTGGAAAACCTGAACAGGGAACCCAACAGATAGGTAGAAATATATATATATATATATATATATATATATAGTTATATATAAAAATTACAAATACGCTCCCTCAAGATAGACACAACTACAGAGCCTAGGTATTCACTCAACCTAACGCTCTGATACCAGCTGAAACAACCCGACTTTCTTACCATAGAAAATCGCATCATTTTTAAGAAAGAAAGGGATAGAAAAGAGAATAGAAAGAAGAGAAGAAAGAAACAACATCAGAATCTACACAGCCGAACGAATAAATTATACTAATAACATAAGTATTACATAGTTTACAACCATTATCAGAGTTACACAGATATACAACACATACTAGACAGTTATAAAAACCTGTCTAGTTGTACAACTCAAAATAGTACAAGAAAAACTACTCAGAGAACACACAGCGGAAAACTATTTATATCTACACGCAGAAGCCTCCTGCTCCATTGCTCCTCCATAATTTGTCAATGCAAACCTGAATCCTAACCTGAATCCCTTGGCAACTCGTAAAAATTTGAGTACCCAAGAGTTTATGAAAAATAAAATATACTCCGGGTCAGATATGGGTCTGGTGTGAGTAACAGGTTAAAGTTGCTTAACATTAAAAAAAATCTTTTAAAAACAAAGGTATCACGTAAGACTTCCCACACATAAACATGGAAAAGTTTTTACCTTACGCTAACCAAAACATTTTATAGGAAATCCGATGACATTATAATAAGGTCTAGGGTTTTCAAATAAATATGAAATAGCCGAAATTGTTACATGATTAAATTCCAGCTACTAGCCACAAAAATGGGTAATACAATCAAAACCGTTGGCGCTTATTGGATTTAGGATTCCATACAATGGCAGGGCTACTGGGGTACCGCCCGTCACAGTGCGTGGCCTAGATCACCGTACCGAGGAGTACGCCCGCTCCCCTACAACACAAAGCCGGACCCATTCCTTATTGAACAGTTCGGAACAAGACAACCCCGTGGTTGTAGCTAGCAACCACCCACACAGCCGAAATATAAAGGGACTTCTAGACACGGGTAAATCTTGCTCTTAAGTGGGTGCGACCCACGAAGCCTTGCTGCACCTCCCCTGTTTTAGCCATTCCCGGTTGATGAGGCTTGAGGCTACGATTACCTTTATAGGACATATCACTTAGAATGCTCATCGTCCACCTGACGATGTTCTGAAAGCATTCAATCCATACAAGTTCGTTCCGGGTTCGAACGAAACCGAAGGCATTACCTTGTAACAATCATTTTGGAATCACCCTCAAAGTTAACGATAATAACCCTTGCACTCTGAATCTCCATCTCGAACCTATAAGTACTATTCCGTCAAACTCATTACGGAATCACCCACAGAGTTATACTGACGTATAGTCCTTACACCTCGAGTCTTCACAAAGCTCCACTTTGATTTACGACCTAACGTTATTTGGAATCGTTGTGGTTTTCGGATATTCAAATATGGAAACCCAGTCCCGGTCTCATCGAAATCCAAAGCGTGTCTTTTAGGTCCATGTTGTTTTAAAGGTTTAAAACAATTCAATTACAGTATCTATATATACACAAATAGATAACTTATAAATCACAATTGATAATTAACATTATCAAATAACAGGTAATCCACATCATCAATATCAAATAGATATCCATATATCACCATCACAATAGATAACCTATGTTATCATCACAATGTCACTAAGCATTCATATCACACAACCATACTTATCTCATTACCGAGATCACACAGCATCCAAGATAATCAATGTCATCCATTCATACATAAGCAATGATTTACTCATATCACAATATAATTAATTTAAAATGAATTAAATTAACTATCTCTATCTCTAATTAACTTAAAATGAATTAAATTAATTACTTCATCTATAATTAATTTAAAATAAATTAAATTAATTACTTCACCAATATATATCTTACTTACTCAATCATTTAATTAATTACAATCAATTAATCATTCATTATTAATCACCTAAATTAATCACTCTTGATTAATTATCCTTAATTACACTCATGTAATTATCCTTAATTAATTTCACAAATTAATTATTCTCAACTAAACAGCAATTAACCTTTAATTACTTCAATTAATCAATTAATCATAATTAATTACATTAATCCTTAATTAATTACATTAATTAATTACCTTTAATTACCTATTATTGATTAATTAATCTTAAATAATCAACTTTAATTACATCATTAATTAAAATAATTAATGATCCCTTTTTATTAATTACCTTAAGTAATTAACCTATAATTATTAATCATCATCACAGATTATTTACATTTAGTAATTAACTAACTTAATTACTTTACTAAACAAATTAATTATCCTTTAATTAATTACTTAATTAATCCTTTGATTAATTATTAAGTAATTTAAATCCAAATTACTTCATTCTTAACATCTTCATTTAATTACATTCTGTAATTATTAATCAATTACTTAACTAAGAGATTTTCCAAATCATTAATTACATAAAGTAATTATTTATAAAATGCAAGTGTTAAAATTAATTAAACTTAATTAATTAAAATAAACAATCTCATTTAACTAAATTAATTACATTAAGTAATTAATTCCTTAATTACTTCATTAAGAAATTATACTCAAACCATTCATAAATGATTATTATTAAATTAATTAATCTAATTAATTATAAAATTTAACCATATTAATTAATTGTTAAATAATCCTGGTTAATGACCTTCATTAACCATTCTCTAATTATTTCATAAAGTAATTAACTTAAATTAATTATCTTTAATCATTCAATAATTAAAGTTAATTATTAAATTAATTTAACCTTAATTTAAACTTAATTACATAATTAATAATATTCATTCATCATTAATTAATAATCTAATTAATGATCTTAATTATAAATTGATTAATCATTAATCAATTATTAATTCCAAATTCAATTAATTAATTTAATTAATTAATTAATCTTAATTACCTTATTAATTAAATTAATTCTGAAATATTAATCTTAATTTAATTTTCAAGATAAAACATAACTTAATTATGTCTAAAACAATTAAATTGAAACAAAGTACTTTTTGAACTATTTTTAAATTTTCATTTTAAATACAAGTTTAAAACATAATAATTTTAAAACTTATCAAAGTTTAAATAATTTAAAACTTTTTAAATTTCAAATCAAACAAGTGCTATGAAAATTTTAAAGTTAAATTGATTTCAAAATTTTAATAACTTAAATTTACTTTTAATTTAAAACTTCAAATTTAAACCTTCTTTAAATTTAAAACTAAAGTTCATTTTTAAATTTGGATTTCCAGATTTCAAATTAATCTTTAAATCTTACTCATTTTTTTTTAAAATCTTCATTATTAAAAGGTTTAAACTATTTTACGAAAACAAAATAGTTAATTAAGTTAAATTTTTAAACTTTTATTTTTATTTAAAAACTGGGATTTGAATTTAAATCAAAAATTCAAACTTGATTTGAATTTGAACTAAACTTTACTTAAACATAAACTTCAGATTTTAAAAATTTTAAAAACCCAGATTTTAAAAACAGTTTCCTGGAACCTGGAAACAAACATAGAGCAACTCGAGAATTCCCCTAATATTACTTCGAGTTTGCAACACATCTTCCCCAAGTAAAACACTCTACTGCTTCGGGCAACTCACTAAATTTACTCGAGCAAACCAAACACAGGCCAACCCATATCAGTAATATCCCATCACCGTGCATATGCACGGCGACTCCGGCCACAACCAATCGACGCCGATGAACGCCCCACTCCAGCAACCAACTCAGCAACCATCCACGGCCATCGAATCAAACAACCACCCAAGAAAACAAAATCGAACTCAAAATTGCAAACCTGGAAAACCATATTTAGGTTTTTGCTTCAAACCTGACAACGGCAAGAACCCACCGCTCCGACCTCTTCACGATCGAGCCCTCCGGCCTCAACTTCAACCACGTACCAACAACCGATTCCCAAAATATCTTATCACTCGATCGCTCCTATATCCCAAAATGATCGATTCTTCAACCCAAATTAAAACTAGGGTTAAAAGAAAATAATCCCAAGTTACTACTGTTTTCCTTTCATAAATCCATCATCCCATATTTTTCCTTGGATCTTCACTCCTTACTCTATCACCAGAGAGTTCCATGGCCACCCCGACCCCCTTAGTTGACAGCTCCAACCCAAAACCCATTTTTGAATAACCCAGAAATGCTGTTCTAATTTCAAACTTAAAATTCTGATTTTAATTTTTAAAAATCAAGTTTTTGTTTAAGTAATCTATTTATACCCGTAATTCAAGAATCCACGACATTTAAAACTTTACTTCTAAAAAGGTTTCTCTATTATTTATTCTATTTCCAGAGTCAATAACAAGTTTACTATCCTAATTAAAATTTAACACTTTAATTAGGATATACTAACAAGTTTTGTTTGAAAATTTGCATCTAAACATGTCTTAGATCTTGAGTTCATGAATTTTGAATTATACCTTTAAGTCTGGAATCTAGAACAGGAAAGAATTCATCAACATCAAGCAGGCATTCAAACTCATACATATATACAGACATTTTCATCGTACTCATCAGGAAACAATTCAAGCAACTATATTAATTTAAATTAGTTTTTTTTTAAAGTAAATTGTAATTAAATGCAGACCCTCTGTTGATCATTTGAATTTTGCAGAAGACATAAAAATGCAGGCTTGACCCTTTGCTGTTTTTTTTTAAAAACTGAGTTGCTCATGAGCCATGACTACAATTCTTACATGCAGATAGTAGATGCAGTTGCTAATTCCTCACATGCATGCAGATGCTTTTCATTCCCAGGTTTAAAACAGAGTGCAGGCTTCATTATCTCCATGTTTTAAGAATAGGATGCAGGCCCAATTTGATTTTGGGGAAGTGCATATTAGTGTTTGAGTTTAAGGAAGATGGGTTTGATTTTGAAGAAGTGGAATATGCAGATGTTGGTGAATCAATGCAGATTTGATTTTTGATGAGGGGTTTAAATTTCGAAGAGGAGTTTTAACTTGCAAATTGTAAAAAAAATTTAAACTTTGAACAAGAATTTAGTATGCAGTTTTTGATTTTGGATATGAAAAATGAATTTTGATCTTTTCTTTTGATTAAGGAAATGGAAAAGAATATGCAGGAATGAAGATGCAAGCTAAACTAGATGTATTTTCAGATTTAGTGAAATAAAAGAAAAATTAAAACAAAATTTAACACTTGTACAAATTTTACAACACTTGTCAAATTGTTAATGTTAAATTTGAACACTTGTTAAAAGAATGCAACACATGTCTCTTTAAAATAATTAGTACTAATTACAAATTAATGTGTATGTTAGCTTAGTTTAACTTGTTAATTTATTTTTAAATATGGGTATTAATTTATAAATGAAGGGAAAAAAAACAAATCATGTTTTACAAATTGAAACTTATACATATAATAATTAAACAATTTAAGATTTATACTTTGGAATTCAAATTCAAATTAAATTCAAAATCAATTTTTTCAAATCAAGTTATACATATAAATTCAATTTGAAATAACAACTTGCAAATTTTATTCAAACTCTATTTATAAAGACAATACAATAACAATATTGTTTTATAAAAATCATTTTAAAAGAAATTATATTTTTATTAATAAAATATCCATTTTTTAAGCCATGAAACCATTTTGTTGAAATTATTCTAAATTTAAAACTCAATCCAATTTAATTTAAACATTTAAACATTTAATATTTTTCTTATCAAATTTCAAAATCATATTTTTTTTTATAAAATAGTTTTAAAAACTCAATACTAATTAAAATCAAAATTTCCAATTTATAATGTATATATTAGAATTTTAAAACATTATTCTATTATTAAATTTAAGCCAAAATCATTTATTTAACTTTGAAAAGCTTAAATATTAAATAAAACAAATTTTCAATGTTACTACAAATATTAAAACTAGAAAATATGGTTTACTTATTAAAATTAAAACAATACCAATCTATTTAAAATACAAACCATATATTCATTTATAAATAGAAATTAATTTATTATTTTCAAAAAATAAAATGACCAATTTAAATATTTATTGAAGAAGATTATTAAATCTATTTGAATAATTATTAACAGAATATCAATATCAATTTAATTTTAAAAACAGATTATTAAATTGATATTGTTAAAAATTCCAGGATATTACAATGGATTTCAAGACTTTCTCTTACTTGGCAATTTCGAGGACGAAATTCTTTTAAGGGGGAAGTTTGTAACGACCCAGAATTTCTGTCATTTGAAATTCATATATTTAATTGATTTTAATCATTAACAATTAAAATTTGTAAGTCGAATAAATTTTATTTCGAATATCTAGATTTAATTGGATAATTAAATCGATAATTTAATATTTGAAATTACAAAAATAATTGGAAATTGGGTTTAATGTGATTAAATTTGATTTGTAAAGTTGTATTAAATCATATTGGAGTTAGAATGATGTTATAGAACTTTTAAAATTGAATTAAAAGGTAATTTGTGGAAACTAAATATTTTAATATTAAATTGACGAGTGAAAATAGTCATTTTTCAAATAGTCTTGGATTTCGACGTGACCAGTTTCATTGGATCCGTAATGTTAAATTATTGTAAGATGTCAAATTTCGTGTCAATTGGATTTATGGTTTGTCCCGGGCAAGCCAAAATGCATAGAAATTAGTTTAACCGATTTAATTTAAATTTGTTCTTTTGTCTCCGTAACCGACACATATGATCGAATTGGCTCTTGATACCTATTCCATTGTGTCTGAAACGTGAGTAAAACCCTAGAAACGTCAGCCGGCACGCTTCATTTGGAGTTCGGAAAATCTCGGATGAATAGTGTTTTGACAAATTTTCTATAAAAGGACTCATTTCTTTCTATTTGCATCAGAACCCTAGTTATAAACCCTAGCCACCATTATACTGTACATGGCCAGAAAAATCCCGCCTTCCTCCTTATTTTCCTTGCAATCCATCAACTGATTCAAAAAGTGTTAACCTACAAAGTTGAAGAGCGCATTGAGAACTTCTACGTAAACGGTTATGGTCGTAAACAACGAAGTGAATCAGCGGAAATTTTCGTTGAAGGTCCAACATTCGTACATAAATTTCAACACGATGGGAGGGCCGAGTTCGCCATCTTTCTCGGCGATGATAGAGGAGGCGATGGCGCTTGGAACGGCTATACCTGATCGTGTTTGAGTTCATCGTGGTGGCCACAACCATTAGGGGTTTTGTGCGGCCGTATTGGGTTCGGTTTCATTCTAAACCTGGGTAGAGGAAGAAGATGATAACGTGCGGCCAAGATGCTAGGATACTGAAATGCACGGTTATGATGGATTAAAGGTTAAAAAGATAAAAAGAAAAATTGAAATTAATTTATATTAAGATTCGTATTTACTTCTAAATAGCATAACTTTTTCATACGGGGTCGAAAACTTACGAAACGAATTGCGTTGGGTTCGTATTGACGAACACTACGCATTGGAGCTAGATTGGAATTAATTGGAGCAAGTGATAATTTTGAGTAAAATTAAACTCGCGTTTAATTCTACTCGGAATAAAACGCTCAAACCGCTATTGGAAGCAAGGTGAGAACTTCTCACTCGATCGAATTTGTTTCGATTTAAATTTTAAATAGTTAGATTTAAAATTGCTTGATTGTGTGATTGAATGATGGTTGCCATATGTTGTATTGAAATGGACCATATACGCCGCATATTAAACGGAGGTTATTTTATTAAACACATATACCGCGATATTCCACCTTGAAGTGGAATTGGTATTATATATGTACTTGGAGTTGATTTCCCGCATTATATAGCGAATGAGACCCTATTGCGCCGCATAGCGGATGATATTTTATGCAAACCCATGTACCGCAATATCCCGTCTTGAAATGGGAATGGTATTGTGCTAACATTTGTGGATGCAGGGAAATAGGTTGGAGGGATCCAACTGGATTCCTCAAATAATTGAATTTGTTTCAATATTGTATGCTGATTATTTATAATCTCTGTGTGATTATCTTTGTGATTGAAATCGTTTGTGACAACCCGCATATTTATCGAGTTTGTATTTAAATATTTTATTTAAATATTAACTCGTTAATCGGATTTTGGTCCGAAAAGCTACTTTTTGCAAACGGTCAAATTAGGACTCGAGACCACTTCCATTGAGTTCGAAATGCCGTTTACAACTTCTTTAAGTATAAACATCGATATGTTTTGAGTTAGTGAAATTTCACTAACTTTTCCCGCTTTGGACTTTGGGTTAGTTTAGCCTATTAAGCCCAAGTTCCAACCCTCTTCTCCTCACTCTTCATAAATTTCCTAACTAATCAAGCTTTGGCATTAATGGTGGAGGGAATGGGAAATTAAAATTCCAAAACACAAATTCAATTGCAATCCATCTTTCTACTCCAAATTCAAGAAGAAGACATTGGATTCAAGCTTCTTGTGCTTAGATAGAAGAAGGATTGATTCTTGCTTGCTTAAAACTTCATTTTCATTGATATTTAGTGCAAAGGTGAGATTTTTATCTCACAAATCTAGTCTATAACTATATTGGACTGTTGGGAATGATTCCCTATCACTTTTGCATGCACATTTGCCTTTGGTTTGGATTGGATTGGCGAAAAACTCCAATTTTTAGCATTTTTGGAAATTTCCTGCACTTAGCTCGTTCTGGCCACTTGACTCATTCGGTGATAGGTCGCAAGGTCACTGGGTCGTAGGTCGCAGGGCTTTAGGTCGTTATGGAAGAATTGGCACTTCGGAATTAGGTCGCTCACGAGTTAAGTCGTTAGGTCGCTCTCGAGTTAGTACCATAAGTCGCAGGGCTTTAGGTCATTCTGGAAGTATTGGCACTTCGGAGTTAGGTCGCTCGCGAGTTAGGCCTTAAGCCGTAGGTCGCTCGCGAGTTAAGCCTTAAGTCGTAGGTCGCTCACGAGTTAGGCCTTAAGCCGTAGGTCGCTCGCGAGTTAAGCTTTATGTCTTAGGTCGTTTTCGACCTATAATCTCTAGGCAAACGTTAAGTCGCTCGCCCTGGTTTATCTCCTAGGTCGTCTCCGACCTAAGCTCCTGATAAGTCGTTCGAGTTAGGTCGTTGGACCATTTACCTTAGGTCGCTCGTCCACTAAGTCGGCCTGGTTTATCTCGTAGGTCGTCTCTGACCTAAGCTCCTGATAAGTCGTTCGAGTTAGGTCGTTGGACCATTTACCTTAGGTCGCTCGACTCTGTTAAGTCGTAGGTCGTTAGACCTTAGGTCGTTCGCCTTCCTTAAGTCGCTCGACCCCTCCACACTAGGTCGCTCGGCTTGCTTGAGTCGTAGGTCGTTGGACCTTAAGTCGCTTGCCTCCCTTAACTCCAGTTAGGTCGCTCGGCCATTGTGTTAGGTCGCGTGAACCCTTAGGTCGTTAGACCTCATTTTGCTTTAGGTCGTAGGCCGCTTTTCCGTAAGCGGTGGCGTTGCCCCCGCACCCCCACCTAGGGGGGTTGCCAACCCCCCTGGACCCCCCTCCGTAGGGGATCTTATCTGAAAAACATTGAGCTGATTTCCTTGGATTTTATTCACATCTCCGTATGCGATCTTTGTGATTGATTGTTTCTACAATTGCTTCTGTGTTTTGTCACTTTATAATATAAAGGTTTCAATACTAGTAGTAAATATCAAAACTCTTTTAACAAACAATTTCAACTCTATTTTTAATAACAAAGCTCTTTTCTTAAACCGTTTTCCAATCTATTAGTATATACAAACCTTTACCTCACTCGGATGAGAAATCTAATTAAACGACTTAGTAAAACAAGTGGTATGAAACACTTGCGTTCACTTCGTCGGTTAATTCTTGGACTTGTTCGATTGAACCTCTTGTGACAATTTTATTAGTGAAGATTTACAGTTTGTTCGTAAATATTTAAGTTAAGCAAGTGGTTATGGGACATGAAGCTAAACTTGTATATTTACTAGCTTAGTGTAATTGACACTTCTCGTTGATCATGACGATCATTCTGATGATTTAGACTAGCAACTGTGCGATGTCTCTTGTTGCGAGGTTAGACTAGACACCACTTGTGTGATTCCACTCACACATAACTTTTTGCTTTTTGGTTAGTCTGGACCATAATCTGTGTGATTCCATTCACACATGTAGGGTAGCTCCCCTTGGTCTTCGGACCGTCATGTGATAGGCCTCTTTCTCTTTTCTATGATTTCTGGACTTCTTGCATTGATTTCTAGAATTTATGTCATTGACTTGTTATGAGTACAAGTTTGGGGTATGATGCCCTTTCCGAATCTTTGAGAAGATTCTTGTGATATTGATTATCTCTTATTGATTGATCTTCTGTTGATCATATTTACATACTTATAGTGGTATGTCATTATGGATGTTTATGTTTATGCCATATCTTTTATGTTATATCATGTCATCTGATATTTATAGCTAGACTGACCCGTTTATTATTTTCTTAAATAATACTCGGGTCAGACCGAGATGTTATAGGTGCTTCTGCTTGACTTCTTCCCAGGGATTCATCACTATGACTTTTGGCTAACTGTTTAGATTAGCAGTTTTTGTTGTATACACTTGAGATATAGACTCATAGTTGTATTCTTTTGTATAGCACGTGTTGCTATTCTTTTGTATTATCGTGGATCTTACTGACCACTACTCTGATGTACACTTTCATGTGTTAGTTATATATTCATATCTTCTTCCGCCTTTGTGATATGGATATCTGTGACTGATTTGTGATATGATTATTTCTATGTTTGTTTTCGAAGATTATTTATAACCACCGTGTGATAAGCAATTACATGGATGGTCGCTCCTCCACAGCCTTATTCTCCGTGCTAGTTGACAGCACTACTCCAGAGTGTTCTTGGCTAGCGTGGGTATAGAGGTGGGGCGTCACATCGTTGAAGACTAAAATTTAGCCGAATATAATTTTGGTATCGTTGGATACCATAAATAAATAAAAATTTGATTTTTGAAAGTTCAGGCTGAAAGTTTATATTAAAATTTATTTTTGAGAATTGGATAAATTTAAAAGAAGGAATTCTAAAATAATAAAGTTTTATTTTTAATCTTATTGAATAAAATTTCAGAATATGGGAAAAGCTTTAATAAATGGATTTCGGGTAATATCATTTAAAAGTTGAAGAATTTATTCAAAAATACGGATTTTAAAGAGTTTGAAAAAAATAAAAGAATTGATTTTCTTTAAAAGGAATTTATTTTTAAAAAGGAAATAAAATTTGATATCCATTTGGAAATTGATTTTTTTTTTGCGGATTGAATCTAAATCTTTTGAAAATCCATTTGAATATTTATTTGGTGTTTTGAAAAGAATTTAGAATCAATTTGAAAATTGATTTGGGGTTTAGTAGAAATTGATTTCAATTTGGGATTTGAATAAAATTCACTTGGTGTTTAATTTCTTGAAAAATTGATATGGAATTTGATTCGATTGTTTTTTAAATCAATTGAAAAAACTGAATTGTTGTTGAAAGTGAATATTTTAAATCGATTTGAAAATCGTACATCAGTGGATATTTGGAAATATAAATTCACCATGGAATTTATAAAGGAAAGGCGAATTTGTTTAAAAATAAAACATTGATTTATTTTTAAAGTATAGAAATAAATTTACGGATTTGGAACATAAATTTAAAGTAAATCGGTAAGGATTTATTTAATTGGTTTAAATGAACCATTTTGAAATGAAAGTGTATTCTCCCTGTAAAGCCGAATAAAAATTTCTAAATAGCTTTGAAAGATATATATGTGTGTGTATATAAAATTCTAGAATTGGTTTTGAAAAGGATACTTTGGAGAAATTAATTTCTTAAATTATTTTAAATCCATTAAGTAAAGATTTATTAAGTTGATATAGAAATGATTATTTCTAAGATTTAATCAATAAATGTTTTATTAAATAGTTATTTAAATAGTTATACTCTATCGACTAATTTTTATTTTGAAAATTAGTTTGGACTTCAGTTATATGTAATATTGGTATAATATTTTTATAACTAATATTTTAAGTAAAGCGTTTAAAAAAAATAGTTTTATTTCAAAGTGTTTTCCCGTTATATTTTGGATAAGAGTTATAAATTATTTTAAAGTATTTGAACTCAGCAGATTTCCAGTGAAAATGAATAAATATTTGGAAGTGTTTCCGCATAAGGAAAAGATTTGAAATTTGTTTTCAAAAGTTGTAAAGGTGAAAAGTGATTTGAAATTTGTTTTAAAATGGTTGAAATGTGGAAAAATATATTTTGTAAAGACATTTTTGAAAAATATAAATAATTTGGGAAATTATTTGGAATCTGGTGATGTTGTGCATATCTATTGATAGTTAAATAACCGACTATCAATATTTACCTTTAAATGGGTATTTGTTGTGATTTGCTTGAATTTGAATGCTGCACTTATTTTAAAAATAAGCGGTCGTTATCCGGTTTACCAGGAGAGGACCTTTGGGTCATGAATCCCAATCCGAATAGTGATACGTCGTAATGGATAGCATTTGAAGGCCGGTGTTGAGGACCGTATATTTTCGAAAACGGAAGGATTACCATCGAATGTCTCTGTATCGGTTGATCTCTGATATAGAGATTTTATCATCCTTTGTGATGGGAATTCCGGACGTGATTAATGAATATCCGGATTGCAAGGGCTTCTTTGGAAGTGCCTTCGGTTCCGTCCGATCCTCGAACGGACTTGTATGGATGTGCGTCTGACGTTACAATTTGAGATGTAAAGCTGGTTTCTATCAAATACATTTCTGTTTGTGGCGGAGAATTTATTCTTTTAGCTTAACACCCTTCTCCGAGACATACGAGCTCGGAGGTTATGTAGTTGATGGTTACTATTGATACATTCCCAACTTGGTAATGTAGCATACGAAGTGATGCCGATCATTTGTTGATCACAGCATAGCTTTTGTGAAAAGCGTAGCTTTGCGGACGAGATTTCATCGAACCTCACAACCCGGCAATGGTCAAAACAAGAAAGATGCAGCAAGGTTATAGGGAGTAGCGCCCCTTAGGGTATGTGCATTTCCTTCTGGATAGAAGTGGTATCATGGTATGGAGCCCAGATACTTAACTTATGTGGATATCGCAAATATATATGACTTTGTGATTGGTGTTGGTTGAGGATCCTCGGATAAAGGTTGTTTACAACCGGGGGATGGCATACTCATGTGAGTAGTTACCTACTTTTGCAGAGGTAACCCATCCTTGTGTTGGAAGAGATCCGGTTAGGTTCTCGGGGTGTCTCTCTAGAGGCGTAATCATGTGGCAATGGGAAGTTCCTTGGCCTGACCATTTGTTGGAAATCCACAGAAACAATACGAGCTCTTTACGGTTTTAGTTGTAAAACCTGCCATTTAAGATGGTAGCTATAGTAGGCATACTATAATGGTACCTATGCTAGCTAAGATTAATATTGTACTTTCGAAATGTTTTCCTGCACTTTGCACTTATAGTAATAATATCAAAGAAATTTGCGTATCAAGCATGTTTGACTATCATAAGGAGAAATCTCCTCCAATTCTACGTTTGCATTGTGTGTATGGCGGGAGGCCTTATGGTAGTTACATTTTCTAAAAGCATTGCGGATCTATTTTAAAATATTTCTTTTTTTGTTTTTTTGAAGATAAACTATTTTAAAATATTTCTTTGTTTATTTTTTTAAATATACATGCAGATTTATATTTATACACTGAAACAAGAAGAAGAAATATATAATAATATAGGAATTTTAAATTAATGGAGATATAATTGTTTAAAACTCATTTAATTATTCCGTTCACTAAAGATATTTTCATTTAAAATTAGGTAAAATTAAACTGTTAGTCTAAATTAAAATCATTGGTTAATACAATTTTCAAATGAAAATTTAATTATTCGGTTTATTCGAATATTAATAAAACATCTAATGATTATACAAGGTCTGAAAATCATGGAAAACAAGTCGAGATGGGATGGATTGCAAAACGAAAACAAATGTGAGTTAACCTCACTCATCTGAGTTATATAAATTTAAATGGTTAAATTTAAATAATTAGTTGAATGGTTGAAATTGAATTGATGTGCTATATAATATAGTAATATATAGTATATACTGGAATGATTGATATTCTGTGATGAATATTTTTGGTAACTGGGATGCTGGATGCTGTGGTTTGCTTGAATATTTCGGTACCATGAGTTATCGAAATATATAAATTGGACTTTTGAAAGAAATATAAGGGTGAATTTTGAAAGTGAATAATCATAGAATAAAAATAAGAATGAATTGGGAAGAAATAAAAGTGATATTTAAAAACTGAAGTTAAAATTGTTAAGTAGAGATTCAAATAAGTTTTTAAAATTAATCATTTTAACAACTCGAATATTAAAGTGCATTTGTAAATTGATTTGAATTTAAAAATAAATTTGGTTTTAAATTCCCTTAAGCTTATATTATAAAACGAGTAATTAATTTATTTAATGAAGTAAATAAAAAGATAGTTAATTACAGTTTGAGATTAATCGAGAATGATTAATATTGTGGTTTAATTAAAGTAATTAATTTAGATTAGGATAAATTAAAATATAATTGGAAATCATTAATTTATATAATTAATAATGTAATTAAAGATTAATTAAATTAAGATTAATTAATCAATAATAAGTGACTTATGAGAAATTAATTAATATAAGTAATTAAGGATTAATGTAATTAATATAGTTAACTAATTTATGATGTAATTAAGATTACTTATTGATTTTGGTTAAGAATAATTAATATTGAGAAATAAATTAAAATTAATTACTTGAATGTAAGTGAAGGATAATTAATCCAGGTTGATTAATTAAGATGAATAATGAAGGGATGATTGATTAATTAATTTGAAATTAATTAATGTTAAATGAAGAAATCTAAATGGTTGAGGTTAATAATTCAATCAGGATTAACTAAATTAAATTTGTATGTGATTAAGATTTGCTTATGGATGATTGAATGGTATTGGACACTTTGAATGAGTTGATATCTCTGATACGAAGTGTTGTGTATTTCATTTGGATAACTTGCGTTAGGATGACTTGAGACTCGAAGAGACCAGGATCGGGTATTAGGAAATACCTGAAACCACTTCGAATTTTTATAGATTGATATTGAAATCTATAGGTTGGAGTGAAGTGATTTAAAAGAATTGGACTATTTAAATCTAAATCTTGGTATTTAGAAAATGGATGTGTGGAATAAGTGAGGTATAAAACAAATTGTAGATTTGTGAATTGATATGAGTTACCTCGGGGTTTATATAAGTTTATGCTTTGTATTCCATGTTAGACGGGTTTACTCACGCCGGTTTCCAGCCTGACCCGGGTGTTACTTTGATGTAATGCTCGAGTTAGACCGAGTATTACAGATTTTCAGTTATGGACATTTGGGAGCTCAGGAGGCGAGCTGGATGGCAAGAATGTATAAAGTATTTCCGCTGTATCATATTATTGTACATCTGAGACATGTTGACTTGTATATGTCCAGTGTTTGAGTATATGTGTAACTCTGATGTATTAAAATGTAATCGACATAATATTATTCCTTTGTAAACTGCTATTATTTATTATTATATTCTATCCACTGCGAATGTTGAGATGTTGGTGTTTCTATTCTTCTTCTTCTTCTTATATCTCTTTTGTGACGCCCCACCTCTATACCCACTCTAGCCAAGGACACTACGGTGTAATGCCGTCAACTAGCACGGAGAATAAGGCTGTTGAGGAGCGACCACCCGCGTAATTGCTTTGTGCGAGCACCGATATGTCAGATAGTACAACATGCATTTGGTTTCAGGAGGAAATCCTACATATCGATACAAACTCAAAGCTACTACAAAGTGGCTATATATTCTTCGGAAACAAATATAGAAATAGATATAACACAAATCAGTCACAGACATCCATATCACACAGGCGGAAAGAGATATGAATATATAACACATCAAAGTGTTCATTAGAGTAGTGGTCAAACAAGATCCATAATGTCACAAAAGAATAGCTACAAGTGCTAGACAAAAGAATATGGATACATCAATGAGTCTATATCTCAAATGTATACAACAAAAACTACTAATATAAGATGTTAGCCAAAAGTCAGGGTGATAATCCCAGATGTGAAGTCAAGCAGAAGCACCTGTAACATCTCGGTCTGACCCGAATATTATTTAATAATAAAATAATAAACGGATCAGTCTAGTTATAAATATTAGATAAAATGATATAGAATAAGAGATATGAAGTAAACATATGATAACCCTAAAGCCATACCATGGTAAGTATGTAATTGAAAATCAACAAGAGATTAATCAATATCACAAGAATCTTCTCAAAGATCAAAAAGAATGTCACACTCTTTACTTTTATTCACTAAAACCATAAGTATTGATCATTATATCAATGCCAATCATAAAAGTTAATGACACACAAATTCACCAATGCACAAATATTGATAAGACTTATCAATGTAAATCGTGAAAATTGGTGAAACACAAATTCTAGAAATCATCAATGGAAATCCAGAAATCACAAAAAGGGGGAGGCCTATCACAAAACGGGAGCATGAAAACTCACCAACACATGTATCACAAAATGGAACGCTATTCCATGGTTGCTAACCATTAATTTTGAGCCGAAGCTCCACAAGAAGGCCCGAAGACCATGGGTCGCTACCCCACCAAATTGAGCCAAAGCTCCACAGAAACGGGGTTTATTCTCCCTCATAGACAAAGAGACATCGCACATTTGCTAGTCTAAATCACAAAAATGATCATCAACGATCATCAAGAAGTGTCAATTATAGTAAGCTAGTAAATATATAAGCTTATCTTGATGTCCCATAACCACTAGCTTAACTTAAATATTTACGAACAAATTGTAAATCTCCACTCGAAAATTGTCACAAGAGATTCAATCGAACAAGTTCAAAATTAACCGGCAAAGTAAACACAATCGTTCCGTACCACTTGTTTTACTAAGCCGTTTAATTAGATTTCTCGTACGAGTGAGGTAAAGGTTTATATATATTAGTAGATTGGAAAACGGTTTAAGAAACCAGCTAAGCAATGAAATAGGGTTGAAATCGTTTTAATGGAAGAGTTTTGATATTTACTACTAGTACATAAAACCTTTATACTTTTAAAATGACAAATCACAAAAATGATTGTAGAAACAATAAGTCACCAAAATTCACATTCGAGGACGTGAATAAAATCCAAAGAATTTGATTCCAAATCCATCAGTGGAAATACCCTTGCGACTTAACAGCCACGACTTACGACTTAACATAACTCAACACAAGAAATCAGCGGCTCAACACATGTGACTCCACAGCATACGACACAAGGGATCAACGACTTAAGGAGTAGTACGCGGCCTAACATGGCGCGACCTAAGGTGCAAACGACCTAAGGTGCTAACGGCTTAAGGAGTAGCATGCGGCTTAAAGTAAGCGCGACTTAACACATGGCACGACCTAACTGCAAGCGACCTAAGGAATGGCGCGACCCATCAGTTACGAGATATAGCAGGTGCGACTTAACAGGCCGAGCAACCAAAGGTGCTGGAGGCAAGCCGAGCCGCCTAAGTGGTGCAACCTAGGGGGTGCGACCAAGCCGAGCGACCTAAGTGATGGAGCGACCTAAGCATAGAAGGCCGAGCGACTTAAGATGGAACGACTTAAGCATGGCGTGACTTGAAGCATGGGGCGACCTATGTTGGTGCGACCTAAGTAATTAGCGGCATAACTGGCCGAGCGACCTAAGGGGCTGCGACCTATATGCAGGCCGAGCGACCTAACTGGCAGAAGAGCAAACCAAACGACCTATGTTTCCAGCGACCTAAGAGGTTGCGACCTATCTTGTCGCGACCTTAGTTGGTTGCATAGCAGGTGCGACTTAACATGGCTGAACGACCTAAGATGGAACGACCTAAGCATGGCGCGACCTATGTTGGTACGACCTAACTGCAGGCAGAGAGATATGTATGGAGGCCGAATGACCTAAGCAACAGAAATGCCAAAACTCTCTCAATTTACAACCGATCGAGCATGGACGCTAGGGGATTACGCCCATTGGCTACCCTGTCCTATTGGCTCCTCGATGCATCTCCAAAAACGTGTTCAATCATCAAAGTTAGGATTTTTAAAGATTTGAACCCAAAACACTAAAAATTGGGATTTTCACCAATTCAATCCAAACCAAGAGCAAATGCATATGAAACAGTGTTAGGAATTCATACCCAACAATAAAAGATAATTATAGACAAAGATGTGAGATAAAAATCTCGCCTTTTCACAAAATCAATGAAGAAGAAGCTTGAAAGCAAAGGAAGAATCAACCACACTTCAATCTCAACACAAGAAGGTTGAATCAATGACTTCTCCTTGAATTTGGAGTTAGAGTTGGATTTGCAAATGAACTAGGGCTTGGAGTTTTAATTTCCCATTCCTCCCTCCATTTTTGATGAAGCGTGAGTGTTAGGAAATGAAAGTGAAGTTATGAAGGGAAGAGGGGGTTGAGCTAGAGTTAATAGTTTAGGCTAATAGGCTAAACCAAACCCAAAGCCCAAAGTGAAAAGTGGTAAAATTCCACTAACTCCAAACATATCAAAGTTTATATTCAAAAAGATCGTAAACGGTGTTTTGGACCCAATGTAAGTGGTCCCGAGTCCTTATTCGACCGTATGCAAAAAGTAACTTTTCGGACTAAAATCCGACTAAGGATAAAATATTTAAATAAAATATTTAAATATTCAATCATAAAATATGCGGGTTGTTACATCTTTCTTCTTTTTCATAACTATCTGAAATTTTCGGGTTCGAAAATTTCGGGTCGTTACGGTTGGTATCAGAGCTGAAAGGTTAAGCGAGAACCTTGGCTCTAGTGGGGATTACTAATTAAATAGAGTCCGTAGTACTCTAGGATGAGTTGAGTGTGTGTGTGTAAATGTATATATGAGAGCATACTTGTTATTTTCTCATGTAAATTTTTTTAAATGGTTTTATAAAAAAAAAATTGATATATAAAGCAATATTCACTTCTAATAAGTATTAAGGTGATTGGTCTTTAAATTATTGGAATTAGATTAAGAAGTAATAGAATACAGCCAAATTGAAATCTTAAATTGGAATTAAATTAAGTAAAATTTAAAATGAAATAAAGGTAAGTTTGAAATGGATTCGAACTGAAATTTAATCTTGAATTTATAGAAGTAAGAATAATATAAAAAGGAATTGGTATCTAGGTATGATAACCTTGTGTATTACCATAAATAGTTATTGTGTTTAATAATGATATATTTGCTATTAAGTAAGCCATATGAAGTAAATTTACAAGATGAGTATAACTTCTAAATCAAAGTAGGTTTTTAAAAAAAAATTGTTAAGTTTTAAAACCTAAGTCTAGAAAACAATCAATTGTTTCAAAGAGTTAAAGAAATTACAAATAATATACTTCAGACTATTCTCAATATAGTCTTATTTTAAAACAAGAAAAGTTTGGAAGATTTTTAAGGGATTTGTTTTGAAATTAAAACCAAGGGTGGTTTAAAATTTAAAGGTAATCTGGTGTGTAAAGGAAATAAATATGAAATTAACTCTAAGATTGGGTTTTGAATTTTCTTTGGAATGTGATGTGATGTGAAAACCAAAGTGAGGAAAATTTTAAACTTAAGTGGAAAGGTTATCAATCTGAAGGTTTAAAATTTTGAATGGGGATTGGGATTAATTCAAACAGAAATTAAAATGATTTGAAGTTGAAGCGGATTCAACTTGAAATTAGTCCAAATTGATTACAATAATTTGAAAGTATAATTGAAGTTGAACAAGTTTAAAATCAAATGGAATTTGATTTAAATTGGGAAAGAAATCAGGATTTGTTCAACTTGGATTGGGGTTAGATCAATTTGAATAGAAATTGAAGTTATTCAAATTGGAATTGAGTCAATTTAAATGGAAGTGGAAATTTAAATTGAATTGATGGGGAAGCGAACAGATTTGACTCTGGACTATTTAATTTTTTTAATATAAACTATTTTTTTCAAGCTATTTAATATATACATCCTTTCTTTTTAAAGCCAAATTATTTTATATTTGTTGTACAATTATTTTTGGAGCTATTTAACTATTTTTCAACTGTTTTATAAACTAATTACTATTTTACAACTATTTTACGAATAAATTACTATTTTACAACTATTTTTCAATTATCTAAAAGTTCTATAATTATTTAACTATTTTCCAACTATTTTACAATCAGTTAACTATTTTACAGCTATTTTTGCAAACTAGTAATTATGTTTCAACATATTATCTATTTTAAAAAAATTCAAGCTATTTGCTAAATATAAAATGGTCGGAGTTTAAACTGTTTATGATTAAATACCCAACCAAGATAAGGATTGAAGATATAATCCAAATGAGAATTAAGGCAAATGTGATTAAGTGAATAAAGATCAATGTGAGGATGAATAGAAAGGAAACTGATTTGGCTAATAACAATTAAGTTAAATACGTAGGGTGTACGTATATTATTCTATTCGCATAGTGATTTGATCCAGATTCGAGCATAGAATTTTGAGATAGTTTATCGATCCGAGTCGGGATTTTTCACTCGATTTTCGATGACGAACCTGGATTTGGATTGTTGATTGGTTCTGGGTATTCTCTATCATAGTTATAGCCATGTAAGGAGAATGACGGTTTCTGATCAAGAAACCAGATCTGTGTCCGCACTAGGAAGTTGGATGGACGATACTACTTCGGAAGAGAAATTGTGCGATCGAGTGAGCGATCAGATTGGTATAGCATATGGATAATATGTGTACATCGTGCAGATTTGAATGGAATTGAAATTGGAAAGAGTAATCAAATTTGAATGTTTGATTTTGAATAAAAAAAGTTATATATCTTTGTTATGTAAGATAAAACTCCCCTTGTTGAATCTATAGCCAGAAGAAAATGGATTTTGAAAGAGTATGAAGTATAAAAGGAGTTTTATACAAATTTGAAATGATCCAAAGTTTTAAAATTTATATATATCTAAATATATATATAAAGGATCTTATGAGGATTTTGGAAAAAGGTTTTGGGAACCTTTGGATTTGGAAAGGCTTTTTTTTGTGTAAAATCAACCTTGAAATTTGGAAAGCATAGTTTGAGAATTATCGATTTTGGGATAATCGATTTTGTGTAAAGGAGCCTTGTATGAGATCATACTAGGTGTATGATTTGAAAGATACTATATGTGTATAGTATACAAGTGTTTTGATGATGGCTCTGGGGAAAAAGGCGCTCCCTTGAAATGAACTTCTCAGGAGTACCACCGGGTGGCGCTGTCTTGAGCACCGGGGGGGTTCTAAAGTTGATCCTGTGAGGAGTCCAGACAAAACTAGTTCCTGAGGATTATGATTAGTGTGTACCATAGCGAAAGTCGTGTGTGCCGCTGAGAGCCAACAGTCTGCGTTTGGTTTTATATCGGTAGACTGCGACCTATGGTAACATAGCGAAAGTCCTGTGTGCTGCTGAGTGCCAACAGTCTACGTTTGATTTTACATCGGTAGACTGCGACCTATGTAGGAGTGGAGAAGTTTCATTTTGACAACGAAAATCGAGGGCACTGATGCCTACAGTAACATGGACTTTTGCTGCGATGGCAACGTAACCCTAGAATGTAACTGCGATCTGTTGTGGGTTCCATGGCGTAATCGAGGGGCGTGGAGTGCCTACAGTTACATAGACTTTTACTGCGACCATGGATGGGAGTGATGATTTGCAGAGCATTCTCACCAAAGATATTTCCTCTATTTTCAAAAAAAAATTTCTATACTTTCAATAAAATTATTTTCACTGGATGTTGGAAATGGGTCTGCTAAGTACTTATAGATTTTCAGTCCTACGCCCGATCAACGTATGACTGAATTTCTATGAGAACAAGGATGGACTGGTTGAGACATCGAGTTATAAGAAGTATTTTTATAAAGAGCTATTTTAATAGTATAATGTGAATTTAAAAACATTTCTAAAATTTTAAAATAAAAATGTTGGAATTTTGGAAAATAAAAGAAATCCAACCTGGAATTATGGAGAAAAAAATTGAATTTTGGAAAATTTAATAAAGTGCTTTTTTTTGTAATAAAATCGAATATTGATTTAAAGGTTGGAAGTAAGCTAATCAGCTAAATAAATCATTTGATAGAATATTTTAATAAAATTTAACTCGGTTAAATAAAATGGATTGTGAGATAATAATGAAGTTTGGAAATGAATTCGAATTGTAAATAGGATTCGACTCGGATTTGATAATGAATTAAATAAGAAGAGATGTTGTAAAAATAAAAATAAAATAGAATTGGATCGAAATAGTGATGGTTTGAATTACAATTAAAATTCAAGTGTGATATGAATAATATTTAAGAAATTTGCATGTAAATTAGACATAAGGGAAGTGTTGTCGAATGAAATGAAGGTGAATTACAATAAAAATGGTTTGAATTGCAAACAAAACCTAGGTAGGTAGAAATAAATTAAGAATGGCTTTGTATTAATAAAATAAATTTGAAAATGAATTAAGTAGGTGAATTAAAAATTTAAAATAGGGTAAATAAATGGGTTAATTGAATTAAATAATAAATGGATGAAGTCTGATTGAATAAAAACTAAATCTATGTTTTAATTGGAATTGGGTTATCAGAATGGACTTAACTTATGAGGCGAATTAATTTGAAGTAAAATTACTTAAATAAAAGCTTGGTTTCGAGCGAGAATAGTAGACCATTAAATAAAGTTTTGGGTTAAATTTATTTGGAAAATGGATATTAATATAAGCATTGAATGTTGTCAAGCTCAATGAAATAGTTTTAAAATGAATACAATGCGGAGATGAAATGAAAAGCAATGTATGGTTAGTGAATAAATTTGAAACGAAATAGAATTAAATGCAGAATAAATAAAAATTAATTAGAAGTAGTTATAAACTAAAATGGTTACTGTATTAAGAAAATACCGCCGAATTTACATAAAAATAGTTGTAGTTGGACGTAAACAAAGGTAATTAAAATTCTACGAGTTGATAGAGATTAAATAAATTGATGTTAGGATCAACTGAATTGAATATGAGCTTGTTTGGGTTAAAAATAAATTAAATGTAAGAATTTGAGTTGGAAACCATTGAAATTGAATGGAATGGCATATAAATGGGTTGGAAGCAATTGAATTAGCTTTAAATCATATAAATCACTTGTGGAAAGCATTTGGTGCTTGTTTCTTATGAAATGCTTATGTTTAGCTGTGGAAAGTCAGTGAAATGCTAATAAATTTTCTATATATGGCACTTACATATTTAAATTGAGTAAGTACAGGGACCTGAAGGCTGTTTGGCTGGATTTGGTTGCGCTAATTGCTAAAATAGTAAGCTGCTTGCTTAAAAATGCTAAATAAAGGTACGCCTACGCAATAAAAATAGGAAATATGAACTGTTTTTTCTTCTTTCGACCGAGTGGGTCGATGTATATATATTGATATCTCTTGTCAAATTGCAAAAGCTTTTCCGTACAAAGGAGACTGCCAAAAATTTTTGAAAATTTTGGGAGTTAGAAATTATTGGAAATTTTTTACAAAATTTTCATTAGCGGCAAAATGTTTTAAATTGGAAATTGAAATAAATTATGAATAAAACTAATTTAAGATAATGCTATTAATCAGTTATAAATGGAAGATAAATTCAATATTCAGAGTTGAACACAAACGTAATCCATACATATGGAAATGGGAAAAACTTATTTGAATATAAGTAGATATGAAACTTATGTAAGGAAATGTATAAAATGATTGAAAGCTATGATTGGATATTATTGCTAGGTAAGTTATGTAGGTATTATAAAGAGAAGGGAAAATTGGTTTTGATTTCAGAAGATAAATTTGAATTGCCCGAATAAAAGGTATGTATTTAAATTTCTGTATGAAATTGGATTGGGTTTTTGATCTAGCCACTTGGCTGTTGTTTTCTTTTGGATTTTGGGAGCCTGTAGAGACATTTTGTAGTTGTACCGAGTTAGCCGCGCAAAGCTGGCAAAATTTTTCGGAAATTTAGGGAGTTAGAAAAATTTTGAGAAAATTTTGATAATTCAAAATTTGGTTTTAAATTGAAATTTGAATGATTGAGCAAAGGGTATTGTTTGAAAACTATAGAAGGTCTTAGGAAGTTGATTAAAGTAATAGTGGATCTTTAATAAAAGACATGTTATGGCAATTTGATATAACTGTTTGGTTTTGGAAAAAGAAAACGGGTATTAGACCATTCTTCCTAACTAGTAATTTCGGGGACGATATTCTTTTAAGAGGGAGGAATGTGACGACCCGAAATTTCTAACAATTTAAATTGGAATTGGAAGACCTGCAAAATTTATATTGATAGTTCTGAAGATAATAAAAGCTTTTAAATTGAAATTGAAAGTGATTCCTTCAGTTTTGAAATTTATCGCTTAAATCGATATTTAAAAATAGCCTTCCGAGGTACATTCTTGGAATTCGACGAAACCAGCTCCATTGGATCTGTAATAGTTAATTATTATCGGATTTCAATTTTCGTAGCAATTGGAATTGTCATTTGACCTTGGCAGCATAAAACGCTTAGAAACTATTTTAGTCGATTTAATTTACAATTGATCGTTTACTTCTTTAACTCGCTCATATGATCGAACTAGGCTCCGAAACACGTTCCATTGTGTTCGAAATATGGGTAAAGCCCTATAAACGCTTGGCGGCATGTCTGATTCGGAGTTTGGGATTTCCCTACATATATAATACGAGATATTTTGAATAAAAAAATAAAAATAAAATAAAAAGTCAAACCAGCCACCCTATATCATACTCAAGCCACCTGATGCAGCTAAGGCCAGAGAAGAAAATACGTGACCAGTAAATAGCCAAGGGATGAGTCATACACGACTCATGGAAAAGTTAAGTCGTCCACGACTTAAGCTGGAGGCTATAGGTCGTCCACGACCTAAGGAGTTACATGAAGAGGAGCTGCGAGTTAATGAAGTGACTTTAATTCGTTGGGAGAAGGCTACGTTTTTGAGTCGTTCGAGAAGTATAAGTCGCTCACGACTTAACAAAGGTTGTTCACGAGCTAATATGAAGAGGCCTTAAGTTGTTCGCGACTTAACAGGGTGAAGGGTAACGAGTTACGACTTAGTTAGGTCGTATGAAGAAATGCAGAAGCCTTTCTCTTGAGTCATTGATGTTGAGTCGCCATTTGTTATGTTGCTTGTAAATTGTTAAGTCGGCGAGGAGTTAAACCGTGAGTCGCATGTAACTAGTTCAGATCATTGAGTCGTATCATTTTAAGTCGTGCACTGTTTTGTTTGTCTTTAAACCGTATGTCTTAGTTCGTCAACGACCTAAGTTGAGTCGTGTAAGGTCGCATATGTGCTGTAAATATGTGTTGAGTCGTATGTCGTGTGCTTCCTTGAGTCGTGTGTCGTGATGGACTTGTGTTGTACTGTTTTAGGTCGTTGTAATAAGTAAGTCGGGCTGCGTTGAGTCGTGTGTCGTTGATATCTTGCTGTAACGTGTTGTACGTCGGTATGTTGTGTTGTAATATGAGTCGTGAGTCGCTGAATGCTTGAGTCGTGAGTCGTAGGGTGATGTGTCGGCAACTACTTAAGGCTCAGGTTGAGACACACCTTAAATATGGAGTGAGTTGTACATTTCAGGTGGTTGATTTGTGTATTAAATTCTTGTTTGATTGCTGTGTGCTTTCATCCTAAATTGGCAGTTGTGTGTAATCTCCTATCTCCACTTTCGGTTATTCGAGTGCGCTCGAATCAACGATTGTTGAAGCCGATTCGTGGAATCAAGTGCGCTTGATCAACGCTTGAAGAATTGAAGATCTTCTTTCACGGTATCGTGCGCGATCAACGTTACGAGGATAGCTAGAATTCGGTATCTTTGTGATCAACGAATTTGGGCATTTCAGTATCTTCAATCCACCGTTTGCAACATTTTCATCGTTATATCGATTTTCTGTTAATCCGCTGCGTCAGTTTTTGGTGTCAGAGCTAGACTTAGCCAATCATAGCTAAGCCGAGACTTGGAGCCAATTTTTGAAGTTGAAGTTTGAAGTTGGAGTTCATCGTGTTCATCTTGAAGTTGCAATGAGTTTGAAGATATTGATTCATTTCATTTTGGATCTAGATTTGGAGAAGTGTTTGTATTTTAGCCGTGAGATTTTATGCGCCAAAGTTTGAAAGTAGGTTTGAAGTGTTGAGGCCGAGTTAGTAGTTGAAGCCGTGCCTTGTTATTCGAATCGAAGGGTTGAAGAAGGTGGCCGAACAAAGTGTAGTTAAGCCGTGAGTTCAAGCCGAGTCGACCTAACTTTGGGTCGTTGCAAGCGAGCCGAGTCAAGTGACACTTGTTGTCGAGTTAAGTGTTAAGCCGTGTAGAGCTATTGCCGAGTCAAGGTTGAGGCCGTGACTTGTTTGATTTGAGTTGAAGAATTTGAGAAGTTTTGAAGTGTTTGTGAATAGTTTCCAATCATGCCGCCAAGAAGAGCTAATCGTCATCAAAATGTTGAAGCATTGTATCGAAGAGAAGAAGCCGAACAAATGGAACAACGTATTAGTGAGAATTTTGACGAAGGTATTGGAAAGTTAGAGAAGTTGATGAATGATTTGAATCAAAGTCAAAGGAGGAGATCACCAATCTCGAACCATGGAGGAAACTGAGTTTCGCCATCGGTTACGGAAGCGAAGAGGGTATCGCCGCAATTTTTTAGAGAAAGAAGAGAAACATCAATTTCATCGAGGAGAGATCACCATGACTATGGACATGAAGAGAGGAGAACTCCACGAGAGTTTGAAAATGAGCCATATAGAGATGAAGAGAGACATAGTAGAAGAGACATGCATGATCAAAGGGATGTTGATGGTCGAGATCGATGTAGACGTACATTTGATTTTGATGAAGAGGGTGACAGAGCTAGTATTCATTATCGAGATCGAGACCAAGTACGAAATTCATATCGAGATGTGGATGAGGATCGTCGATGGGAATCGGGTATGAAGATGGAAATTCCAAAATTCAAGGGTGGAATGGTAGAAGAAGAATTCTTGGATTGGTTGTCTAATGTTGAAGAGATCTTTGATTTCAAGGAGGTTCCGGAGAATCGTAGAGTAAAGTTAGTCGCTACTAGGTTGAGGGGGAGAGCTTTGGCGTGGTGGCAGCAAACTAAACTTACGAGAGAGAGAATGGGGAAGTCAAAGGTTGAGTCTTGGGATAAGATGAAGAGGTTGATGAGAGCTACATTTTTACCTTACAACTATCAATCACTTATGTACCAGAGATTGCAGAATCTGAGGCAAGGGACGAAGTCAGTTAATGATTATGCAGATGAATTTTACCAACTCATTGCTAGGAATGATATTATGAAAACGGAAGAACAACTAACTGCTAGATTCATTGGGGGATTGAGAATGCAGATCCAGGATATGGTTAATATGTTTGATCCTAGGTCAGTGGCAGAGGCACATCAGAAAGCGTTGGCTTGGGAGAAGCAAGGAAGGCATGGAGGTGGTGTATTTACTAATTCCAATAATCAAGCGAAGGGTATTAGTGGAAGTTCTAATGTTCCTAAACCTGTTACAAAACCAGTGGTGAAGGAGGCTGAGAAGGCGAAGGTTAGCAGTGGTTTCAAATGTTATATTTGTCAGGAGTTGGGTCACAAAAGCAATGAATGTCCTAAGCCGAAGAAGAGAGCAATGGTTGCTGAGATTGAGGATGATGGTGAGGAGGCAGAATGTTCAAATGTACCTTATGTTGAGGAGGAAGAAGAATTGTCTGGGGATGAAGGTTGTAATCTTATGATGAGGAGGTCATGTCTTACACCAAAGCAAGAGGAGGATTCTAGTTGGTTGAGGAGCAATATTTTTCAGTCGACATGCACTATTTTGGGAAAAGTTTGCAAGTTCGTTATTGATGCTGGAAGCTGTGATAATATTATCTCTACAGAAGCAGTAAGGAAGTTGAACTTGAAAACCGAGAAACATCCTAAACCGTACAAGTTAGCATGGTTGAGGAAGGGTGGTGAAGTGAAGATGTGTCGAAGAGCTTGTGTGAATTTTTCTATTGGGAAGAAGTACAAAGATGAAATTTGGTGTGATGTTGTAGACATGGATGTGTGTCATCTGTTGTTGGGCAGACCATGGCAGTTTGATAGAGCAGTACAACATGATGGACGTGCTAATAGCTATAGTTTCATGTTTGAAGGTACTAAGATTATTTTAGTTCCTAAGAAGCAACAACAGAAGGAAAGCAAGTTGGAGGAGATTGAAGAGCTAAAAACTTTACTATCTTTGAAGGAGTTTCTTAAGGAAGTGGAAGATGAGCCTGAAGTCTATTTGTTGATTGGACGAGAGAGTCATGAAGAGGTTGAAATTCCAGAAGAAGCGAAACCAGTTTTGAAAGAATTTGAAGACGTATTTCCAGAAGAGTTGCCTAATGAGTTACCACCACTGAGAGACATTCAACATCAAATCGATCTTGTTCCGGGAGCAGTATTACCGCATAGACCACAATACCGAATGAGTCCGAAGGAACATGAGGAGTTGCGAAGGCAAGTGGAAGAGTTGCTTGAGCCGGGACGTGTTCAGGAAAGCTTGAGTCCTTGTGCAGTACCAGCATTGTTGGTGCCGAAGAAGGATGGAACATGGAGAACGTGTACTAATAGTAGAGCTTTGAACAAGATTACTGTTCGCTACAGATTTCCTATGCCAAGGTTGGATGACTTGCCAGATCAGTTGAGTGGGGCAACTATCTTTTCGAAGATTGATTTGAAGAGCGGATATCATCAAATTCGTATTAGACCAGGAGACGAGTGGAAGACAGCTTTCAAGACAAGGGAAGGATTATATGAATGGTTGGTTATGCCGTTTGGTCGATCGAATGCACCAAGTACATTCATGAGGGTGATGAATCAAATTTTCAGACCATACATTGGAAAGTTTGTGGTAGTTTATTTTGATGATATTCTGATCTATAGAGGGAGTATGGAGGAGCATGTTCAACATTTGAGAAAGGTGCTGATTATTCTTCGTGAGGAACAATTTTATGCTGCTACGAAGAAATGCGTGTTCATGACGCATAGTGTTTTATTTCTGGGATATGTTGTATCTGAGAAGGGAATCCAAGTGGACCAGAGTAAAGTTGAAGCTATTAGAAATTGGCCACAGCCGAGAACTATCACTGAAGTTAGAAGTTTTCATGGATTGGCATCATTCTACCGAAGATTCATTCCACACTTCAGTAGTGTGATGGCTCCAGTTACCGATTGTATGAAAGGGAAACAGTTTTCTTGGTCAGAGGAAGCAGGGGTTGCTTTTGAAAGAATCAAAGAACTTTTGACGACCGCACCAATTCTTGTGCTACCCGATTTTCAGTTGTTGTTTGAGTTACATACTGATGCGTCAAAGGTTGGGATTGGAGGAGTGTTGAGTCAGAGTGGGAGACCAGTTGCGTATTTCAGTGAGAAATTATCAGGGGCAAAGATGAGATACAGTACATACGATGTTGAGTTTTATGCTGTTGTGCAAGCTGTTAAACATTGGAGGCATTATCTATTTCAGAAAGAGTTTGTTCTTTACACTGATCATGAGGCTTTGAAGCATTTGCAAGGACAGGATAAGATTTCTGCGAGACATGCATCATGGATTGCTTATTTACAACAGTTTACTTTTATCGTGAAACATAAATCTGGGACAACGAATCGTGTGGCTGATGCTTTGAGTAGGAGGAGCCATTTGTTGCTACAATGAAAGTTGAGATGACAGGGTTTGAATTATTGCCAGAATTGTTTGAGGAGGATCCTTACTTTGCAAAGTTTGTTGAGAAAGTTAAGGATGGGAGTACTGATGAATTTATATTGGTTGAAGGATTCTTGTTTAAAGGAAATCGATTATGTATTTCAGAGAGCAGTTTGAGATTGAAAATTATCAAAGAGTTACACGAGGAAGGACATGTGGGCCGTGATCGTACTTTGCAGTTGATTTCTCAATCTTACTTTTGGCCGTCAATGAGGAAAGAGGTTGAAAGGTTTGTGGAGAGATGTCATATATGTCAGGTTTCGAAGGGAACTGCGACCAATGCAGGATTGTATATGCCGTTACCTGTACCGTCTAAACCATGGGATGATATCAGCACGGATTTCTTTTTGGGTTTGCCTAGAAATCAAAGGGGAAATGATTCTATATTTTTTGTGGTGGACCGGTTTTCGAAAATGGCGCATTTTATTGCTTGTAAGAAGACAGCGGATGCTGTTCGTGTTGCTCAGTTGTTCTTTAAAGAAATCTATCGTTTACATGGGTTGCCAGAGTCTATTGTTTCGGACAGGGATACCAGATTTTTAAGCCATTTTTGGTTAAGTTTGTGGAAGATGGTGGGAACCAAGCTGAAATTTAGTAGTGCTTATCATCCGCAAACTGATGGGCAGACAGAAGTTGTTAACAGATCATTGGGAAATTTGTTGCGATGTCTTGTGCAGGATAATCTGAAGAGTTGGGACATGAAGTTATGCCAAGCAGAGTTTGCTCATAATCACGCAGTGAATCGTAGTACGGGATTCATTCCATTTCAGATTGTATATTCAAGTTTGCCAAGGGGACCGTTGGATTTGGCAGTAGTACCACAACCGAAGGGGACGGTTAAACGAGCTGTCGATTTTGTTGATGTATTGACTAAATGTCATAAAATCGTGCAGAAACGATTGGAGAGAGCAAATGAGAAATATAAGCAGACTGCAGACTTGAAGCGACGAAATGTTGAATTTAACGAAGGAGATTTGGTTTACGCTGTGTTAACGAAGGATCGTTTTCCAGTAGGCGCTTATAACAAGTTGAAAGCCAGAAAAATTGGTCCAGTAGAAGTTGTGAAATGGATCAATGAGAATGTTTATAAGTTGAAGCTACCGGAGAATGTGTACACTTCTGACGTGTTCAACGTTAAGCAACTTGTACCATATTATGGAGATGAACAATCTGATGAAGGAGAATTTACAAATTCGAGGACGAATTTTTCTCAACCAGGGGAGGATGATGCAGCTAAGGCCAGAGAAGAAAATACGCGACTAGTAAATAGCCGAGGTATGAGTCGTACACGACTCATGGAAAAGTTAAGTCGTCCACGACTTAAGCTGGAGGCTATAGGTTGTCCACGACCTAAGGAGTTACATGAAGAGGAGCTGCGAGTTAATGAAGTCACTTTAAGTCGTTGGGAGAAGGCTACGTTTTTGAGTCGTTCGAGAAGTATAAGTCGCTCACGACATAACAAAGGTTGTTCACGAGCTAATGAAGAGGCCTTAAGTCGTTCGCGACTTAACAGGGTGAAGGGTAATGAGTTACGACTTAGTTAGGTCGTATGAAGAAATGCAGAAGCCTTTCTCTTGAGTCGTTGATGTTGAGTCGCCATTTGTTATGTTGCTTGTAAATTGTTAAGTCGGCGAGGAGTTAAACCATGAGTCGCATGTAACTTGTTCAGATCATTGAGTCATATCATTTTAAGTCGTGCACCGTTTTGTTTGTCTTTAAACCGTATGTCTTAGGTCGTCAACGACCTAAGTTGAGTCGTGTAAGGTCGCATATGTGCTGTAAATATGTGTTGAGTCGTATGTCGCGTGCTTCCTTGAGTCGTGTGTCGTAATGGACTTGTGTTGTACTGTTCTAGGTCGTTGTAATAAGTAAGTCGGCCTGCGTTGAGTCGTGTGTCGTTGATATCTTGCTGTAACGTGTTGTACGTCGGTATGTTGTGTTGTAATATGAGTCGTGAGTCGCTGAATGCTTGAGTCGTGAGTCGTAGGGTGATGAGTCGGCAACGACTTAAGGCTCGGGTTGAGACACACTATAAATAGGGAGTGAGTTGTACATTTCAGGTGGTTGATTTGTGTATTAAATTCTTGTTTGATTGCTGTGTGCTTTCATCCTAAATTGGCAGTTGTGTGTAATCTCCTATCTCCACTTTCGGTTATTCGAGTGCGCTCGAATCAACGATTGTTGAAGCCGATTCGTGGAATCAAGTGCGCTTGATCAACGCTTGAAGAATTGAAGATCTTCTTTCACGGTATCGTGCGCGATCAACGTTACGAGGATAGCTAGAATTCGGTATCTTTGTGATCAACGAATTTGGGCATTTCAGTATCTTCAATCCACCGTTTGCAACATTTTCATCGTTATATCGATTTTCTGTTAATCCGCTGCGTCAGTTTTTGGTGTCAGAGCTAGACTTAGCCAATCATAGCTAAGCCGAGACTTGGAGCCAATTTTTGAAGTTGAAGTTTGAAGTTGGAGTTCATCGTGTTCATCTTGAAGTTGCAATGAGTTTGAAGATATTGATTCATTTCATTTTGGATCTAGATTTGGAGAAGTGTTTGTATTTTAGCCGTGAGATTTTATGCGCCAAAGTTTGAAAGTAGGTTTGAAGTGTTGAGGCCGAGTTAGTAGTTGAAGCCGTGCCTTGTTATTCGAATCGAAGGGTTAAAGAAGGTGGCCGAACAAAGTGTAGTTAAGCCGTGAGTTCAAGCCGAGTCGACCTAACTTTGGGTCGTTGCAAGCGAGCCGAGTCAAGTGACACTTGTTGTCGAGTTAAGTGTTAAGCCGTGTAGAGCTATTGCCGAGTCAAGGTTGAGGCCGTGACTTGTTTGATTTGAGTTGAAGAATTTGAGAAGTTTTGAAGTGTTTGTGAATAGTTTCCAATCATGCCGCCAAGAAGAGCTAATCGTCATCAAAATGTTGAAGCATTGTATCGAAGAGAAGAAGCCGAACAAATGGAACAACGTATTAGTGAGAATTTTGACGAAGGTATTGGAAAGTTAGAGAAGTTGATGAATGATTTGAATCAAAGTCAAAGGAGGAGATCACCAATCTCGAACCATGGAGGAAACTGAGTTTCGCCATCGGTTACGGAAGCGAAGAGGGTATCGCCGCAATTTTTTAGAGAAAGAAGAGAAACATCAATTTCATCGAGGAGAGATCACCATGACTATGGACATGAAGAGAGGAGAACTCCACGAGAGTTTGAAAATGAGCCATATAGAGATGAAGAGAGACATAGTAGAAGAGACATGCATGATCAAAGGGATGTTGATGGTCGAGATCGATGTAGACGTACATTTGATTTTGATGAAGAGGGTGACAGAGCTAGTATTCATTATCGAGATCGAGACCAAGTACGAAATTCATATCGAGATGTGGATGAGGATCGTCGATGGGAATCGGGTATGAAGATGGAAATTCCAAAATTCAAGGGTGGAATGGTAGAAGAAGAATTCTTGGATTGGTTGTCTAATGTTGAAGAGATCTTTGATTTCAAGGAGGTTCCGGAGAATCGTAGAGTAAAGTTAGTCGCTACTAGGTTGAGGGGGAGAGCTTTGGCGTGGTGGCAGCAAACTAAACTTACGAGAGAGAGAATGGGGAAGTCAAAGGTTGAGTCTTGGGATAAGATGAAGAGGTTGATGAGAGCTACATTTTTACCTTACAACTATCAATCACTTATGTACCAGAGATTGCAGAATCTGAGGCAAGGGACGAAGTCAGTTAATGATTATGCAGATGAATTTTACCAACTCATTGCTAGGAATGATATTATGAAAACGGAAGAACAACTAACTGCTAGATTCATTGGGGGATTGAGAATGCAGATCCAGGATATGGTTAATATGTTTGATCCTAGGTCAGTGGCAGAGGCACATCAGAAAGCGTTGGCTTGGGAGAAGCAAGGAAGGCATGGAGGTGGTGTATTTACTAATTCCAATAATCAAGCGAAGGGTATTAGTGGAAGTTCTAATGTTCCTAAACCTGTTACAAAACCAGTGGTGAAGGAGGCTGAGAAGGCGAAGGTTAGCAGTGGTTTCAAATGTTATATTTGTCAGGAGTTGGGTCACAAAAGCAATGAATGTCCTAAGCCGAAGAAGAGAGCAATGGTTGCTGAGATTGAGGATGATGGTGAGGAGGCAGAATGTTCAAATGTACCTTATGTTGAGGAGGAAGAAGAATTGTCTGGGGATGAAGGTTGTAATCTTATGATGAGGAGGTCATGTCTTACACCAAAGCAAGAGGAGGATTCTAGTTGGTTGAGGAGCAATATTTTTCAGTCGACATGCACTATTTTGGGAAAAGTTTGCAAGTTCGTTATTGATGCTGGAAGCTGTGATAATATTATCTCTACAGAAGCAGTAAGGAAGTTGAACTTGAAAACCGAGAAACATCCTAAACCGTACAAGTTAGCATGGTTGAGGAAGGGTGGTGAAGTGAAGATGTGTCGAAGAGCTTGTGTGAATTTTTCTATTGGGAAGAAGTACAAAGATGAAATTTGGTGTGATGTTGTAGACATGGATGTGTGTCATCTGTTGTTGGGCAGACCATGGCAGTTTGATAGAGCAGTACAACATGATGGACGTGCTAATAGCTATAGTTTCATGTTTGAAGGTACTAAGATTATTTTAGTTCCTAAGAAGCAACAACAGAAGGAAAGCAAGTTGGAGGAGATTGAAGAGCTAAAAACTTTACTATCTTTGAAGGAGTTTCTTAAGGAAGTGGAAGATGAGCCTGAAGTCTATTTGTTGATTGGACGAGAGAGTCATGAAGAGGTTGAAATTCCAGAAGAAGCGAAACCAGTTTTGAAAGAATTTGAAGACGTATTTCCAGAAGAGTTGCCTAATGAGTTACCACCACTGAGAGACATTCAACATCAAATCGATCTTGTTCCGGGAGCAGTATTACCGCATAGACCACAATACCGAATGAGTCCGAAGGAACATGAGGAGTTGCGAAGGCAAGTGGAAGAGTTGCTTGAGCCGGGACGTGTTCAGGAAAGCTTGAGTCCTTGTGCAGTACCAGCATTGTTGGTGCCGAAGAAGGATGGAACATGGAGAACGTGTACTAATAGTAGAGCTTTGAACAAGATTACTGTTCGCTACAGATTTCCTATGCCAAGGTTGGATGACTTGCCAGATCAGTTGAGTGGGGCTACTATCTTTTCGAAGATTGATTTGAAGAGCGGATATCATCAAATTCGTATTAGACCAGGAGACGAGTGGAAGACAGCTTTCAAGACAAGGGAAGGATTATATGAATGGTTGGTTATGCCGTTTGGTCGATCGAATGCACCAAGTACATTCATGAGGGTGATGAATCAAATTTTCAGACCATACATTGGAAAGTTTGTGGTAGTTTATTTTGATGATATTCTGATCTATAGAGGGAGTATGGAGGAGCATGTTCAACATTTGAGAAAGGTGCTGATTATTCTTCGTGAGGAACAATTTTATGCTGCTACGAAGAAATGCGTGTTCATTACGCATAGTGTTTTATTTCTGGGATATGTTGTATCTGAGAAGGGAATCCAAGTGGACCAGAGTAAAGTTGAAGCTATTAGAAATTGGCCACAGCCGAGAACTATCACTGAAGTTAGAAGTTTTCATGGATTGGCATCATTCTACCGAAGATTCATTCCACACTTCAGTAGTGTGATGGCTCCAGTTACCGATTGTATGAAAGGGAAACGGTTTTCTTGGTCAGAGGAAGCAGGGGTTGCTTTTGAAAGAATCAAAGAACTTTTGACGACCGCACCAATTCTTGTGCTACCCGATTTTCAGTTGTTGTTTGAGTTACATACTGATGCGTCAAAGGTTGGGATTGGAGGAGTGTTGAGTCAGAGTGGGAGACCAGTTGCGTATTTCAGTGAGAAATTATCAGGGGCAAAGATGAGATACAGTACATACGATGTTGAGTTTTATGCTGTTGTGCAAGCTGTTAAACATTGGAGGCATTATCTATTTCAGAAAGAGTTTGTTCTTTACACTGATCATGAGGCTTTGAAGCATTTGCAAGGACAGGATAAGATTTCTGCGAGACATGCATCATGGATTGCTTATTTACAACAGTTTACTTTTATCGTGAAACATAAATCTGGGACAACGAATCGTGTGGCTGATGCTTTGAGTAGGAGGAGCCATTTGTTGCTACAATGAAAGTTGAGATGACAGGGTTTGAATTATTGCCAGAATTGTTTGAGGAGGATCCTTACTTTGCAAAGTTTGTTGAGAAAGTTAAGGATGGGAGTACTGATGAATTTATATTGGTTGAAGGATTCTTGTTTAAAGGAAATCGATTATGTATTTCAGAGAGCAGTTTGAGATTGAAAATTATCAAAGAGTTACACGAGGAAGGACATGTGGGCCGTGATCGTACTTTGCAGTTGATTTCTCAATCTTACTTTTGGCCGTCAATGAGGAAAGAGGTTGAAAGGTTTGTGGAGAGATGTCATATATGTCAGGTTTCGAAGGGAACTGCGACCAATGCAGGATTGTATATGCCGTTACCTGTACCGTCTAAACCATGGGATGATATCAGCACGGATTTCTTTTTGGGTTTGCCTAGAAATCAAAGGGGAAATGATTCTATATTTTTTGTGGTGGACCGGTTTTCGAAAATGGCGCATTTTATTGCTTGTAAGAAGACAGCGGATGCTGTTCGTGTTGCTCAGTTGTTCTTTAAATAAATCTATCGTTTACATGGGTTGCCAGAGTCTATTGTTTCGGACAGGGATACCAGATTTTTAAGCCATTTTTGGTTAAGTTTGTGGAAGATGGTGGGAACCAAGCTGAAATTTAGTAGTGCTTATCATCCGCAAACTGATGGGCAGACAGAAGTTGTTAACAGATCATTGGGAAATTTGTTGCGATGTCTTGTGCAGGATAATCTGAAGAGTTGGGACATGAAGTTATGCCAAGCAGAGTTTGCTCATAATCACGCAGTGAATCGTAGTACGGGATTCATTCCATTTCAGATTGTATATTCAAGTTTGCCAAGGGGACCGTTGGATTTGGCAGTAGTACCACAACCGAAGGGGACGGTTAAACGAGCTGTCGATTTTGTTGATGTATTGACTGAATGTCATAAAATCGTGCAGAAACGATTGGAGAGAGCAAATGAGAAATATAAGCAGACTGCAGACTTGAAGCGACGAAATGTTGAATTTAACGAAGGAGATTTGGTTTACGCTGTGTTAACGAAGGATCGTTTTCCAGTAGGCGCTTATAACAAGTTGAAAGCCAGAAAAATTGGTCCAGTAGAAGTTGTGAAATGGATCAATGAGAATGTTTATAAGTTGAAGCTACCGGAGAATGTGTACACTTCTGACGTGTTCAACGTTAAGCAACTTGTACCATATTATGGAGATGAACAATCTGATGAAGGAGAATTTACAAATTCGAGGACGAATTTTTCTCAACCAGGGGAGGATGATGCAGCTAAGGCCAGAGAAGAAAATACGCGACTAGTAAATAGCCGAGGTATGAGTCGTACACGACTCATGGAAAAGTTAAGTCGTCCACGACTTAAGCTGGAGGCTATAGGTTGTCCACGACCTAAGGAGTTACATGAAGAGGAGCTGCGAGTTAATGAAGTCACTTTAAGTCGTTGGGAGAAGGCTACGTTTTTGAGTCGTTCGAGAAGTATAAGTCGCTCACGACATAACAAAGGTTGTTCACGAGCTAATGAAGAGGCCTTAAGTCGTTCGCGACTTAACAGGGTGAAGGGTAATGAGTTACGACTTAGTTAGGTCGTATGAAGAAATGCAGAAGCCTTTCTCTTGAGTCGTTGATGTTGAGTCGCCATTTGTTATGTTGCTTGTAAATTGTTAAGTCGGCGAGGAGTTAAACCATGAGTCGCATGTAACTTGTTCAGATCATTGAGTCATATCATTTTAAGTCGTGCACCGTTTTGTTTGTCTTTAAACCGTATGTCTTAGGTCGTCAACGACCTAAGTTGAGTCGTGTAAGGTCGCATATGTGCTGTAAATATGTGTTGAGTCGTATGTCGCGTGCTTCCTTGAGTCGTGTGTCGTAATGGACTTGTGTTGTACTGTTCTAGGTCGTTGTAATAAGTAAGCCGGCCTGCGTTGAGTCGTGTGTCGTTGATATCTTGCTGTAACGTGTTGTACGTCGGTATGTTGTGTTGTAATATGAGTCGTGAGTCGCTGAATGCTTGAGTCGTGAGTCGTAGGGTGATGAGTCGGCAACGACTTAAGGCTCGGGTTGAGACACACTATAAATAGGGAGTGAGTTGTACATTTCAGGTGGTTGATTTGTGTATTAAATTCTTGTTTGATTGCTGTGTGCTTTCATCCTAAATTGGCAGTTGTGTGTAATCTCCTATCTCCACTTTCGGTTATTCGAGTGCGCTCGAATCAACGATTGTTGAAGCCGATTCGTGGAATCAAGTGCGCTTGATCAACGCTTGAAGAATTGAAGATCTTCTTTCACGGTATCGTGCGCGATCAACGTTACGAGGATAGCTAGAATTCGGTATCTTTGTGATCAACGAATTTGGGCATTTCAGTATCTTCAATCCACCGTTTGCAACATTTTCATCGTTATATCGATTTTCTGTTAATCCGCTGCGTCAGTTTTTGGTGTCAGAGCTAGACTTAGCCAATCATAGCTAAGCCGAGACTTGGAGCCAATTTTTGAAGTTGAAGTTTGAAGTTGGAGTTCATCGTGTTCATCTTGAAGTTGCAATGAGTTTGAAGATATTGATTCATTTCATTTTGGATCTAGATTTGGAGAAGTGTTTGTATTTTAGCCGTGAGATTTTATGCGCCAAAGTTTGAAAGTAGGTTTGAAGTGTTGAGGCCGAGTTAGTAGTTGAAGCCGTGCCTTGTTATTCGAATCGAAGGGTTGAAGAAGGTGGCCGAACCAAGTGTAGTTAAGCCGTGAGTTCAAGCCGAGTCGACCTAACTTTGGGTCGTTGCAAGCGAGCCGAGTCAAGTGACACTTGTTGTCGAGTTAAGTGTTAAGCCGTGTAGAGCTATTGCCGAGTCAAGGTTGAGGCCGTGACTTGTTTGATTTGAGTTGAAGAATTTGAGAAGTTTTGAAGTGTTTGTGAATAGTTTCCAATCATGCCGCCAAGAAGAGCTAATCGTCATCAAAATGTTGAAGCATTGTATCGAAGAGAAGAAGCCGAACAAATGGAACAACGTATTAGTGAGAATTTTGACGAAGGTATTGGAAAGTTAGAGAAGTTGATGAATGATTTGAATCAAAGTCAAAGGAGGAGATCACCAATCTCGAACCATGGAGGAAACTGAGTTTCGCCATCGGTTACGGAAGCGAAGAGGGTATCGCCGCAATTTTTTAGAGAAAGAAGAGAAACATCAATTTCATCGAGGAGAGATCACCATGACTATGGACATGAAGAGAGGAGAACTCCACGAGAGTTTGAAAATGAGCCATATAGAGATGAAGAGAGACATAGTAGAAGAGACATGCATGATCAAAGGGATGTTGATGGTCGAGATCGATGCAGACGTACATTTGATTTTGATGAAGAGGGTGATAGAGCTAGTATTCATTATCGAGATCGAGACCAAGTACGAAATTCATATCGAGATGTGGATGAGGATCGTCGATGGGAATCGGGTATGAAGATGGAAATTCCAAAATTCAAGGGTGGAATGGTAGAAGAAGAATTCTTGGATTGGTTGTCTAATGTTGAAGAGATCTTTGATTTCAAGGAGGTTCCGGAGAATCGTAGAGTAAAGTTAGTCGCTACTAGGTTGAGGGGGAGAGCTTTGGCGTGGTGGCAGCAAACTAAACTTACGAGAGAGAGAATGGGGAAGTCAAAGGTTGAGTCTTGGGATAAGATGAAGAGGTTGGTGAGAGCTACATTTTTACCTTACAACTATCAATCACTTATGTACCAGAGATTGCAGAATCTGAGGCAAGGGACGAAGTCAGTTAATGATTATGCAGATGAATTTTACCAAATCATTGCTAGGAATGATATTATGAAAACGGAAGAACAACTAACTGCTAGATTCATTGGGGGATTGAGAATGCAGATCCAGGATATGGTTAATATGTTTGATCCTAGGTCAGTGGCAGAGGCACATCAGAAAGCGTTGGCTTGGGAGAAGCAAGGAAGGTGTGGAGGTGGTGTGTTTACTAATTCCAATAATGAAACGAAGGGTATTAGTGGAAGTTCTAATGTTCCTAAACCTGTTACAAAACCAGTGGTGAAGGAGGCTGAGAAGGCGAAGGTTAGCAGTGGTTTCAAATGTTATAATTGTCAGGAGTTGGGTCACAAAAGCAATGAATGTCCTAAGCCGAAGAAGAGAGCAATGGTTGCTGAGATTGAGGATGATGGTGAGGAGGCAGAATGTTCAAATGTACCTTATGTTGAGGAGGAAGAAGAATTGTCTGGGGATGAAGGTTGTAATCTTATGATGAGGAGGTCATGTCTTACACCAAAGCAAGAGGAGGATTCTAGTTGGTTGAGGAGCAATATTTTTCAGTCGACATGCACTATTTTGGGAAAAGTTTGCAAGTTCGTTATTGATGCTGGAAGCTGTGATAATATTATCTCTACAGAAGCAGTAAGGAAGTTGAACTTGAAAACCGAGAAACATCCTAAACCGTACAAGTTAGCATGGTTGAGGAAGGGTGGTGAAGTGAAGGTGTGTCGAAGAGCTTGTGTGAATTTTTCTATTGGGAAGAAGTACAAAGATGAAATTTGGTGTGATGTTGTAGACATGGATGTGTGTCATCTGTTGTTGGGCAGACCATGGCAGTTTGATAGAGCAGTACAACATGATGGACGTGCTAATAGCTATAGTTTCATGTTTGAAGGTACTAAGATTATTTTAGTTCCTAAGAAGCAACAACAGAAGGAAAGCAAGTTGGAGGAGATTGAAGAGCTAAAAACTTTACTATCTTTGAAGGAGTTTCTTAAGGAAGTGGAAGACGAGCCTGAAGTCTATTTGTTGATTGGACGAGAGAGTCATGAAGAGGTTGAAATTCTAGAAGAAGCGAAACCAGTTTTGAAAGAATTTGAAGACGTATTTCCAGAAGAGTTTCCTAATGAGTTACCACCACTGAGAGACATTCAACATCAAATCGATCTTGTTCCGAGAGCAGTATTACCGCATAGACCACATTACCGAATGAGTCCGAAGGAACATGAGGAGTTGTGAAGGCAAGTGGAAGAGTTGCTTGAGCCGGGACGTGTTCAGGAAAGCTTGAGTCCTTGTGCAGTACCAGCATTGTTGGTGCCGAAGAAGGATGGAACATGGAGAACGTGTACCAATAGTAGAGCTTTGAACAAGATTACTGTTCGCTACAGATTTCCTATGCCAAGGTTGGATGACTTGCCAAATCAGTTGAGTGGGGCAACTATCTTTTCGAAGATTGATTTGAAGAGCGGATATCATCAAATTCGTATTAGACCAGGAGACGAGTGGAAGACAGCTTTCAAGACAAGGGAAGGATTATATGAATGGTTGGTTATGCCGTTTGGTCGATCGAATGCACCAAGTACGTTCATGAGGGTGATGAATCAAATTTTCAGACCATACATTGGAAAGTTTGTGGTAGTTTATTTTGATGATATTCTGATCTATAGAGGGAGTATGGAGGAGCATGTTCAACATTTGAGAAAGGTGCTGATTATTCTTTGTGAGGAACAATTTTATGCTGCTACGAAGAAATGCGTGTTCATGACGCATAGTGTTTTATTTCTGGGATATGTTGTATCTGAGAAGGGAATCCAAGTGGACCAGAGTAAAGTTGAAGCTATTAGAAATTGGCCACAGCCGAGAACTATCACTGAAGTTAGAAGTTTTCATGGATTGGCATCATTCTACCGAAGATTCATTCCACACTTCAGTAGTGTGATGGCTCCAGTTACCGATTGTATGAAAGGGAAACAGTTTTCTTGGTCAGAGGAAGCAGGGGTTGCTTTTGAAAGAATCAAAGAACTTTTGACGACCGCACCAATTCTTGTGCTACCCGATTTTCAGTTGTTGTTTGAGTTACATACTGATGCGTCAAAGGTTGGGATTGGAGGAGTGTTGAGTCAGAGTGGGAGACCAGTTGCGTATTTCAGTGAGAAATTATCAGGGGCAAAGATGAGATACAGTACATACGATGTTGAGTTTTATGCTGTTGTGCAAGCTGTTAAACATTGGAGGCATTATCTATTTCAAAAAGAGTTTGTTCTTTACACTGATCATGAGGCTTTGAAGCATTTGCAAGGACAGGATAAGATTTCTGCGAGACATGCATCATGGATTGCTTATTTACAACAGTTTACTTTTATCGTGAAACATAAATCTGGGACAACGAATCGTGTGGCTGATGCTTTGAGTAGGAGGAGCCATTTGTTGACTACAATGAAAGTTGAGATGACAGGGTTTGAATTATTGCCAGAATTGTTTGAGGAGGATCCTTACTTTGCAAAGTTTGTTGAGAAAGTTAAGGATGGGAGTACTGATGAATTTATATTGGTTGAAGGATTCTTGTTTAAAGGAAATCGATTATGTATTTCAGAGAGCAGTTTGAGATTGAAAATTATCAAAGAGTTACACGAGGAAGGACATGTGGGCCGTGATCGTACTTTGCAGTTGATTTCTCAATCTTACTTTTGGCCGTCAATGAGGAAAGAGGTTGAAAGGTTTGTGGAGAGATGTCATATATGTCAGGTTTCGAAGGGAACTGCGACCAATGCAGGATTTTATATGCCGTTACCTGTACCGTCTAAACCATGGGATGATATCAGCACGGATTTCTTTTTGGGTTTGCCTAGAAATCAAAGGGGAAATGATTCTATATTTTTTGTGGTGGACCGGTTTTCGAAAATGGCGCATTTTATTGCTTGTAAGAAGACAGCGGATGTTGTTCGTGTTGCTCAGTTGTTCTTTAAAGAAATCTATCGTTTACATGGGTTGCCAGAGTCTATTGTTTCGGACAGGGATACCAGATTTTTAAGCCATTTTTGGTTAAGTTTGTGGATGATGGTGGGAACCAAGCTGAAATTTAGTAGTGCTTATCATCCGCAAACTGATGGGCAGACAGAAGTTGTTAACAGATCATTGGGAAATTTGTTGCGATGTCTTGTGCAGGATAATCTGAAGAGTTGGGACATGAAGTTATGCCAAGCAGAGTTTGCTCATAATCACGCAGTGAATCGTAGTACGGGATTCATTCCATTTCAGATTGTATATTCAAGTTTGCCAAGGGGACCGTTGGATTTGGCAGTAGTACCACAACCGAAGGGGACGGTTAAACGAGCTGTCGATTTTGTTGATGTATTGACTGAATGTCATAAAATCGTGCAGAAACGATTGGAGAGAGCAAATGAGAAATATAAGCAGACTGCAGACTTGAAGCGACGAAATGTTGAATTTAACGAAGGAGATTTGGTTTACGCTGTGTTAACGAAGGATCGTTTTCCAGTAGGCGCTTATAACAAGTTGAAAGCCAGAAAAATTGGTCCAGTAGAAGTTTTGAAATGGATCAATGAGAATGTTTATAAGTTGAAGCTACCGGAGAATGTGTACACTTCTGACGTGTTCAACGTTAAGCAACTTGTACCATATTATGGAGATGAACAATCTGATGAAGGAGAATTTACAAATTCGAGGACGAATTTTTCTCAACCAGGGGAGGATGATGCAGCTAAGGCCAGAGAAGAAAATACGCGACTAGTAAGTAGCCAAGGTATGAGTCGTACACGACTCATGGAAAAGTTAAGTCGTCCACGACTTAAGCTGGAGGCTATAGGTTGTCCACGACCTAAGGAGTTACATGAAGAGGAGCTGCGAGTTAATGAAGTCACTTTAAGTCGTTGGGAGAAGGCTACGTTTTTGAGTCGTTCGAGAAGTATAAGTCGCTCACGACTTAACAAAGGTTGTTCACGAGCTAATGAAGAGGCCTTAAGTCGTTCGCGACTTAACAGGGTGAAGGGTAATGAGTTACGACTTAGTTAGGTCGTATGAAGAAATGCAGAAGCCTTTCTCTTGAGTCGTTGATGTTGAGTCGCCATTTGTTATGTTGCTTGTAAATTGTTAAGTCGGCGAGGAGTTAAACCGTGAGTCGCATGTAACTTGTTCAGATCATTGAGTCATATCATTTTAAGTCGTGCACCATTTTGTTTGTCTTTAAACCGTATGTCTTAGGTCGTCAACGACCTAAGTTGAGTCGTGTAAGGTCGCATATGTGCTGTAAATATGTGTTGAGTCGTATGTCGCGTGCTTCCTTGAGTCGTGTGTCGTGATGGACTTGTGTTGTACTGTTCTAGGTCGTTGTAATAAGTAAGTCGGCCTGCGTTGAGTCGTGTGTCGTTGATATCTTGCAATAACGTGTTGTACGTCGGTATGTTGTGTTGTAATATGAGTTGTGAGTCGCTGAATGCTTGAGTCGTGAGTCGTAGGGTGATGAGTCGGCAATGACTTAAGGCTCGGGTTGAGACACACTATAAATAGGGAGTGAGTTGTACATTTCAGGTGGTTGATTTGTGAATTAAATTCTTGTTTGATTGCTGTGTGCTTTCATCCTAAATTGGCAGTTGTGTGTAATCTCCTATCTCCACTTTCGGTTATTCGAGTGCGCTCGAATCAACGATTGTTGAAGCCGATTCGTGGAATCAAGTGCGCTTGATCAACGCTTGAAGAATTGAAGATCTTCTTTCACGGTATCGTGCGCGATCAACGTGACGAGGATAGCTAGAATTCGGTATCTTTGTGATCAACGAATTTGGGCATTTCATTATCTTCAATCCACCGTTTGCTACATTTTCATTGTTATATCGATTTTCTGTTAATCCGCTGCGTCACCACCCTACCTTCTGAAATGCAGATCTAATTTCCCATTTCTCGTTTAAATCACACTAACCCTTCTTCAGTAAATATCAAAAAAAAAATTGGCAGAACATAAAAAAGAGATAAAGGGGATCTGAATCTCAAATCTGCGAACTCGCGTGACACATTGTCTACGACCTCGCGCTCTTTTCGTACGCGCGACCTGGGTTGGAGGAGGTTGGCGCAGGGTTAGTTGGATGTGGGTATGATCTAAATAGGGTTCGCGCTCTGGTGATAGACGAGGATGGGGGAAACTCGACCTCGTGCGACCAACGCGCAATGGAATTGGGGGTTTTCACGTTCGATTTCTCTGGGGTTGGAATCGCGATGAAAGAGGGAAGCGACGGCTTAGGGTGCTATTGGGGAAGCACGTTTGCACGAACTGGAGGCGTGCGACCTGGCTGAGCAATGGATGATGAGGTCGCAGTAGAGATGGGTGACGATGAAGGGTCGCGTACGCGCGTGCTCGCGTATGGGGCGGCAAGACTAGGGTTCATCAACAAGGAAGGCACGCGAGTGCCCGCGTTGGAGGCTGTTCGAGAGGTATAATTTTATTTTTATTTTTTTAAATATACATGCATATTTATATTTATACAGTGAAACAAGAAGAAAAATATATAATAATGTAGGAATTTTAAATTTATTGGATCTAATTGTTTAACAACTCAGTTAAGTATTCTGGTTACTAAAGATATTTTCATTTAAAATTAGATAAAATTAAATTATTAGTCTAAATTAAAATCATTAGTTAATCAAATTTTTAAATGAAAATCTAATTGTTCGGTTTATTCGAATATTAATAAAACATCTAATGATTATGCAGGGTCTGAAAATCGTGGAAAACAAGTCGAGATGGGATGGATTGCAAAACGAAAGCAAAGGCGAGTTAACCTCACTCATCTGAGTTATTTAAATTTAAATGGTTAAATTGAAATGATAGGTTGAATGGTTGAAATTGAATTGATGTGCTATATTATATAGTAAAATATAGTATATACTGGAATGATTGATATTCTGTGATGAATATTTTTGGTAATTGGGATGCTGGATGCTGTAGTTTGCTTGAATAATTTGGTACCCTGAGTTATCGAAATATATAAATTGGATTTTTGAAAGAAATATAAGGGTGAATTTTGAAAGTGGAATAATCATAGAATAAAAATAAGAATGAATTGGGAAGAAATAAAAGTGATATCTAAAAACTGAAGTTAAAATTGTTAAGTAGAGATACAAATAAGTTTTTAAACTTAATCATTTTAACAACTCGAATATTAAAGTGTATTTGTAAATTGATTTGAATTTAAAAATAAATCTGGTTTTAAATTCCCTTAAGCTTTGATTATAAAACGAGTAATTAGTTTATTTAATGAAGTAAATAAAAAGATAGTCAATGACAGTTTGAGATTAATTGAGAATGATTAATATTGTGGTTTAATTAAAGTAATTAATTTAGATTAGGATAAATTAAAATATAATTGGAAATCATTAAATTATACAATTAATGTTGTAATTAAAGATTGATTAAATTAAGATTAATTAATCTATAATAAGTGACTTATGAGAAATTAATTAACATAAGTAATTAAGGGTTAATGTAATAAATATAGTTAACTAATTAATGAAATAATTAAGATCACTTATTTATTTTGGTTAAGAATAATTAATATTGAGAAATAAATTAAAATTAATTACTTGAATGTAATTGAAGGATAATTAATCCAGGATGATTAATTAAGATGAATAATGAAGGGATGATTGATTAATTGATTTGAAATTAATTAAAGATAAATAAAGAAATCTAATTGGTTGTGGTTAGTAATTCAATCAGGATTAATTAAATTAAATTTTTATGTGATTAAGATTTGCTTATGGATGATTGAATGGTATTGGATACTTTGAATGAGTTGATATCTCTGATATAAAATGTTGTGTATTTCATTTGGATAACTTGGGTTAGGATGACTTGAGACTTGAAGAGACCAGGATCGGGTATTAGGAAATACCCAAAACCACTTCGAATTTTTATAGATTGATATGTGAAATCTATAGGCTGGAGTGAAGTGATTTAAAGGAATTGGACTATTTAAATCTAAATCTTGGTACTTAGAAAATGGATGTGTGGAATAAGTGAGGTATAAAACAAATTGTGGATTTCTGAATTGATATGAGTTATCCCACGGTGTATATAAGTTGTAAGCTTTATATTCCATGTTAGATGGGTTTACTCACGCTGGTTTCCAGCCTGACCCGGGTGTTACTTTGATGTAATGCTCGGGTCAGACCGAGTATTACAGATTTTTTGGTAAGGACGTTCTGAAGCTCAGGAGGCGAGCTGTATGGCAAGAACGTATAGAGTATTTCTGTTGTATCATATTATTGTAAATCTAAGACATGTTGATTTGTATATGTCAAGTGTTTGAGTATATGTGTAACTCTGATGTATTTAAATGTAATCGGCATAATATTATTCCTTTGTAAATTGTTATTATTTATTATTATATTTTTTCCGCTATGAATGTTGAGATGTTGGTGTTTCTGTTCTTCTTCTTCTTCTTCTATCTCTTTCTTCTTTTTCATAACTATTTGGAATTTTCGAGTTCGAAAATTTCTTGTTGTTACATATAAAATAATTAAATCGATCGATACATTATTATTTTGTACTTCATCGAGTATAAAATATTTTATACTTCACAGCATAGCTTCATGACTGCTTTCCTTATCACCTTAGAATTATCGAGGGATAAGTATCCATATCCGTGTTTTTGATTTGCTTACATTGCCTTTTACTTTAGTGACCACGCCTGTTATTTCATACCGTAGTTAAAGGCTAAATATCATACATGTAAAATATAAGGTATTATGTGAGCTCGCTTTAGGTTCTGAAATCTATTAAAATTTCATTAAATAATTTATTTTGAAATCGGTTATTGAATCGATGCTGTAATCCAGCTCCAACGGTAGATAATGACAGTAACATGCCTAATGCAATTTTTATGATAACCATTTTTAAGATTATAGGCTTCCTATGCTATTAATAGAGAGACAAGGCTTGAACTAAAAATATATTTAAATTAAGTTATAGATATTCCATTGTTAAGATACCGATGCTACAGGAAAAGTATTGAATACTGTTAATATAAAAATATGCCCATTGGTGACTTTGCTTCTCTGCCATGAATCTTGAACCTTAAAATAAACATCAAATCATCTATGGTAATTATGTATGTATGTGTACACTCAAACTCAATCTAGGGTGCTACTGACCCAATTTATACCGAGTACACATTAAAACCTAGGAATATAATAAATCTAATCCCTGATACCATGTGTGACATACCGCAAATTAGTGCCCTTTGAATCGACAATAAACCAAACATGTCTGACCCAAAAAGCACAGACTGACGGAAATTCATGAGAAAGAAAAGAAGAGAGAAGAGAAAACCAAACAAAACAATGTAGAATCACACATCGCAGCGGAATAACATGTAATATCATATCAATGATCTTTACAAAACATAAACTGTAATATCATATATATATTGTTAACCCAACTTTTTCACGACTTAGCGACTTAATGGATTAAAGGACCCAGCGACCTAAAGAGTTAAGAGCTCCGCAACCTAACGAGTTAAAATGGTACCAGTTGAAGAGCCCAGCGACCTATACAGTTGAAGAGCTCCACGACCTAACGAGCTAAGAAGCTCGGCAACCTAAAAAGTTAAGAGGTCTTGCGACCTAATGAGCTAATGACCTAAGCCACTCAACGAGTTAACGACCTAGTAACTCAAAGAAGCAACGACCTAACAACCAAAAGAGGACAACGACCTAGCGACCTAAAAGATCCAACGACCTAGAGAACTATCACAGAATAAAGCCGCTAGCATATAGGTCGCTCTCAATCTTAAGTCGTTATTTCTCTTAAGTCGCTCCACATAAGTTGCTTTCCACTCCCATAAGTTGCTACTACTTCCTACCAGCATGTTCAAGTGATCAAGTGTGACTGTTTTAACCCGTAGCCCGTGTATCTTAGGTCGCTGACGACCTACGACCTAGGGCTAGGTCGCTCACGACCTACGATCAAACTCTAGAATTTCCCTATAAATACCTTGCCTACTCCACCAAAGAGGGGACCTTTGGCTCATTTCTGGAACGCCTATACTCTACTGTTTTCTCCACTCATCTGACACTTCAAACACCGAAGACAACTCTACGGACTTGAAGAGAGATCTAACACATTCGACATGAATTCGAAGAGCTCTTATACATTGAAGTTCTAGCTACTTGTCTTAGTTGTGTTGTAATCGAAGATCATTGTAAAAGTTGTAATCGAATCAGCAATAAAGATTATTAAAGTGGACGTAGCTTAACATTAAGCCGAACCGCTATAAAAACTGTGTCTCTTTACTTGATTTTCTGTTATCTTCTGCATATCTTTAGTTCCTGTACCAACGGGTGGTGCTTTCACATTTTTACTACTTACACCGTGGTGTTAGCGTTCAATTTTAGCGTTAACATTTTTGGTGCTTTCACTGAGAATTGTATTCAGGGAAGCTCTCATCATTGCTCCGCATATATTTGTTGAAAGACTTTATTTAAGAACCAGAAGTTTATCTGAGATGATGGTTCCTGGAAGGAATCTGCTAGATTCGGAAGTGCTTATGTCAACACCGCTACTTCTCCTTCATCGAATCAAGCGGCTTCGAGTGTTGGAGTCACAAGGGCAGAGTTGGAAGCCGTAGTTTCTGGGTTGTATCAACAGATGGAAGCCCGGAATACTTTAATGCTGAACGTGATAAATACTTTACTTGGAGTTAACCAACAACCCAGAAATAATGAAGAAACATTTACGGAAGATGTTCATGATTCCCAAGGGAAAAGTGTTCCTCAAAGGGCAGCTGGCACCGCCGAAGGGTCACCTCCCCAAGCTGGAGGTTCAATGCCGCAGCCAACTTGTCATGAACATTTGCCCAGGAAAACTTCCGAGAAAGTAGATGACGTCAGTCCCGCGGGGCCTCTGAACGATGAGGAGTACCTCTTGGGAATGATTCGACAGATTATGAAGGAAAGTATGCAAAGGGAAGAGGATGAGAATGACTGGGGGTTTGCTCCAACCAAAACTCCTTTCACTAAAAGAATCCCGAAAGCTGAATTTCCAAGGAAATTTGTTCCTCCTACTATTCCAGCTTATCGAGGAACGAGCGAACCCAACCAGTTCTTGTACAAGTACGACTGGCATATGACTGGTGCCAGTGCATCGAATGAAATCAAGTGCAGATATTTTCCGTTGTATTTGGAAGGAGTAGTTCTGCTTTGGTTTACGAAGCCACCAGTTCATTCTGTGGATCATTTCTCTGATTTAACTTGGAAATTCAAAAATCAATTCAGGTTATATGCTGCGAAGGCCAAGGATATAATGTCACTGTCCATCCTTGAACAAAACCCCAGAGAGCCTCTTAAATCTTTTTTAAACCGCTTCAATATAGCCTTAGCCAAAATTGACAATGCAGAGCCTCGAATGATCCTCACTTACTTGATGCAAGCTATTGATAAGTCCAGTGAATTTGGGAAATGTCTAAAGATGAAAGAGCCAAATTCGCTTGAGAAATTCTACAAGAAGGCCGACGAATTTATACGCCTAGAGAGCCTTCCTGTGTCGGTAAAAGTAGTCATGAATGAAGTTGAGAACAACAACGTTGCCTCTAACAAAAAGGAATCTGGTGGTCAGAAAAGGTGACAATGGAAAAAAGCAAAAAGATACAAAGAAGGTGCGCTACTCTAAATTTTCTAATTTTACTCCTTTAACTGATACTCCAGAGAATATCTTATACGCAACCAAGGATGTCGAATACCCTAAACCACCTAAGTTGAGGCTTGGGAAAAATGTTGCACATAACGGAAGATTCTGTCGATTCCACAATCAACTCGGACATGACACTAATGAATGTCCCCATCTAAAGAGTTTGATTGAGGAGCTGTTAAGCCAGAATAAACCTCAACAATATGCGAAGAGAAACAAGAACGACCCGACCTCGTCTACTTAGGGGCAACAAATTCCTGCTTATCAATCTGGTTCAGGTGAGAGAGCTGCAACGCAGGAGTCAAAGAGGCCCATCATTAATGTCATCACAGAGGGTCCTCACCCGAGAGGCAAAAGTTGGGATGAGATGGAAAGATACGCTCACGCCTTGAGATATGCCCCAGCTTGTTCTCTACCAAGTCAAGAAAGAGTTTCAGACTAAAGGAAGAAATTTGCCTGCTTATTTGTCAAAGGCCAGGGGGGCTTCTTGATGATTTTAGTCATTATATAATAAGCCATATACCCCGGGAAGAAAACATGAAGGCAAATTCTCTCGCAAAGTATTCAAGCTCGGGCAAAGCTCAAGTATTGGGATTGGACCCTGTGAAAGTCTTTTCGGTTCCAAATACTGATGAGATTCAATTCCGGAAGCCTGGAACAGCAATCACTTGCATCTATATTTTACTTAAAAAATGCTTAAATTTGTAAAATGGTTATGGATGCATCATTTTTGGAATAATTCACACTGATTTTGCTATAGATCTTGTGTTCTCTACTATTATAAAATGCCTATCTCATTTCGATGTGCATATATCTTAAGATATGTTGCTAAAATGTCGATTTAGCATTGCAGGCCATTAAAGCAAAGCTTACCTGTTCAACACATCACAAGGCCAAGCGATTCCTACAAATCGCTCAACAAACAAATGTCAAGCCACAAAAAATCCACATTCAATTCCTGCATTAGAAGTGCTTCTCACAAATAGTTGGTGGTTCCACCGGAGGGGCACCTTCCCAAAGTAAAGGTTCCAGGCCCTTGCTAACTGATTGTGATCGTCTGTGCAAATGGACATTCGATCAAGCAGCTTGCGTGTGCCCCATGGTTTCATTCAACAATGAAATGCACTTCTCTGGGAAAAAGCAAACACGTTGCAAAGGGAAACAACATGTGCTTGGACACGATAACAAGGAATCGTTGAAAGGCAGATGGTGCAAAGATATGGGCAAGCAGATAAAGACAGCCAAAATGGAATCTTGTACCCCAACCAAAAAAGTTGGTGGAACCACCGAAGGGGCACCTACCCAAAGTGAAGGTTCCAGGCCCTAGCTAGTCAATTGCTATCGTTTTTGCAAACAAACACCCAGTTAGGCAGCTTGCGTCTGCTCCGTGGATCCACTCAACTCTAGGATGCAACCCTCTAGGCGAACAACAAAGCCCTCTTCGGAGGCCCTCTTCTCCTCACAAAGGGGAAGAGCCAAAAAGCCCTCTTCGGAGGCCCTCTTCTCCTCACAAGGGGGAAGAGCCAAATGCCCTCTTCGGAGGCCCTCTTCTCCTCACAAGGGGGAAGAGCCAAAAGCCCTCTAAAGCCCTCTTCGGAGGCCCACTTCACTAGAGTTGAAGTGCCAAAAGCCCTATTCGGAGGGCCACATCACCAGAGTTGAAGTGCCAAAAGCCCTATTTCGAGGCCCACATCACAGAGTTGAAGTGCCAAAAGCCCTCTTCGGAGGCCACATCACCAGAGTTGAAGTGCCAAAAGCCCTCTTTGGAGGCCCACATCACCAGAGTTGAAGTGCCAAAAGCCCTCTACGGAGGCCCACTTCACCAGAGTTGAAGTGCCAAAAGCCCTCTTCGGAGGCCCACTTCACCAGAGTTGAAGTGCCAAAGCCCTCTTCGGAGGCCCGCTTCCCCGCGTACAGGGAAAAAACAAAAAGCTCTCTCTCCAGAGGCACAAACAAAAAGCCCTCTCTCTAGAGGCACAACAAAAAAAACCCTCTCTCAAGGCACAAACAAAGGCCCTCTTTGGAGGCACAAACAGATCAAAGCCCCTTTCGGAAGGCCCACTTCACCGCGTAGGGGAATCCACTTGTCAAGAATAAAAGTGACTATCTCCAAAAGTGAAGTGTAAAAAACTTTTTCAAACAAAAGAGAGAGAAGACTTCTCCAATACAAGGCACACTCTACTAAAGCGGAGTAATATTTCCTCAAAATGGAAAAGTTATTCTCTAAAGTAAAAGTGCAAGCCTTCTCAAAATGGAAGAATTGTTCTCCAACTTAAGAGTACAAGTCTTCTCGAAACAGAAGAACTGTTCTCCAAAGTTTTACCAAATGAAAGAAATTGCAATAAGCCGTGGTATGGGGCCAATACAATACAATATAGCTACATTAATAAAAGCAATGCTCAGGCAACATACCACAAACTTATTGCAATATCACAAAAAGAAAATGAAGAAACTTGTGCTAAAATAAGGAATAAATGCATTCACAAATAACAGTCAAAAGATTGTACAAGTAAGAAGAATCATTTTATTCCGTACTATAAAATTTTATACATGTGCAGGTTACAAAAGAGCGGGGACCGGTACCCTCACAATCTCCAGTCAATACAAGCATTTGTATACAAGCAAAAAGCAAAACAAGAAGGGTAAAGCGAGATTCGCTATTTCTTCTTCCCGCCACCTTTAAAGCCCTCGCCTGGCCTGATGGTTAACTTTGGGTGCCGGCTTGAACGAGTTGGGGAAGAAGGAGATAGAGGTGTGGCTGGGTCTATTCCGCCTTCTCTTTGTTGGCTGAAGTGCTTTTCCTTCTCTTCTTCGAAGTTACACGCTTCCCCTTCTTTCTTGAAGAAGACTCGTTGCCCGGAGTGATAAGTGCAGACAGCTTTGTGTCATCATGAAATTGCTCCGGAGTCTTTTCACCTTCTTCAAGTTCCTCATCCATTTGCTCTTGCGAAGCGGCCGGGTCATCCAAGCCTTGAAGAGCTACTATTAATTCTTCTTACGACCCCGGTTGAGAAGTAGAAGAAGGTGTAATTTGAAGAGATGGAGGTGGAACATCTGGAAGAGGAGAAGTCTGTGCGGCACTTGGCATTTTCACTACAGAAGAAGAGAAGTTAAAATCAGTATTCCTTGCAAAGAGAGGAGATAGTGGCGCGTCAAGGCTTAAGTAATAATCAAAAAGTTCGTCAAGTTCATGTGAAGTGAACAAGTAGTCCACTTGAGCTAAGTCAACGTTGAAGTTACCCGGAGAAGTTGGCTTTATTACCTCAACTTCAAAGCCTTGCGGTTCAATGCTTTCTTGAGCCTCATCTCCAGTATGACCAGTTACAATTTCAATGTCAGCTTTGGCAAGAGGCGAAGAATGGGAACTCGAGCCAATGATATCAATGTCGGCCGAAACCGAAGGAAGAGTCGGGTCGGTCAAGGGTGCCTTCCCTAAATATTCTCCTACTGCCATTCTGGCTCGCTGTTTAGCAAGTTGCTCCTCCCCTCAGAAAGGGTGGCATGTGCATCATCATCCAGATAGTGCGCCACAAGATCTGCCTTAGCATAGCCAGCGCCTCCAAGCATATCAAGTGCGGCCTCCCACACTTCGGCAAGGGTAATCTCATACTTTGGGCCTAAAAACGAAAGGCTGCCAAGCCCCAAGACACTATATATGTAAAACTCGAATAAGGTAGAGCTGATGTTGGCCTTGGTTGCTTCATGAGATTTTTTGGCCGCTGCTTTGCCGGCAATAGCTTCATCACACTCTTTTTCAACTTCAGAAAGCCGAGCTCTTAGTATTTCAATCTCCACATTCTGGGAGATGGTTTTTTCTCGCAACTAAGCAACATCAGTTCGATAGCTTTCTACAATTTGCTGTTGTGCTTCAAATCTAGCTTCGGCATCTCTTTGACTGGCATGAGCGTCTCTCACTTGTTTTTGAAGTACTTCTTCCTTTTGAGTGTAGGAAGTGGAAGAAGTGATAAGCTCTTCTTTGAGTTTTTCAATTTCCGCTTCAAGTTTCTCATTGTAAGCGATGATGTTTTTCATCTCTGCATCGTGCCGGTCGAGAGTTTTCTTCCACTCGGACTTATCGCTCTCCATGGTTAACATAGCCTCAAGATTCAAGCGATTCACCCTTTGAAGCTCGTCAACTAGCTTTTTCCATCCCAACATTCTCTCAATGTCAAGTTTAACAACGTCGAGATTCCTTAGCATGGCTTGCTTGTCAATAGGAATCAAGTCCAAGTCGAAGCGCACTCCTTTTAAACACCAGTGTGGAAACCGGCTTTGGAGTGCAGGTGGGGCATTCTCAATGTGGTACGGAGGAGGCCTGTTGATGATCGTTTGAATATCAGCTCCCTGAAGGGCAGGAGAGCTGGAAGGGATTTCCAAAGAGATGCGAGCAACGAGTTTTTCAAAAATTGCAGACGACGGCCTTTCACTAAGCTTGGCCCGCTTGCTTGGATCTTCAGCGATGTGACCTTTCCCTTTGTCATCATGAGATTTTCTTTTGTGGGAATCATCACCTCTCTGGGAAGAATCACGTCGTTCATCCCTTCTCCCATAGCGCTCCTCATAAGCCCGCCTCTCGTGAGCTTTTCTTGCGGCTCTTTCTTCATCAGTTTCCCTTGGGGCACGAAGATACCGCTTGGGATTATAAGAGTCGCGCCTTCCATAGCGCTGAAAATCATCATAGTATGAGCCGCTACGTCCCATTGGAGAACCTGAAAATGAAGAAGAGGCAAGTTCAGAAATCTTTAAAGTAAAAAAGTTAAGTGCACGAAGTTACTGAAATCCTAAGTGTGTGTGGCGTGTGTACTACGCGCGTCAAGCTACAAACCACTCTTCGGCTTAAAAGTTATCTCTTGAGTTGATGGAGTTGTTTGCAAAACTGATGTCACTTCAACTGCTGGAGAAGCGAGTTTAGAAGCGGTGGAATCATCCTTGAATAGTTCATGTGAAGTAACCATCAAGTCACTCAATCCCTCAAAAGTGTCGTCACTGTCATGCCTAGCGGGACTCTTTCTCTCAGCTCCTGAATCTACAGCCTTTCCGGAATGTTGAGGAGCTTCCCCTTCTTCGATAACCGGGGGAAGTGCAAATTTTTTGGATGGCCCCGCAACGTCGATGGAAGCAGAACATTTCACCAATGAAGCCTCAGCAGTAGGTTCCTTCGGTGTAAGTTCTTCGGCGGAAACTGGGGCATCTAGAGTCTCTGCTTGAGAACCAGAGGCATCATGAAGCTGGGTAGATCGGGAAGAATGCAAAAGTCCGAATTGATGCAAAAATTCATCCTTCAGCAAAAATTTAACGCTTCTCTTCTCAACCGCCACGACACTTAGTCTTTCAAAAATCGGCTTATGGCAGGAATCTTTAGAAAGAGGAGGAAGTGCTGTAAAAGTAAAGAATGAAGTTAGCACTTAACAACTCGAATTTTGAAAAATTCGGAAACGTCAAGATCGGAGATAGGCAAGCTTACTTCCTACTCTCCAAATGCTTTAGAATCCTAGGGGACAACAGACGAAGAAAAGTTGGTTCAGAAACCCGTGGGCGCTTTCAGGAAGATCAGTGATCAATTTACGATTCCTTGCGCTTCTCAGAGTATTATAGAAAGATGATCTTTGTTCTTCGCAAATGTTCATAATTAACAAATTTCTTCAAAGCTTGAAAGACGGTCGAGTGTCCTCCTGAACAGTACATACAGTCCCATCAAGATGGCGTAGCCATTGGGGTGCAACTGAAAAGGAGAGATAGTCAATCGGAGAAGGAGCTGTCGAAGAAAATCGTTAAAGGGAGGAATGGCTCCACTCAAGCACATCTGACGATTAACTGCGATGAAATCAAGAGGTAGCCTGTCAGCAGTATCGTTTACCCCAGGAAGCAAAGTGTCGGACTCAGCAATACTAAACTGAATACATAATTAATTGAACACCCGTTGATTCAGAGTAGTTGGAGTTCTTTCCGGGGGATTATCCAAGGGATTAGCTATTGGGAAGAATTCTTCAGCTTGTCCTATTATCTCTTCTTTTTGAAAGTCATTCTACACAAGGAACTGGATATTCAAATATGAAAGTGCACGTTTCCTATATGTGTGGAGTGTTGTGCAAAACTAATAAAATGACAAGCAAAATATAACTAGAATTAAACTAATAGGCATTTGTCGATAATAAAATTTCAGGGCTTGTTATTTTAAGTCCAAATACAAGTGCAGTGTTGATGCAAACAGATCAGCTTTAGTTGATTAATTATGCTTTGCTTTAATACTTCACTTGAATTTGTTGATTCATAGCACTTCATTCGTATAATTTCTTTAAGTTGATTATTCTTTATCGACTAATCTGTCATTCGATGTGGGCAATCAGTGGCAGTATATTCGCCCTAGTTTTCTGCAAATGTTGTATTTAACAAGCTATTAGCTTCAAAAGTTAATATAATCTATGACAAAGTGCAACAAGTTCAAGCAGTTCATTCTGGCTGTTCAAGTTGGAAATTTAATCAAGTTATGTAAAATTTTACAAGTGTTCAAGTCATGTTCATTTCTTAGGTCGCAAGAATGACTTAAGTTAACTCGCGGTTCCATAGGTTGTCTAGATCATGCCTAAACGACCTAACATAGGTCGGGCTTCCATAGGCCGCTCTGCATTAAACCTTATGTTATTCCAACAAGTTAAGTCGCAAGCAAGAAAGGTCGCGAGCAAGTTAGGTCGCAAGTAAGTTAGGTCGTGTGATTCACATTCAAACCGATAAGCCTGAGGTCGTCCGAAGCTCCTAAATCGATCATTTCCTAACTCTCTTAACCCGTTCGCTCCTATCCACTCAGCAAATCGCCTAACTCACAAACCCGATAACCAATTATCACCTCTGCCGTGAAATCCACCGTCTCACCACACCACCAAATCACACAGAGCCGATTCAAATCACCTCAGATCCATCATGGATCCAATATGCTGTTGTGTTTTCGAGAATTACAATGACATCATGACAAAAGGCAATCAAGGATCGATTGTAACATGATTTATGGTGAAACGCGGCATACGAAATTGGATTAGGGACGGTAAATGGGGAATTCGTGATTCAATAGTGGTCGTGGATTGGATAATAAGCGAATCCACTTACGTGATGTGATGATGAAGATGATCAGTGGCCGGTTAGTTCAAGTTCGCCTTTGAAAGCTCAGAAGGTTCTTCAATGGCGGTTTTAGAGTTGGAGCAAGTAAAGAGAAGTAGTGGTTATGTGACCTATATACAGGGGCAGAGGGATCTGATTCGGTGCGCACGACCTAACTCCCTCATTAAGTCGCTCACGACTCAACGACTTAGCAAGGCACGAGTTAAAAAGTATCGAAGCACACGACCTATGACATAGGCGTATATTTCGAGGGACAAGTGTTAACCCTACTTTTTCACGACTTAGCGACTTAATGGATTAAAGGACCCAGCGACCTAAAGAGTTAAGAGCTCTGCGACCTAACAGGTTAACATGGTACCAGTTGAAGAGCCTAGCGACCTAATCATTTGAAGAGCTCCGCGACCTAACGAGCTAAGAAGCTCAACTACCTAAAAAGTTAAGAGGTCTTTCGACCTAATGAGCTAATGACCTAAGCTACTCAACGAGTTAACGACCTAGTAACTCAATGAAGCAACGACCTAACAACCAAAAGAGGATAGCGACCTAGCGAACTAAAAGATCCAGCGACCTAGAGAATTATCACAGAATAAAGCCGCTTGCATATAGGTCGCTCTCAATCTTAAGTCGCTATCTCTCCTAAGTCGCTCACATAAGTTGCTTTCCACTCCCATAAGTCGCTACGACCTACCAGCATGTTCAAGTGATCAAGTGCAACTGTTTTAAGCCGTAGCCCGTGTACCTTAGGTCGCTCACGACCTACGACCTAGGGCTTGGACGCTCACGACCTACGACCTAACTCCAGAATTTCCCTATAAATACCTTGCCTACTCCACCGAAGAAGGGACCTTTGGCTCATTTCTGGAACGCCTATACTCTACTGTTTTCTCCACTCATCTGACACTTCAAACACCGAAGACACCTCTACGGACTTGAAGAGAGATCGAACACATTCGACATGAATTCGAAGAGCCTTTATACATTGAAGTTCTAGCTACTTGTCTTAGTTGTGTTGTAATCGAAGATCATTGTAAAAGTTGTAATCGAATCAGCAATAAAGAGGATTAAAGTGGACGTAGCTTAACATTAAGCCGAACCACTATAAAAACCGTGTCTCTTTACTTGATTTTCTGTTATCTTCTGCATATCTCTAGTTCCCGTACCAACGGGTGGTGCTTTCACATTTTTACAACTTACACCGGGGTGTTGGCGTTCAATTTTAGCGTTAACATATATATATATATATCAATCAGAGTTAAACCATCAATCGCTAATCATCAGCCGAGACAGTTATAATAACCCATCCTTACAATTGCTGATAATATAAAAAATAACAATAGAATGGATAATAAATAGATACATGTATACGAAAATGAAGATCTCTAGCTCTACTATTGAAGCTCCAAAAGCATCAAATCTGAACCTGTAAATATACTCTGTCCGACCCAAGCATTAAAAGGGAAGAACGCCCGGATCAGTCTGGTAAACTAGCGTGAGAAACACACTCAACTGAATTTATTAAATTACCAAACTTTCCTTTTCAAAATGAAAGTATCTCGTAAGACACGTCCATACATAAACACAGGTATTTGTTTACCTTACGATAACCAAAATGTTTCATATCAAATCATCTTATATTATAATAGTGTCTAGCATACAAATAATATTAATCATAGCCGAAATGGTTACCCATATTACATTTCAGGGCTATTCATTACGCTAATACAAACAAAACCGTAAGCTCATAGTGGAGTTTAGATTTCCATACCAATGACCAGGTGAAGGGACTACCGGCAGTACATCTCTAGAAGAATGTACCGAGGAACATCACAAAGGAACCTCACCAACACAAGACTGTCCTATCTCTATAGCTAGATAATACCGAATATATCTTCCCCCGGTCGTTACCGACCTTTCCGAGGGCACTCATAGCATACAAACCACATTAATTTACATCCCGAACGTCATAGCGGGAAGAAATATATCTTGAAGAGGATGATCATATCCTAATTGGGAATGACCCACTTAGCCCTGTTGCATCTAACCATGTTTCTGTCATTTCCGGCTGATGAGACTTGAGGTAAAGATTACCTTTCACATATCACTTTGAATGCCGCATTGCCATTTCCGTTGACTCCTAATTGCCTTCTATAAAAATACAACTCTTTAGCTCGTACGTCTCAAGGAGGGTGTTAAACTAAGAGAAGTTGCCTTCTCCACCACTACTGATATACGTTTGTAAAAACCAATGTACGTAATCTTAGAAATGCAGTTTTAGAAAAACATCCATACAAGTTGTCTAGGAACATGGTAAGCGAAGGTACTTTCCTACCACATCCTGTCGGGAAATCCCTAGGATTAGTAGTGAATAGTCCTTCCATTAGATATTTCATAACAAAGAGACTACTACTACAGGATGTATATTGGGATTTTAACCCCATACGATCAACGAGCAGTCCTCCACTATGAAAATCCTAAATATCAATATCATCAACAACCTACACAATCAAACGCATATACGTTGGTCCGAAGTGGTTTTCGGATAAATCGATCCCGGTCTTTTTGCACCTACAATGCAAAACTGTTTCTCAACCTCACAATGAAACTAAGTCTCATAGACTTATCACGTCTCCAACTTTCAACTTGCTATCCTTCGACAAAAAGGATGCTCGACAGATTGGAGTAATACTCTACGTTACACGAATCAACATCCACAACACAAATCATAATCAAGCCTACACAGATGGGTACGACTTAGTGTACGACTAAATAGTTGCCATATCAAGTCGAGGAACTAAAGTGGCTAAATTTTGATTATCGATTATTTAATTATCAAAGCAACAACAAATATTTAGCACCATAAGCTATCATTCGGCCCTTTAGTTAATCTTTTATTAATTAAATCACTTTCGAGATATTCACTTCAAATTTCTTTAAAACAGATATAATTCCAAAACCATTTCAATATTTCACTATTGGAAAACATTTCCATATACTTATTTAATAATAAGTAATTCACAATTCACTTTATTTTCAACATTAAGGAAATATTACATATACTTAAATCAAGATTAAGCATATATTTTGTTCTTTAAGGGAAAACATTCTCTTAACGAACTTATTTGGATCAAAATGAATGTTGCATAAAACACATTACGACAACACAAAATTACTAGTATAGATATTCGATAATCAGATAGATATATAAATCCCATATACTATACAAAACACCTTCTTTCGAAAATCATTTACTATAATAACATTGTTATAGTCCATGATTCCTTACTTCTCGAAAACGTTTACTTCAATAAAAAATGTTGAAATCTATGTATTCGATGCTCACACCTTTTAAAGTATCTTCAAATCATTTAACTCCATTTAAAGGATCACGTGTCAAAACATTTATTTTATTAAAGGATTATATACTGTCCAAAATCGTGAATATAATTCATAACCAAATTCAATAGTTCTACACATTTATTAAAGGATTATCCATCGTCCAAAATCATGAATATAATTCCTTTAATAACTTCTATAATTAACTTATCAAAATAAGTTGATTTTGGATTTATAAAAAAATGTTTATAAATTCCATTTATATTTATAAAACTTCCATTTATACAACCCATTGCTAACAAATTCCATTTATCTCATTTATATCTCATTTATATGCCAAAATCCAATCATAAGTTAATTTACTTATAGATCTCTTATTTACAAATTCATTCTTTTTATAACTTCATAAATTCATAAATCCATTATAAATTCATTTCTAAATGCCAATTCCATATCCATATACAAGTTTGATTATAGATCCATTTCTAATATTTACGAAACACCATTTATAATAAGTCAAAAATCTCAGTTTAAACTATTTTGCAAAATTGTTAACTCCATATTTCAAAAATCACATTTTGATTATACTTGAATAAACTTCTTCTTTTAATAATTTACAAATCATTATTAGAAACTTATATAAATTCAAAATTTTACCTAAGTATATTTCACAAATCATATTTACGTATATTTCACAAAAATCATAAATTTTATAGCATAAAAATTATAACTTCTTATTTATTTAAATAAATTCATTCCCTTTACTAATTCAAAAATTAATAAAACATATATTTTCAAATCCACTTTAAAATCCTTTTTAATTTAAAATATCAGTTTAATATTTTTAAAATTCCAAAATATGGCCCTATGCTACAACAGCACCAAATAAGGTGATTCACATCAATCACGACATCCAAATATTATATATCAAATGATAACAGCATATATAACAATATATGTAAATAAAAATAAACATTGGTGAGGAATCCAGTTGGATCCCTCCAATCTGTCACTTACAACAAATATACATATGGTAAAATATGTACAATGTCCGCTTCAATTGGCAGGAATATATCCAAATACCAATCAATATGTAGATAATATACCATATATCATCCAAAAAATCATCAAACAACACCAAATAAATTTATTCTCAAATATATAAAATTATAAGTGAGTAAGAAAGAGTGAGTTGTACTCACTTTGATTACAATAGCCGTTGCAGCGTTTTATTCCGAATAAAATTAAACGAGCGTTTAATTTTATCCAAAATTTAAAATAGCTTTAATCAACACCAAACTAGATCCATCCTGTAGTGTTCGCGAGTACGAACCCAACACAAGTTATTTCGTGCGATTCCGACCTCGTATGACAAAGTTATGATATTTTAAAGATTATACATAATTCCTTTTTTTAAACCTTCATCATCTTGGCCGCTTATTTGTGCCTCAACAAATCTGGGACATTCAAATCTTCTTCTCCTCCTTCGTTTCATTCATGCGAACGAACACAATTAGCCCCTGGCCGTAATTTGATTGCCTCAACAACCTCACCGCACTTGAAGACGATTGGAGCCTTCACATTGAAGCCCTTCGCGAGCTCTACAATCGGCCTCGACCACGAGAAACTCGGTCCCATCCTTCTCTTGATAAACGCGCTCGAACGTGGTGACTTCACGGCTAAAAATTGGCCTCTACAATGCTCAAATGATGATCACGACCGTAAGGATTTGAAGTACTCATCGAGCTTTATAATATTGTAGTGGAAAGTTTTTGTAGTGACCCGCCCTTCTGACCGCCCCTAGTCGGTAATTAAACCAACTTGAAACGTTCAAAAAGACGGATTGTTATTCAGTTTATAGAGTTTAAGCAGAATCAGCCACAGAAACACAGAATAATTATATTTCACATACATAATTTTTTTTTACATATATCAGAGTTTATACAATGCATTAAATTCATACAACGGAAATATTTCTTTAAGTACAAAAATCCCCGAAAAAGCTAAAGTAAGCGTTTTCCCCTCTCTCTCTAACTTCGCTGCCCGAAAATCTTCAAGTTGCAAAATACTCGGTCTGACCCGAGTATTACATTCAAAAGAAAATAATACACGGGTCAGTCTAATTCAAACTCAGTTATTAGTGCATAGAGGCAATAATAATCAAATAACAATTAGACGACAGTCACAATAAATCTTCGTCTATCCGACCCTTTTAACAAAGAAATCGGGTAACGTTAAATATAAAACTTAACAGTGTTAAACAATTATTTAGTAGATTCAAATATTAACGAAGATAGATGAAGGGATTATTAATGTAGATAATTTCGAAAAACATCAAAATAGCCTAAACGGCAATTAACAACAAAATCATCAAATTAAACCAAATCAAAATACGATTCCAAAATATATTGAATTGGTGACATAAAACAATTGAAATCAATTGAAATCAATCAATTTAAAACAGCAGATTCTGAATTGGCTGCAATACACGCATGCGTGCGCTGCCTCGCCAATATTGTAACGACCCACTATTTTGTGCCATTCGAATTCGACAAATATGATAATTGTCGAGCTGGAATAGTTCAAAATAATAGATTGTAAATATAGCTAAGGAACAAATGAAACCAAATACACAGAATCACAGACACAGATATCAGAATCTCACAGCGGAATATAAAATACTACAGTGGTTCATGACGCCACTGGAAACTTTTACAAACAGAAATACATTGTTCAAAACTTTAATACAAATTTTTAAGCCATAATAAAACATAGTCTTCCAAAATGTCTTGAATTACAAAATAGATAAAGACGAAGAAGCTTCCAACTAGCAAGAGTGATCTACTCCTAGCTCAAGAAAGAAAAGCTGAATCTGCAACTCAGGCTGACCCGAGCGTACAATAAAACAAAACACTCGAGTCAGGACATACATACTTATATGAGGTAAGCTAAATCAAGTGTACTGTAATGTAAAGAGCAAGTAACTCAAAGGATGCTTGGGATCGCCCATCCTCTAAGGATCCGTTAAACTATTTACTATATAGTATATTGCGCTATTATAATAGTGTCTACAGTAAAATAAACATACTTTTTAAATAGCGTTAAGGCTTTACATTTTCCACCTTAACACGTAATAGTCCCAGTAGTCCATCCAATATCATAGTCCCTCCTGATCGGGAAGCCACTAGAGGATACCACACGGGCTACGGGAGAAAACCAAACTCGTACAAGGCTCGATATGGTAGGTGACACGGCACAACTAGGCAATGCCAGGGTAGATATACCAATTACGCTTCCGGACCGATGGTAACGCGAAGCCGCAGCAACCGCCCACCTCGAACAACACTCCTAAATCAAAGGTGCGCGCACCAAACAATCACAAGAGTAATAGAATGGCAACCGAAGAAGTGTGTTCGATCAGAGGAGCTACCTCATTAATCCGTCGATCGCTCCTGTTTTAGCCACCTTAAGCCAACTCACGGGAGTCGGGTCCACGTATATACCTTTCAAGAAACCGTCACCACCATCCTACTTCATTCTGGAATCTCCACCACGTACATGGTTAGTCAAAGTGGTTTTCGATATCGACAGAGAGTATGTCCATATCCGATCCCGGTCCCTTTGCCAACCAAACGTTATTATAACCCGTGGTTATAGTTTTGAAAAATGGTATTTATACTTCCAAATCATATATATTACGAAATACCTTTAATTTCAAATACTTGATTAAAACATTTCCTTTGATAATATACCATTTCAATTTATTCAATTAAATTTGGAGTTTATTGCTTTTATCAAAAGAATAGAAATCAATTTCTTCTTTTAATTCTTTCCAAACTCAATTTCTTATTTTATTAGCAATTTCATATTTTAAATTCCAAATCTTAACGTATTCCCAAAATAGATATGAAATTTTATATAAATCAATTTCAATTTCTACAGCATCTAGGAAATGCTATCTAAAGTTACGGGTTTAAAATGGTCAAATTTTAAAGGACAGCATTAAATGCTGTAGTAGACCTTTAGCTAAAAATCAAATTTCAAATATAACTTATTATTTATTATATCTTAATTGAAATCCTTTCCTTTTCGAAAATACAGAATTTCTAAACAAGTTATATTCAAAATTTTAATTCAACATTTATTTATTTAACCCCTTTTTACATCATATAAATCTTATAAAAATCCTTTATATAAATTAAGCCAAAATATCATCAATTTCTAAATTTAAAATAATTTAAAAATAATTTCAGAAAATAATATATAAACCACGGGCCTGTATAAGATTTTCTAGCCTAGGTCAAGTGAAACGGATTTATATCATTTCAATCCGATATTTATACAACCCCGGGTTCTATCATTTCGAACCCGCGATCCCAAGATAATTTTCAGCAGTTATATAAAGAGTGAATAACAATCAATCTGGCCTATCATTTCAGCCATAACAATATATATATAACAGGGAACTTGTAGTGTGATTTAAGCAGTAAATAATAACATAATATAACTGCAAATATCATATAACATATAAATAACTGATGGGGTGTAAATTTAATGGGGTTTATCATTCTATATTACACTACAGACAGACAATAGTGAAATACAAATTTACACATACACTTGTAATAATTTACGAAATATAAATACGTATGTCTGGTGAGAAATACTCACCTGGATTTTGCAGAAAATTTTGAAATTTTTAAAACGACTGTTCACCGGTACAGAGTAACAGAAGGTAACGATCAAAATTCCCGGACGTCGCCTAGATCCAAATCTAGAATAAAATTCAAAATATTGAAACGCGACTTTAGAATTTTTAGTCAACGAAAGATTAAAAAGAGAACGAGAATTCGTTTGCTTGCTCGACCACCCTACCGCGCATAAGATCAAACAACACATTTTTAACTTTACTGTTGCCTATCCTATTTCAACCTATATTCACGTTTTCCAGAAAATACTACACCTATTATATCATGCTTTCTCAATCCCTCACCAATCCGCCTTCCAGACTTTACACAATCATCCTCCTGCAAGCCTACCCCAACCCACTGACACTGCCTCACTGCCGTGCCTCCCACTTCCACCAAACCCTATGCCTTTGCCAAACATAGTCCAGTTCCAAAGCAAATCAAACCCAGCAACTCATAGATATATCCAGCTATTGAAAGTGCACAGGTGAAAACTGAAATGTACATGCACAGACTTCACTCTCTTCCTATATGCCGGCTGTGTTATGTTTTCCCCCTTTCTTTTTTTTTCTAATCTTGACTCTTAACTTATTTTACAATGGTTTATAATATTTTTCTTTTTATCCTAAATCTACTCTCCAGATTCAACTGAAATATGCAGATGACAAAAGTATGCAGAGGTCTCTCCTACTACCCGAGCCACCACATATTTGCTTCGAGTCACCTCCTCCTCTACTTCGGGTCAATCAGTGAATTTCTTCGGGAAATTTTGTAAAATCTCCGAGTCAAATTTTTGAGGCCTCACCTGTGTCTCAACAACACTGATCTGAATGCTCACTTCTTATATTTTTTTTTCTCACAAACTCTCCCCTTCTCTGAACTTCCCAACTAACTAACCCCTTCCCTTTTTATTTGCATCAACCCCTCACTTCAATTATGTATCACAATTCCAGGCTTCAACAGACTTCCAGGTTTCACCAAACTGTCATGTGTACATGCACTTCCTCAACATGCACAGGGACCCTCTCCAACTCCACTACTCCAGATGTCTACACTGTCCAGCCTTCAAACTAAAATATGCAAGACAACTACCCAAACCCAGTGCTACCAAACCCACTGTCATGCCCATGTTTTATGAATGCACAGACTCACTGAACATGTATGCATGACCTCTCACTGTTCCAGACCATCAAGCTACTCAATCTTACTTCCTTAATTCTTATAAATATGTTTTTTTTTTTTCAGCATGTCCTATAACATGAATGCAGACAAATTCCTAAAACCAATTTCAGCCTATCTCAAAATCAATGCAGACTGTAAAACAGCACCTCTGCCTATACCATACACACCAGATCTCACCATCTATTAGTGGCCGAGCAAACAAAAGGCAGAGAAACTTAGAAGAGAAAAGATGAAATAAAATTTACCTGATGGCTTTGAGCAGAGGAAAAGAATGAAAAGCAGATCAAAATGTGGAAGACTGATGGGTGGGTATATGGATATATATAGGCAGTGCTTTGCGAGATTTGGGGAGTGTCAGTTTTATTTGTATTAATACTATTGGTGTGGACGAGAATTCATTCTCATCAGTTACACAAGAATAACACAAGCATTGATCTCTGATTTATGGAAGTCAGGCTTTGAATTTGATTTGCCATATGGTAAAATTCTTGCTCACATTTATCAATTCATTCAAGGCCGAGATAAATGCTTTGATAACTGAAAGGCTGAAGTAAAGGAAGGATTGATGCTTGTTTCAGTTTATATTATTTTCCAGTGCATGTGTATATTCAAATTTCAAACACAATCAGGGTTTCTTTTAACTCATTTATGTGAGAATGGTGTCAGCTTGGTCACGCATGAGATAGGGAAGTTGATGTGCATGTTTTCAGTTTGAATATGAACGTGTACGAGATAAAAAGAAACTGCCGAGAGAAGAATACAAAGAAATGCTTGACGTTTTTACCAATTAAATGTGGATTCGTTTTTGTTTAAGTTTTACCTGATTTAGTTTGACATTTTAAATGCAAATGTTAACGTTTTTATGTATTCAGTTTAAAATATTAACGTATGTCAAAAATATATAAAACAACGGTCCTTTAAAACGAACCAACGTCCGTCTTAAAACCACTGACCAAAAATTTTCTTCAAAAAAATTTGAAAATATTATTTTTACACTGCGTTAAACAGACGCAGTCTAAAATATCAAAAATTTTCACAAAAATGACATTTTGAAAACACACGTTTTATAACGTCACTTTTACCCTATAAATCACGCGTCTTTCAAACGCGAAATTTAACGGTTCAAACCTAGCTTAAAATTTTGCAGTTATTGTTTAAGTTTATTGACATATAAAATTTTTCAAAATATATCTCAAAATTTAATATTCAAACTATATTATTAAACATAATTTATACAATATATTATTTAAAAATTAAAATAAATTAAATAAAATAACTAGCTGAAACTAGGGTTGTTACACTCTCCCCCACTTAAGAGCTTTTCGTCCTCGAAAAGGAACGAAAGAAAAAGAAACAAAGGAAGAATAAGCTAGATAGATAAGTACCTCAAACGAATAGCTCTGGATTTGAAGCACGGATGCTTTCCTCCGTTTCCCATGTGCAATCTCGCCCATCAGTGCTCCATTGCACTTTGACCAACGGGACTGATTTTCTTCTGAGCTGTTTCGTACCTTGATCGACGATACGAAGCGGCTTCCTTTCCATAGTCAGATCAGGCTCGATGTCCAGACCATCGAGAGCAGTAGGCTGGATGACTAAAGATGGGTCGTGAAGATAGCGGCGAAGGTGAGATATATGGAAGACATTGTGGATTCCGGCAAACTTCTCTGGTAGATCTAGTCGATAAGCCAGAGATCCAATCCTCTCCAGAATACGGAATGGACCGATGAATCTAGGGGCTAGCTTTCCTCTTCGACCAAACCGGACCACATTCTTTAAAGGAGAGATCTTTAGAAACACCAAATCACCAACATCAAATTCTAACTTCCTTCTACGCCGATCAGCGTACTTCTTTTGTCTATCTTGAGCAACCTTTAATCTCCTCTTAATCTCCTCTACCTTCTCTGAAGCTTCTAGAATCATCTCAGGACCAAGAACTAGACGATTACCAGGCTCAATCCAACACGAAGGAGATCTACACGGTTTCCCGTATAGAGCAGCAAAAGGGGACATCTTAAGACTAGCCTGATAACTGTTGTTATAGGTGAATTCCACAAGATGGAGATGATCTTCCTAAGATCCTCCATAGTCTAAGATGCAAGCACGAAGAAGATCTTCAAGAATTTGATTCACCCTCTCTGTCTGACCGTCAGTTTGTGGGTGGTAAGCAGTGCTCAGGTTCAAACGAGTACCCAAGGACTCTTGGAATGCTTTCCAAAACTGACTAGTGAAAATGGGGTCACGATCGCAGACAATGCTTAGAGGAACGCCATGGAGGCGAACGATCTCCCTCATATAAATCTCAGATAAACTCGAAGCTGTGCGGGTAGATCTGACTGGAATGAAATGAGCAGACTTAGTCAGTCTATCCATAATAACCCAGATACTTTCATTTCCTCTCTGGGATCTCGGCAATCCATCAATAAAGTCCATAGAAACTTGTTCCCACTTCCAGTTTGGAATTTCCAAAGGCTGTAACAAACCGGGTGTCTTCTGATGGTCTGCTTTGACTTGCTGACAAGTCGCACATCTACTCACAAAGATAGAGACATCTCGCTTCATACCTCTCCACCAATATAGCTTCTTCAAATCCTGATACATCTTGGCTATGCCAGGATGAATGGAGAGTCGGGACTGATGATGTTCCCGGAGTAATTCCTGTCTCAACCCATCAACATTCGGCACACAAATCCTTCCATTTATCCTTAAAACTCCTTTATCATCGATCTGAGCTCCCTTTCCATCAGAGCTATTACCACCAATTCTGCTACGAACACTTCCCTTTATACGCCTAAGCATCTCGTCTTCATCTTGTTTAGCCACGATACGATCCAAAAGAGGGGAAGATACAAAAATCTGACATAACAAAGATTTCTTTCTACTCAGCGCATCTGCCACTACATTGGCTTTCCCGGGAGTATAGTTGATGTCGAGATCATATGCAGCAAGGAACTCGAGCCATCGCACTTGTCTCTGATTTAAATCTTTCTGAGTAAAGATATATTTCAGAGATTTGTGATCGGTGAACAGATCAAACTTAGCTCCTAAGAGATGGTGTCTCCAAAGCTTCAAGGCAAAAACAACAGCCAACAACTCTAAATCGTGGGCAACATAGTTAGCTTCATGTGTCTTCAGCTGACGACTAGCATAAGCAATTACTCTCCCATCTTGCATTAGCACTGCTCCCAAACCTTCTCGACAAGCATCGGTGAATACCGTTAATCTTTCACTTCCATTTGGTACAGTAAGTACTGGGGCGGAGGTGAGCTTATCCTTTAACTCTTTGAAAGCAGCTTTACACTTATCGCTCCATACAAACTTGACATTCTTCCGAGTAAGAGCCGTCAGAGGTGCCGAAATCCGAGCAAAGTTCTCAATGAATCTTCGGTAGTAGCCGGCAAGGCCTAGAAAACTACGGATATCGGTGGGAGTCTTAGGTTCTTCCCAATCTTGGATTGTAGCAATCTTGACTGGATCAACAGAAACTCCTTCTCTAGAGACAATATGTCCAAGGAATCAGACTTCTTCTTCCCAGAAATGGCATTTAGAGAACTTAGCCTTCAATTGGTGATTCCGGAGAGTCTCTAAAACATACTTCAGATGGACTTTATGTTCTTCCTCAGACTTGGAGAAAACCAGGATGTCATCAATAAAAACAAGGACAAATTTATTGAGCACATCTCGAAAAACTCGGTTCATCAAGTCGACGAAGAAAGCAGGGGCATTTGTCAAACCAAAAGGCATAACTAGCCATTCAAAGAAACCATTCTCCGTTCTGAAAGCAGTTTTGGGAATGCTTTCCTCAGCAATTCTTAGCTGATGGAAACCTGTGGCTAAATCAAGCTGAGAGAAAACAGCTGCTCCATAGAGTTGATCGAACATATCATTTATGCGGGGCATAGGATATCTGTTCTTCATGGTAAGCTTGTTGAGTTCTCTATAATCAACACACATCCTGAGAGAACCATCGGATTTTGTGACAAAGACAACAGCTGCTCCCCATTCAGAGAAGCTTGGTCTGATCAGACCTTTGGAGGATAGGTCTTGAATCTGATTCCTTAATTCGCTCTTTTCCCGTGGTGCCATTCTTCTAGGTGGAAGGACTACAGGTCGTGCTCCCGGAATAAGGTCGATACGGAAATCAATTTCCCGTTTTGGAGGTAAAGAAGTGACTTCACCGAACACATCGGGAAATAGTTTGACTACAGGGGTCAAATGGATATCATCCGGGAAAGTGTCGAGAGAATAGATGAAACTACCAGCAAACTCCTGAGGCAATTTACACTGGATCACCAAAGAATCACCCTTATCACCAACAAGCGAAACAGTTCGGGAACTACAGGAAATTTTGGCATCATGTTTATCTAGCCAGTCGCCTCCGAGTAGAAGATCGAAAGCGTCAAAGCCCAGAACATAGAAGTCTCCAGTGAAACGATAATTTCCAAGAAAGAGTTTCACATCCCTACAAACTTTGTTAAGGTTCGCAGGACCGCCAATGGGGTTTGAAACACATAAAGGTACAGAAGAATACTCGGGAGTAAGAAGATGTTCAAATCGATCACAGAGATCTGACGAAATGAAGCTGTGGGAAGCTCCGGTATCGAAGAGAACTCTTACAGGATGAAAATGCAAGGTAAAAGAACTTTGAAGGGTACCTTGTGAGTCATCTGGAGCTGGAGCTGGTGCAGGTTGCGGAGCTGTAGGAAGTGCAGAAGTTACTGCAAAGACTCCGGATGTTGTGCCCCTCTTCTGAGTGGGACAATCCTTCTTGTAGTGTCCTGGCTGGAGGCAGATATGACAAAGATCTCTCCTAGCAAACTGAGCTGGTGGTGGAATGGCAGCACCCAAAGTAGGACAACTACTAGCGTAGTGTCCCTTTTTGTCGCATCGGTAGCAAGTAATGGTAGACAGATCTACAGGTGGCCTCGAAGAAGCAGAAGATGATGATGATCCCAACCCTTGAGTCCTGTTCTTCTTATTACGGAAGAAATTTGACTTCCTCTTTCTTGAGTTTCCAGAGGACTGGGCTGATGCAGACTGGGCAGCTGGAGTGGTCTTAGATGTAGGGTTCTCATACCGGAGAGCCATATCCATCAATGCCGTGAATGACCCATGAACATGAGTAATGAGTCGATCGTAGAACTCGGGTCGAGCGCCAGCTATAAACTTCTCGTTCAGCTTGAGCGGAGTGTCAATCAGATTTAGACCATATTGAGAGAGTTCGTTGAATTTCCTCTCATACTCCGTGAAGGTCATATTACCCTGCTTAAGATCCATGAATTCCCTATAGAGTTGAGACTTGCCCGCTTCGGGCATCCATTTGGCCAGAAAGGCCTCCCTAAAGCACGATAAGAGATTAAAAGATAGATTCAAAAATGGGAAATTTGAATCCGAATTTGGACAACCAAGAAGATACCTAAATTGCTCCCAAGTGAGGTCGGCCTCATTTGTTTGAGCTGTAATAGATAGCCACCAATTCAAAGCAGCGCCCTTCATTTGCCAAGCTGCGAGTTGCCTCTGCTGGGCATTAGTAATCTCGAGACAGGTGAAGATCCTTTCTAAGTCCCCAAGCCATTGTTGAGCTTCTATGATGGTTTCTGTTCCCATAAATTTTGTGCCACCTAGCTCAACATAGTCCTTGCACAATTTAGTGAATCGGACTGGGGCAGCAGGAGGAGGAACAGCTTGCCCTCGACCACGATTATTTCTTCTATTCATCCTGAAAGATTCGGGATCGGATACTAAGGATAGAGGAAAATATATTAAGATGTTCTAGGATAAGATAAAATTAAGAAACTACAAAAGCTCGACTTTAACGATGGAGAGAAAGAAGAAGTGTTTGGAAGCTTATTTTTAAAATAGGAAGTTTTTTTTTCTAATAAAATACTTCTTTAAATTTTTTTTTTTAAAATCATTTTATACTTTTAAAATACGTTCTCTCAGAAGGAAAGATTCTGGAATTTGACTTCACTCATTCTAGAGTATTGCTACTCTATCTCTAATGAGTTTTTGTTCCTTAGGCTATGGTTTAAACCTGGCTCTGATACCAACTGTAACGACCCACTATTTTGTGCCATTCGAATTCGACAAATATGATAATTGTCGAGCTGGAATAGTTCAAAATAATAGATTGTAAATATAGCTAAGGAACAAATGAAACCAAATACACAGAATCACAGACACAGATATCAGAATCTCACAGCGGAATATAAAATACTACAGTGGTTCATGACGCCACTGGAAACTTTTACAAACAGAAATACATTGTTCAAAACTTTAATACAAATTTTTAAGCCATAATAAAACATAGTCTTCCAAAATGTCTTGAATTACAAAATAGATAAAGACGAAGAAGCTTCCAACTAGCAAGAGTGATCTACTCCTAGCTCCAGAAAGAAAAGCTGAATCTGCAACTCAGGCTGACCCGAGCGTACAATAAAACAAAACACTCGAGTCAGGACATACATACTTATATGAGGTAAGCTAAATCAAGTGTACTGTAATGTAAAGAGCAAGTAACTCAAAGGATGCTTGGGATCGCCCATCCTCTAAGGATCCGTTAAACTATTTACTATATAGTATATTGCGCTATTATAATAGTGTCTACAGTAAAATAAACATACTTTTTAAATAGCGTTAAGGCTTTACATTTTCCACCTTAACACGTAATAGTCCCAGTAGTCCATCCAATATCATAGTCCCTCCTGATCGGGAAGCCACTAGAGGATACCACACGGGCTACGGGAGAAAACCAAACTCGTACAAGGCTCGATATGGTAGGTGACACGGCACAACTAGGCAATGCCAGGGTAGATATACCAATTACGCTTCCGGACCGATGGTAACGCGAAGCCGCAGCAACCGCCCACCTCGAACAACACTCCTAAATCAAAGGTGCGCGCACCAAACAATCACAAGAGTAATAGAATGGCAACCGAAGAAGTGTGTTCGATCAGAGGAGCTACCTCATTAATCCGTCGATCGCTCCTGTTTTAGCCACCTTAAGCCAACTCACGGGAGTCGGGTCCACGTATATACCTTTCAAGAAACCGTCACCACCATCCTACTTCATTCTGGAATCTCCACCACGTACACGGTTAGTCAAAGTGGTTTTCGGTATCGACAGAGAGTATGTCCATATCCGATCCCGGTCCCTTTGCCAACCAAACGTTATTATAACCCGTGGTTATAGTTTTGAAAAATGGTATTTATACTTCCAAATCATATATATTACGAAATACCTTTAATTTCAAATCCTTGATTAAAACATTTCCTTTGATAATATACCATTTCAATTTATTCAATTAAATTTGGAGTTTATTGCTTTTATCAAAAGAATAGAAATCAATTTCTTCTTTTAATTCTTTCCAACTCAATTTCTTATTTTATTAGCAATTTCATATTTTAAATTCCAAATCTTAACGTATTCCCAAAATAGATATGAAATTTTATATAAATCAATTTCAATTTCTACAGCATCTAGGAAATGCTATCTAAAGTTACGGGTTTAAAATGGTCAAATTTTAAAGGACAGCATTAAATGCTGTAGTAGACCTTTAGCTAAAAATCAAATTTCAAATATAACTTATTATTTATTATATCTTAATTGAAATCCTTTCCTTTTCGAAAATACAGAATTTCTAAACAAGTTATATTCAAAATTTTAATTCAACATTTATTTATTTAACCCCTTTTTACATCATATAAATCTTATAAAAATCCTTTATATAAATTAAGCCAAAATATCATCAATTTCTAAATTTAAAATAATTTAAAAATAATTTCAGAAAATAATATATAAACCACGGGCCTGTATAAGATTTTCTAGCCTAGGTCAAGTGAAACGGATTTATATCATTTCAATCCGATATTTATACAACCCCGGGTTCTATCATTTCGAACCCGCGATCCTAAGATAATTTTCAGCAGTTATATAAAGAGTGAATAACAATCAATCTGGCCTATCATTTCAGCCATAACAATATATATATAACAGGGAACTTGCAGTGTGATTTAAGCAGTAAATAATAACATAATATAACTGCAAATATCATATAACATATAAATAACTGATGGGGTGTAAATTTAATGGGGTTTATCATTCTATATTACACTACAGACAGACAATAGTGAAATACAAATTTACACATACACTTGTAATAATTTACGAAATATAAATACGTATGTCTGGTGAGAAATACTCACCTGGATTTTGCAGAAAATTTTGAAATTTTTAAAACGACTGTTCACCGGTACAGAGTAACAGAAGGTAACGATCAAAATTCCCGGACGTCGCCTAGATCCAAATCTAGAATAAAATTCAAAATATTGAAACGCGACTTTAGAATTTTTAGTCAACGAAAGATTAAAAAGAGAACGAGAATTCGTTTGCTTGCTCGACCACCCTACCGCGCATAAGATCAAACAACACATTTTTAACTTTACTGTTGCCTATCCTATTTCAACCTATATTCACGTTTTCCAGAAAATACTACACCTATTATATCATGCTTTCTCAATCCCTCACCAATCCGCCTTCCAGACTTTACACAATCATCCTCCTGCAAGCCTACCCCAACCCACTGACACTGCCTCACTGCCGTGCCTCCCACTTCCACCAAACCCTATGCCTTTGCCAAACATAGTCCAGTTCCAAAGCAAATCAAACCCAGCAACTCATAGATATATCCAGCTATTGAAAGTGCACAGGTGAAAACTGAAATGTACATGCATAGACTTCACTCTCTTCCTATATGCCGGCTGTGTTATGTTTTCCCCCTTTCTTTTTTTTTCTAATCTTGACTCTTAACTTATTTTACACTGGTTTATAATATTTTTCTTTTTATCCTAAATCTACTCTCCAGATTCAACTGAAATATGCAGATGACAAAAGTATGCAGAGGTCTCTCCTACTACCCGAGCCACCACATATTTGCTTCGAGTCACCTCCTCCTCTACTTCGGGTCAATCAGTGAATTTCTTCGGGAAATTTTGTAAAATCACCGAGTCAAATTTTTGAGGCCTCACCTGTGTCTCAACGACACTGATCTGAATGCTCACTTCTTATATTTTTTTTTTCTCACAAACTCTCCCCTTCTCTGAACTTCCCAACTAACTAACCCCTTCCCTTTTTATTTGCATCAACCCCTCACTTCAATTATGTATCACAATTCCAGGCTTCAACAGACTTCCAGGTTTCACCAAACTGTCATGTGTACATGCACTTCCTCAACATGCACAGGGACCCTCTCCAACTCCACTACTCCAGATGTCTACACTGTCCAGCCTTCAAACTAAAATATGCAAGACAACTACCCAAACCCAGTGCTACCAAACCCACTGTCATGCCCATGTTTTATGAATGCACAGACTCACTGAACATGTATGCATGACCTCTCACTGTTCCAGACCATCAAGCTACTCAATCTTCCTTCCTTAATTCTTATAAATATGTTTTTTTTTTTTTTCAGCATGTCCTATAACATGAATGCAGACAAATTCCTAAAACCAATTTCAGCCTATCTCAAAATCAATGCAGACTGTAAAACAGCACCTCTGCCTATACCATACACACCAGATCTCGCCATCTATTAGTGGCCGAGCAAACAAAAGGCAGAGAAACTTAGAAGAGAAAAGATGAAATAAAATTTACCTGATGGCTTTGAGCAGAGGAAAAGAATGAAAAGCAGATCAAAATGTGGAAGACTGATGGGTGGGTATATGGATATATATAGGCAGTGCTTTGCGAGATTTGGGGAGTGTCAGTTTTATTTGTATTAATACTATTGGTGTGGACGAGAATTCATTCTCATCAGTTACACAAGAATAACACAAGCATTGATCTCTGATTTATGGAAGTCAGGCTTTGAATTTGATTTGCCATATGGTAAAATTCTTGCTCACATTTATCAATTCATTCAAGGCCGAGATAAATGCTTTGATAACTGAAAGGCTGAAGTAAAGGAAGGATTGATGCTTGTTTCAGTTTATATTATTTTCCAGTGCATGTGTATATTCAAATTTCAAACACAATCAGGGTTTCTTTTAACTCATTTATGTGAGAATGGTGTCAGCTTGGTCACGGATGAGATAGGGAAGTTGATGTGCATGTTTTCAGTTTGAATATGAACGTGTACGAGATAAAAAGAAACTGCCGAGAGAAGAATACAAAGAAATGCTTGACGTTTTTACCAATTAAATGTGGATTCATTTTTGTTTAAGTTTTACCTGATTTAGTTTGACATTTTAAATGCAAATGTTAACGTTTTTATGTATTCAGTTTAAAATATTAACGTATGTCAAAAATATATAAAACAACGGTCCTTTAAAACGAACCAACGTCCGTCTTAAAACCACTGACCAAAAATTTTCTTCAAAAAAATTTGAAAATATTATTTTTACACTGCGTTAAACAGACGCAGTCTAAAATATCAAAAATTTTCACAAAAATGACATTTTGAAAACACACGTTTTATAACGTCACTTTTACCCTATAAATCACGCGTCTTTCAAACGCGAAATTTAACGGTTCAAACCTAGCTTAAAATTTTGCAGTTATTGTTTAAGTTTATTGACATATAAAATTTTTCAAAATATATCTCAAAATTTAATATTCAAACTATATTATTAAACACAATTTATACAATATATTATTTAAAAATTAAAATAAATTAAATAAAATAACTAGCTGAAACTAGGGTTGTTACAAATATAGTGACGAAATACACAAAAACTCAATGAAAGTTCACAAACGAGCATAGGGTCAAACCCGAGAAAAATGAGGTTCAACTCAAATGCAATTCAAATAAAATTGAAATGCGAGCACAAGGTCAAACCCGAGCATTTAAGCTGGATTCAACACAATGTACAAATTTAATTGAAATGGTCAAGACATAAAAATCAAGTCTCGACCCAAGTTCTAATCAATCGACAGAAAACTGCAACAAGATTGCAGTCCCAAGAAGATCAACAGCAATCAACCAGACTGCACATTCTAGTGGCAGCCGAAGTAAAAGCCACTAAGTCAAGCAGTGGACAGGAGAGACAATACATGAATGCGGCAGTGAAACTAGACAGTGCAAGCTTCAATTTCGAGAACAAAGGCAGCTGTATAACACGACTGAACTAGAAATGCATAGCCAATAGACCAAAGTGGCCATAAAACCACTATATAAAGACTATAACATACTCAAGCTAGCCTGACTCCAAACATCATTGTCAAAGATGAGAAGAATCAAGTGTAGACAACACATACCTATGAAATAACAATGGAGCATATACATGTATGCATATAATTGATGCTCGACAATTCCCAAATTGTTTTTAAATAGCAGCTCACATAAACAAAATAAGTCAATCTACAGTTAAAGTCAAGGCATGAACCAACAGAAAATTCAAGTGAATGGCCATACATGGTGCATTAGTGAAACAACTCGATATGCACCCAACGGTTACCGTGAAGTCCAACTAATGCAACTATATACAAGTGAAACCAATGCAACATGCAACAGTAAGAAATCAAGTGCACAGCCCTATCAAATGAAAACTCAAATTTTAATTTCACTGTCCCAAAATCGGCGTATCATCAACAAAGTGAAAAAACTATTATAGAACAATCTCAATCAAAGGCAGAAGCCATTAGAATTCATCGACTACCAAAATTATACAATGGTATGATACAGTTCAAGTATATCACTAACATCTTAAGAAATCAATGACCGAAGTCAAAGCCATGGATCACTGACTGGAACCAAAGGGAACAATGAGCGAAATCAACCTCAACAAAATATAAACAAATATACATAAACAAAATCCAAAAATGCATATACCTGTGTTGACACAGTATATACACACTGCAAATGTAAGGGGAGCAATACATGAAGCAACACATGAAACCTATAGTGCAACTGATCAGAGATGGAACGAGCATCAAACCAACCAGTACACCGAGGCAATGGTACAAACTGCTTTATGACACGGCACACAAAACACCAGTACGGTTCAGTACGCTAAGCACAGGAGACAAAAATACATATATATGAAACAGTGTGACAAACAGTCATATATATACAACATAAATGCATATATATTTATATATGAGCAATACCACAGAGAGGATGGAACTGCAGTGGGCCGAGCATTGAAAAAATGTTTCAAAGCTAAAGCCAAAACGAAATACGCAGTTCAAAATCAAAGTCAGTGAACAGGAAGACAGTGTCAAAAAAACAAATCAATGCCGAAGTCAACTAAAACCAGTTCGAACAATTCAAGTGACCAAAGTCGACAAGAATCGAAATCATGGTGGTCACGAACGAACTCAATGTCGTCAAATAAATTCACTTGTAGCAGTTTCAATCCAAAGCCAAAAGTCAATCAAGTATTCAAACCCGAGTTAATAGAAAACATCAGAGAAATCAACAACATCGAACCACAATTTAATAGCCGAGAACTCAAGTGACCAAAGTCATGTTAAACAGCAACAAAATTATACTAAGAAAAGAAACAGAAAAATCATGAAGTTCGCATTAGATGTGAGTGATAAGTATCACTCACCTTAGCCTGAAGTGGTCGCGAGCGATGCGAGGGAATCAAATCGATCGATCAAAGCAACCGAGGTCGCCCGCCTTCGATTTTGATAAGCCCTAGCTTGGAAAGGAGGAATTGAGAAAGCCCTAATTTGGATCGGAGAGGAACGAAAAGGAACAGAGCCGCCATTAAATTTTTTTACTCGTTTGATTTTTTTGAAGTGATGGAGGAAGGGGTATCGGCCATGCTTTGAAGTGGAGGGTGCGTGATTTTGGTGCGTGGTTGAAGGCGTATGTAACGGCGTAATTTTTGGGATGCTGGCGAAAAGATTATCACATTATCTTATTATATACATATTTTTTATTTTGAATTCAATTTATTTTCTCAATATCAATTTTTTTTCTTTTTTATAAATTTTCTTTGACATGTTTATATGTCGTATGTTCACAAAACAACTCCAATAAATACGAAATTTGAAATCCAGTAATAATTCAACATTACGGACACAAATGGAACTGGGTCGCCAAATTCCAAGATTGTGCCTCGGAAGGCTATTTTTTAATTCAATTTAAATGATAAAGTTTCAAAACTGATCAAATCACTTTCAAATTCAATTCAGAAGCTTCTATTATCTTCAGTATTATCAATGTGAATTTTCTAAGTTTTTAAAATATTTTTAATCATCTTAAAATTGAAGATTCAAATTTTTATTCAACTTTCAATAAATTAAATTCTAAAATTTAATCGCCTAATTCATTCTGATAATTTGAAATTCAAGTCAAACCATCATTCAAATATTTAAAATTAATTAAATATTTTCAATTTAAATTGTTCAAAATTCAGGGTCGTTACAATCTTCCCCCCTTAAAAGAATTTCGTCCCGAAATTACAAGTTAGGAAAAACGATTGTCAAAATCTCACCGATATCTATACCCTCCACAATTTTACCAAGTTCGAATCTTATTAAAAATATAGGATTCATTCCATTGTTTTTTTCTCACTAGCTTTGTTCATTATCTTCTTTGTTCATTGTTTTCTACAATCAAGACGCAAAAGTGTTTACCTAAATTTTTGACTTACAAAACTCAGATTTAAACTTGAAATTCTTCATGTTAGAGATTTGCATATCTATTTTATTTTTTTTTATTTTTTTTCAAAGGTGTGGACTTTCAAGATATTTCGAAGATCTTCTTCCTTAGTTCATTAAGGTGGAATTATGTAATTTTAATTTCAGACTATTGATTTGCTATCTAAAGTTTTGAAAATACTTGCTAACTCGAAGTTTAACAAGTCTATCGTCGTTCTCACAGACATTAGGCATACGCTGGCTAGGCGCAGGACTAAAAAATCTCCAAGTACTGAATATACTTGCTTCAACTCCCAGTGAAAATACTTAAAAATCTTTTAAAAATGGATATGGAACGCACGTTCCCCCATGGATCACAGATTTACCCGGCGGTTACGCTACTATCCCAGTAGAATCGCTTGTAATCTGTAGATTTCACATCTCTTCAATTTCGCCATGGTTGTTGCCATAGATCGTGGTTCACACGGTGGTTACGCTACTATGCCAGTAGAATCGCTTGTGACCGTAGGCATCTCGCCCCTCAAATTACGCTTTGGCCTCTAGATCGCAGTTTACACGGCGGTTGCGCCACTATCCCAGTGGAATCGCTTGTAACTGTAGGCATCACGCCCCACGAATTACGCTAGCATACATCATCATCAATTCACATGATCCCATCACGATGATCCATCATGAGGGTTCCTAATTCAAATGGACATTCCAACTTATGGAAATTCTACGTAGCTACGAATTTCAAATGGATACTCACACCGAGTTCCAACACCTTCACAAATTATAAATGGAAGGTACTTGTCCGTATCCTTAGTTTAGAAAGCATAACGTCATATACATATAGTACATCATTTCACATTTCGTACATATCATACCTATGTAAAGTTACATAGGATTTTCATAATAATGACTTTCCAACTGATGGTTTTTGAATTATTACATTCACATATATAAGTTCCGAAAACCACAATATCCCATACCCATTATAAATAGAGGATTTCTAAATTTTCCATCTCGTTACCGATTTAAAATTTTCCTCTAAATCGATTTGAAAATTTAAGGTTATCTCAAACCCAATTCACATTCATAATCCAATTCATTATCGACTTCACATTCGATTTGGATTTCACGTTACATCGTCAAATTCTCAACACATAATTGATGTCTACCGATATATAACCTCTAAGCTCGTACGTCTCATAGAAGGGTGTATATAGCTATGAGAATAAATTCTCCGCCACTACAGATATATATTTAATAGAGATCAATTGCTATGTCATCAATTCACCATGTTAGACATACAATCCCAATCGACTTATATTGTTTTTGGTGTCGAAGTTAAACTCAATTTAACTCAAAATTCAATTTTTTTTGAAAAAATTCAAGTTGAACTAATTGTTCAAATTTCCCCAAAAATATCTTTACAAGATACATATAATTTTTCACACTTAAACATTCGAAACAAATTTCAAATATTCACTTTTCAATTTATCTTTAAAAGATAGAATTTCAAACCTTCCATTTCATATTGGAAAGCATTTCCATAATTATTTAATAATAAGTAATTCACAAATCCATTTATTTTCAACACTTGAAAAATATTCAATATATTTAAATCATAATCAAGTATATATTCCATTCTTTAAGGAAAGCGTTCTTTTAAACACATTTATTTGAGTCAAAACGAATGTTACGTAAAACATTGTTACGACAACTCAAAATCACTAGTACAGGGATTCAAAATTTAAGATAGATTTATAAATCCCAATACTATATAAACATTTCCTTTCGGAAACCATTTACTATAACAATAGTGTTATAGTCCACCTTTTCTTTCTATTTCTCGAAAACGTCTATTTCAACAATGAATGCTGAAATCTATGTATTCGATAGTTAATACATTTTAAAACATTTTTTAAAACAATTAACTTCATTCTTTTAAATTTCACTTCTCCAAATCATACCCGTTTATTCAATAATATATTCACTGTCCAAAATCGTGAATATACCTTATTTACCAAATTCAACACTTGGACTTATTTCATAGTTTGAATTCCGCATACTTTTCACAATATTGGTTTTAAACTGATTTCAAACTTTTCAATATTAAGTTTTTCACTTACTTAATTCTTTGATGTTCAAATTCAAATTCATCACTGAATCTATTAAATCTATTATGGATTATCATGTTGACAACTTCAATTTTATTTTATTTAATTATTTTCTAAAATATTTTGAAAAATTACTTGCAATTTTTTTCTTCCTGTACATACTGCTAGTATTGTTTTTCAAAACATTTGAATTCAAATTTCAAAAGAATTCAGAATCAAATTCCCAAGTTATAGTTCAATGATCCCCTTGGCTATAACTAAATTGACATATCATTTTATTTCACAATTATTACTTTGGAGATATTCAAAATATTTGATTTAAACCAATTCATTAATTCACTTCACTTATATTTTATTTTTCATAAATCTCAGCAATTCAATAATGGGTTTTCGAATGATCGGGGCTCAAATCTAAGGAGTCCTTACCGAAGAGAAACTATCGTAAACCTAAATTCAGAGAGGAATTTCCGAAAAGGATTTGAATTTTCAAAATACCTTCTATTTAAAAAAACATTTTTATACTTCTTTATATTTGAAAAACGTTTTCTTTAAAGTGATTCTAGTAACTATTCATATTAAACATCATAAACTGAGCTTTGTATAAACCAAAGCTCTGATACCACTTTTGTAACGACCCGCCCTTCTGACCGCCCCTAGTCGGTAATTAAACCAAATTGAAACGTTCAAAAAGATGGATTGTGATTCAGTTTATAGAGTTTAAGAAGAATCAGCCACAGAACACACAGAATAATTATATTTCCATACATAAATTTTTTTTTTTTTGTACATATATCAGAGTTTATACAATGCATTAAATTCATATAGCGGAAATATTTCTTTAAGTGCAAAAATCCCCGAAAAAGCTAAAGTAAGCGTTTTCCCCTCTCTCTCTAACTTCGCTGCCCGAAAATCTTCAAGCTGCAAAATACTCGGTCTGACCCGAGTATTACATTCAAAAGAAAATAATACATGGGTTGGTCTAATTCAAACTCAGTTATTAGTGCATAGAGGCAATAATAATCAAATAACAATTAGACGACAGTCACAATAAATTTTCGTCTATCCGACCCTTTTAACAAAGAAATCGGATAACCTTAAATATAACACCTAACAGTGTTAAACAATTATTTAGTAGATTCAAATTATTAACGAAGATAGATGAAGGGATTATTAATGAAGATAATTTAGAAAAACATCAAAATTGCCTAAACGGCAATTAACAACAAAATCATCAAATTAAACCAAATCAAAAGACGATTCCAAAATATATTGAATTGGTGACATAAAACAATTGAAACCAATTGAAATCATTCAATTTAAAACAGCAGATTCTGAATTGGCTGCAGTACACGCACTCGTGCACTGCCTCGCCAGTATAGTGATGAAATATACAAAAACTCAATGAAAGTTCACAAACGAGCATAGGGTCAAACCCAAGAAAAATGAGGTTCAACTCAAATGCAATTCAAATAAAATTGAAATGCGAGCACAAGGTCAAACCCGAGCATTTAAGCTGGATTCAACACAATGTACAAATTTAATTGAAATGGTCAAGACATAAAAATCAAATCTCGACCCAAGTTCCAATCCATCGATAGAAAACAGAAAACTACAAAAAAATTGCAGTCCCAAGAAGATCAACAGCAAGCAACCAGAGTGCACAATCTAGTGGCAGCTGAAGTAAAAGCCATTAAGTCAAGCAGTGGATAGGAGAGACAATACATGAATGCGGCAGTGAAACTAGACAGTGCAAGCTTCAATTTCGAGAACAAAGGTAGCTGTATCACATGACTGAACTACAAATGCATAGCCAACAGACCAAAGTCGCCATAAAACCATTATATAAAGACTGTAACATACTCAAGCTAGCCTGACTCCAAACATAATTGTCAAAGATGAGAAGAATCAAGTGCAGACAGCACATACCTATGAAATAACAATGGAGCATATATATGTATGCATATAATTGATGGTCGACAATTCCCAAATTGTTTTTAAACAGCAGCTCACATAAACAAAATAAGTCAATCTACAGTTAAAGTCAAGGCATGAACCAACAGAAAATTCAAGTGAATGGCCATACATGGTGCATTAGTGAAACAACTCGATATGCACCCAACGGTTGCAGCGAAGTCCAACTAATGCAACTGTATACAAGTGAAACCAATGCAACATGCAACAGTAAGAAATCAAGTGCACAGCACTATCAAATGAAAACTCAAATTTCAATTTCACTGTCCCAACATCAGCGTATCATCAGCAAAGTGAAACAACTATTATATAGCAATCTCAATCCAAGGCCGAAGCCATTAGAATTCATCGACTACCAAACTTATACAATGGTATGATACAGTTCAAGTATATCACCAACATCTTAAGAAATCAATGACCGAAGTCAAAGCCATGGATCACTGACTGGAACCAAAGGGAACAACGAGTGAAATCAACCTCAATAAAATCCAAACAAATATACACAAACAAAATCCAAAAATGCATATACCTGTGTTGACACAGTATATACACACTGCAAATGTAAGGGGAGCAATACATGAAGCAACACATGAAACCTATAGTGCAACTGATCAGAGATGGAACGAGCATCAAACCAACCAGTACACCAAGGCAATGGTACAATGATGCAGCACGATCTACAAAATCACAAGGCCTAGGTTGCTCACGACCTAATGGAGGAGTTTTAGGTCGCTCACGACCTAGTGAAGGTCGCTCACGACCTAACGAGTCACGTGATGTAGAATCGCGACCTAACCGAGAACAAGAGATGGGAGTTGCACTGAGTACACGACCTAAAAAGCTCACGAGTCACGACCTAAAAGACCCACGACCTAACCGGGAACCAGAGAGGGAAGTTGTACTGAGTTCGCGACTTAACGAGGTTGCGAGTCACGACCTAAAAGAGCCACGACCTAACGAAGTCTTAAGTCGCTCGGTATCATTAGGTCGTCTACGACCTATAGCTACGGGAGATAACAAAGGGGCGGCACGAGTTAACATCCAACGACCTAACGGTCTACCATATTGTTGCTATATTGGAGACTAAAGTCGCTTGAGTGTTGAGTCGTTTGTAACAGTTGAGTCGCTGTTGTGATGTATTGTTTTAAGTCGTATGTCGTTGTATTTGTTGAGTCGCGTACTGTCTTGTAACTCGCAGGTCGGCAAGTAGTTAGGTCGGCCATGTGTGTGTGGTGATGTAATAAGTTGAGTCGCCGGGAGTTAAGTCGTTAACGACCTTGTTTAGGTCGTAGGTCGTGTGTGTGTCACTGTTTGTACTAAGTCGCAGGTTATAGGTCGTAAACGACCTAGTGCTAAGTCGTGTGAGTCGTCTATAAATAGGCGTGGGGGTTCATTTGTAAATTCGGTTATGTTTGAATAAAATTCCTCTTTTTTTAGCTTTGTGCTTTCATCTAAATTGGTAGTTGAGTGTGATCTCCTATCTCCACCTATGGTATTCGAGTGCGCTCGAATCAACGTTTGTTGAAACCAATTCGCGGAATCAAGTGTGCTTGATCAACGTTTGAAGAATTGTAGATCTTCTTTCACGGTATCGTGCGCGATCAACGTGTCGAAGATAGCTAGAATTCGGTATCTTTGTGATCAACGAATTTGGGCATTTCAGTATCTTCAATCCACCGTTTGCTACTTTCATTGATCTATATCGTTTTGTTATTATCTGCTGCTTCGTACAAACTGCTTTATGACACAGCACACAAAGCACCAGTACGGTTCAGTACGCTAAGCACAGGAGACAAAAACACATATATATGAAACAGTGTGACAAACAGTCATATATATACAACATAAATGCATATATATTTATATATGAGCAATAACATAGAGAGGATGGAGCTGCAGTGGGCCGAGCATTGAAAAAATGTTACAAAGCTAAATCCAAAATGAAATACGCAGTTCAAAATCAAAGTCAGTGAACAGGAAGACAGTGTAAAAAAAAAATCAATGCCGAAGTCAACCAAAACCGGTTCGAACAATTCAAGTGACCAATGTCGACAAGAATCGAAATCGTGGTGGTCACGAACGAACTCAATATCGTCAAAAAAAATTCACTTGTAGCAGTTTCAATCCAAAGCCAAAAGTCAATCAAGTATTCAAACCCGAGTGAATAGAAAACATCAGAGAAATCAACAACATCGAACCACAATTTAATAGCCGAGAACTCAAGTGACCAAAGTCACGTTAAACAGCAACAAAATTATACGAAGAAAAGAAACAGAAAAATCATGAAGTTCGCATTAGATGTGAGTGACAAGTATCACTCACCTTAGCCTGAAGCGGTCGCAAGCGATGCGAAGGAAACAAATCGATCGATCAAAGCTACTGAGGTCGGCCGCCTTCGATTTTGAAAAGCGCTAGCTTGGAAAGGAGGAATCGAGCAAGCCCTAATTTGGATCGGAGAGGAACGAAAAGGAACGGAGCCGGCAGTAAAAAAAATTTTTTACTCGTTTGATTTTTTTTTGAAGTGACGGAGGAAGGGGTATCGGCCATGCTTTGAAGTGGAGGGTGCGTGATTTTGGGGCGTGGTTGAAGGCGTATGTAACGGCGTAATTTTTGGGACGCTAGTGAAAAGATTATCACATTATCTTATTATATATTTTTTTATTTTGAATTCAATTTGTTTTTCTCAATATCAATTCTTTTCTTTTTTATAAATTTTCTTTGACATGTTTATATGTCGTATGTTCACAAAACAACTCCAACAAATATGAAATTTGAAATGCGGTAATAATTCAACATTACGGACCCAAATGGACTGGTTTCGTCAAATTCCAGACTATGCCTCGGAAGGCTATTTTTAAATTCAATTTAAACGATAAAATTTCAAAACTGATCAAATCACTTTCAAATTCAATTCTGAAGCTTCTATTATCTTCAGTATTATCAATGTGAATTTTCTAAGTTTTTAAAATATTTTTAATCAGCTTAAAATTGAAGATTCAAATTTTTATTCAACTTTCAATAGATTAAATTCTAAAATTTAATCGCCAAATTCATTCTGATAATTTGAAATTCAAGTCAAACCATCATTCAAATATTTAAAATTAATTAAATATTTTCAATTTAAATTGTTCAAAATTCAGGGTCGTTACAGTTTTCGATGAAAGTGGAAGAATAAGGAGATCAGAGGCAAGAAAGCATGGAATTTTTTTGGCCATTGAATAAAAAAGGCGGTTGTTTACCTTAAGGTTAGGGTTTTGACCAAATGAACGATAAAGATCCTCAGTTTGTGAGCAATATAAATTTACTATTCATCCGAAAATATTTCGAACTCCAATCGAAGCGTGTCACTAGGCATTTATAATGTTTTACCCCTATTTCGAACACAATGGAATATATATCAGAAGCCAATTCTATTATATTTGAAAGATAAGTTTTCGAATCAACTTATTTTAATTAAAATTTACTTAAACAAATTTCAACGTGTTTCAACTTCACACAACTAAACCGCAAACCCGATTGATATAAAATTTGAATTCCAATAATAACATAACTATACGGATCCAGTGAAACTAGTTTCGTCAAAATCCGAGACCTTGTCAAAAATGACTATTTTTACATGTTAATTAAATATTAAAATATTCAATTTCTATAAATTAACTTTTAATTCAGTTTTAAAAGTTCTTTAACATTATTCTAATTCAAATAGAATTTAATTCAACTTTATAAATAATTTTTATTCATAATAAATTAAAATTTTAATTATTTCCATAATTTCAAATATTAAATTAACAATTTAATTGTCCAATTAAACCAAGATATTTGAAGTATATGTTAATCAACTTATAAAATTAACTTGTGAATATTTAAAATCTATTAAACATACGAATTTCAAATGACTGAAATTCTAGGTCATTACATAAACACTTTGTAGTTAATGCCCCGCTATTACCCCGCTATTACCCGCTATAACCCCGCTATATCTCATAGCGGATTTCTCCCGCTACGATTTTACCATATAGCCACAAAATATAGCATTTCCGCTTTAATTCCTGCTATTTCCGCTATATCCCGTCATTCCTGCTATATTTCGCTATTTCCGCTATGTCCTCTTTAATAAAATGAATTAAAAAATTAGATTTATACATTATAGAAATTATGAAAGTAATTTATTTGATTTAATTTTTAATATATTTTTAGAAATGAAAATACTCTAATATTCTACTAAATTCAATTATGTTATATAACAGTATTACGTTTATTTAGAGTATATTCGCACATGTTTTTTGTTTAAAATTATTTATGTATTAATTATAATTCAATTGAATGATAATTTTTCATTAAATTACCATTTATATATTTGTAAAAACATTAAGTACGAGCTTTATATGCTATTTAATAGCCATCCGCTATATCCCACTATATCCTCGGTGTATCCCCGCTATGACTTTTTGCACCTCCACCGCTTCGAATCTGCCGAGCGCTTTAACTGCACAGCATAAAACATTCCATCCTTTTTGATCGGTTTGAAGTTTTAGAAAGGGGCATTTCACCAAAAGGACAAACTTTGCAGTCTAATTAGTTTTTAGGACGCACATTTAAAGAAATAACTTTCAAGGCCAAAGTCTGCAGAATAATTACTTTCGATGACAAAGTCAGTAATCCAATTACTTTCAAGGACATAATTTCATAGGTTTTTAGGCCCTAGAAACTAATTATTTTTTGTTTTATCCTTGAAAGTAATTATTTCAGTTGTGTGTCCTAGAAACTAATTCCACTTGCTAATGCGCCCCTTGTGGCCAATTTCAACTTTTAGAAAATAGTTTAAATAGTTTTAAAATAGTTAAATATTTAAAATAGTTTACTTTAAGTATTAAAAATGGTTAGATTTTTTAAATAGTTTATACTAAAATAATTTATTTGAAAATAATTTCAAAATCAAACTGATTTAATTCCAAATTTTCCAATTCAAATCAATTTCAATTTCGATTTCGATTCAATTGATTAAATTCCAATCTCAAGTCGAACTTTACTTCGATTCTAATTTTTAATTCAAATAAATTTGATTTCAATTTCTAATTAATTCAATTTCTCTTTCAATTCCAATTGATATCAATTTCAATTCCAACTTGAATAAATTTCAATCCAGTCCCAATTTCACTTCCCATTCCAAATTAATTTCAATTTCAATTCCAAATTAATTTCAATACTATGTCCAAATTAATTTAAATTTCAATTCCAAATTAATTTCAGTTCTAATCCCAAGTTAATTTCAATTCCTATTCCAAATTAAATTAAATTCCAAATTATTTTTAGTTTCAACCGTCCGATTTAATGACTAAATTTCAACTCAATTCTAAAATTTAAACCATTTTGATCTATATAAAATTTCGATTTCGATTTCCAAAATATCGATTCAAATCGGTTAAATCAAATTAACTTTCTATATTCAATGAAAAATCCAAATCTTCAAACATAATTCAATCCCAAGCTAAATTTTGAAATACCGTTTATATTATTTTACTTAGCAATATTTGAAGTTCGAATAAAACTCCACTTTTTAAAACAAATCAATTATTTAAATTCAAATCATATTTCGATTCTAACTATAAACCCTCAGCTTCGATTGTCTAAACAATTCTTATTATCAAATTTAAATTTCAACATTTCGGGATCAAGTTTAAAAAAATTTGATTTCCATAAACTTGATTTTTATTTCTTTAAATCAAATCATTTCAAATAATTTTTTTAAAATCATTTAATTTAACCAATCCAGCGTCCGTATATAATTCTCTACCCTATGGCCAAGTGAATCAATTATTTCCATTAAATTTTAGAGATGGATATATATCATTTTAACCGAAATTAAATGTCATAGGTATATGTCATTTAAACCTATTTCTTAATTTATTTGAAATAATTCAATTTGCAGTTTTATATACTGTAAATATTATACAGTATAACAGAGTATATCAAACATAAATAAACATCCAAAACATCAAAAATATCAACCTATAGCATCCATCTCAATCAATCATCCAAATAGACAAAAATCACAACAATCAACCAATTACCAATAATCAGGGATTTCACTAGTAGTTTAATTATAATTAAAATCAACTGTCAATTCAAATTCTATCCATTAATTAGATGTCAATTTAAATGTTAATTAAATTTATCAAACCACAATCATTAAATTTAGATCACATCATAATTTCAAATTTAACTACTATAAAAATATTCTAGTCAAACGTGAGCATATAAAACCCTCAACTTCTATTTGAAACTGAAAATTATCTCAGGTTCAAATAAATTCCAAACCAACTCCATCACATAGCCTTCATCGTCACGATTTCAACGCCTCTAGTTTCGCCTTAATCGGACCTCGTAGGAGGAAGTTATGCAATAATTAGCATAACGATAGTTAAAATTAATATTAACTAAGAATATAATTAAAAAAATAACGCTCACCCTTTTCTCTCGTTTACGAGCAGACTATGGCCAAACCCATCACGTGACCAATAATTTCCAAACACATGACACAAACGGTGATTGGACCATGATTTGGACATCCCCACGCGAGCGCCTCCCTGAGAGCCACCAACACTTGCAAATACACCGCCGCCAATGCCCACCAAAACTCTAAAGAATGCATGAACTTCAATGCAAATTCTTGCGATTTCGTGACGTAATTGTAACAGCCCAATTTTTTTAACAAGTATTTTTCACTTGTATTTTTCTAAAAGTGAATAAATTCGGTTGTATTGGATATACATTGGTTGTTAGATTATTGTTAATTGATTGAATAGAAATTCATATGCAATTGAATGAATAAAATTGAAAGCTAAAGCAAATAAATTCAAATTGGAAGTTATGTAAATTTAAATTGAATGGAAATTGATTTGAATTGAAAGTGAACAAGTGTGAATGTGAATTAGTGAATGTAAACTAATTAAAAATGAATAATTGAATGTCGTTGTATATGAATTGGTTGTAAACAATTACAAGTAATGTCGAAATCATATAAGTTGCTTATAAACCTTGTTTGGTATGAATTTCTTTTAATATGCATGTGGTGTAGCTGTTTAAAAGGGTAAAATGTTAATAACTTCTTATATATGTCACTTACGTGTTTATATTGAGTAAGTACAGGTATCAGGGCTACCGTTACCGGGATTTGGTTGCGCAAAATGGTAAATAAATAATAGCTTTGTTTAGAAATGCTAAAAAGGTACGCCTATGCAATAAAAATAGGAAATATGAACTGTTTTCTGTTTTTCGGCCGTGTGGGTTGATGTATATATATTTATATCTATTGTGATATTGTAAAAGCTTCTCCGTACAAAGGAGGTTATGGAAAAATATTTTGAAAATGTAAGGCGTTAGAAAATTTTCGGGAAATTTTGGATTTTTTTTTGTCAAAACTAAGTTTTGATTTGAAGTTAGAGGTTAAACGATATAGTTGGTTTTGAAAAGATAACTATATATATAGATTTGAAACTTAGTAAAATTATTGTAAGAAGTTTAACTATTGAATTTTTGGAAAAGTTAAACACTTAAGTGAATTTGAAATCTAATTTGAATGGTTTTGAAAAGTTAATGAATTATGTAACTTTTTCTTACTTGGTAATTTCGAGGACGAAATTCTTTTAAGGGGGAAAGTTTGTAACAACCCAGAATTTCTATCGATTGAAATTCATATATTTAATTGATTTTAAATATCAACAAGTAAAATTTGTAAGTCGAATAATTTATTTTTCGAATATTTAGATTTAATTGGATAATTAAATTGATAATTTAATATTTGAAAATACAGAAAAATTGGAAATTTGGTTTAATGTGATTAAAAATGATTTATAAAGTTATATTAAATCATATTGGAGTTAGAACAATATTTGTGAACTTTTAAAAGTGAATTAAAAGTTAATTTGTGAAAATTGAATATTTTAATATTTAATCGACTAGTGAAAATAGTAATTTTTCAAACAGTCTTAGATTTCGACGAAACCAGATTCATCGAATCCATAATGGTATATTATTGCAAGATTTCAAATTTCGTGTCAATCGGATTTACGGTTTGTCCGGGGCAAGCCAAAACGCATAGAAATTGGCTTAATCGATTTAATTTGAATTTGATCGTTTATTGCGGTAACTCGCATAGATGATCGAATTGGCTTCCGAAATACGTTCCATTATGTCCGAAACGCGGGTTGAACCCTAGGAACGCCAGCCGGCATGCTTCGTTTGGAGTTCGGAAAATTTCAGATGAATAGTAATATAAGAATTTTCTATAAAAGCCCACTTTTTTCATAATTTTCACCAAGGACAAACCCTAGGGTTGTGGCCGCCAGTTTCAATTCTAATGGCCGAAATACATTCTTCTTCCTCCACAATGTTCTTCAAATTCACAACTCGATTCAGAAAACGTTCAACTACAAAAACGAAGATCATATTGAGGTCTATAACTTCCACGGTTAAGATCGATTTTAGAAGCGTGGATAGTCGGCAATTCATACGATAAGGCGCCGTGTTCATGCACGTTTTTCATGATCTAGGGGCGATCGAGTCGCATGGGGTTTGGCGCGAGGGTGAAGCTTGTGATGGCGGTCAAAATGGTGGCAATTGATCGATGCAAAGCCATTCGTTGTAACAGCCCAAATTTTTAACAAGTATTTTTCACTTGTATTTTAAAAACTTTGGGGTTTATTATATAAAAATCTAAATTTTAAAATGATTAAAAATAAAACAATTGACCAAATTTTTAATTGAATAATAAGATCACTGAAATTTTGACATGGTTAAGAATTAACTTTAATTTGGGGTTTTTGTCGAAGATGGTAAATAACTTAATATCTAGCAAAATCAAGTTTTAATTAAGAAAACATTAATAGCTTAGGTGGTTAAGACATCTGGGCTATTCACGACAGGTCACGAGTTCGAGTCTCAACATGGTCAGAATTTCGATTTTTTTTTTTGTGTATAAATGAACTGGGAAATTACGCGTTAAAAAGGGCACGTAAATTTAGGGAATAAATACTATATATATATATAAGATTATATATAAGAAAACGTATAGAATTTTAATCCGTAATTTTTCTCTTTCCAGTAAAATTACTTCCCAATTTATATACATATATAATTTGATTTAAATCATTTCCTTAAAATACTAAATATGGAAATTTAAAGTTGTGAAACGGTTAATTTTGTTAAAAGACAACTCCATTTGAATTTTAATAAAAGGAATTTTGCATATATATATATAATATGTGAAAACCAATTAAGTTTGTTAAGTAATAATTTTGAAGAATTTAGTGTATTAATGAACTGTTAAATTTCGCGTTTAAAGGACGCGTAAAAATTTATGGTATAAGTAACAAAATAAACGTATAAATTAAAAACGTTATTTTTACATAACTTTGGGTGTTTTATATTACGTCAGTTTGGCGTATTTCAACATCGATATGTATTTAAAATATCGTATCAATGGTCTGTATACAAAATCAACGCTTGCTTTAATCACGCATATAAAGTATAGAATCCAAAGCTTTGTATAACTGGAAATTAATATTTTCGCAAGCCTTATCTCAAATCCAGAGGAATAACGTGCATATCCAGGCATCAAAGAAAAAAAAAAGCACGCAAATCTGAATTTAAAAAAAGAAACGTTCAAATCTGTTTGTAACTGTTCTTTAAAATATAATGATAATAATCAACTCTTCCTTTTTTGATTTAAACATACCATATATTTCTTCTTAAATCACGCATATATCATTTGAGAGAAAATCAATTTTGCATTCCTTTGCGCGTGACACAAAATTTTATTCTTTTAACATTTTTGGCATTTGCCTCTTACCTTTTTGTTTCTTGAGCATGTCACTGTATTCATTTATTCACGCAACCTAAATGGACCAATATATTTGATTGCCTAAAATCAACTCATGCATTCAAATTTAACCTTGCCTATCTTTTCAAATTCTCACATTCCTATTTATATCTCTTTGTTTCCACTGCCTTTATTTTGCAAGATAAAATTTTTCGTTCCTATAATCACGCATATAAAGTAAAAATCATATTTAAATATACTTATCGATTAAAATATCAGTTAATGATTTTTATAACAAACGTTACTTTTGTTTTAACTGTCAAAATTTATTTTAAACTTTTGTATATACCTTTTCATCCAAATATCTTTTGCCTAAAATCAATCTCTTGCCTAATATCAGTTCTTCCAAATGTCGTTTCTTCAATCTACAATCACGCAACTATCAAATAAAAAAAAATGTTGAAATCAAAACTCATAAACTGGCAATGAATATCACGCGTATAAAATCAAATCTAATTGCTAACCGTGGTCCCTAAAATCACACGAGCCTTATCCATTCAAACAAGATAAAAACTGGAAATAAATCACTGAGCTCTGCTTGCTTTTTCTTTTTCCATTGATTTCGCCTCAAATCAATTCTTTATCTGCAAAACGTTCAATCTTCTATCAATGCTGCCGTTTTTTTTCAATCTCTTGCCAAGGTATTCACATTCAAACTTTTGAACGTACAAAATTTTGCTTTATCAATCAATTGTTTAGGCATGCCAAGATATGTTCCCATTTTTGTACCGAGCCCTTTTGATTTTCTTCACGTATATATGTTTTCTTGCATCTAAAGCAAACTCTCCCCTCTATAAATATATTAGCCTGGTTCGTATTTTATCTCCTCATCTTGCATAACATCATCCACAAGGAGAAAAGCTTCTATCAGGTAATATTACTATTCCTCTTCTTCTTTTGCATCCTCTCCGTTTTCCTTCTTCAGTTTTTTCCTTTGCTTTCCCATCTTTTGGCTCGGCCACTCCAACCCTGACTACCACTCTAGTGCTCAGCCAAGTTTCCTACGAGACATATATTTGAAAAAAAAACCTTCTTTCTAATAGCAGTGGATATGTGTGTTGATGATGAGGTCTTAAGAGAAATACATTACCTTGCAAATTCATTCAAGTCAGGTCAATAACCTGTAGGAAGCTAGGTTATGGAATTAGTGTAGTTATGATGTAGTAAGTGTTATTCTGGATGTACTTATCACTAATGATCTGTGCATGTTTTACCATCTTGTAACAGTAGATAGCAAAGAGACGCAAGTTGTAGGCAGAGAGTTGCGTGAGTTTTGTTTTGCATAGGATGTTAGACATGTTTAAAAAAAAATAATAATAATAATAATAATAATAATAATAAAAGGAAAAAAATAAATAAATAAATATAAAACGAGAGTAAAGAAGAATATAACAGAGGGAGAGAAAGAGAGTTTTCAGGGTTCATCAGAATATAACATGTTGACATAGTGAGTGAGCCTTCAGTTGCATATAGGCATATCATATAGGCAGGCTTTTAGTGAAATCTTGACCGTGTTTTAGGTAACTGACTTGGGTAGTTATTCGTTGATGATAGTAAAAATTTTAAAGAAGAAATGATGTATCCGTGCATGTTTTATAAAATATATATATATATATATATATATAAGATTCGGTTGAAAAAAAAGGGAGAAAGCCTGTAATACTTCAGATAACAGAGAAGATGTTAGGTGGAAATGTTTGGTTGCATATAAAAGCATATAACTGCAATATGCTTTATAGTTGCGTGGGACAGTGCATAAGCCTGTAGGTAGTAGAGTATTGGATGCACTTGTACATGCATATATCACGGCCTATAGGAGAAAAACTTCACCATTTTGTTTTAGATGGCCTTTAGGTAAATTTTACCTTGATTTTTGAAATGGCATGGTTCAGTAATGGGTAGGAAAAGTTTCGTTATGTTTTTGATAGTATACCCAGTGGAGTGGTCGAGCAAGTCGAACTAATTCCCGTCCTATTTTTAATTTTTGCTTTGACCGTAAATATCTAAAGTCACGTATCCGGTATTTGGATCTTGTTATAGATTTGAATCTAGGCGTGACATCCGGGATATTTGATCGTTACTCTCTGTTCGTTTCTTTTCCGGTGGATTTTCGTTTTGAATCAAAAAAAAAAATTCTGCAGCCTTCAGGTGAGTTTTTCTCACCAGACAAACATGCCTATATTTCTGTGAATTATCGCATGTAAAGACCCATAATTTTCGACTATTAAAAATAGTAAATTTAATAAGACTTTTGTAACTAAATGTTGGAAGAAATTAAAAATTAAGATTTATAACTGGAAAAATACTAAAATGAAATGCAACAATGTTAATTAAAGCTAAGTATTAACAATTTGAATGGAATTCCAATTAATTGAAATCGTGTAAGGTTATACTTGGTTATAAAATGAACATAGGAAAAAGAATGTAAATATTGAATTCATTAGTGAAATAATATATCGTTAATGGAAATTGAATAAAATTAGTGTTATGAAATAAATGGTAACATTTATTTGTAGGTAATAAACATATAAAATGTAATTAAAGGCTAATGGTGACAATTATTATATATATTATCTATTTATTTGGTCAATTAAATTAATTGGAAATAAATGGTAATCAATTCCCTTAATTAGTGCAGTTAATGTAGGTTTAATTGATAACGGTAAAAAGTTGATTCTATACAATATAACCAATGTAAATTTTTATCATAGTATGACCTTTGATTTGAATAAAAGGATGAAAATCAGTTTACTCAAATTTATTGGAATTGGAAATTTTAATAAGTGAATTTATTACAATCAATGAAATAAAACGTTACGTAAATGAAAGGTAAGATGAAATGGTAAAATATTGATGTTGACTATGTATGTAAGGTAATGATTGATTTAATAAGAGAATGAAATCAACGTAAATAAATAATTGAGAATTTAATTATAATTAATGTGTGAGATTGACCAAAATTCAATAAAATCTAAATATAGTAGTTAATACAAAAGGATGAAAATTGGAGTATATTAATATAATGAAATTTAAATAAATGTTAACTGTGTTATTAGATCATAAGTTGGACCATAAATAAAATTCTAAACAATAAACTACAATGAAGCAATTAAGTGGAAGGTTCTAACGCGTATTATAGTATAATTTAATAATAGGAATTGGAATAATAAATGCCAGCTTCAATGATGAGTTAAATGAATATTGATTGATAGAGAAAAACGTTTATTCTGTATGCAATTTAATGCGTGTTGGATACTGTAATTTTATAAACGTATTTGCATGACTATAAATAAGGATTACAATGTTCATGTATTTATTAAATTGATTTCATCAATTAGGGTCTATTTTGAAGTGAAAGATTAAAATTAATTAGAAATAAATTTATTGAAATCATTCAATTAAAAAAGGAAAAAGAAACAAAGTGCAATTAATAAATTTAATGTAAGAATTTTTTTTATTTGGAATGTACATTATTTGGAAATATAAGAATGGATTTAATGTTGTATAAGTTGATCATTTTAGAATATAAGAATGTTTACATTTATGAATTGCAAGTAATGAATAAGCATTTTAAGGAAAATAAAAGAATATTTGAGAAAAATTAAGGGAACGTTTCCTTTTTAAATATAAATATAACGTTGTAACGGTACGGTATATTGTGACTTTACTTCTTTCTTCCGTTTCAAAATTTAAACGCACAGCCTGGACCACAATCATAATTTGCTTTAATTATTCACCAAATCAAAACGTTGACCGTTGCCATTTCATTTATTTATTTTTGTACGTTTCACTTGATTTTTATACGGTACGTTTTTTTTTTATGTGCGTGAATTATTCATTTCTCTTTATAAAACCACTATCTCTTCACTTTCTTTTCAATTGAGAAAACAACTTATACAGTAACGTATACATATAAAAAAGTGGATCTCATTTTGTTTCTTTATCTTCTGGAGTTTCCCATGTGTGAGCCTATGCTTCTTCCCCTCCTCTTATCACCCTCCCTCTGTTTTCCTGAAGCCATCATAATACCCACGCAAATGCCTTCTCTCCCCTTTCTTCCATCTGATGTAAGTTTGTATGCATAGAATGATGCATATTATTTTATTAGCTCTTATATATATATACTTTGAATGTGTAAATTCAAAAGTTATAGGGTTACAGCATTATGTCGTATATAATTAGCTTAGTTATAGATTTATATTGTTATATATGTCAGATGTTGTTCAAATATAATATATGTCCATACTAGGCCGTACTGAGTAGGTGATAATACAAATTTTAAAATTTTAGTCATGACTATTTATAAATATGTTGAACAGTTTATACTATATGTTATATAATATTTTAATATGTTCAATGATATAATTTAATGGGTTATAAGGTTTTAGTTAGCCGTATGTTAAGGGAAGAGAGATTACTATATAAATATAGTACGCTTTGATTTTTTTATTTATTTATTGTCTTCAGATTTATTGTGTCGTTGAAAATATATCTATATATGTAAAGTTACAAAGGTTATAAATTTATTTCAAATCTGGGAAGTTGCTTCCATTTTTCCTGAAACTTATATTTACAAAATACCATATATATTGATCCATCTGTATGTTTTTCAAGCCGAGCACCTAGGTTCATAGGATGTGCATATTTGGTATATATAGTTATAGTGCATAAGTGTTTAGATTTCGGTTATGTGCATTTCATTTTAATATGGTAGGTATGTATTCAGCTTTGTTTTATATATTAGTTTATTTGTATATAACCGGTTCATATGTATATACTAGGATTTTATTAAGTATAGTCTAGGTGATATATATTGTTGAAAATATTTGATTTTATTTTTATGATTTTTTTATTTTAAAACAATGATTTTATTTACATATATATATATATATATGTATATGTATATATATCTAAATTTAGGATGCGTTTGAATTTAGAAAATGACCTTTTAGATATAGAGTTATATATGTATATATGTATACATATATGTTCACATGCATCAAATTATCTCATCAATCAAGTTCTGATTTGATTTCGTCAATTCCTATTTACCAGCTTCGTTCGTCAAATTCGTACCAATTTCGACTTGCTTTGAAAATCGTCAATTGGATCGGTCATTTCGCAATTCAAATCGTAGCCTATTACGTTGTCTATCTCTCTAACCTCGAAAGGTGAGCAATCACTCACGACTAACATTCTTTTATTCATTAAATATTGATTTCAATTGAAACGACAATTGAAATATGTTGCTGTAGTTATTTAAATTTGTTATATACGCTATTATCTGTAACTGTTCACCTGCGGGATATGACACCATATCCTGTTGTTTATATTTTATTGTTATTGATGATATATGCCTGTTATTTTATTGTATTATCTGTTATCACTCTGCAAGTTCCCTGTAGTTTAGAAATCACTATGGATTGAAATGATACATGCCCGAACGGACTTTAGAATAGGAGAAAATTGTTATGGGTTGAAATGATAAACCCAAGCGATTTTCAGTTAATTGAATTTGGGATTACGGGTTGAAATGATATCCGCCCGTATATATTTAGTGTACGGATTGAAATGATAAATATCCGTAGCACTAGACTATATGATAGGAAATATATACAGACACCGTTGGTCCATATAAATATTCTGAAAATAATTTTTATAATTTTGGAAAAATTTATATGGTTTAAATAATATTGATTCTTAAGATATTATATAAATGGAAATTTTATATATAGATTTAGTCGTAATATTTGATTTAAATTAGATTAATTTAATACGGATAATATGGTTGAGTATTTATGTAAATCTATATTTCAAATAGATTTCCTTGAAATAAATTAAATAATTAAGATTGAGAGATAAATTGGGGTTTATTAAAAATGGTATTTAAATGAGGATTTATTTAATTAAATCAATTTTAAATTTTTGAATGGGAAATTTAAAGGTATGATTTTCTAACTGGATTTTTGATTTATGTGATTTAATGAATATTTCACATTTAAATAAATTAAAGAAAATATTGAGTAAAATGTAATTTAAGGATACTTAAATGATATTGTATCTAATGAGGGAGTATTTCAAGACTAAATAATAACGAGGTTAAATCGAGATCTATATGAAACTGTTAAATTGAACATTTAAATACTAAAGCTTTGAACTATATTGGAATTTAAATGGTTTATTTTGAGATTCAGATCTGTATTTGAAATCAATATAGTTGAATTTGTTATTTAGAAACTAAATTGAATTAAATGAAAATTTAGGTTGAACTAAATTTGAATTTATTATTTAGAAAACTAAATTGAATAAAAATTTAGTTTGAAACGTTGAATACTTAAAGTCTTGAAATATATTGGAATATAAAGAGGTATTTTGTGATTACAAATCCGAATTTGAGATCGATAAAATTGAAGTGGTTATTTTTAGAATTGAGTTGAATTAAAATTGAAAATACTTTACTGTATAAATTATTTAATATATGTAAATACTATTTCGGGAAATGTAGGGATAATTGAAGTAAAAAATGATATTTGGTTTGAAGTACAAATAAAGGGAATGGCCACGGTGTTATAGTGTATATTTCTACTTTGTAGATAGTTCCATGGACCCTTAGAGGATGGTTATCCCAAACATCCTTTAAGTTATTTGTATTTCAGTTGATATTTCACTTGAGTTGGATTTATTGATATAAGAATGTTAATCCTGACTCGAGTGTTTTGTGTTTTGCTTTACGCTCGGGTCAGACTGAGTTGATACAGCATTTAAGACTCACCTACGAAGTTGGAGCTTTGTTTGAAGATCCAGCTATCTATCCTTCCGGTCATCCAGTTGATTGGTTCAAAGAAGTCATCTGCTCGTACTGGAGACTTCACTGCAACTGGGATATTCTGATGTATTTTATTTCTCTAACCCCGATGTATGTAGTAGCTTTATGAACTACTATTCCTTATTTATTCCGCTGCATTTTATTACTCTGTGTCTGTGATCTGTGACTGATTTATTTACTATATATGTTGAGTTTGTCACATTTAAATTAACAACGCGGTATTTTGAATTATTCAAGTCGGACATGCATGGTTTATTGTCGATTTGAATGTTCCAAAATAGCGGGCTGTTACAGTTGGTATCAGAGCTTTGGCTCTAGGCAAAACTTAGCATATATGGTAAATTTATTTACAGAATCACTTTCATTCGAGTTGAATCTCTTCCTTTTTGACTCGATTTCCTTTGAATTTTGGAATGTCCCTCAGTTTCGAAATTCATTCTTGTCTCTCCCTATTTATATTCGTTCGATTCTGGAGTATTCCATAACTTCACTGAATGATTTGTAAAAGGGGTGAATCTCCTTTTCAGTTGGTATTGATTCACCGTAAATTCATGTATCCTCGGTTTACAATGCTCCTATATCTAGTTATGCCGAATTCTATATCGGGCGATCGAATGTCGATTTGCCTTAGAATTCCGCATCAATCATATTCCTGAAATCACGATTGACCCGGTTAAGGTCGCCCACGATTTATAGAAGTATATCCATCTTCTATTTTGTAATTTAATTATCTCATCTTCGATCGAGTCTATCTTCGAATCAGAATTCCATGGATTGGAGTTCCTCTAATTCAAATCTCTATCTTTGTTTTGAAATCCATTCTTAAAATTATCCTTTGAAAATCGGGTATGTTTGCATTTTGAAATTTGTTTTAAATATCGAAATTATTATTTTGATAACTATGATTTTATTCTATATATAAAAGTGAAAATGTTTTCCATAAGGATTATATACCTATATACAAAACAAATAAGAAATGTTATTCTATATATAAAAAAGGGTTTTGAAAGGATTTGAAATTTTGAAAAATTATAAGAAATTGATTTATATAAAAATGATTTATAACTGAAGTGTTAAATTTGAAATTCGAGAATTGAATTCCGGTATTTTGAAATTGGTTTTAAGATTTTGGAAAATATATATAAATAATACGATTTAAAATTATTATTTTTGAATAAGAAATGTTTCAAATGAGCTCAAATGAATTCCAATAATTTTAAAGAAATTTCAAAGAAGTTTCCAAGAAAATAGAAGTCCAGAACTCACTTATGTCACTTGAAAATAATTTCGGTGATGAGTGCACGCATCATCGACATTGATTTTCGAGTTTCAGAGTGAGGGAGAGGCCACTTTAATAGCTTCGCTATGCAAGTGTTTTTGTAAAACCGTTTTTGATTTCAAATTCCGAAGTATAATTTGATATTTTAGAAAAATATAAGTATATATTTGAAACAATTTAAAATGAGACCGGTATTCAGTCCTCGATTTTCGGATTTAATAATTGGTTTATTGATTTATTGTTGATTTTCAACTCTTGAATAGAAAATTTGATCTCCCTAATTATTTTGAAGGTTCGAACACTTCCAAGTCAAGGTCTAAAGTTTTAAAAACTAAGAAATTTCGAAGAGTATAAAATGTTTGATAAAGAATATAAATTTAGTTTGAAATGTTTTGAAAAAAATAGTTTTGAATAATGGTTTTCAGAAAGGTAAATTGAATATTTCAAATAGAAATAGATAGTTTAAAAGTTTTAAAGGGATAATTATAAATTTGGAAACCATTTTTGAGTATAATTGATTTTGAGAAAAATATTTGGTTTTGAAATTAAATTGGAATTAAAAACCAGTACTTATATGGTGATTTTGGAAATGTATTTGTTTGACTTTAGATATTTAATTTGGAAGAAAATTGGTGAAATCAAATATGATTTTGAAACTGAATTGATATTGAAATAATTTGAAATTGAGAACCTTATATTATTAAGTACTTGATTTGGGAGTGGTCGAACTTATACAAAATGGATTTGTATAAGTATGAAGTTGATTTGAAATCTATTGATTTGAAAGGTACTCAATTTGGAAAGAGATTTTATATAATCGAAGTCTATATAAGTATGATTTGATCTACTATTGATTTGGAAAGTATTCGATTTGGGAAGAATAGAATCCTATATATATATGGACTATATATAAGTACAATATTTGAAAGTGATTTGAAAGGTACTATATAATATATATTTTCCAAGTAAAGATATGGAAAGTGCCTTCTGCTTGATATCTGCTTTGTGGCCACAGCGTGGATTCATTCTATCGATATTATTCTCTCTGATTTTCGGTTTTCCGGATGTAATACTCGAGTGTTCCCACCGTGGCGTAACCCGCGGTTTCTTTTTCTCTCGTGAATGCACAGCGAAATTGCCTGGCTGAGTCTTGCCTAGGGGTACGGATTGTTTCCTGGGGGATCCAGGCGTAACCATTGTGTATCCTGCAATCTGTGTAGGTCGCGAATAGTAGCGCAAGTGCCTGGCTGAGTCTTGCCTGGGGGTACGGATTGTTTCCTGGGGGATCCAGGCGTAACCATTGTGTATCCTGCACTCTACTAGTCATCATGGCGTAACTCGCAGGGCTGAGAAAGCTTACGGATACGGATTGTTTCCTGGGGGATCCAGGCGTAACCATTGTGTATCTGCGAACCATGATCGGACAAAGGTTTTTGGTTTGGTTGTTTTGTTTGGATCGTACTTTCCATATCTTTTTTTAAAGGTTTTTCAAGTATTTTCACTGGGTGTTGAAATGAGTCTACTAAGTACTTGAAGAATTCTAGCTTTGCGCTTGATCAACGCATGGCCAGAGTCTGCAAGAACAAGGATAAACTTGTTGAAACATCGAGTTATAAAAGTATTTTCGAATAGAAATTTGTTTTGATAATAAAAGTATTTTATTATAAAGGTATTTCCATAAGAAAATTCTGTATTAGTTTTGAAATTAAATTTCTTATGGTTTTAATTATTCGTGCCCGATACTATTCTTTTGAATCTACCTTATCCGCTCAGCTTTAGTTATTGAGCTAGATTTTGTTTTCCGAATCTACCTTCTTCCTTTTCAAATATATTCTTTTAAAATATTGTTGTGTATATACTGCATGGTTTAACAATAAATTTTTAGTGTTATAAATACTTTAGAAGTTAATAATTCAATGAAACATATTTAAAGTAAATGATTATTGATTTATTATTAATGTTTGAAAAGTATCTTGAGATAAAACTAATAAATTTATAAATTATCGGATTTAAGGAACTTTATTTTAAGGTTTATTATAATGTTTTGATATAAATTTCTAACACTGCTTTAGATATTAAAAAAAAAAAAAAAATCTTTGCATAATGCAATGAGGATGTTTTAAATATATCTTATATTTTTATTAAGTGAATGAGGTTAAATGTTTTAATTGAATTTTTAGATATAATGAAATATTTCTTTCCTCTTCAAGAGCGAATAGCAAAAACTTAATTTTTTTTATTTATAATAGAATTAAGTTGTAAACTTAGGCAAGGCAGTAGGAGCTTAAGTAATATTTTATGAAATTATTCATTAATGAATTAAATCTCTAATGAAAATAAGAAATTAAATGTTAGACTATAACTGAAGTATATAAGAAATTTAGAATTTGTAACCTGTAAATAAAAAGGATATGAAAATAATAAATGATAACTATTGAACATTTATTTAATAAAACAAAATAAGATAGACTTGTGTAACTTTCAATTGCATTCTTAAAGACATATATATAACTTACCAATTAAAAAGTTGAAATGTTAAAAGAATAGGTAATTGAGAATTTTACAAGTAAAACTTATGTAATGGAAGTGTTCAGTGAATTACTTTTATAAATAAGAAACTTGATATGAAAGTAGTTATAAACCTGAGTTATAAATGTAGTGCTACTAAATAAAATGAAATAGAAAATGAATATTGTAAGCAATGAATTATGAACTCAAGTTGATGTTTGAAGCTATTGATAATTAAAGTAAATAATTAAATGAATACTATATTAAATTTAATTTTTTGAATATATTGATTACTTAATTCCTTCTTTCCCTTTTTTTTCCTTTTCGGGGACGAAAAGTTTTGAGTGGGGGAGAGTGTAAAGACCCATAATTTTCGACTATTAAAAATAGTAAATTTAATAAGACTTTTGTAACTAAATGTTGGAAGAAATTAAAAATTAAGATTTATAACTGGAAAAATACTAAAATGAAATGCAACAATGTTAATTAAAGCTAAGTATTAACAATTTGAATGGAATTCCAATTAATTGAAATCGTGTAAGGTTATACTTGGTTATAAAATGAACATAGGAAAAAGAATGTAAATATTGAATTCATTAGTGAAATAATATATCGTTAATGGAAATTGAATAAAATTAGTGTTATGAAATAAATGGTAACATTTATTTGTAGGTAATAAACATATAAAATGTAATTAAAGGCTAATGGTGACAATTATTATATATATTATCTATTTATTTGGTCAATTAAATTAATTGGAAATAAATGGTAATCAATTCCCTTAATTAGTGCAGTTAATGTAGGTTTAATTGATAACGGTAAAAAGTTGATTCTATACAATATAACCAATGTAAATTTTTATCATAGTATGACCTTTGATTTGAATAAAAGGATGAAAATCAGTTTACTCAAATTTATTGGAATTGGAAATTTTAATAAGTGAATTTATTACAATCAATGAAATAAAACGTTACGTAAATGAAAGGTAAGATGAAATGGTAAAATATTGATGTTGACTATGTATGTAAGGTAATGATTGATTTAATAAGAGAATGAAATCAACGTAAATAAATAATTGAGAATTTAATTATAATTAATGTGTGAGATTGACCAAAATTCAATAAAATCGAAATATAGTAGTTAATACAAAAGGATGAAAATTGGAGTATATTAATATAATGAAATTTAAATAAATGTTAACTGTGTTATTAGATCATAAGTTGGACCATAAATAAAATTCTAAACAATAAACTACAATGAAGCAATTAAGTGGAAGGTTCTAACGCGTATTATAGTATAATTTAATAATAGGAATTGGAATAATAAATGCCAGCTTCAATGATGAGTTAAATGAATATTGATTGATAGAGAAAAACGTTTATTCTGTATGCAATTTAATGCGTGTTGGATACTGTAATTTTATAAACGTATTTGCATGACTATAAATAAGGATTACAATGTTCATGTATTTATTAAATTGATTTCATCAATTAGGGTCTATTTTGAAGTGAAAGATTAAAATTAATTAGAAATAAATTTATTGAAATCATTCAATTAAAAAAGGAAAAAGAAACAAAGTGCAATTAATAAATTTAATGTAAGAATTTTTTTTATTTGGAATGTACATTATTTGGAAATATAAGAATGGATTTAATGTTGTATAAGTTGATCATTTTAGAATATAAGAATGTTTACATTTATGAATTGCAAGTAATGAATAAGCATTTTAAGGAAAATAAAAGAATATTTGAGAAAAATTAAGGGAACGTTTCCTTTTTAAATATAAATATAACGTTGTAACGGTACGGTATATTGTGACTTTACTTCTTTCTTCCGTTTCAAAATTTAAACGCACAGCCTGGACCACAATCATAATTTGCTTTAATTATTCACCAAATCAAAACGTTGACCGTTGCCATTTCATTTATTTATTTTTGTACGTTTCACTTGATTTTTATACGGTACGTTTTTTTTTTATGTGCGTGAATTATTCATTTCTCTTTATAAAACCACTATCTCTTCACTTTCTTTTCAATTGAGAAAACAACTTATACAGTAACGTATACATATAAAAAAGTGGATCTCATTTTGTTTCTTTATCTTCTGGAGTTTCCCATGTGTGAGCCTATGCTTCTTCCCCTCCTCTTATCACCCTCCCTCTGTTTTCCTGAAGCCATCATAATACCCACGCAAATGCCTTCTCTCCCCTTTCTTCCATCTGATGTAAGTTTGTATGCATAGAATGATGCATATTATTTTATTAGCTCTTATATATATATACTTTGAATGTGTAAATTCAAAAGTTATAGGGTTACAGCATTATGTCGTATATAATTAGCTTAGTTATAGATTTATATTGTTATATATGTCAGATGTTGTTCAAATATAATATATGTCCATACTAGGCCGTACTGAGTAGGTGATAATACAAATTTTAAAATTTTAGTCATGACTATTTATAAATATGTTGAACAGTTTATACTATATGTTATATAATATTTTAATATGTTCAATGATATAATTTAATGGGTTATAAGGTTTTAGTTAGCCGTATGTTAAGGGAAGAGAGATTACTATATAAATATAGTACGCTTTGATTTTTTTATTTATTTATTGTCTTCAGATTTATTGTGTCGTTGAAAATATATCTATATATGTAAAGTTACAAAGGTTATAAATTTATTTCAAATCTGGGAAGTTGCTTCCATTTTTCCTGAAACTTATATTTACAAAATACCATATATATTGATCCATCTGTATGTTTTTCAAGCCGAGCACCTAGGTTCATAGGATGTGCATATTTGGTATATATAGTTATAGTGCATAAGTGTTTAGATTTCGGTTATGTGCATTTCATTTTAATATGGTAGGTATGTATTCAGCTTTGTTTTATATATTAGTTTATTTGTATATAACCGGTTCATATGTATATACTAGGATTTTATTAAGTATAGTCTAGGTGATATATATTGTTGAAAATATTTGATTTTATTTTTATGATTTTTTTATTTTAAAACAATGATTTTATTTACATATATATATATATATATGTATATGTATATATATCTAAATTTAGGATGCGTTTGAATTTAGAAAATGACCTTTTAGATATAGAGTTATATATGTATATATGTATACATATATGTTCACATGCATCAAATTATCTCATCAATCAAGTTCTGATTTGATTTCGTCAATTCCTATTTACCAGCTTCGTTCGTCAAATTCGTACCAATTTCGACTTGCTTTGAAAATCGTCAATTGGATCGGTCATTTCGCAATTCAAATCGTAGCCTATTACGTTGTCTATCTCTCTAACCTCGAAAGGTGAGCAATCACTCACGACTAACATTCTTTTATTCATTAAATATTGATTTCAATTGAAACGACAATTGAAATATGTTGCTGTAGTTATTTAAATTTGTTATATACGCTATTATCTGTAACTGTTCACCTGCGGGATATGACACCATATCCTGTTGTTTATATTTTATTGTTATTGATGATATATGCCTGTTATTTTATTGTATTATCTGTTATCACTCTGCAAGTTCCCTGTAGTTTAGAAATCACTATGGATTGAAATGATACATGCCCGAACGGACTTTAGAATAGGAGAAAATTGTTATGGGTTGAAATGATAAACCCAAGCGATTTTCAGTTAATTGAATTTGGGATTACGGGTTGAAATGATATCCGCCCGTATATATTTAGTGTACGGATTGAAATGATAAATATCCGTAGCACTAGACTATATGATAGGAAATATATACAGACACCGTTGGTCCATATAAATATTCTGAAAATAATTTTTATAATTTTGGAAAAATTTATATGGTTTAAATAATATTGATTCTTAAGATATTATATAAATGGAAATTTTATATATAGATTTAGTCGTAATATTTGATTTAAATTAGATTAATTTAATACGGATAATATGGTTGAGTATTTATGTAAATCTATATTTCAAATAGATTTCCTTGAAATAAATTAAATAATTAAGATTGAGAGATAAATTGGGGTTTATTAAAAATGGTATTTAAATGAGGATTTATTTAATTAAATCAATTTTAAATTTTTGAATGGGAAATTTAAAGGTATGATTTTCTAACTGGATTTTTGATTTATGTGATTTAATGAATATTTCACATTTAAATAAATTAAAGAAAATATTGAGTAAAATGTAATTTAAGGATACTTAAATGATATTGTATCTAATGAGGGAGTATTTCAAGACTAAATAATAACGAGGTTAAATCGAGATCTATATGAAACTGTTAAATTGAACATTTAAATACTAAAGCTTTGAACTATATTGGAATTTAAATGGTTTATTTTGAGATTCAGATCTGTATTTGAAATCAATATAGTTGAATTTGTTATTTAGAAACTAAATTGAATTAAATGAAAATTTAGGTTGAACTAAATTTGAATTTATTATTTAGAAAACTAAATTGAATAAAAATTTAGTTTGAAACGTTGAATACTTAAAGTCTTGAAATATATTGGAATATAAAGAGGTATTTTGTGATTACAAATCCGAATTTGAGATCGATAAAATTGAAGTGGTTATTTTTAGAATTGAGTTGAATTAAAATTGAAAATACTTTACTGTATAAATTATTTAATATATGTAAATACTATTTCGGGAAATGTAGGGATAATTGAAGTAAAAAATGATATTTGGTTTGAAGTACAAATAAAGGGAATGGCCACGGTGTTATAGTGTATATTTCTACTTTGTAGATAGTTCCATGGACCCTTAGAGGATGGTTATCCCAAACATCCTTTAAGTTATTTGTATTTCAGTTGATATTTCACTTGAGTTGGATTTATTGATATAAGAATGTTAATCCTGACTCGAGTGTTTTGTGTTTTGCTTTACGCTCGGGTCAGACTGAGTTGATACAGCATTTAAGACTCACCTACGAAGTTGGAGCTTTGTTTGAAGATCCAGCTATCTATCCTTCCGGTCATCCAGTTGATTGGTTCAAAGAAGTCATCTGCTCGTACTGGAGACTTCACTGCAACTGGGATATTCTGATGTATTTTATTTCTCTAACCCCGATGTATGTAGTAGCTTTATGAACTACTATTCCTTATTTATTCCGCTGCATTTTATTACTCTGTGTCTGTGATCTGTGACTGATTTATTTACTATATATGTTGAGTTTGTCACATTTAAATTAACAACGCGGTATTTTGAATTATTCAAGTCGGACATGCATGGTTTATTGTCGATTTGAATGTTCCAAAATAGCGGGCTGTTACATCGCAAGTGTATGTGTAAATTATTATTTAACTGTTATCTGTTTGTAATATAACGTAGGATGTTAAACTCCATTTAAATTGACACCTCATCAGTTATTTATCTGTTGTAATATTTCTGCAGTTATATTGTTAAATGTTTATTTACTGATTTATATCATCACTGCAAGTTCCCTATAAATTTAAATCGTTAAGGCTGAAATGATAGGCCTAAAATGATGATTATTATGCATTTATTCAGTTAGCTGTTTAATTTTAACTTGGGATTGCGGGTTTGAAATGATAGAACCCGGGGTTGTAAAATTGCGGATTGAAATGATATAAATCCGTATCACTTGACCAAGGCTAGAAAATTTTATACAGACCCGTGGTTCCTATAATATTTTTCTGAAATATTTTAAAATTATTTTTAAATGGAAGTTTATAATATTGTGGTTTAATGTATTTAAAAGATTTTTATAAAGATTTAAAAATGATTTTTGAATGAGTTAAGATTTTAAATAAATAAATATAACTTATTTGGAAAAATTCTGGATTTTTGTTAAGATGAGATTTCAGTTAAGAAATAATTGATAATAAGTTGTATTTGGAATTTAAACTAAATCGATAAGTTAATAACCTATTACAGCATTTAAATGCTGTCTTTTAAAATTGGACTGTTTAACCCATAAACTTTAGGTAGCATTTCATAAGTGCTGCAGAAACTGGAATTTGATTGTTTTAAAAATGTATGGAAATTAATTTTGGGAAAAAGGTGTAAATTTTGGAATTTAATATGTAATTAGAAAAATTTTAAGAAATTGATTTTTTGATGGATTTAAAGGAAGAATTTAACTTTAAAATTTGGTAAAGGCAATAAATTCCAAATAAATTGAATAAATTTAAAAAGTATGTATAAAGTGGAAAGTTTAAATCAATATTTGATATTGAAGGAATTTGAGATATATTTTGATTTTAAAGTACGAATACCATTTTAAACTGTAGTTATAATAACGTTTGGTTGGCAAAGAGACCGGGATAGGATATTTGGCATACTCTCTGTCGATACCGAAAACCACTTTGACTAACCGTGTACGCGGTGGAGATCCCAGAATGAAGTAGGATGGTGGTGACGGTTCCTTTAAGGTAAATACGTGGACCCGACTCCCGTGAGTTGGCATAAGGTGGCTAAAACAGGAGCGATTCTCGGATTAATGAGGTAGCACCTCTGATCGAACGCATTTCTTCTTATGCCATTCTATTACTCCTGTGATTGTTTTGGTGCGCACCATTGATTTGGGAGTGTTGTTCGAGGTGGGCGGTAACTGCGGCTACGCGTTTCCACCGGTCCGGATAGCAATTGGTATATCTATCCTGGCATTGCCTAGTTGTGCCGTGTCACCTACCATAGCGAGCCTCCTACGAGTTTCTATTTGTGTCGTACCTATGGAGTATCCTCTGGTAGCTTCCCGATCAGGAGGTATTACGGTACTGTATAGACTATTGGCATTATTTGTGTTAAGGGCTATATGGTAACCCCTTAACGCTATTAAAAAGTAAGTTTATTTTACAATTAGACACTATTATAATAGCGCAATATACTACATAGTAAATAGTTTAACGGATCCTTAGAGGATGGGCGGTCCCAAGCATCCTTTAAGTTACTTGCTCTATATTACAGTACACTTGAATTAGCTTACACTATATAAGTATGTATGTCCTGACTCGAGTGTTTATGTTTTATGTTACGCTCGGGTCAGCCTGAGTTGCAGTTCAGTTTTCATCCCGGAGCTAGGATTTCTGTAGATCACTTTCAAGCTGCTGGCAAACTTCCTTTCCAGTTCTTTATCTAAAATTTTGAAATCAAGACTAGTGGACATTTGGACTGTTTACTGATAAGTTAAAACTATATTTGGATTTAAGACTATGTAAATTTTACTTGAGTAAGAATATTTATAGTGGCTTCATGAACCACTAAGTATTTTTAAATTCCGCTGCGAGTATTCTGATTCTGTGTCTGTGATTTTGTGATTAATTATTTGCTGCATATTCTGAGTTCTGCCAAATTTATTTTTACAACGCGGTATTTTGAACAATTCAAGTCCGACATGTGCGGATGCGAATGGTTGAAAACACCGGGTCGTTACAGTAATAGAACAATTCGACCATTGGATGTGTAGAGGAGATTGAGATCTACAACTTTCATGTTGGTAGTTTTTTAATTCAATGAAAGATGAGGGAGATTGGAGGGGAAGAAGTTGGATGAATTTCAGCAATTGAAAGAATAACGGCAGCCATATACTAGAGCTAGGATTTCAGAATATTAAAAACTTTTCTTGTTACGCATGCCATATTTATATACTTTGGTCCATAACCGTCCGAACTCCAATCAAGGAGTGTCGCTGGACGTTCATTATGTTTTACCCCCACTTTGAACGCAATGGAACTAGTCCTGACGCCTAATTCGATCGTATGTGGAAGATAGCTTTCCAAAGTCAAATTATTTTATCGAATTCCTTAAATTGATTTCTATGCGTTTCAAGGTCGCACGACAAAATGACAAGTATGATCGCTACGAAACTTGAAATCCTTCAATAATTCACTACTACGTATCCTATGAAATTTGTTTCGTCAAAATCCGAGACAGTTGCCAAAATGGCTATTTTTACTTTTAATTAAAATATAAATTTTCCACTTTTTAATTATTCACATTTAAATTCAATTTTAAACGTTGACCATCTTCATTCATATTTAAATAAAATTTAAATCAATTTTCGACGCCTTTTCATTCTTATTAAATCCAAAATTCCATTATTTACATAATTTCAATATAAATTTAAACATTTTAATTATCCAATATTAAAATGTCAATGAATATTGCATATTAAGAACTTATCTATTTTCAACTAAATAAGTTAATATTTATTATCAATAATTACGTTAAATTTAATAATTTAAAATAGCCAAAAAATACCGATTGTTACACAACCTCTAGTATTTAAAAAAATCATAGCTTAATGTTTTGCCGAGCGTTGTGGTGGGATTTTCCCAAAATCCATAGATGTTAAGAAAAGTTAAATTTTCTACGATTATGAAATGAAGATCGGTGGATATGGATAGATTCGTATCAGCGGATAATGATTTTTGGTGGCGATCGCATGATGATATTTAATGAAGGAGACTGAGGTGGGGGAGGAGATGATCGTTTTTCAATCATCTTGGAAGTCTCGGCAACATGGATGGTTTTGGGGCAAGTGGTCGCGCATGGAGAAGGCTCAAAACAAGGTTGAGGTATTAGAGGTGGTCAATGGAGGAACGGAGGTCGGAAGTGGATTGGCGAGCTCAATCTAGGGTTTTAAGGGAGGTTTTCCTTTGGGTTCGAAGTTTGCAACGTTGGTATTGATTTGAATGGTCGAGTGGGCCGAGGTGTCGGTCAAAGGTGCGGTGGAGTATGTTAAGTTGATTAGTGGTGGAGGCGTTATCCGTTGATGATCATGGCGGCGGTGGTTGAGAAATGATGAAACCTGGATGCGGACGGTTTTTAGGGTCTTATGGTCGAGAATTACTATGCGGTGCTAGAGGTGATGGCAAGGTGGTGGTTGCGACGAGCTCGACAAGGTGGATTTATGGGTGGTTGTGGTACATTGAACGACAAAGCAAAGATGGTGTGCACGTGCACGCCGTGCAGTTGGTTGTGTGTTCATGAAAAATCAAAATTTGTTTTGGAGGGAAATTAATTTGGGGTTAGGAAGGAAGGTCACTGTGCATAGTAGGTTTTGGGTTTGGTGATGCTAGTGGGATTGGGCCTGAGTTGTTGGGTGAGAGAACTTTATAATTTATTTGTTAAAATTAGATAAAATAAGCTGTTAACTTTAAATGTGATATCTAGATCATTCAAAATCCATTTAACCCTTATATTTTTGTCTTAGACTTTGTATTGATGATTACAATACTAAAGTATAAATTGGTGATAATATAAACGAAGTACAAATTTATGATAACATAATAGTGGTTGAATTTAATTACATTTTCTTGAATCATAACATAGTTAAATTAATTATACTTCATTGGTGATATCTATTTGGCCAAATAAAAATACCAACTGCTATAATTATATTAAGTAGATTGTTGATGACATCAGTTAGCAAAATAATACACTTTATGCTATATTTAAATTGGCAATATTATTTTGGACATTTATTCAGCAAAATAAATCCCCGTTATACTATTATATTAATTTGGACATTTAAATTTATGCCAGTTGATTTACATAGGATAAATAACACATTAACTATGGATGGTTAGTTATGGATTTGATTTACCTATTTGTTGCTTATGTAAATGCTAGTATGGCATGGGAAGTTGAATTGGATTAAATGCTAATATGACAAGGTACCATTATGGGTGCTGAACCTATTTTTGAATTTGAAAAGTTATGGAATTAAATTAACTTCCATTGTATAACAATACGAGGTTATGTGTTTATATGATTTAAAATATAGAGACAAATAACATTTTGAAGTTAGTTAAATATTTTATTAATGATGTTTAAGTTAATTAATTATTTTTTAGTGATGTTTAAAGTTAATTAATTGTTTTATGAAAGGGATTTTACTTAATAAAAATGATTTCCTTTGTGACGACCCACCTACCCGACCCTTAGAAATCGACACTAATACTTCCTCGGTTATCATAGGTAAAAGAAAACAAAGGCAGAACAGAATCTTACATGAATGTAATAACCTATTTTATTACAAAATACATATCTTTATAGCGGCAATTTTAAATACATTTACGTAACAACCCACATATTTTACGATTGAATATCTAAATATTTTTGTTTAAATATTTTATCGTTAGTCGGATTTTAGTCTGAAAAGTTACTTTTTGCATACGGTCGAATTTGGACTCGGGACCACTTCCATTGAGATCAAAACGCCATTTGAGATCTTCTTGAGTATAAACTTTGATATGTTTGGAGTTAGTGGAATTCTGCCACTTTTTCACTTTGGGCTTTGGGTTTGGTTCAGCCCATTAGCCTAAACTATTAACTCTAGCTCAACCCCCTCTTCTCTTCATTACTTCACTTTCATTTCCTAACACTCAAGCTTCATAAAAAATGGAGAGAGGAATGGGAAATTAAAACTCCGAGCCCTAGTTCATTTGCAAAATCCAAACTCTAGCTCCCTATTCTATGAGAAGCCATTGATTCAAGCTTCTTGTGTTGAGATTGAAGTGTGGTTGATTCTTCCTTTGCTTTCAAGCTTCTCCTTCATTGATTTTGTAAAAAGGTGAGATTTTTATCTCACATCTAAGTCTATGATTATCTTCGATTGTTAGGTATGAATTCCTAACACTTATTCATGTGCATTTGATTTTGACTTGGATTGGTTTTGTAAATATTCCAATTTTTAGTGTTTTGGGTTCAAATCTTTAAAAATCATAGCTTTGTTGTTTGATCATGCTTTTGGTTATGCATCAGAGCATATAGGGCCGGGTAGTCGATTGGCATTAACCCTTAGCACCGTTGCTCGACCGATTGCAAATTGAGTAAGAGTTTGCACTTCTGTTCCTAGGTCGCTCGGCCTGCTTTGTGTCGGCCTGTTAGGTCGCTCCAACTTAGGTCGCTCGGCCTGTTAAGTCGCAACCATTTAAGTCGCTCGGCCTGCTATAGGTCGCAACCAATTAGGTCGCTCGGCCTGTTAAGTCGCAGCCATTTAAGTCACTCGGCCTGCTATAGGTCGCAACCATTTAGGTCGCTCGGCCTGCAGTTAGGTTGCGCCATGTTAAGTCGCAACCATTTAAGTCGTTCAGACTGCACCAACTTAAGTCGCTCGCCCTGCTTTAAGTCGCACCCACCTTAAGTTGTTCTGAGGCTTAGGTCGCCTATGTCTCTTACGTCGCCCATTCCTTAGGTTGCTTGTTTCTTATGCCGCTAGCTACTTAAGTCGTTCACTTATGCCGCTATCTTCTTAAGTCGCTCAGTTAGGTCGCATGCTATTCCTTAATTCGCAGATCCCTTAGGACGTATGCCGTGGAGTCGCATGAGTTGAGCCGCTGATTTCTGTTTTTGCATTGTTGTTAAGCCGTAAGTCGTGGCTGTTGAGTTGCAAGGGTATTTCCACCTGGATGGATTTGGAACCGAATTCTTTGGATTTTATTCAAGTCTTCGAATGTGAATTTTTGTGATTCGTCACTTTAAAAATATAAAGGTTTCAATACTAGTAGTAAATATCAAAACACTTTCATCAAAACGATTTCAACCCTATTTTACTGCAACGCTCGTTTCTTAAAACCGTTTTCCAATCTACTAGTTTATACAAACCTTTAACTCACTCGTATGAGAAATCTAATTAAACTACTTAGTAAAACAAGTGGTATGAAACACTGCATTTACTTAGTTGGTTAATTCTTGGACTTGTTCGATTGAATCTCTTGTGACAATTTTCTAGTAGAAACTTACAATTTGTTCGTAAATATTTAAGTTAAGTGAGTGGTTATGGGACATGAGGCTAAGCTCATATATTTACTAGCTTACTGTAATTGACACTTCTTGATGATTGTTGATGATCATTTTTGTGATTTAGACTAGCAAATGTGCAATGTCTCTTTGTCTACGAGGAGACTAAACGCCGTTTCTTTGGAGCTTCGGCTCAATTTGGTGCGGTAGCGACCTATGGTCATCGGACCATTTTGTGGAGCCTCGACTCAAAAATTAATGGTTTGCAACCATGGAATAGCTTTCCATTTTGTGAATCACGTATTGGTGAGTTTTCATGCTCCCATTTTGTTATAGCCCTCCCTTTTTTTTGTGATTTCTGGATTTCCATTGATGATTTCTAGAACTTGTTTTTCACCAATATTTGTGATTTACATTGATATGTTTTATCAATATTTGTGCATTGGTGAATTTGTATGTCATTGACTTTTGTGATTGACATTGATATAATTGTCAATATTTATGGTTTGGTGAATAAAAATAAAGAGTATGACGTTCTTTTTTATCTTTGAGAAGATTCTTGTGATATTGATTAATCTCTTGTTGATTTTCAATTAAGTAGTTATCATAGTATGGTTTTATGGTTGTCATACGTTTTTGTCATATCTCTTATTCTATATCGTTTCATCTGATATTTATAGCTAGACTGATCCGTTTATTATTTTCTTATTAAACAATATTTGGGTCAGACCGAGTTGTTACAGGTGCTTCTATTTGACTCCTCATCTAGGATTATTATCCAGACTTTAGGCTAACTACTTAGATTGGTAGTTTATTTTGTTGTATACCTTTGCAATATAGACTCCTTGATGTACACATATTCTTTTGTCTAGCAGTTGTAACTATCCTTTTGTGATATTGTGGATCTTGTTTGACCACAACTCTGATGAACACTTTTAAGTGTTACATATATTCATACCTATTTCCGCCTTTGTGATATGGATGTCTGTGACTGGTTTGTGTTAGGTTTATTTCTATATTTGTTTCCGAAGAATATATATGGCCACTGTAGTAGCATTGAGTTTGTATCGGTATGTCGGAATTCCTCTTGAAATCAAATGCATGTTGTACTATCTGACATATTGGGGCTCGCACAAAGCAATTACGCGGATGGTCGGTCCTCAATAGCCTTATTCTCCGTGCTAGTTGACGGCATTACCCCGTAGTGTCCTTGGCTAGAGTGGGAAAAGAGGTGGGGCGTCACAGCTTGGTATCAGAGCGAAACTTCGGAACAATGTAGAATAATCTTGCAAGGATCATCGTCCTAAGTCCTTCTTAGGAATCGTGCTTTAGGATTTAATTCGAGTCTTCGTACCGATTTATCACATTTTCTTTATGATTCCTTGTTTTATCTATCAAGATTGCTTGATATTCATTTGGTGAATAACCTTATCCATCTTCTTTCTTTCTTTCTAAAGGAAGAGAAATGGTTAGACCTGGCCGTCCCAGTGCTGGACAATCTAGTGCTACTCCCCAAGATGGAGTATTTATGTCTGCCCAGCAGCTTCTTGATGTAGTAAAGAATGCTCAAGCAGCCGGATCTAATCTGGAGTCTACTCACCCTAAGTCTGGATTTGCACATTTGTGCAACGATTATACCAATTTGGGTGGGAAGCCATTCAAAGGATCCGAAACTATTATTGAAGTCCGGGCTTGGCTGAGAACGTGCGATCGAATCTTTTCTGGCATGAATCTTATTGATCTTCACCGTGTTCAGGTGCCCTCTAGTATGCTCCAAGAAAGAGCATTAGATTGGTCTGAGCTTCTGATTTCTGAAATAAATGAAGCGGATCTTACTTGGGAGAAATTTTGGGAACGCTTCGAGTTAAAATTTGTGCCAGAAGCTGAGAAGGTGACTTTGGCTCGTCGTTTCATAGACCTTGTTCAAGGTGAATCTTCCATGGCAGACTATGTCGCATCATTCGAGTCACTTTCTAAATACGGGTTAGAGTACATAAACACCCCATTGAAGAAAAATCAAAGATTCGTCTATGGCTTGAATAAAAATCTCAAGAAGCCATTACTTCTAAAATTAGAAGTTTCTTTTGATCAGCTCATTGATATCGCTCTTCGACTTGAAGAGGCTGATAGAGTAAGTGATGTTGGGGTTGGGAGTGCTAAACCGAACTTCACCAACAAGAAAAGGCCTAATAAGTTCAAAGGTCCTTATCCCAAAAATAAGAAAGGGAAGCAAGCCTCTCCGGCAACCAAGACTTCTACCTCAAGTGGTGGGCAATGCTACAACTGTGGTTCTAAGGACCATCATGCGAATAAGTGCTCAAAGCCCCATGCTTGTCGCTATTGCAAAAGCCTGGACCATTATATATCTTCGTGTCCCAAACTTCAAAACAGGAAGGAGGGAAAGCTTAATGTGGTGCAAACTCCTAGTAACACTTCTCGTGGTCAAGGTATTTCTCATTCTATCCTTGATGGCATTATTTTATTTCATGATCATCCTATTCGAGTTCTTTTTGATACGGGTGTGTCCCACTCTTTTATTTCAAAAGAACTTGTTGATACTTTTTCTTTGGATATTTTTGTGTTTAATGACTTCTTTGAGAATTGCGAATCCGGTTGGTGGATCCGCAACAATCAGTTTATTGAGTAAAGATGTCGAGATTATTTTGTGTGATTTTTCTTTCCGAGCTGATTTGCATGTTATGCGATACTTAGGCTTTGGAATGATTTTGGGAATGGATTGGCTTAACCGTTATGAAGCTCAAATCATTTGTCCTGAGCGGACTGTTCATCTTCGACATCCTCAATCTGTTAACTAGATTACTATTGATCTTAAACATTCGGATTCCAGCTTGGCTGCATCTTTATATTATTTAAATCCTCATGATGATGATAATGACGATGAGGAAGACGTAATTTCTCTTATTCACGTTGTTCGTGAATTCTTCGACATATTTGAGCCCATTTTAGGATTACCACCTAAGCGAGCAATTGAGTTTAGAATTAATCTCATCCCTGGAGCTCAACCTACTACTCGTCCACCTTATCGTATGTCCAATAAAGAAAATGAGGAGATGCGCAAACAATTATCCGAATTGGAGACGAAGCAATTTATTCCTCTAGTTCCTCGCCTTGGGGAGATTGGGCTATTTTTGTGAAGAAATCCTACGGTACACTTATAATTTGCGTTGACTACCGCAAGCTTAATGATCTTACTATCAAGAATAAATATCCTTTACCTTGGATTGATGATTTATTTGATCAGCTTAGTGGTGCTAAAGTCTTTTCACAATTAGACTTAGCAACCAGTTTTCATCAGCTTCGTATTGCAGAGGATATCATTCCTTTGACATCGTTCCATACTCGTTATGGATCTTATGAATGGCTTGTTATGCCATTTGGTTTAACGAATGCTCCGGCTTATTTCGTTGACCTTATGAATAGAGTTTTCAAAGACTTCCTCGATCGGTTTGTTCTCATCTTTATTAATGATATTCTTGTGTATTCAAAAACCGAGGAGGAGCATGAAAAGCATCTTCAGATTGTATTGGAAACTCTAAGGAGCAATGAATTGAAAGCAAAATTTTCTAAATGCCACTTTTGGCAATCTCGTGTGAAGTTTCTTGGTCATATTATTTCCGAATCCGGAATATCTTTGGATCCTTCAATGATTGAAGTGATTCAAAATTGGAAGAGACCGGAGAGTGTGACGGAAATCCATAGCTTCCTTGGATTGGCGGGCTATTACCTTCATTTTATAAAAGTCTTTTCAAAAATTTCGGTGCCTCTTACTAGTTTGACCAAGAAGGGAGTTAAATACATTTGGTCGATCAAATGTGAAAATTCTTTCCAGAAATTAAAAGAATTCCTTTCCCATGCTCCTATTCTTGTGATTCACGAGGGAAACCAAGATTTTATTGTTTATACCGATGCTAGTCGCGTTGGTTTGGGTGTCGTTCTTATGAAAAGAGAAGGTGTTATTGCTTATGCTTCTAGGCAATTGAAACCAGCCGAGACTAGATATGCCACTCATGATTTAGAGCTCGTGGCTATTGATTTCGCCCTTCGTATTTGGTGTCATTATCTTTTGGGAGAAAAATTTATTCTTTACACTGATCATAAATCTTTGAAGTATCTATTTTCTCAAAAGGAATTTAATTTTTGTCAACAACGTTGGCTCGAATTTCTTGCAGCTTATGATCTTGATATTCTTTATACTCCCGGAAAGGGAAATTGTGTTGCGGAGGCACTTTGTCGTAAGAAACAAGTAGTTGTTTCTATGATGATATCCGAATGGAGCAATCTCGAGGTTTTATCCACTTGTGAGATTCGAGATCGTGTTTTCGATTTATATTCATCTCTTGTTTTATGTAGCCTTGAGGCACATCCTTCTCTTATAGGCCGCATTCTTGAAGCTCAAAAGCTAGACCCCGAAATGGCTCTTCTTGGCCAAAATTTTAGGGATAAAATGGATATTGAAGGTTGATATTGATTCTCGTGGCGGTATTCGAAAATTTGGTAGACTTATCGTGCCAAATAACAGTGATCTTCGTAAAGACATTTTAGAAGATTCTCATCGTTCTAAATTTACCATTCGTCCCGGTAGTAGTAAAATGTACGCGGATATGAAGCGACTTTATTATTATGAGGGAATGAAATCTGATATTGCTAACTTTGTTAAGTGTTGCATGACTTGCCAACTCATTAAGGACGAGCATCAAAGGCCCGGTGGGTTATTGCAACCTTTAGAAATTCTAATTTGGAAGTGGGACCAAATTTCCGTTGATTTTATAGACGGCTTTCCCCGTTCTCGTTTGGGTCATGAAAGCTTATGGGTGATAGTCGATAGACTTACAAAATCCGCCCATTTTATTCCCGTTCGGTCCAATCGAACCGTGCCTCTTTTGGCCAAACTCTTTATCAAAGAAATTGTTAAATTGCATGGAGTTCCTACTTTTATTGTTAGTGATCGTGATCCATTGTTTACTAGTGGATTTTGTAGGAGTCTTCAAAAAAACTTTGGGAATGAAGCTTAATTGTAGCACCGCTTATCATCCTCAGTCCGATGGACAGACTGAACGTGTGAATCAAACTCTTGAAGATCTTCTTCGTGCATGAGTTCTTGATTTTGGTGGAAGTTGGGAAGATCATATTTCTCTTGTTGAGTTTTCATATAATAATAGCTTCCAATCTAGTATTGGTATGGCTCCTTTTGAGGCACTCTATGGAAGGCCATGCCGATCTCCTTCTTGTTGGCTTGAGGCCAGTGAGAAGCTGGTCTTAGGTCCAGACTTATTTGTGATTCCACAGAGAAGATTGACCTTATTCGTTATAGGATGAAAGAAGCCCAGAGTAGACAAAAATCCTATGCCGATAACCAGAGAAGGAAACTAGAATTTTCTGTGGGAGATCTTGTGTTTATTCGTGTTCCACCTATGAAGGGTGTTGTACGTTTCAGTCGATCGGGAAAATTAGCGCCTCTATATATTGGGCCATTTCCTATCACCGAACGTACTGGTTCAGTGGCTTATCGTCTTTTATTACCGGCTCAGTTTTCTGCTATTCATGACGTGTTTCACGCTTCTCAATTACGCAAATGCCTTCGATATTCCGATTCTATTCTTGAGCCCGGTGTTGTGGAAGAAATTGAAGTTTCGCCTAATTTAACTTATGAGCAACATCCTATTCGCATTGTTGCTTCGGAGGTCAAACGCCTTCGAAATAAAGATGTTCCTCTTGTTAAGGTTCAATGGTCTTCAAATCCTAAGGATTGCTCTTGGGGATCTAGAGAGTTCATCGAGCGAACACATCCGGACTTACTTTCCCGTGCCCTTTGAGGTGAATTTCTTATTTCAAATTTCTTTTGTGTTGATACGCTTTCATGGTTGTTACCTTATATTTTCTTCTTAAATATTGCGAGGACGCAATTTCTTTAAGGAGGGGAGTCTGCAACAACCCGCATATTTTACGATTGAATATCTAAATATTTTTGTTTAAATATTTTATCGTTAGTCGGATTTTAGTCCGAAAAGTTACTTTTTGCATACGGTCGAATTAGGACTCGAGACCACTTCCATTGAGTTCAAAATGCCGTTTGCGATCTTTTTGAGCATAAACTTTGATATGTTTGGAGTTAGTGGAATTCTGCCACTTTTTCACTTTGGGCTTTGGGTTTGGTTCAGCCCATTAGCCTAAACTATTAACGCTAGCTCAACCCCCAGTTCTCTTCATTACTTCACTTTCATTTCCTAACACTCAAGCTTCATAAAAAATGGAGAGAGGAATGGGAAATTAAAACTCCAAGCCCTAGTTCATTTGCAAAATCCAAACTCTAGCTCCCAATTCTATGAGAAGCCATTGATTCAAGCTGCTTGTATTGAGATTGAAGTGTGGTTGATTCTTCCTTTGCTTTCAAGCTTCTCCTTCATTGATTTTGTAAAAAGGTGAGATTTTTATCTCACATCTAAGTCTATGATTATCTTTGATTGTTAGGTATGAATTCCTAACACTTATTCATGTGCATTCGATTTTGATTTGGATTGGTTTTGTTAATATTCCAATTTTTAGTGTTTTGGGTTCCAATCTTTAAAAATGATGGCGTTGTTGTTTGATCATGCTTTGAGTGATGCATCGAGGAGCATATAGGGCCGGGTAGTCGATTGGCATAATCCCTTAGCGCCGTTGCTCGACCGATTGCAAATTGAGTGAGAGTTTGCACTTCTGTTCCTTAGGTCGCTCGGCCTGCCATGTGTCGGCCTGTTAGGTCGCTCCAACTTAGGTCGCTCCGCCTATTAAGTCGCAACCATTTAAGTCACTTGGCCTGCTATAGGTCGCAACCACTTAGGTCGCTCGGCATGTTAAGTCGCAACCATTTAAGTCACTCGGCCTGCTGTAGGTCGCTCGGCCTACAGTTACGTCGCACCATGTTAAGTCGCAACCATTTAAGTCGTTCGGACTGCACCAACTTAAATCGCTCGCCCTGCTTTAAGTGGCACCCACCATAAGTCGTTCTGAGGCTTAGGTCGCCTATGTCTCTTACGTCGCCCATTCCTTAGGTTGCTTGTTTTTTATGCCGCCAGCTCCTTAAGTCGTTCGCTTATGCCGCTTCCTTCTTAAGTCGCTCAGTTAGGCCGCATGATATTCCTTAAGTCGTAGATCCCTTAGGTCGTATGTCGTGGAGTCGCATGAGTTGAGCCGCTGATTTCTTGTGTTGCATTGTTGTTAAGCCGTAAGTCGTGTCTGTTGAGTTGCAAGGATATTTCCATCTGGATGGATTTGGAACCGAATTCTTTGGATTTTATTCACGTCTTCGAATGTGAATTTTTGTGATTTATTGTTTCTACGATCATTTTTGTGATTCGTCACTTTAAAAATATAAAGGTTTCAATAATAGTAGTAAACATCAAAACTCTTTCATCAAAACGATTTCAACCCTATTTTATTACAAAGCTCGTTTCTTAAAACCGTTTTCCAATCTACTAGTATATGCAAACCTTTACCTCACTCGTATGAGAAATCTAATTAAACTACTTAGTAAAACAAGTGGTATGAAACGCTGCGTTTACTTAGTTGGTTAATTCTTGGACTAGTTCGATTGAATCTCTTGTGACAATTTTCTAGTAGAAACTCACAATTTGTTCGTAACTATTTAAGTTAAGCGAGTGGTTATGGGACATGAGGCTAAGCTCATATATTTACTAGCTTACTGTTATTGACACTTCTTGATGATCGTTGATGATCAGTTTTGTGATTTAGACTACCAAATGTGCGATGTCTCTTTGTCTACGAGTGAGACTAAACCCCATTTTTGTGGAGCTTTGGCTCAATTTGGTGGGGTAGCGACCCATGGTCTTCGGACCGTTTTATGGAGCCTCGACACAAAAATTAGTGGTTAGCAACCATGGAATAGCGTTCCATTTTGTGATACACGTGTTGGTGAGTTTTCATGCTCCCGTTTTGTGATAGGCCTCCCTTTTTTTGTGATTTCTGGATTTCCATTGATGATTTCTAGAACTTGTGTTTCACCAATATTCATGATTTACATTGATATGTTTTATCAATATTTGTGCATTGGTGAATCTGTGTGTCATTAACTTTTGTGATTGACATTGATATAATTGTCAATATTTATGGTTTGGTGAATAAAATAAGGAGTATGACATTCATTTTGATCTTTGAGAAGATTATTGTGATATTGATTAATCTCTTGTTGATTTTCAATTACATACTTGCCACAAAATGGTTTTATGGTTATCATACGTTTTTTCATGTCTCTTATTCTATATCATTTCATCTGATATTTATAGCTAGACTGATCCGTTTGTTATTTTCTTATTAAATAATACTCGGGTCAGACCGAGTTGTTACAGATGCTTGTACTTGACTCCTCATCTAGGATTATTATCCAGACTTTTGGCTAACTACTTAGATTGGTAGTTTATTTTGTTGTATACCTTTGCAATATAGACTCCTTGATGTACACATATTCTTTTGTCTAGCACTTGTAACTATCCATTTGTGATATTGTGGATCTTGTTTGACCACAACTCTAATGAACACTTTTATGTGTGATATATATTCATACCTATTTCCGCCTTTGTGATATGGATGTCTGTGACTGATTTGTGTTAGGTTTATTCCTATATTTGTTTCCGAAGAATATATACAACCACTGTATGGTAGCTTTGAGTTTGTATTGGTATGTCGGATTTCCTCTTGAAATCAAATGCATGTTGTACTATCTGACATATCGGCGCTCGCACAAAGGAATTACGCGGATGGTCGGTCCTCAACAGCCTTATTCTCCGTGCTAGTTGACGGCATTACCCCGTAGTGTCCTTGGCTAGAGTGGGAAAAGAGGTGGGGTGTCACAATTTATCAGAGCTTATCTTATAAATCAACCTGGACAGTTATAATTCTCTATTCGTATAAATGCTGAATACAATCAGTGAAATAATGCAGTGGAAATGGAAATAGAGAACCATCTACAAGAAAATCTTCAGCTCTAGAGTTCAAGCTCCATCACGATGCTCCAAGTCAAACCCGACTACTTGGCTGCTCGAAAAAATAGGGCACCCAGAGTTCAAGGAGAATGAAAATAAACTCCGAATCAGTCATGAGACTTCTGTGAGAAACTCAAAGTACATATATTTGAAAGCCAATGGTATCTCATAAGACCACGCCACATATAAACAAGAAACGGGTTTTTACCTTATGATTATAGAAATCTTTACATTGAAAAATATGGTAATATTATTTTTAATGACATTTTTTTGAAAACACTTTTCAAGTAAACATATATAATCTTAGCCGAAATTGTTACATTGATTAAATTCTGACATAATAAGTTTTACAATCAAGTCCGAAGGCACTTACTGGAGAATGGATTTCCATATAGTGATAGGTAAGGAACTAACTTCCATACAATACAAATTTAGAGGGATGTACCGAGGATCAATACCATTGAAACATCCGCACATGGCAAGATCGGCCCGCCCATAGACCCATCTGGTGGTGGATGGAGCCGAACATGACACTACTCCGGTCGTTCCCGACCTATCCGAGAGCTCTCATAGTATATATAACATACCTGATATGTAGAGGGTAATCTAGAAAGGTGATAATCATACCCTAATGGTTGCGAACCACATATCTTTATAACATGCCCTGTTTAAGCCATTTCCGGGTGATAAGGGCCGAGGTAACGATTACCTTTTACATAGCACATTTCATTTGAATGGCACATTTCCAATTTCATCACACATTATTGATTTCCAAAACTGTACAACTATTGAGCTCGTATGTCTCAAAGAAGTGTGTTAAGTGTAATAGGTTTACTTCCTGCACCACCCAGATGTACGTTTGTAAAAATCAATGTACGTGCATTTTTGAAATATAACGTCAGACTTTCGTCCATACAAGTTGTCTAAGAATAGGACAAACCGAAGGAACTCTCCTACTACATCCTGTTGGGAATCTACACTAGGGTTAGTAGCAAGCGTTCCTTGCATTGAAGATCAAATGAAGATAACACTGCCACATATATATAATATGGGAAATTTCCCCCGGTGGTCGGTGACAAGCAACTGTCAATTCCATTTATCGTTCCATGTCTTCACCTTCGAACATGTAAATGGTTCGAAGTGGTTTTCGGATAGGAATTACCCAAATTCGATCCTGCTTCCATCGAACCAATCATCGATAAAAGATGTTAAGTTTGAGGGTGATTATCATTTCATTTATTACTATCATTTATAAAATAAAATATCTCTTTTAGAGATATAAATCTTAAATCATAATCTTTTCAAGTATATGCAGAATCACTAAACCTCCCTTTAACTTTGGAAATACCAAATCAAAATCACATTTCATAAATTACATTGCAAAAATTATTGAGTAAAAAAGGGTAGATAGAAATTATACTAATTCTACTCAATATCAAATTTCGTATTCAACCTAATAATCCATCGAATAACGATAGAATCGCCTTTTAAATTTGCATCAATAATACAGATTCCCTCCTTACAATTTAGTACCAAGTATAAGAAGATTATTTCTATAGAATCCAAGTTATATTAAACTTGGAAAAAATAAATCTTTTATACATGTCCCGTTTCCGACATTTCGACCTTATCTATCCCTTGCCCAGAAAAGAGGCCTAGTGAGCTAAGGCACTAGTTACTCCTGAAAATCTCCTTGGTTTAAACACCTCACATTATGATCTCATGAATAAAAAATCCAGCCTGCTGTTCGGCTTTTAGAGCTAAGGTTAAATCACTTTATTATAACAGCTTTTCTTTAAATCATTTATTAAAACTTTTTAAATCAAATTATGAAATCTCCCTATTATCTTTAAAATACTTAATTATTTATTTGAAAACATTTACAATATATTTGAAAAGAACGCTTAAGTTTAAAGCCATATTTCAAAAGTTATTAAAATCGCTGCAAAAAGTGCTGCGAATAATACTTTTAATAGTGCTTTTAAGGCTTATTTGATCAAACGAATTTTCGATCATTTAGAAATTCATTTTTTATAACTCAAATTTATTATAAAACATTTAAAAATATTTATAGTATTTATTCCGTATTTTAAAAGAATTAAAAATACCATTTTTAAAGAATTTGTCGCTTTGGTTTCCAAATTGCCAAACCGCGACTATTTTGAAAACTTGTTTTGCTCATATTTAAAAATCTATCAAATAAAATCTCAATCATTTTCTTTTGGGTTAAGAACTGTGATTATAAGAGTTTCGAAAATTCTTATTTTAAAGAATTCTGACTCCCATTCCTTCGTATAAATCGATTTACACTATTACGGCGCGAAATTAGGAACTACCGATAAGCAGCACGCCTATTTTTTGACTCAATTTTCATAATTTGTCAAAGCATAACCAAAGTTGGTTTTAGCGTTTATGCAACATTTATAAACCATTTTAAAGAGGTTTAACAATATCGTGTACACCCTTTCATTTATTAAAGGAAAGTGATTTTCTTGGTGGTATTCGACGTGTATTAAACATTAATTATTTACACGTCCAAACAAACATAATTTCATATCCAAACATGGTTCGCAATCATCACAACCAAGCATAACCAAACATATATATCATCAAGAATATCATATTATAAATAGATATTCTCACCTTCATTGGATATTGGGCATATGAAAACGGACTATAGCTTCGCTACGATCTGATCAAAGCTTATGGAATCGAGCCCAGGATCTTTGGATAGGCTCGATCTAAGCTCGCAAGTGGAGGTGGGCTCGGCTAGCATGGATGTGGGTGTGGCCATGAGCTTTAAGTGGAGAAGTGGAGTGATTTTCCTTGGCTTTGAGGTGGTCTGACATGGTATATATATGTGTATCTATTTTACTTTATTTTTCCATAACTTTGCAAATATTTTTTTCAAGACATAAAAGCCATCAAAGAAGAGGTCTTAGAGCTTTAAGAAGAAGTAGGATGAAAAAGAGAATGGATGAATGAAATGAGAGAGCTAAGGCGTTGTATTCATAGGCAAAAATGTGTGAAAAATATCTAAATATGCATTTCCTTTTCTATCCTCAACCTACATTACTCCTTTCCTATTATTCCACACATTGATTCCTCTCCCCATGCGCATCCATCATTTCACTTCACTTCATGGCAAGTGCATTGACTTTGCATAGCTTAAGGACGAAGTTTTCTAAAATATCTTAGATATTTTTACCATATATGTAAATATAAATGTATATATGTGTTATGTGTATATATATGGATATATGTATATGTTCGGGTGCATATTTATGTGCTATATATGTGCACAAGACATATAAACAAGGTTGCAACAACTTCAGTTCGATAAATTGTAATAATCTAAAAACCAATTCTCGGTCACATATTCACTTATTCCTTAAGTTACATATAAATGTAAAAAAAATTGAAAACTAATTTATTATTATTTTTAACCAAATAAAATGATCACATTTGATTTATAAAACCATATGAATTAATATTAAACAATTGTTTACCGAAAGTGATATTATATCGATAGAGCGATATCAATTTTTCTTATAATTTCAAGTCAAATATATATATCTTTATAAAACTGTTATAAATGATTTGTTATCACTGTATTAACTAAAATGAATTATAACCATTGAAAAACAATTATTTGAATAACTATAATAATTATTAAATTGCTAAATCTCAATTTAGATTCATAAATCAAATATCAAATATGATGTCATTATTGATGATGTCATAAATACATTTTATTTCCAAAAAATAAAATAAATAATTTTATTTCATATTCAGCTCCATACGCGACTTTTGATAATTACTGATCTATCTATTGATAAATCGATTTCGACCATTTTATCAATATTTCTTCAATGTTTATGTATTTTGTAAGTGCTTATTAAAAATAAGATTACCATCATTATTGTTCAAAACATCATAATCTATGTCATAAAAAGGTTATATTTGAATTGAATATGTAAAAGTAAATATAATTTACTAAACCGATAAACTTGTGGGTAGTAACATATTTAAAGGTGTTTTACAAATGATAATTTGCAAGGGATATTTATTAAGGATATTTTGTAAAAGAGATTTATAGGTGATATTTTGTAAGAGAGATTTATAAATATCTTTGTAAAGATATTATGAATCTAATAATTTAAAGGAACTTAATTAATGAAAGATTAATTAATATAGGCTTAGTGGATCCCATAAAGAATTAATCATATGGTTGATTGTTTGTTTATTTGATAGTTGAATAGCTGACTATCAAAATCTTGGCCAAATATAACTCTAGAAATATATAGGAGAAGCACGGAAGTTATATGGCACGATCACCTTTGATGGTGCTGTATTGTGCATATAAATCTCGTTTTGTTCTTCTAGAACAAATGATAAGAAAGTTCCTCAACATAAAGGGTTAGAAGGTGATCTCCGCTCTTATGTATTGTCAGATTATTTCCAAAAGAACCAGAGTTAAGTTTATCGAAACTATCGATTTGGTTTTGGAGAAACCGATAAGTAGGGGAGTGTACATTTATGAGGTGTATCAAAACCGTAACCACTCCAAAGCCATATGCACGTTCTTCACTTTGGTTGAGGTTCAAGACTGGTTCGAGATGATGGGATCGAAGTCTTTGAAGTGCAAGGGCTACATGCTACTAATCCTGAGGGTGATTCCAAAATGGATGTAGTAGAAGGAGCACCTTCAGTTTGTTCATATCCTGAACAACTTGTACGGATGAATGCTAGCATTGCCTTACTGCCTACGTAACAACCGACCTTTTTTACACCGAAATACGACACTTAATACATCCTCTGTATTCATTTGCCAATCATTTAAATGTCCGAAAGATAGGTCATTTGGGGTGAAAGAACGAAAAAGAAAGAAAAGAATCTTACAAAATGTGATAAGTAATACATAATATCAACAAGTCTTTACAAAAGGAAATCAACTTTATTGTACACATCGTCACAGTACATCAACCTAGTATCAACCTAGACATTTATAACAGCCCATCCATACAATTGCAGGTTTATACAGACATGAATAAAACAAACAAAATAGAACAACAAAAGAATATAAAGTGCGTGAATGCCTCTTGGAGAATCCAGCTCGTCACCTGAAAGCTCCAAGTGTCCAGCTAAATCTGGAAAATATGCTAGGGCTGACCCGAGCAAGAAAAGATAGTGGATACTATTTTTAAAGTAAAGATGGTAAAGGAGAACTGAATGGGAGAAACGTGATGAAAATCGAAAAGGTTCACCATCCCCTTAACGCTATTTTCTATATGATTATACTTTACTGATTAGACACTACCGTATATGTAACGTCCTCGAAATTTTCGACCTTCGAAAATTCAACATCGATACTCACTTTATCGACTGCCGAGAAATCGAAGGCCGGAAACCCGAAATGTTATGGTTTAAGAAAAAGAAAAATACAGAAGAAGAGATAAGAAGATAGAAAATAGGGAGGAAAGAAAATAGAAAATAAAGAAAATAGAACGGAACAAAAAAACAACAGAACAACATCAGAATCTCACAATTCGCAGCGGAACAACATATAATAATAAATGAATAATCTCTAAACAAAGAACTATATCAGTTATTACATTACATTATATTTCATTACATCATATCATCAGAGTGTACAACAACAAACAGTGTAGCGGAAAAAGAAATACTATATACTAGTAATACGCCATGCCATCCAGCTTGCCTCCAGCAACTCCTGAATATCCAGAATATCCTGATAAACCTAACTCTTGACTGCCCGTGTGGAAATTAGTGGGCACCCGGAGTTTAGGAAGGAAAACAATAAACTCCGAGTCAGTCATGTGACTGGTGTGAGAACTCAAAACAGTTTATTTATCTTTAAAATCAAAATAGAGGAATATTTTTAAAGTCAATTCGCAATGATTTTAAAAATGAGTCTACCATAAGGCCTCTCGCACACACACACAATGCAAACGCAGAATCGGAGGTGATTTCTCCTTATGATAGTCAAAGATGCTTGATACGCATTTAAAAATAACATTTCATATTATTATTAGTGCATAGTGGAGGAAATATTTCGAAAGTAGAATATAAATCTTAGCCAGCATAGACATTCCGCACTTATGCCTACTATAGCTAACTATGTTCAATAGCAGGTTACCGCCACATTCCATAGCAGGTTATACAACTAAAACCGTACAAGTCTCGTATTGTTTCTTTGGATTTCCAACGAATGATCAGGCCAAGGAACTTCCCATTGCCACATGAGAATGCCTCTGGATGGACATCCCCGAGAACCAAACCGGATCTCTACCAACACAAGGCCGGGTTACCCCTAACTGAGTAACAACTGACCGAATATGCCATCCCCCGGTCCTTTGGGACCTTTCACCGAGCGCTCGCAATCAATTCACACAATCATAAAGTGTTTTCAACATGAGTAAGTATCTGGGCTCCATACCATGATACCACCCTTTTCCAGAAGGAAATGCACACATCCTAAAGGGCGCTACCCCTCATAACCTTGCTGCATCTTTCCTGTTTTGACCATTCTCGGGGTGTGAGGCTCGACGAAGTCACGTCCACAAAAACATACTTTATACAAAAGCCATGCTTTGGGTCAACAAATGATCATAGAAATGATCACCAGGATAGACGATCAAATAAACGATCCTATCACAAAAAATCAACACAATGATCATTTACAGCAACACTCAGCATGTCACATTACCAAATTGGGAATATATCGCTGATAACCTTCAACTACATAACCTCTTAGCTCGTACGTCTCAGAGAAGGGTGTTAAGCTAAAAGAATAAATTCTCCGCCACCAACAGAAATATATTTGAATGAAATCGGCTTTATATCTCAATTTGTAATGTCAGACATACAATCCATACAAGTCTGTTCCGGGCTCGAACAAAACCGAAGGCACTTACAAAGAAGTCCTTGCAATCCGGATATCCACAATCCTGATCGGATTTCCCATCACATATGGAGAACTCTATACCGTAGCTACTCGGTGCAGAGTCAATCGACATGTCATCCTATCGCTCTCGCAAATACCGGGTCTTCAACACCGATCTTCAATGCAATTCACAACGACGTATTACATATTCGGAATGGGTTATACGACCCCATGGTCCTTTCCCGGTTAACCCGAATAGTGAGCGCTTATTCAAAAATAAGTGTGGCATTCACATTCAAACATATCACACCAAATACCCATTCAAAGGGAAATATTGATAGTCGGCTATTGAACTATCAATGGATATGCACAACATCACCAGATTCCAAATAATTTTTCAAATTATTTATTTTTCAAAAATATCTTTACTAGATATATAATTTCACACTTCAAAAATAAATCAATATTTATTTTTAAACAACTTCCCTTTTCATTCATAAATTCCATAGTGAATTTATATTTCAAAATATCTATGCATATACGATTTCAATTATTCATTTCAATTTATCTTCAAAAAGATAAATTCTCAAAATATTCACTTTATATTGGAAAATATTTCCATACTTATTTAATAAGTAATTCTCAATCCATTTATTTTCAACCCTTGGAAAATATTCAAATATACTTAAATCGAGATTAAGTATATATTTCATTCTTTAAGGAAATCATTCTCTTAAACATATTTATTTGGGCCAAAACGAATGTTATGTAAAACATCGTTACGACAACCTAAAATCACTAGTATAGGGATTCGAAATTAAAATAGATATATAAATCCTAATACTATACAAAACATTTCCTTTCGGAAATCATTTACTATAACAACAGTGTTATAGTCCACCATTTCCTTTTATTTCTCGAAACGTCCATTTCAACAATAAATGTTGAAATCTATGGTTTCGAATCTCAACACATTTTAAAACATCGTTAGATCATTTAATTCTATTTAAAACATCAAATCTAAATATTTTCTTTAACATATTATTCACTATTCAAAAACGTGAATATACTACGTTAACAAATTTCATCCTTTCATTCATTTTATTTCAAAGTATTATTCACAGTCAAAAACGTGAATATAACTCCATTAATAGGTTAGAACAATTTACATCTTAAAATAAGTCGTTTGCGAATTTATAAAACAATGTTTATAATTTCCTTTATTTACCTATTCAATTCATAACTCAATTATAAACTAAAAGTTCATATTATAAGTTAAATACTTATAAAACGATTATTTACAAAATCATTCTTTTGAACTTCATAATTATAAATCTTATAACTTATAAGATTCAATTATTTATCCAAATCTATTATTTTAATAACTTTACAAATTTTATAAACCTACTGCTTATAAAATTCCATTTATAACTTCATCGTTTATAATTCTATAAATTTCATTCACTTATGAAATTCATTCACAATTCATTCTAACACTTATAAAAACTCGTTTTATAATTCTAATATTTTCATTTATAAATTATCAATTTATAAATCCTTTATAAAATCAATTTATACTATTATTTTAAAACATCTTTAATCTCCTTTATAATTTCATCATTCTCTTTGATTTATAAAATAATCAATTTTATAAATCCTATTTTAAAACTTTTTACAATAAATTCTAAAATTCCGATTTAACTTTTTTATAAAATCATTAGCATCATATTCTCAAAAATCAGTTTTTAACTATATTTCTCAAAAATCATAATTTTTATATAATATTAAAATTATACATTTATTTATTTAAAATGGATCAATTCCAAAAATATTTTATATTTTCAAAAATCACTTTGAAAATCATTTTAAAAATCCCAAATTTGGTCCAATGATGCTACATACCAAATAGTCAATCACGACAACAACTATATCATATATCGATATGATAATCCATCAAATATCAAAATATCTGAATTCAATTAAATACTGTTGAGGAATCCAGTTGGATCCCTCCAACCTGTTTTCCTGCATCCACAAACATTAGCACAATACCAATTCCGTTCCAGTACGAAATTATCGCAGTATATGGGATTTTAAATATTATCCACTTAATAGACGGCGCAATAGGGTCTCATCCGCTATACAAATGCGGGAAATCAATAACTCCAATATATACATATGCCAATATATATATATATATATATTGCTATTATATATAATACCAATTTCACTGTTTATGAAATATTCGCGGTATATGTTTTTAATAAATAACATCCACTTACTAACGGCGCATAATGTCTAATTTAACAATCAATAGATAACAATCATCATTTAAACATGCATTCAAATATTTTAAATCTAACTATTTAAAATAAAATCGAAACTGATTCGATTGAGTGAGAAGTTCTCACCTTGATTTAAATTCCGTTTTAGCGATTTATTCCGAATAAAATTAAACGGACGTTTAATTTTGACCCAAAATTCTCACTAACTCCAATCGACTCCAAGCCAATTTCATCGCGTAGTGCTCGTCCATACGATTCCAACGCAACTGGTTTCGCGCGTTTTTGACCTCGTATGAAAAAGTTATGAATTTTTGAATTTACACAATTTTATATAACATAAATTACAACTACTTTTAATTAATTTTAAACCTTCTTCATCACAGCCCTTGGATCCATCACACCCCAAATCTTAGCCGTCCCTGTGCTTCATCTTCTATGCGTCTTCCTCCAGTAACAATACGCGCAACAAAACCCATCACGTACAATTTAGGGTTACGTGTCGCGACCAAAACGACGACCTATGCATCGATCAAACGCCACCACCACGTAGCCCCACGCCAGAGCCACCATCGGCCCCAGTACCATAGAGCTCGCCCCCCCCCCCCCTTCATCAGAAAATGCGTGTGCAACCGGCCCCCTTTCGGCCACGATTTCTCCTTCCACGCCACACTAGACACGATCATCTCCGTATAGATTCGTAGAGCTCTCCTCCCTCTATAATATCCTAGTTGAAAGCATTAGCTAGTTGTCAACGGATTGTGAGATATTTGGGAGAGAAAACGACGCATTTCTGGCCGTAGGTTGAAGAGATGGCGGCTAGGGTTAGGGTTTAGAGTTTAATTTTTTTTTTAATTTATGAAGGGTAGGGGTCTATTTATAGGAAACGAACGAAACACTATTCATTCCGGAAATTCCGATCTCCGATTTACGCGCCGTAACCAGCGTTTCTAGGGTTTACCCCGCGTTCCGGACACAATGGAACAGGTTTCGGAAGCTAATTCGGTCATCTGTGCGAGATATGGCTACAAACGTTCAATTTAAGTCAAACCGATTTAAACGATTTTCTAGGCGTTTTAATTCTTACCGGACAAACGGTAAATCCAATTGACTTGAAATTTGAAACCATACAATAATATCACATTACGGATCCAATGAAACTAGTTTCGTCGAAATCCGAGACAGTTTGAAAAATGGCTATTTTAACTCGCTAAATTAATATTAAAAACAATTTGATGCGTTTCGAGCTGCCACGCTCAAAAGACAACTCCGATTGCTATGAAAATTGAAATCCGGTAATAACTAACTATTACGGATCCAATGGAACTGGTTTCGTTCAATTCTGAGACTGTTCAAAAATCAGCTATTTTACAGTCGATAATTAAATATTAAAATATTCAATTTTCACAAATAAACTTTTAATTCGATTTTAAAAGTTCTAAAATATCATTCTAACTTCAGTATGATATAATAAAATTTTACAAATCATTTTCAATCATATTTAACCCAATTTTCAATTATTTCCATAATTTAACATATTAAATTATCGATTTAATTATTCAATTAAATCCAATTATTCGAAATAAAATTTATTCAACTTATAAATTCACTTATTAATATTTAAAATTAATTAAATATTCAAATTTTAATTAATAAAAATCCTGGGTCGTTACAATCTTCCCCCCTTAAAAGAATTTCGTCCTCGAAATTATCAAGTAAGAAAAGTTACAGAATCCATTAATTTTCCCAAAATCCATAGTCAAACTTCTCATAATACTTTACTAAGTTTTCAAATCATACTTAGTTATCTTTTCAAAAACAATTACTATTGTTTAACTTTCAACTCCAAATCAAAGTTAAAGTTTTCAAAATTTTCCCATTTTCTCAAAAATATTCTAACGCCTTATATTTTCGGAAAAATTTGCCATAGTCTCCTTTGCGCGGCTCGATCCGAAAAAAAAATGACAGTATATATATCACAAATATACATCTCATCAAGTAATGAGGCATCCCGAAGGGAAAAAGTATAAAAGTACGGTATGTAATCCGAGATATGTACCTTATATTTTATTAGCGAGCATATACGGTTAATATAGCGCGAAAGCGAGCTCCAAATGCGAAGCAAACGCGATCCGCACCTACTAAACACTCAACAAACAACATGAGTACATGCATGTAAACAATAATATCAATATACAACATATAGCAACATAATAACTATACATGTCAACATAGCAAATGTAGTAAAAGCAATAAATGCAAACATCAACCAACTATCATCCAACTAACATCCATAACCAATAAATATTCATTCATATTCTCATTAATATTCAATGAAATAGGTTTTCAATTTAATCACATTTGATTCTTTAACAGTGGATGTTTTTACAACATTCATTTTCAATTAGTTTATATTTACTAATTCATATTCAAGTTGGTTCACTTCCAAATCAAATTCAAATCTACTTAAGATTCACTTAACTTCCAATTGGATTTCAATTACTTTAACTTTCAATTTCATTAACACTTAATGAATTATATACAATCAATCAACTAACAACCATATAACAATCAATGTATATTAATTACAACCAAATTTCTTTGCTTATCAATTGGTTTAATTAATTTGATTTTCATTCAACTATTCAACTTCCAATAACCTTAGATTTTAATGAATTGACACTTACATTCATTATTTCATGTCAACTATTCACATTTTATTGATTAACATTTAATCCATTCATTCAATTCAATTTCAAAAGTTGAATTTCATTTAAATAACTTAAGTTCATATCCATCACTTAACTTAAATTCCAACTTATAAATCAATTCAGCTTCAAAATTCTAAAGTAAATTTCCATTTAACTTTAAATTCATTTTTTTTATAACTCATATTCATAAATATATTCATATAGTTTCACTTCTCATATATATAAGTTTATTTCACAATTGTAAATCACTTTAATTATAATTAAATTTTTTATAATTCTTTTTGCTTATACAATAATTCTTTTATTTAGATTATTCAAACATCTAAACAATCTACTTATATACACTTTAATAATTCTGAAAAATTATTTCTTTATATATAAAATATAATCAAGGTAAAATTATTTCATTTACCCAATTTAAAACAATATCGTGTCGGTTTATCTTGTTTAAGAGTTTAGAAACCCCTTTCTACGATAGTTAGCTAGACTACATCGACCGAAATCTATAAACAATCAACCGATAAGTCAACACAATACAAAACAATTTATATTCACTAACAAATACGCTCTCATAGCTATTATTACACTCAACTCATTCTAGAGTACTACTGACTCTATCTCTAATGAGTAATACCCAACAGAACCATGGTTGTCGCTTAACCATATGCTCTGATACCAAATGCAACGTCCTCGAAATTTTCGACTTTCGAAAATTCAACATCGATACTCACTTTATCGACTACCGAGAAATCGAAGGCCGGAAACCCGAAATGTTATGGTTTAAGAAAAAGAAAAAGACAGAAGAAGAGATAAGAAGATAGAAAATAGGGAGGAAAGAAAATAGAAAATAAAGAAAATAGAACGGAACAGAAAAACAACAGAACAACATCAGAATCTCACAATTCGCAGCGGAACAACATATAATAATAAATGAATAATCTCTAAACAAAGAACTATATCAGTTATTACATTACATCATATTTCGTTACATCATATCATCAGAGTGTACAACAACAAACAATGCAGCGGAAAAAGAAATACTATATACTAGTAATACGCCATGCCATCCAGCTTGCCTCCAGCAACTCCTGAATATCCAGAATATCCTGATAAACCTAACTCTTGACTGCCCGTGTGGAAATTGGTGGGCACCCAGAGTTTAGGAAGGAAAACAATAAACTCCGAGTCAGTCATGTGACTGGTGTGAGAACTCAAAATAGTTTATTTATCTTTAAAATCAAAATAGAGGAATATTTTTAAAGTCAATTCGCAATGCTTTTAAAAATGAGACTACCATAAGGCCTCCTACACACACACACAATGCAAACGCAGAATCGAAGGAGATTTCTCCTTATGATAGTCAAAGATGCTTGATACGCATTTAAAAATAACATTTCATATTATTATTAGTGCATAGTGTAGGAAATATTTCGAAAGTAGAATATAAATCTTAGCCAGCATAGACATTCCGCACTTATGCCTACTATAGCTAACTATGTTCAGTAGCAGGTTACCACCACATTCCATAGCAGGTTATACAACTAAAACCGTACAAGTCTCGTATTGTTTCTTTGGATTTCCAACGAATGATCAGGCCAACGAACTTCCCATTGCCACATGAGAATGCCTCCGGATGGACATCCCCGAGAACCAAACAGGATCTCTACCAACACAAGGTCGGGTTACCCCTAACTGAGTAACAACTGACCGAATATGCCATCCCCCGGTCCTTTGGGACCTTTCACCGAGAGCTCGCAATCAATTCACACAATCATAAAGTGTTTTCAACATGAGTAAGTATCTGGGCTCCATACCATGATACCACCTTTTTCCAGAAGGAAATGCACACATCATAAAGGGCGCTACCCCTCATAACCTTGCTGCATCTTTCCTGTTTTGACCATTCCCGGGGTGTGAGGCTCGACGAAGTCACGTCCACAAAAACATACTTTATACAAAAGCCATGCTTTGGGTCAACAAATGATCATAGAAATGATCACCAGGATAGACGATCAAATAAACGATCCTATCACAAATAATCAACACAATGATCATTTACAGCAACACTCAGCATGTCACATTACCAAATTAGGAATATATCGCTGATAACCTTCAACTACATAACCTCTGAGCTCGTACGTCTCAGAGAAGGGTGTTAAGCTAAAAGAATAAATTCTCCGCCACCAACAGAAATATATTTGAATGAAATCGGCTTTATATCTCAATTTGTAATGTCAGACATACAATCCATACATGTCTGTTCCGGGCTCGAACAAAACCGAAGGCACTTACAAAGAAGTCCTTGCAATCCGGATATCCACAATCCTGATCGGATTTCCCATCACATATGGAGAACTCTATACCGTAGCTACTCGGTGCAGAGTCAATCGACAGGTCATCCTATTGCTCTCGCAAATACCGGGTCTTCAACACCGATCTTCAATGCAATTCACAACGACGTATTACATATTCGGAATGGGTTATACGACCCCATGGTCCTTTCCCGGTTAACCCGAATAGTGAGCGCTTAATCAAAAATAAGTGTGGCATTCACATTCAAACAAATCACATCAAATACCCATTCAAAGGGAAATATTGATAGTCGGCTATTGAACTATCAATGGATATGCACAACATCACCAGATTCCAAATAATTTTCCAAATTATTTATTTTTCAAAAATATCTTTACTAGATATATAATTTCACACTTTAAAATTAAATCAATATTTATTTTTAAACAACTTCCCTTTTCATTCATAAATTCCATAGTGAATTTATATTTCAAAATATCTATGCATATACGATTTCAATTATTCATTTCAATTTATCTTCAAAAAGATAAATTCTCAAAATATTCACTTTATATTGGAAAACATTTCCATACTTATTTAATAAGTAATTCTCAATCCATTTATTTTCAACCCTTGGAAAATATTCAAATATACTTAAATCAAGATTAAGTATATATTTCATTCTTTAAGGAAATCATTCTCTTAAACATATTTATTTGGGCCAAAACGAATGTTACGTAAAACATCGTTACGACAACCCAAAATCACTAGTATATGGATTCGAAATTAAAATAGATATATAAATCCCAATACTATACAAAACATTTCCTTTCGGAAATCATTTACTATAACAACAGTGTTATAGTCCACCATTTCCTTTTATTTCTCGAAACGTCTATTTCAACAATAAATGTTGAAATCTATGGTTTCGAATCTCAACACATTTTAAAACATCGTTAGATCGTTTTAATTCTATTTAAAACATCAAATCTAAATATTTTCTTTAACATATTATTCACTATTCAAAAATGTGAATATACTACGTTAACAAATTTCATCCTTTCATTCATTTTATTTCAAAGGATTATTCACAGTCAAAAACGTGAATATAACTCCATTAATAGGTTACAACAATTTACTTCTTAAAATAAGTCGTTTGCGAATTTATAAAACAATGTTTATAATTTCCTTTATTTACCTATTCAATTCATAACTCAATTATAAACTAAAAGTTCATATTATAAGTTAAATACTTATAAAACGATTATTTACAAAATCGTTCTTTTGAACTTCATAATTATAAATCTTATAACTTATAAGATTCAATTATTTATCCAAATCTATTATTTTAATAACTTTACAAATTTTATAAACCTACTGCTTATAAAATTCCATTTATAACTTCACCGTTTATAATTCTATAAATTTCATTCACTTATGAAATTCATTCACAATTCATTCTAACACTTATAAAAACTCATTTTATAATTCTAATATTTTCATTTATAAATTATCAATTTATAAATCCTTTATAAAATCAATTTATACTATTATTTTAAAACATCTTTAATCTCCTTTATAATTTCATCATTCTCTTTGATTTATAAAATAATCAATTTTATAAATCCTATTTTAAAACTTTTTACAATAAATTCTAAAATTCCGATTTAACTATTTTATAAAATCATTAGCATCATATTCTCAAAAATCAGTTTTTAACTATATTTCTCAAAAATCATAATTTTTATATAACATTAAAATTATACGTTTATTTATTTAAAATGGATCAATTCCATAAATATTTTATATTTTCAAAAATCACTTTGAAAATCATTTTAAAAATCCCAAATTTGGTCCAATGATGCTACACACCAAATAGTCAATCACGACAACAACGATATCATATATCGATATGATAATCCATCAAATATCAAAATATCTGAATTCAATTAAATACTGTTGAGGAATCCAGTTGGATCCCTCCAACCTGTTTTCCTGCATCCACAAACATTAGCACAATACCAATTCCGTTCCAGTACGAAATTATCGCGGTATATGGGATTTTAAATATTATCCGCTTAATAGACGGCGCAATAGGGTCTCATCCGCTATACAAATGCGGGAAATCAATAACTCCAATATATACATATGCCAATATATATATATTGCTATTATATATAATACCAATTTCACTGTTTATGAAATATTCGCGGTATATGTTTTTAATAAATAACATCCGCTTACTAACGGCGCATAATGTCTAATTTAACAATCAATAGATAACAATCATCATTTAAACATGCATTCAAATATTTTAAATCTAACTATTTAAAGTAAAATCGAAACTGATTCGATTGAGTGAGAAGTTCTCACCTTGATTTAAATTCCGTTTTAGCGATTTATTCCGAATAAAATTAAACGGACGTTTAATTTTACCCAAAATTCTCACTAACTCCAATCAACTCCAATCCAATTTCATCGCGTAGTGCTCGTCCATACGATTCCAACGCAACGGGTTTCGCGCGTTTTCGACCTCGTATGAAAAAGTTATGAATTTTTGAAGTTTACACAATTTTATATAACATAAATTACAACTACTTTTAATTAATTTTAAACCTTCTTCATCACAGCCCTTGGATCCATCACACCCCAAATCTCAGCCGTCCCTGTGCTTCATCTTCTACGCGTCTTCCTCCAGTAACAATACGCGCAACAAAACCCATCACGAACAATTTAGGGTTACGTATCGCGACCAAAACGACGACCTATGCATCGATCAAACGCCACCACCACGTAGCCCCACGCCAGAGCCACCATCGGCCCCAGTACCATAGAGCTCGGCCCCCCCTTCATCAGAAAATGCGTGTGCAACCGGCCCCCTTTCGGCCACGATTTCTCCTTCCACGCCACACTAGACACGATCATCTCCGTATAGATTCGTAGAGCTCTCCTCCCTCTATAATATCCTAGTTGAAAGCATTAGCTAGTTGTCAACGGATTGTGAGACATTTGGGAGAGAAAACGACGCATTTCTGGCCGTAGGTTGAAGAGATGGCGGCTAGGGTTAGGGTTTAGAGTTTATTTTTTTTTAATTTATGAAGGGTAGGGGTCTATTTATAGGAAACGAACGAAACACTATTCATTCCGGAAATTCCGAACTCCGATTTACGCGCCGTAACCAGCGTTTCTAGGGTTTACCCCGCGTTCCGGACACAATGGAATAGGTTTCGGAAGCTAATTCGGTCATCTGTGCGAGATATGGCTACAAACGTTCAATTTAAATTAAACCGATTTAAACGATTTTCTAGGCGTTTTAATTCGTACCGGACAAACGGTAAATCCAATTGACTTGAAATTTGAAACCATACAATAATATCACATTACGGATCCGATGAAACTAGTTTCGTCGAAATCCGAGACAGTTTGAAAAATGGCTATTTTAACTCGCTAAATTAATATTAAAAACAATTTGATGCGTTTCGAGCTGCCACGCTCAAACGACAACTCCGATTGCTACGAAAATTGAAATCCGGTAATAACTTACTATTACGGATCCAATGGAACTGGTTTCGTTCAATTCTGAGAATGTTCAAAAATCAGCTATTTTACAGTCGATAATTAAATATTAAAATATTCAATTTTCACAAATAAACTTTTAATTCGATTTTAAAAGTTCTAAAATATCATTCTAACTTCAGTATGATATAATAAAATTTTACAAATCATTTTCAATCATATTTAACCCAATTTTCAATTATTTCCATAATTTAACATATTAAATTATCGATTTAATTATTCAATTAAATCCAATTATTCGAAATAAAATTTATTCAACTTATAAATTCACTTATTAATATTTAAAATTAATTAAATATTCAAATTTTAATTAATAAAAATCCTGGGTCGTTACAGTATATAGCGTATATTACTACGTAGTAAATAGTTTAACGGATCCTTAGAGGATGGGCGGTCCCAAGCATCCTTTAAGTTACTGATGCATTTTGTTACTGTTCACTTGAGTTGATTTACAGTTTATAAGTTTTTATGTCCTGACTCGAGGGTTTTGTGTTTTGCTTTACGCTCGGGTCAGATTAATTGAGTTAGCATTCAAGATTCGCCTTCGGCGTTGGAGCTTTCCTTGAAGATCCAGCCATCTATTTTGTTTCAGTATCCAGTGTTTCAGTGATGTATCTGATTTGTACCTGATGTATCTTGTTACTCTTCGGTTGTATCTTATTTAACCCTGATGTATCTTATATTTTATATAGTAGCCTCATGAACTACTATCTCTTTTCTTCCGCTGCATTTTTATATACTCTGTGTCTGTGATCTGTGATTTTTATTTACTGTATATTCTGAGATTTGCCAAATTTTTACTTACAACGCGGTATTTTGAGCAATCCAATTCCGACATGAGTGTCTACCTATACACTTATAATGGATGCGAATGGTTGAAAATACCTAGTTGTTAAACAAAAAAATCAAAGCTTTTTTAAATCTAAGGATTAAAGGCCTGGAAAGTTTAAATCTGTTGTGCTCTGCAATTTAAATAGGTGAGTAATTTTTAAAAAAAAAATAGATTGTTCTAGATTTTAACCACCAAGCATGTGATGCTCTTTGATTTAAGTTTAGTGATTACATGAAAATCTTCAGTATTTATATTGTTGAATATATAGATATGTTTATATGAGTAAGTAACCTGTATATTCAAACACTCTACTATCAATTGTTTCAGACTATAATTCTTTTCAAAATTCGAATCTCCCTCTAAAAATAAATATATGGCATTGATGATTGAATAAACGTTGTTTGACATTGGTGTTGGTAATATTTAAAATAGTTTCTGTAAAATTAAACTTACAAATAATTTTTAAAATGTAAATTATAGTGAAATCTTGATTCCTGACAAAAATCAACTATCTTAAATTTTAATTTGAATTATATGCATGTAATCTTAATGAAAAATCATGAATTTTGATATGCAATTCATAATTTTTAGTTGGGTATTTTGTGTGAATTTGGGGTTTGTTCGAAATTGGGTTTTAGTGATTTGCCAAAGATCAAGGTGATAATTGAAGCTGTGTTTTTGATCGTAGCTTGTTTTTAGATTGTTGATTATGGGAAAAATGCTATTGATTTTTTTCAATGAGTGATTTGATCGAAATCAACCAAACTAGGGTTTTATTTTCGTTTATGCTCGGCTTAGCTGTCGACACAAATTCGACAAGAGGGGTGGATCAAGTTTGTTCGCGTTTGGAGGTGTTGAAGTTCATGGATGTGGCATCTCGATGGTTGGGTTGGCGAGTTCTAACAGCGACGTGGTGATCGGCCGTGGGTGAGTTTTTGTAAGTGGCAGCTGTAGTTTCTTCGAGCGTAGGTCGAAATTTTGATTCGAGTGTTCATTGTTGGATCTGGGTTTGGTTTTAGGCTCGCAAGCATTAGAGTGATCGACGTCGATGGTCGTGACGACCAAGTTTGGCCGGAGGTGATGGGACATGTGCACAAGTGCGTGTGTGTGCGCAATGGAATTTTCGAATTGGGGAAGAAAGATTTACCCGGGTTGGTTCTCGCGTTATGCTCGGTGACGACTCGAAGAAGATGGTGCTGGGGATTAGCTTCAGGGTAGGCACGAGAGTTTCTTTATTTCGACTCGAGTTGTTTTGGTCGTGTATTGTTTTCTGGGCAGTACTGTGTAATAATAAGTTTACAAGTTAAAACTTGTTCTCTGTAAGTAAAGGTTAATCAACTTTTAAAAAGTGTTAATTGAATTCAATTTCAAATTTAAAATGTTTTAAATGATTTCCTTGAAAGCAAAGTATTAATTGAATTTATTTCAAATTTAAATTGTTAAGAAGTTTGAATTGGAAAGTAATTATCTAAGTAGATGTTGAATTTCAATTTAAAGAAACGTTTTGAATTTTAAATTAAAAAGAAGTGTTCCAATTTTAAGTATTAAATCAAGGTTTTAAGTAATGTTTTAAAAACTTAAGTTTCAAATTTTATTTAAAATGAATAAGTTTTTATTAGATAATTTTAAAGTATTTTAAGTTTTAAATTTGATTTTTAAATGCCTTATTTTCAAAAAAGGTTATTATTATGATTTTGGAAACCAAATAGAATAATTTGTTTTTAAGTTATTAAAATTTGATTAATTCAAATAATTTATTTATGAAGATAAATAAGGTTAAATTATTTGGATATGAACATAAGAATACTTGATTATATGATTTTTTAATAAGTAAAGAATTTAATTAATATAAATGTTTTTCTTAATTAATTAAAGATTTGCTTTAAATATAAGAAGTTAATTATTTAATTATTTAATTAATTGTAAATAATTAGTTAATTGTTTATTTAATTTTAAATAATCACTTAATTATAGATTAATTAAGTGTATTACTTAATAAAGTAACTAATGGTGAAATTCTAAATGTAATCAATGGAAGTAATTACTTATGGAAGTAATTAGTGGAAAATTACTCATGGGAGTAATTAAATGAAAGTGATTAATGGTTAATCACTAGATGTTATTAATCTAGGAATTGATTAATATAATTGTTTTGAAATTAATTAATTATGGAGTAATTAATTAATTAAAGAATTAAGAATTATTTAATGATTTGTTAAGTAATTAATTAAAAAAGTAATCAAAATTTATTAATGGAAGTAATTAGAAGATAATTTCTGTTTATGGATGATTGATTGATACCGGATGATTGATATTGGGTGATTGGTTGATACTGGATGATTTGGATATCTCTGATATGTGATATGATGCTTTGTGCGATGAACGTTTGATATGAATTATCTGTTGTGATAAGGTGATTCATCTATCTGTTTATACCATCCTGGATATAAGTTTAATTGTCTTAAACCCTAAAAACAACTTGGACATTAAAATGGCATTTGGTTTCGATGAGACCGGGATCGGGTTTCCATATTTGGATATTCGAAAACCACATCGATTCCAATTAAACGTTAGGTCGTGAATCAAGTGGAGCTTAGTGAAGACTCGAGGTGTAAGAACTATTCGTTAGTATAACTCTAGGGGTGTTTCCGTGATGAGTTTGACAGAGATAGTACTTATAGGTTCGAGATGGTGATTTAGAGTACAAGGGCTATGGTCGTTGACTCTAAGGGTGATTCCAAAATGAGTGCAACGAGATAGTGCCTTCGGTTTCGTTTGAACCCAGAACGATCTTGTATGGATTGAATGCTTTTAGAACATCGTCAGGTGGATGATGAGAATTCTATGATAGATGTGTTCTGTAAAGGTAATCGCAGCCTCAAGCCTCATCAACCCAGGAATGGCTAAAATAGGGGAGGTGCAGCAAGGCTAGGTGGGTAGCACCCATTTCAGGGTGAGGTCATTCCTGTCTAGATGTCCCTTTATTTCGGTTTAGTGGGTGGTTGGTCGCGCTAACCACGGAGTGATCTTACTCAGGACTGTTCAGTGAGGAACGTTTGTGGTGCAGGGGATTGGGCGTAATCTTCGGTACTGTGATCTAGGACACGTACTGTGGCGGGCGATAGCCCTGCCATTGATGGAAACCCATTCTTCCTACGAGACCCTACGGTTTTATTTGTGTTACCCACTTTTGTGGCTAGTAGCTGGAATTTAATAATGTAACAATTTCGGCTATTTCTTATTTACTTGAAAACCCTAGACACTATTATAATATCACTGGATTTCCTATCAAATGTTTTGGTTAGTGTAAGTAAAAACTTTTCCATGTTTATGCGTGCGAAGTCTTACGTGATACCTTTTCTTTTCAAAGGTTTTTCTAAAGTTAAGCAATTTTAACGCGTCTACTCATACTAGACCCCTGTCTGACCCGAGTGTTTATTTTCTGTTTTATTAAACTCTTGGGTACTTATATTATGTATGAGTAGTCAAGTGATTCAGGTTTGCTTGACATATTCTGGAGGAGATATGGAGGAGGAGGCTTCCACGTGTAGATATATTATGGTTGCGCTGTGTTTTGTATGGTATCTGTATCTTGTGTACTTGAGTTGTATAGTTAGACAGATGTTTATAACACCCTAATATGTGATGAATAAGTTGTGTACTATGATGTAATATAATACTATGTAATATTTTATTTGATATATTATATTTCATTCGTTCCGCTGTGAGTTATCTAATGTTGTTGTGTTTCTTCTTTCTCTTTCTTTTCTTCTTCTATCCCTTTCTTTCTTCATTAGTGATGCGACTTTCTGGTGTTCGAAATTGGGGTTTTAGTGATTTGCCGAAGATCAAGGTGATGAATGAAGCTGGATTTTTGATTATAGCTTGTTTTTAGATTGTTGATTATGGGGAAAATGCTATTGAATTTTTTTAAAGAGTGATTTGATCGAAATCGATCAAACTAGGGCTTTATTTTCATTTATGCTCGGCATAGCTGTCGGGACAAATTCGACAAGAGGGGTGAATCGAGTTTGTTCACGTTTGGGGGTGTTGAAGTTCATGGATGTGGTGTCTCGATGGTGGGGTCGGTGAGTTCGAACAGCGACGTGGTAATCGGTCGTGGATGATTTTTGGGAAGTAGCAACTGCAGTTTCTTCAAGCGTAGGTCGAAATTTTGATTCGAGTGTTCATTTTTGGATCTGGGTTTGGTTTTAGGCTCGCACGCATTGGAGTAACCGACGTCGATAGTCGCGACGACCAAGTTTGGCCGGAGGTGATGGGACACGTGTACAAGTGCGTGTGTGTGCGCACTGGAATTTTCGAATTGGGGAAGAAAGGTTTACCCGGGTTGGTTCTCGCGTTATGCTCGGTGACGACTCGAAGAAGATGGCGCTGGGGATTATCTTCAGGGTAGGCATGAGAGTTTCTGTGTTTCGACTCGAGTTGTTTTGGTCGTGTGTTGTTTTCTGGGCAGTACTGTGTAATAATAAGTTTACAAGTTAAAACTTATTCTTTGTAAGTAAAGGTTAGTCAACATTTAAAAGTGTTAATTGAATTAATTTCAAATTTAAAATGTTTTAAATGATTTCCTTGAAAGCAAAGTATTAATTGAATTTATTTTAAATTTAAATTGTTAAGAAGTTTGAATTGGAAAGTAATTATCTAAGTAGATGTTGAATTTCAATTTAAAGAAATGTTTTGAATTTTAAATTAAAAAGAAGTGTTTCAATTTTAAGCATTAAATCAAGGTTTTAAGTAATGTTTTAAAAACATAAGTTTCAAATTTTATTTAAAATAAATAAGTTTTTATTAGATAATTTTAAAGTATTTTAAATTTTAAATTTTAAATTTGATTTCTAAACGCCTTATTTTCGAATAAGGTTATTATTATGATTTTGGAAACCAAATAAAATAATTTGTTTTAAATTTATTAAAATTTGATTAATTCAAATAATTTATTTATGAAGATAAATAAGATTAAATTATTTGGATATGAACTTAAGAATACTTGATTATATGATTTGTTAATAAGTAAAGAATTTAATTAAGATAAATGTTTTTCTTGATTAATTAAGGATTTTCTTTAAATATAAGAAGTTAATTATTTAGTTATTTAATTAATTTTAAATAATTAGTTAATTTTTTATTTAATTTTAGATAATCACTTAATTATAGATTAATTAAGTGTAATTACTTAAAAAAGTAATTAATGGTGAAATTCTTAATGTAATCAATGGAAGTAATTACTTATGGAAGTAATTAGTGGAAAATTACACATGGGAGTAAATAAATGAAAGTGATTAATGGTTAATCACTAGATGTTATTAATCTTGGAATTGATTAATATAATTGTTTTGAAGTTAATTAATTATGGAGCAATTAATTATAGAATTAAGGATTGTTTAATGATGGAATTAATTACTTGTTAAGTAATAAATTAAAAGAGTAATCATCTAATGAAGTAATTAGAAGATAATTACTTATGTAAGTAATTAAGAGTTAATTACTTAATTATTTTAGTTAATTAATTAATGTGATCAGTTAATTAACGAATGAGACTAATTAAAGATGAAATTAATTAATAAAGTAATTAATTAAGGATTATTAATTAATTTAATTGAATAATAATTACTTAATGAAGTAATTAAAGATTAATTAATTAGATTAATTAATCAGATTAATTAATCAAGGGTTAATGTAATTAATTAAGAAGTTAATTAATTAAGATAAGTAATTACAAATTGTTAATTGCTATTTATGATTAATTACAAGTTAATTATTAATTAATAAGGATCAATTGTTAATTAATCAGGTTTGATGAATAAAAGTAATTAATTAAAGTGTGATTAATTAATTGTAATTAATAAAGGTTTAATGTAATTAATTATAATTGATTAATTAATGGAAAAAAATCAAGGATCATTAATTATTGTAATTAATGATAGTAATTAAAGGCTAATTACTGTATATGGCTAATAATAATTACTTGAATGTAATTAAAAAGATGATTTATCAAGGAAGATTAATTAAGGAAGATCATTAAGGAATGATTAATTTATTTATTTGAAATAAATAAATGAAGAAGGATTTAAGATTAATCCAATTGATTTAGAGTTAACCAATTCTGTTTATGGATGATTGATTGATATGGGATGATTGATATTGGGTGATTGGTTGATACTGGATGATTTGGATATCTCTGATATGTGATATGATGCTTTGTGAGATGAATGTTTGATATGAATTATCTGTTGCGATAATGTGATTCATCTATCTGTTTATATCATCCTGGATATAAGTTTAATTGTTTTAAAGCCTTAAAACAAATTGGACATTAAAATGGCATTTGGTTTCAATATAGTGCGACGATATAGTGCCTTCGGTTTCGTTCGAACCCGGAACGAACTTGTATGGATGAATGCTTTCAGAACATCGTCAGGTGGACGATGAGCATTCTAAAATATATGTGTTCTATAAAGGTAATCGCAGCCTCAAGCCTCATCAACCCGGGAATGGCTATAATAGGGGAGGTGCAGCAAGGCTAGGTGGGTAGCACCCATTTCAGGGTGAGTTCATTCCTGTCTAGATGTCCCTTTATTTCGGCTTAGTGGGTGGTTGGTCGCACCAACCACAGAGTGATCTTACTCGGGACTGTTTAGTAAGGAACGGTTCCGGCTTCGTGATGCAGGGGATTCGGCGTAATCCTCGGTACTGTGATCTATGCCACGTACTGTGACGGGCGGTACCCCGGTAGCCCTACCATTGATGGAAACCCATTCTTCCTACGAGACCCTACGGTTTTGTTTGCATTACCCACTATTGTGGCTAGTAGCTGGAATTTAATAATGTAACAGTTTCGGCTATTTCTTATTTACTTGAAAACTCTAGACACTATTATAATATCACTGGATTTCCTATCAAATGTTTTGGTTAGCGTAAGGTAAAAACTTTTCCATGTTTATGTGTGGGATGTCTTACGTGATACCTTTTCTTTTCAAAGGTTTTTCTAAAGTTAAGCAATTTTAACGCGTTTACTCACACCAGACCCCTGTCTGACTCGAGTGTTTATTTTCTGTTTTATTAAACTCTTGGGTACTCATATTATGTATGATTAGTCAAGGGATTCAGGTTTGCTTGACGAATTCTGGAGGAGATATGGAGCGGGAGGCTTCCACGTGTAGATATATTATGGTTCCGCTGTGTTTTTATGGTATCTGTATCTTGTGTACTTGTGTTGTATAGTTAGACAGATGTTTATAACAGTCTAATATGTGTTGAATAAGTTATGTACTCTGATGTAATATGATACTATGTAATATTTTATGTGATATACTATATTTCATTCGTTCCACTGTGAGTTATCTGATGTTGTTGTGTTTCTTCTTTCTCTTTCTTTTCTTCTTCTATCCCTTTCTTCATTAGTGATGCGACTTTCTGGTGTTAGGAAGTCGGGTCGCTACAGTGATCAGATTTAATTATTCGAAAACCACTTCGATTCGGTTTGAACGCTACGAATGAATACCGTGAAGATGATGAAGACGATGATTCGGTTTGTCCAGACACAAGACAAATTGTATGGACAAATACTATCAGAACATCGTCATTGGAGGATGATGAGCATTATGAGTAAAATTTTGTTCTTGGAAGGTAACACTTAGTCTCGAGCCTCATTAACTGGGAATGACTAAAACATGGAAGATGTAGCAAGGCTAAGTGGTTCGCACCCAAGTAGGGTATGTTATCACCTTTCTAGATGTCCTCGGAAACCTTGATATTATGGATATGGATGTACATGGAAGGAGTGCTTGATGGTATGGGTGGGAACTCCCGGGTGATAACATATTCGGTTTATCCAAGTTAGGGGTAGGCCGGTCTTGTATAGTAGGGGATCCCAGCGTGGTCCTCGGTACATTGTTCCAGAGGTGTACTGTGGTAGGAGGTACCCCAGTGGCCCAGTCATTCGGTGGAATCCGTTCTCCAATAAGCGCCGTATGGTTTTGATTGTGCCCAACTATGCTGGAACATGAGATGCCAGCATTTCAGCTATTTTCTATTTACTTTCTATAAACACTATTATAATATCTGATGATTTTGATTAAAATTGTTTTGGTTGTCGTAAGGTAAAAACTCGTTGGTTTATTTGTGACGTGGTCTTGCGATATACTTTTCTTCAGAGGATTTTAGAAGTTAATAATTCAAACATAGTGTGTTTTCTCATGCTGGTTTTCCAAATTGACTCGGGTGTTATTTTATTATAATGCTCGGGACAGACCGAGTATTAAAGATTTAAGTTAAGGATGGTGTGGAGCTCCAGAGACGAGCTGGAGGAGTTCAGAAGTATATCATGAACTTGGTTATTTCCGTTGTGTGAGTCATGTATATCAGGACAAGTTATTAAGCTTCCCAGATTTGATGTATTAAATTTTTGTGCTCTGATAGTGGTATGTATATTAATAAAATTGTTGTTGTATTTAAAATCTATTGTTATATATTGTATTTTTTTCCGCTGCGATTGTGAGATTCTATGTTGTTGTTTCTATTTTTCTTCTACCTTTTCCTTCTTCACTCCCTAATAAACTGGTATTTTCAGCACTCGACTGTTCGGTATTTTATACAGTGGACGTATTGATGTCGATTTTCGAGGGTCAAAAATCCACGTTCGTTCATTTGGTATCAGAGCTGAAGGTTAAGCGAGAACCTTGGCTCTGGTGGGGGTTTCTCATTAGAGATAGGGTCAGTAGTACCCTAGAATGAGTTTGAGTGTACTAATAGATATGAGCACTTATTTGTTAGTGAATATAAATTATTTTATATTGTGTTGACTTATCGGTTGAGTGTTTATATATTCTGGTCGGTACATTCTGGACAACTGCATTGATAGGGATTTCTAAGCTCTTAGACCAGGCAAACCAACACAATATTATTTAAAAAGTTGGTAAATGGAATAATTTTACCCAAACCATATTTTGATAAAAAAATTAATATTTTTTCTGGAAATGGTTGTATAACCAAATGAAAATTTGTATAAGTATAAATTACATGAATGGATTATAATTAAAATTTGATTTAAACTAGAATCTGGAAATTTAAATCCTAGAGAATTCTGGAAATGTTTTCCAAAGTATTTTGAAAGAAAAAAATACTAGTAATATTATTTTGGAGATATTTTTTAAAGAAAATGGTTTTAAATGGATTTTTGGAAGTGATACAACACTAAACTCACTTCAGTCGGTGGGAAATAATTCTAATGATAACGGCCCCACCATTAGTATTAATTTTTGAGTTTCTAAGTGATGGATTGCTACCGAAATAATTGATTTCGAGATTTTGTTGGAAAAGAAAACGTTGTTTAGAAATTACAAGGGAATGCATTTCGGGATAAAAACCAGGGCTGGTTTAAATTTAAAATGCGTGATTTGGGATATTTGAGATTTCAAAATGATTTGAAAAAAATGACGGGTGTTTGAATTCTAGAATCCCTATTTAAATAATTTAGAGATCATCGAGAAATAAGTTATAAACTTATAAATTGAAGATGATTCTGAATAAGGAAGTATTGAAATTGGATTTTGGAAATAAATTTTAACTTGAATAAAGTTAAAATGGGTAAAATTAAAAATAAGAAAAGTAAATTGAAATAAAAAAATAAACTGAATTTGACTCATGAAAGTTAAATAAATTGAACTGGTAAAGAAAAATTTGAATTCAACTTAAGTAAAGGAAATGTAATCAATAAATGAAGTGATTATAATAAATGGGATTTTAACTTAAACGAGTTAAATTAAATTAAACGAATTGAAATTTAGCTTAAGATAAGTTTAACAAAATTGAGTTGTGTTTGGATTGAATTGAAAATAAAATTGAATTGAGTTATAGAAGATTTTGAATGGAATAGATAAACTTCAATAGCTTATAAAAATTGAGACGAATTGAATGAAAATAGACTTGGGCTATAAATAAGTGTATAACCTCGAGTAAAATGTAACTATACTCAAGTATAGAAATTATGGAAATGTGAAAAATAAGTGGTATGAGTTATAAAATTGAAAAGTGAATAGAAAGCCCAAAAATAAAAATGGTATAATATTTTAAAGTAAAGAATATAGCCCAAACTTGAATTACAAAGTCAATTTGAACTCAAGTAAATTGGTTGACGTGGATTTTGAAATAAAAATCACATATTGAATTATAAAGTGGAAATGAACTAAATAGATAATTAATTAGTTAATTGGATATAAAATATATATTAACTGGGTTGGATAAATTTGGATTGTGAGTTAAAATGGAATTTGGAAATGAAACTTGAGCTATAAATAAATTTCAACTTAGATGGTAAGCAAATCAAATATAAAATTGGAAATGTGTCGAGTAAAATGGAAATAGTTTGAAATGGTGATAACTCAAGTTATAAATAAATTCAATTAAAGCGTAAATAAATTGATATGGCTTGGGACATTAAACAAATGGGTTTAAGTATAGAATTAAAATTGAAGTGGATTTAATGAATGAACTAATTAATTAATTAGTAATGGGATTGGAATTCGATTGAATAGAAATCAATATAAATAATATGGATTTGAATATAAAGAGAGTAGATATAAATGAAATGTAAATGAATGGATTGAATTGGAAATAGAATAAAATTTAATATAAATTGATTTGGAATCAACTAAAAATAGTTAAAGCTTAAATAGTTATTCATTTAAATGAATAGCGTCGAATTTGCATATAAAAATTGGCATTAGGCAAAAACGGGAAGTAAATAAAATTCTATGGACTAGTAGAATTTAATAAAATTAATCGCAAAATATGATCGTGTATACTAATGTTACATGATTACAAATCAAAATAGAATAGACATGTTATTAAATTCTGTGAAGTTTCAAAGTACTGATGTTTACCATAAAAAGCGTCAAACGAAAATTTGTTTATTGTCCAAATTAAAAACTATAAAAAAATTCTATAAACTAAATTATAAATACATCATTTAAAATCAGATCTCAATTTGAAACAGATATTTAATTATAATTTAACTGAAATATGAATATTTAAACAAATTAAATATCCAAATTAGAAGACTAAAAATATGGGTCATTATAATAAATTTGTGTGTCGTTACAAGGTACAAGCTCGACCAAATAAGTGTAAACTAATCGAAGGAAAGAGATTATGAATACATAATCGACATCAAATGCAAGTGGGAGTTGAGAGTAAGGGGTACGCCCTACCAAAAATTATGTAATGTAGTGTAAATTATCTAACTCAGTAATCGAGTTTTTTTATAATAATGTTATTTGATTTCAATTACATGCTTGTCATATATTAATATGATTAATCAAGCAATTATTTTATTGTATATTAGTTAGAATTTAATAAAATGTTGTTTTATAATAATTGAAATAGGTGTAATAATGTGATAATTATAATAATATATAATAGCATATTTTTTAACTATTACTATTCAATATATTTCAAGAAAGAATATCAATACATCCATTGATATTCAGAGTATGTAATGCTCTCTAAATGCTGCAGTGTATTACTCATGGTTGTTGTAGGCGTAAGGGGTTACATGATGGAGTTATAGGTTAACTATGGAATCATTCATCCAAGTGTATCTTATTGTTTAATAAGAACTGGATTAAACTGGATATTTTAGCATGAGGACATTACATCATTCTTTCGACTTGAGCGCACCGTGGAACTTCTACTTAGATACTCCACTTTGATCATAGTTAAATCATGGCCACTTTGATCATAGTTAAATCATGGCCACTTTGATCATAGTTAAATCATGGAATTGCGATGATTTGGGGATTGTAATTGGGTCTATGTAGAATCATAGAAAGTGAAACACTATTTGATAATGGTTTCGTCTCTTCAATTGTACAAGGTTTGTATCACAATTAAGTGTAATGAACTCAAAATCAAATCTCTGGCCAAAGTAGCACGATAATAATAAATGTTATTATCGAACTAAGTTTTTGTTTTTGGACTAATTGAGTTGAATATGGATATTATTTGAATTTTCAGCAATCAAATTTCCTTATATCTTTAAGTGTTATGGTGTTGATGTGACGACCCAGAATTTCGAACACTTCATATTTAATATCTGAATTATTTAAATGTTTTAATATTGGATTGAATGTGATTAAATTGTTTTACCAACTTTGTTGACCCTCTTTTAAATAATAACCGGTGAAGGAAAATGTATTTTAGAAATTTATTTACAAAAATAAACAGTTCGAAGAAATATCAATAATGTGATCGAAAACCGTTTTATCGATATATGGCCTCGAAACACATGAAATTATCATTTCGGGGCAATGTCAAGGATTTTGATGAAACTGGTGCCATCAGAACTGTAATAATCAGACGATGTATATCGATGAATTTCGTGATGGTCGGATGTACTGTGTGATCGTGCGAGCGCGAAACGTGTAGCCACTTAATTTGAGAAATTAAACATAATATATATTTCATTATAAATAAACATCGTACACCTTCATACTTCTGCTCCATTACTTTTCCTCCCTCTCCCTTTTATTTTTCCTATAAAAAAGTAACCACAGCCGCCAACTTCACAAAATTGTTTAGAGAGTTAGGATGCACGAAAATCAACATCTTTTGATTCACTGAACTCGTATGGTCGAAGGCTTCAAATCCATAGCCTCAGGGTCAAGTGCGATGGTGTTTAGCAGAGCACCATTTCTTATGGTAGATCTAGGGTTGGTACTCGTCGGGGATTAAGGACGAGATAGGTGAATCGGGGAGCAAATGTTAAGTTTCTTATAGCAGCATGCTTCTTCCCACGCCAATGCCTCGAGCACAAATCTACTCGGATAAAACGTGACAATGGCTTTGTCACAAATGGTTCAGTAGGTCAAAATTAGAGAAGGGTGTTGGAGTGCGATTTTTGTAGATGTAAATCGAATTTCGCACAAAGTGAAGCTGAACGGAAATGGCGGTGCAATGTTTCATTGTAACATTCCTGAAAATTTATCAAGTTTAAATTGGCAATTAAATTTATTTTTGAAAATAAATTGTGATTAATTAGAAAATTTCTATAATAAATAAATAATTTGATTATAAATAGAAATTTATATTTGAAATTTAAGAATAAGTGATTTATAAAACAAGTATTGAACTTCAAAATAAAATGTATTAAAAATATAATGGAAATTAAAAGCCTGAGATTAATAAAAAGGGAATGATAGTTGTTTTCTAAAATATTAAATATATTTGGTAGATGTAACAAATTTCAAAAAAAAAAAGATTTATTTTAAGATTTTAATTCTCTTATATAAATAAATATAACAATTGTTAATATGAAATCAAAGTGTTTAAATCCATTCTTTTCTTTTTATAAAGTTGTACAAAATAAATAATAGAAAAATATATGAATGTAAATTGTGTAAAATATAGATATAAAAGAGTAAATAAAAGGAAAATGTATTTATTTAAATAGGAAGCACAAAATAAAGTTATATTTGAGTGTTATTAACATGAAAATGTAAAAATGCAAATTTATATACATGAAAGACTTAAGTGAATGTGGTATAAAATTTATTTTAAAAAAAAAATTCTTGTACTTTGAGAATTTAAATGTAAACATATGCATACATTCACATGGATTTGAAGTAAAGAGATGGAGTGTAGGAGTTAACAAAATCTAAAGGTTATAATGATTTCTTACAAATGACATTCCATATCATTACTTTTATTAAATAATGAAATTTAAAATTTCATGAAAACTCTCCATTTTCCGATATTAAAATCTTATAATATCTCACCAAATCTGAACAAATGGATTTGTCCTCACCAAATCTCTGAAAAAGAAAAAGAAAACAGTAGAAAAAAGGGAGATTGAGCATCTCAATGTTAAAGCATTATAGTTCAAAACAAATCAAATTCAAGCAAAACTGAAGATCGTCTAAAGCATTTCAATCTGGAAATAAAATTAGGCAGTGAATTCAAGAAGTAAGCTCTGTTCAAACCTCTCAGGTAAGTTTTTAAAACTTTATAGTTAATAAAATTATGATTTTTTTTAATAAAAGAAACTGTTTTTTTAACACAAACAAAATGTCAAAACTGCAGAGTGTAAGCTTCAGGTTTGGCAGTGATTTCTGAAGCAGTTTAAAGGCAAGTAATCTTCGTTTTGAGACTGGAAAACTTGAAATTAAAATCTTTAATGAAGGAAAGATGTAATACAATGATAATCAATCATTTGAAGGGAATCAAGACCCAAGGAATTAACTTGATTCTGGATTTCAAGTTGCAGAAAGAAAAAAAAGTTTCTCTGCAAATAAAGTTTCAACTGTAAGTAATAAAGGAAATATTGTTATTAATGATTAAGTAATTAAATACAACAAGGAATAAACAAAAATATGCAACTATGATTTGCAGATCTGAAAAGAATTAAAGTGAAAGGAAAAAAAAAGTTGCAGGCCTTCATTTCTGTTTTTGAAAACTGTCAGGGGCTATTTCTACCTTCTGGAAAAAAGAAAAAGGTGAGCAAACCACTTTTCTAAACTCTTTAAGTTGATATATACGATCTTCTTATGGTGTTCTTTGGTGTTTGTTACGTATTATGCTTGCATGCCTATATACAAATGATGCCAGTTTCAAAAAGTCAGAGGAACCCAGTTTTTAAACCTCTGTGAACATCTTATGCCCTGAAAATAACAAAATTCACAAGCTTAAAACAAGTGTTTGATGTATCTGATGCATTGCTATAATTCTTGAATTCATTATGTGATGCTTGAATGTTTGTTTAGGTATGGAATTGAAAGTATATATGTGAATATGTGTTTATGCATATACATGTCACTGTGTATATTAAGTTACCTCTCTGTTGTAAAATGAACAGCAGAATTTTCTACAAAAAAATTCAAATCTAAAAATCCAAGTTGTTTTAAATCTTAACCTTTAAAGAGAAATTGTTAAGGATACTTAAATTCAAATTTTAAAAAACATTTCTAGATAAAAACAACAGATTAAAATTCCGGAAGAAGAAAATGTCAGTGATGACCAATCTATAGCAGAAAAATCAAGTAATTTAATTATGGGTTTTGATTATACGAACAGATTTGAAATTCAAAATTATGATTTTTGATAATCAATTTAGAATTTTTAGGTGGATATTTGACTAGAACAATCGAGTTGAACTGAAAATTGTTTTTTGGCAACCTGCGACGACCACATGAGCTTTGGCGGTCGTGGTTGCTACTGGAGGCAGATTGACGATGCACGGTCTCAAGAAAAATGGTCGGAGGGTTTCTCGAGGCAAGTGGTGGTCGGACGACATAGGATTACGGTTTAATGGCGTGTTTAGTCGACAGCGATCGCGAGTCAAATGCATGGCCAATGGAGGTTTTTGGGCGATCGCATATGGGGGAATTGAAAGGGGGAGGTGCGAAGCAGCTCGGGGTGTGACGGCATGTGTTTTGGCGACCGAAAGTGTCGGCGGTGGCATTTTTAGTGATCGTGTTATTTATGTTGATTGCTCGATCGCACGTTTTTCTGATTTAGGGTCGAACGCATTTATTTGGGTGGTCGTAGTGATTGCGTGAGTCATCGGTGACTTGTGGGTGGTGTTGGTGACGACTAGGCCGTAGTTGATCGCACGTGCACGTGCACGTAGGGGGATGCGTATCCGTCGCTGTTGGAAAAATTGTGGAAGACGAAGTTTTGGTATTTGCAGAGTTTTGGGGCTCGGGTTATACTCGGGTAATTCGTTTTTTTTACTCGAAGTCGTTCAGGTTTTACTCGAAGTTTAACAGGGGAGCTCGGGTATTTTTGATGGTTATGGGCTCCAAAGGAACCTGTTTATTTCAAATTCAGAGAAAAAAAAGTTTTAAGAATCTGAAACAAGGTATTAAAACAGAATTTAAACTTAATTTAAAGTATGAATTTCAAACTGAGTTTGAATCCAAGTTTTAAAATCTAATTTAAAATTTTAAAATTAAAATGTTTAAACAATCTTAAAGGGTTTAAATAGTTTAATTTAAAAGTAAAGCTTAAAAATAAAAGTAGAGATTTAACTTAAGTTTAAAACTAGATTCAAATTTTAGATTTGAATCATAGTTTAGAAATAAAGGATGTTTTAAATTTAGACTGATTTAAAACAACTTTGAATGTTTAAGTTAATTTAAAATATGATTACTTTATGAAGGTAATTAAAGGTATTAATTACTCATTGTAATTAATTAATTAATTAATTTGATTAGTTTAAATTAATAAATTAAGTTTAATTAATTTATAATAATCATTGGATGGGTTAATAAGTAATCTATGAGGAATAATTATTTAGAAAAGTAATTAAGATAAGTAAATTATGAAGTTATGTCAATGTATTCCTTTAAATTAATTTTCAAAAAGTAATTAAGTTTTAAACAAAGTGGGAATGTTTTAAATATGTAATAAATTATAATGATTAAGGATTAATGAATCTAATAATCGATGTTGATTAATTTATAAATAATTAAGTAATTAAGATAAGTTAATTTATTGGTAATCAATTAATCAAACTATTAAGACTAATTAATTGTAAATTAAGGACTAATTTGTAATTAATTAAGGAATGATTAAATTTTATTTAATCAAGTTTTAATAATGAATAATTAGAGAATATTAATTAATTGTTAAGAATAATTAATTAAAGGTTAATTCATTAATGAAATTCATTAGGGATAATTTCTTATTGTAATTAATTAGGTGGTAAATAATTAATGGTTAAGTAATCAGTGAAATTAATTAAGGATAATTAATTAAAGGATAATTAAAAAAAATTAATTAAAAACAATTAATCAAAGGAATTAAAATTTAATTAATAAATGATTAAGGAGTAATTAATCATACTGATTTGTAATTAATTAATATTAATTAACCAAGATTTAAAATTTATTCATAAGTGATTAGTCTGATTTAATTTAGATCAGATAATTTAATTTATTTTTACTTATGGATGTTTGGATTCTATTGGATGTTTGGATGGTTGATATTCCTTATATGTGATGCTTTGTGATATTTTGTGAAATGAGTTGCGGTGCATTGATCTTTGATTTCTGTGATATGTAAGCACCCCTTTGCCGTAGAACGACATTGAATTTCGATGCGACAGGGAGTCGGATTCCAATTGGTTATCCGAAACCCACATCGAATCGTTATGGCGAATCTTTGTGATTTATAAATTTACTTTACCTGCGAATCTGTGTATATAGATAAGCATTATTGAATATACCGCTTATCGTTATTGCTATGATTGTAATCTGTGATGATTGATGTTGTTGCGCTATTAGGTAAAACCCCTGGACCACACCTTGCACACACAATATGGATTGCACGTGGAAATGGGTTAAGTCACAGATCTTAAAAATAGTTTTAAAGGTTGAAATTTTGAATTCCAAATGGTTTGGAATCAGAATTGAAACTTTTTGAAAATAAGTTTCAAAGAAATAAAAGTTAATTTGAATAACTTAATAAAGTTTTGAAATTTAAAAATAATTTGATTTGAATTCAATATTTGAAATTGAATTCTATGATTTGGAAATTATGGGTTAAAAAGATTATATAAGTTATAAAGGTGTTATATGGGTTTTTAACCTTTTAAAAGTATTGTTTTGGGAAATTTAAATCCAAACCCAAGTTTTATACTTGAATGGCTTTAACTTATATAAAGGTAATCAGCTTTAACTTGTGTGAAAGATTATTAAACCTTGTTTTGAAATAAAAGAGGGTTTAAATAGTATAACTTTCATATAAAAGATTAGGATTGGAAATGGTTTGGAAGTTATTAATTAAATCTTTAAAATTAAAGATTTGGGTAAGTTAATCAAATTTGAAGTGAAATTGTTTTGAAAAGCCATGGATGAACCTTTGTGGAAAATTGGTAAATTTTGTGAAATGAATCTTTTTGTTTAAAAAATTTAAAATGGTAATTTGTTAAACCATTCGAAAAGTAAGGTTTACGATAATAAGTTGTGAATTAACTGAAATCCTATATCCATATGTTTTTAAATATTGCGCTCATTATTCGGTTTAGCCGGGAGAGGACCTTTGTGTCATATAACCCATTCCGAATAATGATAAGTCGTTATGGATAGCATTGAAGACCGGTGGTGAAGACCGGGTATTTGCGAGAACGATAGGATGACCTATCGATTGTCTCTGCACTGAGTCGCGCCGGTATAGAGATTCCCTAAATGATGGGAAGTTCGATCGGGATTGTGAATACCCAGATTTGCAAGGGCTTCTTCGGAAGTTCCTTCGGTTCTGTTCGAGCCTGGAACAGACTTGTATGGTCGTGTGTCTGACACTACACTTTGAGATATAAAGCCGATTCCTTTCAAATACATATCTGTTGGTGGCGGAGAATTTATTCTCTTAGCTTAACACCCTTCTCTGAGACGTACGAGCTCAGAGGTTATGTAGTTGAATTGTCAGTGATATACTCCCAATTTGGTAGTGTGGCACGCTAAGTGCTGCTGTATGCTGATGATCATTTGTTGATCATTTGTTGATCAAAGCATGGCTTTGTGGAAAAGCGTAGCTTTGTGGTCGAGACTGCATCAGGACCTCACATCCCGGTAATGGTCGAAACAGGAAAGATGCAGCAAGGTTTCAGGGGTAGCTCCCCTAGGGTGTGACCATTCCTTCTGGAAAAGGGTAGTATCATGGTATGGAACCCAGATACTTACTCATGTGGACACACTATATTATTACTGTGTGATGTTGTTGTTGGAGAGCTCTCGGATAAAGGTCCCAAAGGACCGGGGGTGGCATATCTCAGGTTTTATTCCCCGGGAAGGGGGTAGCCGGCCTTGTGTTAGCAGAGAACAGGTTGGTTCTTGGGGCGTCCCGCCAGAGGCGTTCCCATGTGGCAATAGGAAGTTCCTTAGCCTGACCATTTGTTGGAAATCCATTCAATCCAATACGAGCCTTGTACGGTTTTAGTTGTATAACCTGCCATGGAAGGTGGCGGTAACCTGCTATTGAACATGGTAGCTATAGTAGGCATACGGCGAAGAGTCGTATGCTGGCTAGGATTAATATTATACTTTCGAAATTGTTTTCCACTGTGCACTTATAATAATAATATTAAATGGTTTTCACGTATTAAGCTTTTTTGACTATCATAAGGAGAAATCACCTCCAATTCTGCGTTTGCATTGTGTGTGTGGCGGGAGGCCTTATGGTAGTTTCATTTTCTAAAAAAAACATTGCGGATTTAAACTTTAAATTCTTTTGTTTGTTTTAAAAGACCAAATTGTTTTTGTTTGCTCACACCAGTCCCATGACTGACCTGGAGTTTATTGTTCCTTTCCTAAACTCTGGGTGCCCACTATTTTCCACACGGGCAGTTTAGAGTAGGGTTTTTAGATAATCCCATAGTAGGTGTAGATTCAATAGCTTCCAGCCTTTTGGATTTATGGATCGCATTTGTACGAGCTAGCTTTGGATTGGAGATGGAGTCCTTGGAGTTTGGCATTTGAAGGCATTATCTTTCCGCTGCTATTCTTTGTATCTCTGATAGTGTTGATGTCTATTGTATCTTTCTATTGGAACATTCTGTTGTACCATCATGTTGTATCAATCTGTTGTATAAAATATTGTATATCAAGTATATATGATATCTGTTATTTCATTTTTCTTCCGCTGTGTTGTACTTAATGTGTTATAAGCCCCGACACGACTCGAATTTCAACGTTTGGATCTGCGGCATTCAAGTACAAGTGGAGTACGGATGTCGATTTTCGAACGCCGGAATTTGGATCGTGACATATTTGGTATCAGAGCTGAAGGTTAAAACTTTAGCTCAGGAGTATAACACATTAAGTAGCTCATTAGAGATAGGGTGAAGTATACCCTAGAATGAGTATATCTCTAAGATATCCGTTCGAGTGCCTCAGTAAATTCTCTTACTATCCACTGATAGTAAGTATGAGTGCGAGAAGAGGACGAGATAGGGGACAGGGGAATACCACTACCAATGGTCAATATCCCGCAATGGCGGAAACAACTTTTCTCTGTCAATCTCCTTTGATTCGATTTCGTATTCTTTTGATTGCTTCGTAGCTGCTCCAGAAAGAAGTTTCGTTGTGATGATGGCCCTACGAATCGTTGTAGAAGATTCTTACTTCGTTTCTTCATCCGTTTCTTATCAGCTTTTTGTTCTAAACTCTAATGAATTTGAAGATTTAAATTAAATAAATTGAAAATTTTAAATTGAGTTAAATTGGTTAATAGAATGTAAAGCTAAATTTGAATTGTATAAATAAAACGATATCGGTTAAAACCAAATTTAAAAATTGTAATTTAGTATGTATATCAAAGTCCATATACTTTTGGGTATTCCGACCCGAATTCGTTATCCATATCTAGCATTTGGGAATTGTTGAAAATTAAGCCCATCTATCTATTCTCTGGGATCCGATATATTCTACGAACGATTAGTTATCCCTTCGAACTAATCAATGCCCTTGCATATTTCTAGACCGGTGAGCCCGAATATCTTGTGTAATAATTATATGAGTTGTTCTCATATTGTCGATATTCTGATTTGGTAAGCCGAATGCGGAATAAATATTTCGATCTGATCTTATCAATCATTTCTCTATCTATTATCTTTTCTTTCTCGTCTTCCTTGCAATTTCGAGGACGAAATTCTTTTAAGGGGAGAAATCTGTAACATTCCTGAAAATTTATCAAGTTTAAATTGGCAATTAAATTTATTTTTGAAAATAAATTGTGATTAATTAGAAAATTTCTAGAATAAATAAATAATTTTGATTATAAATAGAAATTTATATTTGAAATTTAAGAATAAGTGATTTATAAAACAAGTATTGAACTTCAAAATAAAATGTATTAAAAATATAATGGAAATTAAAAGCCTGAGATTAATAAAAAGAGAATGATAGTTGTTTTCTAAAATATTAAATATATTTGGTAGATGTAACAAATTTCAAAAAAAAAAGATTTATTTTAAGATTTTAATTCTCTTATATAAATAAATATAACAATTGTTAATATGAAATCAAAGTGTTTAAATCCATTCTTTTCTTTTTATAAAGTTGTACAAAATAAATAATAGAAAAATATATGAATGTAAATTGTGTAAAATATAGATATAAAAGAGTAAATAAAAGGAAAATGTATTTATTTAAATAGGAAGCACAAAATAAAGTTATATTTGAGTGTTATTAACATGAAAATGTAAAAATGCAAATTTATATACATGAAAGACTTAAGTGAATGTGGTATAAAATTTATTTAAAAAAAAAAAATTCTTGTACTTTGAGAATTTAAATGTAAACATATGCATACATTCACATGGATTTGAAGTAAAGAGATGGAGTGTAGGAGTTAACAAAATCTAAAGGTTATAATGATTTCTTACAAATGGCATTCCATATCATTACTTTTATTAAATAATGAAATTTAAAATTTCAAGAAAACTCTCCATTTTCCGATATTAAAATCTTATAATATCTCACCAAATCTGAACAAAAGGATTTGTCCTCACCAATCTCTGAAAAAGAAAAAAAAACAGTAGAAAAAAGGGAGATTGAGCATCTCAATGTTAAAGCATTATAGTTCAAAACAAATCAAATTCAAGCAAAACTGAAGATCATCTAAAGCATTTCAATCTGGAAATAAAATTAGGCAGTGAATTCAAGAAGTAAGCTCTGTTCAAACCTCTCAGGTAAGTTTTTAAAACTTTATAGTTAATAAAATTATGATTTTTTTTTAATAAAAGAAACTTTTTTTTTAACACAAACAAAATGTCAAAACTGCAGAGTGTAAGCTTCAGGTTTGGCAGTGATTTCTGAAGCAATTTAAAGGCAAGTAATCTTCTTTTTGAGACTGGAAAACTTGAAATTAAAATCTTTAATGAAGGAAAGATGTAATACAATGATAATCAATCATTTGCAGGGAATCAAGACCCAAGGAATTAACTTGATTCTGGATTTCAAGTTGCAGAAAGAAAAAAAAGTTTCTCTGCATATAAAGTTTCAACTATAAGTAATAAAGGAAATATTGTTATTAATGATTAAGTAATTAAATACAACAAGGAATAAACAAAAATATGCAACTATGATTTGCAGATCTGAAAAGAATTAAAGTAAAAGAAAAAAAAAGTTGCAGCCCTTCATTTCTGTTTTTGAAAACTGTCATGGGCTATTTCTACCTTCTGGAAAAAAGAAAAAGGTGAGCAAACCACTTTTCTAAACTCTTTAAGTTGATATATACGATCTTCTTATGGTGTTCTTTGGTGTTTGTTGTGTATTATGCTTGCATGCCTATATACAAATGATGCCAGTTTCAAAAAGTCAGAGGAACCCAGTTTTTAAACCTCTGTGAACATCCTATGCCCTGAAAATAACAAAATTCACAAGCTTAAAACAAGTGTTTGATGTATCTGATGCATTGCTATAATTCTTGAATTCATTATGTGATGCTTGAATGTTTGTTTAGGCATGGAATTGAAAGTATATATGTGAATATGTGTTTATGCATATACATGTCACTGTGTATATTAAGTTACCTCTCTGTTGTAAAATGAACAACAGAATTTTCTACTAAAAAATTCAAATCTAAAAATCCAAGCTGTTTTAAATCTTAACCTTTAAAGAGAAATTGTTAAGGATACTTAAATTCAAATTTAAAAAACATTTCTAGATAAAAACAACAGATTAAAATTCCAGAAGAAGAAAATGTCAGTGATGACCAATCTATAGCAGAAAAATCAAGTAATTTAATTATGGGTTTTGATTATACGAACAGATTTGAAATTCAAAATTATGATTTTTGATAATCAATTTAGAATTTTTAGGTGGATATTTGACTAGAACAATCGAGTTGAACTGAAAATTGTTTTTTGGCAACCTGCGACGACCACATGAGCTTTGGCGGTCGTGGTTGCTACTGGAGGCAGATTGACGATGCACGGTCTCAGGAAAAATGGCCGGAGGGTTTCTCGAGGCAGGTGGTGGCCGGACGACATAGGATTAGGGTTTAACGGCGTGTTTGGTCGATATCGATCGTGAGTCAAATGCATGGCCAATGGAGGTTTTTGGGCGATCGCATATGGGGGAATTGAAAGGGGGAGGTGCGAAGCAGCTCGGGGTGTGACGGCATGTGTTCTGGCGACCGAAAGTGTCGGCGGTGGCATTTTTAGTGATCGTGTTATTTCTGTTGGTTGCTCGATCGCACGTTTTTCTGATATAGGGTCGAACGCGTTTATTTGGGTGGTCGTAGTGATTGCGTGAGTCATCGGTTACTTGTGGGTGGTGTTGGTGACGATTAGGCCGTAGTTGATCGCACGTGCACGTGCACGTGGGGGAATGCGTATCCGTCGCTGTTGGAAAAATTGGGGAAGACGAAGTTTTGGTATTTGCAGAGTTTTGGGGCTCGGGTTATACTCGGGTAATTCGTTTTTTTTACTCGAAGTCGTTCAGGTTTTATTCGAAGTTTAACAGGGGAGCTCGGGTATTTTTGATGGTTATGGGTTCCAAAGGAACCTGTTTATTTCAAATTCAGAGAAAAAAAAGTTTTAAGAATCTGAAACAAGTTTTTAAAACAGAATTTAAACTTAATTTAAAGTATGAATTTCAAACTGAGTTTGAATCCAAGTTTTAAAATCTAATTTAAAATTTTAAAATTAAAATGTTCAAACAATCTTAAAGGGTTTAAATAGTTTAATTTAAAAGTAAAGCTTAAAAATAAAAGTAGAGATTTAACTTAAGTTTAAAACTAGATTCAAATTTTAGATTTGAATCATAGTTTAGAAATAGAGGAAGTTTTAAATTTAGAATGATTTAAAACAACTTTGAATGTTTAAGTAAATTTAAAAAATGATTACTTTATGAAGGTAATTAAAGGTATTAATTACTCATTGTAATTAATTAATTAATTAATTTGATTAGTTTAAATTAGTAAATTAAGTTTAATTAATTTAGAATAATCATTGGATGGGTTAATAAGTAATCAATGAGGAATAATTATTTAGAAAAGTAATTAAGATAAGTAAATTATGAAGTTATGTCAATGTATTCCTTTAAATTAATTTTCAAAAAGTAATTAAGTTTTAAACAAAGTGCGAATGTTTTAAATATGTAATAAATTATAATGATTAAGGATTAATGAATCTAATAATTGATGTTGATTAATTTATAAATAATTAAGTAATTAAGATAAGTTAATTTATTGGTAATCAATTAAGCAAACTATTAAGACTAATTAATTGTAAATTAAGGACTAATTTGTAATTAATTAAGGAATGATTAAATTTTATTTAATCAAGTTTTAATAATGAATAATTAGAGAATATTAATTAATTGTTAAGAATAATTAATTAAAGGTTAATTCATTATTGAAATTCATTAGGGATAATTTCTTATTGTAATTAATTAGGTGGTAAATAATTAATGGTTAAGTAATCAGTGAAATTAATTAAGAATAATTAATTAAAGGATAATTAAAAAAAATTAATTATAAATAATTAATCAAAGGAATTAAAATTTAATTAATAAATGATTAAGGAGTAATTAATCATACTGATTTGTAATTAATTAATATTAATTTACCAAGATTTAAAATTTATTCATAAGTGATTAGTCTGATTTAATTTAGATCAGATAATTTAATTTATTTTTACTTATGGATGTTTGGATTCTATTGGATGTTTGGATGGTTGATATTCCTTATATGTGATGCTTTGTGATATTTTGTGAAGTGAGTTGCGGTGCATTGATCTTTGATTTCTGTGATATGTAAGCACCCCTTTGCCGTAGAACGACATTGAATTTCGATGCGACAGGGAGTCGGATTCCAATTGGTTATCCGAAACCCACATCGAATCGTTATGGCGAATCTTTGTGATTGATAAATTAACTTTACCTGCGAATCTGTGTATATAGATAAGAGTTATTGAATATACCGCTTATCGTTATGGCTATGATTGTAATCTATGATGATTGATGTTGTTGCGCTATTAGGTAAAACCCCTGGACCACACCTTGCACACACAATATGGATTGCACGTGGAAATGGGTTAAGTCACAGATCTTAAAAATAGTTTTAAAGGTTGAAATTTTGAATTCCAAATGGTTTGGAATCAGAATTGAAACTTTTTGAAAATAAGTTTCAAAGAAATAAAAGTTAATTTGAATAACTTAATAAAGTTTTGAAATTTAAAAATAATTTGATTTGAATTCAATATTTGAAATTGAATTCTATGATTTGGAAATTATGGGTTAAAAAGATTATATAAGTTATAAAGGTGTTATATGGGTTTTTAACCTTTTAAAAGTATTGTTTTGGGAAATTTAAATCCAAACCCAAGTTTTATACTTGAATGGCTTTAACTTATATAAAGGTAATCAGCTTTAACTTGTGTGAAAGATTATTAAACCTTGTTTTGAAATATAAGAGGGTTTAAATAGTATAACTTTCATACAAAAGATTTGGATTGGAAATGGTTTGGAAGTTATTAATTAAATCTTTAAAATTAAAGATTTGGGTAAGTTAATCAAATTTGAAGTGAAATTGTTTTGAAAAGCCATGGATGAACCTTTGTGGAAAATTGGTAAATTTTGTGAAATGAATCTTTTTGTTTAAAAAATTTAAAATGGTAATTTGTTAAACCATTTGAAAAGGAAGGTTTACGATAATAAGTTGTGACTTAACTGAAATCCCATATCCATATGTTTTTAAATATTGAGCTCATTATTCGGTTTAGCCGGGAGAGGACCTTCGTGTCATATAACCCATTCCGAATAATGATAAGTCGTTATGGATAGCATTGAAGACCGGTGGTGAAGACCGGGTATTTGCGAGAACGATAGGATGACCTATCGATTGTCTCTGCACTGAGTCGCGCCGGTATAGAGATTCCCTAAGTGATGGGAAGTCCGATCGGGATTGTGAATACCCGGATTTGCAAGGGCTTCTTCAGAAGTTCCTTCGGTTCTGTTCGAGCCCGGAACAGACTTGTATGGTCGTGTGTCTGACACTACACTTTGAGATATAAAGCCGATTCCTTTCAAATACATATCTGTTGGTGGCAGAGAATTTATTCTCTTAGCTTAACACCCTTCTCTGAGACGTACGAGCTCAGAGGTTATGGAGTTGAAGTTGTCAGCGATATACTCCCAATTTGGTAGTGTGGCACGCTAAGTGCTGCTGTATGTTGATGATCATTTGTTGATCAAAGCATGGCTTTGTGGAAAAGCGTAGCTTTGTGGTCGAGACTGCATCAGAACCTCACAGCCCGGTAATGGTCGAAACAGTAAAGATGCGGCATGGTTTCAAGGGTAGCTCCCCTGGGGTATGACCATTCCTTCTGGAAAAGGGTAGTATCATGGTATGGAGTCCAGATACTTACTCATGTGGACACACTATATTATTACTGTGTGATGTTGTTGTTGGAGAGCTCTCGGATAAAGGTCCCAAAGGACCGGGGGAGGCATATCTCAGGTTTTATTCCCCGGGAAATGGGTAGCCCGCCTTGTGTTAGCAGAGAACAGGTTGGTTCTCAGGGCGTCCCGCCAGAGGCGTTCCCATGTGGCAATAGGAAGTTCCTTAGCCTGACCATTTGTTGGAAATCCATTCAATCCAATACGAGCCTTGTACGGTTTTAGTTGTATAACCTGCCATGGAATGTGGCGGTAACCTGCTATTGAACATGGTAGCTATAGTAGGCATACGGCGAAGAGTCGTATGCTGGCTAGGATTAATATTATACTTTCGAAATTGTTTTCCACTATGCACTTATAATAATAATATTAAATGGTTTTCACGTATTAAGCATTTTTGACTATCATAAGGAGAAATCTCCTCCAATTCTGCGTTTGCATTGTGTGTGTGGCGGGAGGCCTTATGGTAGGTTCATTTTCTAAAAAAAACATTGCGGATTTAAACTTTAAATTCTTTTGTTTGTTTTAAAAGACCAAATTGTTTTTGTTTGCTCACACCAGTCCCATGACTGACCTGGAGTTTATTGTTCCTTTCCTAAACTCTGGGTGCCCACTATTTTCCACACGGGTAGTTTAGAGTTGGGTTTTCAGATAATCCCATAGTAGGTGTAGATTCGATAGCTTCCAGCCTTTTGGATTTATGGATCGCATTTGTACGAGCTAGCTTTGGATTGGAGATGGAGTCCTTGGAGTTTGGCATTTGAAGGCATTATCTTTCCGCTGCTATTCTTTGTATCTCTGATAGTGTTGATGTCTATTGTATCTTTCTATTGTAACATTCTGTTGTACCATCATGTTGTATCAATCTGTTGTATAAAATATTGTATATCAAGTATATATGATATCTGTTATTTCATTTTTCTTCCGCTGTGTTGTACTTAATGTGTTATAAGCTCCGGCACGACTCGAATTTCAACGTTTGGATCTACGGCATTCAAGTACAAGTGGAGTACGGATGTCGATTTTCGAACGCCGGAATTTGGATCATGACATTCATACAGTGTAGTTCGAGTTAGAGGGGAGGTTATGTGCACGAAATAGTTATACGTATGTATAGGAGAATTTGAATTAGGGAGAAGAGGGATTAGATTAATGAGGTAATTAGTTGTTAATTATATTAACTAATTAATTTTATCGGTCCATTTTTTTATAAAACGACTATCTTTTGCATACGAGGTCCAATCGAGATGCCGTCTTCGCCATTGGGCTCGTAATAGAATTATATACGATGTGGTTTGGCTTGGACTTAGGTGATTTTAATCACCATCAAATTTGTATATGTTGCCTATATAATGTTGTGTTAAATATAACCTAAATTATATAACAATGCATGTTATTACTTTCGACCCCTTCTTGCTTTGTAAAGCAAGTAACAACATCATATGCAGTATAATCTCACTTTTAAAACCCTCTAAAACATGCAACGTGGTTAGGGCTTGTTTTTTTACATGTTTGATAGTGTGTTGCAAATGTTTGAAGTGGTATGTTAAATTGGTTAAATTGATAAATGCAATATGGAATCCTTAATATTTGACATGTGTTAAATTAGTTAAAATGTGGATGAAAATAGATATTTGTTGTTCTCTACACGTGTTTTGGTGGTTTGACATAAAAGAATTGAATTGGGAAGTTATAGAAATTGCGAATGAAGTAGAGAAAGTTAGAAGCGAAAATGTCGCTATATATGCACTTTAAGAATGCCTTATGTTCGACAATTTTCAAAATCAACTTTGAAAGACAACCTAGGACTTTGTTTGTATTTTTAGTAAGTATTATAATGACATTTATTATTGGAAGAACATCAATTTTAAATATATTTTTAATGTATTATGAAATTTTCAAATAACAACTTTTAGGTAGTATTTAAAATAAACATTTTAAACCATAGTGTAAGTATTTCTAAGTATTTTTATGTGTATATATAGTTTTCAGAAAATTAGTTAAGTATTTTATCAAAATAAATAGAAGCTTATGTAGTATCTTTTTAAATTATTATTAAATATTTTATCTTGTAAGTAAATTAGTATACATATAAATATATACATTATTTTAAAAAGGCTTTTAGTAAGGATATAAGTTTGGAAAAGGTATATTAAGTATTTTATAAAGTATAAAGGAAGTTTGGGATTATAACACTTATGTTATAATAAATGGTTTTACAAAATTATGAACAAGTATATTACCTTGTTTAATAAGTATAAACATGCTTAGATCTTTAAAATAATGTTTAAAAAGAGAATAACAAATATGAATTGATTTTGGGTTTACTGTGATAATGTATAAATAACATTCATCTTTAACCCTTTTTTATTATACTTATGAATGTAAATAGATCTTTGAAAAGAATGTTATAAAGATAAGCATAAGTGAATTGTTTTGGGTTGAGTAACATTGGGCTTTAGCCCTTGAAATAGTTCTGCGAATGATATTGGAACTTTTAAACATATATTATAAAAGAAATAACAAGTATGGAGTCTTTTGGAAAAAGAATGGTAAAGAAAGGTTAAAAGCAAGAGATCTTGTCAATGACTTGTGAAATACATATACTGTTGAGATAAGTATATAAATTGTTTTGGAAGTATTGAAAAGAGTTTAAATAAATGGTGAAATACTAGAATATAAGCATATACTTTTTATAAAGAGAAATTAAATACATATACAAGCAATAGAATAGTTTTAATTAATAAAGAAAGTTTTATGTAACAAAGGAGTATTAATCAAATAAGGAAGTTTAATTCAATAAAAGCATTTTTATTAGATAAAACGAGTTTTACTAATAAAAGAGGTTTCATTGATAAAGGATTAATTAAATTAACAGAGGATTAGAAGTCGTTGATGTGACTTAATCGTGCTTCTGTGAATTAATCGTGCTTGCGTGAATTAATATGGTTTTTTGAATTAAAAGCCGAGAAATGTGTGTTATGTCTGTGAGAGTTATGACTGATGTTCGAGTATGATGTGGAAGCAATAATGCTCCGTAAATCGAAGTGAAATAGCGACCTAGGTGCTCTCAGTTCCATATTCGTAGAATTGGGGTCTCATCAATAGTAAATGGCTTGAAAGAGTCATCTCTAAGCTTTTGTTCAATCACATAGGAACCTTCATAATTTGGACCAAGTGCCTCGTACTAGGAAGGACCCATTTCAAAGTGAGGTCACCATCTTAAAGGTACGGTTTCTTTAACAACCCGTCCTTTGTAATACCTTGAAATCTATGCCAGATAACAAAGTCGGACTTCAAAACACTGCAATAGGCTGTTTATCTGGGTAAATTAAAACAAAATGCAAGTACTAATGCGTATTGATAGACTCTCACTACGACGACTTGCTATATCGGGCGATTCAAGTCGACAATAAACCACATTCTAACTCAAACAGTCCAAAAGATAGATTATGAATGGGGTTTATAAAAAGAATATAAGAAGAGAAGAGAATAATACATAGAATCTCACAACGAAATGACAAAATACAATAATTGCATAAACAATTTATGAAGCTGTTTCAAAATATATATTTTATTTCCATTTACAATATAATATCTGATTTACATTTAACACATAAGAAAATAATGTAATGGAAATTACTACTAAGCACAGACTACTAAACTCAATCTTCATCTTCAAGAAATAAATGCCTTTAAAACATTGAAATAACTCAACCGACCCAAGAAAAAAGAAAAATAGCACACTTGAGTTAGGATTACAAATTCTTATATAAGTAAATTCAAATCCAAAAATAAGGGTACAATAGCTTAAGAGATGTTATGCGATTTTCTATCTCCTAAGGATCTATTAAACTATCTTTATGTAGTAAGATACGATATATATATGTATGTATTGTCTATTAGTAATGTAAATATTAAACTAGTGTTAAGGCTTTACATTAATCCCATTTACCAATTTTAAGCATGTAGTCTATGCCGCATCTATAACACACCAGTAACTTCTGGTAGCCAGTAAGTCCGTTATAGGTACAATACTAAAAAAATGTAGTGATCTTGCATAAGGAATAATTGTATGACGAGGGACATAAGGCAATGCCCAAGTAGGATGCTACAAGTCTACGCATCTTGGGTGGTCGTAACCCTTGATGGCCGACCGTTTCCATCAATCCAAAATCAAGGTTTGCCAATCAAGTTCAAAACCAAGATAGTAATATAAGGGAAAGATGCCAGCTAGAGGAAGCTAAGTTCATTGGCCAGTTCATAGAGCTCTTGTTTTAGTCATTTCAAATTGACACAAGTGTCGGTGTCATCCATCATCGTTCTCATTTATTATTCCAGCAAACGTTCACTAAATCAACATCTACATTCTGGAAACATCCTCCGCGTACATAGTTGTTAAAGTGGTTCTGGTAAATGACAAAGTGTAGGCACTTTAATGCTTTTACAAAATTTCAATATGTAACGACCCGCTATTTCGAACCATTTTCATCCGCACATGTGAGACTTGAATTGCTCACAAAACCAGATTCTTAATATATATTTGGCAAAAATTAGTATATAGTAAATAAATCACTCACATAATAAAAAAAACAGAGTATTACTACAATAACTAGCGGAATAAATAAATAGTAGTACATGAAGCTACTATAAAACATCAGAGTCTGAAACAAAATACATCAAAATCTCAAATACAAATGAATCTCCAGTACATAAGCAACTGACGAGTCTGAACATAAATGACTGGAATAAATTGAACAAAAACTAAAATCTAGATAGATAGATCTTCAAACAAAGTTCCAATCTCCAAAGGTGAGTCTCAAATGCTATGACACTCAGTCTTACCCGAGCAAAAATCAAAACACTCGACTCAGGATTAACATTCTTATATAGTAAATTCAAATCAAGTGATATGTCAATTGAAATATAAATAACTTAGAGGATTTTTGCGATTTCCATCCTCTAAGGATCCGTGGAGCTATCTACTATGTAGTAATGTACGCTATTATAATATGTCTATAGTAAAATAAACTATTAAAATAGCGTTAAGGCATTACCCATATCCCCCTTAACTCATTTTATATATTCCCGTAGTCTATACAATGCTGTATGCTCCACCAAACTGGCGGTTTACGTAGAGGACACCACTTAGGTACGGTACAAAAACAAACTCATAGAAGGCATGATAAGGTATGTGACAAGGCACTCGAGGAAATCCAGGGTAGTTATACCATTTGTACTCTCAGACACGTGGTAACGCATAGCACCAACTACCACCCACCTTGTGACACACCCAAATCAAAGGTGCAACCAATCAAATCACAAAAGCAATAGAATGGTATCGAAGAAATATACCCGATCGAGGGAATGACCCCACTTGGCCTGGTATAGGTCTTGTTTTAGCCACATCAGGTTGACTAACAAGAGTCGGGGCTATTTATATACCATGTATAACCCTAGCTCAACAGCTGACTTTTTTATTCAATGGCCGAAAACGTTCCATGCTTTCTTCACTCCGATCTCCTCATTCATCAACTTTCATCGAAAATTTTCTACCATAATATTGTAGAGCTCGATAAGTGTTAACTCCTATTTCTAAAGCGACCTAAGACTTACGTGACTTAACGACCTAAAACTTAGGTGACTTAACGACCTAAAAGGTACTAACGACCTAAGGGTGTTAACGACCTAAAAGGTACTAACGACCTAAGGGTGTCAACGACCTAAAAGATACTAACGACCTAAGGGTGCTAACGACCTAAAAAGTGGGCGACCTAACTACAGCAGCGACCTAAGATCACAAAGCATCCCGCGACCTAATATCACAAAGCATCCCGCGACCTAATATCACAAAGCACTCCGCGACCTAAGGTCTTTAGCGACCTAGTGCTTTCAGCGACCTATGAAGTGCCGCGACCTAACAACTTAAGGATTTCACAACCTGACGACTTAAGAGGATCAGCGACCTAAAGGTTCCTGTAGCTTCACGACCTAAACGATATACGACCTAAGTAATGCCATAGCCTACCGACCTAAGAGCAAAGTGGTCTCAGCAACCTAAATCCCGAACGACTCACGACCTATAATAGGTCGCACGCGACCTATTAATTTGCTCAGAAGAGAACCAAATGCAATCAAGATAAGTCCAATCCCATCTCTTAGGTCGCTGCCGACCTAGTGACTTATTCAGCGCATGTTCTAATATAGCTAATACAAGTGATTCCTTATGTCGTGGCCGACCTATGACCTACGACCTACCTTAGGTCGTGCGCGACCTAAGACTTGGAGATTGAACTTCGCCCAGAACCACTCCTATAAATACAGCCCTAACTCCAACTAGCGGGGGGACTTTTGGCCGATCTCTTGAAGCGCCAATACTCTACTGAATTCTCGACTCACTCAACACTTCAAGTACGAAAGACATCCCAACTAACTTCAAGAGGAAATCTAACACAATCTACATGGATTTAAAGAATTCTTCGACATCAAAGTTCTAGTTGTTTGTCTCGTTGGAATTGTAATTGAAGATTGTTGTAAAGGTTGTAATCAATTCAGTAATAAAGAGATTTAAAGTGGACGTAGGCTTGCCCTAAGCCGAATCACTATAAAAACTGTTGTTTTTTCTGCTTTTTCTATGATTTCTCTACTTGTTTGTAGTTCCCGTGTACGCGGGTGGTGCTTTCACTCAACTTCAATCTACACCGGGGTGTTAGCGTCTGATTTTCACGTTAACATTTTTGGTGCTTTAATTGAGAGCCCAACTCAGGAAACTTCCACTATTGCTCCGCGAAGGATTGTTGAAAGGATTTCTTTTAAAACCAGAAGTTTGTTGGAAATAATGGCTCCTGGGAGAAAACGAAGTTCTGTAAGATCCGATAATGCTCAAGAGAATACTGCTACCTCTCCTCCTTCAAGTCAAGCAGCTCCAACTGTTGGAGTTACACGAGCAAAGTTGGACGCCGTAGTTTTGGGATTGAATCAACAATTGAATGCTCAGAATGCGCAATTGGAAGCCCAGAATGCCCTGATCTTGAGTAAATTGAATGATCTACTTGGGGCAAGCCGTCAACCGGGTAATAATGATGGGAACCCTACTATAGGAGCTCAGGATGTTGAAGGAAACATTTCTCAAAGAGCTGCAGACCCTGTAGAAAGGACTCCTCTTCAAGCTGGAGTATCAGGGCAGCAACCGACCCTCCGTGAACGATTGTCAAGGCAGAATTCAGAGAGAGTGGCCGATGTGTGCCCTCCAGAGCCTCTAAATGATGAAGAGTATTTTTCGGTTATGGTTCGTCAAATCATGAAGGAAAGTATGCGAAGAAATGAAGATGAGAAAGAGTGGGGATTTGCTCCAAGCAAAACTCCATTCACTGAAAGGATTTTGAAGGCAGAATTCCCAAGGAAATTCGTTCCCCCTACTATCCCGGCTTACAAGGGGACAAGTGATCCAAACGAGTTTCTGTATAAATACGACTGGCATATGACGGGTGCCAGGGCGTCTGATGAAATTAAATGCCGATACTTTCCGGTTTATCTAGAAGGTGTAGCTCTATTATGGTTTACGAAGCTACCGGTGAGGTCCATCGATCAATTCTCCGATTTGACCAGGAAGTTCAAGGAGCAATTTCGATTGTATGCTTCTAAAGCAAAGGACATAATGTCGCTGTCAAGTCTAGGGCAAAATCAGGGAGAATCTATCAGGTCGTTCTTGAATCGCTTTAACATAGCATTGGCTGAGGTAGATAATGCTGAGCCATGCATGGTCCTGACATACTTGATGAGGGCGATTGACAAATCGAGTGAATTTGGAAAATGGTTGAAAATGAAAGAACCAAACTCACTTAACAAATTCTACAAGAAAGCGGATGAATTCATGCGCTTGGAAAGCCTTCAAACACCGGCTAAAGTGGTATCAGCAGAAGCCGGGAACAATGGTGCTCCTTCGAACAAGAAAGAGCATAGCACTCAGAAAAGGGGAAACGATAGTGGAAAGAAACAAGGAGACGCTAAGAAAGGCCGTTCTTTCAATTTCACACCCTTGACTGATACCCCTGAAAACATCTACTTTGCAACCAAAGATGATGTCAATCATCCGACACCACCTAAAATGAGAGTTGCGGTTAAGATGGAAAAAAGTGGAAGGTTCTGCCGGTTCCACAACCAGCCCGGCCATGACACCAATGAATGCCGCCAGTTGAAAGAGGTAATTGAACAACTCTTGAAGGAAAACAAACTCCAGCAGTATGTGAAAAGGAACAGAAATGCCCCAGCTTCATCAACTCAAGGACAGCAAGTTCCCGCTCACCGTCCTGGCTCAAGTGAGAAGGCCGTGGAACATGAATCGGAAAGGCCTGTCATCAATATAATAACTGGAGGACCTCACCTAGTAGGTAAAAGCTGGGGCGAGATGGAAAGGTATGCCCGGGCTTTGAAGCATGTACCAGCTGAAGAGAATGTTTTTGTTTTATATAATGGTGCGCCTTTAAAGCAACAAAAGACTTCCACAGATGATATTGTGTTCAGTGCCAGGGATTCTTTGGGTATCGAGGCTCCGACCATAGATCCTTTGGTCATATCCACTGGTGTTGGGTCGGAAACTGTGAGAAGAGTTCTAGTTTATTGTGGAGCTTCATGCAACATCCTCTTCAAGAAGACCTTTAATCAAATGAAAATTCCAATGGCTGACGTTCAAGCTTCTTCACTTAAGATCGCTGGGTTTGCTGGAGAACCCAAACAGCCTATTAGGACCATAGATTTTTTTGTAGAACTCGGAAAGGGACTAAGGAGGGTGGCTCGAAAGAAAACCTTTATAATTGTTGAAGAATTCTCTGCCTACAACGCCTTTTTAGGCCGACCAACTCTTGCTGCATTCAAAGCTACTCTTGCCCCATGGTGCTTGACTCTAAAATTCCCCACAGATAACGGGGTTGGTGTGATTAAGGGAGACCAAGATGCGGGGCGAGAATGTTATTTTGCAGAATTGCGTGAATCCAGGAAGAGAGAGATGGGAAAAGGTGCGGCGATTCCAGTCCGCGTCAAAGAACCAACCTTGTAGCAATTACAGGGTGGACTCTGCACTGGTGAATGTAGTGGGGCACGAAGAGAGATGGATCCAAGGAAAGCCAGTGCAGGGGAGAAAAGAATGGTACCAGTAGAGGTAACAGTACCGGTGCCTGTTGACCCAAAGGACCCAAACAAAGTGCTTAATGTGGGTTCACAACTCAATCCGACAGTTCAGAATGTTCTGATTTCATTTTTGAAGGCTAATTTGGATGTATTCGCTTGGAGTCATGCTGACATGTGCGGAATATCCCCAGAGATTGCAGTACACACTCTAAATATTGATCCAAAGTTTACACCTCTGAAACAGAAAAGAAGAACTCAGGGTCCTGAGAGGATGGCAGCATTGAAAGAAGAAGTTGATCGGCTCATGGAGAACGATTTCATTAGAGAATCTACTTATCCAAATTGGGTCTCAAATCCAGTGCTGGTTAAGAAAGCTAACGGAAAGTGGAGAGTGTGCATTGATTTTTCAGATCTGAACAAAGCCCGTCCCAAAGACTGTTTCCCGCTGCCCAGGATCGATCAGTTGGTGGATGGGACGACAGGGCATGAATTGTTATCTTTTATGGATGCATACTCCGGATATAACCAGATTATGATGCACGAGCCGGATCAAGAGGATACAAGCTTCATCACAGATATTGGACTCTACTGCTACAAGGTCATGCCTTTCGGACTCAAGAATGCAGGGGCAACTTACCAGAGGCTTGTTAATGCCATGTTTAAACCATAGATTGGCAAGACAATGGAAGTTTATGTTGATGATATGCTAGTAAATTCTAAGAAAGCAGTCGACCACATGGATCACTTGGCAGAGATGTTTGCAGTACTCCGAAAGTATAGAATGAAGCTTAATTCCCTGAAATGTTCATTTGGAGTGGAGTCCAGAAAGTTTTTGGGTTTCATTGTGAGCGCTAGGGGCATTGAAGCCAATCCAGCTCAAATCACTGCCCTGAGAGAGGTCAAGGCTCCTAGAACGAAGAAGGAATTGCAAAGTCTCAATGGAAAGGTTGCTGCTCTGAGTCGGTTCATTTCCAAAGCTACTGACAAATGCATTCCATTCTTTGATGCTCTAAAGAAAGGAAAGAAAAACTTTGAGTGGACTCCTGAATGTCAGAAAGCATTTGATGAGTTGATTCGTCATATGGAAGTGCCTCCGATACTTTCAAAGCCTGATAGTGGTGAAGATCTCTTCATATATTTGGCAATTTCGTCTCATGCTCTCAGTGCAGTGTTGGTACGGAAAGACGCAGGGATTCAACGCCCAGTCTATTATATCAACAAAATATTCACTGGGGCAGAGATGAACTATTCAAGGTTGGAGAAGCTCGCCTATTGTTTGTTGATTGCATATAGAAAATTGAGGCTGTATTTCCAAGCTCATCCCATCAAAGTCCTCACTGGTCAGCCTCTAAAGCAAGTCCTATTACGTCCTGAGACTTCGGGTCGTCTTTTGAAATGGAATATCGAACTCAGCCAGTATGATATCACTTATCGTCCCCGGAAAGCAATCAATGGACAAGCTTTAGCAGATTTCATCGCAGAATGTACGGAAAGGGGTGATAGTGAGGAAGAAGTCACTTATAGCGTCCCAATCCAATGGAAATTGTATATCGATGGCGCAAGGAATGATTACTGTCCTGGAGCCGGGGTTGTCCTTGAAACCCCAGAAGGGCGATCGCTATGTTATGCATTGAGACTAGAATTCCCTTCGACAAATAATGAAGCTGAATACGAGCTCTAATCGCTGTTTTAAAGATCGCTAAAGAACTAAACATCAAGGCATTGCATATCTTCAGTGATTCTCAACTTATTGTTTGTCAAGTCAAGAAGGAATTTCAAGCTAAAGGAGGGAATTTACCAGCCTATTTATCAAAGGCCTGGGAGCTCCTTCAAGATTTTGACCGTTATTCAATAAACCATATCCCCCGAGAAGAAAATATGAAGGCAGATTCTCTGGCGAAGTATTCAAGTACTGGTGAAGCTCAACTGTTGGGGTTAGTTCCCGTCGAAGTCTTGTCAGCTCCAAGCACAGACGAAATGGATGTTGATTGGATTATGAATGTATCCCAAGAGCAAGAATCATGGATGACTCCGATACTTGAATATCTACTCAATGGTTCTCTGCCAGAAAATTCAAAAGAACGATAAAAGCTGACGAGGAAAGCCTCCAGATATATAGTTCAAGATGGTCGCTTGTGCAGACGAGGATTTTCAATGCCATTACTCAGATGTGTAACAAAGGAAGAAGATAAGACAATTCTAACTGAAGTACATGGAGGGGAATGTGGGGAACATACAGGTGGTCAAACTTTAGCAAAGAAAATCCTCCATTATGGATAATTTTGGCCAGAAATTAATCGGGATGCTGTTGACTATTCCCGAAAGTGTGATAAATGCCAGAGATTCGCTAAAATTCCTAGAGCACCTTCCACTGAGCTAACTCAAATGGTCAGTCCATGGCCGTTTGCCATCTGGGGAATAGATCTCATTAGGCCTTTGCCGACTGCCAAATCAGGGATTAAATATGCTATCGTTGTTGTTGATTATTTTACTAAATGGGCTGAGGCCGAACCATTGGGCACTATTACCTCTAAGAAAATGATAAGTTTTGTGACTAAAAATATCATTTGCAGGTATGGTGTGCCTCAGAAGATAATCACAGACAATGGTACTCAGTTTGAAAGTGAGGAGTTCCAAGATTTTTGCAAACAATTCAAGATCCGAAAAAGCTTCTCAGCAGTGGCTCATCCGCAGGCAAACGAGAAAGTGGAAGCAGTAAACAAAATCATCAAATCAACCATCAAAAAGTAGCTGGAAAAAGCGAAAGGTGGTTGGGTCGACAAGTTACCGCTTGCACTATGGGCATACAGAACCACACACAAAATTGCGACTGGGCATACTCCGTTTCATTGGCATAAGGATCAGAAGCGATGGTTCCAGTGGAAACTGAAGTCCCCTCACACAGAAGGATCCATTTTGATCAAGATGAGAATGAAAAACCGCAACTAGAAGCACTTGACCTCCTTGATGAAAGAAGAGAAGAGGCTAGGCTTATAATTGCAGCTCATCAACAAAGGATAGCCAGACACTTCAATTCCAAAGTTCGTAAGTGCAACTTTGAAGTTGGGGACCTAGTTCTGAAAAGAATCATGACAGCTACAGGTGTGTTTGGGCCAAACTGGGAAGGGCCATATGTTATAGGCACGAAGCTTCTTGACGGCACATTCAAACTTACAACCGTCGAAGGAGAACCAATCCCAAGAGCTTGGAACAACAATCATTTGCATCCTTATTTTACTTGAAAGCTTTGCTGAAATGTTGTAAAAGAATTGCAAATATATGATTCTTGTATTGAAAGCAATTGTAAAGCAAGTGAATAATGAAAAGCTATAAAGTGGATGTAGGCCCGGTTTTTGGCCGAACCACTATAAATCTTGTGTTCTCTACTATTATAAACTGCTTTGTTTTATTCGACATATTAAATACGTTAATTGTGTTACTAAAATGTCGATTTAATAATGCAGGCCATAAAAATAAAGCTTACCCATCGCAAGACCAAGCGGTCTCCGACATCACTCAGTAAGCAAACACTAAACCATTCAAAATTTCCATATTCAAATCCTACAAAAGAAGTGCTTCGAACAAAAGTGAGCAATGTGGATAGAAGTGGACCATATCTAACTAACTGCAAATGTTTGAACAAACAAACAACCAGTTAAATAGCCTGTGTCTGCCGCCACCAACTCGCTTAACTATGAAGTATACTTCTTTGGATAAGGGAAATCATTGGCAGCTAAAAAGTGATAACACTTGCAAAAGACAACGGGGATCGCCAACATGAATCGATGGCAAAGAGACATGGGCGAGCAAGCGTCAATCAACAAAAGACCTCTTCAGAGGCACAAGCCCTCTTCGGAGGTACAACTCTTCGGAGGATAAAGACCTCGAGCGGGCCTAGCCAGAAAAAGAGAGATCTTTCTCGATACAAATTTGCGGAATGATCGGTCGATACACTCTCGTGAATCCGTCCAACCGAGAGAAAGAAACTCCAAACTTTCAGGCAAAAGCCCTACTCAGAGGCATACATTTCACCGAGATTGAAATAAAACTTCCAAGTGTTGAAACATGAAAAGCCCTCTTCAGAGGCCCATTTCACCACAATTGAAATGCTAAAAGACATCGAGCGGGCCAAACTAGAAAAAGAGAGATCTTTCTCGATACAAAGTTGCGGAATGATCGGTCGATACACTCCCGTGATTCCGTCCAACCGAGAGAAAGAAACTCCAAACTTCCAGGCAGTAACCCTACTCAGTGGCACACATTTCACCATGATCGGTGATACACTCCCGTGAGACGAAATGTGAAAAGCCCTCTTCGGAGGCCCGCTTCCCAGCGAACAAGGAAAAGTAAAAGCCTCTCCCAAGGGGCAGAAAGAAAAAGACCGCTTCCCAGAGGCACAATCAAACAAAAAAGACCTCTTCCCAGAGGCAGAGGCAAAAATACCTCCTCCCAGAGGCACAATCGAACAGAAACACCTCTTCGGAGGCACACGTTTCACCGAGATTGAAATAAAACTTCCAAGTGTTGAAACGTGGAAAGCCCTCCTCGGAGGCACAACTCTTTGGAGGTGCACGTTTCACCGAGATTGAAATAAAACTTCCAAGTGTTGAAACGTGAAAAAAGCCCTCCTCAGAGGTACAACTTTTCAAAGAAGCAAAGATCAAAAAGCCCTTTACTGAGCGTAATAAAAAAAAAAAGAGAAGCCCTCTTCAAAGACGCACTTTAACTTTCAAAGGAAGAATGATTCACCTATTCTGGAAAATACTCTTCCTCAAAAGAAGTTAAAGTGCCCTTCAGAGGCCCGCTTTACCACATGGAAGAATTCACTTGGTAAAATGTGTATATGCACAAAAGAAAAAGTGATATCTTCAAAGGATAAAGCATAAAAAACTCATATGGAGGGAGTTGTACTCTATTTCTAACAAGATAATATTCCTCCAAGTATGGAATAATTATTCTCCTGGAAATAAGAGTACAAGTCCCCTCAAAGTATAAAGTATTGCAACGAGCTTATGGTATAGGGGCAACATGGTATAGCTACATACAACATGGTATAGCTACATTGGTAAAATTACCCTTTAACAACATACCACAAGCTCACTGCAATATCATATAAAGAAGCTTGTACAAAAATAAATAGTGAATGCATTCTCAAATACAAACAGAAGTTTGTACAAACGAAAAGAATCATTTTATTCAATACTGTCAAAATTTTGTACAGGTACAGGTTTCAAAATAAAAAGAAAAAGAAAAGCGGAGGCCGGTACCCGCACAATCTCCGGCCAGTACATGCAAAAAGCTAAAAAGCGATATAAAAAGCATAGGACCAAAGCCATCATTTCTTCTTCCTTCCGCCTTTTGAGCCTGCGCCTGGCCGAATGGTTAACTTCTTAGGCCGGCTTGTAAGAATAGGAGAGGAAGGGGAAAGGGATACAATAGGTTCTTCTCCCGCTTGTGTCTCGCTAGCAGAAGCCTCCTTCTTCTTCTTAGAGACTCCATGCTTCCCTCTCTTCCTGAAAGAAGACCCACTACCTGGAGAGAAAAGTGTAATTAATGGTTCATCATCCGAACCAGTTTGTTCTGGAGTCTTCTCACTCCCTTCAGTTTCTTCTCCCCTGTGTTCTTGTGAAGCAATGGGATCGTCCAAGTCTTGGAGAGCTTCTATTTGCTCCTCTTGTGATCCTGGTTGCGAGGCAGAAGGAGGAGTGACCTGAAGAGATGGAGGAGGAATAATTGGAGGAGGGGATGTTTGAACAATGCTCGATGCTTTCTCTACAGAAGAAAAGAAGTTAAAGTCAGTAAAGAGGGGAGATAAAGGCTCGCTGAGGTTCAGGAAATAGTCAAGAAGCTCATCAAGCTCGTAAGAAACATATGAGCAGTCTACTTGGGCAAGATTAACAGTAGAGTTATCTGGAGAAGTCGGTTTCCTGACATCAACCTCATAAGCCTGTGGCTCGGCACTCTCGTCGCCTTCATTTCCACCCTGTATGCTTGTGATCTCGGTGGTAACTTTAGTAGGGGATAGAGAATGAGAACTGGAACCGATAATGTCGATTTCGGCCGAAGGAGAAGGCTGAACTGGAGCAGTTGAGATAGTTTTTCCTGAATGTTCCCCTACCGCCATTTCGGCCCTTAATTTCGCAAGCTGTTCTCTTCCCCTGGCGAGAGCGGCGCGAGCATCATCATCAAAATAATGCTCCTCAAGAGCTGGTTCGAGATAGCCAGCACCTTTAGCACCAAGCATATCAAGTGCGGCCTCCCACACTTCAGCCAGAGTAATTTCATACTTAGGACCTAGAAAGGCGAGACTACCGCGCCCCAAGACACTATGTAGATAGAAGTCAAATAATGTTGAGCTGATGTTGGCCTTCGTTGCCTCATGAGATTCTTCAGCTACAATTTTACGGGCAACGGCCTCATCACGCTCTCTTTTAGCTTTGGAAAGTTGAAGCTTAAGCATTTCGATTTTCGCCTCTTGAGAGTCGGTTTTCTTCCGAAGCTCTGCACTATCAGCAACATAGCCCTCACTGATTTTTTTTTACACTTCGAGCGTGTCTTCGGCGTCTTTTTGGCCGGCATAAGCATCTCTCACTTGTTTCTGAAGCACTTCTTCTTTTTGAGTATAGGAAGTAGAAGAAGTGGCGAGCTCTTCTTTAAGCTTCTCGACCTTCGCTTCAAGCTCTTCATTATAAGAAGCGATGCTCCTCATCTCGGTGTCATGCTGCTCAAGAACTTTCTGCCATTCAGCCTTGTCATTCTCCATAGTAAGCATGGCCTCGAGATTCGCACGGTTGACCCTTTGAAGCTCGTCAACAAGCTTTTGCCAGTTCGAAATCCTTTCAATATCAAGCCTAACGGCATCAAGATTTCGCAACATGGCAGGCTTGTCGATAGGGAACAAGTCAAGATCGAACCACACTCCCTTCAGGCACCAGTGCGGGAACCGACTTTGCAGAATAGCCGGACCTAGTCCAACTTGGAATTTAGGCCTGCTGATTACTGTCTGAATGTCTGTTTTCCCGAGAGCAGGAGAGCCAGAAGGAATGTCAAGTGAGATAAGGGCAATGACCTTTTCAGGAGTGGTAGTTGCATGCTTCTCACCGTGCCTGGCACGCTTGCTTGGGTCTTCAACTGTGTGACTTTTCCCCCGGTCATCATGAGATTTTCTTTTGTGAGAGTCGTCACCTCTCTGGGAAGAATCGTGGCGCTCCTCCCTTTCTTTTCTCTCATAACGCTCTTCTTGAGCCCTCCTCTCCTAAGCCTTTTCGGCGGCTCTCTCTTCATCGGTTTCTTTGTAAACAGGAAGGTAGCGCCTATAATCATATTGACTATGCCTCCTGTAGCGCTGAGAGTCATCATAGTAGGAACCACTGCGTCCCATCGGAGAATCTGAAATAAAAAAAAAGACAAGTCTTAAAAGTCTTCAGAGAAACGAAGTGTAACTGTAGAATCTTCAAAGTACAAAGAGTTAGGAGCATAAAAGTGCTGAAAAATTCTAAGTGTGTGTAATGTGCAAACTACGCGCGTCAAACTACGAACCACTATTCGATCGAGGAGGAATCATGGGGGTAGTAGTTAACGTCAACTCTTGAGTCGACGGAGTCTGTTGCAGAGTAGAAGTCGCCTCAACTACTGAAGAAGAAACCCTGGTGGTAACGGGATCGTCTTTAAAGAGCTCCTGTGAAGTGACAAACAGGTCGCTCAACCCTTCGAAAGTGTCGTCTCTACTCTGTTTGACAGGGCTTGTTTCCCAGCTTCTTCGTCACCAGACTTCTTTGAATGTGGAGGAGATTCCTGAGGCTCTTTTTCTTCAGTGATCGGGGCAAGTTTGCCAGATGGCCCAGCGACATCAACAGAAGTGGAGCACTTCATTAGAGAAGCTAAGAGGCAGGTTCTTTCGGTATGGGTGCATCGGTAGAAACTGGGGCATCCGATGCTTGGGTTGGGGAGTCTGGGACTTCATGAGGGTGTGTAGAGCAAGAGGTATGCAAAAGTCCATACTGATGCAAAAATTCGTCTTTTAACAGAAATTGAATGCTTCTCTCCTAAACTGGCACGGCCATAAGCCTCTCAAAAGTTGGTTTATGATTGGAATCCCTAGAAGGAGGAGGAAGCGCTGAAAAGTAAAAGGCGAAGTTAACATTTGACAACTCAGGCTATGAAAAGTTAGAGAAAAACATCAGGAACAAAGATAAATGCTCTTATTTCCTACTCTCCAGATAGCATAGAATCCCGGAGGACAGCGAATGAAGAAAAATTGACTTAGAAAACCGTGAGCACTTTCGGGAAGGCCGATTATTAGTTTACGGTTCCTAGCGCTTCTCACAAGAATGATGGAGGGATGGTCTTTATTTTTGGCAAACGTGCACAAATAGCAAACTTCATCAAAACTCGGAAGGCGATCCAGCGTCCTTCTGAATAGCACACATAACCCCATCAAATAGCATAGCCATTGGGGTGCATCTGGAAGGGGGAGATAGCTAGTCGGAGAAGAAGCCGTTGAAGAAAGTCGTTAAAAGGAGGGATAGCTCCACTCGTGTACATTTGACGATTAACTGCTACAAAACCATGAGGTGGTATATCGGCAGTATCGCTTCTCTCAGGAAGAATGGCATCTGCTTCAGCAATGCCAAACAGAGCGCATAGTTGGCGGAAAACTTTGTATATTAGTGTGGTTGAAATTCTCTCTGGAGGATTAACCAATGGAGTAGCAATTGGGAAAGTCTCTTCAGCCGATTCTGTTTCTCCTTGTTGAGAAGTCATTCTATACAAGGAACTTGACATTCAAATAAGATGGTGCACGTTTCCTAAAAAGTGTGAAGTGTTGTGCAGAACTAACAAAAACAGAAAGCAAACATAACTGAAATTAAACTAGTTGACAATTGGTCGACTATGAGATTTCAGGACATGTTAATATAAAACTCAAGTGTAGTGTTAATGTGAACGAATCGGCTTTAATTGGATATTTTAGTTTTGCTTTAATACTTCACTTGAATTCATTGGTTCGAGCATTTCGTTCACACAGTTCATTTAAGTTGATTACTCTTTATTGACTAATCTGTCGTTCGATGTGGGCAGTCAATGACAGTATATTTGTCCCAATTTTCTGCAAATATTATGTTTAACAGGTTGTTAGCATTAGAGATAATCTATAAAGCAGTTCAAGTAGAGCAGTTAAGTCGAGCATTCAAATTGAAATTATGCTTCAAGACAGGTCGTAGAGCATATGAAAGAAAAGGCCTCAAGACAAAGCGATGCAAATCATTTAACTCTTAACTCGGTCGCGACCTAAACCCTATGCCGCAAGAGAATTAAGCCATTAATTCAATTGGTCGCAACCTAATCCAGCAGTTCAAAACAATAGGCATTCGTCAAAGTCCTAGGTCGTCTGGCGACCTAACATAGGTCGGGGGATCTTAAGTCCCACTATGCAAAATAAAAAGGTTCAAGGCAATTAAACTTCGTCCGAAGTCTCAACTCGTCCACGACCTAATGTCCATGCCACAGAAAAAGGAAATTAAGCCGTGAATTCCTTAGGTCATTCTGCTGCCGTTTAAACAAGTCAAGTCCTAAGTCTTAGGTCGCCAGAATCCCAGCACGACCTAAGTTTTAGGTCGCCCAGATCTGTTGAATCGCTAACTTCCTCCTCACGCAATCCATCTCGTCAAACTGCAACCCGATAACCCATTACCAACTGCACATAGAAATTCATCGTCCCCCTCATGAAATTCACCATCCCTTCATACCACCTGATCACTTCAAAAACAATGCAAAACATCCCCGATCCATCATAAATTCAACACATTGTCGTGCCTTCTTAAATCAGTCAAACGGCGATCAAAAGTCGACCGTAATAATCATTCAAAATGAAGCACGACACATGGAATTGAACTACGGTCGGAAAATAAGGATTCATGATTCAATGGTGATTATGGTGGGATGGGGATCAGATTCACTTACGGGATATAATGGTAAAGATGAATCGGAGGCTGAATGGGTTGAATTTGTCTTCGGAAGCTTAAAAATTCGTCAATGGCGGTGGGAGATCGGAGCAGTAGAGTGAGGAAGAGTTAGCGACCTAGCAAATTTATATGGGACAAAGAGGGGAAGACGAATAGGCACGCGACTTAGTGCAAGTCTTAGGTCGCTCACGACCTAGCTCGGACAGATCGAAGCACACGACCTATGGCATAGGCCTGTACTTCGAGGGGCAAGTGTTAACTCCTATTTCTGAAGCGACCTAAGACTTACGTGACTTAACGACCTAAAACTTAGGTGACTTAACGACCTAAAAGGTACTAACGACCTAAGGGTGTTAACGACCTAAAAGGTACTAACGACCTAAGGGTGTTAACGACCTAAAAGGTATTAACGACCTAAGGATGCTAACGACCTAAAAATTGGGCGACCTAACTACAACAACGACCTAAGATCACAAAGCATCCCGCGACCTAATATCACAAAGCATCCCGCGTCCTAATATCACAAAGCACTCCACGACCTAAGGTCTTTAGCGACCTAGTGCTTTCAGCGACCTATGAAGTGCCGCGACCTAACAACTTAAGGATTTCACAACCTGACGACTTAAGAGGATCAGCGACCTAAAGGTTCCTGTAGCTTCACGACCTAAAGGATATACGACCTAAGTAATGCCATAGCCTACCGACCTAAGAGCAAAGTGGTCTCAGCAACCTAAATCCCGAACGACTCACGACCTATAATAGGTCGCACGCGACCTATTAATTTGCTCAGAAGAGAACCAAATGCAATCAAGATAAGTCGAATCCCATCTCTTAGGTCGCTGCCGACCTAGTGACTTATTCAGCGCAAGTTCTAATATAGCTAATACAAGTGATTCCTTATGTCGTGGCCGACCTATGACCTACGACCTACCTTAGGTCGTGCGCGACCTAAGACTTGGAGATTGAACTTCGCCCAGAACCACTCCTATAAATACAGCCCTAACTCCAACTAGCGGGGGGACTTTTGGCCGATCTCTTGAAGCACCAATACTCTGCTGAATTCTCGACTCACTCAACACTCCAAGTACGAAAGACATCTCAACTAACTTCGAGAGGAAATCTAACACAATCGACATGGATTTAAAGAATTCTTCTACATAAAAGTTCTAGTTGTTTGTCTCGTTGGAATTGTAATTGAAGATTGTTGTAAAAGTTGTAATCAATTCAGTAATAAAGAGATTTAAAGTGGACGTTGGCTTGCCCTAATCCGAATCACTATAAAAGCTGTTGTTTTTTCTGCTTTTTCTGTGATTTCTCTACTTGTTTGTAGTTCCCGTGTACGCGGGTGGTGCTTTCACTCAACTTCAATCTACACCGGGGTGTTAGCGTCTGATTTTCACGTTAACAATAAGCACTCCTAATCCATACAGCGATGACCATCATCGGAGCATTATGGATGCCAAATTTTAGCCTTGAAGTCGCCACGTTCGAGCATGTTTATGAGAGCAGGGAGGGGCCGAACTTCTAATGGTCGAGGCTGATGGTAGAGCTCGCGAAGGGCTTCAATGCGAAGGTCACCGATCATCCTCAAGTGCGGGTAGGTTGTCGTGGCAATCGAATGAAGATCGGTGGCTAATTGGGCTCGTTCGCATGAATGAAACAAAGGAGGAGAAGAAGATTTGCATAGCCTAGTTTGTTGAGGCAGCAACGAGCGGCCAAGATGATGATAGTTAATAAAAAAGGAATTGTATATTAATTATATTATAGTTCGTATAATCTTTAAAATATCATAACTTTGTCATACGAGGTCGGAATCGCACGAAAAAAGTTGCGTTGGGTTCGTACTCGCGAACACTACAAGATGGATCTAGTTTGGAGTTGATTAAAGCTAGTGTAAATTTTGGATAAAATTAAATGCTCTTTTATTTTTATTCGGAGTAAAACGCTGCAATGGCTATTATAATCAAAGTGAGTACAACTCACTCTTTCTTACTCACTTATATTTTTATATAAGTGAGAATAAATTTATTATGTGTTGTTTGATGATTTTTTTCGATGATATATGGTATGTTATCTATATATTGATTGGTATTTGGATATATTCCTGCCTATTGGAGCAGATGAGACCCTATATGTTTCCGTGTATGAGCAGATGACCCTTTGTACGCGCGTCTGCCTCGAAGCGGACATTGTACAAATTTTCTCATATGTATATTTCTTACAGGTGACAGGTTGGAGTGATCCAACTAGATTCCTCACCAGTGTTGATTTTTATTTACAAATATTGTTGTATATGATGTTGTCATGTTATATATGGTATTTGGATGTCGCGATTGATGTGAATCAACTTATTTAGTGTTGCTGTAGCATTGGGCCATATTTTGAAATTTTAAAAACATTAAAGTGATGACTTCGAATTAAAAAGGATTTCAAAGTGGTTTTGAAAATATTTGTTTCATTAGTTTTTGAATTATTAAAGGGAATGAATTTATTTTAAATAAGTAAGAAGTTATAATTTTTATGTTATAAAAATTACGATTTTTCTGAAATGTACGTAAATTTTATTTGCGAAATATACTCAAGAAAATTTTGAAGTAATATAAGTTTTTAATAACGATTTGTAAATTATTAAAAGAAGATGTTTATTCAAATATAATCAAAATGTGATTTTTGAAATATGGAGTTAATTATTTCGTAAAATATTGTTTAAATTAAGATTTTTGACTTATTATAAATTGTGTTTCATAAATATTAGAATGGATCTATAATCAAATTTTTATATGGATTTAGAATTGGAATTTAGAAACGAATTTATAATGGATTTTATGAATTTACGAAGTTATAAAAAGAATGAATTTGTAAATAAGAGATTTATAGGTAAATTAACTTATGATTGGATTTTGGCATATAACTGAGATATAAATGAGATAAATGGAATTTGTTAGTAAAGGGATTCTATAGGTGGAAGCTTTTATAAAATATAGGGAATTTATAAACATTGTTCTATAAATCTGAAATCAACTTATTTTGATAAGTTAATTATAGAAGTTTTAAAGGAATTATATTCACGATTTTAGACGGTGGATAATCCATTAATAAATTTGTTGAAGTATTGAATTTGGTTAGGAATTATGTTCATGACTTTGGACAGTGAACAATCCTTTAATAAAATAAATGTTTTGAAAAGTGATCTTTTAAATGGAGTTAGATGATTTGAAGATGTTTTAAAAGGTGTGAGCATAGAATACATAGATTTCAACATTCATTGTTGAAATAGACGTTTTTGAAAAGTGAGGAAAGCATGGACTATAACATTGTTATTATAGTAAATGATTTTTTGAAAGGAGGTTTTTTGTATAGTATATGGGATTTATATATCTATCTAATTATCGAATCCCTATACTAGTTATTTTGGGTTGTCGTAATGATGTTTTACGCAACATTCGTTTTGACCCAAATAAGTATGTTTTAGAGAATGTTTTCCTTAATGAATAAAATATATACTTAATCATGATTCAAGTATGTGTAATATTTTCTAAGTGTTGAAAATAAAGAGAATTATGAATTAAATAAGTATATGGAAATATTTTCCAATAGTGAAATATTGAAATGGTTTTGGTATTATATCTTTTTAAAGATAATTTAAAGTGAATATCTAGAAAGAGATTTAATTAGTAAAAGATTAATTAAAATGGCTTAACGATTGCTTATGGTGTTAAATATTTGTTGTTGCTTTGATAGTTAAATAACCGACTATCAAAATTTGGCCATTTTAGTTCCTCGACTTGATGTGGTAACTATTTAGTCGTACACTTAGTACGTACCCATCTGTGTAGGTTTGATTATCTTTTGTGTTAAGGATGTTGATTCGTGTAGTGTGGAGTATCACTCAAATCTATCGAGCTTCCTTCTTGGTCGAAGGATAAAAAGCTGAAAATTGGAGAAGTGATAAGTCTATGAGACTTAGTTTCTGTGTGAGGTTGAGAAACGCTATTGTGTTGTTGGCATGAAAAGATCGAGATCGGTTTATCCAAAAACCACTACGGACCAATGTATATGCGTTCGACTGTGCAGGTTGTTGATGATATTGATATTTAGGATTTTTATATTGGAAAACTGCTTATTGATCGTCTAGGGTTAAAATCCCAATATACATCCAGTAGTAGTAGTCTCTTCGTTATGAAGTATCCAATACATGGACTATTCGCTACTAATCCTAGGGATTTCTCGACAGGATGTGGTAGGAAAGTAACTTCGGTTTGTCCTGTTCCTGGACAGCATATATGGACGTTTGTCTGACATTGCATTTCTAAGATTACGTATATTGGTTTCTACAAACATACATCAGTGGTGGCGGAGAATGCAACTTCTCTTAGATTAACACCCTCCTTGAGACGTACGAGCTAAAGCATTGTATTTTTGTGGAAGGCAATTAGTAGTCAACGGAAATGGAAATGTGGCATTCGAAGTGATATGATATGTGATATGTGAAAGGTAATCTTTGCCTCAGGCCTAATCAACCAGAAATGACCGAAACAGGGTTAGATGCAACATGGCTAAGTGGGTCATTCCCAATTAGGATATGATCATCCTCTTCAAGATATATTTCTTCCCGCTATGATGTTTGGCATGTAAATTAATGTGGTTTGTATGCGATGAGGGCCCTCGAAAAGGTCGGTAATGACCGATGGATGGTATATACAGTACTATCTAGTTACAGAAATAGGCTTGCCTTGTATTGGTAGAGGTTCCTTTGTGATGTTCCTTGGTACATTCCTCTAGAGATATACTGTCAGAAGGTAGTTCCTTGACCTTGTTATTTGTATGGAAATCCAAACACCACTACGAGCTTGCGGTTTTTTTTTGTATTGGCGTATTGAATAGCCCTGAAATGCTATATGGGTAACCATATCGGCTATGATTAATATTATTTGTATACTAGAAACTATTATAATATAAGATGATTTGATATGAAACTTTTTGGTTATCATAAGGTAAACACACGCCTGTGTTTAAATGTGGGCGTGTCTTACGAGATAATTTTGTTTTGAAAATGAAAGTTTGGTAATTTAATAAATTCAGTTGATTGTGTTTCTCACGTAGGTTTATCAGACTGATCCATGCATTCTTCCCTTTCAATGCTCGGGTCAGACCGAGTATATTTACAGGTTCAGATTTGATGCTTTTGGAGCTTCAGTAGTAGAGCTAGAGATCTTCATTTTCATATCTCTTATTTTATATCATTTCATATGATATTTATAGTTAGACTGATCCATTTATTATTTTCTTATTAAATAATACTCGGGTCAGACCAAGATGTTACATGTGCTTCTGCTTGACTCCTCGTCTGAGCTTATTATTATTCTGACTTTTGGCTAACTGCTTAGATTAGTAGTTTTTGGTTGTATACATTTGTGATATAGACTCATTGATGTATACTTATTCTTTTGTAAAGCTCTTGTAACTATTCTTTTGTGATATTGTGGATCTTTTTGACCACTACTCTGACTTACACTTTCATGTGTTAGATTCATATCTGTTTCCGCCTTTGTGATATGAATTATCTGTGAATGATTTAAGTTATAGTTATTTCTATATTTGTTTTCGAAGATTATACATAGCCACTTTGTAGTAGCTTTGAGTTTGTGTCGGTATGTCGGATTTCCTCTTGAGATGAAATGCATGTTATATTTTATTTGGCATATCGGTGCTCGCACAAAGCAATTACACGGATGGTCGCTCCTCAACAACCTTATTCTCCGTGCTAGTTGACGGCATTACCCCGTAGTGTCCTTGGCTAGCGTGGGTATAGAGGTGGAGCATCAAGCTTGGTATCAGAGCCAAAATTTGGAACAATGTAGAATAATTTAACAAGGATCATTGTCCTAAGTCCATCTTAGGAGTCGTGCCTTAGGATTTAATTCGTGTCTTCGTACCGTCCTATCCTATTTTCTTTTGTGATTCTTTGTTTTATCAATCATTATTGTTTGATATTCATTTTGTGAATAACCTTTTTCTTCTTCTTTCTTTCTTTCTTAAAGAAGGGAAATGGTTAGACCTGGCGGTCCTAGCGTCGGTCAATCTAATGCTACTCCCAAGGATGGAGTTTTTATGTCTGCCCAGCAGCTTCTTGATCTAGTAAAGAATGCTCAAGATGCCAGTTCTAATCCGGAGTCTACTTACCCTAAGTCTAGATTTGCACGTTTGTGCAACGATTATACCAATTTGGGTGGGAAGCCATTCAAAGGTTCTGAAACCATTATTGAAGTACAGGCTTGGCTAAGAACATGCGATCGAATCTTTTCTCGCATGAATCTTATTGATCTTCACCGAGTTTAGGTGGCCTCTAGTATGCTCCAAGAAAGAGCATTAGACTGGTACGAGCTTCTGATTTTTGAAATAAATGAATCGGATCTTACTTGGGAGAAATTCCGGGAACGATTCGAATTAAAGTTTGTGCCAGAAGCTGAGAAGGTGACATTGGCTCGACGTTTTATTGACCTTGTTCAAGGTGAATCCTCCGTGGCAGATTATGTCGCATCCTTCGAGTCACTTTCTAAATACGCGGTCGAATACAAAAACACCCCATTGAAGAAGAACAAAAGATTTGTCTATGGCTTGAACAAAAATCTCAAGAAGCCATTACTTCTAAAATTAGAAGTTTCTTTTGATCAAATCATTGATATCGCTCTTCGACTCGAAGAGGCTGATAGATTAAGTGATGTTGAGGTTGGGAGTGCTAAACCGAACTTCATCAACAAGAAAAGCCTAATAAGTTCAGAGGTCCTTATCCCAACAATAAGAAAGGGGAAGCAAGCCTCTTCGGCAACTAAGACCTCTACCTCAAGTGGTGGGCAATGCTACAGCTGTGGCTCTAAGGACCATTATGTGAATAAGTGTTTAAAGTCCCGTGCTTTTCACTATTGCAAAAGCCCGAACTATTATATATCTTCATGTCCCAAACTTCAAGGCAGGAAGGAGGGAAAGCTTAATGTGGTGCAAACTCCTAGTAACACTTCTCGTGGTCAAGGTATTTCTCGTCCTATCCTTGATGGCATTATTATATTTCCTGATCAACCTATTCGAGTTCTTTTTGATACGGTGCTCCCATTCTTTTATATCAAAAGATCTTTTTGATACTTTTTCTTTAAGTGTTGTTACTTTAATGACTTCTTTGAGAATTGCGAATCCGGTTGGTGGATCTACAACAATTAGTTTGCTTTGTAAAGATGTCGAGATTATTTTGTGTGATTTTTCTTTCCGAGCCGATTTGCATGTTATGCACTACTTAGGCTTTGGAATGATTCTGGGAATGGATTGGCTTAACCGCTATGAAGCTCAAATCCTTTGTCCTGAGCGGACTATTCATCTTCGACATCCTCAATCTCTTACGCAGATTTCTATTAATCTTAAAGATTCGGATTCCAGCTTGGCAGCATCTATGTATTCATTAAATCCTCATAATGATGATAATGATGATGAGGAAGATGTCATTTCTCTTATTCACGTTGTTCGTGAATTTTTCGACATATTTGAGCCCGTTTTAGGATTGCCACCTAAGCGAGCAATTGAGTTCAGAATTAATCTCATCCCTGGAGCTCAACCTATCACTCGTCCTCCTTATCGTATGTCCAATAAAGAAAGTGAGGATATGCGCAAACAATTATCCGAATTGGAGACGAAGCAATTTATTCGTTCTAGTTCCTCTCCTTGGGGAGCTTCGGCTATTTTTGTGAAGAAATCTGATGGTACACTTAGGCTTTGCGTTGATTACCGCAAGCTTAATGATCTTACTATCAAGAATAAATATCCTTTACCATGGATTGATGATCTATTCGATCAACTTTGTGGTGCTAGAGTCTTTTCACAATTGGACCTGGCTACCGGTTTTCATCAGCTTCGTATTGCAGAGGATAGCATTCCTTTGACATCGTTCCGTACTCGTTATGGATCTTATGAATGGCTTGTTATGCCATTTGGTTTAACGAATGCTCCGGCTTATTTCGTTGACCATATGAATATAGTTTTCAAAGACTTCCTCGATCGATTTGTTCTCATTTTTATTGATGATATTCTTGTGTATTCTAAAACCGAGGAGGAGCATGAAAAGCATCTTCTGATTGTGTTGGAAACTCTTAGGAGCAATCAATTGAAAGCAAAATTTTCTAAATGCCTATTTTGGCAATCTCGTGTTAAGTTTCTTGGTCATATTATTTCCGAATTCGGAATTTCCATGGATCCTTCAAAGATTGAAGCGATTCAAAATTGGAAGAGACCGGAGAGTATGACAGAGATCCGTAGTTTTCTTGGATTGGCAGGTTATTATCGCCGTTTCATAAAAGACTTATCCAAAATTTCTGTGCCTCTTACTAGTTTGGCAAAGAAGGGAGTTAAATACATTTGGTCAGACAAGTGTGAAGCTTCTTTTCAGAAATTAAAAGAACTCCTTTCCGATGCTCCTATTCTTGTTATTCCCGAGGGGAATCAAGATTTTATTGTTTATACCGATGCTAGTCGCGTTGGTTTGGGTGCCATTCTTATGCAAAGAGAATGTATTTTTGCTTATGCTTCTAGGGAATTGAAGCCAGCCGAGACTAGATATGCCATTCATGATTTAGAGCTCGCGGCTATTGTTTTCGACCTTCGAATTTGGCATCATTATCTTTTGGGAGAGAAATTTATTCTCTATACCGATCATAAATCTTTGAGGTATTTATTTTCTCAAAAGGAACTTAATTTGCGTCAACAGCGTTGGCTCGAATTCCTTGCATCTTATGATCTTGATATTCTTTATACTCTCTGTTAACGCTAAAATTTGAACGCTAACACCCCAGTGTATAAAGTGTAGTTGTGAAAGCACCACCCGGTGATTCGGGACAGAGTATAAGCAGAAAGTCACAGAAAAAGCAGTGAATAACAACGATTTTATAGTGGTTCGGCTCAAGGCAAGCCTACGTCCACTTTAATTCTCTTTATTGCTAAACCGATTACAACTTTACAACAATCTTCAATTACAATTATGACGAGACAAACAACTAGAACTTTGGTAGAGAAGAATTCTTCGAATTCATGTAGATTGCGTTAGATTTTCCATTGAAGTTAGTTGAGATGTCTTTCGAACTTGAAGTGTCGGGTGAGTTGAGAATTCAGCAGAGTATTGGCGCTTGAAATGATTGGCCAAAAAGTCCCCTGAAAGTTGGAGGTGGTCGCGTATTTATAGGAGTTCTTGGTGTCACATTGTAGGTAGTAGCCGAGGCAGGTTAGATCGTGAGTCGGCTCCGGGTTAAACTAGGTCGTGGGTCGGCACCGATCTCTTATGCCCGGTCTACAGCTTAAGCCAAAGGCCAATGTTTTTCCAGCCTTGTTTCTTAAGTCTTAGGCCGTTGCCGAGTTAATGTGCTCTGCGTTAGGTTTTAACACCGTATCTCCTTTGTATCATTAGGTCGCGGCTGACCTAGCATAATCATAAGTCGGTCACGACTCAATTGTGGACCAATTTGTTCTTAACAGTTAAGTCGGCGACCAACTTGGGTAGTTAGATCGGTACACGCGTTGGGTCGGTGGACTTATGTAAGCCCTAGGTCGGAATCTCCTTGAACCTTAAGTCGGCATCATTTCAAGATGTTAGGTCGGAACTCTCTTTGAGGCATTAGGTCGGCATGCTTCTCAAGTCCCTTAGGTCGGTATAACGCTTGGTCGCTAACTGTTTGATATGCTAGATCGGTGGGTCTTTTAGGTCGGTTATTCTTGGATTGGTAACACTTGACCGAGGTGGAGTTAACATTTGCCCCTCGAAGTAAACGCCTAATGGTTAGGTCGTGTGCTTCGATAACCTTTAACTCGTCCCTTTTAAGTCGGTAGGTCGTATGCGACCTAACAGTTAGACTGTACGTGTTGCTTCAAGTCTTCCATTGCAGGGTATAAGTTAGCCTTCTTCCTCTTTCTTCGTCACTTACTCTCTTGCTTAATTCCGCCATTGAAGTATTCTCAAATTCCTAAAGGCGATTTCATCCCAACTGATCACCGATAACCTCTACTATCCATCGCGTAAGTAATTTCACTCTTCTCTCGATCGTAGATTACTGTCAAATCATTAGTCATGCCGCCCGAATTCGAATCGTCTTCTTGAGCAATGCTCCACCACGAATCCCATCATATTTGTAGTTGACGAAGCTTAGGTTGCTCAAGATGATCGCTGATTCAACGAAGGCAGTTTACCACCTCAAGTTCGATGATGTCTGATGGCAGAATGCTGGATTTATAACGATTTCGAGTTGTTTAATTGGGTGATTCGATAGCATGAGTAGAGGCGGCTGCTGATGAAATGGTTATTGGGTTAACGGGTTGAATGCCATGAGATGTTGGTTCGGGAACGAGTTAGTGAGTTTAGGTGACTTAGTTTTTGGCCGACCTGGCTCTTAAGTCATGGCCGAGATAATACATGGAGAAATTCCTGCCTTTCGAATCGGAGCTTGCTTTCTTATCTCCCCCTTGCGACCTGAAGGAATGAGTTGCCGAACTAAACTATCCAGGCTTCGACCCGCTACCGACTTAGTGCTATCCTGCAAGAGACTTTTAAACCGTAGCCGAGTTGACCCTTAAGCTTTGGGCTTGTTGACATTTTAAGAGCATAGACCCACTTTGAGTATTTGACTTGAACTCCCAAACTAAGTTGTCTGAGTTTTGAACTGCCCCAACTCTAAACTTGTTTGAATCTCATTGTATTATTTCACAGACCGCATTAACTTATAAGCTGACAACCTGCTGAAAATAACAAATAAAGAAAACCAAGGCGAAAATACTGCCATTGACTGCCCACATCAAATGACAGATTAGTCGAGACAAGACAAGCAACTTAAATATATTGCAGGAAATGCTTGTGAATCAATCAACTAAAGTTAAACATTAATGCAAAGTATCAACAATCTGAATTGATTTGTCTGCATCAACATTATACTTGCATATTTAGGCTTAAAACAATAGTCCCTGGATTTCATAACTAACAAATGCTTGCTATTTTTCATTCCAGTTATATTTGTTTATTGCTTTGTTAATTTTACACAACACCTCACACATTTTAGGAAACGTGCACCTTGATGTTTGAATATCCAGTTATTTATGTAGAATGACTTCTCATCAAGAAGAAATGGCAGCTCAAGAGGAAGAAACTTTTCCGGTAGCTCTACCTATAGAGAACCCACCAGAGAGAACTCCAACCATTCTATCCCCGAGAGCATTTACTCAGCTGCGTACTCAATTTGGTTTTACTGAGAGTGATGTCCTGCTCCCTGGGCCAAGTGATACTGCCGACAATCCTCCCCGTGGCTTTATTGCAATCAATCGTCAAATGTGTTTAAGCGGAGCGATCCCTCCTTTTAATGACTTTCTCCGAATTCTTCTCCCTCGGTTGTCAATCTCTCCATCCCAACTTCATCCTAGTGGTTATGCCATCTTGATGGGGTTGTGCATTTTGTTCAGAAGAACTTTTGATCGCTTACCAAGTTTTGAAGAAATCCGTTACTTATGCTTGTTTGCAAAGAGTAGAGATCATCCTTCCCTTATAATTGTGAGGAGTGCTAGAAACCGCAAACTTATTTCCGATCTTACCGAAAGCGTTCATGGATTTCTGAACCAAATTTTCTTTGCTCGCTGCCCCCCAGGATTTTATGCCGATTGGAGAGTAGGAAGTAAGATTACTTGTCTCCATTTTTAAACTTTCTCGAGATCCGAATTACCAATTGCTAATTTCATTCTTTTCTCTTTTCAGCACTTCTTCTTCCCTCTAGAGATCCGGTCCATAAGCAGACTTTTGATAGATTGAGTGTCATGGCCGTAGCAGAGAGAAGTATCAAGTTTTTGTTGGGGGATGAATTATTTCACTAATACGGGCTTTTGCATACTTCTCGTTCTACACATCCCCATGAAATCCCAGACTCCCCGGCTAGAGCATCGGATGCCCCAGTTTCTACAGATACATCCAAACCAAAAGGACCTGCTCCCGAGGCTTTGCTAGTGAAATGTTCCACTTCTGTTGATGTTGCGGGGCCATCTGACGAACTTACCCCGGTTATTGAGGAAGAGGAGCCTCAGGGATCTCCCCGACATGGTGAGAAGCACACCACTACAACTCCTGAAAAGGTTACCGCCCCTGCCTCGCTTGATATTCCTTCCGACTCTCCCGCTCTCGGGAAGTCAGACATCCAAACTATAATTAACAGACCCAAATTCCAAGTTGGACCGGATCCTGCCACTTTACAAAGTCGATTTCCTCAGTGGTGTTTGAAGGGAGTAAGGTTTGACCTTGACTTGGTCCCCATTGACAAGTCTGCTATGTTACGAAACCTTGACGCCGTTAAGCTTGATATTGAGAGGATGTCGAACTGGCAGAAACTTGTTGACGAGCTTCAGAGGGTTAATCGTGCAAACATAGAGGCCATGCTTACCATGGAAAATGATAAAGCCGAATGGCAAAAGGTGCTCGAGCAACATGACACCGAGATGAGAAGCATTGCTTCTTACAATGAGGAGCTTGAAGCAAAAGTTGAAGAACTGAAACAAGAGCTTGCTGCTTCCTCTACTTCTTATTCTCAAAAAGAAGAAGTGCTCCTCAAACAAGTGAGAGATGCCCATGCTGGCCAAAGGGATGCCGAAGACAGGCTCGAAGTGCAGAAAAGAATTAGCGAGGGCTATGTCGCTGACATTGAAGAGCTTCGGAAGAAGAATAGCTCCCAAGAGGCGGAGATCCAAATGCTTAAGCTTCAACTTTCTAAAGTTGAAATGGAGCGTGATGAGGCCGTTGCCGGCAAAATTGCAGCTGAAGAATCTCACGAGGCAACGAGGGCCAACATCAGCTCAACATTATTTGATTTCTATCCGCATAGCATCTTGGGGCGCGGTAGCCTTGCCTTTCTAGGGCCTAAGTATGAAATTACACTAGCTGAAGTTTGGGAGGCAGCACTCGATATGCTCGGTGGTAAAGGCGCTGGCTACGCTGAGTCAGCTCTTGAAGAGCATTATCTTGATGATGATGCTCGCGCCGCTCTTGCCAATGGGAGAGAACAACTTGCAAGATTAAGGGCCGAAACAGCGGCAGGAGAATATTCAGGAAAAATCACCTCAACTACTCCTATTCAACCTTCTCCTTCAGCCGAAATTGACATTATCGGTTCTAGTTCTCATTCCCCATCTCCTACTAAAGTCACCACTGATATTACAAGCATACAAGGTGGTGATGAGGGCGGCGAGAGTGCCGAGGCACAGGCTTACGAAGTTGACATCAGGGAACCGACTTCTGTAGGTAACCCTACTGATAATCTTGCCCAAGTAGACTGCTCATCTGTTTCTTATGAACTTGATGGCTTTTTGACTACTTCTTGAATCTCAGCGATCCTTTATCTCTGCTTTTTGCTGACTTAAACTTTTTTCCTTCTGCAGAGAAAACGTCGGCCATTGTTCAGGCTTCTCCTCCTCCAATTATTCCTTCTCCGCCTCCTAAGGTCACTCCTCCTTCTGCCTCGCAACCCGGGTCACAGGAAGAGCAAATAGAAGCCCTTCACGGCTTAGATGATCCCGTTGCTTCTCAAAATCCGAAAGGAGAAGAAACTGAAGGAAGCGAGAGGACGCCAGAACCCACTGGCTCCGACGCTGAACCGTTATCCAAACTTCTTTCTCCAGGGAGTGGGCCTTCCTCCAAGAAGAGAGGGAAGCAGGGAGTTTCCAAGAAGAAGAATAAGAAGGAATCTTTAACTGGCGGAGAAGAAACGGAAGAAAGTCCGATCGAGCCCCTTTCTCCTTCATCCCCTACCCTTACAAGCCGACCTAAAAAGTTGGTCATTCGGCCAGGTGCGGGCTCAAAAGGTGGGCGGAAGAAGAAATGATGGCTCTGGTTTGTGGCTTTCATATCGCTTTTTTGCCTTTTTTTTCATGCAATGACCGGAAATTGTGCGGGTACCGGCCCCCCGCTTTTCTTTTGTTGAAACCTGTACCTGTATATAAAATAGTGTCGAATAAAATGATTCTTTTTCTTTGTATAAACTTCTGTCTATATCTGAGAATGCATTTACTATTTATTTTTGTACAAGTTTCTTTGTACGATATTGCAGTGAGCTTGTGGTATATATTGTTCGAGCGCAATTCTACCGATGTAGTTACGCCATGCTGCCCCTTTACCATAAGCCCATTGTAATATTTTATTTTATGAGGAACTTGTGCTTTTATTTTTTAGAGAATAATTATTGCACATTTGGAGGAATATGATTTCATTAAAAAATAGAGCACAAATAAGTTTCTTGCTTCAACTTTCGAAGATATCACTCTTTATTTTGTGCATATACACATTTTATTGAATGAAATCTTCTATGTGGTAAAGCGGGTATTTGTAAAGTACTTCAACTTCTTTTTGAGGAAGAGAATTTTCTAGAACAAGTAATTCACTCTTCCTTTGAAAGTTAAAGTGTGCTCTTAATGAGGATTTTTTTTTTTACTTGCCACAGTAAAGGGCTTCTTGATTTTTGTTTCTTTGAAAAGTTGCACCTCTGAGGAAAACTTTTTCACGTTGCAACACTTGGAAGTTTTACTTCAATCTTGGTGAAACGTGTGCCTCCGAAGAGGTCTTTTCTGCTTGATTGTGCCTCCGGGAGGAGGTCTTTTCATTTCTGCCTCTGGGAAGTGGTCTTTCTGTCTTATTGTGCCTCTGGGAAGAGGTCTTTCTGTCTTATTGTGCCTCTGGGAAGAGGTCTTTCTGTTTCTGCCCCTTGGGAGAGGCTCTCTTTATTTTTATTTTTATTTTAGCATTTCATCTCCGGTGAAGTGAAACTCCGAAGAGCGGTTGTTACACTTCAACTCCTGGCGAAATGGGCCTCCGAAGAGGGCTTTTATTTTGTTTTACATTTCAACTCTGGTAAAGTGATATTCCGAAGAGCGGTTGTAACACTTCAACTCCTGGTGAAATGGGCTTCCGAAGAGGGCTTTTATTTTGTTTTACATTTCAACTCTGGTGAAGTGAAATTCCGAAGAGCGGTTGTAATACTTCAACTCCTGGTGAAATGGGCCTCCGAAGAGGGCTTTTATTTTGTTTTACATTTCAACTCTGGTGAAGTGAAATTCCAAGAGCGGTTGTAACATTTCAACTCCTGGTGAAATGGGCCTCCGAAGAGGGCTTTTATTTTGTTTTACATTTCAACTCTGGTGAAGTGAAATTCCGAAGAGCGGTTGTAACACTTCAACTCCTGGTGAAATGGGCCTCCGAAGAGGGCTTTTATTTTGTTTAACATTTCAACTCTGGTGAAGTGAAATTCCAAAGAGCGGTTGTAACACTTCAACTCCTGGTGAAATGGGCCTCCGAAGATTGCCTGGAAGTTACTCTCTCATGTGTTAACGCTAAAATTTGAACGCTAACACCCCGGTGTATGAGTTGTAGTTGTGAAAGCACCACCCGATAGCTCGGGAACAGATTACAAGCAGATAATAGCAGAAAAGTGGTAAACAACAACAATTTTATAGTGGTTCGGCTTAAGGGTATAGCCTACGTCCACTTTAAGTACTTTTATTAGTAATCTCGTTACAAGCTGATACAATTCTTCCCAAGTACAATACACTTTGAATTACAAGAGACTTAGAACAAGTAGCTTAAACTTCAATGAAGATGAGAGTTTTCGAATCCATGTTGGATGTATGTGATCTCTTCTTGAAGTTGTTTGTAGCGTTCTTAATGTCTTGAGAGCTTCAAGTGTTGGATTGGATTGGTTTTGAATGCAGCAGAGTAACGGCGTTTGAAGGAAATGAGCCCAAAAGTCCCCCTCTAGTTGGAGCTAGGGTCGTATTTATAGGCAATTCTAGGCAGGAAACATTACCAAGTCCTAAGACGTAACCGACCTAAGTTGGGTCGTGGATGACTTAGACTAAGTCGTGGGCCAGTTGTCACTTAAATGCTAGGTCGAGACTTCTTCAAGGCATCCTTGCTGAACCCTAGATATATCACAAGTCCTAAGTCGCAAATGAGTCAACCAGTCCTCTTATAAGCGATGCGGCATTGAACCTTAACTTCGTAGTCTTAAGTCGTGTACGACTTACCATATGTCGTAGGTCGTGACCGACCTAAACTGATTCTTGGCTTGTGGCTTAACTGGAGTTAACGAGTCATGATGCGGTATTGAATTTGCCTCTGTAGCCTTAGGTCGTGAACGTCCTAGCAAAGGTCGTAAGTCCGTCACGACTTAGGTGTAGTCGTCTTAGCTCCTCGTCCCCTGAGTCGTTAAGTCATAGTCCCTTTAGGTTGTTGGGCCGTTACTCCCTTGGGTCATTTAGGTTGTAATTTCTTAAGTCGTAGACCTTATCTCGTAGGTTCTTTAACCCGTAGAGGCCTTAAGTCGTAGACCTTATCTCGTAGGCTCTTTAACCCGTAGAGGCCTTAAGTCGTAGACCTTATCTCGTAGGCTCTTTAACCCGTAGAGGCCTTAAGTCGTAGACCTTATCTCGTAGGCTCTTTAACCCGTAGAGGCCTTAAGTCGTAGACCTTATCTCGTAGGCTCTTTAACCCGTAGAGGCCTTAGGTCGTAGACCTTATCTCGTAGACTCCTTAACTCGTAGAGGAAGCTGGGTTAACACTTGCCCCTCGAAGCACATGCCTTAAGTCGTAAGTCGTGTGCTTCGACTCATCATGACCCTGGTGCGCCGATTCGAGTTCCACTTCCCTGAGGTATAAAATGCTTGGGTCGTTCCCCCTATTTCCTTCTTCTTATTGCTTACCCCTGAGCTATTTCTGCCATTAACACGTTCTCGAGTTTTTGGAAACAAATTCAACCAGTTCATCATACCGTTGATTCAGTCCCCATAATCCTCATCATCGCATCGCGTAAGTAAATCCGCAGTTCATTTGATTCCGCGATAGCCATTAACTTGCAAATCTGGACCCCTCATTGACAACTTTAATCCAGTTCCTTATACCACGCTTCATCATGATTGTTGCCACGATCGATTGCTGGTGAGCTCGAGGAAGTTTGGTTAGGTTTTGGATAATTCGCGAGGAGAAGATAATGGGTTTCAATCTATTTATATTTTATTTTTATTAGGCTGTTAGGGGTTTGGAGAAGACGAGATAATAGTTAGTGGGTTCATCGGTTTAGGGGTGAGACGGCTTATGGGTTTAGGAGTGGAGATAGGGTTATTCGTCTAGTTGAGGCATGAGTTTTAGGTCGTAACTGAGTTAAGACTTAGAAGAATTCGTATCTTTCTGACTTGAAGTCTTGTCTCTCTTTTATGATTCACGATTCAAAGGATTACCGACTCAAGGCATCAACGACTCAAAAGTGAAGCGACCTATCCTGTCTCTCCTCATAATCCTTTAGGTCGTGGACGAGTCAACCAGAGAACCAACGACTTAACTTAACCCGAAGGAAAAATTCTTAACTCGTAGACGAGTTAGCACTTAAGTTGTTGTCGAGTTATCACTTGAGTCGTTTACGACTTAGCTCTTGAGTCGTCTACGACTCAGCACTTGCATTTTTAAACTCTGCTTAGACCTTGAACTGTTGCATGGATTTTGAACTGTTGAACTTTGCTGCATTCTTTTACAGATTACTTTAACTTGTGGGTTAACAATCTGTTTAATATGATATTTACAGAAAATTGGGACGAATATACTACCATCGACCGCCCACATCAAATGACAGATTAGTTAATAACAGATAATTAACTTAAATAAATTGTGTGAACGAAGTGCCATCGATTTCAAGTAGAATATTAAAGCAACACTGAAATAGTCAATTGAAACTGACCAGACTGCACTAATATTATGCTTGAACTTTAGATTAACAAGTTCTGAAATTACCGTAGTCGATCAATCGTCGACCAGTTTAACTCCAGTTATATTTACTTGTTATTTTTATCAGTTTTGCACAAAACTTCACACTTTTTAGGAAACGTGCACCTTCATATATGAATATCCAGTTGCATGTGTAGAATGACTTCTCAGGAAGAAGATGTAACAGTTCAGACGGGAGAGGCAACTGTTCTTCCAGCTCCACTAGTTAATCCTCCCGAAAGAGTTTCTACTACACTATCATATAAAGTTTTTCGCCAGCTGTGTGCTCAGTTTGGCATTGCTGAATCAGATGCCATTCTTCCTGAGAGAAGTAACACTGCTGACATAGCACCTTCTGGCTTTGTGACAGTCAACCGACAAATGTGCCTAAGTGGGGGCGTTCCTCCTTTTAATGACTTTTTCCAACAACTTCTTCATCAATTGGCCATTGCTCCATCCCAACTACACCCCAATGGCTATGCCATTCTAATGGGGTTGTGTGTGCTATTTAGGAGAACACTTGATCGACTTCCAAGCTTTGATGAAATTTGCTACTTATGCTCCTTTACCTGGACCAAAGATCATCCTTCTATTACTGTTGTGAGAAGTGCCCAAAACCGCAAATTAATTGTTGGCCTTCCTGACACTGCTCACGGGTTTCTAACCCAGTTCTTCTTCGTTCGTTGCCCCCCGGGGTTTTATGCTCTGTGGAGGGAAGGAAGTAAGATCACCCATCCTTGCTTCGTTTGTTATCTGGCCTTTGTGAGACTGACCTGCTAAGTGTTAATTCTGCTTCTTTTTATTTTCAGCGCTACCTCCTCCCTCTAGGAATCCCAGTCACAAGTCGACTTTTGAGAGGCTTAAGGCCGTGCCGGTTGAGGAGAGAGATATTCAATTTCTGTTGAAAGATGAGTTTCTGCATCAGTACGGACTTTTGCATACTTCTCGTTCTACGCGTCCTCATGAAATTCCAGACTCCCCAGCTAGAGTGTTGGATGCCTCAGTTTCTACTAGCACATCCATATCTAAAGGACCTGCTCCTGAGGCTTCGCTAGTGAAGTGTTCCACTTCTGTTGATGCTGCGAGGCCATCTGACAAACTTTCCCCGGTTATCGAGGAAGAAGAGCCTCAGGGATCTTTCCATCATTCACAAGAATCTGGTGAAAAAGCTGAGAAATCCAGTCCCGTTAAGCAGAGCAGGGATGATACCTTCGAAGGACTGAGCGACCTTTTTGCTACTTCACAAGAGATCTTTAAAGAAGATCCTATCACTGCCGGGATTTCTTCTTCAGTAGTTGAAGCTACTTCTACTTTGCAACAGTTGCCGTCGACTCAAGAGTTGACGCTATCTATTACACCCACAACTACTCCTCAATTAAAGAGTGGTTCGTAGATTGATGCGCGTAGTTTGCACATCACACACACTTAGAATTCCTGGCACTTTTATGCTCTCTCTTTTTTAACGTTTGAAGGATTCTCAAGTTTTATTTCTTCTTTTTCAATTTTAGGTTTACCAATGAGGCGAGGCAGCTCGTACTATGATGACTTTCAGCGATATGGGAAACGCAGCCAGTATGGCTATCAATCCTATCCTCCTATTCATAGAGAGACTGATGAAGAAAGGGCAGCCCGAAAGGCTCGGGAAAGACGTGATTATGAAGAACGCTTTGGAAGACCAGACAGTCGACATGATTCCTCCTACAGAGAGAGTGACTCCCTTAAACGCAAATCTCATGATGATAGAGGGAAGAGTCACACAACTGATGACTCGAGTAAACGAGCCAAAGTTATTGAGGAGCCAATGCCCGCGCCTTCAGAGAAGATTACTGCTCCTACTTCTTCTCAATCTCCTGCCCCTTCCCCTACTGATATCCAAGCAATCATCAATAGGCCATCTTACCAAGTTGGACCAGGTCCAGCCACTCTTCAACGCTGATTTCCTAATTGGTGTTTAAAAGGAGTTCGCTTTGACCTCGATCTGGTTCCCATAGATAAAAGTGCTATGCTACGGAACCTTGATGCAGTCAGAACCGATATTGAGAGGATGTCATCTTGGCAGAAACTCGTTGATGAGCTCCAAAGGGTGAATAGGGCCAATCTCGAAGCTATGCTTACCATGGAGAACGACAAAACTGAATGGCAAAAGATCCTTAAACAGCATGATGCATAAATGAGGAGTATTGCCGATTATAATGAGAAACTTGAGGCAGAAGTTGGGAAACTTAAAGAGGAGCTTGCTACTTCTTCCACTTCTTATTCTCAAAGGGAGAGTGTGCTTCTTCAACAGGTGCGGGATGCTCATGCCGCGCAAAGGGATGCTGAGGCCAAGGCTGATGAGTTGGAGCAGATTATAGAGGGCAACCGTACTGACATTACTCAGTTACGAGGACAAACTGGCCTTCAGGCTGCAGAGATTGAAAAATTGAAAGCCCAGTTATCCAAAGTCGAGAGAGAGCGGGATGAGGCTGTTGCGGGCAGAATTACAGCTGAAGAGGCCCATGAAGCTACCAAAGCTGATATTGGCTCGACACTATTTGATTTCTACTTGCAATGTATATTAGGGCGTGGCAGTCTTGCATTCCTGGGCCCCAAGTATGAGATTACCCTTGCCGAAGTGTGGTAGGCCGCACTAGATATGTTTAAAGGGGCCGGGTACACTGAAGAGGAGTTGGAGGTGCACTACTTAGACTTTGAAGCTCGCGCAGCCCTTGCCAGAGGGAAGGAGCAACTCGCCAGATCGCGGGTTGAAATAGTGGGGGAAGAGCATCAAGAAAAAGAAACAAATTTGACTGTTCCTGTCCCTCCTTCAACTTCGGTCGATGCTGGCATTATTGGCTCTAACTCTTATGTAACGATCCCTGCTCAAACTGATACCGGGGCCAAAATTACTCAAGTTACAGATGAATCGCAAGAGAGTGCTGAAGCCCCGGACTATGAAATTGATGTAATAAAGACAACTTCTGCAGGTAATTCCACTGTAAATTTCGCTCAAGTGGATTGCTCATTTACTTCACATGGGTTTAATGAGCTCCTTGACTATTTTCTCAACCTTGATGAGCCTTCATCTCCTCTCTTTACTGACTTTAACCTCTTTTCTTCTACAGAGAAAGTATCAAGCACCGCTCAGATTTCTCCTCCTCCGGTTATCCCTCCTCCGTCTCTCCAGGTGGCTCCTCCTTCTGCTTCTCAGCCCGGGTCGCAAGAGGAACAAATAGAAGCCCTCCATGGTTTAGACGATCCCATCGCTTCGCAAGAGCATAGAGACGAGGGACTTGTGGGAGGTGAGATATCCCCGGAGCGGACCCCTTCTGATGACATAACTTTGTCTAAACTTGCCACTCCGGGAAGTGAATCTTCCTCAAAGAGGAGGAAAAAGCACGGAACGTCAAAGAGGAGGGGGAAGATAATCACTGTTACTGAAGGGGAGCCAGAAGTTGGACCAGCTGCACCTACCCCTCTTTCTTCCCTTGTGCCAACTGACCGGCCTGAAAAGCTAATCATTCGGCCGGGAAAAGGGTCCAAAGGTAGTAAAAAGAAGTGAACATTTTAGCTTTTTGCCTTTTGTATGTACTGGTCGAGAATTGTGCGGGTACCGGCCCCCGCTTTTCTTTATTTTGAAACCTGTACCTGCATTTCAATTGAATAAAATGATCCTTTGTTTGTACAGACTTCTGTTTGAATGCATTTATTATTCATTTTTGCACAAGTTTATTTATATGATATTGCAGCGGGCTTATGGTATGTTGTTTGAGTATTACTTTACTGATGCAGCTATACTATTATACCATGTTGCCCCCATACCTTAAGCTTGCTGCAATATCTTATACTTCGAGGGGACTTGCACTCTTATTTGCTAAAGAATAATTATTTTATTCTTTTTAAAGAAAATTTTTGTAGAGTACAACTCCCTTCGTATAAGTTTCTACGCTTTGTTGTTCGAAGAAATCACTTTTTTCTTTTACTTATGTGCATATTTTACCAAGTGAATTCTTCTATGTGGTAAAGCGGGCCTCTGAAGGGCACTTTAACTTTTTTTTTTTTTTTTATATACAAAGTTGTACCTCTGAGGAGGGATTTTTCACGTTTCAACACTTGGAAGTTTTATTTCAATCTCGGTGAAACGTGTACCTCCAAAGAGTTGTGCCTTTGAAGAAAGCCTTTTCACGTTTCAACACTTGGAAGTTTTATTTCAATCTTGGTGAAACGTGGGCTTCCGAAGAGGTCTTTCTTCTTGATTGTGTCCCCGGGAGGGGGTTGTACCTCTAAGGAGGGATTTTTCACGTTTCAACACTTGGAAGTTTTATTTCAATCTTGGTGAAACGTGTACCTCCAAAGAGTTGTGCCTTCGAAGAAAGCCTTTTCACGTTTCAACAGTTGGAAGTTTTATTTCAATCTCGGTGAAACGTGGGCTTTCAGGAAGGTCTTTATTTTGTCTTTGCATTTCAACCTTGGTGAAGTGAAATTCCCAAGAGCGGTTGTTACACTTCAACTCCCGGCGAAATGTGCCTCCGAAGAGGGCTTTTATTTTGTTTACATTTCAACTCTGGTGAAGTGAAATCTCGAAGAGCGGTCATAACACTTCAACTCCTGGTGAAATGGGCCTCCGAAGAGGGCTTTTATTTCGTTTGCATTTCAACTCTGGTGAAGTGAAATCCCGAAGAGGGGTCATAACACTTCAACTCCTGGTGAAATGTGCCTCAGAGAGGGTTTTCATCGCCTGGAAGTTACTCTCTCATGGTTGGAGGGTCATGACTCCTCCAATCGTTTTTTGTTGAGTAGAGAACTTTCTTTTTTGTGGCGTATGACCCATTAGAGGTCTTTATCCTCCGAAGAGTTGTGTCTCCGAAGAGGACTTATGCTGCCGATGATGGCTTTGGTTTTTGAACTGTTGACTTGCTTATGCCTTTTCAATGATCCTCTGCCTCCTCTTTCTCTCTTTTTTTTTTTTTTTTGGTAACTTGTTTAATCCAAGGAAGTGCGCTTCACTGTCAGGCAATTTCGTGAGAACGAGCACTAGCTTCTTAATTGGACGTTTGTTTGTTTAAACGATCTCAATTTATTAGCAAAGACCCGTTTCTGTCGAAATCATAGGCCGTTCAATTGAAGTACTTCCTATCTAGGATTTGAATTCGGGGCTTTTGTGACTCGAAATTTGGCGAGAATCACTCGGTCTTTTTACGTGCAAGTTTCACTTCCATTGTCTGCAAAAATTTAAATCGACATTTCAGCAATACATTCTATGTACTTTTCATATCGAAAATAAAGCAAACATGTAATAGGAATAAGGAACACAAGATTTATAGTGGTTCGGCCAGGAAATTGGGCCTACATCCACTTTATATTCTTTCATTATTTACTTGCATCAGTTTTACAATTGCTTTCAATTACAAGAATCATACATTCATAATTCTTTTTACAATATTTCAACAAAATTTTCAAGTAAAGTATGGACGCAAATGGTTGATGTTCCATGCCCTTGGAATTTGATCTCCATCAACAGTGGTGAGTTTGAATGTGCCGTCAAGAAGCTTCTGACCTATTACATACGGTCCTTCCCAATTTGGCCCAAACACACCTGTCGCTGTCATAATTCTCTTCAGGACTAGGTCTCCAATCTCAAAGCTGCGTTGGCGAACTTTGGAATTAAAATGTCTAGCTATTCTTTGCTGATGAGCTGCAATTCTGATATTAGCCTCATCTCTTTTTTCATCAAGGAAATCTAGCGCTTCAAGCTGTAGCCTTTCATTTTCTGCTTGGTTGAAATGGATCCTTCTGTGTGAAGGAACCTCTGTTTCTACCGGGATCATTGCTTCCGACCCGTATGCTAATGAGAAAGGAGTGTGCCCAGTCGTAGTTTTGTGAGTGGTTCTGTATGCCTATAGTGCAAGTGGTAGCTTATCGACCCAACCACCTTTTGCTCTTTCGAGTTGCTTTTTGATGGTTGATTTGATGATCTTGTTTACTGCTTCCACTTGCCCGTTTGCCTGCGGATGAGCAACTGCTGAAAAGCTTTTCTGGATTTTGAATCGCCTGCAAAAATCTTGGAATTCCTCGCTTTCAAACTGAGTACCATTGTCTGTGATTATTTTCTGAGGCACACCATACGTGCAAATGATATTCTTGGTCATGAAACTTATCATCTTCTTAGAGGTGATAGTAGCCAATGGTTCAGCTTCAGCCCATTTAGTAAAATAATCAACTGCAACAATAGCATATCTAATCCCTGATTTGGCAGTCGGTAGCGGCCCAATGAGATCCGTTCCCCAAATTGCAAATGGCCATGGACTGACCATTTGTGTAAGTTCAGTTGAAGGTGCTCTAGGAATTTTGGCAAATCTTTGGCATTTGTCACACTTTCGGGAATAGCTTGCAGCATCATGATTAATTTCTGGCCAAAAATATCCGTATCGGAGAATTTTCTTTGCTAATGTTTGACCACCTGAATGATCACCACATTCTCCTCCATGCACCTCAGCTAGGATTGTTTTGGACTCTTCCCGGGATACACATCGAAGCAATGGCATTGAGAATCCCCGTCTGTATAATCGGCCATCCTGAATTACATAGCGAGAGGCTTTCCTTAGTAGCTTTCGTCTTTCTATCGAATTTTCTGGCAGAGAACCTCTGAGTAGGTAGTCCAGTATTGGAGTCATCCATGACTCTTGTTCTTGAGATACATTCATAATCCAGTCAATATCCATCTCGTCTATACTTGGTGCTGAAAGGACTTCTACGGGGACCAATCCCAATAGTTGAGCTTCACCAGAACTTGAATACTTTGCGAGGGAATCTGCCTTCATATTCTCTTCCCAAGGAATGTGGCTTATTGAATAGTGATCGAGCTCACACAGAAGTTCCCAAGCCTTCGACAAGTAAGCGGGCAGGTTTCCCCCTTTCGTTTGAAATTCCTTCTTGACTTGGCATACAATAAGCTGAGAATCGCTAAAGATCTGTAATGCTCGTATGTTTAGTTCTTTAGCGATTTTCAGTCCTGCGATAAGAGCTTCATATTCGGCTTCATTGTTTGTTGAAGGAAATTCCAATCTTAGTGCATAGCATAATGACCGACCTTCAGGAGTCTCAAGTACGACTCCGGCTCCAGAACAGTAATCATTTCTTGCACCATCGACATATAACCTCCACTGGATAGGGGAATTGTCGAACGTTTCTTCCTCACTGTTACCCTTATCTGTAAACTCTGCAATGAAATCCGCTAAAGCTTGTCCATTGACCGCTTTCCGGGGATGATAAGTGATGTCATACTGACTGAGTTCAATATTCCACTTTAGAAGACGACCCGAAGTTTAGGGCGAAACAGGACTTGCTTTAAAGGTTGATCAGTGAGGACTCTGATAGGATGAGCTTGAAAATATTGCCTCAACTTCCTAGACGCAATTAGTAAGCAATAGGCGAGTTTTTCCAACTTAGAGTAATTCATCTCTGCCCCAGTGAGTCTTTTGCTGATATAGTAAACTGGATGTTGAATCCTTTTGTCTTCCCGTATCAGCGCTGCACTTAAAGCGTGTGATGATACTGCCAAGTATATAAGAAGATCCTCGCCATCGCCAGGCCTAGAAAGTATTGGAGGCGTCTCCATATGGCGAATCAACTCATCAAAGGCTTTTTGGCATTCGGGAGTCCAATTGAAGTTTTTCTTTCCTTTCTTTAGGGCGTCAAAGAATGGGATGCATTTATCTGTGGCTTTGGAAATGAACCGACTTAAGGCGGCAACTTTTCCATTGAGACTTTGCAATTCCTTCTTTGTTCTAGGAGCTTTGACTTCTTTCAAGGCAGTAATTTGAGCTGGACTAGCCTCAATGCCCCTAGCGCTGACGATAAACCCTAAGAATTTTCCGGACTCGACCCCAAACGTGCATTTCAGAGGGTTAAGCTTCATTCTGTATTTCCGGAGGACTGCGAACATTTCTGCCAAGTGTTCAATGTGATCCGCTGCTTTCTTAGACTTTACTAACATGTCATCAACGTAGACTTCCATAGTTTTTCCCAATTGCGGTTTGAACATAGCATTAACAAGTCTTTGGTAGGTTGCCCCTGCATTCTTCAAACCGAAGGGCATAACTCTGTAGCAATAAAGACCAACATCGGTGATAAAGCTCGTGTCCTCCTGATCCGGTTCATGCATCATGATCTGGTTATATCCGGAGTAGGCATCCATGAAAGATAACAATTCATGTCCCGCTGTTCCATCTACCAGTTGATCCATCCTGGGTAAAGGAAAGCAATCTTTGGGGCAGGCCTTGTTCAGATCTGAAAAATCGATGCACACTCTCCATTTTCCATTAGCTTTCTTAACCAACACAGGATTTGAAACCCAGTTCGGATATGTAGATTCTCTGATGAAGTTATTTTCCATGAGTCGATCAATTTCCTCTTTTAATGCTGCTGACCTTTCTGGACCTTGGGTTCTTCTTTTCTGTTTTACTGGTGTAAACTTTGGGTCAATATTCAGAGCGTGTACTGCAACTTCTGGAGATATTCCACACATATCAGCATGAGTCCAAGCGAAGACATCCAGATTTGCTTTCAGGAATGATATCAAGATATTCTGAATTGACGCATTAAGTTGTGAACCCACATTCAACACCTTATTTGGGTCCTTCGGGTCAACAGGTACCGGTACCGTCGTTTCAACCGGCACTACTCTATTCTCCCCTGCATTGGCTTTTCTGGGATCCATCTCTTTCCGTGCCCCGCTATGCTCGTCAGTGCAGGGTCCGCCCCGTAATTGCTACAAGGCTGGCTCTTTGATGCGGACCGGGGTGGCCGCATCCTCTCCCATTTCCCTCTTTCTTGACTCTCGCAACTCTGTCAAATAGCACTCTCGCGCAGCATTTTGATCCCCTTTTATAACTCCTACTCCATTGTCTGTAGGGAATTTAATAGTGAGGCACCACGGGGCTAGAATAGCTTTGAACGCTGCGAGCGTTGGACGGCCAAGGAAAGCATTATAAGCAGAAAATTCATCGACAATCACAAATGTTTGCTTGCGGACCACTTTCCTTTCTCCTTCCCCAAGTTCTACTAGCAGATCGATGGTTCCTATTGGTTGCTTTGGCTCCCCGGTGAAGCCAGCGATCTTCTGCGATGAGGCTTGTACATCGACCATAGGGATTTTCATTTGGTCGAATGTCTTCTTGAAGAGGATATTACATGATGCTCCGCAGTCAATGAGAACTCTTCTGACAATGGCCGGTCCGATACCAGCTGAGATGACCAAGGGATCTAGGGTAGGAGCTTCGATACCTGAGGAATCTCTGGCTCTGAAAATAATATCATCACTGAAAGTTTTCTGTTGTTTCAAGGGCGTAGTGTCTTCTAAAACAAAGACGTCTTCTTCTGCAGGAACATATTTCAAAGCTCTGGCATATCTCTCCATCTCTCCCCAGCTCTTGCCAGTTGGGTGAGGCCCTCCTGTAATGACATTGATAATGGGCCTTCCAGATTCATGCCCCGTAGCTTTCTCACCTATCCTAGGCTGATGAACAGGAGCCTGTTGCCCCTGACTTGACGATGCAGGATTGTTGCTATTCTTTTTCACAAATTGCTGCAGCTTGTTTTCTCTTAGCAATTCTTCAATCAGATTTTTCAACTGGCGGCATTCATCAGTCTCATGACCAGGTTGATTATGGAAGCGGCAGAACTTCCCACTTTGTATAGCCTTTTTTCCGGTCCTCAAAGGGATAGGTTTAGGGAGGTCAACAGAATCTTTAATGGCAAGGAAGATATGCTCCGGCGTGTCTGATAAAGGAGTATACTCTGATGGCTTGAAGGATCGGGGCTTCTTCAGATTACTCTGTTTCTTCCCATTGTTATTTTCCCTTTTTTGCCCTACAGATTCATTCTTGCGTGGTGCAACAGTGTTATCTTCAGCTTTTTCCGACACTGCCTTCACCGGTACAGGACGGCTTTCCAGGCGTATGAATTCATCTGCCTTTTTGTAGAACTTTTCGAGGGAGGTTGGCTCCTTCATGTTTAGCCATTTCCCAAATTCGCTCGACTTATCAATAGTCCTCATCAGATAAGTCAATATCATTCGCGGTTCAGCATTGTCCACCTCTGCCAGCGCTATATTGAAGCGGTTCAAGAAAGATCTGATAGATTCACCAGGATTCTGTTCTATACTTGACAACGACATGATGTCCTTGGCCTTTGAAGCATATAGTCTGAACTGTTCCTTGAACTTTCGGGTCAAGTCTGAAAACTGATCAATAGATCGGACTGGCAACTTGGTGAACCACAGTAGAGCCTCACCCTCAAGGTATACGGGGAAATATCGGCACTTTATCTCGTCAGAGGCTCTGGCACCTGTCATGTGCCAATCATATTTATACAAGAATTCATTCGGATCACTTGTCCCTTTGTAAGCTGGGATAGTTGGAGGGACAAACTTCCTTGGAAATTCCGCCTTTAAGATTTTCTCAGTAAATGGAGTTTTACTTGGGGCGAAACCCCATTCTTTCTCATCTTCAAGCCTTTGCATACTTTCTTTCATGATTTGCCGGACCATTCCAGAAAGATACTCCTCATCATGTCGAGTTCCAGATCCACCAACCTCAGGAAGCGTTTGCTCAAAGGGACTGGCAGCCCTTTCTGGAGCATTCCTTTCATTAGCATCATGAATGTTGCCAGCATAATTCCTTCCATTACTAGCCGGTTGATTGTTTGCCCCGAGCAAATCATTCAACTTATTCAGAATTAGAGCATTTTGGGCACTCTGAGCCTCTAATTGTGCATTGTGGGCGTTTATCTGCTGGTTCAGCCCTAATATTACAGCATCCAACTCCGCTTTCGTAACCCCAGCAGACGTAGTGGGTTGATTAGGTACAGGGGAAGCGGATATTCCCTCTTGAACGTTCCCAGATCTGACAGATCTACTCTTCCTTTCAGGAGCCATAATCTCAGAAAGACTTCTGGTTTTCAAGGAAATTCTCTCTACAAATCTCTGTGAAGCAATGATGATAATTTTTCCTGAGTTCAGTTCTCAGTGAAAGCACCAAAAATGTTAACGCTAAAATTTGAACGCTAACACCCTGGTGTATGAGTTGTAGTTGTGAAAGCACCACCCGATAGCTCGGGAACAGATTACAAGCAGATAATAGCAGAAAAGTGGTAAACAACAACAATTTTATAGTGGTTCGGCTTAAGGGTATAGCCTACGTCCACTTTAAGTACTTTTATTAATAATCTCGTTACAAGCTGATACAATTCTTCCCAAGTACAATACACTTTGAATTACAAGAGACTTAGAACAAGTAGCTTAAACTTCGATGAAGATGAGAGTTTTCGAATCCATGTTGGATGTCTGTGATCTCTTCTTGAAGTTGTTTGTAGCGTTCTTAATGTCTTGAAAGCTTCAAGTGTTGGATTGGATTGGTTTTGAATGCAGCAGAGTAACGGCGTTTGAAGGAAATGAGCCCAAAAGTCCCCCTCTAGTTGGAGCTAGGGTCGTATTTATAGGCAATTCTAGGCAGGAAACATTACCAAGTCCTAAGTCGTAACTGACCTAAGTTGGGTCGTGGACGACTTAGACTAAGTCGTGGGTCAGTTGTCACTTAAATGCTGGGTCGAGACTTCTTCAAGGCATCCTTGCTGAACCCTAGATATATCACAAGTCCTAAGTCGCAAATGAGTCAACCAGTCCTCTCATAAGCGATGCGGCATTGAACCTTAACTTCGTAGTCTTAAGTCGTGTACGACTTACCATATGTCGTAGGTCGTGACCGACCTAAACTGATTCTTGGCTTGTGGCTTAACTGGAGTTAACGAGTCATGATGCGGTATTGAATTTTCCTCTGTAGCCTTAGGTCGTGAACGTCCTAGCAAAGGTCGTAAGTCCGTCACGACTTTGGTGTAGTCGTCTTAGCTCCTCGTCCCCTGAGTCGTTAAGTCATAGTCCCTTTAGGTTGTTGGGCCGTTACTCCCTTGGGTCATTTAGGTTGTAATTTCTTAAGTCGTAGACCTTATCTCGTAGGTTCTTTAACCCGTAGAGGCCTTAAGTCGTAGACCATATCTCGTAGGCTCTTTAACCCGTAGAGGCCTTAAGTCGTAGACCTTATCTCGTAGGCTCTTTAACCCGTAGAGGCCTTAAGTCGTAGACCTTATCTCGTAGGCTCTTTAACCCGTAGAGGCCTTAAGTCGTAGACCTTATCTCGTAGGCTCTTTAACCCGTAGAGGCCTTAGGTCGTAGACCTTATCTCGTAGACTCCTTAACTCGTAGAGGAAGCTGGGTTAACATCATGGTTGGAGGGTCATGACTCCTCCAATCTTTTTTGGTTGAGTAGAGAACTTTCTTTTTCGCGGCATATGCTTCGTTAGAGGTCTTTATCCTCCGAAGAGTTGTGCCTCCGAAGAGGAATTGTGCCTCCGAAGAGGGCTTTAGTTGTTCCTTGTCCACTTGCTTATGCCTTTTCAGTGATCCTCTATATATATTTTTTAAGCTTGCACTCCCTTCTCTTACAAGTAATTTGTTTAATCCAAAGAAGTGTACTTCATTGCTAGGCCAATTCACGAGAACGGACATAAGCTTCTTAATCGGATGTTTGTTTGTTCAAACTTCTCAATTTATTAGCTAAAGCCCGTTTTCGGCGAAATCATTGACCGTTCAATTGAAGCTCTTCTTATCTAGGATTTAAGCTCGGGAATTTTGTGACTTGGAATTTGTTTGTTGAATGATAACAAGAATCACTTGGTCTTGTAATGTGCAAGTTTTGTTTTTGTTGCCTGCAAAAATTTAAATCGACATTTCAGTAATACATTTAATGTACTTTTCATGTCGAAAATAAAGCAAACATGTAATAATAATAAGGAACACAAGATTTATAGTGGTTCGGCCAAGAATTTGGGCCTACATCCACTTTATAGTCTTTCATTATTCACTTGCATCGGTTTTACAATCGCTTTCAATTACAGGAATCATACATTCATAATTCTTTTTACAATATTTCAACAAAGCTATCAAGTAAAGTATGGACGCAAGTGATTGCTGTTCCAAGCTCTTGGAATTTGATCTCCTTCGACAGTAGTGAGTTTGAATGTGCCGTCAAGAAGCTTCTGACCTATGACATAGGGTCCTTCCCAATTTGGCCCAAACACACCTGTCGCTGTCATAATTCTCTTTAGGACTAGATCTCCAATTTCAAAGCTGCGTTGGCGAACTTTGGAATTGAAATGTCTGGCTATCCTTTGCTGATGAGATGCGATTCTGAGCTCAGCCTCTTCTCTTTTTTCATCAAGGAGATCTAGTGCCTCAAGCTGTAGTTTTTCATTCTCCGCTTGATTGAAATGGATTCTTCTATGTGAAGGGACCTCTGTTTCTACCGGAATCATTGCCTCTGATCCGTATGCCAATGAAAACGGAGTATGCCCAGTCGCAGTTTTGTGGGTAGTTCTGTATGCCCATAGTGCTAGTGGTAGCTTATCGACCCAACCACCTTTCGCTCTTTCAAGCTGCTTCTTGATGGTTGACTTGATAATTTTATTTACTGCTTCCACCTGCCCGTTTGCCTGCGGATGAGCTACTGCTGAGAAGCTTTTTTGGATTTTGAATCGTTTGCAAAAATCTTGGAATTCTTCACTTTCGAACTGAGTACCATTGTCTATAATTATTTTTTGAGGCACACCATATCTGCAAATGATACTTTTAGTCACAAAACTTATCATCTTTTTTGAGGTGATAGTAGCCAGTGGTTCAGCATCTGCCCACTTAGTAAAATAATCTACAGCAACAATGGCATATTTAATTCCAGATTTGGCAGTTGGTAACGGTCCTACAAGGACTATCCCCCATATTGCAAATGGCCATGGACTGACCATCTGTGTGAGTTCAGTGGAAGGAGCTCTAGGAATTTTGGCGAATCTTTGGCACCTGTCACATTTTCGGGAATAGTCTGCTGCATCTCGATTAATTTCTGGCCAAAAATATCTGTATCGGAGAATCTTTTTCGCTAAAGTTTGACCACCTAAATGATCACCACATTCTCCCCCATGCACCTCAGCTAGGATTGTTTTGGACTCTTCCCTGGATACACATCGAAGTAATGGTATTGAGAATCCCCGTCTGTATAACTGGCCATTCTGGACTATATAGCGAGAGGCTTTCCTCAGTAGCTTCTTTCGTTCTTTTGAATTTTCCGGTAAAGAGCCATTGAGCAGATATTCTGTTATTGGAGTCATCCATGATTCTTGCTCTTGAGACACGCTCATGATCCAATCAATATCCATCTCATCAATGCTCGGAGCCGATAGGACTCCACTGGAGTCAACCCCAGAAATTGAGCTTCGCCTGTGCTATAGTACTTTGCGAGAGAATCTGTTTTCATGTTTTCTTCTCGAGGAATATGACTTATCATGTAATGATCGAAATCACCCAGGAGTTCCCAAGCCTTTGACAAGTAGGCGGGCAGATTTCCCCCTTTCGCTTGGAATTCCTTCTTGACTTGGCATACAATAAGCTGAGAATCACTGAAGATCTGTAACGCTTGGATGTTTAGTTCTTTAGCAATCCTTAAGCCAGCGATAAGGGCTTCGTATTCTGCTTCATTGTTTGTTGAAGGAAATTCCAATCTTAGTGCATAGCATAATGATCGACCTTCAGGGGTCTCAAGTACAACTCCGGCTCCAGAACAATAGTCGTTTCTCGCGCCATCGACATATAACTTCCATTGGATTGGGGAATCGTCGATCGTTTCGTCCTCACTGTTACCCTTATCTGTGAATTCTGCGATGAAATCCGCTAAAGCTTGTCCGTTGATTCCTTTTCGAGGATGATAAGTGATGTCATATTGACTGAGTTCAATATTCCACTTTAGAAGACGACCCGAAGTCTCAGGGCGAAACAGGACTTGCTTTAAAGGTTGATCAGTGAGGACTCTGCTAGGATGAGCTTGGAAATATTGCCTCAACTTCCTAGATGCAATCAGTAGGCAATAGGCGAGTTTTTCCAACTTAGAGTAATTCATCTCTGCCCCAGTGAGTCTTTTGCTGATATAGTAAACTGAATGTTGAATCCTCTTGTCTTCTCGTATCAGCGCTGCACTTAAAGCATGAGATGATACTGCCTAGTATATAAGAAGATCCTCGCCATCACCAGGCCTAGAAAGTATTGGAGGCGTTTCCATATGGCGAATCAATTCGTCAAAGGCTTTTTGGCATTCGGGAGTCCAATCGAAGTTTTTCTTTCCTTTCTTTAGGGCGTCAAAGAATGGGATGCATTTATCTGTGGCTTTGGAAATGAACCGACTCAAGGCGGCGACTTTTCCATTGAGACTTTGCAATTCCTTCTTCGTTCTAGGAGCTTTGACTTCATTTAAGGCGGTAATTTGAGCTGGACTAGCCTCAATGCCCCTAGCGCTCATGATGAAACCTAAAAACTTTCCGGATTCCACTCCAAATGAGCATTTTAAAGGGTTAAGCTTCATTCCGTATTTTCATAGGACTGCGAACATGTCTGCTAAGTGTTCTATGTGATCCACTGCTTTCTTAGACTTTACTAACATGTCATCGACGTAGACTTCCATAGTCTTGCCCAATTGCGGTTTGAACATAGCATTAACAAGTCTTTGGTATGTTGCCCCTGCATTCTTCAGCCCGAAGGGCATAACTCTGTAGCAGTAAAGACCAACGTCGGTGATAAAGCTCGTGTCCTCCTGATCTGGCTCATGCATCATGATCTGGTTATATCCGGAGTAGGCATCCATAAAAGATAACAATTCGTGTCCCGCTGTTCCGTCTACCAGTTGATCGATTCTGGGTAATGGGAAGCAGTCTTTGGGGCAGGCCTTTTTTAGATCCGAAAAATCGATGCATACTCTCCATTTTCCGTTGGCTTTCTTAACCAGCACTTGATTTGAAACCCAATTCGGATAGGTAGATTCTTTGATAAAATTATTCTCCATGAGCCGATCAACTTCTTCTTTTAACGCTGCTGACCTTTCTGGACCTTGAGTTCTCCTTTTCTGCTTCACAGGTGTAAATTTTAGATCAATATTTAGAGCGTGTACTGCAACTTCTGGGGATATTCCGCACATATCGGCATGAGTCCAAGCAAAAATATCCAAATTTGCTTTTAAAAAAGATATTAGGATATTCTGAATTGACACATTAAGTTGTGAACCCACATTCAACACCTTGTTTGGGTCCTTTGGGTCAATAGGTACTGGTATTGTCGTTTCCACTGGTACCACTCTATTCTCCCCTGCACTGGCTTTCCTAGGATCCATCTCTTTCCGTGCTCCGCTGTGCTCGCCAGTGCAGGGTCCGCCCTGTAGTTGCTACAAGGCTGGTTCTTTGATGCGGACCGGGGTTGCCGCATCCTTTCCCATCTCTCTTTTCCTTGTTTCTCGTAGCTCTGTCAGATAACACTCCCGCCAGCATTTTGATCCCCTTTTATAACTCCCACTCCATTATCTGTGGGAAATTTAATGGTGAGGCACTATGGGGCCAGAACAGCTTTGAATGCTGCGAGAGTTGGACGACCAAGGAAAACATTATAAGCAGAAAACTCGTCAACAATCACAAAAGTTTGCTTGCGGACCACTTTTCTTTCTCCCTCTCCAAGTTCTACAAGCAAATCAACGGTTCCTATCGGCTGTTTTGGCTCCCCAGTGAAGCCAGCGATTTTATGCGATGATGCTTGCACATCAGCCATAGGGATCTTCATTTGGTCGAATGTTTTCTTGAAGAGGATATTGCAGGATGCGCCACAATCAATGAGAACTCTTCTGACAATAGCTGGCCCGATACCAGCTGAGATGACTAAGGGATCCAAGGTAGGAGCTTCAATACCTGTGGAATCCCTGGCTCTGAACACAATATCATCATTGAAAGTTTTTTGTTGTTTCAGGGGCATAGCACCTTCCAAAACAAATACATCTTCCTCGCTCGGTACATACTTCAAAGCTCGGGTATACCTTTCCATCTCACCCCAGCTCATGCCTGCTGGGTGAGGTCCTCCCGTAATGACATTGATAACAGGCCTTCCGGATTCATGCCCTGCAGTCTTTTCACCTATCCTGGGTTGATGAGCAGGAGCTCGTTGCCCCTGACTAGTCGAAGCGGGATTGTTGCTATTCTTTTCCACAAATTGCTGCAGCTTGTTTTCCCTTATCAATTCTTCAATCAAAATTTTCAATTGGCGGCATTCATCGGTATCATGACCGGGTTGATTATGGAAGCGGCAAAACTTTCCGCTTTGTACAGCTTTTTTCCCGGTTCTCAGAACGGGAGGTTTAGGATAATCAACAGAATCTTTAGTGGCAAGGTAAATACGCTCCGGCGTATTTGATAAAGGGGTATATTCCGATGGCTTGAAGGAACGAGGCTTCTTTAGATTTTTCTGTCTCTTCCCATCATTATTTTCCCTTTTCTGTCCTACAGATTCATTCTTGCGTGGGGCAACAACGTTATCTTCATCTTTTTCCAATGCTGCCTTTACCGGTACAGAACGGCTTTCCAGACGTATGAACTCATCTGCTTTCTTGTAGAATTTTTCAAGGGAATTTGGTTCCTTTATGTTAAGCCATTTTCCAAATTCGCTCGACTTGTCGATGGCCCTCATCAGATAGGTTAAGATCATCCGTGGTTCTGCATTGTCTACCTCGGCCAGCGCTATATTAAAGCGATTCAAGAAAGATCTGATAGTTTCACCTGGATTCTGCTCTAAACTTGACAACGACATAATATCTTTGGCTTTTGAAGCATATAGTCTGAACTGCTCCTTGAATTTCCGGGTTAAGTCAGAAAACTGATCTATAGACCGGACTGGCAACTTGGTGAACCAAAGCAGAGCTACACCTTCCAGATATATAGGAAAATATCGGCACTTTATTTCATCAGAAGCTCTGGCACCTGTCATGTGCCAATCATACTTATACAAGAATTCGTTCGGATCACTTGTTCCTTTGTAAGCTGGGATAGTTGGAGGGACGAACTTCCTTGGGAACTCGGCCTTTAAGATTCTTTCGGTAAATGGGGTTTTACTTGGAGCGGAACCGCATTCCTTCTCATCTTCATTCCTTTGCATGCTTTCCTTCATGATTTGTCGAACCATTTCAGAAAGATATCCCTCATCATTTCGAGCTTTAGATCCACCAATTTCAGGAAATGTCCGCTCAAAGGGGCTAGCAGCCCTCTCAGGAATGTTTCTTTCTTCATCCTCATGAATGTTGCCAGCAAAGTTCCTTTCATTACCCGTTGGTTGACGGTTTACCCCAAGCAAGTCGTTCAACTTATTCAAAATTAGGGCATTTTGGGCGTTCTGAGCTTCCAATTGTGCACTTTGGGCATTTATCTGCTGGTTCAGCCCTAACATTACAGCACCCAACTCCGCTTTTGTAACTCCAACAGGTGGAGTGGCTTGATTAGGTACTGGGGAAGCGGAGGTTCCCTCTTGAACATTTCCAGATCTAACAGATCTACTCTTTCTCCCCGGAGCCATGATTTCAGATAAGCTTCTAGTCTTCAGAGAGGTTACTTCAACAAACTTCCGTGGAGCAATGATGACGATTTGCCTGAGTTCAATTCTCAGTGAAAGCACCAAAAATGTTAACTCTAAAATTTGAACGCTAACACCCCGGTGTATAAAGTGTAGTTGTGAAAGCACCAACCGGTGATTCGGGAACAGAGTATAAGCAGAAAGTCACAGAAAAAGCAGTGAATAACAACGATTTTATTGTGGTTCGGCTCAAGGCAAGCCTACGTCCACTTTAATTCTCTTTATTGCTAAACCGATTACAACTTTACAACAATCTTCAATTACAATTATGACGAGACAAACAACTAGAACTTTGGTAGAGAAGAATTCTTCGAATTCATGTAGATTGCGTTAGATTTTCCCTTGAAGTTAGTTGAGATGTCTTTCGAACTTGAAGTGTCGGGTGAGTTGAGAATTCAGAATGTATTGGCGCTTGAAATGATTGGCCAAAAAGTCCCCTGAAAGTTGGAGGTGGTCGCGTATTTATAGGAGTTCTTGGTGTCACATTGTAGGTAGTAGCCGAGGCAGGTTAGATCGTGAGTCGGCTCCGGGTTAAACTAGGTCGTGGGTCGGCACCGACCTCTTATGCCCGGTCTATAGCTTAAGCCAAAGAACAATGTTTTTCCAGCCTCGTTTCTTAAGTCTTAGGCCGTTGCCGAGTTAATGTGCACTGCGTTAGGTTTTAACACCGTATCTCCTTTGTATCCTTAGGTCGCGGCCGACCTAGCATAATCAAAAGTCGGTCACGACTCAAGTGTGGACCAATTTGTTCTTAACCGTTAAGTCGGCGACCAACTTGGGTAGTTAGATCGGTACACGCGTTGGGTCGGTGGACTTATGTAAGCCCTAGGTCGGAATCTCCTTGAACCTTAAGTCGGCATCATTTCAAGATGTTAGGTCGGAACTCTCTTTGAGGCATTAGGTCGGCATGCTTCTCAAGTCCCTTAGGTCGGTATAACGCTTGGTCGCTAACTGTTTGATATGCTAGATCGGTGGGCTTTTAGGTCGGTTATTCTTGGATTGGTAACACTTGACCGAGGTGGAGTTGACACTCTCGGAAAGGGAAATCGGGTTGCCGATGCACTTAGTCACAAGCAACAAGCGGTTGTTTCCATGATGATATCTGAATGGAATGATCTTGAGATTTTATCCACTTGTGAGATTAGAGATCGTGAGTCCGATGTTCATCTTTGGCTTTATGTAGCCTTATGGCCCATCCTTCTCTTTTAAACCGCATTCTTGAAGCTCAAAAGCCAGATTCCGAACTGGCTCTTCTTTGGCCAAAATCTTAGGGATAAAATTGATATTGAAGGTTTGAAAGACTTTGATATTGATTCTCATGGCAGCATCCGAAAATTTGGTAGACTTATTGTGCTAAATATTAGTGATCTTCGTAAGGACATTTTAGAAGATTCTCATTGTTCTACATTACCATTCATCCCGGTAGTAGTAAAATGTACGCGGATATGAAGCGACTTTATTATTGGAAGGGAATGAAATCTGATATTGCTAACTTTGTTAAGTGTGGCATGACTTGCCAAATTGTCAAGGCCACGCATCAAAGGCCCGGTGGGTTATTACAACCTTTAGAAATTCCAATTTGGAAGTGGGACCAAATTTCCATGGATTTTATAGACGGCCTTCCCCGTTCTCGTTCGGATCATGTTAGCTTATGGGTTATAGTTGATAGACTTACTAAATCCGCCCATTTTATTCCCGTTCGAGATGTGATAGTTTATTCCAGAATGAGTTTAACGAAGATAGAACTTTCAGATTCGAGATGAAGATTCAGAATGCAAGGGCTATTGTCGTTAACTTTGAGGGTGATTCCAAAATGAGTGTAACAAGATGGTGCCTTTGGTTCCGTTCGAACCCGAAACGGACTTGTATGGATTGAATGCTTTCAGAACATCGTCAGGTGGACGATGAGCATTCTAAGATAGATGTGCCCTATAAAGGTAATCGCAGCCTCAAGGCTCATCAACCGGGAATGGCTAAAACAGGGGAGGTGCGGCAAGGTTAAGTGGGTCATGCCCAAGTAGGACGAGATTTACCCCTGTCTAGATGTCCCTTTTTATTTCGGCTATGTGGGCAGTTGGATCTGCAGCCAACTACGGGGTTGTCTTGTTCGGGACTATTCAGTAAGGAATGGTCCAGGCCTTGTGTTGCAGGGGAGTTAGGGTGGCTCCTCGGTACGGTAATCTAGGCCACGTACTGTGATGGGCGGTACCCAGTACCCCTGCCATTGATGGAAACCCATTCTTCCTACGAGACCCTACGGTTTTGATTGTATAACCCACTTTTGCGGCTAGTAGCTGGAATTTAATCATGTAACAATTTCGGCAATTTCTTATTTACTTGAAAACCCTAGACACTATTATAATATCACTGGATTTCCTATCAAATGTTTTGGTTGGCGTAAGGTAAATTGTTTTCCATGTTTATGTGTGGGAAGTCTTACGTGTTACCTTTCTTTTCAAAGGACTTTCTAAAGTTAAGCAATTTTAAACCGTTTACACACACCAGACCCCTGTCTGACCCAATTGTTTATTTTCTGTTTTATTAAAATCTTGGGTACTCAAATTATGTATGAGTAGTCAAGTGATTCAGGTTATCCTTGATGAATTCTGAAGGAGCTTTGGAGCAGGAGGCTTCAGCGTGTAGATATATACATAGAGTTTCCGCTGTGATGTTATTCTATATGGATGTTCTTGTATTGTACATTAGACATAAATGTTATAACTGTCTAAATTGAGATGTATAGTTGTGTACTCTGATGTATATGATACTATATATATGTTATATATTATATTTCATTCGTTTTGCTGTGAGATTCTGATGTGTTGTTGTTCTTTCTTCTCTTTCTTTTCTTCTTCTATCCCTTTCTTTCTTAAGTAATGATGCATCTTTCTGGTGATTGTTAACCCTCTTCTATCTACGACCCTGTGATCTAGAGAAAGTAGCGACTCAACTAGTCAGCGACCTACCGAGCTCAATGACCTAGCGACCGAAGGCTGGCGACTTAACAATCTATAACAGGTTGCGACCTAAAGAGTTAAAGCGGCAGCGACCTAGTAACTAAATGAAGACAGAGCGACCTAAGAATGGAGCGGTCTTAACGACCTAAAGACCTTACGACCTAGGGGATCCTACAACACAGCGACCTAATGAAAAATAGACTTAGCGACCTAAAAAGAGTTCAGATGCCTTGCGACCCAATGGAGTGACATAGTGTCAGTTGAAAAGCACCGCGACCGAACAAGCCAAGAAGCTCAGTGACCTAAGGGTTTGAACGACCTAGCGAATTAATAAGGGGAGCGACCTAACAGGGAAGAAGTTCTGCAGCGAGCTAAGGTGTGACGACCTATTGCTAAGCTGCTCACGACCTAAACATACCAAAGGGGCTTCCTATGCTGCTTCCTACCAAGGTCGGCCATGACCTATGACTTGTTAGTTTATCTAGAATGATCAAGTATACCATATTTTAAGCTGTAAACCACTCCCACTAGGTCGCGGACGACCTACGACCTATCCAAGGTCGCTTGTGACCTACGACCTAACGCCGAACTCTCCTATAAATACCCCGCCTGCTCTAACTAAAAGGGGATCTTCAGGGCTCATTTCTGGAAGGCCGATACTCTGCTGAATTCTCGACTCACTCGACACTTCAAACACGAAAGGCATCTCAACAAACTTCAAGAGGAAATCTAACAAAACCGACATGGATTCAAAGACTTCTTCTACATCGGAGTTCTAGTTATTTGTCCCATCAGCGTTGTAATCGAAGGTCGTTGTAAAGTTGTAATTGATTCAGCAATAAAGAAGATTAAAGTGGACGTAGGCTTAACTTGAAGCCGAACCACTATAAAACTGTTGTCTTTTACTGCTTTCCCTGTGACTTTTCTACTTGTTTCTAATTTCCGTATTTACGGGTGGTGCTTTCACTTAATCTCTACATACACCGGGGTGTTAGCGTTCAATTTTAAGCGTTAACATTTTTGGTGCTTTCATTGAGAGTTGAACTCAGGATATCTTCGTCATTGCTTCACAAAAGTTTGTTGAAAAAATCTCTCTCAAAACCAGAAGTCTGTCAGAGATAATGGATCCAGGAAGAAAGAGCGGATCTACAAGACCCACTAATGTTCATGAGAATACTGCCACTTCTCCTTCGTCAAGTCAAGCAGCACCAAGTGTCGGAATTACACGAGCGGAATTAGATGCTGCGGTATCTGGTTATACCAACAAATGGATACCCAGAATACTTTGATGCTTGAAAGGTTAAATGCATTGCTTGGAGCTAACCGTCAACTGGTGAATAATGAAGAGAACCTTATAGATGATGTTCATAATCCTGAAGAAAGGAATATTCCTCAAAGAGCAGCTAGACCCGCCAAAGAGACACTTCCTCAAGTTGGAGGATCGAGACCACAGCCAACTATCCGCGAACGTTTGCCCAGACAAACTTCCGAGAAAATGGCCGAAGTCTGTCCTACAGATCCTTTAAATGATGAGGAATATCTTTCGGGCATGGTGCGACAAATCATGAAAGAAAGTATGCAGAGAGATGAAGATGAGAAGGAATGGGGACTCGCTCCGAGCAAAACTCCGTTCACTGAAAGGATTCTAAAGGCAGAATTCCTAAGGAAGTTTGTTCCTCCTACCATCCTGGCTTATAAGGGAACAAGCGACCATAATCAATTTTGTATAAGTATGATTGGCGCATGACTGTTGCTAGAGCGTCTGATGAGATCAAATGCCGGTACTTTCCGGTATATTTGGAAGGAGTGGCTCTGCTCTGGTTCACAAAGCTTCCGGTCTGATCCATAGACCAGTTCGCCGATTTGACTCGGAAGTTCAAAGAGCAATTCAGGTTGTATGCTTCAAAGGCAAAGGATATTATGTCACTGTCAAGCCTGGAACAGAATCCTTGGGAATCTATCAGGTCTTTCTTGAACCGCATCAACATAGCTTTGGCTGAAGTGGACAATGCAGAGCCACAGATGGTCTTGACATATCTGATGAGGGAAATCGACAAATCAAGCGAATTTGGGAAGTGGCTGAAGATGGAAGAACCGAATTCACTTGAGAAATTCTATAAGAAGGCTGATGAATTCATGCGCTTGAAAAGCCTTCGAGCACCAGTTAAAGTGGCATTGACAGAGGTTAAGAATAATACTACTGCTCCTACCAAAAATGACGCAGCGGATAATAACAAATCGATATAGATCGATGAAAGTAGCAAACAGTGGATTGAAGATATTGAAATGCCCAAATTCGTTCATCACAAAGATACCGAATTCTAGCTATCTTCGACACGTTGATCGTGCACGATACCGTGAAAGAAGATCTACAATTCTTCAAACATCGATCAAGCGCACTTGATACCGTGAATTGGCTTCAACAATCGTTGAATCGAGCGCACTCGATTAACCGAAAGTGGAGATAGGAGATCACACTCAACTACCAATTTAGATTAAAGCACATAGCAATCAAAACGAAATTTTATTCAACAATCAACTCCCCAAATATTACAACACACCCGCTATTTATAGCAATTTTCAACCAGCTCCTTAAGTCGTTTCCAACTTAACACCCACAACTCACGACCTAACTTAAGTCGTGCGCGACTTATACAACAACGACTCAAGACAGCTACACACAATGTAAGAAGTAGACGACTTACGACTTAAGAAACAGACGACTTATGGCTTAAAGAGAAAACAAACCCCGACTTACGACTTAACATTCAACGACTCAACAGAATACATCACTTAGGTTGAAGACGACCTAACTACTTACGACATAAGGACATCTTCAAACAACATCTTCATACGACTTAAATCATGGACGACTTAAGACTTCAACTACTGGAACTTCTCTCTGCTTCTTGCTAAGTCGTGGACGACTTATAGCTGTGTCGTTAGATCGTATACGACTCATCAAACCTGAACGGCTTAAGCTCTTATTAAGTCGTAATTCCTTTCCATCTGATCTGTTAGTTCGTAGACGACTTAAAGCCGCTTCGTTAACTCATAGATCCCCCTCACATGACTCCTTAGGTCATGAACGACCTATAGCTTCCATCTTAAGTCATGGATGACTTAACTCTTCCTTAAGTCGTGTACGACTTATCCCTTGGAGAATTTTCGGTTGCGTATTTTCTTCTCTGGCCTGAGCTTTATCATCCTCCCCAGGTTGAGCAAAATTCGTCCTCGAATTCGTAAATTCTTCCACATCGGATTGTTCATTCCCATAATATGGTACGAGATGTTTAACATTGAACAAGTCAGAAGTGTACACGTCTTTCGGTAGCTTCAACTTATAAGCGTTTTCATTAATCCGTTTCACGACTTCTACAGGTCCAATTTTTCTGGCTTTCAACTTGTTATAAGCATCCATTGGAAAACGGTCCTTTGTTATCACAGCATAAACTAAATCACCTTTGTTAAATTCAACACTTCGTCGCTTCAAATCTGCAGTTCGCTTATACTTCTCATTTGCCTTCACCAATTGTTCCTGAACGATTTTATGACATTCGGTTAATTCATCAACAAATCAACAGCTCGTTTAACCGTCCCCTTTGGTTGTGGTACTACCGTCAAATCCAACGGTCCCCTTGGCAAACTTGAATATACAATCTAAAATGGACTGTAACCTGTGCTTCTATTAACCGCATGATTATGTGCAAACTCTGCTTGGCATAACTTCATGTCCCAACCTCTCAGATTATCTTTCACCAAACATCGTAACAAATTTCCCAATGATCTATTAACAACTTATGTCTGTCCATCTGTCTGCGGATGATAAGCGCTGCTAAAGTTTAACTTCGTTCCCACCATCTTCCACAAACTTAGCCAAAAATGACTTAAAAATCTGGTATCCCTGTCCGAAACAATAGATTCTGGTAACCCATGAAGTCTATAGATCTCTTTGAAATATAACTGAGCAACATGAACAGCATCCGCCTCTTCTTACAAGCAATAAAATGTGCCATTTTCGAAAACCGGTCAACCACTACATAAATGGAATCGTTACCCCTTTGAGTTCTAGGCAAAGCCAAAACAAAATCCATGCTCACATCAACCCAGGGTTTAGTCGGTACAGATAACGGCATATAAAATCCTGCATTTTTCGCTGTTCCCTTCGAAACCTGAGAGATATGACATCTCTCTACAAACCTTTTAACCTCTTTCCTCATTGACGGCCAAAAGTAAGATTGAGAAATCAAATGCAATGTGCGATCACGGCTGACATGTCCTTCCTCGTGCAACTGTTTAATAATCCTCATTCTCAAACTACCATCTGGTATGCATAATCGATTTCCTTTAAACAGAAAACCATTCACCAACACAAATACATCAGTACTCCCATCCTTGACTTTTCCAACAACTTTCATAAAGTAAGGATCTTCTTCCATCTGCTCTGGCAATAATTCAAAGCCTGTCACCTCAACTTTCATTGCCGTCAATAAATGACTCCTCCTACTCAAAGCATCAGCTACACGATTTGTTACCCCAGATTTATGCTTCACAACAAAAGTAAACTGCTGCAAATAGGCAATCCACGATGCATGCCTTGCTGAAATCTTATCCTGCCCCTGCAAATGCTTCAAAGCTTCATGGTCTGTGTAGAGAACAAACTCCTTATGGAACAGATAATGTCTCCAGTGTTTTACAGCTTGAACAATTGCATAAAATTCAACATCATAAGTACTATATCTCAACTTAGCTCCAGACAACTTCTCACTGAAATAAGCAACAGGTCTTCCACTCTGACTCAATACTCCACCAATCACAACTTTAGATGCATCCGTATGTAACTCAAATAACAACTGAAAGTCTGGTAATACAAGAATTAGCGCTGACGTCAATCGTGTCTTGATCTTCTCAAAAGCGAATCCTGCTTCCTATGACCTCGAAAACTTCTTCTCCTTCATATAATCAGTAACTGGTGCCATCACGCTACTGAAGTGTGGAATGAATCTTCGGTAAAATGATGCTAACCCATGAAAACTTCTAACTTCAGTGATAGTCCTGGGTTGTGGACAATTTCTAATAGCTTCAACTTTACTTTGATCCACCTGGATACCCTTTTCGGATACAACATACCCCAAAAATAAAACACTTCGAGTCATGAACACACACTTCTTTGTTGCTGCATAAAACTGCTCTTCACGAAGAATAATTAACACCTTCCGCAAATGTTGAATATGCTCTTCTGTACTTGCACTATAGATCAGAATATCATCAAAATAAACTACCACAAACTTCCCAATGTACGGCCTGAAAATTTGATTCATCACCCTCATGAACGTACTCGGTGCATTCGATAGACCAAACGGCATAACCAGCCATTCATATAAACCTTCCCTCGTCTTGAATGCGGTCTTCCATTCGTCCCCTGGTCTGATTCGAATTTGATGATAACCACTCTTAAGATCAATCTTTGAAAATATAACAGCTCCACTCAACTGATCTATCAAATCATCAAACCTTGGCATAGGAAACGTGTATCTCACAGTGATCTTGTTCAGAGCTCTACTGTCTGTACACATTCTCCACGAAACATCCTTCTTTGGCACCAATAAAGCAGGCACTGCACAAGGACTCAAGCTCTCCTGAACACGCCCCTGTTCTAATAACTCCTCCACCTGCCTTCGCAACACCTCATGTTCCTTTGGACTCATTCGGTAATGTGGCCTATGTGGTAATACTGCCCCTGGCACAAGATCAACCTGATGCTGGATATCCCTCAACGGTGGTAACTCCGTTGGTAACTCCTCAGGAAACACATCACTGATTCTTCCAATACCGGCTTCACTTCCTCTGGAACTTCTATAGATTCAGTGGCTTCATGTCCAATCAACAAAAATACCTCTGGACTCTCCTCTACTTCTTCGATGAATTCTTTCAAAGTCAACAGAGTCTTCAGCTCCTCAATCTCTTCTGACTTGCTCTCTCCTTGTTGTCTCTTCTTTGGTACTAAAATGATCTTAACACCTTCAAACATAAAACTGTATCTATTGGTCCGACCGTCATGCTGTACTGCTCGATCATACTGCCATGGTCTTCCCAAAAGTAAGTGACAAACATCCATCTCCACAACATCACACCAAATCTCGTCTTTATACTTCTTTCCAATAGAGAATGGAACTCGAACTCGTCTGTCCACCTTTACCTCTCATCCTTTTCTCAGCCACGCTAACTTGTAAGGATTTGGATGCTTCTCAGTCGTTAATGCCAACTTCTTCACAGCCTCGGTAGAAATAATATTATCACAACTTCCAGCATCGACAACGAACTTGCATACCTTCCCTAGAATAGTGCATGTTGACTGAAAAATATTACACCTCAACCAACTAGAATCATCTTCTTGCTTTGGTGTTAGACAAGACCTCCTCATCATCAAATTACAACCCTCATCTCCGAACAACTCTTCTTCATCCTCAACAAGTTGTGAATTGGAATATTCAGCTTCTACTTCCTCATCCCCAACCTCAACTATCATAGCTCGTTTCTTCGTCTTTGGACATTCATTGCTTTTGTGACCCACTTCCTGGCAATTATAGCACTTAAAACTGTTATTGACCTTCGCCTTCGTAACCTCCTGTACAACTGGTTTTGTAACAGCTTTGGAAACACTGGAAATCGCACTAGCACCCTTCACTTGATTGTTGGAATTAGTAAACACACCACCACCTCGTCTTCCCTGCTTCTCCCAAGCCAACGCTTTCTGGTGCGCTTCCGCCACAGATCTTGGATCAAACATATTAACCATATCCTAGATCTGCATTCGTAAACCTCCAACAAATCTAGCAGTCAGCTGTTCTTCCGTCTCCATGATGTCATTACGAGCAATCAGTTGATAAAATTCGTCAGCATAATCATTAACAGTCTTCGTCCCTTGCCTCAGATTCTGCAACCTCTGATACATAAGTGATTGATAATTGTAAGGCAAGAATATAGCCTTCATCAACTTCTTCATCTTCTCCCATGATTCAATCTTCGACTTTCCCATTCTCTCGCGCGTAAGTTTAGTTTGCTGCCACCATGCTAAAGCTCTACCCCTCAACCTAGTAGCAACCGACTTAACTCTTCTATGCTCAGGAACCTCCTTGAAATCAAAGATCTCTTCAACGTTAGACAACCAATCCAAAAAAATTTCAGCTACCATTCCACCCTTGAACTCTGGAATTTCCATCGTCATACGCAATTCCCATCGACGATCATCATCTACATCCACATATTGATTCCGCATTTGACCTCGGTCTCGATAATGCATACTACTTCTATCACCATCTTCATCAAAATCAAATGTACGTCTATATCGATCTCGTCTTTCTTCATCTCTATAATCATGCATGTTCCTTCTATCCGGTCTTTCCATATCGGGATGTGTTTCATTTTCAAACTCACGTGGAGTTCTTCTCTCTTCATGTCTGTAGTCATGGTGATCTCTCCTTGATGAAATTGATGTTTCTCTTCTTTCTCTAAAAGATTGCGGTGATACCCTTCTCGCTTCCGTAACCGATGGCGAAACTCGGTTTCCTCCATGGTTCGATATTGGTGATATCATCCTTTGATTTTGATTCAAATCATTCATCAATTTCTCTAACTTTCCAATGCCTTCATCAAATTTCTCATTAATGCGTTATTCCATTTGCTCGGCTTCTTCTCTTCTGTACAACGCGTCAACATTCTGATGACGATTAGCTCTTCTCGGCAGCATGATTGATTCCACACAATCTTCAAACTTCACAACTTTCCAAAGCTCCACAAACAAACAAAGCACGGCTTCAAACTTCAAAACAAACTTCACTAAGGCTCGGCTACTTCTCACAAGTATACACGGCGTACCTTCAACAAATGATATCAAAGTGATGCACGATCCAAACTTAACACAAAGTTATGCTCGGCCTTCACTCAAACACCTCAAACTCTTCTCCAAAAATTCAAACACTTTTCGGACTTTGATTCAAAATGAAATGGATCGAAAGCTTCTAATTTGTTGCAACTTCATGATGAACATGATGAACACCAACTTCAACTTCAAACTTCTTGGCTCCAAGACTCGGCTTAGCTATGATTGGCTAAGTCTAGCTCCGATACCAAACTGACGCAGTGGATAATAAAAAATCGATATAGATTGATGAAAGTAGCAAACGGTGGATTGAAGATACTGAAATGCCCAAATTCGTTGGTCACAAAGATACCGAATTCTAGCTATCTTCGACATGTTGATCGCGCACGATACCGTGAAAGAAGATCTACAATTCTTCAAACGTTGATCAAGCGCGCTTGATACCGTGAATTGGCTTCAACAATCATTGAATCGAGCGCACTCGATTAACCGAAAGTGGAGATAGGAGATCACACTCAACTACCAATTTAGATGAAAGCACACAACAATCAAAACGAAATTTTATTCAACAATCAACTCCCCAAATATTACAACACACCCGCTATTTATAGCAATTTTCAACCAGCTCCTTAAGTCGTTTCCGACTTAACACCCCCGACTCACGACCTAACTTAAGTCGTGCGTGACTTATACAACAACGACTCAACACAGCTGCACACAATGTAAGAAGTAGACGGCTTACGACTTAAGAAACAGACGACTTATGGCTTAAAGAGAAAACAAACCCCGACTTACGACTTAACATTTAACGACTCAACAGATTACATCACTTAGGTTGAAGACGACCTAACTACTTATGACATAAGGACATCTTCAAATAGCACTTTCATACGACTTAAATCGTGGACGACTTAAGACTTCAACTACTGGAACTTCTCTCTGCTTCTTGATAAGTCGTGGACGACTTATAGCTGTGTCGTTAGATCGTATATGACTCATCAAACCTGAACGGCTTAAGCTCCTATTAAGTCGTAATTCCTTTCCATTTGATCTATTAGGTCGTAGACGACTTAAAGCCGCTTCATTAACTCGTAGCTCCCCATCACGTGACACCTTAGGTCGTGAATGACCTATAGCTTCCATCTTAAGTCGTGGACGACTTAACTCTTCCTTAAATCGTGTACGGCTTATCCCTTGGAGAATTTTTGGTTGCGTATTTTCTTCTCTAGCCTGAGCTGCATCAAAAAAGGAATTCGGAAGTCAGAAAAGGGAGAATAATGGTGGGAAGAAACGGAAAGATATGAATAAACCTCGCTTCTTAAAACCATCAGATTTCACTCCTTTGACTGGCACTCCGGAGAATATCTTTTTTGCTACCAAAGATGCAGTAGAATATCCTAAACCGCCAGAGATGAGAGTTAGCAAAAAAGCCGCTCAGAGTGGGAGATTCTGTCGGTTTCATAATCAACCCGGTCATGGTACCAAAGAATGTCGCCATCTGAAAAGTTTAATTAAAGAACTACTGAGAGAGAATAAGTTGCACCAATATGTTAAGAGAAGTAGAAATGACCCAACTTCATCTATTAAGGGCCAGCAACTTCCTGCTCATCCATCTGGCTCGGGTGAGAGGAATTCCCTGCATGAATCAGAATGACCTGTTATTAATGTGATTACAGGAAGGCCTCACCCAGCAGGCAGAAGCTGGGGTGAGATGGAAAGATATGCCCGTTCCTTGAAATATGTACCAGCAGAAGAGAGTGTTTTTGTGCTAGAAAATGATGCTCCTTTGAAGCAGCAGAAAACTTTCAATGATGATACTGTGTTCAAAGCCAGGGACTCTATGGGTATTGAAGCTCCAACCATGGATCCCTTGGTCATCTCTGTAGGCATTGTGCCGGCTATTGTGAGAAGAGTGCTTGTAGATTGCGGCGCTACTTGCAATATTCTCTTCAAAAAGACGTTCGACCAAATGAAAGTTCCGATGGCCGACGTTCAAGCTTCATCTTAGAAGATTGTTGGGTTTACTGGGGAACCGAAGCAGCCCATTGGAACTATTGACTTGTTCGTAGAGCTTGGAGAGGCAGAAAAAGGTGGTTTGGAAACAGACTTTTGTGATTGTTGATGAATTTTCTAAATACAACGCGCCGACCAACTCTTGCGTCTTTTAAGGCAATTCTCGTCCCATGGTGCCTCACTATGAAATTTCCCACGGATAATGGCGTTGGAGTTATTAAAGGGGATCAGAATGTTGGGCGAGAATGTTATCTAATAGAGTTGCGTGAAGCGAGGAAGAGAGAGATGGGAAAAGATGCGGCAGCCTCAGTCCGCATCAAAGAACCAACCTTGTAGCAATTACAAGGTGGACCGTGCACTGGCGAGCATAGAGGGGCACGAAGAGAAATGGATCCCAGAAAAGCTAGTGCAGGGGGGAATAGAGTGGTGCTAGTGGAACTAACGGTGCCAGTACCTGTTGACCCAAAAGATCCGAACAAAGTGGTGAATGTGGGTTTGCAACTTAATGTGAGGTTCAAAATTCCTTAATATCATTCTTGAAGGCAAATCTGGACGTATTCGCTTGGACTCATGCTGATATGTGCGGAACATCCCCTGAAATTGCAGTACATACTCTGAATATTGATCCGAAGTTTACACCGGTAAATCAGAAAAGAAGAACCCAAGGTCCTGAAAGGTCAGCAGCATTGAAAGAAGAGGTAGACCGGGTTATGGAGAATGGTTTCATCAGGGAGTCTACTTATCCGAATTGGGTTTCAAATCCAGTACTGGTTAAGAAAGCTAATGGGAAGTGGAGAGTATGCATTGACTTCTCAGATTTAAACAAAGCCTGCCCCAAAGACTACTTCATGTTACCCAGAATAGATCAGTTGGTGGATGGAACAGCGGGGCATGAATTGTTATCTTTCATGGATGCTTACTCCGGATACAACCAGATTATGATGCATGAGCCGGATCAGGAGGACACAAGTGTCATCACCGATGTTGGTCTCTACTGCTATAGAGTCATGCCCTTCGAACTTAAGAATGCAGGGGCAACTTACCAAAGACTCGTCAACGCTATGTTCAAACCGCAGATTGGCAAAACTATGGAAGTTTATGTTGACGATATGTTGGTAAAGTCAAAAAAAATCGGTAGACCATATGGATCAGTTGGCGGAAATGTTTGCAATCCTCCAAAAGTACGGAATGAAACTTAATCCTTTGAAATGTTCGTTTGGAGTGGAGTCCGGAAAGTTTCTGGGTTTCATTGTGAGTGCTAGGGGCATTGAAGCTAATCCTACTTAGATTGCTGCCTTAAAAGAAGTAAAAGCTCCTAGAACAAAGAAGGAATTGCAAAGTCTTAATGGAAAAGTCGTTGCCTTGATTCGATTCATTTCCAAAGCTACTGATAAATGCATTCCATTCTTTGATGCACTGAAGAAAGGAAGGAAGAATTTTGACTGACTCCTGAATGCCAGAAAGCTTTCGATGAATTGATTGGTCATATGGAAACGCCTCCAATACTTTCTAAGCCCGACAATGGTGAGGATCTTTTCGTATATTTGGCAATCTCATCCCATGCTTTTAGTGCAACGTTGGTACGGGAAGACGCAAACATTCAGCGCCCGGTCTATTATATCAGCAAGAGATTCACCGGGGCAGAGATGAATTATTCAAAATTGGAAAAGCTCACTTACTATCTACTGATTGCATCAAGAAAATTGAGGCCGTATTTCCAAGCTCATCCTATCAAAGTCCTCACTGATCAACCTCTAAAGCAAGTCCTGTTTCGTCCTGATACTTCGGTTCGTCTTCTGAAGTGGAATATTGAACTCAGCCAATACGATATCACTTATCACCCCCGGAGAGCAATCAATGGACAAGCTTTGGCACATTTCATCGTAGAATGTACAGATGAAGGTGATAGTGAGGAAGAAGTGACTGATAATCCCCCAATTCGATGGAAATATATGTTGATGGTGCAAAACGATTATTATTCCGGAGCTGGAGTTGTGCTTGAAACCCCTAAAGGGCGGTCATTGTGCTATGCATTGATATTGGAATTCCCTTCGACAAACAATGAAGCAGAATATGAAGCTCTTATTGCCGGCATGAGAATTGCTAAAGAATTGAATGTCAAAGTGTTGTAGATCTTCAGTGATTCACAGCTTATTGTATGTCAAGTCAAGAAAGAGTTTCAAACTAAAGGAGGAAATCTGCCTGCTTATTTATCAAGAGCGTTGGAACTTCTCGATGATATTGACCATCATACGATAAATCATATACCCCGAGAAGAGAACATGAAGGCAGATTCTCTCGCAAAGTACGCAAGCACTGGTGAAGCTCAATTATTAGGATTAGTTCCTGTAGAAGTCCTGTCAGCTCTAAGCACTGATGAGATGGATATTGACTGGATCATGACTATATCTCAGGAGCAAGAATCATGGATGACTCTGATAATGGAATATCTGCTCAATGATTCTCTACCTGAAAATTCAAAAGAACGACAGAAGTTGCTAAGAAAAGCCTCTAGATATATAATTCAAGATAGCCGATTGTATAGGCGGGGATTCTCAATGCCATTACTCCGATGTGTGACCAAGGAAGAAGCTAAGACAATTCTAGCCGAAGTACACGGAGGAGAGTGTGGAGACCATTCAGGTGGTCAAACTCTAGCAAAGAAAATTCTCCGTTATGGGTATTTTTGGCCAGATATTAATCGTGATGCTGCAAGCTATGTCCGAAAATGCGACCGATGCCAGAGATTTGCATAAATCGCAAGAGCACCTTCCACCGAGATAACACAGATGGTCAGTCCGTGGCCATTTGCTATTTGGGGAATAGATCTCATCGGGCCTTTTCCAACCGTCAAATCCGAAATCAGATATGCTATTGTTGTTGTTGATTATTTTACTAAATGGGCTGAATCTGAACCATTAGCTTCTATTACCTCTAAAAAGATGATAAACTTTGTAACTAAGAATATCATTTGCAGGTATGGTGTGCCTCAAAAGATAATCACAGATAATGGAACCCAATTCGAAAGTGGAGTTCTAAGATTTTTGCAAGCGATTCAAGATCCAAAAAAGCTTCTCAGCAGTGTCTCATCCACAGGCAAACGGGCAAATGGAAGCAGTAAACAAAATTATCAAATCAACCATCAAAAAACGGCTGGAAAAAGCGAAAGGTGGTTGGGTCGATAAGCTTCCACTAGCACTATGGGCATATAGAACTACCTACAAAACTGCGACTGGGCACACTCCATTTTCATTAGCATACGGATCAGAAGCAATGATTTCGGTGGAAATAGAAGTCCCTTCACATAGAAGAATTCATTTCAACCAAGCTGAAAATGAAGAGTTGCAACTAGAAGCACTTGACTTCCTTGATGAAAAAAGGGAAAAGGCTCAACTCAAGATTGCAGCCCATCAGCAAAGAATTGCCAGGCATTTTAATTCCAAAGTTCGCCAACGCAACTTTGAGATTGGAGATGTAGTCTTGAAAAGGGTCATGACAGCAATAGGAGTGTTTGCGCCAAACTGGGAAGGGCCATATGTCGTAGGCAAGAAAATTCTTGATGGCACTTTCAAACTGACAACTGTCGAAGGAGATCCAATTCCAAGGGCTTGGAACAGCAATCACTTGCGTCCATATTTTAATTAAAAGCTTTGCTTAAATTTGTAAAAAGAATTATGAATGTATGATTCTTGTATTGAAAGCCATTGTAAAACTAGTGCAAGTGAATAATAAGAACTATAAAGTGGATGTAGGCCAAGTTCTTGGCCGAACCACTATAAATCTTGTGTTCTCTACTATTATAAACTGCTTGTTTTATTTCGATATATAAAGTACTTCAATTGTATTGCTAAAATGTTGATTTATTATTGCAGGCCATTAAAACAAAGCTTACCCATCATAAGACCAAGCGATCCCTGACATCACTCAACAAATGAATGTCAAGCCACAAAAATTCCAGATGCAAATCTTATATAAGAAGTGCTTCAAGCAAACAGTTAGTGGTTCTTCCAGAGGTAGATCCTTCCTAACTAATTGTGATCGTTTGTGCAAACAAACATTCGATTAATTAGCCTGTGTCTGCCCCTGCGAACTCATTTAACAATGAAGTACACTTCTTTGGTAGAATAAGCTACTTGCAAAAGAAAGGAATGTGTGCTTGGAAATGATAACAGGGAACCGCTGATATGAGCAAATGGCGAAAAGACATGGGCGAGCAGGCAGCAAACAGCAAAAGGCCTCCTCGGAGGCACAAGCCCTCTTCGAAGGCACAACTCTTCGGAGGATAAAGACCTCTAATGGGACTTGCCAGAAAAAGAAAGTTCTCTTTCTCAACAAAAAGTTGTGGAATGATTGGTGGCACAGGACACTCGTTAACTAGCTGAGAACGTTTGTGCAAACAAACAATCCAAGTAACTTGTGTCCTCCCCGTGCATCCATCCAACCGAGAGAAGGAAACTTCCAGGCAAAAGCCCTACTCGGAGGCACACATTTCACCGTGATCTGAAATAAAAACTTCACACGAGTTGAAAGGTGAAAAGACCTCTTCGGAGGCACGCATTCCACCGAGATCTGAAATAAAACTTCATAAGTGCTGGAATGTGAAAAGTCCTCTTCGGAGGCCCATTTCACCATAGTTGAAATGCTAAAAGACCTCTTCGGAGGCACACATTTCACCGCGATCTGAAATAAAACTTCACACGAGTCGAAATGTGAAAAGCCCTCTTCGGATGCCTGCTTCCCAGCAGAAAGGGAAAAAATAAAAGCCTCTCCCCAGAGGCAGAAACAAAAAAGCCCTCTCCCTAGAGGCACACACACAAAAATCCCTCTTCCCAAAGGGACAATCAAACAAAAAAGCCCTCTTCCAGAGGCACAATCAAACAAAAGCCCTCTTCGGAGGCACAAACAGGTCGAAGCCCTTTTTCGGTGGCCCACTTTACCACGAAGGAAAATTCACTTGCCAAAATAAAAGTTACTTTCTCCAAAAGTGAAGTATAAAAACTTCACAACCAAAAAAAAAGAGAAGAATTTTTCAATACGAGGCGCATTCTACTAAATCAGAAAAATATTCCCTTAAAACAGAAATATTATCCTATAAAGTACAGATGCAAATCTCCTTCAAATGGAAAAGTTGTTCTCTAAAGAAAGAGTGCAAGTCTTCTCGAAACAGAAGAGTTGTTCTCCAAAATTTTGCCAATGTGAAAGAGATTGCAATAAACCATGGTATGGGGCCGATATAATATAGTTGCAAAAATAAAAACAACGCTCAAGTAACATACCATAGGTTTACTGCAACATCACACAGAGAAAATAAAGAAACTTGTATGAAAAAGAAGAATAAATGCATTCTCAATACGGACAGAGGTTTGTACAAGTAAAAGAATCATTTAATTCCATGCTATAAAATTTTTATACATGTGCAGGTTTCAAAACAAAAGAAGGCGGGGACTGGTACCCGCACAATCTCAGGTCAACACAAGTCTTTATATATACAAGCAAAAAAGCGAGGCGAAAAGCATAAGTCCCAAACCCATCACTTCTTCTTCCTGCCACCTTTCGAGCCTTCACCTGGCCGGATGATCAACTTTTTGGGCCGACTTGTGAGAGTAGGGGAAGAAAGAGGAAGGGGTGCAATTGGACTCTCTTCTGCTTTTTCTTCGCCGGCAGAAGCTTCCTTCTTTTTCTTTGAGACTCCTCGTTTCCCCCTCTTATTAGAAGAAGACTCACTGCCCGGAGTGAAAAGAGCGGACAATTTTATGTCATCAGAAGCAGTCTGCTCCGGAGTTCACTCCCCTTCTTCAGGTTCTTCGGCCATTTGTTCCTGAGAAGCAACAGGATCGTCCAAGTCACGAAGAGTTTCTATCTTCTCTTCTTGCGACCTCGGTTGAGAGATAGAAGGAGGAGTAATCTGAAGAGATGGAGGGGGGACAGCTGGAGGAGGGAAAGTCTGAATAATACTTGGTGCTTTCTCTACAGGAGAAGAAAAGTTAAAGTCAGCGTTCCTCATAAAAAGAGGGGATAATGGCTCATCGACACTTAAGAAATAAGCAAGAAGCTCATCGAACTCGGTCGAAGCGAACAAGCAATCCACTTGAGCGAGATCGACACTGAGGTTACCTGGGGATGTAGGTTTTATTATGTCAACTTCAAAAGCTTGCGCGTCAGTACTTTCTTGGACCTCATCTCTAGTGCGGTCGATGGCACTTTCAATAACAGCTTGAGCAGGAGGTGGAGAATGGGAACTGGAGCCAACAATATCGATGTCGGCCGAAACTGAAGGCAGAACTGGGTCAGTTGAGATTGTCTTTCCTAAATGTTCTCCTTCTGCCATATCGGCTCTCTCTCTCTGGCAAGTTGCTCCTTGCCCCTGGCAAGAGCGCCACATGCATCATCATCTAGATAGTGCGCCATTAAATCTACTTCGGCATATCCGGCTCCTCCAAGCATATCAAGTATGGCCTCCCACACTTTGGCCAAAGTAATTTCATACTCCGGTCCCAAAAATTTAAGGCTACCGCGCCCCAGAACACTATGGATGTAAAACTCGAATAAAGTGGAGCTGACATCGGTTTTAGTTGCCATATGAGATTCTTCGACTGTAGTTTTGCCGGCAATAGCTTCGTCGCGCTCTTTTTCAGTCTTAGAAAGCCGAGTTTTTAGCAGTTCAAATTCCAAGTTCTAGGAGTTGGTCTTTTCTTGTAGATGAGCAATATCGGCTCGGTAGCTGTCCACAACTTGTTGTTGTGCTTCAAATTTAGCTTCAGCATCTCTCTATGCCGCGTGAGCATCTCTCACTTGTTTTTCGAAGCACTTCATCTCTCTGAGAAAAGGAAGTGGAAGAAGTGACGAGCTCTTCCTTAAGTTTTTCAACTTCCGCTTCAAGGTTTTCATTATAAGCCGCAATACTCTTCATTTCGGCATCATGCTGATCGAGTGTTTTCTGCCACTCAGATTTGTCATTTTCCATAGTCAGCATGGCTTCAAGGTTTGCACGATTCACTCTTTGAAGCTCGTCAACGAGTTTCTGCCAGCCAGACATTCTCTCGATATCGAGTTTGACGGCATCAAGATTTCGCAACATGGCTTGCTTATCAATCGGGACCAAGTCAAGATCGAAGCGTACTCCCTTTAAGCACCAGTGCGGAAATCGGCTCTGAAGAGTAGCCGGACCCTGTCCAACTTGATAGGTGGGCCTACTTATGATTGTTTGAATATCGGTTCTTTGAAGGGGGAGAGCTAGAAGGAATTTCCAAAGAGACCGGAGCAGTAGGCTTTTCAGAGAGTTCATATGTCAGTTTTTCACCAAGTTTGGCCCGTTTACTCGGGTCCACAACGACATGGCTTTTCCATTGTCATCACGGGATTTTCGCTTGTGGGAATCATCCTCTCTCTGAGAAGAATCATGTCGTTCGTTCTGTCTCTCGTAGCGTTCTTCATAAGCACGCTTCTCACGAGCTTTCCTCGCAGCTCTTTCTTCGTCAGTTTCCCAGGAGGCAGGGAGATACCTCTTGGGGTCATAAGAACCGCGTCTCCCATAACGCTGGAAATCATCATTGTAGGATCCACTTCGTCCCATTGGAGAATCTGAAAATGAAGAAAAGATAAACTCAGAAATCTTGAAAGCATGAAAGTTGAACACGTTTAAGTGCTGAAAAGTCCTAAGTGTGTGTAACGTGCAAACTACGCGCGTCGAACTACGAACCACTCCTGGGTTGGGAGGTGATGATGGATTTTACAGCCAGTGTCAACTCTTGGGCTGATGGAGTTTGTTGCAGAACGGATGTTGCTTCAACTGCTGGAGAAGTAACTTTAGCAGTGATAGGATCATCTTTAAAAAGCTCCTGTGAAGTAATTATCAGGTTGCTCAACCCCTCAAAAGTATCATCACTGCTGTGCCTAGCGGGACTTGCTCTCTCAGTTCCTTTGTCACCAGGTTTCTCGGATTATTGGGGAGGTTCCTCTCTTCGATGACCGGGGCTAGTGCAAGTTTGCCGGATGACCCCGCAACATCAATCGATTTAGAACACTTTACCAATGAAGCCTCAACAGTACGTTCTTTCGGCGTTAGTTCTCCAATGGAAACTGGGGCATCCGATCTCTCTACTCAAGAGTCAGGGACTTCATGAGGTTGAGTAGAATGGGAGGGGTGCAGAAGCCCGTATTGGTAAAGAAGTTCATCTTTCAGCAGAAACTTAATACTTCTTTCCTCAACCGGCACGACACTTAATCTTTCATAAGTCGTTTTGGGACTGGGATTTCTAGAGGGAGGAGGAAGTGCTGTAAAAGAAAAGAATGAGATTAGAACTTAGCAATTCGGACCTCAAAAAACTCAGAAACGGAAAGAATGAGGATGAACAATCTTACTTCCTTTTATCCAGATGGCATAAAACCCTGGAGGGCAGCGAACGAAAAAGAATTGATTCAGAAAATCGTGAGCACTTTCGGAAAGATCGGTGATAAGTTTACGATTTCTGGCACTTCTCACGAGTACAATGGAGGGGTGGTCTTTATTCTTTGCAAATGTGCATAAGTAGCAGATTTCTTCGAAGCTCGGAAGACGGTTAAGTGTCCTCCTGAATAAAACACATGATCCCATTAGGATGGCGTAGCCATTGGGATGCAGTTGAAAAGGAGAGATGGTTAGTCGGAAAAGGAGTTGATGAAGAAATTCATTGAAAGGAGGAATGGCACCACAACGGCACATCTGACGGTTGACGGCGACAAAACCAAGAGGTGGCCTGTCAGCAGTATCATTTGGCCCAGGAAGTATAGCATCCGCTTCGGAAATCTCAAATTGAATACGTAATTGGTTGAATGCCCGCTGACTCAGGGTAGTTGGAGTTCTTTCCGGAGGATTATCCAATGGGTTGGCTATCGGGAAGACACCTTCAGATCGCTCGATTATCTCTTCTTGAGAAGACATTCTACACAAGGAACTAGATATTCAAATATGAAGGTGCACGTTTCCTGAATGTGTGAAGTGTTGTGCAGAACTAATAAAATGACAAGCAAATATAACTGAAATTAAACTAACAGGCATTTGTCAGTTACAAAGTTTCAGGTTTTGTTGTTTTAAGTCCAAATGCAAGTGCAATATTGATGCAAACAAATCAGTTTTAATTGATTAATATTTCTTTGCTTTAATACTTCACTTGAATTTGTTGATTCATATCACTTCATAAAATTTCTTTAAGTTGATTATCTTTTATCGACTAATCTATCATTCGATGTGGGCAATCAATGGCAGTATATTCGCCCTAGTTTTGTGCAAATGTTGTGTTCAACAGGTTATTAGCTTACAAGTGAACATAATCTGTGAAGAAGTGCAGCAAAGTTCAAACAGTTTAAAGTCCAGACAGTTCAAAGTTCAAACAGTTTAAAGTCCAGACAGTTCAAAGTTCAAACAACTCCAAGTTCAGCCAATTCATTCCGGCAATTTAAGTTGAGGATTCAAGTTGAAATTATGCTTCAAGACAGGCAAAGCATTTTTTAACTAAGTGTTAGCTCGTCCACGACCTAAAAGCTATGTTGCGAGTTAACTTAGGTCGTTAGTTCTTTAAGTCATGATGAATATAAGAGAATAAAGCTTCGGGTCAAAACGACGCAAAACTGTTAAAGTCCTAGCTCGGCCGCGACCTAAAGCTTGCGTCGCAGAAAGTTAGGTCGTTAGTTTATAGGGTCGCTCTGCTTTTAACTTCACGTTATTCCAGCGACCTATCATAGGTCGGACTTCCTTAAGTCGTTCTGTTTAGAATACATTTGATATTTTGACCAGTTAAGTCGCAAAACAGTTAAACCGTTGAGCCGATTGGGTCAAGCAATTCATGTCTCAAACCGCTAAAGCCCTAGGTCGTTCGAGGCTCCTAAGTCGAGCACGACCTAACTCTCCTTAACTCCCTAACTCTTCTTCTCTCAACAAATCGCCTAACCCACTAACCCGTTAACCCAATAACCTGCTAGCCTCTCTACAATAAAATCCACCATCTCTCCACACCACCAGATCATCCAAAACCAATTCAAATCGCCTCGGATCCATTACGAACCCAATGTAATGTTGTACTCTCGTGAATCACAGAGACAACGCGTCTAATAATGATCAAAAGTTAATCATAACATGATCCACGGCGAAATGCGGCGTGCAAAATTGGGATAGGGTCGAAAATTGGGGGATTCACAATTCAATGGTGATCGTGGTTGAATAATGGTCGAATTCACTTACGTAGTGAGATTGAGGAGATGATTGGCGGTTGATTGATTCAAATTCTTCTTCGAAAGCTCATAAATCTTTTAAAAAGCGGGTTAGGGTGTTAGAGCAGGTAAAGAGAAGAAGGGGTGATCTCGGCAGCTTATATACAGGGGTGGAGGAACACGAATCGACACGAACGACCTAACTCTTTCATAAGTCGCCCATGACTTAACGACCTAAGCTAGCACGGGTTAAAAGATATTGAAGCACACGACCTAACTCTTAGGCGTATACTTCGAGGGGCAAGTGTTAACCCTCTTCTATCTACGACCCTGCGATCTAGAGAAAATAGCGACTCAACTAGTCAGCGACCTACCGGGCTCAATGACCTAGCGACCTAAGGCTCGCGACTTAACAATCTATAACAGGCTGCCACCTAAAGAGTTAAAGCGGCAGCGACCTAGTAACTAAATGAAGACAGAGCGACCTAAGAATGGAGTGGTCTTAATGACCTAAAGAGCTTACGACCTAGGGGCTCCTACAACACAGCGACCTAATGAAATAATGGACTTAGCGACCTAAAAAGAGTTCAGATGCCTTGCGACCCAATGGAGTGACATATTGTCAGTTGAAAAGCACCGCGATCTAACAAGCCAAGAAGCTCCGCGACTTAAGAGGTTGAACGACCTAGCGAGTTAATAAGGGGAGCGACCTAACAGGGAAGAAGTTCTGCAGCGAGCTAAGGTATGACGACCTATTCCTAAGCCGCTCACGACCTAAACATACCAAAGGGGCTTCCTATGCCGCTTCCTACCTAGGTCGGCCACGACCTATGACTTGTTAGTTTATCCAGAATGATCAAGTATGCCATATTTAAGCCGTAAACCACTCCCACTAGGTCGCGGACGACCTACGACCTATCCAAGGTCGCTCGCGACCTACGACCTAACGCTGAACTCTCCTATATATACCCCGCCTACTCCAACTAAAAGGGGATCTTCGGGGCTCATTTCTGGAAAGCCGATACTCTGCTGAATTCTCGACTCACTCGACACTTCAAACACGAAAGGCATATCAACAAACTTCAAGAGGAAATCTAAAACAACCGACATGGATTCAAAGATTTCTTCTACATCGGAGTTCTAGTTATTTGTTCCATCAGTGTTGTAATCGAAGATCGTTGTAAAGTTGTAACTGATTCAGCAATAAAGAAGATTAAAGTGGACGTAGGCTTAACTTGAAGCCGAACCACTATAAAACTATTGTCTTTTATTGCTTTCTCTATGACTTTTCTACTTGTGTCTAATTCCCGTATTTACGGGTGGTGCTTTCACTTAATCTCTACATACACCTGGGTGTTAACATTCAATTTTAAGCGTTAACAGTGATAGAAAGGCGGGTCGCTACAACTAAAGAGTGCATACACCTCTATGATGCTATAAAAAAGCTGATTATCCAGAAGAAGTTATAGCAGTTTGTTTAGAATCTGCATGAACGCAGACATGGGACATCCGACCCTGCTCACGGGCAATCTTTGCATCGACTTGAGGAGTCCGCTCGGACCGGAGGAAGGCTGGTCATAAACATGATAACTGGTTGACCTCATCCGACAGGCAAGAGTTGCCATGTAATGTAACGCTATGCTAGTTCCCAGAAGCATGCAGGTTTCAAATGCTACTCGAACATAGAAGACAGGACTCCAGCGAAGCAGTAATTAATAATGGCTGATGATATAGTATTCAGGAGCAGGGATGCCGATCAGGTGGAGGTTACTACCATTGACCTAATGGTTATCTCAACTACGATTGGAACGATGCTTCTGAGAAGGATACTGATTGATTATAGGAGTTTTGTTAATATTATCTTCAAAAATGCGTATGGAAAAATGAAGATGGAGGCAAAGGATCTGAAACCATCTAAAGCCCGCATTCATGGCTTTAATGGTGTGGCTATTGATGCAATAGTATTTGTTTAATTGCCAGTTGAACTAGGAGAAGATGAACGTAGAAGGCTACAGATCCTACCATTCATTATTTTAGATGTTGATTCCCCGTATAATGTTTTTCTGGGCCGACAGACCCTGGCATAGTTTAGCGCATCTTTGGCGCCGTGGTGTTCGAACTTGAAATTTCCAACGAATAGAGGGATTGGTATAGTGCATGGCGATCAAGCGACTTGCCGTGCTTGTTATTCGGCTGAGCTGAGGGAGGCCCAGTGAAGAGAGAAGTGAAAGGGTGTGAACAACACTGTCCGCATCCATGTTGCTGAAAATTAAAAGTATTGCCCTATATTTGGCTTGGGCAACATAATCAGATCTATGAAGATATAGATCTGAGAGATGAAGATGAAGAACCCAAGGAGGCCAAGGAGGCATCGGCCGAACTGACGATTGACATCTAGTCAGCCATGATGACACGTCATGGGTGCTTAAGATTGGATCACAGCTCAACCCCTCGATGACAAGGGATCTTACCAATTTCATCTGAGTGAATCAAAATGTTTTGCTTATATCCATTCTAATATGTGTGGTATTTCTCCCACCATCACTAGTCATATGTTGAACATTGACCTGAAGTACGTCCCAGCGAAACAAAAAAAGGAGAGGCATGGACCCGGAGAGGTCCACTGCTCTCACAGACGGGTGGATAAACTCAATGCCTATGGGTTCATCCATGACGCCCTCTATCTTGAATGGATATCTATTCCCGTGCTGGTGAGGAAGGAAACAGGAAGTTAAGAACCTATGTTGATTACTCGGACCTAAACAAGGCATGCGCTATGGATAGTTTTCCTTTGCCTAGAATTGATCAACTGTTCGACTCAACAGCAGAGCACGAATTATTGTCATTTATGGATGCGTATTCAAGATATAATTAGATCCCGATGCACATTTCGGATCAAGAGCATACCATTTTTATCACGGACATTTAGTGATACCTTTCGTGTTAAAGAACGTCGGGGAAACTTATCAGCGTTTGGTGAATCAGATGTTTAAAGACCAGATTGGTAGAATAATGGAAGTCTATGTGGTTGATATGCTCGTGAAGTCATGACAGTCAAACGACCACATTCGGGAGTTAATAGAGATGTTTGATATATTCAGATTTTACAGAATGAAAATCAATACACTAAAATGTTCCTTTAGCATTGTGTTGGGGAAGTTTTTGGGTTTCATTGTCAACATGCGGGGAATGGAAGCCAATCCAGAAAAGATTCAAGCTATTCGAGACATACAAGCACCTAGAACTATAAAGCAAGTACAAAGCCTGAGTGGGAAAGACGCTGCGTTGAGTCAAATTATATCCAGAGTAACCGACAAGTGTATTCCTTTCTTTGATGTGATAAGGAAAGGGAAAAGAAATTTTGAATGGACACCGAACTGTAAGGACGTGTTTCGAGCTCTGGTGAGACGCTTGGAGAGGCCCTTAGTTCTGTCAAAGCCCGTATACCATGAGTAGTTGTATGTTTACTTGGTCGTATCCTAGCATGCCATTAGTGCAGCTCTAGTTCGCGAGGAGGATCGAATCCAAAAGCCAGTATACTATGTTAATAAGCATTTAACGGGGGTAGAGAGAAATTGTCCTAAGATTGAGAAGGCAGTCCACTGCTTAATGATCGCATCACTCAAGCTCCATCCGTATTTCCAAGCATATCCGGTCAGTATTTATACCTATCAACCTTTGCTGCAAGTGCTCCAATGACCAGAGACATTTGGAAGGCTACTCAAATGGAACATTGAGCTGAGTCAGTTCGACACCACTTATGATGCAGCGCACCATGATAATTCGCTCAACCATCTTATGTCGCTCGCCGGCCTTAAGTCGCTCAAGGTTAAGTCGCCTATGAGTTATGTCAATCGTATGCCATTTCCTTAAGTCGTATCCTTAAGTCGGTCATTTCCTTAAGTCGCATGCTTAAGTCGCTCAACGACCTACCTTAAAGATAACGGCTTAAGAAAACAAGGCCGCATTTCTATAAGTCGTTATTTTATGTCGCATTGGTTCTTAAGTCGTAAGTCGTAGGCCGCATTTCCCTTAAACCATTCACTTATGCCGCATTTCCTTAAACCGTTCTTGAAGCTGTGCTTTCTCTTATGTCTCTAGGTCGCATGGTTTCTTATGTCGCATGAAGATGTGTATCTTCTTAAGTCGTTCCTGAAGCCGTGTTTTCTTCTTATGTCGCTGATTTCTTAGGTCGTGAATCGTGAGTCGTGTGTTGTTATGTTGTATTGTTGTATAGTTAAGTCGCATGTATTGTTAAGTCGTACGTTGTTATGTCGTATGCTGTTAGGTCGCTTATGTTGTATTAAGTCGCGTGTGATGCTGTAACTTGTAATTGTGTTAAGTTGTATGTCGTGAGTCGTATGGTGTTAAGTCACGTGTGTTTTAATTTCCTATAAATAGGGGTGTGTTGTCATTTGTAAAGGGGGTTGATTTTGAATTAAAATTGTGTGTGAGCTTTAGCCACCATTGTTGAAGTTGAGTGTGATCTCCTTCTTCTTTCCATCTTCGGGTTATTCGTGCGCGAATCAACGAAGTTGAAGCCAATTCTCGGTATCACTTTCGAGTGATCAACGATCGAATTGTAGATCTTTCAACACGGTATCTTGCGAGATCAACGGGTTGGAGATAACTAGATTCCGGTATCATCACGTTCAACGAAATTGAGCATTTATCGTTCTATAAGTTTATTGACCGAAATCATCATTTCGTGAGGAAAATCCTGAATAGGTTGCGACGGTTTGAGATCTAAACTATTCGAGCGTAGAAGAAGCTGCGTCAATTGGTATCAGAGCTGCGTCAATTGCTTCAAGCTACGTCAATTGTTATCAGAGCTAGATTAGAGACAGAAACGAGATTGTTTGTTAACCATGCCTCTGAGACGTGCTAATCGCTTTCATAATGTTGAAGATTTGTATAGAAGAGAAGAAGCTGAGCAGATGGAGCAGCGTATTAATGAAAAGTTCAATGAGGGTATTGAAAAATTGGAGAAGTTGATGAAGGACATGAATAAAAATCAAAGGAGAACGTCACCAGTTTCGAACCAGAGTGGAAACAGGGTTTCACCATCGGTTTCGGGAGAAAGGAGAATGTCACCTCAGCCTTATCGAGATAGGAGAGAATCATCAGTTTCGATGATGCGAGACCGCCATGGGTACCAAAATAAAGAGGGAAGAACTCAACATGGGTTTGAAAATGAATCATATCGTGATGTTGAAAGACAGGGTAGAAGGGACATGCGTGGTCGTAGGGACGTATATGGTCAGGATCGATATCGAAATACATCTAATTTTGAGGAAGATGGTGATGGAGGTAGTATTCATTATCAAAATCGAGGCCAAGTGCGAAATCAATATCTGGATTCAGAAAAAGATCATAAATGGGAGTCAGGTATGAGGATGGAAATTCCAGAATTCAAAGGTGGTATGCAAGCAGAAGAATTTATTGATTGGTTGTCAAGTGTTGAAGAAATTTTGAAATTCAACGAGGTGCCTGAATCGTAGAGTCCAATTAGTTGCTACAAAAATAAGGGGAAGGGCTATGGCTTGGTGGCAACAAACTAAACTAACTCGGGAGAGAATGGGAAAATCAAAAGTTGTCACTTGGGGGAAGATGAGAAAGATGATGAAAGAGACTTTCTTGCCGTACAATTATCAATCTCTTATGTATCAACATTTGCAGAATTTGAGACAAGGGACGAAGACAGTGAATGACTATGCAGATGAATTCTATCAATTGATTGCCAGGAACGATATTATGGAAACCGAGGAACAACTAACGGCTAGATAGGTTGGAGGGTTACGAATGCAAATTCAAGACATGGTTAATATGTTTAATCCAATGTCTGTTGCTGAAACACATCAGAAAGCTCTAGCTTGGGAGAAACAAGGGAGACGCAGAATTGGTGTGTTTGCGGGTTCTAACAACCAGAATAAGGGTGCTAGTAGTAGTGCTACTGTTTCCAAGGCAGTCAATAAACTAATTGTCAATGAAGCCGCTAAAGCAAAGGTCAATAACAGTATCAAGTGCTATAATTGTCAGGAGTTTGGCCATAAAAGTAATGAATGTACAAATCCAAAGAAGAGAGCAGTAGTTGCAGAGGAATGTGAGTATGAAGATGTGGAAGCTGAAATTGATTATTCTCAACCATCGAAGTTTGATGAAGAAGTTGTGTCAGGAGACGAAGGGTGTAACTTGATGATAAGGAGGTCTTTTTTAGTGCCAAAGCATGAGAATGATTCTAGTTGGCTGAGAAGCAATATCTTTCAGCCCACATGTACTATCTTGGGAAAGGTTTGTCGATTTGTTATTGATGCGGGAAGCTGCGATAACGTTATTTCTAAAGAAGCCGTCACGAAGTTAGGGTTGAAGACTGAAAAACACCCTAAGCCTTATAAACTGGCGTGGCAAAAGAAAGGTGGAGAAGTGACAGTGGGAAAACGAGCATTTGTTACATTTTCTATTGGGAAGAAGTACAAAGACGATATATGGCGTGATGTGGTCGATATGGATGTGTGTCATTTACTTTTGGGAAGACCATGGCAATATGATAGAGCTGTACAACATAATGGTCGCACCAACAGCTACAGTTTCATGTTCGAAGGGACACAAATTACCTTAGTTCCTAAGAAGCATGAACAAAGTGAGAGCAAGTCAAAGAAGAAAGTGGAATCAACTAGCCTATTATCTATGAGAGAATTTGTTGAAGAAGTGAAGGAAAGTGCTGAGATGTTTATGTTGATTGGGTATGAAACAAGTGAAGATCGTGAAGTTCCTGCAGAGGTTAGACCATTGTTAAATGAATTTGAAGATGTCTTTCCTGCGGAATTACCCAAGGAATTACCGTCATTGAGGGATATACAACATCAAATTGATCTAGTGCCAGGTGTTGTTTTACCGCATAGGCCACATTATCGTATGAGTCCAAAGGAGCATGAAGAGTTGAGGAGACAGGTTGAGGAGTTGCTTGAGCAAGGGCGTGTTCGAGAGAGTCTCAGTCCTTGTGCTGTACCAGCTCTATTGGTACCGAAGAAAGATGGTTCATGGAGAATGTGTATCGACAACCGGGCACTCAATAAAATAACGGTCAGATACAGATTTCCTATGCCAAGACTTGATGATCAATTGGATCAGCTCGGTGGGTTTGTAATTTTTTCGAAGATCGATCTTAAGAGTGGTTATCATCAGATTCGCATAAGACTAGGTGATGAATGGAAGACATCATTCAAGACTCGGGAAGGATTATATGAACGGCTGGTCAAGCCATTTGGTCTATCTAATGCACTAAGTATATTTATGAGGGCGTTGAATCAAATTTTCAGACCTTACAACGGGAAGTTTGTTGAAGTCTACTTTCATGATATCTTAATATATAGTGCTAGCACAGAGGAGCATATTCAACACTTGCGAAAGGTGTTAACTATTCTTCGTCAAGAACAGTTCTATGCAACGACGAAGAAATGCGTGTTCATGACGCCAAGTGTTTTATTTCTGGGTTATGTCGTGTCAAAGGAAGGGATACAAGTGGACCAGAGTAAAGTAGCCGCAATCATAAATTGGCCATAGCCCAAAACTTTAACTGAAGTGAGAAGTTTCTATGGGTTAGCTTCATTTTATCGAGGATTTATACCGCACTTTAGTAGTGTAATGGCTCATGTTACTGATTGTATGAAAGGAAAGCAGTTTTCATGGACGAAAGAGGCAGGATATGCTTTTAAACAAATCAATGAACTTTTAACCTCAACACCGATTCTAGTGTTGCCAGATTTTCAGTTACTATTTGATTACATACAGACGCATCAAAAGTTGGAATTGGAGGAGTATTGAGTCAGAAGGGTCGACCAATCGCCTATTTCAGTGAAAAACTTTTCGGAGCAAAGATGAGATACAGTACTTATGATGTGGAGTTTTATGCTACTATGCAGGCTGTGAAGCATTGGAGACATTACTTGTTCCACAAAGAATTTTTTTTATACGGACCATGAAGCATTGAAACATTTACAAGGCAGAATAAAATTGCAGCTAGGCATGTCTCGTGGATATCTTATTTGCAACAGTTTACGTTCGTCATAAAGCACAAGTCCGGAGTAACTAATCGCGTAGCTGATGCATTGATTCGGAGGAAGAATTTACTAACAACCATGCGAGTAGAGGTGATGGATTTTGATTTACTTCCAGATCTGCTTACCTCCGATTCATATTTTTCCGAAATCCTAGAAAAACTCAAGCAGGGAAGCATGGATGGATATATGCTGGTTGAAGGTTTTCTATTCAAAGGAAATGAGTTGTGTATTCCAGATTGCAGTCTACGAATGAAAATCATCAAAGAATTACATGAAGAAGGACACGTGGGCAGCGACCGTACTATGCAGTTGATCTCAAAGTCTTATTTTTGGCAGTCAATGAGGAAGGAGGTTGAAAAGTTTGTTCAGAGATGCCATATTTGTAAAGTTTCAAAGAGAACCGCAACAAATGCAGGTTTATATATGCCGTCGCCTATACCTACTAAACCATGGGTGGATGTTAGAATAGACTTTGTATTGGGTTTGCCAAGGATGCAACGTGGCAATGATTCTGTCTACGTGGTGGTTGATCGGTTTTCAAAAATGGTACATTTTATCGCGTACAAGAAGACGACAGATGCAGTTAATGTTGCACGGTTATACTTCAAAGAGATCTATCGACTTCATGGGTTGCCTGAATCTATTGTATCGGATAGAGACACTCGTTTTCTGAGTCATTTTTGGATGAGTCTATGGAGAATGGTCGGGACAAAGCTGAAATTTAGTAGTGCTTATCATCCACTGACGTATGGATAGACAGAAGTTGTGAATAGATCCCTAGGTAATCTATTGAGATGCCTCATGAGTGACAATTTGAAGAGCTGGGATTCCAAGCCGTGTCAAGTTGAGTTTGCACACAACCATGCCGTTAATCGTAGAACTGGTTTCAGTCCATTCCAGATTTTTACTCAACAATTCCTAGGGGACCACTGGATTTATCTATAGTACCACAGCAGAAAGGAATGATCAAACGAGCTAGTGATTTTGTGAATGAGTTGCAAGAGTGCCACAAGGTTGTGCATGAACGATTGCTTAAGGCGAATGAGAAATATAAGCAATTCGTGGATATTAAACGACGAAATGTTGAGTTCAAAGAAGGAGATTTTGTATATGCAGTATTGACTAAGGATAGATTTCCTATTGGTACTTATAACAAACTAGCTGCTAGAAAGATTGGTCCTTTGGAAATCGTGAAAAAGATTAATGAGAATGCTTATCAGTTAAGGTTGTCAAATTATATCCATACTGCCGACATTTTCAATGTCAAACACTTGATCCCATATCACGAGAATAAGTATGTCGATGGAGAGGAAAGTGTAAATTCAGGGTCGAATTCTTTTCAACCAGGGGACGATGATGCAGCGCACCATGATAATTCGATCAACCATCTTATGTCGCTTGCCGGCCTTAAGTCGCTCAAGGTTAAGTCGCCTACGAGTTATGTCAATCGTATGCCATTTCCTTAAGTCGCATCCTTAAGTCGCTCATTTCCTTAAGTTGCAAGCTTAAGTCGCTCAACAACCTACCTTAAAGATAACGGATCAAGAAAACAAGGCCGCATTTCTATAAGTCGCTATTTTATGTCGCATGGGTTCTTAAGTCGTAAGTCGTAGGCCGCGTTTCCCTTAAACCATTCACTTATGCTGCATTTCCTTAAACCATTCCTGAAGCCGTTCTTTCTCTTATGTCGCTAGGTCGCATGGTTTCTTATGTCGCATGAAGCTGTGTATCTTCTTAAGCCGTTCCTGAAACCGTGTTTTCTTCTTATGTCACTGATTTCTTAGGTCATGAGTCGTGAGTCATATGTTGTTATGTTGTATTGTTGTATTGTTATGTCGCATGTATTGTTAAGTCGTACGTCGTTATGTCGTATGTTGTTAGGTCGCTTGTGTTGTATTAAGTCGCATGTGATGCTGTAACTTGTAATTGTGTTAAGTCGTATATCGTGAGTCGTATGGTGTTAAGTCGCGTGTGTTGTAATTTCCTATAAATAGGGGTGTGTTGTCATTTATAAAGGGGGTTGATTTTGAATAAAAAAATTGTGTGAGCTTTGGCTACCATTGTTGAAGTTGAGTTTGATCTCCTTCTTATTTCCATCTTCGGGTTTTTCGTGCGCGAATCAACGAAGTTGAAGACAATTCTCGGTATCACTTTCGAGTGATCAACGATTGAATTGTAGATCTTTCAACACGGTATCTTGCGAGATCAATGGGTTGGAGATAGTATCGTCACGATCAATGGAATTGAGCATTTATCGTTCTATCAGTTTATTGACACGAAATCATCATTTCGTGAGGATGATCCTGGTTAGGTTGCGACAGTTTGATATCTAAACTGTTCGAGCCTAAAAGAAGCTGCATCAATTGGCATCAGAGCTGCGTCAATTCCTTCAAGCTGCGTCGACTTACCTACTGCGAAGGGCTATCGAAGGGCAAGCGCTAGCGGATTTCATTGCAGAGTTCACCATATCAAATGAGCCAAGTGAAAATGATGTGATTCTCACTGTTCGATGGAAGTTGTATACTGATGAGGCATCCAACAAACAATGTTCTAAGGCTGGTGTTGTTCTTGTAAATCCTGAGAACCGATCGATTTGTTATGCTTTGAAACTTGGTTTCCATGCTACAAACAACGAAGCTGAGTATGGAGCTTTGATCGTTGGATTGAAGCTTACTAAAGAAATTGGAGTGAAATTGATTGAAATCTTTTATGACTCACGGTTGGTGGTGTACCTAATACGGGGAGACTATAAGGCAAAGGGACAAAGGCTTGCCCTATACCTCGCTCGGGTTCAAGAATTGTTGGCGGACCTCGAATAATATGATATTGCACATTCCGCATGAACAAAATGGGGAAGCCAACTCCTTGGAAAATTTTCCAAGTACCGGTGATGTACAATAGATGCGCTTGGTTCCCGTTGAAACTTTACACGCCCAAGTATAAACGAGATGGAGGTAGATCTTGTGTCAGGGACGGAAACTGAGAGGGAGTCGTGGATGACCACTTTCAAAGAATACTTGCTATAAAAAACCTCGCTCAAGAAAAAAAGCAAGAGATGATAAGTCGTTCGTAAGGCTTCATTGTATATAATGCTGGATGGAGTAATGTATCGGAAGAGATCTCCGTTCCCTTGTTTAGGTGCATCGCCCACGACAAGATAAAACTAGTCTTAAGAGAAGTCCATAAAGGAGAATATAGCAACCATATTGGAGGGCACACACTAGCCAAAAAGATCCTCCACTATGGAACTATTGGTCGACCGTGAATCAGGACGCCGCGGACTGTGTAAGGAGAAGCGACAAATGCCAGAAGTATACAAAGCTCCAGAGGCACCGTCGACGGAACTCACGTGAATGGTTAGTCCCTGGCCGTTTACAATATGGGGGATCGATATAATCGGCTCCATGCCAATCTCTAAAGGTGGTGTGAAATACGCAATCGTTGTGGTCGATTACTTCACCAAGTGGGCAGAAGCGGAGCCACTAGCTACGATCTCCACCAAAAAGGTCATTAATTTTGTTGTACGAAACGTTATATGCCACTTTGGCCTCCTATGGACTATCATTACTAACAACGGAACTCAATATGAGAGCAGAGAATTCAAAGAGTTCTGCCTAAAATATTGCATTGAGAAAAGGTTTGCAACAGTTGCTTGCCCTAAAGCGAATGGGCCTGTTAAAGCCATAAATAAGATAATCAAGTCCATCTTGAAAAAACGTTTGGAGAAGGCTAGAGGGAAGTGGGTGGATAAGCTTCCAACAGCACTATGGGCCTACAAAACCATCCACAAGTCCGCAAGTGGCCACACTCCTTTCCCTTGGCATACGGCACTGAAGCTGTTATACCCGTGGAATTTGAAGTTCCCTCTCACTGGGTGACTCGTTATGATCCTAGAACGAATCGAGATCTTTTACTAGAGTCGTTGGAATTTTTCGACAAGTAATGTGAAGAACCTGATTTAACAGCAGCTGCATATCAGCATCGAGTCGCCCGATATTAGAATGAAAAATTTCGACCGAGAACTTTCGATGTGGGTGACCTAGTTTTGATGCGAGTTTTTCAAGTCCCATCACATATGAATCCCACGTGGGAAGGTCCCTACATCATCGAACGGAAGCTTAGAGAAGGTACCTTAAAGCTAGCGACTGTTGATGGTGTGACACTCATCGGAGCATGGAATAGCATTTGCACCGTTATTATACCTATTTCATTTGCATTTTAGGAGCATTTGTTTCCAATATGTTTTTCTCTTGTTGTTCTCTGTTTCTGATATGTAATAAGGCGATTCGGTTTGTCCTTATTTTTTACAATCAATAAAGGCTTGAAGCTATTTTTCCATGAAGTACTGATGTTCCGTGTGTTATAATTCCATGAAAAAATTAAATTGCATTAATCCATCTAGCGTTTGAATGCACACATAAAGTTAAAAGTCGATCAATAAACGACTAAAATAATATCTACGTCCCCATAGCGCGAACTGGAGTATTGTGAGTCCCTAGAATGTGGACAAGAGTATAAATGAGTCAAAAATCTCTAAGTCCCAGAGCGTAGACTAGAGTACTCTGAGTCCCCGGAACGCGGACTAGAGTATAAACGATTCGAGAAATCTCTAAGTCCCAAAAGCACGTACTAGATTACTATGGGTCCCCGGAGTATGGACTAGATTATAAACGAGTCGAAAAATCTCTAAGTCCCTAGAGCGTGGACTAGTTTACTCTCAGTCCCTGGAGTGCAGACTAAAGTATAAAAGATTCAAAAAAATCACTAAGTCCCTCGAGCATGGGCTAGAGTACTGTGAGTCCCCTGAGTGCGGACTAGAGTATAAACGAGCCAAAAAATCTCTAAGTCCCCAAAGCGCGGACTAGAGCACTCTGAGTCCCCGGAGTGCAGACTAGAGCATAAAAGAGTCAAAAAATCTCTAAGTCCCCAGAGCGCGGGCTAGAGCACTCCGAGTCCCCGGAGTGCGGACTAGAGTATAAATGAGCAAAAAATCTCTAAGTCTCCAGAGCACGGACTAGAACACTCTGAGTCCCTAGAGTGCAGACTAGAGTATAAACAATTCAGTAATCCCAAAGTCCTTGTAGTGCGGATTAGAGTATAAATATGTAATGATCCATAATTCTTAATGGTTTTATAACGTAATTAATTGAATTTTTATGACTTTAAACAATTGAATTTAGAAATGAAAATTCGATATTTGGTATACGTCTATTTAAACATAACAAACGGTAAATTTTCATCGGGAAATATGAAAGTTAGTTTTGTTATGTAATTTTATTTTTAAATCAGTTAAATTGATGATGATAAAATATCTTCGAAATCTGAATATTTTTACATAATAAAAATGCACATCTTTTTCTGAGTGAGACGCCATTTTTCGTTTTGTCAAATTTTGACTTCTCTAGCCCCATTTTATCTTGTTTTCAGTGAAATTGCAGCATTTTCGGTACCGAATATCGACTGTTGATAAGATGGTCGTATCGTTGATATCTGTGTACCATTTTGATCGTCTCATCTGGCTGATCTCCACAGTATATTCCTTTATGAGTTTAGAAGTCCAGGAGATGGCAAAATCTACGGAATGATTTGACACATCTATTTTGTATTGGACCTTTTTGATTCGTTTGTCTTTTCAATTGCCAACCGCGTTATACCAACAGCCTTCAGCTTTTATTATATCCATTAATTCAAACTGCGGCTTTTGTTATTCCACCTTTTCAAATTTAATTGCTATTTCATTTACATCTCTGGTTAGTTTCTTCCTCCCAATCTCTTTTAGTATTGTCCTCTTCTTCAAAAAATATATTTTATATATTATAGTTTGTAATTTATCAAATGCTTGCTTCTTACTCTTTTAAACTCCACAAACCCCTCCTTCACCTAGCGTAAGCACACGACCTAACCCACTCTTCCTATCCACCTTTGCTTGCTCTGCTTCCCTCCTCCTCCATGGTAGCATGCAACCGAGACCACCTAGTCACCTCTCTCATCGGCCGAAGAATCTTACCACCCACTGCTCTTAGTCAGCAACCACTTTGGCCTCTCCTCCTAACCGCTTCACCAAGCAGCCGAACATCCAAGCTTCCCATGCAAGTGTAGAACCCACCAGCCGAAGCTCCATCAAACCCAACTCTTCCATGGCCGAGAATCCCACCTAGCCTTCGTCCTCCTTATGCCGACCTGTAGCTTCTCACATCTTTTACTATGTACGTAGTAAGTTATTTTGCCAATTATTTATATAATATATATAAAGCACAGTAAATATATTTGGATGTTTTATGTTAATATTGAAATTTTGAATTGTATATGTGTATATAATCTGTTTATCTATTTTAATTTGATAATTTTTTAGTAGTATTGATTTGTAAAGGTATATATTAGTTTGTATATATATAAAAATTATATAAGTTTTGTTTGTAGATTTATTTTATAGTTAGTATATACATATTTATTGTTTTGCTAGCACACACATATATAAAGTTATTGTAGATTATATTATATAAGTTTATATTTGAATTATTATGTTAGAGTGTTCAAGTTAATATTATGTAGGTAAGTCTTTGCTTATCAGAAGATTTTTATATGCTTATCGTATATGATTATATAAGTGAAATAAAAATAAATAATATGTTATATAAGTTATATAAGTACATACCCAGAACATATATTTTTTGAGCTTTAATTTATAGTTATGTATTCCTAGTTTATATCTATATTCTATTTACTTTTATATATAGAAGTTTATGTAAGTATATATGTATATGTTGAATGTATATATACTTTTACATATGTGTTGTTTTCAATATATATATATATATATTATATGTTCTAAGTATATATATAGCTGCAAGCTTTATCATGTTGTTCTATGCTAAAAATAATAATTTAATAAGTACAGCATGATAGTAATAGTTACTTACATGTTATTGCCTGGAGTCGGCTATCTTACTTTTCTACTTTGTTTAAGCTTGCTTTGCTATTTCATATTATATATATTATAAAGTTATTTCTCTTATTTTGTTTATATGTATTATATGTATGGACTTTTAAGTAATATATATAATGTACTTTTATATGTGTTTAAATATATATATATATAAGTCATGTTATATATATGATATGTTGAAATTTTGGAGGAATAATATATATTATATATAAGTATTTCACAATATAATATGTACATATATATAAGTATTGTTTAAATTATAATATGTATAACGTTCCATCAATCTCAAGCTATTAATAGTTTTGTTTCGCCATTGTTCAGAATTACAACAGCAGTTCCAACCTTGTTACTGTCATGTTCGTTTGATCCGTGTACTTATCTGTATCCATTAACTCTGATTCTCATTCATCTCTAGCGTCGAAAGGTGAGCAATCACCCACGATTAACATTCATATATTTATTAAATTTGATTTCACTTGAAACGACAACTGAAGTATGCTATAGCTATTTATTAATTGCTATATATGATATGCTATTATCTATAACTGTTCACCTGTAACATATGACACCATATCCTGTTGTTTATATTTAATTTAATTTATCACTAATGATATATGCCTATTGTTAACATGTTATATTATAATCATATTTGTTCTCACTCTGCAAGTTCTCTACTAGTATAGAATTCCCTTTGGGTTGAAATAATACATACCCGAACGATCTTGTAGAATAGAAGAAAATCGTTATGGGTTGAAATGATAAACCCAAGCTGTGACAGACCGAAGGATTTTCGACCCTGAAAATCAGCACTAATACGTTCGCTGTATAGAGTACCGAGCAATCGAGTGCCGGAAACCCCAGGCCGTTAAGGTTAACAAGAAGAGAGGTAGTTGAAGAAATAGAAAACAACAACACAGAATCTCACAATCATAGTGGAACAAATATAATATACTAATAACAACATTTTATATAATGAAAAGTTGTAACTATTGTTAACGCTAAAATTTGAACGCTAACAGCCCGGTGTATGAGTTATAGTTGTGAAAGCACCACCCGATAACTCGAGAACAGATTACAAGAAGATAATAGCGGAAAAGTAGTAAACAACAACAATTTTATAGTGGTTCGGCTTAAGGGTATAGCCTACGTCCACTTTAAGTACTTTTATTGATGATCTCGTTACAAGCTGATACAATTCTTTCCAAGTACAATACACTTTGGATTACAAGTCACTTAGAGCAAGTAGCCTAAACTTCAATGGAGATTAGAGTCTTCAAATCCATGTTGGATGTGTGTGATCTTTTCTCGAAGTTGTTTGTAGCGTTCTTCGTGTCTTGAGAGCTTTATGTGTTGGATTGGTTTGGAATGCGGCAGAGTAACGGTGCTTGAGGAGAATGAGCCAAAGTCCTTTTCTAGTTGGAGTTAGGATCATATTTATAGGCATTTTTCAGAATAAGGTCGTAGGTCGTGACCGACCTAAGTAAGGTTGTAATCGACCTGAAGAGTATTGGCCCCTCCTTCCTCACGCATGCTGATTTGCACAAGTCCTAGGTCGTGAGCGACCTATCCCCCTGTGGCATCGCATAGTCTTCTGTATTCTGGTATTTAAGTCGTTAGCGACCTAACCTAGGTCGTGAGTACTTTCCTGCAGCCATAGTTAATCTTAAGTCGCTGAGTCCCTTAGGTCGCGACCTTCCTTAGGTCGTGGAGCTTCTTAGGTCGGTGGATAGTTAGGTCGCGGAGTTCCATAGGTCGAGTCCATCTTCAGGTCGCACTCACTTTTAAGTCGCGGCCTTTTTTGGGTCGCTGCTGCCTTTAGGTCGAGACAATCTTAGGTCGCAACACTTTAGGTCGCAGCTACTCTTAGGTCGCTGGGTCCGCTAGGTCGTAACCTTCTTTAGATCGCTAGGTCGCTTCACTAATTAGGCCGCTAAATCGTTTCATCTCTTGGGTCACTAGGTCGCGTCTTCAGTTAGGTCGCTTACTTTTTAGGTCGCGACAATAATAGGAGTTAACATCTGCCCCTCGAAGTATAGGCCTATGTCATAGGTCGCGTGCTTCGACTTATCTTTGCTAGGTCGTGAGCGACCTAAAACATATGCTAACTCGCGTGTCTACTCGCCTTCTTCTTTCAGCTCCATATAAACTGCTAGGTCGCTTCTTCTTCATTATCTAACTGCTTCAATTTCTTGCTCTGCCATTAACAGAATTCCGCGATTTCAAAGACGAACTCAAGCAAATCATTTAGCAATTCATTCTTGCTATCAAATCACGTAAGCATCTTCGATCTTCATTCATTCCATAATCACCATCAAACCACGAATTCTAACCCCTTAACCCCAACTCGATTTTGTACGTCGTGCTTCATTCTGAGTTGCATTGTGATCGATTCCTGTTCGTCACTGGCTATTGTTGTTGTTGTGATTCTCGAACACACGACAGTGAGTCAGGTCTAGATCAGAGATATACAGAGTCGTTTTTCGAATGACTTGGTGGTATGAAAAGACGATGATCTTCACGATTAGAATGAAGGATTCTGCGCTATTAGTGTTAACGGGTTACTGGGTCTGATGTGCTTTAGCGTGGATAGGAAGTCAGCGACCTAGTAAATCTGAGCATCTTAAGATAACTTACGACCTAAGGGAAGCTTGAGGACTTTCAAATTCACGACTTAATTCTTAGGTCGCGTTGGGATTTGAACGACCTAGGACTTGGCGAATTTGCACATGCACTTTGAACAGGACGACTTAACAACTTAGCGACCTATCATTCTTGAATGACTGCACAGCGACTTAATATATCAACGACCTATACTTTGCGGCATAGGCTTTAGGTCGCGGCCGAGTTAGGACTTGGAAAGTTTGTACTGCCTTGAACCTTTTAACTTGCATAGTGCGACCTAATGAAGCCCGACCTATGCTAGGTCGCTGGACGACCTAAGACTTGTGAAATTCTGTGAAGACTTGGTTGAATTGTTTGAACTTGAATTCTGTTGCACTTTGTTATAGGTTATCTCTAATGCTAATTACCTGTTAAACATAATATTTGCATAAAACTGGGACGAATATACTGCCATTGACTGCCCACATCGAATGACAGATTAGTCGATAAAGAGTAATCAACTTAAATGAACTGTGGGAACGAAATGCCGTGAACCAATGAATTCAAGTGAAGTGTTAAAGCAAAACTAAAATATCCAGTTAAAGCTGATTCGTTCGCATTAACACTACACTTGAGCTTTATATTAACAAGTCCTGGAATCTCGTAGTCGACTAATTGTCAACTAGTTTGATTTCAGTTATGTTTGCTTTCTCCTCTCTCTTTTTTTTTAGTTCTACACAACACTTCACACTTTTTAGGAAACGTGCACCTTCTCATCTGAACATCCAGTCGCTTATGTAGAATGACGTCTCAACAAGAAGAGATGATAGAACACGCCGAAGGGGTTTTCCCGATTGCTATTCCACTAGAGAATCCTCCGGAAAGAACTCCTACCCTTTTGAAACAGCGGGCGCTTAATCAATTATGCGTTCAATTTGGCATTGCCGAGGCAGAAGTTTTACTCCCTGGACCAAATGACTTTGCTGATAGACCACCTTATGGTTTTGTTGCCATTAATCGACAAATGTGCTTAAGTGGAGCAATTCCTCCTTTTAATGAATTTCTTCGACAAATCCTCCTTCGACTGACGATCTCTCCTTTCCAGCTGCACCCCAATGGCTATGCTATTTTGATGGGATTGTGCGTTCTGTTCAGGAGGACTCTTGACCGTCTTCCGAGTTTTGAGGAAATCTGCTACTTGTGCACTTTTGCGAAGAACAAGGACCACCCTTCAATTGTACTTGTAAGAGGTGCGAGGAACCGCAAACTTATTTTGGATTTGCCGGAGAGTGCACATGGTTTCCTGAATCAATACTTCTACATTCGTTGCCCCGCAGAATTTTACGCAGACTGGAGAGTAGGAAGTGAGATCTTTTTTCTCTTCTTTCTTTAATTTTATTCTAAGTTTTACCTGGTTCATATTGTTAGATGCTGATTCCATTCCTTATTTTTACAGCACTTCCTCCTCCTTCTAGAGATTCCAGCCATAAGTCAGTTTTTGAAAGGCTAAGCACTGTGGCTGCTGAAGAAAGAAGCGCAAAATTTCTATTGACAGAAGAACTTCTTCATCAGTTTGAGCTTCTACATCCTTCTCATTCCACTCAAATACATGAAGTTCCAACGGAGGTTCCTGATTCTCCGACGAACACTCCTGATGCCCCGGTCTCCACTAAAGAGCACTTGCAGGGAGGAACCTCTATAGAAACTTCACTTGTAAAGTGTTCAATTCCGAAAGATGTTGCGGGGCCATCTGACAAGTCGGTACTTGCCCCAGTTATCGAAGAGGAAGAACCTCCACGATCTTCCGAAAAATCTACTAACGAAGGAGTCAAGAAAGCAAGTCCCAAAAAACATGATGGTGATGATGTTTTCGGGGGGTTGAGTGATTTAATTGTGACTTCTCAAGAACTTTTCAAAGATGATGTCTCCAAAACTATCTCTTCTGTAATCGAGGCGACATCTTCTTTACAACAAATGCCAACTCCTCCTACTCAAGTTATCACTACCTCTATTCCAAAGAGTGGTTTGTAACTCGATGCGTGTAGTTTACACGTTACACGACACTTCGGATTTCTCATCACTTCTACGCACTTATCTTCTTGCACTTTAAAGATTTCAAAAGCTTATTATTTTTATTCCAGATTCTCCTATGGGGCGCAGCGGCTCGTACTATGATGATTTCCAGCGCTACGGGAGGCGTAGCCAGTATGATTACAGGCGTTACCTCCCTTCTTACAGAGAATCGGATGAAGAGAGGGCCATCAGGAAAGCCGACGAGAGACGGGCATATGAAGAACGTCACCGATGGGAACAAGAAAGACATGACCCTCCCCACAGAGATGATGATACTCAAAAGAGAAAAGCTCACGATGAGAGAGGTAAAGGTCACATAGACGATTCTTCTAGCAAGCGGGCTAGACTTACCGAAGAAACAATGCCGACAGCTTCTGAACATGTTTCTGCTCAATCTCCTGCTCCCGTTCGCTCCGACATTCAAGCAATCATCAACCGGCCCGCATACCAAGTCGGGCGAGGTCCTCCCACTCTTCAAAGTCGATTTCCTCAGTGGTGCTTGAGAGGGGTTCGATTTGATCTCGACTTGGTTCCTCTCGACAAACCGGCTATGCTGCGAAATCTTGATACTGTCAGGACCGATATTGAAAGAATGTCGAACTGGCAAAAACTTGTCGACGAGCTTCAGAGGGTTAACCGAGCCAATCTCGAGGCCATGCTCACAATGGAGAACGATAAGGCTGAGGGGCAGAAGACTCTCGAACAGCATGACGCCGAAATGAGAAGTATTGCTTCCTATAATGAAAAGTTGGAAGCAGAAGTAGAAAAGCTTAAGGAAGAATTAGCTACTTCATCTACTTTCCATTCTCAAAAGGAGAGCATGCTTCAGCAACAAGTACGAGATGCGCATGCCAGTCAAAGGGCAGTCGAAGATAAGCTTACACACCAAGAGAAGGTCATAGAAGAATATCGTGCTGAAACTTTACAGCTGCGAGAACAGGCCGGTTCTCAAAGCTTGGAGATAGAGATGCTAAGAGCTCGCCTTGCTATAGCCGAAACGGAGCGTGACGAGGCTGTTGCTGGTAAATTCGCGGCCGAAGAGGCCCATCAAGCAACCAAAGCTGATATTAGCTACACATTATTTGATTTCTATCTGCACAGCATTCTGAGGCGTGGCAGCCTTGCCTTTCTAGGCCCTAAATACGAAATTACATTAGCCGAAGTCTGGGAGGCAGCACTTGATATGCTAGGTGGTAAAGGTGCTGGCTACGCTGAGACAGCTCTTGAAGAGCATTATCTCGATGACGATGCTCGCGCCGCTCTTGCCAAGGGAAAAGAGCAACTCGCCAAGGTACGGGCCGGAATGGCGGAAGGGGAACGTTCTGAGAAAGAAATACCGCCTACCACTTCTGAACGTCCTTTAGTTTCTCCCGAAGTGGACATTACTGGCTCTAGTGCTCATTCGCCGCCTCCTATAAGAACCGGGGTAATCACCCCTACTGATGATGAGGCTCTGGAGGATATCGGGGCTCAGAATTATGAGATTGAACTTACGAAGCAAACATCTTCAGGTAATTTTGATATTGATCCGATTCAGGTGGATCGCTTGCTTACTCCTCAAAAGTTTGATGAGCTTCTCGATTACTTCTTGAATCTCGACGAACCCATATCTCCCTTCTTTCGGGGAGATACTAATATTTTTAATTTCTCTTCTTCTGCAGTTGAAACGCCAAGTGTTGTGCAGACTTCACTTCCTCCGGTTATCCCTCCTCCGTCTCTTCAGGTGACTCCTCCTTCTGCTTCACAACCCGGGTCACAAGGGGAACAGATTGAGGCTCTTCATGGCTTGGATGACCCTATCGCTTCGCAAGAGCAGAAGGACGAGGGACTTGAAGGAGGCGAGATCTCTCCGGAGCGGACTCCCTCTGATGACGTAGTTTTGTCCGCTCTTGTTACTCCAGGGAGTGAGTCTTCTTCGAAGAGAAGAAAGAAGCACGGAACATCGAAGAGGAGGGGGAAGAAAATCATCACTACTGAAGAGGAACCGGAAGTCGCACCGGTTGCACCTCCCTCTCGTTCTTCCCTTATGCCTATAGATAGACCTGAAAAACTAATCATTCGGCCAGGCAAAGGGTCCAAGGGTGGCAAGAAGAAATAAAGACTTTAGCTTTTAGCTTCTCGTCTTTTGCATGTATTGGTCGAGAATTGTGCGGGTATTGGCCCCCCGCTTTTCTTTTGTTAAAACTTGTACCTGTATATAAAGTAATGTTGAATAAAATGATTCCTCTTTCTTTGTACAAACTCCTGTTTGAATTTGAGAATGCATTTATTATTCATTTTTGCACAAGTTTATTTATATGACATTGCAGTGAGCTTATGGTATGTTGTTTGAGCGTACTCTACCGATGTAGCTATATCATATCGTATACAACTATACCATGCTGCCCCCATATCATAAGCTTACTGCAATTTTCTATACTTCGAGGGGACTTGCACTCTTATTTTCTGTAGAATGACTATTTCATTCGTGAAAAGATTTTTCATAGAGTACAACTCCTTTCATATAAGTTTTTATGCTTTGTCCTTCGAAGAAGTCACTTTTTCCTTTTGCGTATGTACACATTTTGCCAAGTGAATTCTTCTATGTGGTAAAGCGGACCTCTGAATGTACTTTAACTTTCTTTCCCCCTTTTTTTTTAGAATAGGTAAATCACTCTTCTATCGAAAGTTAAAGTATGCTCTTGATGAGAATTTTTCTTTTAAATAGAAATTTGTACCTCTGAGGAGGGATTTTTTCACGTTTCAACGCTTGGAAGTTTTATTCCAATCTTGGTGAAACGTGTACCTCCAAAGAGTTGTGCCTTTGCAGAAAGCCTTTTCACGTTTCAACACTTGGAAGTTTTATTTCAATCTCGGTGAAACGTGGGCTTCCGAAGAGGTCTTTCTTCTTGATTATGCTTCCGGAGGGGGGGTAGTACCTCTGAGGAGGGATTTTTCACATTTCAACACTTGGAAGTTTTATTTCAATCTTGGTGAAACGTGTACCTCCAAAGAGTTGTGCCTTCGAAGAAAGCCTTTTCACGTTTCAACACTTGGAAGTTTCATTTCAATCTCGGTGAAACGTGGGCTTCCAGGAAGGTCTTTCTTTTGTTTTGCATTTCAACTTTGGTGAAGTGAAATTCCGAAGAGCGGTTGTTACACTTCAACTCCTGGTGAAACGTGCCTCCGAAGAGGTCTTTATTTTGTTTGCATTTCAACTTTGGTGAAGTGAAATTCCGAAGAGCGGTTGTTACACTTCAACTCCTGGTGAAACGTGCCTCCGAAGAGGTCTTTATTTTGTTTGCATTTCAACTTTGGTGAAGTGAAATTCCGAAGAGCGGTTGTTACACTTCAACTCCTGGTGAAATGTGCCTCCGAAGAGGTCTTTATTTTGTTTCCATTTCAACTCTGGTGAAGTGAAATTCCGAAGAGCGGTTGTTACACTTCAACTCCTGGTGAAATGTGCCTCCGAAGAGGTCTTTATTTTGTTTGCATTTCAACTCTGGTGAAGTGAAATTCCGAAGAGCGGTCGTAACACTTCAACTCCTCGTGAAATGTGCCTAAGAGAGGGTTTTCATCGCCTGGAAGTTACTCTCTCATGGTTGGAGGGTCATGACTCCTCCAATCTTTTTTGTTGAGTAGAGAACTTTCTTTTTTGTGGCGTATGACCCATTAGAGGTCTTTATCTTCCGAAGAGTTGTGCCTCCGGAGAGGACTTATGCTGCTGATGATGGCTTTGGTTGTTCCTCTGTCCACTTGCTTATGCCTTTTCAATGATCCTCTGCTTTTTTTTTTTTTAGCTTTCATTCCCTTTTCTCACAAGTAACTGTTTAATCCAAGGAAGTGTGCTTCATTGTCAGGCAATTTCGTGAGAACGAGCACTAGCTTCTTAATTGGATGTTTGTTTGTTCAAACGATCTCAATTTATTAGCAAAGACCCGTTTCTGTCGAAATCATAGGCCGTTCAATTGAAGTACTTCCTATCTAGGATTTGAATTCGGGGCTTTTGAAATTTGGCGAGAATCACTTGGTCTTTTTATGTGCAAGTTTCACTTCCATTGTCTGCAAAAATTTAAATCGACATTTCAGCAATACATTCTATGTACTTTTTATATCGAAAATAAAGCAAACATGTAATAATAATAAGGAACACAAAATTTATAGTGGTTCGGTCAGGAAATTGGGCCTACATCCACTTTATATTCTTTCATTATTTACTTGCATCAGTTTTACAATTGCCTTCAATTACAAGAATCATACGTTCATAATTCTTTTTACAATATTTCAACAAAATTTTCAAGTATAGTATGGACGCAAATGGTTGCTGTTCCATGCCCTTGGAATTTGATCTCCTTCAACAGTGGTGAGTTTGAATGTGCCGTCAAGAAGCTTCTGACCTATGACATATGGTCCTTCCCAATTTGGCCCAAACACACCTATCGCTGTCATAATTCTTTTCAGGACTAGGTCTCCAATCTCAAAGCTGCGTTGGCGAACTTTGGAATTGAAATTTCTGGCTATTCTTTGCTGATGAGCTGCAATTCTGAGATTAGCCTCATCTCTTTTTTCATCAAGGAGATCTAGCGCTTCAAGTTGTAGTTTTTCGTTTTCTGCTTGATTGAAATGGATTCTTCTGTGTGAAGGGACCTCTATTTCTACCGGAATCATTGCCTCTGACCCGTATGCCAATGAAAACGGGGTGTGCCCAGTCGCAGTTTTGTGAGTGGTTCTGTATGCCCATAGTGCCAGTGGTAGCTTATCGACCCAACCACCTTTTGCTCTTTCAAGTTTCTTCTTGATGGTTGACTTAATAATTTTGTTCACGGCTTCCACTTGCCCGTTTGCCTGCGGATGAGCCACTGCTGAGAAGCTTTTCCGGATTTTGAATCGCTTGCAAAAATCTTGGAATTCTTCACTTTCAAACTGAGTTCCATTGTCTGTAATTATTTTTTGAGGCACACCGTATCTGCAAATGATGTTTTTAGTCACAAAACTTATCATCTTCTTTGAGGTGATAGTAGCCAGTGGTTCAGCTTCTGCCCACTTAGTAAAATAATCTACAGCAACAATGGCGTATTTAATTCCAGATTTGGCAGTTGGCAACGGTCCTACAAGGTCTATTCCCCATATTGCAAACGGCTATGGACTGACCATCTGTGTGAGTTCAGTGGAAGGTGCTCTAGGAATTTTGGCGAATCTTTGACATCTGTCACATTTTCGGGAATACTCTACTGCATCTCGATTAATTTCTGGCCAAAAATATCCGTATCGGAGAATTTTCTTTGCTAATGTTTGGCCACCTGAATGATCACCACATTCTCCTCCGTGTACCTCTGCTAGGATTGCTTTAGCCTCTTCCCTGGATACACATCGAAGTAATGGCATTGAGAATCCCCGTCTATATAATCGGCCATCCTGGATTATGTATCGAGAGGCTTTTCTCAGTAGCTTTTGTCGTTCTTTTGAGTTCCTTGGTAAGGATCCATTGAGCAGGTATTCTGTTATCGGAGCCATCCATGATTCTTGCTCTTGAGACATGCTCATGATCCAATCAATGTCCATCTCATCAATGCTAGGAGTCGACAGGACCTCCACTGGAGTTAGCCCCAGAAATTGAGCTTCACCTGTGCTAGAATACTTTGCAAGAGAATCTGCTTTCGTATTTTCCTCTCGAGGAATGTGACTTATCATGTAATGATCGAAATCACCCAGGAGCTCCCAAGCCTTTGACAAGTAGGCGGGCAGATTCCCCCCTTTTGCTTGGAATTCCTTTTTGACTTGGCATACAATAAGCTGAGAATCACTGAATATCTGTAACGCTCGGATGTTTAATTCTTTAGCAATCCTTAAACCAGCGATAAGGGCTTCGTATTCTGCTTCATTGTTTGTTGAAGGAAATTCCAATCTTAGTGCATAGCATAATGATCGGCCTTCTGGGGTCTCAAGTACGACTCCGGCTCCAGAACAGTAGTCATTTTTCGCACCATCGACATATAACTTCCACTGGATCGGGGAATTGTCGACCGTTTCTTCCTCACTGTTATCCTTATCTGTGAATTCTGCAATGAAATCCGCTAAAGCTTGTCCATTGATTGCTTTCCGGGGATGATAAGTGATGTCATACTGACTGAGTTCAATATTCCACTTTAGAAGACAACCCGAAGTTTCAGGGCGAAACAGGACTTGCCTTAAAGGTTGATCAGTGAGGACTCTGATAGGATGAGCTTGAAAATATTGCCTCAACTTCCTAGACGCAATTAGTAAGCAATAGGTGAGTTTTTCCAACTTAGAGTAATTCATCTCTGCCCCAGTGAGTCTTTTGCTGATATAGTAAACTGGATGTTGAATCCTTTTGTCTTCCCGTATCAGTGCTGCACTTAAAGCATGAGATGATACTGCCAAGTATATAAGAAGATCCTTGCCATCGCCAGGCCTAGAAAGTATTGGAGGCGTCTCCATATGGCGAATCAATTCATCGAAGGCTTTTTGGCATTCGGGAGTCCAATCGAAGTTTTTCTTTCCTTTCTTTAGGGCGTCAAAGAATGGGATGCATTTATCTGTGGCTTTGGAAATGAACCGACTAAAGGCGGCGACCTTTCCATTGAGACTTTGCAATTCCTTCTTTGTTCTAGGAGCTTTGACTTCTTTCAATGCAGTAATTTGAGCTGGACTGGCCTCAATGCCCCTAGTTCTCACGATGAAACCTAAAAACTTGCCGGATTCCACTCCAAATGAACATTTTAAAGGATTGAGCTTCATTCCGTATTTTCGGAGGACTGCGAACATGTCTGCTAAGTGTTCTATGTGATCCACTGCTTTCTTAGACTTTACTAACATGTCATCGACGTAGACTTCCATAGTCTTGCCCAGTTGCGGTTTGAACATAGCATTAACGAGTCTTTGGTATGTTGCCCCTGCATTCTTCAACCCGAAGGGCATAACTCTGTAGCAGTAAAGACCAATGTCGGTGATAAAGCTCGTGTCCTCCTGATCTGGCTCATGCATCATGATCTGGTTATATCCGGAGAAAGCATCCATAAAAGATAACAATTCGTGTCCCGCTGTTCCATCTACCAGTTGGTCGATTCTGGGTAATGGGAAGCAGTCTTTGGGGCAGGCCTTGTTTATATCTGAAAAATCGATGCATACTCTCCATTTTCCGTTGGCTTTCTTAACCAGCACTGGATTTGAAACCCAATTCTGATAAGTAGATTCTTTGATAAAATTATTCTCCATGAGCCGATCAACTTCTTCTTTTAATGCCGCCGACCTTTCTGGACCTTGAGTTCTCCTTTTCTGCTTCACATGCGTAAATTTTGGATCAATATTTAGAGCATGCACTGCAACTTCTGGGGATATTCCGCACATATCGGCATGAGTCCAAGCAAAAACATCCAGATTTGCCTTTAAAAAAGATATTAAGATATTTTGAATTGACGCATTAAGTTGTGAACCCACATTCAACACTTTGTTTGGGTCCTTTGGGTCAACAGGTATTGGTATTGTCGTTTCTACCGGTACCACTCTATTTTCCCCTGCACTGACTTTTCTAGGGTCCATCTCTTTCCTTGCTCCGCTGTGCTCGCCAGTGCAGGGTCCGCCCTGTAATTGCTACAAGGCTGGTTCTTTGATGCGGACTGGGGCTGCCGCATTCTTTCCCATTTCTCTTTTTCTGGTTTCTCGTAGCTCTGTTAGATAGCACTCTCGCCCAACATTTTGATCACCTTTTATAACTCCTACTCCATTGTCTGTAGGGAATTTAATAGTGAGGCACCACGGGGCAAGAACAGCTTTGAACGCTGCCAGAGTTGGACGACCAAGGAAAGCATTGTAAGCAGAAAATTCGTCGACAATCACAAAAGTTTGCTTGCGGACCACTTTTCTCTCCTTCTCCAAGTTCCACAAACAAATCAATGGTCCCTACCGGCTGCTTTGGCTCCCCAGTGAAACCAGCAATTTTCTGCGATGAGGCTTGCACATCAGCCATAGGGATCTTCATTTGGTCGAATGTTTTCTTAAAGAGAATATTGCAGGATGCGCCACAATCAATGAGAACTCTTCTGACTATAGCTGGTCCGATACCAGCCGAGATGACTAGAGGATCCAAAGTAGGAGCTTCAATACCTGCGGAATCCCTAGCTCTGAACACAATATCATCATCGAAAGTTCTTTGTTGCTTCAAGGGAGTAGCACCTTCCAAAACAAATACATCTTCCTCGGTCGGTACATACTTTAAAGCTCGGGTATACCTTTCCATCTCGCCCCAGCTTCTGCCTGCTGGGTGAGGTCCTCCTGTAATGACATTAATAATGGGCCTTCCAGATTCATGCCCTGCAGCCTTCTCAATCGTCCTAGGCTGTTGAGTAGGAGCCTGTTGCCCCTGACTAGATGAAGCAGGATTGTTGCTATTCTTTTTCACAAATTGCTGCAGTTTGTTTTCCCTTAGTAACTCTTCAATCAGATTTTTCAACTGTCGGCACTCGTCGGTTTCGTGACCGGGTTGATTATGGAAGCGGCAGAACTTCCCACTCTTTATAGCCTTTTTCCCGGTCCTTAGAGGAGGAGGTTTAGGAAAGTCAATAGAATTTTTAGTGGCAAGGTAGATACGCTCCGGCGTATCTGATAAAGGAGTATATTCTGATGGCTTGAAGGATCGGGGCTTCTTCAGATTACCCCGCTTCTTCCCATTGTTATTTTCCCTTTTTTGCCCTACAGATTCATTCTTGCGTGGAACAACAGTGTTATCTTCGGCTTTTTCCAACACTGCCTTTACCGGTACGGGACGGCTTTCTAAGCGTATGAATTCATCTGCTTTTTTATAGAAATTTTCAAGGGAATTTGGTTCTTTCATGTTTAGCCATTTCCCAAACTCGCTCGACTTGTCAATACCCTTCATCAGATAAGTCAATATCATTCGCGGTTCTGCATTGTCCACCTCAGCTAGCGCTATATTAAAGCGGTTTAAGAAAGATCTGATAGTTTCCCCTGGATTCTGTTCCAAACTTGACAGTGACATGATATCCTTAGCTTTTGAGGCGTATAGTCTGAACTGCTCCTTGAACTTCCGGGTTAAGTCAGAAAACTGATCGATAGATCGGACTGGAAGTTTGGTGAACCAAAGCAGAGCTACACCTTCGAGATACACAGGAAAATAACGGCACTTTATTTCATCAGAGGCTCTGGCACCAGTCATGTGCCAATCATACTTGTATAAGAATTCGTTTGGATCACTCGTCCCCTTGTAAGCTGGAATGGTTGGTGGGACAAACTTCCTTGGGAATTCAGCCTTTAAGATTTTCTCGGTAAAAGGAGTTTTACTTGGGGCGAAACCCCATTCTTTCTCGTCTTCAACCCTCTGCATACTTTCTTTCATAATTTGTCGGACCATTCCAGAAAGATACTCCTCATCATGTCAAGTTCTGGATCCACCAACCTCTGGAAGTGTTCGTTCAAAGGGGCTAGCAGCTCTTTCAGGAGCATTTCCTTCTTCAACATCACGAATGTTGCCAGCCAAATTCCTTTCATTATCTGCCGGCTGGCGGTTTGCCCCAAGAAAATCGTTCAACCTATTCAGAATTAGGGCATTCTGAGCCTCAAATTGTGCATTTTGGGCATTGATTTGTTGGTTCAGCCCTAAAATTGCAGCATCCAGCTCTGCCTTTGTAACTCCGACAGCTGGAGTGGCTTGATTCGATATAGGGGAAGCGGAGGTTCCCTCTTGAATATTCCCAGATCTGACAGATCTACTCTTCCTTCCAGGAGCCATAATCTCGGATTGACTTCTGGCTTTCAAGGAAATTCTCTCTACAAACCTCTGTGAAGCAATGATGATAACTCGCCTGAGTTCAGCTCTCAATGAAAGCACCAAAAATGTTAACGCTAAAATTTGAACGCTAACACCCCGGTGTATGAGTTATAGTTGTGAAAGCACCACCCGATAACTCGGGAACAGATTACAAGCAGATAATAGCGGAAAAGTAGTAAACAACAACAATTTTATAGTGGTTCGGCTTAAGGGTATAGCCTACGTCCACTTTAAGTACTTTTATTGATGATCTCGTTACAAGCTGATACAATTCATTCCAAGTACAATACACTTTGGATTACAAGTCACTTAGAGCAAGTAGCCTAAACTTCAATGGAGATTAGAGTCTTCAAATCCACGTTGGATATGTGTGATCTTTTCTCGAAGTTGTTTGTAGCGTTCTTCGTGTCTTGAGAGCTTTATGTGTTGGATTGGTTTGGAATGCGGCAGAGTAACGGTGCTTGAGGAGAATGAGCCAAAGTCCTTTTCTAGTTGGAGTTAGGATCATATTTATAGGCATTTTTCAGAATAAGGTCGTAGGTCGTGACCGACCTAAGTAAGGTCGTAGGTCGTGACCGACCTAAGTAAGGTTGTAGTCGACCTGAAGAGTATTGGCCCCTCCTTCCTCACGCATGCTGATTTGCACAAGTCCTAGGTCGTGAGTGACCTATCCCCCTGTGGCATCGCATAGTCTTCTGTATTCTGGTATTTAAGTCGTTAGCGACCTAACCTAGGTCGTGAGTACTTTCCTGCAGCCATAGTTAATCTTAAGTCGCTGAGTCCCTTAGGTCGCGACCTTCCTTAGGTCGCGGAGCTTCTTAGGTCGGTGGATAGTTAGGTCGCGGAGTTCCATAGGTCGAGTCCATCTTCAGGTCGCACTCACTTTTAAGTCGCGGCCTTTTTTGGGTCGCTGCTGCCTTTAGGTCGAGACGATCTTAGGTCGCAACACTTTAGGTCGCAGCTACTCTTAGGTCGCTGGGTCTGCTAGGTCGTAACCTTCTTTAGATCGCTAGGTCGCTTCACTAATTAGGCCGCTAAATCGTTTCATCTCTTGGGTCACTAGGTCGCCTCTTCAGTTAGGTCGCTTACTTTTTAGGTCGCGGCAATAATAGGAGTTAACAACTATCAATATATATAAAAGATATCAAAGTATAACAAAAAAATGGACAGTTGTAACAACTTGTCCCTGAATACTGCCTACATAGTCTATAATACATAGCGAAATATACTCAGTACGTCACTGCCATCCAGCTCGTCTCCTAAGCTCCCAATGTCCTAACCTGAAAATCTGTAAAACTCGGTCTGACCCGAGCTTTACAATAAAGTAGCACCCGAGTTAGGCTGGAAACCAGCATTAGTAAACCCCTTTAATTTAAATTATTAAAGTTGTAAAAACGTTTTTGAAAATCAAGGTAATTCGTTCAACATTACGAGTTCTTATCTTGTTATGACTTACACTTGTTGCCAAATCCATTATTTAAATAATATCTAGGTGTAGTTACTTATTCAAAAATAGTCGGATTTACTTAATTTATTCAATTCCAGCTTATTTGATTCTACAAATCAAACCTGTAAAGAGTGAAGTAGTTATTAAATCGAAGTGGTCCCGGATGTCGCTGATATCCGACCCAGGTCTCTTCGAATCCAAACGCCATCTTTTAAGCCAAGTGGTTTTTAACAAAACAATTCAATTTCAGGATGTCAACCTTCACATATAAATCCCATCACAATATCTAATCAAATAAAACGTCTCACATTTTATATTTAACTGTTCATTTCAGGTTATTCCTATTTAAGCTATTCGTAGACTAGATTAACTAGTCACACAAATTATTAATTTAATTAAAAAAATTGATTACTTATTTTCAAATCTTTTTTAATCATTATTAAACTAATTACAAACCATTTTGTTTTATTCTAATTGAATATCTGGGATTAATCAATAATGAACAAGTATAATTAACTTAAGACTTCTAACAAATTAAAGGTTTAGATCGTTTTATTTTATCATTAACTATTAACTACTTGCAACTATTTATTTACTTTAACAAACCTTATTAATTAATAAATAATTAACATATACACAATTACCGTAACTAAATTTATTTTAAGTTTAAATTGTTTTATTTATCCTAGCCATTACTAGCCCTAAGGTTTAAGTTAACTTAAGGTTTTAAATTACTTAATTTAGATAACCATAAACTAATTGCATTGAAACCATTTTCTTTTCATTTTCTTCCCCTTTTCTTTCTTCCCAAAAATCCAATACTTTTACTTTTGACATCTCAAAATATCCAAAATATATTTAGTCAAACCATAGCATTCAATAGCTTCAATTTGCATTATAATCTATCAGAGATTATGAAATAAATGACAATCATAGACTATGAAAATAAATTTTCAATATTTTCCAAGAATCCAGTTGGATCCCTCTAACCTGTTTTCCTGCATCCATAGATGTTAAATTTTATTTCGAATATCAAGATTTAATTGGATAATTAAATCGACAATTTAATATTTGAAATTACAACAATAATTGGAAATTGGGTTTAATATGATTAAATATGATTTATAAAGTTGTATTAAATAATATTGGATTTAGAATGATGTTATAGAACTTTTAAAATCGAATTAAAATTTAATTTGCAGAAATTGAATATTTTAATATTTAATCGACAAATATCCATTTTTCAAACGGTCTCGGATTTCGACGAAACAAGTTTCATCAGATCCGTAATGTTATATTATTGTATGGTTTCAAATTTCATGTCGATCGGATTTACGGTTTGTCCGGGGCAAGCTAAAACGCGTAGAAATCGATTCGAGTGAATTTTAAATTTAAATAGTCGATTTGAAATCGTGCCTTTCAAATTTGAACGAATTGGTTCCCGATATATATTCCATTGCATTCATAGGGGTAAAACAATATAAACGCCAAGCGGCACGCTTCGTTTTGATTTCGGAAAAATTTCGGGTGAATAGTGTCGCGTAATTTTCTACAAAAGGACATCACATTTTCACTTATGCAAAGCAATTAGGGTTTCAGCCCTAGCCGCCAGTTATAATATCGATGGCCGAAAATTTCAACTCTTCTTCCCTCAGTATCTCTCAATCCACTCACTATCATCAAAAGCTTTCAACTGCAACGATGAAGTTCACAACGAGAGATTCAAATCTATACGGAGATGATGAAATATGGAGCGGCGTGGAGGGGGAAAATGGGCTGCGTTTGCCTATGGTTCGTGTACGATTCCCCATGAGGAGGGGGGGCGAGCATGGCTGGTCTCTGGCCGAAGGTGGAGCATGAGATGGGCTTTCATTTGGAAGTCTCTGATCGTCGTAAATATCGACGTGGTGGCCGCGAAAATTGAAGGAAAAGTGGCGGCTATGGGCGGGGTTGTCGCGTGTTTTGCTGGAAGGAAGAAGATAGAGTATGCGGCCAAGATTTTGGGAAAAAAAATCAATGGCCAAGATCAATTCTAGGTTTAAAATATAATTATTAAAATTGTAAATTGATTTATATTTAATCGTTCAATCTTTAAAATGTTGTAACTCTTTCATATGAGGTCTGTTTTGGACGAAACGAATTTCGTTGGGTTCGTATTGACGAACACTACACGATGGAGCTAGGTTGGTGTTGATTGGAGATAGTGGAATTTTTAGGTAAAATTAAAGCGCGTGTTTAATTTTATTCGAAATAAAACACTGCGACTGTTATTTGAAACAAGGTGAGAACTTCTCACACAATCGAATCTGTTTCGATTTAAATTTAAAACAGTTAGATTTAAAATTGCTTGATTGTATGTTTGAATGATAAATTGCTACCTATTGTATTGAAATAGACCCTATACGTTGTATATTAAGCGGATGTTATTTATTAAACACATATACCATGATATTTCACCTTGAAGTGGAATTGGTTTTATATATGTACTTGGAGTTGAATTCCCGCATTATATAGCGGATGAGACCCTATTGCACCACATAATAGCAGATAATATTTTATATAAACCCATATACCGCGATATTCCGTATTGGAACGGGATTGGGATTGTGCTAACATCTGTGGATGCAGGGAAACAGGTTGGAGGGATCCAACTGGAATCCTCACCCGTATTGGTTTATTTACAAATATTGTGATATATTCTGTTATCATATGATATATGATGTTTTGGATGCCGTGATTGTTATATTTTTTGTTGTTGCAGCATTGGGCCTATTTTTGGAGTTTCAAAAATGTTAAAGTAACAATTTCAAATTTAAAAGGATTTTCAGGTGATTTTTGAATTTATTATAAAAGCTTTATATATAAGATTTATAAACTTGGATTTTTATAAATCACGGTGATCAAATTATAAAGATGTTAAAAATATATTTTTTGAATTTTGAAATTGATTCACTTTAAACAAATAAACGTTATAATTTTTATGTTATAAAAATTATGATTTTTGTGAAATATAACCGAAATGTGATTTTTGAAATAAGTAGTTGATTAATTTGTAAAATGGTTTAAATTGGGATTTTTGAATTATTATAAATGGTTTATATAAAAGATTTATAAAATTGATATTTATAAATTAAAATATTGGAATTATAAAATGAGTTTTTATAAGTGTTAAAATGAAATATAAATGGATTTCATAAGTAAATGAAATTTATAGATTTATAAATTGTGAAGTTATAAAATGAATAGATTTTATAAAGTAAAACATTTATAAGTAAATTTACTTATAACTTGGATTTGGCAACTAAATAAGATATAATAGAATTTGTAAATAAAGTGATTTTTTAACTTGAAGTTTTTATAATATATAAATGTGAATTTATAAACATTGATTTATAAATTCAAGATTGATTCAATTTGGTAAGTAAATATGAAAGCTTATTAAAGGAAATATATTCACGATTTTGGACAGTGGATAATCCTTTAAATTAAATATGTAGAAGTGTTGAATTGGGTAAACGATTTATATTCACGATTTTGGACAGTGAATAATTTATTAAAGGAATGTTTTGGGAAATGATCTTTTAAATTGAATTAAAACGATTTGAAGTTGTTTTAAAATGTGTTAAGGATCGAAACCATAGATTTCAACATTCATTGTTGAAATCGACGTTTTCGAGGAATAAAAGGAAATAGTGGACTATAACGCTGTTGTTATAGTAAATGATTTTCGAAAGGAAATGTTTTATATAGTATTGGATTTTATATATCTATCTTAATTTCGAATCCCTATACTAGTGATTTTGGGTTGTCGTCACGATGTTTTACGCAACATTCGTTTTGACTCAAATGAATGTGTTTGAGAAAATGTTTTCCTTAAAAGAATAAAATATATACTTAATCGTGTTTTAAGTATATTGAATATTTTCTAAGTATTCAAAATAAATAGATTCGTGAATTACTTATTGTTAAATAAGTATTTGGAAATGTTTTCCAATGTAGAAAGTGAAATGGTTTAGAGAATATATCTTTTTAATAATAAATTGAAGTGAATATCTGGCAAGTTATTTAAATCATGGAAGATTAATAAAAAGGGCCTAGTGGTTGTTATGGTGCTGGATATTTGTTTGTTGGCCTTGATAGTTAAATAACCGACTATCAATAATTACCTTTAAATGGGTATTTGTTGTGATTTTCTTGAATTTGAATGCTACACTTATTTTTAAAATAAGCACTCGTTATTCGGTTTAGCCGGGAGAGGACCTTTGGGTCATAAATCCCATTCCGAATAGCTATATGTCGTAATGGATAGCATTTGTGTAACGACCCAGAATTTCTGTCATTTGAAATTCAGATATTTAATTGATTTTAAATATCAACAAGTAAAATTTATTAGTCGAATAATTTATTTTTCGAATATTTATATTTAATTGGATAATTAAATCGGTAATTTAATATTTGAAATTGCGTAAATAATTGGAAATTGGGTTTAAAATGATTAAAAATGATTCGTAAAGTTGTATTAAATCATATTGGACTTAGATCAATGTTTTTGAACTTTTAAAATTGAATTAAAAGTTAATTTGTGAAAATTGAATATTTTAATATTTAATTGACTAGTGAAAATAGCCATTTTTCAAACTGTCTTGGATTTCGACGAAACCAGTTTCATCGGACCCATAATGATTTATAATTGCATGGTTTCAAATTTCGTGTTAATCGGATTTACGGTTTGTCCAGGGCAAGCCAAAACGCATAGAAATTGGTTTAATCGATTTAATTTAAAATTTGATCGTTTATGGCCGTAACTCGCACAGATGATCGAATTAGCTTTCAAAACATAGTCCATTGTGTCCGAAATGTGGGGTAAACCCTAGAAACCTAGCCGGCATGCTTCGTTTGGAAGTCGGAGAATTTAGAGTGAATAGTGTTTGCGTAAATTTCTATAAAAGGCCCCCCAATTCTCATTATTTCACAAACCCTAATTTTCTATAACCCTAGTTGCCATTATGCTGTTAATGGCCAGAATTTTGCCTCCTTCCTCCTCGATTCCTTCCAATCCACGCATTATCTCAAAAAATTATCAACTACAACATTGAAGACCATCACAAGATCATTCAATCCAACGGTGATGATCGAGTTTCGTGGAGTGGATCGACGGCAAGTGGCCTTGAAGGTGGCACGTTCTCGCGCGTTTATCTGGGCAATGGTGTGGAGTTAGGTGAACAGTCTCAGGCCAAAGGTGGAGCACGTGTAGGTCTTCGAAGTGGTACTCTCTGATCGATCTATAGGGCTTCGTGGTTGCAGCGGCCTTCGGTAGTTCGTACGTGGTGGTGGGTTTGTTTTACTCGCGTATGTGACCTGTAGAAACGTAATGGAGGAAGAAGGGAATCACGGCCCTGATGCAATCTAACAAAATCTAACGGCCTAGATGTAAAGAGGATTAAAATTGAAATGAAATTGTAAATTAATTATATTTTAATTTGTGTAACCTTTAAAATGCGATATCTTGTTCATACGAGGTCGGAAAATTACAAAACGAGTTGCGTTGGCTTCGTTTTGGCGAGCACTACGCAATGGAGCTTATTTGGGGTCATTTGGAGCTAGTAAAAATTTTGGGTAAAATTAAATGCACGTTTAATTTTATTCGAAATAAAACGCTACAACTGTTATCCGAAACTCAAGGTGATAACTTCTCACTCAATCGAATTGTTTCGATTTAAATTTTAAATAGTTAAATTTAAAATTGCATGATTGTGTGATTGGATGATAGTTATTATCTGTTGTATTGAAATAGACCCTATGCGCCGTATATGAAGCGGATGTTATTTATTAAAAACATATACCGCGATAATTCCAAATTGTATGGAATTGGTATTGTATATGTACTTGGAGTTGATTTCCCGCATTATATATCGGATGGGACCCTATTGCGCCGCATAACAACGGATAGTATTTTGTAAATCCCATATACCGCGATATTTCTTCTTGAAGCGGAATTGGTATTGTGCTAACATCTTTGGATGCAGGGAAACGGGTTGGAGGGATCCAACTGGATTCCTCAAACATTTGAATTTGTTTCAATGTTGTGTGCTGATCTATTTATTGATCTATTTATAATCTGCGCGATTATCTTTGTGATTGAAATCGTTAAAGGCCAAAATTTAGCGGAATATATATATTTTGGGTATCGTTAGATGCCGAAAACAAATAAAATTGGATTTTTGAAAATTTAAGTTGAAAATTCATAATAAAGTCTAATTTTGTGAATTGATTCATTTTAAACAAATAAACATTGTGATTTTTATGTTATAAAAATTATGATTTTTGTGAAATATAACCGAAATGTGATTTTTGAAATAAGTAGTTGATTAATTTATAAAATGGTTTAAATTGGGATTTTTTGAATTATTACAAATTATTTATATAAAAGATTTATAAAATTGATATTTATAAATTAAAATGTTGGAATTATAAAACGAGTTTTTATAAGTGTTAAAAAGTATAAATGGATTTCATAAGTGGATGAAATATATAGATTTATAAATTGTGAAGTTATAAAATGAATAGATTTTGTAAAAAAAAAAGATTTATAAGTAGTTAACTTATAAATTGGATTTTGGCGTGTAAATGGTAGAATTTGTTAATAAAGTGATTTTATAAGTTGAAGTTGTTATAAAGTATAGATAGAATTTATAAACGTTGTGTTATAAATCCGAAATCAACTTATTTTAATAAGTTTAATTGATATAGCTTATTAAAGGAAATATATCCACGATTTTGAACAGTGGATAATCCTTTAAATAAAATATGTAGAAATTAAATTTGGTAAATGAAGTATATTCACGATTTGGACAGTGAATAATATATAAAGAAATATTTTGGAAAAGCGATATTTTAAATAGAATGAAAACAATTTAAAAACGATTAAAAATGTATTAAATATCGAAACCATATATTTCAACATTCATTGTTGAAATAGACGTTTTCGAGAAATAGTAGGAAATGGTGGACTATAACACTGTTGTTATAGTAAATGATTTCCGAAAGGAAAAGTTTTGTATAGTATTGGGGTTTATATATCTATTTTAATTTCGAATCCCTATACTAGTGATTTTGGGTTGTCGTAACGATGTTTTACGCATCATTCGTTTTGACTCAAATAAATGTGTTTAAGAGAATGTTTTCCTTAAAGAATAAAATTTATACTTAATTGTGATTTAAGTATTTTGAATATTTTCAAAATGTTTGAAATAAATCGATTTGTGAATTAGTTATTATTAAATAAGTATGGAAATGTTTTCCAATATGAAGTGAATGTTTTGAGATTATATCTTTCAAAGATAAATTAAAAGTGAATAACTGAAATCGATTTGAAAAATCGTATAAAAGTGAATATTTGGAAATTTAAATTCACAATGGGAATTTATAAGGAAAATTTGTTTTAAAAATAAACATTGATTTATTTTTTTAAAGTGTGGAAATAAATTTGCGAATTTGGAACGTAAATCTAATAAATCGGTAAGGATTTATTTGATTTGTTTAAATGAACCATTTTGAAATGAAAGTTTTAAAGGTTAATAGTGATTTGAAATCTGTTTTTAAATGGTTGAATTGTGGAAAATATATCTTGTAAAGATATTTTTGAAAATAAATAATTTGGGAAATTATTTGAAATCGGGTTATGTTGTGAATATTGATTGATAGTTAAATAACCGACTATCAATATTGACCCTTGAATGGCTATTTGTTGTGAATTGGTTGAAATTGAATGCTATACTATTTTTAAATTATTACGCTCGTTATTCGGATTACCCATTCCGAATAGTGATACAACATAATGGATAACATCGAAGATCGGCGGTGAAGACCGGGTATTTGTGAAAACGATACGATGACCTATCGATTGTCTCTACACCGTTAGCTACGGTATGGAGATTTCCTTTGTGATGGGAAACTCGATCGGACTTGTGAATACCCGGATTGCAAGGGCTTCTTTTGAAGTGCCTTCGGTTCTGTTCGAGCCCGGAACAGACTTGTATGGTTACGTGTCTGACATTACATTTTGGGATATAAAGCAGATTTCTTTCAAATACATTTCTGTTAGTGTTGAGGATTTATTCTCTTAGCTTAACACCCTTCTCTGAGACGTACGAGCTTTGAGGTTTTGTAGTTGAAGGTTATCAGCAATATATTCCCAATTTGGTAATGTGGCATGCTGAGTGTTGTTGTGTCATGATTATTTATTAATCATTTGTTGATCAAAGCGTGGCTTTGTGAAAAAGCGTAGCTTTGTGGACGAGACTTCGTCAGACCTCACACCCCGAAAATGGTCAAAATAGGAATATGCGGCAAGGTTATGAGGGTCGCGCCCTTTAGGGTATGTCATTTCCTTCTAGAAAAGGGTGGTGCAGGTATGGAGCCCTGATGGTTAACCTATGTGGTTGCTCCAATCTCATTTTTTTTGTGTGGTTGTTGCTTGGTGATCGAGGTCCCTCGGATAAAGGTCCCAAAGGACGGGGGGTGGCATATTCGTGTAGTAGTTACCTAGTTACAATGGTAACCCGGCCTTGTGTTGGTAGAGAGCTGGTTAAGTTCTCGGGACGTCCCGCCAGAGGCGATCCCATGTGGCGGTAGGAAGTTCCTTTGCCTAACCATTTGTTGGAAATCCAAAGAAACAATACGAGCCCTTTACGATTGCAATTGTCTAACCTGCCTTCTCAGGAGGTAGCTATAGCAGGCATAATATAATGCTACCTATGCTGGCTAAGATTTATATTAATTGTTAACTCCTCTTCTCCATGACTCAGCGACCTAAAGGATTGAAAGGCTCATCGACCTAATGCTAAGCGGCCCAGCGACCTAAAAAATTAGATGGTCCAGCGACCTATGACTCAACGAGTTAACGACTTATGTGAAGGTGCGACCTAACTACCTAGGGGAGTAGGCGACCTAACACATAAAAGCGGCTCAACAAGTTAAACGACTTAGTTGCTAAATGGACTGAGCGACCTAGCATACCAACGACCAATGGACCGAGGTGACCTAGCGACCTAAAGGTGTACGCGACCTAGCGAGTTAATAAGGGGAGCGACCTATCAGGAATAAAGTTCTCTAACGACCTAACGACCTAGCGAGTTATACAAAGCCGAGGTAACTTGTCTTCCTTATGTCGTTCCTTCCCTAGGTCGCCCACAATCTATGACTTGTTCGAATGTTCAAGGGTGCTCCTGTTAGGCCGTAAACCATGTCTACTAAGTCGCCCACGACCTACGACTTATACCTAAGTCGCTCACTACCTAAACTTACCAGAGGAATCTCCTATACCGCTTCTTACCTAGGTTAGCCACGACCTATGACTTGTTAGTTTCTCCGGAACGATCAAGTGTACCATGTATAAGCCGTAAACGACTCCAACTAGGTCGCGGGCGACCTACGACCTATCCAAGGTCGTTTGCGACCTACGACTTATGCCGAACTCTCTTATAAATACCCTGCCTACTCTAACTAAAAGAAGGATCTTTTGGCTCATTTCTGGAACGCCGATGCTCTGCTGAATTCTCGACTCAATCGACACTTTAAAACACGAAAGACATCTCAACAAACTTCAAGAGGAAATCTAACACAATCAACATGGATTCAAAGAATTCTTCTACATCAGAGTTCTAGTTGTTTGTCTCATCAGTATTGTAATTGAAGATTGTTGTAAAGTTGTAATTGATTCAGTAATAAAGAGGATTAAAGTGGACGTAGGCTTAACCTGAAGCCGAACCACTATAAAACTGTTGTCTTTTACTGCTTTCTCTATGACTTTTCCACATGTTTCTAATTCCCGTGTTCACGGGTGGTGCTTTCACTTAATCTCAACATACACCGGGGTATTAGCGTTCAATTTTTAGCATTAACATTTTTGGTGCTTTCACTGAGAACCCAACTCAGGCCATCTTCGTCATTGCTTCGCAAAAGTTTGTTGAAAGAACCTCTCTCAAAACCAGAAGTCTATCAGAGATAATGGCTCCTGGAAGAAAGCATGGATCTACAAGACCTAGTAATGTCCATGAAAATACTGCCACTTCTCCTTCGTCAAGTCAAGCAGCACCAAGTGCCAGAATTACACGAGCGGAGCTAGATGCTGCAGTATCTGGATTATACCAACAGATGGAAACTCAGAATGCTTTAATGCTTGAGAGGTTAAATTCATTGCTCGGAGCAAGCCGTCAACTGGTGAATAACGAAGAAAACCTTGCAGATGATGTTCATGATCCTGAAGAGAGGAATATTCCTCAAAGAGCAGCTAGCCCCGCCAAAGAAACACCTCCTCAAACTGGAGGATCGAGACCACAGCCAACTCTCCGCGAACGTTTGTCCAGACAAACTTCCAAGAAAATAGCCGAAGTCTGTCTTGCAGATCCTTTAAATGATGAGGAATATCTTTCGGGCATGGTGCGAAAAATCATGAAAGAAAGCATGTAGAGAGATGAAGATGAGAAGGAATGGGGATTCGCTCCGAGCAAAACTCCGCTCACTGAAAAGATTCTAAAGGCGGAGTTCCCAAGGAAGTTTGTTCCTCCTACCATCCCGGCTTATAAGGGAACGAGCGACCCCAATCAATTCCTGTATAAGTACGATTGGCACATGACTGGTGCTAGAGCGTCTGATGAGATCAAATGCCGGTACTTTCCGGTATACTTGGAAGGAGTGGCTTTGCTCTGGTTCACAAAGCTTCTGGTCCGATCCATAGACCAGTTCGCTGATTTGACTCGGAAGTTTAAAGAGCAATTCATGTTGTATGCTTCAAAGGAAAAGGATATTATGTCTCTGTAAAGCTTGGAACAGAATCCTAGGGAATCTATCATGTCTTTCTTGAACCGCTTCAACATAGCTTTGGCTGAAGTGGACAATGCAGAGCCACGAATGGCCTTGACATACCGGATGAGGGCAATCAACAAATCAAGCGAATTTGGAAAGTGACTGAAGATGAAAGAACCGAATTCGCTTGAGAAATTCTATAAGAAAGCTGATGAATTCATGCGCTTGGAAAGCCTTCGACCACCAGTTAAAGTAGCATTGACAGAGGTCAAGAATAATACTACTGCTCCTACCAAAAGGGAATCCGGGAGTCAGAAAAGGGAAACTAACGGCGGGAAGAAACAAAAAGATGCGAAGACACCTCGCTTCTTAAAACCTTCAGATTTCACTCATTTGACTGACACCCCGTAGAATATCTTCTTGGCTACCAAAGATGCGGTAGAATATCCTAAACCGCCGGAAATGAGAGTTAACAAAAAAGCTGCTCAAAGTGGGAGATTCTGTCAGTTTCATAATCAACCCGGTCATGATACCAATGAATGTCGCCATCTGAAAAGTTTAATTGAAGAATTATTGAGAGAGAACAAGTTGCAGCAATATGTTAGGAGAGGTAGAAATTAGAAATGACCCAACTTCATCTACTAAGGGCCAACAACTTCCTGCTCATCCATCTGGCTCGGGTGAGAGGAATACCCTGCATGATTCAGAAAGGCCTGTCATTAATGTGATTACAAGAGGGCCTCACCCAGTAGGCAGAAGCTGGGGCGAGATGGAAAGATATGCCCGTGCCTTGAAGTATGCACCAACAGAAGAGAGTGTTTTTGTGCTAGAAGATGCTGCACCTTTGAAGCAGTAGAAAACTTTTAATGATGATATTGTGTTCAAAGCCAGGGACTCTATGGGTGTTGAAGCTCCAACCATGGATCCCTTGGTCATCTCTGCAGGCATCGGGCCAGCTATTGTGAGAAGAGTGCTTGTAGATTGCGGCGCTTCTTGCAATATTCTCTTCAAAAAGACGTTCGACCAAATGAAAATTCCCATGGCTGATGTTCAAGCCTCATCTCAGAAGATTGTTGGGTTCACTGGGGAACCGAAGCAGCCAATTGGAACTATTGACTTGTTCGTCGAGCTTGGAGAGGGGCAGAAAAAGGTGGTTCGGAAACTGACTTTTGTAATTGTTGGTGAATTTTCTGCCTACAATGCCTTCCTAAGCGACCAACTCTTGCGGCTTTTAAAGCAATTCTTGCCCCATGGTCCCTCACTATGAAATTCCCCACGGATAACGGAGTTGGAGTTATTAAAGGGGATCAGAACGCTGGGCGAGAATGTTATCTGATAGAGTTGCGCGAAGCGAGGAAGAGAGAAATGGGAAAAGATGCGGCAGCCCCAGTCCGCATCAAAGAACCAACCTTGTAGCGATTACAGGCTGGACCCTGCGTTGGCGAGCATAGCGGGGCATGAAGAGAAATGGATCCCAGAAAAGCTAGTGCAGGGGAGAATAGAGTGGTGCCAGTTGAAGTAACGGTGCCGGTACCTATTGATCCGAAAGATCTGAACAAAGTGGTGAATGTGGGTTCGCAGCTCAGTATGACAGTTCAAAATTCCTTGGTAACATTCTTTAAAGCTAATCTGGACATATTCGCTTGGACTCATGCTGATATGTGCGGAATATCCCCAGAAATTGCAGTACATACTGTGAATATTGATCCGAAATTTACACCGGTAAAACAGAAAAGAAGAACCCAAGGTCCTAAAAAGTCAGCAGCATTAAAAGAAGAGGTAGACCGGATTATGGAGAATGGTTTCATTAGGGAGTCTACTTATCCGAATTGGGTTTCAAATCCAGTACTGGTTAAGAAAGCTAATGGGAAATGGAGAGTATGCATTGACTTCTCAGATTTAAACAAAGCCTGCCCCAAAGACTGCTTCCCGTTACCCAGAATAGATCAGTTGGTGGATGGAACACGAGGCATGAATTGCTATCTTTCATGGACGCTTACTCCAGATACAACCAGATTATGATGCATGAGCCGGATCATGAGGATACAAGATTCATCACCGATGTTGGTCACTACTGCTACAGGGTCATGCCTTTCGGACATAAGAATGCAGGGGAAACTTACCAAAGACTCGTAATGCTATGTTCAAACCGCAGATTAGCAAAACTATGGAAGTTTATGTTGACAATATGTTGGGGAAGTCAAAGAAAGTGGTAGCCCATATGGACCACTTGGCAGAAATGTTTGCAATCCTCCGAAAGTACGGAATGAAACTTAATCCTTTGAAATGTTCGGTTGGGGTGGAGTCCGGAAAATTTCCGGGTGTCATTGTGAGTGCTAGGGGCATTGAAGCTAATCCTACTCAGATTGCTACCTTAAAAGAAGTAAAAGCTCCTAGAACGAAGAAGGAATTGCAAAGTCTTAATGGAAAAGTCGCTGCCTTGAGTCGATTCATTTCCAAAGCTACTGATAAATGCATTCCATTCTCTGATGCACTGAAGAAAGGAAGGAAGAATTTTGACTAGACTCCTGAATGTCAGAAAGCTTTCGATGAATTGATTCATCATATGGAAACGCCTCCAATACTTTCTAAGCTCGACGATGGTGAGGATCTTTTCGTATATTTGGCAATCCCATCTCATGCTCTTAGTGCAGCGTTGGTACGGGAAGACGGAAAAATTCAACGCCCGGTCTATTATATCAGCAAGAGGTTCACCGGGGAAGAGATGAATTATTCAAAATTGGAACAGCTCGCCTATTGTCTACTGATTGCATCAAGAAAGCTGAGGCCGTACTTCCAAGCTCATCCTATCAAAGTCCTCACTGATCAACCTCCAAAGCAAGTCTTGTTTCGTCCTGAGACTTCGGGTCGTGTTCTGAAATGGAATATTGAACTCAGCCAATACGACATCACTTATCATCCCCGGAGAGCAATCAATGGACAAGCTTTGGCAGATTTCATCGCAGAATGTACAGATAAAGATGATAGTGAGGAAGAAGTGACTTATAATCTCCCAATTCGATGGAAATTATATGTTGATGGTGCAAGAAACGATTACTGTTCCGTAGCAGGGGTCGTTCTTGAAACCCCTGAAGAGCGATCATTGTGCTATGCATTGAGATTGGAATTCCCTTCGACAAACAATGAAGCAGAATATGAAGATCTTATTGCCGGCTTGAGAATTGCTAAAGAGTTGAATGTCAAAGTGTTGCAGATCTTCAGTGATTCACAGCTTATCGCATGTCAAGTCAAGAAAGAGTTTCAAACTAAAGGAGGAAATCTGCCTGCTTATTTGTCAAGAGCCTGGGAACTTCTCGATGATCTTGACCATTATAGGATAAGTCATATACCCAGGGAAGAGAACATGAAGGCAGATTCTCTCGCAATGTACGCAAGCACTGGTGAAGCTCAACTATTGGGATTGGTTCCTGTGGAAGTCCTGTCATCTCTGAGCACTGATGATATGGATATTGACTGGATCATGACTATATCTCAAGAGCAAGAATCATGGATGACTCCGATAATGGAATATCTGCTCAACGGTTCTCTACCAGAAAGTTCAAAGGAACGACAGAAGTTGCTAAGAAAAGCCTCCAGATACATAATTCAAGATGGCCGATTGTACAGGCGGGGATTCTCAATGCCATTACTCCGATGTGTGACCAAGGAAGAAGCTAAGACAAATCTAGTTGAAGTACACGGAGGAGAGTGTGGAGACCATTCAGGTGGTGAAACTCTAGCAAAGAAAATTCTCCGTTATGGATATTTTTGGCCGGATATTAATCGTGATGCTGCAAGCTACGCCCGAAAATGTGACCGATGCCAGAGGTTTGCAAAAATCCCAAGAGCACCTTCCACTGAGATAACACAATTGGTCAGCCTGTAGCCATTTTCTATTTGGGGAATAGATCTCATCGGGCCTTTGCCAACTTCCAAATCTGGAATCAGATATGCTATTGTTGTTGTTGATTATTTTACTAAATGGGCTGAATCTGAACCATTAGCTACTATTACCTCTAAAAAGATGATAAACTTTGTAACTAAGAATATCATTTGCAGGTATGGTGTGCCTCAAAAGATAATCACAGATAATGGAACCCAATTCGAAAGTGAAGATTTCCAAGATTTTTGCAAGCGATTCAAAATCCAGAAAAGCTTTTCAGCAGCGGCTCATCCGCAGGCAAACGGGCAAGTGGAAGCAGTAAACAAAATTATCAAATCAACCATCAAAAAACAGCTGGAAAAAGTGAAAGGTGGTTGGGTCGATAAGCTTCCACTTGCACTATGGGCATATAGAACCACCCACAAAACTGCGATCGGGCACACTCCATTTTCATTAGCATATGGATCAGAATCAATGATTACGGTGGAAATAGAAGTCCCTTCGCATAGAAGAATTCATTTTAACCAAGCTGAAAACGAAGAGTTGCAACTTGAAGCGCTTGACTTCCCCGATGAAAAAAGGAAAGAGGCTCAGCACAGAATTGCAGCCCATCAGCAAAGAATTGCCAGGCATTTCAACTCCAAAGTTCGCCAACGCAGCATTTAGATTAGAGATCTAGTCTTGAAAAGGGTCATGACAGCAACAGGAGTGTTTGCGCCAAACTGGGAAGGGCCGTATGTCATAGGCAAAAAACTTCTTGATGGCACTTTCAAGCTGACAACTGTCGAAGGAGATCCAATTCTAAGAGCTTGGAACAACAATCACTTGCGTCCATATTTCACTTAAAAGCTTTGCTTAAATTTGTAAAAAGAATTATGAATGTATGATTCTTGTATTGAAAGCCATTGTAAAGCCAGTGCAAGTGAATAATAAGAACTATAAAGTGGATGCAGGCCCAGTTCTTGGCCGAACGACTATAAATCTTGTGTTCTCTACCATTATAAATTGCTTGTTCTATTTCGGTATTTAAAGTACTTCAATTGTATTACTAAAATGTCAATTTAATATTTCAGGCCGTTAAAACAAAGCTTACCCATTATAAGACCAAGCGATCCCTGACATCACTCAAGAAATGAAGGTTTAGCCACAAAAATTCCAGATTCAAATCCTATATAAGAAGTGCTTCAAGCAAACAGTTAGTGGTTCCGCTAGAGGTAGACCTTGCCTAACTAATTGTGATCGTTTGTGCAAACAAACATTCGATTAATTAGCCTGTGTCTGCCCCTGCGAACTCATTTAACAATGAGGTACACTTCTTTGGATAGAATAATCTACTTGCAAAAGAAAGGAATGTGTGCTTGGAAATGATAACAGGGAATCGCTGATATGAGCAAATGGCGAAAAGACATGGGCGAGTAGGCAGCAAACAGCAAAAGACCTCATCGGAGGCACAAGCCCACTTTGGAGGCATAACTCTTTGGAGGATAAAGACCTCTAATGGGACTAGCCAAAAAAAGAAAGTTCTCTTTCTCGATAGAAAGTTGTGGATTGACCGGTGTCACAGGACACTCGTTAACTAGCTGAGAATATTTGTGAAAACAAACAATCTAAGTAAGTTGTGTCCGCCCCGTGAATCCATCCAACCGAGAGAAGGAAACTTCAAATTTCCAGGAAAAAGCCCTACTCAAAGGCACGCATTCCACTGAGATCTGAAATAAAACTTCACAAGTGCTGGAATGTGAAAAGCCCTCTCCGGAGGCCCATTTCACCATAGTTGAAATGCTAAAAGACCTTTAATGGGACTTACCAGAAAAAGAATGTTCTCTTTCTCGACAGAAAGCAGTGGACTAACCGGTGGCATAGGACACTCGTTAACTAGCTGAGAACGTTTGTGCAAACAAACAATCCACGTAACTTGTGTCCGCCCCATGAATCCATCCAACCGAGAGAAGAAAACTTCAATCTTCCTGGCAAAAACCCTACTCAGAGGCACACATTTCACCCCGATCTGAAATAAAACTTCACACGAGTCGAAATGTGAAAAGCCCTCTTCGGAGGCCCGCTTCCCAACGGACAGGGAAAAAATAAAAGCCTCTCCCCAGAGGTAGAAACAAAAAAGCCCTCTCCCCAGAGGCACAAACAAAAGCCCTCTTCCCAGAGGCACAATCAAACAAAAAGCCCTCTTCCCAGAGGCACAATCAAACAAAAAGCCCTCTTCGGAGGCACAAAAAGGTCGAAGCCCTTTTTCGAAGGCCCTCTTTACCACGAAAGAAAATTCACTTGCCTAAATAAAAGTGACTTTCTACAAAAGCGAAGTGTAAAAACTTCGCAACAAAAAAAAGAGAAGACTTCTCCAATACGAGGCGCATTCTACTAAATCAGAAAAAATATTTCCTTAAAACGGAAATATTATCCTGTAAAGTACAAATGCAAATCTCCTTCAAATGGAAAAGTTGTTCTCTAAAGAAAGAGTACAAGTCTTCTCGAAACAGAAAAGTTATTCTCCAAAGTTTTGCCAATGTGAAAGAGATTGCAATAAACCATGATATGGGGGCAATATAATATAGTTACAAAAATAAAAACAATGCTCAAACAACATACCATAGGTTTACTGCAACATCACACAGAGAAAATAAAGAAACCTGTATAAAAAAAAAGAGAAGAATAAATGAATTCTCAAATACAGACAGTAGTTTGTACAAGTAAAAGAATCATTTTATTCCATGCTATAATTTTTTTTATACATGTACAGATTTCAAAACAAAAGAGCGGGGACGGGTACCGCACCATCTCCTGTCAACACAAGTCTTTATATACACAAGCAAAAAAGCAAAAAGCAAGGTGAAAACCATAAATCCTAAACCCATCACTTCTTCCTGCCACCTTTTGAGCCTTCTTCTGGCCGGATGATTAACTTTTTGGGCCGGCTTGTGGGAGTAGGGGAAGAAAGAGGAAGGGGTGCAATTGGACTTTCATCTATATTTTCTTCGCCAGCAGAAGCTTCTCTCCTTTTCTTTGAAACTACACGCTTCCCCTTCTACCTTGAGGAAGGATCATTGCCCGGAGTGAAAAGTGCAGACAGCGTTATGTCATCAGAAATAGTCTGCTCCGGGGTTCTTTCACCTTCTTCAGGTTCCTCGGCTTTCTGTTCTTGAGAAGCAACCAGGTCATCCAAGCCATGAAGAGCTTCTATCAGCTCCTCTTGTGACCCCGGTTGAGAAACGGAAGGAGGAGTAATCTGAAGTGGCGGAGAGGAAACAGCCGGAAGAGGGGAAGGCTGAATAACACTTGGTGCATTCACTACAGGAGAAGAGAAGTTAAAGTCAGTACCTCTCATAAAAAGAGGAGAAAGTGGCGCGTCAAGATTTAAGTAATAATCGAAAAGTTCATCAAGCTCATGTGAAGAAAGCAAGCAGTCCACTTGAGCAAGATCAACATTGAGGTTACCTGGAGAAGTAGACTTTACTATGTCAACTTCGAAGTCCTGCGCTTCAGCGCTTTCTTGAGTCTTATCTCCAGTGTGGGCGATGGCACTTTCGATAACAGCTTTACCAAGAGGAGAGTGGAAACTGGAGCCAGCAATATCGATATCGGCCGAAACTGAAGGTAGAACTGGGTCGGTAGAGATTGTCTTTCCTAAATGTTCTCCTTCTGTCAATTAGGCTCTCTCTTTGGCGAGTTGCTCCTTTCCCCTGGCAAGAGCGGCACATGCGTCATCATCCAGATAGTGTGCCGTTAAATCTACTTTGGCATATCCGGCTCCTCCAAGCATATCAAGTATTGCCTCCCACACTTTGTCCAAAGTGATTTCATATGCCGGTCCGAAAAAACTTAAGGTTACCGTGCCCCAGAACACTATGGACGTAAAACTCGAATAGAGTGGAGCTGACTTCGGCTTTAGTTTCCATATGAGATTCTTCAGCTGCAGCTTTGCCGGCAATAGCTTCATCACGCTCCTTTTCAGCTTCAGAAAGTCGAGCTTTGAGCAGTTCAATCTCTAAGTTCTGGGAGTTGGTTTTCTCTCGAAGTTGAGCAACATCAGCCCGGTAGTTTTCTAAAGCTTGCTGCTGCGCTACAAATTTAGCTTAAGCATCTCTCTGTGCCGCATGAGCATCTCTCACTTGCTTTTGAAGCACTTCTTCTCTCTGAGAGTAGTAAGTGGAAGAAGTGGCGAGCTCTTCCTTAAGTTTTTCAACTTCTGCTTCAAGCTTCTCATTATAAGTGGCTATGCTCCTCATTTCCACGTCATGCTGCTCAAGAGTTTTCTGCCATTCAGATTTGTCGTTTCCCATTGTTAACATGGCCTCAAGATTTGCACGGTTTACCCTCCGAAGCTCGTCGACAAGCTTTTGCCAACCCGACATTCTCTCAATATCGAGTTTGACGGCATGAAGATTGCGCAGCATAGCTTGCTTGTCAATCGGGACCAAATCAAGGTCAAAGCGCACTCCCTTCAAGCACTAATGCAGAAACCCACTTTGAAGAGTGGTCGGACCTTGTCCAACCTGATATGAGGGCCTGCCAATAATTGTTTGAATATCAGTACGAGTAAGGGCAGGAGATTGAGAAGGTACAGGAGCAGCGGTCCTTTCAGGAAGTTCGGACGCCGGCTTTTCGCCATGTTTGGCCCTTTTACTCGCATCTTCAGGGATGTGGCTTTTCCCATTATTATCTCGGGATTTCCGTTTATGAGAATCATCTTCCCTCTCGGAAGAATCATGTCATTCATCTCGTCTTTCAAGGCGTTCTTCATAGGCGCGCCTTTCACGAGCTCTTCTTGCAGCTCTTTCTGCGTCAGTCTCCCAGGAGGAAGGGAGAAACATCTTAGGGTCATAAGAACCGCGCTTCCCATAATGCTGGAAATCGTCGTAGTAAGAGCCACTTCTTCCCATTGGAGAATCTGAAACTGAAGAAAAGATAAACTCAGAAATCTTAAAAGCAAGAAAGTTGAACGCATATAAGTGCTGAAAAGTCCTAAGTGTGTGTAACGTGCAAACTACGTGCATCAAATCACCACTCCTGGTTTGGGAGGTGATGATGGATTTAACAGCCAGTGTCAACTCTTGGGTTGATGAAGTTTGTTGCAGAACGGATGTCGCTTCAACTGCTGGAGAAGTAACTTTAGCAGTGTTAGGATCATCTTTAAAAAGCTCCTGAGAAGTAATCATCAGGTCGCTCAACCCCTCAAAAGTATCATCACCGCTGTGCCGGGCGGGACATGTTCTCTCAGCTCCTTCGTCACTAGGTTTCCCAGATTGTTGGGGAGGTTCCTCTTCTTCGATGACTGGGGCAAGTGCAAGTTTGCCAGATGACCCCGCAACATCAGTTGAAGTAGAACACTTTACCAATGAAGCCTCAACAGTACGTTCTTTCGGCGTAGGTACTCCAACGGAAGCTGGGGCATCGGATGCCTCTACTGGAGAGTCGGGGACTTCATGAGGTTGAGTGGAACGGGAGGGGTGCAGGAGCCCGTATTGGTGAAGAAGTTCATCTTTCAGCACAAACTTAATACTTCTTTCTTCAACCGGCATGACACTTAATCTATCAAAATCCGTCTTGTGACTTGGATTTCTAGAGGGAGAAAGAAGTGCTGTAAAAAAAGAACGAAGTTAGCACTTAGCAATTCGAATCTCGAAAAGCTTAAATGGAAAGAACGGGGATGAGCAGTCTTACTTCCTATTCTGCAGATGGCATAAAACCCTAGGGGGCAGCGAACGAAGAAAAATTGATTCAAAAAACCGTGAGCACTTTTGGAAAGATCGGTGATAAGTTTACGATTTCTGGCACTTCTCACGAGTATATTGGAGGGGTGGTCTTTATTCTTCGCGAGTGTGCATAAGTAGAAGATTTCTTCGAAGCTCGGAAGACGGTTATGTGTCCTCCTGAATAAAACACACAATCCCATCAGGATGGCATAGCCATTGGGATGTAGTTGAAAGGGAGAGATGGTTAGTCAGAAAAGGAGCTGATGAAGAAATTCATTGAAAGGAGGAATGGCACCACAAAGGCACATCTGACGGTTGATGGCGACAAAACGGAGAGGTGGCCTGTCAGCAGTATCATTTGGGCCAGGAAGTATAGCATCCACTTCGGCGATCCCAAATTGAATACGTAATTGGTTGAATGCCCGTTGACTCAGGGTAGTTGGAGTTCTTTCCGGAGGATTATCCAATGGGTCGGCTATCGGGATGACTCCTTCTGATTGCTCGATTATCTCTTCTTAAGAAGACATTCTACACAAGGAACTGGATATTCAAATGTGAAGGTGCACGTTTCCTAAATGTGTGAAGTGTTGTGCAGAACTAATAACATGACAAGCAAATATAACTGAAATTAAACTAACAGGCATTTGTCAGTTACAAAGTTTCAGGTTTGTTGTTTTAAGTCCAAATGCAAGTGCAGTATTGATGCAAACAAATCAGGTTTAATTGATTAATATTGCTTTGCTTTAATACTTCGCTTGAATTAGTTGATTCATAGCACTTCATAAAATTTCTTTAAGTTGATTATCTTTTATCGACTAATCTGTCATTCGATGTGGGCAATCAATGGCAGTATATTCGCCCTAGTTTTCTGCAAATGTTGTGTTCAGCAGGTTGTTAGCTTACAAGTAAATATTATCTGTAAAGAAGCGCAGCAAAGTTCAAACAGTTTAAAGTCCAGACAGTTCAAAGTTCAAGCAGTTCATTCTAGCAGTTCAAGTTAGAAGTACAATAAAGTTCTATCAAAATCCTGAAGCTTTCAAGTTTTGTTCAAGTCCTTAAGTCACAATCCGAGTCAAGAAGTTCTCTAAGTCCTAGGTCGCTCACGACCTAACATGTTGGGTTGAAATTGGTCTAGGTAGCAAGAAGCCACTCGGCAGTGAAAATTGTTTGTCCCAAGTCGTCCGCACGACCTAGGCACTAAGTCGTTCACACGACCTAAAGACTAGGTCGCTCACGCAATCTAAAGTTTAAGTCGCGTTGTTAATAAAGCAAATTTGTCAAAGTTCTAACTCGGCCACGACCTAAAACCTATGCCGCAGGAAGATAGGTCGTTAATCTGTTAGGTCGTTCTACTTTAAGCTTTGTGTTGTTCCAGTAAGTAAAGTCGGGAGCAAGTTTGGTCGCATGAGTCACATTCAAATCAATAACCCTAATCCTGCTCTCCAATTACATTCTGCCACGCATCTACCACATGAGTATCACCTAGAGGCGTCACGGCACAGCTTGCTATCCACTAACCCATTAACCCGATAACCCCTCATAATCATCTTTCCACATCACCAAAATCACCTAAAATCGAGCCAAGTCATCTCAAATCCATCATGAACCTGATGCATTGCCATGATCGCGAGAATTACAATGATAGCGCGACCGATGACGAGCAACAATCAATCGTAATACGACTTTTGGTGAAGCACAGCGTAAGAAATTGGGTTAGGATAGGAAAATGAGGAGTTCATAACTCAATGGTGATCAAGGATCGAATAGTGAGCATGTCCACTTACACGATGAAAATGATCGGTGGCTACTTGGTTGAAGTTTTGCCTTCGAGAGCTCAGTAATTCGTTAATGGTGGTGTCGAACAGTCAACAAGTAAAGAGAAGGAGGAAGGAGATGGATAACTTATATGCAAGGACGGTGGAACCTGAATCGGTGCGAACGACTTAACTCCACCTTTAGGTCGCTCATGACCTATCGACCCAGCGATGCGCGAGTTAAAAAGTGTCGAAGCACACGACCTAATCCTTAGGCGTATAATTCGAGGGGCAAGTGTTAACTCCTCTTCTCCGCGACTCAGCGACCTAAAGGATTGAAATGCTCATCGACCTAATGCTAAGCGGCCTAGCGACCTAAAGAATTAGATGGTCCAGCGACCTATGACTCAACGAGTTAACGACTTATGTGAAGGCGCGGCCTAACTACCTAAGGGATTAAGCGACCTAACACATAAAGCGGCTCAACAAGTTAAACGACTTAGTTGCTAAATGGACTGAGCGACCTAGCGTACCAAAGACCTATGGACCGAGGTGACCTAGCGACCTAAAGGTGTACACGACCTAGCGAGTTAATAAGGGGAGCGACCTAACAGGAATAAAGTTCTCTAACGACCTAGCGAGCTATACAAAGCCGTCCTTCCCTAGGTCGCCCACGATCTATGACTTGTTTGAATGTTCAAGGGTGCTCCTGTTAGGCCGTAAACCATGTCTACTAAGTCGCCCACGACCTATGACTTATACCTAAGTCGCTCACGACCTAAACTTTCCAGAGGAGCCTCCTATGCCGCTTCTTACCTAGGTCAGCCATGATCTATGACTTGCTAGTTTCTCCGGAACGATCAAGTGTACCATGTATAAGCCGTAAACGACTCCCACTAGGTCGCGGGCGACCTACGACCTATCCAAGGTCGTTTGCGACCTACGACTTAATGCCGAACTCTCCTATAAATACCCCGCCTACTCCAACTAAAAGGGGGATCTTTTGGCTCATTTTTGGAACGTCGATACTCTGCTGAATTCTTGACTCACTCGACACTTCAAAACACGAAAGACATCTCAACAAACTTCAAGAGGAAATCTAACACAATCAACATGGATTCAAAGAATTCTTCTACATCGGAGTTCTAGTTGTTTGTCTCATCAGTATTGTAATTGAAGATTGTTGTAAAGTTGTAATTGATTCCGTAATAAAGAGGATTAAAGTGGACGTAGGCTTAACCTGAAGCCGAACCACTATAAAACTTTTGTCTTTTACTGCTTTCTCTGTGACTTTTCTACTTGTTTCTGATTCCCTTGTTCACGGGTGGTGCTTTCACTTAATCTCAACATACACTGGGGTGTTAGCATTAAATTTTTAGCGTTAACATTAATGGTACCTATGTTGGCTAAGATTTATATTCTATTTTCGAAATGTTTTCATCACTATGCTCTAATAATAATATCAAAAATGATTTGTTTTGTGTAGTAAGCATCATTGACTATCATATGGAGAAATCTCCTCCAATTCTGCGTTTGCGTTGTGTGTGCGCGGGGAGGCCTTATGGTAGTTTCATTTTCCAAAAGCATTGCGGATATTTTTCCACTTCTATCGTTGTTGTTGTTTTAAAAGATAAATAACTATTTTGAGTTCTCACACCAGTCCCATGACTAACCTGGAGTTTATTGTTGTCTTCCTAAACTCTGGGTGCCCTTATTTTTTCACACGGGCAGTCTAGAACCAGGTTATCAGGTTGTTCTGGATTAAGAAGTGCTTTGGAGATCAGGAGGCGAGCTGGATGGCGAGACGTATTACTTGTATATGATATTATCTTTCTGCTGTAATTTCACTTGTAGGGACATGTTTGTATAGCTGTCCATTGTTGTTGTGTTGTATATTGTTGTTGTACACTCTGATGATAATGTAATGTAATAACTGATATAGTTCTTTGCTTTTTAAAGATATTCTTTTATCTACTATATATTGTTCCGCTGCGATTATGAGATTCTAATATTGTTTCTGTTCTGTTTCCTTTCTTCTTCTATCTTTTTCTTCTACCTCTTCTTTTTAACCCTAACAATTCGGTTTTCCGGCATTCGATTATGCGACATTTGATACAGTGGACGTAAGAATATCGACCTTCGGATCCCGATAAAACCGCGTCGTTACATGTGGTATCAGAGCATTTGGTTAAGCGACAACCTTAGCTCTGTTGGGTGTTACTCATTAGAGATAGAGTCAGTAGTACTCTAGAATGAGTTGAGTGTAATAATAGATATGAGAGCGTATTTGTTAGTGAAAATAAATTTTTTTTATGTTGTGATGATTGGTTTGTTTAGTGGTATATGGATTCTGGTCGGTATAGTCTGTACAACTCTACCGATAGGGATCTCTAAACACTTGTTCAGAACAATTCGACACGATATTGTTTTAAAATAGGGTAAATGAAATAATTTTGCCCAAAACTATTTTCGCAGATAAAGGAAATAATATTTGTAAATATTATAGTATATGGTTGCTTGATTGTTAGGAAGTGATAATATTATTATCATTTGAGTAGGAAATTGAAATCGTAACTCCAAAATTAAGAAATAAATTCACATACAAAAGGAATTTATGAATATGAATTGTAAATGTGATTTATAATTTGAAGTAAAAATTCCAAAGAAGTGTTTGGAAATGTTTTGAAAAGAATTTGAAAATTTTGGAGATTTGGAAGGTTTGTATCCTTTTTTATTTGAAAATGATTTTCAAAGATTTTGGAGAAATATTTTGGAAGGGATAAAAGCTCTAAACTCTTTCAGGTCGCTGGAAAATAATTCCGATGATGATCGCGACGTCATCGGTGTTCATTTTCGGGTTTCCAAAAAAGGGATTCCTGCCAGATTGTTTTAAATTAAAGTTGTTTGGAAAATTTAGGTTTGGTTTTGGAAATTCAAAAGATAATTTGAATTGTTTTCAGTAATGGTTTTAAAATGTTGAAAAGACTCTGGAATCCTATTTAAAATAATTTATGGCAATAATAAATGAGTTGATAACTTACACAATTTGAATTTTGATAGAATAAATTTAACCTGAAGGATGGAGTTAAATGAAAGTAAGTATAAGTGAATCAATTAAATAAAGTGAATTTAAAGAATGGTCTAAGGAGGCTAAGTGAAATGATTACTTAAAGGAAATTTATTAAGTTAAAAATAAATTTGGAGTAGTAATAAATGGATTGGAAGTGAGTTTGAATTATGAAAACAAAATTGCAAATGGATAAATAAATTTACAATTGCAAGTAAATGTAATTGAAATTGAATGTTGAAATGGAATATAACTTAAGTAATGTTGAATGAAGTTGGTTTTGGTACCGAAGTAAAATGAGTAAAGTGATAAATATAAACTTGAGTTATATAAATGAAATTCAATTTGAAATGTTAAATGAATTAGCAATTGGATTAATGAATGGATTGAATGTTAATCAATCAAATGTAAATAAATTGATATAAAATAATGGATGTAAGTGTTAATTCATTAAAGCTAATTAAACGTGTTAAACCAAATTGAAGGTAAACAAAGTGAACATGAATGTTGAATGTAAAGTGAACAAATTCGGTTGTGTTGAATATACATTGGTTGTTACTTGATTATAAATTGGTTGTATATAAATTCATTAAGTGTTGACGAAATGGAATTAGTGAAACTAAAAGCTAAAGCAATTGAATTTGTAAATAAAAGTAATTTAAAATAGTGATATGAATCAATTGTGAATGAAAGATAATTGATAAATTCAACATTCAAAAGGTAAATTGAATCCAAACACAATTGAAAGTGTAAACTGAATTCGAATGAAATTGATAATGCAATCTAGAATGAAAATGGATATATAACTTCAACAGTAAAGTAAAAATGGTATAAGAAGTATATATTGAAAATTTTGTAAAGGAATGTGCAAAATAAATTTGAAAGTTGTAATTGGATATTATGGCTAGTAGGATATACAGGGGTATTAAAGGAAATGGAATTGGGATTTTGATTTTGAAGATAAAAATTGAATTGCTCTACAAAAAGGTATGTATTCGAATTTCAGTATGAAATTTGATGATCTTCTAGTCTAGCCGCTTGGCTTTTCGTTTTTGTTTTGAAATTGGGGGCCTGTTGTGCCATTTTGTAGTAGTACCGAGCTAGCCGCGCAAAGGAGACGCTTGCGAAATTTTTCGAAAATTTAAGGCGTTAGAATAATTTTGAGAAATTTTGGGGAAAATTTATGAAAACTAAGTTTTGATTTGAAGTAAAAGGTTAAACAATATAGTTGATTTTGAAAAGATAACTATATATGGATTTGGAAACTTAGTAAATATTTTGTAAGAAGTTTAACTATGGATTTTGGAAAAGTTAAACACTTAAGGGATTTGTAAATCAAATTTGAACGGTTTGTTTTGAAAAGTTAATGGATTTCAAAACTTTTTCTTACTTGGCAATTTCGAGGACGAAATTCTTTTAGGGGGGAAGTTTGTAACGACCCAGAATTTCTGTCATTTGAAATTCAGATATTTAATTAATTTTAAATATCAACAAGTAAAATTTATTAGTCGACTAATTTATTTTTCGAATATTTAGATTTAATTGGATAATTAAATCGGTAATTTAATATTTGAAATTGCGTAAATAATTGGAAATTGGGTTTAAAATGATTAAAAATGATTCGTAAAGTTGTATTAATTCATATTGGACTCAGAATAATGTTTATGAACTTTTAAAATTGAATTAAATGTTAATTTGTGAAAATTGAATATTTTAACATTTAATTGACTAGTGAAAATAGCCATTTTTCAAAAAGACTCGGATTTCGACGAAACTAGTTTCATCGGATTCGTAATGTTATATTATTGCATGGTTTCAAATTTCATGTTAATCGGATTTACGGTTTGTCCAAAGCAAGCCAAAACGCATAGAAATTGGTTTAATCGATTTACTTTAAAATTTGATCGTTTATTGCCGTAATTCGCACAGATGATCGAATTGGCTTTCGAAATATATTCCATTGTGTTCGGAACGCGGGGTAAACCCTAGAAACGCCTGCTGGCATGCTTCGTTTGGAGTTTGGAAAATTTCTATAAAAGGCCCTCCAATTCTCATTATTTCACAAACCCTAGTTTTCTATAACCCTAGCCGCAATTATGCTGTTAATGGCCGGAATTTTGCCTCCTTCCTCCTCGATTTCCTTCCAATCCACGCACTATCTCAAAAAATTATCAACTACAACATAAAGACCATCACAAGATCGTTCAATCCAACGGTGATGATCGAGTTTCGTGGAGTGGATCGACGGAAAAGTGGCCTTGAAGGTGGCACGTTCTCACGCATTTATCTGGGCAATGGTATGGAGTTAGGTGACCGGTATCAGGCCAAAGGTGGAGCACGTGTAGGACTTCGTAGTGGTACTCTCTGATCGATCTTTAGGGGTTCGTGGTTGGAGCGGCCTTCGGTAGTTCGTACGTGGTGGTGGGTTTGTGCGAATGTGACCTATAGAAAGGTGATGGAGTGTGACGACCCGAAATTTTCGAGACCCGAAAATTCCAGATAGTTATGAAAAAGAAGAAAGAGATAGAAAAAGAAGAACAGAAACCCCAAACATCTCACATTCGCAGCGGATAAAATATAATAAGCAATAATAATAACAGTTTACAAAAAATACTATATCTGTCGATTACATTTAATATACATCAGAGTTTCACATATATACAAAGAACTGAATATTTACAATTATCATGACTGAGATTAACAATAATATAAATGCAGCGGAATATTCTATACGATATCGCCATCCAGCTCGCCTTCTGAGCTCCAGAACGTACTTACCTGAAAATCTATAATACTCGGTCTGACACAAGCATTACACCAAAGTAACACCCGGGTCAGGCTGGAAACCAGCGTGAGTAAACCCATCTAACATGGAATACAAAAGTATGCAACTCATATAAACCCGGGGTAACACGTATAATTTACAAATTCACAATTTGTTATAGACATTATCTATTTCACCTCAATTTTTAAGGAATCGAAGTGGTTTCGGGTATTCACTAATACCCGACTCCGGTCTCTTCGAATCCAATGTCATCTAAACTCAGGTTTTCCAATTAAATACTATTCAACTTAATGATCGGATAACCCTTTTATACAGCAATTTATAATTGACAGATAATCACATTATCACCCTCCATCCAACATATCATACCATAAAGCAATTCATATCAGAGATATCAACCAATTTAAAACACTCATCATCATTCAATCATTAATAAGCTAGATTTATCACTTCCATTAATCACATAAATTAATGATCCTCTAATTACTTTCATTGGTTAACTATTCTTAAATTTCATTTAATAATTACATTCATTAATCAACCTTGATTTATCACAATCATAAATTTCCCTAAATTACTCTATTAATTTAAACCAACTGCTTAATTAATTTTATTTATTAATCCTTTAATTACACTGAGTAAATTATCATTTAATTTCTTCCACCCAGTAATTTATCCATTAATTACTCCACATCAATAATTTCCTTTTAATAAATTTACCCAAATTAATTTGACATCCATTAATTACATTATCCCTAATTAATTTCTCATGTTAATTACTCGAGAATCACTTACATTGATTAATCATCCTTTAATTAATCACACTCAATAATTAACAAAACCTTGGTTCTCCCCTAAATAAATCAATCCCTAAATTAATCAATACTTATTTGATCAAATTTTTAATTAATTATACCGAGTAATTAATCTTTAATCACTCCCATTAAATAAATCTCTAATTTTCTAGTTAAATAATCTTTAATGGATTTATTATTCTTAATTAATTAACCTTTAATCAATAATTGATTAATTCCCCTTAATTACTTCATTAATTTAATTAATCATTAATTATCCAAGATCATAATTTATTTTAAGATAAGCTATTAACCTTACAAATTCTTAATTAACCCATGATTTTAAACACTTCACTTTTATCATTAATATTTAAAATTAAGTTAAGAATAATTTAAGAATTTAATTGATATATTTAAGTTAACAACCCTACCATATCTTAAATCAAAATAGAACATTTATTTTATTAGATTTAAGAAATAATTTAAACTAAACTTCATTTTAAGTTTAAAACTTACCTTTATTATAACTAGCATCCCATTCCAATTCCTTATTTTACATGGCCCACAAACATGCTTCGGCCTGCTTAAACATCTATATTGCATTACTCTACCTCCCCTTACCTTAAGCCCAAACCGGCCCATATCCTATTTCTCTACACCTCCTTCAATAGTTCCAATCCCTACCTCTACCCAACAAAACACTGGACCGGAACGTGCACGGTGCACGTGTACCGACGCGCCACCTTCCTCCGGCCATCCTCCAGATCCCTCACAAGTCGACACTGACTTCGACATCAACCACGACCCTCCAGATCGAAGAATTACATCACCAAATAAAATCGAGCAATCAGAAGCAACCCACTCCCATTCTTCCTAAACCAAGAAGACATTCGCTACGTCGATCTCGGCGAAAGGACCCCATGCCCTTATGGCATCAGCCTCATCATCGACCCACGCATCCATTCCCACACTCGCGATCGAACTCGACGCTTTGATTAAGCCGAGATCACTTCGCCACTGCACATCACAGAACCTCCTCCCAAAACCATAATTCACCTTACTCCGGCCACCACGGCCCAATATAAAATACAACCCTATTTTTCCCTAACTCGACGTTCACCAATCAAGCTCCTACCAAAACCCCGACCTCCAAAGCTTCACCAGTCGCCGGAATTTACTCAAAACCCAAAAACTGATCAACCCCAATTTGCAAGCCAAAAACTAAGCTAAAATTCATGATATGGTTACTAAAATTCATGGTTTGGTATTTCGTATTCAAATATATACTTAAATCTGAAAATTAAATTGAGTAAATTTTGACCAAAATTAAGATTTTACTATAAAGTTTAAATTTCCAAACCAAAGTATGATTCTAAATTCCTGCAATTGTTTGTAGGTGAAATGTTACATGATTACAAACAACTTTCATTCACAAAACACAAATTAATTCAAATTTAAAATTGCGATATTGAATATATATTGAAATCCAAACCTGTAGTTATCAACAGAACCTACTTTTAAAACAACACAGGCATTCAACAATCACACTTATAACATGTCTCTATTCCATCCATATTTACAGGCTAACAAGATGAATTGTATTCAAGTATCATGGACAAATTTTAGGTTTAAAGCTATTTTAAAAACTTATGTTTTCTCACAGCATCAACATACTTATAAACATGTGTCAGGGCCTTAGAATCATAATGAAGTCACCCTTCCAAACATTCATTAGAAGTTTACTCTAATCATAGGTCATATTCATCAAAATTAAAAGAGCCTCAGGTTTACAATTTTTAAAGGCTGAGACTTAACTAAACAGATATGCGCAGATCATAAATTCACAAGGACTTGCACATACACATACATACAAAGTAATCATCAACAGACATTCACAAGTTACTTAAGTTTTTAATTTAAAAGTTTACTCACCTGAATTACTTTTGAAACTGAGTATAATTGTTGAGTTGAAGAGCTGCAGTTTTGGGTGTAAATCCCTGTAAATCTTTTCCTGTTTCTGATTTAAGTTCGCAAAATAAAGATGTTTATTTTCTTCTTTTCTCAGGTTTACTATGTCATGAATTGAACAAGTATAGTATGATGTATAAATAGAAATAACTTTGAATAGCTGTAGGTTTAACTGGTACAAGTCTTACTTGTATTGACCATGTTGGATCAAAGATATTTTCTGCAAAGATGATATAGAAATTTCGGCTGTAAGATTTTATTTGACACATAGTTGTGCTAATTAAATGCTTGTGTCTTCAGATTAGATGATATCTATTTAATGTTTTATGATAATTGTTTCTATTTGTACTGGGCAAAGATATTTTGAATATGTATAAAGACATTTTGTTGTACATATTTGATATTATTCATACGTAAGTTACAACAACATATATGATAATATATTTAATTTGTTTCCTTTTCTCTTTGCATACTTAATTTTACAGCAGCTTGATATAATCTTTATTAAAGATTTTGTGTCATATAAATACAAGTTACAGGTTATTCTTTGTATTGTTCATCTTCATATATTATACAGGTTATTGTTTCGACTATATTAATTGTATTCTATTTGTACTTCAGATTTTTCTAGCATTTGATTCATAACATTGCATTTGTAAATTTTATATTTCTAGCTTATGTTCATAATTATATTTTATACTTATGTTTTGTATGTTTATGTGTAACATTGATAAGGTTGTTTATTATTTAAACATTATTATTTCAATTTACCTTTTAGATGTATATTAGATTAAATATCAACAATATAGAATCTTTGATTTTAGTGAATAAGAAAGATTTTGTTTTAAATGGTTTTGAAACATCCTATTTTAAATTTTCAAATCAAAACTTTCTTTTACAAAGCATATGTAACTGATATATGATCAAGATCTCATCAATTTATAATTTAAGTAGCTTGATTAATAATAGGGCCAAAATCTAGGGTCGTCACATGGAGGAAGAAGGGAATCACGGCCCTGATGCAATCTAACAAAATCTAACGACCTGGATGTAAAGAGGATTAAAATTGAAATGAAATTGTAAATTAAATTATATTTTAATTTGTGTAAATTTAAAATGCGATATCTTGTTCATACGAGGTCAGAAAATTACGAAACAAGTTGCATTGGCTTCATTTTGGCGAGCACTACGCAATCAATCTGGTTAGTAGTCATTTGGAGCTAGTGAAAATTTTGGGTAAAATTAAACGCACGTTTAATTTTATTCGAAATAAAACGCTACAGCTGTTATCGGAAACTCAAGGTGAGAACTTCTCACTCAATCGAATTGTTTCGATTTAAATTTTAAAAAGTTAAATTTAAAATTGCTTGATTGTGTGATTGGATGATAGTTACTATCTGTTGTATTGAAACAGACCCTATACGTCGTATATTAAGTGGATGTTATTTATTAAAAACATACACCGCGATAATTCCAACTTGTATGGAATTGTTATTATATATGTACTTGGAGTTGACTTCCCGCATTATATAGCTGATGAGACCCTATTGCGCCGCATAATAGCGGCTAGTATTTTATAAATCCCATATACCGCGATATTCCATCTTGAAGCGGAATTGGTATTGTGCTAACATCTTTGGATGTAGGGAAACAGGTTGGAGGGATCCAACTGGATTCCTCAAACATTTGAATTTGTTTTAATATTGTGTGCTGATCTATTTATTGATCTATTTATAATCTGCATGATTATCTTTGTGATTGAAATCGTTAAAGGCTAAAATTTAGCCGAATATATATTTTGGGTATCGTTAGATGCCGAAAACAAATAAAATTGGATTTCTGAAAATTTAAGTTGAAAATTCATAATAAAAATTAATTTTGGAAATTAATTCATTTTAAATAAATAAACATTGTAATTTTTATGTTATAATAATTATAATTTTTGTGAAATATAACCGAAATGTGATTTTGAAATAAGTAGTTGATTAATTTATAAAATGGTTTAAATTGGGATTTTTTGAATTATTATAAATGATTTATATAAAAGATTTATGAAATTGATATTTGTAAATTAAAATGTTGGAATTATAAAACGAGTTTTTATAAGTGTTAAAATGAAGTATAAATGGATTTCATAAGTGGATGAAATCTATAGATTTATAAATTGTGAAATTATAAAATGAATAGATTTTGTAAAATAAAAGATTTATAAGTAATTAACTTATAAATTGGATTTTGGCGTGTAAATGAGATATGGACAGAATTTGTTAATAAAGTGATTTTATAAGTTCAAGTTGTTCTAAAGTATAAATGGAATTTATAAACGTTGTTTTATAAATCCGAAATCGACTTATTTTAATAAGTTTAATTGTATAGCTTATTAAAGGAAATATATCCATGATTTTGGACAGTGGATAATCCTTTAAATAAAATATGTAGAAATTGAATTTGGTAAATGAAGAATATTCTCGATTTTGGACAGTGAATAATATATTAAAGAAATATTTTGGAAAAGCGATATTTTAAATAGAATTAAAACAATTTTTTTTTAAAAAAAATGTATTAAGTATCAAAACCATAGATTTCAGCATTCATTGTTGAAATAGACGTTTTCGAGAAATAGAAGGAAATGGTGGACTATAACACTGTTGTTATAGTAAATGATTTTCGAATGGAAAAGTTTTGTATAGTATTGGGTTTTATATATCTATTTTAATTTCGAATCCCTATACTAGTGATTTTGGGTTGTCGTAACGATGTTTTACGCAACATTCATTTTGACTCAAATAAATGTGTTTAAGAGAATGTTTTCCTTAAAGAATAAAATTTATACTTAATTGTGATTTAAGTATATTGAATATTTTCCAAATGTTGCAAATAAATAGATTTGTGAATTACTTATTATTAAATAAGTATGAAGATGTTTTCCAATATGAAGTGAATGTTTTGAGATTATATCTTTTAAAGATAAATTAAAAGTGAATAATTGAAATCGATTTGAAAAATCGTACAAAAAAGAATATTTGGAAATGTAAATTCACAATGGGAATTTATAAGGAAAATTTGTTTTAGAAATAAACATTGATTTATTTTTTAAAAGTGTGAAATTTTTTTTACGAATTTGGAACGTAAATCTTATAAATCGGTAAGGATTTATTTGATTGGTTTAAATGAACCATTTTGAAATGAAAGTTGTAAAGGTGAAAAGTGATTTGAGATCTGTTTTCAAATGGTTGAAGTGTGGAAAATATATCTTGTAAAGATATTTTTGAAAATAAATAATTTGGGAAATTATTTGAAATCAGGTTATGTTGTGAATATTGATCGATAGTTAAATAACCGACTATCAATATTGACCATTGAATGGCTATTTGTTATGAATTGGTTGAAATTAAATGCTACACTTATTTTTAAATTATTGCGCTCGCTATTCGGATTACCCATTCCGAATAGTGATACGACATAATGGATAGCGTTGAAGACCGGTGGTGAAGACCGGGTATTTGTGAAAACGATAGGATGACCTATCGATTGTCTCTGCACCGCTAGCTACGGTATAGAGATTTCCTTTGTGATGGGAAATTCGATCGGGATTTTGAATACCCGGATTGCAAGGGCTTCTTTTGAAGTGCCTTTGGTTCCGTTCGAGCCCGGAACAGACTTGTATTGCTACGTGTCTAACATTACATTTTGAGATATAAAGCAGATTTCTTTCAAATACATTTTTGGGGGCGTAGAGGATTTATTCTCTTAGCTTAACACCCTTCTCTGAGACGTACGAGCTCAGAGGTTTTCTAGTTGAAGGTTATCAGCAATATATTCCCAATTTGGTAATGTGGCATGCTGAGTGTTGTTGTGTGATGATTATTTATTGATCATTTGTTGATCAAAGCGTGGCTTTGTGAAAAACTGTAGCTTTGTGGAAGAGACTTCGTCAGACCTCACCCCCCAGAAATGGTCAAAACAGGAATATGCGTCAAGGTTTTGAGGGTCGCGCCCTTTAGGGTATGTCATTTCCTTCTGGAAAAGGGTGGTTTCAGGTATGGAGCCCTGATACTTAACCTATGTGGTTGCTCCAATCTCATTTTTCTGTGTGGTTGTTGCTTGGTGATCGAGGCCCCACGGATAAAGGTCCCAAAGGACCGGGGGTTGCATATTCGTGTAGTAGTTACCTAGTTACAAAGGTAACCCGGCCTTGTGTTGGAAGAGAGCTGGCTAAGTTCTTGGGACGTCCCGCCAGAGGCGATCCCATGTGGCAGTAGGAAGTTCCTTAGCCTGACCATTTGTTGGAAATCCAAAGAAACAATACGAGCCCTTTACGATTGCAATTGTATAACCTGCCTCATCAGGAGGTAGCTATAGCAGGCATAATATAATGGTACCTATGCTGGCTAAGATTTATATTCTATTTTCGAAATGTTTTCATCAGTATGCACTAATAATAATATCAAAATGGTTTGTTTTGCGTAGTAAGAATCTTTGACTATCATAAGGAGAAATCTCTTCCAATTCTGCGTTTGCATTGTGTGTGTGCAGGGAGGCCTTATGGTGGTTTCATTTTCCAAAAGCATTGCAGATATTTTTCCACTTCTATCGTTATTGTTGTTTTAAAGGATAAATTACTGTTTTGAGTTCTCACACCAGTCCCATGACTGACCTGGAGTTTATTTTTCTCTTCCTAAACTCTAGGTGCCCATAATTTTCCACGTGGGCAGTCTAGAGTTAGGTTATCAGGTCATTCTGGATTCAGAAGTGCTGTGGAGCTCAGGAGGCGAGCTGGATGGCGAGACGTATTACTTGTATATGATATTATCTTTCCGCTGTAATTTCACTTGTAGGGACATGTTTGTATAGTTGTCCATTGTTGTTGTGTTGTATATTGTTGTTGTACACTCTGATGATAATGTAATGTAATAACTGAGATAGTTCTTTGTTTTTTAAAGATATTCATTTATCTATTATATGTTGTTCCCCTGCGATTGTGAGATTCTAATATTGTTTCTGTTATGTTTCCTTACTTCTTCTATCTTTTTCTTCTACCACTTCTTTTTAACCCTAACAATTCGGTTTTCCGGCATTCGATTATGCGGCATTTGATACAGTGGAAGTAAGAATGCCGACCTTCGGATCCCGATAAAACCGCGTTGTTACAATTTGAAGACCGGTGTTGAAGACCGGATATTTTCGAAAACGGAAGGATTACCGTCGAATGACTCTGCATCGGCTGATCTCTGATATAGAGATTTTATCACCCTTTGTGATGGGAAGTCCGGTCGTAATTAGTGAATATCCGGATTGCAAGGGCTTCTTTGGAAGTGCCTTCGGTTCCGTTCGATCCCGGGACGGACTTGTATAGATGTGTGTCTGACGTTACAATTTGAGATGTAAAGCTGGTTTCTATCAAATAGATTTCTGTTGGTGGCGGAGAATTTATTCTCTTAGCTTAACACCCTTCTCAGAGACGTACGAGCTTAGAGGTTATGTAATTGATGGTTACTAGTGATACATTCCCAATTTGGTAATGTGGCATACGAAGTGCTGCTGAGCATTTGTTGATCAAAGCGTGGCTTTTATGAAAAGTGTATCTTTGTAGGCGAGACTTCGTCGGAACTCACACCCCGAAAATGGTCAAAACAGGAAAGATGCGGCAAGGTTATTAGGGGATAGTGCCCCCTTAGTGTATGTCATTCCTTCTAGATAGAGGTGGTATCATGGTATGGAGCCCAGATACTTAACCTATGTTGTTGTTGCAAACTTCTTATTTTGTGGTTGTTGGTGAAACCTGGGATTTAGGTCGGTTACGACCGGGGGATGGCATATTCCTGTCAGTTGTTACCCAGCTAGGGGTAACCCGGCCTTGTGTTGGCAGAGATCTGGTTAGGTTCTCGGGGCGTCCTTCCATAGGCGTACCCACGTGGCAATGAGAAGTTCCTTGGCCTGGCTATTTGTTGGAAAATCCAAAGAAACAATACGAGCCTTGTACGGTTTTAGTTGTAGAACCTGCCATTTAATATGGTAGCTATAGTAGGCATACTATAATGGTACCTATGCTGGCTAAGATTTATATTGTACTTTCGAAACGTTTTCCTACACTTTACACTTATAGTAATAATAAAAGGAAATTCTCTACGTAGTAAGCATCTTTGACTATCATAAGGAGAAATCTCCTCCAAGTTCTACGTTTGCATTGTTTGTGTGGCGGGAGGCCTTATGGTAGTTACATTTTCTAAAAGCATCGCAAATTGACTTTATAAATATTTCTTTGTTTTTTTTAAAGAATAAACTATTTTATGTTCTCACACCAGTCCCATGACTGACTTGGAGTTTATTGTTTCCTCCCTAAATTCTGGGTGCCCATCATTTTTCACACGGGCAGTCAAGAGTCAGGTTGTCAGGTTATTCTGGAATCCATGAGTTGCTGTAATGATCTGGAGGCAAGTTGGATGGCAAGGCATATCAACTAGTATATAGTATTTTTTTTTTGCTGTTTGTTGTTGTAAACTCTGTTAATGTAATGTAATGATGATGTAATGTAATAACTGATATAGTTTTGTTTTAAAGATATTCATTTATCTATTATATGTTGTTCCGCGGCGATTATGAGATTCTGATATTGTTTCGTTGCTTTTCTTTCTTTCTTTCTTCTTCTATCTTTTTATTCTTCTTAAACCCTAAGGGTTCGGTTTTCCGGCATTCGATTGCTTGGCAGTTGATACAGAGGACGTATTAATGTCGACTTTCGTGGGTCGAAAATCCTTATCCTGACAACTTTAACTTTTAAACTTACTTACGATATTTAAATTTATAAACTTTAGCTTATTTCCAAAGCTTAAGATTCAAATCCAATTTGAATTCAAATTTAAAATTCTGATTTAACTTTGTTTAAATCCTTCCTTACCTTTCAAACCCTATTTAAATTCAAATTTTTTTTAAATACACTTTAACTTCTTAAATACTTCTATAATATTAAGTCAATTTAAATTTAAAAACTCATTTATTCCCAAACTAGATTCAAAAAAAAATTGAATTTATTTTAGACTTAGATTTAACTTAAACTAAGATTGAAAACTAGATTTAAACCTTATTTTAAAACTTTACTTTCATTTAAATTCAGGTTTTAAATTTTATTTTAAAATTTTAAACAGAATAACAGGTTTCTATTTAAAACCTGTTATCATACTTTAACCCGAGCCAGAGCAAATTCTGCTTCGAGTCAACAAGCTCACTACTTCGAGCAATACACAGCACCTACTCGAGTGATTCTCGAGTCCATTACCCTGCTTCCACCAGGCAAACACCTGAAACCAAAAGTGCACGGTGCACATGCACCGTGCCTTCGATCAACTCCAACCACCTCCGGTGGCCCCCCCACATCGACGACCAACTCCTCATTCCACCCCGGTCATCCTCTAGCTTCCACACAACTCGAATTTGAATTCGAGTTCAATTCTTAAACTTGGAATAGAAAGACCAACCCCCCCACCAAACCTGTCAACACTTCATCCATGACGCTCCGACCACCAGAGAGCCTCCACCACCGGTCACAGGGCTCATCTACGACCAAGCTTTCAAATCCTAAAACCTAGTTGCACTCGACCAAACATTAAAGCTGGGTCGATCAATTTACTAAACCTTCCAAAAACTAGGGCTACAGATTCAAATCGACCACGCGCTCCTCCAAAATTAATTGATCGATTTTCTTGGCATTTTTCCCTTAATCCATGCTCACTTCCCAATCAACACTGAAGATTACAACTTCCAAAATTGTATAGATCAACAAAAATCCCTTATTTTCCATTTTATGTTCATTTCGGAACTGCACTTATTCCTCATTCTTAAAAATCTGGATTTTAATGCTAAAAATCATGATTTTGTTTATATATTCATTTCCTAATACTGCATCTATAATTTTCACAGTTTGAATTTTATGTTTTTAGAGCATGCACTGATGTTTTTTTAAGATATGCAGAGATACACAAGTTTTTAATTTAATTAAATTAAGCTTTTAAACCTTAATCAACATCTTGTTTGTAAAATAGGTCCTAACAATGATTGTTTACAGAGAGGATTGAATTCAAATCAAAAACATGAATCAGGAAATATTAAACAGAGTAAATTCTGTTGAAACAGAAGCATATATCTTACATATAAGTATACACAGCAGGTTCACACAAACATATTCATCTCATTATCACAAGCATGCAACCAGAAATTATACTAATTTTTTTTAAAATAAAGTTACTCACCAGATAACAATGAAGGCAGAGCTTCCAGATTTTTTTAAAAAAGCTTTTTGATCCTTAAAAACATGAAACAGGGATATTACTTTGCCTTAGAGCTGCTACTAAATCTCTGAGTTTTAAAACTGCTGTTGCTCTAAAACCTTGAGTCGTGGAAGCTTTAAAATTTGACCTTTAAAAAGGAACTATATGCATGCAGCTTGAATTCCAGATTCTAAGTGAGCCAGGCCTTGATTGAACATGCAGGTTTTTAAAAAAAAAAACAGATTTGCTTTGAATGCTACAGATTTGCATGTTTTGATTTCATGAATTTGATTTTAGTGTTCTCAGATTTTAATTTTGAGGGAATTTGTTTTAATTCTTCTTTGGCTTTGAATAAAGGAATAGAAAAGAATCGGAGTTAGGGGTATAAATGGTTTTATATAAACGAACATGTGGTTTATTAAAAATAAAGAAAAATTAAAGTTTTTAAAATGACACTTGTCATTAATTATAACATTTGTCATACAAGTATGTTAATTAGTTAACACATGTTCTTTTAATTTGTAAAATGTTTACATTTGTCTTTTAAAGTTCATTAGATATAATTAGGTTAACTTGTATTTAATTAGATGTTAATATAAGATAAATGTAAATCTATGTTTAATTAATTAGTTAATATGTACTTACTTACATGTAGAAAATATGGAATGAATAAATCCAATTATATTTATAAAATAAAGTATATACAAATATTTAAAAATCCAAAAACAAATTAAAATATGGAATGCTTACATCTCACATTCCAACATAGTTGGGCATAATCAAAGCGTACGACACTTATTCGAGAATGTATTTCATACAATGGCAGGGCTACTAGGGTACTGCCCGTCATAATACATGGCCTAGATCACCGTGCCGATGATCCACCCTAAATCCACTACAACACAAGGCCGGAACCATCCCTTACTAGATAGTCCTGACCAAGACAACCCCGCAGTTCGCCGTCGCGAACTGCCCAGTAAGCCGAATTAAAGGAACCTCTAAACAATGGTAAATCTCATCCTACTTGGGTGCTACCCACTTAGCCTTGTTGCACCTCCCTTGTATTAGCCATTCCCAGTTGATGAGGCTTGAGGCTACGATTACCTTTATAGAACAAATCTATCTTAGATTGCTCATTGTCCTCCCGACGATGTTCTAAAAGCATGAATCCATACAAGTTCGTTCCGGGTTCGAATGAAACCGAAGGCACTATCCCGCCACACTCATTTTGGAATCACCCTCAGAGTTAAAGACAATAGTCTTCCTGTATATCTTCACTTGATGTCCACTTGAGATTTCCCGACCTATCGTTTAATTTGGATCGATGTTGGTTTTGGAATTCTAAATTTTGAAAATCCGATCCAGGTCCCACCGAAATCCAAAAGGTCGTCTTAATATCCAAGTTGTTTAACTTTGAATAATTTAATTCAATTTAAAACATTGAATACACACAACATCATTCACGGATAAATATCACACATTTATCACAGCTATAATCAATATCACATCACATAACATCACAAATTATCAAACTATAAGTATCATTCAATCCATACATTCTACTCAAACAATCGTCCACAAATTGGAATTATTAATCCCTATTGTAATTAATTTAATCAAATTAAATTAATTACTTGAGAATTAATCACCTAATCCTGCTTAATCGATCACTAATTAATTATAACCATTTAATTAATTAATCATCCTTTAATTACCTCATAAAAAATTTAATTAATCTTTAATTATAGATTAATTATCCTTTAATTATTCTCTCAAATAATCATTCTTGATTAATTATTCCTTAATTACATTAAGTAATTAGCTTTTAAATTAATTCCATAAATTAATTATTCTTTAACCATTTATATTTGTTAAATTTTGATTACTCTTATTAATTAATTAACTATAATTAATTACATTAATCTTTAATTAACTACATTAATTAATTATACAATAATCACTTCATTTATTAATTATCTTTTTAGTCAATCACATTTATTAATAAATTAAACCTTCAATTATTTTCATTAATTACATTAATTAATGATCCTTTGATTACTTCCATTAATTAATTATCCTTTTAATTACATTTAATAATTAATCTTTAATTAATCATATTTATTAATGAACCTTAATTAATCACATTCGGTAATTAACTATCCTTAATTATTTACAATAATTGATTAACTTCTTAATTAATTAATAAATCATAGAACTAATTGCACTAAGTAATTAATACTTAATTACTTTCACTAAGTAATTATTCTTTAATTACTTTCCATCAAGTAATTTCCCTTTTAATTACATCCAGTAATTATCCATTAATTATTTCACTAGGTAATTACACTTCATTAATTACATTAAGTAATTATACTCAACCCATCATCGAGTAAATCTATTTAACTAAATAAACAAAATTAATTAACTTAAATTAATCACAATAACTTAATTAATTACACTAAGTAATTAATTCCTTCATTAAATAATTACCCTTGATAATCCTCTTAACATTATGTAATTAACCTCTAATTACATTTGTTACCTGATTATTCCTTAATTAATCTTTTATTGCTTAGATTAATCAATCCTAAATGAAGTAATCAACTACCCTAAATTAATTACACAAATTAGTTTATCTTAATTTAATTGCCTAAATTAAGCATCTTAGTTAATTTAAGTAATTATACTTTAATTACTTTTGTTAATAAAACATGATTTAATTTAAGATAACTCATAACTGCCATTTAAATTAAATTAAATTTAAAAGCTTAAATTTGGTTTATACAAAATCATCATCCTTTGATTAAAGTTAAATACCTTTTACTTAAATCATAATTAAATTTCAACAATTACATTTTAGTTGAAAACATTTATGAACTGATTACAAAATTATTCTAGTGTAATATTTATATAAACCAAACTTATTTTCAAAACAAAATTTAAACTTTGAAAATCCATACTTTAAAATCTTAAATTTTTTTAGAACGTCATTCTCTAAACTCAACATTTCATACTTCTTTAAAACTGGTTAAAAACAGTGTTTAAAATCTAACTTGCTTTCAAGTTCTGAAATTCATTTTAGTTAAAATGATCTAGACAAGTTTTAAAATCCTGGAAACAAAATCGACCCAAGAAAAATAATCAAAATCCCAAGACAAAACCCAAGAAAACCCGAGACAATCAAAACGAAGCTACCCTACCTCGTAACTTCAAGTCAAACACGATAAAAACTCAAGAAAACTCCAGGCCAAACACTTCTTCCCCAAACCCACTACTCTAGATGCAGATGTCAACCATTGTGCACGTGCACGACCGGAAATCTCGACACCACCCATCCCTCCGACCCTCGCCAACCCGCAATCGACCTCGACAAACACCACTACTATGCAGAACTATGAAAAACGATGGCAAACCGAAAATCGAGAATTCGATCAAAACTGGAATTCGAGTTTGATTGAAAACTGCCTATGGATGTCGACCTGGACCACGTGAACCCTCGCCGTCTGTACCAGTGAATCCCCTCGACCTCTAGCACCGATCCCCTCCATCGCGACCCATTCCAATCCACCACAACCACCGCACGAATCTCATTAACGTCGACGACTCATCTTAGCACAAAAACCATACTTCTTCATCCCCAGACCACCACGGCCCAAGATAAAATCATATGCCATTTTTCCGGAGGCCACTGACTCCCTGACCACCTTCAGGCCAAACCCCAAACTCCAGTTCGCCTTCAATCGCCGTGGGTAGCCAAAATACCCAAAAATGTTCAACACGGATTATCTCATCGAATCCCAAACTAAAAAATATCAATCTATATACCTAAATTTATGATTTGGCTTCACAATCCATATTATATAATCAGAGATTTAAATTAACATGTTCGATTTTTACCCATTTCCCGATTTCTACTGTAATTTTTAATTTACAGTGTATCTACCAAATATAGCACTTAAAACATTTTCTTTTTAGTAAGAAAAGTCTAATATTGATTATTTAGGAAGATAGGAATTATTTTGTGATGAGGTTGAGCCTGTTACTAATAACAGAGCACAAATATGAATATACAGAGAAAATATACAGACATATTATACTTATATACACACATTTATATTTAAAACTCATGCAAACCTTATAGACTATATTGCTACACATGCAACAAGGTTTCATCACAGATTGTTAAACAGTTTTTAAATAAAAGGTTTACTCACCTATTATCAAAGCAGAGAGAGACGGCTCCGTTGAACTTGTTTCCCAGGAACTATTTTGATCTGGTATTGTTCTGTTGATTTGAATCATGTCGTTTGAGTTGAATTTGCTTGTTGCATTTTGAAACTATTGTTAGTTGAATCATTGGAGTTATTGTTGATCCAGAGAAACTTTTGAAGCTGTTGATTTAGAGTTTGTTTTGGTTTTGTATTTTCTTTTTAAATCTGATTTTTAGTTTTTAAAAGAGAAGAAAGAAAAATGTTTGAACTAAAATAATTTTGCCATGTTTTCTGAATACATTTATTTATAAATGTTTCAAAAAATAAAGTAATTTATTACCACATGTTATCTTAGATTGTAAAATGCTTCCAAGTATATTTTCATGTTTTTAGGGCCTTACACATGTTTTATTCCAATATTATAATAATTTCTTATTTTTACAAATGTTTATTATTTAATTAATTTCTTATATTTATATTAACATGTTTTTATACTTATTTCAATTAGCTTTTATTGTTTATATATACAAATTACATTTATATAATTATAAGCTATACTTAGTTTATGATATGTTTTTACAGGAAAGAATATCTTTACAAAAAAAATTATATATATATAAGCCATTTAAGCTTAAGTAATTTTAAAAGAAAGTATTTTTTTAAAAAGCAAAAGAATTAAATTTCCTTATCTCATATATGTTTTATACGTTTTGTAAATTATGCTTTGACTTGTATATATATATACAAATCTTATTTAAAACAAGTAAATTTGAAAAAAAATAAAACAAATCCTTTTTATTAATCTTATATAAAATTTAAACTTAAGCTATTATACTTAAATATAAAACCAAATTTATTTCAAGAACCAGATTTTAAAGGAAAACAAATTAAACTTTTATTATAATATACTATTTTAAGCTATTATATTTTTAAATAAAAATAAATATTTACTTTAAGTGTTTTTGAAAATATAAGATAAATTTTTAAATAGCTTTTGAAAAGTTTATTAAATTCAATCAAAATCTCAAATCACAATATATTCCTATATATATATAATATAAATTTGAAAACATTTTTATTTAGATGGAAACCTAACTTCCTTTTCACAATGTATATACATATATACATTATATATAGAATATTTTTGTTAGCTTAGAAACATAAATTTTTCTCAATTATGTATTATTAACTTTGAAAAGAATAAGATTTGCCAAATTAAATTATTATTATTATTAGTTTGGAAAAGATATCATTTGTTAAAATAGATTATTAAATCAATATTGCAAATTTAATATAATTATTAATGGAAATAATTAAGTAAATATTGCCTAAAATTCCGGGACATCACATCTACGAGATTCTGCTCGATATTCCAAACCATACCTTCATCGAAGTCACTCGCGGGCGTGCCAACCCCCATGCCCTAACTTCGACATCAATTCTACGAACCCTTGACTGCAACCAGAAATAGATCTACCATCACCCAAAACCGCCGCCGAGCATGCCCACTATGAACATCCCCTCCATTCTACGTTGTTCACTTCGCTTGCGCACACGTCCGCTCAAGTCTGCTGTTTTGATTCGAACATGGCTTCAACTTTTTTTTATATCGATTTTGATCTACCAATATTACAGGAGGCAGACGAGGGCTTGGAGATAACGTGATTTTGAGTCCGGAACAAAAGAGATAAGGAGCGTGGCTATTTATTTATTTATTTTGTCGAGGAAATGAAAAATTGATCTTGTTTGAAACAGAAATGAAAAGGCAAGAATGCAATTTTTTTTCTTTTTCCGGGTAATGGAAGGAGGTGTTCGGCGTTCCCTTTTGATTTGAAAGCTTGAAAATCCGAAACGAATGAAGACGTGATTTATAAAGCGAAGAGAAAGGGGGATGTCGGACTAAAAGAAAGCAAGTGTTTGGAACATGTTTCCTAGATTAGCTATGATGGCTTGCATAGGTATCGGATGGGGGCTGAGATGAAAGGCCGATGGGAAAGAATTTCAGTTGAAGGAAATTTGACTAGTCAGACTATATACTATATTTGGATTTTAAATTAAAATCGTCTCGATTTACGTAGCTTAAAATCTTGACATCCTATCGAGGCATGCCGCTAGGCGTTTATAATGTTATACCCATATTTCGAATGCAATAGAACAGGTTTAGAGTCCTAATTCGATCGTATGAGGAAGATAGCTTTTTGGACCCAGTTATTATATTAAATTTTCGATATAAACTTTAGCGCGTTTACGTACCGTACGGCCACATGACAACTCCAAACACTACGAAATTCGAAATTCGATAATAATACACTATTACAGATCCAACAGAACAGGTTTCGTCGAATTTTGAGACTGTGCCTCGGAAGGCGATTTTAAATGTAAATTTAAACGATATATTTTTAAAACCAAACAAATCACTTCCGAATTCAATTTTAAAGCTTTTATTATCTTTAGTATTATTAATATAAATTTCACAACCCTTCAAATTATTTTTAACGAGTTTAAAACTCTCGATTTAACATTTTACCCAATTTCCAGTAATTAAATTCGATAATTTATTTATCCAATAATTGGTTACATTTGAAATTCAATTTGAAAATTTACTTTTTAAAATATTTAAACTCAATTAAATATTTTAATTTCAAATGTCAAAATTTTCGGGTCGTCACATTCCTCTCCCCTTAAAAGAATTTCGTCCCTGAAATTGCTAGTTAAGAAGAACGGCCTACAACCCGTTAACTATTTTCCTAAAACCAAATAGTTTTTTTAACAACTTTCCCAAAAACAATCTTTTTATCGAAGACATCCTATCACTTCTACTAACCTTCCAAACATAGCCATAGGTTCCAAACAAAATTACTTACTCAACCATTTGAATTATAATTTAAAACCAAATTTTAAATTATCAAAAATTTTCCCAAAATTTTCTAACTCTCTAAATTTTTGAAAAATTTCGCCAGCGTCTTCTTTGTGCGGCTAGCTCGGCACAACTACAAAATGCCTCTATGGGCCCTAAATTTTCAAAAGAAAACAAAAGCCAAGTGGCTAGATCAGAAAATCATCAAATTTCATATGATAATTTAGACACGCATCTTCTTGTCGGGCAATCCAAATTTATCATCTGAAATCAAAATACCAATTTTCTTTTGCTTTTAAATACCTATATCTTACCAAGCAGTAATATCCAATTACAAATTTAAAATCATTTTATTCACTTGTTTTACAAAATTTCAATATTTTATCTTCTTAACCCCATATGATGCACAAATATCATCTGTACGCAATATCACATTTGGTAGCTCGTTCGATCACACAATTTCACTTTCGAACTAGTATCTTTCACCCGACTCTCATGTGCGGACTTAGATCTATTTTCTTGATCAGAAACCGTCATCCTCCTTGCATAGCCATATACTATGATAGAGAATTTCAGGATCAATCAAAAATCCATATCAAAGGTTCGCCATCGAAAATCGAGTGAAAAATCCTAACTTGGATCGATATAAATATCTTGAAATTATGTGCATGAATCGGGATCAAATTACTATGCGGATAAAATAATATACGTACATCCTACGTATTAATTTCCAATTTGATTATTATTTATATCAATTCTTTATTCTTTCTTTTTTGATTTCTATTCACTTATTCACAATTTCCCTTTTCGCCACTTTTATTTAACCTTCATTCAAATATTAAATTAGTATATTTCTCAACTCCAAATTTACTTAAGAATTTCACCATCCATTTCATAAGTCTAGCATAAATATTTTATGTATTTCTTATATTTATTTTCACTTTACCACTTAAGCTTTTATATCTATTTTCATTTAACCTAAATTTCCAATTCTATTTGAATTCGATTTACCTTTCATTTTATTCATCAACAAAACTATCTTCATGAAAATACTTTTTATAATTTGGTGTCTCAACAAGTCCATCCTTGTTCTCACAGAAATTCAGTAAAAACGTTGATCAGGTGCAGGACTGAAAATCTATAAGTACTTAATAAACCTGTTTTCAACACCCAATGAAAATACTTAGAAAAACTTTGGTGAGAATGCTCTGGAAATCATCACCCCTCCATGGATCGCAGTTACCCCGATGATTATGTCGCCATCCCGGCAAAATCCATAAAAAACTGAAGGCGTCTGCACCCCTCGATTTCACCGCAGAACCGCCACAGATCACAGCTACACCCAGGGTTACGTTGCCATCACGGCATAAACCATGTAACTGTAGGCATCTGTTCCCTCAAATTTTGCTTCTAAATGAAACTTCACCATATAGATTACAGACTACATCAGTCGAGTGCCAATGTAGCCTGTAGGCACTCACCGCCATACGACTTTCGCTATGGAGCACATAGATAGCAATCTACCTACGCTACGTCACTCTCCCAGTGAAATCAAACATAGACATTAGGCAATCACTTCCCCTCGACTTACGCTATGGAAATGCAGTATTATCGCAGTTACACCAAGTTACCCTACCGTCACATCATAACTCCAATGTCTTTGTAGGCATCAGCTCCCCCGACATTCGCTACCCCAATCACAATCCACAGGAACTACAGTTTAGTCCAGACATCCTTTGGGATCATAATTTAGAACCCCCCTTAGGGCTCAAGGCAGAACCATCCAGTGGATCTCCTACTATAGGTTTCAACCCTAAATGGAGGCGCCTTTTTCCCCATAGCATTCTCAAAACATTTAATATTATACACATATAGTATCTTTTGAAACATACTCTTTACATGTCTCACATATAAACTTCAAAATCGATATCTCCAAATTCGATAGTTCTCAAACTTGGCTTTCCAGAATCCCAAAATTGATTTTCTCAAAATCCAAAATCCTTTCGAAATCCATGAGTTCCAAAAACCTTTTCAGTTCCATTCCCATAAAATGATTCTTGTGTGTGTGTGTGTGTATACATACATACATACATACATATATATATATATATATATATGTTTATCCTTTCAACTAGAATAATTTTCTTGATCATTTCATACTTATATAATTTCCATTTTACATTTCAATTGTCTTTCAAGGATCACCTCTTCTGGTTATAATTTCAATAAGGGAAGTTTTTAATATATAACTTTATTTATGCCAACTCATCATTCAAGTTTGATTTCTTTATAAAGTTATTTGCCACATTACTTACTCTTATAAAGTGAGTTTTCAATTATAGTGCTATCCAACTTTCATTTTTAACTACCATAGTTTTCTCAAATATTTTTTCCACTTTACAATCATTTTTGCTTCAATGTCCGATTTCGCTTTCACTACACAATTGTTTCAATTTCCATTCGGGTTACCACTTCAATTCTTATCTCGTTTGGTATTAAATATAAACAGTTTCCACTCTGACTAGTTTGAATTTAGAAAATAGCTTTAAAAGTTTAAAATGGTTAAGTAGTTATAAAATGGTTGTAAATTAGTTAGATAGTTGTAAAAATAGTTAAATAGTAAATATAAGATAGTTTGAGTTTTGAAAGAAGGGTTTGTGTAGTAAATAGCTTGGAAAGATAGATTTAAGGCAGTTTATATTAAAACAATTTACTTGAAAATAATTTCAGAGTCAAACCGGTTCAATTTCCAATCTCCACTTCAATCAACTTTAATTTCCATTCTCGCTTAAATTGATTCAATCCAGATTCCCATTCGAATTAATTTCAGTTCCAACTTTAATTCAAATCAACTCCCATTTGAATTTAAGCTTATTCAACTTCGATTATAATTCCAATTAATTTATTTCAATTCTGCCTTTGAATTTATTCCAGTTCCATTTTCAAATTTAAACCTTCTCGTTTGTACAGATTCGAGTTAAATCTTCAAATGTTGATTTAATCCCTTTATTCAAATCAACCCCTAAACTTTTATTCACACCCAAGTCTTTAATAATTCAATTCTGATTCCGAATTAAAATATTCATTTTAAATTTCTCTTACTTAAAGTTATTTCAATGTTCGAGTAAGAGTTCAAATCTCTTTAAACAATTTAATCTTCGGAACCAACTTATTACTTCAAACTTTGAAACCAATACTTAGACAATTTCGGTTTGCAATTTTAACATTTAAATCTTAAGTTCAAAGTGATTTCATTTCATAAATTAAATATTATTTTTTTGGACTTAGATTTTAAAACTTCCTACTTAAGGCACATTTTTTTAATTCCATTTTTAATTTCATAAATCACACTTATGAATTTGCTTATAGCTTTTCACTTTATTCTATTCTTGTTTATTCGAAATAAACATCCCTTTAGAAATACCCAATAACCAATATCATAACAAGAACCTATATATTCTACAATAATTTTCTAGAAAAATATAATTCAGGGTAACTTATTTTCAAACACTTTGAAAATTCTCATCAATTTCTAGGATATAAATTTAGGTTTGAATCCACTTTTACTTAGCTTATTTGCAAGGTTAATCTTTAGCCAAATTTCTATTTGGTTACATGTGCTTTACCACTAAATCTTATGGCCTTATTTAATTTTAATAACAACAACAACCGATTACTTTAATATATATACAATAATTTGAAAAACTACTTCTTTATATACAAAATTTTAAGCTTATATAAAAATCATTTTTAAAACCATTTTTAAAATCCTTATATAAGAAAATAGCAAGTAGGCTCTCATATAATACACTCACCTCATTCTAGGGTACTACTGAACCTATCTCTAATGAGTAATCCCCACCTGAGCCAAGGTTCTCATTTAACATGGCTCTGATACAATGCGTGACAGCTCGAAGGATTTTCAACCTCAAAAATCGACACTAATACGTTCACTGTATAGAGTGCCGAGCAATCGAGTGCCGGAAACCCCAGGCTGCTAGGGTTAAGAAGAAAAGAGGTAGAAGAAGAAATAGAAAACAATAACACAGAATCTCACAATCACAGCGTAACAAATATAATATACAAATAACAGCATTTTATATAATGAAAAGCTATAACTGTCAATATATATACGAGATATCAAAGTACAACAAAAACTGGATAGTTGTGACAACTTGTCCCTGAATACTGCCTACATAGTCTATAATACATAGCGGAATATGCTCATTACGTCTCTGCCATCTAGCTCGTCTCCTGAACTCTCAACGTCCTAACCTGAAAATCTATAATACTCGGACTGACCCGAGCATTACAATAAAGTAACACCCAAATCTGGCTGGAAACCAGCGTGAGTAAACCCCTTTAATTTGAAATACTAAAGTTGCAAAAACGTTTTTGAAAATCAAGGTAACTCGTCCAGCATTACGAGTTCTTATCTTGTTATGACCAACACTTATTGCCAAATCCATTATTTAAAATAATATCTTGGTGCAGTTACTTATTCAAAAATAGTAGGATTTACTTAATTCATCTAATTCCAACCTATTTGATTCTATATATCAAATCCGTTAAGAGTGAAGTAGTTATTAAATCGAAGTGTTACCGGATATCGTTGATATCTGATCCCGGTCTCTTCGAATCCAAACGCCATCTTTTAAGGCAAGTTGTTTTAACAAAACAGTTCGATTTCAAGATATCAACCTTCACATAAAAATCCCATCACAATATCTATTCAAATAAAACATCTCACATTTTATACTTAACTGTTCATTTCAGGTTATTCCAGTTTAAACTATTCGTAGACTAGATTAACTAGTCACACAAATCATTAATTTACTTAAAACAAAATTGATTAATTGTTTTCAAATCATGTTTAATTACTATTAAACTAATTACAAACCATTTTGTTTTATTCTAATTAAATATGTGGGATTAAAAAAAAATTAATAAGTATAATTAATTTGAGAGTTTTAATAAATTAAAGGTTTAGATCATTTTATTATATCATTGACTATTAACTGATTATAACTATTTATTTACTTTAATAAACCTTATTAATTAATAAATAATTAACACATATACAATTACCTTAACTTAATTAATTTTAAGTTTAAATTATTTTAGTTATCCAAGCCATAACTAGTCCTAAGGTTTAAGTTAACTTAAGGATTTAAATTACTTAATTTATATAACCATAAACTAATTACTTTGAAACCATTTTCTTTTCATTTTCTACCCCTTTTCTTTCTTCCCAAAAATCCAATACTTTTACTTTTGACATCTCAACATGTCCAAAATATATTCAGTTAAACCATAGCATTCAATAGCTTCAATTTTTAATATAATCTATCACAGATTATCAAATAAATCACAATCACAGACTATGAAAATAAATTTTCTATATTTTCAAAGAATCCAGCTGGATCTCTCCAACCTGTTTTCCTTCATCCATAGATGTTACCACAATACAAAAATACCAATCCCACTTCGAGGGGGATATCGCGGTATATAGTGTAACAACCCTGTATTTTGTGATTTTTAAAATTTTTATTTTTATTTTATATTTTTATTTATTTTAACTGAAATTCCTGATTTGCAAACTTTATTTTATTTATTAAAATGGATTTATTTTGTTATGTTAAACATAAATTTTGACTTTTGTGCGAGTTATAATTTCAAACCTGAATAAATGGAATATTTTCCAAAAATGTGAATTTTGGTCAAAATGGACAAAAATTGACTTTTAAATTTAAAATTTAAAAGTTTGAATTTTTGAATTTTATATTTTTCTTATGAAAATAGATTTAATTTCAAGAATACTGCTTTTTGTTTCATTGAAATCGGATTAATATTGTGGAAGTTATGCTTTTTACAATATTGTGTGTAAATTGTTTTATTTAACAAATTTGTTTATTTTCAATTTATGTAAATAATATCTTTGTTTGTAAAATCATGTTCTAGTTTGTGTAACATGATATGTTATGCATATATTTTATGTAACAGCCCAAAATTTTAATAAACATTTTTATTCATTTTATTTTGAAAAAACTTTTGTGTTTAATTATTTAAAAGTTTGAATTTTAGAATTTTCCCGAATTGGTTATAAATCATTTGCCCAATTTTATTTAACATAAACAATTTCTAGAATTTTAGATTTTGGGTTAAATGTTGACTCTAATTGAAACTTCAAAATTTAAATTCTAACTTCCAATCTTTGTTTAAATTGTATATATTTGCAACATTTGTTCCGTTTTTCCATTTAATTTGGATATATACTGTGTGAATTAAGTAATAAACAACGTTGTAAAAAGCAACTAATTTATAAGTTTTATTGTATATGTTCTACATCCATTTTCTTAGTTAAATAATAACAAATCAAATGGATATGTAACAAATCAATTTTTTTAAAGTTGAGTAATAAACAAAGTTGTAAATAGCAATTAAATTGTACGTTTTATTTGATACGTTTTATATCCGTTTCTTGTTTATTTCTCTGATGTTTATTTATACGGTACGTTATTTACTAAATTATTCTTTAGCATATACTTTATTGAATTAATAGGAAACAAATAAATATAAGATACGTTACTTTGTTATTTATTTTGGGTATACGTTTCAATTTATTTATTGCCTTTATAATGCACACTCCTTTGATTCCATACTTTAGCCATTCAAATCAATAGCCGCCTATTTGCCTTGCAATTCATGTATAACATTTCATCTCATTACACTTTTCCATTTTCTTCTCTTGATTTAATAGGAATAAAATCCTTAAAATTCTCTAATGTTTCAATTATTTATTTCCTGTCGTTCTTCCCTCTAAATCAACGTGAAACTTCTCTGTTAAATACAAACTCACGTACAAATTTCTATGCCACATCTTATTTGATCATCTTCTCGTGTGAAGCTTTCTCCTCTGTAAGTAATGGTAATATATATATTGTTATTATCTTTTGTTTTTTTTCCTTTTTTTGTTCTTCTTCCTTTTGCCTCGTTTTGGCCATGATTTCTTCACATATTTGCATGCTCTCTACTCTAGTGCCTGGGCAATCACCTCCACCACCTCCTCCTTATCATCAACCACCTATCACATCCTCTTCCTCTGTCCAGATCTGAAACATGTCATGGCCGAGCATTAGGACCATGTAGCTGAGCCCAAAAGTTGACCAAAACTCCACTATGTTGCCTTGTCACCTCACATTCATGTGTTGTGACTTCTTTACCACTTCTAGCACATGTAGTCGTGCTTCCATAGACTCAAACTTGATCCAAAACCACACCAAACCCGACCATATTCACCCCCTAGGCCGAGCAAGTAGATCTTGAAAGCATGGCAAAAACTATTGTGTTCAATTTGCTTTAATTTCAAAGTTGTTTCAAAATCAATATGTATTAAATTATATTCATATTTGGTTTTGTTTATGGGTTATTAGCTTGGTTCTCTTCCACTTGAATCTATTGTCATGTCATCATGCCTTCTGGAATTCATTGTGTCATTTGAATTGATAACTCCAACAATAAGAGATGAGTATATCTCACCGGACATTTGTACTTATATAATTAGTAAATTTACATCCTGTGAATCTGTAAATTACATTATTATGTTATAACTGTCTATGATATGATCATATGATGTTCACCCCTGTTTATTCACCTGTTATATCATCTGTTACTGTCGTATAATGTTATACTGTTTATATATATCAGTTTATCACACTACGAGTTCCCTATAGAAAAATCATTACGGACTGAAATGATAGGCCTGGGTGATTTTTATTTATTTGTACTTGTCTTGGGATTGCGGGTTTGAAATAATCAAAACTCGAAAATATTACTGATTATGGATTTAAATTATAATTTTCGTATTACTTGATTTAGGTATGAAATATTATTCAGACCCGTGGTTGATTTCAAATATGATTTCCTATAAATTTCATGTATTGTAAATGAAAGAAAAAAAATATATATATATGAAATTTGACTTATATTGGATTTAAAATGGTTAGGCAGTGATTTTCTAAAAGATTAAAGGTATAAGTTAATAGATGGTTTGAGTTGTAGTGTGAAAGTTTGATTTAACTTAATAATGGGAATTTAAGTAAAATGGAATTATAAGCTTAACTTGGTAATTGATATAATTGATGTGTGAATTGGATAAATATAAAGTAAAAGAAAATATAAAGTTATTTGTAAAACAAAGTTAAGCAACTTACAGTGTATTTTGAATTTATGTAATTAGTTTAAAATGTTAAATAAATGGATAGTCTGATCAAAATTTTGGATTTTAACTTAACTCTGAAATGTGAAATTTGGTTTGAAATTAAAGGTTAAGTTAAGAAATTAAAATGGAATTTAAGTTATATAAATAAGATGGGTATTAAGTTATATTTGGAAATGGTAATAAAAATTTAAAGTGTTAAGTAATTTGTTAAAATGTGAAGAATAGAAAATTATACACTTGAATTTATTAAGTGACTTATTGGAAATTTGATTTTATTTATCGGAAATTTACTTTATCAAAATTATAAGTTAAAGGTATTTTAATGAACATTTTTAAGTGTTAAAATATGATCTTTATAACGCTTAAAGGGTTAAAATCAAAGTTTATTTGTTGCTGGAATTACATTGAAAATTTGGAAATTAAACCAATTTTCAACTAAAACTGAACTATTACAGTAGTTTTAAACGCTATCTTTGCTGAATTAAATTGTTTTCGAATGTAACTTAACGTAGCATTTTCTAAGTGCGGCGAAAACTGAAATTTCAGTGTTTTAATGCATTTAAGTGAATAAATGAACTCAGAAAAGGCTAAATTTTTGGGAATTGAATATTTGATTTGAAGGAATAATGACTTCACTTTTTAATGGTTTAAATGAATGATTTTAATTCAGAAATATAAATCATTTTGAAATTTATTACCATGGGTACACTGCTTTGTGTGTCATGTGATTTCCTTGTGATTATTCAATGCACACCTTTGATTTTAAGAGTGTGGCTAGGGTGAGCTGTTACTGCAGCTCTACGCTACCCTAGTCACAATAAAACTGTTTTGGCATTGTTTACTTTAATATGGATATTTCTAGTATAGTGTTTATTACTACTTAATTGATGTCTTGAATGATCCTTAAAGGATGGGCGATCCCAAGCATCCTCTATGTTATTGTGCATTACTATTACGGTTCACTTGTGTTGGCTTACATTGTATAAGTATGTATGTCCTGACTCGAGTGTTTGTGTTTTACTTTACGCTTGGGTCAGCCTGAGAATCGTTGCTTTGGATTCACCTTCTGGAGCTAGAGTTTTGCTGGAGCTTATCTGTCTATCTATTCATTTACTTCTTCCAATTAGTTCCTATTCGGTATTTGTCTCTGTGTTGTTGTTTATGTATCCCGTGTTCCATTGTATCTTTTTTACTATGAGATTTTGTATAAGTTTTGAGAGTATGTATATAGTAGCTTCATGAACTACTATGGTATTTTATTTCTGCTACGAGTTATTCTGATATTTCTATGTCTTTGATTCTGTGAATGATTTTATTTGCTCCAAAATTCTTAACAATCCATTATTTTGAAGTATTCAAGTCCGACATATGTAGATTATTGTTGATTTGAATGGTACAAAATAGTGGGTCGTTACATTTGGTATCAGAGCTTTGGTTTTGGGTAAAACTTAGCCTGTGGAGCAAAAAACTCATTAGAGATAGGGTAGAAATATCCTAGAATGGGTAAAATCAATCTCAAAATCATTTCTTAGTGAGAGAACATATTTTCAAAGTATAAAATGATTTCCAAATGATTTTAAAGGATTTTCAAAGATTATATTGGTATAAAGTTTCATATTTTGAAATCAAGATGCCTAAACTTCATCCCTTCTATATACACCTTGTTAGTAATCTCTTGGTGAGGATTCTTATCGATTAGGATTCCTTGAACTTTGGAAAGCTCCCACTTGTTTTGAATTCCATTCCTGTCTCCTCTATTTGTATTCCTTTGATTTTGGAGCATTCCATAACTTCACATTGAATGACCTCTATAAAGATGCTGATTCCGCAAATCTTTGAATGATTTGTAAAAGGGTGAAACTCTTTTACAATTGGCATTGATTCACCGTAGATTTCTGCATCCTCGGTTTATGATGCTATCTATCTTCTGCTATACCTGGATTCTATCTTTGGTTTTCGAATGTCGATTTGCCTTAGATTTCTGCATTGATCATATTCCTGAAGTCACGGCTGACCCGGTTAAGGTCGTCCGCGATTTATATAGGCTTATCCATCTTCTATTCGGTAATTTAATTATCTCATCTTCTTTCGAGCTTAACTTCGAATTAGAATTCTAATTGGGTAGGGTTCCTCTAAATCTGAATCTCTGTTTGTTTTGAAATCCATCATTGAATCATCCCTTGGAAATTTGTATTTGGTTGTAATTTGAAATTGGGTATACATCGAAGTTATTATTTTGATAAGGATGACCATATGTTTATATAAAAGTGAAATGTTTTTGATAATGAACATATAACTTTTAAAAACGAGAGTCTAAAATTTTGGAAGTATCAGAAATTTTGAAATTTATAAAAAATTTGATTTATAACTGAAATGGTTTTAATTTGAAATTTGAGGGATTGAACTCTGGTATTTTGAATTTTTTTTTAAGGTTTTGAAATATATAATGATACGATTTAATGATATTTTCCGAATAAGAGATTTTTTAAATGAATTCCAATGATTTCAAAGAAATTTAAAGAAGTTTTCAAGAAAATAGAAGTTCAGAACTCACTTATATTGCTGAAAAATAATTTCAGTGATGAGTGCATGCATCATCGAAATTGATTTTCGAGTTTCAAGGTTGGGGAGATGCCACTCTGGTAGCTTTGCTATCGGAGTGGTTTTGTGAAACCAATTTTGATTTCAGATTTTGAAGTATGATTTGATTTTCGAAAGATGGATGTATATATATTTGACATGATTTGAAGTGAGCCCGGTGTTCAATCCTCGAGTTTTGGATTTGATTTAGTATAACTCTATTTATAAAAATTGATTTAGTGATTTATTGCTGATTTCCAACTCTTGGATTGAAATTATGATTTCTTCGACTATTTTGAAGGTTCGAGCACTTCCAAATCAAGGTTAACTTTTCAAAGCTAAGTAATTTTGAAAGGTATAAAATATTTGATAAAGTATATAAGTTTAGTTTTGTATGTTTAAAGTATAAAGAGTATGACTTAAATGAATTTGATACTTTTGTTAAGTAAATAATGTGCAAAAAGTAAATTGGATCTTTTGAATTAAAATAAATAGTTTAAAGGTTTTAAAGGGATAGTTATAAATTTGGAAACCATTTTGGGTATAATTGATTTTGAGAAATATCTGTTTTTGAAAATAGGTTGGAATGTAAAACCCAGTATTTATATGATGATTTTGGAAATGAATTAGTTTGACTTAAATTATGTTAATATGGAAACTTGGATGATTTTCTAAACGTATTATTTTGGAAACTTTGAAACTGGAGATATTTAATTTGGAAGAAATAACTTGGTGAAATCGTATATAATTTTGGAACTGAATCAATATTGAAATGATTTGAAATTGAGAACCTTGTATTATTAAATACTTTGATTTAGGAGTTATCGAACTTATATAAATGGATTTTTATAAGTATGATGTTGATTTGAAAACTATAACATGAAAGATACTCAATTTGGAAAGAGAAATCTTATATAATTGAAGTCTATATAAGTATGATTTGATATACTATTGATTTTTGAAAGTATTTGATTTTAAAATGAAATCCTATATAGTGGACTTTAAATATATATGGTATTTGAAAGTGATTTGTAAGGCACTATATGATACATATTTTCAAAGTAAAGATATGGAAAATGCCTTCTGCTTGATATCTCTGACGACCCGGAATTTTCTAGCATTTAAAAATGGAATATTTAATTGATTTTAATTATTCAATAGAATAATTTTAACACGTATTACGAATATCACAATTTATTACTGATTAAATTATTGAATTTAAATAATTTGAAATTGGATAAAATATGAAATCTAAGATTTTAATCCTATTAAAAATAATTTGAAGGCTTATAAAAGTTATATTGATATTCCTGAAGAGAACAGAAGTGTCAAAATCAAATTTAAGGATGGTTTGTTAAGTTTTAGAATTTATTATCATTTAAATTGAATTTAAAAATAGCTTCCGAGGCGTAGTCTCGGAATTCAACGAAACCAGTTCCATTGGGTCCGTAATATTGAATTATTATTGGGATTCAATTTTCGTAATTTTTAGGTTTGTTGTGTGAGCGTACGAGGTATAAACGCAGAAATTCTATATATATTTTAATATTAGTCAACTTCAGCCACCCTTTATTCCTGAGCAGCCGACTTCTTTTGTACCGGTGTTTCTTCTTTTTATAACATCATGCAACTTTTTCTAATCGCGCTGCCTTCTTTCATATCTTGTCTTCTTTCATTTTAATGGCCGATTAACATCACTATCTCGCTCTAAAAACAAGACCCCTCTTTCCAGTTAAATTCAAGATAATAGAGAATACTCTTTTATTTTCCATGTTCCAATTCAAAAAAAAAAAATTAATGAAGGAACGGAATTCGTTCGCAAGCTTCCCCTTTCTTCCTCCTGTTCAAAATCGAAATCATTCGAAATATATATAACCAAGCCACTCCTTTCTCAATCAAAACAACAGCAAGGGCATGCGAACGAAATCGCTTTGCACCGCGACTCTTGTCTCCTCAATCGATTGTCGTAATCGATTCAGGAAATCGACGCTAACAATATCGGCTCCCCTTTAAAGGTGTGACGCGATTGACCATGGGTTGTCGAATTCGAGCAAGGTGATGTCACAAGGTCGGCCGGCAAGCACGCGCACATCTGGGTGAAGCGAAGGCGAAGAACGGTGGCGCTTGGAAGCTCGAAGGCAAGGTGGGTCAGTTTTGGATTGTTAGAAGGTGCGGTTTTCGAGGTGAGCTCGCAGTGATTCACGATGCTTGGTGTTGGCTAGGGCTTGAACGTTAGTGAGGTCGAGATGTTTTTCTAGTAATCCCTTAGCTTGAAATAATATTTGCTTAATAATAGTAGTTATATTCTGTAAGGTAAAATTTTTATGGCATAATTTAAATGAATTTAAATTAAGGATAAGGTAATTCAGAAGTTTAAAAAAAATATAATATCTATTCTAGTATGGCTGTTTTTTTCTAAATTCATAAAGATTGAAAATTTAGATTATATTTGCAGAGAAAATTTTGTTTTTAATCTATATGTGTAAGTAAATTTGAACAGAAAATTTATTTTTGTATAAATAAGATGCGAGGAATGAATTATGGATTTTTAATGTTAAAGGAAGGTATTAAACGGTAATTAATGATAGTTATATATATCAATGACCACAAGATTAGGGAAAGATATAATATACGTTTAAACATTTTATTTACTAGGTTATTTTAAATCGTATTCGGGAGATTAATTCTTTTTAATTTATTTTTGGAACGTAAATTTATTTATTCAAAGAAAAAATTAGTTTGAATAAAATTTTGGGTTAATTAAATTTATTTAAGAAAAAATTAATGGCTCGGTTAATTCAAGTATTTATAAATCATAACATTTATACAAGGTCAAAAATTGAGAAGGAAGCAAGCCGGATTTGGGAATGGATTGCAAACGGAATAAGGTGAGTTAATCTCACTCGGTTTAAATTTAAATTTAAATGGTTAAATTTAAATAATTGATTGTACGGTTGAATTGATTGATGTGATATAGTTTAGTATAATTTGAAATCGGTATATTATATGATGCTAATGTCAGTGGATGCAGGGAAAACAGGTTGGAGGGAACAACCTGGACCCCTCAACTTTTATTTAAATTATTTAATATTCCCTACTCTGGTTATTGGACATTCTATGATGCATTATGTGGAAATATTGACTGCTATGGTTTGGTTGATATAATTGAGAATAACGAATTACCAAAAATATAAATTTGATTTTTGAATGAAAATAAAAGAAGTGAAATTGCAAGTAAAATAATTATAGAATAAATTTAAGAATGATATAGAAAATAAATAAAGTAACTTTAAAATTCTAATAAATGAATCCTGAGGATGGAAAGGAAAATTTGAATAAACAGGAAGTTGATGAATTTTAAAATTCAGTGTTATTATTTAAAAGAACAAAACATTTATTTCAAAGCTAAGATTTAAATTATTGAAAGAATAGAGGAAAAGTTGGGAAAAATCTGGAATTTGTATATTTCAATTAAAAGTTTTAAAATCAAATCGAAAATAATAATAATAGTAACAACAATAATTAAGTACATACTTAATGAATTTTGAAATGAATTAGGTAATTAAAGAAATTTATTTCAAATAACATAAATTGGATATCAATTTGGGGAAATTGATTTAAGTGATTTTAAGTTGGGATTTTCTCTGGATAGCCAAGTACATGTTTAAAAAAGTAAATCTTTAAAAATTAATTTGATGGTTTAAAGTTGTTTTTATAGAAAGCAAATTTAATAATTATTAAAGAGTGATTTAGTATTTGTTTTAAAGTGTAAATCTAGTTGTATATTTTATTAAGTAATCTTATTTTCAAATATTCATATGGTATGTATTTTTATTAAATTATTGAAGTACTTTTTAAAATAAATGTTTTAAAGTATATATTTCAAAGTAAAGTGTTTTTAAATTATTTTAAAAATCTATTTTTGTGCTTGGTGTTTTCAGAGGAGATAGAAAATATTTGGGAAAGTTGTTTCTGAAAAGAAAGATGGTTTTGAAACTGTTTTCAAAGGATTGAAAATAGAAATATATCTTGTGAAGATATTTTTGAGGTAAATAAATAATTTGGGAAATTATTTATTGTTTGATGGATGTTTGTGAATGTTAATTGATAGATAAATAACCGATTATCAATATTGGCCAACTGCGTTGATCGTTTCGAAGTGACCGGGATCGAGATTTATTTCTCGAAAACCACTTCGATCCGGCTTGTACGTTTCGTGTAAACGATTTTGGATTCAAAGATGGAGCAGTGAAGTGCAAGGGCTAGTCGCTACTAATCCTGAGGATATTTCCAAAATGGATGTAGTAGGAATAGTGCCTTCGGTTCCGTTCGAACCCGGGACGGACTTGTATGGACGAATGCTTGCGAAACATCGTCAGGTGGACCATGGGCATTCTAAGGAATATGTTCTCTAAAGGTAACACTTAGCCTCAAGCCTCATCAAATGGGAATGACTGAAAATCAGGGGATATGCAGCAAGGCTTGGTGGGTAGCACCCAAGCAGGGTGAGGTCATTCCAATCTAGATGTCCCTTTTTATTTCGGCTTAGTGGTGCAGTTGCTGATCCCAACTGTAACGACCCAGAATTTTAATTAATTAAAATTTGAATATTTAATTAATTTTAAATATTAATAAGTGAAATTTATTAGTCGAATAAATTTTATTTCGAATAATTGGATTTAATTGGATAATTAAATCGATAATTTAATATGTGAAAATACAGAAATAATTGAAAATTGAGTTAAATATGATTGAAAATGATTTGTAAAATTTTATTTTATCATGTTGAAGTTAGAACGATATTTTAGAATTTTAAAATTGAATTTAAAGTTTATTTGTGAAAATTGAATATTTTAATATTTAATCGACTGTGAAATTAGCCATTTTTCGAACAGTCTCAGAATTGGACGAAACTAGTTCCATTGGATCTGTAATAGTTTGTTATTATCGGATTTCAATTTTCGTAGCAATCGGAGTTATCGTTTGATCGTGGAAGTTAGAAACGCATCGAAATTGTTTTAATATTAATTTGGCGAGTTAAAATAGCCATTTTTCAAACAGTCTCGGATTTCGACGAAACCAGTTTCATCGGATCCGTAATGTGATATTATTGTATGGTTTCAAATTTCATGTCAATCGGATTTACCGTTTGTCCGGTGCAAGCTAAAACGCCTAGAAAATCGTTTAATCGGTTTAATTTTAAATTGAACGTTTATAGCCATATCTCGCACAGATGACCGAATTAGCTCCCGAAACATGTTCCATTGTGTTCGGAACGTGGGGTAAACCTTAGAAACGCCAACCGGCACGCTTCGTTTGGAGTTCGGAAAATCCAGGATGAATAGTGTCGCGCGAATTTTCTATAATAGCCCCCCCCCCTCTTCATTTTTGCAAAAATATTAAAACCCTAGGTCAATTTCTGCAGCTGCCACCCCCCTTCTCATCAATGGCCAAAATTTAATATCTTTCTCTCCTCAATTACTTCCAATCCATAAACATTTAGAGAAAGTGTTCAACATGAAACTTGTAGAGCATGAAGAGAGCTTCGAATCTATACAGAGTTGATCGAAATTGGAGCGACACGGAGGGAGCAAGGGGGGGTCGACGGCCTGATGTTGCGCACGAATTCAAGGTGCTGTGGGTGACCGAGTTCAACATGTTGGGGGCCGAATGAAGCTCTCGTGGTGGGCTACGCGATGGAAGTCTCTGATCGAATTATAATCGAGTGAGGTGATTGCAAAAGGGGACCCTAGATGAGCATGTATGGGTTATGTGTCACGGCTTGTAACCTGTAGAGCAACGTGAGATGGAAGAAGCATATGGACGGTGGTGATTTGCTGGGCGATGGATCTAGGGGCTGTGATTTAATGAAGGTTAAAATATAAAAGGAAATTGTAAATTTAGTTTATAAAAAAGTCGTGTAACTTCATAAATTCATAACTTTTTCATACGAGGTCGAAAACGCGCGAAACCAGTTGGGTTGGAATCGTATGGACGAGCACTACGCTATGGAATTGGATTGGAGTTGTTTGGAGTTAGTGAGAATTTTGGGTAAAATTAAACGTCCGTTTAATTTTATTCGAAATAAATCGCTAAAACGAAATTGAAATCAAGGTGAGAACTTGTCACTCAATCGAATCGGTTTCGATTTTAATTTTAAATAGTTAGATTTAAAATATTTGAATGCATGTTTGAATGATGATTATTATCTATTGATTGTTAAAATAGACATTATGCGCCGTTAGTAAACGGAGGTTATTTATTAAAAACATATACCGCGAATATTTCATATACAGTGAAATTGGTATTATATATAATAGAAATATATATATATATATATATATATATTGGCATATGTATTTATTGCAGTTATTGATTTCCCGCATTGTATAGCGGATGAGACTAAATTGCGTCGTCTATTAAGCGGATAATATTTTAAATCCCATATACCGCAATAATTTCGTACTGGAACGGAATTCGTATTGTGCTAACATCTTTGGATGCAGGAAAACAGGTTGGAGGGATCCAACTGGATTCCTCAACAGTATTTATTTGATTTCAGATATTTTGATATTTGATGGATTATCATATCGATATATGATGTCGTTGTTGTCGTGATTGACTATTTGGTGTGTAGCATCATTGGACCAAGTTTTGGAATTTTAAAATGATTTTTAAAGTGATTTTTGAAAGTATACATTTATAAAATATTTTTGGAGTTTATCCATTTTAAATAAATAAACGTTAAAATTTTAATGTTATAAAAATTATGATTTTTGAGAAATATAGTTAAAAGTTGATTTTTGAAAATATGGGATTAATGATTTTATAAAATAGAATTAATCGGGATTTTTGAATTTATTATAAAAAGTTGAAAATATAGGATTTATAAAATTTGATTATTTTATGAATCAAAATGGTGAAATTATAAAGGGGATTAAAGATGTTTTAAACGAATAATAGTATAAATTGATTTATATAAGAAATTTATAAGATTGATATTTATAAATTAAAGCATTTGAATTATAAAACGAGTTTTTATAAGTGTTAGAATGAATTGTGAATGAATTTCATAAATGAATGAAATTTATAGAATTATAAACGGTGAAGTATAAATGGAATTTTATAAGCAGTAGATTTATAAAATTTGTAAAGTAATTAAAGGAATATTTTTGGATAAATAATTGAATCTTATAAGTTATAAGATTTATAATTATGAAGTTCAAAGGAACGATTTTGCAAACAAATAAATTATAAGCATTTAAGTTATAATATGAACCTTTGGTTTATAATTGAGTTATAAAGTGAATAGGTTAATAAAGGAGGTTAATAAAAGGAAGTTTTTATAAAATAGATAGGAATGGAATTTATAAACGTTGTTCTATAAATTCGCAAAGACTTATTTTGATAAGTAAATTGTTATAACTTATTAATGGAGTTATATTCACGTTTTAGACAGTGAATAATCCTTTAAGATAAAATGTATAAAAGTGATGAAATTGGTTAACAAGTATATTCACGTTTTTGGATAGTGAATATTATGTTAAAGAAAGTGTTTTGGATTTGATGTTTTTAAACAGAATTAAAACGATCTAACGATGTTTTAAATGTGTTGAGATTCGAAACCATAGATTTCAACATTCATTGTTGAAATAGACGTTTTTGAGAAATAAAAGGGAATGGTGGACTATAACACTGTTGTTATAGTAAATGATTTCCGAAAGGAAATGTTTTGTATAGTATTGGGATTTATATATCTATTTTAATTTCGTATCCCTATACTAGTGATTTTGGGACGTCGTAACGATGTTTTATGCAACATTCGTTTTGGCCCAAATAAATATGTTTAAGGAATGATTTCCTTAAAGAATGAAATATATACTTAATTTCGATTTAAGTATATTGAATATTTTCCAAGTGTAGAAAATAAATGGATTGAGAATTACTTAATAAGTAAGTATGGAAATGTTTTCCAATATAAAGTGAATATTTTGAGAATTTATCTTTTTGAAGATAAATTGAAAATGAATAATTGAAGTCGTATATTCATAGATATTGTGAAATATAAATTCACTATGGAATTTATAAAAGAAAGGGGAATTTGTTTAAAAATAAATATTGATTTATTTTTGAAGTGTGAAAATTATATATCTTGCAAAGATATTTTTGGGAAATAAATAATTTGGAAAATTATTTGGAATCTGGTGATGTTGTGCATATCCATTGATAGTTCAATAACCGACTATCAATATTTACCTTTGAAAGGTATTTGTTGTGATTTGTCTGAATTTGAATGCTACACTTATTTTTAAATTATTGCGCTCGTTATTCGGATTACCCATTCCGAATAGTGATACGACGTAATGGATAGCATTGATGACAGGTGTTGAAGACCGGATATTTGTGAGAGCGATGGGATGACCTGTCGATTGACTCCGCACCGAGTTGCTCCGGTATAGAGTTCTCCATATGTGATGGGGAATCCGATCAGGATTGTGGATATCCGGATTGCAAGGACTTCTTTGTAAGTGCCATCGATTCTGTTCGAGCCCGGAACAGACTTGTATCGATTGTATGTCTGACGTTACAAATTGAGATATAAAGTAGATTTCTTTCAAATATATTTATGTTGGTGGCGGAGAATTTATTCTTTTAGCTTAACACCCTTCTTTGAGACGTACGAGTTCAGAGGTTATGTAGTTGAAGGTTATGAGAAATATATTTGTAGGATCTAGATTAACCCTAGAGGGGGGGTGAATAGGGTTATAGCAAATTTTTGTGAATTAAACACAGAAGCAAACTGCAGAAATAAATATGCTGAAAAATAAATCACACACAAAATTTACCCAGCTTCGGCAACCCCTGCCTACTGCTGCATTCCCAGATTTCTATTAGAATTAAACAGTTTACCGCTTACAAACACTCTAACAGACTTGCAAACCCTGCTACCGCCTATAGAGTTTTGCAAACTTGCAAACCCTGCTAACTGGACTAACTCTAACTAGACAATCTGACAACACCAAAACCCTAGGTGATAATTTACCATGTTTTGTTTTGAAAAGAACATACAAATAAAGCAAATTATAAAAGCAAGCTCTAAATTTAAAACAATTTAAATTATCTTGCCTTTATAATAAAAATAAAGATACCCTTAACCGAAAACAAACAAAAAATATGCGGTCACTTCCCTTTATCTTATTTCACCCGGTCCATTTTCTTTTGTTTGTAAAAAAAATGGCGGCCCTCTGTTTATTCGATCTGAATTAGGGCTTCTGTTTCTTCTTCGAATTTGGGGCTTCGGCTTCTTTCTGATGTCTGATTAAGCTCTTGCTTGTCCTCTGATGATTGATGCTTGTTGCTAGCTCGTTCTCTGTTGATTGAGTTTGTTGATGGTTCGGTATGTAATTTCTTTTGCTGCTTGTTTGATTGCTTGCTTTTTAACTCGATTGTTCTGTTGTCTATGATGATTTTTTGGGGTGTATTTATAGGGTTGAAACCCTAATTAACACTGTCAGATTTGATTTCTTCATGTCGTTGATTATTTTCCTGAATTTGTTCTGGATTTGGAGTATTCCTTTCTTGATTCAATTTTGAATAATTGCTGACCATATTTGAATTCGAATTAATTGATTCGAAGACATCTTCCTTTATTTGTTTTCTCGGTCCCTATTTGAATTAATTACTGACCATATATAGTCGAGAGATTTGATGCAGAGATTCTTTTCCAAATTAGAATACGAATTTGATTTCTGCTTGATTTCTGCACTGATTTAACTTTGGCTTGATTTCTGCACTTTCTTGTAGTTGCATTTATGTCATGTATACTCCCTGACCATTGTGACGTCTGGTTGACACTTGATGGTCTTCAAATTTATGTGTGTCTTTGTTCAATGGAGTCAATGATAATGGTCATAGTTCTTCTCGGCATTGCATGTGTAACATTTGGCTACTACTGATATAGTTTGCTTTGATACAGATGCTACACTTGTTCATGTTGCCTTTGTACACTTGTTCATATGAGCTGTTGTTCCATTGTTGTAGTTGCAGTATTTATGTTCCTTGTTTCATTTGAAAGCTGGTTCGATGTACTCAAATATTGTCTGGACACATGTTTTATCACTTGAGTTTGCAGTCTTTTTTTTTTGCTGTGACTCTTGTGATATTCATGTTGATTGCTTCATGACTTGTTGTTGGCATTTACATTGTGTTCACTGTTGCACTTGGTGTTTGTAGCTTGCCACTGACTTCTTTGTAGTTGCACTGCACTTTGGTTACTATATATGTGCATACATACAAATGTATGTGTGTATGCATATATTCTTGGGTTTGTACTTGGATTTGAGCTGCTTCATGTTCTGTTGCATTGTGTTTTGTTGTGTAGCTGCTATGCAGTTGCTATGCATCACTATATATACTATGTTCTGTTTTGCATTGGTGCAGTTTCCATATTTTGTGTGTTTTGATGTTTCATGCTGCTGTGATGCAGTTTCTTTCACTGTTGTATCTTTGGGAGTTTGCACTGCTTCATGTTGAATTTGTGCAGTGTTGTACTTGTTGCCTTGTATCACTGGTTCATTCTGGTTGGTGCAGTATTCATGTTTTTGTTGGTCTGGACATTTGTGGGATATTTGACTGTTTCTGGCTCGATGTTGTTAATGCATTCATGACCACTGTCATGCATATTTTTGATAAAGTGTGACTGATGCTGCACTTGGTCTTTGTTCTTCTCTGTTATGTTGCTTTGAATGAATTTGTGTTTTGTTGTAGTTTGTGCACACGAGTTGGCGTGGCAGTGCACACGTATACGAATGTACACGTGTGTACTGCAGCCACTTATAATTGCCTGTCCCTGATAAAAATTACTGATATGCATAGATATTGCACAATCAAAGATGATGACAATAACCCATGTATCTGAGACACAAACAAATTTTATTTTTGCAAATTTAAATTTGTTTGTTTTCAGATTACTGTTGTAGTTGCTAATTATACAGGTACACAGGAGACAGGACGAGAAGTGGAGCTGGACAATGCAGATAGATGCAGATGTGCAGACAGAGTGAAAAACTGAGTGTTGAGTGTTGTAGTGAGAAAAGTAAAATGTATGAACTGATGTATGTATGTATATAGAGAGAGCTGAAAACTTTGTATTGTTTAAGTGTTGTAATAAAATATTATATTGAATAAAAAATACTAGTTGAATTATATAGATTCTGTGCAATAGTATAATTATTCAATATGAATATTTCTTCCTTTCTGTATATAGTCCAAACTGCAAACACATATATATATTGATATATATATGTTTTTTATCATCAAACAAAAAATCACATCAAACAATCTCCCCCTTTTGATGATGACAAACATATATATTAAAGATTTTGAAATGCTAATACATGTGTTTGAACATGAAATTTTTAGCTCCCCCTATTTGAATGCTCCCCCTACAACCAAGACCACTCCCTGTTTAGAAGATAACAAAAATTACAAAAGAATAAAAGAACTAAAGAAAAATTAACTAACAACATTTAACCAAATTTGTTGAAATAGGTCAAAAAATATTTACTTTCTCATCAAAATCTTGTTCTTCTCCCCCTTTTGTCATTATCAAAAGACTGACAAAAAAACAATGGAACAGTAGGAACAAAAAATAATATATCATAACGAGATAAAAACTTCCATATTGTAGAGGATGGATCGATGATCAGTTTTAATAAGAAGAGAGATATTTTAACATTAATTTGATATTTAAGCACAAAAAAAAATAAGCACTTACTAACCGCGCATAACCATAAGGACTTTTAAATGGGATTAGCAGTTACTTATTAGTCTAAGTATCCAGACTATTAAGTGAGACCAGAATACTTAGTTACCATACTCCATCCATGCATAACCATAAGGACTTTTAAATGAGAATGGAGTAATGATAAAAATAATTCACTCACATGCTCCATCCATGCATAACCATAAGGACTTTTAAATGAGAATGGATGCATGAGAGTTATTATTATTTATTATTATATTTTTTTTTTTAATTTAAAAATAATTCACTCTTCTTATTTTATCAAACCATTATGAACGATAGAAAGATGGTAGAAATAGAAATGATCGTAGAATAAGTTACCAAGTTAATTATATTATGTAATATCCAGTACTGAATACCATATTCGAATCAATCTTTGGAAAATATCCAAAACTTGTTTGAATCCTAGAAATTGAAGTTGAAAGTATATATCCAAGAATATTTCAACCTAACAATGAAAAATGGTTAGTCAATTTCTATAATCCCCAAATCCAAACGTAATCTAGAAAATCTGTCTTCGGGGAGGGGTTTTGTGAAAATATCAGCAAGTTGAGCCTCAGTTGAAATATATTCAATGCAAATGTCTTCCTTAGCAATGTGATCTCTAAGAAAGTGGTGTCTCACATCAATGTGTTTTGTGCGTGAATGATGAACATGATTATTTGATAAGTCTATTGCACTTTTACTGTCACATTTTAATGGAACTTGTTTATAAACTAAGCCAAAATCAGAAAGAGTTTGCATCATCCATAAAATTTGAGCATAACAACTTCCTAAAGCAATATATTCTGCTTCAGTGGTGGATAATGCAACATAATTCTGTTTTCGACTTGACCATGAAACTAATGAATGTCCTAGCATGAAACATGTCCCACTGGTGCTTTTCCTGTCAACCAATGAACCAGCATAATCAGCATCAGAATAACCAACTAAATCAAAGTTTTCACAAGAAGGGTACCATAATCCAAATTTGTGTGTGTGTGAAAGATATCTAAAAATTCGTTTAGTGGCTTTCAAATGAGATTCTTTAGGATTAGATTGAAAACGTGCACACAAACACACAGAAAACATAATATCAGGTCTAGAAGCAGTAAGATAGAGAAGTGAACCAATTATCCCTCGATATTTTTTCTGATCAACAGCACTTCCTTTCTCGTCTTTGTCCAGCTTTGTTGATGGGCTCATAGGAGTTCTCAATGGTTTGGAGTTCTCAACTCCAAATTTCTTCAACAGTTCCAACACATACTTGGATTGCGAAATGAAAATGCCATCACTGCTTTACTTGATTTGAAATCCAAGAAAATATTTCAATTCTCCAACCAAGCTCATCTCGAATTTAGCCTGCATGACTTGTTCAAATTTCTCGCACAAGAGTTCATTAGTAGCACCATAAATGATATCATCCACATAAATCTGAACAATCAAAAAATCACTTCCTTTATGTAATAGAAACAGTGTCGTGTCAGCACTCCCCTTTTCAAAGCCATTTTCCAAAAGATATGTACAAAGGCAGTCATACCAAGCTCTAGGAGCTTGCTTAAGACCATATAATGCTTTTTCAAGTTTATACACATGATTTGGAAAATCGTGATTTTCAAAACCGGGGGGTTGTTCAACAAAAACTTCTTCTTTCAAATCACCATTTAGAAAAGCACTTTTTACATCCATTTGTTTAAGTTTGAAACCTTTATAACAAGCAAAGCTTAGCAAAATCCTAATGGCTTCTAACCTTGCAACTGGAGCAAATGTTTCATCAAAATCTATGCCTTCTATTTGGTTGTATCCTTTTGCGACCAACCTAGCTTTGTTTCTAATTACATTTCCTGATTCATCAAGTTTGTTTTTGAACATCCATTTAGTTCCTACAATTGGATAGTCATTTGGCCTAGGAACTAATTTCCAAACTTTATTTCTCTCAAATTGATTAAGTTCATCTTGTATTGCTAGAATCCAACTTTCATCATTAAGAGCCATTTCAACAGAATCAGGTTCAATTTCAGAAATAAAACCACTATGACAACAAAACGCACACAAATTTTTATCAAATGAAGAGCGAGTGCGTATACCTTCCGTAGGATCTCCTATAACCAATTCAGGAGGATGATTGGTTTTGAACTTCAATCTATCAGCATCAACAGTCCTACTTTCACCTTGCTCACTAGATATTCCTTCTTTAATGCCTTCATGATCTACCCCATCATCAATCGTTTTTTCAGTCGTCCTTTCCAGATCAGATTCATCAAATTTCACATTGATTGATTCAACAATTTTCTTTGTTCGTTTGTTGTATATCCTGTAAGCCTTGCTCCTGGTTGAATAGCCCATGAAAATTCCCTCATCGGCCTTTGATTCAAATTTTCCAAGTTGATCACCTGTGTTAAGAATGAAACAAGGGCATCCAAAAACACGAAAGTAAGAGATGTTAGTTTTCCTTTCATACCAAACTTCATAAGACGTTTTGCCAAGTATTGGTCTAATCATTACTCTATTCATTACGTAGCACGAAGTATTCACCGCCTCTGCCCAAAAAGTTAGAGGTAGTTTATATTCACTCAACATGGATCTAGCCAATTCTTGCAATGTACGATTTTTCCTTTCAACCACCCCATTTTGTTGAGGTGTTCGTGGAGCAGAAAATTCATGTTTTAAACCATTTTCTTCACAAAAGTTTTCAAATTCCAAATTTTCAAACTCGCCTCCATGATCACTTCTTAAAGTTTTAATTGAAACTCCTTTTTCATTTTGAACAAGTTTAGCAAATTTTGAAAAATAATCAAAAGATTCAGACTTTTTGGCTAAGAAATAAACCCATGTAAATCTAGAATAATCGTCAACCAATACATAACAATAACGTTTTCCATTCAAGCTTGCAATTTCATTTGGTCCAAATAAGTCCATATGAATTAATTCGAGGACCCTTGATGTGCTAACAATGTTTTTAGGGCGAAATGATGATCGACTAAGCTTGCCCAAGGAACATGCTTTGCACACTTTGTTATCTTTAAATTTCTGATGTGGTAACCCTCTGACTAATTCTTTCATTTCAAGATTTTTTAAGAGACTCATGCTAGCATGTCCAAGTCTCCTATGCCACAAAGATGCCTCTTCGTCAGTGGCTACCAAACATCTGGAAAGATTTAGATTGTCAAACGAAAGTGAGTAGACATTTCCTTTTCTTTTGCCCATAAAAACTATGTTATTAGAAGTTTTATCAATGATCTTGCAAGTATCACTATCAAAAACCACATTCATACCTTTGTCACATAGTTGGCTAATAGAAATGAGATTGTGATGAAAATTATCAACGTATAAAACATTAGTCAAGGAAAAAGTACCGTTACTTACTTCACCTTTCCCAATAATCTTACACTTGCTATTGTCTCCCATGATCACATTTCCACCTCTAAAATTCTCTAGGCTAAGGAACTTAGATTTATCACCTGTCATATGTCTAGAACAACCTAAATCTAGAAACCATTCTTGTTGCTCCTTAGCCCGCCAACAGACCTCACTGGATTCCTCTGAACTTGTTTCTGAATCTGATTTTGCCATAAGGCACAAGTTAGCCTCTTCTGAGCTATTATCCGAAACTTCTTCTCCTTCTTCATCATCCCAAGTTGCTGCAAAGGCCTTCTTCTTCTTTTTCTTTCCTTTGTTGTTTTTGAGAAGTGGACATTTTTGTTTGAAGTGGCCAGGCTTTTTGCAGTTAAAGCATGTCAATTCATTATCGAAATCATCAGAATCTTTTGACTTATTACCACTTTTTTCTTCTTGCGTGGCCTGAATTTTGACCATTTTCTAAGATTATTGACAGCCATCGCAAGCTCTTCAATTGGATCTTCTTCTTCTTCACCGCTTTCTTCTTTGCTTTTTAAGGCAATCGTCTTCTTTTTTGATTCGGAGTTGCTACGTTCCTCCTTTGCCTTTAGCTCAAGCTCATATGTCATCAAGTTTCCGATCAACTCCTCCATGCTTAGTTTACTCAGATCTTTTGATTCTTGTATTGCAGTGACTTTTGCCTCAAAGTTCATTGGTAAGACTCGCAGTATCTTTCGTACAAGCTCTACTTCAGTGAAGACCTTCCCAAGCGCTCTAGCATTGTACACCAAAGTTGAAAATCGTCCAAACATATCTTTTATGCTCTCGCCCTTTTCCATCACAAAGTTTTCGTATTCATTGCTAAATAGAGCTAGTCGTGACTCCTTGACTTGAGAAGTTCCTTCGTGTGTCACCTCCAGAGTGTGCCAAATTTCCTGTGCTGTTGTACAATGAGAAATTCTATTAAATTCATTTTTATCAAGAGCACAGATCAAAGCGTTCATTGCTTTGGCATTTGAAGTTTTTAATTTCTTATCGTTAGCATCCCACCTATCCTTAGGTTTACGAATCTCAGTATCACCAACAACTATAGTGGGAGATTTATAGCCAGTTTCAATAATATCCCAAACATCATAATCGACAGAACTAAGATAAATACTCATTCTAACTTTCCAATAAGCATAATCATTCCCATTAAACATGGGTGGCCTAGCAATAGATTGCCCCTCAGAAAAAGCATTATTTGGTGGATTCATGACTCTAGAGTTAAAGTAAAATACCTCGCTCTGATACCACTTGTAGGATCTAGATTAACCCTAGAGGGGGGGTGAATAGGGTTATAGCAAATTTTTGTGAATTAAACACAGAAGCAAACTGCAGAAATAAATATGCTGAAAAATAAATCACACACAAAATTTACCCAGCTTCGGCAACCCCTGCCTACTGCTGCATTCCCAGATTTCTATTAGAATTAAACAGTTTCCCGCTTACAAACACTCTAACAGACTTGCAAACCCTGCTACCGCCTGTTAACGCTAAAATTTGAACGCTAACACCCCGGTGTGTGAAGTGTAGTTGTGAAAGCACCACCCGTTAGCACGGGAATAAGATACAAGTAAAGAAATTGCAGGAAAAGCAGTAAAAACACAAGTTTTATAGTGGTTCGGCCTAAAATCGAGCCTACGTCCACTTAGATTTCTTTATTGCTGATTCGAGTACAACTTATACAACTTTCTTCAATTACAAACCACTCTAGACTGTTAGTACAAACTTTAATGGAGAATTATCCTTCAAATCCATGATGAACGAAGTAGATTCTATCTCTTGAAGTTTGGTGTAATGTCTTTGATGTTTGGAGTGCTTGAAGTGTTGCTTGAGTTGAGAAAATGGCAGAGTATCGGCGCTTCGAGAATGAGCCCCCCCAAAAGTCCCTTGAACGTTGGAAGTGGTCGTCTATTTATAGAGAGTTCTGGTCTGGAATTTTTGCCAAGTTCTAAGTCGCGACCGACTTAGTATAAGTCGTGGCCGGCTTAACTTATCCCATCGCCGATCTAACGAGCCAAGCCCACGACTTAATGGAAGCAAGCTTGTCTGAATTGAGTTGTTGCCGAGATAAGCTAGGTCGTAGGTCCCCCTTTCTCTTATGCATGGCTCATGCTTTTAATGGGGCAAGCATGCTTCTCCGGACTTAAATCACCAGTTCTAAGTCGTAGCCGAGTTAACATGCCCCGGCTTAAGTATGAGTCGTGTACCTTTCCATGTCCTCATCAAGTAGGTCGGCAGCTCCTTTAGATAATTAGACCGGTACTCAAGTTAGATCGGTAGACTTCCTAAGTCGGCATCCTTCAAGGCATTAGGTCGTTAACCATTTAAGCCCTTAGGTCGGGAACTTGGTAAAGGCATTGAGTCGGCACCCATGATAAGGCATTGGATCGGTACGCTTCTTAACCAGTTAGGTCGGCATCGAATTAAGTCCTGAGCTATTAGATCGGCAAACCCTTTGGGTTGTTAGGTCGGCATAGCCTTAGGTCGGCATAGCCTTTAAGGCATTAGGTCGGCAACTTATTGAAACCTTAGGTCGGCAACCTATTGGATCTGTTAGATCGGCATAGCCTTAGGTCGGCAACTCATCAGGCCTTAGGTCGGCATCCCTTTTAGACCTTAGGTCGGTAGCACCTTTAGGTCGGCATCCCATCAGGCCTTAGGTCGGCATCCCTTTTAGCCTTAGGTCGGCATTCCATGCTATGTTACTAGGTCGGCACCCGCTTATCTCGTTAAGTCGGTTGACCCTTTAACTCCTTAAGTCGGTGCCACTTCTTGAGTCGCCACTTATTGAGTCGCCCACTTCTTGAGCAGTTAGGTTGCTGGCCTTGAATAGAAGATAGGTCGCTTCATTCTTTAAGTCGTATACCGTTTTGGTCGGGGCGCTGCCCCGCACCCCGCCGGGGGCGCTGCCCCCTGGACCCCTGCGACCTGACCGGTCAGGTCGAACACCGTAGGCGGTGGCGTTGCCCCCGCACCCCCACCTAGGGGGGTTGGCACCCCCCCTGGACCCCCCCTCCGTAGGGGATCTTATCTGAAAATACATTCAACAGAACTTGCTTTGTTGGGGGGTTGAGTTGACCATCCTTCGAGATGAACTATCATTAGCTTCTCAGTCGATTTTTGATATCACGGCCTTGCTGAAAAAGTGGAGTTAACACTTGCCCCTCGAAGTATACGCCTAGGGACTAGGTCGTGTGCTTCGATTCTTCTTAACTCGTGCTCTACTGAGCTGCTGAGCTTGTACTTAGGCAACTTTGCATTGCTTTTGACCTGAAGCCTTTTAAACTTGACCAATGCGATCCAATGGAACCTTGACCTGAACTTGCTGCATCTCTTTACAGATTATTTTAACAACCTGTTAAACGCAACATTTGTAGAAAAATAGGGCGAATATACTCATCACCGATTGCCCATATCAAGTGATGGATTAGATCGAAGAACTGGTATTTTATTGTAAGCAAATTAATATGGTCTTGATGAAGTGTTGCGAATCAATTGTCTTGAATGAAGTATCAACACAAAGTTTACACAGTTATAACTGCTATCTGCATTGACACCGCACTTACTTTCAAATAACAAGCCTCGAATTTTTCTGAATTGACATATGCCAACCAGTATTATTTCAAGTATTGCTTTAATTACTTGTTATTTTAGTAGCTTTGCACAACACTTCATATGCTTTTAGAAAACGTGCACCTTTACTCTTGAATATCCAGTTCTTCATATAGAATATCCTTTCGATAAGAAGAGTAGTGGGGCAAACTGGATCCTTTCATTTCTGGGATTTTCAAAATCCAAGTTGTCCGGTACCAATTTCATTCTTTACTTTTGCAGCACTTCCTTCCTTTTTCCGAATATTCCAGTCACAAGTCAATTTTTAAAAGACTAAGTGCTGTGACGGTTAAGGAGAGGAGTGTTGAATTTTTGCTGAAAGATGAATTCTTGCACTAATTCGAACTTTTGCACTCCTTTTGGTCGACTTAGCTTCACGATGCCCCTGGTTTTTCAAGCAGAAACTTCAGATGCCCCAGCTTTCGCAAAGGAACTTGCATCAATGAAACCTATTGCGGAAGCCTTATTGGTGTAATGTTTTACTCCGTTTGACGGTGTGGGGTCATCCTTCTTGTTTTGCCTTTTGAAACCTGCACGTGCATAACAAATTTTATAGAAACTTTTGTCTGTATTTGAGAATGTATTTACTCCTCATTTTCAAACAAGTTTCTTTATTCTCTTTGCATGATATTGTAGTGAGCTTGTGGTACGTTGCTTAGGTTTTGTTTTTATTATTGTAGCAATATTATATTGCCCCATACCACAACTCATTGTAATATTTTCCATTTTGAGGAAATTTTTGGAGAACAATTCTTCTGTTTTTAAAAGACTTGTACTCTTTCTTTAGAGAATAACTCTTCCATTTTGACAAGGCATGCACTCTTCCTCTAGAGAATAATTTTCCATTTTTGAGGAAATATTATTCTTGCTCTGTTAGAGTGTGCCTTGTATTGGAGAAGCCTTTTTTCCCTTTTTTTTTTTTTTTTGGTTGCGCCTCGCTAGAGGGCTTTGATTTGACATTTCAACTCTGGAGGAGTGGGCCTCCACAGAGATTGCACTTCAGCTCCGGTGAAATGTGCCCCCGAAGAGGTCTTTATTTGGCACTTCACCTCTGGAGAAGTGGGCCTCCGAAGAGTTTGCACTTCAGCTCTGGTGAAATGTGCCCCCGAAGAGGTCTTTATTTGGCACTTCACCTCTGGAGAAGTGGGCCTCCGAAGAGTTTGCACTTCAGCTCTGGTGAAATGTGCCCCCGAAGAGGTCTTTATTTGGCACTTCACCTCTGGAGAAGTGGGCCTCCGAAGAGTTTGCACTTCAGTTCTGGTGAAATGTGCCCCCGAAGAGGTCTTTATCCTCTGAAGGGTTGTGCCTTTGAGTAGGGCTTTAGTTTAAGCTTCAAACATGGGAAGCGTGCCTCATTGGAGGGCTTTAGTTTAAGCTTCAAACATGGAAAGCGTGCCTCATTGGAGGGCTTTAGTTTAAGCTTCAAACATGGGAAGCGTGCCTCATTGGAGGGCTTGAATTTGCACTTCAAACTTGGGAAGTGTGCCTCATTGGAGGGCTTTAGTTTGCACTTCAAACTTGGGAAGTGTGCCTCATTGGAGGACTTTAGTTTGCACTTCAAACTTGGGAAGTGTGCCTCATTGGAGGGCTTTATTTGCACTTCAAACTTGGGAAGTGTGCCTCATTGGAGGGCTTTAATTTGCACTTCAAACTTGGGAAGTGTGCCTCATTGGAGGACTTGAGTTTGCACTTCAAACTTCGGAAGTGTGCCTCATTGGAGGACTTGAATTTGCACTTCAAACTTGGGAAGTGTGCCTCATTGGAGGACTTGTGCCTCCGAAGAGGGCTCTTGTGTTTTCTGTCTGCTTGCCCATGCCTCTTCACCATCCGCTCCTTAGCGATTCCTCGTTATTATTTCCACAGCCATGTTCTTTTCTTTGCAAGTTATTTGTCTCTTTTCCAGAGAAATGCTCCTCAATGTTAAGTGAATCCATAGGGCAGACCCAAACTACCCGACTAGATGTCTGTTTGCACAAACGATCTTTGTCGGTTAGCGAGGGCCTGAAACCATCGCGTTGGGAAGGTGCCCTTTTGGTTGTATCAACTGTTCATGAGGAACATTTCTTATGCAGGAATTCAATTTGGAACCTTTTCTGGCTTGACATTTATTTGCTCAATGACTTATAGGAATCGCTTTGCTTTGCGATGTGCTGACTAGGTAAGCTTTGCTTTGATTGCCTGCAATATTAAATCGACATTTTAGCAATATATTCAAGATATTTGGCATATCGAAATGAAACAGGTCTTTTATAGTAATAGAAAACACAAGATTTATAGTTCCTATATTTCATTTGCAATGTTTTTACAATGACTTTTAATATGAGAATGATAAATCCATCATTCTTTTACAAATTTGTAACAAAGCCATAAAGTAAAACATGGATGCAAATCATTGCTGTCCCAAGCTCCTCGGGATCGAATCCCCGGTGTGAGAACAGGAACATTCTCTCCCTTCGGGGCTTTTCTTAGAGCATGAGCGTGTCCTTCCATCCCATCATGATTCCTGACTGCCGGGTGAGGGCCTCCCCTGAGTGGATGAGGATGGGTCATTCCTGCCTCTTTTGACATATTGCTGAAGTTTATTCTGTCTCAATAGTTCTTCAATCAAATTCCTTAAATGACGACATTCATTGGTGTCATGACCAGGTTGGTTGTGGAACTGACAGAACCTCCCATTATGCATAGCATTTTTCCCAACCTTCAACTCAGGTGGCTTAGGATAATCAAAAGCATCCTTGGTTGCGAGAAAGATGTTCTCCAGGGTATCAGTTAAGAGAGTAAAGTCTGAGGGTTTAAAGCGGCGAGCTTTCTTCAAGTCTCTCTGCTTTTTTCCACCATCGTTCTTCCTCTTCTGTCCTCTAGGTTCCCTTTTATCAGAAGTAACACCGACATTCAAAATTTCGGCCTCGATTGCTCTTGATGTCGCAGGAAAGCTTTCCAAACGCATAAATTCATCAGCCTTCTTATAGAATTTCTCAAGTGAGTTTGGCTCCTTCATTTTTAGCCATTTACCGAATTCACTCGATTTATCGATAGCTCGCATTAGATAAGTCAAAACCATCCTTGGCTCTGCGTTCTCGACTTCAGCTAGGGCTATATTGAAACGATTTAAGAATGATCTGGTAGATTCTCCGGGGTTTTGTTCTAGACTAGAGAGAGACATTATATCCTTGGCTTTTGTAGCATATAGCCTGAACTGATCCTTGAACTTCCGTGTTAAGTCAGAGAATTGATCCACGGATCTAACTGGCAGCTTTGTGAACCAAAGTAAGGCCACTCCCTCTAAGTATACCGGAAAGTAACGGCACTTGATCTCATCTATTGCTCTTGCCCCGGTCATATGCCAATCGTACTTGTACAGGAATTGGTTAGGGTCACTTGTCCCTCGATAAGCTGGGATGGTAGGAGGTACAAATTTCTTGGGAAACTCTGCCTTTAAGATTTTTTCGGTGAAAGGTGTCTTACTCGGGGCAAATCCCCAATCATTTTCATCCTCTTGCCTTTGCATGCTTTCTTTCATAATCGAGCGAACCATCCCTGATAGGTACTCCTCATCGTTCAAAGGTCTTGCCGGGCAGACGTCTGCGTCCGCTGTTCTTTCGGAAGTTTGCCTGGGCAAATATTCGCGAAAAGTTGGTTGCGGCCTTGAACCTTCAGCTTGGGAAGGTCCCCTTGCAGTGGTGTTGTCTGCTTTTTGAGGAATACCTTTCTCTTAGGGGTCACGGGCATCTTCAGCATAGATTGTTTCATTATCCTGTCGTTGGTGATTTGCCTCAAGTAGGGTGTTTAACCTATCCATAATCAAGGCATTCTGGGCATTCTGGGCTTCCAACTGCGCATTTTGAGCATTCAATTGCTGATTCAATCCCAAAACTACGGCGTCCAATTCTGCTCGTGTAACTCCAGCGTTTGGAGCTGCTTGACTTGAAGGAGGAGAGGTAGCAGTATTCTCTTGAACATTATCGGATCTTGCGGAACTTCGCTTTCTCCCAGGAGCCATTATTTCCAATAAACTTCTAGTCTTTAGAGAGATTCTTTCAACAAACTTTCGCGAAGCAATGGTGAAAGTATTCCTGAGTTCAATTCTCAGTGAAAGCACCAAAAATGTTAACGCTAAAATTTGAACGCTAACACCCCGGTGTGTGAAGTGTAGTTGTGAAAGCACCACCCGTTAGCACGGGAATAAGATACAAGTAAAGAAATTGCAGGAAAAGCAGTAAAAACACAAGTTTTATAGTGGTTCGGCCTAAAATCGAGCCTACGTCCACTTAGATTTCTTTATTGCTGATTCGAGTACAACTTATACAACTTTCTTCAATTACAAACCACTCTAGACTGTTAGTACAAACTTTAATGGAGAATTATCCTTCAAATCCATGATGAACGAAGTAGATTCTATCTCTTGAAGTTTGGTGTAATGTCTTTGATGTTTGGAGTGCTTGAAGTGTTGCTTGAGTTGAGAAAATGGCAGAGTATCGGCGCTTCGAGAATGAGCCCCCCCAAAAGTCCCTTGAACGTTGGAAGTGGTCGTCTATTTATAGAGAGTTCTGGTCTGGAATTTTTGCCAAGTTCTAAGTCGCGACCGACTTAGTATAAGTCGTGGCCGGCTTAACTTATCCCATCGCCGATCTAACGAGCCAAGCCCACGACTTAATGGAAGCAAGCTTGTCTGAATTGAGTTGTTGCCGAGATAAGCTAGGTCGTAGGTCCCCCTTTCTCTTATGCATGGCTCATGCTTTTAATGGGGCAAGCATGCTTCTCCGGACTTAAATCACCAGTTCTAAGTCGTAGCCGAGTTAACATGCCCCGGCCTAAGTATGAGTCGTGTACCTTTCCATGTCCTCATCAAGTAGGTCGGCAGCTCCTTTAGATAATTAGACCGGTACTCAAGTTAGATCGGTAGACTTCCTAAGTCGGCATCCTTCAAGGCATTAGGTCGTTAACCATTTAAGCCCTTAGGTCGGGAACTTGGTAAAGGCATTGAGTCGGCACCCATGATAAGGCATTGGATCGGTACGCTTCTTAACCAGTTAGGTCGGCATCGAATTAAGTCCTGAGCTATTAGATCGGCAAACCCTTTGGGTTGTTAGGTCGGCATAGCCTTAGGTCGGCATAGCCTTTAAGGCATTAGGTCGGCAACCTATTGAAACCTTAGGTCGGCAACCTATTGGATCTGTTAGATCGGCATAGCCTTAGGTCGGCAACTCATCAGGCCTTAGGTCGGCATCCCTTTTAGACCTTAGGTCGGTAGCACCTTTAGGTCGGCATCCCATCAGGCCTTAGGTCGGCATCCCTTTTAGCCTTAGGTCGGCATTCCATGCTATGTTACTAGGTCGGCACCCGCTTATCTCGTTAAGTCGGTTGACCCTTTAACTCCTTAAGTCGGTGCCACTTCTTGAGTCGCCACTTATTGAGTCGCCCACTTCTTGAGCAGTTAGGTTGCTGGCCTTGAATAGAAGATAGGTCGCTTCATTCTTTAAGTCGTATACCGTTTTGGTCGGGGCGCTGCCCCGCACCCCGCCGGGGGCGCTGCCCCCTGGACCCCTGCGACCTGACCGGTCAGGTCGAACACCGTAGGCGGTGGCGTTGCCCCCGCACCCCCACCTAGGGGGGTTGGCACCCCCCCTGGACCCCCCCTCCGTAGGGGATCTTATCTGAAAATACATTCAACAGAACTTGCTTTGTTGGGGGGTTGAGTTGACCATCCTTCGAGATGAACTATCATTAGCTTCTCAGTCGATTTTTGATATCACGGCCTTGCTGAAAAAGTGGAGTTAACACCGCCTATAGAGTTTTGCAAACTTGCAAACCCTGCTAACTGGACTAACTCTAACTAGACAATTTGACAACACCTAAACCCTAGGTGATAATTTACCATGTTTTGTTTTGAAAAGAACATACAAATAAAGCAAATTATAAAAGCAAGCTCTAAATTTAAAACAATTTAAATTATCTTGCCTTTATAATAAAAATAAAGATACCCTTAACCCAAAACAAACAAAAAATATGCGGTCACTTCCCTTTATCTTATTTCACCCGGTCCATTTTCTTTTGTTTGTAAAAAAAATGGCGGCCCTCTGTTTATTCGATCTGAATCTGGGCTTCTGTTTCTTCCTCGAATTTGGGGCTTCGGCTTCTTTCTGATGTCTGATTAAGCTCTTGCTTGTCCTCTGATGATTGATGCTTGTTGCTAGCTCGTTCTCTGTTGATCGAGTTTGTTGATGGTTCGGTATGTAATTTCTTTTGTTGCTTGTTTGATTGCTTGCTTTTTAACTCGATTGTTCTGTTGTCTATGATGATTTCTTGGGGTGCATTTATAGGGTTGAAACCCTAATTAACACTGTCAGATTTGATTTTTTCATGTCGTTGATTATTTTCCTGAATTTGTTCTGGATTTGGAGTATTCCTTTCTTGATTCAATTTCGAATAATTGCTGACCATATTTGAATTCGAATTAATTGATTCGAAGATATCTTCCTTTATTTGTTTTCTCGGTCCCTATTTGAATTAATTACTGACCATATATAGTCGAGAGATTTGATGCAGAGATTCTTTTCCAAATTAGAATACGAATTTGATTTCTGCTTGATTTCTGCACTGATTTAACTTTGGCTTGATTTCTGCACTTTCTTGTAGTTGCATTTATGTCATGTATACTCCCTGACCATTGTGACGTCTGGTTGACACTTGATGGTCTTCAAATTTATGTGTGTCTTTGTTTAATGGAGTCAATGATAATGGTCATAGTTCTTCTCGGCATTGCATGTGTAACATTTGGCTACTACTGATATAGTTTGCTTTGATACAGATGCTACACTTGTTCATGTTGCCTTTGTACACTTGTTCATATGAGCTGTTGTTCCATTGTTGTAGTTGCAGTATTTATGTTCCTTGTTTCATTTGAAAGCTGGTTCGATGTACTCAAATATTGTCTGGACACATGTTTTATCACTTGAGCTTGCAGTCTTCATTTTTTGCTGTGACTCTTGTGATATTCATGTTGATTGCTTCATGACTTGTTGTTGGCATGTGCATTGTGTTCACTGTTGCACTTGGTGTTTGTAGCTTGCCACTGACTTCTTTGTAGTTGCACTGCACTTTGGTTACTATATATGTGCATACATACATATATATGTGTGTATGCATATATTCTTGGGTTTGTAGTTGGATTTGAGCTGCTTCATGTTCTGTTGCATTGTGTTTTGTTGTGTAGCTGCTATGCAGTTTCTATGCATCACTATATATACTATGTTCTGTTTTGCATTGGTGCAGTTTCCATATTTTGTGTATTTTGATGTTTTATGCTGCTGTGATGCAGTTTCTTTCACTGTTGTATCTTTGGGAGTTTGCACTGCTTCACGTTGAATTTGTGCAGTGTTGTAGTTGTTGCCTTGTATCACTGGTTCATTCTGGTTGGTGCAGTATTCATGTTTTTGTTGGTCTGGACATTTGTGGGATATTTGACTGTTTCTGGCTCGATGTTGTTAATGCATTCATGACCACTGTCTTGCATATTTTTGATAAAGTGTGACTGATGCTGCACTTGGTCTTTGTTCTTCTCTGTTATGTTGCTTTGAATGAATTTGTGTTTTGTTGTAGTTTGTGCACACGAGTTGGCGTGGCAGTGCACACGTATACGAATGTACACGTGTGTACTGCAGCCACTTATAATTGCCTGTCCCTGATAAAAATTACTGATATGCATAGATATTACACAATCAAAGATGATGACAATAACCCATGTATCTGAGACACAAACAAATTTTATTTTTGCAAATTTAAATTTGTTTGTTTTCAGATTACTGTTGTAGTTGCTAATTATACAGGTACACGGGAGACAGGACGAGAAGTGGTGCTGGACAATGCAGATAGATGCAGATGTGCAGACAGAGTGAAAAACTGAGTGTTGAGTGTTGTAGTGAGAAAAGTAAAATGTATGAACTGATGTATGTATATATATAGAGAGAGCTGAAAACTTTGTATTGTTTAAGTGTTGTAATAAAATATTATATTGAATAAAATATACTAGTTGAATTATATAGATTCTGTGCAATAGTATAATTATTCAATATGAATATTTCTTCCTTTCTGTATATAGTCCAAACTGCAAACACATATATATATTGATATATATATGTTTGTTATCATCAAACAAAAAATCACATCAAACAATATTCCCAATTTGGTAATGTGACATGCTGAGTGTTGCTATGAAATGATCACTGTGTTGATCATTTGTGATAAGATCATTTGTTTGATCATTTATCTTTGTGATCATTTCTATGATCATTTGTTGACCCAAAGCATGGCTTTTGTATAAAGTATGTTTTTGTGGACGAGACTTCGTCGAGCCTCACACCCCGGAATGGTCAAAACAGGAAAGATCAAGCAAGGTTATGAGGGGTAGCTCCCTTTAGGGTATGTGCATTTCCTTCTGGAAAAGGGTGGTATCATGGTATGGAGCCCAGATACTTACTCATGTTGAAACACTTTATTTATGATTGTGTGATGTTGATGACGAGCGCTCGGTTAAAGGTCCCAAAGGACCGGGGGATGGCATACTCGTGTCAGTAGTTACCCAGTTAGGGGTGACCCGGCCTTGTGTTGGCAGAGATCCGGTTTGGTTCTCGGGGACGTCCTTCCAGAGGCGTTCTCATGTGGCAATGGGAAGTTCCTTGGCCTGACCATTCGTTGAAAATCCAAAGAAACAATACGATCTTGTACGGTATTAGTTGTAGAACCTATCATTCACTTATGGTGGCGCCCCACTGTTTGGATGGTAGCTATAGTAGGCATAGCTCGGGATGTCTATGCTGGCTAAGATTTATATTCTACTTTCGAAATGATTTTTTTCTCTACACTATGCACTAGTAATAATATCAAATGTTCTTGTTAATGCGTATCAAGCATCTTTGACTATCATAAGGAAAAATCTCCTCCGATTCTGCGTTTGCATTGTGTGTGTGTGTGCGGGAGGCCTTATGGTAGTCTCATTTTTAAAAGCATTTCGAATTGACTTTAAAATATTCCTCTATTTTGATTTTAAAGATAAATAAACTGTTTTGAGTTTTCACACCAGTCACATGACTGACTCGGAGTTTATTGTTTTCCTTCCTAAACTCTGGGTGCCCACCAATTTCCACACGGCCAGTCAAGAGTTAAGGTTTATCAGGATATTCTGCAGTTGCAGGAGGCAAGCTGGATGACATGGCATATTATTAGTATATAGTATTTCTTTTTCGTTGTTTGTTGTTGTCTGATGTTGTACACTCTGATGTAATGTAACGAAATGTAATGTAATGTAATAACTGATATAGTTCTTTGTTTAAAGATTATTCATTTATTTATTATATGTTGTTCCACTGCGATTGTGAGATTCTGTTGTTGTTCTGTTGTTTTCTGTTCTGTTCCGTTCTATTTTCTATCTTTTCTCTTTTCTTCTATCTTTTTCTTTTTCTTAAACATTGAGAATTCGTATTTCTGTTCATCTTGAGTTAATCTATGGAGATTAGTGTATATTCAAGGAGTACGGATTTGCGGGTCCTCACAGGGTCTCATCCGCTATACAATGCGGGAAATCAATAACTGCAATATATACATATGCCAATATATATATATTGCTATTATATATAATACCAATTTCACTGTTTATGAAATATTCGCGGTATATGTATTTAATAAATAACCTCCGTTTACTAACGGCGCATAATGTCTATTTTAACAATCAATAGATAACAATCATCATTCAAACATGCATTCAAATATTTTAAATCTAACTATTTAAAATTAAAATCGAAACTGATTCGATTGAGTGAGAAGTTCTCACCTTGATTTCAATTTCGTTTTAGCGATTTATTTCGAATAAAATTAAACGGACGTTTAATTTTACCCGAAATTCTCACTAACTCCAAATGACTCCAATCCAATTACATAGCGTAGTGCTCGTCCATACGATTTCAACGCAACTGGTTTCGCGCGTTTTCGACCTCGTATGAAAACGTTATGAATTTATGAAGTTACACGACTTTTTTATAAACTAAATTTACAATTTTCTTTTATATTTTAACCTTCATTGAATCACAGCCCCTAGATCCATCACCCAGCAAATCACCACCATCCATATGCTTCTTCCATCTCACGTTGCTCTACAGGTTACAAGCCGTGACACATAACCCATACATGCTCATCTAGGGTTCCCTTTTGCAATCACCTCACTCGATTATAATTCGATCAGAGACTTCCATCGCGTAGCCCACCACGAGAGCTTCATTCGGCCCCCAACATGTTGAACTCGGTCACCCACAGCACCTTGAATTCGTGCGCAACATCAGGCCGTCGGCCCCCCCTTGCTCCCTCCACGTCGCTCCAATTTCGATCAACTCCGTATAGGTTCGAAGCTTTCTTCATGCTCTACAAGTTTCATGTTGAACACTTTCTCTAAATGTTTATGGATTGGAAGTAATTGAGGAGAGAAAGATATTAATTTCTGGCCATTGATGAGAAGGGGGTGGCGGCTGCAGAAATTGACCTAGGGTTTTAATATTTTTGCAAAAATGAAGAGGGGGGGGGCTTTTATAGAAAATTCGCGCGACACTATTCATCCTGGATTTTCCGAACTCCAAACGAAGCGTGCCGGTTGGCGTTTTTAAGGTTTATCACGCGTTCCGAACACAATGGAACGTGTTTCGGGAGCTAATTCGGTCATCTGTGTGAGATATGGCTATAAACGTTCAATTTAAAATTAAACCGATTAAACGATTTTCTAGGCGTTTTAGCTTGCACCGGACAAACGGTAAATCCGATTGACACGAAATTTGAAACTATACAATAATATCACATTACGGATCCGATGAAACTAGTTTCGTCAAAATCCGAGACTGTTTGAAAAATGGCTATTTTAACTCGCCAAATTAATATTAAAACAATTTCGATGCGTTTCTAGCTGCCACGATCAAACGATAACTCCGTGCTACGAAAATTGAAATCCGATAATAACAAACTATTACGGATCCAATGGAACTAGTTTCATCCAATTCTGAGACTGTTCGAAAAATGGCTAATTTCACAGTCGATTAAATATTAAAATATTCAATTTTCACAAATAAACTTTAAATTCAATTTTAAAAGTTCTAAAATATCATTCTAACTTCAACATGATAAAATAAAATTTTACAAATCATTTTCAATCATATTTAACTCAATTTTCAATTATTTCTGTATTTTCACATATTAAATTATCGATTTAATTATCCAATTAAATCCAATTATTCGAAATAAAATTTATTCGACTAATAAATTTCACTTATTAATATTTAAAATTAATTAAATATTCAAATTTTAATTAATTAAAATTCTGGGTCGTTACACCAACCGCGGGGTGATCTCACTCGGGATTATCCAATAAGGGGTAGTCCCGGCCTTGTGTTGCAGGGGAGCGGGCGTACTCCTCGGTACGGTGATCTAGGCCCCGTACTGTGATAGGTAGTACCCCAGTGCCTAGTCGTTGGTTGGAAATCCATTCTCCCTTCGAGTATTGTACGAGTTTTGTTTGTATTACCCACTTTGTGGCTAGTAGCTGGAATTTAATGAATGTAACAATTTCGGCTATTTTATAAGTATTTGTATATAGACCCTACGATAATATCAGAGGATTTCTATAAAAATTGTTTTAGCTATCGTAAGGTAAAAACCCGACATGTTTATTTGTGGCGTGGTCTTACGAGATGCTTTTGTTTTTGAAGGATTTTTGAAACTTTAATAATCAATTGGGTGTGATTTTCTCACGCTGGTATTCCAGACTGACTCGGGTATTATTTAACTGTAATGTTCGGGTCAGACCGAGTATTATAGGATAGATGATATGATGTTGTGGAGCTCAAGAGACGAGTTGGGTGACGATACGTACATTCATACTTGTTTATATATATATATATTCCGCTGTATTGAGTTGTTGTGTATCCATTTGTATGTTATCGATGTTGATGTTGAGCTGTGATTGATGTACTCTGATGATGTAATATATAAACAGAGATATTTGGTTCTTGAGTAAAGATTATTTATTATATATTATATTTTATTCCGCTGCGATGGTTAGATTCTGTTGTTGTTTTCTATTTTCTTCTTCTACCTCTTCTTCTTTAACCCAAATGGTTCGTATTTCTGTACCACTTGAGTTGATTGTTGCAAAATAGTGTTGACTCTAAGGGTACGGATTTGTGGGTCGTTACAGTTGGTATCAGAGTATAGGTTGGTGATAACCTTAGCTCTGGTGGGAATTACTCATAAAATAGAGTCTATAGTACTCTAGAATGAGTTTGAGCGTATTAATAGATATAAGCGCGTATTTGTTAGTGAATATAAATTGTTTTCATATTGTGTTGATCGGTTTATTGAGTGGCATATGAACCTTCGTCGGCACAGTCTGGACAACTGTATCGAAAGGGTTTCTAAACACTGGAATAGAACAATCGACACGGTATTGTTTTAAATATGGGTGAATGAAATAATTTTAACCAAAAATATATTTTTGATATAATGAAAGTTTTTGGTAAACTATATAGCTATTATATGGTTGCTTGGATGTTAGAAATGATAATATTAAATTATTATCATTATTAAGTGAAAATTTAACTAGAAATTGTAAATATAACCCAAGTTTAAGGGAATAAATTCATTATAAAATGAAATTTATAAATATGAATTATAAATGTAAATTATAAATTGAAATATAATCACATGAGAATTTGTATGAGCATAAGCTGTGCAAATGAATTATAGTAAAGATTTATTCAAGCAGGATTGGAAAATTTAAAACCCCGGAGATTTTGGAAGTATTTTGAAGACAAATTGTAGCATTGTTGTTTTTGGGGTATTTCTGAAAGGAAATTGTTTCAAATAAATTTTGGGAAAGAGATATAGCATTGAGTTCACTTCTATCGCTAGAAAATAACTTCGGTGATGATTTCAGCATCATCGATGTTCATTTTCGAGTTTCTATGTGACAGATTGCTGCCAAAAATTTATTCGTTCAGCAAAGCTAGTTGGTTTTTTTGGAAATTTCAAAGGAACTTTGTTGGGAATAAAAGCCAGGATTGGTTTAAAGTTTTTGAGAAATGATATTTGAGATGTTGGAGATTTCAAGATGATTCTAAACCAAAGCCGGGAGTTTAAAAATCCTGATGAGATATTTGTAAGCTTATAAATTGAGATGATTTTAAATCAGGAAGGAGATATAAGCTTTAAATGTTGGAACTTGGATTTAAGGCGAAAGGTTAAAAATGAAATTTACTTGGATTGGAAAATAAAATTTAACTGGATTGAAAATTAATTTAAATAGGCTGAAAATAGTATCCAGTTGTTTTCGAATTAAGTTGAAATTGAATTGAGATTAAATAAATCTGAGTTTAAAATAAAACTGAGCTGGAAAATAAATTGGTTGAGGATTGGATTGAAAATAAATAAATAAGAATAACTTATAAAAGAATTGGAAATCCATGGAAATAAAATATGCTTAAGTTGTAAATAAGTGTAAATTTTGAGTTAAAAATAAAAGGAGGATATATTCAAGCCTATAATGAATGGAATTGTGTAAATAATAAGTTGTGACGTATAAAATCAAATAGTGAGATATAAAATCCCAAAATAAATATAGTTTGATGTATTAGAAAATAAAATGAAAATCCAAACTCGAATTATAAACTAAATTTGAACCTAAGAAAAATTAAATGAAGAGATTTTGGGGTTAAAATTCAGTTCTGGATTATAAGTTGGGGAAAGACTATTTAGATAATAAATTAGATAATGAAATATGTAATGTGAACCCAATGAAGTTAAATAAAAGCTGAACTGTGAGATAATAATGAAGATTGGAAATAAAAACTCAAGTTATAAAATTAAATTCGATTTAAATTGTTGATGAAGTAAATGAGATTGAATTGTGAGTTCATAAAAGTGAATGGTAATTTGAAATAGCTAGTGGATTCAGAACTTGAGTTATAAATTAAAATTTGATTTGGAGTGTTAACAGATGTAACAACCCGGTATTTCGTACCGATTAACTATCGTCTTTAGATGATTTCTATTCCTAGCTAATTGCCAATTGAAGTTTTTAAATTGTGTTAAAATTCTTTTATAAATGGTTAAATTGATTTTTGGGCTTTGAATTCTCGGCCCACGTTTCATTTGTTTGGAGTGTGATAAATTTCCAAAGCAAAATAACCGGCTCCTTTATCTTTTTCTCATTTGTTAACCCTAAAACAAAATCGAACGAAGAAAGAAAATAAATGGCGGCCACGTTCGTTCGCTCCTTCCTTCGATCGTTCGTCTCCAAAATTAGGGCATGGAAATCGAAGGCTATGGCTTCAAGGGTTCGAACTCCGCTCGATTCAATCTTCAGCAGCTAGGGCTTCTTCGATCGACCTTCATTCCTCTACAAAAGCTAGGCTTTCGAATGCTGCGATTTTTGATCGAGCTCGAGGGGACTTCGGCTACTTCAGATTGGTCGAATTCGTCTTCAATTCGTGGTAAAGGTGAGTACTTTTCGTTACTCACATCTAACTGTAAATTGTTTGACCTTGATTGTTTATTCTGTTTTGATGTCTTCGGTTTCGACTTGATTTTTATTGACGTGATTTGTTTCGACTTTGGCACTGACTTAGTTGATATCTGTCTTGGCATTTTGTGACATTCGATTTCTGTTCTGCTCTAGTTCATGCTCTTCTATGGCTATTGAATTGATGCTCATTGTGTTATAAGTTTTTCACCACGATGTTTGACACTGTCAAACTCGGCTCTGACATGATAATGTTTTCGATTTATGAAACTGTTTCCACTTTCACTAGGTTTTGTTCATTGTCCTATCCCTGTTGATGCTTGACTACGGTCTCTGACTTTGGTTGATACATGATTGTGTCTTCATTTACTTTTGTCACGCTATTTTTATGACTGCTGTCGATAACAGTTTCTTGGTCGAACTTGTTGCCACCTCCCTTGAACTTCGGTGAACTATGCTTAAGTCGTAGGATACTAGCCTGGTTTGTGGTACACTAGGTTACATTCTTGATTGAACCGGTCATTCATTGGTCTCTGACCTGATGTGAAGTATGAGCTACTAGCTTGCATTTACATTGAACATTGGTGGTCTTTGTTGCATTGCCTTATGTCATACTCGTTGATGTCTTTGTAGTTGTTTCCAGTCAGCACTTTACTGCCTTCATGCCTTTCATGTAGCATATTCTCTGTAGCACATTTGTGCTTGTTTGTGCAATTTGTCACTGAATCACACATGACATAGCTTGCATTTAAGTTATTACTGTAGCCTTGAACTATTGCCACAACGTTCATGTGCATTTTCTATTTTAAGTGAAATTGATTTCGAGATGTATTATTGGACACTTGAGTTCAATGAGCATTGTGTATATTCCTTTTGCCACTTACGTCATTCAGCTTAAATTTTACATATCATCAATGCTTGCTGCCTTGACCAGGTCCCCTGTTGCATTATGATTGCATCTGTAGTTGTTGATGATTCTGGGCATTTGCATGAGTCATTTGTAACTGCTGTTACATGTTGTTTGACCTTGTTAACATTGTCACTTGTTCGATCATCTTGCTGTTCCATGGCCTTGATGTTGTTTAGGCTGATGCATTTTTCATTTGGTTCACCAATGTTTCTTTGAGTCATGTTGAACTGTTTGTATACAGTTTGATTTGGTTTGACTGTTTTGAGTTATAGCCTCAGGCTCGTTTATGATTTGGTGTGCACTATGCTTCGAGCATTTGTACTCAAGTGTGACCAGTGCATCTTGATGCGGCCTGGTTACTTGTTGTTGACCTTCTCGTGGCTGCAATCTGTTGCAGTCTTGCCTTGTCTTCATTTCATTTGGTCACCATTGCATTCATGTGTTGGTGTGTTGTGGTTTTCATAACATTTACACTGTGCAGCCCCCCTCCCTCTGCTGCATTCATTTGATTGTTGTACCTGGGTTTTTGGCTACAGTTTTTGTCATCTTTTCTTGACCACTTTGGCATTTCTATGCCTTGTTCGAACTTGTTTGGTTGCTGTTGCTTGAGACAATCAACCGCTTCAATTCACTTGGTTGAAGCTTTCCACTACTGTCACTTGCTTATTGCATCTGTTGGCACTGTGAATTCTTGAGCATTGGCCTTTGTGCCTTGTTGCTATTTCTTGATATGCTATTGTGGCGAGGCAGTGCACGCGTGCGTGCACTGCAGCCACACAGTGATGAAACGTTTTGCACGTCTTGCTAATTCTTTATATGCTGTTGTGGCGAGGCAGTGCACGCGTGCGTGCACTGCAGCCACACAGTAATGACATTCGGAATTGATATTCAAATTTCTTGAATTATTTTATGCGTTCAATTCAATATTCTGATATTGGTGTTTTTATTTGGTTTCCAAGTCTTAATCGATTTCATTCGATTCTATTCACGTCTTCGTATGTGAATTCTTGTGATATTGATTTATCCTTTGTTGATTTTTCAATTGCATACAATCATAGTATGATTTTATGGTTATTGTACAATTATGCCATACCTTTTATTCTATATCATGTCATCTGATATTTTCAGTTAGACTGACCCATTTATTATTTTCTTTAAAATAATACTCGGGTCAGGCCGAGTATTTACAGGTTGTAGATTTTTACCTTTGAGTTGCTGCTTGAGCTATGAAGCCACTTCATATCTTTTGGAGTAGTCGTTGTCATTCAAAGTAGTTAGTGTATTTGTATAGGATGTTGTATATTCATGTATATTATTCCCGATAATGTACTTGTATATGTAACTTCCAGAGTCGACAGTTGTAGTTGTATCATATGTATTGTATCACATGTATATCAACTGACATCAGTTATATATATATATGAGACTTTCTGTTATATCTGTTTTTCGCATTTACTTTATCTATGTTATTATTATATATATATTGTCCTAAACTATTATGAACCATCTTGGTTTGTTTTATACTAGAATTGGGTATGTCGATGGGAGTAAATAAATATGAGATGAAAAATAAAAATATATACCACTCCTATCGAGGTAACCAATACTAGTGTAAGGCCTAATTACGGATGGCCGCTACTATCCAGCCTTATTTTTCGTGATAACAGATAGTATTTCTTTTAATACTCTTTGTTATTGCGAGCATAAAGGTGGGGCGTTACAGTTGGTATCAGAGCTTGGGGTTAATGGACATAATATAAAACATAACTTGGATGGAACATGTGTTACAACTATTTGTCGATGTTTTATTTGTGTTTCGAGTCAAAACTAAAGTTTTGAAAATTAGATGAAACTTTTAAATATCTTTATTTAAAATAAAAGAAAAATTGTGTCTTGATGGTTTGATTGATTTGTATTCTGTTTATCAGAGTGCGCAGCGAAAACAGTGAAACTGCTTTGCTGAGTACAGCTGATAATTATTTTGATTTAAAAATCAAAATACGAAAATGAATTAAATCTTATTATGTTGGTTAACCAGTGTTTTTGATTTGTTGAAACTCATGCTGGTTTTCTTTGATGCTAATCACATATTTTACTGGATTTTTGCTGTTTTAAAATTATCTTCATCGAAGATATATTCGAATGATTTCTTTGTTCATTTTGTAATACACGTGCAAAATTTAAGTTGAACGTTACTACATTAATTTTACGTTGAACCGATGCTTGGTTATGAAACGTATTTTGTTGCCGTTATCTTTATAACGAGATTTTTACACCTATGCTAAATCTTTGAAGAACGGTGTTTTGTTGACATTTTTATGAATGAAAATTCACTGGTATTATATTTTGATGCGAATTATTATGATGAGATTTTGACGTTTAAAAATTACTGTCACATTGACTTCAGTAACCGTCAATTTTAAAGTGGATTTTCAAGCGGTTATTCCGCAATGCTGATTTTGAGATCCGTTTTTACGGTGTTTTGAGAAGTACAATTTCCTTATTCAAATTGTTACTGATATTGCTGTTTTGAGCACGGGGTTTCAAATTGTTTTATAAATAAAAATTGTTTTCAAAAGTTTTTCAGTTTATGTTTTCAAAAGAATGAGAAAGCGACTTAAACGATTCAGGAAAATCGAGGACTATGACCCCTTTCTTTTACTGATTCGGTTAATTCTAGACTTGTTCGTTTGAGAATGTAAATTGTTATTTAAAAAAATGAAAATTATTTACAGAAGTTTTTCAGTTTGCGTTTTCAAAAGAATGAGGAAGCGACTTAAACGTTTCAGCAAAATCGAGGACTATGACCCCTTTCTTTTACTGATTCGCTTAATTACGGACTTGTCCGTTTGAGAATGTGAAATGTTATTTTTGAATACACAATTTTGCACTTTCAAGGAAACGATGAAGTGAATCAAACGATTTAGTAAAACACGTGGTATGGGACATGTGCGTTTGCTATTTCGATTAATTCCGGACTCGTTAATTGAATATCTGATGATTTTCGTGTGCTTTCGAGCCACTCTGCTGGACCTCCGGGTCATTTGTTGGGCTTTTGGGCCACTCTGCTGGACCTTCCGGTCAATTACCAGTACTAGAACTTTGGGTCACTCTACTGGACCTTCGGGTCATCTGATGGGCGCCAAAATTTATAGTACTTGGTAGGCTTCGGCCATTCTGAGATGCACGTGCGACGTAGCTAAAACTCGCCATCTGATGGGATCGATCCAACCTTTCATGTTGATTTTCTAGAGTATCTTTATTGATTTCTAGATATTTGTTGAATCTAATTATCTGCAGGTAATTAGATATTTGTTGATATGAGTTCTGATTATCGTTTTTGATAACTAGATATTTGTTGTTTCTGATTATCGTTTTGATAATTATATATTTGATGTTTCTGATTATCGTTTTTGATAATTAGATATTTGCTGTTTCTGATTATCGTTTTGATAATTAGATATTTGATGTTTCTGATTATCGTTTTTGATAATCGGATATTTGTTGTTTCTGATTATCGTTTTTGATAATCGGATATTTGTTGTTTCTGATTATCGTTTTGATAATTAGATATTTGATGTTTCTGATTATCGTTTTTGATAATCGGATATTTGTTGTTTCTGATTATCGTTTTTGATAATCGGATATTTGTTGTTTCTGATTATCGTTTTGATAATTAGATATTTGATGTTTCTGATTATCGTTTTTGATAATCGGATATTTGTTGTTTCTGATTATCGTTTTTGATAATCGGATATTTGTTGTTTCTGATTATCGTTTTGATAATTAGATATTTGATGTTTCTAATTATTGTTTTTGATAACCGGATATTTGTTGTTTCTGATTATCGTTTTGATAATTAGATATTTGATGTTTCTGATTATCATTTTTGATAATTAGATATTTGTTGTTTTGGATTATCGTTTTGATAATTAGATATTTGATGTTTCTGATTATCGTTTTTGATAATCGGATATTTGTTGTTTCTGATTATCGTTTTAGGTAATTAGATATTTTTGATGTTTCTGATTATCGTTTTTGATAATCGAATATTTGTTGTTTCTAATTATCGTTTGAGATAATTAAATATTCGTTGATTTGAGATTTAATAATCGTCTGAGATAATTAAATATTTGTTGATTGGAGATTTAATTATCGACTGAGGTAATTAAATATTTGGTGATTTGAGATTTAATTATCGTCTGAGATAATTAAATATTTGTTGATTTGAGATTTAATTATTGTTTGAGATAATTAAATATTTGTTGATTTGAGATTGATTATCGTTTTAATAATTAGACCTTTGTTGTTTTCTGATTACCGTTTTGGTAACTAGATATTTGCGGTTTTGCAATTAGTGATTTGTGTTTTCTAATTATCTTTGTTGATAATTAGATTTTGCTGTTTTCTAATCATCGTATCGATAATTAGATATTGCTGTTTTGTGATTTCTGTATTCTAATTATCTAATTGATAATTGAATATTGCTGATAATTGCATTTATTCAGTTTTGTTGTTTTCTGATTATCTACTTGATAATTAGATTTTGTTGAAAATTTGTGAATTTCTTTTATGAGATTAAAAGATGATTTTGTGATTGTATTGCCCATTGAGTGCTTTAAGAATTCTGGTCGATGCGATTGATCAACGTTATCGATAGGAATCTCCTAGACGCTTTGATGAGACAATCAGACACAGTAAATTGAATTGTAAAAATGCAAATTTTTCTGAAAAGATAATTACATAAAGTAAATTGTAAACTTTGAAAGTTTTAGCTTTTCGGAAAAGAATATTAATTAAAACAACTCTTTTCCGATACTTCTATTCTTGCGATTCCCGAAGGGAACCAAGATTTTATCTTTTGTACCAATGCTAATCGTATTGGGTTGCATGCCATTCTCTTGCAAAAAGAGAACGTGCTGTCTCTTGTGTTTCTAAATCATTAATGCCTGTTGAGACTAGATATGCCAGTCATGATCTAGCGCTCGTGGCTGTTGATTTTGCTCTTGAAAATTTGGCATCATTATTTTGGGTGAGAAATTTGTTCTCTACCCTGATCATGAATCTTGAGAATTCATCGTGCAAACACGTTCAAGCTTACTCTTTCGTGCTCTATATGGTGAACTTCTTATTTCAAATTTCTTCATCTTATGATGATATATTCTTATGGTTGTTACCTTTTTGTCCATTCATTCCTTATGATTGCGAGGACGCAATTTTTATAAGGAGGGGAGTCTGTAACAACCCGGTATTTCGTACCGATTAACTATCGTCTTTAGACGATTTCTTTTCCTAGCTAATTGCCAATTGAAGTTTTTAAATTGTGTTAAAATTCTTTTATAAATGGTTATATTGATTTTTGGGCTTTGAATTCTCGGCCCACGTTTCATTTGTTTGGAGTGTGATAAATTTCCAAAGCAAAATAACCGGCTCCTTTATCTTTTTCTCATTCCTTAACCCTAAAACAAAATCGAACGAAGAAAGAAAATAAATGGCGGCCACGTTCGTTCGCTCCTTCCTTCGATCGTTCATCTCCAAAATTAGGGCTTGGAAATCGAAGGCTATGGCTTCAAGGGTTCGAACTCCGCTCGATTCAATCTTCAGCAGCTAGGGCTTCTTCGATCGACCTTCATTCCTCTACAAAAGCTAGGGAGAGCTCGAGGGGACTTCGGCTACTTCAGATTGGTCGAGTTCATCTTCAATTCGTGGTAAAGGTGAGTACTTTTCCTTACTCACATCTAACTGTAAATTGTTTGACCTTGATTGTTTATTCTGTTTTGATGTCTTCGGTTTCGACTTGATTTTTATTGACGTGATTTGTTTCGACTTTGGCACTGACTTAATTGATATATGTCTTGGCATTTTGTGACATTCGATTTCTGTTCTGCTCTAGTTCATGCTCTTCTATGGTTAATGAATTGATGCTCACTGTTTTGATTTTGTTGGCCACTGTTTGATCATGACCTCTATGAACTTGAAGTGGTATGTGTTATAAGTTTTTCACCACGATGTTTGACACTGTCAAACTCGGCTCTGACATGATAATATTTTCGATTTATGAAACCGTTTCCACTTTCACTGGGTTTTGTTCATTGTCCTATCCCTGTTGATGCTTGACTACGGTCTCTGACTTTGGTTGATACATGATTGTGTCTTCATTTACTTTTTTCACACTATTTTTATGACTGCTGTCGATAACAGTTTCTTGGTCAAACTTGTTGCCACCTCCCTTGAAATTCGGTGAACTATGCTTAAGTCGTTGTAGGATACTAGCCTGGGTTGTGGTACACTAGGTTACATTCTTGATTGAACCGGTCATTCATTGGTCTCTGATCTGATGTGAAGTATGAGCTACTATCTTGCATTTACATTGAACATTGGTGGTCTTTGTTGCACTGCCTTATGTCATACTCGTTGATGTCTTTGTAGTTGTTTCCGGTCAGCACTTTACTGCCTTCATGCCTTTCATGTAGCATATTCTCTGTAGCACATTTGTGCTTGTTTGTGCAATTTGTCACTGAATCACACATGACATAGCTTGCATTTAAGTTATTAATGTAGCCTTGAACTGTTGCCACAACGTTCATGTGCATTTTCTATTTTAAGTGAAATTGATTTCGAGATGTATTATTGGACACTTGAGTTCAATGAGCATTGTGCATATTCCTTTTGCCACCTATGTCATTCAGCTTAAATTTTACATATCATCAATCCTTGCTGCCTTGACCAGGTCCCCTGTTGCATTATGATTGCATCTGTAGTTGTTGATGTTTCTGGGCATTTTCCTGAGTCATTTGTAACTGCTGTTACATGTTGTTTGACCTTGTTAACATTGTCACTTGTTCGAACATCTTGTTGTTCCATGGCCTTGATGTTGTTTAGGCTGATGCATTTTTCATTTGGTTCACCACTGTTTCTTTGAGTCATGTTGAACTGTTTGTATACAGTTTGATTTGGTTTGACTGTTTTGAGTTATAGCCTCAGGCTCGTTCGTGATTTGGTGTGCACTATGCTTCGAGCATTTGTACTCAAGTGTGACCAGTGCATCTTGATGCAGCCTGGTTACTTGTTGTTGACCTTCTCGTGACTGCAATATGTTGCTGTCTTGCCTTGTCTTCATTTCATTTGGTCACCATTGCATTCATGTGTTGGTGTGTTGTGGTTTGCATACCATTTACACTGTGCAGCCCCCCTCCCTCTGCTACATTCATTTGATTGTTGTACCTGGGATTTTGGCTGCAGTGGTTGTCATCTTTTCTTGACCACTTTGGCATTTCTATGCCTTGTTCGAACTTGTTTGGTTTCTGTTGCTTGAGACAATCAACCGCTTCAATTCACTTGGTTGAAGCTTTCCACTACTGTCACTTGCTTATTGCATCTGTTGGCACTGTGAATTCTTGAGCATTGGCCTTTGTGCCTTGTTGCTATTTCTTGATATGTTGTTATGGCGAGGCAGTGCACGCGTGCGTGCACTGCAGCCACACAGTGATGAAACGTTTTGCACGTCTTGCTAATTCTTTAAATGCTGTTGTGGCGAGGCAGTGCACGCGTGCGTGCACTGCAGCCACACAGTAATGACATTCGGAATTGATATTCAAATTTCTTGAATTGTTTTATGCGTTCAATTCAATATTCTGATATTGGTGTTTTTATTTGGTTTCCAAGTCTTAATCGATTTCATTCGATTCTATTCACGTCTTCGTATGTGAATTCTTGTGATATTGATTTATCCTTTATTGATTTTTCAATTGCATACATATCATAGTATGATTTTATGGTTATTGTACAGTTATGCCGTACCTTTTATTTTATATCATGTCATCTGATATTTTCAGTTAGACTGACCCGTTTATTATTTTCTTTAAAATAATACTCGGGTCAGACCGAGTATTTACAGGTTGTAGATTTTTAGCTTTGAGTTGCTGCTTGAGCTATGAAGCCACTTCATATCTTTTGGAGTAGTCGTTGTCATTCAGAGTAGTTAGTGTATTTGTATAGGATGTTGTATATTCATGTATATTATTCACGATAATGTACTTGTATATGTAACTTCCAGAGTCGACAGTTGTAGTTGTATCATATGTATTGTATCACATGTATATCAACTGACATCAGTTATATATATATGAGACTTTCTGTTATATCTGTGTTCCGCATTTACTTTATCTATATTATTATTATATATATATATTGTCCTAAACTATTATGAACCATCGTGGTTCGTTTTATAATAGAATTGGGTATGTCGATGGGAGTAAATAAATATGAGATGAAAAAAAAAATACCACTCCTATCTAGGTAACCAATACTAGTGTAAGGCCTAACTACGGATGGCCGCTCCTATCCAGCCTTATTCTTCGTGATAACAGACAGTATTTCTTTTAATACTTTTTGTTATTTCGAGCATAAAGGTGGGGCGTTACAACAGATTATATATAATTGGAAATGTGTCAAATAATGAAAAATGAAATCGGATTAAAATAGTGATGGTTTGAATTGCCAATAAAATCCAAATCCGAGGAAATAAATTGGAAATGGTCTTGTAATAAATTGAATGAGCCGAATCTAAAAGTTAAGATGTATAATAAATGATCAAATAAATTTGTAGTTTGAAATGGGATTGGATTAAAATAGAATCAAGTTAAATTAAAAAGATAAATTTATTTGCAAAATGAAACGAGCTTAAGAATAGAGAAATTTTTTTTTGAATAGATCAAAATAAGTTGACTTAAGCTGAATATAAGGGGGTGAGTCGAATTGAATTCAACTTAAAACCAAATTTAATGATAATGGATTGAATTTGAATCAAGTAAAAATAAATTTGGATCGGAATGAAATTTGGTGGGTTGTAAATAATATTTAAGAAAATGAAAATTCAAAATGAATTGAGAGGATAAACTAATTATATTGAATAAGTAAATGGATGGGATAAATAAGCATCAAATGGAAGTGAACTTAAGTTTGAAGTGAAATAAATTGAGTAAATCAACTTAAGTTGTGAATAATTAGAAGCTCGACTACGAGTAAAATTTGAAGACCATTAATTAAAGCTTGGTTTGAAGTAATTCGGGAATGGATAGTAATGTGCAAGCTTAGAATTGGTCGAGCAAAATAAATGGTCGTGAGTGAATTAAAATAAAAAGGAAATTTAATTAGGAATGAAGAGAACCTAAATTGTTAATGGTTTTGAATGAACTGGTTTGGTTGATAAAATGAAATGCAAATGTATGGATTCAAATCTGAAATGCAATGAAAATAAGAATATATGGATCCTGAATAAATTTGAAAATGGAATAGAATTAAGTATAAATTGAGTTGTAATCCATTTAAATTGGTTATAAAACATAAATACTTGTTTATTCACATGGATCTCGTCAAATTGTATAGCATAAATTGTCATTGGATGTAAATGGAAGTAATTAAAAATTCTATGGGTTGATAGTGGTAAAATAAATTGATTTTGAAATCAATTGAATTAAATATGAGTCCAGTTTGCTTAAAATAAATTAAATTAAATATAAGCAATTGAGTTTTAAACCATTCGAACTGATCAAGTGGTATACGAATGAATTGAAAACCATTCAAATTGAATGAAAATGGTTTATGAATTAATTGAAATAGTTGAATTAGTATGAAAGTTGTAAAAATTGTTTACGGAAAATGTTGGATGTGCATTTCTTTAGAAATCATATGTTCTAACCATTGCAACTAAGTGAAATATAGTTAAACTGCATATATTTGGCACTTACATGTTTAAATTGAGTAAGTACAGGTACCTGGAAGCCGTGTGGCTGGATTTGGTTGTGCTATTTGCTAAAAATAATAAGCTGCTTGCTTAAAATGCTAAATAAGGTACGCCTACGAAATAAAAATAGGAAATATGAACACTGTAACAACCCTGTATTTTGAAATTATTTTATTGTATATTTTAATTATTTTTAATGTAAGATTTTGATTTAAAAACTTATTTTACTTATTTGAAATGATTAAATTTATTATTTAATTATAATCTTGATTTTTATATGAGTTATAATTCCAAACTTGTGTAAGTTGAATATTTGCCTGAAATGCTGATTTTGGTCAAAATAGTCAAACTGTGACTTTCAACTTAAAATTTTAAAAGTTTAAAATTTTAATTTTTTTTATTTTATTATCAAAGTATATAAAATTCTAAGAGCACCACTTTTCATTTCGTTGAATTTGGATGTAAATTGTGAAAGTCATACCCTTTACAATATTGTGCGTATACAGGGTTATTTACAATGACTATTTTAAATTGTATAAATTACTTCTTCTTTGTTATATTTTATTTTAATATGTGATAATATGTTATATTATGTATATTTTGACTTTTAAGTATTTTTAAAATAATAATATAATTTTTCTAAAGTTTATTTGAATTTATTTCAATTTATAAAGCCTAGTTGGTATTTACTGCATTTTTCTTTATTTAACTTTCTATTTAATAAAAATTAAATTATTATTTTACCTTGAAATTTTTTTAAAACCATTTTTAATTCAAATTTTGTGTTAAAATATATTTTTTGTGAAGTAATAAATTTTCCAAAGTCATTGGAGATTTTCTTGTAATTTTTATGTTAGGGTTGCTATTTTTAAGCAATTTCTTATTTCCTTTTTCTATTTTACTTAAAATAAATTATTTATTTTATTTTATTATTACTTAGTTTCGGTTTTAAATAACATTTCTGAGTTTATTTTGGTTTTATAAAATTAAAAAGAAAAGGAAATGCAAAAGGTTTAGAAAGTTAAGAGATCTTAAAAGCCTGAAACGTAAAGGCGTTTTATCCGTTTCTTTTTGCAATTAATACATCAGTTTATTGATTTATTTTATACATTCACTTTTATTGTTGTGTTTTACTTTATTTTATTCATTTTACATGTATTTAAATTTAAGAAAATTTTTCCAAAGTGTATTGAAGTTATTTCTAATTCCTATGTCTAGTTTTCATTTTTCTGTGCCATTTTTCTTATTTTAATCATATCTAATTAATGATTAATTATTAATATTTTGTTTATCTGTTATATTTTTGAATTCTAACTGAAATTTATAAGTGTTTTCAGTTATTTAAGATGTATATGAATATATATAGGAAGTTTAAAAGGTTTGAAAGCAAAGAAACGTAAAACTGTTTTAACGTTTCTTCTTCCGTTTCTTTTCCAATTAATAGATTTAATTTCCTTTGACCGTTCCTTTCTTTATTGTAGCTGTGCATTTCTTACCTCATTTTCACGTGAAAACATTCCTCTCCACTTCATTTTTCACGGCTGGAAAGGTTTGGTAATGGCTCATCTTTTCCTCTTCTTTTTGCTCTTCGTTTTCCATTGTTTTCTTATATTTTGCCTTGTTTTCTCATGTGTATTGCTTGGCCTCTACCACCCACCATCACCACCATACTCTCCACCATCCCCTATCACTCTTCCTTGGCATCATCTCCAGCCATCATTTCAGATCCATCCATGGCCACACCTCCCTTGGTGACAAAACTCCACAAAATTGCAAATAATGTCCAAAACAATGCCCTAGCCACCACTATTACTTCACCACCTCCATACTCCTTCTAGCCATGAGTTATGGTGCCAAACCTGAGCTATATCATCATCATGGCTGACCCAAGAACCTCCTAGGCCAAGCATTTGAATGGTTAAAGCAAGGTCAAGTAATCTATTCCTTTGTTGCTTCGTATTTTCATTGTTTCAACATTTTTTTGCGTTGAATATTTATGTGTGTATTGTCTTGTTTTGGTTATTGTTTACAAGACCAATATCAAGGCTCTCCATTCATCCAAATCAAAAGTCATGCTATATCGTGCTTGTCGTGCTTTTGGAATCGTACTTGTGTTTGTTGTTTTGGTCTTCAGCTTGAAAAAGTGAGTCTTTCTCACTCTGACATTTATACTTGTGAAAAGTGAATTGATGACAAGTGTTTAGTAATATAAAATGTTTATGCAAATTAATGATGATCATATGATATGCTATGCCATGTTAGTACAATGTTATTACCATGTTTAAACTGTTAATTTTCACCTGACATCTGATATATGACTGTATATTGTGATATTGACCTTGTTTATATTATTTCTGTATATGATCACACTGCAAGTTTCCTGTTAGAATAAAAAATGTTATGGGCTGAAATGATAGGCCTGAATGGTTTTAAAATTTTCATTTTGACTTGGGATTGCGGGTTTGAAATGATAAAAGCCGGATTTTCTTTGTAAATTATGGGTTGAAATGATATATTACCCATATCAATTTACCCAGCGTAGAAAATTATATACAGGCCCGTAGTTAAAATATGTTTTTCTAAAATTTTAAATATTTTAGAAATTTAATTATTATAATATTTTGATTTTTTTTTTAAAAAAAGGATTTTTGTAAAATATTATTGATTTTCTGAATAATTGTAAGTGAAATGAATTAATGAAAAGTTAGAAATTTTGAACGTAAGTTATTTTGGAAATTTTGATTTAATTTTAATTGGAAATTTAATTGAGTATGAAATTATGATAAATTTATGATAATTTGAATTTAAATGAATTTAAAATGATTTTTATCATGTTTATGATTTTTAATAAAGTTGAAATGTGAAATGAATAAATATTTTAAGTTGAAACTTTGAAATATAACTAGAATTGGAAATTTATGAAATTGACCAAAAGTGAACTTTTAGTAAACAAATAAAAATAAAACTAAGTTATATTTGAGAATTTGAACTTAAGTGTTAAGTTGAAATTTAATGTAATGGATTTCAAAATTGAACATTGCATTTTAATAAGTGGATTATTATTAAATCTTGATTTTTGAATGGAAATTTAACCCTGTAAAATCATGAACTTGAGAAAAATTAAATGATGTTATAAATGTGAAAATGTATGACTTTATAAGTTAAAAATGTTTTAATAAAAATATAACTGGTTGAGAAATTTTATCGAATATTTGAAGTTAATTGACTGCATTTTTGAAATGATATTAATTACAATGTAAATGATATTACAACAATTGTAAATACTATAGTTGATGATAATGAACTAAAAAAAAAAGCTATTGAAAAAAAACTATTATAGAAATTGTTGTAAGTACTATGATTTTTGAATTTAACTAAGTTTATTTGAAATTTAAGAAAACTCTATTACAACATTTTTAAACATTCTCTTTTGTTAAATTGAACTGTTTTGAATGTAACTTTCCGTAGAGTTTTCTAAATGATGCGAAAAGTGCATTTTCACTGTTTTAATAAACTTAAGTGAATAAATGAACTTTGGAAGTTGAAATTTTTGGAAATTTAATAATTTAATTATTAAGCATAATAAATTCATTGAAATGAAAAAAAGAATTTTTGGATTTAATTATTATGAATTGAAATGTTATTTTAGATTGAATAAAATGAATAATGATTTGAAATGAACGAAGTTTTGAAAAGATACGATATTTTGATATATTAAAATGATTTGAAATGAATGAAGTTTTGAAAAGATATGATATTTTGATATATTAAAATGATTTGAAATGAATGAAGTTTTGAAAGGATATGATATTTTGATATATTAAAATGATTTGAAACGAAGTTTTGAAAGATATGATATTTTTGACATTAATTGATTTGAAATACGGAGTTTGAAAGATAGGACATTTTGATATTAATATGATTTAAAAAGAAGTTCTGAAAGATATGATATTTTGGAACTGAAACTTTGAAAGGTTATGATATTTTGATATATTAAAATGATTTGAAAGGTAGTGTTGAAAGGGTATGAAAATTTAATATATTGAAATGGTTAGAAATGACTTGATATTTATTTTGATAAATATTTGAATTGAAAGATATTTTACGATGATATATTGAAATGGTTTTGGAAATGATTTAATCTTTATTTTGATAAAGATTTGGATTGAAAAGGGTATTTTATTTTGAAGTATAAAATATTGTTTTAAAAGTTATAACTATGGGTTATAATAACGATTGGTTGTTAAAGAGATCGGGATCGGATATTGTCTTATAGCCGGCCAATACAGAAAACCACTTTAACAACTGTGTACGCGGTGGAGATTCTAGAATGAAGTAGGATGGTGGCGACGTTCTCGAGGTATATATTACGTGGACCCAACTCCCGTGAGTTGGCATATATGACTAAAACAGGAGCTATACCGGGCTACACAAAGGGTCGCACCCTTTCATCGAGCATGCTCCATCGAAAACCATTCTATTACTGTTGTGATTCGATTCGGTGGCGCCACTTTGATTCGGGTGTATTGTTCGAGGTGGGCGAAAGCTGCTGGCTTGCCGTCACCACCGGTCCAGGAGTGCAAACGGTGTATCCACCCTGGCATTGCCTCGCGTGCCGTGTCATATCCTTATATCGAGCCCACTACGATTTTGGTTTTAAAGATCCGACCGCGTTAAGGTTCACCATCCCCTTAACGCTATTTTCTATATGATTATACTTTACTGATTAGACACTACCGTATATAGCGTATATTACTACATAGTAAATAGTTTAACGGATCCTTAGAGGATGGGCGGTCCCAAGCATCCTTTAAGTTACTGATGCATTTTGTTACTGTTCACTTGAGTTGATTTACAGTTTATAAGTATTTATGTCCTGACTCGAGGGTTTTGTGTTTTGCTTTACGCTCGGGTCAGATTGATTGAGTTAGCATTCAAGATACACCTTCGGCGTTGGAGCTATCCTTGAAGATCCAGCCATCTATTTTGTTTCAGTATTCAGTGGTTCAGTGATGTATCTGATTTGTACCTAATGTATCCTGTTACTCTTCTGTTGTATCTTATTTAACTCTGATGTATCTTATATTTTATATAGTAGCTTCATGAACTACTATCTCTTTTTCTTCGGCTACATTTTTATATACTCTGTGTCTGTGATCTGTGATTTTTATTTACTGTATATTCTGAGGTTTGCCAAAATTTTATTTACAACACGGTATTTTGAGCAATTCAATTCCGGCATGAGTGTCTGCCTATGAACTTATAATGGATGCGAATGGTTGAAAATACCTGGTTGTTACGGTTGGTATCAGAGCTTTGGTAGCTCTAGGCAAAACTCAGCATATGGAGTGAATGTTTTTACAGAATCACTTTCATTCGAGTTTGAATCTCTCCCTTTTGACTCGATTCCTTTGAATTTTGGAACATTCCCTACGGTTCTAAAATCCATTCGTATCCCTCACTATTCATCTTCTTTTGACTCTGGAGCATTCCATAACTCCGCTTCGAATGATCTTTCTAGTGAGTTGGCGGTCACGCCAATTTCAAAATTAATTGAAAAAAGGGGAAAACTCATTTACAATTAGCATCGATTCACCAGAGATTCTTATCTACCCTTAGTTTAGATGCTAATATCTTTTGTTATTTCAAACTCTAACTCTTGAGATCGAATGTAGATTTACCCTAGAAAAATCAACATCGATCTTATTCTTTAAGTCACGGTTGACCCGGTTAAGGTTGCCCGTGATTTATATAAGCTTATCCATCTTCCTATTCTGTTATTTAATCATGTCATCCTTGTTTCCAACTTATTTTTAAATCATAATCTCCTTTGATTTGTGTTAATCAAAAAAATTTGAATCTCTATCCTTCTTTGAAAATCTATTCATGTATAGTGTGTTTGTAAACTAGTATTTAAAATTAAAATGTTTTATATATTGTGTTGTTTGATTTGTTGATGTTGAATTGGGTTTCTGATCGATACGTCTGATCAGCGCTATCGATAAGATTTCCAAAACACTTTGACAGAACAAACAGACACAATATATTTAAAAAAAATTTGGTTAATGAAATAAATTTTGATATATAAGTAAATTTATGGAACTTAATGAAATGAATTTAAAACAAGAATTTGAGGATTTAAATCCCGATTATTTCGAACTTTGGTTTAAAGTTTTAAAAGGTTATATTATTTAAAGTATTTTGAATAGAATTTGTTTTCAAAGAATTTTTAAAGGTTTAAAATTAGTGCTTTTCTCTTTGTCGCTGGAAAATAACTTCGGTGATGATCGCGACATCATCGACGTTCATTTTTGAGTCTCGAAGTTAAGAGACTGTTCTGTAGTCTTGCTACAACTTTGTTTTGGGAAATTAAATTGATTTGAATTTCTAAAATATGACTTGATTTATAATATATATATATATATATATATATATATATATATATGATTGAAATTTGATTTGACATATTATATATGTATATATATTATTTCTTATCTCTAAATGGTCTGAGGAAATCGAAAATTTAATTCTTAAATTCTATTTTTAAAGAATAATTTCAATTATAAAAAGAAAAAAAATTGAATAAATGATTTAAGCTTGAAATGATTGAATTGGAAATTTTATTTGTATAATACAATTGCATTCAAATATAAATTACCAAAATTTCAGAAGTAAAAAATGTAATTGGATAATATACGATATAAAAAGATTTTATAAATAAAATTTGAGTTGTTATAATAAATGTCATACACTTAAATTTTAATTATAAAATGATTAACAGAGTAAATATAATAAAGGGTAATTGAATAACTTACAATACAATGATGTTAAAAGAACTAAGAATGAAAGAAAGCAGTTATAATAAGTATAAGTATGTTTAACATAAGTGATAAATATAGTGAGAGGAATAAATTTAATTTTGATTAGGAATAAAGAAGAATAAAATTTATTAAGTACATTATGAGTGTAATAAATAATTATTTTTCAAACCCATGGTTTTAAAAATGGTTAATTTTAGATGATTGGATAATAAGATAATGAAATTTGAGATAGTTAAGATTTATTTAACTTGTGTAAAGATTTATTCTCTGTTTAAGTTGAAATCTCCATGCTTTCAAATTCATTTCCTTATTTTGTTTTTCAAACTATCTTTTGGTTGTCCTTATCATCCTTATCTTGCTATAGACCGGTATAGGCATCTTTCTATAATCTTTCTGTTTAGAAATCATTCTATAATCTTTGATAGACCATTGGTAATCATTTTGAATCCACCTTTTTCGTGCTTGTGTTCTTGATTCTGGAGGATCTTGGAAAGATCACCTCCACCTTGTTAAACTTACCTATAACAACAGTTATCAGGTATAACTTCAATCTTCTTGTCATCTTATCTTAATCCTATTTCACTCTATCTTTTCTGTGCCCTTCCATACCTCATTCCTTTTCGGGGATGAAAAGTTTTGAGTGGGGGAGAGTGTAACAACCCAGTATTCTGAAATTATTTTATTGTATATTTTAAATATTTTTAATGTAAGATTTTGATTTAAAAACTTATTTTACTTATTTGAAATGATTAAATTTATTATTTAAATATAATCTTGATTTTTATATGAATTATAATTCCAAAATTGTGTAAGTTGAATATTTGCCTGAAATGCTGATTTTGGTCAAAATAGTCAAACTGTGACTTTCAACTTAAAATTTTAAAAGTTTAAAAATTTAATTTTTTTTCCTTTTATTATGAAAGTACATAAAATTCTAAGAACACCAATTTTCGTTTCGTTGAATTTGGATGTAAACTGTGAAAGTTATACCCTTTACAATATTGTGCGTATATAGGGTTATTTACAATGACTATTTTAAATTGTATAAATTACTTCTTCTTTGTTATATTTTATTTTAATATGTGATAATATGTTATATTATGTATATTTTGACTTTTAAGTATTTTTAAAATGATAATATAATTTTTCTAAATTTTATTTGAATTTATTTCAATTTATAAAGCCTAGTTGGTATTTACTGCATTTTTCTTTATTTAACTTTCTATTTAATAAAAATTAAATTATTATTTTACCTTGAAAATGTTTTAAAACCATTTTTAATTCAAATTTTGTGTTAAAATATTTTTTTGGGAAGTAATAAATTTTCCAAAGTCATTGGAGATTTTCTTGTAATTTTTATGTCGGGGTTGCTATTTTTAAGAAATTTCTTATTTCCTTTTTCTATTTTACTTAAAATAAATTATTTATTTTATTTTATTCTTACTTAGTTTCGGTTTTAAATAACATTTCTGAGTTTATTTTGTTTTTATAAAATTAAAAAGAAAAGGAAATGCAAAAGGTTTAGAAAGTTAAGAGATCTTAAAAGCCTGAAACATAAAGGCGTTTTATCCGTTTCTTTTTGCAATTAATACATCAATTTATTGATTTATTTTATACATTCACTTTTATTGCTGTGTTTTACTTTATTTTATTCATTTTACATGTATTTAAATTTAAGAAATTTTTTCCAAAGTGTATTGAAGTTATTTCTAATTCCTATGTCTAGTTTTCATTTTTCTGTGCCATTTTTCTTATTTTAATCATATCTAATTAATAATTAATTATTAATATTTTGTTTATCTGTTATATTTTCGAATTCTAACTGAAATTTATAAGTGTTTTCAGTTATTTAAGATGTATATGAATATATATAGGAAGTTTAAAAGGTTTGAAAGCAATGAAACGTAAAACCATATTAACGTTTCTTCTTCCGTTTCTTTTCCAATTAATAGATTTAATTTCCTTTGACCGTTCCTTACTTTATTGTAGCTGTGCATTTCTTACCTCATTTTCACGTGAAAACATTCCTCTCCACTTCATTTTTCACGACTAGAAAGTTTTGGTAATGGCTCATCTTTTCCTCTTCTTTTTGCTCTTCGTTTTCCATTGTTTTCTTATATTTTGCCTTGTTTTCTCATGTGTATTGCTTGGCCTCTACCACCCACCATCACCACCATACTCTCCACCATCCCCTATCACTCTTCCTTGGCATCATCTCCAGCCATCATTTCAGATCCATCCATGGCCACACCTCCCTTGGTGACAAAACTCCACAAAATTGCAAATAATGTCCAAAACAATGCCCGAGCCACCACTATTACTTCACCACCTCCATACTCCTTCTAGCCGTGAGTTATGGTGCCAAACCTGAGCTATATCATCATCATGGCTGACCCAAGAACCTCCTAGGCCAAGCATTTGAATGGTTAAAGCAAGGTCAAGTAATCTATTCCTTTGTTGCTTCGTATTTTCATTATTTCAACATTGTTTTGCGTTGAATATTTATGTGTGTATTGTCTTGTTTTGGTTATTGTTTACAAGACCAATATCAAGGCTCTCCATTCATCCAAATCAAAAGTCATGCTATGTCGTGCTTGTCGTGCTTTTGGAATCATACTTGTGTTTGTTGTTTTGGTCTTCAGCTTGAAAAAGTGAGTCTTTCTCACTCTGACATTTATACTTGTGAAAAGTTAATTGATGACAAGTGTTTAGTAATATAAAATGTTTATGCAAATTAATGATGATCATATGATATGCTATGCCATGTTAGTACCATGTTATTACCATGTTTAAACTGTTAATTTTCACCTGACATCTGATATATGATTGTATATTGTGATATTGACCTTGCTTATATTATTTCTGCATATGATCACACTGCAGTTCCCTGTTAGAATAAAAAATGTTATGGGCTGAAATGATAGGCCTAAATGGTTTTAAATTTATCATTTTGACTTGGGATTGCTGGTTTGAAATGATAAAACCCGGATTTTCTTTGTAAATTATGGGTTGAAATGATATATTACCCATATCACTTTGCCTAGCGTAGAAAATTGTATACAGGCCCGTAGTTAAAATATGTTTTTCTAAAATTTTAACTATTTTAGAAATTTAATTATTATAATATTTTGATTTTTTTTAAAAAAAGGATTTTTGTAAAATATTATTGATTTTCTGAATAATTTTAAGTGAAATGAATTAATGAAAAGTTAAAAATTTTGAACGTAAGTTATTTTGGAAATTTTGATTTAATTTTAATTGAAAATTTAATTGAGTATGAAATTATGATAAATTTATGATAATTTGAATTTAAATGAATTTAAAATGATTTTTATCATGTTTATGATTTTTAATAAAGTTGAAATGTGAAATGAATAAATATTTTAAGTTGAAACTTTGAAATATAGCTAGAATTGGAAATTTATGAAACTGACGTAGAGTGAACTTTTATTTAAGCAAATAAAAATAAATCTAAGTTATATTTGAGAATTTGAACTTAAGTGTTAAGTTGAAATTTAATGTAATGGATTTTAAAATTGAACATTGCATTTTAATAAGTGGATTATTATTAAATCTTGATTTTTGAATGGAAATTTAACCCTGTAAAATCATGAACTTGAGGAAAATTAAATGATGTTATAAATGTGAAAATGTATGACTTTATAAGTTAAAAATGTTTTAATAAAAATATAACTGGTTGAGAAATTTCATCGAATATTTGAAGTTAATTGACTGCATTTTTGAAATGATATTAATTACAATGTAAATGATATTACAGCAATTGTAAATACTGTAGCTGATGATAATGAACTAAAAAAAAAAAAGCTATTGAAAAAAAACTATTATAGAAATTGTTGTAAGTACTATGATTTTTGAATTTAACTAAGTTTATTTGAAATTTAAGAAAACTCTATTAAACGTTTTAAACGTTGTCTTTTGTTAAATTGAACTGTTTTGAATGTAACTTTCCGTAGAGTTTTCTAAATGATGCGAAAAGTGAATTTTCACTGTTTTGATAAACTTAAGTGAATAAATGAACTTTGGAAGTTGAAATTTTTGGAAATTTAATAATTTAATTATTAAGCATAATAAATTCATTGAAATGAAAAAAAAAAGAATTTTTGGAATATAAACTGTTTTAAATTATGAATTGAAATGGTATTTTAGATTGAATAAAATGAATAATGATTTGAAATGAATGAAGTTTTGAAAAGATACGATATTTTGATATATTAAAATGATTTGAAATGAATGAAGTTTTGAAAAGATACGATATTTTGATATATTAAAATGATTTGAAAATGAAGTTTTGAAAGGATATGATATTTTGATATATTAAAATGATTTAAAACGAAGTTTTGAAAGATATGATATTTTTGATATTAAATGATTTGAAAAACGGAGTTTGAAAGATAGGACATTTTGATATTAACATGATTTAAAAAGAAGTTCTGAAAGATATGTTATTTTGGAACTGAAACTTTGAAAGGTTATGATATTTTGATATATTAAAATGATTTGAAAGGTAGTGTTGAAAGGGTATGAAAATTTAATATATTGAAATGGTTAGAAATGACTTGATATTTATTTTGTTAAATATTTGAATTGAAAGATATTTTACGATGATATATTGAAATGGTTTTGGAAATGATTTAATCTTTATTTTGATAAAGATTGGGATTGAAAAGGGTATTTTATTTTGAAGTATAAAATATTGTTTTAAAAGTTATAACTACGGGTTATAATAACGATTGGTTGTTAAAGAGACTGGGATCGGATATTGTCTTATAGCCGGCCAATACCGAAAACCACTTTAACAACTGTGTACGCGGTGGAGATTCCAGAATGAAGTAGGATGGTGGCGACGTTCTCGAGTTATACATTACGTGGACCCAACTCCCGTGAGTTGGCATATATGACTAAAACAGGAGCTATACCGGGCTACACAAAGGGTCGCACCCTTTCATCGAGCATGCTCGATCGGAAACCATTCTATTACTGTTGTGATTCGATTCGGTGGCGCCACTTTGATTCGGGGGCATTGTTCGAGGTGGGCGGAAGCTGCTGGCTTGCCGTCACCACCGGTCCGGGAGTGCAAACGGTGTATCCACCCTGGCATTGCCTCGCGTGCCGTGTCATATCCTTATATCGAGCCCACTATGATTTTGGTTTTAAAGATCCGACCGTGTTAAGGTTCACCATCCCCTTAACGCTATTTTCTATATGATTATACTTTACTGATTAGACACTACCGTATATAGCGTATATTACTACATAGTAAATAGTTTAACGGATCCTTAGAGGATGGGCGGTCCCAAGCATCCTTTAAGTTACTGATGCATTTTGTTACTGTTCACTTGAGTTGATTTACAGTTTATAAGTATTTATGTCCTGACTCGAGGGTTTTGTGTTTTGCTTTACGCTCGGGTCAGATTGATTGAGTTAGCATTCAAGATTCACCTTCGGTGTTGGAGCTATCCTTGAAGATCCAGCCATCTATTTTGTTTCAGTATTCAGTGGTTCAGTGATGTATCTGATTTGTACCTGATGTATCCTGTTACTCTTCTGTTTTATCTTATTTAACTCCGATGTGTCTTATATTTTATATAGTAGCTTCATGAACTACTATCTCTTTTTCTTCCGCTGCATTTTTATATACTCTGTGTCTGTGATCTGTGATTTTTATTTACTGTATATTCTGAGGTTTGCCAAAAATTTATTTACAACACGGTATTTTGAGCAATTCAATTCCGGCATGAGTGTCTGCATATGCACTTATAATGGATGTGAATGGTTGAAAATACTTGGTTGTTACAAACTGTTTTTGGTTTTTCCGACCGGGTGGGTCGATGTATATATATTTATATCTTTTGTCAAATTGCCAAAAAATATCAGAAATTTTGGGAGTTAGAAAAAAAAGAAAAAAAAAATTGAAAATTTTTAGAAAATTTTGTTAACGACAAAACGGTTTCAAACCGATAATTGAAATAAATTAGTAAATGAAACTAGTTTAAAATAATGACTTAAATTGGTTATAAATGGAAGATAAAAATTAAATGTTCAAGGTTGAAAATAAATGAAATTCATATGGAATGTGAAAACTAAATTGAATAGAAATAGATATAAACTTAAGTGGTCAGATGAAAAGGAATATAAGAAACATATAAAATGCTTATACTAACTTAAGAAGGGAATGGTGAATTCTTGATTGGAAATTGATACTACAAATATAATCTAAGTTAATTTTTGAATGAATAAATATTGACATTTGTAAGAAAGTTGATAAAATGTTTTGAGAATATTGTGTGTGGATATTAGTGCTAAGCAGGATATGCTGGTATTATAAAGGGAAAAGAAAGTTGGATTTGATTTCAAAGAATAAAATTTGAAAATGCTCGACAAAAAGGTATGTATTTAAATTTGGTTTGAAATTTGATTGGATTTTCGGATTGATCCACTTGGCGTTTCGTTTTCTTTTTGGATTTGGGAGGCCGTAGAGCCATTTTGTAGTTGTACCGAGTCAGCCGCGCAAAGGAGACGCTGGCGAAATTTTTCGGAAATTTAGGGAGTTAGAAAATTTTGGGGAAATTTTGGTAATTCAAAATTTAGTTTTGAATTATAATTTGAATAGTTGAACAAGTAAGTTATTTGAAGACTATGGAAGGTTTTGGAAGTTGGTTGAAGTAATAGTGGGTCTATAATAAAAAAGATATGTTATGGCACGTAAATTAAACTGTTTGGTTTTGGGAAATAGTAAACGGTTATTGGACCATTCTTCCTAACTAGTAATTTCGGGGACGAAATTCTTTTAAGGGGGGAGGAATGTGACGACCCGGAATTTTCGAGCATTTAAAATTGGAATATTTAATTGATTTTAGTTATTCAATAGAATAATTTTAACTCGTATTACGAATATCACAATTTATTGCTGATTAAATTATTGAATTTAAATAATTTGAAATTGGATAAAATATGAAATCTAAGATTTTAAGCCTATTAAAAATAATTTGAAGGCTTATAAAAGTTATATTGATATTACTGAAGAGAATAGAAGTGTCAAAATCAAATTTAAGGATGGTTTGTTAAGTTTTGGAATTTATTATCGTTTAAATTGAATTTAAAAATAGCTTCCGAGGCGTAATCTCGGAATTCAACAATACCAGTTCCATTGGGTCCGTAATATTGAATTATTATTGGGATTCAATTTTTGTAATTTTTAGGTTTGTTGTGTGAGCGTACGAGGTATAAACGCGCTAAGATTTTTATCGGAAATTCTATATATATTTTAATATTAGTCAACTTCAGCCACCCTTTATTCCTGAGCAGCCGACTTCTTTTGTACCAATGTTTCTTCTTTTTATAACATCACGCAACTTTTTCTAATCGCGCTGCCTTCTTTCATATCTTGTCTTCTTTCATTTTAATGGCCGATTAACATCACTATCTCGCTCTAAAAACAAAGACCCCTCTTTCCAGTTAAATTCAAGAATAATAGAGAATACTCTTTTATTCTCCTTGTTCCAATTAAAAAAAAAAATTAATGAAGGAACGAAATTCGTTCGCAAGCTTCCCCTTTCTTCCTCCTGTTCAAAATCGAAATCATTCGAAATATATATAACCAAGCCACTCCTTTCTCAATCAAAACAACAGCAAGGGCATGCGAACGAAATCGCTTTGCACCGAGACTCTTGTCTCCTCAATCGATTGTCGTAATCGATTCAGGAAATCGACGCTAACAATATCGGCTCGCCTTTAAAGGGGTGACGCGATTGACCATGGGTTGCCGAACTCGACCAAGGTGATGTCGCGAGGTCGGCCGGCGAGCACGCGCACATCTGGGTGAAGCGAAGGCGAAGAACGGTGGCGCTTGGAAGCTCGAAGGCAAGGTGGGTCGGTTTTGGATTGTTAGAAGGTGCGGTTTTCGAGGTGAGCTCGCATGGTGTTGGCTAGGGCTTGAATGTTAGTGAGGTCGAGATGTTTTTCTGGTAATCCCTTAGCTTGAAATAATATTTGCTTAATAATAGTAGTTATATTCTGTAAGGTAAAATTTTTATGGCATGATTTAAATGAATTTAAATTAAGGATAAGGTAATTCAGAAGTTTAAAAAAAATATAATATCTATTCTAGTATGGCTGTTTTTTTTTTTTAAATTCATAAAGATTGAAAATTTAGATTATATTTGCAGAGAAAATTTTGTTTTTAATCTATATGTGTAAGTAAATTTGAACAAAAAAATTATTTTTGTATAAATAAGATGCGAGGAATGAAAAATGGATTTTTAATGTTAAAGGAAGGTATTAAACGGTAATTAATTGATAGTTATATATATCAATGACCACAAGATTAGGGAAAGATATAATATACGTTTAAACATTTTATTTACTAGGTTATTTTAAATAATATTCGGGAGATTAATTCTTTTTAATTTATTTTTGGAACGTAAAATTTATTTATTCAAAGAAAAAATTAGTTTGAATAAAATTTTGGGTTAATTAAATTTATTTAAGAAAAAATTAATGGTTCGGTTAATTCAAGTATTTATAAATCATAATATTTATACAAGGTCAAAAATTGAGAAGGAAGCAGGCCGAATTTGGGAATGGATTGCAAACGGAATAAGGTGAGTTAATCTCACTCAGTTTAAATTTAAATTTAAATGGTTAAATTTAAATAATTGATTGTACAGTTGAATTGATTGATGTGATATAGTTTAGTATAATCTGAAATCGGTATATTATATGATGCTAATGTCTGTGGATGCAGGAAAAACAGGTTGGAGGGATCCAACTGGACCCCTCAACTTTTATTTAAATTATTTAATATTCTCTGCTCTGGTTATCGGATATTCTATGATGCATTATGTGGAAGTATTAACTGTTATGGTTTGGTTGATATAATTGAGAATAATGAATTACCAAAAATATAAATTTGATTTTTGAACGAAAATAAAAGAAGTGAAATTGCAAGTAAAATAATTATAGAATAAATTTAAGAATGATTTAGAAAAGAAATAAAGTAACTTTAAAATTCTAATAAATGAATCCTGAGGATGGAAAGGAAAATTTGAATAAACAGGAAGTTGATGAATTTTATAATTCAGTGTTATTATTTAAAAGAACAAAACATTTATTTCAAAGCTAAGATTTAAATTATTGAAAGAATAAAGGAAAAGTTGGGAAAAATCTGGAATTTGTATATTTCAGTTAAAAGTTTTAAAATCAAATGGAAAATAATAATAATAATAATAGTAACAACAATAATTAAGTACATACTTAATGAATTTTGAAATGAATTAGGTAATTAAAGAAATTTGTTTCAAATAAAATAAATTGAAAATCAATTTGGGGTTTAAGTGATTTGAAGTTGGGATTTTCTCTGGATAGCCAAGTACATGTTTAAAAAAGTAAATCTTTAAAAATTAATTTGATGGTTTAAAGTTGTTTTTATAGAAAGCAAATTTAATAATTATTAAAGAGTGATTTAGTATTTGTTTTAAAATGTAAATCTAGTTGTATATTTTATTAAGTAACCTTATTTTCAAATATTCATATGGTATGTATTTTTGTTAAATTATTGAAGTACTTTTTAAAATAAATGTTCTAAAGTATATATTTCAAAGTAAAGTGTTTTAAATTATTTTAAAAATCTATTTTTGTGCTTGGTGTTTTTAGAGGAGATAGAAAATATTTGGGAAAGTTGATTCTGAAAAGAAAGATTGTTTCGAAACTGTTTTCAAAGGATTGGAAATAGAAAAATATCTTGTGAAGATATTTTTGAGGTAAATAAATAATTTGGGAAATTATTTATTGTTTGATGGATGTTTGTGAATGTCAATTGATAGATAAATAACCGACTATCAATATTGGTCAACTGCGTTGATCGTTTCGAAGAGACCGGGATCGAGATTTATTTCTCAGAAACCACTTCGATCCGGCTTGTACGTTTCGTCTAAACGATTTTGGATTCAAAGAGGAGCAGTGAAGTGCAAGGGCTAGTCGCTACTAATCCTGAGTATATTTCCAAAATGGATGTAGTCGGAATAGTGCCTTCGGTTCCGTTCGAACCCGGGACGGACTTGTATGGACGAATGCTTGCGAAACATCGTCAGGTGGACGATGGGAATTCTAAGGAATATGTTCTTTAAAGGTAACGCTTAGCCTCAAGCCTCATCAAATGAGAATGACTGAAAATCAGGGGATATGCAGCAAGGCTAGGTGGGTAGCACCCAAGCAGGGTGAGGTCATTCCAGTGTAGATGTCCCTTTTTATTTCAGCTTAGTGGTGCGGTTGCTGATCCCAACCGCGGGGTGATCTCACTCGAGATTATCCAGTAAGGGGTAGTCCCAACCTTGTGTTGCAAGGGAGCGGCGTACTCCTCGGTACGGTGATCTAGGCCCCGTACCGTGACAGGTGGTACCCCAGTGCCTAGTCATTGGTTGGAAATCCATTCTCCTTACGAGCCTTGTACGAGTTTTGTTTGTATTACCCACTTTGTGGCTAGTAGCTGGAATTTAATGAATGTAACAATTTCGGCTATTTTATATGTATTTGTATATAGACCCTATTATAATATCAGAGGATTTCTATAAAAATTGTTTTAGCCATCGTAAGGTAAAAACCCGACATGTTTATTTGTGGCGTGGTCTTACGAGATGCTTTTGTTTTCAAAGGATTTTTGAAACTTTAATAATCAATTGGGTGTGATTTTCTCACGCTGGTATTTTAGACTGACTCGGGTATTATTTAACTATAATGCTCGGGTCAGACCGAGTATTATAGGATAGATGATATGATGCTGTGGAGCTCAGAAGACGAGCTGGGTGACGATACGTACATTCGTACTTGTTTATATATATATATATATCTATTCCGCTGTATTGAGTTGTTGTGTATCCATTTGTATGTTATTGATGTTGATGTTGAGCTGTGATTGGTGTACTCTGATGATGTAATATATAAACAGAGATATTTGGTTCTTGAGTAAAGATTATTTATTATATATTATATTTTATTCCGCTGCGATGGTTAGATTCTGTTGTTGTTTTCTATTTTCTTCTTCTACCTCTTCTTCTTTAACCCAAATGGTTCGTATTTCTGTACCACTTGAGTTGATTGTTGCAAAATAGTATTGACTCTAAGGGTACGGATTTGTGGGTCGTTACAATATCCGCTTTGTGGCCACATTGTGAATTCATTCTGCCGATATTATTCTCTTTGATTTTTGGTTTTCTGGATGTGATACTCGAGTGTCCCACCGTGGTGTTACCCATGGTTTTTTTTTTCGAGCGCGACTGCATAGCGCAATTCGCCTGGCTGAGAAGGCCTAGGGGCATGGATTGTTTCCTGGGGGATCTAGGCGTAATCATTGTGTATCCTGTGAACTATGTATGTCGCATTAGTAGCGAAATCTGCCAGGGTGAGAAGGCCTAGTGGTACGGATTGTTTCCTGGGAGATCCTGGCGTAATCGTTGTGTATCCTGCGGTCTTCAAGTCATCATGGAGTAACTCGCAGGGCTGAGAAAGCTTGCGGATATGGATTGTTTCTTGGGGGATACAGGCGTAACCATTGTGTATCTGCGAACCATGGTTAGGCAAAGGTTTTGGTTTGGTTGTTTTCTATGGATTGTACTTTCCATATCTGTTTTTTTAAAAAGTTTTTCAAGCACTTTCACTGGGTGTTGAAACAAGTCTACTAAGTACCTGGAGAATTCTAGCTTTGCGCCTGATCACCGCATTGCCAGAGCCTACAGGAACAATGATAAACTTGTTAAGACATCGAGTTATAAAAGTATTTTGATAAAGTATTATATAAAGGATATTTTGATCATTTATTTTACCTTTCTAAATAATTGAAATTTATATGGCTTTAAATAATGGTTCATCCTTGTCTTTCAACCTATTTTCCTTCCTAGATATTCCTATCCACCTATTTTCCCTTCTAGCTATTCATTTTCTCCACCTTGTTAAACTTACCTATAACAACAGTTATCAGGTATAATTTTAATCTTCTTGTCATCTTGTCTTAATCCTATTTCATTCTGTCTTTTTCTGTGTTTTTCCGTACCTCGTTCCTTTTCGAGGGCGAAAAGATTTAGTAGGGGAGTGTAACAACCCTGTATTTTGTATTTTTTTAATTTTTATTTTTGTTTTATATTTTAATTTATTTTAACTGAAATTCCTGATTTAAAAACTTTATTTTATTTATTAAAATGGATAAATCTTGTTATATTGAATATAAATTTTGACTTTTGTGTGAATTATAATTACAAACCTGAATAAATGGAATATTTTCGAAAAATGTGAATTTTGGTCATAATGGTCAAAATTTGACTTTTAAATTTAAAATTTAAAAGTTTGAATTTTTGAATTTTATCTTTTATTAAGAAAATAGATTTAATTTTAAGAATACTACTTTTTGTTTCATTGAAATCGGATTAATATTGTGGAAGTTATGTTTTTTACAATATTGTGTGTAAATTGTTTTATTTAAAAAATCTGTTTATTTTAAATTTATATAAATAATGTCTTTGTTTGTAAAATCATGTTCTAATTTGTGTAACATGATATGTTATGCATATATTTTATGTAACAGCCCAAAATTTTAATAAATATTTTTATTCTTTTTATTTTAAAAAACTTTGGTGTTTAATTATTTAAAAGTTCGAATTTTAGAATTTTCCTGAATTGGTTATGAATCATTTTCCCAATTTTATTTAATATAAACAATTTCTGGAATTTTAGATTTTGGGTTAATGTTGACTCTAATTGAAACTTCAAAATTTAAATTCAAAATTTAAATTCTAACTTCCAATCTTTGTTTAAATTGTACAACATTTGTTCCATTTTTCCATTTAATTTGGATATATACTGTGTGAATTAAGTAATAAACAATGTTGTAAAAAGCAACTAATCTATAAGTTTTATTGTATATGTTCTACATCCATTTTCTTAGTTGAAATAAACAAATCAAATGGATATGTAACAAATCAATTTTTTTTTTAAAGTTGAGTAATAAACAAATTTATAAATAGAATTAAATTATACGTTTTATTTGATACGTTTTATAACGTTTCTTGTTTATTTCTCTGATGTTTATTTATATGGTACGTTATTTACTAAATTATTCTTCAGCATATATTTTATTGAATTAATAGGAAACAAATAAATATAAGATACGTTACTTTGTTATTTATTTTTGGCATACGTTTTAATTTATTTATTGCCTTTATAATGCACACCCCTTTGATTCCATACTTTAGCCATTCAAATCAACAGCTGCCTATTTGCCTTGCAATTCATGTACAACATTTCATCTCATTCCAATTTTCCATTTTCTTCTCTTGATTTAGTAGGAATAAAATCCTTAAATTTCTCTAACATTTCAATTATTTATTTCCTATCGTTCTTCCCTCTAAATCAACGTGAAACTTCTCTTTTAGATACAAACTCACTTACAAATTTCTTTGCCGCATCTCATTTGATCATCTTCTCGTGTGAAGCTTGCTCCTCTGTAAGTAATGGCTATATATATATATTATTATTATTATTATTTTCTTTATTTCTTCTTCCTTTTGCCTCGTTTTGGCCATGATTTCTTCACATATTTGCATGCTCTCCACTCTAGTGCCTTGGCCATCACCTCCACACCCTCCACCTCCTCATCATCAACCACCTATCACATCCTCTTCCTCTGTCCAAATCTGAAACATGTCATGGCTGAGTGATGCAGCGCACCATGCTTTCAGTCAAAGGTCGTTCGCGAGTTTTATGAGGGCGCCGGCGACTCAACAACTTAAGCCGCTTTTCCTTAGGTCGCGTGCCTTAAGTCGCTAGCGACCTAGCGGGTTACTACTTAGCGAGATACGAGGGAAGGAGGAAACAGTGCACCAGGATAACGAATTATGTGAGCTTTCCTTAGGCCGCTCACAAGCGAGCTACGACCTAAAGAGTTAGGTCGCTTGTATATGTTAAGACGATCCATTCGTATGTCGCTGAAGTTATGTCGCTCACCATATGCTATCTCTTAGGTCGCTCCAGAGTTATGTCGCTCAACATTCTTGAAGCTGAGTAGGCCGTTAAGTCGCTCAAGTGTTAAGTCGCGTGATACTACAACTTGTTAAGTCGTACGTCGTGTTTGTTGTTATGTCGCATATATGTTGTAACTTGTTAAGTCGCCTGTGATGTTAGGTCGCGTGGTGTTCTTAGGTCATAGGTCATAAGTTGTTGCTGCTGTAACTTGCATTGTTGTAACTCGTGTAGGGTTGTGTTGTGTCGTATGTGTATGTGGGTTGTAATCTTCTATAAATACGGGTGTGTTGTCATTGTAAAATAAATTGATTGGAATAAAATTTGTTTCTGTGCTTTGTGCCACTTTTGTTGAAGTTGAGTGTGATCTCCTTCTTCTTCCATCTTAGATTATTCGAGTTTGCTCGAATCAACAAACTTGAAGCCGATTCACAGAGTCTCGTGCGCGAGGTCAACGTCGAAGAATCGTAGATTTTCTAACGCGGAATCGGCGCAATCAACGTGTTGAAGATAGCTAGAATCCGGCATCTCGTGAGATCAACGGGATTGGGCATTTATCCTATTTTACTTGACACGAATCATTTCGTGAGGAAGAAATTTGCATCAATTTGTATTGAACATTAATAGCACGTCAAGGTTTGTTAATCCGCTGCGTCAGTTTTGTAACAACCCTAGATTTTGCATATAATTTAAATTTGACTTTATTTTATTTTAAAATTATTTTAAACTTTTTTTATTTCAAACATTTCATTTTAAAAATATAAATGTTGATTATTATGTGTATTATAATTTCAAACTTGTGTAAGTTGAATATTTTCCTGAAATGTTGATTTTGGTCAAAATAGTCAAATTTTGATTTTTTTACTTAAAAATTTAAAATGTTTGAAATTATAATTTTTTTTATTTTTTTATGAAAATAGATTTTATAACATGAATACTACTTTTCGTTTCGTGGAAAACGGATTTAAATTGTGAAAGTTATACTGTTTTCAATATTGTGTGTACATTGAATTATTTAACAATTTTCTTTATGTTAAATTTTATACGTTATATTTTTAATTGTCAAATAATGTTCTAAATGTGTTATATGACATGTTAGATATATATTCTATTTTTAAAAACCTTTTTTTGTGATGTTATAATTTTTCCAAAGTTTACTGTGTTGGTTTCTTTTTTTTTTAAAGGCTGTTTTCTTATTTTCTGCTATTTTCTTCATCAAAATTATATTCAAATTTAATTTTATATATTTATTTTGTGAATTCATTTTTATTTTGTGTACTTATCTTTATTTATAAATATCTTTCAAGTATATAAAATTTTTCCAAAGTGCATTGAATTTATTTCTAATTTTAAAGTCTACTTCGCAATTTTAAGCCATTTTCTTAATTTAAATTCTATTTAATTAAAATTTAATTATTTATTTTGTTTTAGGAATGATAAGTAAATTATTTTATTTCAAAATTTTTCTTTAGAATATTTCTAAAATGAAGTAGATATTTTTCCAAAGCCATCGATGTTTTAACTGTAATTTTGAACCCTGTTTTCAATTTTTAAGCAATTTCCTTAATTCTTTTCATATTTTCTTTAAATTTATTTATATATTTTTATTTTGTTTCACTTTGTTTCGGTTTTTATATGTACTTTCTGAATTTTATTTTATTTTATTTTATTTAAAAGGAAAGGGAGTATGGAAGGTTTAAAAAGCTAAGAAACGTAAAGTCGTTTCACCGTTTCTTTTACCGTTTCTTTTTCAATCAACACATCAGTTATGTTGGCCGTTCCTTATACGAACTTCAGCTGACTTCTTTTTCTTCATTTTCACGTGAAAAATTCTTCCTCGTCTCATTTTCATGGCTAGAGAAAAATTGGTAATGGCTTCTCTATATTTTTCTACTTTTTCTCCTTCCTTTTTGCTTGTTTTTGCCTTGTTTTCTTTGTTTGTTTTGCTCGGCCACCACTAGCTAGCCTTGGCCATCACCCCCACCACCTTTTCCTCTTCACTATCCACCACTTAACATCATCTCCTCCTCTGACTTGACCAGGCCGCACCCTCCCCCTTGACAAAACTCCACACAAAAGCTTTGAAAACTCCTTAAAAACATGTTAGCTTAGCCTAGTTGCTTCACTACCTTCATCCACCACCAAGGCCACCATCTTAGGCCACAACCACCACCTTGATGTGACCACCACCCATCACCTAAGCTACTATCCAGATCTGGAACCTGAAAGGCTAAGCCCAAACATGCCTTAGCCGAGCCCAAAAAGTTCACCAAAACTCTTATATATGCCTTAACCTTTTATATTCTCTACATTTAAACTCCTACCCACTTCATCACCTTGTAACCACGCCTTTTCCTACCCATACCTGATCCAAACCATGCTCAAACCTGACCTTATTAATCCCCTAGGCCATGCAAACAAGCATAGGAAGCAAGTGCAAAGTCTTTGGTTTTGTTTTATACATCTATTTCTAACATTGTTAAGTATATCCTGTTTTTGAAACTTATGTTTCATATATTTGTTTTGTTTGAATGTATCCAAGGCTATAAATCTTTGGCTCTCCACTCTCAAATCATATTCATGCTTTCGTGCCTTCGAAGATCTTTGTTCTGTGTAGTTGTTTGTCATCTCCAGTTAATACAGGTGAGTAAATCTCACCAGATGTTTATACTTATACAAATGTGAATTGACACCCTGTGAATCTGTAGAACTATATTATCATGTTATATATGCTTATTGTAACAACCCGCATATTTATCGATTTTATATTTAAATATTTTATTTAAATATTTTATCGTTCGTCGGATTTTGGTCTGAAAAGCTACTTTTTGCAAACAGTCGAATTGGGACTCGAGACCACCCCCATTGAGTTCAAAATGACGTTTGCGACCTTTTTGAGTATAAACTTCGATATGTTTGGAGATAGTAGAATTTTGACCTTTTTCACTTAGGGCTTTGGTTTGGGCTGAACCCATTAGCCACTTACTAACTCGGTCCCAACCCTCTCCAACTCTTCATTGCTTCATTTCTAATTCCTAACTCTTCAAGCTTTAGCAACAATGGTGGAAGAGAGTGGAAATTAAAACTCCAAGCCCTAGTTCCTCTTGCTAGCTCAAGTTCTTGCTCCAAATTCAAAGAGAACCCATTGTAAGCATCTCCTTCTTCTTCTCCAACTCATTCTCTCTTTGATTTCAGAAATTTCCTAAATCTAACTTAGGGAATGTTCTTCTTTTAAGCTTACATTCAAGCTTCTAGTGTTGAGATTGAAGTGTGGTTGATCTCCCCTTGTCTTCAAGCTTCTCATTCATTGTTTTTGGGTTCAAAGGTGAAATTTTTATCTCACATCTTAGTATATAACTATCTTCGATTGTTAGGTATGAATTCCTAACACTTATTCATGTGCATTTGCTTTTGGTTTGGATTGATTTGGTGAATATTCCAATTTTTATTGTTTTGGGTTCAAATCTTTAAAAATCCTAACTTTGATGTTTGAATGTGTTTTGGTTATGCATCGAAGAGCTTATAGGGCCGGGTAGTCGATTGGCATAAACCCTTAGAGCCGTTGCTCGTGCGATTGCAATTTGGTCGGGATTTGCACCTCCTTTGTAATAGGGTAGGAAGTGCAAGTATACAGGTTCGGCCGACCGAGCCCCTGGGCCGGCCGACCGACCTGTAGTCCAGGCACTTCTTGCCTCTATTTGGAAGTGCTGGTTACAGGCTTCGGCCGACCGAGCCCCCTAGGCCGGTCGACCGACCTGGTGCCCCGAGCACTTCCAACCTCTGGTTCGGTCGACCGACTCAGGGAGTCCGGTCGACCGACCTGCTACTATTTGCCAGATTAGCCTATATTGCTAATTCGTTTGAATATCCAACTTTAGTCGATTCGTGTTGTCTCCCTTTTGTTGTTGTCATTTACTATCGACTTTGATGACCTTTTCTTTGGGAATTTTAGATATATCCACTTTGATGGATTTTATATCGATTTCTTTGGATTTTATTCACGTCTTCGAATGTGAATTTTTATGCCCGATTGTTTCTACAATCTTCTTTGTGATTTGTCACTATAAAAATATAAAGGTTTCCTATACTAGTAGTAAATATCAAAACTCTTTCTTCAAATGATTTCAACACTATTTTATAACAAAGCTCGTTTTCTCAAACCGATTTACAATCTATTAGTATATACAAACCTTTATCTCACTCGTATGAGAAATCTAATTAAACGACTTAGTAAAACAAGTGGTATGAAACGCTTGCGTTTACTTCGTCGGTTAATTCTTGGACTTGTTCGATTGAATCTCTTGTGACAATTTTCTAGTGGAGATCTACAATTTGTTCGTAAATATTTAAGTTAAGCTAGTGGTTATGGGACATGAAGCTAAGCTCATATATTTACTAGCTTATTGTAATTGACACTTCTCGTTGATCATGACGATCATCTTTGTGGTTTAGACTAGCAATGTGCGATATCTCTTTGTTTATGTGGAGGACTGTTCCTCATTTTATTGAGCTTCGTCTCATTTCTCACATGGGTCGTACCTTTTTAGGTGCATCGATGTTCGTCTATGCATAGGGCGTGTCTTTCTAGGTGCGTCGATGTTCGACTTAGCATGGGGTGTATCTTTCTAAGTGCATCGATGTTAGACATTACATGGGATGTATCTTTCTAGATGCATTGATGTTTATTTATGCATGGGATGTATCTTTCTAGGTGCATCGATGTTTATTTATGCAGGGGGCGTATCTTTCTAGGTACGTCGATGTTAGAGCATGGGGCATATCTTTCTAGGTGTGTCGATGTTCGACTGTACATGGGGCGTGTCTTTCTTGGTGCGTCGATGTCTAGTTTGTGGGATTGGCCATCCTTTTTATTGTGATTTGGTTCATCGGATGTCCCGCTGTACGACGTCGTTGTTCCTTTTTATTGTGATTTCTGGATTTCGTGTGTTGATTTCTGGAATTTATGTTTCACCAACTTTTACGATGGGTATTGATATATATGTCATTTATTGTGGCTTGGTGAATGAAATTAGGAGTATGACATTCCTTTTTATCTTGAGTAGATTATTGTGATATTGATTAATCTCTTGTTGATTTTCAATTACTTATTTATCACAGCTTGGCATTGTGATTATTATATGTTTATGTCATATCTCTTATTATATATCACTTCATCTGATATTTATAGCTAGACTGATCCATTTATTATCTTCTTCTTAAATAATACTCGGGTCAGACTGAGATTTTACAGGTGCTTCTGCTTGACTCCTTATCGGACCATCTTCTGACTTTTGGCTAACTACTTTAGTTTAGTAGTTTTTATTGTATACATTTGAGATACAGACTCTATGATGTACACTTATTCTTTTGTCTAGCACTTGTATCTATTCTTTTGTGATGTCATGGATCTTATTTGACCACTACTCTGATGTACACTTTCATGTGTTATATTCATATCTATTTCCGCCTTTGTGATATGAATTATCTGTGACTGATTTATGTTATGTTTATTTCTATATTTGTTTCCGAAGACCTATATAGCCACTGTGTAGTAGCTTTGTGTTTGTATCGGTATGTCGGGTTTCCTCTTGAAATAAAATGCACGTTATACTATCTGACATATCGGTGCTCGCGCAAAGCAATTACACGGATGGTCGCTCCTCAACAGCCTTATTCTCCGTGCTAGTTGACAGCATTACACCGTAGTGTTCTTGGCTAGCGTGGGTATAGAGGTGGGGCGTCACACTTATATTATTATCGTATGATGTTCACACCTGTTATTACACTTATTATATTATATGTTACTGTTATTTCATGCTATTCTGTTTATTTTATCTGTTCATCACACTGCAAGTTGCCTTTAGCTTAGAGTCACTATGGGTTGAAATGATACATACCCGAACGGACTTTAGAATAGGGAAAAATCGTTATGGGCTGAAATGATAGGCTTGAACGGTTTTTATTTAATTTATTTTAACTTGGGATTGCGGGTTTGAAATGATAAAACCTGGATTTTCTTTGTAAATTACGAGTTGAAATGATATATTACCCGTATCACTTTACTCAGCGTAGAAAATTATATACAGGCCCGCAGTTAAAATATATTTTTCTAAAAATTTTAAAATATTTTTGAAATTTAATTATTATAATATTTGATTTGAAATTTAATAAAAATATAACTTTTGTAAAGTATTATTTATTTTCTGGAAATCTATATGTTAAATAAATTATGGAAAAGTTAGAAAACATGAATGTAAGTTATTTTTGAAATTTTGATTTAATTTTTAGTGGAATTTAAATTAACTTGGAAAATATGATAAATTTATGATATTTTGAATTTAAATTAATTCAAAGTGATTTTATATCATATTAATGATTTTTAATAAAGTTGAAATGTGAAATGAATGAATATTTAAGTTGAAATTCTGAAATATAACTAAAATTGGAAATTTATGAAATTGACTTAAAGGTGAACTTTTAGCTAAGTAAATAAAAATAAAACTAAGTTATATTTGAGAATTTGAAATTAAGTGTTAAGTTGAAATTTAATGCAATGGATTCAAAATTGAACATTGCAATTTAATAAGTGAATTATTATTAAATCTTAATTTTTGAATGGAAATTTAACTTTATAAAATCATGAACTTGAAGAAAATTAAATGATGTTTATAAATGTGAAAATGTATGATTTTATGAGTTAAAAATGTTTTAAATATAAAAATATAATTGGTTGAGAAATTATATTGAATATTTGGAGTTAATTGACTGCATTTTTGAAATGCTATTAGTTACAATGTAAATGATATTACAATATTTGTAAATGCTGTAGTTGATGATAATGAACTAAAAAGCTAAATTGAATTAAAACCATTATAGAAATTTTGTAAGTGCTATAATTTTTGAATTTAACTAAGTTTATTTGGAATTTAAGTAAACCCTATTACAACATTTTAAAATTTTGTCTTTTGTTAAATTGAACTGTTTTGAATGTAACTTTCCGTAGCGTTTTCTAAATGCTGCGAAAAGTGAAATTTCACTGTTTTGATAAACGTAAGTGTATAAATGAACTTTGAAAGTTGAAAATTTTGGAAATATAATAATTTAATTTTTAACATAATAACTTCATTTTATGATTAAAAATAATTTTTTTTTGGAATACAAACTGTTTTGAAATATGAATTGAAATGGTAATTTAAATTGAATAAAATGAATAATGATTTGAAATGTGGTTTCGAAAAGATATGATATTTTGATATATTAAAATGATTTGAAATGTGGTTTCGAAAAGATATGATATTTTGATATATTAAAATGATTTGAAATGTGGCACCGAAAGATATGATATTTTGATATATTAGAATGATTTGAAACGAAGTTTTGAAAGATATGATATTTTGATATTAAATGATTTGAAAGATGAAGCTTTAAAAGGTTATGATATTTTGATGTATTAAAATGATTTGAAAGGAAGTTTTTAAAGGATAAAATAATTTAAAATATTGAAATGGTTAGAAATGACTTGATATTTATTTTGACAAATATTTGAATTGAAAGATATGGTATGATGATATATTGAAATGGTTTGGAAATGATTTAATCTTTATTTTGATAATGATTTGGGTTGAAATGACATTTTATTTTTGAAGTATAAAATATTGTTTTAAAGTTATAACTACGGGTTATAATAACGATTGGTTGTTAAAGAGACTGGGATCGGATATTGTCTTATAGCCGGCCAATACCGAAAACCACTTTAACAACTGTGTACGCGGTGGAGATTCCAGAATGAAGTAGGATGGTGGCGACGTTCTCGAGGTATATTACGTGGACCCAACTCCCGTGAGTTGGCATAAATGACTAAAACAGGAGATATACCGGGCTACACAAAGGGTCGCACCCTTTCATCGAGCGTGCTTCTTTGGAAACCATCCTATTACTTTTGTGATTCGATATGTGGTGCCACTTTGATTCGGGGGTATTGTTCGAGGTGGGTGGAAGCTGCTGGCTTGCCGTCACCACCGTTCCGGAAGTGCAAACGGTGTATCCACCCTGGCATTGGCTCGCGTGCCGTGTCATCTCCTTATAGCGAGCCCACTACGATTTTGGTTTTAAAGATCCGACCGCGTTAAGGTTCACCATCCCCTTAACACTATTTTCTATATGATTATACTTTACTGATTAGACACTACTGTATATAGCGCAATATACTACATAGTAAATAGTTTAACGGATCCTTAGAGGATGGTCGGTCCCAAGCATCTTCTAAGTTACTTGTACCTTTACTACAATTCACTTGAGTTGGTTTACATTGTATAAGTATGTATGTCCTGACTCGAGTGTTTGTATTTTTATTTACGCTTGAGTCAGCCTGAGTTATTCACAGATTTGGATTCCGCTTTCTGGAGATTGGAATCGCTGGAGATATCTGCTTATCTAGTTTTATTTATTCCAGTTCTGTTGTTCTATTCAGCTTCTACTTGGTTGTCATCTTGATACTTCTGTTGTACTTTATTTTCTTCTATTGTATTTATTTAACTCTGATATTTTTATATAGTAGCTTCATGAACTACTATTTCTTCTACTTCCGCTACATTTTAAATACTCTGTGTCTGTGATCTGTGATTTTTATTTACTGTATATTATGAGGTTTGCCAAATTTTTATTTACAACGCGGTATTTTGAGCAATTCAATTCTGGCATGAGTGTCTACTTATACACTTATAATGGATGCGAATGGTTGAAAATATCGAGTCATTACAGTTGGTATGGGAGCTTTGGTAGCTCTAGGCAAAACTCAGCATATGGAGTGAATGTATTTACAGAATCACTTTCATTCGAGTTTGAATCTCTTCCTTTTTGACTCGGTTTCTTTGAATTTTGGAACGTTCCCTACGATTCCAAAATCCATTCGTATCCCTCACTATTCATCTTCTTTTGACTCTGGAGTATTCCATGACTCCGCTTCGAATGATCTTTTAGTGAGTCGGCGGTCACGCCAATTTCAAATTGAATTGAAAAAAAGGGAACTTCTTTACAATTAGCATCGATTCACCTGAAATTTTATCCTTGGTTTAGATGCTAATATCTATATCATTTCAAGCTCTATCTCTTGAGATCGAATGTTGATTTACCCCAGTAATCCACATTGATCTTATTCTTTAAGCCACGGTTAACCCGGTTAAGGTTGCCCACGATATGTTTAAGCTTATCCACCTCCCTACTCTGTTATTTAATCATCTTGTCTTTTGTTTCCAATCTATTCTTCCAAACATTTTGAATTGTACTAGTATATCTATGTTTTGTTTTATATATTGTGTTGTTTGAGTTGTGGATGTTGATTTGGGTTTCTGATCGATTCGTCTGATCAACGCCATCGATAGGATTTCTAAAACACTTTGACAGAACAAACTGACACAATATTATTTTAAAATTTTGGTTAATGAAATAAATTTTGATATAAGTAAATTTATGGAACTTAATAAATTGATTTAAACTAATCATTTGAAATGATAATTCTTGATTTATCATTTATAGTTCTATAAATGAATTTCAAATAGTTGTTTATAAATTGACTTGGGAATTGAAATGAATTTAAATCAAAAATTTGAGAATTTATTTTCCGATGGTTTCAAACATTGTGTTTAAAATTTTAAAAGGATATATTATTTAAAGTATTTTCGAATAGAAATTTGTTTCCAAAGAATTTTAAAGTTTAAAATTAGCGCTCTTCTCTTTGTCGCTAGAAAATAACTTCGGTGATGACTGCAGCATCATCGACGTTCATTTTCGAGTTTTGAAGTGAAGAGACTGTTATGTAGTCTTGCTACAGCTTTGTTTTGGGAATTTAATTGATTTGAATTTCTAAAATATGACTTGATTTATATAGATATATGATTTAAAATTGATTTGACATATTATGTATATATAACTTATCTTCAAACGGTTTGAAGGTAATCGGAAATTTAGTTCTTAAATTTTAGTTTGAAGAATAATTTCAATTGTGAAAAAAAATCAAAATTTTTGAATAAATGATTTAAGCTTGAAATGATTGAATTGGAAAGTTTTATTTGTATAATACACAATTTCATTCCAATATAACTTACCTTAACTTTCAGAAGATGAATATGTAACTGGATAATGTACAACATAAAATGGATTTTATAAATAAAATCTGAGTGATTATAATAAATGTTATACACTTAAATTTTAGCTATAAAAGATTAACAGAGGCAAATAGAGAAAAAGAGGAATTTAAAGAGTTTTATTTAAATAACTTAATAATCAAATTTGATGTAATATAGAACCTTAAATCAAACCTAGAAATTTTAATAAAGGTTAATTCTTGGAATGAATATGTTATATAATGAATAATGTATCTATGAATAGAAAGAAAAATAAATTACATTTTAATGGGACATTTTGTAATAAAGTTTATTTAACTTGGAATCATAGTTTAATTGATGTCTAAATGAATAAATTTGTAAAGAAATTTGATTGTTATATTTGCTATGATAAATATTTTATTTATGTAATAGATATGTCTTGAAAAATAAATAATTATGGCTTAAATAGAAAAATGTAAATTAGATAATTAAGAATTTGGTTTCCAAATGGAAATTTCATGTGTAACTTATTGAAGGAATATCTTATTATGAAATGGGTATTTTAAATAAAGTGTTAGATTATTTGTTAAATTATGAGTTAGGTAAAATAATGAACTTTTGACTTATTAAAATGAAGTATAGTTTATTTGGATATTCCATTCATAAAAGTTTGTTTTTAATAAATCATAAGTAAATGATATCCAAATGAATATTTCTGAAATTGAACTGATTGAAATACTAATATATCTACCGTAGTACTTTAAAAAGTACTGCTATTTTTGAAAATACAATATTTTGGCAATTTTATAATTGAATGAATGAACTTAGAAATGTTACAATTTTTAAATGAATATTATTTGACCTTGAATTTAAAATGGTTTAAATGAAGATTATTTTAAAAGTGTTATGATTTTAGTAGTATGATTGCCAAATGATAACATCTCTAAATGGTTATGATTTCAAAGTATTATGATTTCAAAGCATTATGATTAAAATTTATTTCCTTATTTTGGTTTTCAAACTATCTTTTAGTTGTCCTCATTTCCCTTATCTTGCTTCAGACTGGTATAGGCACCTTTCTATAATCTTTCTGTTTAGAAATCTTTCTATAATCTTTGATAATCTGCACCTTGCGAAACTTACCTATAACAATAGTTATCAGGTATAATTTCAATCTTCTTGTCATCTTATCTTAATCCTATTTCACTCTATCTTTTACCGTGCTTTTCCGTACCTCGTCCCTTTTCGAGGACGAAAAGTTTTGAGTGGGGGAGAGTGTAACAACCCTAGATTTTGCATATAATTTAAATTTGACTTTATTTTATTTTAACATTATTTTAAACTTGTTTTATTTCAAACATTTCATTTTAAAAATATAAATTTTGATTATTATGTGTATTATAATTTCAAACTTGTGTAAGTTGAATATTTTCCTGAAATGTTGATTTTTGTCAAAATAGTCAAATTTTGATTTTTTTTACTTAAAAATTTAAAAAGTTTGAAATTATAAATTTTTTTATTTTTTTATGAAAATAGATTTTATAACATGAATACTCCTTTTCGTTTCGTGGAAAATGGATTTAAATTTTGAAAGTTATACTGTTTTCAATATTGTGTGACATTGAATTATTTAACAATTTTCTTTATGTTAAATTTTATAAATTATATTTTTAATTGTCAAATAATGTTCTAATATGTGTTATATGACATTTTAGATATATATTCTATTTTAAAAACATTTTTTTTGTGATGTTATAATTTTTCCAAAGTTTACTGTGTTGGTTTCTTTTTTTTTTAAAGGCTGTTTTCTTATTTTCTGCTATTTTCTTCATCAAAATTATATTCAAATTTAATTTTATATATTTATTTTGTGAATTCATTTTTATTTTGTACACTTATCTTTATTTATAAATAGTTTTCATGTATATAAAATTTTTCCAAAGTGCGTTGAATTTATTTCTAATTTTAAAGTCTACTTCGCAATTTTAAGCCATTTTCTTAATTTAATTTCTATCTAATTAAAATTTAATTATTTATTTTATTTTAGGAATGATAAGTAAATTATTTTATTTCAAAATTTTTCTTTATAATATTTTTAAAATGAGGTAGATATTTTTCCAAAGTCATCGATGTTTTAATTGTAATTTTTGAACCCTGTTTTCAATTTTTAAGCAATTTCTTTAATTCTTTTTATATTTTCTTTAAATTTAATTATATATTTTTATTTTATTTCACTTTTTTTCGGTTTTTATATGTACTTGCTGAATTTTATTTTGTTTTATTTGATTTAAAAGGAAAGGGAGTATGGAAGGTTTTAAAAGCTAAGAAACGTAAAGTCGTTTCACCGTTTCTTTTTCAATCAATACATCAGTTATTTTGGCCGTTCCTTATACTATCTTTAGCTAACTTCTTTTTCTTCATTTTCACGTGAAAACATATCCTCGTCTCATTTTCATGGCTAGAGAAAAATTGTTAATGGCTTCTCTATATCTTTGTACTTTTTCTCCTTCCTTTTTGCTTGTTTTTGCCTTGTTTTCTTTGTTTGTTTTGCTCGGCCACCACTAGCTAGCCTTGGCCATCAACCCCACCACCTTCTCCTCTTCACCATCCACCACTTAACATCATTTCCTCCTCTGACTTGACCAGGCCGCACCCTCCCTCTTGACAAAACTCCACACAAAAGCCTTGAAAACTCCTTAAAAACATGTTAACCTAGCCTAGTTGCTTCACTACCTTCATCCACCACCAAGGCCACCACCTTAGGCCACCACCACCACCTTGATATGACCACGACCCATCACCTAAGCTACTGTCCAGATCTGGAACCTAAAAGGCTGAGCCCAAACATGCCTTAGCCGAGCCCAAAAAGTTCACCAAAACTCTTATATATGCCTTAACCTTTTATATTCTCTACATTTAAACTACTACCCACTTCATCACCTTGTAACCGCGCCTTTTCCTACCCATACCTGATCCAAAACATGCTCAAACCTGACCTTATTAATCCCCTAGGCCATGCAAACAAGCATAGGAAGCAAGTGCAAAGTCTTTGGTTTTGTTTTATACATCTATTTCTAGCATTGTTAAGTATATCCTGTTTTTGAAATTATGTTTCATATATTTGTTTTATTTGAATGTATCCAAGGCTATAAATCTTTGGCTCTGCACTCTCAAATCATATTCATGCTTTCGTGCCTTCGAAGATCTTTGTTGTGTGTAGTTGTTTGTCATCTCCAGTTAATACAGGTGAGTAAATCTCACCAGATGTTTATACTTATACAAATGTGAATTGACACCCTGTGAATATGTAGAACTATATTATCATGTTATATATGCATATATTATTATCGTATGATGTTCACACCTGTTATTACACTTATTATATTATATGTTACCATTATTTCATGCTATTCTGTTTATTTTATCTGTTCATCACACCGCAAGTTCCCTTTAGATTAGAGTTACTATGGGTTGAAATGATACACACCCGAATGGACTTTAGAATAGGGAAAAATCGTTATGGGCTGAAATGATAGGCTTGAATGGTTTTTATTTAATTTATTTTAACTTGAGATTGCAGGTTTGAAATGATAAAACCCAGATTTTCTTTGTAAATTACGGGTTGAAATGATATATTACGCGTATCACTTTACTTAGCGTAGAAAATTATATACAGGCCCGTAGTTAAAATATGTTTTTCTAAAAAAAGTAAAATATTTTAGAAATTTAATTATTATAATATTTGATTTGAAATTTAATAAAAATATAACTTTTGTAAAGTATTATTTATTTTCTGGAAATCTATAAGTTAAATAAATAATGGAAAAGTTAGAAAATATGAATGTAAGTTATTTTGGAAATTTTGATTTAATTTTTAATGGAATTTAAATTAACTTTGAAAATATGATAAATTTATGATATTTTGAATTTAAATTAATTTAAAGTGAATATATATCATATTAATGGTTTTAATAAAGTTGAAATGTGAAATGATTGAATATTTAAGTTGAAATTTTGAAATATAACTAAAATTGGAAATTTATGAAATTGACTTAAAGGTGAACTTTTAGTTAAGTAAATAAAAATAAAACTAAGTTATATTTGAGAATTTGAACTTAAGTGTTAAGTTGAAATTTAATGCAATGGATTTAAAATTGAACATTGCAATTTAATAAGTGAATTATTATTAAATCTTGATTTTTGAATGGAAATTTAACTTTATAAAATCATGAACTTGAGGAAAATTAAATGATGTTTATAAAAGTGAAAATGTATGATTTTATGAGTTAAAAATGTTTTAAATATAAAAATATAATTGGTTGAGAAATTATATTGAATATTTGGAGTTAATTGACTGCATTTTTGAAATGCTATTAATTACAATGTAAATGGTATTACAATATGTGTAAATGTTGTAGTTGATGATAATGAACTAAAAAGCTAAATTGAATTAAATACTATTATAGCAATTTTGTAAGTGCTATAATTTTTGAATTTAACTAAGTTTATTTGGAATTTAAGTAAACCCTATTACAAAATTTTAAATGTTGTTTTTTGTTAAATTGAACTGTTTTGAATGTAACTTTCCGTAGCGTTTTCTAAATGCTGCGAAAAGTGAAATTTCACTGTTTTGATAAACGTAAGTGAATAAATGAACTTTGGAAGTTGAAAATTTTGGAAATTTAATAATTTAATTTTTAACATAATAACTTCATTTTTATGATTAAAAATGATTTTTTTTTGGAATATAAACTGTTTTGAAATTAGAATTGAAATGGTATTTTAAATTGAATAAAATGAATAATGATTTGAAATGTGGTTTCGAAAAGATATGATATTTTGATATATTAAAATGATTTGAAATGTGGTACTGAAAGATATGATATTTTGATATATTAAAATGATTTGAAATGAAGTTTTGAAAGATATGATATTTTGATATTAAATGATTTGAAAAATGCAGCTTTGAAAGGTTATGATATTTTGATATATTAAAATGATTTGACAGAAAGTTTTTAAATGATATGATAATTTAAAATATTGAAATGGTTAGAAATGACTTGATATTTATTTTGACAAATATTTGAATTGAAAGATATGGTATGATGATATATTGAAATGGTTTGGAAATATTTAATCTTTATTTTGATAAAGATTTGGGTTGAAATGACATTTTATTGTTTGAAGTATAAAATATTGTTTTAAAGTTATAACAACGGGTTATAATAACGAATGGTTGTGTGACGACCCACCCTTCTACTACCAGAAAGACGTATCATCATTAAGAAAGAAAGGGATAAAAATAGAAATGTAAGATAAAGGAAGAACAACAACATCATAATCTCACAGCGGAACGGAACAAAATATAATATATCATACAACTGTTATACAGTTTTACATATATCAGAGTTATACAGTATGAATACACATGACAACCATACATACATCTATCACTATATACATCAGAGATACAGTACATATCGACTAACACAGCGGCACCATATAGATAGCTACATACGTCTGGAATCTCCTGCTCCAAGCTCCTCCAGAACCAAAGACCATAACCTATCACTTGGCTACTCATAAAAATTTGAGTACCCAAGAGTTTATGAAAAACAAAATATAAACTCCGGGTCAGACATGGGTCTGGTATGAGTAAATGGTTTAAAGTTGTTTAACTTTGAAAAAACTTTTGAAAATAAAGGTATCACGTAAGACTCCCTACAAATAAATACGGGTAAGTTTTTACCTTATGCTAAGCAAAACATTTCATAGGAAATACAGTGATATTATAATAGTGCCTAGGGTTTTCAAGTAAATAGAAAATAGCCGAAATTGTTACATCTATTAAATTCCAGCTACTAGCCACAAAAGTGGGTAATACAAATCAAAACCGTAGGGTCTCGTAGGGAAAATGGATTTCCAACAATGGCAGGGCTACTAGGGTACCGCCCATCACTGTACGGGGCCTAGATCACCGTACCGAGGATCACTCCCGACCCCCTACAACACAAGGCCGGAACCATTCCTTACTGAACAGTCCCGAACAAGATAAACCTCACGGTTCTAGCTAGCAAACCGCCCACACAGCCGAAATAAAAAGGGACATCTAGACAGGGGAAATATCTTGTCCTGCTTGGGCATGACCCACCTAACCTTGCTGCATCTCCCCTGTTTTAGCCATTCCCGATTGATGAGGCTTGAGGCTACGATTACCTTTATAGAACATATCACTTAGAATGCTCATCGTCCGCCTGACGATGTGTTGAAAGCATTCAATCCATACAAGTTCGTTCCGGGTTCGAACGAAACCGAAGGCATTATCTCGTCACACTCATTTTGGAATCACCCTTAGAGTCAACGACGATAACCCTTGCATTATGAATACATGATCTCGATCTTCATTTTAGGATTCACGACCTAACGTTTAAACTTGATCGACGTGGTTTTCGGGGAATCAAATTTTGATTCTTCCGATCCCGGTCTCATCGAATCCAAACGCCATTTTAAGGGCCAATTTGTCTATTTAACTTAACAGTTCAATTAAATATTAAGAATTCACATAACATATAAAACAGATAAATCAAACACAGTTATCACAGATATCCATAATATATCATAACATATCACAGAAATATCATCAAACAGATATTAAAGTCAAACAAACAGAATCATTAAAGCATACCAAACAGTTTAGTTTTACTTTACTTAATTGATTGCTTAAGCATAAACTATTTTATTCTGTTTAATTAATTACTGTTTTATTAACTTATTAACGATCAATTTATTAATTAGTTAATTATTAATTATGAATTTATTAATTATCTAATCTTTAATTAATTATTTAATTACTTAACTTCTATTCATTAACTGTTACTTAATTACTCAGTTAATTGGTTGATTGAATCTTGTTAATTATTAATTATTAACTTACTTATTAAAAATTAATTACTTATTTACTTATTACAAATTACTTTAATTAATCAATTTTTATTAATTTAATTAATCATATAATCTTTAATTAAACACTTAAGTTAAACACCATTTATTGATCCTTTAATTAAATTTTCTTAAGTTGAATAGATTAATCACAAGATTAAGTCTAACCACAATTTAATTTAAAGCTAGTAATTTAATTATAAGTATAAAATAAATTTACATCCTAATTTACTTAATACTAATTAATTACCTTTTTCAAACCTTACTTTTAGATAAACAATAAATCAATTATTTACCTAAAATTAACTAATATTATTTACTGTTTAAACTTGGTTAAAAAAAATAAAACTAAAGGGATTAGGCAAATAAATTCTGGAAGTGGACCCGAGGTAATACACCTATCCACTCGAGAAAACTTCGAGCTCTTTCCCTCTTTACCTCGTGTCTCTCTCTCAATCACCCTCATCTTCTTCCCAGTTTCTATGATTCTTTTCTTTTCTTTTTTCTAAGTTAAAGAAAAATTTAGAACCGCAGTTGCTTCTCACACACACACGGTCCTAACTCGATTCACCCCACTCTTAAACCCGAGAACCCATTCGTGTATCACTCGAATACGAAGCTACCCATTCTCATCGACACGCCCACGCCACCGTGCACGTGCACGGTGGTCCGCCGCCCCTCCGGTGGCTCACGCTATCTCCAGCAAACCACAAATCGACGTCTCACGCGGAAACAAACTTCACTTCATCGCTATACACTCGAAATCGAAAAAGAGCCTGAAGCTCGAACTCGAAACGCGAGCACTTAACCGAAAACCACCACTTCGCTCAAAATTTATCACCAGAAGCAAAGCCCCTCCGCTTACGCCAAGACCATACCCTCCACAACCTCCACCTTGACGCTCATCACACTCGATCATCCCAGTGTGTCGCAATTGGTAATTTACAGAGTATCAAAATTTAAACACTCAAACCCTATTCTTGATTCAAACTCAAAACTCATGCATTTGAAAAATAAATTGACATTTTTCTAGTGCTAATACAACTTCAAACTTGCTTCATACCAAATTCCAGAAATTAATATTTACTCGAACTTCCAAATTTGACAAAAATTCAGTAAAACTTCCATGTAAAACTGCTCTGAAAATCTTTGATTATAAATCAAAATTTTTATGTTAAAAATCATAATTATGTTTATGAAAACTAAATATGCTATTGGATTTAAAAATTTAAACATTTAAATTTTAAGCTTTGATTTTGTTAACGTAAAAATCTGACGCTAACACCCCGGTGTAGATTGAAGTTGAGCGAAAGCACCACCCGTGAACACGGGAACTAAAAAACAAGTAGAGAAATCACAGAGAAAGCAGAAAAAACAACAGTTTTTATAGTGGTTCGGCTTAGGGTAAGCCTACGTCCAGTTTAAATCTCTTTATTACTGAATCGATTACAACTTTACAACAATCTTCAATTACAATTATGATGAGACAAACAAATAGAACTTTGATGCAGAAGAATTCTTTGAATCCATGTAGATTGCGTTAGATTTTCTCCCGAAGTTAGTTGAAATGCCTTTCGTACTTGAAGTGTCAAGTGAGTCGAGAATTCAGCAGAGTATCGGCGCTTAAAGAGATTGGCCAAAAAGTCCCCTTCATGCTTGAGGTAGGTTGGTATTTATAGGGAACCCCCCCTAGGTCGTAAGTCGTGACCGGTCTAAGGTAAGTTGTGGCCGGTCTAAGGTAGGTCATGGCCAATTCATCTGGCCCCTTCACGGTTTCACTAAGGTTCCCTTGCATAAGTCCTAAGTCGCCTCCGAGTCAACACAACCTTGTATCAGTAATACGGCATCGGGTTTACATTTAGTAGCTTTAGGTTGTGGACGACTCAAGCTAGGTCATGAGTCGTGGACGAGTTAACTGGCAAGTCGCAAGTCATGGCTTAACTGATAAGTCCTGGATCGTGTACGAGTTAAGAGGCCACTGTGCCAAGTAGCTGCATTGAACTTGTCTTCCTTTGCTTGGGTCGTGAATGACTTAACATTAGTCATAGGTCGGCTGTGACTTAGGTCGGTAGTTATCTTGGATCGACATTCTGTTTTAGGCAGTTGGGTCGGCGTCATTGTTAAAGCATTAAGTCGGTAACCTTATTAAGGCGTTAGGTCGGTAACCTTGTTAAGGCGTTAGGTCGGTAACCTTGTTAAGGCGTTTGGTCTGTGTACCCCTTAGGCCTTAGGTCGGCATTCCTCTCAAGCCTGTTAGGTCGGTATGCCTCTCAAACCTGTTAGGTCGGTATGCCTCTCAAACTTGTTAGGTCGGTAACCTTTTTAAGCCTTAGGTCGGCATCCCTTTGAGTTGCTAAGTCGAAACCGGGGCGGAGTTAACAATTGCCCCTCGAAGTATACGCCTACTGGTTAGGTCGTGTGCTTCGATATCCTCTAACTCGTCCACTCTCTAAGTCGGTAGGTCGTACGCGACCTAACAGTTGAGTCGTAACATACCGCTTCATATTCCTCCACTACAAGGTATAAGTCACATCTTCTTCTTCCTTCTCATTACCTACTCCCTTGATTCCTCCATTAAAAACTTTCCCAAGCTCCAAAAGGCGATTTTGCTCCATCAACCACCGATAATCGTTACGTAAGTGAATCTTCTTCGATCATAGGTTACCGTTGGTTCATGAACTCCATCACTCACACTTAAACCGCCACTTTGCATAATGCTTCATCATGAATTCTATTGCACCTTCAGCTGAGGAAGCTTAGGTTGCTCGATTTGGCTTCAAATGATTGATGAGATGATGTCGATGGGTTACTGATTCAGGCTAGTTGATCTTGATTTGCGTCAGGATTGTAAGATGTTAAATTTGTAGTGGTTTCGAGCTATCTTATTGGATGATCTGATATCAGGAATGAAGGTGAAGGCTGTTGCTGATGAAGCAACTATCGGGTTAACGGGTTGAGTGGAGTGAGGTATTGGCTTGGACGCGACCCAGTGATTTTGGGTGACCTAACCCTCTGGCCAATCTAGCTTGACGCGACATAAACCTTAAGTCATGGCCGAGTTAACCCTTGGGGGAAAACTGCCGGCCTAATCTTTTGCTGATCCAACCTTTGAACCGTGGCCGCATTAACCCTTAAACCGTGGCCGAGTTAACTCTTAAACCGTGGCCGAGTTAACACTTAAACAGTTCTAGCTTGACACCACTTTTTGAACCGGAGTCTCTACCCTTCCTACTTCTTACAACTTAAAGAGCCACCGATCTAAAGAATCAGAAACTTAATCTTAATTTGCGAGAGACTCCTTGGGTCGCCGCCGAGTTAACACTTGGATGCCCAACTCGAGTTCTCACTTGAAAGCATAGTTCCAATTTGAATTCTTAACTTAATCTACTGGACTGAACTGCTTAAATCCTGGATTGTTTTAACTTTGTTGCCTTATTTCACAGACCACATTGACTCATAGGCTAACATCCTGCTGAAAACAACAATCACAAAAACCAAGGCGAATATACTGAAATTGGCTGCTCACATCAAATGTCAGATTAGTCGACATAAAGTAATCAACTTAAATACACTGTATGAAATGTTGTGAACCAATCAACTAAATTGAAGTATTAATGCAAAGCATCGCTAATTTGAACTGATTTGTTTGCATCAACATTACACTTGCATATTAAAACAATGAACCCTGGACTTTACAACTGACAAATACTTGCTAGTTTTTATTCCAGTTACATTTGCTTATTGCTTGATTGATTTTACACAACACCCAACACACTTTAGGAAACGTGCACCTTCATGTTTGAATATCCAGTTGTTTGTGTAGAATGACTTCCCAACAAGAAGAAGATGGGGTAGATCAAGCTGAAGAGACCTTTCCGATAGCTATTCCCGTAGAGAACCCTCCAGAGAGAACTTCGACTATCTTAACTCTGAGAACGTTTATTCAGCTACGCACTCAGTTTGGCTTTGCTGAAAATGATGCTCTACTACCCGGACCAAATGATACTGCCGATAGTCCTCCTCATGGTTTTGTCGCAGTCAATCGTCAAATGTGCTTAAGCGGGGCGATTCCTCCTTTTAACGACTTCCTCCGAACCCTTCTCCTTCGGTTGACAATCTCTCCATTCCAACTTCATCCTAATGGCTACGCCATTTTGATGGGGTTGTGTGTTTTGTTTAGGAGAACTCTTGATCGCTTGCCGAGTTTTGAAGAAATTCGCTACTTATGCTCGTTTGCAAAGAGTAAAGACCATCATTGCCTTATTATCGTGAGAAGTGCTAGAAACCGCAAGCTTATTTCTGATCTTACTGAAAGTGTTCATGGATTCCTGAATCAGTTTTTCTTTGCTCGTTGCCCCCCAGGGTTTTATGCCATCTGGAGAGTAGGAAGTAAGATTACCTGTTTCTATTTTCTCCATTTCCAAACTTTTTCGAGATCCGAATTATCAATTGCTAATCTCATTCTTTGCTCTTTTCAGCACTTCCTCTCCCTTCTAGAGACCCAATCCATAAGCAAGTTTTTGAAAGACCGAGTGCTGTGGTCGCGGAAGAGAGAAGTATAAATTTTTTGTTGAGGGATGAACTTTTGCATAAGTACGGGCTTTTACACATTTCTCGTTCTACACATCCTCATGAGGTCCCAGACTCCCCGGCTAGAGCATTAGATGCCCCGGTTTCTTCTGACGCACCCATACCAAAAGATCCTGCTCCTGAGACTTCTCTGGTGAAGTGCTCTACTATGTCGATGTTGCGGGGTCGTCTTACAAATTCACACTTGCCCCAGTTATTGTGGAAGAAGAGCCTCAGGGATCTCCTCAACGTTCACAGAAGTCTGGCGAAGAAGCCGGGAAAACAAGCCCTGTCAGGCAGAGCGGGGACGACACTTTCGAAGGGTTGAGCGACCTCTTTGCCACCTCACAGGAGATCTTTAAAGACGACCCTGTCACTACTAGGGTTTCTTCTTCAGTAGTGGAAGTGACTTCTTCTTTGCAACAAGCTACATCGACCCAAGAGTTGACGTTAACTACCACCCCCACAACTACTCCGCAATCGAAGAGTGGTTCGTAGTTTGATGCGCGTAGTTTGCACATCACACACACTTAGAATCTTTCGGCATTTTCATACACCTAATTCTTTGTACTTTGAAGATTCTATAGTTACACTTCTTTTCTCTGAAGACCTTTAAGACTTGTCTCTCTTTTTTTATTTCAGATTCTCCGATGGGACGCAGCGGCTCTTACTATGATGACTTTCAGCGCTATGGGAGGCATAGTCAATATGATTATAGGCGCTACCTTCCCGTTCACAGAGAAACCGATGAGGAGAGAGCCACCCGAAAGGCTCATGAAGGGAGGGCTCAAGAAGAGCGTTATGAGAGGAAAGAAAAGGAGGAGCGCCACGATTCTTCCTAGAGAGGTGAAGATTCTCACAAGAGAAAGTCGCATGATGATCGGGGAAAAAGCCACATATTTGAGGACCCAAGCAAGCGTGCCCGGCACAGTGAAAAGCATGCTTCTACAACTCCCGAAAAGGTCACTGCCCCCGTCTCACTTGACATTCCTTCTGGCTCCCCTGCTCTCGGGAAGACAGACATTCAGACAATAATCAGCAGGCCTAAATTCCAGGTTGGATCAGGCCCAGCTACTCTGCAAAGCCGGTTCCCGCACTGGTGCCTGAAGGGAGTGCGGTTCGATCTTGACTTGGTCCCTATTGACAAGCCTGCCATGCTGCGAAATCTCGATGCCGTCAAGCTTGATATTGAAAGGTTGTCGAACAGGCAAAAGCTTGTTGACGAGCTTCAAAGGGTCAACCGTGCGAATATAGAGGCCATGCTTACTATGGAGAATGATAAGGCCGAATGGCAGAAGGTTCTTGAGCAGCATGATACCGAAATGAGGAGCATCACTACTTACAATGAAGAGCCTGAAGCGAAAGTTGTGGAACTTAAACAAGAGCTTGGTACTTCTTCTACCACATATACTCAAAAAGAAAAAGTACTTCAAAAGCAAGTTTGCGATGCTCACGCCGCTCAGCGTCATGCCGAGGCACAACTTGAAGCTGAACAGAAAACAGCGGGAAGGTATCGTGCTGAGGTTACAGAGTTACGGGAGAAAGTCAACTCTCAGGAGGCGGCAATTCAAATGCTAAAGCTTCAACTTTCCAAGACTGAAAGAGAGCGTGATGAGGCCGTTGCCGGTAAAATTGCAGCTGAAGAATCTCATGAGGCAACGAAGACCAACATCAGCTCAACACCGTTTGACTTTTACCTGCACAGCATCTTGGGGCACAGTAGTCTCGCCTTTCTAGGCCCCAAATATGAAGTTACACTGGCTGAAGTGTGGGAGGCTGCACTTGACATGCTTGGCGGTAAAGGTGCTGGCTATGCTGAATCAGCTCTTGAGGAGCATTACTTATGTGACGACCCTGACTCGACCTTCGAAAATCGGCACCGAATACAACACTCGTATTCAAATGCCGCAAATCCAAGCGTCGAACCTGGTTCGCCGGAGCTTATAACACAATAAGTACAACACGGCGGAAGAAATATGCATGATACATTTGATATACAACATATAATACAATATCTGATACAACAGAATACAATAGAATGGTACAATGGATAACAATACTATCAGAGATACAAGAAAATAGCAGCGGAAAGATAGTGTCTTCAATGCCAAACTCCAATACCTCCATCTCCAATCCAAAGCTAGGGAGAACTCTAGATCATGTTGCACTAAGCTAAGCAAGGTCAGTCGTCCGAGACTGAAGAAGATCCCAAAGACTGAAAACTACCAATCCAAAGACTTTGAAGGCTAATGAATCTATACCTATTACTGGAATATCTGGAAAACCCAACTCTAGACTGCCCGTGTGGAAAATAGTGGGCACCCAGAGTTTAGGAAAGGAACAATAAACTCCAGGTCAGTCGTGGGACTGGTATGAGCAAACAAAACAATTTTGCCTTTTAAAAAAAACAACAAAGCTTTTAAAGTTTAAATCCGCAATGCTTTTTAGAAAATGAAACTACCCTAAGGCCTCCCGCCACACACACAACGCAAACGCAGAATTGGAGGAGATTTCTCCTTATGATAGTCAAACATGCTTAATACGAGAAAATTCTTTGATATTATTACTATAAGTGCACAGTGTGGAAAAACCATTTCGAAAGTATAATATTAATCCTAGCCAGCATAGACATTTCGAACTATGCCTACTATAGCTACCATCCAAACAGTGGGGCGCCAACATAAGTAGATGGCAGGTAATACAACTAAAACCGTACAAGGCACGTATTGGATGAATGGATTTCCAACAAATGGTCAAGCTAAGGAACTTCCTATTGCCACATAGGAACGCCTTTGGCGGGACGCCCCGAGAACCTACCCGGATCTCTGCTAAACAAGGCCGGCTACCCCCTTCCTGGGGAATAAAACCTGAGATATTCCACCCCCGGTCCTTTGGGACCTTTACCCGAGGGCCCTCCAACAACAACATCACACAGTAATAAATATACTAGTGTCCACATGAGTAAGTATCTTGGCTCCATACCATGATACTACCCTTTTCCAGAAGGAATGGTCATACCCTAGGGGAGCTACCCCTGAAACCTTGCCGCATCTTTCCTGTTTCGACCATTACCGGTTTGTGAGGCCCGATGAGGTCTCGACCACAAAGCTACGCTTTTTTCACAAAGCCATGCTTTGATCAACCAATGATCAACAAATGATCATCAATCACACAGCAGCACTTAGCATGCCACACTACCAATTGGGAGTATATCGCTGATAACCTTCAACTACATAACCTCTGAGCTCGTACGTCTCAGAGAAGGGTGTTTAGCTAAGATAATAAATTCTCCGCCACCAACAGATGTGTATTTGAAAGAAATCGGCTTTACATATCAAAGTGTAGTGTCAGACACACGACCATACAAGTCTGTTCCGGGTTCGAACAGAACCGAAGGCACTTCCGAAGAAGCCCTTGCAAATCCGGGTATTCACAATCCCGATCGGACTTCCCATCACTTAGGAAATCTCTGAACCGTAGCTACTCAGTGCAGAGACAATCGATAGGTCGTCCTATCATTCTCGCAAATACCCGGTCTTCACCACCGGTCTTCAAATGCTATCCATAACGACGTATCGTTATTCGGAATGGGTTATATGACACAAGGGCCTCTCCCGGCTAAACCGAATAACGAGCGCAATATTTAAAAACATATGGATATGGGATTTTCAGTTAAGTCACAACTTATTATTCAAAACTTTCATTTAAATGGTTTAAACCAAATTACCATTTCAAATCTTTAAACAAAAGATTTATTTCACAAAGTTTAACTAGTTTCACAAAGATCCATTTACGGTTTCCAAAACAATATCCATTTTAATTGGATTAATTCATTTAATCTTTAAATCCAAGGTTTAACTCATAGCTTTCAAACCCGTTTTCAATTATTCATTCACAACTTGGAAAACCATTTCAATTTAAACTTGAAATTCCTTTTATACACATTGGAAATTCATTTCTCATACGAAAGCTTTATCATTTGAAAACAAGCAGTTTTCATTTTGGAAAAATCCGTTTTCATTTATAGAATTTAAAATCTTTGGGTTAAATTTAATTCCCAAAACCACACTTTAAAAATGGTTTGAAACCCATATAAGCTTCTATAACCTTTTTACATTTTTAAATTCTCAAAATAGAATTTAATTTCAAACCTTGAATTCAAATTTAAATCAGATTTCAAAACTAAATTAAGTTATTCAAAAATAACTTTTATCTTTGAAATTCTTTTTCAAAGCTTTTAAGTTTAAACCCCATCCATTTCAAAAACCATTTGAATTTAAAAATTCAAATTTAAATATTTTCAAAAGTCTATGACTTAACCGATTTCCACGTGCAATCCATATTTGTGTGTGTATAGTGTAGTCCAGGGGTATTACACGATAGTGCACAACATCAATCATCACAGATATATCGATAAGAGGTATAACCCATAACGCTTATCTTCATCAATAGATTCATAGATAAAGTAAATTTATCAATCACAAAGATTCACTAATATGATTTGATGTGGGTTTCGGATAACCAACTGGAATCCGACTCCCTGTCGCATCGAAATTCAAATGCCGTTTTACGGGTCAAGGGGTTTTTATATATATTCATACGACAGTATAAACATCACAAACATAACAGCTCAGCACAAAATATCACATAGCATCACATCATATATCAAATATATCAATCCATCACAAAGCATTCAAAACCAATTAAACCACTTTGCTTAAGGTGAATAAATCGTATGGTTTTAAATTTATTACTTACATAATTACTTTCATTAGTAATCTTTAATCAATGATTAGTTATCATGAACTTCAATTGATTAAGTTTTAATCACCTTCTTTAATTAATTCTCTTAATTAATTAATCCTTAATTGTAATTAATTGAATCTTAATTACTGTAATTAATTATTCCTTAATTAATCACTTTAATAAATAAACTCTTGATTATAAATTAAATCTTAATTATAATTAATTATCCTTAATTGATTAATTTATAGATTTATCATTCCTTAATTAATTACAATAATTAATTACTCCTTAACTAATAATGATTTCTTAACCACTTTCTTAATTATTCTTAATTTGATTACGTTAATTAATTAACCACATTACTTAAACTTTAATGTAATTAACCCTTAATTGATTTACTAAAAACAAATTCTTTCTTAATTTCTCACTAAAACCGATTAATCCTCAATTTATCATCTTTGAATAATTATCTTTTAATCATAGATAAATTTTGCCATTAATTAAATCATCTTCCATAACTAATTAATTAATCAATTACCTCCTAAATCTTATTTGGAAAAATACTTAAAAGTTTTAAATTAAATAATCAACCCGATATATGGTTTTTTCTAGAAACTAAACGATTTCAAATATTTACTTTAAAACGTTGAAACTTGTTTTAAAATCTGAAACTCCATTTATTTTCCTTTAGAAACTTGTTTTGTTTAAATATGTTTCAAAACTTTGTTAAATTAAAATTTTGTTTTCTAAAAGAACTGTTGCAATTCAAAACTTAAAAACATCTTCTTCCTTTTAGGCTTGAAACTGGTAACAGTTAATCCAACCCCTTCGAGTTCGCCCCGTACAAAAATACTATCAGCTTCGAGTTTTTTTTTTCTTTCTTCCCTTTTAAATTTTTGTTCCAGACCCAACCCACTGATACATATCAGCGACATGAGCATGTGCACCATAGTTCTGATGAACTTCGGTCAACTTCGCCACCTTCCACCAGGCCATAAGCATCTGCCCAAACCTCCAGTACACCTAATTCGTCGATTTCATGAGCCAACCAAAATTCAACATCCTGACCCCAAACTGGAACAACCACCATTACCAAAAATCCCCTCGAATTGCCCACGCCGACCATCAGCGGTCATACCAGTATACCCAAATCTTCTCTGACCTCCAACGCCTCGATTCCCCAGGTTTGGTGGCACTCCATTCACCAAAGGCATCGCAAAGGCAACAGTTCCAACCCTGACCTAATTTACGGCTTAGATCCTAAATCCATCTCGCTCACCAACCACGGTGATCTGGAATTATTTTGCGTATTTTTTCTCAAGCTTTCCGATCACTAAATGATCTTCAGCCATGATTGCAAACATACCAAAATTCGTCTATGACCAGAAATTGTTAAAAATCCCAAATACATTCAACCCCAAATTTCTTGATAATTACTTCACTAAAAATTTTGATTTCTCTTTTAAAAATCTTCATTTTTGAAAACAATTCAGATATCATACCTGAAATCGAAAAGTATGATCTTCGAGATTTTTAATATGTTCTGTGCTTACCTATGTTTACTAAATTTTTTTAGAATTCTTAAGTTAATTGTACTTAGATTAATTTTAAAAGCTTAAACATGTTCAAACAAACAGTTTCTTTTTTTTCCCTAAGATTAAACAAGAATCAGGAAGGAAATAATTTTAATTCCCACACAGGTTTGAAACCTGTTTTCCAGACAGTGGCAAAATGCCTGTTACTAACATGCACAGATATATCTGCATATACATACACGGATTCATTCATATGCAAACTAATTTCTTCAGCTTACTTTGAGCATTAATCATTGCATCAAGTCATTAAATCAGATTAAAAGTAAGTTTGCTTACCTTATTTCAGAAGACAGAGATGTTTGCTGACAGTTTCAAATCATAGATGAAAGCCTGCAACTATTCTTCTTTCTTTATTTTAAATTGGAGTTCAGATCTGCAAATCATAGTTACAGATCTTTGTTTACTTCTTATTGTATTTATGCATTTAATTGATCAACAACAACAAATTTAATTTTCTTACAGTTAGGATTTTTAATAGAACAGAGAGCTTTTTTTTTCTACAGTCCAGAAACCAAGTTTAGCCTTTAACTTGATTCTTTCCCTGCAATTTATTGAATGTTAGGGTATTAAATTCTTTTTCCCTTAGCAATTATAACTTCAAACTCAAATTCTTTTAAGAGAAAATTTACTTGCCTTTTACAATTATTTCCAGAAACTAGCATTAGCAAAACCCTGAAACTTCACTGTTTTATTTACAAATCTGCAGTTTGAATTTAAAAATTGTTGTTAAAAATATGACTCAAAAACCATAAATTTTATTAACTATAAAATTTTAAAACTTACCTGAGAGCACACTACAGTTTTGAGGCTTTAGAAATCACTTCAGTTTTTTTTTTAGTTTGAATTGAAGAAAGCTTGACAGTTATTTTTTTCTGTTTTGATGGTTTCTTTTGAATTGAATGATGATGTTTAGATTTGAAAAATCTTTGTGGTTGTATTTCAAAAGCTAGAGGCTTATAATTTCGAAATTTTCTTTGAAAACTGAAAAGTTTCTTTAATTTTTTATGTGAATATTTTATTTTTTTATAAGACAATTCGTGCCATTTGTAAAAAACAATGATGAGAGCAAGATTTTGTTCACTATTTCACTCCATTCTTCCATGTGCTAGGTATGTTCAGCCTTTTGATGTTTACAAAGCAATTGAATTTTGTAAATTTTATATTTATAACTTATACACTTTGAAAATAAATGTATATCTTAAACACTTGTAAATCTTATACTAACATATGTATGTTTATGTTTACACTCCATCCCTTTTGATGTATGTTTAAATTTGTTTGTATATATATATATAGGTACAATGTGTTTTAAGTCCTTATTTTATCAAATCTAATTATTAAGTATACAAGATGATTTAGCTTTTGTAAACTTTTGTTTATATCAATTTTACAATATCACTTTTTAAACCAATATATTTAAGCTTAGTTCATTATATATATTTTTTTCTTTTGAATTCAGACTATTATATCTTTCATATAAGCAACTTATCTATATATATTATTAAACTTTTATTGCTCATTGTATACACATTTTTGTTTTATTAATTTTAAAGAAAGAAATGATTTTGAATGCTACTTAATTTTTTTAAAATATTTATTTTAAATTTAAATTCAATTTTCCATTTCAAACTTGAAATATAAACTTTCATATCCATTTATACATTCACATTTTATTTTGAACAAATTTAAATTAAATTTTAAACATGCATTCAATTTACTCATATTTGTTAATATACACATATATATAAGATTTAAATTTAAATGACTTTTTACAATATTTCTTATTTCAATATTTTAATCTCAAAATAAAATTGGGATTTAATTATATATTACTATCACTCATTTTTATTTGTTTAGGATTTTTCTTCCAATTTAATCTGAAATTAAATTCCAAAACTTTAAAACATATTATTTATTTAAATTGTTAACTTTGGGATGTTACTTTTTTATCTATAAGATTTTAAATATAGAAATTCAAAATCTCAATTAAATCCTAAAAATCAATACTCAAATAAACAAATATTCTATTTAATTTGAAAAATTCAAATTTATTTACAATTTTATCCAAAAATTTATTTACACTATCAATTTAATTTAAATAAAAAATCTGGATCGTTACAGATTTCCCCCCTTAAAAAAAATTTCGTCCTCGAAATTTGCAAGGAGGCGACAAGGAATAGATGAAAGATAGAGAAATATCTTTCTAAATCAAACTGGATAACAATTCTGTATTTGGCTTACCAAATCAGAATATCTATAATATGAGAAAAACTCATACAATTATTTCGTAAGGTACTCGGGCTATCCGGTCTACGAATATGCAAAGGCATTGATTAGTTCGAAGGATAACTAATCATTCGTAGAATATATCGGATCCCAGAGAATAGATAGATAGATTCAATCTTCTACAATTTCTCAAACATAAGATATGGATTCCAACTTACGTCGGAATATCCCAAAGTATACATCAACTTGTCCCTCTTCGGACTTCAATCAACATAAGGAATTACAATAGAATTTCAAATTTGGTTTTAATCGAAATTGTTTTATCGATACCAATTATTTAACTTTATATTTTAAATACCAATTTATCAAATTTAAATTTTGCTAAGGTTAAGAACGAGAAGCTGATAGAAATTTAACCAAGAGAATACGAAATTGAGACTTATCTACGATTCGTAGGGTCATCGTCACACCGAAGCTTCTTTCTTGAGCTGCTACAAAGTAATCAAAAGAATTGGAAAAACGAATCAAAGGAGATTGATAAAGAAGGTTATTTCCATTGTTGCAGGGCATTGACCACTTGTACTGGTATTTCCCTGTCCCCTATCTCGTTCTCTTCTTGCACTTATACTTACTAACAGTGAATAGTAAGAGAATTTACTGAGGCATTTGATCGGATATCTTAGGGATTACTCATTCTAGGGTATACTTCACCCCATCTCTAATGAGTTACTTAATGTGTTATACTCCTGAGCTAAAGTTTTAACCCTCAGCTCTGATACCAAATGTGACGACCCTGACTCGACCTTCAAAAATCGGCACCGAATACGACACTCGTATTCAAATGCCGCAGATCCAAACGTCGAACCTGGTTCGCCGGAGCTTATAACACAATAAGTACAACACAGCGGAAGAAATATGCATGATACATTTGATATACAACATATAATACAATATCTGATACAACAGAATACAATAGAATGGTACAATGGATAACAATACTATCAGAGATACAAGAAAATAGCAGCGGAAAGATAGTGTCTTCAATGCCAAACTCCAATACCTCCATCACCAATCCAAAGCTAGCGAGAACTCTAGATCATGTTGCACTAAGCTAAGCAAGGTCAGTCATCCGAGACTGAAGAAGATCCCAAAGACTGAAAGCTACCAATCCAAAGACTTTGAAGGCTAATGAATCTATACCTATTACTGGAATATCTGGAAAACCCAACTCTAGACTGCCCGTGTGGAAAATAGTGGGCACCCAGAATTTAGGAAAGGAACAATAAACTCCAGGTCAGTCGCGGGACTGGTATGAGCAAACAAAACAATTTTGTCTTTTAAAACAAACAACAAAGATTTTAAAGTTTAAATCCGCAATGCTTTTTAGAAAATGAAACTACCATAAGGCCTCCCGCCACACACACAATGCAAACGCAAAATTGAAGGAGATTTCTCCTTATGATAGTCAAACATGCTTAATACGAGAAAATTCTTTGATATTATTACTATAAGTGCACAGTGTGGAAAAACCATTTCGAAAGTATAATATTAATCCTAGCCAGCATAGACATTTCGAACTATGCCTACTATAGCTACCTTCCAAACAGTGGGGCGCCACCATAAGTAGATGGCAGGTAATACAACTAAAACCGTACAAGGCGCGTATTGGATGAATGGATTTCCAACAAATGGTCAGGCTAAGGAACTTCCTATTGCCACATGGGAACGCCTTTGGCGGGACGGCCCGAGAACCTACCCGGATCTCTGCTAAACAAGGCCGGCTACCCCCTTCCCGGGGAATAAAACCTGAGATATGCCACCCCCGGTCCTTTAGGACCTTTATCCGAGGGCCCTCCAACAACAACATCACACAGTAATAAATATACTAGTGTCCACATGAGTAAGTATCTGGGCTCCATACCATGATACTACCCATTTCCAGAAGGAATGGTCATACCCCAGGGGAGCTACCCCTGAAACCTTGCCACATCTTTCCTGTTTCGACCATTACCGGTTTGTGAGGCCCGATGAGGTCCCGACCACAAAGCTACGCTTTTTTCACAAAGCCATGCTTTGATCAACAAATGATCAACAAATGATCATCAATCACACAGCAGCACTTAGCATGCCACACTACCAAATTGGGAGTATATCGCTGATAACCTTCAACTACATAACCTCTGAGCTCGTACGTCTCAGAGAAGGGTGTTAAGGTAAGAGAATAAATTCTCCGCCACCATCAGATATGTATTTGAAAGAAATCGGCTTTACATCTCAAAGTGTAGTGTCAGACACACGACCATACAAGTCTGTTCCGGGTTCGAACAGAACCGAAGGCACTTCCGAAGAAGCCCTTGCAAATCCAGGTATTCACAATCCCGATCGGACTTCCCATCACTTAGGAAATCTCTATACCGTAGCTACTTAGTGCAGGGACAATCGATAGGTCGTCCTATCATTCTCGCAAATACCCGGTCTTCACCACCGGTCTTCAAATGCTATCCATAACGACGTATCATTATTCAGAATGGGTTATATGACACAAGGTCCTCTCCCGGCTAAACCGAATAACGAGCGCAATATTTAAAAACATATGGATATGGGATTTTCAGTTAAGTCACAACTTATTATTCAAAACTTTCATTTAAATGGTTTAAACCAAATTACCATTTCAAATCTTTAAAAAAAGATTTATTTCACAAAGTTTAACTAGTTTCACAAAGATCCATTTACGGTTTCCAAAACAATATCCATTTTAATCGGATTAATTCATTTAATCTTTAAATCCAAGGTTTAACTCATAGATTCCAAACCCGTTTTCAATTATTCATTCACAACTTGGAAAACCATTTCAATTTAAACTTGAAATTCCTTTTATACACATTGGAAATTCATTTCTCATACGAAAGCTTTATCATTTGAAAACAAGCAGTTTTCATTTTGGAAAAATCCGATTTCATTTATAGAATTTAAAATCTTTGGGTTAAATTTAATTCCCAAAACCACACTTTAAAAATGGTTTGAAACCCATATAAGCTTCTATAACCTTTTTACATTTTTAAATTCTCAAAATAGAATTTAATTTCAAACCTTGAATTCAAATTTAAATCAGATTTAAAAACTAAATTAAGTTATTCAAAAATAACTTTTATCTTTGAAATTCTTTTTCAAAGCTTTTTAGTTTAAACCCCATCCATTTCAAAAACCATTTGAATTTAAAAATTCAAATTTAAATATTTTCAAAAGTCTATGACATAACCGATTTCCACGTGCAATCCATATTTGTGTGTGTATAGTGTAGTCCAGGGGTATTACACGATAGTGCACAACATCAATCATCACAGATATATCGATAAGCGGTATAACCCATAACGCTTATCTTCATCAACAGATTCATAGATAAAGTAAATTTATCAATCACAAAGATTCACTAATATGATTCGATGTGGGTTTCGGATAACCAACTGGAATCTGAGTCCCTGTCGCATCAAAATTCAAATGCCGTTTTACGGGTCAAGGGGTTTTTATATATATTCATACGACAATATAAACATCACAAACATAACAGCTCAGCACAAAATATCACATAGCATCACATCATATATCAAATATATCAATCCATCACAAAGCATTCAAAACCAATTAAACCACTTTGCTTAAGGTGAATAAATCGTATGGTTTTAAATTTATTACTTACATAATTACTTTCATTAGTAATCTTTAATCAATGATTAGTTTTCATGAACTTCAATTGATTAAGTTTTAATCACCTTCTTTAATTAATTCTCTTAATTAATTAACCCTTAATTGTAATTAATTGAATCTTAATTACTGTTATTAATTAATTATTCCTTAATTAATCACTTTAATAAATAAACCCTTGATTATAAATTAAATCTTAATTACAATTGATTATCCTTAATTGATTAATTTATAGATTTATCATTCCTTAATTAATTACAATAATTAATTACTCCTTAACTAATAATGATTTCTTAACCACTTTAAGTTAATTAACATTTAATTAATTATTCTTAATTTGATTACCTTAATTAATTAACCACATTACTTAAACTTTAAAGTAATTAACCCTTAATTGATTTACTAAAAACAAATTCTTTCTTAATTTCTCACTAAAACCGATTAATGCTCAATTTATCATCTTTGAATAATTATCTTTTAATCATAGATAAATTTTTCCATTAATTAAATCATATTCCATAACTAATTAATTAATCAATTACCTCCTAAATCTTATTTGGAAAATTACTTAAAAAATTTAAATTAAATAATCAACCCGATATATGGTTTTTTCTAGAAACTAAACGATTTCAAATATTTACTTTAACATTTAAAACGTTGAAACTTGTTTTAAAATCTGAAACTCCATTTATTTTCCTTTGGAAACTTGTTTAGTTTAAATATGTTTCAAAACTTTGTTAAATTAAAAATTAGTTTTCTAAAAGAACTATTGCAATTCAAAACTTAAAAACATCTTCTTCCTTTTAGGCTTGAAACTGGTAACAGGTAATCCAACCCCTTCGAGTTCGCCCCGTACAAAAATACTATCAGCTTCGAGTTTTTTTTTTCTTCCTTCAATTTTAAATTTTTGTTCCAGACCCAACCCACTGATACATATCAGCGACATGAGCATGTGCACCAGAGTTCTGATGAACTCCGGTCAACTTCGCCACCTTCCACCAGTCCATAAGCATCTGCCCAAACCTCCAGTACACCCAATTCGTCGATTTCATGAGCCAACCAAAATTCAACATCCTGACCCCAAACTGGAACAACCACCATTACCAAAAATCCCCTCGAATTACCCACGCCGACCATCAGCGGTCATACCAGTATACCCAAATCTTCTCTGACCTCCAACGCCTCGATTCCCCAGGTTTGGTGGCACTCCATTCACCAAAGGCATCGCAAAGGCAACAGTTCCGACCCTGACCTAATTTAGGGCTTAGATCCTAAATCCATCTCGCTCACCAACCACGGTGATCTGGAATTATTTTGCGTATTTTTTCTCAAGCTTTCCGATCACTAAATGATCTTCAGCCATGATTACAAACATACCAAAATTCGTCTATGACCAGAAATTGTTAAAAATCCCAAATACATTCAGTCCAAATTTCTTGATAATTACTTCACTAAAAATTTTGATTTCTCTTTTAAAAATCTTCATTTTTGAAAACAATTCAAATATCATACCTGAAATCGAAAAGTATGATCTTCGAGGTTTTTAATATGTTCTGTGCTTACCTATGTTTACTAATTTTTTTTAGAATTCTTAAGTTAATTGTACTTAGATTTATTTTAAAAGCTTAAACATGTTCAAACAAACAGTTTCTTTTTTTCTCCCTAAGATTAAACAAGAATCAGGAAGGAAATAATTTTAATTCCCACATAGGTTTGAAACCTGTTTTCCAGACAGAGGCAAAATGCCTGTTACTAACATGCATAGATATATCTGCATATACATACATGGATTCATTCATATGCAAACTAATTTCTTCAGCTTACTTTAAGCATTAATCATTGCATCAAGTCATTAAATCAGACTAAAAGTAAGTTTGCTCACCTTATTTCAGAAGACAGAGATGTTTGCTGACAGTTTCAAATCATAGATGAAAGCCTGCAACTACTCTTCTTTCTTTATTTTAAATTGGAGTTCAGATCTGCAAATCATAGTTACAGATCTTTGTTTACTTCTTATTGTATTTATGCATTTAATTGATCAACAACAACAAATTTAATTTTCTTACAATTAGGATTTTTAATAGAACAGTGAGCTTTTTTTTTTTTCCTGCAGTCCAGAAACCAAGTTTAGCCTTTAACTTGATTCTTTCCCTGCAATTTATTGAATGTTAGGGTATTAAATTCTTTTTCCCTTAGCAATTATAACTTCAAACTCAAATTCTTTTAAGAGAAAATTTACTTGCCTTTTACAATTATTTCCAGAAACTAGCATTAGCAAAACCCTGAAACTTCACTGTTTTATTTACAAATCTGCAGTTTGAATTTAAAAATTGTTGTTAAAAATATGACTTCAAAACCATAAATTTTATTAACTATAAAATTTTAAAACTTACCTGAGAGCACACTACAGTTTTGAGGCTTTAGAAATCACTTCAGTTTTTTTTTAGTTTGAATTGAAGAAAGCTTGACAGTTATTTTTTTCTGTTTTGATGGTTTCTTTTGAATTGAATGATGATGTTTAGATTTGAAAAATCTTTGTGGTTGTATTTCAAAAGCTAGAGGCTTATAATTTCGAAATTTTCTTGGGAAACTGGAAAGTTTCTTTAATTTTTTATGTGAATATTTTATCTTTTTATAAGACAATTCATGCCATTTGTAAAAAACAATGATGAGAGCAAGATTTTGTTCACTATTTCACTCCATTCTTCCATGTGCTAGGTATGTTCAGCCTTTTGATGTTTACAAAGCAATTGAATTTTATAAATTTTATATTTATAACTTATACACTTTGAAAATAAATGTATATCTTAAACACTTGTAAATCTTATACTAACATATGTATGTTTATGTTTACACTCCATCCCTTTTGATGTATGTTTAATTTTTTTTGTATATATATATATATATATATAGGTACAATGTGTTTTAAGTCCTTATTTTATCAAATCTAATTATTAAGTATACAAGATGATTTAGCTTTTGTAAACTTTTGTTTATATCAATTTTACAATATCACTTTTTAAACCAATATATTTAAGCTTAGTTCATTATATATTTTCTTTCTTTTGAATTAAGACTATTATATCTTTTAAATGAGCAACTTATCTATGTATATTATTAAACTTTTATTGCTCATTTTGTACACATTTTTGTTTTATTATTTTTAAAGAAAGAAATGATTTTGAATGCTACTTAATTTTTTTTAAATATTTATTTTAAATTTAAATTTAAATTCAATTTTCCATTTCAAACTTGAAATATAAACTTTCATATCCATTTATACATTCACACTTTATTTTGAACAAATTTAAATTAAATTTTAAATATGCATTCAATTTACTCATATTTGTTAATATACACATATATATAAGATTTTAAATTTAAATGACTTTTTACAATATTTCTTATTTCAATATTATAATCTCAAAATAAAATTGGGATTTAATTATATATTACTATTCTCATTTTTATTTGTTTAGGATTTTTCTTCCAATTTAATCTGAAATTAAATTCCAAAAGTTTAAAACATATTATTTATTTAAATTGTTAACTTTGGGATGTTACACTTTTATCTATAAGATTTTAAATATAGAAATTCAAAATCTCAATTAAATCCTAAAAATCAATACTCAAATAAACAAATATTCTATTTAATTTGAAAAATTCAAATTAATTTACAATTTTATCCAAAAATTTATTTACACTATCAATTTAATTTAAATAAAAAATCTGGATCGTTACAACTTGGATGAAGATGCTCGCGCTGCTCTCGCCAAGGGAAAAGAACAACTTGCAAAATTAAGAGCTGAAATGGCAAAAGGGGAACGGTTAGGAAAAACTACTTCATCTATTCCAGTCCAGCCTTCTCCTTCGGCCGAAATCGACATTATTGGCTCCAGTTTTCATTCTCCATCCCTGGTCAAAGTTACAACTGAGATTACAAGTACACAGGGTGGAGATGAAGGTGAAGAGAGCACCGAAGCACAGGCTTATGAGGTTGATATCAGAAAGCCGACTTCTCCAGGTAACTCTACTGTTAATCTTGCCCCAGTAGACTGCTCATTTGCTTCTTATGAGTTCGATGAGCTTCTCGACTATTTCCTGAACCTCAATGAGCCTTTATCTCCTCTTTTTACTGACTTTAACTTCTTTTCTTCTGTAGAGAAAGCATCGAGCATTGTTCAAACTTTCCCTCCGCCAATAATTCCTCGTTCGGTTCTCCAGGTCACTCCTCCGTCCGCCTCTCAACCCGGGTCACAAGAGGAGCAAATAGAAGCTCTTCATGGCTTAGATGATCCTATTGCTTGTCAAGAACATGGGGGAGAAGGGCATGGAGAAGGCAATGAGTCTCCGGAGCGAACCACTTCTGATAACATAAAATTATCTGCTCTTGTTACTCCGGGAAGTGAGTCTTCTTCAAGGAGAAGGAGGAAGCGTGCCACTTCCAAGAAGAGAAGGAAAGGCATTCTTGTTTCTGAAGAGGAAACGAAAGTTGATCCGGCAGTAACCCTTTCTCCTTCATCCCCGACTCTCCCAAGCCGTCCTGAAAAGCTGCCTATTAGGTCAGGTGAAGGCTCTAAGGGTGGTGGCAAGAAGAAGTAAGGGGTCTTGCTTCGACTCATCTTTACTTTTTTCTTTTTGCATGTACTGGCCGAAGATTGTGCGGGTACCGGCCTACGCTTTTCTTTTTCGTTTTATTTTGAAACCTGTACCTGTACAAAATTTTGACAGTACTGAATAAAATGATTCTTTTCGTTTGTACAAACTTCTGTCTGTATTTGAGAATGCATTTACTATTCATTTTTGTACAAGTTTCATTGTATGATATTGCGGTGAGCTTGTGGTATGTTGTTTGAGCTTAATTTTTACCAATGTAATTATACCACGTTGCCCCTATACCATAAGCTCGTTGCAATCTTTTATACTTTGAGGGGACTTGTACTCTTATTTTCTGGAGAATAATTATTCCATACTTGGAGGAATATTATTTTGTTAAAAATAGAGTACAGCTCCCTCTATATGATTTTTTACGCTTCATCCTTCGAAGATATCACTTTTCCTTTGTGCATACACATATTTTTACCAAGTGAATTCTTCTATGTGGTAAAGCGGGCCTCTGAAGGGCACTTTAACTTCTTTTTGAGGAAGAGTATTTTCCAGAATAGGTGAATCATTCTTCCTTTAAGAGTTAAAGTGTGCCTTTGAAGAGGGTTTATTTTTTTATTTTTTTATTTTTTATATTGCGCCTCAGTGGAGGGCTTTCTGATCTTTGCTTTGCGTTTCTGACGAAGTGCTTCTTTGAAAAGTTGTACCTCTGAGGAGGGCTTTTTCACGTTCCAACACTTGGAAGTTTTATTTCAATCTTGGTGAAACGTGTGCCTCCGAAGAGTTGTGCCTCCGAGGAGGGCTTTCCACGTTTCAACACTTGGAAGTTTTATTTCAATCTTGGTGAAACGTGTGCCTCCGAAGAGGTTTTTCTGTTCGATTGTGCCTCTGGGAAGAGGTCTTTTTGTTTCTGCCTCTGGGAAGAGGTCTTTTTGTTTGGTTGTGCCTCTAGGAAGAGGTCTTTTTGTTTCTGCCCCTTGGGAGAGGCTTTTATTTTTCCCTGTTCGCTGGGAAGCGGGACTCCGAAGAGGGCTTTTCACATTTCATCTCACGGGAGTGTATCAACGATCACGGTGAAATGTGTGCCTCTGAGTAGGGTTTCTTCCTAGAAGTTTGGAGTTTCTTTCTCTCGGTTGGACGGATTCACGGGAGTGTATCAACCGATCAGTCCGCAACTTTGTATCGAGAAAGATCTCTCTTTTTCTGGTTTAGTCCGCTCGAGGTCTTTTAGCATTTCAACTGTGGTGAAATGGGCCTCCGAAGAGGGCTTTTCACGTTTTAACACTTGGAAGTTTTATTTCAATCTTGGTGAAACATGTGCCTCTAAGTAGGACTTTTTCTTGGAAGTTTGGAGTTTCTTTCTCTCGGTTGGACGGATTCACGAGAGTGTATCGACCGATCATTCCGCAACTTTGTATCGAGAAAGATCTCCCTTTTTCTGGCTAGGCCCGCTCGAGGTCTTTATCCTCCGAAGAGTTGTGCCTCCGAAGAGGGCTTATGCCTCCGAAGAGGTCTTTTGCTGTTTGATGCTTGCTCGCCCATGTCTCTTTGTCATCTATTCATGTTGCCGATCCCTGTTGTCTTTTGCAAGTGTCATCCCTTTTTAGTTGCCAATAATTTCCCTTATCCAAAGAAATATACTTCATAGTTAAGCGAGTTGGTGGTGGTAGACACAGGCTATTTAACTTGTTGTTTGTTTGTTCAAACATTTGCAGTTAGTTGGAAATGATCCACTTCCATCCACGTTGCTAACTTTTGTTCGAAGCACTTCTTTTGTAGGATTTGAGTATGGAAATTTTGAATTGCTTAGTGTTTTCTTGCTGAGTGATGTCGGAGATCGCTTGGTCTTGCGATGGGTAAGCTTTGCTGTTATGGCCTGCATTATTAAATCGACATTTTAGTGACACACTTAACGTATTTTATATGTCGAAATAAAACAAAGCAGTTTATAATAGTAGAGAACACAAGATTTATAGTGGTTCGGCCAAAAGCTGGGCGTACATCCACTTTATAGCTTTTCATTATTCACTTGCTTTACAATTGCTTTTAATACAAGAATCATATATTCATAATTCTTTTACAACATTTTAGCAATGCTTTCAAGTGAAATAGGGACGCAAATGATTGCTGTTCCAAGCTCTTGGGATTGGTTCTCCTTCGACAGTTGTGAGTTTGAATGTGCCATCAAGAAGTTTTGCACCAATAACATATGGCCCTTCCCCGTTTGGTCCAAACACACCTATGGCTGTCATAATCCTCTTCAGGACTAAGTCCCCAACTTCAAAGCTGCGCTGACGAACTTTGGAATTGAAGTGCCTGGCTATTTTTTGCTGGTGAGCTGCAATTCTAAGCCTTGCTTCTTCTCTTCTTTCATCGAGGAGGTCTAGTGCTTCCAATTGCAATTTTTCATTCTCATTTTGATCAAAATGGATCCTCCTATGTGAGGGGACTTCAGTTTCCACTGAAATCATCGCTTCTGATCCGTATGCCAATGAAAATGGAGTATGCCCAGTCACAGTTTTGTGAGTGATCCTGTATGCCCATAGTGCAAGCGGTAACTTATCGACCCAACCACATTTTGCTTTTTCCAGCTGCTTTTTGATGGTTGATTTGATGATTTTGTTTACTGCTTCCACTTGCCCATTTGCCTACGGATGAGCCACTACTGAGAAGCTTTTTCGGATCTTGAATCGTTTGCAGAAATCTTGGAATTCCTCACTTTCAAACTGAGTACCATTGTCTGTGATTATCTTCTGAGGCACACCGTACCTGCAAATGATATTTTTAGTCACAAAACTTATCATTTTCTTAGAGGTAATAGTAGCCAATGGTTCGGCCTCAGCCCATTTAGTGAAGTAATCAACAGCAACGATAGCATATTTAATCCCCGATTTGGCAATTGGCAAAGGCCCAATGAGATCTATTCCCCAGATAGCAAACGGCCATGGACTGACCATTTGTGTTAGCTCAGTGGAAGGTACTCTAGGAATTTTAGTGAATCTCTGGCATTTATCACACTTCCGGGAATAGTCAGCAGCATCCTGATTAATTTTCGGCCAAAAGTATCCATAACGGAGGATTTTCTTTGCTAAAGTTTGACCACCTGTATGATACCCACATTCCCCTCCATGTACTTCAGTTAGAATTGTCTTAGCTTCTTCCTTTGTCACACATCGGAGTAATGGCATTGAAAATCCTCGTCTGTACAAACGACCATCTTGAACTATATATCTGGAGGCTTTTCTCATCAGCTTCTGTCATTCTTTTGAACTTTCTGGCAAAGAACCATTGAGTAGATATTCAAGTATCAGAGTCGTCCATGATTCTTGTTCTTGGGATACATTCATAATCCAATCAACATCCATTTCATCTGTGCTTGGAGCTAACAAGACTTCGACGGGAGTTAATCCCAATAGTTGAGCTTCACCGGTACTTGAATACTTTGCGAGAGAATCCGCCTTCATGTTCTCTTCACGGGGTATATGGTTTATTGAATAACGGTCAAAATCTTGAAGGAGCTCCCAGGCTTTTGATAAATAGACGGCTAGGTTCCTTCCTTTAGCTTGAAATTCCTTCCTGACTTGGCAAACAATAAGTCGAGAATCATTGAAGATCTGTAATGCCTTGATGTTTAGTTCTTTAGCGATCCTTAAACCAGCAATGAGAGCTTCATATTCAGCTTCATTGTTTGTCGAAGGGAATTCTAGTCTCAGCGCATAACATAGCGATCGCCCCTCTGGGGTTTCAAGGACAACCCCTGCTCCGGAACAGTAATCATTCCTTGCGCCATCGACATACAATTTCCATTGGATTGGGACGCTATCAATGACTTCTTCCTCACTATCACCCTTATCCGTACATTCTGCGATGAAATCTGCCAAAGCTTGTCCATTGATTGCTTTTCGGGGATGGTAAGTGATGTCATATTGGCTGAGTTCAATATTCCATTTCAAAAGACGGCCCAAAGTCTCAGGACGGAATAGGACTTGCTTTAGAGGTTGATCAGTGAGGACTTTGATGGGATGAGCTTGGAAATACGGCCTCAATTTTCTTGATGCGATCAATAAACAATAGGCGAGCTTTTCTAATCTTGAATAGTTCATCTCCGCCCCAGTGAATCTTTTGCTGATATAATAGACTGGGCGTTGAATCCTTGCGTCTTCCCGTACCAACACTGCACTGAGAGCATGAGACGAAATTGCCAAATATACGAAGAGATCTTCACCACTATCAGGCTTTGAAAGTATCGGAGGCACTTCCATATGACGAACCAACTCATCAAATGCTTTCCGACATTCAGGGGTCCACTTAAAGTTTTTTCTTCCTTTCTTCAGAGCATCAAAGAATGGAATGCATTTGTCAGTAGCTTTGGAAATAAACCGACTCAAGGCAGCAACCTTTCCATTGAGACTTTGCAATTCCTTCTTCGTTCTAGGAGCCTTGACTTCTCTCAGGGCAGTGATCTGAGCTGGATTGGCTTCAATGCCCCTAGCGCTCACAATGAAACCCAAAAATTTTCCGGACTCCACTCCAAATGAACATTTCAGGGGATTAAGCTTCATTCTGTACTTGCGGAGTACTGCAAACATCTCTGCCAAGTGATCCATATGGTCCACCGCTTTCTTAGACTTTACTAGCATATCATCAACATAAACTTCCATTGTCTTGCCAATCTGTGGTTTAAACATGGCATTAACAAGCCTTTGGTAAGTTGCCCCTGCATTCATGAGTCCGAAAGGCATGACCTTGTAGCAGTAGAGTCCAACATCTGTGACGAAGCTGGTATCCTCTTGATCTGGCTCATGCATCATAATCTGGTTATATCCGGAGTATGCATCCATAAAAGATAACAATTCGTGTCCTGCCGTCCCATCCACCAACTGATCGGTTCTGGATAGTGGGAAACAGTCTTTGGGGCAGGCTTTGTTCAGATCTGAAAAGTCAATGCACACTCTCTACTTTCCGTTAGCTTCTTTAACCAGAACTGGATTTGACACCCAATTTGGATAAGTAGATTCTCTGATGAAGCCGTTCTCCATGAGCTGATCCACTTCTTTTAACGCTGATGTCCTCTCAGGACCCTGGGTTCCTCTTTTCTGTTTCATAGGTGTAAACTTTGGATCAATGTTCAGAGTGTGTACTGCAATCTCTGGGGTTATTCCGCACATGTCAGCATGAGTCCAAGCGAATACATCCAAATTAGCCTTCAAAAATGAAATCAGAACATTCTGAACTGTTGTGTTAAGTTGTGAACCCACATTAAGCACTTTGTTCGGGTCCTTTGGGTCAACGGGCACCGGCACTGTTACCTCTACCGGTACTACCCTATTCTCCTCTGCACTGGCTTTCCTTGGATTCATCTCTCTTCGTGCGCCACTACATTCGCCAGTGCAGGGTCCACCCTGTAATTGCTACAAGGTTGGTTCCTTGGTGCTGACTGGAGCCGCCGTACCTTTTCCCATTTCTCTTTTCCTTGATTCTCGCAACTCTGCAAAGTAACAATCTCGCCCCGCGTCTTGGTCTCCCTTAATCACACCAAACTCCGTTATCTGTGGGGAATTTTAGAGTCAGACACCATGGGGCAAGAACAGCTTTGAACGCAGCAAGAGTTGGTCGGCCTAAAAAGGCATTGTAGGCAAGGAATTCATCAAAAATTATAAAGGTTTGCTTTCGAGCTACCTTCCTTAGTCCCTTTCCGAGTTCTACAAACAAATCAATGGTCCCAATCGGCTGTTTGGGTTCTCCAGCAAACCCAGCAATCTTAAGTGACGAAGCTTGAACGTCAGCCATTGGAATTTTCTTTTGATCGAAGGTCTTCTTGAAGAGGATGTTGCATGAAGCTCCACAATCAACAAGAACTCTTCTCACAGTTGCCGGCCCAATACCAGCGGATATGACCAAAGGATATATGGTTGGAGCCTCGATACCAAAAGAATCCCTGCCACTGAACACAATATCATCAGTGGAAGTCTTTTGGTGCTTTAAAGGCGCATCATTTTGTAAATCAAAAACATTCTCTTCAGCTGCTACATGCCTCAAGGCCCGAGCATACCTTTCCATCTCGCCCCATCTTTTTCCTGCTGGGTGAGGTCCTCCAGTTATTATATTGATAACAGGTCTTTCCGATTCATGATCTACGGCCTTCTCACTTGAGGCAGGACGGTGAGCGGGAACTTGTTGTCCTTGAGTTGACGAAGCTGGGGCATTTCTGTTCCTTTTCACATACTGCTGGAGTTTGTTTTCCTTCAAGAGTTGTTCAATTACCTCTTTCAACTGATGGCATTCGTTGGTGTCATGGCCGGGCTGATTGTGGAATCGGCAGAACCTTCCACTTTTTTCCATCTTAATCACAACTCTCATCTTAGGTGGTGTCGGCTAATTGACATCATCTTTGGTTGCAAAGAAGATGTTTTCAGGGGTATCGGTCAAGGGTGTGAAATTGAAAGAACGGCCTTTCTTAGCGTCTCCCTGTTTCTTTCCACCATCATTTCCCCTTTTCTGAGTGTTAGGTTCTTTCTTATTCGAAGCAGCACCATTGTTCCCCGCTTCCTCTGATACCACCTTAGCTGGTGTTTGGAGGCTCTCCAAGCGCATGAATTCATCCGCTTTCTTGTAGAATTTGTCAAGTGAGTTTGGTTCTTTCATTTTCAACCATTTTCCAAATTCACTCGATTTGTCAATCGCCCTCATCAAGTATGTCAGGACCATACGTGGCTTAGCATTATCTACCTCAGCCAATGCTATGTTAAAGCGATTCAAAACTGATCTGATGGATTCTCTCGGATTTTGCTCTAGACTTGACAGTGACATTATATCCTTTGCTTTAGAAGCATACAATCGAAATTGCTCCTTGAATTTCCTGGTCAAATCAGAGAATTGATCAATGGACCTGACTGACAACTTTGTAAGCCATAATAGAGCCACACCTTCGAGATATACCGGGAAATATCGACATTTAATTTCATCTGACGCCCTGGCACCAGTCATATGCCAGTCGTACTTATATAGAAACTCATTTGGATCACTTGTCCCCTTGTAAGCCGGAATAGTAGGGGGAACGAATTTCCTTGGGAACTCTGCCTTTAAGATCTTTTCAGTAAATGGAGTTTTGCTTGGAGCAAATCCCCACTCTTTCTCATCTTCATCTCTTCGCATACTTTCCTTCATGATTTGACGAACCATACCCGAAAAATACTCTTCATCATTTACAGGCTCTAGAGGGCACACATCAGCTACTCTCTCTAAATTCTGCCTTGACAGTCGTTCACGGAGGGTCGGCTGCGGTCCTGATCCTGCAGCATGAGGAGGAGTCCTTTCTACAGGGTCTGCGGCCTTTTGAGAAACGTTCCCTTCAACATCTTGAACTCCCACAGTAGGGCTCCCATCATTATTAACCGGTTGACGATTTGCCCCTAGTAGATCATTTAACTTACTCAAGATCAGGGCATTCTGGGCTTCCAACTGCGCATTCTGAGCATTCAATTGCTTATTCAATCCCAAAACTACGGCGTCCAATTCTGCTCGTGTAACTCCAACAGTTGGAGCTGCTTGACTTGAAGGAGGAGAGGTAGCGGTATTCTCTTGAACATTGTCGGATCTTACAGAACTTCTTTTTCTCCCAGGAGCCATTATTTCCAATAAACTTCTGGTTTTAAAAGAAATCCTTTCAACAATCCTTCGCGGAGCAATAGTGGAAGTTTCCTGAGTTGGGTTCTCAGTGAAAGCACCAAAAATGTTAACGTAAAAATCTGACGCTAACACCCCGGTGTAGATTGAAGTTGAGCGAAAGCGCCACCCGTGAACACGGGAACTAAAAAACAAGTAGAGAAATCACAGAGAAAGCAGAAAAAACAACAGTTTTTATAGTGGTTCGGCTTAGGGTAAGCCTACGTCCACTTTAAATCTCTTTATTACTGAATCGATTACAACTTTACAACAATCTTCAATTACAATTCTGATGAGACTGTGACGACCCGTCCTTCTACTACCAGAAAGACGTATCATCATTAAGAAAGTAAGGGATAGAAATAGAAAAGAAAGAGAAAGAAAGAACAACAAACACGAAATCTCACAGCAGAAACGGAATAAAATATAGTACATCACATAATAATTACATAGTTTTACATATATCAGAGTTATACAATATTATACATCTGACAATTTTTTATGCATCAGTCACTACATGCATCTCAAAATACAACATACTCTAACTAACACAGCGGAACTAGATAGATATCTACAACGCTGAAGCCTCCTGCTCCATTGCTCCTCCAGAATTCGTCAAAGCTAACCTGAATCCCTTGACTACCCGTAAAAATTTGGGTACCCGAGAGTTTATGAAAAACAAAAGTAAACTCCGGGTCAGACATGGGTCTGGTATGAGTAAACGGTTTAAATTGTTTAACTATGAAAAACATTTGAAAATAAAGGTGTCACGTAAGACTTCCCACAAATAAATACGGGTAAGTTTATAACTTACGCTAACCAAAACATTTCATAGGAAATTCTGTGATATTATAATAGTGTTTAGGGTTTTCAAGTAAATAGAAAATAGCTGAAATTGTTACATTATTAAATTCCAGCTACTAGCCACAAAAGTGGGTAATACAATCAAAACCGTGGGCACTTATTGGAAAATGGATTCCATACAATGGCATGGCTACTAGGGTACCACCCGTCACAGCACGGGGCCTAGATCACCGTACCGAGGATTACTCCCTTCATCCCCTGCAATACAAGGCCGGAACCATTCCTTACTGAACAGTCCCGAAAAAGATAAACCCCGTGGTTGGCGCGCCCAACCACCCACTAAGCCGAATAAAAAGGGACATCTAGACAGGGGAAATATCTTGTCCTGCTTGGGCATGACCCACCTAACCTTGCTGCATCTCCCATGTTTTAGCCATTCCCGGTTGATGAGGCTTGAGGCTACGATTACCTTTATAGAACAAATTTCTTAGAATGCTCATCGCCCGCCTGACGATGTGTTGAAAGCATTAAATCCATACAATTTCATTCCGGGTTCGAACGAAACCGAAGGCATTATCTCGTTACACTCATTTTGGAATCATCCTCAGAGTTAACGACGACAACCCTTGCATTCTGATCCTTCATCTTTACATCAGATTCACGACCTAACGTTAATTTGGATCGATGTGGTTTTCGGATGTTCCAAATGTGGAAACCCGATCCCGGTCTCATCGAAATCCAAAACGTGTCTTTTAGGGCCAAATTGTTTTAAAGTTGTAAAATAAACAATTTAATTATCCATATACACACAGGTAGATAATTCACAATATCGCAATAGAACATCAACATCATAAACATGTAATTATCATCACAACAGCTAATCCATATTACTATCATACTACAATCAAGCATACATTTCATACAGCATCATTTGTCTCAGGCTAGGGATTTCAAACCATTCAGAGTAAACAATATCATCCATCCTTATATAAGCAACCATGTCAGCTATAATTAATTTAAAAGGAATTAAATTAATTACTTGCATCTTTAATTAATTTAAAGTAAATTAAATTAATTACTACATTATCATAATCTTGCTTATATAACTATTGACTAATTATCAATCTGTTAATAAATTAATTACACTTGATTAATTAACATTTAATTTTATTCGAGTAATCATCTTTTAATTATTTTCCAAACTAATTATCTTATCCAAATATAGAAATTAACCTTCAATTACATTCATTACATTACTTCTTAATTTCACTAATTAATTTCCCTTTAATCTTTCATTATTAATTTCATTATTTAATGATTACTAATTACATTTCATTTCATTATCCTATATTAAATTAATTACCTTAAGTAATTAAATCTTCAATTAAACTATATTTATTAATCACTCCTGATTAATACTATTCAGTAAGCAATCACCTTCAATTACTCTTATCACATTACTTAATTACTCCTCAACTGATTCCTTGAAAATTAATCCCTTGATTAAATTGCACAAAGTAATTATACTCAAATTACTTTCATTATTAAATCATCCTCATTCAACGATATCCAGTCATTATTATTAATTACTTCTCCAAGTACTTTTACTTATCACATCATCAATTAATTATTTAAATTAATTAAACTTAATTAATAAACTTAAAAAATTCACATGAAACTTCATTAATTACAATAAGTAATTAATTCCTTAATTACTTAATTATTTGATTATTCTATTTCAAGCTATTTAATTTATCACTTCTTCATCAATTTGTTTAACCTTAATTACTTAATTAGCCTTTCCTTAATCATTAGTTGAAAACCTTATTTATAAATCCAATAACTTGATTTATTCAATTATTAATTTATTGATTTATTCATTAATCATTCCTTAATTCTTAATCACGTCACCTGATTAATTAACTATTAATTGTTCATTAATTTACCAAAGTAGTAAATTATACTTTATTAATTACTAAATCAAGCTGTTGATCCATCACCAGTTACAGTTTAAAAAGTAATTAATTTACTTTCTGAAATCATCAATTAAGATTAAAATTTCAACATAATGGACATTCCAATATTAGAAACCTTCATCAATTTTGGAAATCAATTACGATGGCTAACTACATTTAATTGTAAAATAACTTTGTACTTAATTAAAATAATTCTGGATTAAAATAATAATTAGAATTAAACACTTTAAAGCATTGATTAAGTAATTAACTTGAATTTAAACTTTTGGACTTTAAATTGTCGAATATCTCATGAAAATAGTGTTTGCAGTTTGTACAAAACTATTTGGTAATACTTACTTTTAAAATAGAAACCAAAACTGCATGCACGAAGGAAACCCGAGTCCTTCCCTTGAATTCACACGGTGCTTCATCGAGTTCTACTCCCCCTTTCCCCGTATTTTACCCTGAACCTCTTCTTCTTTTTTATTTCTTCTTTTTTAATATTTAGTTTCAGTTTTAAGTTTGATCAAAACCGAATTTACAACAACAGGGAACGCGCACACTCTCAACACTCGAACCAAACTCGAAGGAAACCCCCAAATTATTCGAGCACGACACGAGGAATTATCACTGACACATCGCCGTCTTCCACCTCCACGCCGTGCACGTGCACGGCGGCACCAAGAACCACCAGCGAACACCTACGATGCAGACACATCACAAATCACTCGCTTATCTAAAATCCAAAGTCAAAATGTCTTCTGAAAAGCCGAAACGAAAAACAACAGAATAACCCATAACCCAACTCGAACCTCTCCAACAATATCACCTCGTCACCGCCGCCGTGACCACCAGAAGCCCCCAAATTTTGGCCGAACCTCGACAACACTCCACCCTTCCTTTCCCCGAAGTTACGACCAACTCGATCTTCAATGAATGTCGAACTCGGCACATTTACAAATAGATCAAAATTTTAGACTAAAACCCTAAATCAATCCCAATTCCTTAATTCACGTGATATAAAAATTATCTGATAATTTTTACGTGATCCTAAATGTTTAAGCTTGCTTCAACTAGAATTTTAAAAATAAAAATTGATTGAATCAACAGTTATTGACAAAAAATCAGATTCAGTTCCTTTTTAATCTGCACTTTAAATTTTTATTTAAAAATCATTATTTTTATGCTAAAAATCCTAACTTTGTTTGTTGAATCAAGATATGAAATCAGATTAACAAAATTAAATATTTGAATTTTAACATATTGATTTCTATTTACTGTAACTTGAGTATGCAGTGTCTAAGTTTCACTATCCACCTTCATCAATCCTTCCAGGCCATAATTAGAGTTTAACAAGTGTGTTTAACTTAAATTCTTAAGTATAAAATATTTGTATGAAGAAGTATTTAAATTTTTCTCTGCTTTTACTTTGTTCTGAAACTTGAAACACTGAAGAACAAGCTATATAAATTTCCAGTGCAACAGAAATATTCATAGAGAAGTTTGTTTAAACTATAACAAGCACATAACATCCAAAAGGAAAATTCACAAATTAAATTTTGAAAATAGTTTGTTTACTCACCAAAACAATTGTTGAACAAGGCAGGGTTGTTAATAGATGCCTGCAGCTTGAAGTTTTGAACTCTGTAACTTTCTGGCTTCCTAAATTCTTCCTGTTCTTATATGTTTAAACTTGAATTTTGCTTCCTTTATGTTTTTTTTATATGTTTCTCAAGTATACTATGTTACTTATCAAATAAAGGATGCACACACATATATAAAGAAGATATTGTGTGTGAAGGAAGGCAACAACTAGTCAGGTAGTTTCCTATTTTGGCTTTATCAGGCAAGATTTTCTTTTTCTTTTTTTTTATATATTGATATGATTCTTGAATTCGGCTGAGATGCTAAAACATTAAATGCTATGTACTTATTGTCTACACATAACCTTATTAGTATATAGATTTTTATAGCTTGCTTAGCATAATCATTTGCAGGTTTCATATATTTCAAGCCCGTTATATTCTTTTATATAATTAACTCACTACTATACCATTATGTTGATTAGATTTCACTGCAAAATAAAGATTTGCATGCTATAAATAGACACAAAAATGTGCTCGAACAGAAGAGCTGTAATGTTGTTGTTTAACTTGTTTACATAATTAAGATTCTGCTGTACTGTGAACAAATTGTATGCATTTATATGGGGTTATATTCTTCAGCAAGTAGCTTGCATAAAAAGACAAGTTATTATAATGTTTATACTTCAATCTTCCTTAGTTAGTCAGGTTTTCTTCATACTTACTGACACTTGTGAATGATGATCATTCCCTTTGCAACATTTGTTTTATTATTTTATATCCTATGTTTAAATTTATGTGAAGATATGGTGTAAAACTTATTCTTGTTTGCTTGAATAATGACTATGTTTGGGGTCAGATTTATATTTACTTTGGTTTGCTTGTGAAAATAAATTTGTTTTATTGTTTCTAACTTGAATAATTTACATATATATGGTTGTTGATTGATTTGTATATGAAAATATTTTGTTCAGTTAACTTCTAATTTATATAAGTTATACCTAAAAGTTAAAGTTTGGTTTTACATTATATTTGATTTCATTTTACTTTATACTTTGTGTCTTATACTTTGTTCTTATTTTACATTGTTAAGTTATGTTGTATAAAATCTTAACTGATTAATTCTTATTTTAAATTTTACATTAGTACTTTATATTTAACTATCAATGTTCGAGTTATATTCAAAATGATTTACTTACTTATTTTTGTATTCATCTCCATTTGTACTTTACTATTACTTATTTAAATTAAGTTATATACACATATTTGATTTTATGTTTTACATTTATATTTTACATTGTTAGAAATGGGATTCTAATTTAAACGTTATCATTCATATGTATATTTCCAAATATAAACAAAGTACAGTATTTTAATTTAGTTATATAAGGTCAATATTATTAAAAGATTCTATTTAAATTTCCAAGATCAAATTCCCTTTTTAATGTACAAATTTACATAAACAATTGGCAATTATCCCGAAATCATATTCATTTGAAAATAATTAGTTCATATTTTATTAAATCAGATTAAATATTTATTAAAATAAACAGGGCCAAAATTCAGGGTCTTTACATTCCTTCCCCCTTAAAAGAATTTCGTCCCCGAAATTTAAAACAAAGATAATTTAAAAGCTGTTATACTAACCATTCACACATACATATCATTCATACAATAGCAACAATCAAACAGTTTATCCTAACAAGCAACACTTGCTATCCGAACACAAATCCGGATAAACTTCCCTAAAACTATCCAAAGTCTCCCAGATGCAATTACTGAGATTCTCGCTCTACTGCACTCGACAAGCTTCACTACTTACTCCCGAGTTGCCTCTCAGTTGATCAACAATCTGAACAGGATTCCTGACAACAGTCAAAATCCGCTTGACTTCCAAATCTCCCTGAACTACTGGTTCTACACTTTACAATGGATCCTAAACAAGATTCCAAGATGAGATGCATGAGATACATTATGAATTCCAGACATCCATTCTGGAAATTCAATCCTATAAGATACAACTCCAATCCAAGTTGAATTTTATATACATATATAACTCAAGGTCCCAGCTTCCCATTCAGTTTAATTCACAATCAAATTTATTAATTCACCATCCAACTTTATTTGACCAATCCTAATTTCATTTACACACTTAATTTACTAATTTATTTCATCTTAGTTTATTTCCACTTCCAATTCAATATTTGATTTTATCAGAAAAATCACTTCATTATAGTCCTTGAGTTTATTTCTAGTTTGTAATTCTGATTTGGATGTTTATTTCATTTCCTAAGTATAAAATAATTTTATTTTGGCTTATAATTCCAGTCTTAACTTTATGAGCTACAATTTCATTTATTCTCCACACTCACATCCATTTATTCTTAAACACATTCATTTTCACTTTAAACTTCAGATCTTACCTGTATCAAACAAGTATACTTTTTATTTCAAATATTTAATTCCTTTGATAAGCCATCAGAATTTATTTATAATAATTTAATTTTTATCCAACTATTCTATTTGAATAAAGATTTTATTTCAACTTAAATTATTAAAGCTTTTACTAAATAAACTCCCACTTCCCTTGAAGCTACACTTCTATAAAGTTTAATCTTTGGTTAATTTACTTGTTTAATTTCATACTTAAATTTATTTCCAATTTATTTGATACCCACAAGATCAAATTCCATTTATTATCTCCTAATCAAACTTCTATTTAACCAATTTAAATCCCATTAACCTATTTAATCAACCAATTTATTCCAAATTAGTTCACTTCCATTTATTTTATTAAGATTAATTCCAAGGCCATATTTATTCCATCCATACTTTAATTGGATTTTATCTTCAAAAATCATCTTATTATTTTATCAGTGTTCAATTTTATTTTATAATTCAATTTTGGATTTTTATTTCATTTTAACTCAAGATTGAACACTTATCCATAGCCAAAAGTATTCCTAATCAATGTGTTGCTAATTTCTCTTACAAGTTATCGGAATATATTTATTCCAATTAAATTTGTTTAACTTAACTTCCGTTAAATTAAGCACCATACTATTCTCTTTAATCTACCAACCCACTTGGATAAGAACTTAATTTCATTTACCCATATCTCAATTCATTTCATTCCAATCTTAAATTTAAATCCAATTATTATTAAGCTTAAGTTAATCTCAACCAAAATTTTATATCTATTAAATTTCCCAATCCAATTCATTTACATTGTAAATTTGATGTACTTCATCAATTTATTTACATCCTTATTATTATGTTTTTAATCATTAGTTTATTTCCAAAATTAAATTAAACTTCCAACTTAATTCAAAATAAATCCTCATTTTTAACTTCATTTTTAAATTTTAATTCCAAATTAGATCTCTTACTTCCTTGGTTATATAAGCCATTGTAAATCTTTATAATCCTATTTGTCTATTAACACTATCATCCAAATACTATAATTATATGTATATAACTTGCAAAAAAAAAAATTATATATCAAAATATATTTTGGATGTAATTATTTAATCCAATCCCACTTTGGAAAACAATATCACGTCGAATTGTTCTATTCAAGTGTTTAGAAACCCCTTCGGTACAGTTGTGCAGACTGCACTGACGAAGCTTCATATACCACTCAATAAATCAATCAACATAATATAAAACCATTTTATATTCACTAACAAGTACGCGCTCATATCTATTATTACGCTCAGACTCATCCTAGAGTACTACCGACTCTATCTCTAATGAGAAATCTCCACCAGAGCCAAGTTTCTCACTTAACCTTTCACCTCTGATACCAACTGTGACGACCCGTCCTTCTACTACCAGAAAGACGTATCATCATTAAGAAAGAAAGGGATAGAAATAGAATAGAAAGAGAAAGAAAGAACAACAAACACGAAATCTCACAGCGGAAACGGAATAAAATGTAATACATCACATAATAATTACATAGTTTTACATATATCAGAGTCATACAATATTATACATCTGACAATTTTATATACATCAGTCACTACATACATCTCAAAATACAACATACTCTAACTAACACAGCGGACCTAGATAGATATCTACAACGCTGAAGCCTCCTGCTCCATTGCTCCTCCAGAATTCGTCAAAGCTAACCTGAATCCCTTGACTACCCGTAAAAATTTGGGTACCCGAGAGTTTATGAAAAACAAAAGTAAACTCCGGGTCAGACATGGGTCTGGTATGAGTAAACGGTTTAAATTGTTTAACTTTGAAACACATTTGAAAATAAAGGTATCACGTAAGACTTCCCACAAATAAATACGGGTAAGTTTTTACCTTACGCTAACCAAAACATTTCATAGGAAATTCTGTGATATTATAATAGTGTCTAGGGTTTTCAAGTAAATAGAAAATAGCCGAAATTATTACATTATTAAATTCCAGCTACTAGCCACAAAAGTGGGTAATACAATCAAAATCGTGGGCACTTATAGGAAAATGGATTCCATACAATGGCAGGGCTACTGGGGTACCACCCGTCACAGTACGGGGCCTAGATCACCGTACCGAGGATTACTCCCTTCATCCCCTGCAATACAAGGCCGGAACCATTCCTTACTGAACAGTCCCGAACAAGATAAAGCCCGTGGTTGGCGCGCCCAACCACCCACCAAGCCGAATAAAAAGGGACATCTAGACAGGGGAAATATCTTGTCCTGCTTGGGCATGACCCACCTAACCTTGCTGCATCTCCCCTGTTTTAGCCATTCCCGGTTGATGAGGCTTGAGGCTACGATTACCTTTAGAGAACAAATTTCTTAGAATGCTCATCGCCCGCCTGACGATGTGTTGAAAGCATTCAATCCATACAAGTTCGTTCCGGGTTCGAACGAAACCGAAGGCATTATCTCGTTACACTCATTTTGGAATCATCCTCAGAGTTAACGACGACAACCCTTGCATTCTGATCCTTCATCTTCACATCAGATTCACGACCTAACGTTAATTTGGATCGATGTGGTTTTCGGATATTCCAAATGTGGAAACCCGATCCCGGTCTCATCGAAATCCAAAACGTGTCTTTTAGGGCCAAGTTGTTTTAAAGTTGTAAAATAAACAATTTAATTATCCATATACACACAGGTAGATAATTCACAATATCACAATAGAACATCATCATCATAAACATGTAATTATCATCGCAACTGATAATCCATATTACTATTGTACTACAATCAAGCATACATTTCATACAGCATCATTTATCTCAGGCTAGGGATTTCAAACCATTCAGAATAAACAATATCATCCATCCTTATATAAGCAACCATGTCAGCTATAATTAATTTAAAATGAATTAAATTAATTACTTGCATCTTTAATTAATTTAAAGTAAATTAAATTAATTACTACATTATCATAATCTTGCTTATATAACTATTGACTAATTATCAATCAGTTAATAAATTAATCACACTTGATTAATTAACATTTAATTTTATTCGAGTTATCATCTTTTAATTATTTTCCAAACTAATTATCTTATCCAAATATAGAAATTAACCTTCAATTACATTCATTACATTACTTCTTAATTTCACTAATTAATTTCTCTTAAATCTTTCATTATTAATTTCATTATTTAATGATTACTAATTTCATTTCATTTCATTACCCTATATTAAATTAATTACCTTAAGTAATTAAATCTACAATTAAACTGTATTTATTAATCACTCCTGATTAATACTATTCAGTAATCAATCACATTCAATTACTCTTATCACATTACTTAATTACTCCTCAACTGATTTCCTTAAAAATTAATCCCTTGATTAAATTGCACAAAGTAATTATACTCAAATTACTTTCATTATTAAATCATCCTCATTCAACGATATCCAGTCATCATCATTAATTACTTCTCCAAGTAATTTTACTTATCACATCATCAACTAATTATTTAAATTAATTAAACTTAATTAATTAACTTAAACAATTCACATTAAACTTCATTAATTACAATAAGTAATTAATTCCTTAATTACTTAATTATTTGATTATTCTATTTCAAGCTATTTAATTTATCACTTCTTCATCAATTTGTTTAACCTTAATTACTTAATTAGCCTTTCCTTAATCATTAGTTGAAAACCTTAATTATAAATCCAATAACTTGATTTATTCAATTATTAATTTATTGATTTATTCATTAATCATTCCTTAATTCTTAATCACATCACCTGATTAATTAACTATTAATTGTTCATTAATTTACCTAAGTAGTAAATTATACTTTATTAATTACTAAATCAAGCTGTTGATCCATCACCAGTTACAGTTTAAAAAGTAATTAATTTACTTTCTGAAATCATCAATTAAGATTAAAATTTCAACATAATGGGCATTCCAATATTAGAAACCTTCATCAATTTTGGAAATCAATTACGATGGCTAACTACACTTAATTGTAAAATAACTTTGTACTTAATTAAAATAATTCTGGACTAAAATAACAATTAGAATTAAACACCTTAAAGCATTGATTAAGTAATTAACTTGAATCTAAACTTTTGGACTTTAAATTGTCGAATATCTCATGAAAACAGTGTTTGCAGTTTGTACAAAACTATTTGGTAATACTTGCTTTTAAAATAGAAACCAAAACTGCATGCACGAAGGAAACCCGAGTCCTTCCCTTGAATTCACACGGTACTTCATCGTGTTCTATTCCCCCTTTCCCCGTGTTTTACCCTGAACCTCTTCTTCTTCTTTTATTTTTTTTTAATATTTAGTTTCAATTTTAAGTTTGATCAAAACCGAATTTACAACAACAGCGAACGCGCACACTCTCAACACTCGAACCAAACTCGAAGGAAATCCCCAAATTATTCGAGCACGACACGAAGAATTATCACTGACACATCGCCGTCTTCCACCTCCACGCCGTGCACATGCACTACGGCACTAAGAACCACCAGCGAACACCTACGATGCAGACACATCACAAATCACTCGCTTATCTAAAATCCGAAGTCAAAATGTCTTCTGAAAAGCCGAAACGAAAAACAACAGAATAACCCATAACCCAACTCGAACCTCTCCAACAATATCACCTCGTCACCGCCGCCATGACCACCAGAAGCCCCCAAATTTTGGCCAAACCTCAACAACACTCCACCCTTCCTTTCCCCGAAGTTACGACCAACCCGATCTTCAATGAATGTCGAACTCGGCACATTTACAGACAGATCAAAATTTTAGACTAAAACCCTAAATCAATCCCAATTCCTTAATTCACGTGATATAAAAATTATCTGATAATTTTTACGTGATCCTAAATGTTTAAGCTTGCTTCAACTAGAATTTTAAAAATATAAATTGATTGAATCAACAGTTATTGACAAAAAATCAGATTTAGTCCCTTTTTAATCTGCACTTTAAATTTTTATTTAAAAATCATTATTTTTATGCTAAAAATCCTAACTTTGTTTGTTGAATCAAGATATGAAATCAAATTAACAAAATTAAATATTTGAATTTTAACATATTGATTTCTATTTACTGTAACTTGAGTATGCAGTGTCTAAGTTTCACTATCCACCTTCATCAATCCTTCCAGGCCATAATTATAGTTTAACAAGTGTGTTTAACTTAAATTCTTAAGTATAAAATATTTGTATGAAGAAGTATTTAAATTTTTCTCTGCTTTTACTTTGTTCTGAAACTTGAAACACTGAAGAACAAGCTATATAAATTTCCAGTGCAACAGAAATATTCATAGAGAAGTTTGTTTAAACTATAACAAGCACATAACATCCAAAAGGAAAATTCACAAATTAAATTTTGAAAATAGTTTGTTTACTCACCAAAACAATTGTTGAACAAGGCAGGGTTGTTAATAGATGCCTGCAGCTTGAAGTTTTGAACTCTGTAACTTTCTGGCTTCCTAAATTCTTCCTGTTCTTATATGTTTAAACTTGAATTTTGCTTCCTTTATGTTTTCTTTTTTTTTATATGTTTCTCAGGTATACTATGTTACTGATCAAATAAAGGATGCATACACATATATAAAGAAGATATTGTGTCTGAAGGAAGGCAGCAACTAGTCAGGTGGTTTCCTATTTTGGCTTTATCAGGCAAGATTTTCTTTCTTTTTTATATATATTGATATGATTCTTGAATTCGGCTGAGATGCTAAAACATTAAATGCTATGTACTTATTGTCTACACATAACCTTATTAGTATATAGATTTTTATAGCTTGCTTAGCATAATCATTTGCAGGTTTCATATATTTCAAGCCTGTTATATTCTTTTATATAATTAACTCACTGCTATACCATTATGTTGATTAGATTTCACTGCAAAATAAAGATTTGCATGCTTTAAATAGACACAAAAATGTGCTCGAACAGAAGAGCAGTAATGTTGTTGTTTAACTTGTTTACATAATTAAGATTCTGCTATACTGTGAACAAATTGTATGCATTTATATGGGGTTATATTCTTCAGCAAGTAGCTTGCATAAAAAGACAAGTTATTATAATGTTTATATTTCAATCTTCCTTAGTTAGTCAGGTTTTCTTCATACTTACTGACACTTGTGAATGATGATCATTCCCTTTGCAACATTTGTTTTATTATTTTATATCCTATGTTTAAATTTATGTGAAGATATGGTGTAAAACTTATTCTTGTTTGCTTGAATAATGACTATGTTTGGGGTCAGATTTATATTTACTTTGGTTTGCTTGTGAAAATAAATTTGTTTTATTGTTTCTAACTTGAATAATTTACATATATATGGTTGCTGATTGATTTGTATATGAAAATATTTTGTTCAGTTAACTTCTAATTTATATAAGTTATACATAAAAGTTAAAGTTTGGTTTTACGTTATATTTGATTTCATTTTACTTTATACTTTGTGTCTTATACTTTGTTCTTATTTTAGATTGTTAAGTTATGTTGTAAAAATCTTAACTAATTAATTTTATTTTAAATTTTACATTAGTACTTTATATTTAACTATCAATGTTCGAGTTATATTCAAAATGATTTACTTACTTATTTTTGTATTCATTTCCATTTGTACTTTACTATTACTTATTTAAATTAAGTTATATACACATATTTGATTTTATGTTTTACATTTATATTTTACATTGTTAGAAATGGGATTCTAATTTAAACGTTATCATTCATATGTATATTTCCAAATATAAACAAAGTACGGTATTTTAATTTAGTTATATAAGGTCAATATTATTAAAAGATTCTATTTAAATTTCCAAGATCAAATTCCCTTTTTAAAATACAAATTTACATAAACAATTGGCAATTATCCTAAAATCATATTCATTTGAAAATAATTAGTTCATATTTTATTAAATCAGATTAAATATTTATTAAAATAATCAGGGCCAAAATTCAGGGTCGTTACAGAGACAAACAACTAGAACTTTGATGTAGAAGAATTCTTTGAATCCATGTAGATTGCGTTAGATTTTCTCCCGAAGTTAGTTGAAATGCCTTTCGTACTTGAAGTGTCGAGTGAGTCGAGAATTCAGCAGAGTATCGGGGCTTAAAGAGATTGGCCAAAAAGTCCCCTTCATGCTTGAGGTAGGTTGGTATTTATAGGGGAAACCCCCCCTTAGATCGTAAGTCGTGACCGGTCTAAGGTAAGTTGTGGCCGGTCTAAGGTAGGTCGTGGCCGATTCATCTGGCCCCTTCACGGTTTCACTAAGGTTCCCTTGCATAAGTCCTAAGTCGCCTCCGAGTCAACACAACCTTGTATGAGTAATACGGCATCGGGTTTACATTTAGTAGCTTTAGGTCATGGACGACTCAAGCTAGGTCGTGAGTCGTGAACGAGTTAACTGGCAAGTCGCAAGTCACGGCTTAACTGATAAGTCCTGGATCGTGTACGAGTTAAGAGGCCACTGTGCCAAGTAGCTGCATTGAACTTGTCTTCCTTTGCTTGGGTCGTGAACGACTTAACATTAGTCATAGGTCGGCTGCGACTTAGGTCGGTAGTTATCTTGGATCGGCATTATGTTTTAGGCAGTTGGGTCGGCGTGCTTGTTAAAGCATTAAGTCGGTAACCTAATTAAGGCGTTAGGTCGGTAACCTTGTTAAGGCGTTAGGTCGTTAACCTTGTTAAGGCATTAGGTCGGTAACCTTGTTAAGGCGTTAGGTCGGTGTACCCCTTAGGCCTTAGGTCGGCATTCCTCTCAAGCCTGTTAGGTCGGTATGCCTCTCAAACCTGTTAGGTCGGTATGCCTCTCAAACTTGTTAAGTCGGTAACCTTTTTAAGCCTTAGGTCGGCATCCCTTTGAGTTGCTAAGTCGAAACCGGGGCGGAGTTAACAGATTCCCTTTTTACATGTAGTTTGAAAATACAGTGTTAATAACATGTTGTTAAACTTTGCATCATGTTTGTAGGCTTTTGTTTCTTATAAATAAACTCGAATTAGCTCACTACGAAGTTCAAATGGTTATATGAATAAGTTTTGTAAATTTATTGGCTTTACTGTAACGACCCGCTATTTTTGACCATTCAAATCGACACTAAAACCATACATGTCCGACTTGAATAATTCAAAATACCGAATTGTCAATTTAATTTGGCAAACTTAAAATATACAGTAAATAAATCAAACACAGATCACAGACACAGAGTAATATAATGCAGCGGAATAGAAAAAATAGTAGTTCATGAAGCTACTATATACATCAGAGTTTAAAATGAATACTTCGGAATCTCTTGAATACAGAAAAGTCTTCAGTACGAGCCGATGACTTCTCTGAACCAGTCAACTAGAAAACTGAAAGCTGAAACGATAGTTGGATCTCCAAATGAAGCTCCAATCTCCAAAGGTGAGTCTCTAATGCTGTATTACTCAGTCTGACCCGAGCGTAAAGCAAAACACAAAACACTCGAGTCAGGATTAACATTCTTATATCAATAAATTCAACTCAAATAAAATATCAACTGAAATACAACATAACTTAAAGGATGTTTGGGATGTCCATCCTCTAAGGGTCCATAGAACTATCTACAGGGTGGAAATATACACTATTACACCGTGGTCATTTACTTAATTTATACCTCAAACCCAAATATCAAATTCGCTTTAAATAATCATATTTCCCAAGATAGTATTTATATATTTTAATAATGTATACAGTAAAGTACTTTCAATTTCCTTAACTTAACAAATCGTTTCACATCAACCCGACCTTCCCATTTAAATTAAATCCAATCTCATTTTATTAGTTTAAATCTTCCTAAAATAACCACTTAAATCTATAATTCCCAAATTTGGATTTGATATCCCAATTTCCCCGTTTATTTCAATATGTTTCCATATTTTAAGTATTCAACATTTCAACTAAAATTTTCCCAATCTAGTTTTCTAAATAAAATTTCCAATCTAGTTCAAACTCAAATTTCACTAAGTTCGGTTAGTTATCTACATAACCAATTCAACTATCTTGGTTCCAAATACATACCGAACCTCTACACCATTTAATTACACTATGGTTCATAGCTTATATATAACAATTCAAATTTAACAGTTTCATATAGATTCTCGATTTTTACATCGTTATTATCTAGCCTTGAACCCTCCCTTATTTGATTCAATATCATTTTAGTGACCTTAAATTACATTTTACTCAATATTTCTTAATTTATTTAAACGTGAAATATCTCCTTCGATAAATTTCAAATTGATTTAAATAAATAAATCCTTATCTGAATACCATTAAAAATAACCCAAATTTATCTCCCAATCTTAATTGTTCAATATTATTGCAAAAATTTTCCGAATAAAATTTACATAGATATTTATCATGATTTATGTATTAAATCAAATCTTTGATTAAACTAGACATAATTAACTCTATCTTTATCATTACCCTTTATACATGTATTTAAGAATTTACATTAAATAAGACCATATATTTCTTATCACATGGTCAAGTGTTACGGATTCAATCCGTACACTAAATGTATACGGGTGGATAGCATTTCAACCCGTAATTCCAAATTAAATTAAATGGAAACTACTTGGGTCTATCTTTTCAACCCATTTCAATTCAAAACAAACATAACAAAGGGAACTTGCAGTGATGACAGGGATGGTGTCAAAGTAAATAAACAGGCAATAACAACAATCAATAACAATTCAATAAATAAATCAAATAACCCCGAAATAATCGTATTAATTCGCATTGCTATTTGTATGATTACTTCTAGAATCTACACTATCATTTCATGTAGATTAAAGATTATTACATTTCATTTTTTCACTTGTCGTTCCTTTTTAAATTTCAGTTTTAAACTACAACAATTAATCCAAACTACGTTCAAAAGATTTAAAGTATAAAATTTTCTATTTCTACGTCAATTAAAGGGTCAAATTTAACTAATCAAATTTACATATGTCGGGGTCAGGTTTTAATAAATTAAGGTCCATCATATATAATCCGTTTAATTTGTAAACTATACTACCCAAATTAAACTAGCAACTAGTTATCACTTAACAATAAAAATTAACATCCAATTTAAACAACAATCAATCAAACAATCAATTATCAACCAATCTGTATTATTATCACATACATAATTAACCGATAATGGTTTCGGGTGTCATAGGTGAACAGATACAGATAATAGCAGTCATAACAGTAAAACAACTAACAGCAGCATATTTCAATTGTCGTTTCAATTGAAATCAAATTTAATAAATAAAAGAATGTTAATCGTGAGTGATTGCTCACCTTTTGAGGCTAGAGAGGAGATAGACAACATAACAAGGTATGATTTGAATTGCGAAATGACTGATCCAATTGACGATTTTCAAAGTAAGTCAAAATTGGCACGAATTCGAATGGACAACCAAGCTGATTAAAAGGAATTGATAAAATGAATCAGAACTATCTTGATATAGTTTGAAACAAAATATATGTTATAAATTGCTCAAAAACCAAATTTTTAACCATATATTTAAAATAAGATATATATATATATATATATATATATATTTTATTTCAAATTACTAATTTAACTTTAACACCATTAGAACAAAACATATGTTGTGTGTATATATATATATATATATATATATATAAAATAACTTTCTCTAACCCCAATTTTTACAAACATATATTAAAGAATATTTGGAGAAAAAAAAATTATTAATTAATAAACTTCGAAACCCAAATTGCACATTTTTGAGATTTATGTACATTTAAAACTTAATGCATATCCAAAGTTATTTCCTTGAAAGTTTACATAAACTAAACCATGTATATTTGAACCCATGTATATAAAAACTGTTCAAAATCATGCAACATACAAAAATGTATCTATGCGAGTTTTTTTTTTTTTTTAACAACATAAATGCAGACTGGAATTATAAACATATTATATATATTAGAACACACGACAGCAATATGTATATAAATGAAATAAATAAATAAATAAGACTGGTTACTAGCTTTATAATATAATATATATAATACTTATTTATAATATAAACTTACATCTATACACATTATATATTTTAAAACAAATACTTAAATCAATACATATAACCAAAATCGCATACTCTTAAAAATATATAAAAACAAAAACAAAAAAAACAAAACAACTTAAAAATTCTTTATTCTGTAACAATAACTGCAAACAAAAAACTATAAACAAAACAAACTTTGAAATATTAAAACTGTAAACACAAAACTATGAAAGAAAGAAAACAAAACTCATACTTATTAAAAATCCAAACTGTATATAACGTATAACTATACATATATATATATACACGTACCCACGAGATCACCAACTATAGATATATGTGTGCCTCAATAAAAAGATTGCCAGAGATGCACAGGTGAGGACACGTGGTTGTGGAAGGGTTCGCTTGCACGGGGCTGCTGACGTGGGGGAAGGTTGCAGGCAGAGGCGGTAGTGTTTGAGAGGAAAGGCAGGAAAAAGAATAGTTTGTCTCAATTGAAGTCCAGATCCAAAAGAAAAGATGGGAGAAAAATAAAAGAGGAAAGGAGATGAAGTAGGAAATAAATAGGCTAGAAAAAGTAACGGCTATAGGGGAAAAATAAGAAAAAGGAAACGTAAAGGAAAATAAAAGAAATGAATGTATGCGTAAAGAACGTATAGAATTTTATACGTTTCAAAATCAACGGTGCAATTAAAGCAATTTTTATTATTTGTCAGGTTATATGTTTTATATTTATTTCTTTCCTAGATCTCAATTCATAGCATATTAAACTACGCAGATTAATTATTTTTATCAACGTTCAAAACGTTATCACCCAAAATACAGCAATGACATAGCAAATGTCTAGAAGCATTAATTTGAAAACTTAATAAAGCAATTTATTGTTTACCTTGGGTAGCACTTTCAAATTTGAAACTGAAGGAAGAATGAATAAGAAACGGCTACAGATCAATTAAAGAAGGAGAGGAGTGTGGATTTGTTTGAAAAGAAGAAGGATATTGTCATTTTTTTTTTTTTGGAAAAGCAACAGTGTATATATATAATTTAGTGGATAGGAGAAATAGAAGGGGAAACATCTGTCAATAAAATAACGTATATACTTTGCCTTATATATAATATTAAACAAGTGGATAAAAGGAAAATTCAATGGTGAATATTGTAACTTATGGAATAAATGTTAAAACGAAAGCAAGTGAAACTAGGAAATCAATTAAAGCATAAAGGAAAGTTATAAAGTCAAAAGAGCCGTTAAAAATCCAATAAATGCAACGTATAAAATTTTCAAATTTCGAAACTGATAGATATAAAGACAGTCATAAATGCATTGTAACAGCTGGAAATAAACATTAGTGGCTGTTTTATTGGATCAAATTTGGAATAGAAGGCAGTTGGACGTGAATCAAGGAGTAACCAAGGTAAGCTACTGTTTTAATTAAAATCTTTCTTTTAACCGGTGGAAATAATATGATGGGTGGCTGTGACAGAGGGAAGAAGAAGCTTGATTTATATATACTTTTTTTCAGGATGGAGTGGGAGTAAAAACAGATCCGAGAGGAAAATGCGAGAGGATAATATAATGGAAGAATGAGAAGTTTAAGCAAATGAAACGTATAGAAATGAATGCGCAACAAATAAACCAAACAAGGTAATGGTCCATTCCCTTGATTTGGGGAAAATAAATGTTTTCTGCAGTTTCATTCGAAAGAAGGAAAAACATAAACATGTTTCAAAAGGGAAAGATTGAAGAAAATGAAAATTTGGAGCAGGTCACAGCAAATATATATTATTTTTGTTGCTGAGAAGAAGAAAGGATTGAAACGTCTCAATAAATAAACACGCGAATTAATGGGAACAGTAACAATCAATCCCTAAATTATGGAATAATAGAGGCAACGGCTATAAAAGCAGTAATTAAAATATGGCAAGTTATATACAAAATAAAGGAGAAAATAAAACTTTCAGAGGAAAGTTTGAACAGTAATAAAGAATATGGACCACGTTATACATGTAAAATTAAATGAGATGATAATAGGCAGAAGTGAAGTTGGTTTTCGGAGAAAAATGTACAAATATATTTATTGCCTCAAACGTAAAACGCGAAATGACAATGGATAGAGAAAGAAAATGAATCACTGAATAATGAATTGAAATGATGGGTTTTGTAACAGCTTTGCATTGATTGAGAAGTTATTAACTGATTTGAATGAGGTAGAATTTCTAAATAAATAAACCTCCATAAAATAAATTGAAAATCTATCATCTGCTACGTACAATTGAATGTAATCCAAATATTAAATTTTTTTTATATCAAAACATTATTTTTAAAGTTCTCAAAATTTTAATTAAATACGTAAAAACATTAAAAATTATTAAAATTTTACGGGTCGTTACACTCTCCCCCACTCAAAACTTTTCGTCCCCGAAAAGGAAGGAGGTAGGAGGATTGTACAACCCAAAATAATAGTAGATTGGAAGTCAAAATTAAACCAATACTTTGAAACTAAATAAATTTTGCCTGAAATTTGAAAGCTTCATTTGGAATACGATTATCTTTGATACTTTAAAAATTTTCAAAACTCCTTTGATAACAATTATTTACACTATTACTTCTATTTACAAAGACTATTGAAAATATTAAATCCAAAATTTATGAAATTTTTAATTTATCTCAAGATACCTTTTAAATATTATCAATAAATTAATAATCATTTTCTTTAAAGATGTTTTATTTAATTTATAACTTCCAAAATATTTATAACACTAAAATTTTATATAAACAAATGTAGTATACAAATAAGCAATATTTAAAAGATTTATTCAAAAAGGAAAGGAAGGTAGATTCCGAAAACGGAATATAGGTGAAAAAAAAAGCTGAGCAGATGAGGTAGATTCAAAAGAATAGAATCGGGCACGAATAATTTATTTCAAACCATAAGAATTTAAATTTCAAATATTAATACAAAATTTCTTTGTTCAAAATACTTTTATAATAAAATACCTTTATAAATAAATACTTTTATATTGAAACCAATTTTTCTTTCGAAAATACTTTTATAGCTCAATGTTTTAACAAGTTTATCCTCGTTCTTGCAGACTCTGGCCATGCGTTGATCAGGCGCAAAGCTAGAATCTTCAAGTACTTAGTAGACTTGTTTCAACACCCAGTGAAAATACTTGAAAACCTTTAAAAACAGATATGGAAAGTACAATCCAAACAAAACAACCAAACTAAAACCTTTGTCCGATCATGGTTCGCAGATACACAATGGTTACGCCTGGGTCCCCCAGGAAACAATCCATATCCGTAAGCTTTCTCAGCCCTGCGAGTTACGCCATGATGACTAGTAGAGTGCAGGATACACAATGGTTACGCCTGGTTCCCCCAGGAAACAATCCGTACCCCTAGGCAAGACTCAGCCAGGCACTTGCGCTACTATTCGCGACCTACACAGATTGCAGGATACACAATGGTTACGCCTGGTTCCCCCAGGAAACAATCCGTACCCCTAGGCAAGACTCAGCCAGGCAATTTCGCTGTGCATTCACGAGAGAAAAAGAAACCATGGGTTACCCACGGTGGGAATACTCGAGTATTACATCCGGAAAACCGAAAATCAGAGAGAATAATATCGATAGAATGAATCCACGCTGTGGCCACAAAGCGGATATCAAGCAGAAGGCACTTTCCATATCTTTACTTGGAAAATATATATATATAGTACCTTTTCAAATACTTCGAAATATCGTACTTATATAAAGTCCATATGTATAGGATTCCTTTCTAAATCGAATACTTTCCAAATCAATAGTATATCAAAACATACTTACATAGACTTTGATTATATAAATTTTCTTTCCAAATTGAGTACCTTTCAAATCAATTGATTTCAAATCACTTTCATACTTATACAAATCCATTTTATATAAGTCCGACCACTTCCCAAATCAAGTGCTTAATTATACAAGGTTCTCAATTTCAAATCATTCAATATCAAATTTAGTTTCAAAATCATATATGATTTCACCAAATTTTCTTCCGAATTAAATATCTAATATTTCAAAGTTCCCAAAAAAATAGGTTTAGAAAATTATCCCATTTTCCAAATTAAAGTAAGTCAAACAGATTCATTTCCAAAAATCACCATATAAGTACTGGTTTTTGATTCCAATTTAATTTCAAAACCAAATATTTTCCCAAAATTAATTATACTCAAAATGGTTTCCAAATTTATAATTATCCTTTTTTTTAACTTTTAAACTATCTATTTCTATGTGAAATATCCAATTTACCTTTTTGAAAACCATTATACAACTTCTTTTTTTTTCAAAACATTTCAAAACTAAATTCATATTCTTTATCAAACAATTTATACTCTTCGAAATTGCTTAGCTTTGAAAATTTTAATCTCGATTTGGAAGTGTTCGAACATTCAAAATAGTTAGGGAAATCAAATTTTAAATTCAAGAGTTGAAAATCAACAATAAATCAATTATTAAATCTGAAACTCGAGGACTGAACACCGGTCTCACTTTAAATTGTTTCGAATATATATATATATATATATATATATATATATATATATATATATATATATATATTTTGAAAATATCAAATTATACTTCGGAATTTGAAATCATAACGGTTTTACAAAATCACTCGCATAGCGAGCTATTAAAGTGGCCCCTCCCCCACTCTGAAACTCGAAAATCAATGTCGATGATGTGTGCACTCATCACCGAAATTATTTTCCAGCGACATAAGTGAGTTCTGGACTTCTATTTTCTTGAAAACTTCTTCGAAATTTCTTCAAAATTATTGGAATTCATTTGAACTCATTTGAAACCTTTCTGATTCGGAAAAATACTTTTAAATCGTATTATTTTTATATATTTTCCAAAATCTTAAAACCAATTTCAAAATACCGGAATTCAATTCTCGAATTTCAAATTTAACACTTCAGTTATAAATCGTTTTCATATAATCAATTTCTTATAATTTTTCAAAATTTCAAAATCCTTTCAAAACCTTTTTATATAGAATAACATTTCTTATTTGATTTATCCTTATCGAAAACATTTTCACTTTTATATAAAGAATAAAATCATAGTTATCAAAATAATAATTTCGATATATAAAACAATTTCAAAAATGCAAACATACCCAATTTTCAAAGGATAATTTTAAGAATGGATTTCAAACAAAGATGGAGATTTAAATTAGAGGAACTCTAATCAATAGAATCCTGATACGAAGATAGACTCAACAAAGTTGAGAAAATCAAAATACAAAATAGAAGATGGATATATTTCTACAAATCGCGGGCGACCTTAACCGGGTCAATCGTGATTTCAGGAATATGATCGATGCGGAATTCAAAGGCAAATCGACATTCGATCGCCCGATATAGAATTCAGCATAAATAGATATAGCAGCATTGTACACCGAGGATACATGAATCTTCGGTGAATCAATGCCAACTGAAAAGGAGTTTCACCCCTTTTACAAATCATTCAGTGGAGTTATGGAATACTCCAGAATCAAACGAATATAAATAGGGAGAGACAAGAATGAATTTCGAAACTGAGGGACATTCCAAAATTCAAAGGAAATCGAGTCAAAAAGGAAGAGGTCCAACTCGAATGAAAGTGATTCTGTAAATAAATTTACCATATATGCTAAGTTTTGCCTAGAGCCAAAGCTCTGATACCAACTGTAACGACCCGCTATTTTTGACCATTCAAATCGACACTAAAACCATACATGTCCGACTTGAATAATTCAAAATACCGAATTGTTAATTTAATTTGGCAAACTTAAAATATACAGTAAATAAATCAAACACAGATCACAGACACAGAGTAATATAATGCAGCGGAATAGAAAAAATAGTAGTTCATGAAGCTACTATATACATCAGAGTTTAAAATGAATACATCGGAATCTCTTGAATACAGAAAAGTCTTCAGTACGAGCCGATGACTTCTCTGAACCAGTCAACTAGAAAACTGAAAGCTGAAACGATAGTTGGATCTCCAAATGAAGCTCCAATCTCCAAAGGTGAGTCTCTAATGCTGTATTACTCAGTCTGACCCGAGCGTAAAGCAAAACACAAAACACTCGAGTCAGGATTAACATTCTTATATCAATAAATTCAACTCAAATGAAATATCAACTGAAATACAATATAACTTAAAGGATGTTTGGGATGTCCATCCTCTAAGGGTCCATAGAACTATCTACAGGGTGGAAATATACACTATTACACCGTGGTCATTTACTTAATTTATACCTCAAACCCAAATATCAAATTCGCTTTAAATAATCATATTTCCCAAGATAGTATTTATATATTTTAATAATGTATACAGTAAAGTACTTTCAATTTCCTTAACTTAACAAATCGTTTCACATCAACCCGACCTTCCCATTTAAATTAAATCCAATCTCATTTTATTAGTTTAAATCTTCCTAAAATAACCACTTAAATCTATAATTCCCAAATTTGGATTTGATATCCCAATTTCCCCGTTTATTTCAATATGTTTCCATATTTTAAGTATTCAACATTTCAACTAAAATTTTCCCAATCTAGTTTTCTAAATAAAATTTCCAATCTAGTTCAAACTCAAATTTCACTAAGTTCGGTTAGTTATCTACATAACCAATTCAACTATCTTGGTTCCAAATACATACCGAACCTCTACACCATTTAATTACACTATGGTTCATAGCTTATATATAACAATTCAAATTTAACAGTTTCATATAGATTCTCGATTTTTACATCGTTATTATCTAGCCTTGAACCCTCCCTTATTTGATTCAATATCATTTTAGTGACCTTAAATTACATTTTACTCAATATTTCTTAATTTATTTAAACGTGAAATATCTCCTTCGATAAATTTCAAATTGATTTAAATAAATAAATCCTTATCTGAATACCATTAAAAATAACCCAAATTTATCTCCCAATCTTAATTGTTCAATATTATTGCAAAAATTTTCCGAATAAAATTTACATAGATATTTATCATGATTTATGTATTAAATCAAATCTTTGATTAAACTAGACATAATTAACTCTATCTTTATCATTACCCTTTATACATGTATTTAAGAATTTACATTAAATAAGACCATATATTTCTTATCACATGGTCAAGTGTTACGGATTCAATCCGTACACTAAATGTATACGGGTGGATAGCATTTCAACCCGTAATTCCAAATTAAATTAAATGGAAACTACTTGGGTCTATCTTTTCAACCCATTTCAATTCAAAACAAACATAACAAAGGGAACTTGCAGTGATGACAGGGATGGTGTCAAAGTAAATAAACAGGCAATAACAACAATCAATAACAATTCAATAAATAAATCAAATAACCCCGAAATAATCGTATTAATTCGCATTGCTATTTGTATGATTACTTCTAGAATCTACACTATCATTTCATGTAGATTAAAGATTATTACATTTCAGTTTTTCACTTGTCGTTCCTTTTTAAATTTCAGTTTTAAACTACAACAATTAATCCAAACTACGTTCAAAAGATTTAAAGTATAAAATTTTCTATTTCTACGTCAATTAAAGGGTCAAATTTAACTAATCAAATTTACATATGTCAGGGTCAGGTTTTAATAAATTAAGGTCCATCATATATAATCCGTTTAATTTGTAAACTATACTACCCAAATTAAACTAGCAACTAGTTATCACTTAACAATAAAAATTAACATCCAATTTAAACAACAATCAATCAAACAATCAATTATCAACCAATCTGTATTATTATCACATACATAATTAACCGATAATGGTTTCGGGTGTCATAGGTGAACAGATACAGATAATAGCAGTCATAACAGTAAAACAACTAACAGCAGCATATTTCAATTGTCGTTTCAATTGAAATCAAATTTAATAAATAAAAGAATGTTAATCGTGAGTGATTGCTCACCTTTTGAGGCTAGAGAGGAGATAGACAACATAACAAGGTATGATTTGAATTGCGAAATGACTGATCCAATTGACGATTTTCAAAGTAAGTCAAAATTGGCACAAATTCGAATGGACAACCAAGCTGATTAAAAGGAATTGATAAAATGAATCAGAACTATCTTGATATAGTTTGAAACAAAATATATGTTATAAATTGCTCAAAAACCAAATTTTTAACCATATATTTAAAATAAGATATATATATATATATATATATTTTATTTCAAATTACTAATTTAACTTTAACACCATTAGAACAAAACATATGTTGTGTATATATATATATATATATATATATAAAATAACTTTCTCTAACCCCAATTTTTACAAACATATATTAAAGAATATTTGGAGAAAAAAAAATTATTAATTAATAAACTTCGAAACCCAAATTGCACATTTTTGAGATTTATGTACATTTAAAACTTAATGCATATCCAAAGTTATTTCCTTGAAAGTTTACATAAACTAAACCATGTATATTACCCATGTATATAAAAACTGTTCAAAATCATGCAACATACAAAAATGTATCTATGCGAGTTTTTTTTTTTTTTTAACAACATAAATGCAGACTGGAATTATAAACATATTATATATATTAGAACACACGACAGCAATATGTATATATATGAAATAAATAAATAAGACTGGTTACTAGCTTTATAATATAATATATATAATACTTATTTATAATATAAACTTACATCTATACACATTATATATTTTAAAACAAATACTTAAATCAATACATATAACCAAAATCGCATACTCTTAAAAATATATAAAAACAAAAACAAAAAAAACAAAACAACTTAAAAATTCTTTATTCTGTAACAATAACTGCAAACAAAAAACTATAAACAAAACAAACTTTGAAATATTAAAACTGTAAACACAAAACTATGAAAGAAAGAAAACAAAACTCATACTTATTAAAAATCCAAACTGTATATAACGTATAACTATACATATATATATATACACGTACCCACGAGATCACCAACTATAGATATATGTGTGCCTCAATAAAAAGATTGCCAGAGACGCACAGGTGAGGACACGTGGTTGTGGAGGGGTTCGCTTGCACGGGGCTGCTGACGTGGGGGAAGGTTGCAGGCAGAGGCGGTAGTGTTTGAGAGGAAAGGCAGGAAAAAGAATAGTTTGTCTCAATTGAAGTCCAGATCCAAAAGAAAAGATGGGAGAAAAATAAAAGAGGAAAGGAGATGAAGTAGGAAATAAATAGGCTAGAAAAAGTAACGGCTACAGGGGAAAAATAAGAAAAAGGAAACGTAAAGGAAAATAAAAGAAATGAATGTATGCGTAAAGAACGTATAGAATTTTATACGTTTCAAAATCAACGGTGCAATTAAAGCAATTTTTATTATTTGTCAGGTTATATGTTTTATATTTATTTCTTTCCTAGATCTCAATTCATAGCATATTAAACTACGCAGATTAATTATTTTTATCAACGTTCAAAACGTTATCACCCAAAATACAGCAATGACATAGCAAATGTCTAGAAGCATTAATTTGAAAACTTAATAAAGCAATTTATTGTTTACCTTGGGTAGCACTTTCAAATTTGAAACTGAAGGAAGAATGAATAAGAAACGGCTACAGATCAATTAAAGAAGGAGAGGAGTGTGGATTTGTTTGAAAAGAAGAAGGATATTGTCATTTTTTTTTTTTTTTGGAAAAGCAACAGTGTATATATATAATTTAGTGGATAGGAGAAATAGAAGGGGAAACATCTGTCAATAAAATAACGTATATACTTTGCCTTATATATAATATTAAACAAGTGGATAAAAGGAAAATTCAATGGTGAATATTGTAACTTATGGAATAAATGTTAAAACGAAAGCAAGTGAAACTAGGAAATCAATTAAAGCATAAAGGAAAGTTATAAAGTCAAAAGAGCCGTTAAAAATCCAATAAATGCAACGTATAAAATTTTCAAATTTCGAAACTGATAGATATAAAGACAGTCATAAATGCATTGTAACAGCTGGAAATAAACATTAGTGGCTGTTTTATTGGATCAAATTTGGAATAGAAGGCAGTTGGACGTGAATCAAGGAGTAACCAAGGTAAGCTACTGTTTTAATTAAAATCTTTCTTTTAACCGGTGGAAATAATATGATGGGTGGCTGTGACAGAGGGAAGAAGAAGCTTGATTTATATATACTTTTTTTCAGGATGGAGTGGGAGTAAAAACAGATCCGAGAGGAAAATGCGAGAGGATAATATAATGGAAGAATGAGAAGTTTAAGCAAATGAAACGTATAGAAATGAATGCGCAACAAATAAACCAAACAAGGTAATGGTCCATTCCCTTGATTTGGGGAAAATAAATGTTTTCTGCAGTTTCATTCGAAAGAAGGAAAAACGTAAACATGTTTCAAAAGGGAAAGATTGAAGAAAATGAAAATTTGGAGCAGGTCACAGCAAATATATATTATTTTTGTTGCTGAGAAGAAGAAAGGATTGAAACGTCTCAATAAATAAACACGCGAATTAATGGGAACAGTAACAATCAATCCCTAAATTATGGAATAATAGAGGCAACGGCTATAAAAGCAGTAATTAAAATATGGCAAGTTATATACAAAATAAAGGAGAAAATAAAACTTTCAGAGGAAAGTTTGAACAGTAATAAAGAATATGGACCACGTTATACATGTAAAATTAAATGAGATGATAATAGGCAGAAGTGAAGTTGGTTTTCGGAGAAAAATGTACAAATATATTTATTGCCTCAAACGTAAAACGCGAAATGACAATGGATAGAGAAAGAAAATGAATCACTGAATAATGAATTGAAATGATGGGTTTTGTAACAGCTTTGCATTGATTGAGAAGTTATTAACTGATTTGAATGAGGTAGAATTTCTAAATAAATAAACCTCCATAAAATAAATTGAAAATCTATCATCTGCTACGTACAATTGAATGTAATCCAAATATTAAATTTTTTTTATATCAAAATATTATTTTTAAAGTTCTCAAAATTTTAATTAAATACGTAAAAACATTAAAAATTATTAAAATTCTACGGGTCGTTACATTTACTTTGTTCAAAACTTGAAATACTGATCAAGAACAACCATATAAGTTCCCAGTGCAAACAAAACATACACAGAATAGTTGTTTAAACTATATCAAGCACATCTCATTCAAAAAGCAAATATTCAAGCTAAATTTTTGAAATCAGTTGTTTACTCACCAAAACATTTCTGAACCAGAGCTGCAGTATGAATATACTTGAGGCCTAAAACTGTTTTAAGATCCTCTTTGCTTTCTGTTTTGGAAATAAGATTTTGAACTTGCTCTTCCTTTGTTTTTTTATTTTCAGGTTTTGCTAATCTATTTTCTGCCTGAACGAACCAAACAAGAATATGTACACTCATATATAAAAGAAAATAGGTGTGTATAAGGGAAGGCTTCAACTAGACAGTTTGTTTATTTCTTCATTTGGTTTATAACCCGTTCAGATTTTATACTTATTTGAAATGACAAATTCATGTTGAGCTGATGGCAATAAATGCCTTGGCCTCATAACATGTTTACATAATTATTATTATGTTTTGCTATGTGAATATATTATATGCAGATATGTACTTATGTATTTCTATTAGCTTACATAAGTATAAATATATTTGGCTGCGTTAAAGATATTTGTTATGAAGATTGTACTTTTGCAGATGAACATGGCTTGTATATGAAGCTACTCATTTTGTCTTGTTATTTTTATTTGGAAACAATATATTTCAGTTTGATGTTTTGCATGATAACACCTTTGTTTATTTCTTATGGTTTACAAGTCCTAGCTTGAATAATTACATACATATTTGTCAGGTCAATGTCTTGATTATAAAGACATTTGTTTTGTATAGAAGCCCTTTGTCTTATATTTTATATGTCGACTAATTTTATTTTATACTAGTGCTTATATTTTTATCTTTATACATTCATTTGTATCCCTAATTTAGCTACCCATTATTAAATTATATACATGTGTTTGTCTAATATATAATATTTATATTTATATTTATATTGAACTTTATCATCTATTTACAATTTCTATTTTCTATTTTAGCCATTAATATTTGAATTAAATTCATAAGTTATATTTACATTTGTTCTCATTTTTTTTTATAATTCATTTGTATTACAGTATATATGTTTGACTCATATTTTACATTTATATTTTATATTACTAGAATTATATTTTTAATTTTCAAACATTATCAAGCATGTGTATTCATTTAACAAATGTTAACAATGTATAGCATTTTAATTTAATGAGCTAAATTTTATTACTAATATTGTTAAGAAACTTCTTTTAGAATTTCAAACATTATTATCTATGTGTATTATTTCATATTAAATACAAATAATGTAAAGTATTTTAAGTAATTATATAAGATAAATTTTTATTGTGAATATTATTTAAATACTTATTTCAATTTCCCAATTAATCTCCTTTTAAAATACAGTTTATATTAATATATGGCAATATTTCCAAAATCATATTCATTTAAATATGATCAATTCACATTTTATATTTAAGTAGATTAATCATTTATTAAAATAACCGGGGCCAAAATCCAGGGTCGTTACATTCCTCCCCCCTTAAAAGAATTTCGTCCCCGAAATTTAAAACAAAGTTTTCCTAAAATTCTCGAGGGTTTGTCTCTCGATGATCAACAATCCAAACTAGATTCCTAACCACAGTTAAATTCGACTCCACTTTCCAATTCCTGAACTACTGGTCCAAAAACTAATGATGAACCATGAACAAATTTCTAGGATGGGATATATGGAATACACAATAAATTCAAGATATCCACTCTGGCAGTTTAATTCTGAATTTTACAATATTAACTCTTTCCAAATTTATTGACTTGTTTACAGAATCTCAATATTTGTTTTAATCAGGTCGTACGATGTACATATACCATTCGTACGCAATATCAAATCCGATCGCTCACTCGATCACACAATTTCACTTCTGAACTAGTATCGTCCACCCAACTTTCTAGTGCGGACTCAGAACTGGTTTCTTGATCAGAAACTGTCGCTCTCCTTGCATAGTCACAATTATGATAGAGAATTTCCAGCATCAATCAAAATCCATATCCATGGTTCGTCGTCGAAATCGAGTGAAAAATCCTAACTCGGATCGATATAACTATCTCGAAATTCTATGCTCGAACTGGATCTAATTACTATGTGAATAAAATCATATACGTACATCCTACGTATTTATATTCATTGATTATCAACTATATCAATTTTCTTTTATTCTTAGATTTCAATCTACTAGGAATAATTTTCTCTATATCAAATTTTACTTAAGAATGTCTCCATTCATTTCTTAAGTTTTTAATATAAGCATTATATATTCCCACTTAAGCCTTTACATCCTCTTATTATTATTATTATTTTTCCATTTTAAATCTTAATTACCAATTTCATATGAATTCAATTTTCTTAACTCTGAATAATGATTCTTTTATTGACTATCTCCATTTATAACTGATTCCTATTATTATTTTTAAATTAGTTTCATACCTTAGTTTACTTTAAATTTTCAATTTGAAGTTGTTTGTTGCTAAAAATTTTTTTTTATATAGTTTTCAAATTCTGAAAAGCTTTGACATATTCTCCATTTGTTTAGCATTACAAATTTCCATAAGCACATATGTAAGGTTCCAATCCTCAACACAGTTAATTTCAATCAATTCCCAAACCATTCCCTTTTAAATTAAAGGAATTTACAACTTACTTGCTTAAGCAAAACAAACTCATATTCAAAATCATCCTATTTTTCTTCCAATAATTCATAAAATTTTATTCAATCTCATTTACTTCAAACAACCCATTTTCTTATGCAATTTAACAATATCATTGTGAATAAATGATTACCTAAGCTTTATAACAAATCTTAAATTGATTTCAACTCAATTTACACTTGACTCCATCACATTTAATTTATTCACAATCTTTTCATTGCATTTCCTTTTATTTCGAAAAATTTGATTCCAAACCATTTTATTAAACTAGGCAACCAGTATTTTAAATAACCACCTCAAAATTTACTTAGGTCGTTTATTTTCTTAAAACTGTTCCACCTAACAACTTAGGTTTACTCTTTTTCACCAATTTCCATTCAAATCTCTGATTTGATTTTCCTTTAATCAAATCCCAACTATTTATTAATCTATTTGATTAGTTTATTCTTTTATCCATCCTTAAAATTTTAATTTACATTAACAATTCATTATTGAATTTATTCATAATAAGGTTATTCAATTTATACTTGAATTAGATTTGTTACAACTCACACCACTTCTATCCAATTCAATACTTACTTTGGTTTACATTTATAAGAATTTTGTTCCATTCAATATCATTTATAACTCGATTGAATTCATTTAAATTCAGTTTTATTTCCACTCCTCTTCAGTTAATCTAGCTACTTAGCATTCTTTTTAAATTTTATTTCTCAATATATGAGTTCAAAGCTTATTTGTTTACTTAAAAGCTTATATTGCTCATTTGAGCCATTTCACCTTATAAAGACAATTTCAGATTATATATATATATATATAGCATTTACTGTCTTAAGGTATAAATTTCCCCTCACAATTACAATCATTTTACCTTCAAATTTACATCCAAATAAGTTCATTTTGAAATTCAATTCCATTTAGCTTATCTTAGGTTAAACTCAGGTATATTTTCTTATTTCCATTTACTTAAGTTAAATTTTAATTCTGGGATTACAATTCCCGATTTCTTCTTATTAATATCAACTTTACTTTATAAGTTCAATAGTTGATTTATTCAAACCTTTCACATTATCTAAATAGAATTTCTTAGAATTCAGTTTCCCGGTTTTCATCTCTAAAACCATTTTGAAATGATAATCAAATTTCAAACACTTGTTTGCACCAAAACAAATTTTCCCTTCGAAATTTATAAAATAACTTGTATACCCAACAAGCCCAAACAATTTATCATGACCAATATCCTGGTAGCAATCCATCACTTTAGAAACTCGAAAATGAATACTGATGATGTGGCCATTACCATCAGGATTATTTTCCAGCGACTGAAGTGAGTTCAGTGCTTTCTTACTTCCACAATTGCCTCTCAAAACAATTTCCTTTCAACAATATTTTCCAAAACAATATTCCAATATTGCCTTCAAATTTTTGGAAAAACATTTTAAACATTCCCAAGATTTTAAATTCCCAAATTCCTTTGTTTAAATTCATTTAAACACCTTTCAAATTTCCGAGACTTAAATTCTAGTTTAATCAGATTTCAGTTATATTCCTTTTTATTTAAAATCATTCTTAAATAATTTTATTTGGTTATAAACCACTTAATTTTTTAAATTTTTATTTGGTTGTAGTATTAACAACCAATCATCCAAACATATATAATATTTTAGAAATATATTTCTTTTATATCAAAATATAATTTTGGGTAAAATTATTTCATTTACCCTACTTTAAAAACAATACAGTGTCGGTCTACCTTGTTTAAGAGTTTAGAAATCCCTATCGATGAAATGGCGTCCCAGACATCGACCAGAATCTATAAACACTCATCAGATATATCAACACAAAATAAAAAACAATTTTATATTCACTAACAAGTACGCGCTCATATCTATTAATACACTCAAACTCATTCTAGAGTTCTACAAACTCTATTCTATGAGTAATTCCTACCAGAGCTAAGGTTATCACCAACCTATGCTCTGATACCAAGTGTGACGACCCGCCCTTCTACTACCAAAAAGACGTATCATCATTAAGAAAGAAAGGGATTGAAATAGAAAAGAAAGAGAAAGGAAGAACAACAACATCAGAATCTCACAGCGGAACGGAACAAAATATAATATGTCATATAACTGTTACACAGTTTTACATATATCAGAGTTATACAATATCAATACACATGACAACCATACATACATCTATCACTATATACATCAGAGATACAGTACATATCAACTAACACAGCGGCACCATATAGATAGCTACATACTTCTGGAATCTCCTGCTCCAAGCTCCTCCAGAACCAAAAACCATAACCTATCACTTGGCTACTCATAAAAATTTGAGTACCCAAGAGTTTATGAAAAACAAAATATAAACTCCGGGTCAGACATGGGTCTGGTATGAGTAAACGGTTTAAATTTGTTTAACTTTGAAAAAACTTTTGAAAATAAAGGTATCACGTAAGACTCCCCACAAATAAATACAGGTAAGTTTTTACCTTACGCTAACCAAAACATCTCATAGGAAATCCAGTGATATTATAATAGTGTCTAGGGTTTTCAAGTAAATAGAAAATAGCCGAAATTGTTACATCTATTAAATTCCAGCTACTAGCCACAATAGTGGGTAATATAAATCAAAACCGTAAGGTCTCGTAGGGAAAATGGATTTCCAACAATGGAAGGGCTACTGGGGTACCGCCCATCACAGTACGGGGCCTAGATCACCGTACCGAGCATCACTCCCGACCCCCTACAACACAAGGCCGGAACCGTTCCTTACTGAACAGTCCCGAACAAGATAAACCCCGTGGTTCTAGCTAGCAAACCGCCCACACAGCCGAAATAAAAAGGGACATCTAGACAGGGGAAATATCTTGTCCTGCTTGGGCATGACCCACGTAACCTTGCTGCATCTCCCCTGTTTTAGCCATTCCCGGTTGATGAGGCTTGAGGCTACGATTACCTTTATAGAACATATCACTTAGAATGCTCATCGTCCGCCTGACGATGTGCTGAAAGCATTCAATCCATACAAGTTCGTTACGGGTTCGAACGAAACCGAAGGCATTATCTCGTCACACTCATTTTGGAATCACCCTCAGAGTCAACGACAATAACCCTTGCATTCTGAATACACCGTCTCGATCTTCATTTCAAGATTCACGACCTAACGTTTAAATTGGATCAACGTGGTTTTCGGGGAATCAAATTTTGATTCTTCCGATCCCGGTCTCATCGAATCCAAACGCCTTTTTAAGGGCCAAGTTGTCTATTTAACTTAACAGTTCAATTAAATATTAAGAATTCACATAACATATGTAACAGATAAATCAAACACAGTTATCACAGATATCCGTAATATATCATAACATATCACAGAAATATCATCAAACAGATATTAAAGTCAATCAAACAGAATCATTAAAGCATACTAAACAGTTTGGTTTTACTTTACTTAATTGATTGCTTAAGCATAAACTATTTTATTCTGTTTAATTAATTACTGTTTTATTAACTTATTAATGATCAATTTATTAATTAGTTAATTATTAATTATGAATTTATTAATTATCTAATCTTTAGTTAATTATTTAATTACTTAACTTCTATTCATTAACTGTTACTTAATTACCCAGTTAATTAGTTGATTGAATCTTGTTAATTATTAATTATTAACTTACTTATTAAAAATTAATTACTTATTTACTTATCACAAATTACTTTAATTAATCAATTTTTATTAATTTAATTAATCATATAATCTTTAATTAAACACTTAAGTTAAACACCATTTATTAATCCTTTAATTAAATTTTCTTAAGTTGAATAGATTAATCACAAGATTAAGTCTAACCACAATTTAATTTAAAGTTAGTAATTTAATTATAAGTATGAAATAAATTTACATCCTAATTTACTTAATACTAATTAATTACCTTTTTCAAACCTTACTTTTAGATAAACAATAAATCAATTATTTACCTAAAATTAACTAATATTATTTACTGTTTAAACTTGGTTAAAAAAAATAAAACTAAAGGGATTAGGCAAATAAATTCTGGAAGTGGACCCGAGGTAATACACCTACTCGAGCAAACTTCGAGCTCTTCCCCTCTTTACCTCGCGTCTCTCTCTCAATCACCCTCTTCTTCTTCCCAGTTTCTATGATTCTTTTCTTCTTCTTTTTTTTTTAAGTTAAAGAAAAATTTAAAACTGCAGTTGCTTCTCACGCACACACACGGTCCTAACTCGATTCACCCCACTCTTAAACCCGAGAACCCATTCGTGTATCACTCGAATACGAAGCCACCCATTCTCACCGACACGCCCACGCCACCATGCACGTGCACGGTGGTCGGCCGCCCCTCCGGTGGCTCACGCTATCTCCAGCAAACCACAAATCGACGTCTCATGCGGAAACAAACTTCACTTCATCGCTATACACTCGAAATCGAAAAAGAGCCTGAAGCTCGAACTCGAAACGCGAGCACTTCACCGAAAACCACCACGTTCGCTCAAAATTTATCTCTGGAAGCAAAGCCCCTCCGCTCACGCCAAGACCATACCCTCCACAACCTCCACCTTGACACTCATCACACTCGATCATCCCAGTGTGTCGCAATTGGTAATTTACAGATTATCAAAATTTAAACACTCAAACCCTATTCTTGATTCAAACTCAAAACTTATCCATTTGAAAAATGAATTGACATTTTTCTAGTGCTAATACAACTTCAAACTTGCTTCATACCAAATTCCATAAATTAATATTTACTCGAACTTCCAAATTTGACAAAAATTCAGTAAAACTTCCATGTAAAACTGCTGTGAAAATCATTGATTATAAATCAAAAATTTTATGTTAAAAATCATAGTTATGTTTATGAAAACAAAATATGCTATTGGATTTACAAATTTAAACATTTAAATTTTAAGCTTCGATTCCCTTTTTACCTGTAGTTTGAAAATACAGTGTTAATAACATGCTGTTAAACTTTCCATCATGTTTGCAGGCTTTTGTTTCATATAAACAAACTCGAATTAGCTCACTACCAAGTTCAAATGGTTATATGAATAAGTTTTGTAAATTTATTGGCTTTACTTTATTCAAAACTTGAAATACTGATCAAGAACAACCATATAAGTTCCCAGTGCAAACAAAACATACACAGAATAGTTGTTTAAACTATATCAAGCACATCTCATTCAAAAAGCAAATATTCAAGCTAAATTTTTTAAATCAGTTGTTTAGTCACCAAAACATTTCTGAACCAGAGCTGCAGTATGAATATACTTGAGGCCTGAAACTGTTTTAAGATCCTCTTTGCTTTCTGTTTTAGAAATAAAATTTTTAACTTGCTCTTCCTTTGTTTTTTTATTTTCAGGTTTTGCTAATCTATTTTCTGCCTGAACGAACCAAAAAGAATATGTACACTCATATATAAAAGAAAATAGGTGTGTATGAGGGAAGGCTTCAACTGGACAGTTTGTTTATTTTTTCATTTGGTTTATAACCTGTTCAGATTTTATACTTATTTGAAATGACAAATTTCATGCTGAGCTGATGACAATAAATGCCTTGCCCTCGTAACATGTTTACATAATTATTATTATGTTTTGCTGTGTGAATATGTTATATGCAGATATGTACTTAAGTATTTCTATTAGCTTACATAAGTATAAATATGTTTGGCTGCGTTAAAGATATTTGTTATGAAGATTGTACTTTTGCAGATGAACATGGCTTGTATATGAAGCTACTCATTTTGTCTTGTTATTTTTATTTGGAAACAATATATTTCAGTTTGATGTTTTGCATGATAACGCCTTTGTTCATTTCTTCTGGTTTACAAGTCCTAGCTTGAATAATTACATACATACTTGTCAGGTCAATGTCTTGAGTATAAAGACATTTGTTTTGTATAGAAACCCTTTGTCTTATATTTTATATGTCGACTAATTTTATTTTATACTAGTGCTTATATTTTTAGCTTTATACATTCATTTGTATCCCTAATTTAGCTACCGATTATTAAATTATATACATGTGTTTGTCAAATATATAATATTTATATTTATATTTAGATTGAACTTTATCATCTATTTACAATTTCTATTTTCTATTTTAGCCATTAATATTTGAATTAAATTCATAAGTCATATTTACATTTGTTCTCATTTTTTTTATAATTCATTTGTATTATAGTATATAAGTTTGACTCATATTTTACATTTATATTTTATATTACTAGAATTAGATTTTTAATTTTCAAACATTATCAAGCATATGTATTCATTTAACAAATGTTAACAATGTATAGCATTTTAATTTAATGAGTTAAATTTTATTAATAATATTGTTAAGAAACTTATTTTAGAATTTCAACATTATTAACTATGTGTATTATTTCATAAATACAAATAATGTAAAGTATTTTAAGTAATTATATAAGATAGATTTTTATTATGAATATTATTGAAATACTTATTTCAATTTCCCAATTAATCTCCTTTTAAAATACAGTTTATATAAATAGATGGCAATATTTCCAAAATCATATTCATTTAAACATGATCAATTCACATTTTATATTTAAGTAGATTAAACATTTATTAAAATAACCGGGGCCAAAATCCAGGGTCGTTACAGGTTGTTAAAGAGACCGGGATCAGATATTGTCTTATAGCCGGCCAATACCGAAAACCCCTTTAACAAGTGTGTACGCGGTGGAGATTCCAGAATGAAGTAGGATGGTGGCGACGTTCTCGAGGTATATTACGTGGACCCAACTCCCGTGAGTTGGTACAAATGACTAAAACAGGAGCTATACCGGGCTACACAAAGGGTCGCACCCTTTCATCGAGCATGCTTCTTCGGAAACCATCCTATTACTTTTGCGATTCGATATGTGGCGCCACTTTGATTCGGGGGTATTGTTTGAGGTGGGCGGAAGCTGCTGGCTTGCCATCACCACCGGTCCGGGAGTGCAAACGGTGTATCCACCCTGGCATTGGCTCGCGTGCCGTGTCATCTCCTTATAGCGAGCCCACTACGATTTTGGTTTTAAAGATCCGACCGCGTTAAGGTTCACCATCCCTTTAACGCAATTTTCTATATGATTATACTTTACTGATTAGACACGATTGTATATAGCGCAATATACTACATAGTAAATAGTTTAACGCATCCTCGATCCCAAGCAACTTCTAAGTTACTTGTACCTTTACTACAGTTCACTTGAGTTGGTTTACATTGTATAAGTATGTATGTCCGGACTCGAGTGTTTGTATTTTTATTTACGCTCGAGTCAGCCTGAGTTATTCACAGATTTGGTTTTCGCTTTCTAGAGATTGGAATCGCTGGAGATATCTGCTTATCTAGTTTTATCCATTCCAGTTCAGTTGTTCTATTCAGCTTGTACTTGGTTGTCATCTTGAGACTTCTGTTGTACTTTATTTTCTTCTGTAGTATTTATTTAACTCTGATATTTTTATATGGTAGCTTCATGAACTACTATTTCTTCTACTTCTGCTGCATTTTAAATACTATGTGTCTGTGATCTGTGATTTTTATTTACTGGTATATTCTGAGGTTTTCCAAATTTTTATTTACAACGTGGTATTTTGTGCAATTCAATTCTGGCATGAGTGTCTACTTATACACTTATAATGGATGCGAATGGTTGAAAATATCGGGTCATTACAAGTTTGGTATCAGAGCTTGAAGAGCTAACTGGAAGCTAAGTAAGATCAAGGCCGAAACAGATCCATATCCGAACCGAGAGCTAAGTAAGTTGAGCCGAGCTAAGTTCAAAACCGAGCTAAGTCAAGTTAGGTCGAAGCCGAGCTAGTGTAGAGCCGAGTTAAAGTAGTATTTGTGTTGGATCCGAGTTTGTTGATAATCATGCCTCCGAGACGTGCTAATCGATTTCAAAATGTTGAAGATATATATAGAAGACAGGAAGCTGATAAGATGGAGCAGCGTATCAATGAAAAGTTTGATGAAGGTATTGGAAAGTTAGAGAAGTTGATGAGAGACATGAATCAAAGTCAAAGGAGAACTTCACCAGTTTCGCACCATAGTGGAAACAGAGTTTCACCTTCAGTTTCAGGAGGAGACGTGCGTGGTGGCAGAAATGTTGATGGTCAGAATCGACATCGACATACGTCAGATTTGGAGGAATTCAGTGATGGTGATAGTAGTTTTCGTCGAAACCATGGCCAAGGACGAAGTTGAAATAGAGATTTTGAAGATGATCATCGATGGGAGTCGGGGATGAAAACAGAGATTCCATAATTCAAAGGGGGAATGATAGCGGAAGAGTTTCTGCATTGGTTATCAAATGTTTAAGAAATTTTTGACTTCAAGGAGGTGCTCGAGCATCATAGAGTTAAGTTGGTTGCTACACGATTGAGGGGAAGAGCTATGGCATGGTGGCAACAAACTAAACTTACACGGGAAAGAATGGGAAAGTCGAAGATTGTTTCATGGGAGAAGATGAAGAAGTTGATGAAGGCTACTTTCTAACCTTATAATTATGAGTCTCTTATGTATCAGCGCTTATAGAATTTGAAACAAGGGACAAAGTCGGTAAATGATTATGTAGATGAGTTTTATCAAATGAATGTTATAAACGATGTCATGGAGACGGAGGAACAGTTGACATCTAGATTTGTTGGAGGATTGAGAATGCAAATTCACAATATGGTAAATATGTTTGATCCAAGATCCGTTGCTGAAGCACACCAGAAGGCTCTAGCTTTGGAGAAGCAAGGTAGAAGAGAAGGTGGTGCATTTACAAGTTTGATCAATCAGGTGAAAGGGGCTAGTAGCAATACTAATGTTTCCAAGGCTGTTAGTAAACCGATTGTCAATGAAGTTGCTAAGACCAAGTACAACAACAATTTCAAGTGTTATAATTGTCAAGAGTTTGGTCATAAGAGTAATGAATGCCCGAAGCCTAAGAAGCGAGCGATGGTTGCTGAGGTTTAGGATGAGGATGAAGAAATAGAATGTTCCAATTCACCACAAGTTGAGGAGGAGGAAGAATTATTGGCGGGAGACGAGGGATATTCTTTAATGATGAGGAGATCTTGCTTGACGCCAAAGCAGGAAGAGGAAACTAGCTGGTTGAGGAGTAATATTTTCCAATCGACGTGCACTATTTTGGAAAAGGTTTGTAAGTTTGTTATCGATGCAGGAAGTTGTGATAACATCATCTCTACAGAAGCTGTAAAGAAGTTAGCGTTAAAGACAGAGAAGCATCCCAAACCCTACAAATCAGCTTGGTTGAGGAAAGGTGGGGAATTGAAGGTTAGTCGAAGAGCTTGTGTAACTTTTTCCGTTGGAAAGAAGTAAAAGGATGAAATTTGGTGTGATGTGGTAGATATGGATGTATGTCATTTGTTGTTGGGAAGACCGTGGCAATTCGATTGCAACACGATGGTAGGACTAACCTCTATAATTTCATGTTCAATGGCACTAGAATCACTTTAGTTCCTAAAAAGAGACAACAAAGTGAAAGAAAGTTGGAGGAAATCGAGGAACTAAAGACTCTATTATCTTTGAAGGAGTTTGTCAAAAAAGTAAAGGATGGGCCTGAAGTATTTCTGTTGATTGGACGTGAAAGTAGTGAAACGGTTGAAATTCTTGAGGAGTTTAAGTCAGTGTTGAATGAATTTGAAGATGTATTTCCTGAAGAATTACCACCATTCAGAGACATACAACATCAGATTGATCTTGTTCCGGGAGCTGTGTTACCACATAGACCACATTATAGAAAGAGTCCAAAGGAGCACGAAGAGTTGAGAAGGCAGGTGGAGGAGTTACTTGAACAAGGGCGCGTACAAGAAAGTTTAAGTCCTTGTGCAGTACCAGCCTTTTTAGTGCTAAAGAGGGATGGAAGTTGGAGAATGTGTACAAATAGTTGAGCACTAAACAAGATTACAGTGAGGTACAGATTTCCGATGCCAAGATTGGGCGACTTGTTAGATTAGCTGAGAGGAGCTGCTATCTTCTCAAAGATTGATCTGAAGAGTGGGTATCATCAAATTCGAATTCGACCAGGGGATGAATGGAAGACCTCATTCAAGACGCGGGAAGGGTTGTATGAATGGCTGGTCATGCCATTTGGTCTTTCGAATGCACCTAGTACTTTTATGCGAGTGATGCATCAGATCTTTCGACCATTTATTGGAAAGTTCGTGGTGGTATACTTTGATGATATATTGATATACAGTGGAAGCATCGAAGAACATCTACAACACTTGCGGGAAGTGTTGATGATACTTCGTCAGGAGCAATTTTACGTGGCAACAAAGAAGTGCATGTTCATGACACACAGTATTTTGTTCTTGGGACATGTGTTGTCCAAGGAAGGTATTCATGTGGATCGAGGTAAAGTTGAAGCAATCAAGGATTGGCCACAACCTAGGACTATAACTGAAGTGAGAAGTTTCCATGGTTTAGCATCATTCTACCGAAGGTTTATTCCACATTTCTGTAGCATGATGGCACCATTGACAGATTGTATGAAAGGAAAGCAGTTTGTGTGGACTGAAGAGGCTGATTCTGCTTTCCAACAGATCAAGACACTTTTGACTACAACACCAATTCTTAGATACCCGGATTTTCAGTTACTCTTTGAGCTGAATGCTGATGCGTCTAAAGTTGGAATTGGTGGGGTGTTAAGTCAAAGGGGTGGTCCAATTGCTTATTTTAGCGAGAAACTTTCTGGAGCCAAGACAAGATACAATACTTATGACTTGGAGTTCTATGCTATTGTCCAAGCCATAGAGCATTGGAGACACTATTTGTTTCATAAAGAGTTTGTGTTATATACGGACCACGAAGCGTTGAAGCATTTGTAGGGACAGGATAAGATTGCAGCCAGACATGCATCATGGATCGCATACTTGCAACAGTTTACATTTGTTGTAAAGCATAAATCGAGAGTTACAAATCGAGTGGCAGACGCATTGAGTAGAAGAAATCATTTGTTGACTACGATGAGAGTTGAAGTGACGGGGTTTGACGTATTTCCAGAATTGTTTGTTGAGGATCCTTACTTTGCTAAGATTGTAGATGAAGTCGAGAAAGGGAAGACAGATGAGTATGTGTTGGTAGATGGTTTTCTATTCAAAGGAAATCAGTTGTGCATACCAGAGTGTAGTTTGTTGATGAAAATTGTGAAGGAATTGCATGACGAAGGACATGTGGGAAGAGATCGTACCTTGCAGTTGATTTCTCAATCATATTTTTGGCCTTCCATGAGGAAAGAAGTTGAAAGATTTGTGCAGAGATGTCACATATGTCAAGTTTCCAAAGGGACAGCCACGAATGCAGGATTGTATATGCCATTGCCCGTGCCTACTAGACCATGGGTTGTTGTTAGCATGGACTTTGTTTTGGGTTTGCCAAGAACTCAACGAGGGAATGATTCTATATATGTTGTGGTGGATAGATTTTGGAAAATGGCACATTTCATAGCATGTAAAAGACCACTGATGTAGTCCGTGTTGCTCAATTGTTCTTTAAAGAGGTTTATCGACCACATGGCCTACCTAAGGCCATTGTTTCTGACCGTGATATTCGATTTCTATGTCATTTTTGGTTGAGTCTTTGGAAGATGGTTGTGACTAAGCTAAATTTTAGTAGCGCCTATCATCCACAAACGGATGGGCAAAAAGAAGTGGTGAACAGATCTTTGGGAAACTTGTTGAGATGTCTTGTGAAGGATAATTTGAAGAGCTGCGATGTGAAATTGTGTCATGCGGAATTCGCACATAATCATGCCATTAATCGAAGTACTGGGTTCAGTCCATTTTAAGTGGTATATTCAGCAATTCCGAAAGGACTGTTAGATTTGTCGACGGTTCCATGTGAGAAAGGGGTTGTTAAATGAGCTTGTGATTTCGTGAATGAGTTGCAGTAGTGTCACAGGATTGTTCATGAACGATTGCTTAAGTCAAATGAGAAGTATAAGCAACTGACAGATAAGAAGCGAAGGACTGTGGACTTCAAAGAGGGTGATTTTGTTTACGCAGTATTGACGAAAGATCGTTTTCCAGTCGGAACTTACAACAAATTGAAAGTTCGAAAGATTGGTCCAGTAGAAATCTTAAAGAAGATCAATGATAAGCTTATCAGTTAAGACTGTCGGATTATATCCTCACCGCTAATGTTTTCAATGTCAAACACTTGATTTCATACCATGTAAATGGATATGTCGAAGGAGAGGACAGTGTGAATTCAGGGTCGAATTCTTTTCAACCAGGGGAGGATGATGCAGCGCACCATGCTTTCAGTCGTAGGTCGTTCGTGAGTTTTATGAAGGCGCCAGCTACTCAACAACCTAAGTCGCTTTTCCTTAGGTTGCGTGCCTTAAGTTGCCAATGACCTAGCGGCTTACTGCTTAGCGAGATACGAGGGAAGAAGGAAGTAGTGCACCAGGATAACGAGTTATGCGAGCTTTCCTTAGGTCGCTCACAAGCGAGCTACGACCTAAAGAGTTAGGTCACTTGTATATATTAAGACGATCCATTCTTATGTCGCTGAAGTTAGGTCGCTCACCTTATGCTATCTTTTAGGTCGCTCCAGAGTTATGTCGCTCAAGATTCTTGAAGCTGTGTAGGCCATTAAGTCGTTCAAGTGTTAAGTCGCGTGATACTGTAACTTGTTAAGTCGTAGGTCATGTTTGTTGTTATGTCACATATATGTTGTAACTTGTTAAGTCGCCTGTGATGTTAGATCGCGTGGTGTTCTTAGGTCGTAGGTCGTAAGTCGTTACTGCTGTAACTTGCATTGTTGTAACTCGTGTATGGTTGTGTTGTGTCGTATGTGTATGTGGGTTGTAATCTTCTATAAATACGGGTGTGATGTTATTGTAAAATAGATTGATTTGGAATAAAATTTGTTTGTGTACTTTGTGCCACTTTTGTTGAAGTTGAGTGTGATCTCCTTCTTCTTCCATCTTCGGATATTCGAGTGCGCTCGAATCAACGAACTTGAAGCCGATCCACGGAATCTCGCGTGCGAGGTCAACGTCGAAGAATCGTAGATCTTCTAACGTGGAATCCTGCGCGATCAACGTGTCGAAGATAGCTAGAATCTGGTATCTTGTGAGATCAACGGATTTGGGCATTTATCCTGTTTTACTTAACACGAATCATTTCGTGAGGAAGAAATTTGCATCAGTTTGTATCGAACATTACTAGCATGTCATGGTTTGTTAATCTGCTGCGTCACCGAGCCTTAGGACCATGTAGCCGAGCCCAAAAGTTGACCAAAACTCCACTATGTTGCCTTGTCTCCTCACATTCATGTGTTGTGACTCCTTTGCCACTTCTAGCACATGTAGCCATGCCTCCATAGACTCAAAACTGATCCAAAACCACACAAACCCGACCATATTCACCCCTTAGGCTGAGCAAGTAGATGTTGGAAGCATGGAAAAAACTATTGTGTTCAATTTGCTTTAATTTCAAAGTAGTTTCAAACTCAACGTTTATTGAATTTATATTTATACTTGGTTTTGTTTATGGATTGTGACAAGATCATTGGATTGGTTCTCTTCAACTTGAATCTATTGTCAGGTCATCATGCCTTCTAAAATTAGTTGTGTCGTTTAAATTGATAACTCCAGCATTAAGAGGTGAGTATATCTCACCAGACATTTGTACTTATATAATTAGTAAATTTACATCCTGTGAATTTGTAAATTATATTATTATGTATTAACTGCCTGTGATATGATTATACAATGTTCACCCCTGTTTACTCACTTATCATATCATCTGTTACTATTATATAATGCTATACTATTTATTTATATCACTTTATCACACTACAAGTTCCCTATAGAAAAATCATTACGGGCTGAAATGATAGGCCTGGGTGATTTTTATTTATTTCTATTTGTGTTGGGATTGAAGGTTTGAAATAATCGAAATCCAAAAATTTTACTAATTACGGATTTAAATGGTGATTTCTGTATCACTTGATTTAGGTATGAAATATTACCCAGACCTGTGGTTGATTTCAAATATGATTTCTTACAAATTTCATGTATTGTAAATGAAATAAAAAATGTATATATGAAATTTGACTTATATTGGATTTAAAATGGTTAAGTAGTGATTTTCTAAAAGATTAAATGGTATAAGTTAATAGATGGTTTGAGTTGTAGTGTGAAAGTTTGATTTAACTTAATGATGGAAATTTAAGTAAAATGGAATTATAAGATTAACTTGGTAATTGATATAATTGATGTATGAATTGGATAAATATAAAGTGAAAGAAAATATCAAGTTATTTGTAAAACAAAGTTACGCAACGTACAGTGTATTTTGAATTTATGTAATTAGTTTAAAACGTTAAATAAATGGATAGTTAATTGAAAATTTTGGAATTTAACTTAACTCAAAAATGTGAAATTTGGTTTGAAATTAAAGGTTAGTTAAGAAATTAAAATGGAATTTTAGTTATATAAATAAGAAGGAAATTAAGTTATATTTGGAAAATGGTAATAAAAATTTAAGTGTTAAGTAATTTGTTAAAATGTGAAGAATAGAAAATTGTACACTTGAATTTATTAAGTGAATTATTGGAAATTTGATTTTATTTATAGGAAATTTACTTTATCAAAATCATAAGTTAAAGGTATTTTAATGAATATTTTTGAGTGTTAAAATATGATTTTTATATTGTTTAAAGGGTTAAAATCAAAGTTTATTTGTTGCTGGAATTACATTGAAAATCTGGAAATTAAACCATTTTTCAACCAAAACTGAACTGTTACAGCAGTTTTAAGTGCTGTCTTTGTTGTATTGAATTGTTTTCAAATGTAACTTACCGTAGCATTTTCTAAGTGCGGCGAAAACTGAAATTTCACTGTTTTAATGTATTTAAGTAAATAAATGAACTCAGAAAAGGCTAAATTTTTAGGAACTGAATATTTGATTTGAAGGAATAATGTCTTCCCTTTTTAATGGTTTAAATGAATGATTTTAATTCAGAACTATAAATCATTTTGAAATTTATAACCATGGGTACACTACTTTGTGTGTCATGTGATTTCCTTGTGATTGTTTGATGCACACCTTTGATTTCAAGAGTGTGGCTAGAGGTGAGCGGTTACTGTAGCTCTACGCTACCCTAGTCACAATAACGTTGTTATTGCATTGTTTACTTTAATATGGATATTTCTAGGATAATGTTTATTACTATTAATTGATGTCTTGACTTATCCTTAAAGGATGGACGATCCCAAGCATCCTTTAAGTTATTGTGCATTGCTATTACAGTTCACTTGAGTTGGTTTACATTGTATAAGTATGTATGTCCTGACTCGAGTGTTTATGTTTTACTTTACGCTCGGGTCAGCCTGAGAATCATAGCTTTGGATTCACCCCCTGGAGCAAAGAGTTTGGTGGAGCTTTTCTGTGTATCTATTCGTCTACTTCTTCTAGTTGGTTCCTATTCGGCATCTGTCTCTGTATTGTTGTTTATGTATCCTGACTTCCATTGTATCTATTTTGCTATGAGATTTTGTATAAGTTTTGAGAGTATGTATATAGTAGCTTCATGAACTACTATGGTTTTTTCTTTCCGCTGTGAGTTATTCTGATATTTCTGTGTCTGTGATTTTGTAAACGATTTTATTTGCTCCAAAACTCTTAACAATCCACTGTTTTGAAGTATTCAAGTCCAACATGTGCGGATTATTGTCGATTTGAATGGTACAAAATAGTGGGTCATTATATAGGGTCATCCGCTATTATGTGGGGCGTATAGGGTCTCATCGGCTATATAATGCGGGAATATCAATCACTCTAATATATATATGACTACTATATATAATATCACATCCAAACCGATAATAAATTATCAATTCAAGCATTCAACCAATAATTTAATTTAACCGATTAAATTAATCAATAATCCAATTTGTGTGAGATTTACTCATCTTTGATTTTTGTTTTCCAATCCGACCACACCGGCTTGTTTTCTTCACGATTTCAGACCTTGAATAAACATTGTATGTTTTAACACCATTTGAACTAATCGAATAATTCATTTCCATTTAATAAATTTAATTAACTAATGATTTAGTTCTAAACTAACTTTCTTTTAAAAATCCTTTAGTAGCTAAAATAGTTAAGTATGTTAATAAAACAAATTAATCGCCAAAATACATTATTTTAAAATAGTAAGTTAGAATATGTATATTTATGTATTTATTTATTTTTCTTTTCTTTTAAAACCAAATATAATTTCATAAAATAATCTATATAAATTTAAAGATCTAATTTTTTTATATGAACTCTACAAGCATTTAGGGCTTTTATCAAAATGTTATATATATATTTTAAAAATTAACCGTTCATCAAAGTATGTATATCTATTTATTTATTTTTCTTTACTTTATTTTTAGTATACACAAACATATATATATATACACACTCACGTAGAGGATTAAAACCAAAATAGGTTTGTACCTTACTGCAACTATTTTCTTCCCAAAACTGTGTGTTTATATTTTCTTCAACCGATATATATATTTATTAAATTAAAAAAACTGTAAATAACTTGTTGTTAACTACTGATAAGTGAAATAGAAATAAATTGTTCATTTATAAGTTTTAAACCTATGTAAGATTTAAATTAAAATGTTTAAAATTAAACAACATCAAATTCGAACAGGAAACAAGAATTCAACGAGCTTCTACTCGATATTCCAAACTGCGCCTTCATCGATGTCACTCGCGTGTGTGCCAACCCTATGCCCTAACTTAGACTTTGAGCCTACGAACACTTGAGAAACAGATCTGTCTTCACCCAAAACCGCTGCCGAGCCTGCCCACCAAGAACATTGTCACGTTTCAAATTTCAGCGTTCGAAAATCGACACCCGTACTTCACTCATACATGAATGCCGCAGATTCAACCGTTAAAATTTGATTCGTGCCGGAGCTTATAACACGTCAAGTACAACACAATGGAAGAAAATGAATAATATCATATACGACATTTGATACAATATCAGATACAATGATGATACAATAAAATGATACAACTGAATATAACTACTATCAGAGATACAAGGAATAGCAGCTGAAAAGAATATCTTCAACAGAATACATCGCCAAGATGCAACTACCACACCGTCTCCAAACTACAAATAGCTCGAACAACCATCAGGTTGCACAAAGACATGCAAGGTCAACCGTGAAAGCTGAAATGTAGAAAATGTGATCCATGATCACAAAGGCTTCGAAGGCTATCGAATCAATCCTATAATTTGACTTTCTGAAAAACCCAACACTAGACTGTCCATGTGGAGAATTGTGGGCACCCAAAGTTTAGGAAAGGAACAATAAACTCCAGGTCAGTCATGGGACTAGGGTGAGCAAAAAAACAGTTTTTATCTTTTAAAACAAACAACAAAGAATTTAAATTGAAACCCGCAATTCTTTTGGAAAATGAAACTACCATAAGGCCTCCCACCACACACACCATGCAAACGCAGAATTGAGGAGATTTCTCCTTATGATGGTCAAAAATGCTTGATACGCGAGAACCATTTTGATATTATTATTAGTGCATAGTGGAAAACATTTCGAAAGTATAATATAAATCTTAGCCAGCATAGGCATTTCACACTTATGCCTACCATAGCTACCATGTTCAATAGCAGGTTACCGCCACATTCCATGGCAGGTTATACAACTAAAACCGCACAGGGCGCGTATTGCTTCTTTCGATTTTCCAACAAATGGTTGGGCAAAGGAAATTCTCACATAAAATGGAACGCCTCTAGAAAGACGCCCCCGAGAACAAAACCGGATCTCTGCTACACAAGGCCGGGTTACCTCTGTAACTAGGTAACAACTGACACGAGCATGCCATCCCTCGGTCATTACCGACCTTTATCCGAGAGCTCTCAATCCAACAACCACACAGTAAAGTAACCGGGCTCCATACAATGATGCCACTTTCATAAAAAACAACATAAGTAAATATCTAGGCTCCATACCATGATATCACTTTTTATCCAGAAGGAAATGGTCATACACTCAGGAGGAGCTACCCCCAAATAACCTTGCTGCCACGATTCCTGTTTCGACCATTACCGGGTTGTGAGGCTCGACAAAGTCACATCCACAAAGCTACGCTTTTTCACAAAGCCATGCTTTGATCACAAATGATCAACAAATGATCAACAACACATAGTAGCACTTAGTATGCCACATTACCGAATTGGGAATGTATCACTAGTAACCATCAACAACATAACCTCTGAGGTCGTACGTCTCAGAGAAGGGTGTTAAGCTAAGAGAATAAATCTCCGCCACCAACAGATATGTATTTGGTAGAAACCAGCTTTACATCTCAAAGTGTAATGTCAGACACATATCCATGCAAGTCTGTTCCACGTTCGAACAGAACCGAAGGCACTTTCGAAGAAGCCCTTGCAAATCCGAGTATTCACAATCCCGATCAGACTTCCCATCACTTAGGGAATCTCTATACCGGTGTGACTCGGTACAGAGACAATCGACAGGTTGTCCTTTCGTTTTCGAAAATACACAGTCTTCACCACCCGTCTTCAAATGTTATTGATATCGACGTATCATTATTCGGAATGGGTTATATGACACAAAGTCCTCTCTTGGCTAAACCGAATAATGAGCGCAATATTTAAAAACATATGGATATAGGATTTCAGTTAAGTCACAACTTAATATCCAAACTTTTCTCTCAAATGGTTTAAATAAATTGCCATTTCAAATCTTTTTAAATCAAAAGATTTATTTCACAAAGTCCACCCAATTTCACAAAGATCCATTCATGGATTTCAAAACAAGTTCCATTTCAAATTGGATTTACTATCCAATCTTGCAAATAACGATTTAATTCGTAACTTTCAAACCAATTCCAATTCAAATCTTGTATATAGAGATACACCATTTAAAATTCTCTTTGATTTCAAAACAAGATTTAATCGTCTTCACGAAGGTTAATTTATAGTTTTTCCAAGCTAATTGCAATTTCATTTCAAACTTGAATCTTTCGACACAAATTGGAAATCTTTTCTTTTTATGAAAGCTATTGTTATTTGAAATAAATAGTTTTCGTTTTGGGAAAATTGATTACAATTTACATAAGTTAAAACCATTAAAGTATAAGACTTAGATTTAAATTTAAATTTCCAAAACCATACTTTTTTAAATGGTAAAAACCCATATAAATACCTTTACAACTCGTATAATCTTTTTAGACCATAATTTCCAAATCATTGAATTCAATTTCAAATATTGAATTCAAATTTAAATCGAATTATTTAAATTTCAAGTTTTATTAAGTTATTTAAAATAACTTTTGTTTTTTGTTTGAAACTCATTTTCAAAAGCTTTCAATTAAAATTCCAAAACTATTTTGGATTCAGGAATTCAATCTTTAAAATTGTTAAAAATGTGCGACTTAACAGATTTCCTCCTGCAATCCATATTTGTGTGTAAGGTGTAGTCCAGGGGTTTTACACAATAGTGCAACATCATAAATCATCACAGATTTGCAATCACAACAATATCGCTAAGCGGTATATTCCAATAACGCTTGTCTATATACACAGATTAACAGATAGAAAATATGAATGCATTATAAATAAATAAATTACATTCATCACAGATCACACCGAAACAATTCATAGCACAAAGCACAACATATCAGAAATATCAAACAGTTCGACAATCAATAAATTCAACATTCATAATTAATTAATTAATTATCTGATTAATTTAAATCAGATAGGTCATCGATCATGGTTAATTAACATCAATGAATTTCAAATCATTTGATTAATTGTCCTTTAATCGTTTATTAATTAAACTAATCAATCTTTAAATTATTTAATAATTTACTTTTAATTATTCAATTATCCTTTAGTTATTTTCCCTTAACCTATTTAAAATCTTTAATTAATCATCTTTATAGTTAATTATCATTAACACTTCTTAATTACAAATAAATTAGACACTTAATTATTAATTTACCAATCTTAAATTGCAAATTAAGAACCCTTAATTATTTAATTAATTAAAATTATAAATAAATTAACTAATCTTTACCTACCATTATAAATTGATCATTCTTAATTACTTTCCAAAATAATTAATTTATAAATAATAATAATGATCTAAATTAACATTTTAAAAACTTCCTTAAAGTTTGAAAACAATTTATTACTAATTTGAAAATTTTAATATTAATTAACATTAACACTTATTCTAAATTAATTACTTAATTAAAGTATTAATTAAGATTTTTAGAAAACATTGTTAAGTATTGACTTAATTAATGATTTCTTAGAATCAATTCTTCACTTCAACTTCCAGACATTAATTAATTCGTTAATGCTCAAGTTATTCAAGATGATTAACTTCAATTTAAATTTTGCTCAGCCTTTGGAAACCTAACTCGAGTATGACTCCTAGTTTACTCAAGTAAACACCCGACTTCTTCTTCCATATTCCTAAGTACTCCTTCGTTCCTCACACTTTTCTTCTTCCCTCATTTTTTTTCAAGTTTAAGCTTTAATTACAACAGTTAAAACATTCCCAGACAACCCAGGAAGAACTCGAGCCATCTCCATGAAAAACGCGAGTTCCCCTTCGTGTCACCACAACCCAACTCCTAGAGATACCCAATCCATGTCGTGCACGATGCTTCGCCACCATTCTGGTGAGCTTTGCCACCACTAGCAAGTCACAAATCGACGCGACCCTCGATCAACCTTGACGATTCGACCAAACAACCCCCAAATCGAAAATCGAGTTCCAGTTCGAAACTCAAACTCACACCTTCATCCAAAACCGACTCAGCATGGCCATCCAGACCACCGAAACTGTAACGTCCCGCCTTTTCGCACGATTTAAAACGACACACGTGTCGATTCAAACCATCCGGAAGGGCGGATTGTTATGGGGTAAATAAGAAAAATAGAGAAGAAATAAACCAAAACAGAATCTCATAGCGGAAGGATAAAATATAATAATCAAATATACAGTTCATGAAGTTGTTTACAAAACATTTGATTCTTCTTTATACAATAAATATCAGAGTTACACATACCAACACAATCAATGCAGCGGAACAATATGAGCGTGGTGCAATAATATAGATAATAATTACGAATTCTTCGTCTTCGTCCTCCAAAGCTAAAGTCTTCAATCCTGAAACGCTCGGACTGACCCGAGCAAATTTGAAAGGACAAAAACACTCGAGTCAGAACTAAAGGTTCTTATGTAAGTTAAAATTAACAGAAATAAATATGAGTGCAATAACTCAAGAGATGCTCGGGATTTACATCTCCTAAGGATCCGTTAAACTATTTACTATGTAGTATATTGCGCTATTATAATAGTGTCTATAGTAGAATAAACATACTTCTAAATAGCATTAAGGCTTTACATTTTCCACCTTAACACGTAATAGTCCCAGTAATCCGTCCAATATCATAGTCCCTCCTGATCGGGAAGCCACCAGAGGATACCACACGGGCTACGGGAGAAATCCAAACTCGTACAAGGCGCTATAGGGTAGGTGACACGGCACAACTAGGCAATGCCAGGGTAGATATACCAATTGCTACTCGGGCTGATGGTAACGCATAGCCGCAGCTACCGCCCACCTCGAACAAACACCCCCAAAATCAAAGAAATCAATAGTGGCCACCGAATCAATCCAAAGTCAGAGTATAGTATCGAAGGAGTGAGTTCGATAAGAGGAATGACCTCATTGGCCCGAGAATCGCTCCTGTTTTAGCCACCTTATGCCAACTCACGGGAGTTGGGTCCACGTATTTACCTTACAGGCAACGCCGCCACCAACCTACTTCATTCTGTAATCTCCACCGCGTACACGGTTAGTCAAAGTGGTTTTCGGTATCGACAGAGAGTATGTCCACATCCGATCCCGGTCTCTTTGCCAACCAATCGTTATTATAACACCGCGGTCATTTTAAAAAATATAGTTTATACTTTAAAACCAAATAAACATTTTCATTTCAAAACTATGAATACGATGTCAATTTAAAGCCCAAAACAATATGATATCCTTTTCTCAAATATAATTCTTTTCCAAAATCATACTGCTTTAAATTTTAAAATATCTGGAAACCAAGTATTTGAGTTATACTTCAAAGCATAATATTTCGAAATTCATAATTTAAAACCATAACTTCTAAAACTTAAATGGTTCGGATAGTCAATGGTATATAGAATAAATGGTTTAACTTTAAGGTTACTTTGTAAAGAAATTATTTCCAGGGCTTTACAAATATACTTCTTTATTTAAAGTCTAAACCAGATTTAAATATCACTTTCAAGTTCCAAAACCACTTCAATTTCTATTTATATATATATCCATTTGGAGTATTAATATTTCAAAACTAAAGTTGGAATTTATTCTTTCAACAAATTAAATGTTCTATTATTTAGTTTTGAATATTTACATAAAATTTATAAATAAAACTCCAATTTCTAGAAATTAAATATTTTCTTCAATTTAATTTATAAAAATATTCCATTTAAGTAAATCTTGGAAAATCCATTTATAAATATCATACCTTAAAATTTCGAAACTTAAACATATAAAATAAATTACCAAATTCCATTTTTCTCACATTTTTATCATTTTATTCAACAGGATTATACACAGCTTAAATTTAAAATTTTAACTTCATATGTGTATATATCGAAGAATAATATTTTATAAAATATCAAAATTAAATTTTTATAAACCGTATCCCATCCAAACCATAGAAATCACTTTTAAAATAATTTATATATAGACCACGGTGCCTGTATATAATTTTCTATCCTATGGTCAAGTGATACGGATATTTATCATTTCAATCCGCAATTTAAAATAAAATTTTGCGGTTGTATATCATTTCAAATCACAATCCCGAATGAAATGAAATATGCATGATAACTTGTAGTTTAAATGATATAAAATAAAACATCCATTCATCAACATCATCCATCATCCAAATCGCAATCATCATCCAAATAAACAATATCAATATACATCTGATAATATATAACAGGTAATAACTGGCAGTTATGTTCAAAATAAATTTAACAACTATTAAACTAACAGTTTATATTCAGTAATAAAATTTATAACTGTTTCCTAGCAGTTTATATGCAAATAAATAAATTCTAACTGTTCATTAATATGCAATAAATAAACTAAATTAACAGTTAATTTAAATAAATGCGAATTAACAGATATGATGAATAAAACATGCCAAACAGTCATAAATAAATTTCTACTCATATCTAAAATGAATTTAACAAATATAAAAACTTTTAGTAGTTGTGAGTGGGTTAAACACTCACCTTTTGAATTTAAATTGAATTCAAATTCAATTTAAACCCAAAAATTTGACAGTCTCCAAATTCATCCAAACTAGTGCCAAAACGTCAGAAATTCCGATACGATCCCAGCAAAACAAACCGCGCGTGAATCCGAGCTCGTATGCAAAAGTTATGAAAATTTGAAAAATGGAAAATTCTGGTCCTGGTCGACTTCGGGTTCGACTTCGGTGCGCCGCCTCAATTCCCCGGTGCTTGCTTGGAGTTTTCGCCAAAACGACCCGGAGCGACCCGAGTCATTTTCTTCCTGACCCGAAGTTGCTCTAGCGTTTTCTCCCCTGAAACCCGAAGCAAGACCAGAAGCTGCTGCAGATCCGATTTTTTTTTTTTTTTTTTTTAAATTTGAATTTTTTTTTTTTTTTGGAATTTGGGAATTAGGTTTTTTTTTTCTGCCATTAGAATGAGGAGGTGAGAAGGAGATGTATGTATAGAAAAATGAAAATAAGGAGTGGCTAGGGTTTATAACATGTTATATATAGACAAGGCTGAAAAATAATAGATGGATCGGATTGGATCTAAACATAAGTTTAAATTTAGGCATAAACATATATGCAATAAACTAGCATTAAATTTTGAAACGTGAATTGATTTAATTGGAAACAAATTACCCAATCCAAATTTATTTTAATCAGTTTCTAATTAAACTTATTAGATTCAATTCCAACCCTTAAATTGAGCCTATCATTACTTTGTAACGCAGTTAACATTTGTCTCACGTTTCATTCCATATACATTCAAATTTCCAGCTTCCCTTTGTATAAATTATTATTTCCAAATATATTGAAGTTGTTATTCCAAATTATTATTCCAACCCAACTATATACATGTGCTAAAATTAGAAATTATCAATTAAGTTTCCCAAAAATTTCATTGAATTAAATCTTCATTCTTATTATTCAATCCATTATAGCCAAATGGATGAAATTAACATACGTAAATATTTTTCAAATGTCAACTAAATTTTCAATTAACGTAAAATAAATGTTTAATTTTTACTTAATTGCAAAAACTCAATTACCTTAATTCTTTATATTCATATAAATAAACAATTCTTGATTTACAATCTTTTCATTCACCCATAGTCATATTATAAATAGAATTTATATTATCTTTAATTATTTCGATTGAATCTATTATCATACATTACTTTAATATACTGACAACATTACTTTTGCACCCTTTCATTTACCCAACTGTTATTTTATAAATAAACTTAACAATAGATTCATACTCTATTACATAAATGCATACCGTTTTATCTACATTAAAATCTTCGTAACTTCAAACACTTAATCCATTTAATTCCAATTACTCCTTTCATTAAATTTTGGATTCAACCTCCATTCTTTACATACACTAACCATCATTTAATGAAGAATTTATTTACGTTATTCCCCATCTATTACCTTAATTTATTTATCGTAACATTTAATTTATAATTATTGTAATGATTTCCGATTTAATTTTAGATCTCAATTTACACAATAATTTATTAATTCCATCTAAATTTACATCTTCCTAATATCTAAGTATTTAATAATTTGCTTACCACCTTTAAATTAAATATTTACTAGTCGATTTGTGTCATTTCTAACCCCTTAGATAAAAAAAAATACTAAAGGCAAATTCACATCTAAATTCATTGTCAATTATTTCAGTAAATAAATTTTTAAAGGTTACTGCAATTAATCCCATTAATTGCAATAAATTTTAATAAATTTGATTTTATCGGATTACAAACTTAATATTAAATCAATTATTACTCCCCACATAGTTAACGTTTCTTTTATATTCCAATACATTAATATTTACCTAATTTCCATCTCTTATTTGCATAAACTACTGGATTTAAATTAAATTGTAATTTTGTTAACTTAACACATAAATAAAACTTAAAAACCTCAATTAATTCATTCCACTTCGGTTTCATTCTTAAGATTACACTAATTATTATATTGTAAAATAAAATTTTCCCTTGGTTATATCTTATTTATTCACTTACTAATATTCCACACTAACTGCAATAATTTAGTGCATTAATTGAAATTGATCAAAATAAAACTTAACAAACAAATAGAATAAATACGTACAATAACTATTGTCATTAAATCTATTTCATAAGTCTACACTCAATTATTTCCTTAAAATAAGTTTTACGTTTATACAAATTTATGTTCACCCTTCCGTTACTATATATTAATAATTATTAAATCAACGTTTATTCTTAATAACACATTATAACTACTCAACATATAAAATAACTTTACTCCCCATAAATTTATTGACACATAAGTTAGGAAATTTATAATGGTTGTTATCCTTACTTAAATCTATTTCCAATTAACGTACTACCAAATTGCATTCTCTTATGTTCTATCCAAACATTTATTTAGATTTTATTTCCATCAATAAATAAATATTTACATCCATTTATTAACAATTCACTTTCATTATACAATTGCAATTCATTTGTTATAAATAAAATTTCCAATTTTGTTTCTGTCAGCATAAATTAACAAACATATTTAATTAAGAGATTATAATGTTTCTCACTATTTATTTACACTCCATTAAAACCCAACAGTCGTTTCAAACCACATTTGAATTGCATTAAATTGGTTATCCGTCAACTGCCATATATATTACTTCCTTAACTCACATACAGTTACAATTTTATTAATATATATTAATACATAGGTGATTTAAATTCCTGTCTTAAATTCCTTATTTATATTTTATTCAAGTGCAACAATTTACACTAATTCTTCATTTACTTCACTTAAATTTCAACAATTTGGTAAAATAACTGTTTCTACAGTTCATTATTAATTACACATTTAACTCTCCTTCATTTATTCAACTTACACAAAGGTATACATCTTACACTATCTCAATCATTAGATTTTCATGCAATTTGACAATAATTAAGCTTTAATTACCGTTGCTAAAGTTTTCATTTAGCGTTCATTCCAGTATTAATTCATCTCTTATATTTATATATATTTTTCTAAAAAAAAAAATTAAATTTCAAAATCCATTTTAATTAATAATTTAATTGTCGAAATTTACGGGTCGTTACACTCTCCCCCACTCAAAACTTTTCGTCCCCGAATAGGAAAAGAAGGAAAAAGAAGAATTTCGAAATCAATATTTTAAATTTACCGAATTAGTTAATTTAGCTAAAATATACAAATTTATATACAGTGAAATATTTAAGTGATTTCACCATTAATCAACCAATCAATACAACAATCATCAACCTTACAAACAGCAAACATACACAAGACAAAGCACCCATTTATCCAACAACCAAGAAGTTGTTCGGGTTCAAAACTTGAAATTGTACGAAATGAAAAATAACCATCCAGTGTATCATTTACTCAACAGTCTTAGATGGGACAAAATAGATTATTTATTCATCCAACTACTTTAAATTTCCTTACCCGACCAACCATAAATCAAACAATACCAATTCCACCAACAAATCAATTAACTCATTATAAATTTTCAATTCATACATTAGCTGTTTGATCTTTTCATTCATATAACAATTTATCTTTTATTTTCATTCTTATACCACATAAATTATCCCTTTATAATTTACATTTATTTTGGTCATGTAAGTTTCTCCTATTGTATTACATATAATGAACTTCTCACTTTCAATCATTTATTAAATGCTTACATTTTATTATATTTAATTACAGTAATCATTTTGAACTACACTTAGATTCTTAACCTGATAACATTCATTCTTATAAGTGAAAGATTTTATTTATTAATTATCTATGGATTGCAGTCATTTATATTTTTCCCACTTTACATTATATTAGAATAGTGGAAACTAAACATACTTAAGTTAATACCCTACAATCAATCCTTATTTATTAAAGAATTTCATTCTATTTACTTAAGTTCATATCACCTATTAATAATACTTAACTTTATTTTCAGTAAAATTTCAATTATAACTTAAGTTTATACCATTAAATTCTTATTTATAACAGTAATTTATTGAATACTTCGTTATTTCCAAAATTTCTACTTGTATAATATTCTATTCCCAATCTCTTATTTAACATTTCAACTTTTCATATTTGGTAAGTTATATCTGTTAAATAAAATGCAAAGGAACTTATACAAGTTTTATCTCATCCTTTAATTAAATTTAATGTTCAACAATATTACTCTTTGTTTCATATGTTACAAATTTCAAATTTTCTTTAAATCCATTAATAACTTAGCATTAAATCTCTTACCTAAATTAGAGGTTTCAATTATTAATTACTTACCTTTTATTTTACTACAATAATTGAAACAATTAATTAATGGAAATTTAAGAATTAAATACCAGGTTAAATTTCAAATTATTTAAAATAATAGATAAAGAATTTCTTACAACTTATATATATCTAATTATATTTAAAACAATTCAAAACTTATATATTTTCGAAAATGAATCTGCAGTAAAACTACTACAGTGGTCTTTCCCCTTCGAAACTCGAAAATGAAAGTCGATGATGCGGCCGCCATCACCGAAATTATTTTCCAGCGACATAGAGGAAAGTACAAAACTTATTTTCTCCAAAAATCTTCTTTAAAACAATTCTTTCGAATTATATTAAAATATTTATATCAGAAAGTACTTATACACAATACTATTATATTCCAAAAAAAAAAATCGAAAGAAATTTCAAAACCCCGGAACTTAAGCCCTAAATTTCCAGATTTCATTTATTTTAGTTTCAACTTAGTTTCAACTGTTATTTATATTTTCATTACCTAACACCCAATCTATAGCAACCAAATATATGTCATTATAAAATATTTTTATATATAGAAAATATAATAGGCAAAGTTATTTCATTTACCTATATTAAAATCAAATATTATGTCGGTCTGTCCTATTAAGTGTTTAGAAATCCTTATTGATGTCACAGCGTCCCATGCACCAACCAGAATTTATAAATACCAAACGGAACAAATTAACACAATATTAAAACCTTTTATAACACTAACAAATACGCTCTCTCATATACTCAGCGACTCCCATAGGGTATTACTACCCTATTAGTAAAGAGTCAAACCCCACAAAGCTAAGGTTTATCGCTAAACCAAAGCTCTGATACCAACTGTAACGTCCCGCCTTTTCGCATGATTTAAAACGACACACGTGCCGATTCAAACCATCCGGAAGGGCGGATTGTTATGGGGTAAATAAGAAAAATAGAGAAGAAATAAACCAAAACAGAATCTCACAGCGGAAGGATAAAATATAATAATCAAATATACAGTTCATGAAGTTGTTTACAAAACATTTGATTCTTCTTTATACAATAAATATCAGAGTTACACATACCAACACAATCAATGCAGCGGAACAGCATGAGTGTGGTGCAATAATATAGATAATAATAATACGAATTCTTCGTCTTCGTCCTCCAAAGCTAAAGTCTTCAATCCTGAAACGCTCGGACTGACCCGAGCAAATTTGAAAGGACAAAAACACTCGAGTCAGAACTAAAGGTTCTTATGTAAGTTAAAATTAACAGAAATAAATATGAGTGCAATAACTCAAGAGATGCTCGGGATTTACATCTCCTAAGGATCCATTAAACTATTTACTATGTAGTATATTGCGCTATTATAATAGTGTCTATAGTAAAATAAACATACTTTTAAATAGCATTAAGGCTTTACATTTTCCACCTTAACACGTAATAGTCCCAGTAGTCCATCCAATATCATAGTCCCTCCTAATCGGGAAGCCACCAGAGGATACCACACGGGCTACGGGAGAAATCCAAACTCGTACAAGGCGCTATAGGGTAGGTGACACGCACAACTAGGCAATGCCAGGGTAGATATACCAATTGCTACTCGGGCTAATGGTAACGCATAGCCGCAGCTACCGCCCACCTCGAACAAACACCCCCAAAATCAAAGAAATCAATAGTGGCCACCGAATCAATCCAAAGTCAGAGTATAGTATCGAAGGAGTGCGTTCGATCAGAGGAATGACCTCATTGGCCCGAGAATCGCTCCTGTTTTAGCCACCTTATGCCAACTCACGGGAGTTGGGTCCACGTATTTACCTTACAGGCAACGCCGCCACCAACCTACTTCATTCTGGAATCTCCACCGCGTACACGGTTTAAAGTGGTTTTCGGTATCGACAGAGAGTATGTCCATATCCGATCCCGGTCTCTTTGCCAACCAATCGTTGTTATAACACCGCGGTCATTTTAAAAAATATAGTTTATACTTTAAAACCAACTAAACATTTTCATTTCAAAACTATGAATACGATGTCAATTTAAAGCCCAAAACAATATGATATCCTTTTCTCAAATATAATTCTTTTCCAAAATCATACTGCTTTAAATTTTAAAATATCTGGAAACCAAATATTTGAGTTATACTTCAAAGCATAATATTTCTAAATTCATAATTTAAAACCATAACTTCTAAAACTTAAATGGTTCAGATAGTCAATGGTATATAGAATAAATGGTTTAACTTTAAGGTTACTTTGTAAAGAAATTATTACCAGGGCTTTACAAATATACTTCTTTATTTAAAGTCTAAACCAAATTTAAATATCACTTTCAAGTTCCAAAACCACTTCAATTTCTATTTATATATATATATATATATCCATTTGGAGTATTAATATTTCAAAACTAAAGTTGGAATTTATTCTTTCAACAAATTAAATGTTCTATTATTTAGTTTTGAATATTTACATAAAATCTATAAATAAAACTCCAATTTCTAGAAATTAAATATTTTCTTCAATTTAATTTATAAAAATATTCCATTTAAGTAAATCTTGGAAAATCCATTTATAAATATCATACCTTAAAATTTCCAAACTTAAACATATAAAATAAATTACCGAATTCCATTTTTCTCAAATTTTTATCATTTTATTCAACAGGATTATACACAGCTTAAATTTAAAATTTTAACTTCATATGTGTATATATCGAAGAATAATATTTTATAAAATATCAAAATTAAATTTTTATAAACCGTATCCCATCCAAACCATAGAAATCACTTTTAAAATAATTTATATATAGACCACGGTGCCTGTATATAATTTTCTGTCCTATGGTCAAGTGATACGGATATTTATCATTTCAATCCGCAATTTAAAATAAAATTTTGCGGTTGTATATCATTTCAAACCACAATCCCGAATGAAATGAAATATGCATGATAACTTGCAGTTTAAATGATATAAAATAAAACATCCATTCATCAACATCATCCATCATCCAAATCGCAATCATCATCCAAATAAACAATATCAATATATATCTGATAATATATAACAGGTAATAACTGGCAGTTATATTCAAAATAAATTTAAAAACTATTAAACTAATAGTTTATATTCAGTAATAAAATTTATAGCTGTTTCCTAGCAGTTTATACGCAAATAAATAAATTCTAACTGTTCATTAATATGCAATAAATAAACTAAATTAATAGTTAATTTAAATAAATGCGAATTAACAGATATGATGAATAAAACATGCCAAATAGTCATAAATAAATTTCTACTCATATCTAAAATGAATTTAACAAACATAAAAACTTTTAGTAATTGTGAGTGGGTTAAACACTCACCTTTTGAATTTAAATTGAATTCAAATTCAATTTAAACCCAAAAATTTAACAGTCTTCAAATTCATCCAAACTAGTGCCAAAACGTCAGAAATTCTGATACGATCACAGCAAAACAAACCGCGCGTGAATCCGAGCTCGTATGCAAAAGTGATGAAAATTTAAAAAATGGAAAATTCTGGTCCTGGGTCGACTTCGGGTTCGACTTCGGTGCGCCGCCTCAATTCCCCGGTGCTTGCTTGGAGTTTTCGCCAAAACGACCCGGAGCGACCCGGGTCATTTTCTTCCTGACCTGAAGTTGCTCTAGGGTTTTCTCCCCTGAAACCCGAAGCGCGACCAGAAGCTGCTGCAGATTCGAATTTTTTTTTTTTTTTTTAAATTTGAATTTTTTTTTTTTTTGGAATTTGGGAATTAGGTTTTTTTTTTCTGCCATTAGAATGAGGAGGTGAGAAGGAGATGTATGTATAGAAAAATGAAAATAAGGAGTGGCTAGGGTTTATAACAGGTTATATATAGACAAGGCTGAAAAATAATAGATGGATCGGATTGGATCTAAACATAAGTTTAAATTTAGGCATAAACATATATGCAATAAACTAGCATTAAATTTTGAAACGTGAATTGATTTAATTGGAAACAAATTACCCAATCCAAATTTATTTTAATCAGTTTCTAATTAAACTTACTAGATTCAATTCCAACCCTTAAATTGAGCCTATCATTACTTTGTAACGCAGTTAACATTTGTCTCACGTTTCATTCCATATACATTCAAATTTCCAGCTTCCCTTTGTATAAATTATTATTTCCAAATATATTGAAGTTGTTATTCCAAATTATTATTCCAACCCAACTATATACATGTGCTAAAATTAGAAATTATCAATTAAGTTTCCCAAAAATTTCATTGAATTAAATCTTCATTCTTATTATTCAATCCATTATAGCCAAATGGATGAAATTAACATACGTAAATATTTTTCAAATTTCAACTAAATTTTCAATTAACGTAAAATAAATGTTTAATTTTTACTTAATTGCAAAAACTCAATTACCTTAATTCTTTATATTCATATAAATAAACAATTCTTGATTTACAATCTTTTCATTCACCCATAGTCATATTATAAATAGAATTTATATTATCTTCAATTATTTCGATTAAATCTATTATCATACATTACTTTAATATACTGACAACTTTACTTTTGCACCCTTTCATTTACCCAACTGTCATTTTATAAATAAACTTAACAATAGATTCATACTCTATTACATAAATGCATACCCTTTTATCTACATTAAAATCTTCGTAACTTCAAACACTTAATCCATTTAATTCCAATTACTCCTTTCATTAAATTTTGGATTCAACCTCCATTCTTTACATACACTAACCATCATTTAATGAAGAATTTATTTACGTTATTCCCCATCTATTACCTTAATTTATTTATCGTAACATTTAATTTATAATTATTGCAATGATTTCCGATTTAATTTTAGATCTCAATTTACACAATAATTTATTAATTCCATCTAAATTTACATCTTCCTAATATCTAAGTATTTAATAATTTGCTTACCACCTTTAAATTAAATATTTACTAGTCGATTTGTGTCATTTCTAACCCCTTAGATAAAAAAAAAATACTAAAGGCAAATTCACATCTAAATTCATTGTCAATTATTTCAGTAAATAAATTTTCAAAGGTTACTGCAATTAATCCCATTAATTGCAATAAATTCTAATAAATTTGATTTTATCGGATTACAAACTTAATATTAAATCAATTATTACTCCCTACATAGTTAACGTTTCTTTTATATTCCAATACATTAATATTTACCTAATTTCCATCTTTTATTTGCATAAATTACTGGATTTAAATTAAATTGTAATTTTGTTAACTTAACACATAAATAAAACTTAAAAACCTCAATTAATTCATTCCACTTCGGTTTCATTCTTAAGATTACACTAATTATTATATTGTAAAATGAAATTTTCCCTTGGTTACATCTTATTTATTCACTTACCAATATTCCACACTAACTGCAATAATTTAGTGCATTAATTGAAATTGATCAAAATAAAACTTAGCAAACAAATAGAATAAATACGTACAATAACTATTGTCATTAAATCTATTTCATAAGTCTACACTCAATTATTTCCTTAAAATAAGTTTTACGTTTATACAAATTTATGTTCACCCTTCCGTTACTATATATTAATAATTATTAAATCAACGTCTATTCTTAATAACACATTATAACTACTCAACATATTAAAGAACTTTACTCCCCATAAATTTATTGACACATAAGTTAGGAAATTTATAATGGTTGTTATCCTTACTTAAATCTATTTCCAATTAACGTACTACCAAATTGCATTCTCTTATGTTCTATCCAAACATTTATTTAGATTTTATTTCCATCAATAAGTAAATATTTACATCCATTTATTAACAATTCACTTTCATTATACAATTGCAATTCATTTGTTATAAATAAAATTTCCAATTTTGTTTCTGTCAGCATAAATTAACAAACATATTTAATTAAGAGATTATAATGTTTCTCACTATTTATTTACACTCCATTAAAACCCAACAGTCGTTTCAAACCACATTTGAATTGCATTAAATTTGTTATCCGTCAACTGCCATATATATTACTTCCTTAACTCACATATAGTTACAATTTTATTAATATATATTAATACATAGGTGATTTAAATTCCTGTCTTAAATTCCTTATTTATATTTTATTCAAGTGCAACAATTTACACTAATTCTTCATTTACTTCACTTAAATTTCAACAATTTGGTTAAATAACTGTTTCTAGAGTTCATTATTAATTACACATTCAACTCTCCTTCATTTATTCAACTTACACAAAGGTATACATCTTACACTATCTCAATCATTAGATTTTCATTCAATTTGACAATAATTAAGCTTTAATTACCGTTGCTAAAGTTTTCATTTAGCGTTCATTCCAGTATTAATTCATCTCTTATATTTATATATATTTTTCTAAAAAAAAACTAAATTTCAAAATCCATTTTAATTAATAATTTAATTGTCGAAATTTATGGGTCGTTACAGGAACCATCGTGTCTCCGTCCACATCTTCTCCTACGTCTCTAGTACACCCCCTCCAAATCCGGTCACACTCGGCGCATTGGTGAGCGCGAACGAGCCCAAAACCCAAATGCTCATTCCACAGTCCTTAAACCCTACTCTACCCTCTGGTCGACGCCACGACGAACTAGAGCACTTGCAACTATTTTTCCCGATCTCGCCATGCCTTCCTCCTCTTCCAGCCGAAAAACCCGACACCTAATACTTCACCCATCACCGGAGTTTGATAAAAATCCATTTTCAGTTCATATTTAAACTGCTCTAAGTATGCTCGATTAAAAATCATCATTTTTATCTTAAAAATCCTATTTTCTAATAGTGATTCAAGTTATATAAATGAAATTATAATTCATGACATTCGAATTTTACATATATTTGAATTCTCTCTGTAAAATCAAATTTCCAGAGGTATTCACAAGTTGTTTTAACAAAAATAAATTTTTAAAGCTTAATTCGTGAACAAACAAACAATCTTTGTTTGTATTTTAAATTCTAATAGTTACTAGATTAAGAGATAAAAATTTATTTACAAATCTGGATTTTAAAAAGAACTGTAAAAAAGAAACAGAGGTTACATATATTCAAGTGTATGCACACATCATACTTCAGCAGTTCAACCATATGAATACACAAATATACTTCACAATACAATATTGAACACAGCAATGACTTGCAACCAAAATTATACTTAAAGTTTAAAGGTGAAGTTACTCATAGTGTTTTCCAAAATGAACATAGTTCTTTAATTTTTTTTGACACGGGCTTGAAAATTTGCTAGCTGAAACCATTTGATTTCTGGTTTGAGTTAATTTGCCTTGTTTAGGTTGAATTTTCTTTCTAAGGTTGTAGATGGTATTGCTTCAGATGCTACCTTAAATTTTCTCAGCTTGGAATGAACGAAATGAAATGAGGAATTGATGCTGATATATAGGAAAAAGGTTACATGAGATATAATTTGTTTTGTACAAGGGTCAGAGATTTTTTTTCTTTTGTTCATTTACTCAGCTGATTTTCTTCTTTACTTTGGTGGATGAAATGATGTATTATGGTGTGCCGCATTAATGACATTTAGCTTGTTTTATAAGCTTATGCTTATCACTTGTTCATATTTATCCTTTGTTTGATTTTCTTGCATTGCATATGAATTTACAGAGCATATCTGTCCTGTTTCATGCTTCATGTTTATTTTTTTTCCTTTTCTCATTTCTTTTCATAGACCTATTGCTATATGTTAACGCTAAAATTTGAACGCTAACACCCCGGTGTATGAGTTGTAGTTGTGAAAGCACCACCCGACGACTCGGGAACAGATTACAAGCAGATAATAGCAGAAAAGCGGTAAACAACAACAATTTTATAGTGGTTCGGCTTAAGGGTATAGCCTACGTCCACTTTAAGTACTTTTACTAATAATCTCGTTACAAGCGGATACAATTCTTCCCAAATACAATACACTTTGAATTACAAGAGACTTAGAACAAGTAGCCTAAACTTCGATGAAGATGAGAGTTTTCGAATCCATGTTGGATGTATGTGATCTCTTCTTGAAGTTGTTTGTAGCGTTCTTAATGTCTTGAGAGCTTCAAGTATTGGATTGGATTGGTTTGGAATGCAGCAGAGTAACGGCGTTTGAAGAAAATGAGCCAAAAGTCCTTTGCTAGTTGGAGCTAGGGTCGTATTTATAGGCATCTTCGGATTTAAGTCGTAACTCGTGCACGACTCATGATAAGTCGTAACTCGTACACGGCTCACCATAAGTCGTAACTCGTACACGACTCATAATGACTCGTAACTCGTAGATGACTCATGGTAGGTCGCGGTTGACTTACTGGGTTCACGGCTTGGTCCAAAGTTATGAACCCATCTGATTGAAAGATACAAGTTCTAAGTCTTTCACGAGTTAACCAAATGCAGCTTTCTTTATGCTAGCATGAGTCGTACACGACTCATCATAGGTCGTAAGTCGTCAGCGAGTCACCTCATTACAGCATGGTATTGAACTTGTTTCTAAGTCTTAGGTCGTGAACGACTTATCTTTTGAGTCGTAAACTTCCTTAAGTCGTGCCATCCTTAACTAGTAAGATTGTGCAGACCTTAGGTCGTTAGGCCGTAATGTTCTTAGGTTGTGAAGGCCTTAAGTCGTAGATCCTTATCTCGTAGACTCTTTAACTCGTAGAGGCCTTAAGTCGTAGATCCTTATCTCGTAGACTCCTTAACTCGTAGAGGCCTTAAGTCGTAGATCCTTATCTCGTAGACTCCTTAACTCGTAGAGGAAACAGGGTTAACACTTGCCCCTCGAAGCACATGCCTTAAGTCGTAAGTCGTGTGCTTCGACTCATCATAACCCGGGTGTGCCGATTCGAGTTCCACTTCCCTGAGGTATAAAATGCTTGGGTCGTTCCTCCTATTTCCTTCTTCTCATTACTTACCCCTGAGCTATTTCTGCCATTAACACGTCCTCGAGCTTTCGGAAACAAATTCAACCAGTTCATCCTACCGTTGATTCAGTCCCTATAATCCTCATCATCGCATCGCGTAAGTAAATCCGCAGTTCATTTGATTCCGCGATAGCCATTAACTTGCGAATCTGGACTCCTCATTGACAACTTTAATCCAGTTCCTTATACCACGCTTCATCACGATTGTCGCCACGATCGATTGCTGGTGAGCTCGAGGAAGTTTGATTAGGTTTTGGATAATTTGCGAGGAGAAGATAATGGGTTTCAATATATTATATTTTTTTTTTTAGGCTGTTAGGGGTTTGGAGAAGACGAGATAATAGTTAGTGGGTTCATCGGTTTAGGGGTGAGACGGTTTATGGGTTTAGGAGTGGAGATAAGGTTATTCGACTAGTTGAGGCATGAGTTTTAGGTCGTAACTGAGTTAAGACTTAGAAGAATTCGTATCTTTCTGACTTGAAGTCTTGTCTCTCTTTTATGACTCACGATTCAAAGGACTACCGACTCAAGGCATCAACGACTCAAAAGTGAAGCGACCTATCCTGTCTCTCCTCATAATCCTTTAGGTCGTGGACGAGTCAACCAGAGAACCAACGACTTAACTTAACCCGAAGGAAAAATTCTTAACTCGTAGACGAGTTAGCACTTAAGTTGTTGCCGAGTTAGTACTTGAGTCGTTTACGACTTAGCTCTTGAGTCGTCTACGACTCAGCACTTGCATTTTTAAACTCTGCTTAGACCTTGAACTGTTGTATGGATTTTGAACTGTTGAACTTTGCTGCATTCTTTTACAGATTACTTTAACTTGTGGGTTAACAATCTGTTTAATATGATATTTACAGAAAATTGGGACGAATATACTGCCATCGACCGCCCACATCAAATGACAGATTAGTTAATAACAGATAATTAACTTAAATAAATTGTGTGAACGAAGTGCTATCGATTTCAAGTAGAATATTAAAGCAACACTGAAATAGTCAATTGAAACTGACCAGCCTGCACTAATATTATGCTTGAACTTTAAATTAACAAGTTCTGAAATTACCGTAGTCGATCAATCGTCGACCAGTTTAATTCCAGTTATATTTACTTGTTATTTTTATCAGTTTTGCACGACACTTCACACTTTTAGGAAACGTGCACCTTCATATTTGAATATCCAGTTGCTTGTGTAGAATGACTTCTCAGGAAGAAGATGTAACAGTTCAGACGGGAGAGGCAACTGTTCTTCCAGCTCCACTAGTTAATCCTCCCGAAAGAGTTCCTACTACACTATCATACAAAGTTTTTCGCCAGCTGTGTGCTCAGTTTGGCATTGCTGAATCAGATGCCATTCTTCCTGAGAGAAGTAACACTGCTGACATAGCACCTTCTGGCTTTGTGACAGTTAACCGACAAATGTGCCTAAGTGGGGGCGTTCCTCCTTTCAATGACTTTTTCCAACAACTTCTTCATCAATTGGCCATTGCTCCATCCCAACTACACCCCAATGGCTACGCCATTCTAATGGGGTTGTGTGTGCTATTTAGGAGAACACTTGATCGACTTCCGAGCTTTGATGAAATTTGTTACTTATGCTCCTTTACCCGGACCAAAGATCATCCTTCTATTACTGTTGTGAGAAGCGCCCGAAACCGCAAATTAATTGTTGGCCTTCCTGACACTGCTCATGGGTTTCTAATCCAGTTCTTCTTCGTTCGTTGCCCCCCGGGGTTTTATGCTCTGTGGAGGGAAGGAAGTAAGATCACCCATCCTTGCTTCGTTTGTTATCTGGACTTTGTGAGACTGACCTGCTAAGTGTTAACTCTGCTTCTTTTTATTTTCAGCGCTGCCTCCTCCCTCTAGGAATCCCAGTCACAAGTCGACTTTTGAGAGGCTTAAGGCCGTGCCGGTTGAGGAGAGAGATATTCAATTTCTGTTGAAAGATGAATTTTTGCATCAGTACGGACTTTTGCATACTTCTCGTTCTACGCGTCCTCATGAAATTCCAGACTCCCCAGCTAGAGTGTTGGATGCCTCAGTTTCTACTAGCACATCCATATCTAAAGGACCTGCTCCTGAGGCTTCGCTAGTGAAGTGTTCCACTTCTGTTGATGCTGCGGGGCCATCTGACAAACTTGCCCCGGTTATCGAGGAAGAAGAGCCTCAGGGATCTTCCCATCATTCACAAGAATCTGGTGAAAAAGCTGAGAAATCCAGTCCTGTTAAGCAGAGCAGGGACGATACTTTCGAAGGACTGAGTGACCTTTTTGCTACTTCACAAGAGATCTTTAAAGAAGATCCTATCACTGCCGGGATTTCTTCTTCAGTAGTTGAAGCTACTTCTACTTTGCAACAGTCGCCGTCGACTCAAGAGTTGACGCTATCTATTACACCCACAACTACTCCCCAATTAAAGAGTGGTTCGTAGATTGATGCACGTAGTTTGCACATCACACACACTTAGAATTCCTGGCACTTTTATGCTCTCTCTTTTTTTTAGCGTTTGAAGGATTCTCAAGTTTTATTTCTTTTTGTTTTAAATTTTAGGTTTTCCAATGAGGCGAGGCAGCTCGTACTATGATGACTTTCAGCGATATGGGAAACGCAGCCAGTATGGCTATCAATCCTATCCTCCTTTTCATAGAGAGACTGATGAAGAAAGGGCAGCCCGGAAGGCTCGAGAAAGACGTGATTATGAAGAACGCTTTGGAAGACCAGATAGTCGACATGATTCCTCCCACAGAGAGAGTGACTCCCTTAAACGCAAATCTCATGATGATAGAGGGAAGAGTCACACAACCGATGACTCGAGCAAACGAGCCAAAGTTATTGAGGAGCCAATGCCTGCGCCTTCAGAGAAGATTACTGCTCCTACTTCTTCTCAATCTCCTGCCCCTTCCCCTACTGATATCCAAGCAATCATCAATAGGCCATCTTACCAAGTTGGACCAGGTCCAGCCACTCTTCAACGCCGATTTCCTAATTGGTGTTTAAAAGGAGTTCGCTTTGACCTCGATCTGGTTCCCATAGATAAAAGTGCTATGCTACGGAACCTTGATGCAGTCAGAACCGATATTGAGAGGATGTCATCTTGGCAGAAACTCGTTGATGACCTCCAAAGGGTGAATAGGGCCAATCTCGAAGCTATGCTTACCATGGAGAACGACAAAACTGAATGGCAAAAGATCCTTAAACAGCATGATGCAGAAATGAGGAGTATTGCCGATTATAATGAGAAACTTGAGGCAGAAGTTGGGAAACTTAAAGAGGAGCTTGCTACTTCTTCCACTTCTTATTCTCAAAGGGAGAGTGTGCTTCTTCAACAGGTGCGGGATGCTCATGCCGCGCAAAGGGATGCTGAGGCCAAGGCTGATGAGTTGGAGCAGATTATAGAGGGCAACCGTACTGATATTACTCAGTTACGAGGACAAACTGGCCTTCAGGCTGCGGAGATTGAAAAATTGAAAGCCCAGTTATCCAAAGTCGAGAGAGAGCGGGATGAGGCTGTTGCGGGTAGAATTACAGCTGAAGAGGCCCATGAAGCCACCAAAGCTGACATTGGCTCGACACTATTTGATTTCTACTTGCAATGTATATTAGGGCGTGGCAGTCTTGCATTCCTGGGCCCCAAGTATGAGATTACCCTGGCCGAAGTGTGGGAGGCCGCACTAGATATGTTTAAAGGGGCCGGGTACACTGAAGAGGAGTTGGAGGTGCACTACTTAGACTTTGAGGCTCGCGCAGCCCTTGCCAGAGGGAAGGAGCAAATTGCCAGATCGCGGGTTGAAATAGTGGGGGAAGAGCATCAAGAAAAAGAAACAAATTTGACTGTTCCTGTCCCTCCTTCAACTTCGGCCGATGCTGGCATTATTGGCTCTAGCTCTTATGTACCGATCCCTGCTCAAACTGATACCGGGGCCAAAATTACTCAAGTCACAGATGAATCGCAAGAGAGTGCTGAAGCCCCGGACTATGAAATTGATGTAATAAAGACAACTTCTGCAGGTAATTCCACTGTAAATTTCGCTCAAGTGGATTGCTCATTTATTTCACATGGGTTTAATGAGCTCCTTGACTATTTTCTCAACCTTGATGAGCCTTCATCTCCTCTCTTTACTGACTTTAACCTCTTTTCTTCTACAGAGAAAGTATCAAGCACCGCTTAGATTTCTCCTCCTCCGGTTATCCCTCCTCCGTCTCTCCAGGTGGCTCCTCCTTCTGCTTCTCAGCCCGGGTCGCAAGAGGAACAAATAGAAGCCCTTCACGGTTTAGACGATCCCATCGCTTTGCAAGAGCATAGAGACGAGGGACTTGAGGGAGGTGAGATATCTCCGGAGCGGACCCCTTCTGATGACATAACTTTGTCTAAACTTGCCACTCCGGGAAGTGAGTCTTCCTCAAAGAGGAGGAAAAAGCACGGAATGTCAAAGAGGAGGGGGAAGATAATCACTGTTACTGAAGGGGAGCCAGAAGTTGGACCAGCTGCGCCTACCCCTCCTTCTTCCCTTGTGCCAACTGACCGGCCCGAAAAGCTAATCATTCGGCCGGGAAAAGGGTCCAAAGGTAGTAAAAAGAAGTGAACATTTTAGCTTTTTGCCTTTTGTATGTACTGGTCGAGAATTGTGCGGGTACCGGCCCCTGCTTTTCTTTATTTTGAAACCTGTACCTGCATTTCAATTGAATAAAATGATCCTTTGTTTGTACAGACTTCTGTTTGAATTTGAGAATGCATTTATTATTCATTTTTGCACAAGTTTATTTATATGATATTGCAGCGGGCTTATGGTATGTTGTTTGAGTATTACTTTACTGATGCAGCTATACCATTATACCATGTTGCCCCCATACCTTAAGCTTGCTGCAATATTTTATACTTCGAGGGGACTTGCACTCTTATTTGCTAAAGAATAATTATTTTATTCTTTTTAAAGAAAATTTTTGTAGAGTACAACTCCCTTCGTATAAGTTTCTACGCTTTGTCGTTCGAAGAAATCACTTTTTTCTTTTGCTTATGTGCATATTTTACCAAGTGAATTCTTCTATGTGGTAAAGCGGACCTCTGAAGGGCACTTTAACTTCTTCTTTTTTTATATATATACAAAGTTGTACCTCTGAGGAGGGATTTTTCACGTTTCAACACTTGGAAGTTTTATTTCAATCTCGGTGAAACGTGTACCTCCAAAGAGTTGTGCCTTTGAAGAAAGCCTTTTCACGTTTCAACACTTGGAAGTTTTATTTCAATCTTGGTGAAACGTTGGCTTCCGAAGAGGTCTTTCTTCTTGATTGTGCCCTTGAAGAGGTCTTTCCTTTGAATTGTGTCCCCGGGAGGGGGTTGTACCTTTAAGGAGGGATTTTTCACGTTTCAACACCTGGAAGTTTTATTTCAATCTTGCTGAAACGTGTACCTCCAAAGAGTTGTGACTTCGAAGAAAGCCTTTTCACGTTTCAACACTTGGAAGTTTTATTTCAATCTCGGTGAAACGTGGGCTTTCAGGAAGGTCTTTATTTTGTCTCTGCAATTCAACTTTGGTGAAGTGAAATTCCGAAGAGCGGTTGTTACACTTCAACTCCTGGCGAAATGTGCCTCCGAAGAGGGCTTTTATTTTGTTTACATTTCAACTCTGGTGAAGTGAAATCTCGAAGAGCGGTCATAACACTTCAACTCCTGGTGAAATGGGCCTCTGAAGAGGGCTTTTATTTTGTTTGCATTTCAACTCTGGTGAAGTGAAATCTCGAAGAGCGGTCATAACACTTCAACTCCTGGTGAAATGGGCCTCCGAAGAGGGCTTTTATTTTGTTTGCATTTCAACTCTGGTGAAGTGAAATCTCGAAGAGCGGTCATAACACTTCAACTCCTGGTGAAATGTGCCTCGGAGAGGGTTTTCATCGCCTGGAAGTTACTTTCTCATGGTTGGAGGGTCATGACTCCTCCAATCTTTTTTGTTGAGTAGAGAACTTTTTTTTTGTGGCGTATGACCCATTAGAGGTCTTTATCCTCCGAAGAGTTGTGTCTCCGAAGAGGACTTGTGCTGCCGATGATGGCTTTGGTTGTTCCTCTGTTCACTTGCTTATGCCTTTTCAATGATCCTCTACCTCCTCCTTTTTTTTTTTTTTTTAAGTAACTTGTTTAATCCAAGGAAGTGCGCTTCATTGTCAGGCAATTTCGTGAGAACGAGCACTAGCTTCTTAATTGGACGTTTGTTTGTTCAAACGATCTCAATTTATTAGCAAAGACCCGTTTCTGTCGAAATCATAGGCCGTTCAATTGAAGTACTTCCTATCTAGGATTTGAATTCGGGGCTTTTGTGACTTGAAATTTGGCGAGAATCACTCGGTCTTTTTATGTGCAAGTTTCACTTCCACTGTCTGCAAAAATTTAAATCGACATTTCAGCAATACATTTTATGTACTTTTCATATCGAAAATAAAGCAAATATGTAATAATAATAAGGAACACAAGATTTATAGTGGTTCGGCCAGGAAATTGGGCCTACATCCACTTTATATTCTTTCATTATTTACTTGCATCAGTTTTACAATTGCTTTCAATTACAAGAATCATACATTCATAATTCTTTTTACAATATTTCAACAAAATTTTCAAGTAAAGTATGGACGCAAATGGTTGCTGTTCCATGCCCTTGGAATTTGATCTCCATCAACAGTGGTGAGTTTGAATGTGCCGTCAAGAAGCTTCTGACCTATTACATACGGTCCTTCCCAATTTGGCCCAAACACACCTGTCGCTGTCATAATTCTCTTCAGGACTAGGTCTCCAATCTCAAAGCTGCGTTGGCGAACTTTGGAATTAAAATGTCTGGCTATTCTTTGCTGATGAGCTGCAATTCTGAGATTAGCCTCATCTCTTTTTTCATCAAGGAAGTCTAGCGCTTCAAGCTGTAGCCTTTCATTCTCTGCTTGGTTGAAATGGATCCTTCTGTGTGAAGGAACCTCTGTTTCTACCGGGATCATTGCTTCCGACCCGTATGCTAATGAGAAAGGAGTGTGTCCAGTCGCAGTTTTGTGAGTGGTTCTGTATGCCCATAGTGCAAGTGGTAGCTTATCGACCCAACCACCTTTTGCTCTTTCAAGTTGCTTTTTGATGGTTGATTTGATGATCTTGTTTACTGCTTCCACTTGCCCGTTTGCCTGCGGATAAGCAACTGCTGAAAAGCTTTTCTGGATTTTGAATCGCTTGCAAAAATCTTGGAATTCCTCGCTTTCAAACTGAGTACCATTGTCTGTGATTATTTTCTGAGGCACACCATACCTGCAAATGATATTCTTGGTCACGAAACTTATCATCTTCTTAGAAGTGATAGTAGCCAATGGTTCAGCTTCAGCCCATTTAGTAAAATAATCAACTGCAACAATAGCATATTTAATCCCTGATTTGGCAGTCGGTAGCGGCCCAATGAGATCCATTCCCCAAATTGCAAATGGCCATGGACTGACCATTTGTGTGAGTTCAGTTGAAGGCGCTCTAGGAATTTTGGCAAATCTTTGGCATCTGTCACACTTTCGGGAATAGCTTGCAGCATCATGATTAATTTCTGGCCAAAAATATCCGTATCGGAGAACTTTCTTTGCTAATGTTTGACCACCTGAATGATCACCACATTCTCCTCCATGTACCTCAGCTAGGATTGTTTTGGACTCTTCCCTGGATACACATCGAAGCAATGGCATTGAGAATCCCCGTCTGTATAATCGGCCATCCTGAATTACATAGCGAGAGTCTTTCCTTAGTAGCTTCCGTCTCTCTATCGAATTTTCTGGCAGAGAACCTCTGAGTAGGTAGTCCAGTATTGGAGTCATCCATGACTCTTGTTCTTGAGATACATTCATAATCCATTCAATATCCATCTCGTCTATACTTGGTGCTGAAAGGACTTCTACGGGGACCAATCCCAATAGTTGAGCTTCACCAGAACTTGAATAATTTGCGAGGGAATCTGCCTTCATATTCTCTTCCCGAGGAATGTGGCTTATTGAATAGTGATCGAGCTCACACAGAAGTTCCCAAGCCTTTGACAAGTAAGCGGGCAGGTTTCCCCCTTTCGTTTGAAATTCCTTCTTGACTTGGCATACAATAAGTTGAGAATCACTAAAGATCTGTAATGCTCGTATGTTTAGTTCTTTAGCGATTTTCAGTCCTGCGATAAGAGCTTCATATTCTGCTTCATTGTTTGTTGAAGGAAATTCCAATCTTAGTGCATAGCATAATGACCGACCTTCAGGAGTCTCAAGTACAACTCCGTCTCTAGAACAGTAATCATTTCTTGCACCATCGACATATAACTTCCACTGGATAGGGGAATTGTCGAACGTTTCTTCCTCACTGTTACCCTTATCTGTAAATTCTGCAATGAAATCCGCTAAAGCTTGTCCATTGATTGCTTTCCGGGGATGATAAGTGATGTCATACTGACTGAGTTCAATATTCCACTTTAGAAGACGACCCGAAGTTTCAGGGCGAAACAGGACTTGCTTTAAAGGTTGATCAGTGAGGACTCTGATAGGATGAGCTTGAAAATATTGCCTCAATTTCCTAGACGCAATTAGTAAGCAATAGGCGAGTTTTTCCAACTTAGAGTAATTCATTTCTGCCCCAGTGAGTCTTTTGCTGATATAGTAAACTGGATGTTGAATCCTTTTGTCTTCCCGTATCAGCGCTGCACTTAAAGCGTGAGATGATACTGCCAAGTATATAAGAAGATCCTCGCCATCGCCAGGCCTAGAAAGTATTGGAGGCGTCTCCATATGGCGAATCAATTCATCAAAGGCTTTTTGGCATTCGGGAGTCCAATCAAAGTTTTTCTTTCCTTTCTTTAGGGCGTCAAAGAATGGGATGCATTTATCTGTGGCTTTGGAAATGAACCGACTCAAGGCGGCAACTTTTCCATTGAGACTTTGCAATTCCTTCTTTGTTCTAGGAGCTTTGACTTCTTTCAAGGGAGTAATTTGAGCTGGACTAGCCTCAATGCCCCTAGCGCTGACAATAAGCCCTAAGAACTTTCCGGACTCGACCCCAAACATGCATTTCAGAGGGTTAAGCTTTATTCTGTATTTCCGGAGGACTGCGAACATTTCTGCCAAGTGTTCAATGTGATCCGCTGCTTTCTTAGACTTTACTAACATGTCGTCGACGTAGACTTCCATAGTTTTGCCCAATTGCGGTTTGAACATAGCATTAACAAGTCTTTGGTAGGTTGCCCCTACATTCTTCAATCCGAAGGGCATAACTCTGTAGCAATAAAGACCAACATCGGTGATAAAGCTCGTGTCCTCCTGATCCGGTTCATGCATCATGATCTGGTTATATCCGGAGTAGGCATCCATGAAAGATAACAATTCATGTCCCGCTGTTCCATCTACCAGTTGATCGATCCTGGGTAAAGGAAAGCAATCTTTAGGGCAGGCCTTGTTCAGATCTGAAAAATCGATGCACACTCTCCATTTTCCATTAGCTTTCTTAACCAGCACAGGATTTGAAACCCAATTCGGATATGTAGATTCTTTGATGAAGTTATTTTCCATGAGTCGATCAATTTCCTCTTTTAATGCTGCTGACCTTTCTGGACCTTGGGTTCTTCTTTTCTGTTTTACTGGTGTAAACTTTGCGTCAATATTCAGAGCGAGTACTGCAACTTCTGGAGATATTCCACACATATCAGCATGAGTCCAAGCGAAGACATCCAGATTTGCTTTCAGGAAAGATATCAAGATATTCTGAATTGACACATTAAGCTGTGAACCCACATTCAACACCTTATTTGGGTCCTTCGGGTCAACAGGTACCGGTACCGTCGTTTCAACCGGCACTACTCTATTCTCCCCTGCACTGGCTTTTCTGGGATCCATCTCTTTCCGTGCCCCGCTATGATCGCCAGTGCAGGGTCCGCCCCGTAATTGCTACAAGGCTGGCTCTTTGATGCGGACCGGGGTGGCCGCATCCTTTCCCATTTCCCTTTTTCTTGACTCTCGCAACTCTGCCAAATAGCACTCTCGCGCAGCATTTTGATCCCCTTTTATAACTCCTACTCCATTGTCTGTAGGGAATTTAATAGTGAGGCACCACGGGGCTAGGATAGCTTTGAACGCTGCGAGCGTTGGACGGCCAAGGAAAGCATTATAAGCAGAAAATTCATCGACAATCACAAATGTTTGCTTGCGGACTACTTTCCTTTCTCCTTCCCCAAGTTCTACAAGCAGATCGATGGTTCCTATTGGTTGCTTTGGCTCCCCGGTGAAGCCAGCGATCTTCTGCGATGAGGCTTGTACATCGACCATAGGGATTTTCATTTGGTCGAATGTCTTCTTGAAGAGGATATTACATGATGCTCCGCAGTCAATGAGAACTCTTCTGACAATGGCCGGTCCGATACCAGCTGAGATGACCAAGGGATCTAGGGTAGGAGCTTCGATACCTGAGGAATCTCTGGCTCTGAAAATAATATCATCACTGAAAGTTTTCTGTTGTTTCAGGGGCGTAGTGTCTTCTAAAACAAAGACGTCTTCTTCGGCTGGAACATATTTCAAAGCCCTGGTATATCTCTCCATCTCACCCCAGCTCTTGCCAGCTGGGTGAGGTCCTCCTGTAATGACATTGATAATGGGCCTTCCAGATTCATGCCCCGTAGCTTTCTCACCTATCCTAGGCTGATGAGCAGGAGCCTGTTGCCCCTGGCTTGACGATGCAGGATTGTTGCTACTCTTTTTCACGAATTGCTGCAGCTTGTTTTCGCTTAGCAATTCTTCAATCAGATTTTTCAACTGGCGGCATTCATCGGTCTCATGACCGGGTTGATTATGGAAGCGGCAGAACTTCCCACTTTGTATAGCCTTTTTTCCGGTCCTCAAAGGGATAGGTTTAGGGAGGTCAACAGAATCTTTAATGGCAAGGTAGATATGCTCCGGCGTATCTGATAAAGGAGTATACTCTGATGGCTTGAAGGATCGGGGCTTCTTCAGATTACTCTGTTTCTTCCCATTGTTATTTTCCCTTTTTTGCCCTACAGATTCATTCTTGCGTGGAGCAACAGTGTTATCTTCAGCTTTTTCCGACACTGCCTTCACCAGTACAGGACGGCTTTCCAGGCGTATGAATTCATCTGCCTTTTTGTAGAACTTTTCGAGGGAGGTTGGCTCCTTCATGTTTAGCCATTTCCCAAATTCGCTCGACTTATCAACAGCCCTCATCAGACAAGTCAATATCATTCGCGGTTCAGCATTGTCCACCTCTGCCAGCGCTATATTAAAGCGGTTCAAGAAAGATCTGATAGATTCACCGGGATTCTGTTCTATACTTGACAATGACATGATGTCCTTGGCCTTTGAAGCATATAGTCTGAACTGCTCCTTGAATTTTCGGGTCAAGTCTGAAAACTGATCAATAGATCGGACTGGCAACTTGGTGAACCACAGTAGAGCCACACCCTCAAGGTACACGGGGAAATATCGGCACTTTATCTCGTCAGAGGCTCTGGCGCCTGTCATGTGCCAATCATATTTTTACAAGAATTCATTCGGATCACTTGTCCCTTTGTAAGCTGGGATAGTTGGAGGGACAAACTTCCTTGGAAATTCCGCCTTTATGATTTTCTCAGTAAATGGAGTTTTACTTGGGGCGAAACCCCATTCTTTCTCATCTTCAACCCTTTGCATACTTTCTTTCATGATTTGCCGGACCATTCCAGAAAGATACTCCTCATCATGTCGAGTTCCAGATCCACCAACTTCAGGAAGCGTTTGCTCAAAGGGACTGGAAGCCTTTTCTGGAGCATTCCGTTCATTAGCATCATTAATGTTGCCAGCATAATTCCTTCCATTACCAGCCGGTTGATTGTTTGCCCCGAGCAAATCATTCAACTTATTCAGAATTAGAGCATTTTGGGCACTCTGAGCCTCTAATTGTGCATTCTGGGCGTTTATCTGCTGGTTCAGCCCTAATATTATAGCATCCAACTCCGCTTTCGTAACCCCAGCAGACCTAGTGGGTTGATTAGGTACAGGAGAAGCGGAGGTTCCCTCTTGAATATTCCCAGATCTGACAGATCTACTCTTCCTTCCAGGAGCCATTATCTCGGATAGACTTCTGGTTTTCAGGGAAATTCTCTCTACAAACCTCTGTGAAGCAATGATGATAACTAGCCTGAGTTCAGTTCTCAGTGAAAGCACCAAAAATGTTAACGCTAAAATTTGAACGCTAACACCCCGGTGTATGAGATGTAGTTGTGAAAGCACCACCCGACGACTCGGGAATAGATTACAAGCAGATAATAGCAGAAAAGCGGTAAACAACAACAATTTTATAGTGGTTCGGCTTAAGGGTATAGCCTACGTCCACTTTAAGTACTTTTATTAATAATCTCGTTACAAGCGGATACAATTCTTCCCAAATACAATACACTTTGAATTACAAGAGACTTAGAACAAGTAGCCTAAACTTCGATGAAGATGAGAGTTTTCGAATCCATGTTGGATGTATGTGATCTCTTCTTGAAGTTGTTTGTAGCGTTCTTAATGTCTTGAGAGCTTCAAGTGTTGGATTGGATTGGTTTGGAATGCAGCAGAGTAACGGCGTTTGAAGAAAATGAGCCAAAAGTCCTTTTCTAGTTGGAGCTAGGGTCGTATTTATAGGCATCTTCGGATTTAAGTCGTAACTCGTGCACGACTCATGATAAGTCGTAACTCGTACACGGCTCACCATAAGTCGTAACTCGTACACGACTCATAATGACTCGTAACTCGTAGATGACTCATGGTAGGTCGCGGTTGACTTACTGGGTTCACGGCTTGGTCCAAAGTTATGAACCCATCTGATTGAATGATACAAGTTCTAAGTCTTTCACGAGTTAACCAAATGCAGCTTTCTTTATGCTAGCATGAGTCGTACACGACTCATCATAGGTCGTAAGTCGTCAGCGAGTCACCTCATTACAGCATGGTATTGAACTTGTTTCTAAGTCTTAGGTCGTGAACGACTTATCTTTTGAGTCGTAAACTTCCTTAAGTCGTGCCATCCTTAACTAGTAAGATTGTGCAGACCTTAGGTCGTTAGGCCGTAATGTTCTTAGGTTGTGAAGGCCTTAAGTCGTAGATCCTTATCTCGTAGACTCTTTAACTCGTGGAGGCCTTAAGTCGTAGATCCTTATCTCGTAGACTCCTTAACTCGTAGAGGCCTTAAGTCGTAGATCCTTATCTCGTAGACTCCTTAACTCGTAGAGGAAACTGGGTTAACACTATATCTTTTTTTTTCTTTTCTAGTTTTAACTTATGTTATACATCCAAAAATCACTTATACATTTTTATATCTATTTCTAGTATAAATACTTATTTTTATTTCTTTGTTTTAAAGTTTAACTATCAAACATTTAATTTATATCAATATATCTTTATGCTTTTAAAACTAATAAACCAAATTTATTTTTGTTCTAAGTCATTTATTTAAAATTTTAAATTCAAATACGAATTCAGTATTCCAATTCAAACGCTAAAGTCAAATTCAAATTAATTCCAAAAATTTATCCCAAAATTTACATTAACTATTAATTTAAATTTAATTCAAAATTGAGATCGTTACAAACATCCCCTCCATTCTACATTGCGCACCTCACGCATGCATGCGTCCCCTCAAGCCTGTCGTTTTGATTTGAACACGACTTCAACTTCTTCTTTTTTATATCGATGCCGATCTGCAAATAACGGAGGAGGGAGACAAGGATTTGGAGATAACGTGTTTTCGAGTCTGGAACAAAAGAGATGATGAGCACGACTATTTATTTTTTATTGGTCGGGGAAACGAAAAATCGATTTCGTTTGAAACAGAAATGAAAAGGGAAGAACGCAAATTTTTTTCTTTTGCCTGGTAATGGAAGGAGGTGTTCGACATTCCCTTTTGATTCGAAAGCTTGAGAATCTAAAACGAATGAAGACGTGATTTATAAAACAAAGAGAAAGAGGATGTCGTACTGAAAGGAAACAAGTCTCTGAAGTACGTTTCCTAGGTTAGCTAGGATGGCTTGCATAGGTATAGGATAGGGGCTGAGATGAAAGGCTGATGGGAAAGAATTCAGTTGAAAGAAATTTGATTGGTCAAACAATGTACTATATTTGAATTTTAAATTCTTGATTTTTAAAATTATATGTTTTGGGAAATTTAAATTTATAAGTTAGTTTTGAAATTACAAATTTTCAGATTTTACTTAAAATTTTACTATTTTAAAAATATATAAAATAAGTTTTAAAATAAAATAGATTTAATAAGAAGATTTAATTGAGTTAAAATCAATTTAATTAAAATTAATTTAATTAGTATATATTATGTTTAAGAATTTATTTACAATTATAATTTTAAAAGTAGATTTTTGTAATTTTTTTATAAATTAAGGTTAAATAGAAATTGATTTGAAATTTTATTTGTTTAAGGGTTATACTTATAAAAAATCGATTTGAAACTTGTTAAATTTGAGATTTTGAAGATATGATTTATAAATTGGTTTTGATTAAAGGTGATTAAATGAATATTTTCAAATTTAAATAAATTTAAGTTGGGATATTTAGTCTTATTTAAATTTATAATTTGAAATTTTATTTTAAATGATTACTGGATGGATTAAATAAAGGTAAAGTTGAATTTGAAATATAAAAGAAATTTTCAAATTGAGTTATTATAAAGATTTGAATATTTAAACTTTGAAATCTATTGAAATCGAAATGGTTTAATTTGTAGTTCAAAATTGTATTCGAAATTGATATAAATTGAATATGGTTTATTGAAAATTGAATTGAACTGAAATGGATGAATTGAGTTTAAATTAAATTGGATATTTGGAATTCAAGTTGATTTTAATCGATTTGTGAAATTTGAGAAAACTATTTTTATTTTATAAAGTATTATGATTTCAAAATGTTATGATTTCCAAGTGTTATGATTTCCAAAGTGTAATGGTTTCAAAGTTTATAATTTCGAAAGAATTATAATTTTAGGAAGTGTTACAATTTTTTTGAAATGTATATTATTTTAAAGTGTGTAATGATCTTGAATTGATAAGGTTTTGAAATGATATGATATTTTGACATGAAGTATAAATTATGTGAAATAAAACGACCGCGGTGTTATAATAACATTTGGTTGTTAAAGAGACCATGATCGGTTATTGTCATACTCTCTATGTAACAACCCGCATATTTGTCGATTTTATATTTAAATATTTTATTTAAATATTTTATCGTTAGTCGGATTTTAGTCCGAAAAGCTACTTTTTGCATACGGTGGAATTAGGGCTCGGGACCACTCCCATTGAGTTTAAAATGCCGTTTGCGACCTTTTTGAGTATAAGCTTCGATATGTTTGGAGAAAGTTGATTTTTGCTACTTTTCACTTTGGGTTTGGTTTTTGGGCTCAGCCCTATGTTAACTAATGCTCAAATCTGAGCCACTCTTCCCCACTCACTCTCATTCTCTTCTCATTTCAGTTTTCTTAGCTTTAATGGTGGGAGAGATTGAAAATTAAAACTCCAAAACCCTAGTTTCTCTAGCAAATCAAATTCCTAGCTCCAAACTCAAGAGGAACCCATTGGTAAGCTTCTCTTCTTCTTCTCCAACTTGTTCTCTTACCAATTTCAGAAATTCCTAAACCTAATTTTGGGAATGTTCTTGTTTTTTTAGCATAGATTCAAGCTCATTGGGTTGTGTTGAAGAGAGGTTGATTCTCCATTTGCTTTCAAGCTTCTTCTTGTTTGATTTGAGAAAAAGTGAGATTTTTATCTCACATCTATGACTATAATTATCTTTGGTTGTTGGGTATGAATTCCTAACACTTCTTCATGTGCATTTGCTCTTGATTTGGATTGGTTTTGTGAATACTCCAATTTTTGGGTTTTTAAGTCAAATTTGTGTGAAATCCTTTTATGGATGTTTGATCATGCTTTTGGTGATGCATCGAGGAGCATATAGGACCGGGTTGCCGATTGGCATAAACCCTTAGAGCCAATGTTCATCCGGTTGCATTTTGGAAGAGTTTGCTCTTCATTTGAATAAGGCTGAAAAACAGCCCAGGCATGATTCAGTCGACTGAAAACTCTGTTCAGTCGACTGAACCTGAAACCCGAGAGTTTCCAAGCATGATTCAGTCGACTGAAAAACTCTGCACAGTCGACTGAAACTGGAAACAGAAAGTTTCCTGAACCTGGAAAATTTCCAGGTACAGGGTCAGTCGACTGAAAACTCTGTTCAGTCGACTGAACCTGCTGTTTGAGTCCAATTTGCCTTTTTCGATTGAAATTCCAATTTAAATCGATTCGTGATAATCCTATTTGTTGTTATCATCTATTATGACTTTGATGACTCTTTTTAGGGATTTTTGAATATCCATTTCGATGGATCCTTTACCGATTTCGTTGGATTTTATTCACGTCTTCGTATGTGAATTTTTTGTGATTGATTGTTCTTACAATCTTCTTCGTGATTTGTCACTTTAAAATATAAAGGTTTTCTATACTAGTAGTAAATATCAAAACTCTTTCCTCAAACGATTTCAATACTATTTTAATACCAAATTCGTTTATAAAACCGTTTTCCAATCTATCAGTATATACAAACCTTTACCTCACTCGTATGAGAAATCTAATTAAACAGCTTAGTAAAACAAGTGGTATGAAACGCTTGCGTTTACTTTGTCGGTTAATTCTTGGACTTGTTCGATTGAACCTCTTGTGACAATTTTCTAGTGGAGATTTACAGTTTGTTTGTAAATATTTAAGTTAAGCAAGTGGTTATGGGACATGAAGCTAAACTCATATATTTACTAGCTTAGTGTAATCGACACTTCTCGCTGATCATGACGATCATCTTTGTGATTTAGACTAGCAATGTGCGATGTCTCTTTGTCTGCGAGGGAGACTAAACCCCGTTTTGTGGAGTTTCGACTCAATTTGTGATGGGTTAGCAACCCATGGTCTTCGGGCCGTTTTTGGAGCTTCAGCTCAATTTGTGATGGTTAGCGACCATGGAATTAACGTTCCGTTTGTGATACACGTGTTGGTGAGCTTTATGCTCCCGTTTGTGATAGGCCTCCCTCCCTTTTTTGTGATTTCTGGATTTCTTGTGTAGATATCTAGAATTTGTGTTTCACCAATTTTCATGATTTCCATTGATAAGTCTTATCGATATTTATGCATTGGTGAATTTGTGTGTCATTGACTTTTGTGATTTTCGGGTTTCTTGTGTAGTCTTCTGGAATTTGTGCGTCATTGACTTTTGCGATTGACATTGATATTATTGTCAATATTTGTGGTTTGATGAACGAAATAAAGAGTATGACACTTCTTGGATTCTTGTGTAGATTTTGTGATATTGAATAATCTCTTGTTGATTATCAACTACTTATATATCACAGCTTGGCCTTGTGATTATTATGTGTTTAGTCATAACTCTAATTCTATATCGTTTCATCTGATATCTATAGTTAGACTGATCCGTTTATTATTTTCTTATTAAATAATACTCGGGTCAGACCGAGATGTTACAGGTGCTTCTGCTTGACTTCTCTCTTGGGATTGATTTCTCTTGCTTTCTGTTAACTACTTAGATTAGTAGTTTTTGTTGTATACATTTGAGATATAGACTCCATAATGTATACTTATTCTTTTGTGTAGCTCATGTAACTATTCCTTTGTGATATGAATTGTCATGTGACTGGTTTATGTTATGTTTATTTCTATATTTGTTGCCAAAGATCTTTATAGCCACTGTGTAGTAGCTTTGAGTTTGTGTCGGTATGTCGGATTTCCTCTTGAAATGAAAAGTTATATTTTTATCTGGCATATCGGTACTCGCTCAAAGCAATTATACAGATGGTCGCTCTTCAACAGCCTTATTCTCCGTGCTAGTTGACAGCATTCACAGTAGTGTTCTTGGCTAGCGTGGGTATAGAGGTGGGGCGCCACAGCTTGGTATCAGAGCCAAACTTCGGAACAATATGGAATATTATAACAAGGATCATCGTCCTAAGTCTTTCTTAGGAGTCGTGCTTTAGGATTTAATTCGAGTCTTCATACCGATTCATCCTATTTTCCTTATGATTCCTTGTTTTGTCTATCAAGATTGCTTGATATTCAATTTGGTGAATAACCTTTTTCTTCCTCTTCTTTCTTTCTAAAGGAAGAGAAATGTCTAGACCTGGCCGCCCCAGAGCCGTGCCATCTAGCACTCCGCCCCAGGATGGGGTTTTTATGATTGCTCAACAGCTTCTTGATTTAGTGACAAATGCTCAAGCAGCTGGAGCTAACCCGGAACCTACTCACCCAAAGTCGGGATTTGCACGCTTGTGCAGCGATTACACAAATTTGGGTGGGGATCCATTCAAGGGTTCCGAAATTGTTATTGAAGTACATGCCTGGCTAAGGTCATGCGATCGAATCTTTTCTCGCATGAATCTTATTGACCTTCACCGAGTTCAGGTGGCCTCTAGTATGCTCCGAGAAAGAGCATTGGATTGGTACGAGCTTCTTACTTCTGAGATTAATGAAGCGGATCTCACTTGGGAGAAATTCCGAGAACGCTTCGAGTTGATATTCGTACCAGAAGCAGAAAAAGTGATATTGGCTCGACGATTTATAGACCTTGTTCAAGGTGAGTCCTCCGTGACTGATTACGTCGCCTCCTTCGAGTCGCTTTCCAAATATGGGGTTGAATACATTAACACCCCTCTGAAGAAGAATCAGGATTTGTTTATGGCTTAAACAAAAGTCTCAAGAAGCCATTACTCCTAAAATTAGAAGTTTCTTTCGACCAACTCGTTGATATCGCTCTTCGTCTTGAAGAGGCGGATAGGGAGAATGATGTTGAAGTGGTGGGTTCCAAACCAAACTTCAACAACAAGAAGAGGCCAAGCAAATTCAAAGGCCCTTATCCCAATAAGAAAGGGAAGCAAGCAACCTCCGTGGCAAAGACTTCTTCCTTTGGTCGTGGGGAATGCTATAATTGTGGTTCGAAGGACCATTATGCGAACAAGTGCCCAAAGTCTCTTTCTTGTCGCTACTGCAAAGTTCCCGGTCATGTTATATCTTCATGCCCCAAGCTTCAGGGCAAGAAGGAGGGAAAGTTAAATTTTGCTCAAGCCACTGGCAACACATCTCGTGGCCAAGGTATTTCTCATTCTATTCTAGATGGAATTATTTTGTTTCGTGATCATCCTATTCGAGTTCTTTTTGATACGGATGCGTCCCATTCTTTTATATCAAAAGAACTTGTTGATACTTTTTCTTTGGATGTTTTGTGTTTAATGACTTCTTTGAGAATTGCGAATCCGGTTGGTGGATCCGCAACAATCAGTTTATTGTGTAAAGATGTCGAGATTATTTTGTGTGATTTTTCATTCCGAGCCGATTTGCATGTCATGCTTTATTTAGGCTTTGGAATGGTTTTGGGAATGGATTGGCTTAACCATTATGGAGCTCATATCATATGTCCTGAGCGGACTATTCATCTTCGACATCCTCAATCTGTTAATCAGGTTTCTGTTATTCTTAAAGATTCAGATTCTACTTTGGTTGCATCTTTATATCCTTTAAATCCTCGTGATGATGATGATGATGATGAGGGTGATATTATTTCTCTTATTCACGTCGTTTGTGAATTTTCCGACATATTCGAGCTCGTTTTAGGATTACCACCTAAGCGAGCAATTGAGTTCAGAATTAATCTTATTCCGGGAGCTCACCCTATCACTCGTCCTCCTTATCGTATGTCCAATAAAGAAAACGAGGAGATGCGTAAACAATTATCTGAATTGGAAACGAAGCAATTTATTCGCTCTAGTTCCTCGTCTTGGGGAGCTTCAGCTATTTTTGTGAAGAAATCGGATGGTACACTTAGGCTTTGCGTTGACTATCGCAAGCTTAATGATCTTACTATCAAAAATAAATATCCTTTACCTCGGATTGATGATCTATTCGATTAACTTAGTGGTGCTAGAGTCTTTTCACAATTGGACTTGGCTACCAGTTTTCATCAGCTTCGTATTGCAGAGGATAGCATTCCTTTGACATCGTTCCGTACTCGGTATGGATCTTATGAATGGCTTGTTATGCCATTTGGGTTAACAAATGCCCCGGCTTATTTCGTTGACTTAATGAATCAAGTTTTTAAAGACTTTCTCGACCGGTTTGTTCTCATCTTTATCGATGATATTCTTGTTTATTCTAAAATCGGGGAGGAGCATGAAAAACATCTTCGGATTGTGTTGGAAACTCTTAGGAGTAATCAATCAAAGGCAAAATTTTCTAAGTGCCACTTTTGAAATCTCGTGTGAAGTTTCTCGGTCACATTATTTCTGAATCCGGAATTTCTGTGGATCCTTCAAAGATTGAAGCGATTCAAGATTGGAAGAGACCGGAGATTGTGACAGAGATTCGTAGTTTTCTCGGATTGGCGGGCTATTACCGTCGTTTTATCAAAGACTTTTCTAAGATTTCCGTGCCTCTCACTAGCTTGACGAAGAAAGGTGTTAAATACATTTGGTCGGAAAAATGTGAAGCTTCTTTTCAGAAATTAAAAGAACTTCTTTCTGATGCTCCTATTCTTGTTATTCCCGATAGGAATCAAGATTTCGTTGTTTATACCGATGCTGGTCGCATTGGTTTGGGTGTCGTTCTTATGCAAAAGGAACGCGTTATAGCTTATGCTTCTACGCAATTAAAGCCTGCTGAGACTAGATATGCCACTCATGATTTAGAGCTCGCGGCTATTGTTTTTGCTCTTCGGATTTGGCGTCATTATCTCTTAGGAGAGAAATTTGTTCTTTACACAGATCATAAGTCTTTGAAATATTTATTCTCTCAAAAGGAACTTAATTTGCGTCAACAGCGTTGGCTCGAATTTCTTGCACCATATGATCTTGATATTCTTTATACTCTCGGTAAGGGTAATCTTGTCGCCGATGCTCATAGCCGTAAACAACAAGCTGTTATTTCTATGATGATATCCGAATGGAAAGATCTCGAGATTTTATCCACTTGCGAAATTCGAGTCCGTGTTTCCGATTTATGCTCATCATTTGTTTTATGTAGCCTTGAGGCTCATCCATCCCTTTTAGAGCGCATTCTTGAAGCTCAAAGGCTAGATACTGAATTGGTTCTTCTTGGCCATAATATTAAGGATAAAATTGATATTGAAGGTTTGAAAGACTTTAATATTGATTCTCGTGGCGGCATTCGGAAATTTGGTAGGCTTATCGTGCCAAATGTTAGGGATCTTCGTAAAGATATTTTAGAAGATTCTCATCACTCTAAATTTACCATTCATCCCGGTAGTAGTAAAATGTACGCGGATATGAAGCGACTTTATTATTGGGAGGGAATGAAACTTGACATCGCTAACTTCGTTAAACGTTGCATGACTTGCCAACTCGTTAAGGCCGAACATCAAAGGCCCGGTGGGTTATTGGAACCTTTAGAAATTTCAGTTTGGAAGTGGGACGAAATTTCCATGGATTTTATAGATGGCCTTCCCCGTTCTCGTTCGGGTCATGATAGCTTATGGGTGATTGTTGATAGGCTTACTAAATCTGCCCATTTTGTTCCCGTTCGGTCTAATCGAACCGTTCCTCTTTTGGCCAAAATATTTATCAAAGAAATCGTTAAATTGCATGGTGTTCCTACTTCTATTGTTAGTGATCGTGATCCATTGTTTACTAGTGGATTTTGGAAGAGTCTTCAAAAAGCTTTAGGAACGAGGCCTAATTTTAGCACCGCTTATCACCCCCAGTCCGATGGACAAACTGAGCGTGTGAATCAAACTCTTGAAGATCTTCTTCGTTCTTGTGTGCTTGATTTTGGTGGAGGTTGGGAAGATCATATTTCACTTGTTGAATTTTCCTATAATAATAGCTTCCAATCTAGTATTGGTATGGCACCTTTTGAGGCACTCTATGGAAGGCCATGCCGATCTCCTTCTTGTTGGCTTGAGGCCGGTGAGAAGCTGGTTTTAGGTCCAGATTTTATTCGTGATTCCACAGAAAAGATTGATCTTATTCGTCATAGGATGAAAGAAGCCCAGAGTAGACAAAAATCCTATGCCGATAACCGGAGAAGGAAGTTAGAATTTTCTGTGGGAGATCTTGTGTTCATTCATGTTTTACCTATGAATGGTGTTGTACGTTTCAGTCGATCGGGAAAACTTACGCCTCGATATATTGGGCCATTTCCTATCACCGAACGTATTGGTTCCATGGCTTATCGCCTTTTATTACCGGCTCAGTTTTCTGCTATGCATGACGTGTTTCACGTTTCTCAACTTCGGAAATGTCTTCGAGATTCCGATTCTATTCTTGAGCCCGGTGTTGTGGAAGAGATTGAAGTTTCCCCTAATTTAACTTATGAGCAACATCCTATTCGTATCATTGCTTCGGAAGTCAAACGACTTCGAAATAAAGATGTTCCGCTTGTTAAAGTTCAATGGTCTTCAAATCCTAAGGATTGTTCTTGGGAATCTAGAGAGTACATCGAGCGTACACATCCGGACTTACTTTCTCGTTCTCTTTGAGGTGAACTTCTTATTTCAAACTTCTTTTGTGTTTAATATGCTTTTATGGTTGTTACTATATATCTTCTTCTTGTAATATTGCGAGGACGCAATTTCTTTAAGGAGGGGAGTCTGTAACAACCCGCATATTTGTCGATTTTATATTTAAATATTTTATTTAAATATTTTATCGTTAGTCGGATTTTAGTCCGAAAAGCTACTTTTTGCATACGGTCGAATTAGGACTCGGGACCACTCCCATTGAGTTTAAAATGTCGTTTGCGACCTTTTTGAGTATAAGCTTCGATATGTTTGGAGAAAGTTGATTTTTGCTACTTTTCACTTTGGGTTTGGTTTTTGGGCTCAGCCCTATGTTAACTAATGCTCAAATCTGAGCCACTCTTCCCCACTCACTCTCATTCTCTTCTCATTTCAGTTTTCTTAGCTTTAATGGTGGAAGAGATTGGAAATTAAAACTCCAAAACCCTAGTTTCTCTTGCAAATCAAATTCCTAGCTCCAAACTCAAGAAGAACCCAGTGGTAAGCTTCTCTTCTTCTTCTCCAACTTGTTCTCTTACCAATTTCAGAAATTCCTAAACCTAATTTTGGGAATGTTCTTGTTTTTTTAGCATAGATTCAAGCTCATTTGGGTTGTGTTGAAGAGAGCTTGATTCTCCATTTGCTTTCAAGCTTCTTCTTGTTTGATTTTGAGAAAAGGTGAGATTTTTATCTCACATCTATGACTATAATTATCTTTGGTTGTTGGGTATGAATTCCTAACACTTCTTCATGTGCATTTGCTCTTGATTTGGATTGGTTTTGTGAATACTCCAATTTTTGGGTTTTTAAGTCAAATTTGTGTGAAATCCTTTTATGGATGTTTGATCATGCTTTTGGTGATGCATCGAGGAGCACATAGGATCGGGTTGCCGATTGGCATAGACCCTTAGAGCCAATGTTCGTCCGGTTGCATTTTGGAAGGGTTTGCTCTTCATTTGAATAAGGCTGAAAAACAGCCCAGGCATGATTCAGTCGACTGAACCTGAAACCCGAGAGTTTCCAAGCATGATTCAGTCGACTGAAAAACTCTGCACAGTCGACTGAAACTGGAAACAGAAAGTTTCCTGAACCTGGAAAATTTCCAGGTACAGGGTCAGTCGACTGAAAACTCTGTTCAGTCGACTGAACCTGCTGTTTGAGTCCAATTTGCCTTTTTGGATTGAAATTCCAATTTAAATCGATTCGTGATAATCCTATTTGTTGTTATCATCTATTATGACTTTGATGACTCTTTTTAGGGATTTTTGAATATCCATTTCGATGGATCCTTTATCGATTATGTTGGATTTTATTCACGTCTTCGTATGTGAATTTTTTGTGATTTATTGTTCTTACAATCTTCTTCGTGATTTGTCACTTTAAAAATATAAAGGTTTTCTATACTAGTAGTAAATGTCAAAACTCTTTCCTCAAACGATTTCAATACTATTTTAATACCAAATTCGTTTATAAAACCGTTTTCCAATCTATTAGTATATACAAACCTTTACCTCGCTCGTATGAGAAATCTAATTAAACGGCTTAGTAAAACAAGTGGTATGAAACGCTTGCGTTTACTTTGTTGGTTAATTCTTGGACTTGTTCGATTGAACCTCATGTGACAATTTTCTAGTGGAGATTTACAGTTTGTTCGTAAATATTTAAGTTAAGCAAGTGGTTATGGGACATGAAGCTAAACTCATATATTTACTAGCTTAGTGTAATCGACACTTCTCGCTGATCATGACGATCATCATTGTGATTTAGACTAGCAATGTGCGATGTCTCTTTGTATGTGAGGGAGACTAAACCCCGTTTTGTGGAGTTTTGACTCAATTTGTGGTGGGGTAGCAACCCATGGTCTTCGGGCCGTTTGTGGAGCTTCGGCTCAATTTGTGATGGTTAGCGACCATGGAATTAGCGTTCCGTTTGTGATACACGTGTTGGTGAGCTTTATGCTCCCGTTTGTGATAGGCCTCCCCCCTTTTTTGTGATTTCTGGATTTCTTGTGTAGATTTCTAGAATTTGTGTTTCACCAATTTTTCGTGATTTCCATTGATAAGTCTTATCGATATTTGTGCATTGGTGAATTTGTGTGTCATTGACTTTTGTGATTTTCGGACTTCTTGTGTAGTCTTCTGGAATTTGTGCGTCATTGACTTTTGCGTTTGACATTGATATTATCGTCAATATTTGTGGTTTGATGAACGAAATAAAGAGTATGACACTTCTTGGATTCTTGTGTAGATTTTGTGATATTGAATAATCTCTTGTTGATTATCAACTACTTATATATCACAACTTGGCCTTGTGATTATTATATGTTTAGTCATAACTCTGATTCTATATCGTTTCATCTGATATCTATAGTTAGACTGATCCGTTTATTATTTTCTTATTAAATAATACTCGGGTCAGACCGAGATGTTACAGGTGCTTCTGCTTGACTTCTCTCTTGGGATTGATTTCTCTTGCTTTTGGTTAACTACTTAGATTAGTAGTTTTTGTTGTATACATTTGAGATATAGACTCCATAATGTATACTTATTCTTTTGTGTAGCTCATGTAACTATTCCTTTGTGATATGAATTGTCCTGTGACTGGTTTATGTTATGTTTATTTCTATATTTGTTTCCGAAGATCTTTATAGCCACTGTGTAGTAGCTTTGAGTTTGTGTCGGTATGTCAGATTTCCTCTTGAGATGAAAAGTTATATTTTTATCTGGCATATCGGTACTCGCTCAAAGCAATTATACAGATGGTCGCTCCTCAACAGCCTTATTCTCCGTGCTAGTTGACAGCATTCACAGTAGTGTTCTTGGCTAGCGTGGGTATAGAGGTGGGGCGCCACACTCTACCAATGCTGAAAACCACTTCAACAACCGTGTTGGTGGTGGAGATTCCAGAATGAAGTAGGATGGCTGGCAACGATTCTATATGAGGTATATACATGGACCCGAACCCCGTGAGTTAGCTTAAGGTGGCTAAAACAGGAGCAATTGACGGGCCAAGTGAGGTAGCTCCTCCAATCAGACATAATTCTTCGATACCATTCTATTACTTTGTGATTGATTAGGTGCACCCTCCGATTTTTATGGGAGTGTTGGACGAGGCGAGCGGTAGCTACGACTATGCATTACCACCATCCCGGAAGTGTAATTGGTATATCTACTCCGGCATTGCCTAGTTGTGCCATGTCACCTACCTTATCGATACCACTACGAGCTCGTTTTGTGTCGTACCTATGGAGTTCTCCCTGATAGCCCACTGATTTGGTGGAGTTTACATTACAGTATAGACTACGACATTATAAAAATAAATGTGTTAATGGGGTATGTGTATTGCCTCAATGCTATTTTAATAGTTTACTTTACTATAGACATTATTATAATAGCGTATATTACTACATAGTAGATAGTTCCACGGATCCATATAAGATGGGTATCCCAAACATCCATTAAGTTACTTGTATTTCAACTGATATTTCACTCGAGTTGGATTTATTGATATAAGAATGTTAATCCTAACTCGAGTGTTTTATGCTTTGCTTTATGCTCGGGTCAAACTGAATATCACAGCATCTGAGACTCGCCTTTGGAGTTGGAGCTTCGCTTGGAGATCCATTTATATCTATTCATCTTTCAGTTATTCGGTTGACTCTAATGATATATTCAGATCTCATTATTTGACTATGTATTTGAGACTTCTATGTATCTTGATTTCTATTGTATTTTGTTTCTTACTCTGTTGTATTTAGAGTAGCTTTGTGAACTACTATTTATCTGTTTCCGATGCCTATTGTATATTACTGTGTCTGTGATTCTGTGATTGATTTATTTACTGTATATGCTGAGTTTTGCCAAATATGAAATTAACAATCTGGTGTTTCGAGCAATTCAAATCTGGCATGTGTGGACGCGAATGGCATGAAATACCATGATGTTATAGTTGGTATCAGAGCTCTGCTTTAGGCAAAACGTAGCATATAGAGTAAAAATTAATTGCAGAAGAACCTTCGTTCGAGCTTGAATTTCTTCCACTTTGATTCGAATTTCATTCGAACTTTGGAACCCTCTTGTTCTGAAATCCATTCTTGTCCTTCTTTTCGTGTCTTCTTGATTCTGGAGTATCCCATAGCTCCACTTCGGTTGATCCCTATAATGAATTTGAGAACATCTTGCAACCTCAATTGGCAATTTCGTCCTTGTGTGTGTCCAATTCCATCGGTGATCCCGCTAACCTTAGAATGATTTTAAAAGGGGTGAAACTCCTTTGCAACAAGCGTCGATTCACCGAAGATTTCTAAATCCTCGCTTTTGTGTTGTTCTCCCTTGCTATGCCTAAATCGTCTCTTAGTGGACACCATGGGTAATTCTCTTCTTATTGAATGTCGAATGCTTTTGAATTTTGCAGGTAGTTTTATCCTTCGTTTGATGTTCAGCCTAGTAGTCTTGACCTTTCCCGATAGTCTTGGATTGCCTGATATTTCGGTAAAGTCATTTTCTCCCTCTCAAGCAAGAAATTGAATTTCTACACCAATCTTATTCCTGGAATCTCGGTTGACTCGGTTATGGTCGCCCGTGATTAATTAAGCCTATCTACCTTTCCTCTTTGTGATTTAATTATCTCATCTTCGTCTCGAGTTTATCTTCCTTGTTAGAATTCCCTATAGTTAGGATCCCTCTAAATTTGAATCTCTATCCTTGTTTTAAAATCTATTCTTGAATCATCTAGATAGGGAGTGTATTTGTAATTAATATAATTTTTTTATATTGTGTTGTTTGAGTTGTTAAGTTCGAATTTTGGGTTTCGATCGATTCATCTAGCTAACACTATCGATAGGAATTCCAAAACACTTGAACAGAGCAAACTGGCACAATATTATTTTCAAATTTGGTAAGTGAAATAAATTTTTTATGATTATATTTTATATATATAAAGGTATAATTTTTTGAAGTTAAATAGTTAAATGAATTAGGTGTTAGAAATGAAAATATTTATCATTTATTGTTTTGTAAACCATTGACTATTGCAACATGATAGAAATAAATGGAATTATATAACATGGTTTATAAATTGGTTTGGAATTTTGAAATGAATTTAATTAATAATTTGGTAATTTAAATTTTCTGTGTTTTCAAACTTGGTCTTCAAAGTTTTAAATTTAGATTAGTTGAAAGTATTTTTGAATATAAGTTGTTTCCAAAGAATTTTAAAATATTTTTAAATGAAGTCGGTACTCTTCTCTTTTGACGCTGGAAAATAATGTTGGTGATGACTGCAGCATCATCGACATTCATTTTCGAGTCTCAAAGTAGAGAGACCACTTAGTAGTTTTGCTACACTTTTGTTTGAAAAATGGATTTGATTTGAATTTCTTGAATATGATTTGATTTGTATAATATATATGTGTCTATTTCTTTGAAAATTGTTTAAAATGAAACCGGAAATTAATCCTTAAATCTGTGCAAAGTGATGGTTTTCAATTATTAAAATGAAGCAAGATTCTGAATAATTAGATAGTCTAAAATGAAAATAAAAATTAAACAACTTAAAAACGGTTGAAATGAGATAAAATTTATTTTGTATAATAATCAATTTCATTCAAATATATATAACTTACCTAAATGTTCAAAAAGTTAAAATGATAGGGTGAAAATGAAGTTGAAGATTTTACAAGAGAAACTTAAATAATAAATTATTGAAACTAAAATCTTGCTTAATAAATTTTGTTAAGGGAATTTATATAAAAAAAATTAGTTGTTATAATCAATGTTATATATTTAATTTATGTTGTAAGAAATGTAAACATTAAACAAACTGGATAACAAATAGAGAACGAGTACATAAGTGAAAACCTAAGAAACTAAACAAGTAATAAAGAATTCATATCTTTGTAAATAAATGGTAAATTATATAGAATAGTAAAAATTGAATTTTTTTATGGAACCAACATAACTGCAGACAAATGAATAAAGTAAATGAATTAAATAAACAAAATTTTGTTTGAAAGAAAATTTTGTAGCAATTGAAAACAAATCAACTGAATGTAATGCATTAAATTGAAATCAACTAAATGTGAATAAAATGAATATTCGTTGATTGAATGGATTAAAACAAAATTTGTGGAATAATTTTCAATTCAAAACTAAATGAAATTTTATGGTTTGAAGTTATAGTTTGAACTAAGAATTTTGGATTGAATGACTATCTACTGATTTAATAAAATGGATTAAACCAAATTATTGAATATTAATTCATTTAGATTCGAATTTATATAGCTTTGAATTTAATGCTGTATTTTGCATTTCAATCTCTTCTTTCTGGTTGTTTCTGTTCTCCTTTCTCTTCCTTTTCGGAGATGAAAAGTTTTGAGTGGGGGAGAGTGTAATGACCCATAAATCTTATTGGTTTTATAACGTAATTAACTGAATTTGTGTGAAACTTTAAACAATCAAGTTTAGAAATGAAAATTTGATATTTGGTATACGTCTATTTAAACATAGCTAATGGTAAATTTTCATCAGGAGATAGAAAGCTAGTTTTGTTGTGTTATTTAAATTTAAATCAATTAAATTTATGATAATAAAATATTTCGAAATCTGAATATTTTTACGTAGTAAAAACGTAAATCATTTTTTGAGTAAGTCATCATTTTTCATTTTGTGAAATTTGGACTTCTCTAGCTCCGTTTATCTTATTTTTGGTGATTGCAGCATCTTCGGTACCAAATATCAACTGTTGAAAGGATAGTCGTATCACTAATATCTGTGTACCGTTTTGATCGTCTCTTCGTGTTGATCTCCGTAGTATATTCATTTGTGAGTTTCGGAGTTTGGGAGACGGTAAAATCTTCGGAACGATTTGACATATCGGCTTCGTATTGGACCTTTTTGCTTCCTTTGTCTTTTCAATTGCCAACCGTGTTATACCAATGGCCTTCAACTTTTGTTATTCCACCTTTTCGAATTTAATTGCTATTTCATTTACATCTTTGGTTAGTTTCTTCCTCCCAATCTCTTTTAGCTCTGTCGTCTTCTTTGAAAAATATATTTTCTTCCTCCCAATCTCTTTTAATTCTGTCGTCTTCTTTGAAAAATATATTTATATAATATAGTTTGTAATTAATCAAATGCTTGCTTCTTCCTCTTTTAAACTCCTCAAACCCCTCCTTCACCTGGCGCAAGCACACGGCCGAACCTGTAACGACCCAAAATTTCTATTAACTAAAATTTGAATATTTAATTAATTTTAATTATTAATAAGTGGAATTTATGAGTCGAATAATTTATTTTCGAATATTGGATTTAATTGGATAATTAAATCGATTATTTAATAGTTGAAATTACAGAAATAATTGAAAATCGAGTTTAATATGATTGAAAATTATTTGTAAAATTTTATTTTATCATATTGAAGTTAGAATAACATTATAGAACTTTTAAAATCAAATTAAAAGTTTATTTGTGAAAATTGAATATTTTAATATTTAATTATTGACTGAAAATAGCCATTTTTCGAACTGTCTCGGATTTCGACGAAACCCAGTTTCATCGGATCCGTAATGTCATATTATTGTAAGGTTTCAAATTTCGTGTCAATCGTATTTACCGTTTGTCCGGTGCAAGCTAAAACGCATAGAAATTGATTTAAATCGATTTAATTTAAATTGATCGTTTATTGCCATACCTCGCACAGATGATCGAATTGGCTTCCGAAACACGTTCCATTGTGTTCGAAACACTGGATAAACCCTAGACACGCCGGTCACCGCGCGCGATTTGGAGTTCGGAAAATCCGATGTAACAACCCGCATATTTATCGATTTTATATTTAAATATTTTATTTAAATATTTTATCGTTAGTCGGATTTTAGTCCGAAAAGATACTTTTTGCATACGGTCGAATTAGGACTCGGGACCACTCCCATTGAGTTTAAAATGCCGTTTGCGACTTTTTTGAGTATAAGCTTCGATATGTTTGGAGAAAGTTGATTTTTGCTACTTTTCACTTTGGGTTTGGTTTTGGGCTCAGCCCTATGTTAACTTGTGCTCAAATCTGAGCCACTCTTCCCCACTCACCCTCATTCTCTTCTCTTTTCAGTTTTTATAACATTAATGGTGGGAGAGATTGGAAATTAAAAACTCCAAAACCCTAGTTTCTCTTGCAAATCAAATTCCTAGCTCCAAACTCAAGAAGAACCCATTGGTAAGCTTCTCTTCTTCTTCTCCAACTTATTCACTTACCAATTTCAAAAATTCCTAAACCTAATTTTGGGAATGTTCTTGTTTTTGAGCTTAGATTCAAGCTCAATTGGGTTGTGTTAAAGAGAGGTTGATTCTCCATTTGCTTTCAAGCTTCTTCTTGTTTGATTTTGTGAAAAGGTGAGATTTTTATCTCACATCTATGACTATAAGTATCTTTAGTTGTTAGGTATGAATTCCTAACAATTATTCATGTGCAATTGCATTTGATTTGGATTAGATTTGTAAATATTCCAATTTTTGGTGTTTGAAGCCAAATCTTTAAGAATCATAACTTTGATGTTTGATCATGCTTTAAGAGGTGTTTCGGAGAGCCTATAAGGCAGGGTTGTCGCTTGGCATTAGTCCCTTGTCTTCGTCGCTTGTCCGATCGCTTCCGTTTGGATTTTCGCCCATTTTTGGGCAAGGCTGATTTTTGCCTACAGGGGCATTTCAGACGTCTGAACCCAATTTCAGACGTCTGGTTTCAAATTCAGACGTCTGGTTTGGAAATTCAAACGTCTGGAATTGGTCCCTCGAAAACGCGAAAAGGCAGAGAAGAATTTCAGACGTCTGGAAATCCATCGAGACGTCTGGTTAGTGGTTCAGACGTCTGGAAGGTAATTTCAGACGTTTGAAATGTGCAGTTTTGCCTATTTTCGCTGTTTTTGAGTATATGTCCAACTTTAATCGATTCGTGTTGATTCCCTTTTTGTTGTTATCATTTATTATGGACTTTGATGACATTTTCATCGTGATTTTTGGGAATATCCATTTTGATGGATTCAGTATCGATTTCTTTAGATTTTATTCACGTCTTCGAATGTGAATTTCGGTGATTGATTGTTCTACAATCATTTTTGTGATTTGTGACTTTAAAAATATAAAGGTTTCAATACTAGTAGTAAATATCAAAACTCTTTCAACAAAATGATTTCAACTCTATTTTCAATAACAAAGCTCGTTTCTTAAACCGTTTTCCAATCTATTAGTATATACAAACCTTTACCTCACTCGTATGAGAAATCTAATTAAACGGCTTAGTAAAACAAGTGGTATGAAACGCTTGCGTTTACTTGTTCGGTTAATTCTTGGACTTGTTCGATTGAATCTCTTGTGACAATTTTCTAGTGGAAACTTACAATTTGTTCGTAAATATTTAAGTTAAGCTAGTGGTTATGGGACATAATGCTAAACTCATATATTTGCTAGCTTAGTGTAATTGACACTTCTTGATGATCATGACGATCATCTTTGTGATTTAGACTAGCAATGTGCGATGTCTCTTTGTCTGCGAGGGAGACTAAACCCAGTTTTGTGGAGTTTCGACTCAATTTGGTGGGGTAGCAACCCATGATCTTCGGGCCGTTTGTGGAGCTTCGACTCAATTTGTGATGGTTAGCAGCCATGGAATTAGCATTCCGTTTGTGATACACGTGTTGGTGGGCTTTATGCTCCCGTTTGTGATAGGCCTCCCCCCTTTGTGATTTCTGGATTTCTTGAGATGATTTCTAGAATTTGTGTTTCACTAATTTTCGTGATTTCCATTGATAAGTTTTATCAATATTTGTGCATTGGTGAATTTGTGTGTCATTGACTTTTGTGATTGACATTGATATTATTGTCAATATTTGTGCATTGGTGAATTTGTGTGTCACTGACTTTTGTGATTGACGTTGATATTATCGTCAATATTTGTGGTTTGGGAACGAAATAAGGAGTATGACATTTCTTTGATTCTTATGTAGATTTGGTGATATTGATTAATCTTTTGTTGATTTTCAATTACTTATATATATCACAGCTTGGCATAGTGATTATTATGTGTTTAGTCATATCTCTTATTCTATATCGTTTCACCTGATATTTATAGCTAGACTGATCCATTTATTATTTTCTTATTAAATAATACTCGGGTCAGACCGAGATGTTACAGGTATTTCTGCTTGACTTCTCTCTTGGGATTGATTCCTCTGACTTTTGGTTAACTACTTAGATTAGTAGTTTTTGTTGTATACATTTGAGATATAGACTCCATAATGTATACTTATTCTTTTGTGTAGTTCATGTAACTATTCTTTTGTGATATTGTGGATCTTTTTAGACCACTACTCTGATATACACTTTCATGTGTAATATTCATATCTATTTCCGCCTTTGTGATATGAATTGTCTGTGACTGATTTGTGTTATGTTTATTTCTATATTTGTTTCCGAAGACCTTTATAGCCACTGTGTAGTAGCTTTGAGTTTGTGTCGGTATGTCGGATTTCCTCTTGAGATGAAAAGTTATATTTTAATCCGGTATATCGGTACTCGCACAAAGCAATTATACAGATGGTCGCTCCTCAACAGCCTTATTCTCTGTGCTAGTTGACAGCATTCACAGTAATGTTCTTGGCTAGCGTGGGTATAGAGGTGGGGCGTCACATCCGAGATGAATAGTGTTTGAGAAAATTTCTATAAAAGCACCCCTTTCTTTCCATTTCTTTGCAAAAATAATAAAACCCTAATTCCTTTCAGCTGGCCACCACCCCTATTATCAATGGCCGAAATGCTTTTCCATTCTCCCCTTAATCTCTTCAAATCCACTCAATTTCATCAAAGGTTGTCAACTACAAACTTCTAGAGCTTCGGAAGAGCTTTGAATCCATACGGGGTTGATCGTCATTGGAGCATCGTGGTCGCCAAATTTTGGCCTCGTATAGGTCGCGTTCGCACGCGATGTTAGGGGGGATGAGGGGGCCGAGCTGCACGTGAATTGGGGCGGGGGTGCTAGGCGTGTAGGGCTACTCGATGGTGGTCCCTGATCACGTTCTAGTGGTTGGTTGGGGTCGCGATAGTCAACCCAAATGGGCACTAATGGGTTCGGTTTCACGATGATCACCTGGAGATGGAAGAAAACAAAAGCACGGCCTGATTTCGTTCAAGCCAAATCAACGGTCCAGGGTAGCTTAGGTTATAAAATTAAAAATAAATTATGTAATTGTTTTATATTAAATTGTATAATGTTTAAAATGCTACAACTTTTTGATATCAGATCGGATTTTGATGAAACAACATGCGTTGGCTTCTTTTTGTCGAGCACTAAGCAATGGAGCTGGTTTGGAGTAGTTTGGAGCTAGTGAGAATTTTGGGTAAAATTAAACTCTCGTTTAATTTTATTCGAAATAAAATATGGAAACTAAATTGAAATCAAGGTGAGAACTTCTCACTCAATCGAATTGTTTCGATTTAAATTTTAAATAGTCATATTTAAAATTATTGATTGTATGCTTGAATGATAAATTATTTCTGTTGTTGATTGAAATAGACATTACGCGCCGTTAGTAAGCGGAGGTTATTTATTAAAAACATATATCGCGATAATTCCAAATTGTATGGAATTGGTATTATTTATGTACTTGGAGTTGATTTCCCGCATTATATAGCGGATGAGACCCTATTGCGCCGCCTATTAAGCGGATAATATTTTTATAAATCTCATATACCGCGATAATTCCGTACTGGAACAGAATTGGTATTGTGCTAACATCTTTGGATGTGGGGAAACAGGTTGGAGGGATCCAACTGGATTCCTCAACTATATTGATTTATTTACAGATATTGTGATGTTTGTTGATGATCATATCGATATATGATATTTGGATGTCGTGATTGACTATTTCGTGTTGCTGCATCAACGGATCCATTTTTGAAGTTTTAAAATAATGATTTTGATTTTAAAAAGAATTTTAAAGTTACTTTTGAAAGTATACGTTTTATTAAATTTTGAATTGTTAAAATAAATAAACATTATAATTTTATTGTTATAAAAGATGTATTTTTTTGGAAAATTATACTTAAGTATAATTTTGGAGTTATATAAGTTTTAAATAACGTTTTGTAAATTACTAAAAGGATTGGTTTATTTAAATTGAGATTTTTGAATTATTATAAACGGTGTATATAAAAGATTTCTAAAATTAATATTTATAAATTAAAAATATAGGAATTATAAAACAAGTTTTACAAGTGTTAAAAAGAAGTATAAATAGATTTAATAAGTGAATGAAATTTATAGAATTTATAAATTGTGAGATTTTAAAATAAATAGATTTTCGTAAAATAAAAGATTATAAGTAATTAACTTATAAATTAGATTTTTGGTATAAAATTGAACTATAAAATGAATTGGTAAATAAAAGTGATTTTCATAAGTTGAAGTTTTTATGAAATGAATATATATATATATATATGTGTGTGTGTGAATTTATAAACGTTGTTTATAAATCCGCAATCAATTGAATTTGGTGAAATAAACATAGAAGTTTATAAAAGGGGATATATTCGCGATTTTGGATAGCGAATTATCTTTTGTATAATATGGGTCATAATAAAGAGTTTGGATCGGGAGTAATATTCACGATTTTGGACAGTGAATATATTATTAAAGAAAATGGACATGTGTTTTGGGGAAGTGATATTATAAAATGAAATTAATTGTTTTAAAGATGTTTTAAAATGGATTAACTATCAAAACCATATATTTCAACATTTATTGTTGAAATAAACGTTTTCGAGAAATAAGGAAATAGTGGACTATAACACTGTTGTTATAGTAAATGATTCCCGAAAGGAAATATTTTGCATAGTATTGGGATTTATACATCTATTTTAATTCCGAATCCCTATACTACTGATTTTTGGTCATCGTAACGATGTTTTACGCAACATTCGTTTTGGCCCAAATAATTGTGTTTAAGAGAATGTTTTCCTTAATGAATGAAATATATACTCAATTTCGATTTAAGTATAGTGAATATTTTCCAAATGTTGAAAATAAATAGATCTGTGAATTACTTATTAATAAATAAGTATGGAAATGTTTTTCCAATGTGAAATGAAACGTTTTGAGAATTTATCTTTTTGAAGATAAATTGAAAATGAATAATTGAAATCGTATATTCATAAATATTTTGGAATGTAAATTCACTATGGAATTTATAAATGAAAAGGGGAATTTTTTTAAAAATAAACGTTGATTTATTTTTGAAGTGTGGGAATTAATTTACGGATTTGGAACGTAAATATAAAGTAAATCGGTAAGGATTTATTTAATTGGTTTAAATAAACCATGTTGAAATGAAAGTATTTCGCATAAGGAAAATGATTGAAATTTGTTTTCAAAAGTGGTAAAGGTGAAAAGTAATTTGAAAATTAGTTTTCAAATGTTGAAGTGTGGAAAATATATATACCTTGTAAAGATATTTCAGGAAATAAATAATTTGGAAAATTATTTGGAATCTGGTGATTTTGAGCACGCCTATTGATAGTTAAATAATCCGACTATCAATATTTACCTTTAAATAGGTATTTGTTGTGATTGCTTGAATTTGAATGCCACACTTATTTTTGAATAAGCGCTCACTACTCGGGTTAGCCGGGAAAGGACCTTGGTGTCGTATAACCCATTCCGAATATGTGATACGTCGTATGAATTGCATTTGATGATCGGTATTGAAGATCGAATATTTGTGAAAACGGAAGGATTACCGTCGAATGTTTCTACATCGGCTGATCTCCGATATAGAAATTTATTACCCATTGAGATGGGAAGTACGGTCGTGATTAGTGAATATCCGGATTGCAAGGACTTCTTTGGAAGTGCCTTCGGTTCCGTTCGATCCCGGAATTGACTTGTATGGATGTGTGTCTGACGTTACAATTTGAGATGTAAAGCTGGTTTCTATCAAATATATTTCCATTGGTGGCGGAGAATTTATTCTCTTAGCTTAACACCCTTAGAGGTTATGTAGTTGATGGTTACTAGTAATACATTCCTAAATTGGTAATGTGGCATACGAAGTGCCGCTGAGCATTTGATGATCGAAGCACAGCTTTTGTATAAAGCGTGGCTTTGTGGACGAGACTTCGTCGGACCTCACACCCCGGAAATGGTCAAAGAAGGAAGGATGCAGCAAGGTTATTAGGGGGTAGCGCCCGTTTAGTGTATGTCATTCCTTCTGGATAGAGGTGGTATCATGGTATGGAGCCCAGATACTTAACCTATGTTGTTGCTGCAAATTTATTGCTTTGTGGTTGTTGGAAATCGAGGATCCTCAGATATAGATCGGTTACGATCGAGGAATGACATATTCGTGTCAGTAGTTACCCAGTTCGGGGTAACCCGGCCTTGTGTTGGCAGAGATCCGGTTTGGTTCTCGGGTCGTCTTTCCAGAGGCGTACCCATGTGGTAATGGGAAGTTACTCGGCCTGACCGTTTGTTGGATATCCAAAGAAACAATACGATCTTGTACGGTTTTAGTTGTATAACTTGCCATGGAATGTGGCGGTAACCTGCTATTGAACATGGTAGCTATAGTAGGCATAAGTGCGGAATGCCTATGCTGGCTAAGATTTATATCTTTATTTTCGAAATGATTTTTTCTACACTATGCACTATTAATAATATCAAATGTTTCTTTTTAATGCGTATCAAGCATCTTTGACTATCATAAAGAGAAATCTCCTCCGATTCTACGTTTGCATTGTGTGTGTGTGCGGGAGGCCTTATGGTAGTCTCATTTTCTAAAAAGTATTGCGAATCTATTAAAAAATTATCCTATTGTTTGTTTTTAAAGATAATCTGTTTTAAGTTCTCACACCAGTCCCATGACTGACTCGGGGTTTATTGTTTTCCTTCCTAAAATCTGGGTGCCCACCAATTTCCACACGGGCATTTAGAGTCAGGTTATCGGGATATTCTAGAATTCAGAAGTTGCAGGAGGCAAGCTGGATGGCATGGCGTATCACTAGTATATAGTATTTCTTTTCCGCTGTTTGTTGTTGTTTGTTGTTGCACACTTTGATGATGTAATGTAATATGATGTAATGTAATAACTGATATAGTTCTTTTGTTTAAAGATTGTTCATTTATCTATTATATGTTGTTCCGCTGCGATTGTGAGATTCTGATATTATTCTGTTGTTTCTGTTTTGTTCTATCTTTTTCTTTCTTCTTCTATCTTCTACCTCGTATTTAACCATAACGGTACGGTTTTCCGGCATTCGATTGCTCGGCAGTTGATACAATGGACGTATTGATGTCGGTTTTCGAGCATCGAAAAGTCGCGTCGTCACATTTGGTATCAGAGCATATGGTTAAGCGACAACCATGGCTCTGTTGGGAATTACTCATTAGAGATGGAGTTAGTAGTACTCTAGAATGAGTTTGAGTGTAATAATAGATACGAGCGCGTATTTGTTAGTGAATATAAATTGTTTTATATTGCGATGATTGATTTGTTGAGTGGTATATGGATTCTGGTCAATACGAGTAATTAATGTTGTTGATAGGGATCTCTAAACACTTGTACAGAACAATTTGACACGATATTGTTTTAAAGCGGGTAAATGAACAATTTTGCCTGAAAATTATATTTTGATATAGAAGGAATAATTTTCTGAATATATTATATATCTTTGGATGTTTGGTTGTTAATGATATAATCAAATATAAGAAACTAGAGTTTGAATGGGTTTATAGCCAAATAAAATTCTATAAGTATGATTTATTCAAAGGAAGAATAACTAAATTTGATTTAAAATGGAATTTAATCCTGGGAATTTTGAAAAGTGTTTTAAATGTAATGAAAACAAGGGTTTTGGGATTTAAACTCTTGGGAAGGTTGAAATGTTTTCCAAAGTTTTTGAAGGTAACGATTGAATATTATTTTAGGAAATATTTTTGGATGAGAATTGTTTTAAAATGAATTTTTGGAAGTAAGGAAGCACTGAACTTACTTCGGTTGCTGGAAAATAATCCTGATGATGATGGCCACATCATTAGAATTCATTTTCGAGTTTCTAAAGTGATGGATTGCTTCCATAGGAAATAGGGTTTGAGTTGATTATAATTTCAAAAAAATGGTTTTGGAGTAAAAACCGGGCAATTGAATTCTGGAAACTTTATCTAGATAGTGTGAAAAGTTAAAATGAACCAACTATTGAACCTATTAAGTGATGTTGATATTAATAAAATAAACAAATGATGTTTTAAATGGAATATAACTTAAATAATGTTGAATAAAGTTGATTTTGGTGTCAAAGTAAATTAATAAGTGAATTATTGAAGTGAAGTCATTAAGAATTTGAATTTGAGTTATATAAATGAAATTCAACTTTATACTGATTAAAGGAATTAGCAATTGAATTGAACTAATGAATTGAATGTAAATCAATTGAATGTAAATAAAATTGATATGGGATAATGGATGAAAGTGTTAATTCATTAAAAGCTAATGTTATTGTAAGTTGAATAAATTGGAATGGAAGTAATATAAACCAATTGGAATTAGAAGTGTTGGACCATATTGAATGTAAATTGAATAATTTGGTTATGTTAAATAAACATTGGTTGTTATTTGATTGTTAATTGATTGTATATAAATTCATTAAGTGTTAATGAAAGTGAATTAGCGAAATTGAAAGCTATAAATCATTAAATCCAACTTGGAAGAAAATGAACTTGAATAGAATTGAATTTGATTTGGATTGAAAGTGAACCAACTTGAATATAAATTAGTGAACGTATACTAATTGGATATGAATAAATGTTAGTAAAATCCAATGTTAATGAATCGATTGGAAAACCAATTCATTAAATGTTAATGAGAAGTAAATTTATATTGATTTGGTAGTTGCATTTATTGCTATTGAATGCATTGCTATGTTGGCACATGTAGTTACTATGTTGCTATACGATGTATATTGGTATTATTTTCATATATTGGTATTATTTTGTCGAGCAATACGCAATGGAGCTGGTTTGGAGTTGTTTGGAGCTAGTGATAATTTTGGATAAAGTTAAACGCTCGTTTAATTTTATTCGAAATAAAACGCGGAAACTGAATTGAAATCAAGGTGAGAACTTCTCACTCAATCGAATTATTTCGATTTAAATTTTAAATAGTTAGATTTAAAATTATTGATTGTATGCATGAATGATAAATTATTATCTGTTGTTGATTGAAATAGACATTACGCGCCGTTAGTAAGCAGATGTTATTTATTAAAAACATATACCGCGATAATTCCGAATTGTATGGAATTGGTATTATTTATGTACTTGGAGTTGATTTCCCGCATTATATAGCGGATGAGACCCTATTGCGCCGCCTATTAAGCAGATAATATTTTTATAAATCCCATATACCGCGACAATTCCGTACTGGAACGGAATTGGTATTGTGCTAACATCTTTGGATGCAGGGAAACAGGTTGGAGGGATCCAACTGGATTCCTCAACTATATTGATTTATTTATAGATATTGTGATGTTTGTTGATGATCATATCGATATATGATATTTGGATGTCTTGATTGACTATTTGGTGCTGCTGCATCATCGGATCCATTTTTGAAGTTTTAAAATAATGATTTTGATTTTAAAAAGAATTTTAAAGTGATTTTGATAGTATACGTTTTATTAAATTTTGAATTGTTAAAATAAATAAACATTATAATTTTATTGTTATAAAAGATGTATTTTTTTGGAAAATTATACTTAAGTATAATTTTGGAGTTATATAAGTTTTAAATAACGTTTTGTAAATTATTAAAAGGATTGGTTTATTTAAATTGAGATTTTTGAATTATTATAAATGGTGTATATAAAAGATTTCTAAAATTAATATTTATAAATTAAAAATATAGGAATTATAAAACGAGCTTTATAAGTGTTAAAAAGAAGTATAAATGGATTTCATAAGTGAATGAAATTTATAGATTTATAAATTGTGAGATTTTAAAATAAATAGATTTTCGTAAAATAAAAGATTATAATTAATTAACTTATAAATTAGATTTTTGGTATAAAATTGAACTATAAATTTAACTGGTAAATAAAAGTGATTTTCATAAGTTGAAGTTTTTATGAAATGAATATATATATATATATATATGTGTGTGAATTTATAAACATTGTTTATAAATCCGCAATCAATTGAATTTGGTGAAATAAACATAGAAGTCTATAAAAGGGGATATATTCGTGATTTTGGATAGCGAATTATCTTTTGTATAATATGGGTCATAATAAAGAGTTTGGATCGGGAGTAATATTCACGATTTTGGACAGTGAATATATTATTAAAGAAAATGGACATGTTTTTGGGGAAGTGATATTATAAAATGAAGTTAATTGTTTTAAAGAAGTTTTAAAATGGATTAACTATCGAAACCATAGATTTCAACATTTATTGTTGAAATAGACGTTTTCGAGAAATAAGGAAATAGTGGACTATAACACTGTTGTTATAGTAAATGATTCCCGAAAGGAAATATTTTGCATAGTATTGGGATTTATATATCTATTTCAATTCTGAATCCCTATACTAGTGATTTTTGGTCGTCGTAACGATGTTCTACGCAACATTCGTTTTGGCCCAAATAAATGTGTTTAAGAGAATGTTTTCCTTAAAGAATGAAATATATACTCAATTTCGATTTAAGTATAGTGAATATTTTTTAAATGTTGAAAATAAATAGATTTGTGAATTACTTATTAATAAATAAGTATGGAAATGTTTTTCCAAGGTGAAATGAAACGTTTTGAGAATTTATCATTTTGAAGATAAATTGAAAATGAATAATTGAAATCGTATATTCATAAATATTTTGGAATGTAAATTCACTATGGAATTTATAAATGAAAAAGGGAATTTGTTTAAAAATAAACGTTTGTTTATTTTTGAAGTGTGGGAATTAATTTACGGATTTGGAACGTAAATATAAAGTAAATCGGTAAGGATTTATTTAATTGGTTTAAATGAACCATGTTGAAATAAAAGTATTTCGCATAAGGAAAATGATTGAAATTTGTTTTCAAAAGTGGTAAATGCGAAAAGTGATTTGAAAATTAGTTTTCAAATGTTGAAGTGTGGAAAATATATATATATCTTGTAAAGATATTTTGGAAAATAAATAATTTCGACAATTATTTGGAATCTGGTGATGTTGAGCACGCCTATTGATAGTTAAATAATCCGACTATCAATATTTACCTTTAAATAGGTATTTGCTGTGATCGCTTGAATTTTAATGCCACACTTATTTTTGAATAAACGCTCACTATTCGGGTTAGCCGGGAAAGGACCTTGGGGTCGTATAATCCATTCCGAATATGTGATACGTCGTATGAATTGCATTTGATGACCGGTGTTGAAGACCGAATATTTGTAAAAACGGAAGGATTACCGTCGAATGTTTCTGCATCGGCTGATCTCCGATATCGAAATTTATTACCCTTTGTGATGGGAAGTTCGGTCGTGATTAGTGAATATCCGGATTTCAAGGACTTCTTTGGAAGTGCCTTCGGTTCCGTTCAATCCCGGAATGGACTTGCATGGATGTGTGTCTTACGTTACAATTTGAGATGTAAAGCTGGTTTCTATCAAATATATTTCCGTTGGTGGCGGAGAATTTATTCTCTTAGCTTAACACCCTTAGAGGTTATGTAGTTGATGGTTACTAGTAATATATTCCCAAATTGGTAATGTGGCATACGAAGTGCTGTTGAGCATTTGATGATCGAAGCACAGCTTTTGTATAAAGCGTGGCTTTGTGGACGAGACTTGGTCGGACCTCACACCCCGGAAGTGGTCAAAACAGGAAAGATGCAGCAAGGTTATTAGGGGGTAGCGCCCCTTTAGTTTATGTCATTCCTTCTGGATAAAGGTGGTATCATGGTATGGAGCCCAGATACTTAACCTTTGTTGTTGCTGCAAATTTATTGCTTTGTGGTTGTTGGAAATCGAGGATCATCGGATATGGAACGGTTACGATCGGGGAATGACATATTCGTGTCAGTAGTTACCCAGTTAGGGGTAACCCGGCCTTGTGTAGGCAGAGATCTGATTTGGTTCTTGGGTCGTCTTTCCAGAGGCGTACCCATGTGGCAATGGAAGTTCCTTGGCCTGAGCATTTGTTGGAAATCCAAAGAAACAATACGATCTTGTACGGTTTTAGTTGTATAACCTGCCATGGAATGTGGCGGTACCTGCTATTGAACATGGTAGCTATAGTAGGCATAAGTGTGAAATGCCTATGCTGGCCGAGATTTATATCTTTATTTTCGAAATGATTTTTTTCTACACTATGCACTATTAATAATATCAAATGTTTCTTTTTAATGCGTATCAAGCATCTTTGACTATCATAAGGAGAAATCTCCTTCGATTCTGCGTTTTCATTGTGAGTGTGTGGGGGAGGCCTTATGGTAGTCTCATTTTCTAAAAATCATTGCGAATCTATTAAAAAATTATCCCGTTGTTTGTTTTTAAAGTTAAACTGTTTTAAGTTCTCACACCAGTCTCATGACTGACTCAGAGTTTATTGTTTTCCTTCCTAAACTCTAGGTGCCCACCAATTTCCACACGGGCAGTCTAGAGTCAGGTTATCAGGATATTCTATAATTTAGAAGTTGCAGGAGGCAAGCTGGATGGCATGGCGTATCACTAGTATATAGTATTTCTTTTCCGCTGTTTGTTGTTGTTTGTTGTTGTACACTTTGATGATGTAATGTAATATGATGTAATGTAATAACTGATATAGTTCTTTTGTTTAAAGATTATTCATTTATCTATTATATGTTGTTCCGTTGCGATTGTGAGATTCTGATATTATTCTGTTGTTTATGTTCTGTTCTACCTTTTTCTTTCTACTTCTATCTTCTACCTCTTCTTTAACCATAACGGTACAGTTTTCCAGCATTCGATTGCTCGGCAATTGATACAGTGGACGTACTGATGTCGGTTTCGAGCGTCGAAAAGTCGCGTCTCACAGAACCCATTCTTCCTATCCACCTTTGCTTGCTCCGCTTCCCTCCTCCTCCATGGTAGCACGCAGCCAAGACCACCCTGTCGCCTCTCTCCCCGATCAAAGCCTCTCACCACCGACTACTCTCGGTATGCAACCACTTTAGCCTCTCCTCCCAACCGCCTCACTAAGCAGCCGAGCATCCACGCTTCCCCTGCAAATGCCCAAGCCCACCACCTGAAGCTCCATCAATCTAACTCCTCCATGGCCGAGAATCGCTCCTAGCCTCCGTCCTCTTTGTGCCGACCTGTAGCTTCCCACCTCTTTTACTATTTATGTAGTAAGTTGTTTTACTAATCATTTATATAATATATACATAAAATATAGTAAATATTTTTGAATGTTTCATGTTAATATTGAAATTTTGAATTGTATATGTGTATATAATCTGTTTATCTATCTTAGTTTAATAATTTGTTAGTAGTATTGATTTTTATAAAGGTATATATATATATCAGTTTGTGTATATATAAAGTTTGTACAAGTTTTGTTTGTAGATTTCTTTTATATTTAGTATATACATATGTACTATTTTGCTAGTACATAATATACATAAAGCTACACTAGATTATATTATATAAGTTTATATTAGAATTATTATGTTAGAGTGTTTAAGTAAATATATTATGTAGGTATGTGTTTGCTCATCAGTAGATTTTTATTTGCTTACTATATATGATTATGTAAGTGAAGTAAAAATATATAATATGTTATATAAGTTATATAAGTATATACCCAAAACATATATTAATTGAGCTTTAATTTATAAGTATATATATCTTAGTTTATATCTATATTTATCAACTTTTATATATAGAAGTTTATATAAGTTATATATGTATATGTTGACCGTATATATACTTTTACATATGTGTTGGTTTCAATATATATATATATATATATATATATATATATATATAATATATTCTGAGTATATATATATATATATAGCTGCAAGCTTTATCATGCTATTCTATGCTAAAAATAATAATTTAATAATATACTATGATAGATATAGTTACTTACATGCTATAGCCTGGAGTCGGCTATCTTACTTTTCTATTTTGTTTAAGCTTGCTTTTCTATTTCATATTATATATATATATATATTATAAATTTACTTCTTTTATTCTATTTGTATATATTGCAGGTATGGGCTTTTAAGTAATATATATATATATAATGTATTTTTATATGTGTTTAAATATATATATATATATAAGTCATGTTATATATATGATACGTTATGTTGACGTTTTGAGGGAATTTTATATATTATGTATATGTATTTCGCAATATAATATGTGTATATATAAGTACTGATCTAAATTATAGTATGTATATTGTTCCATCAATCTCTAGCTATTAATTGACTTGTTTCGCCGCCATTCAGATTTACAACAGCAGTTCCAACCTTGTCACTGTCCTACTCGTTTGATCCGTGTACTTGTCCATGTCTATTAATTCTCATTCTCGTTCATCTCTAGCCTCGAAAGGTGAGCAATCACTCACGATTAACATTCATTTATATATTAAATTTGCTTTCACTTGAAACAAAAATTGAAATATGTTGTTGCTAGTTGTTTAATTACTATATTGATATGCTATTATCTGTAACTCTTTACCTATGACATATAATAGCATATCTTGTTGTTTATATTTTATTTAATTTATCACTGATGATATATGCCTGTTGTTAATATGTAATATTATTAACATATTTGTGCTCACTCTGCAAGTTCCTTGTTAGTATAGAATTCCTTATGAGTTGAAATGATACATACCCGAACGATCTTGTAGAATAGAAGAAAATCGTTATGGGTTGAAATGATAAACCAAAGTGATTTTCATTAAATTGAAATTGGGATTGCGCATTGAAATAATGTATACGCATAGATAATTAAAATTACGGATTGAAATGATAAATATCCATATCACTTGTGCGACGACCCGGAATTTTGGACAATTTAAATTGGGATATTTAATTGATTTTAACATTTAAAAGTTAGTTTGTAACTCAATGTAACGTCCCGCCTTTTCGCACGCTTTAAATCAACACACTTACCAATTCAAACCATACGGAAGGGCAGATTGTTATGGGGTAAATAAGAAAAACAAGAAAGAAATAAAAGAAAACAGAATCTCACAGCGGAAGGATAAAATATAATAATAAAATGTACAGTTTATAAATCTGTTTACAAAACATTTATATAATACATATCAGAGTTACACATACCAATAACAACGCAGCGGAACAGTGTGTAGTACACTAGTAAAAATAATAGTAATATACATCTTTGTCTCCGTCCTCCAGAGCTTAATCTTCAAATCCAGAAACGTTCGGATTGACCCGAGCGAATTTGAAAAGACAAAAACACTCGAGTCAGAACTAAAAGATCTTATGCGAGTTAAATTAACAGAAATAAATATGAGTGCAGTAAACTCAAGAGATGCTCGGGATTTACATCTCCTAAGGATCCGTTAAACTATTTACTATATAGTATATTGCGCTATTATAATAGTGTCTAATTGTAAAATAAACTTACTTTTTAGTAGCGTTAAGAGGTTACCCATATAGCCCTTAACACAAATAATGCTAATAGTCTATACAGTACCGCAATACCTCCTGATCGGGAAGCTACCAGAGGATACTCCATAGGTACGACACAAATAGAAACTCGTAGAAGGCGCGCTAGTGTAGGTGACACGGCTCAACTAGGCAATGTCAGGGTAGATATACCAATTGCTATCCGGGCTGATGGAAACGCGTAGCCGCAGCTACCGCCCACCTCGAAACAAACTCCCCCAAAAATCAAAGTAAAATTGGCCACTGAATCAATCCAAAGTCAAAGTATAATATCGAAGAGGATTGTCCGATCAGAGGAATGACCTCATTGGCCCGAGAATCGCTCCTGTTTTAGCCACCTTATGCCAACTCACGGGAGTCGGGTCCACGTATTTACCTTGTAGGAAACGCCTCCACCAACCTACTTCATTCTGGAATCTCCATCGCGGACACGGTTGTTAAAGTGGTTTTCGGAGTTGGCAGAGAGTATGACAACTTCCGATCCCGGTCTCTTTAACAACCAAACGTTATTATAACACCGCGGTCATTTAAATTAATTTAAACTTTAAATCCAAAATAAAATATCCATTTTAAACCCATATAAATATGTTATCATTCATATTTTTAAAACCCCAAATCAAACCAATATCATTTAGACCCAAAATCATATAATGTCAATTTATTTTCCAACATATATTCTTTTCCGAAATCATAGGGGTTTTGTAACGACCCAGAATTTTTATTAATTAAAAATTTAATATTTAATTTATTTTAAATATTAATAAGTGAATTTATAAGTCAAATAAATTTTTATTTGAATTATTGAATTTTATTGAATAATTAAATCGATAATTTAATATGTTAAATTATGGAAATAATTGAAAATTGGGTTAAATATGATTGAAAATGATTTGTAAAATTTTATTTTATCATATGGAAGTTAGAATGATATTTTAGAACTTTTAAAATCAAATTAAAAGTTAATTTGTGAAAATTGAATATTTTAATATTAAAATCGACTAGTGAAAATAGTCAATTTTTGAACAGTCTCAGAATTGAACGAAACTAGTTCCATTGGATCCATAATAGTTAGTTATTACCGGATTTCAATTTTCGTGTCAATCGGAGTTATCGTTTGATCGTGGCAGCTCGAAACGCATCGATTTATTTTTAATTTTAATTTGGCGAGTTAAAATAGCCATTTTTCAAAAAGTCTCGGATTTCGACGAAACCAGTTTCATCGGATCCGTAATGTGATATTATTGTAAGGTTTCAAATTTCAAGTCAATTGGATTTACCGTTTGTCCGGTACAAATTAAAACGCCTAGAAATCGGTTTAAATCGGTTTAATTTAAATTGAGCATTTATTGCCATAACTCGCACAGATGTCCGAATTAGCTTTCGAAACCTGTTCCATTGTGTCCGGAACACGGGATAAACCCTAGGAACGTCAGTTTCGGCTCGTAAATCGGAGTTCGGAATTTACGGATGAATAGTGTCGTTCGAAATTCTATAAATAGGCACCCTCACTCTAAAAAAACAAACAAAAAAACAAACAAAACCCTAACCCTAAAACTGCAGCCGCCACCCCCCTATGAACGGCCAGAAACGTCCCAATTTCCACCTCGATTATCTCCTCATCCATCGACAATTAGCCTTAGGTTTCAACTAGAGAATTGAAGAGGACATCAAGATCTACAAGTTCAACGGTGGAGATCGTGTTTGGAGCGACGATGGGGGAGATAAGGAGCCGCGTGCGTGGCCGTTATGCCTCGAGATTCGAGCATCAGATGGAGGCCGAGCTTCATGCCTTTGAGGCCGAGTATGGAGTTGGGTGACGTCTTCGATTTGGCGCTATCTGATCGAATTATCGTTGAGTGAAGAGGCTTGGAAATCAAAACCTAATTTGGAAGGCAATGGGTTCGGTTTCTTCGTTGTTGCCTGGACGCATACGTGATGATGGGGAAGAATATCTCGTGCGGCTGTGATGAAGGTGGGGGGGATCCAAGGGTCCAGATGCTATAGGGTATACTTAAATAAAGGAATTGTGAATTTAATTATAATTTAACTCGTGTAACTTCAAATATTAATATCTTTTTCATACAAGGTCGAAAACGCGCGAAACCAGTTGCGTTGGAATCGTATGGACGAGCACTACGCGATGGAGTTGGATTGGAGTCGTTTGGAGTTAGTGAGAATTTTGGGTAAAATTAAACGTCCGTTTAATTTTATTCGAAATAAATCGCTAAAACGAAAATTAAAATCAAGGTGAGAACTTCTCACTCAATCGAATCAGTTTCGATTTTATTTTAAATAGTTAAATTTAAAATATTTGAATGCATGTTTGAATGCATGTTTGAATGATGATTGATATATATTGATTGTTAAAATAGACATTATGCGCCGTTAGTAAGCGGATGTTATTTATTAAAAACATATACCGCGAATATTTCATAAACAGTGAAATTGGTATTATATATAATAGCAATATATATATATTGGCATATGTATATATTGGAGTTATTGATTTCCCGCATTTTTTGTTTAGCGGATGAGACCCTATTGCGCCGTCTATTAAGCGGATAATATTTAAATCCCATATACCGCGATAATTTCGTACTGGAACGAAATTGGTATTGTGCTAATGTTTGTGGATGCAGGAAAATAGGTTGGAGGGATCCAACTGGATTCCTCAACAGTATTTATTAGATTTCAGATATTTTGATATTTGATGGATTATCATATCGATATATGATATCGTTGTTGTCGTGATTGACTATTTGGTGTGTAGCATCATTGGACCAAATTTGGAATTTTAAAATGAATTTTAAAGTGATTTTTGAAAAGTATACGTTTTATAAAATAATTTTGGAATTGATCCATTTTAAATAAATAAACGTTATAATTTTTAAAGTTATAAAAATTATGATTTTTAAGAAATATAGTTAAAAGCTGATTTTTGAAAATAAGGAATTAATGACTTTATAAAATAGTTAAATTAGGATTTCTGAAATAATTGTGAAAAGTTTAAATATAGGACTTATAGAATTTGATTATTTTATAAATCAAAATGATGAAATTATAAAGGAGTTTAAAGACGTTTTTAAAATATTAATATGAATTTATTTATATAAGAGATTTATAAATGGATATTTATAAATTGAGATATTGAAATTATAAAACGAGTTTTTATAAGTGTTTGAATGAAGTGAAAATGAATTTCATTAAAGAATGAAATTTATAGAATTATAAACGGTGAAGTTATAAATGAAATTTATAAATAGTAAGATTTATAAATTTGGTGAAATTATTTGAAGAATAGATTGGTTAAATAAATGGATCTTATAAGTTATAAGATTTATGGTTTGGGAAGTTAAAAAGAACGATTTTGTAAAATAATCGTTTTATAAGTATTTAACTTATAATATGAACTTTTAGTTTATAATTGAGTTATAAACTGGAATAGGTTAATAAAAGAATTTATAAAAAGGAAGTTTTTATAAATAAATAGAAATGGAATTTATAAACGTTGTTTTATAAATTCGCAAATGACTTATTTTGACAAGAAAATTTGTTGAAACCTATTAATGGAGTTATATTCACATTTTTTGAATAGTGAATAATCCTTTGAATTAAAATGAATAAAAGGATGAAATTTGTTAACATAGTATATTCACGTTTTTGAAAAGTGAATAATATGTTAAAGGAATTATTTTGAATGTGATATTTTAAACAGAATTAAAACGATCTAACGATGTTTTAAATTGTGTTGAGATTCGAAACCATAGATTTCAACATTAATTGTTGAAATAGACGTTTTCGAGAAATAGAAGGAAATAGTGGACTATAACACTGTTGTTATAGTAAATGATTTCCGAAAGGAAATGTTTTGTATAGTATTGGGATTTATATATCTATTTTAATTTCGAATCCCTATACTAGTGATTTTGGGTTGTCGTAACGATGTTTTACGTAACATTCGTTTTGGCCCAAATAAATATGTTTAAGAGAATGATTTCCTTAAAGAATGAAATATATACTTAATCTCGATTTAAGTATATTGAATATTTTCTAAGTGTTGAAAATAAATAAAATTTGTGAATTACTTATGAATAAATAAGTATGGAAATGTTTTTCCAATATAAAGTGAATATTAGAGAATTTATCTTTTTGAAGATAAATTGAAAATGAATATTATAAATCAAATTGAAGTCGTATATTCATTAATACTTTGGAATGTAAATTCACTATTGAATTTATAAAAGAAAGTAGAAATTGTCTAAAAATAAATATTGATTTATTCTTGAAGTATTGAAAATAATATATCTTGTAAAGATATTTTGGAAAATAAATAATTTGGAAAATTATTTGGAATCTGGTGATGTGTGCATATCCATTGATAGTTCAATATCTGACTATCAATATTTCCCTTCGAATGGGTATTTGATGTGATTTGTTTGAATGTGAATGCTACACTTATTTTGAATAAGCGCTCACTATTCGGGTTAACCGGGAAAGGACCATGGGGTCGTATAACCCATTCCGAATATGTGATACGTCGTTGTGAATTGCATTGAAGATCGGTGTTGAAGACCCAGTATTTGCGAGAACGATAGGATGACCTATCGATTGTCTCTGCACTGAGTTGCAACGGTATAGAGACTCCCTATGTGATGGGAAATCCGATCAGGATTGTGAATATCCGGATTGCAAGGACTTCTTTGTAAGTGCCTTCGGTTTTGTTCGAGCCCGGAACAGACTTGTATGGATTTTATGTCTGACATTACAAGTTGAGATATAAAGCCGATTTCATTCAAATATATTTCTGTTGGTGGCGGAGAATTTATTCTTTTAGCTTAACACCCTTCTCTGAGACATACGAGCTTAGAGGTTATGTAGTTGAATGTTATCAGCGATATATTCCCAATTTGGTAATGTGATATGCTGAGTGATGCTGAAATGATCATTGTGTTGATTATTTGTGATTGGATCGTTTATTTGATCGTCTATCCTTGTGATCATTGTGTAGATCATTGGTTGACCCAAAGCATGGCTTTTGTATAAAGTATGTTTTTGTGGACGTGACTTCGTCGAGCCTCACACCCCGTGAATGGTCAAAACAGGAAAGAAGCAGCAAGGTTATGAGGGGTAGCGCCCTTTAGGATGTGTGCATTTCCTTCTGGAAAAGGGTGGTATCATGGTATGGAGCCCAGATACTTACTCATGTTGAAAACACTTTGTTATGATTGTGTGAATTGATTGCGAGCGCTCGGTTAAAGGTCCCAAAGGACCGGGGGATGGCATATTCGGTCAGTTGTTACTCAGTTAGGGGTAACCCGGCCTTGTGTTGGTAGAGATCCGGTTTGGTTCTCGGGGATGTCCATCCAGAGGCATTCTCATGTGGCAATGGGAAGTTCCTTGGCCTGATCATTCGTTGGAAATCCAAAGAAACAATACGTGACTTGTACGGTTTTAGTTGTAGAACCTGCCATCTAATATGGTAGCTATTAGTAGGCATAATATAATGGTACCTATGCTGGCTAAGATTTATATTCTACTTTCGAAATGATTTGTTCTACACTATGCACTAATAATAATATCAAAATTGATTTGATTTTAATACGTATCAAGCATCTTTGACTATCATAAGGAGAAATCTTCTCCAAGTCTGCGTTTGCATTGTGTGTGTGGCAGGAGGTCTTATGGTAGTCTCATTTTTAAAAGCATTGCGAATTGAATTTAAAAATATTCCTCTATTTTGATTTTAAAGATAAATAAACTGTTTTGAGTTCTCACACCAGTCACATGACTGACTCGGAGTTTATTGTTTTCCTTCCTAAACTTTGGGTGCCCACCAATTTCCACACGGGCAGTCAAGAGTTAGGTTTATCAGGATATTCTGGAGTTGCTGTAGGCAAGCTGGATGGCATGGCGTATTACTAGTATATAGTATTTCTTTTCCGCTGTTGTTGTTGTACACTCTGATGTAATGATAATATGATATGATGTAATGTAATGTAATGTATAAAATGTAATAACTGGTATAGTTCTTTGTTTAAAGATTGTTCATTTATTAATATATGTTGTTCCGCTGCGAATTGTGAGATTCTGTTGTTGTTCAGTTGTTTTCTATTCCGTTCTATTCTCTTTTTCTTCTATTTTAAAAATTTTCTATTATCTTTCCTCTCTCTCTTCTATCTTTTCCCTCTTCTATTTTCTATTTTCTTTTCTCTCTATTTTCTATCTTCTCTCTTCTTTCTTCTTCTTTTCTTTTTCTTAAACCATAACATTTCGGGTTTTCGGCCTTCGATTTCTCGACAGTCGATAAAGTGAGTGTCGATGTTGAATTTTCGAAAGTCGAAAATTTTCGGGTCGTTACATTTGGTATCAGAGCTTATGGTTAAGCGACAACCATGGTTCTGTTGGGTAGTATTCATTAGAGATAGAGTCAGCAGTACTCTAGAATGAGTTTGAGTGTAATAATAGATATGAGAGCGTATTTGTTAGTGAATATAAAATTGCTTTATATTGTGATGATTGGTTTATTGAGTGGCATATGAACTTTCGTCAGCGTGGTCCGCAAGACTATGCCGAAGGGGTTTCTAAACACTTAAATAGAACAATTCGACACAGTATTGATTTTAAAATGGGTATATGAAATAATTTTACCTTGATTATATTTTATATATAAAGGAATAAATTTTCAGAATTATTAAAGTGTATATATAAGTTGATTGTTTGGTTGTTTGAATAATCTAAATTAAAGAATAATTGTATAAGCAAAAGAATTATAAGAATTGAATTATAATTAAAGTGATGTTTATTTAAATGGAAGCATAACTTAAGAGATGATTGAATGAAGTTGATTTTAATATCAAAGTAAATTAATAAAGTTAAGTGATAAATGTGAACTTGAGTTATGAAATGAAATTCAACTGTTGTAATTGAATTGAATTAATGGATTGAATATTAATCAATTAAATGTGAATAATTGATATGAAATAATGAATGTAAGTGTAATTCATTAAAATCTAATGTTATTAGAAGTTGAATAGTTGAATAAAAAAATCAATTAATTAAACCAACTGAAAGCAAAGAAATTTGGTTGTAATTGATATACATTGGTTGATATATGATTGTTAGTTAATTGATTGTATATAATTCATTAAGTGTTAATGAAATTGATTTAATAAAATTGGAAGCTAAAGTAATTGGAATTCAATTAGAAGTTAAGTGAATCTTGAATAGAATTGAATTTGAATTGAAAGTGAACCAACTTGAATATGAATTAGTGAATATAAACTAATTGAGAATGAATGTTAGTAAGAACATCCACTGTATATGAATCAAATATGACTAAATTGAAAACCATTTCATTGAATATTAGTGAGAATATGAAAGAATATATATTGGTTATGAATTTGTTGGATGATAGTTGGTTGATGTTTGCATTTGTTGCTTTTGTTTCATTTGCTATGTTGGCATATATAGTAATTATGTTGCTATATGTTGTATATTGATACTATTGTCATATATGCATGTTCTCATGTTGTTTGTTGAGTGATTAGTAGGTGCGGATCGCGTTTGCTTCGCATTTGGAGCTCGCTTTCGCGCTATATTAGCCGTATATGCTCGCTAATAAAATATAAGGTACATATCTCGGATTAAATATCGTACTTTTACATTTTTTCCCTGCGGGATGCCTCATTACTTGATGAGATGTATATTTGTGATATATATACTGTCATTTTTTTTTCGGATCGAGCCGCGCAAAGGAGACTATGGCGAATTTTTCCGGAAATTTAAGGCGTTAGAAAAATTTGGGAAAAATTGGAAATTTTTTAAAAACATTAACTTTGATTTGAAATTGAAAGTTAAACAATAGTAGTTGTTTTTGAAAAGATAACTAAGTATGATTTCAAAACTTAGTAAAGATTTGTAAGAAGTTTAACTATGAATTTTTGGGAAAATTAATAAATTCTGTGACTTTTCTTACTTAATAATTTCGAGGACGAAATTCTTTTAAGTGGGGAAGATTGTAACGACCCAGAATTTTTATTAATTAAAAATTTAATATTTAATTTATTTTAAATATTAATAAGTGAATTTATAAGTCAAATAAATTTTTATTTGAATTATTGAATTTTATTGAATAATTAAATCGATAATTTAATATGTTAAATTATGGAAATAATTGAAAATTGGGTTAAATATGATTGAAAATGATTTGTAAAATTTTATTTTATCATATGGAAGTTAGAATGATATTTTAGAACTTTTAAAATCAAATTAAAAGTTAATTTGTGAAAATTGAATATTTTAATATTAAAATCGACTAGTGAAAATAGTCAATTTTTGAACAGTCTCAGAATTGAACGAAACTAGTTCCATTGGATCCATAATAGTTAGTTATTACCGGATTTCAATTTTCGTGTCAATCGGAGTTATCGTTTGATCGTGGCAGCTCGAAACGCATCGATTTATTTTTAATTTTAATTTGGCGAGTTAAAATAGCCATTTTTCAAAAAGTCTCGGATTTCGACGAAACCAGTTTCATCGGATCCGTAACGTGATATTATTGTAAGGTTTCAAATTTCAAGTCAATTGGATTTACCGTTTGTCCGGTACAAATTAAAACGCCTAGAAATCAGTTTAAATCGGTTTAATTTAAATTGAGCGTTTATTGCCATAACTCGCACAGATGTCCGAATTAGCTTTCGAAACCTATTCCATTGTGTCCGGAACGCGGGATAAACCCTAGGAACGTCAATTTCGGCGCGTAAATCGGAGTTCGGAATTTACGGATGAATAGTGTCGTTCGAAATTCTATAAATAGGCACCCTCACTCTAAAAAAACAAACAAAAAAACAAACAAAACCCTAACCCTAAAACTGCAGCCGCCACCCCCCTATGAACGGCCAGAAACGTCCCAATTTCCACCTCGATTATCTCCTCATCCATCGACAATTAGCCTTAGGTTTCAACTAGAGAATTGAAGAGGACATCAAGATCTACAAGTTCAACGGTGGAGATCGTGTTTGGAGCGACGATGGGGGAGATAAGGAGCCGCGTGCGTGGCCGTTATGCCTTGAGATTCGAGCATCAGATGGAGGCCGAGCTTCATGCCTTTGAGGCCGAGTATGGAGTTGGGTGACGTCTTCGATTTGGCGCTATCTGATCGAATTATCGTTGAGTGAAGAGGCTTGGAAATCAAAACCTAATTTGGAAGGCAATGGGTTCGGTTTCTTCGTTGTTGCCTGGACGCATACGTGATGATGGGGAAGAATATCTCGTGCGGCTGTGATGAAGGTGGGGGGGATCCAAGGGTCCAGATGCTATAGGGTATAAATAAATAAAGGAATTGTGAATTTAATTATAATTTAACTCGTGTAACTTCAAATATTAATATCTTTTTCATACAAGGTCGAAAACGCGCGAAACCAGTTGCGTTGGAATCGTATGGACGAGCACTACGCGATGGAGTTGGATTGGATTCGTTTGGAGTTAGTGAGAATTTTGGGTAAAATTAAATGTCCGTTTAATTTTATTCGAAATAAATCGCTAAAACGAAAATTAAAATCAAGGTGAGAACTTCTCACTCAATCGAATCAGTTTCGATTTTATTTTAAATAGTTAAATTTAAAATATTTGAATGCATGTTTGAATGCATGTTTGAATGATGATTGATATATATTGATTGTTAAAATAGACATTATGCGCCGTTAGTAAGCGGATGTTATTTATTAAAAACATATACCGCGAATATTTCATAAACAGTGAAATTGGTATTATATATAATAGCAATATATATATATTGGCATATGTATATATTGGAGTTATTGATTTCCCGCATTTTTTGTTTAGCGGATGAGACCCTATTGCGCCGTCTATTAAGCGGATAATATTTAAATCCCATATACCGCGATAATTTCGTACTGGAACGAAATTGGTATTGTGCTAATGTTTGTGGATGCAGGAAAATAGGTTGGAGGGATCCAACTGGATTCCTCAACAGTATTTATTAGATTTCAGATATTTTGATATTTGATGGATTATCATATCGATATATGATATCGTTGTTGTCGTGATTGACTATTTGGTGTGTAGCATCATTGGACCAAATTTGGAATTTTAAAATGAATTTTAAAGTGATTTTTGAAAAGTATACGTTTTATAAAATAATTTTGGAATTGATCCATTTTAAATAAATAAACGTTATAATTTTTAAAGTTATAAAAATTATGATTTTTAAGAAATATAGTTAAAAGCTGATTTTTGAAAATAAGGAATTAATGACTTTATAAAATAGTTAAATTAGGATTTCTGAAATAATTGTGAAAAGTTTAAATATAGGATTTATAGAATTTGATTATTTTATAAATCAAAATGATGAAATTATAAAGGAGTTTAAAGACGTTTTTAAAATATTAATATGAATTGATTTATATAAGAGATTTATAAATGGATATTTATAAATTGAGATATTGAAATTATAAAACGAGTTTTTATAAGTGTTTGAATGAAGTGAAAATGAATTTCATTAAAGAATGAAATTTATAGAATTATAAACGGTGAAGTTATAAATGAAATTTATAAATAGTAAGATTTATAAATTTGGTGAAATTATTTGAAGAATAGATTGGTTAAATAAATGGATCTTATAAGTTATAAGATTTATGGTTTGGGAAGTTAAAAAGAACGATTTTGTAAAATAATCGTTTTATAAGTATTTAACTTATAATATGAACTTTTAGTTTATAATTGAGTTATAAACTGGAATAGGTTAATAAAAGAATTTATAAAAAGGAAGTTTTTATAAATAAATAGAAATGGAATTTATAAACGTTGTTTTATAAATTCGCAAATGACTTATTTTGACAAGAAAATTTGTTGAAACCTATTAATGGAGTTATATTCACATTTTTGAATAGTGAATAATCCTTTGAATTAAAATGAATAAAAGGATGAAATTTGTTAACATAGTATATTCACGTTTTTGAAAAGTGAATAATATGTTAAAGGAATTATTTTGAATGTGATATTTTAAACAGAATTAAAACGATCTAACGATGTTTTAAATTGTGTTGAGATTCGAAACCATAGATTTCAACATTTATTGTTGAAATAGTTGAAATAGACGTTTTCGAGAAATAGAAGGAAATAGTGGACTATAACACTGTTGTTATAGTAAATGATTTCCGAAAGGAAATGTTTTGTATAGTATTGGGATTTATATATCTATTTTAATTTCGAATCCCTATACTAGTGATTTTGGGTTGTCGTAACGATGTTTTACGTAACATTCGTTTTGGCCCAAATAAATATGTTTAAGAGAATGATTTCCTTAAAGAATGAAATATATACTTAATCTCGATTTAAGTATATTGAATATTTTCTAAGTGTTGAAAATAAATAAAATTTGTGAATTACTTATGAATAAATAAGTATGGAAATGTTTTTCCAATATAAAGTGAATATTAGAGAATTTATCTTTTTGAAGATAAATTGAAAATGAATATTATAAATCGAATTGAAGTCGTATATTCATTAATACTTTGGAATGTAAATTCACTATTGAATTTATAAAAGAAAGTAGAAATTGTCTAAAAATAAATGTTGATTTATTCTTGAAGTATTGAAAATAATATATCTTGTAAAGATATTTTGGAAAATAAATAATTTGGAAAATTATTTGGAATCTGGTGATGTGTGCATATCCATTGATAGTTCAATATCCGACTATCAATATTTCCCTTCGAATGGGTATTTGATGTGATTTGTTTGAATGTGAATGCTACACTTATTTTGAATAAGCGCTCACTATTCGGGTTAACCGGGAAAGGACCATGGGGTCGTATAACCCATTCCGAATATGTGATACGTCGTTGTGAATTGCATTGAAGATCGGTGTTGAAGACCCGGTATTTGCGAGAACGATAGGATGACCTATCGATTGTCTCTGCACTGAGTTGCAACGGTATAGAGACTCCCTAAGTGATGGGAAATCCGATCAGGATTGTGAATATCCGGATTGCAAGGACTTCTTTGTAAGTGCCTTCGGTTTTGTTCGAGCCCGGAACAGACTTGTATGGATTGTATGTCTGACATTACAAGTTGAGATATAAAGCCGATTTCATTCAAATATATTTCTGTTGGTGGCGGAGAATTTATTCTTTTAGCTTAACACCCTTCTCTGAGACATACGAGCTCAAAGATTATGTAGTTGAATGTTATCAGCGATATATTCCCAATTTGGTAATGTGATATGCTGAGTGATGCTGAAATGATCATTGTGTTGATTATTTGTGATAGGATCGTTTATTTGATCGTCTATCCTTGTGATCATTGTGTTGATCATTGGTTGACCCAAAGCATGGCTTTTGTATAAAGTATGTTTTTGTGGACGTGACTTCGTCGAGCCTCACACCCCGTGAATGGTCAAAACAGGAAAGAAGCAGCAAGGTTATGAGGGGTAGCGCCCTTTAGGATGTGTGCATTTCCTTCTGGAAAAGGGTGGTATCATGGTATGGAGCCCAGATACTTACTCATGTTGAAAACACTTTGTTATGATTGTGTGAATTGATTGCGAGCGCTCGGTTAAAGGTCCCAAAGGACCGGGGGATGGCATATTCGGTCAGTTGTTACTCAGTTAGGGGTAACCCGGCCTTGTGTTGGTAGAGATCCGGTTTGGTTCTCGGGGATGTCCATCCAGAGGCATTCTCATGTGGCAATGGGAAGTTCCTTGGCCTGATCATTCGTTGGAAATCCAAAGAAACAATACGTGACTTGTACGGTTTTAGTTGTAGAACCTACCATCTAATATGGTAGCTATTAGTAGGCATAATATAATGGTACCTATGCTGGCTAAGATTTATATTCTACTTTCGAAATGATTTGTTCTACACTATGCACTAATAATAATATCAAAATTGATTTGATTTTAATACGTATCAAGCATCTTTGACTATCATAAGGAGAAATCTTCTCCAAGTCTACGTTTGCATTGTGTGTGTGGCAGGAGGTCTTATGGTAGTCTCATTTTTAAAAGCATTGCGAATTGAATTTAAAAATATTCCTCTATTTTGATTTTAAAGATAAATAAACTGTTTTGAGTTCTCACACCAGTCACATGACTGACTCGGAGTTTATTGTTTTCCTTCCTAAACTCTGGGTGCCCACCAATTTCCACACGGGCAGTCAAGAGTTAGGTTTATCAGGATATTCTGGAGTTGCTGTAGGCAAGCTGGATGGCATGGCGTATTACTAGTATATAGTATTTCTTTTCCGCTGTTGTTGTTGTACACTCTGATGTAATGATAATATGATATGATGTAATGTAATGTAATGTATAAAATGTAATAACTGGTATAGTTCTTTGTTTAAAGATTGTTCATTTATTAATATATGTTGTTCCGCTGCGAATTGTGAGATTCTGTTGTTGTTCAGTTGTTTTCTATTCCGTTCTATTCTCTTTTTCTTCTATTTTAAAAATTTCCTATTATCTTTCCTCTCTCTCTTCTATCTTTTCCCTCTTCTATTTTCTATTTTCTTTTCTCTCTATTTTCTATCTTCTCTCTTCTTTCTTCTTCTTTTCTTTTTCTTAAACCATAACATTTCGGGTTTTCGGCCTTCGATTTCTCGACAGTCGATAAAGTGAGTGTCGATGTTGAATTTTCGAAAGTCGAAAATTTTCGGGTCGTTACAGGTTTCAAAGTAAAATATTTAGAAATTAAAACTCTTGAAAATAATATTTTCAAATCATACTACCTTGAAAATCGTAACTTCGAAACAAATTTCCATCCCTTAAATGGTTAAATATTAAATTACTTTATAAAACACAATAGCTTCTTTTAGATTTCACAAATCAATTTTCAAATATCGATTTAAACTTCCAAATACCATTTCAATTCTTATGTTTCAAAGCTTTAAATATTTCACCATTTCAAAACAAACTCATTTGACAATCCCATATATATTAAATTCAATTACTTATTATTTAGACTTGAAATATTTACTTAATGAATTCAATATAATTTAAGAAAACCTTTAACTTCACATAACTGGAAAATCTTTCAATTTAGTTTATATTCATTTAAATCAACCTGATATTCATTTAAATCACTCTACACAAAATCAAGTTATAAAAATCAAATAATTTAGAAATTCTAACTTTTTATTTAATTCCAATTTAACTTAATATTCATCTTCCAACCTTATTCTCATTTAAGTCAATAGAACTTCCAGAAATTAAATTTTAAATAAATGCTTAAGCGTATTTGATCTTAAAAATCAAACTTTATTTTTTTTACTTCAAAACAAATTTAAACAAAGCTTAAAAACTGGAAATTACTATATATAAATAACCTTTATCAATAACCAAATCAATATCCCATAAACCATATATATATAACTTTACAAAAATCATAGAAAATCATTTCAATATATATATATATATATATATATATATATATATATACCGCGGTGCCTGTATAAAATTTTCTACCCTATGGTCAAGTGATACAGATGTTTATCATTTCAATCTGCAATTTAAAATAAAAATGCGGTTGTATATCATTTCAAACCGCAATCCCGAATGAAATGAATATGCATGATAACTTGCAGATTTTATAAGATAGTACACATCATCCATTCACCCAATAACAATCATCAACCAATTTAATTCAATCATCATCAATTTAAACAAACATCAAAATATATAGCATATAAATTAATAAGCAAATAAATAAATCCTAACTGTCAAGTTATATGCAATAAATAAAATTAATTAACAGTTAAATTAAATAAATGCGATTTAACAGAGATGACGAATAAAACATGCCAAACAGACATAAACAAATTTCTACTCAAATCTTAAATCAATTTAACAAACATAAGAAATTTTAGAAGTTGTGAGTGGGTTAAAACACTCACCTTTTGAATTTAAATTGGATTCAAATCCAACTTAAACCCAAAATTTTGACGGTCTCAGAATCCGTCCAAACCAGCGTCAACAGATTCGGAATTTCATTACGATCCTAACAAAAAAAAATCTCGTGTGAAACGGAGATCGTATGAAGAAGTTATTCGAATAAACGTTTGAAACAAATTTTTAAATTAAAATAAACTAACCCCACAAGCAACGCCACGACATCAACATCATCTTCCCAGAATCCTGTACACAACCGAAACCCTACCTACTGTACATCGCGTTCTCATTTGAACCGCCGCCGTCCCATATTTCTCGAAATCGCCGCAACCGTGAGAGCTAGCGTCAATATCTGACGATGCCATCCTCTCCCTCATCACGAGGCGACCCCCCAGCTAGCGCGCGCGAGACCCTAGGTGGCCGAGATAGGTGCGTTGCCGCCACCCTTTGCACGTCGTTTCTGGCGAATCCTCTCTATTTCGAGACAAACGAACCGTATGGATCGACTCCATACGTCGTTCTCCATGCTCCAGTACCCTCTGATCATCACCAAGTCGAAGATCTTGTCGTTGATCAAACATATGCCCTACGAATGGCCGAGGTTCATTCTGAAATTCTGGACAACCGATAACTCGAATCGAAAAACGAATTACACCACTGAATTATATTCGTCGAGAGCATCAACATATTTTTTTTTTGGAATTTTTCTGAGAATTTTAATTTTTCTTTTGATTTGATTTTTGAAATTGACCATGGATCTAGGGTTTCTAGCCATTGGAAGAAGAGAAGAAACTGATGAAATGAACGCACAAACAAATGAGAATATATGGGCTAGAGTTTATAACTGGGTTTATATAGATAGGTTAGAAATTCGAATAGATGGATCCGATAAACAAACGTGCTAACACTAACGTGGCCCAAAAAGCCCGTTCTGACCACGGAACGAAATTGGGTGAACCTGTAATGACCCAGAATTTTGAACCAATTAATTTGAAAATATTTAATTAATTTTAAATATTTGAATGATGGTTTGACTTGAATTTCAAATTATCAGAATTAATATGGCGATTAAATTATAAAATTTAATCTATTGAAAGTTGAATAAAAATTTGAATCTTTAATTTTAAGCTGATTAAAAATGTTTCAAAGGCTTGTAAGATTCATATTGATAATACTGAAGATAATGGGGCTTCAGAATTGAATTTGAAAGTGATTTGATCAGTTTTGAAATTATATCGTTTAAATTGAATTTAAAAATAGCCTTCCGAGGCACAGTCTCGGATTTCGATGAAACCAGTTTCATTGGATCCGTAATATTTAATTATTACCGGATTTCAAATTTCGTATTCGTCGGAGCTGACATGTGAGCACACGTTAAGTAAGCACGTTCGAATTCAATTAAATTTTTAAATTGGAAATTGGTCAACATCGGCACTTTTGGTCAAAATCAAAACACTGTAGCTTTCTTAAATTACGCCCAAAAATCACGCAGAAGATCCCGGAGAAAAATCGTGCAAATTATACCTTATTCGATTTTAAATATCTCGTCCTCATCAATGACCGAGCTTCCTTCAGTTAGGAAAAAAAATGAGAACGAAATCAATTCAAAACAATAGCCGATCGAGGTAAGTTCAAAATAATCAATTGTCGAAGCCCTTTCTCATTGAATTCACTAAATCTCGCCTCTCTCTCTCTCGTTCAAATAGTGGCCGCAGTTCTTTTAGGATTCAAAAAATCGAATTCCCTTTCCTCCTTTCTTCGAACTGCGATTGGGATTAAAAAAAAACGATGGCGTCGCTCTCGCCTCAAATCGCGACTCTGTTCAAATCAAGTTCGATGAAGGGGAGGCGATGGGGGGGCAGCTCGATTCTGGGGTCGCGCTCGCGTTTGGGTACACGCGGCGACGATGTCGCGATCGATCACGGCGGTTGGGGTTTCTCGATGTAAAGGCATGGGGTCAACGACAAAGGAGGCTCAAAACAACTCGAGTGATGTTTTGGGTGGCCACTGGCATGGCCGCGCTGCAGCGTTGGTTCGCAGTGATGTTTGGAGGAGGGTGTGTTCGTTTTTGTGCGATGGTCTCGAGGGGATTTGAGGCAAGCGACGACTGCAAGCAGTGCGATGGTGCTGATGTTAGAACCAAGGTGTTTTGGCAGTAAGTTATTCTTTAGTTTACAATTCAAGTTCTGAAAGTTAATAAATTTCTGTTGAGATTTAAATTTTAAGCAGAAAAAGTAAATTTATATACAGTTGTTTTAGTTTGATATATATATATATATATATTAGAAATGGGATTTTAAATGTTTGAAGATTTAAAAAAAATGGATTTTAGCACTAAGGTTGAAAATAGTACTTTTAGTAGTCAGAAAAATAAATGTAGTTCTATATATATATATGCAGAAAAGTATTTTAAAATATAAAGATGCATATAGGATTGAAAAGAAGAATAAATATCTATAGGGATTTAAAAGTTGAGGAATTTAAAGGAAATTAGTTTAAATCCAATTATTAGTAAATTTAATTTATTCAATAGTAATGGATTTTTCGAGTTAGTTCGAATTAAAATTATTAATCGATTTAATCCATTGAAAAGAAATTGATTGTTCGATAATTTCGAATATTAATGAATTGTATAATTGTTTATACAGGGTCAATATCTGAAAGAAACAAATTGGAATGAAAATGGATTGCGTGCAAAGCAAAGGTGAGAACTTCTCACTCAAAATTTTAAAATTTGGATTGCAGTTATTGAATGCTGTTGGTTGTAGTATTAGATATAGTAGGATATATCTATATATAGCAATATTATATATATATTGGCATATGTTTATGTTGGAGTTGTTGATTTCCCGCATTATATAGCGGATGAGACCCTATTGCGCCGCCTATTAAGCGGATAATATTTTATAAATCCCATATACCGCGATATTCCGACTCGAAGCGGAATTGGTATTGTCCTAATGTCTGTGGATGCAGGGAAACAGGTTGGAGGGATCCAACTGGAATCCTCACCAGTATTTAATTTATTTCAGATATTGTGATATTTGATTTATTATCATACCGATATATGATGTTTGGATGTCGTGATTGGCTATTAGGTGTGTTGCATCATCGGATCCATTTTTGGAATTTTTAAAAAATGTCAAAATAAAGATTTTTGATTTAAAAAGGGTTTTAAAGAGATTTTTGAAGTATACGTTTTATGAAAATTTTGAATTGATTCATCTTAAATAAAATAAACGTTAAAATTTTAAAGTTATAAAAATTATGATTTTTGTGAAATATAACCGAAATTTGATTTTTGAAATAAATAGCCAATAAATTTATAAAATGGTTTAAATTGGGATTTTTGAATTATTTTAAAATGGGTTATATGAAAGATGTATAAAATTGATATTTTAAATTTAAGAATATTGGAATTATAAAACAAGTTTTTATAAGTGTTAAAGTGAAGTATAAATGGATTCATAAGTGAATGAAAATTTATAGATTTGTGAATTGTGAAGTTATAAAATGAATAGATGTTGTAAGACAAAAGATATTAAGGAATTAAATTATAAATCGGATTTTTGCATTTAAATTGAAATCTTTGATGAAACAAAAATGGTTTATAGTTGAGATTTATAAAATATGTATATTATAAATCGAAATAATAGAATTTTAAAAGGGGCTCTATTAATGTTGAAAATAGGGTTATAAAGGAAATCTTATAAGTAATCAGATTTATAATTTGTGAAGTTTTAAAAGAACGATTTTGTAAATAAATGGATTATAAGCATTTAACTTATAATATGGACTTTTGGTATATAATTGAGTTATATAAATTAAGTTGGATTAATAAAGGAGATTTATAAATCGAAGCTTATAAATAGAAATGGAATTTATAGACATTGTTTATAAATTCGAAATCCATGGAATTTGATAAATTGAAAGTTGAAATTGGTTAAGGAAGTATATTCACGATTTTGGACGGTGAATATATTATCAAATGAAATGGATATGCTTGGGAAAATGAATATTATAAAATGAAGTTAATCGTTTTAACGATGCTTTAAAATGTATTATAAATCGTATACATAGATTTCAATATTTATTGTTGAAATAGACGTTTTCGAGACATAAGGAAATGGTGGACTATAACACTGTTGTTATAATAAATGATTTCCGAAAGGAAATGTTTTTGTATAGTATTGGGATTTATATATCTATTTTAATTTCGAATCCCTATACTAGTGATTTTGGGTCGTCGTAACGATGTTTTACGCAACATTCGTTTTGACACAAATAAATATGTTTAAGTGAATGTTTTCCTTAAAAAATGAAATATATACTTAATTTAGATTTAAATATATTAAATATTTTCAAAATGTTGAAAATAAATAGATTGGTGAATTACTTATTATTAAATAAGTATGGAAATGTTTTTCCAATATGAAGTGAATATTTTGAGATTCTATCTTTTAAGGATAAATTGAAAATGAATATTAGAAATCGATTTGAAAATCATATATTCATAGATATTTTGGAAGTGTAAATTCATTATGGAATTTATAAAAGAAAGGGAAATTTGTTTAAAAATAAACGTTGATTTATGTTTGAAGTGTGGGAATTAATTTATGGATTTGGAACGTAAATATAAAGTGAATCGTTAAGGATTTATTTAATTGATTGAAATGAGCCGTGTTGAAATGAAAGTAATCCCGTATAAGGAAAATGATTGAAATTCGTCTTCAAAAAGCGGTAAATGTGAAAAGTGATTTGAAAATTGTTTTCAAATGGTTGAAGTGTGGAAATTTTATATCTAGTAAAGATATTTTGGAAAATAAATAATTTGGGAAATTACTTGGAATTTGGTGATGTTGAACATGACTATTGATAGTTAAATAACCGACTATCAATATTTACCTTTAAATAGGTATTTGTTGTGAATTTCTTGAATTTGAATGCCACACGTATTTTTGAAATATGCGCTCACTATTCGGGTTAGCCGGGAAAGGACCTTGGGGTCGTATAACCCATTCCGAATATGTGATACATCGTAATAGATTGCATTCGATAACCGGTGTTGAAGACCGGATATTTTTGAAAACGGAAGGATTACCGTTGAGTTGCTCTACATCCGCTGATCTCCGATATGGAGGTTTTATCACCCTTAGTGACGGGAAGTCCGGACGTGATTAGAAATTATCCGGAATGCAAGGACTTCTTTGTAAGTGCCTTCGGTTCTGTTCGAGCCCGGAACAGACTTGTATGGATTGTATGTCTGACATTACAAATTGAGATATAAAGCTTATTTCTTTCAAATATATTTCTGTTGGTGGCGGAGAATTTATTCTCTTAGCTTAACACCCTTCTCTGAGATGTACGAGCTCAGAGGTTATGTAGTTGAAGGTTATTAGTGATATACTCCCAATTTGGCAGTGTGGAATGCTGAGTGTTGCTGTGGGATGATCATTGTTTGATCATTTGTGATATGATCATTTGTTTGATCATTTATCTTGGTGATCGTTACTTTGATCATTTGTTGACCCAAAGCACAACTTTTGTATAAAGCGTGGCTTTGTGGACGAGATTTCGTCGGGCCTCACACCCCGAAAATGGTCAAAACAGGAAGGATGCAGCAAGGTTATTAGGGGGTAGCGCCCCTTTAGTGTATGTCATTCCTTCTAGATAGAGGTGGTATCATGGTATGGAGCCCAGATACTTAACCTGTGTTGTTGCTGCAAATTTATTGCTTTGTGGTTGTTGGAAATCGAGGATCCTCGGATATAGATCGGTTACGACCGGGGAATGGCATATTCGTGTCAGTAGTTACCCAGTTAGGGGTAACCCGACCTTGTGTTGGCAGAGATCCGGTTTGGTTCTCGGATCGTCTTTCCAGAGGCGTACCTATGTGGCAATGGGAAGTTCCTTGGCCTGACCATTTGTTGGAAATCCAAAGAAACAATACGATCTTGTATGGATTTAGTTGTAGAACCTATCATTCACTTATGGTGGCGCCCCACTGTTTGGATGGTAGCTATAGTAGGCATAAATGCGGAATGCCTATGCTGGCTAAGATTTATATCTTTATTTTCGAAATTGTTTTCTACACTATGCACTAGTAATAATATCAAATGTTTCTTCTTAATGCGTATCAAGCATCTTTGACTATCATAAGGAGAAATCTCCTCCAATTCTGCGTTTGCATTGTGTGTGTGTGCGGGAGGCCTTATGGTAGTCTCATTTTTAAAAGCATTGCGAATTGACTAAAAAAATATCCCTCTATTTTGTTTTGAAGATAAACTGTTTTGAGTTCTCACACCAGTCACATGACAGACTCGGAGTTTGTTGTTTTCCTTCCTAAACTCTGGCTGCCCACCAATTTCCACACGGGCAGCCAAGAGTTAGGTTTATCAGGATATTCTGGAATTCAGGAGTTGCTGGAGGCAAGCTGGATGGCATGGCGTATTACTAGAATATAGTATTTCTTTTCCGCTGTTTGTTGTTGTTTGTTGTTGTACACTCTGATGATGTAATGTAATAACTGATATAGTTCTTTGTTTAAAGATTATTCATTTATCTATTATATGTTGTTCCGCTGCGAATTGTGAGATTCTGATGTTGTTCTGTTATTTCTTTCTGTTCTATTCTATTTTTTTTTCTGTCTTCTTCTACCTTTTTCTTCTTCTTTAACCATAACGATTCGGTTTTTCGGCAACGAAAAATCGCGTTCGTCACATTTGGTATCAGAGCATATGGTTAAGCGACAACCATGGCTCTGTTGGGTGTTACTCATTAGAGATAGAGTCGGTAATACTCTAGAATGAATTTGAGTGTAATAATAGACATGAGCGCGTATTTGTTAGTGAATATAAATTGTTTTATATTGTGTTGACTTATCGGTTGATTGTTTATAGATTCTGGTCGGTGCAGTTTGGCTAACTAAATCGATAGGGGTTTCTAAACTCTTAAACAAGATAAACTGGCACAATATTGTTTTATAATCCGGTAAATGAAATAATTTTGCCCAAAACTATTTTTGTATATAAAAGAAATGAATTTCTGTAAGTTATTATAGTATATGGATGTATGGTTGTTAGGAAGTATTAAAATTATTACCATTGATTATTGAATAAGAAATTGGAATCATAATCAAAAGTTTAGAAATAAAGTCCATATACAAATGAAATTGGAGAATGTAAATTATAAATGTGATTTATAATTGGAAATAAAATTTCGGAGAAGTTTTTGGAAATGTTTATGAAAGAATTTGGAAATTTTAGAAATTAAATTCCTTTTTGATTTAAGAATGAATTTAAAAGGATTTGTAAAAATGTTTTGAAGGAATGAAAAGCTCTAAACTCTTTTCGGTCGCTGGAAAATAACTTCGGTGATGACTGCAGCATCATTGATGTTCATTGAATCCTATTTGGGAAATTCGGAAAATATGGAAAATTTGGGAATAATAAATGAGTTGATGTTCAAGCATCATTGAATCCTATTTGTAATCCTATTTGAATTGTAACGACCCAGAATTTTTAATAATTAAAATTTGAATATTTAATTTATTTTAAATATTAATAAGTGAATTTATAAGTCAAATAAATTTTTATTTGATTTATTAGATTTAATTGAATAATTAAATCGATAATTTAATATGTTAAATTATGAAAATAATTGAAAATTGAGTTAAAAATGATTGAAAATAATTTGGAAAATTTTATTTAATCATACTGGAGTTATAGTAATATTTTAGAACTTTTAAAATCGAATTAAAAGTTAATTTGTGAAAATTGAATATTTTAATATTTAATAATCGACTGTAAAATAGCCAATTTTTGAACAGTCTCAGAATTGAACGAAACCAGTTTCATTGGATCCGTAATGTGATATTATTGTAAGGTTTCAAATTTCAAGTCAATTGGATTTACCGTTTGTCCGGTACAAATTAAAACGCCTAGAAATCGCTTAAATCGGTTTAATTTAAATTGAGCGTTTATAGCCATAACTCGCACATACTTCCGAATTAGCTTCCGAAACCTGTTCCATTGTGTCCGGAACGCGGGATAAACCCTAGGTACGCTGGTTACGGCGTCTAAATCGGAGTTCGGAATTCCCGGGATGAATAGTGTTTACGCTTGCTTTTCCTATAAAAGAACCCTTCACCCTTCATAAATTTCAACACTAAAAACCTAACCCTAATATCATGTAGCCGCCACCTAGAAAAGAATCGGGTCCTGACATGAATCCTATTCATTGAATTCAATTGATGTTCATGCATCATTGAATCCTATTTAAACTATTTATGGGAATAATAAATGAGTTGATAACTTATACAATTTGAATTTTGATAGAATAAATTTAATTTAAAGGATGGAGTTAAATTAAAGTAAGTATAAGTGAATCAATTTAATAAAGTGAATTTGAAGAAAGGTCTAAGGAAACGAAGAGAAATAATTACTTAAAGAAAATTTAGCAAGTTGAAAATAAATTTGGAGTAATTAAAATAAACTGGAATTGAGTATTGAATTATGGAAATAAATTGTGAATTGAATTCAAACGAAATTGAAATGTAAAATTGAATGAGAATAAATATGTAACTTCAATAGTGAAGTAAAAATGTATAAGAAGCATATATTGAATATTTTGTAATGGAATTGGCAAAATGGTTTGAATATTGTGATTGGATATTATGGGTAGCAGGATATACAGGTATATTAAAAGAAATGGAATTGGGATTTTGATTTCAAAGATTAAATTGAATTGCTTGACAAAAAGGTACGTATTTCAATTTCAGTATGAAATTTGGTGATTTTCTTCTCTAGCCACTTGGCTTTCTCTTTTCTTTTTGATTCTGAGGGGCCGTGGTGCCATTTTGTAGTTGTACCGAGCTAGCCGCAAAGGAGACGTTGGTGAAATTTTCGAAAATGTAGGGTGTCAGAAAAATTTTGAGAAAATTTGAAAGTTTGAAATTTAAATTTAAATTTAAATTGTGAAGTAAACAATGTTGTTTGAAACTTATAATTGAAGTTTGAAAGCTAGTTGAAATGATAATGAATCTTTAATAAAAAGATTTAGGTTAATAAATTGATAAAACTATTGGATTGTGAAAAAAATAGTAGACGAGTTAAGGACCATTCTTCCTAACTTGTAATTTCGGGACGAAATTCTTTTAAGGGGGGATGATTATAACGACCCAGAATTTTGAACCAATTAATTTGAAAATATTTAATTAATTTTAAATATTTGAATGATGGTTTTACTTGAATTTCAAATTATCAAAATGAATTTGGCGATTAAATATAATATTTATTCTATTGAAAGTTGAATAAAAATTTGAATCTTTAATTTTAAGCTGATTAAAAATGTTTCGAAGGCTTGTAAAATTCATATTGATAATATTGAAGATCATGGAGCTTCAGAATTGAATTTGAAAGTGATTTGATCAGTTTTGAAATATATCGTTTAAATAGAATTTAAAAATAGCCTTCCGAGGCACAGTCTCGGATTTCGACGAAACCAGTTTCATTGGATCCGTAATATTGAATTATTATCGGATTTCAAAATTCGTATTTTTCGGAGCTCATATGTGAGCACACGTTAAGAAAGTGCGTTCGAATTCAATTTAATTTTTAAATTGGAAATTGGTCAACATCGGCACTTTTGGTCAAAATCAAAACACTGTAGCTTCCTTAAATTACGCGCAAAAATCACGCAGAAGATCCCGGAGAAAAATCATGCAAATTATACTTCATTCGATTTTAAATATCTCGTCCTAATCAATGACCGAGCTACCTTCAGTTAGAAAAAAAAAGAGAACGAAATCAATTCAAAACAATAGCCGATCGAGGTAAGTTCAAAATAATCAATGGCTGAAGCCCTTTCTCGTTGAATTCACTAAATCACGCCTCTCTCTCTCTCGTTCAAATAGTGACCGCAGTTCTTTTAGGATTCAAAAAATTGAATTCCCTTTCCTCCTCTCTTCGAACCCGCGATTGGGATTAAAAAAAAACGATGGCGTCGCTCTCGCCCCAAATCGCAACTCTGTTCAAATCAAGTTCGATGAAGAGGAGGCGATGGGGGCAGCTCGATTCTGGGGTCGCACTCGCGTTTGGGTACACGCGGCGACGATATCGCGATCGATCCCGGCGGTTAGGGTTTCTCGATGTAAAGGCGTGGGGTCAACGGCAATAGAGGCTCAGAACAACTCGAGTGATGTTTTGGGTGGCCACTGGCATGGCCGCGCTGCAGCGTTGGTTTGCAGTGATGTTTGGAGGAGGGTGCGTTCGTTTTTGTGCGATGGTCTCGAGGGGATTTGAGGCAAGCGACGACTGTAAGCAGTGCGATGGTGGTGATGTTCGAACCCGAGGTGTTTTGGCAGTAAGTTATTCTTTAGTTTACAATTCAAGTTCTGAAAATTAATAAATTTCTGTTGAGATTTAAATTTTAAGCAGAAAACGTAAATTTTTATATACAGTTGTTTTAATTTGATATATATATATATATAGATTAGAAATGTGATTTTAAATGTTTGAAGATTTAAAAAAAATGGATTTTAGCACTAAGGTTTAAAATAGTATTTTTAGTAGTCAGAAAAATAAATGCAGTTCTATATATATATATATATGTAGAAAGTATTTTAAAACATAAAGATGCATATAGGATTGAAAAGAAGAATAAATATCTATAGGGATTTAAAAGTTGAAGAATTTAAAGGAAATTAGTTTAAATCCAATTATTAGTAAATTTAATTTATTCAATAGTAATGGATTTTTCGAGTTAGTTCGAAGTAAAAGTATTAATCGATTTAATCCATTGAAAAGAAATTGATTGTTCGATAATTTCGAATATTAATGAATTGTATAATTGTTTATACAAGGTCAATATCTAAAAGAAACAAATTGGAATGAAAATGGATTGCGTGCAAAGAGAACTTCTCACTCAAAATTTTAAAATTTGGATTGCAGTTATTGAATGATGTTGGTTGTGGTATTAGATATAGTAGGATATATCTATATATAGCAATATATATATATTGGCACATGTATATATTGGAGTTGTTGATCTCCCGCATTATATAGCGGATGAGACCCTATTGCGCTGCCTATTAAGCGGATAATATTTTATAAATCCCATATACCGCGATATTCCGTCTCGAAGCGGAATTGGTATTGTGCTAATGTCTGTGGATGCAGGGAAACAGGTTGGAGGGATCCAACTGGATTCCTCACCAGTATTTAATTTATTTCAGATATTGTGATATTTGATTTATTATCATACCGATATATGATGTTTGGATGTCGTGATTGACTATTTGGTGTGTTGCATCATCGGATCCATTTTTGGAATATTAAAAAAATGTCAAAATAATGATTTTTGATTTAAAAAGGGTTTTAAAGAGATTTTTGAAGTATACGTTTTATGAAAATTTTGAATTGATTCATCTTAAATAAAATAAACGTTAAAATTTTAAAGTTATAAAAATTATGATTTTTGTGAAATATAACCGAAATGTGATTTTTGAAATAAATAGCTAATAAATTTATAAAATGGTTTAAATTGGGATTTTTGAATTATTTTAAAATGGGTTATATGAAAGGTGTATAAAATTGATATTTTAAAATTAAGAATATTGGAATTATAAAACGGTTTTTATAAGTGTTAAAATGAAGTATAAATGGATTCATAAGTGAATGAAAATTTATAGATTTATGAATTGTGAAGTTATAAATTGAATAGATGTTGTAAGACAAAAGATATTAAGGAATTAAATTATAAATCGGATTTTTGCATTTAAATTGAAATCTTTGATGAAGCAATAATGGTTTATAGTTGAGATTTATAAAATATATATTTTATAAATCGAAGTAATAGAATTTTAGAAGGAGTTCTATTAATGTTGAAAATAGGGTTATAAAGGAAATCTTATAAGTAATAAGATTTATAATTTGTGAAGTTTTAAAAGAACGATTTTGTAAATAAATGGATTATAAGCATTTAACTTATAATATGGACTTTTGGTATATAATTGAGTTATATAAATTAAGTTGGATTAATAAAGGAGATTAATAAATCGAAGTTTATAAATAGAAATGGAATTTATAGACATTGTTTATAAATTCGAAATCCATGGAATTTGGTAAATTGAATGTTGAAATTGGTTAAGGAAGTATATTCACGATTTTGGACAGTGAATATGTTATCAAATAAAATTGATATGCTTGGGAAAATGAATATTATAAAATGAAGTTAATCGTTTTAACGATGCTTTAAAATGTATTATAAATCGAATACATATATTTCAACATTTATTGTTGAAATAGACGTTTTCGAGAAATAAGGAAATGGTGGACTATAACACTGTTGTTATAATAAATGATTACCGAAAGGAAATGTTTTTGTATAGTATTGGGATTTATATATCTATTTTAATTTCGAATCCCTATACTAGTGATTTTGGGTCGTCGTAACGATGTTTTACGCAACATTCGTTTTGACACAAATAAATATGTTTAAGTGAATGTTTTCCTTAAAAAATGAAATATATACTTAATTTGGATTTAAGTATATTAAATATTTTCAAAATGTTGAAAATAAATAGATTGGTGAATTACTTATTATTAAATAAGTATGGAAATGTTTTTCCAATATGAAGTTAATATTTTGAGATTCTATCTTTTAAGGATAAATTGAAAATGAATATTAGAAATCGATTTGAAAATCGTATATTCATAGATATTTTGGAAGTGTAAATTCATTATGGAATCTATAAAAGAAAGGGAAATTTGTTTAAAAATAAACGTTGATTTATGTTTGAAGTGTGGGAATTAATTTACGGATTTGGAACGTAAATATAAAGTGAATCGTTAAGGATTTATTTAATTGATTGAAATGAACCATGTTGAAATGAAAGTAATCTCGTATAAGGAAAATGATTGAAATTCGTCTTCAAAAAGCGGTAAATGTGAAAAGTGATTTGAAAATTGTTTTCAAATGGTTGAAGTGTGGAAATTTTGTATCTAGTAAAGATATTTTGGAAAATAAATAATTTGGGAAATTATTTGGAATTTGGTGATGTTGAACACGACTATTGATAGTTAAATAACCAACTATCAATATTTACCTTTAAATAGGTATTTGTTGTGAATTGCTTGAATTTGAATGCCACACTTATTTTTGAAATAAGCGCTCACTATTCGGGTTTGCCGGGAAAGGACCTTGGGGTCGTATAACCCATTCCGAATATGTGATACGCCGTAATAGATTGCATTCGATGACCGGTGTTGAAGACCTGATATTTCTGAAAACGGAAGGATTACCGTTGAGTTGCTCTGCATCGGCTGATCTTCGATATAGAGGTTTTATCACCCTTAGTGACGGGAAGTCCGAACGTGATTAGAAATTATCCGGAATGCAAGGACTTCTTTGTAAGTGCCTTCGGTTCTGTTCGAGCCCGGAACAGACTTGTATGGATTGTATGTCTGACATTACAAATTGAGATATAAAGCTGATTTCTTTCAAATATATTTCTGTTGGCGGCGGAGAATTTATTCTTTTAGCTTAACACCCTTCTCTGAGACGTACGAGCTCAGAGGTTATGTAGTTGAAGGTTATCAGCGATATATTTCCAATTTGGTAATGTGACATGCTGAGTGTTGCTGTGAAGTGATCATTGTTTGATCATTTGTGATATGATCATTTGTTTGATCACTTATCTTTGTGATCATTTCTTTGATCATTTGTTGACCCAAAGCACAGCTTTTGTATAAAGCGTGGCTTTGTGGACGAGACTTCGTCGAACCTCACACCCCGGAAATGGTCAAAACAGGAAGGATGCAGCAAGGTTATTAGGGGGTAGCGCCCCTTTAGTGTATGTCATTCCTTCTGGATAGAGGTGGTATCATGGTATGGAGACCAGATACTTAACCTATGTTGTTGCTGCAAATTTATTGCTTTGTGGTTGTTGGAAATCGAGGATCCTCGGATATAGATCGGTTATGATCGGGGAATGGCATATTCGTGTCAGTTGTTACCCAGTTAGGGGTAACCCGGCCTTGTGTTGGCAGAGATCCGGTTTGGTTCTCGGGTCATCTTTCCAGAGGCGTACCTATGTGGCAATGGGAAGTTCCTTGGCCTGACCATTTGTTGGAAATCCAAAGAAACAATACGATCTTGTACGGATTTAGTTGTAGAACCTATCATTCACTTATGGTGGCACCCCACTGTTTGGATGGTAGCTATAGTAGGCATAAGTGCGGAATGCCTATGCTGGCTAAGATTTATATATATTTTTTCGAAATTGTTTTCTACACTATGCACTAGTAATAATATCAAATGTTTCTTTTTATTGCGTATCAAGCATCTTTGACTATCATAAGGAGAAATCTCCTCCGATTCTGCGTTTGCATTGTGTGTGTGTGCGGGAGGCCTTATGGTAGTCTCATTTTTAAAAGCATTGCGAATTGACTAAAAAAATATCCCTCTATTTTGTTTTAAAGATAAACTGTTTTGTGTTCTCACACCAGTCACATGACTGACTCGGTGTTTATTGTTTTCCTTCCTAAACTCTGGGTGCCCACCAATTTCCACACGGGCTGTCAAGAGTCAGGTTTATTAGGATATTCTGGAATTCAGGAGTTGTTGGAGGCAAGCTGGATGGCATGGCGTATTACTAGTGTATAGTATTTCTTTTCCGCTGTTTTTTGTTGTTTGTTGTTGTACACTCTGATGATGTAATGTAATAACTGATATAGTTCTTTGTTTAAAGATTATTCATTTATCTATTATATGTTGTTCCACTGCGAATTGTTAGATTCTGATGTTGTTCTGTTATTTCTTTCTGTTCTATTCTATTTTTTTCTGTCTTCTTCTACCTTTTTCTTCTTCTTTAACCATAACGATTCGGTTTTTCGGCAACGAAAAATCGCATTCGTCACAAAACCCATATATCGAAATAGGTATTTTAAAATATTCTGAACGCGATGGAAAAAGCTTCATGTCCAAATTCGATCGTATGAAGAAGTTATGTTGAAATCAATATTTCAAATTGATTTCAAATCGATTTCAATTTATCGATTTCAAGGCGTTTCGCATTCGTATGAGCAAATGATAAGTTCGATCGCTACGAAACCTGAAACCCAACAATAATTCACTGTTATGGATCCGATGAAACTGGTTTCGTCGAAATCCGAGTCCATGCCCAAAATGGCTATTTTTATATTAATTAAATAAATTCAAAATAAATAAATAAAATCCAATTTTATATTTAGATTCTAAAATTGACCCATTTTATCACTTTTAAAATTCTTAATCATTTACAAAATTTCAAACAAGTTTAGATGTCAAATCAAAGAAGGTAAATTTATAAATTTCAATATAAATCCTTAATTTCATTAAATACCCAAATTATAAATAATACCCTAAAATTTCGTTTAGTTAAATAAATTAATTAGTATTCCATTCATTCCTATTAAATAGATGGATTAAATATTGGATTCCAAATTATCACACAAATTTCTCACATTTATCTTTATCTCAAATAACAAATCACTTAACTATATCCAATCTCGTTTAATTGCAATTAAATTCAATTATTAGACATTAAGCTTCCACATAAATAAATATATCCTGATTCCCATTCTTAAACTCACTATTGACCATATTACCATCTTGGGTACCATTTATTTTAATATATATATATGCAGATACTTTAACATTTTCCAATTGTTTATCTCAATTGCATGACATTAAATTTGTATTTATTGCCATGGTTTTTGGTTTAATTGAACGAACTAAGTATATATTCATAACAATTGTTGTAAAACTCTCAATCCCCCATTTATAAGTTTGTTATTTCCACTCACATATTATAGATATTTACAGGTATAGGGTTTTTTATCCAATAACTATTTATTATATATAAATTAGATAAATTCACTATTTAAGTCTGTTATAAATTTATTACTAAATATCCATTTACCTTTCCCATCAAATTTGAATTCCATCAAATTAATATAACTAATCAAATTTTATTCACACTTTATTATAAAACTAAAATTTGCAATTCATTATCTTGTAGTAATGTCATCCAATTTCTACTTATTATTATAACTTTACAATCTATACACATTCAATTACTATTCAATGCATATTTATTCATCAATCAATTCGGTATTTACCCTTCTTTCCTTCTATTTGATAAATAACCTAGAATGCATTTACATTCATTCATTTCATTTATGGGTATTGCTTTGAAATTTAATTTATTAACTAATACCAATGTTATTATCATTAATTACAATTGGATTCCCAATTTTATTCAATACCCTGAACAAATAACATATATATTAATCAAATCCTTACATTTGTTTTTCTCATGTTCCATTAAAAATCTGATCATAACATTTAAATGATTTTGTTGAATTGGAATCTCATTCAAGTCATGAATTATTAACTTGCACTAATATGATTACTTAATTTATTCCAATTACCGATTACACTCTTTTATTGCATTAAATCAATTTAATATTTTCATGAATTTCTCATATTAAATTTTATATCCAGGTAAGAATCCTTTTTGTACTTAATTCATTTGGATTTTATTCCAATTTCTATAAATGAGTTTTAAGTCACCATTTACATAATTTATTTTAGCCTTCCTTTTAACATTTATTTATCCCTTTCATTGTTTGTACTAAAATAACTTACAATAATCCTATTAAATAAATAAATTAAATCGTCGAAATTTACGGGTCGTTACACTTAAATTTCAAATATCATCATTTTTTGAAAATTTAATTATTGGATTTAATTACTGGAAATTGGGTAAAATGTTGAATCTGGTGTTTTAAGCCTGTTAAAAATAATTCAAGGATATGTAAAATTTATATCGATAGTACTGAAGATAGTAAAATTGTAATAACCTGGATTTTTGGACATCCGGTGACTGGATAAATAACTAGTTTATTCAATTGACAGATAAAAAAATTATGATAATGAAAGATATCTGGTTAACTAAGTGAATTTGAAAATATAATAAAAATTGGATTTTAAATTGTATTTGAATTTGAATTTAAATTTGGTATTTAAAGGAAAGATATATATCTTAATATATTTTTTTGGATTTTTTTTAAATTGGCAAATTGTTATTTTCAAATAATAATAATATGTTGCTTTTATATATATAAATATAAATAGATTTTTAAAGAAAATAGAATTGTTATTCTCAAAATTGAATGTAACGACCCAAAATTCTGTTATTTGAAATTCATATATTTAATTGATTTTAAATATTAACAAGTAAAATTTTTAAGTCGTATATTTCGAATATCTAGATTTAATTGGATAATTAAATCGATAATTTAATATTTGAAATTACAGAAATAATTGGAAATTGGGTTTAATGTGATTAAAATTGATTTGTAAAGTTGTATTTAATCATATTGGAGTTAGGATGATGTTATAGAACTTTTAAAAATTGAATTAAAAGCTAATTTGTGGAAATTGAATATTTTAATATTTAATTGACGAGTAAAAATAGTCATTTTTCAAACAGTCTCGGATTTTGACGAAACCAGTTTCATTGGATCCGTAATGTTAAATTTTTGTATGGTTTAAATTTCATGTCAATCGAATTTATGCTTTGTCCGTAGCAAGCAAAAACGCATAGAAATTAGTTTAACTGATTTAATTTAAATTTGATCGTTTATTTCTGTAACTCGCACATATGATTGAATTGGCTATCGACACCTATTCCATTGTGTCCGGAACGCGGGTTAAACCCTAGAAACGTCAGCCAGCGCGCTTCGTCTGGCGTCCGTAAATTTGGAGATGAATAGTGTTTTGGAGATTTTTCTATAAAAGGACCCCTTATCTTCATTTTTCATCAAAACCCTAATTTCTTAACCTAGCCGCCAGTTATATTCAATGGCCGACGCCTTCCCTTCTTCTTCACTCGATCTCTTCCAATCCACGCGATATTTCAACAAACTCTCAACTACAACATCGAAGAGGGCAAGGAGATCTACATGATCAACGGTGGTGATCGCAGATGGTGGAGGGGATCGTCGGCAAATGACTCGTGAATGTCGTACGTTTCGACGCGGTTTTCTGTGCAATTTCTCGACCGAGCTTCACGCCGTCCATGGTGGGGGGGTCGCGGTGGCTAGGGCGTTGGAACGACATGCTCTGATCGACGTCTCGATCAGTGAGGGAGGCACATCAAACTAGGGTTAGCGGCGACCATGGGTTGTGCTCGTTCGATTTAGCCTGGGGAAGAAATAAAAGATGCGGCCCTGATTGAAGAAATCAAATCAATGGCCAGATGTGATAAAGGTTTAAAAATATAAAAAAAGTAGTAAATTAATATATATTAATTTGTGTAAACTTTAAAAAGCTGTAACTTGTTCATACGAGGTCGGAAAATGATGAAGAGACCTGCGTTGGATTCGTATTGTCGAATACTACGCGATGGAGCTGGATTGAAGTTGAATTGAGCTATTGTGTGGGTAAAATTAAACGTTCGTTTAGTTTCATTTGGAATAAAACGCTGAAACTGTATTGGAAGCAAGGTGAGAACTTCTCACTCAATCGAATTTGTTTCGATTTAAATTTTAAATAATTAGATTTAAAATTGTTTGATTGTGTTGATTGTATGCTTGGATGATAAATTATTATCTATCGTTTTGAAATAGACCCTATACGCCGTAATTAAGCGGATGTTATTTATTAAACACATATACCGCGATATTCCACCTTGGAATGGAATTGGTATTATATATGTACTTGGAGTTGATTTTCCTACATTATATAGCGGATGAGACCCTATTGCGCCGCATAATAGCGGGTAATATTTTATATAAACCCATGTACCACGTTATTCCGTCTTGAAACGGGATGGATCCAACTGGATTCCTCAACAATATTGATTTATTTACAAATATTTGCGATATATTCTGTTATTGTATTGATATATGATGTTTGGATGCCGTGATTAATTTATTGGTGCTGTTGCAACATTGGGCCTATTTTTGGAGTTTTAAAAATGTTAAAGTAACGATTTCGAATTTAAAAGGATTTTCAAGTGATTTTTGAAAGTATACATTTTATTGAATTTTGGAATTGATTCATTTTAAATAAATAAACGTTATAATTTTTATGTTATAAAAAATTATGATTTTTGTGAAATATAACCGAAATGTGATTTTTGAAATAAGTAGTTGATTAATTTATAAAATGGTTTAAATTGGGATTCTTGAATTATTATAAACGGTTTATATAAAAGATTTATGAAATTGATATTTATAAATTAAAAATATTGGAATTATAAAACGAGTTTTTATAAGTGAATGAAAATTTATAGATTTATAAATTGTGAAGTTATAATATGAATGGGTTTGGTAAAGTAAAAGATTTATAAGTAATTTACTTATAAATCAGATTTTGGCATTTAAATGAGATATAAATAGAATTTGTTAATTAAGGGATTTTATAAGTTGAAGTTTTTATAAAATATATAAATATGAATTTATAAACGTTGTTTTATAAATCCGAAACCAATTGAATTTGATAAGCAAATATGAAAGCGTATTAAAGGGGATATATCCACGATTTTGAACAGTGGATAATCCTTTAATTAAATATGTAGAAGTGTTGAATTTGGTAAACGATTTATATTCACGATTTTGGACAGTGAATAATATATTAAAGAAATGTTATAGGAAGTGATCTTTTAAGTAGAATTAAAACGATTTAAAGTTGTTTTAAAATGTGTTAAGGATCGAAACCATAGATTTCAACATTCATTGTTGAAACAGACATTTTCGAGAAATAAGGAAATGGTGGACTATAACACTGTTGTTATAGTAAATGATTTTCGAAAGGAAATGTTTTATATAGTATTGGGATTTGTATATCTATCTTAATTTCGAATCCCTATACTAGTAATTTTGAGTTGTCGTAACAATGTTTTACGTAACATACGTTTTGACTCAAATAAACGTGTTTAAGAGAATGTTTTCCTTAAACAATAAATTATATACTCAATTGTAATATAAGCATATTGAAGATTTTCCAAATGTTGAAAATATATAGATTTGTGAATTACATATTGTTGAGTAAGTATTGAAATGTTTTCCAATATGAAGCGAAATGTTTTGAGATTGTATCTTTTAAAGATAAATTGAAAGTGAATATTTGAAATCGATTTGAGAAGCATATATTAATAGATATTTTGGAAATGTGAATTCACCATGGAATTTATAAAGGAAAGGGAAAATTTTTTTAAAAGTAAACATTGATTTTTTTTTTGAAGTGTGGAAATAAATTTACGAATTTGGAACGTAAATTTGAAGTAAATCGATAAGGATTTATTTAATTGGTTTAAATGAACCATTTTGAAATGAAAATGAATAAATATTTGGAAGTGTTTCCGCGTAAGGAAAATGATTTGAAATTTTGTTTTCCAAAGTTGGAACGGTGAAAAGTGATTTGAAATTTGTTTTTAAATGAAGTGTTGAAAATTATATATCTTGTAAAGATATTTTTGGAAAATAAATAATTTGGGAAATTATTTGGAATGATGATGTTGTGCATATTTATTGATAGTTAAATAACCGACTATCAAATATTTACCTTTAAATGGGTATTTGTTGTGATTTGCTTGAATTTGAATGCTACACTTATTTCAAAATAAGCGCTCGTTATTCGTTTAGCCGGGGAATGGACCTTTGGGTCATAAATCCCATTTCGAATAGTGATACGTCGTAATGGATAGCATTTGAAGACTGGTTCTGAAGACGGATATTTTCGAAAACAGAAGGATTACCGTCGAATGACTCTGCATCGGCTTATCACCGATATAGAGATTTTATCACCCTTTGTGATGGGAATTCCGGATGTGATTAGTGAATATCCGGATTTGCAAGGGCTTCTTTGGAAGTGCCTTCGGTTCTGTTCGATGCCGGGATGGACTTGTATGGATGTGTGTCTGACGTTACAGTTTGAGATGTAAAGCTAGTTTCTATCAAATACACTTCTGCTGTTGGCGGAGAATTTATTCTCTTAGCTTAACACCCTTCTCTGAGATGTACGAGTTCAGAGGTTATGTAGTTGATGTTTACTGTTGATATATTCCCAATTTGATATTGTGGCATGCTGAGTGTTGCTGATCATTTGTTGATCAAAGCGTGGCTTTTATGAAAAGCGTAGCTTTGTGGACGAGACTTCGTCGAACCTCACAACCCGGTAATGGTCAAAACAGGAAGAATGCAGCAAGGTTATTTGGGGATCGCGCCCCCATAGGGTACGTTCATTTCCTTTTGGATAGAGGTGGTATTATGGTACATGTAACGACCCGTAAAATTTTAATAAATTTTAATGGTTTTATTTACGTATTTAATTGAATTTTTGAGAAATTTTAAATAATAATATTTTGAAATAAAAATTTCATATTTGGATTACATACAGTTAAGTATAGCAAATGGTAAATTTTCATCAGAATTTCTGAAAGTAAATTTTATGGCATTAAATCAGTTTAAAATTGATGGGGATAAAATAATTTCCAAACTTGAATATTTTTATACAGAAACTTTGTAAACCATCTTCTGAGTGTGACGTCATCTTTCGTTTCTTCAAATTTGGACTACTACTGCTCATCTATCTTATTTTCGACAAAATAGCAGCATTTTCAATACCGACTATCGACTTTTGATCGGATGATCGTACCACTGGTATCGGTATGCAGTTTTGATCGTCTCGTCGCGCTGGTCTCTACGGTATATTTATTTCTATATTTTGAGGTTTGGTACGCGACGGAAACAATTAATTATTCGTTGTAACGGTACCATAATTTGTGACTTTATTTCTTCCTTCGGTTTCAAAATTTGAAAACGTACTGTCCAATCAACCCATAAATTGTTTTATTAACTTTTGCTGAATCAATTGGACAACAGTTACGGATCCATCAGTTTAATTTGTTATTCGGTTGTCCGTTTCTCTGTCTTTCCATTTTCATTCTACGTTTGCTTTTGAGATAATAAAAATATTTGTACTTTCCCTTTTATTTTCAAAACGGCTAACTTATTCTATGTCGAATGTAACGACCCTGAATTTTGGCCCTGTTTATTTTAATAAATATTTAATCTAATTAAATAAAATGTGAACTAATTATTTTCAAATGGATATGATTTTAACAATAATTGCCATTTGTTTATATAAATTTGTATTTTTTTTAAAGGGAAATTTGATCCTGGAAATTTAAATAATATCTCTTAGTAATATTTACCTTATATAATTGAATTAAAATTCTGTACATTGTTTACGTTTGGAAATATACATATAGACGTTAATGTTTAAATTAAAATCTAATTCTAACAATACAAAATATAAATGTAAAACATAAATCAAATGTGTGTGTATAACTTAATTTAAATAAGTGATAGTAAAGTACAAATAGAAATGAATACAAATATAAGTAAGAAATCATTTTGAATATGACTTGAACATTGATAGTTAAATATAAAGTACAAATGTAAAATTTAAACTAAGAATTAAGTAGTTAAGATTGCATACAACATAAATTAAAAATTTGTAAACAAAGCTAAAACAAGAACAAGGTATAAAACTCAAAGTATAAAGTAAAACAAGATCAAATGTAATCTAAAACCAAACTAAAACATTTATGTATAACTTATGTAAATTAGAATTTAACTAAACAAAATATTTTCATACACAAATCAACAACAACTATATATATATATATATATATATATATATATATATATATATATATATATATATTTCAAGTTAGAAACAATGAAACAAATTATTTTCAAAGCAAACAATTAATAAAAACATTACTAATTTTTTTACATTATATCTTCACATATAAATCTAAATATTAGGTATAAAATAATAAAACAAATGTTTGCAAAGGAAATAATCCTCATTCACAAGTATATGTAAACATGAAGAAACCTGACAAACTCAGGTAGATTGAAATACAAGCATTAAAATAACTTGTCTTCCTATGCAAGCTACTTGCTGAAGTACATAGCTCATACACATGCATACCATGTCTTCACAGTACAATATAATTATGTAAACAGATTAAGCAACACAACAATTAAAGCTCTTCTGTTCGAGCACATCTTTGTGTTTATTTATAATATGCAAATCTTTATTTTGCAGTAATGAAATCTGATCAACATAATTGAATAGCAGCGAGATAAGTATAAAAAAATAAAAAATAACAGGATTGAATATATATGTAACCTGCAAATAATTTTGGTAAAGCAAGTAATGAAAACTTTGTGTACTAATAGGATTAAGGTAGACATTAGGTACATTAGCATTTAATGTTGTATCATATCAGCCCCATAATAAAAAAAAGGAAGCTTGCCTGAAAAAACAAAATGAATAGTGTACTAGCAGATATCACCTAACCAGGTTAACTTCTTTCCATTTATACATATATCTTTTATATATATGTGTGTATGCATCCTTTATTTAGTCAGTAACATAGTGTTAACCCTATTGTGATTCACGACTTAAGAGTTATGCGACTTAGTGGGCCAAGAGACCAAGCGACTCATCAACTTAAAGTTCCTAACGACTTAAGAAACCTCGCGACTTAAGGAATGGACCGACTCAACTGGTTACGGCTCAATTAGCTCGCGAGTTAAGGTTAGAGGCGACTTAGAGGAATGGAACGACTCAACGACTCGGGGTTTGTAACAACTTGGTGGATCAACGACTTAACGGGTTAAGGCACTTAGCGAGTTAGTAAGCCAGCTAGCTAACGAGTTAGTGAGTTAGTAAGCAAGCTAACGAGTTAGCGAGTTAGCGAGTTAGTAAGCAAGCGGGCGGGTTAGCGAGTTAACAGGCTCACGTGTTAGGAAATGAACGACTTAACTAATGTGAGGTCCGAGCGGCTTAAATCAATCCGAAACAATCACCAAATGACTTACTGTTTTTAAGTCGTTCACGACCTGTTAAGTCGTAACCCGTGTCCCTATAACACGTTAACTCGCGAATGCTTACCCTAAGTTGCAAACGAGTCAAGCTAACCCGTGAGATCCTCTACCTCGTGAAGACTTACCTAAAGTCGCAGCCGAGTTATGCTAACCCGTGAAGTTCTATAAGTCGCACACGGCTTAGTCCAGGAAACTCTATAAATATGGCATGTGCTCCAACATACAGGGGACTTTTGGCCAATCATTTCAAGCGCCAATACTCTGCTGAATTCTCAACTCACCCGACACTTCAAGTTCGAAAGACATTTCAACTAACTTCAAGGGAAAATCTAACGCAATCTACATGGATTCGAAGAATTCTTCTCTACCAAAGTTCTAGTTGTTTGTCTCGTCATAATTGTAATTGAGGATTGTTGTAAAGTTGTAATCGGTTTAGCAATAAAGAGAATTAAAGTGGACGTAGGCTTGCCTTGAGCCGAACCACTATAAAATCGTTGTTATTCACTGCTTTTTCTGTGATTTTCTGCTTATACTCTGCTCCCGAATCATCGGGTGGTGCTTTCACAACTACACTTCATACACCAGGGTGTTAGCGTTCAAATTTTAGCGTTAACATTTTTGGTGCTTTCACTGAGAATTGAGCTCAGGACCTCCCGCTTACCAAACGGGTGCTATCTTCACTTTTGCTCCGCGAATCTTCGTAAAAAGAATTTTCCTCCAAATCAAAAGTCCAACAGAAGTCATGGCTCCTGGAAGGAAATGTAAGTCTTTTAGATCTGAAAATACTAGTGACAACGCCACCATTTTTCCCATTCCAAGTGAAGCGGCTTCTAGTATTGGAGTCACAAGAGCTGAATTAAATGCTGTGGTGTATGGATTATATCAACATATGGGAGCCCAAAGTGCTATGGTATTGGACAAGATGAATGCATTGCTTGGAAATAACCAAGGACCAGAAAGTAGTATAGGAATTCTCGCCGAAGATGCTCATGATTTGGAAGGATGGAATAGTCCTCAAGGAGCAGTTGGCATTACTGCAGGGGCATCTCTCCAAACAAGAGGTTCACAACCACGACCAACTCTTCATGAACGATTGTCAAAGCAAACTTTCGAAAGAGTAGCTGAAGTTTATCCCTTGAAACCTTTCAATGACGAAGAGTACTTTCCGGAGATGGTTCAACAAGGGCAAGAAAACAATGATGAGGAAAAACAGAGAGGCTTGAAGAAAGCCCGGCACTTCAAATCCACAGGCTTCACTCCCTTAACAGATACATCGGAAAGAATCTTCTTGGCAACAAAGGATGTTGTCAAATATTCCAAACCACCGGCAATGAGGAGAGGTGCGACCTATAATGGGAAATTCTGTCAATTTCATGATCAGCCTGGCCATGATACTAACCAGTGTCGCAAGTTAAAGAAGGAGATTGAAGGGTTGCTGAGACGAAATAAACTTCAACAATATGTTGAAGGGAACCAGAATGACCCATCCTCATCCATTCGGGGGCAACCAGTTCCTGTTCGTCAATACGGCTCATATGAAAGAACTGTAACACAAGGGGATGATGGGCCCATTATCAGGGTCAATACAGTGGACTCTAATCTGATAGGTGAAAATTGGATGAGACAGAAAAACCTGCTCATGCTTCAAGGGAAGCCTCAAAGCAAGAGAAAGTTTCCGTTCTGAAAGATGCTGTCGTCTGATTCCCCCAAGCTGAAAGATCAATTCCTAAAGCCTACAGCAATAATTGATTGCATATTTTACTTAAATGCCTTGTTTCAAATTTGTAAAAGAATCTTTGATATATCATTCTTGTGTTAAAGGCTATTGTGAAAACAGGGCAAATAAATGATAGAAACTATGAATTTTGTGTTCTTTACTGTTTGCCCATTTTATTTCGATATCTAAAGTACTTCAAGTATATTGCTAAAATGTCGATTTAAATTTGCAGGCAATTGAAATCAAGTTCACCAATCACAATACCGAATAATCCTTGGCATCACTCAAAAGCAAGTTTTAAGCAACAAAAATTCTAGGGTCAAATCCTATAAAGAATTATTTTAAGCAAGCAATCGGTGATCGCGCTGGAGTATATCCTTTTGGATAAACCAACCCGCTAGCAAAAGAAAATGTTGCGTGCTTAGAGATGGAACCAAGGGATTGCTAGTACAGAAAACCAGCAAGAAGATATGGGCAAGCAGACCAACAGCAGCAGAAGACCTCTTCAGAGGCCCACGTTTCACCGAGATTGAAATGAAACTTCCAAGTGTGGAAACGTGGAAAAGTCCTCTTCGGAGGCACAACTCTTCGGAGGATAAAGACCTCTTCAGAGGCCCACGTTTCACCGAGATCGAAATGAAACTTCCAAGTGTGGAAACATGGAAAAGTCCTCTTCGGAGGCACAACTCTTCGGAGGATAAAGACCTCTTCAGAGGCCCACGTTTCACCGAGATCGAAATGAAACTTCCAAGTGTGGAAACGTGGAAAAGTCCTCTTCGGAGGCACAACTCTTCGGAGGATAAAGACCTCTTCAGAGGCCCACGTTTCACCGAGATTGAAATAAAACTTCCAAGTGTTGAAACGTGGAAAGGTCCTCTTCAGGGGCACAACTCTTCGGAGGATAAAGACCTCTAAGGAGGCATATGCCGCAAAAAAGAAAGTTCTCTACTAACAAAAAAGATTGGAGGAATCATGACCCTCCATCCTTGAGAGAGTAACTTCCAAGCAATCAAAAGACCTCTTCAGAGGCCCACGTTTCACCGAGATTGAAATAAAACTTCCAAGTGTTGAAACGTGAAAAGCCCTTTTCGGAGGCCCATTTCACCAGGAGTTGAAGTGTTACAACCGCTCTTCGGAATTTCACTTCACCAGAGTTGAAATGTAAAACAAAATAAAAGCCCTCTTCGGAGGCCCATTTCACCAGGAGTTGAAGTGTTACAACCGCTCTTCGGAATTTCACTTCACCAGAGTTGAAATGTAAAACAAAATAAAAGCCTTCTTCGGAGGCCCATTTCGCCAGGAGCTGAAGTGTAACAACCGCTCTTCGGACTTTCACTTCACCGGAGATGAAATGCAAAAAAAAAAAGAGCCTCTCCCAATGGGCAGAAACAGAAAGACCTCTTCCCAGAGGCACAATAAGACAGAAAGGCCTCTTCCCAGAGGCAGAAATGAAAAGACCTCCTCCCGGAGGCACAATCAAGCAGAAAAGACCTCTTCGGAGGCACACGTTTCACCAAGATTGAAGTAAAACTTCCAAGCGTTGAAACGTGAAAAAGTCTTCCTCAGAGGTGCAACTTTTCAAAGAAACAAAAATCATGAAGCCCTTTACTGTGACAAGTAAAAAAAAAAATCCCCATTAAGAGCACACTTTAACTTTCAAAGGAAGAGTGAATTACTTGTTCTAGAAAATTCTCTTCCTCAAAAAGAAGTTGAAGTGCTTTACAAATACCCGCTTTACCACATAGAAGATTTCATTTAATAAAATGTGTATATGCACAAAATAAAGAGTGATATCTTCGAAAGTTGAAGCGTAGAAACTTATTTGTGCTCTATTTTTTAATGAAATCATATTCCTCCAAATGTGGAATAATTATTCTCTAAAAAATAAAAGCACCAGTTCCTCATAAAATAAAATATTACAATGGGCTTATGGTATAACTACATGGCGTAACTACATCGGTAAAATTGCGCTCGAACAATATATACCACAAGCTCACTGCAATATCGTACAAAGAAACTTGTACAAAAATGAATAGTAAATGCATTCTCAGATATAGACAGAAATTTATACAAAGAAAAAGAATCATTTTATTCAACACTATTCTATATACAGGTACAGGTTCCAACAAAAGAAAAGCGGGGGGACGGTACCTGCATAATATCCGGTCATTACAAGCTTCAATACATGCAAAAGGCAAAAACTAAACAAGGAAGGAAAAGCAAGGTTCATCACTTCTTCTTTCTCCCACCACCTTTTGAGCCTTCGCCTGGTTTAATTGGTAGCTTCTCGCGCCGATTTAAAAGAGTTGGGGAAGAAGGAGAAAGAGGAGCCTCCGGAGTAACTTCCAAATCTGTTTCTGTGATCAAAATACTCTTCCACTTCTTCTTCGAAGATGTGCGCTTCGCTCTCCCCTTTGAAGACTCACTTTCCGGAGTAATGAATGCGGACAGTTTTTTATCGTCAGAATTAGTTCGATCCGGAGAGACTTCGCCTGCCTCGAGTTCGTCTCCTTTTTGAGAAATAGCAGGATCGTCCAGACCCTGAAGAGCTCCTATCTTTTCTTCCTGTGATCCTGGTTGAGAAGTAGGAAGGGGAGTAACTTGAGAAGACGGAGGAATAATAGCTGCAGGAGGCGAAGTTTGCACAGCATTTGGTGTTTCAACTGCAGAAGAAGAGAAGTTAAAAATATTAGTATCTCCCGAAAAGAAGGGAGATATGGGTTCGTCAAGATTCAAGAAGTAATCGAGAAGCTCATCAAACTTTTGAGGAGCAAGAAGGCAATCCAACTTAATCGGACCAATGTCAAAGTTACCTGAAGATATTTGCTTCGCTAGTTCAATCTCATAATTTTGAGCTCCAATATCCTCCAAAGCCTCATCATCAGTAGGGGTAATTACCCCGGTTCTTGTAGGAGGCGGGGAATGAGCACTGGAACCTGTGATGTCAACCCCAGGAGAAACTAAAGGACGAACAGAGGTAGTAGGTGGTAATTCTTTTCCAAAACGTTCCTCTTCTGCCATCCCAGTCCGCACTCTGGCAAGTTGCTCTTTTCCCTTCGCAAGAGCAGCACGAGTTTCCTCATCTAGATAGCGCGCCTCAAGCTCTTCCTCGGTATACCCGGCGCCTCTGAACATGTGGAGAGCAGCTTCCCACACTTCAGCCAAGGTGATTTCGTATTTAGGACCGAGAAAAGAGAGATTGCCGTGCCCCAAGACGCTGTGCAAGTAAAAGTCGAATAGATTTGAACTGTCGTTGGCTTCCATGGCTTGAATAGATTCTTCAGCTGCGATTTTACCAGCCATGGCCTCATCTCGTTCTTTTTCAGTTTTAGCAAGTTGAGCTTTTAACGCGTCAATTTCCACGTCTTGGGCGCTCATTTTACTCCGCAACTGAGCGACATCAGTGCGGTAATTCTCTACGACCTCTTCTAGCCTCTCAACTTTAGCTTCGGCATCTCTTTGGCCAGCATGTGCATCCCGCACTTGTTTTTGTAGCACCTCTTCTCTTTGAGTGTAAGTGTTAGAAGAGGTGGTAAGATCGTCTTTAAGCTGCTTGACTTCAGCTTCAAGTTTCTCGTTATACTCGGTTATGTTTTTCATCTTGATGCTGTGCTGGTCAAGAATCTTCTGCCATTCCGACTTATCGTTCTCCATAGTTAGCATCGCCTCGATATTGGCCCGATTGACCCTTTGGAGTTCATCAACAAGCTTTTTCCATCCAGACATTCTTTCAATATCAAGTCTGACGGCATCAAGATTTTGGTGCATGGCTTCTTTATCAATGAGGACTAAATCAAGATCGAAGCGCACCCCCTTCACGCACCAATTCGAGAATCGGCTTTGTAGGGTCGGTGGGCCCCTTTCAATACGATATGAAGGCCTATTAAGAAGTGTTTGAATAGCGCTTCCTTCAAGAGCAGGGGATTTGGAAGGAATGTCGATAGAGATGGGAGCGTCAAACTTTTCAGATATTGCAGATGCGTGCCTCTCACTAGGTTTGGCCCGCTTGCTCGGGTCCTCAACAATGTGGCTCTTCCCCCGACCATCATGTGTTTTATGTTTGTGAGAGTCATCGCCTCTTGAAGGGGACTCATGTCGCACATCTATCCTCTCATGACGTTCTTCATATTCTCTCCTCTCTCTAGCTTTTCGAGCAGCTCTCTGCTCATCGGTTTCTCTGGGACCAGTAAGGTAGCGTCTATAATCATAGTTGCCACGCCCTCCATAGCGCTGAAAGTCTTTATAATAGGATCCGCTGCGTCCCATCGGAGAATCTGAAACAAAAAGATAAGCTTTAGAAATCTTTAAAGTATAAGAAGATAAGTGCATAGAAGTGCTGAAAAATCCTAAGGTGTGCGTGATGTGCAAACTATACGCGCCGAACGACGAACCGCTCGACAGTCGGGGGGTAGTGACAGGCTTTGTAACTAATGGCAGTTCTTGTGCTAAAGGAGTTTGCTTAAGAGCAAAGGTCGTTTCGGCCGCCGAAGATATAATTTTAGCAGTGGTAGAGTCATCCTTAAAGAGTTCTTGAGAGGTGATTATTATGTCACTTAAATTCCCAAAGATGTCTTCACCATCACGCCCGGCAAGGCTCTTTCCATCAGCTCCTTCTTCGATGGTCTTTTCTTCCCGATGCGGAAGCTCTCCTTCTTCAATGACTGGGGCAAGTACAGACTTGTCAGACGGCCCCGCAGCATCCTTCGGAGTTGAACACTTCACTAGTGAAGCCTCGATAGCAGTTTCACTCCGCACAGGCTCTTCAATGGGAGCTGGGGCATCTAATGCTTCAGTCGGAGAATCAGGGACTTCGCAAGGATGGATAGATCGAGAAGGGTGTAGAAGCCCGAGTTGGTGCAAATACTCATCCCACAGTAAGAACCTAGCGCTCCTCTCTTCCACTGGCACAACACTCAATCTTTCAAAAGTCGCCTTATGTCTTGAATCTCTTGAAAGAGGAGGAAATGCTGCAAAGGTAAAGGGCAAAAGTTAGCACTCGACAACTGGAATTTCGGAAAAGCCCAAATGGAAAGAACAAAACTTACTTCCAACTCTCCAGATGCTATAAAACCCAGGGGGGCAATGAACAAAGAAGTACTGATTCAGAAACCCATGAGCACTTTCAGAGAGACCCATAATCAATTTACGGCCTCTCACGCTTCTTACGAGTGTAATAGAGGGATGGTCCTTAGATTTTATGAATGAGCATAAATAGCAAATCTCCTCAAAGCTGGGAAAGCGATTAAATGTCCTCATGAACAGTGCACATAGCCCTATTAAAATGGCATAACCATTTGGGTGTAATTGAAATGGAGAGATAGTTAAGCGAAGAAGAAGCTGTCGTAAGAAGTCATTGAAAGGAGGAATGGCTCCACTCAAGCACATTTGGCGATTAACAGCGATAAAGCCGAGAGGGGGCCTATCTGCAGTGTCATTTGGTCCCGGGAGTAAGGCGTCAGCTTCAGCAATACCAAACTGGATGCGCAGTTGGTTGAACACCCGCTGATTCAGGGTAGTAGGAGTTCTCTCCGGAGGGTCAACCAATGGGTTAGCCATTGGGAAGACATCTTCAGCCTGGCCCATCGACTCTTCTTGTTGAGAAGACATTCTACATAAGCAACTGGATGTTCAAGTATGAAGGTGCACGTTTCCTAAAAGTGTGTGTGAAGTGTTGTGAAAAATTGATAAGAATGACAAGTAAAGATAATTGAAGTCAAATTAGTCGATACTTATCGATTATTAAATTTCAGAGCTTGTTGTTTCAAAGTTTGAATGCAGTATTGATGCAAACCAATCAGCTTTAGTTGATTGTTTTAATTTTTCCCTAATATGCCATTTAAAGTTTGAATGATTAATAACACTCCATTCACATAATTCATTTGAAATAATTATTCTTTATCGGCTAATCTGTCATTTGATGTAGGCAGTCAATGGCAGTATATTCGCCTTTGTTTTCTGCAGAAATTGTGTTTAGCAGGTTGTTAGTTCGTGCAATTTATAAACGAATTCAAGCTGTTCAGTTTGGAAACTCATTCAAGTTTCGTCAAAATCTTGAAGTTGCCAAGCCTAGTGCAAGTCCTAAAGTCGCATTATGAGTTAGGGGGTCAAAGTTCAATGCTTCAAACCAAAGCAAAGCAAGATTGTTTAAGTTTTAGGATGTAAGAAACAGGGCCGTGCAGCAGCGAAAAATCTGGTCAAGTCCTAAGTCGAACGCGACTTAGCTCACTAAGTCGTTTGAAGGTTCTAAGATGCTAAGTCGTTAGGAGGTTCTAAGCTGCTAAGTCATTGGAAGGACCCAAGCTATTCAAAGATCCTAACTCCTAAGTTGAGCATGGCATAACATGCTAAGTCGCTCAAGACTCCAAAACTGCTCAGATTTGCTAAGTCGTTCAAAGTCCCTGAGTCGTTCAGATCTGCTCACTCACGAGTTTCTCCTCCACATAACATTTCTCTATCTCAAACCATAACCCAATAACCCGTTAACAGCCGCATAAGGAAATTCACCATCCTCTCCATGAAATTCATCACTCCTGCACGCCACCGAATCATCTAGAAGTCAAGTCACCACTAATTTATCATAAGCCTAGTACGATCTCACGAATCACAATAGCAACGCGTCTACCAACAATTGAAAGCTATAATTCACAGCGAAAGGAAGCGGCGATGTAAATAGAAGCCGCGGAGGTCATGGTTCAGTGGAATCGAGGTAGGAACAGAAATTAGAAGATTTACAATTCAACCGAGATCGTGATTCGATAATGATTGAAATCACTTACGTTGTGATAATGATTGGTGGATCGGAGCTGATTGATTCGAATTCTTCTTCAGGGAGCTTGGGGATCTGCTAAGTGAGTTAAGATATGAATGTGAGTAAAAGGGAAGGAGAAGGCATCTCACCAGCTTTATACACGAACAGGGGGACTCGAATCGACACGAACGACTCAAGCCTCTTATAAGTCGCTAACGACTCAACGACTCAGGGTAGCATGAGTTAAGATGAGTCGAAGCACACGACCTACGACGTAGGCGCGTACTTCGAGGGGCAAATGTTAACCCTGTTGTGATTCACGACTTAAGAGTTATGCGACTTAGTGGGCCAAGAGACCAAGCGACTCATCAACTTAAAGTTCCTAACGACTTAAGAAACCTCGCGACTTAAGGAATGGACCGACTCAACTGGTTACGACTCAATTAGCTCGCGAGTTAAGGTTAGAGGCGACTTAGAGGAATGGAACGACTCAACGACTCGGGGTTTGTAACAACTTGGTGGATCAATGACTTAACGGGTTAAGGCACTTAGCGAGTTAGTAAGCCAGCTAGCTAACGAGTTAGTGAGTTAGTAAGCAAGCTAACGAGTTAGCGAGTTAGTAAGCAAGCGGGCGGGTTAGCGAGTTAACAGGCTCACGTGTTAGGAAATGAACGACTTAACTAATGAGAGGTCCGAGCGGCTTAAATCAATCCGAAACAATCACCAAATGACTTACTGTTTTTAAGTCGTTCACGACCTGTTAAGTCGTAACCCGTGTCCCTATAACACGTTAACTCGCGAATGCTTACCCTAAGTTGCAAACGAGTCAAGCTAACCCGTGAGATCCTCTACCTCGTGAAGACTTACCTAAAGTCGCAGCCGAGTTATGCTAACCCGTGAAGTTCTATAAGTCGCACACGGCTTAGTCCAGGAAACTCTATAAATATGGCATGTGCTCCAATATACAGGGGACTTTTGGCCAATCATTTCAAGCGCCAATACTCTGCTAAATTCTCAACTCACCCGACACTTCAAGTTCGAAAGACATTTCAACTAACTTCAAGGGAAAATCTAACGCAATCTACATGGATTCGAAGAATTCTTCTCTACCAAAGTTCTAGTTGTTTGTCTCGTCATAATTGTAATTGAGGATTGTTGTAAAGCTGTAATCGGTTTAGCAATAAAGAGAATTAAAGTGGACGTAGGCTTGCCTTTAGCCGAACCACTATAAAATCGTTGTTATTCACTGCTTTTTCTGTGATTTTCTGCTTATACTCTGCTCCCGAATCATCGGGTGGCGCTTTCACAACTACACTTCATACACCGGGGTGTTAGCGTTCAAATTTTAGCGTTAACACATAGTATACCTGAGAAAAACATAAAGAGAAAAACAGAAAGAAGAAAAAAAAGAAGAAGCAAGCAAACTCAGGTTTTAAAACAAATTCAAGGACAATTATAAAACTTCAGGCTTCCAAAAGAGAATGAGAAGTGTTCTTTGTTCAAAAATATTTCCAGGTGAGTAAACCTAAATATTCAAGCTTTAGTTTAATTAAAAACAGTAAAATAATTTGTGGATTTCATGGAAATGTATGTGTTTATCTTGGTTTAAATCTGTGTTTACATATACAGGTTGTTTTTGGAAAGTGAGTATGTTGTTTATTTCTGCTAAGTGATTTCAGTTTTGAAAAACTATTTAATTTTGTATTATTTTCATATGATCATAGGAAAGCTTTAAATTTTCCAACAAAATCATACGCTCGAACTTAAATCAGGGATTTAAGTTTGTTTTAAAACTTATTAAGAAGCTATGCTCAGTAAAATAAACTTTACAGGTAACAAAGATTTTGTTGATAAATTCATCTGTTCCAAATTATAAATCCAAGTTGATAAACTGAATATTCAACGCAAAATAGGATTTTTAAATCAGAAATGGGAAATTTTAGTGTCGAGTAGAAGAAGTAGTTCATGGTTTATCACAATTAGCATTTTCACCCACTACAGATTTTGATCCAATAATAAATGCCCAAATTTGGATTGAAGCAAGCTTAAACATTGATAAGCACGTTAAAATTATTAGGTAATTTTTATATCAAGTGAATCAAAGGATTGGGATTGATTTAGGGTATTTGTTCAAAATTATGACTTGCCTGTAAATGCGACGCGTTTGTCATCCATTCGTGTTCGAGCTGTTCGAAACTTCGGGGAATGGAAGGGTGGCGTGTTGTCGAGGTGCGGCCAAAATTTGGGGGCTTCCGGTGGTCATGGCGGTGGTGACGAGGTGATTATGTTGGAGGGGTTCGAGTTCTATTATGGGTTGAACTGTTGTTTTTTGTTTCGTCATTTCTGAGGGCGTTTCGACTTTGGGTTTCGAATATGGGAGTGGTTTGTGGTGTGTCTGCGTCGTGGGTGTTCGTCGGTGGTCTTGGGTGCCGCCGTGCACGTGCACGGCGGGGAGGAGGGGATAGCGTCGTGTCAGTGAAAATTCTCGAGACGTGCTCGAACATTTGGGGTGTTTTCTTCGGGTTCGTGATGAGTGTTGAGGTGCGTGAGTTAGGCCTTGGTGTTGTAGCTTATAGTGTAGTTTAAAAACTTAAATAAATAAAAAAGAGAAGAAGAAGGGGGATGTACAGAGGAGTCTCGGGGAAGCTTGGTGAAGACTCAAAGTTTCACGCGGTGTTCTAAACGGGAGGACTCGTGTATCTTTCAACTATAGTTCTTTTTTTAAAGAAAAAAAAGAGAACGAAGTTAAGAGTATCAAGTTTTAACAGTTTAAATATTGTAATCCTGAAAGAATGTTTGATAGATTAAATAGAAATTTTAAATTATTAGGTTAATACTTAACAATGTGTTTAACACTTAATTATTATTTTTAGTAATTAAGTAAAATATGAAAGGGGTTAACAATAAAATTTGTAGTTAATACTATTTTCAAAATTTGTAAAGAAGGGTTTTAGATGTTTAATTTAGTTGAACAAATTAATATCAATAGAAAAAAAAAGTAATTTAGAATAATTACTTTACAATTGTAATTAAGGATTAAGTTATGATTGTGTGATTAATAAAGTGTAATCAACTACTTATGATAATTAATGAATGAATTAATAGTTAATTTATTAAGTAATCTAATTAAGAATAAATTAATAAATTAACTAAGTAATTAGGGATTAATAATTGGATAATTAAAAAATAGTTAATTAAGTAATTAAGGTTAAACTAATTGATTAAGTGATTGAGTAATTAAGGGAATTAATTACTTATTGTAATTAATGAAGTTTAATATGAATTGTTTAAGTTAATTAATTATGTTTAATTAATTTACATAATTATTTGAGGATATGATAAGTATAATTGCTTGGATAAGTAATTAATGATAATGACTAGAAGCAATTGATTGAGGATGATAACGGAAGTAATTTGAGTATGATTATTTTGGGAAATTAATCAAGAGATTAATACTCAGTTGAGGAGTAATTAAGTGATGTGATAAGAGTAATTAAAGGTGGTTGATTACTGAATAGTATTAATCAGGGGTGATTAATAAATATAATTTAATTGAAGATTAATTACTTAAGGTAATTAATTTAATACAGGATAATGAATTTTAAATGTAATTAGTAATCATTGATAAATGTAATTAATAATAAAAGATTAAAGAGTAATTAATTAGTGTAATTAAGAAGTAATGTAATGATTGTAATTGAAGGTTAGTTTCTATATTTGGATTAGATAATTAATTTGTGAAAATAATTAAAAGATGATTACTTGAATAAAATTAAATGTTAATTAATCAAGTGTGATTAATTTATTAATTTATTGATAATTGGTTAAATGCTATATAAGCAAGATTTATAATAGTGTAGTAATTAATTTAATTCACTTTAAATTAATTAGAGATGCAAGTAACTAATTTAATTCATTTTAAATTAATTATAGTTGATACGATTTCTATGTATGGATGGATGATATTGTTTACCTTGAATGGCGTGAGAACTCAAATATGAGAGAGATGATGCTATATGAAATGTATGCTTTGATTGTAGTATGATAATAATATGAATTATCTGTGTGATGATAATATTGCCAATCTGTTTATGGTGATAATGTTAATTATCTATTGTGATATTGTTAATTATCTATCTGTGTGTATATGGATAATTGAATTGTTTTAAACTTTAAAACAACTTGGCCCTAAAAGACACGTTTTGGATTTCGATGAGATCGAGATCGGGTTTCCATATTTGGACATCCGAAAACCACATCGATCCAAATTAACGATAGGTCATGAATCTGATGTGAAGATGAAGGTTCAGAATGCAAGGGTTGCCGTCATTAACTCTGAGGGTGATTCCAAAATGAGTGTAACGAGATAATGCCTTCGGTTTCGTTCGAACCCGGAACGAACTTGTATGGATTGAATGCTTTCAGCACATCGTCAGGAGGACGATGAGCATTCTAAGAATAATATTCAATAAAGGTAATCGTAGCCTCAAGCCTCGTCAACCGGGAATGCTAAAACAGGGGAGATGCAGCAAGGCTAGGTGGGTCATACCCAAGCAGGACAAGATTTTCCCCTATCTAGATGTCCCTTTTTATTCGGCTTAGTGAGCGGTTTGTCGCGCCAACTGCGGGGTTATCTTGTTCGGGACTGTTCAGTAAGGAATGGTTCCGGCCTTGTGTTGCAGGAGAGCGGGCGTACTCCTCGGTATGGTGATCTAGGCCCCGTACTGTGACGGGCGGTACCCCAGTAGCCCTACCATTGTATGGAATCCATTTTCCAATAAGTGCACACGGTTTTGGTTGTATTACCCACTTTTGTGGCTAGTAGCTGGAGTTTAATAATGTAACAATTTCGGCTATTTTTCTATTTACTTGAAAACCCTAGACACTATTATAATATCATAGAATTTCCAATGAAATGTTTTGGTTAGCGTAAGGTAAAAACTTACCTGTATTTATGTGGGGAATCTTACGTGATACCCTTATTTTCAAATGTTTTTTTCAAAGTGAAACAATTTAAACCGTTTACTCGTACCAGACCCATGTCTGACCCGGAGTTTGTATTTTATGTTTTCATAAACTCTTGGGTACTCAAATTTTTACGAGTAGTCAAATGATAGGTTCTTGGATTGTTGAGTTCTGGAGGAGCTTGGAGTAGGAGCCCAGGCGTATGTAGATATCTATATAGTTCCGCTGTGTTGGTTGGAGTATGATATATATTGTGATGTATGTAGTGACAGATGTATATAAATTTGTCAAGTGTATAATATTGTATAACTCTGACATATGTAAACTATGTGATTTTTATGTGATGTATTATATTTTATTCCATTCCGTTGTGAGATTCCGTAATTGTTTTTCTTTCTTTCTCTTCCTTTTCTATTTCTACCTCTTTCTTCCTTAATGATGATACGTCTTTCTGGTAGTAGAAGGGCGGGTCGTCACAGTTGGCATCAAAGCTGAAAGGTTAAGTGAGAACCTTGGCTCTGGTGGAGCACTACAACAAAAATACCTTTTCGCAACTGCCAAAAACAGTTGTAATAGGTCTATTACAACGGGCGGCCGCCAGTCTTAATATCCGAAGTTGTAATAGAGTTGAATATTTTTACAACTGTTGCCGACAGTTACAGGAGCAGTTGTAAAAAAGCTTTTTACAATTGCTTTTAAAAGTTGTGGTAAAGTCTATCGTAACTATTGCATTGACAGTTGTAATAGGTCTCTTTTGCAGCTGCTAATAGCAATTGCAACTTGTAATAGGTCCTTTTTGCAACTGCTAATAGCAATTGCAACTTGTAATAGGTCTCTTTTGCAACTGCTAATAGCAGTTGCAATAATAACTTTTGCAACTGCTTTTGACAGTTGTAATAGACTCATTTACAAGTGTTATTGACAGTTGCAATAAATCTTTTTACAATTCTACCAACAATTGCAATTCATCTTCCGACAACTGCCATTAACTATAAATTTCACAACATTATAATTAAAATCGATATTTCAATAATAATAACTATAGTCGTTAACATTATTTGAAACAACATGAACCATTCACATTTAACAAAAGCTAAAACAATTCAATTTTACACCATTTTTGAATTCATAATTTTATTACAAAATATAACTAAATCCATAACATACCTCAATATAAATACATATACGTACTAATTAAAAGGGATAAATTCTCCGTGCTATGCAACAATCTTCCCAACCGCTTGTCCAACAGATATATGAAGTAGGCCTATATGGAATAGCAGCTTGAATCTCACCATCAGCTCTTTCAGCAACTCCTTATTCATACAAAAGTATATTAGTAACACATTCATTTTCATCTATTTATACTAAAAGCATATTAGTAACCGAAAACAAACAAATGTTAATGTGTCTCTGACAATGAATTTAATTATCCTAAAACAAAACACTATTTACTTTCAACTTTGGTTACAGTGCTGGCACTCACATAAACGTGAGTAGATATAAGAGGTAAAAAGGTGGTTGTTTTATTTTTCCTCTCATTTTGTGTATGCAACTTTAATCTTTTAAATCACATTTTGGTTGACTAAATTAACAAAAGCATATATTTCATATACTTATATATGTTGCAAATCAACATAGACAAATTTCAACCTCTCTTAATCTTGAACATATTTCAGATGTATGCTCACCGAGTTGGGTTTTTATGCTTTTAACTTTTAAGTGTGTTTTTCCAATTCACAATGTTTGGAAACAAACTTAAATTTTGTACTTAAACTGTAACGATCCTGAATTTTAATTTATTTTAAATCAATAATTTAATTTATTTTTGATTTAAAATGGTGAAATTTATTTTTAAAATTGGTTTGAAAATTATCAAAATGAAGTCTTTAAAAATAAAATAAACAAAGTAAACATATTAAAATAAATTTTAACAACATATTAACGATAGGAAAACATCAACATACAAAAGGTTGCCATGTAAGTAAGGAAATATATAAGTATGAACTTATAAAACAAATGCAAAATACTTAGACAAAGGCAGGTAAGATATAATGTAGAGTGTAAAGTAGATATGCAGGCAAGTGAAAGAACATAAAACAAAGTAAAAACAAGCTAATAAATGCAATGAAACAAACCAAAGTATAGTTGTACACATGGAAATATGGACAAAGCAATTAATGCAAGATATCTCCAGCCCAAAAACAGATCTTGTCAAACCAAAAACAATATTTTTAAGTATGGTACACATAAATAAGCTGTACGAGAAGAAAATAATAATATATGTAGGTAAGTAAAGACCTGAGAAACAAGACAAAGATAATCAATGCAATTACTCCAGCCACCAGAACATGAGATCTGCAGCCACCAATAGTAGAAAAGAAAAGGAAAAAAAAAATCTCTTTAGTCAATACAAAATAAACAAAACAAAGAAAGATTTCAGCCAAGCTAAAAGATGTAGGCTGAAGTAAACGAATACATTTATATGTATAAACAAGTACAAGCAAGCACATTCACCCATGCCTATTGTACAAACAAAGTGATATCCCTGTGCATTCCTTTTCTTAAATATATCAAAACTTATACCACCTCAGTCTCATTTATTCGAAGCTAAGAAAACTGAAGCAAGCATTGTTTAAAACTTAAACAAAAAAAAAATTCAATTTAAAACACCAATTGAGACCAAAGTTACAAAACAAATCAAATCTGGAAACCCAAAAGCAAATGCCAGTGCAAAGCATTTCAGATCTAGAAATCAAATGCAAAGCTTTCTGGAAAATAAAATAAAGTTGCAGGAAACAAAGACCAAAGTTAAAGAAAAAAAATGTGTGCAGGCTCAAATTTCTTCTCTGTTCTTGTTCTCTGCCTTATTGAAGATCAAAGTGAGTAATTCAATCCAGTTTTCTATGTTAATTGAAGTGCCTGTGAGTAGCAATTAGTTTTTCCTACTTGAAAATATGTGGCATTGGCTCTGTGTATCTATGTTTGTTCATCTCTCTGCTTAGTTCCAGAGTATCAGATCACCAAGAAAAATTCCATTTCTTCCTCTCTGATCAATGTTAAGCCTTGCTTCTAAAAACAAATGTGTATGTTTTAGTTTGGGTTGCCATCTAAAAATAGTTGCATAACATAAAAATGCATATAGAATGAAAGCTCAAGTTTTTACAGTGAAGGACTTTGTTTCTGAAAATTTCCAGTATCACAAAACATTGATTCGAGAACAAGAATTGAATTCCTAGACCAAACTATGATTTTTAAAACTAAAACGAAGATTTTTAGTTTGGTAATTTAAAAGCAATTTGAATGTGAACCCAATTTGCATTTTGTCCATTTTCCAAAAATCAAACAAATTTTAAAGTTGAAATTTGGCATGAAGATAGTGTGAACATCTGTGATCTCGAGAAAAATGTGGAATAATTTTTCCACTGCGTGAAATTTGGTCACGAGATTGAGTTAGGGTTTGGTTTTCAAGTTTTAGTCGTGTCTGTAATGTGATGAATGAGACTCCTATGCGTGATCGAGTGCTTCGGGGGTTTTGGAACGCGTAGAGGAATGGAAGGCGAGTCAGTGGCCGAGGTCGCGCGAATTCCGGTGGACGAGGCATCGAGGAAATGGCGTTGACAGGGATGGGGTCGTATGGATTTAAGTATTGCCAGGTTTTTTGGGTTGAGCTTCTCGAATTTGATTTCGAGATAACTGGGTGGTCCAGATGTTTGGGATGGGTTGCGAATTTTGTTTGTGACTTGCGGAGATGGCCGTTGATGGTGGGCGTCGGCGATCATGAGTGTACACGTGCACGGTGTCAAGAGTTGGGGCATTTGGTTTCTGGGTGGTAAAGAAGAAGGGCTGGGTTTTTTCTTCGTGCTTTCTTCGAGTGCGACTCGAAGTATGGGACGGGGAAGACTCGAAGTATAGAATGGGAAGTCTCGGGTCAGACAAGTGCTTGACTCGAAGCGATGGAGTTTAAAATAAAATAAAAAGTAAAGCTATAAATAAAAATATAGATTTAAACTTAATTTTAAATCTGGATTCAAATTTGAATCTGAATCTTAGTTTTTTTGAAGTAAAAGAAATTTGAAAAAAAAAATTAAATTGTTTTAAATAATTTGAATGATAAATGTTCTTTACATTTATTTTAAGGATTATAAATTAAATTTAAGTTTGATTAATGTTTAAATGGTTAATCATTTTGGATCTTAAATTCAAAGTGGAATTTAAATTTGGATTTAAAAGTGTAATGTTTTAAATATACACTTAAACGTTAATTAAAGCATAAGTAAAGGAAATGAATTTTCTATAGTAAATCGATTTATAATTAATAATGGTTAATGTGAGAAATTTTCTTTAAAAAGGGAATTAAAGAAACTTAATAGTTAATGAAATCATTAACTAAGATTATCTGAACAATTAATTTACGTGATTAAATTTTTAACAATAAATTAGATTAATAAATTTGATGATAATAAATTGTGGAATTACTAAGTATAATTACTTAATGATAGAAACTATGGAATTGATTTTGTTTAGCATAACTAATTGAGTTAATTTGATTTATTCAAAATCTAAATTTCTTAAGTTAATTAATTCAAAATAATCACTTAATAATTTTGAAAATAAAATTACTTAGAGAAGTAATTAATAGATAATTAATGAATGTAATCAATTAAATGGTGATTTGAAATTTGAGTAAATTATTTATTGATAAATTTAAAGGATTAATTAATAGTGTGATTAATTAAGATTAACTTAATAATTAAAGATTAATTGATTCATTAATTAAGAACGATAGTTAATAATTAAGGGTTAACTAATAAATTGTGAAAGGGAATTTATTTCAAATAATTTGTAATTAGATTATGATAATTAACCCGGATTAACAATTGATACATCCGATTTAAATTAATTATTTGATTAATAAATTCGTTTGTGAATGTTTGGACTTGGCTGAATAATTGTTTTGTTTGATACCCCTGATATGTGATGCTTTGTTTTGGGCTGTGTGACTTATTTATCTGTAGTTTATTATCTGTGAATCTGTAAATGGACGATAAGCGTTGTAGTTTATATCGCTTATCAACTATATTTCTGTGTTTTGATCTGTGATGATTGAATGATGTTGCACTATTGTGTTAAACCCCTGGACCACAATATACACACACCAATATGGATTTCACAAGGAAATCGATTAAGTCACAGATTTTTGAAATAGTCTTAAATTTGAATATTTGAATTCAAATGTTTTGGAAATGGATTGGGTTTAAAGTGAAAAGCTTTTGAAATGGAATTGCATAGATGAAATTTATTTTGAATAACTCGATAAAATATGAAGTTGAATAATTTGATTTGAACTTAAATTCAATATTTGAAATTGAATTCTATGATTTGGAAACTAGGCTATAAAGAAAAGTTATTCAACTTATAAATGAGTTATATGGGTTTTTAAACCATTTTAAATGTATTTATTTGGAAATTTAAATTTAATTCAAGGGCTTTGACTCGTGTAAATATAATTGAATTAGTCTAAAACAAAAACTGTTTGTTTTAAAATAATAAAAGCTTTCACATAAGAAATGAATGTTCATTTTTTGTTAAAAAGAATTTCAAGTTTGAAAATGAAGATAATTTCCAGGTTATGAAAACGATTGGAAAGCTATAAGTTGAATTTTGATTTAAAGATTCAACAAGTTAATCGAATTTTGAAAGCTATGAGTTAAATCTTTTATTTAAAGATTTAATGAGTTAATCCAATTGGAATGGAAATTATTTTAAAGTCTATAAATTGATCTTTGTGAAATAAATCTTTTTTGTAATATAAAGATTTGAAATGGTAATTGGTTTAAACCATTTGAAGAAAAGTTTTGGGTTTTAAGTTGTGACTTAATTGAAATCCCAATATCCATATTTTTTTGAAATACTGCGCTCACTATTCGGTTTAGCCGGGCGAGGACCTTTGTGTCATATATCCCATTCCGAATATGTGATATGTCGTTATCGATAGCAAATGATGACCGGTGTTGAAGACCGGATATTTTTGAAAGCGAAAGGACAACTCGTCGAATGTCTTTGCATCGACTGGTCCCCGGTATAGAGACTCCATATGTGATGGGAAGTCCGAACGTGATTAGTGAATATCCGGATTGCAAGGACTTCTTTGTAAGTGCCTTCGGTTCTGTTCGAGCCCAGAACAGACTTGTATGGATAGTATGTCTAACATTACAAATTGAGATATAAAGCTGATTTCTTTCAAATATATTTCTGTTGGTGGCGGAGAATTTATTCTCTTAGCTTAAAACCCTTCTCTGAGACGTACGAGCTCAGAGGTTATGTGGTTGAAGGTTATCAGCGATATATTCCCAATTTGGTAATGTGACATGCTGAGTGTTGCTGTGAAATGATCATTGTGTTGATCATTTGTGATAAGATCATTTGTTTGATCGTTTATCTTTGTGATCATTTCTATGATCATTTGTTGACCCAAAGCACGGCTTTTGTATAAATTGTGTCTTTGTGGACGTGACTTCGTCGAGCCTCACACCTCGGAATGGTCAAAACAGGAAAGATGCAGCAAGGTTATGAGGGGTAGCTCCCTTTAGGGTATGTGCATTTCCTTCTGGAAAAGGGTGGTATCATGGTATGGAGCCCAAATGCTTACTTATGTTGAAACACTTTATTTATGATTGTGTGATGATGGTGACAAGCGCTCGGTTAAAGGTCCCAAAGGACCGGGGAATGGCATACACGTGTCAGTAATTACCCAGTTAGGGGTAAACCGGCCTTATGTTGGCAAAGATCCGGTTTGGTTCTCGGGGACGTCCTTCTAGAGGCGTTCTCATGTGGCAATAGGAAGTTCCTTGGCCTGACCATTCGTTGGAAATCCAAAGAAACAATACGATCTTGTACGGTATTAGTTATAGAACCTATCATTCACTTATGGTGGCGCCCCACTGTTTGGATGGTAGCTATAGTAGGCATAGTTCGAAATGTCTATGCTGGCTAAGATTTATATCTTTATTTTCGAAATGAATTTTTCCTACACTATGCACTAGTAATAACATCAAATGTTTCTTTTTAATGCGTATCAAGCATCTTTGACTATCATAAGGAGAAATCTCCTCCGATTCTGCGTTTGCATTGTGTGTGTGTGCGGGAGGCCTTATGGTAGTCTCATTTTTAAAAAGCATTTCGAATTGACTTTAAAATTCTTTCTTTGAATGTTTTAAAAGATAAACTGTTTTTGTTGCTCACACCAGTCCCACGACTGATCCGGAGTTTATTGTTTCTTTTCTAAACTCTGGATGCTCATTATTTTCTACACGAGCAGTCTAGAGTTTGGGTTTTTCAGATACTCAGGTATTGTAGATTATCTAGAGTTTGTTCAGTATTTGGATCACACCAGTCTTGCTTGTCTTGGTGCATCGTTATTGGGAGTTCGAGCTATTGATGGATTGGTTCTTGGAGATGGAGTTGCAGTTCTCGGAGTTCTCTTTTGAAGACTATCTTAGAGTTATATTGTTTCGCTGCTAGATGTCATCTATTTTTCTTTTCCGTTGCTATTTATTGTATCATATCTCTGATGTATATTGATATCTATTGGATCATCTGTTGTACCAGATATTGTATCAAAGGTATATATCAATGTATTATTCTTTTATTCCGCTGCGTTGTCTACATAATGTTGTTATAAGCTCCGACGAATTGTATTTGAATGGTCGAATCTATGGCATTCGAATACGATATGAAGTATGGATGTCGATTTACGAGCGGGCAAAATTCGTCTCGTCACATTTGGTATCAGAGCTAAGGTAAAACTTTAGCTCAGGAGTATAACATCTTAAGTAGCTCATTAGAGATAGGGTGAAGTATACCCTAGAATGAGTATATCCCTAAGATATCTGTTCGAATGCCTCAGTAAAATCTCTTACTATTCGTTAATAGCGAGTATGAGTGCAAGAAAAGAACGCGATAGGGGATCGAGAAGTACCACTATAATTGGTCAATACTCTGTAACGACAGTGGAAACAATTTTCTTTGATTCGAATCCAAATTCTTTTGATTTCTTCGTGATAGCTCCAGAAAGAAGTTTCGGTGTGATGGTGGCCCTACGTATCGTTGTAAGAAATTTTACTTCATATCTTCATCGGTTTCTTATCGGCTTTTCGATTTAAACCTTAATGAATATGAATTTGAAATTTGAGAATAGAAAATTTAAATAAATTGGAAATTTTAATTTGATTTAAATTGATTAGTAGAATATGAGGATAAATTTGAATTGAATTGATAAAACGATTTCGTTTAAAACCGAATTTGGAATTCTATTGTAATTTCTTGTATCTATTGTTGATATTCTGATTTGATAAGCCAAATGCAGAATAGATATCTAGTTTGACATGGAGAATTGTTCTTCTATCTTTTGTCTATCTTCGTTATCTCTCTTTGGCGAATTTCGAGGACGAAATTCTTTTTAAGGGGGGAAGTCTGTAACGATCCCGAATTTTAATTTATTTTAAATCAATAATTTAATTTATTTTTGATTTAAAATGGTGAAATTTATTTTTAAAATTGGTTTGAAAATTATCAAAATGAAGTCTTTAAAAATAAAATAAACGAAGTAAACATATTAAAACAAATTTTAACAACATATTAACGATAGGAAACATCAACATACAAAAGGCTGCCAGGTAAGTAAGGAAATATATAAGTATGAACTTATAAAACAAATGCAAAATACTTAGACAAAGGCAGGTAAGATATAATGTAGAGTGTAAAGTAGATATGCAGGCAAGTGAAAGAACATAAAACAAAGTAAAAACAAGCTAATAAATGCAATGAAACAAACCAAAGTATAGTTGTACACATGGAAATATGGACAAAGCAATTAATGCAAGATATCTCCAGCCCAAAAACAGATCTTGTCAAACCAGAAAAAATATTTTTGAGTATGGTACACATAAATAAGCTGTACGAGAAGAAAAAAATATATATGTAGGTAAGTAAAGACCTGAGAAACAAGACAAAGATAATCAATGCAATTACTCCAGCCACCAGAACATGAGATCTGCAGCCACCAATAGTAGAAAAGAAAAGAAAAAAAATCTCTTTAGTCAATACGAAATAAACAAAACAAAGAAAGATTTCAGCCAAGCTAAAAGATGTAGGCTGAAGTAAACGAATACATTTATATGTATAAACAAGTACAAGCAAGCACATTCACCCATGCCTATTGTACAAACAAAGTGATATCCCTGTGCATTCCTTTTCTTAAATATATCAAGACTTATACCACCTCAGTCTCATTTATTTGAAGCTAAGAAAACTGAAGCAAGCATTGTTTTAAACTTAAACAAAAAAAAATCAATTTAAAACATCAATTGAGACCAAAGTTACAAAACAAATCAAATCTGGAAACCCAAAAGCAAATGCCAATGCAAAGCATTTCAGATCTAGAAATCAAATGCAAAGCTTTCTGGAAAATAAAATAAAGTTGCAGGAAACAAAGATCAAAGTTAAAGAAAAAAAAAGTGTCCAGGCTCAAATTTCTTCTCTGTTCTTGTTCTCTGCCTTATTCAAGATCAAAGTTAGTAATTCAATCCAGTTTTCTATGTTAATTGAAGTGCCTGTGAGTAGCAATTAGTTTTTTCCTACTTGAAAATATGTTGCATTGGCTCTGTGTATCTATGTTTGTTCATCTCTCTGCTTAGTTCCAGAGTATCAGATCACCAAGAAAAATTCCATTTCTTCCTCTCTGATCAATGTTAAGCCTTGCTTCTAAAAACAAATATGTATGTTTTAGTTTGGGTTGCCATCTAAAAATAGTTGCATAACATAAAAATGCATATAGAATGAAAGCTCAAGTTTTTACAGCGAAGGACTTTGTTTCTGAAAATTTCCAGTATCACAAAACATTGATTCAAGAGTACAAGAATTGAATTCCTGGACCAAACTATGATTTTTAAAACTAAAACGAAGATTTTTAGTTTGGTAATTTAAAAGCAATTTGAATGTGAACCAAATTTGCATTTTGTCCATTTTCCAAAAATCAAACAAATTTTAAAAGTTGAAATTTGGCCTGAAGATAGTGTGAACATCTGTGATCTCGAGAAAAATGTGGAATAATTTTTCCACTGCGTGAAATTTGGTCCCGAGATTGAGTTAGGGTTTGGTTTTCAAGTTTTAGTTGTGTCTGTAATGTGATGAATGAGACTCCTATGCGTGATCGAGTGCTTCGGGGGTTTGGAAATGCATAGAGGAATGGAAGGCGAGTCAGTGGCCGAGGTCGCGCGAATTCCGGTGGACGAGGCGTCGAGGAAATGGCGTTGACAGGGATGGGGTCGTATGGATTTAAGTGTTGCCAGGTTTTTTGGGTTGAGCTTCTCGAATTTGATTTCGTGATAACTGGGTGGTCCAGATGTTTGGGATGGGTTGCGAATTTGGTTTGTGACTTGCAGAGATGGCCGTTGATGGTGGGCGTCGGCGATCGTGAGTGTACACGTGCACGGTGTCAAGAGTTGGGGCATTTGGTTTCTGGGTGGTAAAGAAGAAGGGCTGGGTTTTTTCTTCGTGCTTTCTTCGAGTGCGACTCGAAGTATGGGATGGGGAAGACTCGAAGTATAGAATGGGAAGTCTCGGGTCAGACAAGTGCTTGACTCGAAGCGATGGAGTTTAAAATAAAATAAAAAGTAAAGCTATAAATAAAAATAGAGATTTGAACTTAATTTTAAATCTAGATTCAAATTTGAATCTGAATCTTAGTTTTTTTGAAGTAAAAGAAATTTGGAAAAAAAAATTAAATTATTTTAAATAATTTGAATGATAAATGTTCTCTACATTTATTTTAAGGATTATAAATTAAATTTAAGTTTGATTAATGTTTAAATGGTTAATCATTTTGGATCTTAAATTCAAAGTGGAATTTAAATTTGGATTTAAAAGTGTAATGTTTTAAATATACACTTAAACGTTAATTAAAGCATAAGTAAAGGAAATGAATTTTCTATAGTAAATCGATTTATAATTAATAATGGTTAATGTGAGAAATTTTCTTTAAAAAGGGAATTAAAGAAACTTAATAGTTAATGAAATCATTAACTAAGATTATCTGAAAAATTAATTTACATCATTAAATTTTTAACAATAAATTAGATTAATAAATTTGATGATAATAAATTGTGGAATTACTAAGTATAATTACTTAATGATAGAAACTATGGAATTGATTTATTTAGCATAACTAATTGAGTTAATTTGATTTATTCAAAATCTAAATTTCTTAAGTTAATTAATTCAGAATAATCACTTAATAATTTTGAAAATAAAATTACTTAGAGAAGTAATTAATAGATAATTAATGAATGTAATCAATTAAATGGTGATTTGAAATTTGAGTAAATTATTTGTTGATAAATTTAAAGGATTAATTAATAATGTGATTAATTAAGATTAACTTAATAATTAAAGATTAATTGATTCATTAATTAAGAACGATAGTTAATAATTAAGGGTTAACTAATAAATTGTGAAAGGGAATTTATTTCAAATAATTTGTAATTAGATTATGATAATTAACCCGGATTAACAATTGATACATCCGATTTAAATTAATTATTTGATTAATAAATTCGTTTGTGAAAGTTTGGACTTGGCTGAATAATTGTTTTGTTTGATACCACTGATATGTGATGCTTCGTTTTGGGCTGTGTGACTTATTTATCTGTAATTTATTATCTGTGAATCTGTAAATGGACGATAAGCGTTGTAGTTTATATCGCTTATCAACTATATTTGTGACGTCCCACTTCTATACCCACGCTAGCCAAGGACACTACAAAGTAATGCCGTCAACTAACACGGAGAATAAGGCTGGTTGGGAGCGACCATCTATAGCCTTGCTCTAATTATCCATTAAATACGTCGACAATAATCATACCAAATAGATCGACATATCCAATGCATACTTAAAACAAAACCATAGGTGGTTGGATCTATCAGAACAGAATATAATAACTCAAATGTAATATACATCACAGAACAGTAAATCATCATATACACATATACTGATACATTGCAGAGTATACAAAATAATACATGTCAAGTGGTATAGCAAACCACAATTACCGATAAATACGAGTTCCACAAGGTAAATGCTATATTTTGTGTGGCTCCAAAGAACCAATACAGAAAAGCAATACCTAGGGAATATACTTATAAATGAAACATCATGAGCGGTGGTGAAGAAACCACTCCGATATCTCTTGAGCGGTGGTAAAGAAACCACTCCAGTATCTCTTGAGCGGTGGTGAAGAAACCACTCCAGTATCTCTTGAGCGGTGGTGAAGAAACCACTCCGAAAGCAATACTAAAGGTAACCGACAACCCCAAATATCTTTCGAGTCAGGGCAAAGGACCAACTCCAAAAGCGATATTTAAAGGAAACAAGCCAGAGGAGACAGTCCGAAGACACTATCCCAAAGGCAGCATGCGTCACAAACTACCAGAGAGGAATCCGAAAAGTGGTAACGTGAGTCTCATAACCACCCGTTCGCACTAAACGGTTTACTATCCATTAGTTAATTTCACACTCGAAGCATTACAAAGTTCACCTCATCTCATCGGTAAACCAGACACAAGGGTCAAAACGATCAATTGAATAGGTCGGGGATTAATCGAAAAGATAAACGCATGGATTCATGGTCCGTGTTTTACCTAACCATTTAATCTTCCTTCCACTTCGCTCGAAGTGCGAAATCGTGTGTGTGCATTATAAATGGAATTTATGAATTGGAGACGGAAGCTTTTAATATGATTTAGAGGGATTATTTATAAAACCCGTGAATGAAGTCAAAAATAAGTTATCGAAATCAAAGATGCAATAACAAACACTAAAAAAAAGACCAACTTGAATCGATAAAATCCGGAAAATCAATCAAATATGCAAAATAGGCAAAACAGGCAGAACAGAGCAAGTCGGTCGACAGGACTATAGGGCTCGGTCGGCCGGCCAGATACAGAAAACAAAATATGGCTAGGGCAGCAGGTCGGTCGACCGAAGCCTGCGCTCGGTCGGCCGAAGGCTGTTTTCCAGCACTTCTTGCCCTTATCAAATGAATTCCAAATCCTTTTCAATTCAAAGCAATAGCACATGAATATTTGTTAGGAAATCATACCCAGCATCAATGATAGCAAGAGAGGTAGATGCGAGTTAAAAACTCACCTTTAATCTCACAAACAAAGAAGATGAAGGAGCTAAAACACAAGGAGAAGACCAACTAATCACTACTTCAACCCAACAAGCTTCATTCTAAGAACAAACAAGTATTTTCCTAAGTTAGGTTTAGGAAAACTTTCTGAAATTGATGGAGAAAGTGTTGGAGAAGAAGAAGAGAGACATACCTATGGCTTCTCTATGATTTTGGAGCAAGAAATTTGGATTTTGCAAATGGATTTAGGGCTAGGAGTTTCTAATTTCCTTCCTCTTCCACCATTTCAGTTTTTAAGCTTAAGTTTTAAGAAATGAATAAGTGAATGAGAGGAGAGGGCTGAGTTGAGGTTAATAGAACAGTTTGGATGAAACCCAAGCCCAAAGCCCAATAGAAAAAGTCGCCAAAATTCACAAACTCCAAACATATCAAAGATTGTACTCAAAAAGATCGCAAACGCCATTTTGGAACCAATGGAGGTAGTTTCGAGTTCCAATTCGGCCATTTGCAAAAAGTAACATTTCGAACCCAAAATCCGACTAACGACGCTATATTTAAATAAACCATTTAAATATAAAATCGTTAAATATGCGGGTTGTTACAGATCTCCCCTCCTTACTAATTGCGTCCCCACAATTCCTAGAGACGATATTCGTAACAACTACATACAATCAACATCAAAAGAAGAAGGAAATAAGCTTGAGATGAAAAGACATACTCACCGTTCTCAAGCTAAGAAAGAAAACCTGGATAAGACCGCTCAATAAATTCTCTGGTTTCCCAAGTACAGTCATTGGGATTAGCGGACCATTGAACTTTAACGAGCGGCACGTCCTTGTTCCGAAGGTGTCGCACCTCCGTGTCAAGCACGCGAATAGGTTGCTGTACAATAGATAAGTCCGTGAGATCTCAAGCTCTTGCAAATCAGGAGAAGTATTAACAGAATCCGACTCCCGAAGACACTTCCGAAGTTGCGAGACATGAAACACGTCATGAATGCCAGATAAATAAGCTGGAAGTGAAACGCTATAAGCCACAGGGCCAATACGTTCAGTAATAGAAAATGGTCCTATAAAGCGAGGAGCCAATTTCCCAGTCGTACTGAAATGCATAGCCCCCTTCAAAGGAGAAACACGAATAAAAACAAGATCACCGATCGAGAACTCGAGAGGCTTCCTACGGTTGTCCGTGTAGGATTTCTGGCGACTCTGTGCCTCTTTCATTCTCAACCGAATAAGATCAATCTTCTCAGAAGAATCACGAACAAAATCTGGACCAAGAATAAGCTTCTCACCCGATTCTAACCAACAAGAAGGTGATCGACATGGTCTTCCGTATAAGGCTTCGAGAGGAGCCATACCGATACTAGATTGAAAACTATTGTTGTAGGAGAACTCTACAAGAGGTAGGTGATCCTCCCAACTACCACCGAAATCAAAAATACAAATACGGAGAAGATCTTCCAAGATACGATTCACCTGTTCAGTCTGTCCGTCAGATTGCGGATGATAAGCTGTAGAAAAATTAAGCCTTGTTCCCAAAGCTTGCTGAAGACTCTTCCAAAAATGACTCGTGAATAAAGGATCACGATCACTCACAATAGAACTAGGAACACCGTGAAGTCTCACGATTTCCTTGACATACAAATTAGACAAATGCGAAGAAGTTCTTTTAGACTTAATAGGGACAAAATGAGCAGACTTAGTGAGGCGATCAACAATAACCCAAATACTAGAATGACCCGATCTCGAACGAGGTATGCCGTCTATGAAATCCATAGAAATCTGATCCCATTTCCACAATGGAATCTCAAGAGGCTGAAGAAGACCAGAAGGACACTGATGTTCGGCCTTCATACGTTGACAAGTCATGCAATTACTCACATAACTCGCCACATCGCGCTTCATACCTTCCCAATAGTAAAGGCGACGCATATCGGCATACATCTTACTACTACCGGGATGAATGGTATACCTAGAACGATGGCAATCATCAAGAATGTCATGCCTAAGTGCAAAGTCAGAAGGCACAAAAAGATGGTTCTTCTTACGAAGACACCCATGAGAATCAATGCTAAAATCTTGCAACGCCTCATCGCAAGATCCAGACTCACAAAGCTGAATAAGATGCAACAACTCAGGATCACGGCGCTGACCATCGGCAATACGATCCAATAAAATAGTTCGAGCTCCCAAACTAAATAATAGAATAGGAGAATCAAAAGATGAACCTCGATCACGAATTTCACAAAAAGATAGAGTCTCAAGAATATTCCATTCGGCAAGCATCATAGAAATAACAGCCGAATGTCTGCGACTAAGCGCATCAGCAACACGATTACCCTTACCAGGGGTATACTGGATATCAAAGTCATAAAAAGCAAGAAACTCGAGCCAACGTTGTTGTCTCATATTGAGTTCCTTCTGAGTAAACAAATACTTCAAAGATCTATGATCGGTATAGAGAATGAAGCGCTCGCCCAATAAATAATGTCGTCCAATCTTCAAGGCAAAGACAATGGCGGCAAGCTCAAGATCATGAGTGGCATAGCGAACTTCATTCGGACGTAGTTGCCTAGAAGCATAAGCAACTACCCGATCCTCCTGCATAAGAACAGCACCGAGACCACTACCACAAGCATCGGTGTAGACAACAAGATCATGATTCCCTTCAGGAACCACAAGAATAGGAGCTTTAATGAGAAGTTCCTTTAATGTCTAAAAGGAAGCTTCACACTTGTCGGACCAATCAAAACGAATGCCTTTCCGAGTAAGGCAAGTGAGAGGAAGCAAAACACAGGAAAAATCCTTAATGAACCAACGGTAATACCCCGCCAATCCAAGGAAACTACGAATTTCATGAACATTCTCAGGCCTCTTCCAATTCTGAATGGCTTCGATCTTTGAGGGATCGACAGAAATGCCATCGAAAGATACAACGTGGCCTAAGAACTTAACCTTATTCTCCCAAAAGTGGCATTTGGAGAATTTGGCTCTAAGCTGATGACGACGGAGAGTACTCAAGACAATCCTTAAGTGATTAGCATGCTCGGCTTCAGACTTAGAATAAATAAGGATATCATCAATGAAGACAAGCACAAACTTATCAAGATATTCCCGGAATATTCGATTCATGAGATCAACAAAGAAAGCAGGAGCGTTCGTCAAACCGAACGGCATAACGAGCCACTCGAAAGAACCATAACGAGTGCGGAAAGCGGTAAGAGGTATGCTATCCTCCGCGACTCGTAATTGATGAAAACCCGTGGCACGGTCGAGCTGAGAAAAGACCTTAGCACCACTCAATAGATCGAACATGTCATCGATCCTATGCAATGGATACCTATTCCTGATGGTTAACTCGTTAAGCTTGCGATAATCAATGCAAAGCCTAAGAGTTCCATCAGACTTCTTCACGAAAACGACCGCGGATCCCCACGGAGAAAAACTGGACTGAATCAACTGCTTGGACTCAAGTTCCAAAAGCTGCTTCTTGAGTTCCTCATTTTCCTTTGTAGACATCCTCGTGGGAGGACGACTAACTGGCTGCGCTCCTGGAATGAGATCAATGCGGAACTCAATTGCCCGTTTGGGTGGCAAACCCGATACAGGCTCAAAAACATCAGAAAAGTCACAAGCAATAGGAATACGAGATATATCATCTTCATCTCGCGAATCAAGAGAATATAAAGCCATCTCGGAATTATCCACATCCCGAAAAACAAGAGATAGCTGAGTAGGCGAATCCGGATATCGAAGATATAAAATTCTCTCCGAAAAAATAATCCTGGCATCATATCTCACTAGCCAGTCCATACCAAAAATCATATCGAATCCCAGACAAGAAATAACGTGCAGATTCGCACGAAAAGAAAAGCCACATAAAACAATCTCAACATCATTACACAGCAAACTAAGGGTCGCGGATCCCCCAATAGGATTCACAATCCTTAAAGAAGTAACCATACAAGAAACATCCAAAGATAAATCATCAACGAGCTTTTTCGATACGAAAGAATGTGAAGCACCCGTATCGAAAAGAACTCATATACTATGGTCATAAAATAAAATAGAACCTTCCAAAATAGATGGAGATATACCTTTAGATTGAGAAGGACCTCCAGAAGCATTCGTTACACTTAAATTGCCAGATGAAGAATTATTCGGAGCAATGGGACAAGTGGAACTACGATGACCTTCCCTCTTGCAATAACGGCAGAAGAGAGGCTTAGGACAAGCTCGAATAATATGATCCGGAGAACCACAATTAAAACACTTTCGAACGAAAGGTGTTCCGAAAGACTGTGGCTGAGAGCTAGGACCACCAGTCTTCTTCTTCTTAGAAGGAAAAGGCTTCTTTTGAATTGGAAATGGCCTCTTGTTGGGGTTTTTAGAAACCTCAACATCTACATCACTATCACACTCCTTCTCGACGGTCTCGAGATGAAGTGCCGAATCAACCAACTCCTCAAAAGAAAGTTTAAGCTGGAGCAACAAAGACTTCCTAAGATATTTCTTAAGGCCAGAAACAAACTTCAAATTCTTCTTGTAAGAAGTGCTGATGAATTCAAGACCATACTGAGATAAAGCCTCGAACGATGCGACATACTTAGAAACAGAAGATTTCCCTTGCTTCAACTCAAGGAAGCGACGGGTCAATAAAACTTTTTCAGATTCAGGAACGAACTTGAGTTCGAATCGTCCCCGAAACTGAGTACAAGAAAGAGTAGACTCATCGATTTCGGCTACAAGAAGCTCATACCAATCAAGGGCACGCTCTTGTAATAAGCTAGAAGCCACAAGAACTCTATCATGGTCAGAAAGATCCATGCGAGAGAAGATACGCTCGAACGTGCGAAGCCAAGCTTGGACTTCAAGAACAGACTCGGAGCCCTTAAACGGTTTTCCTCCAAGATGAGCAAAATCACTACACTGACGTGCAAAGGCACACTTGCGAGGTGGAGACACTCGAGGAGGAACTGGAGGCTGAGTGCTCCTAAACAATTCCCAAAACTAATCAGCAGACATATAAACGCCATCCGGATGTGAGCCACTGGATTGCCCAACACCCGAACGTCGTCCCCTGCCTCTTCCAGCCATACGCTGAAGGTAAGATAAGAACAAGATTATTCACAAGGTAGATACTTCATTACGGAATACTATGGAATAAAATGCATTCCTAGACGTATTCCCAAACTCTATCTAACCTTGATGGAATAAAGAGACACAATGATTCAAAGATTTGTATCACTTGTACACTTTGATGTACCATAATATGTGCATCTATTCTGTGTTTATCATATTTTGTTCTGACTCAGCTCTGATACCACGCTGTGACGCCTCACCTCTATGCCCACGCTAGCCAAGGACACTACAAAGTAATGCCGTCAACTAACACGGAGAATAAGGCTAGTTGGGAGCGACCATCTATAGCCTTGCTCTAATTATCCATTAAATACGTCGACAATAATCATACCAAACAGATCGACATATCCAATGCATACTTAAAACAAAACCATAGGTGGTTGGATCTATCAGAACAGAGTATAATAACTCAAATGTAATATACATCACAGAACAGTAAATCTCATATACACATATACTGATACTTGCAGAGTATACAAAATAATACATGTCAAGTGGTATAGCAAACCACAATATACAGACGAGTTCCAGATGAATACATATCAGAGTTACTACAAAATGGGACTACACAAAAAGCAATGACAAAAAGAAGCTAGCGGAGTAGTCCATGCGGAAGCAAAATAGGCTAAGTCCAAAAGCACCTAACCTGAAACAACTCGGTCTGACCCAAGTATAAATTACATGGATCAGTCTAGCTAAACAAATCAGTTAGATAAACTGAACAACAATAAACCTGAAAGGTTACAAAGCATAATAGATATCTCTAAAAGAGAAAACACAATCATCTAACGAAAGATGAATATATAGAACAAGCCTCGTATCATCGGCAACATATAGAAACAAAGGATAAGAATATCCCAAAGCAGGCCATAAAGGCAAACAACAATTACCGATAAATACGAGTTCCACAAGGTAAACGCTATATTTCGTGTGGCTCCAAAGAACCAATACAGAAAAGAAATACCTAGGAAATATACTTATAAATGAAACATCATGAGCGGTGGTGAAGAAACCACTCCGTTATCTCTTGAGCGGTGGTGAAGAAACAACTCCGTTATCTCTTGAGCGGTGGTGAAGAAACCACTCCAGTATCTCTTGAGCGGTGGTGAAGGAACCACTCCGAAAGCAATACTAAAGGTAACCGACAACCCCAAATATCTTTCGAGTCAGGGCAAAGGACCAACTCCAAAAGCGATATTTAAAGGAAACAAGCCAAAGGAGACAGTCCGAAGACACTATCCCAAAGGCAGCATGTGTCACAAACTCCCAGAGAGGAATCCGAAAAGTGGTAACGTGAGTCCCATAACCACCCATTCGCACTAAAAGGTTTACTATCCATTAGTTAATTTCACACTCGAAGCATTACAAAGTTCACCTCATCTCATCGGTAAACCAGAAACAAGGGTCAAAACGATCAATCGAATAGGTCGGGGATTAATCGGAAAGATAAACGCATGGATTCATGGTCTGTGTTTTACCTAACCATTTAATCTTCCTTCCACTTCGCTCGAAGTGCGAAATCGTGTGTGTGCATTATAAATGGAATTTATGAATTGGAGACGGAAGCTTTTAATACAATTTAGAGGGATTATTTATAGAACCCGTGAATGAAGTCAAAAATAAGTTATCGAAATCAAAGATGCAATAACAAACACTAAAAAAAAGACCAACTTGAATTGATAAAATCCGGAAAATCAATCAAATATGCAAAATAGGCAAAACAGACAGAACAGAGCAGGTCGGTCGACCGGACTACAGGGCTCGGTCGGCCGGCCAGATACAGAAAACAAAATATGGCTCGGGGCAGCAGGTCGGTCGACCGAAGCCTGCGCTCGGTCGGCCGAAGGCTGTTTTCCAGCACTTCTTGCCTTTATCAAATGAATTCCAAATCTTTTTCAATTCAAAGCAATAGCACATGAATATTTGTTAGGAAATCATACCCAACATCAATGATAGCAAGAGAGGTAGATGTGAGTTAAAAACTCACCTTTAATCTCACAAAAAAAGAAGATGAAGGAGCTAAAACACAAGGAGAAGACCAACTAATCACTACTTCAACCCAACAAGCTTCAATCTAAGAACAAACAAGTATTTTCCTAAGTTAGGTTTAGGAAAACTTTCTGAAACTGAAGGAGAAAGTGTTGGAGAAGAAGAAGAGAGACATACCTATGGCTTCTCTATGATTTTGGAGCAAGAAATTTGGATTTTGCAAATGGATTTAGAGCTAGGAGTTTCTAATTTCCTTCCTCTTCCCCCATTTCAGTTTTTAAGCTTAAGTTTTAAGAAATGAATAAGTGAATGAGAGGAGAGGGCTTAGTTGAGGTTAATAGAACTGTTTGGGTGAAACCCAAGCCCAAAGCCCAATAGAAAAAGTCGCCAAAATTCACAAACTCCAAACATATCAAAGATTATACTCAAAAGATCGCAAACGCCATTTTGGAACCAATGGAGGTAGTTTCGAGTTCCAATTCGGCCATTTGCTAAAAGTAACATTTCAGACCCAAAATCCGACTAACGATGCTATATTTAAATAAAACATTTAAATATAAAATCATTAAATATGCGGGTTGTTACAATATTTCTGTGTTTTGATCTGTGATGATTGAATGATGTTGCACTATTGTGTTAAACCCCTGGACCACATTATACACACACCAATATGGATTTCACGAGGAAATCGATTAAGTCAAAGATTTTTAAAATAGTTTTAAATTTGAATATTTGAATTCAAATGTTTTGGAAATGGATTGGGTTTAAAGTGAAAAGCTTTTGAAATGGAATTTCATAGATGAAATTTATTTTGAATAACTCGATAAAATATGAAGTTGAATTATTTGATTTGGACTTAAATTCAATATTTGAAATTGAATTCTATGATTTGGAAACTAGGCTATAAAGAAAAGTTATTCAACTTATAAATGAGTTATATGGGTTTTTAAAATGTATTGATTTGGAAATTTAAATTTAATTCAAGGGCTTTAACTCGTGTAAATATAATTGAATTAGTCTGAAACGAAAACTGTTTGTTTTCAAATAATAAAAGCTTTCACATAAGAAAATAATGTTCAATTTGTGTTAAAAAGAATTTCAAGCTTGAAAATGAAGATAATTTCCAGGTTATGAAAACGATTGGAAAGCTATAAGTTGAATTTTGATTTAAAGATTCAACAAGTTAATCGAATTTTTAAAGCTATGAGTTAAATCTTTGATTTAAAGATTTAATGAGTTAATCCAATTGGAATGGAAATTGTTTTAAAGTCTATAAATTGATCTTTGTGAAATAAATCTTTTTTGTAATATAAAGATTTGAAATGGTAATTGGTTTAAACCATTTGAAGAAAAGTTTTGGGTTTTAAGTTGCGACTTAATTGAAATCCCAATATCCATATTTTTTTGAAATACTGCGCTCACTATTCGGTTTAGCCGGGAGAGGACCTTTGTGTCATATATCCCATTTCGAATATGTGATATGTCGTTACGGATAGCATTTAAAGACCGGTGTTGAAGACCGGATATTTTTGAAAGCGAAAGGACAACTCGTCGAATGTCTTTGCATCGACTGGTCCACGGTATAGAGACTCCATATGTGATGGGAAGTCCGAACGTGATTAGTGAATATCCGGATTGCAAGGTGTTAACGCTAAAATTTGAACGCTAACACCCCGGTGTATGAAGTGGGATTGTGAAAGCACCACCCGATAGCTCGGGAACAGATTATAAGCAGATAATAGTGAAAAAGCAGTAAACAACAGCAATTTTATAGTGGTTCGGCTTAAGAGAGAGCCTACGTCCACTTTGAATATCTTTATTGACGATTTGATTACAAGTCAATGCAGTTACACTTTGATTACAACACACTTTGAGTTTCAAGTGACTTAGAACAAGTAGCCTAAACTTCAATGTCGATCCAAATCTTTGAACACACGTTAGACATGTTTGATTTCTTCGTGAAGTTCCTTGAAGGTGTTGAAGTGGTTCAGAACGCAGCAGAGTAACGGCGCTTGAAATGAATGAGCCAAAAGTCCCCCTCTAGTTGGAATTCGGGGTGTATTTATAGGCTTTGCTCGGAGTTAGGTCGTAGGTCGTGACCGACCTAAGTAAGGTCGTAGGTCGTAGCCGACCTAAGAAGCACTGGCCCCCCCTTCCATAAGAACATGCAAGCTCGTTTCAACAAGTTCTAGGTCGTAAGCGACCTTACCAGCAGCGGCCTAGAGAAGGCGGCCTTCTAATGCAATGTCCTTAGGTCGTTAGCGACCTATCTTGGGTCGTGAGTATCTTCCTGTTATCATAGCTCGAGATCTTAGGTCGCTGAATCCCTTAGGTCGCGGCCTTCCTTAGGTCGAAGCACTTTGTTAGGTCGTGCGAGTTCTATAGGTCGCTGAATCCCTTAGGTCGCAGCTTCCCTTAGGTCGCAGAGTTCTGTAGGTCGCAGCTTCCCTTAGGTCGTAGCTACTCTTAGGTCACTTGATCAGTTAAGTCGCTAGACCGCTCCATCTCTTAGGTCGCTAAGGACTGAAGGTACTAGGTCGCAAAAAGACTTTAGGTCGTTAAATCCTTTGACTCGTTAGGTCGCTTGCTTGCGTATCTGGTTAGGTCGTGAACTAGACCATTGAGATTGATAGGTCGCCTACCAATTGAGCCGTTAGGTTGCGACTTTCTATAGGTCGCTAGGCCATTCCTGTAGTTAGGTCGCTCCATATCTTTAGGTTTTAGGCCGCTAACGAAGAGGTGTTAACATTTGCCCCTCGAAGTACGGGCCTATGACATAGGTCGCGTGCTTCGACCTGACTTGGCTAGGTCGTGAGCGACCTAACACTTGTGCCAATACGCGTGCCTATTTGTCTTCCCATTTTTGCCTCATATAAATCTGTTAGGTCGCTACCTCTTCCTCATTCCATTGCTCTAATCTCCTACCGCCATTAACGATTTTCTGAGCTTCCAAAGGCGAATTCAACCTATCCAGTCATCGATTCATTTTTATCATTACCTTCTCGTAAGTGAATCTGGTCTTCATCCCATCATAATCGCCGTTGAATTATGAATTCCCACTTTCCGACCTTAGTTCAACTCCATGTATCACGCTTTATTTCGAGTGATTGTTGCAATCGATTTTCGGTCGTTATTTGGTTGGTTTAGGAAGTCATGGCAATGCGTTGAATCTATGATGGATCGGGGATTTTTTGTTCAGCTTTTAGAATGATCTGGTTGTAATGACCCAGAATTTTTATTAATTTAAATTTGAATATTTAATTAATTTTAAATATTAATAAGTGAATTTATTAGTCAAATAAATTTTTATTTGAATTATTGAATTTAATTGGATAATTAAATCAATAATTTAATATGTGAAATTATGGAAATAATTGAAAAATTGAGTTAAATATGATTGAAAATGATTTGTAAAATTTTATTTTATCATATTGAAGTTAGAATGATATTTTAGAACTTTTAAAATAGAATTAAAAGTTAATTTGTGAAAATTGATTATTTTAATATTAAAATCGACTAGTGAAAATAGCCAATTTTTGAACAGTATCAGAATTGAACGAAACTAGTTCCATTGGATCCGTAATAGTTAGTTATTACCGGATTTCAAATTTCGTGTCAATCGGAGTTATCGTTTGAGCGTGGCAGCTCAAAACGCATCGATTTATTTTTAATTTAAATTTGGCGAGTTAAAATAGCCATTTTTCAAAAAGTCTCGGATTTCGACGAAACCAGTTTCATCGGATCCGTAATGTGATATTATTGTAAGGTTTCAAATTTCGTGTCAATTGGATTTACCGTTTGTCCTGTACAAATTAAAACGCCTACAAAATAGCTTAAATCGGTTTAATTCAAATTGAGCGTTTACAGCCATAACTCGCACATACTTCCGAATTAGCTTCCGAAACCTGTTCCATTGCGTCCGGAACGCGGGATAAACCCTAGGCACGTCAGTTACGGCGCGTAAATCGGAGTTCGGAATTTCCGGAATGAATAGTGTTTACGCTTGATTTTCTATAAAAGGAGACCCTACCCCTTCATAAAAAAAAAAAAAAAAAAAGAAATATAAAAACCCTAGCCGCCAGAAGTGAAACCCATGGCCAGAATTGATCCACTTTCTCTCCTCCAAATCTCTCAATCCATAACTCGATTCAACAATCTTCCAACATGAAAGTCGTAGAGGATGGTGAGATCTTGGATGTCAACGGTGGTGATCGTCTAATTCACGACGAGGAGGGAGAAAGGGGGCCGCGTTTGTCATGAAGTCGGCCTCGATTTGCGCGCTTGGATGGTGACCGAGCTTCATCATTGTATGGCCGAGCATGGAGCAAGCTAGAGGCTTCGATTTGCAACTCCCTGATCGAAGTTTCGTCGAGTGATCGAGGAGCAAGATCAAACCCTAATATGCGTATTTGGGTTTATGTGTTCGGCCTTGTGCCTGTAGCCAAGACGTGAGAAGGAAGAAGCAAAACGCACGGTGATGATGCAAAGGGATTGGTATCAACGGCTTAGATCTGAAGGTTTAAATTATAAAATATATGTTGTAATTTAGTTTATATAAAAATCGTGTAATCTTAGAAAATTCATAACTTTTTCATACGAGGTCGAAAAAATGCAAACTCAGTTGCGTTGGAATCGTATGGACGAGCACTACGCGATGGAGTTGGTTTGGAGTCGTTTGGAGTTAGTGAGAATTTCGGGTAAAATTAAACGCGCGTTTAATTTTATTCGAAATAAATCGCTAAAACGGAAATAAAACCAAGGTGAGAACTTCTCACTCAATCGAATCAGTTTCGATTTTATTTTAAATAGTTAGATTTAAAATATTTGAATGCATGTTTGAATGTTGATTGATATCTATTGATTGTTAAAATAGACATTATACGCCGTTAGTAAGCGGATGTTATTTATTAAAAACATATACCGCGAATATTTCATAAACAGTGAAATTGGTATAATATATAATATCAATATATATATATTGGCATATGTATATATTGCAATTGTTGATTTCCCGCATTTTTTGTTTAGCGGATGAGACCCTATTGCGCCGTTATTAAGCGGATAATATTTAATAATCCCATATACCGCGATAATTTCGTACTGGAGCGAAATTGGTATTGTGCTAATGTTTGTGAATGCAGGAAAACAGGTTGGAGGGATCCAACTGGATTCCTCAATAGTATTTATTTGATTTCAGATATTTTGATATTTGATGGATTTTCATATTGATATATGATATCGTTGTTGTCGTGATTGACTATTTGGTGTGTAGCATCATTGGGCCAAATTTGGAATTTTAAAATGATTTCAAAGTGATTTTTGAAAGTATACGTTTATAAAATATTTTTGGAATTGATTCATTTTAAATAAATAAACGTTATAATTTTTAAAGTTATAAAAATTATGATTTTTGAGAAATATAGTTAAAAACTGATTTTTGAGAATATGATGCTATTGAGTTTATAAAATAGTTAAATCGAGATATTTTAGAATTATTGTGAAAAGTTTAAATATAGGATTTATGAAATTTAATTATTTTATGAATCAAAATGGTGAAACTATAAAGGAAATTAAAGACGTTTTAAAAGAATAATATAAATTGAATTATATTTAGAGATTTATAAATGGATATTTATAAATTGAAATATGGACATTTTAAAACGAGTTTTTATAAGTGTTTGAATGAAGTGAAAATGAATTTCATAATTGAATGAAATTTATAGAATTATAAACGGTGAAGTTATTTGAAGAATAGATTTGGTTAAATAAATGAATCTTATAAGTTATAAGATTTATGGTTTGGAAAGTCTCTAAAAAGAACGATTTTGTAAGATAATCGTTTTATAAGTAATTAACTTATAATATGAACGTTTAGTTTATAATTTAGTTATAAACTGGAATAGGTTAATAAAGGGATTTATAAAAAGGAAGTTTTTATAAATAAATAGAAATGGAATTTATAAACGTTGTTTTATAAATTCGCAAATGACTTATTTTGATAAGAAAATTGTTGAAACCTATTAAAGGAGTTATATTCACATTTTTGAATAGTGAATAATCCTTTAAAATAAATTGAATAGAAGTGATGAAATTGTTAACGAAGTTTATTCACATTTTTGAATAGTGAATAATATGTTAAAGAAATTGTTTTAGATATGATGTTTTAAATAGAATTAAAACTATCTAACGATGTTTTTAAAAGGTATTGAGATTCGAAATCATAGATTTCAACATTTATTGTTGAAATAGACGTTTTCGAAAAATAAAAGGAAATGGTGGACTATAACACTGTTGTTATAGTAAATGATTTCCGAAAGGAAATGTTTTGTATAGTATTGGGATTTATATATCTATTTTAATTTCGAATCCCTATACTAGTGATTTTGGGTTGTCGTAACAATGTTTTACGCAACATTCGTTTTGGCCCAAATAAATATGTTAAAGAGAATGATTTCCTTAAAGAATGAAATATATACTAAATTCGATTTAAGTATATTGAATATTTTCCAAGGTTGAAAATAAAAAGATTTGTGAATTACTTATGAATAAATAAGTATGGAAATGTTTTCCAATATGAAGTGAATAATTAGAATTTATCTTTTTGAAGTTAAATTGAAATGAATAATTGAAATCATATGCATGAATATTTTGGAATATAAATTCATTATGGAATTTATATGTGAAAGTGGAATTTGTTTAAGAATAAATATTGATTTATTTTTGAAGTATGAAATAATATATCTTGTGAAGATATTTTGGAAAATTATTTGGAAACTGGTGATGTGTGCATATCCATTGATAGTTCAATAACCGACTATCAATATTTCCCTTTGACTGGGTATTTGATGTGATTTGTTTGAATTTGAATGCCACACTTATTTTTGAATAAGCGCTCACTATTCGGGTTAACCGGGAAAGGACCATGGGGTCGTATAACCCATTCCGAATATGTGATACGTCGTTGTGAATTGCATTTGAAGATCGGTGTTGAAGACCGAGTATTTGCGAGAGCGATAGGATGACCTATCGATTGTCTCTGCACTGGGTAGCTCCTGGTATTGAGATCTCCTAAGTGATGGGAAATTCGATCGGGATTGTGAATACCCGGATTGCAAGGGCTTCGTAAGAAGTGCCTTCGGTTTTGTTCGAGCCCGGAACAGACTTGTATGGATTGTATGTCTGACATTACAAATTGAGATATAAAGCAGATTTCTTTCAAATATATTTCAGTTGGTGGCGAAGAATTTATTCTTTTAGCTTAACACCCTTCTCTGAGACGTACGTGCTCAGAGGTTATGTAGTTGAATGTTATCAGCGATATATTCCCAATTTGGTAATGTGACATGCTGAGTGATGCTGAAATGATCATTGTGTTGATTATTTGTGATAGGATCGTTTATTTGATCGTCTATCCTTGTGATCATTGTGTTGATCATTTGTTGACCCAAAGCATGGCTTTTGTATAAAGTATGTTTTTGTGGACGTGACTTCGTCGAGCCTCACACCCCGTGAATGGTCAAAACAGGAAAGAAGCAGCAAGGTTATGAGGGGTAGCACCCTTTAGGATGTGTCCATTTCCTTCTGGAAAAGGGTGGTATCATGGTATGGAGCCCAGATACTTACTCATGTTGAAAACACTTTGTTATGATTGTGTGAATTGATTACGAGCGCTCGGTGAAAAGGTCCCAAAGGACCGGGGGATGGCATATTCGGTCAGTTGTTACTCAGTTAGGGGTAACCCGGCCTTGTGTTGGTAGAGATCCGGTTTGGTTCTCGGGGACGTCCATCCAGAGGCATTCTCATGTGGCAATAGGAAGTTCCTTGGCCTGATCATTCGTTGGAAATCCAATTCCCAATACGAAACCTGTACGGTATTAGTTGTAGAACCTGCCATTCACTTATGGTGGTCACCACTGTTTGGATGGTAGCTATAGTAGGCATACGATAATGGTCGTATGTTGGCTAAGATTTATATTCTACTTTCGAAATGAATTTTTCCTACACTATACACTAATAATAATATCAAATGTCTTTTAAATGCGTATCAAGCATCTTTGACTATCATAAGGAGAAATCTCCTCCGATTCTGCGTTTGCATTGTGTGTGTGTGCGGGAGGCCTTATGGTAGTCTCATTTTTAAAAGCATTGCGAATTAACTTTAAAAATATTCCTCTATTTTGATTTTTAATGAGAAATAAACTGTTTTGAGTTCTCACACCAGTCACATGACTGACTTGAAGTTTATTGTTTTCCTTCCTAAACTCTGGGTGCCCACCAATTTTCACACGGGCAGTCAAGAGTTAAGGTTTATCAAGATATTCTGGATATTCTGGAGTTGCTGGGGGCAAGCTGGATGGCATGGCGTATTACTAGTTTATATAGTATTTCTTTTTCCGCTGCACTATTTGTTGTTGTTGTTGTACACTCTGATGATATGATGTAATGAAATGAAATGTAATGTAATAACTGATATAGTTCTTTGTTTAAAGATTATTCATTTATTATTATATGTTGTTCCGCTGCGAATTGTGAGATTCTGATGTTGTTCTGTTGTTTTCTGTTCCGTTCTAGCCTCTTTTCTTTCTATTTTATTCCGTTCTATTTTCTATTTTTTTTTCTCCATTCTCTATTCTCTTTTTCTTCTATTTTAAAATTTTCTGTTCTCTTTTCTATTTTCTCTTCTTCCTATTTTCTGTTTTCTTCTCTATCTTTTCCCTCTATTTTCTCTCTTCTTTCTTCTTCCTTTTTCTTAAATTCTTTTTAAAACCCTAACAATTCGGTTTTTCGGCAACGAAAATCCGCGTACGTTACAGTTGGTATCAGAGCTTATGGTTAAGCGACAACCATGGTTCTGTTGGGTATAATTCATTAGAGATAGAGTCAGTAGTACTCTAGAATGAGTTGAGTGTAATAATAGCTATGAGAGCGTATTTGTTAGTGAATATAAATTGTTTTATATTGTGATGATTGGTTTGTTGAGTGGTATATAGATTCTGGTTAATACGAGTAATTAACGTTGTTGATAGGGATCTCTAAACACTTGTACAGAACAATTCGACACAATATTGTTTTAAATTGGGTAAATGAAATAATTTTACCTTGATTATATTTTTATATATAAAGGAATAATTTTTCAGAATTATTAAAGTATATATAAATTGATTGTTTAGTTGTTTGAATAATCTAAATTGAAGAATAATTGTATAAGCAAAAAGAATTATAAGAATTGAATTATAATTAGAGTGATTTACAACTGTGAAATAAACTTATATATATAAGAAGTGAAACTATATGAATATATTTATGAATATGAGTTGTAAATAAAAAAAAAAGTGAATTTAAAGTTAAATGGAATATAACTTAAGAGTTGTTGAATGAAGTTGATATTAGTATCCAAGTAAAATAATAAAGTTAAGAGATAAATATGAACTTGAGTTATGAAATGAAATTCAACTTTTGTAATTGAATTGAATTAATGAATTGAATGAATCAATTAAATGTAAATTTAAGTTGATATGAAATAATGAATATAAGTGTTAATTCATTAAAATCTAATGTTATTGGAAGTTGAATAAATTGAATGAGAATGAATATAAGCAAAGGAATTTGGTTGTAATTATATATACATTGGTTGTAATATGAATGTTGATTGATTGTATATAATTCATTAAGTATTAATGAAAGTGAATTAGCGAAATTGAAAGCTATGTAATTGAAATTCAATTGGAAGTTAGTGAATCTTAAATAGAATTGAATTTGATTTGGAAGTGAACCAACTTGAATATGAATTAGTAAGTGATAACTAATTGAATTGGGAATGAATGTTGATAAAAATCCAATGTAAACGAATCAAATGTGATTAAATTTGAAAACCAATTCATTGAATATTAATGAGAATATGAATGAGTATTTAGTTGGTTGATGTTTGCATTTGTTGTTTTACTACATTTGCTATGTTGGCATATATAGTTATGTTGTTATATGTTGTATATTGAGATTATTGTCTATATGCATGTTCTCATGTTGTTTGTTGAGTGATTAGTAGGTGCGGATCGCGTTTGTTTCGCATTTGGAGCTCGCTTTTGCGCTATATTAGCCGTATATGCTCGCTAATAAAATATAAGGTACATATCTCGGATTAAATATCGTACTTTTATACTTTTTTCCCTTCAGGATGCCTCATTACTTGATGAGATGTATATTTGTGATATATATACTGTCATTTTTTTTTCGGATCGAGCCGCGCAAAGGAGACTATGGCGAATTTTTCCGAAAATTTAAGGCGTTAGAAAATTTTTGAGAAAATTGGAAAATTTTGAAAACTTAACTTTGTTTTGAAGTTGAAAGTTAAACAATAGAAGTTGTTTTTGAAAGGATAACTAAGTATGATTTGAAAACTTAGTAAAGTATTATAAGAAGTTTAATTATGGATTTTGAAAAAGTGAATAGATTTTGTAACTTTTCTTACTTGTAATTTCGAGGACGAAATTCTTTTAAGTGGGGAAGATTGTAACGACCCAGAATTTTTATTAATTTAAATTTGAATATTTAATTAATTTTAAATATTAATAAATGAATTTATTAGACAAATAAATTTTTATTTGAATTATTGAATTTAATTGGATAATTAAATCAATAATTTAATATGTGAAATTATGGAAATAATTGAAAAATTGAGTTAAATATGATTGAAAATGATTTGTAAAATTTTATTTTATCATATTGAAGTTAGAATGATATTTTAGAACTTTTAAAATCGAATTAAAAGTTAATTTGTGAAAATTGAATATTTTAATATTAAAATCGACTAGTGAAAATAGCCAATTTTTGAACAATATCAGAATTGAACGAAACTAGTTCCATTGGATCCGTAATAGATAGTTATTACCGGATTTCAAATTTCGTGTCAATCGGAGTTATCGTTTGAGCGTGGCAGCTCAAAACGCATCGATTTATTTTTAATTTAAATTTGGCGAGTTAAAATAGCCATTTTTCAAAAAGTCTCGGATTTCGACGAAACCAGTTTCATCGCATCCGTAATGTGATATTATTGTAAGGTTTCAAATTTCGTGTCAATTGGATTTACCGTTTGTCCTGTACAAATTAAAACGCCTAGAAAATCGCTTAAATCGGTTTAATTCAAATTGAGCGTTTACAGCCATAACTCGCACATACTTCCGAATTAGCTTCCGAAACCTGTTCCATTGCGTCCGGAACGTGGGATAAACCCTAGGCACGTCAGTTACGGCGCGTAAATCGGAGTTCGGAATTTCCGGAATGAATAGTGTTTACGCTTGATTTTCTATAAAAGGAGACCCTACCCCTTCATAAATAAATAAATAAATAAAGAAATAACAAAACCCTAGCCGCCAGAAGTGAAACCCACGGCCAGAATTGATCCACTTTCTCTCCTCCAAATCTCTCAATCCATAACTCGATTCAACAATCTTCCAACATGAAAGTCGTAGAGGATGGTGAGATCTTGGATGTCAACGGTGGTGATCGTCTAATTCACGACGAGGAGGGAGAAAGGGGGCCGCGTTTGTCATGAAGTCAGCCTCGATTTGCGCGCTTGGATGGTGGCCGAGCTTCATCATTGTATGGCCGAGCATGGAGCAAGCTAGAGGCTTCGATTTGCAACTCCCTGATCGAAGTTTCGTCGAGTGATCGAGGAGCAAGATCAAACCCTAATATGCGTATTTGGGTTTATGTGTTCAGCCTTGTGCCTGTAGCCAAGACGTGAGAAGGAAGAAGCAAAACGCACGGTGATGATGCAAAGGGATTGGTATCAACGGCTTAGATCTGAAGGTTTAAATTATAAAATATATGTTGTAATTTAGTTTATATAAAAATCGTGTAATCTTAGAAAATTCATAACTTTTTCATACGAGGTCGAAAAAATGCAAACTCAGTTGCGTTGGAATCGTATGGACGAGCACTATGCGATGGAGTTGGTTTGGAGTCGTTTGGAGTTAGTGAGAATTTCGGGTAAAATTAAACGCGCGTTTAATTTTATTCGAAATAAATCGCTAAAACGGAAATAAAACCAAGGTGAGAACTTCTCACTCAATCGAATCAGTTTCGATTTTATTTTAAATAGTTAGATTTAAAATATTTGAATGCATGTTTGAATGTTGATTGATATCTATTGATTGTTAAAATAGACATTATACGCCGTTAGTAAGCGGATGTTATTTATTAAAAACATATACCGCGAATATTTCATAAACAGTGAAATTGGTATAATATATAATATCAATATATATATATTGGCATATGTATATATTGCAGTTGTTGATTTCCCGCATTTTTTGTTTAGCGGATGAGACCCTATTGCGCCGTTATTAAGCGGATAATATTTAATAATCCCATATACCGCGATAATTTCGTACTGGAGCGAAATTGGTATTGTGCTAATGTTTGTGAATGCAGGAAAACAGGTTGGAGGGATCCAACTGGATTCCTTAACAGTATTTATTTGATTTCAGATATTTTGATATTTGATGGATTTTCATATTGATATATGATATCGTTGTTGTCGTGATTGACTATTTGGTGTGTAGCATCATTGGGCCAAATTTGGAATTTTAAAATGATTTCAAAGTGATTTTTGAAAGTATACGTTTACAAAATATTTTTGGAATTGATTCATTTTAAATAAATAAACGTTATAATTTTTAAAGTTATAAAAATTATGATTTTTGAGAAATATAGTTAAAAACTGATTTTTGAGAATATGATGCTATTGAGTTTATAAAATAGTTAAATCGAGATATTTTAGAATTATTGTGAAAAGTTTAAATATAGGATTTATGAAATTTAATTATTTTATGAATCAAAATGGTGAAACTATAAAGGAAATTAAAGACGTTTTAAAAGAATAATATAAATTGAATTATATTTAGAGATTTATAAATGGATATTTATAAATTGAAATATGGACATTTTAAAACGAGTTTTTATAAGTGTTTGAATGAAGTGAAAATGAATTTCATAATTGAATGAAATTTATAGAATTATAAACGGTGAAGTTATTTGAAGAATAGATTTGGTTAAATAAATGAATCTTATAAGTTATAAGATTTATGGTTTGGAAAGTCTTTAAAAAGAACGATTTTGTAAAATAATCGTTTTATAAGTAACTAACTTATAATATGAACGTTTAGTTTATAATTTAGTTATAAACTAAACTAGGTTAATAAAGGGATTTATAAAAAGGAAGTTTTTATAAATAAATAGAAATGGAATTTATAAACGTTGTTTTATAAATTCGCAAATGACTTATTTTGATAAGAAAATTGTTGAAACCTATTAAAGGAGTTATATTCACATTTTTGAATAGTGAATAATCCTTTAAAATAAATTGAATAGAAGTGATGAAATTGTTAACGAAGTTTATTCACATTTTTGAATAGTGAATAATATGTTAAAGAAATTGTTTTAGATATGATGTTTTAAATAGAATTAAAACTATCTAACGATGTTTTTAAAAGGTATTGAGATTCGAAATCACAGATTTCAACATTTATTGTTGAAATAGACGTTTTCGAAAAATAAAAGGAAATGGTGGACTATAACACTGTTGTTATAGTAAATGATTTCCGAAAGGAAATGTTTTGTATAGTATTGGGATTTATATATCTATTTTAATTTCGAATCCCTATACTAGTGATTTTGGGTTGTCGTAACAATGTTTTACGCAACATTTGTTTTGGCCCAAATAAATATGTTAAAGAGAATGATTTCCTTAAAGAATGAAATATATACTTAATTCGATTTAAGTATATTGAATATTTTCCAAGGTTGAAAATAAAAAGATTTGTGAATTACTTATGAATAAATAAGTACGGAAATGTTTTCCAATATGAAGTGAATAATTAGAATTTATCTTTTTGAAGATAAATTGAAATGAATAATTGAAATCATATGCATGAATATTTTGGAATATAAATTCATTATGGAATTTATATGTGAAAGTGGAATTTGTTTAAGAATAAATATTGATTTATTTTTGAAGTATGAAATAATATATCTTGTGAAGATATTTTGGAAAATTATTTGGAAACTGGTGATGTGTGCATATCCATTGATAGTTCAATAACCGACTATCAATATTTCCCTTTGACTGGGTATTTGATGTGATTTGTTTGAATTTGAATGCCACACTTATTTTTGAATAAGCGCTCACTATTCGGGTTAACCGGGAAAGGACCATGGGGTCGTATAACCCATTCCGAATATGTGATACGTCGTTGTGAATTGCATTTGAAGATCGGTGTTGAAGACCGAGTATTTGCGAGAGCGATAGTATGACCTATCGATTGTCTCTGCACTGGGTAGCTCCTGGTATTGAGATCTCCTAAGTGATGGGAAATTCGATCGGGATTGTGAATACCCGGATTGCAAGGGCTTCGTAAGAAGTGCCTTCGGTTTTGTTCGAGCCCGGAACAGACTTGTATGGATTGTATGTCTGACATTACAAATTGAGATATAAAGTAGATTTCTTTCAAATACATTTCTGTTGGTGGCGAAGAATTTATTCTTTTAGCTTAACACCCTTCTCTGAGACGTACGTGCTCAGAGGTTATGTAGTTGAATGTTATCAGCGATATATTCCCAATTTGGTAATGTGACATGCTGAGTGATGCTAAAATGATCATTGTGTTGATTATTTGTGATAGGATCGTTTATTTGATCGTCTATCCTTGTGATCATTGTGTTGATCATTTGTTGACCCAAAGCATGGCTTTTGTATAAAGTATGTTTTTGTGGACGTGACTTCGTCGAGCCTCACACCCCGTGAATGGTCAAAATAGGAAAGAAGCAGCAAGGTTATGAGGGGTAGCACCCTTTAGGATGTGTCCATTTCCTTCTGGAAAAGGGTGGTATCATGGTATGGAGCCCAGATACTTACTCATGTTGAAAACACTTTGTTATGATTGTGTGAATTGATTACGAGCGCTCGGTGAAAAGGTCCCAAAGGACCGGGGGATGGCATATTCGGTCAGTTGTTACTCAGTTAGGGGTAACCCGGCCTTGTGTTGGTAGAGATCCGGTTTGGTTCTCGGGGATGTCCATCCAGAGGCATTCTCATGTGGCAATGGGAAGTTCCTTGGCCTGATCATTCGTTGGAAATCTAATTCCCAATACGAAACCTGTACGGTATTAGTTGTAGAACCTGCCATTCACTTATGGTGGTCACCACTGTTTGGATGGTAGCTATAGTAGGCATACGATAATGGTCGTATGTTGGCTAAGATTTATATTCTACTTTCGAAATGAATTTTTCCTACACTATACACTAATAATAATATTAAATGTCTTTTAAATGCGTATCAAGCATCTTTGACTATCATAAGGAGAAATCTCCTCCGATTCTGCGTTTGCATTGTGTGTGTGTGCGGGAGGCCTTATGGTAGTCTCATTTTTAAAAGCATTGCGAATTAACTTTAAAAATATTCCTCTATTTTGATTTTTAAAGAGAAATAAACTGTTTTGAGTTCTCACACCAGTCACATGACTGACTTGGAGTTTATTGTTTTCCTTCCTAAACTCTGGGTGCCCACCAATTTTCACACGGGCAGTCAAGAGTTAAGGTTTATCAGGATATTCTGGATATTCTGGAGTTGCTGGGGGCAAGCTGGATGGCATGGCGTATTACTAGTTTATATAGTATTTCTTTTTCCGCTGCACTATTTGTTGTTGTTGTTGTACACTCTGATGATATGATGTAATGAAATGAAATGTAATGTAATAACTGATATAGTTCTTTGTTTAAAGATTATTCATTTATTATTATATGTTGTTCCGCTGCGAATTGTGAGATTCTGATGTTGTTCTGTTGTTTTCTGTTCCGTTCTATCCTCTTTTCTTTCTATTTTATTCCGTTCTATTTTCCATTTTTTTTCTCCATTCTCTATTCTCTTTTTCTTCTATTTTCAAATTTTCTGTTCTCTTTTCTATTTTCTCTTCTTTCTATTTTCTGTTTTCTTCTCTATCTTTTCCCTCTATTTTCTCTCTTCTTTCTTCTTCCTTTTTCTTAAATTCTTTTTAAAACCCTAACTATTCGGTTTTTCGGCAACGAAAATCCGCGTACGTTACACTGGTGGTATGAAGGGATGGTAAATTTCATGGAGAGGACGATGAATCCCTTCGGGTAGTTGATGGCGGGTTATCGGGTCTGGTGCAGAGAGGAAGTTAGGCGACCTAACGAATTTGAGTGACAAAAGATGCTTCACGACCTTAGGGCCCTTGAGACCTAAAGAAAATTTTCGACCTATGTTAGGTCGCTGAACGACCTAAAGCTTGCATAACCAAAATGTCATACGACCCACTGATAGCTGAACGACTTAAAACTTGCACGACCTAATTTCCGCAGCATAGGTTTTTAGGTCGTAGCCGAGTTAGAACTTGAATAAATTTGCATTGCTTTAGACCTCTTTAATTTGCACAGTGCGACCTAAAAGAGCTCTGACCTATACTAGGTCATTGGACGACCTAGGACTTGTGAAATTTTTGAGAGAATTTGATTGAACTGCTTGGACTTGAATCGTTTGAAATTCATTACATTCCTTTGCAGATTGCTCTAACTTTTAATCTAACAACCTGTTTAAACATAACATTTGCAGAAAAATGGGACGAATATACTATCACTGACCGCCCACATCGAATGACAGATTAGTCGATAAAGAATAATCAACTTAAATGAACTGTGTGAGTGAAATGCTGTGAATCAATCGACTCAAATGAAGTGTTAAAGCAAAGCTAAAATTTTTTTTGAATTAACACTGCGCTTGAGTTTTAAATTAACAAGTCCTGAAATCTCACAATCGATCAGTTGTCAATTAGTTTAATTTCAGTTATTTTGCTTGTTATTTTTATTAGTTTTGCACAACACTTCACACTTTTAGAAAACGTGCACCTTCACATCTGAACATCCAGTTACTCATGTAGAATGACGTCTCAACAAGAAGAGATGATAGAACACGTCGAAGGGGCTTTCCCGATTGCTATCCCACTAGAGAACCCTCCGGAAAGAACTCCTACCCTTCTGAAACAGCGGGTGCTTAATCAATTATGCGTTTAATTTGGCATTGCCGAGGCAGAAGTTTTACTCCCTGGACCAAATGATTTTGCTGATAGACCACCTTCCGGTTTTGTTGCCATTAATCGCCAAATGTGCTCAAGTGGAGTAATTCCTCCCTTTAATGAATTTCTTCAACAAATCCTTCTTCGACTAACGATCTCGCCTTTCCAACTGCATCCCAATGGCTATACCATTTTGATGGGATTGTGCGTTCTGTTCAGGAGAACTCTTGACCGTCTTCCGAGTTTTGAGGAAATCTGTTACTTGTGCACTTTTGCGAAGAACAAGGACCACCCTTCAATTGTACTTGTAAGAGGTGCGAGGAACCGCAAACTCATTTTGGATTTGCCGGAGAGTGCACATGGTTTTTTGAATCAATTCTTCTACATTCGTTGCCCCGCAGGATTTTACGCAGACTGGAGAATAAGACGTGAGATCTTCTTTCCCTTCTTTCTTCAATTTTATTCTAAGTTTTTCATGGTTCGCATTGCTAGATGCTGATTCCATTCCTTATTTTTACAGCACTTCCTCCTCCTTCTAGAGATTCCAGTCATAAGCCAGTCTTTGAAAGGCTAAGCATTGTGGCTGCTGAAGAGAGGAGCACAAAATTTCTATTGACAGATGAACTTCTTCATCGATTTGAGCTTTTACATTCTTCTCGTTGTACTCAACTTCATGAAGTTCCGACTGAAGTTCCTGATTCTCCGATGAAAACTCCTGATGCCCCGGTCTCTATTAAAGAGCACATGCGGGGAGGAACCTCTATAGAAACTTCACTAGTAAAATGTTCCACTCCAAGGGATGATGCGGAGCCGTCCGAAAAGCCTGCACTTGCCCCCATAACTGAAGAAGAGGAGTCCCTTCCTCATACTGATAAGAACGTTGATCTTGGAGTTGATATTTTTGGGAGTTTAAGTGACATAATAGTCACTTCTCAAGAACTTTTTAGGGATGATCCTGCCATTACCAAAGTCACATCTCCAGCTATTGAAGCAACTTCTACTCTCAAGCATACTTCCACAGCCCCGGAAGTGCAATCTTCCACAATAACTACCACTACCCCTCAGTCGATGACTGGTTTGTAGTCTAGTTTGCCGCGAGTAGTTTTACACGTCACACGCACTTAGGATGCACTTGACCTTCTTATTCCTCGTAGATTCTCAAACCTTGTTTTTAATTTCAGGTTCTCCAATGGGGCGGAGTGGCTCTTATTATGACGACTTTAAACAATATGGGAGACGCAGCCAATTCGACTATAGATGTCATCTCCCCCCTCGAAGAGAAACCGATGAAGAGAGGGCCATCATAAAAGCAAATGAGAGACGAGCATACGAAGAACGTCACCGAAGAGAACAAGAAAGACATGACCCTCCTCACAGAGATGATGATATCCAAAAACGAAAGACTCACGATGAGAGAGGTAAAGGTCACATGGACGATTCTTCTAGCAAGCGGGCTAAACTTACTGAAGAAACAATGCCGACAGTTTCTGAAAATGTTCCTGCTCAATCTCCTGCCTCCGTTCGTTCCGACATTCAAACAATTATCAACCGGCCCGCATACCAAGTTGGGCAAGGTCCTCCCACCCTTCAAAGTCGATTCCCTCAGTGGTGTCTGAAAGGGGTTCGATTTGATCTTGACTTGGTTCCTCTCGACAAATTGGCTATGCTGTGAAATCTTGATACTGTCAGGACCGATATTGAAAGAATGTCGAACTGGCAAAAACTTGTCGACGAACTTCAGAGGGTTAACCGAGCCAATCTCGAGGCCATGCTCACAATGGAGAACGATAAGACTGAGTGGCAAAAGACTCTCGAGCAGCATGAAGCCGAAATGAGAAGTATTGCTTCCTATAACGAAAAGCTGGAAGCGGAAGTAGAAAAGCTTAAGGAAGAATTAGCTACTTCATCTACTTCCTATTCTCAAAAGGAGAGCATGCTTCAGCAACAAGTACGAGATGCGCATGCCAGTCAAAGGGCAGTCGAAGATAAGCTTGCGTACATAGAGAAGGTCATAGAAGAATATCGCGCTAAAACTTTACAGCTGCGAGAACAGACCGGCTCTCAAAGCTTGGAGATAGAGTTGTTAAAAACTCGACTTGCTATGGCCGAAAAGGAGCGTGACGAGGCTGTTGCCGGTAAACTCACGGCCGAAGAGGCCCATCAAGCAACCAAAGCTGACATTGGCTCCACACTATTTGATTTTTATCTTCACTGTATCTTGGGGCGCGGCAGCCTTTCATTTCTGGGTCCCAAATATGAGATTACATTGGCTGAAGTATGGGAGGCTGCCGTAGATATGCTTGGAGGCGCTGGTTACTCCGAAGATCATCTTCAAGAATATTATTTTGATGAGGCAACTCGGGAAGCATTAGCTAGGGGAAAAGAGCAGCTTGCTAAATTTCGAGCTGGAACGACAGGGGAGGGGTGCTCAGAGAAGGAAACGCTTGTAAATGCCCCTGTTCCTCCTTCGGTTTCAGCTGATGTTGATATAGCTGGCCCTAGCTCACCTTCTATTCCTCAAGATAAAACTAATCTCGGAGTTACAACTCCCCATGCTGTAGAGAAGCCTTAGGAAAGCACCAAGCCCAGGATTATGAAATTGAACTAACGAAGCAAATATCTTCAGGTAACTTTGACATTGGTCCGATTCAGGTGGATTGCCTGCTTGTTCCTCAAAAGTTTGATGAGCTTCTCGATTACTTCTTGAATCTTGATGAACCCATATCTCCCTTCTTTTCGGGAGATACTAATATTTTTAATTTCTCTTCTTCTGCAGTTGAAACATCGAGTGCTGTGCAAACTTCGTCACCTCCGGTTATCCTTCCACCATCTCTTCAGGTGGCCCCTCCTTCTGCTTCACAGCCCGGGTCACAAGAGGAGCAAATAGAGGCTCTTCATGGCTTAGATGACCCTATCGCTTCCCAAGAGCAGAAAGACGAAGGACTTGAGGGAGGTGAGATATCTCCGGAGCGGACTCCTTCTGATGACATAATTTTGTCTGCTCTTGCTACTCTAGGGAGTGAGTCTTCTTCGAAGAGGAGAAAGAAGCACGGAACGTCGAAGAGGAGGGGGAAGAAAATCATTGCTACTGAAGAGGAACCGGAAGTTGCACCGGTTGCACCTCCCTCTCCTTCTTCCCTTATGCCTATAGATAGACCGGAAAAGCTAATCATTCGGCCGGGCAAAGGGTCCAAAGGTGGTAAGAAGAAGTGAAGAGTCGGGCTTCGGGCTTTTTGATTCCTTTTTTGTGTAATGGTTGGATGTTGTGCAGGCACCGGCCCCTGCTTTTTTATTTTGAAACCTGTATCTGCAAATGAATAAAATGATCCTTTATTTGTATAGACTCTTGTTTGAATTTGAGAATGCATTTATTATTCATTTTTGCACAAGTTTATTTATATGATATTGCGGTGAGCTTGTGGTATGTTGTTTGAGCGTACTTTACCGATGTAGCTATACCATTTTGTATGTAACTATACCATGTTGCCCCCATACCATAAGCTTGCTACAATATTTTATACTTTGAGGGGACTTGCACTCTTATTTTCAAAAGAATAATTACTTCATTCTTGAAGAAATTTTTCGTAGAGTACAACTTCCTTCATATAAGTTTTTACGCTTTGTCCTTCGAAGAAATCACTTTTTTTTTCTTTTGCTTATGTACGCACTTTGCCAAGTGAATTCTTCTATGTGGTAAAGCGGGCCTCTGAAGGGTACTTTAACTTTCTTCCTTTTTTTTTTTGAGGAAGGTTATTTTCTAGAATAGGTAAATAACTCTTCCTTTGAAAGTTAAAGTATGCTCTTGATGAGGATTTTTTTTTTTAAAAAAAAAAATAGAAATTTGTACCTCTGAGGAGGGATTTTTCACATTTCAACACTTGGAAGTTTTACTTCAATCTTGGTGAAACGTGTACCTCCAAAGGGTTGTGCCTTTGAAGAAAGCCTTTTCACGTTTCAACACTTGGAAGTTTTATTTCAATCTCGGTGAAACGTGGGCTTCCGAAGAGGTCTTTCTTTTTGATTGTGTCCCCGGGAGGGGTTGTACCTCTGAGGAGGGATTTTTCACGTTTCAACACTTGGAAGTTTTATTTCAATCTTGGTGAAACGTGTACCTCCAAAGAGTTGTGCCTTTGAAGAAAGCCTTTTCACGTTTCAACACTTGGAAGTTTTATTTCAATCTCGGTGAAACGTGGGCTTCCGAAGAGGTCTTTCTTTTTGATTGTGTCCCCGGGAGGGGTTGTACCTCTGAGGAGGGATTTTTCACGTTTCAACACTTGGAAGTTTTATTTCAATCTTGGTGAAACGTGTACCTCCAAAGAGTTGTGCCTTTGAAGAAAGCCTTTTCACGTTTCAACACTTGGAAGTTTTATTTCAATCTCGGTGAAACGTGGGCTTCCGAAGAGGTCTTTATTTTGTTTTGTATTTCAACTTTGGTGAAGTGAAATTCCGAAGAGCGGCTGTTACACTTCAACTCCTGGTAAAATGTGCCTCCGAAGAGGTCTTTATTTTGTTTGCATTTCAACTCTGGTGAAGTCAAATTCCGAAGAGCGGTCGTAACACTTCAACTCCTGGTGAAATGGGCCTCCGAAGAGGGCTTTTATTTTGTTTGCATTTCAACTCTGGTGAAGTGAAATTCCGAAGAGCGGTTGTTACACTTCAACTCCTGGTGAAATGGGCCTCCGAAGAGGGCTTTTATTTTGTTTGCATTTCAACTCTGGTGAAGTGAAATTCCGAAGAGCGGTTGTTACACTTCAACTCCTGGTGAAATGTGCCTCGGAGAGGGTTTTCATCGCCTGGAAGTTACACTCTCATGGTTGGAGGGTCATGACTCCTCCAATCTTTTTTGTTGAGTAGAGAACTTTCTTTTTTGTGGCGTATGACCCATTAGAGGTCTTTATCCTCCGAAAAGTTGTGCTTCCGAAGAGGACTTGTGCTGCCGATGATGGCTTTGGTTGTTCCCTTGTCCACTTGCTTATGCCTTTTCAGCGATCCTCTTTTTTTTTTTTTTTTTTTATAGCTTTCATTCCCTTTTCTTACAAGTAATTTGTTTAATCCAAGGAAGTGTACTTCATTGTCAGGCAAGTTCGTGAGAACAGGCATTAGCTTCTTAATTGGATGTTTGTTTGTTTAAACGATCTCAACTTATTAGCAAAGGCCCGTTTATGTCAAAATCATAGGCCGTTCAATTGAAGTACTTCCTATCTAGGATTTGAATTCGGGGCTTTTGTGACTCGAAATTTGGCGAGAATCGCTTGGTCTTATTATGTGCAAGTTTCACTTCCATTGTCTGCAAAAATTTAAATCGACATTTCAGCAATACATTCTATGTACTTTTTTATATCGAAAATAAAGCAAACATGTAATAATAATAAGGAACACAAGATTTATAGTGGTTCGGCCAGCAAATTGGGCCTACATCCACTTTATATTCTTTCATTATTTACTTGCATCAGTTTTACAATTGCCTTTAATTACAAGAATCATACATTCATAACTCTTTTTACAATATTTCAACAAAATTTTCAAGTAAAGTATGGACGCAAGTGATTGCTGTTCCATGCCCTTGGAATTTGATCTCCTTCAACAGTAGTGAGTTTGAATGTGCCATCAAAAAGCTTCTGACCTATGACATATGGTCCTTCCCAATTTGGCCCAAACACACCTGTCGCTGTCATAATTCTCTTCAGGACTAGGTCTCCAATCTCAAAGCTGCGTTGGCGAACTTTGGAATTGAAATGTCTGTCTATCCTTTGCTGATGAGCTGCAATTCTGAGATTAGCCTCATCACTTTTTTCATCAAGGAGATCTAGTGCTTCAAGCTGTAGCTTTTCGTTTTCTGCTTGATTGAAATGGATTCTTCTATGTGAAGGGACCTCTATTTCTACCGGAATCATTGCCTCTGACCCGTATGCTAATGAAAACGGGGTGTGCCCAGTTGCAGTTTTGTGAGTGGTTCTGTATGCCCATAGTGCCAGTGGTAGCTTATCGACCCAACCACCTTTTGCTCATTCAAGTTGCTTTTTGATGGTTGACTTAATAATTTTATTCACGGCTTCCACTTGCCCGTTTGCCTGCGGATGAGCCACTGCTGAGAAGCTTTTTCGGATTTTGAATCGCTTGCAAAAATCTTGGAATTCTTCACTTTCAAACCGAGTACCGTTGTCTGTAATTATTTTTTGAGGCACGCCGTATCTGCAAATGATGTTTTTAGTCACAAAACTTATCATCTTCTTTGAGGTGATAGTAGCCAGTGGTTCAGCTTCAGCCCATTTAGTGAAATAATCTACAGCGACAATGGCATATTTGATTCCAGATTTGGCAATTGGTAGTGGTCCAATGAGATCCATTCCCCAAATTGCAAATGGCCATGGACTGACCATCTGTGTGAGTTCAGTAGAAGGTGTTCTAGGAATTTCGGCGAATCTTTGGCATCTGTCACATTTTCGGGAATACTCTGCTGCATCTCGATTAATTTCTGGCCAAAAATATCCGTATCGGAGAATTTTCTTTGCTAATGTTTGGCCACCTGAATGATCACCACATTCTCCTCCATGTACCTCCGCTAGGATTGTTTTGGACTCTTCCCTGGATACACATCGAAGTAATGGCATTGAGAACCCCCGTCTGTATAATCGGCCATCTTGGATTATATATCGAGAGGCTTTTCTCAGTAGCATCTGTCGTTCTTTTGAGTTCTCTGGTAAAGATCCATTGAGCAGATATTCTGTTATCGGAGTCATCCATGATTCTTGCTCTTGAGACATGCTTATGATCCAATCAATATCCATCTCATCAATGCTTGGAGACGACAAGACCTCCACTGGAGTTAATCCCAGAAATTGAGCTTCGCCTGAGCTAGAGTACTTTGCGAGAGAATATGCTTTCATGTTTTCTTCTCGAGGAATGTGACTTATAATGTAATGATCGAAATCACCCAGGAGTTTCCAAGCCTTTGACAAGTAGGCGGGCAGATTCCTCCCTTTTGCTTGGAATTCCTTTTTGACTTGGCATACAATAAGCTGAGAATCACTGAAGATCCGTAACGCTCGGATGTTTAGTTCTTTAGCAATCCTTAAGCCAGCGATAAGGGCTTCGTATTCTGCTTCATTGTTTGTTGAAGGAAATTCCAATCTTAGTGCATAGCATAATGATCGGCCTTCAGGGGTCTCAAGTACAACTCCGGCTCCAGAACAGTAGTCGTTTCTCGCGCCATCGACATATAACTTCCATTGGACTGGGGAATCGTTGACCGTTTCCTCCTCACTGTTACCCTTATCTGTGAATTCTGCGATGAAATCCGCTAAAGCTTGTCCATTGATTGCTTTTCGGGGATGATAAGTGATGTCACATTGACTGAGTTCAATATTCCACTTTAGAAGACGACCCGAAGTCTCAGGGCGAAATAGGACTTGCTTTAAAGGTTGATCAGTGAGGACTCTGATAGGATGAGCTTGAAAATATTGCCTCAACTTCCTAGATGCAATTAGTAGGCAATAGGCGAGTTTTTCCAACTTAGAGGAATTAATCTCTGCCCCAGTGAGTCTTTTGCTGATATAGTAAACTGGATGTTGAATCCTCTTGTCTTCTCGTATCAGCGCTGCACTTAAAGCATGAGATGATACTGCCATGTATATAAGAAGATCCTCGCCATCGCCAGGCCTAGAAAGTATTGGAGGCGTTTCCATATGGCGAATCAATTCATCAAAGGCTTTTTGGCATTCGGGACTCCAATCGAAGTTTTTCTTTCCTTTCTTTAGGGCGTCAAAGAATGGGATGCATTTATCTGTGGCTTTGGAAATGAACCGACTCAAGGCGGCGACTTAACATTGAGACTTTGCAATTCCTTCTTTGTTCTAGGAGCTTTGACTTCCTCTAATGCAGTAATTTGAGCTGGACTAGCCTCAATGCCCCTAGCGCTCACGATAAAACCTAAAAACTTGCCGGATTCCACTCCAAATGAACATTTTAAAGGATTGAGCTTCATTCTGTATTTTCGAAGGACTGCGAACATGTCTGCTAAGTGTTCTATGTGATCCACTGTTTTTTTAGACTTTACTAACATGTCATCGACGTAGACTTCCATAGTCTTGTCCAATTGTGGTTTGAACATAGCATTAACAAGTCTTTGGTATGTTGCCCCTGCATTCTTCAGCCCGAAGGGCATAACTCTGTAGCAGTAAAGACCAGTGTCGGTGATAAAGCTCATGTCCTCCTGATCTGGCTCATGCATCATGATCTGGTTATATCCGGAGTAAGCATCCATAAAAGATAACAATTCGTGTCCCGCTGTTCCGTCTACCAGTTGATCGATTCTGGGTAATGGGAAGCAGTCTTTGGGGCAGGCCTTGTTTAGATCTGAAAAATCGATGCATACTCTCCATTTTCCGTTGGCTTTCTTAACCAGCACTGGATTTGAAAACAATTCGGATAGGTAGATTCTTTGATAAAGTTATTCTCCATGAGCCGATCAACTTCTTCTTTTAATGCTGCCGACCTTTCTGGACCTTGGGTTCTCCTTTTCTGCTTCACAGGTGTAAATTTTGGATCAATATTTAGAGCGTGTACTGCGACTTCTGGGGATATTCCGCACATATCGGCATGAGTCCAAGCAAAAACATCCAAATTTGCCTTTTAAAAAAGATATTAAGATATTCTGAATTGACGCATTAAGTTGTGAACCCACATTCAACACCTTGTTTGGGTCCTTTGGGTCAACAGGTATTGGTATTGTCGTTTCCACTAGTACCACTCTATTTTCCCCTGCACTGACTTTTCTAGGATCCATCTCTTTCCTTGCTCCGCTGTGCTCTCCGGTGCAGGGTCCGCCCTGTAATGCTACAAGGCTGGTTCTTTGATGCGGACTGGGGCTGCCGCTTTCTTTCCCATTTCTCTTTTTCTGGTTTCTCGTAGCTCTGTTAGATAACATTCTCGCCCAGCATTTTGATCCCCTTTTATAACTCCTACTCCATTGTCTGTAGGGAATTTAATAGTGAGGCACCACGGGGCAAGAAAAGCTTTGAACGCTGCCAGAGTTGGACGACCAAGGAAAGCATTGTAAGCAGAAATATCGTCGACAATCACAAAAGTTTGCTTGCGGACCACTTTTCTCTCTCCTTCTCCAAGTTCCACAAACAAATCAATGGTTCCTACCGGCTGCTTTGGCTCCCCAGTGAAACCAGCAATTTTCTGCGATGAGGCTTGCACATCAGCCATAGGGATCTTCATTTGGTCGAATGTTTTCTTGAAGAGGATATTGCAGGATGCGCCACAATCAATGAGAACTCTTCTGACAATAGCTGGCCCGATACCAGCCGAGATGACTAAGGGATCCAAGGTAGGAGCTTCAATACCTGCGGAATCCCTAGCTTTGAACACAATATCATCATCAAAAGTTCTTTGTTGCTTCAGGGGCATAACACCTTCCAAAACGAATACATCTTCCTCGGTCGGTACATACTTCAAAGCTCGGGTATACCTTTCCATCTCATCCCAGCTTCTGCCTGCTGGGTAAGGTCCTCCTGTAATGACATTGATAATGGGCCTTCCAGATTCATGCCCTGCAGCCTTCTCACTTGTCCTAGGCTGATGAGTAGGAGCCTGTTGCCCCTGACTAGACGAAGCAGGATTGTTGCTATTCTTTTTCACAAATTGCTGCAGTTTGTTTTCCCTTAGCAACTCTTCAATCAGATTTTTCAACTTGCGGCATTCGTCGGTCTCGTGACCGGGTTGATTATGGAAGCGGCAGAACTTCCCACTCTGTATAGCCTTTTTCCCGGTCCTTAGAGGAGGAGGTTTAGGAAAGTCAATAGAATCTTTAGTGGCAAGGTAGATACGCTCCGGCGTATCTGATAAAGGAGTATACTCTGATGGCTTGAAGGATCGGGGCTTCTTCAGATTACTCTGCCGCTTCCCATTGTTATTTTCCCTTTTTTGCCCTACAGATTCATTCCTGCATGGAGCAACAGTGTTATCTTCAGCTTTTTCCAGCACGACCTTTACCGGTACGGGACGGCTTTCCAAGCGTATGAATTCATCTGCTTTTTTATACAATTTTTCAAGGGAATTTGGTTCCTTCATGTTCAGCCATTTCCCAAATTCGCTCGACTTGTCGATGGCCCTCATCAGATAGGTCAAGATCATCCGTGGTTCTGCATTGTCTACCTCGGCCAGCGCTATATTAAAGCGATTCAAGAAAGATCTGATAGTTTCACCCGGATTCTGTTCTAAACTTGACAATGACATAATATCTTTGGCTTTTGAAGCGTATAGTCTGAATTGCTCCTTGAACTTCCGGGTTAAGTCAGAAAACTGATCGATAGATCGGACTGGCAGCTTGGTGAACCAAAGCAGAGCTACACCTTCCAGGTATACAGGAAAATATCGGCACTTTATTTCATCAGAAGCCCTGGCACCTGTCATGTGCCAATCATACTTATACAAAAATTCGTTCGGATCGCTTGTTCCTTTGTAAGCAGGAATGGTTGGAGGGACAAACTTCCTTGGGAATTCAGCCTTTAAGATTTTCTCAGTAAATGGAGTTTTACTTGGGGCAAAACCCCATTCTTTCTCGTCCTCAACCCTCTGCATACTCTCTTTCATGATTTGTCGGACCATCCCAGAAAGATACTCCTCATCATGTCGAGTTCTAGATCCACCAACTTCAGGAAGTGTTTGTTCAAAGGGGCTAGCAGCCCTTTCAGGAGCATTCCTTTCTTCAGCATCATGAATGTTGCCAACAAAGTTCCTTTCATTACCTGCCGGTTGGCGGTTTGCCCCAAGCAAATCGTTCAACCTATTCAGAATTAGGGCATTTTGGGCATTCTGAGCCTCGAATTGTGCATTTTGTGCATTTATCTGTTGGTTCAGCCCTAAGATTGCAGCATCCAGCTCTGCCTTTGTAACTCCTACAGCTGGAGTGGCTTGATTCGATATAGGGAACCGGAGGTTCCCTCTTGAATATTCCCAGATCTGATAGATCTACTTTTCCTTCCAGGAGCCATAATCTCGGATAGACTTCTGGTTTTCAAGGAAATTCTCTCTACAAACCTCTGTGAAGCAATGATGATAACTCACCTGAGTTCAGTTCTCAGTGAAAGCACCAAAAATGTTAACGCTAAAATTTGAACGCTAACACCCCGGTGTATGAAGTGAGATTGTGAAAGCACCACCCGATAGCTCGGGAACAGATTATAAGCAGATAATAGTGAAAAAGCAGTAAACAACAGCAATTTTATAGTGGTTCGGCTTAAGAGAGAGCCTACGTCCACTTTGAATATCTTTATTGACGATTTGATTACAAGTCAATGCAGTTACACTTTGATTACAACACACTTTGAGTTTCAAGTGACTTAGAACAAGTATCTAAACTTCAATGTCGATCCAAATCTTTGAACACACGTTAGACATGTTTGATTTCTTCGTGAAGTTCCTTGAAGGTGTTGAAGTGGTTCAGAACGCAGCAGAGTAACGGCGCTTGAAATGAATGAGCCAAAAGTCCCCCTCTAGTTAGAATTCGGGGTGTATTTATAGGCTTTGCTCGGAGTTAGGTCGTAGGTCGTGACCGACCTAAGTAAGGTCGTAGGTCGTAGCCGACCTAAGAAGCACTGGCCCCCCTTCCATAAGAACATGCAAGCTCGTTTCAACAAGTTCTAGGTCGTAAGCGACCTTACTAGTAGCGGCCTAGAGAAGGCGGCCTTCTAATGCAATGTCCTTAGGTCGTGAGCGACCTATCTTGGGTCGTGAGTATCTTCCTGTTATCATAGCTCGAGATCATAGGTCGCTGAATCCCTTAGGTCGCGGCCTTCCTTAGGTCGAAGCACTTTGTTAGGTCGTGCTAGTTCTATAGGTCGCTGAATCCCTTAGGTCGCAGCTTCCCTTAGGTCGCAGAGTTCTGTAGGTCGCAGCTTCCCTTAGGTCGCAGCTACTCTTAGGTCACTTGATCAGTTAAGTCGCTAGACCGCTCCATCTCTTAGGTCACTAAGGACTGAAGGTACTAGGTCGCATAAAGACTTTAAGTCGTTAAATCCTTTGACTCGTTAGGTCGCTTTCTTGCGTATCTAGTTAGGTCGTGAACTAGACCATTGAGATTGATAGGTCGCCTACCAATTGAGCCGTTAGGTTGCGACTTTCTATAGGTCGCTAGGCCATTCCTGTAGCTAGGTCGCTCCATATCTTTAGGTTTTAGGTCGCTAACGAAGAGGTGTTAACACAAGGACTTCTTTGTAAGTGCCTTCGGTTCTGTTCGAGCCCGGAACAGACTTGTATGGATAGTATGTCTGACATTACAAATTGAGATATAAAACTGATTTCTTTCAAATATATTTCTGTTGGTGGCGGAGAATTTATTCTCTTAGCTTAACACCCTTCTCTGAGACGTACGAGCTCAGAGGTTATGTAGTTGAAGGTTATCAGCGATATATTCCCAATTTGGTAATGTGACATGCTGATTGTTGCTGTGAAATGATCATTGTGTTGATCATTTGTGATAAGATCATTTGTTTGATCGTTTATCTTTGTGATCATTTCTATGATCATTTGTTGACCCAAAGCACGGCTTTTGTATAAAGTGTGTCTTTGTGGACGTGACTTCGTCGAGCCTCACACCTCGGAATGGTCAAAACAGGAAAGATGTAGCAAGGTTATGAGGGGTAGCTCCCTTTAGGGTATGTGCATTTCCTTCTGGAAAAGTGTGGTATCATGGTATGGAGCCCAGATGCTTACTCATGTTGAAACACTTTATTTATGATTGTGTGATGATGGTGACGAGCGCTCGGTTAGAGGTCCCATAGGACCGGGGAATGGCATATTCGTGTCAGCAGTTACCTAGTTAGGGGTAACCCGGCCTTGTGTTGGCAGAGATCCGGTTTGGTTCTCGGGGACGTCCTTCCAGAGGCGTTCTCATGTGGCAATGGGAAGTTCCTTGGCCTGACCATTCGTTGGAAATCCAAAGAAACAATACGATCTTGTACGGTATTAGTTGTAGAACCTATCATTCACTTATGGTGGCGCCCCACTGTTTGGATGGTAGCTATAGTAGGCATAGTTCGAAATGTCTATGCTGGCTAAGTTTTATATCTTTATTTTCGAAATGAATTTTTCCTACACTATGCACTAGTAATAATATCAAATGTTTCTTTTTAATGCGTATCAAGCATCTTTGACTATCATAAGGAGAAATCTCCTCCGATTCTGCGTTTGCATTGTGTGTGTGTGCGGGAGGCCTTATGGCAGTCTCATTTTTAAAAAGCATTGTGAATTGACTTTAAAATTCTTTCTTTGAATGTTTTAAAAGATAAACTGTTTTTGTTGCTCACACCAGTCCCACGACTGATCCGGAGTTTATTGTTTCTTTCCTAAACTCTGGGTGCTCATTATTTTGTACACGAGTAGTCTAGAGTTTGGGTTTTTCAGATAGTCAGGTATAGTAGATTATCTAGAGTTACTTCAGTATTTGGATCACACCAGTCTTGCTTGTCTTGGTGCATCGTTATTGGGAGTTCGAGCTATTGATGGATTGGTTCTTGGAGATGGAGTTGCAGTTCTCGGAGTTCTCTTTTGAAGACTATCTTAGAGTTATATTGTTCCGCTGCTTGATGTCATCTATTTTTCTTTTCCGTTGCTATTTATTGTATCATATCTCTGATGTATATTGATATCTATTGGATCATCTGTTGTATCAGATATTGTATCAAAGCTGTATATCAATGTATTATTCTTTTATTCCGCTGTGTTGTCTACTTAATGTTGTTATAAGCTCCGACGAATCGGATCTGAACGGTCGAATCTATGGCATTCGAATACGATATGAAGTATGGATGTCGATTTTCGAGCGGGCAAAATTCGTCTCGTCACATAAACTGAGTAACTAGGTTGAGGTATTACGAGCTTTACAACTAAATTTAACTGAAATTTAGTTTAACTAACCAAACACTAGACATGTTTAATAATATTTTGATAATGGCAATAAGAAACTTCATAAACTTGCTAATGTTTCTACAGTCAGCTGAACTTACTTTCAGATGCAAATCATAGGTTAACAGTACAGTGAGTACACCAATATATTTTCTTCCATTTTTTTGCAATACAAAAAATAAAAAGGAGACAGTAACAACAAACCAACATAAATAAGTAGTGAAATTATTTGACAATAATAAGTTATAACTTAGAGTTGTATTATTCAATTTGGCATGCAGTTATGCAATGTTGTTACTTGAACTTGTACTGATTGTTTAGGTCATGACAATATTGGAAGAAATGTTATCTTCCATAATGCAGTTTTTGACAAAAACATTGAAAGTGCAATTAAAATTGTAATTCCAGCTTAACAATATTATCACTAAATTTGCAAATTAAAAAGTAAATAACCAACAAGTTTTTTACATGATTAATATAAAAGTAACTTACTGGAAGTAACCAAAATATGCGTCAATCTTAAATTCTAACATTCCAAGCAATGATATCTCTCTCACCCATTCCAAGCTAGCGTCCCAAACACAGCTGCACCTCCCTTCCGATCCCTATACACCCTCGACCATTTATCCTCGTCGACTTCAGCACCACCAGCAACAAAAACCAATCAAGTTAAACTACAAAATCTTCCTGCATTTACAAAAACAAACATTAGTTTGTGCTCAACTCCAAATACACTAGTACAGAGCACTTGTCAAACATATAATAACAAAACATACAGGAACAACTTTGATTATCACGGTTAGATTCCAAAATAAATCAGGATAAAAGCAAGATCGCTGAACTCAATTCTGAAGTAACAAAGGTCTGCCCACTATACCTAAATCTTAATATTTGTGAAATGAAATAAATGTTTAAAGGGTGGATTGATGAGAAAACATTGGCTCCTACCAAACCTGGAACTGGCATAGTGGTTGATATCAAGAAACTAAAAAGAGAGCTTTCAAGGACACAAGGAACGGCTTGTATGTATACCCTCTTTTTCTTCCTTTTCTAATATCTTGTTAATTTCTCAACTTGTAATAAAAATATTCATATTACAAACTATTAATGAAATTTTATTGTCGGTGACTTGTTTCAATGTTTTGGGTAGACGAACCATTCTCTTGGAATTTCTCATATGATGAAATTTTCTATACCACACATAACTTCTTGAAATATTAGGCTTATTGGATGGGAATTACTCTAAACCCAATAACCTATACGTAACACTCTTTGGATTGGTGTTTCAAGCAAAATATGACTGCAATACAGATCTTTTGTATGAATATAGATTATTAGTGCAGGCTAAACAGTAAAATAAATAGGACACTGAATTAGTCATTCTTCTTTTTTGTATGAATGTCATAAAATGGTTTAATATGCCATAATGGAATGTATGAAACTTCAAGTTCAAAAAACAAGATTTATATATAACATTGTATTTGTCAATATGGTTACCGATATAAGTAGATTTGCTGGCAGAAGTAACGCTCCTAGGCTAGCTTCGGCATAATAATGTAGTGAAGCTTATTGGACGTTGCTGTGAACCTAAAAAAAATATTTGGTTTATGAATTTGTACCATGGGGAAGTTTAGAGAATCATTTATTCAAGAGTATGTTGGTTTCCTAAATTACTTTTGCTCAAAATTCCCTTTTTGCTCTGTTTAAATGAAATCCTAACACTATCATTGCCCAAGGTATAATTTTTGCACCATGTTACTATTAATTAAATAATGATAGATGATGAATATTAAAAAATCAAGGGCCAAAGAAACTATCTATATGACACAACTAATTTTCATTTACCTAGTAGTATGCGAAATACTATGCCTCCTAAATGTATTCTTGCATTTCTGTATTACGCCAGCATTCTTATTACAAATAACATAATGGCTCCTCAAGCAATAGAGCGAAACTTAGACAAGGATTTACTGTTTTTGAGTAGATGGAAGCTTTTACAATTGAATCTAATTGTGTACTCATTCTGTTATTACAAGTGTTATTATTGTTAAAACTGCTATTTTTGTTACAATAGTTTTTATTACTATTTCACAACCAGATTCCAACTAGATCCTATTGCAAAAAATAAGAACAAAATTTATATATTCTTTCTATTATTATAATGGCATCCGCCCTCGTACTTGTAGGTAAAATTATCGTCTTCTTCCTCTTTTAACTATCTATTCGCTTCCTCAAATTGGAGTCCAATTATTTTATGATTTGTTTTAATCTCTGATCATTTGAGCAGATCCCACTGTTGGGTAATTAGATACGATAATGAGTATTGGTTAAACTTGACAAAGGTGAAATTTTTACTGGTGCTTTCGTAATAAAGAAGTTTTTTGATGTTCAATGTCAGCTGGGAGTACTAGTCCTTAAGAGAAATTTCATCAAACAAAATAGGTAGTTCCTCAACCCCTAACCAATTGTGAATCCAAAATTGCATACATATTCGAATTCACTAAAACATTATCATCCAGATCGATAATCTTGAACAATCAACAAAATCCAAATACCTGAAGACCCTTTAAATTCTTCAATCCACTTCGAAAACCCTAAAGCAGCTCCATCCCCTCCATTCTCTAAAATCAAGCATTAACACTGAAAAACAACAGTTTAAAAACAATTAAATTAAGAGCGATTACAAGAAACAAACTAGATGACACAAGAGGATTTGAAGGAGACCTTGACATAAATTACTTTCCGTCAACGCTCATCAACTACATTATTTTTTTTGGAACGGCATTCTCGATCCCCAGATGCGAGATTGCAATGACGAATCGCTTATCGGGTATGGAACGTTTTATGGTTCGAGAAGGTTCATCGTCGTTATTGGTGCCACCGTTGTTTCCACCGCTGGTATTGAGATCTCCAGAATCAAAAACTGTAGTGGCGATGGTGGAGCAGGCTATTGCAGGTGAGGAGAGGCTATCAAAATCAGGTGGCGATGGTGGAGTGATTGAAGCTGGCCCATTTTCAAAGAACGAAGCAAAAGAAGTTAGGCCAGAGGCTTCTTCTCAACGTGTTTTTTTGGCTTTGGGTGCCATGGCAAAAGATAGGGATTTGCAAATATGGGTTCGTAGAAGTATGTGGGAAGAAAATGGAGAGTCGTAAAATTTAAGCTGGAGCCAAAATTTTAGAACCGAGAGCCTAATTTTAGACAAAATTTTAAAGGGTTGGAGCCCAAAATTTGGAAGGCTGAAGCCAAAATTGATTAAAATATAAGTCGACGTATTATAAATTTTTAAGTAGACTATTAAACTCAAAATTTTATGTGAATATGAATGGTGTAAAACTAATTAGAATCCGCTCCAAGCTGGACTATTAACAAAAAGACCATATTATTATAATTTAATATTAATTGATGAAAGTCAATTATTATGTATATTTTACCAATTATTAATTATTAAAAATTTAATAATAGTTATTAATTATTAAATATTTTATAGTAGTTATTAATTATTAAATACTTAATATTAATTATTAAAACTAATTAATATTTACTAATTATTAATTATAAATTATTTAATACTGATAATTAATAATTAAATTTAATTATTTAATAGAAATTTTTAATATTAATTATTAAATATTAAATATTAAATACTAAATATTAAATATTAAATGTTAATTAAATATTAATTATTATTAATTCGTAGGATTATTATTAATTATTAATCATTAAATATCAATTAATATTAAATAATAATATAAATAATAATTGATTATTAAATATTATTAATTACAAATTATTAATATTATTAATTATTAATTATTATTAAATATTTTAATATTTAGTAGGGCTATATTACAAATGGCAAAAAAAGTTTATTACAACTTTCTAAAAAAATAAACATTGTGTTTAATAATTAATAATTATCAAAAATTAGTTATTAAATATTAAATATTACTTCTTAACTATATATTACTTCTTAATTATTAATATTAATTATTAATTTGTAATTATTAATTATTAAGAATTAATTCTTATCTATTACTTATTGAATTATAATTATTAATTATTATATTGATTATTGAATAGTAATTATTAATATTAATTAATAATAGTAAATATTTCATATTTCAAATTAATTAATAATAATTATTGTTTAATAGTAATTATTTATTTATTATTAATTATTAAATATTATTATTTAATATATGATTGTAATTAATTATTACAACAAGCAAACGAAAAATGTTTTAATAGACATCTGTTGCAACTGGAAAGAAAAAAGAGTTGTTGAAAATAGACATCTACTACAATTGGTAAAAACAGGTGTAATAGGCATTTATTACAACTGGCATAAAAGAAGAGTTGTTAAAAATATGCATCTATTACAACTGGAAAAAGAAAAAAGTTGTAATAGGAATCTATTACAACTTGCAAAGTAAAAGAGTTGTTGAAAATAAGGTTATGACAACTTTCTGAAAAAAAGAGTTGTAAAAAAACCTTTATTACAACTGACATTTTGTGGCAGTTGTAAAAATACAGTTGTAATATGGTCTTTTTGTTGTAGTGGAGATTTCTCATTAGAGATAGAGTCGGTAGTACTCTAGAATGAGTCTAAGCGTAACAATATATATGAGTGCGTACTTGTTAGTGAATATAAAATGTTTTATATTATGTTGATTGATTTATTGAGTGGTATATAAACCTTCGTCAGTGCAGTCTGCACAACTGTACCGAAAGGGTTTCTAAACACTTGAATAGAACAATTCGACATGATATTGTTTTCAAAAGTGGGTGAATTAAATAATTTCATCCAAAATATATTTTGATATATTATAAAAAAAAATTTGCAAGTTATTATATATAATTAAAGGGTTTGGGTGATAGTGTTACAGACAAATAAGATTTATAAATTTTTTTACAATGGCTTACATAACCAAGGGAATATGAGATTGAAGTTTGAAATTAAAATTAAAAATGGAGTCAAAGAATGAAGATTTAACTTGGATTCATCTTTCACTTTTGAAAATTAACTTGTAAGTTCACTTTTGAAATTTTACTAATGATGGAAAATAATAATAATGGTATAAATAAATTGATGAAGTAAATCAAATTTAAATGTGAATTAATTGGAGTGGGAATTTAATAGAAATAAATTTTGGTTGAGAATTAACTTAAGCTTAATAATTGGATTTAAATTTAAGATTGAAATGAAATGAATTGAGTTATGAATGATATTAAATGAAATTATGTTCTTACTTAATTAAATCCAAGTGAATTGGTGGATTAAAGAGTATGGTATGATGCTTGATTTAAAGGAAGTTAAGTTAAATAAATTGAATTGAAATAAAATTCAGTTGAGTTATGGATGATGTTAACTAAACCAAATTCTTACTTAAATAAATAAGAGTAAATTGAAATGAAATTGAATTGGAATGAATATATTCCGATAGCTTATAAAGTAAATTGGAAACACATGGAATATGAATATATTCAAGTTTCAAATGGGTCGTAATGTGAAAGAAAAATATAAATGTGTGACTTATAAGAGAAAAGTATGAAGGAGTAAAATAGCAAGCCAAAATAAAACTGTTTTGTATATTTGAAGAGTGAAATAAAATCCAAACTTGAATCATAATATAAAATTGAACACAGATAAAATAATAAGATGATTTTTTAAAGATAAAGGACCAATGTGGAATTGGAAATGGAAGTGAACTAATTTGGAATAAATGGGTAAATTGAATAGATTAACGAGATGTAAATTGGTTAAAACAGAAGTTGGATTGAGAGGTAATAATGGAATTTGATCTAGGTGAGTATCAAATAAATTGGAAATAAATTTAAGTATGAAATTGAAACAAATAAATTAACCTAAGATTACACTTTATAGAAGTGTAACTTCAAGAAAAGTGAGAGTTTATTTAGTAAAAGCTTGAATAATTTAAGTTGAATGAAATAAAATCTTTATTCGAATAGGAATAGTTGGATAAGAAATTAAATTTGTATAAATAAACTCTGATGGCTTATCAAAAGAATTTAAATGCGTGAAATAAAAAGTATGCTTGTTTAATAAAGATAAGATCTGGAATTTTAAAGTGAAAATGAATATGATTAAGAGTAACTGGATGTAGTGTGGTGAGTAAATAAATTTGTGGCCCATAAAGTTTAAAAAGTGGAATTATAAGCCAAAATAAAATTATTTTGTACTTGGGAAATGAAATAAACATCCAAACCAGAATTACAAACTAGAAATGAATTCAATGAAGTGATTTTTGTGATGAAATCAAATATTAAATTGGAAGTGGCAATAAACTATATTGAAACAAATTAGTAAATTAAGTATATAAATGAAATTGAAATTGGTCAAATAAAGTTGGATGGTGAATTAATAAATTTGATTGTAAATTTAAAATAAATGGGAGGATGAGACCTTGAATTATAAATATATATAAAATTCAACTTGGATTGGTATTGTATCTTACAGAATTGAATTGCCAGAACGGATGTCTGGAATTCATAATGTATCCCATGCATCTCATCTAGGAATTTTATTCAGGATCATCATTAGTTGTAGAACTAGTAGTTCGGGGAGATCTAGAAGTCAAGCGGGGTTTGACTATGGTCAGGAATCCTGTTCGGATTGTCGATCAAACCGAGAGGCAACTCAGGAGTAAGTAGTGAAGCTTGTCGAGTACAATGGAGCGAGAATCTCAGTGATTGCACCTGGGAGACTCTGGATAGTTCTAGGGAAGTTTATCCGGATTTGTGTTCGGATAACTAGTGTTGCTTGTTAGGATGACTGTTTGATTGTTTGCTAATGTATAAATGATATGTATGTGAGAATGGTTGGTATAACAGCTTTTAAATTATCATTGTTTTAAATTTCGGGGACGAAATTCTTTTAAGGGGGAAGGAATGTAACGACCCTGAATTTTGGCGCTGTTTATTTTAATAAATATTTAATCTAATTAAATAAAATGTGAACTAATTATTTTCAATTGGATATTATTTTGGAATAATTGCCATTTGTTTATATAAATTTGTATTTTTTTTAAAAGGGAAATTTGATCTTGGAAATTTAAATAAAATCACTTAGTAATATTTACCTTATATAACTGAATTAAAATTCTGTACTTTGTTTACATTTGGAAATATACATATAGATGTTAATGTTTAAATTAAAATCTAATTCTAACAATATAAAATATAAATGTAAAACATAAATCAAATATGTGTATATAACTTAATTTAAATAAGTGATAGTAAAGTACAAATAGAAATGAATACAAATATAAGTAAGAAATCATTTTGAATATGACTTGAACATTGATAGTTAAATATAAAGTACAAATGTAAAATTTAAACTAAGAATTAAGTCGTTAAGATTGCATACAACATAAATTAAAAATTTGTAAACAAAGCTAAAACAAGAACAAGGTATAAAACTCAAAGTATAAAGTAAAACAAGATCAAATGTAATCTAAAACCAAACTAAAACATTTATGTATAAGTTATGTAAATTAGAAGTTAACTAAACAAAATATTTTCATGCACAAATCAACAACAACTATATATATATATATATTATATATATATATATATTATTCAAGTTAGAAACAATGAAACAAATTATTTTCAAAGCAAACAATTAATAAAAACATTATTAATTTTTTTACATTATATCTTCACATATAAATATAAACATTAGGTATAAAATAATAAAACAAATGTTTGCAAAGGAAATAATCCTCATTCACAAGTATATGTAAACATGAAGAAAACTGACAAACTCAGGTAGATTGAAATACAAGCATTAAAATAACTTGTCTTCCTATGCAAGCTACTTGCTGAAGTACATAGCTCATACAAATGCATACCATATCTTCACAATACAATATAATTATGTAAACAGATTAAGCAACACAACAATTAATGCTCTTCTGTTCGAGCACATCTTTGTGTTTATTTATAATATGCAAATCTTTATTTTGCAGTAATGAAATCTGATCAACGTAATTGAACAGCAGTGAGATAAGTATAAAAAAAATAACAGGATTGTATATATATGTAACCTGCAAATGATTTTGGTAAAGCAAGTAATGAAAACTTTGTGTACTAATAGGACTAAGGTAGACATTAGGTACATTAGCATTTAATGTTGTCTCATATCAGCCCCATAATAAAAAAAAAGGAAGCTTGCCTGATAAAACAAAATGAATAGTGTACTAGCAGATATCACCTAACCCGGTTAACTTCTATCCATTTATACATATATCTTTTATATATATGTGTGCATGCATCCTTTATTTAGTCAGTAACATAGTATACCTGAGAAAAATATAAAGGGAAAAACAGAAAGAAGAAAAAAAAGAAGAAGCAAGCAAACTCAGGTTTTAAAACAGATTCAAGGATAATTATAAAACTTCAGGCTTCCAAAATAGAATGGGAAGTGTTCTTTGTTCAAAAAGATTTCCAGGTGAGTAAACCTAAATATTCAAGCTTTAGTTTAATTAAAAACAGTAAAATGATTTGTGGATTTCATGGAAATTTATGTGTTTATCTTGGTTTAAATCTGTGTTTACATATACAGGTTGTTTTTGGAAAGTGAGTACGTTGTTTATTTCTGCTAGGTGATTTCAGGGTTGAAAAACTATTTAATTTTGTATTATTTTCATATGATCATAGGAAAGCTTTAAATTTTCCAACAAAATCATATGCTCGAACTTAAATCAGGGATTTAAGTTGTTTAAAAACTTATTAAGAAGCTATGCTCAGTAAACTAAAACTTTACAGGTAACAGAATTTGTTGATAAATTCATCTGTTCCAAATAATAAATCCAAGTTGATAACCTGAATATTCAACGCAAAATAGGATTTTTAAATCAGAAATGGGAAATTTTAGTGTCGAGTAGAAGAAACAGTTCATGGTTTATCACAATTAGCATTTTCACCCACTACAGATTTTTGATCCAATAATAAATGCCCAAATTTGGATTGAAGCAAGCTTAAACATTGATAAGCACGTAAAAATTATCAGGTAATTCTTATATCAAGTGAATCAAGGGATTGGGATTGATTTAGGGTATTTGTTCAAAATTCTGACCTGCCTGTAAATACGACGCATTCGTCATCCATTCGTGTTCGAGCTGTTCGAAACTTCGGGGAATGGAAGGGTGGCGTGTTGTCGAGGTGAGGCCAAAAGTTGGGTGCTTCCGGTGGTCACGGCGGTGGTGACGAGGTGATTATGTTGGAGGGGTTCGAGTTCTGTTATGGGTTGAACTGTTGTTTTTCGTTTCTTCATTTCTGAGGGCGTTACGACTTTGGGTTTCGAATATGGGAGTGGTTTGTGGTGTGTCTGCGTCGTGGGTGTTCGCCGGTGGTCTTGGGTGCCGCCGTGCACGTGCACGGCGGAAAGGAGGGGACAGCGTCGTGTCAGTGAAAATTCTCGAGACGTGCTCGAACATTTGGGGTGTTTTCTTCGGGTTCGTGATGAGTGTTGAGGTGCGTGAGTTAGGCCTTGGTGCTGTAGCTTATAGTGTAGTTTAAAAACTTAAATAAAATAAAAGAAGAAGGGGGATGTACAGAGGAGTCTCGGGGAAGCTTGGTGAAGACTCGAAGTTTCACGCGGGGTTCTAAAGGGGAGCACTCGGGTATCTTTCAACTACAGTTTTTTTTTAAAAAATAAAAAATAAAAAAAGAGAATGAATTTAAGAGTATCAAGTTTTAATAGTTTAAATATTGTAATCCTGAAAGAATGTTTGATAGATTAAGTACAAATTTTAAATTATTAGGTTAATACTTAACAATGTGTTTAACACTTAATTATTATTTTTAGTAATTAAGTATAATATGAAAGGGGTTAACATTAAAATTTATAGTTAATACTATTTTCAAAATTTGTAAAGAAGGGTTTTAGATGTTTAATTTAGTTGAACAAATTAATATCAATAGAGAAAAAAAGTAATTAAGAATAATTACTTTACAATTGTAATTAAGGATTAAGTAATGATTGTGTGATTAATAAAGTGTAATCAACTACTTATGATAATTAATGAATGAATTAGTAGTTAATTTATTAAGTAATCTAATTAAGAATAAATTAATAAATTAACTAAGTAATTAGGGATTAATAATTGGATAATTAAAGAATAGTTAATTAAGTAATTAAGGTTAAACAAATTGATTAAGTGATTGAGTAATTAAGGGAATTAATTACTTATTGTAATTAATGAAGTTTAATATGAATTGTTAAGTTAATTAATTAAGTTTAATTAATTTAAATAATTATTTGAGGATATGATAAGTATAATTACCTGGAGAAGTAATTAATGATAATGACTAGAAGCAATTGATTGAGGATGATAACGGAAGTAATTTGAGTATAATTACTTTGGGAAATTAATCAAGAGATTAATACTCAGTTGAGGAGTAATTAAGTGATGTGATAAGAGTAATTAAAGGTGGATGATTACTGAATAGTATTAATCAGGGGTGACTAATAAATATAGTTTAATTGAAGATTAATTACTTAAGGTAATTAATTTAATGCAGGATAATGAATTTTAAATGTAATTAGTAATCATTAATAAATGTAATTAATAATAAATGATTAAAGAGTAATTAATTAGTGTAATTAAGAAGTAATGTAATGTTTGTAATTGAAGGTTAATTTCTGTATTTGGATTAGATAATTAATTTGTGAAAATAATTAAAAGATGATTACTTGAATAAAATTAAATGTTAATTAATCAAGTGTGATTAATTTATTAATTGATTGATAATTGGTTAAATGCTATATAAGCACGATTTACAATAGTGTAGTAATTAATTTAATTCACTTTAAATTAATTAGAGATGTAAGTAATTAATTTAATTCATTTTAAATTAATTATAGTTCATACGATTTCTATGTATGGGTGAATGATATTGTTTACCTTGAATGGTTTGAGAACTCAAATATGAGAGAGATGATGCTATATGAAATGTATGCTTTGATTGTAGTATGGTAATAATATGAATTATCTGTGTGATGATAATATTGCCTATCTGTTTATGGTGATAATGTTAATTATCTATTGTGATATTGTGAATTATCTATCTGTGTGTATATGGATAATTGAATTGTTTTAAACTTTAAAACAACTTGGCCCTAAAAGACACGTTTTGGATTTCGATGAGGCCGGGATCGGGTTTCCATATTTGGATATCCGAAAACCACATCGATCCAAATTAACAATAGGTCGTGAATATGATGTGAAGATGAAGGTTCAAAATGCAAGGGTTGTCGTCGTTAACTCTGAGGGCGATTCCAAAATGAGTGTAACGAGATAATGCCTTCGGTTTCGTTCGAACCCGGAACGAACTTGTATGGATTGAATGCTTTCAGCACATCGTCAGGCGGACGATGAGCATTCTAAGAATAATGTTCAATAAAGGTAATCGTAGCCTCAAGCCTCATCAACCGGGAATGGCTAAAACAGGAGAGATGCAGCAAGGCTAGGTGGGTCATACCGAAGCAGGACAAGATTTCCCCCTGTCTAGATGTCCCTTTTTATTCGGCTTAGTGAGCGGTTGGTCGCGCCAACTACGGGGTTATCTTGTTCGGGACTGTTCAGTAAGGAATGGTTCCGGCCTTGTGTTGTAGGGGAGCGGCCGTACTCCTCGGTACGGTGATCTAGGCCCCGTACTGTGACGGGCGGTACCCCAGTAGCCCTGCCATTGTATGGAATCCATTTTCCAATAAGTGCCCATGGTTTTGATTGTATTACCCACTTTTGTGGCTATTAGCTGGAATTTAATAATGTAACAATTTCGGCTATTTTCTATTTACTTGAAAACCCTAGACACTATTATAATATCACAGAATTTCCTATGAAATGTTTTGGTTAGCGTAAGGTAAAAACTAACCCGTATTTATGTATGGGGAGTCTTACGTGATACCCTTATTTTCAAATGTTTTTTTCAAAGTTAAACAATTTAAACGGTTTACTCATACCAGACCCATGTCTGACCCGAAGTTTATATTTTATGTTTTCATAAACTCTTGGGTACTCAAATTTTTACGAGTAGTCAAGTGATAGGTTCTTGGATTGTTGAGTTCTGGAGGAGCTTGGAGCAGGAGCCCAGGCGTATGTAGATATCTATATATTTCCGCTGTGTTGGTTGGAGTATGATATATATTGTGATGTATGTAGTGACAGATGTATATAAATTTGTCAAGTGTATAATATTGTATAACTCTGATATATGTAAACTATGTAATTGTTATGTTATGTATTATATTTAATTCCATTCCGCTGTGAGATTCCGTAATTGTTGTTCTTTCTTTCTCTTCCTTTTCTATTTCTACCTCTTTCTTTCTTAATGATGATACGTCTTTCTGGTAGTAGAAGGGCGGGTCGTCACATCGACCTTTCCTTTTCTACCTGTTTATTTTATTTTACTTTTACAGCTGAAAGTTTCTTTTGCTTTTGAATTTATAATTTCATCTACAGTGGTACGTTTTGAACCATTTATTAGCTCGTGAACTATTCATACCCTTTCTCTTTGTAAATGAACCAGGTCCTCTTCCCCACGTTGGTTTCATCTTCACAAACATTGTGATCCAATTCACTCTTCCTAGCAGACTTGGTCCTCTCCAATTCACCACGCGACCCAACCTGACTCTCTCCACCCGTGCCATGTCTGCCTGCCTCGCCACCTCTCTAGCAGCGCCTTCAACCGACTGCGATCCCGTCTCATTAACACCGCATGCACGACCCAAAGCCTGACGTCACCGTACACCCAAACAGCCTTCCCCTACCTTCCTCTCTCGTGCATCCTCCTGCCGAGCACCATCCAACATGGCAGCCGATCCCCCTTCATCCAAACCACCGAGCCAGTCACCCACTCAGCTCCCTTCCTTTTTCTTCGGTATGTTATTATTATTATTTTCAATCTCGTTTTGGTGATAGCCTAAATATATTCTTCAATATACTTTCTGTAACGACCCGTATTTTTAGCTATTTTAATTAGAAAATTTAAGGTGATTATTGAAGGAAAATGATTATTAATTTAATTTGTTGAATAATTTAATATTGAAATTATTTGAATAATTGGATAACGGGTTTAATATGATTAAAAATGATTTGTAAAATTCTATTTTATCATATTAAAGTTAGAATGATGTTGTAGAACTTTTAAAATCGAATTAAAAGTAAATTTGTGAAAATTGAATATTTTAATATTTAATTGACATGTTAAAATAGCCATTTTTCAAACAGTCTCGGATTTCGACGAAACTTGTTTCATCGGATCAGTAATAGTAAATTATGGTAGGATTTCAATTTTCGTAGCAATTGGACTTGTCGTTTGGCCGTGCGAGCTTGAAACGCATAGAAATTTAATTTCGAATTTAATTAAAATAATCGACTTCGAAAAGCTATCTTCCAGATATGATCGAATTAGGCATTGAAACTAGTTCCATTACGTCCGGAATGGGGGTAAAACCTTATAAACGCATGGCGGCACGTCTCGATTGGAGTTCGGATGATTTTGGACCTACCTATATAAATACGCACGCAAACCGAGACAGTTTTATTATTATTTTAATCCAGAAACCCTAATTCTAAATCATGGCCGCCACCTATTCCATGGCCAGAAATTGCCGATCTTCTTTCCTTAATATCTCTCAATCCGTTCAACGAAATCGAAAAATTCCAAAAGCAAAAGTGTAAATCTCGACGAGCTCTTCAAATCCATACGGTTGACGTATGCTAATTTTTCATGGATTTGTCCAGATCTGACTTGGAAGTGTGTACGTATTTCCTTGGATTGCGTGCAAACGACGGCGAATGACGGGATGAAACTTGGCGCGTAGGTGGCTCTGGTGAAGGGCTTCGTGGTGGCGCTAGCTGATCGTTCTGGAAGTCGACGAGGTGGTCATGAAAATTGCTTGAAGATCGGCGGCTAATGGGTTTGCATACGTGAATTTCACGTTGGGGAAGAAGCGCCGGAATCACGGAGATGAGAGCTGCGCTGCAGTGCAGATCCGAAAGTGTTTGGAGCTCATTAAAATTTTATGTTAAATCGAACGTCGTTCGATTTGATTTAAAATCGTAAAATCAAGGTGAGTGTTTTATAACGCTCACAACGTACTGAATATCTTTATGCTAATTAAATTTGACATTATGCATAGTTATGATTTTTATTTGTTGTTGTTTGATAAAATTTAATTATCATATTGATTGTCATTTGAATTCACCGTTAAAAAATTTAAATTGACAGTTAAATTTAAATTAAAATTGAATTGCGATTAAATTACCTGACATTGATAAATATGAAATTGCCGTGAATTGTATTGCCTATTGGATGATGTATTTCGATGGATGTTATTGGTTGATATTTAAATGTTTGGATATTTATTTGTTTATATATATCCTGCTATGTATACATATGACACTGTGATTGATTTAAATGATATATTCATCCCTGACCTTTAATTGTAATAACTAATCACTTGGCCATAGGTTAGAAAATTATATACGGACACCGAGTTGGATAAATTAAATGATTTTAAAAGTTGTTTTGAAATTATTTAAATGAATTGATTTTAAGAATAAAATCCAATTTATGGATATTGAATTATTTTGAATTGGAGCTCGAAATGCTAGAATTTAAACTTGGTAAACGAAATTATTAAATAAAATCGAAGTTTAGATTTAAATTGAAAATTGAAATACGGTGTAAAATTTTGAAAGTTGATTTGTTTTAAAAGATTGGACTTTTAATCAAACTCTGAATATTTCTAAGAAAATTGATATGAAATGATATTTCAAGTTTGAGTTTCGAATTGAAAATTTATTTGAAATTTAGATTTAAATTAATTTGGAATTGAATTGAAATTTAAAGAAATTTGTGAATTGAAATCGAAATTTACGTGGAATAGAAATTTATTCAAGTTGAAATTGGAATAAATCGATTAAATCGAAATGGAATTTGGATTTGATTTGGATAGGAAATTTGGGAAGTTGACCGGTTTGACTTTGGAATTATTTATCAAATAATTTTTGATTTTTTCCAAACTATTTTATATATAAACCATTTTATATTCAAATTATTTTCGATTAAACTATTTAAATATTTTCTATTAAACTATTTTGAATTATTTAACTATTTTAAACTATTTAAACTATTTTCTTAAATTCAAACTGGTTAAAGAGACGGAAATGTTTATTTTTAAACCTTTGGTTTAAATACGAACTAGGTTAAAGTAGAGATTATATCCTAAATTGAATTCGAATCAAATTTTGAAGTGAAATTGATTTATCGGACAAAATTGATAATTTTGAAATGGATTTGATTTTAAAGCGAATATGATATTTTGTTATCAATCATGAATCAATTTGAAATATAAAAGAGCCACAGTGTAATAATACGTAGTTATTAAAGAGACCGGGATCGGATATGGACATACTCTCTGTCGATACCGAAAACCACTTTAATAACTATTATACGCGGAGTGTTGATCCAGAATGAAGTGGATGGTTTAGTGAACGCGTTGACTGAAGAAAGAGAACGATATTGGATGACCCCTGACATGACTAAAACAGGAGCCGCGCCGGGCCATTGAGGTTTGCCACCTCTAGCGGACACACTTCTTCGTTACCATATCTATTACATTTATGATTTGATTTGGGTGCACCCCTTGATTTGGGAGTGTTGTTTCGCGGTGTTGAGGTAGTAGCTGCTATGCTCAACATCAGTCCGGATCACGCAACTACTAGTATCCTAGTTGGTATCGCCTCATGTACCTTGTCATACTGATTATCCTATTCGCGACCACTACGTTTTGGTTTGTACCTTGAGTATATGGATTGCCCTCTGGCGACTTCCGGTTTTGGGGAAACTACGGTCTTGTATATGCTTTTAGGAATATAAATTGTGTTAAGGGGGATTATGGTAACGCCTTAACGCTATTTTGATACTTTATATTACTGATAGACATTATCTACTTAGCGTACATTACTACCTAGTAGATAGTTTAAAGGATCCTTGAAAGGTGGAAAATCCCGTAACATCTCTTAAGTTATTGCACGCACGTTGACACTGGATATGAGATGTCAAACCCCGTAAACATCTCTGATGCCGTCACACTCATATTTATTTACGATTGATTTAACTTTCATATGGATATTTTAGTCCTGACTCGAGTGTTTTGTCTTTTCATTACGCTCGGGTCAGTCCTGAGTTTTCAGATTTTTGAAGATCTATTCTGGAGGACGAAGACGAAGATTTGGTTTACTATTACTATTATTATCTGTGCATCATGTTGTCTGCTGCATTATTTATTTGTTCTGTTGTATATGTATAACTCTGATAAATGTTGTATAAATAATTGTCTAAGTATAGTAAACAGCTTCATGAACTGTTTATTTGACTATTATATTTTATCGTTCCGCTGCGAGATTCTGTGTTGTTTCATTTCCTTTATTTCTTTTCTTTTCTTAATTACCCCAATAACCATCTGCTTTTTTTTAATGGTTTGGAACCGGCATATGTATTTGATCGTCGGTTTAAACTGTCCAAAAAGGCGGGTCGTTACACTTACTGTCAAGTTTCTTCGAGTTTTAAAACGCATTATATTTCATGTATATAGTATGGCGTAAGTGTATAAAGTTTGTTTTGTTTCTAGAAGTATATGCATACTTAATATGTGTAAGTTGTGTTGGATCTGCTAATGGAGTCTGCATGTTTAGCAAATAGATTTATATTCATTTTGTTTTAACTTTGAATCCATATATGTATATTTTACAAACCATATTGTATGATTTATTTTATAAGTTTTGTAAATCCGTTATTATATATATAGTTTTATAATAAACAGGTTTATAACTTTTATTTGAAGGTCAATTTACATCTATCGAGTTATTTATATACATGTGTAATTTCAATGGAAATTATAAACAATAGAAAGAAGGGTTTGGGAATGTTGATGTGAGTATTAGGGTTGAACCTGTAAGTTATATTTGATCTGCATAGAGTGGGTTCTACACGCATGTATTGAGTCATGCACTTCCATAGTAATATGTAGTTATATAGGCATGCATATTTTGTTGTATGAGTATAAGTTGCAATATACACGTTATAAAATTTCGTAAGGAAAACAGAGAGGTATTCTACCATATTATATTTCGTTAGATCATATTACTGCATATAAGCTGCGTGTAGATGACTGAGTGGCCGTATACACAATCATTTTCACATACATATGGGCCGCATACGTTATATCCATTTGTGCATATATGGTTTGAGTAGCTTGCATACAATTAGTTGTTTATATATATTGGAAATCTGCATGTGTATGAGTTCATATAGTTGTATGGAGTCTGCTGCTACAGTAAACAATAGTGCATATGTGAAGATAATAAGTCATAGTTTTGTTACATGGGTCACATGGTTATATTTAAAATAGTAAAATATTATAAGGTACAAACCTTTTTGCTATATATATATAGGTCAGTAGTCTATACACGATATAGGTCATATCAGCACTAGGTAACATGTTGTTGTATATAAAATTTATAATATACTAACTCGCATATATGTATGCACAAGTTTTGGTTTTCAAATATACATAAGGATTCATTTTTCTAATGTTAAGTGTCTATAACGATCTGATAGAATATAAAGATTTATTTTTATATGGGTCTTCGGATCGATTTTCAGAGATAAATTTTAAAAATGGAAAATTATATATTCCGTTTATAACAAGCTAATTAAAATTTGTTCTCATCGATTTCCTTTTTGTCAGTTTTGGTCCATCGTGCCTATTTTTCTTCATCGATTTGGTTCTGATTTGATTTCGTTTCCATTTATCATCTTTGATCATCGAATCATGTCCATCTAGCTTTGTTTTGGAATTCGGACATGGATTTCGTAACTCACTTCTACGCCTATCCTCTTTAGCCTCGAAAGGTGAGCAATCACTCACGATTAACGTTCTTGTATTTTATTAAATTTGATTTCAATTGAAACGACAGTTGAAATATAATGCTGTAGTCATTTAAATTGTTATATATATGTTATTTTCTGTAACTGTTTACCTGTGGGATATGACACCATATCCCGTTGTTTATATTATATTGGTATTGATGATATTTGCTTGTTATTTTGTTGTATTATCTGTTATCACCCTGCAAGCTCCCTGTAGTTTAGAATTCACTATGGGTTGAAATGATACACACCCGAACAGACTTTAGAATATGAGAATTTCATTATGGGTTGAAATGATAAACCCACGCGATTTTCAATTAGATTGAATTTGAGATTGCGGGTCGAAGTTATATCAACCCATATATTTTAAATTTCGGATTGAAATGATATATATCTGTATCCCTTGACCATAGGATAGGAAATTATATACAGACACCGTTGGTCCATACATATGTATGTTTTGAAATAATTTCTATGGTTTTTAATAAATATTGGTTCTTAAACTATTATATATGAATGGAAATTTTATATATAGATTTAATAATAATATTATGGAGATCGATTTAATCCATAAAATATGTTTAAGTATTTATTTAAATTTATATTTCAAAATTGATTGTGGTAATAATTTGAAGAGGTTAAGGTTGAGAAAATAAAGTTGAATTAATTGAAATTGTATTTAGTTAAGAATTTTACTTAATTGGATTGATTTGAACTAAAGAATTTGAAATTTAAGATTTGATTTATAACTTGATTTTGATTTAAATGATTAAATGGAAGTTTCAAGTTTAAACAAATCAAAAGGAATATTTAGTTTAAAGGTAAGTTTGGTTATTTAAATAAATATTGAATTTATTAAGTGAACATTTCAAGACTAAATAACAACGTTAAATCAAGATCTATATGAAACTGTTAAATTTGAACTTTGAGATGTTGAATATTAAAGCTTTGAAATATACTAGAATTTAAATGGTTAATTTTTGGTTTAGTTCTGTATTTGAAATCAATATAACTTGAATTTGTTTGGTCATAAACTGAATTGAATGGAAATTGATAAATTGAGATTGAGTTAATGTGAATGGCAAAGTCGGGTTGATTTTGAAGCGATTTGTTAAGTTTGAGGAAATTACAGACATTCTACTTTATAAATATTTATATATATTTTGGAAATATGTATATTTGAAATGAAAAGATATTTTTGTTGTGAAGTATAAATTAATTTGAAATGACCTCGGTGTTATAGTGTATATTTCTACCTTGTAGATAGTTCCATGAACCCTTAGAGGATGGTTATCCAATATCCTTTAAGTTATTTGTATTTTAGTTGATATTTCACTTGAGTTGGATTTATTGATATAAGAATGTTAATTCTGACTCGAGTGTTTTGTGCTTTTGCTTTACGCTCGGGTCAGACTGAGTGATACAACATGTGAGACTCACCTTTGGAGCTTGGAACTTCGTTTGGAGATCCAACTATCGATTCAGCTTTTAGATTTTCTAGTTGATTGGTTCAGAGAAGTCATCGGTTTGTACTGAAGACTTCACTATATTTGAGATATTATGATGTATTTTATTTCTAACTCTGATGTCTAAATTAGCTTCATGAACTACTATTCTTTATCTATTCCGCTGCATTATATTACTCTGTGTCTGTGAACTGTGATTGATTTATTTATTGTATATGTTAAGTTTTGCCAAATTTAAATTAACAATTCGGTATTTTGAATTATTCAAGTCGGATAGGTATGGTTTTATTGTCGATTTAAATGGTCCAAAATATCGGGTCATTAAAGTTGGTATCAGAGTTTAGGCTCTAGGCAAAACTTAGTATATTTGGTAAATTTATTTACAGAATCACTTTCATTCGGGTAGAATCTCTTCCTTTTGACTCGATTTCCTTTGAATTTTGGGATGTCCCTAGGTTTTGAAATTCATTCTTGTCTTTCCCTATTTATATTCTTTTGATTCTGGAGTATCTCATAACTCCACTGAATGATTTGAAAGGGGGTGAAAGTTCCTTTGCAATTGGCATTGATTCACCGAAGATTACTGTATCCTCGGTTAACGATGCTGCTATATCATGGTTATGTCGAATCTTATCTCTGGCAGTAGAGTGTCGAGTTGCCTTAGAATTCCGTGACGATCATATTCCTAAAGTCACGGTTGACTCGGTTAAGGTCGTTCGCGATTTATATAAGTATATCCATCTTCTATTTTGAAATTTAAATTGCCCCAACTATGAAGAGCCTATCTTCGAATTAGAATTCCTTTATTTTGAACCTCTACCTTGTTGATTTTGGACTCCTTGAATGATAGGAAACTATTTTGTAAGTGGAAAAATAGGAAGAGTAGAAAGCAGCCCGTCTAGCACGAAGAGCACTAGCCCGTAAGGAACGAGAGGAAGCAATCGTGGAGCAAGAGAGGCCGTGGAGAGAAAGGGCGGAACCTGGTCCTTATGACCATGTTTTTTGTTATCAGTGTCAGGAAATGTGGCATTATGCAGCCATGTGCGGGAAGAGAGATAAAGGAAAAAAAAGGAGGGCAAGCGCCGTCGATCCGAGATTTTCTGCTTTAAGTGTCGTGAGAAGGGACGCTTCCCAAGTCGCTGCCTGAAAGTGAAGAAAGTGAAATCGGCATCCACAGCATCAACCGTCAAGCCAACCATTTGCTACTACTGTAGGCAAGCTGGACATATAGCCAGAGATTGTTCTGAGAGATAGCATGGAAGGCAAGCTGTGTTGCGGCCTGCTCGTGCTGCTGCCTTCCCGAAATTCACTAGGGAAGAAGGGAAAATAGTGTACTCATGCAAGAAATGTCATAGTTGGGGGCACCTTGATGTGGAGTGTACTGGACCCGTTGAAGCGCCACCCGGCAGAAGAAATACCGATGCTTTATTCTTGTAGGAGTGGTATTCTGTGGAACTATTTGTATCTGTAGTATGTTAGGTTGCAATAAGTGAACTCTATTGTATCTTTTTCTTAGCTGAAGTTGTCAAACCAAAGATATTTATGCTCTTGTTCTTCGTATGTTATGAATTTGAGTCTTTCCAGGTAATGAATATAAACTCTTTTGTATTGACATAAGTTATATATCTCTAATCTTGGTTAGGATTCTAGTTGATTAGAGTTTCTCGGATTCTATCTTTGTTTTGAAATCCATCCTTGAATCATCCATTGAAAATTGGGCTTGGTTGTATTTTTGAAATTGTTTTATATATCGAAAATCTTATTTTTTCATTCTATATATAAAAGAGAAAATGTTTTCGATAAGGATTATATACCTTGTAAAAACAAGAATTTGAAGTTTCGAAAAGATTGGAAATTTTGAAAATTTTATAAGAAATTGATTTATATAAAAATGATTTATAACTGAAGGGTTAAATTTGAAATTCGAGAATTGAATTCCAGTATTTTGAATTTGGTTTTAAGATTTTTGGAAAATATATAAAATAATACGATTTTAAAGTATTTTTCGAATTAGAAATGTTTCAAATGAGTTCAAATGAATTCCACTAATTTTGAAGAGATTTCAAAGAAGTGTTAAAGAAAATAGAAGTCCAGAACTCACTTATGTGGCTGGAAAATAATTTCGTTGATGTGTGCATGGATCATCGACATTGATTTTTGAGTTTCTGAGTGGGGGAGAGGCCACCTTAATAGCTTTGTTATGCGAGTGACTTTGTGAAATCAATTTTGATTTCAAATTTCGAAGTATGATTTGATATTCGAAAGATATAGGTATATATATTTGAAATAATTTAAAGTAAGCCGGTGTTCAATCTTCTAGTTTTCGAGTTGATTTAGTATAACTCTATTTATAAAAAAATTTGATTTACTAATTTGTTGCTGATTTCCAACTCTTGGATTTGAAATTTTATTTCACGAGCACTTCCAAATCAAGGTTTAAAATTTTAAAACTAAGAAATTTCGAAGAGTATAAAATATTCAATAAAGAATATAAGTTTAGTTTTGAATGTTTATAGTATGAAGAGTACGACTTAAGTAAATTTAAAAATTTTGTAAAATAAATAATTTTCAAAAAGGAAAATTTGGTCTTTCAAATAGAAATAAACAGTTTAAAGGTTTTAAAGGGATAGTTATAAATTTGGGAAACCATTTTGAGTATAATTGATTTTGAGAAAAATATTTGGTTTGAAATTAGATTGGATTTAAAACCAGTACTTATATGGTGATTTTGGAATGAATTTGTTTGACTTGAATTGATTTTAAATTAAGAACCTTATATTATTAAGTACTTGATTTGGGATCGGTCGAACTTATATAAAATGGATTTGTATAAGTATGAAGTTAATTTGAAATCTATTGATTTGAAAGGTACTCAATTTGGAAAGAGAGTTTTATATAATCAAATTTATATAAGTGTGATTTGATGTACTATTGATTTGGAAGGTATTCGATTTGAAAATGGAATCATATATATAATGGACTTTATGTAAGTATAATATTTGAAAGTATTTGGAAAGATACTATATGATATATATTTTTGAAGTAAAGTTATGGAAAGTGCCTTTTGCTTGATATCCGCTTTGTGGCCACATTGTGGATTTAATCTATCGATATTATTCTCTCTTAATTTGGTTTTCCGGATGTGATACTTGAGTGTCCTACCGTGGCGTAACCCACGGTCATTTTTACTTATCATGGGGTAATTCGCAAAGCAGTGAATGCTTAAAGGATATGGATGTTTCCTGGGGGATCCAGGCGTAACCATTTTTATGTATCCTGCGATCCAGATGTTTATTTATTTATCATGGCGTAATTCGCAAGGCAGTGAATGCTTAAAGGATATGTGTAAAGGTTGGCATTTTCGACTCATGAAAGTCGACATTAATACGTCCACTTTATCAACACCGAGCAACCGAATGCCGGAAAATCGAACCGTTTGGGTTAAAGAAGAGGTAGGAGATAGAAGAAGAAAGAAAGAAATGCAACAGAAACAATATCAGAATCTCATAATCGCAGCGGAACAACATATAATAGATAAATGAATAATCTTTAAATCGAAAGAACTATATTAGTTATTACATCACATCACGTTACATTTCATTATCAGAGTTTACAACAACAAACAGCTGAAAAGAAATACTATATATTAGTTTGATAAGCCATGCCATCCCGCTTGCTCCTGATCTCACAGCAACTCCTGAATTTCCATAATAACCTGATAACCTGACTCTAGACCGCCCGTGTTAAAATTGGTGGGCACCCAGAGTTTAGGAAGAGAACAATAAACTCCATGTCAGTAATGGGACTGGTGTCAGAACTAAAGCGGTTATTTATCTTTAAAACAACAACAACAAGGGAAGTGAAAAATATCCGCAATAATTTTGGAAAATGAAACTACCATAAGGCCTCCCACCACAGACACAATGCAAACGCAGAAATGGAGGAGATTTCTCCTTGTGATAGTGAAATATGCTTGATACGCATATTTCTTTGATATTATTATTATAAGTGCAAAGTGTAGGAAAACATTTCAAAAGTATAATATAAATCTTAGCCAACATAGACATTCTGAACCATGCCTACTATAGCTACCATCTAAACAGTGGGGCGCCACTATAAGTAAATGGCAGGTTCTACAACTAAAACCGTACAAGGTGCGTATCGGAGTTTGGATTTTCAACTAATGGTCAGGCCAAGGAACTTCCCATTGCCACATAGGTACGCCTCTGGAAAGACGCCCCGAGAACCTAACCGGAGCTCTGCCAACACAAGGCTGGGTCACCCCTAGCTGGGTAACTACTGACACGAATATGCCATCCCCCGGTCGTAACCGACCTAAATCCCAGGATTCACCAAGAACCACAAAATAATAAGTTTACAACAACAACATAGGTTAAGTATCAGGGCTCCATACCATAACATCACCTCTATCCAGAAGGAATGAAATGCACTAAGGGGGCGCTATCCCCTAATAACCTTGCCGCATCTTTCATGTTTTGACCATTTCCTGGGTGTTAGGTCGGACGAAGTCTCTCCACAAAGCTATGCTTTATACAAAAGCCACGCTTTGATCAACAAATGATAAGCAGCACTTCGTATGCCACATTATCAATTTCGGAATATATCACTAGAAACCATCAACTACATAACCCCTAAGCTCTTACGTCTCAGAGAAGGGTGTTAAGCTAAGAGAATAAATTCTCCGCCACCAACAGAAATATATATGATAGAAACCAGCTTTATATCTCAATTTGTAATGTCAATCACAAATCCATACAAGTCCATTCTGGGTTCGAACAGAACCGAATGCACTTCCAAAGAAGCCCTTGCAATCCGGATATTCACTAATCACGACCGGACTTCCCATCACAAAGAGTGATAAAATCTCTACATCGGAGATCAGTCGATGCAGAGACATTCGACGGTAATCCTTTCGTTTTCAAAAATATCCGGTCTTCAACACCGGTCTTCAAATGCTATCCATTACGACATATCACTTATTCGGAATGGGATTTATGACACAAAGATCCTCTCCCGGCTAAACCGAATAACGAGCGCTTATTTTCAAAAATAAGTGTAGCATTCAAATTCAAGCAAATCACACAAATACCCATTTAAAGGTAAATATTGATAGTCAGTTATTTGACTATCAAGTCCAACAAACAAATATCCAGCACCATAACAATCACTAGGCCCTTTTTATGAATCTTACATAAATTAAATAACCTGCCAAATATTCGCTCCAACTTATCTTTAAAAAGATATATCCTCTAAACCAATTCAAACTCTATATTGGAAAACATTTCCAAGTACTTATTCATTTTTATTTCAAAATTGTTCATTTAAACCAATTAAATAAATCCTTACTGATTTCCTTTATAAATTCCATGGTGAATTTAAATTTCCAAATATCCACTGATATACGATTTTCAAATCGATTTCAGATATTCACTTTCCATTTATCTTTAAAAGATAAAATCTCAAAACATTTTACTTCATATTGGAAAACATTTCCATACTTATTCAATAATAAGTAATTCACAAATCTCTTTATTTTCAACATTTGAAAAATATTCAATATACTTAAATTACAATTAAGTATATAATTTATCCTTTAAGGAAAACATTCTCTTTAAACACATTTATTTGGGTCAAAACGAATGTTACGTAAAACATCGTTACGAAAACCCCAAATCACTAGTATAGGGATTCGAAATTAAGATAGATATATAAATCCCAATACTATATAAAACATTTCCTTTCGAAAATCATTTACTATAACAATAGTGTTATAGTCCACCATTTCCTTATTTCTCGAAAACGTCTATTTCAACAGTGAATGTTGAAATCTATGGTTTCGATCCTTAATACATTTTAAAACAACTTCAAATCATTTTAATACTATTTAAAAGACGAGAACCTAAAACATTTCTTAAATATACTATTCATTGTTCAAGATCGTGAATATAAATCGTTTACCAAATTCAACACTTCAACATATTTTATTTAAAGGATTATCCATTGTCCAAAATCATGGATATATCTCCTTTAACAAGCTATAATAAATAACTTATCAAAATACGTCGATTTCGGATTTATAAAACAATGTTTATAAATTCCATTTATATTTCATAACAACTTCAACTTATAAAAATCACTTTATTAACAAATTCTATCCATATCCCATTTAAATGCCAAAATCCAATTTATAAGTTCATTCCTTAAAAATCTTTTATTTTGCAAAACCTATTCATTTACAACTTCACAATTTATAAATCTATAAATTTCATTAATCTATAAATTTCATTTACTTATGAAATCCATTTATACTTCATTTTAACACGTATAAAAACTCGTTTAAAATTCTAATATTTTTAAATTTATAAATATCAATTTTATAAATCTTTTACATAAACCATTTATAATAATTTCAAAAAACTTTAGTTAAACTATTTTATAAAATTCATTAACTCCATTTTTCAAAAATCACATTTTAACTATATTTCTCAAAAATCATAAATTTTATAACATAAAAATTATAACGTTTATTTATCTAAAATCGATCGATTCCAAAATTCAATAGAACGTATTCTTTCAAAAGTCACTTTAAAAATCCTTTTTAATTTGAAAACGTTGCTTTAACATTTTTAAAACTCCCAAAATAGGCCTAATGCTGCAACAACACCAAATATAACAATAACGCCATCCAAAACATCATATATCATATGATAACAGAATATATCATAATATCTGTAAATAAATCAATACGGGTGAGGAATCCAGTTGGATCCCTCCAACCTGTTTCCCTGCATCCACAGATGTTAGCACAATACCAATCTCGTTCCAATACAGAATATCGTGGTATATGGGATTCATAAAATATTATTCGCTATTATGCGGCGCAATAGGGTCTCATCCGCTATATAATGCGGGAAAATCAACTCCAAGTACATATATAATACCAATTCCATATCAAGATGGAATTATCGCGGTATATGTGTTTAATAAATAACATCCGCTTAATATACGGCTTATATGGTCTATTTCAAAACAATAGATAATAATTTATCATTCAATCGTACAATCAAGCAATTTTAAATCTAACTATTTAAAATTTAAATCGAAACTATTTCGATTGAGTGAGAAGTTCTACATTGTTCCCAATAATGGTTTCAACGTTTATTTCGAATAAAATTAAACGCACGTTTAATTTTACCCAAAATTTTCACCAGCTCCAATCAACTCCAATCCAGCTCGATCGCGTAGTGTTCGCCCATACGAACTCAACGCAGTTCGTTTTCGTCCAATTCCGACAAAGTATGAACAAGTTACAGTGTTTTAAAGTTAACACGAATTATAATATAAACAATTTACAATTTTCTTTATATTTTTATAACCTAAGCTCATCAGGGCCGCACATTCTATTGCTTTGATCTCAGCTACACATGCTCCTTCTTCACCCCCCCCTCTAGTAATTAACACGCACGAAACAACCAAAGTAGCCGCCCTAAACCCTAATTTGCGCAACCCATACGAACAACTTCATGTCGATCGAGCAACACCGTAACGAAGGCAACACCCTCGCACGCCATCACCTTGAAAATCATCAAGCTAGGCCCTAAAATGGCATAGAAAATTGTGCATAAATGTTGGTCGTTCGAACATGATTTTCCATCCACGCGACTATTTACGATCATACCCTTAAGGAATCGAAGCTCTCATTACGCTCTTCAACATTGTAGTTGACAACTTTTTGTAATTGTTGGTGGATTTGATGAAAATGATGAAGAAAGATCATGAATTACCGGCCATTGATAGAAAGGATGGCGGCTAGGGTTAGCTTCTGATTAGGGTTTGCAAAATAGAAGTAGACAAGTCCTTTTATAGAAAATTTACGAATCACTATTCATCTAGAAATTTTCCGAACTCCAAACGAAGCATGTCGGCTGGCGTTTCTAGGGTTTGTCCCGCGTTTCAGACACAATGGAATAGATATCGAGAGCCAATTCGATCGTATGTGCGAGTTACAGAAATAAACGATCAAATTTAAATTAAAAGGAAATAAACGATCAAACTTAATTTTATAATTACTTACTTTCTACCATATTTTTATTATGACACATTTCAAGTACATAATAGCGAATTCATTGAATACTTTCATTACCTCAAGCTTTTGCTTGTAAGATTCCCTCTTACATTTTCTTATTAACATTGTAAATTTTAATATCTGGTAAGTTATATACATGCTTTAAGAATGTAATTGAAAAATTATACAATTTTTCTCATTACCTTTTAAATAATTCACCGTTCAATAAATTTTTACCTTTTCCTCATAAGTTATAATTTCAACTTCCTTTTTATTTCCTTTATAACTTAGCCTTAAATCTCTTACCTAAATTAGGGGTTTCAATTATTAATTACCTACCTTTCATTTCACTACAATAATTGAAACAATTAATTAATGGAAATTTAAGAATTTAATACCGGGTTAAATTTTCAATTCATTTTAAAACAATAGATAAATGTATTCTTACAACTTATATATCTCTAATTATATTCAAAACAATTCAAAATTTATATATTTTTTCAAAAATGAATCTTCAGTAAAACTACTACAGTGGCCTTCCCCCTTCGAAACTCGAAAATGAAAGTCGATGATGCGGCCGCCATCACCGAAATTATTTTCCCGCGACAGAGAGGGAAGTACAAAACTTATTTTTTCCAAAATCTTCTTTAAGAGAATTCTTCCGAATTATATTAAATATTTATATCAGAAAATACTTATAAACAATATTATTATATTCCAAAATGTATTCGAAAGAACTTTCAAAATCCCGGAACTTAAGTTCTAAATTTTCATATTTCAATTATTTTACTTTTAAATCTTATTTCTATTATAATTTATACACTTTATTACCTAATAACCAATCTATTGCAGCCAAATACAGATATCATTTGGAAATTTTTATTTTATATAGAAAATATAATAGGCAAAATTGTTTCATTCACCTATATTTAAAACAAATATTATGTCGGTCTATCCTATTAAGTGTTTAGAAATTCCTGTTAATGTCATAGCATCTCATACAACAACCAGAATTTATAAATACAAAACGGAACAGATTAACACAATATTCAAATCTTTTTATAACATTAACAAATACGCTCTCTCATATATATACACTCAGTGACTCCTATAGGGTATTACTACCCTATTAGTAAAGAGTCAAACCCCACAAAGCTAAGTTTATCGCTAAACCAAAGCTCTGATACCAGATGTAACGTCCCGCCTTTTCGCACGCTTTAAATCGACACACGTGCCAATTCAAACCATACGGAATGGCGGATTGTTATGGGTTGAATAAGAAAAACAAGAAAGAATAAAACAAAACAGAATCTCACAGCGGAAGGATAAAATATATAAATAAATATATAGTTCATAAAACTGTTTACAAACATTTGATTCTTCTTTATACAATAAATATCAGAGTTCACATACCAATAATATTAATGCAGCAGAATACAGTGTAGTGGAACCATATAATATAAAATAATAATAGTAATGAAATCCTCGTCTTCTCCCTCCAGAAAAATCTTTAAATCCTGAAACGGCCCGAGCGTATTGAAAAGACAAAACACTCGAGTCAGAACTAAAAGATCTTATGTAAGTTAAATTAACAAAAACGAATGTGAGCGCGGTAACTCAAGAGATGCTCGGGATTTACATCTCCTAAGGATCCGTTAAACTATTTACTATGTGGTATATTTCTCTATTATAATAGTGTCTAATTGTAAAATAAACTTACTTTTAAATAGCGTTAAGGCTTTACATTTTCCACCTTAACACATAATATATTCCCATAGTCTATACAGTACCGTAACCTCCCCCGTACTAGGCGTTGTCAGAGGGCACTCCATAGGTATGGTACAAAGCCAAAATCGTATAAGGCGCGATAAGGTAGGTGACACGGCACAACTAGGCAATGCCAGGGTAGATATACCAATTACGCATCCGGGCTGGTGGTAACGCATAGCCGCAGCTACCGCCCACCTCGAACAAACTCCCTCTAAAATCAAAAGTAAAGGTGGCCACCGAATCAATCCAAAGTTAGAGTATAGTATCGAAGAGGAGTGTCCGATAAAGGGCGCTAACCCCCTTGGCCCGAGAATCGCTCCTGTTTTAGCTACCTTATGCCAACTCACGGGAGTCGGGTGCACATATTTACCTTAAAGGAAACGCCGCCACCAACCTACTTCATTCTGGAATCTCCACCGCGTACATGGTTGTTAAAGTGGTTTTCGGAGTTGGCAGAGAGTATGACAACTTCCGATCCCGGTCTCTTTAACAACCAAACGTTATTATAATACCTTGGTCTTTTAAAAATAATTATACTTTTAAAACCAGAATATAATTATCCATTTCAAAACCCATAAATACGATATCATTTCCTTTTAAAACCCAAATAAATATGATATCATTTTATTTCAAATATATTTCTTTTCCAAAATCATGCCACTTTAAAGATTTATAATACCTCGAAACCAAATATTTGAAATTTAACTTTCAACATAATACTTCGAAATCCATAGTTTTAAAACCATAACGTTCAAAACTCAAATGGTTTGGATATTCAACAGTATATAAAATAAAATATTTGAATCTAAAATTTCTTTATAAAATAATTTCCACGACTTTACAATTTATTCATTTAAAATTTTAGTCTAAACCATAAATTTTAAATTCACTTTCAGTTTGAATAAAACATTTCGATTTCAACATTTTCAAACTTTGAGTATTTAATGAATTTCAAAACTAATGTTAGGAATTTCTATTCAACAATTCATTTTCCTATTATTTAGTTATGAAAGGTTCACATGATAAATCCCTATCCACTTAAAAAAAAACTCAATTTATTAACACTAAATATTTCCTTCCATTTATTTATACAAGAATTGTTCATTAAATCCATTTATAATATCATACCATTAAAATTTCCAATTTTAATATGTTAACATCAACTTATGGAGTTAAATTTTTAAATAAGCTCAATTCTAATTAATTTCCAATTTATCTTTCAATATTAATTGATTTGAATCATTTAAAACTCTATATATATACACACACACACACACACACAAGATCTTAAACATGTACTTAATCATATAATATAAATTATCAAATTCCATTTTTCAACTTATTCACTTTTATTTATGCATAGCTTAAATTCAACAATTTAACTATATATGTATATATAAAATATATTTATATCATATCCAAATTTAATATTTATTAAACCGTATCATATCCAAACCATAAAAATCATTTCAAAAATAATTTTATATATATACCGCGGTTCCTGTATATAATTTTCTATCCTATGGTCAAGTGATACGGATATTTATCATTTCAATCCATAATTTGAAAATAAAAATGCGGTCGTATATCATTTTAAACCGCAACCCCGAATGAAATGAAAATGCATAATAACTTGCAGTTTATATAAGATAGAACACATCATCCATTCACCCAATATCAATCATCAACCAATTTATTTCAATCATCATCATTTTAAACAACATCAATATATAGCATATAAAAATAACAGATATCAACGAACGGTTTATATTAAATAGTAAATTAATAACTGTCAAATTGGAAGTTTATATGAAAAATAAATAAATTTAATTGCCTATTTATATGCAATAATAAAATTAAATAACAATTTAATTTTAAATGAATGCAATCTAAGTGAGATGATGACTAAAATATGCCAAACAGTCGTAAATGAATTTCTACTCATATCATAAATCTATTTAATAAACATAAGAAATTTTAGATGTTGTGAGTGGGTTAAAACACTCACCTTTTGAAATTAAATTGAATTTAAACCCAAAAATTTGACAGTCTCCAAATCCGTCAAACTAGAGTCAACAGATCCGGTATTTTATTACAATCCTTACAAAAAAATCACGCGTGAAACAGATATCGTATGAGAAAGTTATTTGAGTTAATGCGATTGAAATGAAAATAATAAAAAAATAAGAAGAACACATACTAGTGCCACGTCAGCAACCTGGAGCACGCGTTCGTTCCTCTCAAGCCCTAAAATTCGCGACTCCTAATATCTCAGCCGTCGAAACTCCAACTTCCATCCAATTTTCGCCGCCGCTCCTCGAGTCTTCGACTAAATCAAAGGATGCCACTCTCCTCCCCTCGCTTTGCTGACCCCAGAGACCCCACGCATGTACCTGGACCGCCTCCTCCAACTCTTGGCTGCCGTCACTTCGATGGCGAATACTGGCGATCCTAGGCGCCTAAGACCAAACGAGCCACATGGATGAGCTCGGCTCGTCGACACAACGCACACATGCCCTCCGATTGGCCAGCAAACGAAGATCCACCGTCAAAATCGCAAAAACACGTACGAACGACCAAAATTTTATCGTTGATTTCAGGACAACGATAACTCGAATCGAGAAACAAATTTCGGATCTGAGTTATGCTCGTCAAAAGCTTCAACATATATTTTTTTGAGATTTTTCCGAGGACTTTAATTTTTTGACTTTTGATTTGAATTTGAAATTGGATCCAGGGTAGGGTTTGCAGCCATTGGGAAGAGGAGGAAATAATGAAGTGAACGCACAACAAATGAGAATAGATAGAGACTAGGGTTTATAGCCGGGTTTATATAGGTAGGTTAGAAATAGAGGGACGGATCCGATAAACAAACGTGCTAAATGATAATTAGCCCAAAAAGCCCGTTTCGACTCCGAAACGAAATTGGGTAAAACCATATATCCAAATAGGTGTTCAAAAATATTTTAAACAGGTTTCGGGTTCAAATTGCGTCGTATGTAGAATTTATGCTAAAAACAATATTTTCAAATTGATTTCAAATTGATTTCAATTAAATCGATTTCAAGGCGTTTCGCGTTCAAACGACAACTCCGATCACTACGAAACTTGAAACCCTACAACTCACTGTTACGGATCCGATGAAATAGGTTTCGTCGAAATCCGAGTCCGTGACCAAAATGGCTATTTTTGTATTAATTAAATAAATTCAAAATAAATTAATTAAATCAAATTTCGCATTAAAATATCTAAACTTTGCAATCTTTACCACTTTAAAATTTTCAGACATTTACAATGATTTTACAATTTTTAAAAGTAAATTTATTAAAGATTAATCAATAGAATCTTCAATTTCATAAAATTCAAAATTATAGATAAATTTCCAAAATTTCCCTTTAATTGATTTTACCCATAATTATTCTATTCATAATCTCAATAGAAGGGTTTTCCATTGGATACAAATTATCACATAAATATTTCCCGTTTTCAACTTAATTTTTAAATTAACGTAATAATTACATATTTGATTTCATTCATTTGAAATAAATCCAACTATTATAAATTAAATAAATTAACTCACTATAAAATTCAAATTCTATAATTCATAAATTTTATCATCTTGATTTAATTATAAATTTATAATTCCTTAAATCAATTCCCATCTCAAATTTTAAATGCAAATTACTTCGCCAATTATAGTATTTATTTAAATTTCTTAAAATAATCCCGTTATTACCCTTTGAATCCAATTTATTTTAATAAATTTCCAATTAAACGATTAGATTCAATTTCAACCTTACACATAAGTTTAGGTTATAACCAATTTATAACATATTCCTTTCTTAGTTATTACTTTACATACTTCTCGTATTAATTTCACAATTAATCCAAATCAATAAAGTAACGCTCATAATCAATAACGACAATTTAGTGAATTAATTGAAATTGATTACAAATTAACTTAACACCCTAACCAAATAAGTAAAGTACAATAAATATTGTCATTAACTCTTAATTACACCTTTAGAGGTTCATTAATTACACCCCAATATTGTAATTACTTACATAACACTGGTTTTACTCAATTAACATTTATTAGAAACTATTCCAAAATTTATTAGTTCTCTTATATTATAGTTATAACCAAGTGTAACTTTTAACTTGAATTGGTTGGACTTCCTTTCAAGTTATTAATAATTAACTTATACTAACATATTCCTTAATTTATTCCAATTACCGTTACAATGTTTTTATTACATAATCAATTAAATACTTTCCTTTTCTCGTATTAAATTATACACCTGTATAATCCCTTCCCCTATTCATTCATTACAATTCTATTTAAATTTCAAACTGTTGTAATAACTCATTTATTATACTTTTGCATATCAATAAACAAGGTTCCAAATGAATAGGGTTTATTAATTTTAGTTTTTTTATAATTAAGTCTATTACAACAATTGTAATATTTCATAGGTTAATTATTAACATTTACTTCGTTACCAATTATAACAATGATATTTCTTTATAATTTAATTCCAAAATCTTATAAATATGACTAATTTAATTAACAAAATTTACAGGTCGTTACGCTCTCCCCCACTCAAAACTTTTCGTCCCCAAAAAGGAAAAATAAGGTAGAAGGAAGAATTAAATAAACAATACATCTTATTCAAAATATTAACTTACAAACAATAATTCACAAACTTTATTATTTTAAATAAAATATACCCATTTTATAATCATTATATCTTTTTTATACTTAAATAAATAAAGTTTGGAAAAACATTTTCAAAATAAAATTTCTAAGTTCCAAAATTTACAAAAAATTTCGGCAGAGTCTCCCTTGTACAGAGAGGCTTGGGATAAAATATAATATCAAAATATAACAATAATATTACATATATTATCCAAAATATTATATCCCAACCCGGGAAAATATATAAAATAGCGCTAAAAACCGAAATCCGAAACGTACATATTTGTCGGGCAATTTACGCTTAATTTATGGAACCAAAAGCAGTAGCAATTGCTTCCATAACCTGCATTTCACTTAGAAAATCCAAAGGGTTAACAATTTATACAAAGTGAAATATTTAAGCGCTTTCAATCACTAACAACAAATAAATCCAACAACCATTAATTTCAACAAACAACATACACAACAAATACAAAACAATCATACAATCAAACAAACAAATTATTGTTCGGGTTCAACACTTTTAAATTGCACGGAATGAAGAATAAACTACTAGCACATCATTTACTCAATGGTCTTAGATAAACTAAATAGATTATTCGTTCACCCAAATCCAATTTTAAAGTATCTTTGCCCAAAAAACCATCAATTAAACAACAACAAATCCAAACAACAATCAACCTAACTTATTATTAATTTCATTTCATACCTTTGTTGTTTGATTTTCTTTTATTCATATAGTGATTTATCTTTTTAATTTACGTTTTTTCTTACAGTTTCATTTATTTTCATTTCATGAATTCATTTCTCAATTTCGTTTACTTAAGTTTATAATTACCTACTTTCTACCATATTTTTATTATGGTACATTTCAAGTACATAACAGCGAATTCATTGAATACTTTCATTACCTCAAGCTTTACTTGTAAGATTCCCTCTTACATTTTATTATTGACATTGTAATTTTTAATATCTGGTAAGTTATATACATGCTTTAAGAATGTAATTGAAAAATTATACAAGTTTTCTCATTACCTTTTAACTAATTCACCGTTCAATAAATTTTTACCTTTTCCTCATAAGTTATAATTTCAACTTCCTTTTTATTTCCTTTATAACTTAGCCTTAAATCTCCTACCTAAATTAGGGGTTTCAATTATTAATTACCTACCTTTCATTTCACTACAATAATTGAAACAATTAATTAATGGAAGTTTAAGAATTTAATACCGGGTTAAATTTTCAATTCATTTTAAAACAATAGATAAATATATTCTTACAACTTATATATCTCTAATTATATTCAAAATAATTCAAAATTTATATATTTTTTTCAAAAATGAATCTGCAGCAAAACTACTACAGTGGCCTTCCCCCTTCGAAACTCGAAAATGAAAGTCGATGATGCGGCCGCCATCACCGAAATTATTTTCCAGCGATAGAGAGGGAAGTACAAAACTTATTTTCTCCAAAATCATCTTTAAGACAATTCTTCTGAATTATATTAAATATATATTAGAAAATACTTATAAACAAAATTATTATATTCCAAAATTTATTCGAAAGAAGTTTCAAAACCCTGGAACTTAAGTTCTATATTTCCAAATTTCAATTATTTTACTTTTAAATCTTATTTCTATTATTATTTATACACTTTATTACCTAACAACCAATCTATTGCAGCCAAATATAGATATCATTTGAAATTTTTTATTTTATATAGAAAATATAATAGGAAAAATTATTTCATTCACCTATATCTAAAACAAATATTATGTCGGTCTGTCTTATTAAGTGTTTAGAAATCCCAATTGATGTCATAGCGTCCCATGCACCAACCAGAATTTATAAATACAAAACGGAACAGATTAACACAATATTAAAATCTTTTTATAACACTAACAAATACGCTCTCTAATATATATACACTCAACGACTCCCATAGTGTATTACTACCTTATTAATAAAGAGTCAAACCCCACAAAGCTAAGGTTTATCGCTAAACCAAAGCTCTGATGTCAGATGTAACGTCCCGCCTTTTCGCACGATTTAAATCGGCACACGTGCCAATTCTAACCATACGGATTGGCGGAATGTTATGGGGTAAATAAGAAAAACGAGAAAGAATAAAACAAAACAGAATCTCACAGCGGAAGGATAAAATATAATAATAAATATACAGTTCATAAAAATGTTTACAAACATTTGATTCTTCTTTATACAATAAATATCAGAGCTCACATACCAATAATATTGATGCAGCGGAATACAGTGTAGTGGAACCATATAATATAAAATAATAATAGTAATGAAATCTTCGTCTTCTTCCTCCGGAAAAATCTTCAAATCCAAAAACGCTCGGACTGACCCGAGCATATTGAAAAGACAAAACACTAGAGTCAGAACTAAAAGATCTTGTGTAAGTTAAATTAACAGAAATGAATGTGAGTGCAGTAACTCAAGAGATGCTCGGGATTTACATCTCCTAAGGATCCGTTAAACTATTTACTATGCAGTATATTTTGCTATTATAATAGTGTCTAATTGTAAAATAAACTTACATTTAAATAGCGTTAAGGCTTTACATTTTCCACCTTAACACATAATATATTCCCATAGTCTATACAGTACCGTAATCTCCACCGTACTGGGCGTCGTCAGAGGGCACTCCTTAGGTATGGTACAAAGCCAAAATCGTATAAGGCGCGATAGGGTAGGTGGCACGGCACAACTAGGCAATGCCAGGGTAGATATACCAATTACGCATCCGGGCTGGTGGTAACGCATAGCCGCAGCTACCGCCTACCTCGAACAAACTCCCCCTAAAATAAAAAGTAAAGGTGGCCACCGAGTCAATCCAAAGTCAGAGTATAGTATCGTAGAGGAGTGTCCGATAATGGGCGCTAACCCCCTTGGCCCGAGAATCGCTCCTGTTTTAGCCACCTTATGCCAACTCACGGGAGTCGGGTCCACGTATTTACCTTAAAGGAAACGCCGCCACCAACCTACTTCATTCTGGAATCTCCACCGCGTACATGGTTGTTAAAGTGGTTTTCGGAGTTGGCACAGAGTATGACAACTTCCGATCCCGGTCTCTTTAACAACCAAATGTTATTATAATACCTTGGTCATTTAAAAATAATTATACTTTTAAAACCAGAATATAATTATCCATTTCAAAACCCATAAATACGATATCATTTCCTTTTAAAACCCAAATAAATATGATATCATTTTATTTCAAATATATTTCTTTTCCAAAATCATGCCACTTTAAAGATTTATAATACCTCGAAACCAAATATTTGAAATTTAACTTTCAACATAATACTTCGAAATCCATAGTTTTAAAACCATAACTTTCAAAACTTAAATGGTTTGGATATTCAACAGTATATAAAATAAAATAGTTTGAATCTAAAATTTCTTTATAAAATAATTTCCACGACTTTACAGTTTATTCATTTAAAATTTTTGTCTAAACCATAAATTTTAAATTCACTTTCAGTTTGAATAAAATACTTCGATTTCAACATTTTCAAACTTTGAGTATTTAATGAATTTCAAAACTAAGGTTGGGAATTTCTATTCAACAATTCATTTTTCTATTATTTAGTTTTGAAAGGTTTACATGATAAATCCCTATCCATTTAAAATAAAACTCAATTTATTAACATTAAATATTTCCTTCCATTTTTTTATACTAGAATTATTCATTAAATCCATTTATAATATCATACCATTAAAATTTCCAATTTTAATAAGTTAACATCAACTTATGGAGTTAAATTTTTAAATAAGCTCAATTCCAATTAATTTCCAATTTATCTTTCAATCTTAATTGATTTGATCATTTAAAACTCTATATATATACAAGATCTTAAACCTATACTTAATCATATAATATAAATTATCAAATTCCATTTTTCAACTTATTCATTTTTATTTAACAGATTTATGCATAGCTTAAATTAAAAAATTTAACTATATATATATATATATAATATATTTATATCATATCCAAATTTAATATTTATTAAACCGTATCATATCCAAACCATAAAAATCATTTCAAAAATAATTTTATATATATACTGCAGTTCCTGTATATAATTTTCTATCCTATGGTCAAGTGATACGGATATTTATCATTTCAATCCGCAATTTAAAAATAAAAATGTGGTTGTATATCATTTCAAACCGTAATCCCAATGAAATGAAATTTCATAATAACTTGTAGTTTATATAAGATAGAACACTTCATCCATTCACCCAATATCAATCATCAACCAATTTATTTCAATCATCATCAATTTTACCAACATCAATATATAGCATATAAAAATAACAGATATAACCGAACAGTTTATATTCAATAGTAAATTAATAACTGTTAAATTGGAAGTTTATATGCAAAATAAATAAATTTAATAGTCTATTTATATGCAATAATAAAATTAAATAACAATTTAATTTTAAATGAATGCAATCTAGCTGAGATGATGAATAAAATATGCCAAACAGTCATAAATGAATTTCTACTCATATCATAAATCAATTTAATAAACATAAGAAATTTTAGAAGTTGTGAGTGGGTTAAAACACTCACCTTTTGAATTTAAATTCAATTTAAACCCAAAAATTTGACAGTCTCCCAATTCGTCCAACCTAGAGTCAACAGATCTGGAATTTTATTACGATCCTAACAAAAAAAATCGCGCGTGAAACGGATATCGTATGAGAAAGTTATTCGAGTTAATGCGATTGAAATCAAAATAATAATAAAAATAAGAAGAACACATACTAGTGCCACGTCAGCAACCTAGAGCACGCGTTCGTTCCTCTCAAGCCCTAAAAATTGCGACTCCTAATATCTCAGCCGTCGAAACTCCAACTTCCATCCAATTTTCGCGGCCGCTCTTCGAGTCTTCGACCAAATCAGAGGATGCCACTCTCCTCCCCTCGCTTTGCCGACCCCAGAGACCCCACCACGCATGTACCCGGAACCGCCTCCTCAAACTCGTGGCGGCCGTCACTTCGATGGCAAATACTGGCGATCCTAGGCGCCTAAGATTCAAACGAGCCACATGGATGTGCTCGGCTTGTCGACACAACGCACACTTGCCCTCCGATTGGCCTGCAAACGAAGATCCACCGTCAAAATCGCAAAAACACGTACGAACGGCAGGGATTTTATCGCTGATTTCAAGATAATGATAACTCAAATCTAGAAACAAATTTCAGATCTGAATTATGCTCGTCAAAAGCTTCAACATATATTTTTTTGAGTTTTTTCCGAGGACTTTAATTTTTTGACTTTTGATTTGAATTTAAAATTGGATCTAGGGTAGGATTTGCAGCCATTGGGAAGAGGAGGAGCTAAGGAAGTGAACGCACAACAAATGAGAATAGATAGAGACTAGGGTTTATAGCTGGGTTTATATAGGTAGGTTGGAAATAGAGTGGATGGATCCGATAAACAAACGTGCTGAATGATAATTGGCCAAAAAAGCCCGTTTCGACTCCGGAACGAAATTGGGTAAACCCATATATCCCAATAGGTGTTTAAAAATATTTTAAATGCAATGGAAAAGGTTTCAGGTTCAAATTATGTCGTATGTAGAAGTTATGCTAAAAACAATATTTTCAAATTGATTTCAACTAAATCGATTTCAAGGCGTTTCGCGTTCGTATGATCAAATGACAAGCCCGATCACTACGAAACTTGAAACCCTATAATAATTCACTGTTACGGATCCGATGAAACAAGTTTCGTCGAAATTCGAGTCCGTGACCAAAATGGCTATTTTTATATTAATTACATAAATTCAAAATAAATAAATTAAATCAGATTTCGCGTTAAAACTTCTGAACTTTGCAATCTTTATCACTTTAAAATTTTCAAACAATTACAATGATTTAACAATTTTTAAAAGTAAATTTATTAAGGGTTAATCAAAAGAATCTTCAATTTCATAAAATTCAAAATTATAGATAAATTTTCAAAATTTCCCTTAAATTGATTTTACCCATAATTATTCTATTCATAATTCAATAGAAGGGTTTACCATTGTATTTAAAATTATCACATAAGTATTTCCCATTTTCAACTTAATTTTTAAATTAACGTAATAATTACATATTTGATTTCATTCATTTGAAATAAATCCAGCTATTATAAATTAAATAAATTATCTCACTATAAAATTCAAATTCTATAATTCATAAATTTTATCAACTTGATTTACTTATAAATTTATAATTCTTTAAACCAATTCCCATCTCAAATTTTAAATGTAAATTACTTCACCAATTATAGTATTTTATTTCAATTTCTAAAAATAATCCCTTTATTACCCTTTGAATCCAATTTATTTTAGTAAGTTTCCATTAAACGGATTAGATTCAATTCAACCTTACACATAAGTTTAGGTTATAACAATTTATAACGTATTACTTTCTTAGTTATTACTTTACATACTTCTCGTATTAATTTCACAATTAATCCAAATCATTAAAGTAACGCTCATAATCAATAACGACAATTTAGTGAATTAGTTGAAATTGATTACAAATTAACTTAACACCCTAACCAAATAAGTAACGTACAATAAATATTGTCCTTAACTCTTAATTACACCTTTAGAGGTTCATTAATTACACCCCAATATTGTAATTACTTACATAACACTGGTTTTACTCAATTAACATTTATTACAAACTATTCCAAAATTTATTTGTTCTCTTATATTATATTTATAACCAAGTGTAACTTTTAACTTGAATTGGTTGGACTTCCTTTCATGTTATTAATAATTAACTTATACTAACATATTCCCTATTTTATTCCAATTACCGTTACAATGTTTTTATTACATAACCAATTAAATACTTTCCTTTTCTCGTATTAAATTATACTCTTGTATAATCCTTTCCCCTATTCATTCATTAGAATTCTATTTAAATTACAAACTCTTGTAATAACTCATTTATTATACTTTTGCATATCAATAAACAAGGTTCCAAATGAATAGGGTTTATTAATTTTACTTTTTTTATAATTAAGTCTATTACAACAATTGTAATATTTCATAGGTTAATTATTAACATTTAGTTCGTTACCAATTATAACAATGATATTTCTTTATAATTTAATTCCAAAATCTTATAAATATGACTAATTTAATTAACAAAATTTACAGGTCATTACAATTTTACTTTTAATTCAATTTTAAAAGTTCTATAATATCATTCTATGTGACGCCCCACCTCTATACCCACGCTAGCCAAGGACACTACGGTGTAATGCCGTCCACTAGCACGGAGAATAAGGCTGTTGAGGAGCGAGCATCTGTATAATTGCTTTATGCGAGTACCGATATGCCAGATAAAATATAACTTGCACTCTTTTCAAGAGGAATCGACATATCGACACAAACTCAAAGCTGCTACACAGTGGCTATAATGTCTTCGAAAACAAATATAGAAATAAACATAACACAAATCAGTCACAGATAATTCATATCACAAAGGCGGAAATAGAAATGAATATATATATATATATATATAACACATAAAAGTGTTCATCAGAGTAGTGGTCTAAAAGATCCACAATGACACAAAAGAATAGCAACATGTGCTATACAAAAGAATAAGTACACAACTATGAGTCTATATCTCAAATGTATACAACCAAAAACTACTAATCTAAGTAGTTAGCCAAAAGTCAGAGTAATGAATCCCTGGGGAGAAGTCAAGCAAAAGCACCTGTAACATCTCGGTCTGACCCGAGTATTATTTCATAAGAGAATAATAAATGGATCAGTCTAGCTGTAAATATCAGATGACATGATATAGAATAAGAGACATGGCATAAACATATGATAACCATAATGGCATACTACAATAAGTATGTAATTGAAAATCAACATGAGATTAATCAATATCACAAGAATCTTCTCAAAGATCCAAAAAGGGTTTCATACCCAAAACTTGTATTCACAACAAGTCAATGACACATGAATTCACCAATGCACAAAAATTGGTAAATCATATCAATGAAATTCACTAAAATTGGTGAAACACAAATTGCAGAAATCAACACACGAAATCCAGAAATCACAAAAAATGGGGAAAAGGCCTATCACAAATGGGAGCATAAAGCTCACCAACACGTGTATCACAAACGGAACGCTAATTCCATGGTTGCTAACCATCACAAATTGAGCCGAAGCTCCACAAACGGCCCAACGACCATGGGTTGCTACCCCACCAATTTGAGTCGAAACTTCACAAAACGAGGTTTAGTCTCCCTCGCAGACAAAGAGACATCGCACATTGCTAGATTAAATCACAAAAATGATCGTCGTTGATCATCAAGAAAGTGTCAATTATACTAAGCTAGTAAATATATGAATTTAGCTTCATGTCCCATAACCACTAGCCTAACTTAAATATTTACGAACAAACTCTAGATCTTCACTAGGAAATTGTCACAAGAGATTCAATCGAACGAGTCCAAGAATTAACCAATGAAGTAAACGCAAGCGTTTCATACCACTTGTTTTACTAAGTCGTTTAATTGGATTTCTCATACGAGTGAGGTAAAGGTTTGTACATACTAATAGATTGGAAAACGGTTTAAGAAACGAGCTTAGTAATAAAATAGTTTTGAATTCGCTTTGATGAAAGAATTTTGATATTTACTACTAGTATTGAAACCTTTATATTCTTAAAGTGACAAATCACAAAAATGATTGTAAAACAATCAAATACCGAAATTCACATTCGAAGACGTGAATAAAATCCAAAGAAATCGATATCAAATCCATCAAAATGGATATTTCGGAAATTCCCAAAGAAAATGTCATCAAAGTCGATAATAAATGATAACAACAAAAGGGAAACAACACGAATTGATTAAAGTTGGAAATTCAACAAAATAGCAATATAGGCAAAATTGGCAAATAGGAGCAGGTCGGTCAACCGGACTCCCTGAGTCGGTTGATCGAATTAGAGATGGAAGTGCTCGGGTAGCAGGTCGGTCGACCGGACACTGAGCTCGGTCGACCGGAACCTGTAACCTGCACTTCTAAACTAGAGGCAGGAAGTGCTCGGGTAGCAGGTCGGTCGACCGGACCCTGAGCTCGATCGACCGGAGCCTTTTGCCAGCACTCTCATGCCCATCTAATAAATGCCATTCCCTTCCCAATTGCTATCGGTCGAGCAACGGCACTAATGGTTTACGCCAATCGACTACACGGCCATAGAAGCTCTTCGGTTCATCGCCAAAAACATGATCAAGACATCAAAGCTATGATTTTTAAAGAATTGAACCCAAAACACCAAAACTTAGAATATTCACCAAATCAATCCAAACCAAAAGCAATTGCACAAGAATAAGCGTTAGGAATTCATACCTAACAATTGAAGATAGTTATAGACTAAGATGTGAGATAAAAATCTCACCTTTTCACAAAAACAATGAAGAAGAAGCTTGAAAGCAAAGGGAGAATCAACCACTCTTCAACACAACCCAAACGAGCTTGAATCTATGCTCAAAAAGAAGAACATTCCTAAAGTTAGGTTTAGGAATTTCTGAAATTGATAAGAGAATGAGTTGGAGAAGAAGAAGAAGAGGCTTATCAAAGTTTCTTCTATTAGTCTGGAGCTAGAGCTTGATTTACAAAAGAAAACTAGGGCTTGATTTTTAATTTCCCATTCCACTCTCGATTGTTATAAAAGCTTGAGTATTAGGAAAATAGAAAGGAAGTAAATGAAGAGGAGAGGGTTGGGACTGAGTTAATAAGTGGGGTTATAGGGCTCAGCCCAAACCAAAGCCCTCTGTGAAAAGTGGCAAAATTCCACTAACTCCAAACATATCAAAGTTTATACTTAAAAAGATCGCAAATGGCGTTTTGAACTCAATGGAGGTAGTCCCGAGTCCTACTTCGACCGTATGCAAAAAGTAGCTTTTTGGACTATAATCCGACTAACGATGAAATTTTTAAATAAAATATTTAAATATTCAATCGTAAAATACACGGGTTGTTACATTCTAACTCCAATATAATTTAATATAACTTTATAAATCATTTTTAATCACATTAAGCCCAATTTCCAATTATTCCTGTAAATTTCAAATATTAAATTATCGATTTAATTATCCAATTAAATCCAGATATTCGAAATAAAAAAATTTCGGCTTACAAATTTCACTTGTTAATATTTAAAATCAATTAAATATATGAATTTCAATGACAGAAATTCTAGGTCGTTACAAACTTCCCCCCTTAAAAGAATTTCATCCTCGAAATTAGCAGGTAAGAAAAAGTTACAGAATCCATTAACTTTTCAAAACCATTCAAATTAGATTTCAAATTCACTTAAGTGTTTAACTTTCCCAAAATCCATAATTGAATTTCTTACTGTGGCTTTACTAAGCTTTAAAATCATACTTAGTTATCATTTCAGAACCAACTATATCGTTTAACTTTTCAACTCAAGTCAAAATTATAGTTTTCACAAATTTTTCCCAAAATTCTCAAAAATATTCCAACGCCTTAAGTTTTCGAAAAATTTCGCCATAACCTCCTTTGCGCGGCTTGATCCGTAAAAAAATGATAGTATGTATATCACAAATATACATCTCATCAAGTAATGAGGCATCCCGCAGGAAAAAAAGTGTAAAAGTACGATATGTAATCCGAGATATGTACCTTATATATTATTAGCGAGCATATACGGCTAATATAGCGCGAAAGCGAGCTCCAAATGCGAAGCAAGCACAATCTGCACCTACTAAACACTCAACAAACAAATGAGAAACATGTATATATGCAAGTAATATCAGTATACAATATATATCATACAACAGTTACATATGCCAATATGGCAAATGCAACAAAAGCCATAAATTCAACCATCAACCAACTATCATTCAACTAACATCCATAACAAATAAATATACATTCACTTCTCATTAATATTCAATGAATTGGTTTTTTTCATTTAATCACATTTGATTCATTAACATTGGACTTTACTAACATTCATTTGTTCATATTCAGTTAGTTTATATTCACTAATTTACATTCAAGTTAGTTCACTTCCAAATCAAATTCAAATTACACAGCTTTCAATTTCATTAATTCAATTTCATTAATTCAATTTCATTAACATTTAATGAATTATATGTAATCAACTAACAATCATATAACAAACAAATCATAACCAACACAACCAAATTTATTAAATTTACATTCAATTTGGTTTAACACTTTCAATTCCATTTGGTTGATATTAAATTGACTTCCATTCAATTATTAAATTTTTTTCAACTTCATTAGCTTCTAATGAATTAACACTTAATTCATTATTCTATATCAATTCATTTACATTGATTGATTTACATTCAATTTATCCATTAATTCAATTGCTAATTCATTTTACCTTATAAAGTTGAATTTCATTACCTAATTAAAGTTCATATTCATCACTTCACTTTATTAATTTACTTCGATACCAAAATCAACTCCATTCAACATTTAATTTCAATTTCATTTACTTGCAATTGTAAATTTATTTATCCATTAATAATTTATTTTACAACTTAATAATTGTATTCTAATCATTTAGGCTATCAGACTTCTAAATTCACCTTTATTCCATAAACATTTTATATAACATTCCAGAGTCTTTTCAATCTTTCAAAAATTATTTTTCTGAAATCAATTCAAACTATCTTTTAAATTTCAGAACCCAAACCCAAACTTTCCAAACAACTTCCATTTAAAACAACTTGGCAGCAATCCCTCTTTTGGAAACACGAAAATGAACACCAATGATGTTGCAATCATCGTCCGAATTATTTTCCAGCGAACGAAAGGCGTTTAGAGCATTTGTCCCTCCAAAAACATTTTTCCAAACCTTTGAAAACCATTTTCAAACTCAAAAGTGAATTTAATCTTTTCAAAATTGCAAACTCTTTCAAAGCATTTTCAAATATCCCCCTGGAATTTTATTTCAAATTACAAATCACATTTACAATTTATATTTATAAATATATTCATATAGTTTCACTTCTTATATATAAGATTATTTCACAATTGTAAATCAAATTAATTATAATTCCATCTTAATAATTCATTTGCTTATACAATTTATTCTTTTATTCAGATTATTCAAACATCTTTTAAATTAACTTATATATATTCTTACATTTTCAACAATCAAACAATCAATCTATATACACTTTAATATTTTCTGAAAAATTATTCCTTTATATATAAAATATAATAAAAGTAAAATTATTTCATTTACCCAACTTAAAACAATATCGTGGCGAATTGTTCTGTACGGGTGTTTAGAGAACCCTATCGATAGAGTTGTACGGACTATACCGACCAGAATCCATATACTACTCAACAAACCAATCATCACAATATAAAATAATTTTATATTCACTAACAAATACGCGCTCATAGCTATTATTATTACACTCAACTCATTCTAGAGTACTACTGACTCTATCTTTAATGAGTAATTCCCAACAGAGCCAAGGTTGTCACTTAACCATATGCTCTAATACCAAATGTAAACGTTAGGATTTTCGACTCACGAAAGTCGACATTAATACGTCAACTGTATCAACTGCCGAGCAATCGAACGCCCAAAAGGGAGGATTGTTAATGGGGTAAATAAGAAAAAAAACAAAAGAAAAACAAAATACAGAATCTCGCAGCGTAACGATAAAATATAATAATCAAATAAACAGTTCATGAAGCTGTTTTACAAATAACATGTCATTACACTTTTACAAATTCAAATCAGAGTTATACATATATCATAAATAACCAAATAATGCAGCGGAACACAGAATGTAGTGGAATATTAAATAGCAATAATATACTGAATCTTCGTCTTCGTCCACCAGAAATAGTCTTCAATACTGAAAAACTCAGGCTGACCCGAGCATAAAGGAAAATAATACACTCGAGTCAAAACTAAAATTCTTATGCAAATTAGATCAAAAGTATATGAAATAAGGAATGCAGATAACTATATTTTTGAAGGTTCAAATTTTTGGAAATGTTATTGCTTCCACATTCAAAATAAAATGGATTTCACAGTAGATCCATTCTAGTAAATTACAAATTTACAGAATAATTCCTAGTTAAATTTCATAGTTTTAGAGATTCGATTTATAAAAATGTTCCAAAATCTCAATATTAACTTTTTTTTGGAAACTTCCCAATGTTTCAAATTTAATTTTAAAAACTTTCAAGTAAGGTAACGACGGTTACTTCCTAAAATCATTTTTATGGTTCAAATAGTAAATCTAAACATACTATTTTTTCTCTGTTGTAAATACTTGAAATTCATCGGTTTTACATCCTTATTCAGTGTGCGAATAATCAATATGAAATTTAAATAATTACAATAAACTATAGGGTGATAACAAAGATATATCAAATAAATGAACAAATATACATTCAATCACAATAGCATCCATCACAACATACAATCAACATTCAAATCAATCAATTCAACAAATCAACCAATTCAATAATATGTCACAGTAATTATTAGTCATCACATATTGGAATTTAGCTATTCAAATTAAATATTAATAAATATTCCAAATCAACAATCAAAAATTTATCACTATATGACCTGGTTTAACTTGTAATAAAATTTTAGTATTTCGCGAGTGAGGTTAAACACTCACCTTCTGGATTTCCCTTTTCTAGTCGGATTTGGATCCGTTGCTACTTCCTCCATTTGAGTTGTTTCCTTCTATCTTAACCTTTTTCTCATAATGTTTTGGAAGAGAGAGAGAAGTTGTTAATAGATCTGGATTTAAAGAAAAAGATTTGGAAAAAAGAAAAATGTTTGAAAAGGAAGAAGAAAATTTAAAGAAGATGAAGAATTGAAAAAGAAAAGGAAGCTTTCAGAAAGAAGAAGATTTGAAGAAGAAGAAACAAAAAGACAAAGAATGAAGTAAAAAAAAGAGAAGAAGGAGATTTAAAGAAGAAAAAATGAAAACGGAAGGAGGAAGGTGAAGGGAGAAAAAAAATGAGATCGAAGTTTTATTTGAAAAATGAAGCTATAAAAGATGAGATTAGAAAATGAAATATGACTAAAGGAATGAAAATGGGAAAAAATGAAAAGCTAATAAGGTATATATAAACAAACTAGGAATTGAAATAAAGTAAAATATGAACAGCCCTAAAACGTAGTATTGAAAGATGTGAACTAAATGAATATGAGGTGATAGAAGAAATAAAATGCAAATGAAGAAATAAAATTATAGATTATTCAATAATAAGGAAATAAAGGTGGAGGGACAAAATGCACGTTTAGTTTTAAATTCTTTAGGCATTGATAATGCATGAGGAAATGTATGTAGGAATGAGAAAATTTGCAAACCAAAGGAAAATAAAAAAATTTATAGCCAAAAATGAGATGGAAAGAATTAAATATAGCCTAAAAGCTTAGGCTAAGGTATTTAACCGAAGGAGAAATGAACGGACTAAGTTTTAATAATGAGGTAACTATTTTAAAACGTACATGCAATAAATAAAAAGAAATGAAGGGACCACATACACATTTTAAATTTCAATTTCTTTTGAAACGTAACCAAATTAATTTCATTCACTCAAATAATGCTCAATTTGTACACATACAAATTTTTATCTACGCACAATTAATAAAATTATACCTACCTTAAAAATGAGAACGTTCAATTCTTTTATTTCCATTAAAGCACCATTTGTGTTTAACACAAAATATACGTTTCTTTTATTAAATCTATGAATTGCAATCAAAGTTTTCTTTCCTTTTAATCGAAATATTTCCACAACATTAATTGCAAATAATAACAAAGTTAAATTTCAAAATAGATAAACCAAAATGGACAAGAAATAGGATAATTGCTTCCTTAAGTCATTTAAACATGTTTATAAATTTGTTGTTTTACACCACCGTAATAAATAACTTGCTTAAATTATATCCTATTCTTGAAATCAGTATGTATGCTAAAAAAGCATTCAAATAAATGTGTATTTCCTTTATTTTAACAAATCATTCTATTCTTTACTCTAATGAACTTAAATCTACATTCACAAATGAAATATTTCAAGGCAAGGCTCACGTGTAAATAAATAAAACTTACTGGAAGACCAAAAGAGGCATGTATTCAATGAAAGAAAGTAGTAATAAAATAAAATAAATGAAAGCGACAGATTTAAATTTGAGAATGTAGTCTGTACATAGAAATCACAAATCAAATATACTAAAAAAACAATTCATTTTAACATATTTTATTAACCCTAATACGCTCAAATTTACACACATATATGTATTTTTATTTAGTAAATAGTAAATAAAATTAAACACTACAATTAACATAATGAGGACCGCCACCCCACACATTAAAAGATGAACTGAGACCCCAAAGTCAAATTTGAAATGGAATAAATCTTCTATGTTAATATGCTAACTATTCCAAATCAAAAACTTAACCAAACCTTCAAGTTGTTTTCTTACCATTTTATTATTGTATATTTTTTTTTAATTAAATTCAAATTGAGAAATATTTAGATAAATTAAATATTCCAACTAGAAACATACTACAAAATTCAATTATTTGTTTTAATGAAATTAAATCAACATTCATAGATGAAATATTCACTTTTGTAACAACCCGCATATTTATCGATTTTTTGTTTAAATATTTTATCGTTAGTCGGATATTGGTCCGAAAAGCTACTTTTTGCAAACGGTCAAATTAGGACTCGAGACCACTTCCAGTGAGTTCGAAATGCCGTTTACAACTTTTTTAAGTATAAACATTGATAGGTTTGGAGTCAGCGGAATTTCACTAACTTTTCCCGCTTTGGACTTTGGGTTAGTTTAGCCTATTAAGCCCAAGTTCCAACCCCCTTCTCCTCACTCTTTATAAATTCCTAACTAACTTGAAATTTGCATTAATGGTGAAGAGAATGGTAAATTAAAACTCCAAGCTCAAATTTAATTGCTAATCCAACATTCAACTCCAAATTCAAGTAGAAGCTATTGGATTCAAGCTTTGGATTGCTTCTCCATTTGCTTCAAGCTGCATCTTCATCCATTTTAGTGAAAAGGTGAGATTTTTATCTCACGCTCTTGCTTATAACTATCTTGGACTGTTGGGAATGGTCTCCTATCACTTTAACATGCACATTTGCATTTGGTTTGGATTGGATTGGCGAAAAGCTCCACTTTTTAGTGTTTTTGGTGAATTTCCAGCCTTAGGTCATTCTGGACCCTTAGGTCGCTCGGGTTCGTGGCTTGTGCGCATGGAAAAGTCGCCTGGACGTTAGGTCGTACGTCGCTCGCGAGTTAAGCCTTAAGCCGAAGGTCGTTCGCGAGTTAAGCCTTAGGTCGTTTGGCCTTTATAACGTTAGGTCGCTCACGTGTTAAAACTTTAGGTCGCGCTGGCCTTAAATCGTAGGTCGTCTCCGACCTAATATTGCCTCTGCTATTTCACTAGGTCGCGCGGGCCTTAGGTCGTAGGTCGTAGGTCGTGAGTCTCCTAGGACCTAGGTCGCTCGGTCCTACTTTTGTCCCTAAGTCGCGTAACCCTATCACCTTTAGGTCGTTAGGCCTTTATGTCGTTAGGTCGTTACACCTATAACCCGTTAAGTCGCTAATACCTTTAGGTCGTGAACCCAATTAGGTCGCAAACCACTTTAGGTCGTCTGTCCCTTAAGCAGTTAGGTCGTTCGACCTGTGATGCCTTAGGTCGTTTGACCCGTGTTACGTTAGGTCGTGTAACCCCTTAGGTCGCTTGACCTTGTTTCCTGTTAGGTCGCGTGACCTTGTTTTTCTTAGGTCGTGAACCTTGTTAGGTCGCTCATCCTTAGCTCGCGTACCTTCTTAGGTCGCATACCCCTTTAGGTCGTTAGACCTCATTTTTGTTTTAGGTCGTAGGCCGCTTGTCTTCACAAGGTCGTACCGTTTTGGATGGGGCGTTGCCCCCTGGACCCCCGCGACCTGACCGGGCAGGTCGAACCCCGTAGTAGGGGCGTTGCCCCCGCACCCCCACCTTGGGGGGTTGCCACCCCCCGGACCCCCCTTCCGTTGGGGATCTTATTTGAAAAACATTCAACAGAACTTGTTGAGCTAATTTCCTTGGATTTTTATCACATCTTCGAATGTGAACTTTGTGATTGATTGTTTCTACAATCGCTTCTGTGATTTGTCATTTTAAAATACAAAGGTTTCAATACTAGTAGTAAATATCAAAACTCTTTCAACAAAATGATTTCAACTCTATTTTTAATAACAAAGCTCTTTTCTTAACCCGTTTTCCAATCTATTAGTATATACAAACCTTTACCTCACTCGGATGAGAAATCTAATTAAACGGCTTAGTAAAACAAGTGGTATGAAACGCTTGCGTTTGCTTCGTCGGTTAATTCTTGGACTTGTTTGATTGAACCTCTAGTGACAATTTTATTAGTGAAGATTTACAATATGTTCGTAAAAATTTAAGTTAAGCTAGTGGTTATGGGACATGAAACTAAACTTTTATATTTACTAACTTAGTGTAATTGACACTTCTCGTTGATTATGATGATCATTTTATGATTTAGACTAGCAATTGTGCGATGTCTCTTTGTTTGCAAGGTTAGACTAGACCTCATTGGTGTGATTCCGACTCACACATATCTCTTTGTCCGCAAGGTTAGTCTTGACACCACTTGTGTGATTCCACTCACACATACCTTTTTGTTGCGAGGTTAGACTACACACCATTTGGGTGATTCCACTCACACATACCTTTATGCTTTTTGGTTAGCCTAGACCTCATCTGGGTGATTCCGACTCACCCATATGGGGTAGCTCCCCATGGTCTTCGGACCGTCATGTGATAGGCCTCTTTCCCTTTTTCTGTGATTTCTGGATTTCTTGTGTTGATTTCTGGAATTTATGTCATTGACTTGTTATGAGTAAAAGTTTAGGGTATGATGCCCTCTTTGGATCTTTGAGAAGATTCTTGTGATATCGATTTATCTCTTATCGATTGATCTTCTGTTGATCATCATTTGCATACTTATAGTAGTATGTCAGTATGGATATTTTATGTTTATGCCATATCTTTTATTTCATACCATGTCATCTGATATTTATAGCTAGACTGATCCGTTTATTATTTTCTTAAATAATACTCGGGTCAGACCGAGAAGATTCTTGTGATATCGATTTATCTCTTCCCGGGATTTGCTACTCTGACTTTTGGCTAACTATTTAGATTAGCAGTTTTTTTGTTGTATACACTTGAGACATAGACTCATAGTTGTATTCTTTTGTATAGCACGTGTTGCTATTCTTTTGTATTATTGCGGATCTTTTTGACCACTACTCTGACGTACACTTTCATGTGCTAGATATATATTCATATCTTCTTCTGCCTCTGTGATATGGATGTCTGTGACTGATTTGTGTTATGCTTATTTCTATGTTTGTTTCCGAAGATTATTTATAGCCGCCGTGTGATAAGCAATCACATGGATGGTCGCTCCTCAACAGCCTTATTCTCCGTGCTAGTTGACAGCACTACACCGTAGTGTTCTTGGCTAGCGTGGGTATAGAGATGGGGCGTCACAGTTTGGTATCAAAGCCAAACTTCGAATCAATGTAGAATAACTTAACAAGGATCATCGTCCTAAGTCTATCTTAGGAGTTATACCATAGGATTAATTCGAGTCTTCGTACCGATTCATCATGTTTCCTTTATGATTCCTTGTTTTATCTATCAAGATTGCTTGATATTCATTGGTGAATAACCTTCTTCCTTCTCTTCTTTCTTTCTTAAAGGAAGAGAATATCTTGACTAGGCCGTCCCAGAACTGGATAACCTAGTGCTGCTCCCCAGGATGGAGTTTTTATGAATACTCAACAGCTTCTTGATTTATTAACAAATGCTCAAGCAGCTGGAGCTAACCCGGAACCTACTCACCCAAAGTCGGGATTTGCACGCTTGTGCAGCGATTACACCAACTTGGGTGGGAATCCCTTCAAAGGTTCGGAAACTATCATCGAGGTCTAGTCTTGGTTAAAATCATGCAATCGAATCTTTTCTCGCATGAACCTTATCGATCTCCACCCTGTTCAGGTGGCTTCCAGCATGCTCCAGGAGAGAGCATTGGACTGGTACGAACTCCTTATTTCAGAAATTAATGAAGCGGATCTCACCTGGGAGCAATTTCAGGGACGCTTCGAGTTAAAGTTTGTACCAGAAGCTGGGAAAGTAACCTTGGCTCGACATTTTATAGACCTTGTTCAAGGTCAATCCTCTGTGACTGATTACGTCGCAGCCTTCGAGTCGCTTCCAAAATATGGGGTTGAATACATCAACACCCCATTGAAGAACCAAAGGTTCGTTTATGGCTTAAATAAGAATCTTAAGAAGCCACTACTCTTGAAACTAGAAGTCGCATTTGATCAACTCGTCGATATCGCTCTTCGTCTTGAAGAGGCTGATAGAGAGAGTGATGTTGAAGTGGAAGGCGCTAAACCAAACTTCAACAACAAGAAGAGGCCAAACAAATTCAAGGGTCCTTATCCCAACAAAAAGGGTAAGCAAGCAACCCCTGCTGCAAAGGCTCCTTCTCCTAGAGGTGCGAGATGCTTCAACTGTGGATTTGGGGATCATTTTGCGAATGAGTGCTCGAAGCCCAAATCTTGTCGCTATTGTAAGAGCCCAGATCATTACATACATCAATGCCTCAAACGTGAAGGTAAGAAGGAAGGAAAGTTGAATGTGGCTCAAGCCTCTGGCAACACATCTCATGGCCAAGGTATTTCTTACTCCATTCTTGATGGTATTATTTTATTTCATGATCAACCTATTAGAGTTCTCTTTGATACGGGTGCATCCCATTCTTTTATATCAAAGGAACTGGTAGACACTTTTTCCTTAAGTGTTACTGCATTAACGACTTCTTTAAAAATTGCGAATCCTGTTGGTGGATCCGTAACTCTTAGTTTGCTTTGTAAAGATGTGGAGATTATTTTATGCGATTTTTCTTTCCTAGCCGATTTGCATGTTATGCGTTACTTAGGCTTTGGAATGATATTGGGTATGGACTGGCTTAACCATTATGAAGCTCATATCCTATGTCCTGAGCGGACTATTTATCTCCGACATCCGCAATCTGTAAATCTGATTTCTGTTATTCTTAAAGATTCGGATTCTTCTTTGACTGCATCTTTATATTCTTTAAATCCTCGAGACGACGATGATGATGATGAGGAAGACGTCATTTCTCGAATTCACGTTGTCCGTGAATTTTCCGACATATTCGAGCCTGTTTTAGGCTTACCACCTAAGCGGGCAATTGAGTTCAGAATTAATCTTACCTCTGAAGCTCGACCTATTACTCGTCCTCCTTATCGCATGTCCAATAAGAAAATGAAGAGATGCGCAAAATATTATCCGAATTGGACGAAGCAATTTATTCGCTCTAGTTCCTCGCCTTGGGGAGCTTCGGCTATTTTCGTAAAGAAATCCGATGGTACTCTTAGGCTCTGCGTTGATTATCGCAAGCTTAACGATCTTACAATTAAAAATAAATATCCTTTACCTCAGATTGATGATCTATTCGATCAGCTTAGTGGTGCTAAGGTCTTTTCACAATTGGACTTGGCTACCGGTTTCCATCAACTTCGTATCGGAGAGGATAGCATTCCTTTGACATCATTCCGTACTCGATATGGATCTTATGAATGGCTTGTTATGCCATTTGGGTTAACGAATGCTCCGACTTATTTCGTTGACCTCATGAATCGAGTTTTCAAAGATTTCGTCGATTGGTTTGTTCTCATTTTCATTGATGATATTCTTGTGTATTCTAAAACCGAGGAGGAACATGAAAAACATCTTCGGGTTGTATTGGAAACTCTTAGGAGTAATCAGTTAAGGGCAAAATTTTCTAAATGCCACTTTTGGCAATCTCGTGTGAAGTTTCTCGGTCATATTATTTCCAAATCCGGAATTTCCGTGGATACTTCAAAGATTGAAGCGATTCAAGATTGGAAAAGACCTGAGAGTGTGACTGAATTTCGTAGCTTTCTCGGATTGGCGGGTTATTACCGTCGTTTTATTAAAGACTTTTCTAAGATTGTTGTGCCTCTTACTAGCTTGACTAAGAAGGGAGTTAAATACATTTGGTAGGACAAATGTGAAGCCTCTTTTCAGAAATTGAAAGAACTCCTTTCTGATGCTCCTATTCTTGTTATTCCCGAAGGGAATCAAGATTTTTTTGTTTATACTGATGCTAGTCACGTTGGTTTGGGTGTTGTTCTTATGCAAAAAGAACGTGTTATTGCTTATGCTTCTAGGCAATTAAAACCGGCCGAGACTAGATATGCCACACATGATTTAGAACTCACGGCTATTGTTTTCGCCCTTCGAATTTGGCGTCATTATCTATTGGGAGAGAAATTTATCCATTACACGGATCGTAAGTCTTTGAAATATTTATTTTCTCAAAAGGAACTTAATTTGCGTCAACAGCGTTGGCTCGAGTTCCTTGCACCTTATGATGTTGATATTCTTTATACCCCCGGTAAGGGTAATCGTGTCGCCGATGCTCTTAGCCGTAAACAACAAGCAGTTGTTTCTATGATGATATCTGAATGGAACGATCTCGAGATTTTATCCACTTGTGAGATTCGAGAGCGTGTATCCGATTTATGCTCATCACTTGTTTTATGTAGCCTTGAGGCTCATCCTTCTCTTTTAGACCGCATTCTTGAAGCTCAAGGGCTAGATCCTGAATTGGCTCTTCTTGGCCAAAATGTTAAGGATAAAATTGATATTGAAGGTTTGAAAGACTTTGATATTGATTCTCGTGGCGGCATTCGAAAATTTGGTAGACTTATCGTACCATATATTAGTGATCTTCGAAAAGATATTTTAAAAGATTCCCATCGTTCTAAATTCACCATTCATCCCAGTAGTAGTAAAATGTACGCTGATATGAAGCGACTTTATTATTGGGAGGGAATGAAATCTGATATTGCTAACTTTGTTAAGTGTTGCACGACGTGCCAACTTGTCAAGGCCGAACATCAAAGGCCGGGTGGGTTATTGCAACCATTAGAAATTCCAATTTGGAAGTGGGATCAAATTTCCATGGACTTTATAGATGGCCTTCCCCATTCTCGTTCGGGTCATGATAGCTTATGGGTGATTGTTGATAGACTTACTAAATCCGCCCATTTTATTCTCGTTCGGTCTAACCGAACCGTTCCTCTTTTGGCCAAATTTTTTATCAAAGAAATTGTTAAATTGCATGGAGTTCCAACTTCTATTGTTAACAATCGTGATCCATTGTTTACTAGTGGATTTTGGAAGAGTCTTCAAAAAGCTTTGGGAACGAAGCTTAATTTTAGCACCGCTTATCACCCCAGTTCGATGGACAAACCGAGCGTGTGAATCAAACTCTTGAAGACCTTCTTCGAGCTTGTGTGCTTGATTTTGGTGGAAGTTGGGAAGATCATATTTCACTTGTTGAATTTTCCTATAATAATAGCTTCCAATCTAATATTGGTATGGCACCTTTCGAGGCACTCTACGGACGGCCATGTCGATCTCCTTCTTGTTGGCTTGAGGCCGGTGAGAAGCTAGTTTTTATTCCTGTTGGAATTTTCTGTTGGAGATCTTGTTTTTATTCCTGTTTCACCTATGAAAGGTGTTGTATGTTTCAGTCCTTCGAGAAAGTTAGCGCCTCGATATATTGGGCCATTTCCCATCACCGAACGTATTGGTTCCATGGCTTATCGCCTTGCATTACCGGCTCAGTTTTCTTCCATGCATGACGTGTTTCACGTTTCTCAATTACGGAAATGCCTTCGGGATTCCGATTCTATCCTTAAGCCTGCTATTGTGGAAGAAATTGAAGTTTCGCCGAATTTAACTTATGAGCAGCATCCTATTCGAATTATTGCTTCGGAGGTTAAACGCCTTCGAAATAAAGATGTTCCGCTTGTGAAGGTTCAATGGTCTTTAAATCCTAAGGATTGCTCTTGGGAATCCAGAGAATTCATCGAGCGTACACATCCGGACTTGCTTACTCCTGCTCTTTGAGGTGAACTTTTTATTTCAAATTTCTTTTTTGTTAATATGCTTTTATGGTTGTTACTTTTTAATTCCATCTTATATATATATTGCGAGGACGCAATTTCATTAAGAAGGGGAGTCTGTAACAACCCGCATATTTATCGATTTTATATTTAAATATTTTATCATTAATCGGATATTGGTCTGAAAAGCTAGTTTTTGCAAACGGTCAAATTAGGACTCGATACCAATTCCATTGAGTTCGAAATGTCGTTTACAACTTTTTTAAGTATAAACATTGATAGGTTTGGAGTTAGTGGAATTTCACTAACTTTTCCCGCTTTGGACTTTTGGTTAGTTTAGCCTATTAAGCCCAAGTTCCAACCCCCTTCTCCTCACTCTTCATAAATTCCTAGCTAACTTGAAATTTGCATTAATGGTGAAAAGAATGGGAAATTAGAACTCCAAGCTCAAATTTAATTGCTAATCCAACATTCAACTCCAAATTCAAGTAGAAGTTATTGAATTCAAGCTTTGGATTGCTTCTCTATTGGCTTCAAGCTTCATCTTCATCCATTTAGTGCAAAGGTGATATTTTTATCTCACACTCTTGCTATAACTATCTTGGACTGTTGGGAATGGTTTCCTATCACTTTAACATGCACATTTGCATTTGGTTTGGATTGGATTGGCGAAAAACTCCACTTTTTAGTGTTTTTGGTGAATTTGCAGCCTTAGGTCGTTCTGGACCCTTAGGTCGCTCGGGTTCGTGGCTTGCGCTCATGGAAAAGTCGCCTGGACGTTAGGTCGTAGGTCGCTCGCGAGTTAAGCCTTAAGCCGAAGGTCGTTCGCGAGTTAAGCCTTAGGTCGTTTGGCCTTTATAACGTTAGGTCGCTCGCGTGTTAAAACTTTAGGTCGCGCTGGCCTTAGGTCGTAGGTCGTCTCCGACCTAATATTGCCTCTGCTATTTCACTAGGTCGCGCGAGCCTTAGGTCGTAGGTCGTAGGTCGTGAGTCTCCTAGGTCGTAGGTCGCTCGGTCTTACTTCTGTCCCTAAGTCGCGTAACCCTATCACCTTTAGGTCGTTAGGCCTTTATGACGTTAGGTCGTTACACCTGTAACCCGTTAAGTCGCGAATACCTTTAGGTCGTGAAGCCCATTAGGTCGCAAACCTCTTTAGGTCGTCTGTCCCTTAAGCAGTTAGGTCGTTCGATCTGTGATGCCTTAGGTCGTTTGACCCGTGTTACGTTAGGTCGCGTAACCCCTTAGGTCGCTTGTCCTTGTTTCCTGTTAGGTCGCGTGACCTTGTTTTTCTTAGGTCGTGAACCTTGTTAGGTCGCTCATCCTTAGCTCGCTTACCTTCTTAGGTCGCACACCCCTTTAGGTCTTTAGACCTCATTTTTGTTTTAGGTCGTAGGCCGCTTGTCTTCACTAGGTCGTACCGTTTTGGAGGGGGCGCTGCCCCGCACACCACAGGGGCGCTGCCCCCTGGACCCCCGCGACCTTACCGGGCAGGTCGAACCCAGTAGCAGGGGCGTTGCCCTCGCACCCCCACCTTGGGGGGTTGCCACCCCCCCGGACCCCCCTCCGTAGGGAATCTTATCTGAAAAACATTCAACAGAACTTGTTGAGCTAATTTCCTTGGATTTTTATCACATCTTCGAATGTGATCTTTGTGATTGATTGTTTCTGCAATCGCTTCTGTGATTTGTCACTTTAAAATATAAAGGTTTCAATACTAGTAGTAAACATCAAAACTCTTTCAACAAAATGATTTCAACTCTATTTTTAATAACAAATCTATTTTCTTAACCCGTTTTCCAATCTATTAGTATATACAAACCTTTACCTCACTCGGATGAGAAATCTAATTAAACGGCTTAGTAAAACAAGTGGTATGAAACGCTTGCGTTTGCTTCGTCGGTTAATTCTTAGACTTGTTCGATTGAACCTCTAGTGACAATTTTATTAGTGCAGATTTACAGTATGCTCGTAAATATTTAAGTTAAGCCAGTGGTTATGGGACATGAAACTAAACTTTTATAGTTACTAACTGAGTGTAATTGATACTTCTCGTTGATCATAATGATCATTTTATGATCTAGACTAGCAATTGTGTGATGTCTCTTTGTTTGCAAGGCTAGACTAGACCTCATTGGTGCGATTCCGACTCACACATATCTCTTTGTCCGCAAGGTTAGTCTAGACACCATTTGTGTGATTCCACTCACACATACCTTTTTGTTGCGAGGTTAGGCTAGACACCATTTGTGTGATTCCACTCACACATACCTTTTATGCTTTTTGGTTAGCCTAGACCTCATCTGGGTGATTCCGACTCACCCATATGGGGTAGCTCCACATGGTCTTCGGACCGTCATGTGATAGGCCTCTTTCCCTTTTTCTGTGATTTCTGGATTTCTTGTGTTGATTTCTGGAATTTATGTCATTGACTTGTTATGAGTACAAGTTTAGGGTATGATGCCCTCTTTGAATCTTTGAGAAGATTCTTGTGATATCGATTTATCTCTTATTGATTGATCTTCTGTTGATCATCATTTGCATACTTATAGTAGTATGTCAGTATGAATATTTTATGTTTATGCCATATCTTTTATTTTATACCATGTCATCTGATATTTATAGCTAGACTGATTCGTTTATTGTTTTCTTAAATAATACTCGGGTCAGACCGAGATGTTACAGGTGCTTCTGCTTGACTTCTTCTCGGGATTTGCTACTCTGACTTTTGGCTAACTATTTAGATTAGCAGTATTTTTGTTGTATACACTTGAGACATAGACTCATAGCTGTATTCTTTTGTATAGAACATGTTGCTATTCTTTTGTATTATTGTGGATCTTTTTGACCACTACTCTGATGTACACTTTCATGTGCTAGTTATATATTCATATCTTCTTCCGCCTCTATGATATGGATGTCTGTGACTGATTTGTGTTATGCTTATTTCTATATTTGTTTCCGAAGATTATTTATAGCCACCGTGTGATAAGAAATCACATGGATGGTCGCTCCTCAACAGCCTTATTCTCCGTGCTAGTTGACAGCACTACACCGTAGTGTTCTTGGCTAGCGTGGGTATAGAGGTGGGGCGTCACAACTTATTTGATAAGAATATTCTTATCTATAAACCATTCTTTTCTTTTATTTTATCAAAAAATATTTCTTTTTATTACACATTCATTTACAATTAACACCTCCCCTTTTAAAATCAACTTATATTTAAAGATTATCCCATTAAAGAGTCACAGAAATAATACTTCGTACAACCACATCGTTTCTTTATCAATTAATTTCATATAATCGTTATATTTGTACCAAATATAAGTGCTTACAATTTGAACGTAATATTTCTCAATGAAATTCTCAATTTATTTTTAACACAAAACATATGTTGCACATATAATTAATTAATTACCATTTACTTCTATCCCTTATTAATGGCAAGATATAATTACTATTACTTACAATGATTAAATCTCAAAACATACCCTAATACAGGAAGATAATTAATCCAATTGTTTCCTTTGAAATCCAATTTTCTATGTTAAACCCAATATCTATACACTAATTTAATCCCAACATTTAATTACAAATGTAATAAAACCTGTTCATTATATATTTAAATTTCAAACAAATACTTTTATTTTGATTTACGTTCTTATTATCAAATCAACTATTCCCTTATGCAATTGATTAACCTGAGTTTTACGCTCATCACTCAACAGTTAACGTTTCTTCTTATGTCAATTGTAATATTTCAATTACATTAATTCTCCATTAATTACCAAATAAATTTCTAACGGATTTAATTATAAGAAAATAAATAAACAATGGTTATAGTTAATAATCCACATCTATTAACTTATTGTTTACAAACAAAGGTTAATGAATTTACGTACAAAATTATTGATTTCATATTCCATATTAAAACCAATTGCAATTAATAACATAAGATTACATCAATTTATACATCGTTTATTATATTCCTTATTAACCTTTACTATTTAAGTTGATTGAAATTATGTTAACATGGTATAATAGTCAATTGCATTCAATCAATACTAGCCAATTATATGTTTTATCTCATTAAATTATTTGTTTTAAGATTTATCTTAAAGTCAAAATTTCTAATCTAATAAGATTCAATTTAATAAATCATAAATTTTAATTTCTGACAATATTAAAGCCCAAAACCTTATAAAATTTAATATTTTTAATTACCAAAATATGGATTGTTACAGTCTCCCCCACTCAAAACTTATTCGTCCTCGAAAAGGAACAAGAAGGAATTGAGGAATTTGAAATATTTTATTCAAAATGATCAATTTATAAACAATTTAACTTACATATTTAAATTCAATATAAATATGAAAATAACTCCATTCGGTTATTGAATAAAAATTTAAGTTTTTTGGTATTTGCACATGAAGGGAAAAGAAATATTTCAACATATCTAAAAATTCAGTTAAAACATTTAACCTCATTCAGTTAGTAAAAATATAAGATATATTTAAAACATCCTCTCAGCATTATGCAAAGATTTTTCAAAAGTCTAAAACAATGTTACAAATTTATATCAAAACATTATAATAACCTTTAAAATAAGGTTCCTTAAATCCAAAAAATTTATTAGACTCATTATTTTTTAAAATAAATATAAACTCAATATTATTAAACTGAAACTAATAGTATACTCAAATCTTACATTAAATTTCTAAATCAAAGTATAAAATTTCATACCTTCATATTTAATTTAAACCCTTGTTTCAAAGTGAATATTCTAATACAAAATTCAAATAGTAAATAAACCAATAAACTTTACTATTAGTACTTTGAAATCAAGTAAATATTTCAAACTATACTTTCAATATAGGGAATCAAATTTATTTGTCAAGTATATTGCTATAAATAAACTTCGCAAATCAAATTTTTTTCTTCTTCTTTCCATTTGTATGATATCTCTAAATTATACATTCAAAGAAACTTATATAAATTTTACTTGAAATATTCATTTGAAAGCTTTATTTGCAAATCAATCATCTTTAATACTTTTAAAATATTCATTTGTAAAGTTTCTTGCTTCATTTATAAATACCATTTAAATATTTTAAATAACAGCTTTATAAATATATGTAAACTATTTGAAAATAATTATTTACGTCATTACTTATATTTGCAAAGAAGCTATTACAAACATTGAATCCGTTATTTATAGATTTATTAATTTTATCTCAAGATACTTTCCAAATATTATTAATAAATCAATAATCATTTACTTTAAATATATTTTATTTAATTATTAACTTCTAAAATATTTACAACACTGATAATTTACTATTAAACCATGTTGTAAGTTATTAAACAATATTTTAAACATTTTAAAGTACTTAGAATTGACAAAAAATGACCAAAATGTCTTTTATATAATAATTTATCAAAATTCTTTTATAACTCTGTAACAACCCTATATTTTGTAATTATTTTTTTGTATATTTTTATTATTTTTAATGTAAGATTTTGATTTAAAAAATTATTTTACTTATTTGAAATGATTAAATTTATTATTTAAATATAATCTTGATTTTTATATGAGTTATAATTCCAAAATTTTGTAAGTTGAATATTTGCCTGAAATGCTGATTTTGGTCAAAATAGTCAAACTGTGACTTTCAACTTAAAATTTTAAAAGTTTAAAAATTTAAATTTATTTTATTTTATTTTATTATGAAAGTTCATAAAATTATAAGAACACCACCTTTTGTTTCGTTGAATTTGGATGTAAATTGTGAAAGTTATACCCTCTACAGTATTGTGCGTATATAGGGTTATTTAACAATGACTATTTAAATTGTATAAATTACTTCTTCTTGGCTATATTTTTTTTAATATGTGATAGTGTGTTTTATTATGTATATTTTGACTTTTAAATATTTTTAAATGATAATAGATTTTTTCCAAATTTTATTGTATTTATTTCCTATTTTTAAAGGCTGTTTTCTAATTTTCTGCCATTTTCTTCATATAAATTATATTTAATAAAAAATTGTTTTGTCACCTCTGTAATTTGGCATTCTAGTCTATATTCCCTCTGCCCTTTTGTTTGAAAAAAAAAGAGTAATGAACAAAATTTGTTTTGTCACCTTTGTTTTGAAGTTATAGTCTATTTTAAAAGTGGTCTTGTATTTTTGAAGTCATAGTTTATTTTGTTTTTATAAAATTAAATAGAAAAGAAATTTGAAAGGCCTTAAACTTTCTATCTTTCTATGGGCCTTTATAGTCCACCCTTTTACTTTTAACCTAACCTTTCACCAATTAACCCTAACACCTCCTCATATCATCTCCTACCACTTCACATTTTGTGCTTGCCATGCCTTTGTGATGCCAAACCCGATCCTTTTCCACCTGAAAACATGTGCGGCCTAGCCCTAAGCATGTATGGCCGAGCATACATGGAGTTGTGGTCAAGCAAAAGTGGTTGAAAAGCTTGGTTATGTCATTTGTTGCTTCTACTTTTCTATTGTTCAACAAATCTTTATATTGTATGCATATGTTTATATGGTCTTGTTTATTTGTTGTATACAAGATCACTGTCAAGGCTTTCCATTCATTAAATTCAAATCGTGTTTGTCATGCTTTTGGAATCGCTCTTGTGTTTGTTGTTTTGGTCTCTATATTCGAAAAGGTGAGTCTTTCTCACTCTGACATATATACTTATGAAAAGTGGATTGATGACAAGTGTTTAGTAATGTAAAATGTTTATGCAAGTTAATGATGATCATATGATATGCTATGCCGTGTTATTACCATGTTATTACCATGTTAAAACTGTTAATTTTCACCTGACATCTGATACATGACTGTATATTGTGATATTGACATTGTTTATATTATTTCTGTATATGATCACACTGCAAGTTCCCTGTTAGGATAAAAAATCATTATGGGTTGAAATGATAGGCCTGAGTTATTTTATTTATTTATTTAAACTTGGGATTGCGGGTTTGAAATGATAGAACCCGGATTTTTACCTTTTAAACTGCGGATTGAAATGATACATATCCGTATCACTTGACCTAGGTTAGAAAACTATATACAGACCCGTGGTTATTCTATAAAGTGCTTTGAATATTTTAAGTATTTTAAAAATATAAAATTATGAAATTTGATTTAAATAGATTTTGAAAGGTTTTAAAATAAATAAATTATGATTTTTCTATGTGTTAAAAATGTAATTTATGAATGGATTAACTGGATTTTGAAATATAACTTATGTTTGAAATTTGGAATTTTGACTAAAAATGATATTTAAGTTACATGAATAAAATGGACTTTAATTTTATTTGGAAATTGTAAATATGATAAATTGATTTATATTTGAATTTAAGTGATTTATTAAAGAATTATTGATTTTCTATAAATTTAAGTGGTTGAATAAATGACTGTTGAAAATGAAATTTTAAAATAAACTTGACTTGAAAATGTGAAATTTGAGTTTTAACTAAAGATGTTAAATTAATCAAATAAACTGGAAGTTTAGTTAAATTTGTAAAATGGTAATATAAATCTGAAACGTATAGGTTTTAATTTATGAAAGAAACGTATAGGTTTTAATTTATGAAAGAAACGTATTGGGTTTAATTTATGAAAGAAACGTATAGGTTTTAATTTATGAAAGAAACGTATAGGTTTTAATTTATGAAAGAAACGTATAGGGTTTAATTTATGAAAGAAACGTATAGGGTTTGGTTTATGAAAGAAATGTATAGGGTTTAATTTATGAAAGAAACGTATAGGTTTTAATTTATGAAAGAAACGTATAGGTTTTAATTTATGAAAGAAACATATAGGTTTTAATTTATGAAAGAAACGTATAGGTTTTAATTAATGAAAGAACGTATGGTGTTCTAATTAATGATAGGAACATGTAAATTCCTAATTAATGAAAGAAAGGTATAAGTTTTAATTAATGAAAGAAACGTATAAGTTTTTAATTAATGAAAGAAACGTGTAAAGTCCTAATTAATGAGAGAACATGAAAGTTTTAATTAATGCAAGAACATGTAAAGTTTAATTAAGAAAGAAACATGTAAAGTTTTAAGTAGTGTGGTATTGATTTAATTAATAAATGTTCATTATTGTAATAGGAATATAAAATTTAAAACGTACATTTGACACGTAGATTTTTAATCAATGTAATGGTGTATTTTAAATTGATTAAAATGATAAATGTTACTTATTGTAATAATAATGTAAGTTAATAAGGTGCTTTTAACTTAACATAAGAATTTCGGTTTAAATTGTATATTACAGTAAGAAAGTTTATTTAACTATAAGGCTATGATAAATTGACATGTTAAAATTTTAAGCTTATCAATACTTTGATTATATACAATGTAAAGTGGAAAGTAGTACATTCCAAAATGCTATGATTCCTTAAGGTAACATTTCCAAAATGCTATGATAATTTAAAGGAATATTTCAAGTTTAATAAATTTAAAGATATATTCAATGATTTGAAATTTGGGTTTTATTTGAATGATATAATATTGAATTATGTTTGAAATGGAAATGATACAATTGTGATATTGTTTTGAAATGAGTATGATATTTTGGTCTTCGAAGTATAAATTATTTGAAATAAATATCCATGGGTTATAATAACGATTGGTTGTTAAAGAGACCGGGATCGGATATTGACTTATAGCCGGCCAATACCGAAAACCACTTTAACAACTGTGTACGCGGTGGAGATTCCAGAATGAAGTAGGATGGTAGCGCCGTTCTTGAGGTATATTACGTGGACCCAACTCCCGTGAGTTGGCATATATGACTAAAACAGGAGCTATACCGGGGCACACAAAGGGTCGCACCCTTTCATCGAGCATGCTCCATCGGAAACTATTCTATTACTGTTGTGATTCGATTCGATGGCGCCACTTTGATTCGGGGGTATTGTTCGAGGTGGGCGGAAGCTGCTGGCTTGCCGTCACCACCGGTCCGGGAGTGCAAACGGTGTATCCACCCTGGCATTGCCTCACGTGCCGTGCCATATCCTTATATCGAGCCCACTACGATTTTGGTTTTAAAGATCCGACCGCGTTAAGGTTCACCATCCCCTTAACGCTATTTTCTATATGATTATACTTTACTGATTTGACACTACCGTATATAGCGTATATTACTACATAGTAAATAGTTTAACGGATCCTTCGAGGATGGGCGGTCCCAAGCATCCTTTAAGTTACTGATGAATTTTGTTACTGTTCACTTGAGTTGATTTACAGGTTATAAGTATTTATGTCCTGAATCGAGGGTTTTGTATTTTGCTTTACGCTCGGGTCAGATTGAGTGAGTTAGCATTCCTGATTCACCTTCGGCGTTGGAGCTTTCCTTGAAGATCCAGCCTTCTATTTTGTTTCAGTATCCAGTGTTTCAGTGATGTATCTTATTACTCTTCTGTTGTATCTTATTTAACTCTGATGTATCTCATATTTACATAGTAGCTGTCACGATCCAAATTCCAGCGTTCGAGAATCGTCATCCGTACTCTACTGTACTTGAATGCCGCAGATTCAAACGTTGAAATTCGAGTCGTGCCGGAGCTTATAACACATTAAGTACAACGCAGCTGAAGAAACAGAATATATATTTGATATACAACATGATACAATATCTGATACAACAGAATGATACAATGAATATACATCAGAGATATGATACAAGACAATAGCAGCGGAAAGAAAAAGACAACACTAACAACGGAATAAAAATCTCCAATAGTCTTCAAGAAAGAACTCTATCTTCAAAACACCAATCTAGCAATAGCTCGAACTCCCAATCACAACGCACAAAGATAAGCAAGTCTCGTCCGTAAAGGATTGCCAAATCCTAGGCTAAAAGCTATTGAATCTACACCTACTATCGATTATCTGAAAACCCCAACTCTAGACGGCCCGTGTGGGAAAATAGTGGGCACCCAGAGTTTAGGAAAGGAACAATAAACTCCAGGTCAGTCATGGGACTGGTATGAGCAAACAAAAATATTTGGTCTTTGAAACAAACAAAGGAATTTAAATTTGAAATTCGCAATGCTTTTTAGAAAATGAAACTACCATAAGGCCTCCCGCCACACACACAATGCAAACGCAGAATTGGAGGAGATTTCTTCTTATGATAGTCAAATATGCTTGATACGAGAAAATTTCTTTGATATTATTACTATAAGTGCAAAGTAAGGAAAAACCATTTCGAAAGTATAATATAAATCCTAGCCAGCATAGACATTCCGAACTATGCCTACTATAGCTACCATCTAAACAGTTGTGACCACCATAAGTAAATGGCAGGTTCTACATCTAAAACCGTACGAGGCACGTATTGGATGAATGGATTTCCAACAAATGGTCAGGCTAAGGAACTTCCTACTGTCAATGGGATCGCCTCTGGCGGGACGTCCCGAGAAACTAACGTTACGGCTAGATCTCTGCCAACACAAGGCTGGGTTACCTCTGTAACTAGGTAACTACTACACGAGCGTGCCATCCCCCAGTCCTTTGGGACCTTTATCCGAGGTACCTCTAATCCAACAACCACAAAGCAATCACAAAGTAATAGATCTGCAGTATCCAAATGAGTAAGTATCTGGGCTCCATACCATGATACCACCCTTTACCAGAAGGGAATGACAAACCCTAAAGGGCGCGACCCTCATAACCTTGCCGCATCTTTCCTGTTTCGACCATTTCCGGGGTGTGAGGTCCATATGCAGTCTCGTCCACAAAGCTACGCTTTATACAAAAGCCATGCTTTGATCAAATGATCAACAAATGATCATCAACACATAGCAGCACTTAGCATGCCACACTACCAAATTTGGGAGTATATCACTGATAAATATCAACTACATAACCTCTGAGCTCGTACGTCTCAGAGAAGGGTGTTAAGCTAAGAGAATAAATTCTCTGCCACCAAGCAGAAATGTATTTGATAGGAATCAGTTTAATATCTCAAAGTGTAGTGTCAGACATACAACCATACAAGTCTGTTCGGGGTTCGAACAGAACCGAAGGCACTTCCGAAGAAGACCTTGCAAATCCGGGTATCCACAATCCCGATCGGACTTCCCATCACTTAGGGAGAACTCTATACCGGAGCAACTCAGCGCAGAGTCAATCGACAGGTTATCCTATCGTTCTCGAAGACACCCGGTCTTCAACACCGGTCTTCAATTACAATCCATAACGTCGTATCACTATTCGGAATGGGTTATATGACACAAGGTCCTCTCATGGCTAAACCGAATAATGAGCGCCATATTTAAAAACATATGGATATGGGATTTCAGTTAAGTCACAACTTATAAAACCCGAAACCTTTCTTTTAAATGGTTAAACAAATTACCATTCTAAATCTTTGAACAAAAAAATTTATTCCACAAAGTTCACTCAGTTTCACAAAGATCTATTTATAGATTTCCAAAACAATTTCCATTTCAAATGGATTAACTCATTTAAATCTTTAAATCAAAGATTTAACTCATAGCTTTCAAAACACGTTTCCAAAGATTTATTAATAACTTGGAAAATTATTCTTATTTCAAACTTGAATTCCTTTCAACATACATTGGAAATCCATTTCTTACATGAAAGCTTCTATTATTTGAAAACAAACAGTTTTCATTTTAGAAAAACCCGATTTCATTTACACGAGTTAATTCTTTGAGTTAAATTTAAATTTCCAAAACACCACTTTTAAAATGGTTTAAAACCCATATAACACATTTATAAGTTAGATAACCTTTTTAAACCATAGTTTCCAAATCATAGAATTCAATTTCAAAAATTTAATTCAAATTTAAATCAAATTTATTTGAATTTCAAAACTCAATCAAGTTATTTAAAATAACTTTTATTTTTGAAATTTATTTTCAAAAGCTTCCAATTCTAAAACTATTTTGGATTCAAAAATTAAATTTTAAAACTATTTCAAAAATCTGTGACTTAACCAATTTCCACGTGCAATCCATATTTGGTGTGTGTATAAGTGTGGTCCAGGGGCTTTACACAATAAAAGTGCCACATGATCAATCAGCATAGATTCAAATACAACAATATATTTGATAAGCGGTATAAACTATAACGCTTATATTTGATAAGCGGTATAAACCATAACGCTTATCTTTTATTCAAAGATCACAGATATATATCACAGATAATAAATTGCATCAACACAGCTCGAATCAAAGCAAAACATCACATATCAGGAATATCAAACCATTCAATCATCCAATAAAAATCCAAACATCCATCATTAGGATCGGTTAATTTTTTTTTTTGATTAATTCAAATCAGATTTAATTACTGACGAATAATTATTAGTCCTGGTTAATTAATATTAATTTCAAATCATTTTGATTTAATTATTATTTTTTATCATTTATTAATTGACAATTAATAATAAATTAATGTACCTCTAATTATAATTCATCAACCTTTAATTTTTTTTAAACAATTAACCTTTAATTATTTAATTAATCATCTTTAATTAATTAATTAACCCCTAATTAATTAATTATCATTAAATTAATTATATTTAATTAATTAATCATCCCTAAGTTAATTAGTTATCATTAAGTTAATCATTCTTAATTTGTTATGATAAGTGACTACTCTTAATCTTAAATCAATGTTAAACACTTGATTTATCCACTTTTAATTATAAATTAATTACTTTTAATTAAGTAATTACCTTTAAGCAATTAATTGATTTCATTAATTAATTTTCATTACTTAATTGCATTAAATCCATTTAGCCCTTAATTATAAATTAATTTAGCCTTAACTTAAAAATTAATTAAGCCACCCCTTAATTGCTTTCACTACTTCTCCTAATTCATCATCTTAATTAATTTATCCTTAATTGTTAATTGTTTAACTCTTAATTAATTAACTAAACTTTAAAATAAACATTATTCCTTTATTTCAAAAACTAAGATACAACTTCATTCTTGTACCCAGATTTACAAAAACTTGGTTTAGATCTTACATCTAGTTTCAAAATTCATCTTAAGACTCAAATCATCTAAATCTACTTAAAACATTTTAAACTTGTTTTAAACATTTAAATAAATAACTTATATGATTCAAAATTAGGATAAAAAATAAAATTTGAATTCATATTTAAAACTTGATTTAACTTTGTCTAAATCTTGTGTTTCAAATTGACTTTATTTTAAATTAAAAATCGGTTAGATTTTTTTTTTTTTGAAAACAACATTACTGGTTTTGCCTTTTTGTTTGAAACCTGTAACAAATTCCATTCCCAGGCTAACCATTTGCTTCGAGTTTCATCCTTTCCCAATCTTCCAAACCATCACCAAGTACACGCATGCACCATGCACCTAGCACGGGGCTCTGACCATCGCCGGTCAACTACGGCAACTTCGTCACATCGGCAACCATCACCACACCCACCTACGATCATCAGATCGCCACCATAGCCTCAAAATCCAAATCGAGGCTTCAACCCGGAACCTGGAACAATAACAGGTACCCACATCGAAACCTGTCAACACCTTTCTCTCGAAGCTCCGACCACCGCTACCTCTGAAACCCCAGCAAGGTCCTCGTCAACACCCAAGCTACAATTACCCAAAATTCCCATGCCACTCGATCAATCAGGGGAAGAGAACAACTCGAAATATTCAACCCAGTAAGAACTAGGGTTACAGACCCAAATCCACTTCGCACTCCCCCAAAATGATTTGATTAATATTCTTGGTATTTTTTCCTTAATCTACGATCATTCAACAAGCCCCAGTGATGATCGCATCCACCACGGCCGCTTAGATCACCAGAAATGTACAACCATCCCATTATCAAATTCTATAAATTCATTTTTGAAAATCATGGTTTGGTTCAAGGATTCAATCTACGTTCCTGAATTACAAATTGAGATGTTTGAAATTTTCACTTTATATAAAAAAAAATCTCTGTTGTTTTATTCCCAGGGCTATTACTAAATTGTTTGACTTACATAAATTTTTAAAACCTACTTCATGATCAAACAAACAAGTTTTGTTTGACACTTAAATCATAATAGTGACCAGATCCAGAGGTAATGATTTTAAATCAAAAATTTTGAGCCTGGCAACCATAATAAGATAACACGATACATGCATTCACCTATACATTCACATATTCACTGACAATGTACTTATATATTCACACAACATGTATATATTTTCAGATATAAATCTTGTAACGAAATCCTACTTAAGTTTTAACAAAGTTGTTGCCCACAGGCAACAAAGTATTAATGTTTGAAAATTTTCTTACATTGTAGAAACAGAGACAGAGAACAAATTTAAGTTTGCCCAGGAATCTTTTTTTTTTCCTCTATATTTTACTTCTAATTACTTAACATAACTTGTTTGAAATCATTTTTAAAATGGGGATTATAGTTTAATAACCAGTTTCCATTTAGATATCAGATCCCAAAAAAAAAAAAAAAATTTGGATAAGTTTTGAAGTTGATTTCTTTTAACCTGTAGGCTAGCAACAGGGACATGCAACAACACTTGCATATATATAAGCATATGCAGACACATTTGCATTCATTCATCACCATCACAAAATCAAACAATCATCACAACATCACAATGTATCAACAGATTAGGCTTTAAAGGGAAAGTTGCTCACCTTTAATTTAGAAAGAAAAGAGAAGGCAGAGACAAAAGTATTTGAGCCAGGAAGGGAAAATCTAAGCCTGGAATTTGAAATTAAGAATCTTTGCTTATTCACACTCGTATTTGTTCACTTGATTCATCAATAACAACAAATTTTAATTTTTACTTACAGTTTCGAATTCTTGTTATACCCAGAGAGCTTTTTTTTCTTCTTATTTTATTTTTATCTGCAGTTGAAACCAGAAAGTAGTTTTGCCTTGAACTTGATTCTTCCTGCAACTTAGATTGATAAAGTTGTTTAAATCTTTGTTTCATTTTCTAATTACTAACATCAATTCAATTTTTTAAAGAAAAATAAATTTACTTGCCTTCAATTATTTCCAGAGAGCTTTGAACCCAGATTTGCTTTTCCAGGTTGATATTTGTATTGCTATTTGAATTGTTTTCCAGTTTTTAATCTCTCTCTAGTTTGTTTTCCTGATCTTTGAAATGCTTTACTTTGTTTTCACTCTATTTTTCAGGTTTCTTTGAATTCCTTTGCTTTGCTTCAAGCTTGAACTTTGAAAACTTTTAACCTGAAGCTTGCTTACTTCCAGATTTGAGAAACTCTGGTCTTTGCCTTGATCCAGATTTTTTTCCCTTTTTTTCTTTTAACTTCCAGGTTGAATTTTGACTTTACTTTTTTGTTTTGAAACTGAGTTTCAATCTGAAGCTCTCACTTATTTTCAGGTTGAAGTTTTTTTTTTCTTCTTTTTGAAAAACAAGGATTTTGTTTCCAGATTCTTAAGAGAATGACAGCCCTCTCTTTTTTTTATGAGTTTTTTTTTCTCTGTGTGTTGAAGTATGAGATGCACAATCTCTTGTTACTGTATATCAGAGATTTGGTGAGATGTTTAATAATGGCATATGGGGAAGTGAAGAGTTCTTTGCAATTTTTTTTTAATTATTTTATTGAGGAAATGATGTTTAATGCCATTTGTTAAAAGATATCAAAATCTCTAGATTTTGTTAATCATTCTACCCTATCTTCCATGTGAATGTTTATTTACATTTGTGATCTTTTACAAGACAAGAAATTTTTTTTTTGAACCTTATAATTAAATGTATTCTTTGTTTATTTGTATATATGTATGTACAATGTTAAAAAGAGTTTAACTAATATTTACATTACATATATTATGTCTTAAATGCTACCTTTTTTTTAAAACACTTTTTCTAAATTTAAATTTCAATGTGTATCCTATTTTACTCATATATGTAATATACACATATACATGATTTTAAATTAAAAGGACTTTTATAAAAATTCTTTATTTCAATGATTTGAACTCAAAATAAGATTGGAAATTATCTATATATTATTATCACTTATTTTTACCTGTTTAAGATTCTTCTCTATTTATTTTCAAATTAAATTTCAAAAGTTTAAAATATGTTATTAATTTATATTGACAAATTTTAGGATGTTACTTATTATTATTTTTTTATAAGACAATTAAATATATAAACTTCAAATCCGTAGTTAAGTTTTTTAAAAATCAATGTCCAAATAACAAATATCCTATTTTAATTTGAAAAATTCAAATTAGTTTACAATTTTATTTCAAAAAATTATTTTAATTATGGATTTAAATTTAATTAAAAATCGGGATCGTTACAGATTCCCCCCCTTAAATAAATTTCGTCCTCGAAATTTGCATGGAAGACGATAAAGAATAGATGATAGATAGAGAAATATTCTTCCAAATCAACTGGATATCAATTCTGTATTTGGCTTAACAAATAAGAATATCAACAATATGAGAACGAACTCATATAATATTACACAAGATATTTGGTTCCATCTGTCTATGAATATACGAGAGCATAGATTAGTTCGAAGGGGTAACTAATCGTTCGTAGAATATATCGGATCCCAGAGAAAAGATAGATAGATTTAATCTTCTATAATTTCTTAAACACTAGATATGGATTCCAAATTCAGGTCGAAATATCCCAAATTATATATGACTTGTCCCACTTCGGACTTCAGTTTACACAAGAAATCGCAATTGAATTTCAAATTTGGTTTTAATCGATATCGTTTTATTGATACAATTCAAATTTATCCTTATATTCTATTAACCAATTTAACTCAGTTTAAAATTTCCAATTGTTTAATTTAAATTTCCGAATTAATTAAAGTTTAGATCGAAAAGCTGATAAGAAACCGATGAAGATACGAAGTAAGGATTCTCTACGACGATACGTAGGGCCTCCATCGCACCGAAACTTCTTTTGGAGCGGCCACGAAGCAATCAAAAGAATTCCGAAATCGAATCAAAGGAGATTGATAGAGAAAGGTTATTCCTCCGTTGCAGGGTATTGACCATATGTCCTGGTATTTCCCCGTCCCCTATCTCGTCCTCTTCTCGCACTCATACTTACTATCAGTGGATAGTAAGAGAATTTACTGAGGCATTCGAACGGATATCTTAGGGATTACTCATTCTAGGGTATACTTCACCCTATCTCTAATGAGCGACTTAATGTATTATACTCCTGAGCTAAAGTTTTAACCCTCTGCTCTGATACCAAAATGTCAAGATCCAAATTCCAGCGTTCGAGAATCGACATCCGTACTCCACTGTACTTGAATGCCGCAGATTCAAACGTTGAAATTCGAGTCGTGCCGGAGCTTATAACACATTAAGTACAACGCAGCAGAAGAAACAGAATATATATTTGATATACAACATGATACAATATCTGATACAACAGAATAATACAATGAATATACATCAGAGATATGATACAAGACAATAGCAGCGGAAAGAAAAAGACAACACTAACAGCGGAATAAAAATCTCCAATATAGTCTTCAAGAAAGAACTCCATCTTCAAAACACCAATCTAGCAATAGCTCGAACTCCCAATCACAACGCACAAAGATAAGAAAGTCTCGTCCATAAAGGATTGCCAAATCCTAGGCTGAAAGCTATTGAATCTACACCTACTATCGATTATCTGAAAACCCCAACTCTAGACCGCCCGTGTGGGAAAATAGTGGGCACCCAGAGTTTAGGAAAGGAACAATAAACTCCAGGTCAGTCATGGGACTGGTATGAGCAAACAAAAATATTTGGTCTTTAAAACAAACGAAGGAATTTAAATTTGGAATTCGCAATGCTTTTTAGAAAATGAAACTACCATAAGGCCTCCCGCCACACACACAATGCAAACGCAGAATTGGAGGAGATTTCTCCTTATGATAGTCAAATATGCTTGATACGAGAAAATTTCTTTGACGTTATTACTATAAGTGCAAAGTGAGGAAAAACCATTTCGAAGGTATAATATAAATCCTAGCCAGCATAGACATTCCGAACTATGCCTACTATAGCTACCATCTAAACAGTGGTGACCACCATAAGTAAATGGCAGGTTCTACAACTAAAACCGTACAAGGCACGTATTAGATGAATGGATTTCCAACAAATGGTCATGCTAAGGAACTTCCTACTGTCAATGGGAACGCCTCTGGCGAGACGTCCCGAGAAACTAACGTTACGGTTAGATCTCTGCCAACACAAGGCCGGGTTACCTCTGTAACTAGGTAACTACTACACGAGCGTGCCATCCCCCGGTCCTTTGGGACCTTTATCCGAGGTACCTCTAATCCAACAACCACAAAGCAATCACAAAGTAATAGATCTGCAGTATCCACATGAGTAAGTATCTGGGCTCCATACCATGATACCACCCTTTACCAGAAGGGAATGACAAACCCTAAAGGGCGCGACCCTCATAACCTTGCCGCATCTTTCCTGTTTCGACCATTTCCGGGGTGTGAGGTCCAAATGCAGTCTCGTCCACAAAGCTACGCTTTATACAAAAGCCATGCTTTGATCAAATGATCAACAAATGATCATCGACACACAGCAGCACTTAGCATGCCACACTACCAAATTTGGGAGTATATCACTGATAAATATCAACTACATAGCCTCTGAGCTCGTATGTCTCAGCTGAGAAGGGTGTTAAGCTAAGAGAATAAATTCTCCGCCACCAAGCAGAAATGTACTTGATAGGAATCAGTTTAATATCTCAAAGTGTAGTGTTAGACATACAACCATACAAGTCTGTTCGGGGTTCGAACGGAACCGAAGGCACTTCCGAAGAAGCCCTTGCAAATCCGGGTATCCACAATCCCGATCGGACTTCCCATCACTTACGGAGAACTCTATACCGGAGCAACTCAGTGCAGAGTCAATCGACAGGTTATCCTATCGTTCTCGACGACACCCGGTCTTCAACACCGGTCTTCAATTGCAATCCATAACGTCTTATCACTATTCGGAATGGGTTATATGACACAAGGTCCTCTCCCGGCAAAACCGAATAATGAGCGCCGTGTTTAAAAACATATGGATATGGGATTTCAGTTAAGTCACAACTTATAAAACCCGAAACCTTTCTTTTAAATAGTTAAACAAATTACCATTCTAAATCTTTGAACAAAAAGATTTGTTCCACAAAGTTCACTCAGTTTCACAAAGATCTATTTATAGATTTCCAAAACAATTTCCATTTCAAATGGATTAACTCATTTAAATCTTTAAATCAAAGATTTAACTCATAGCTTTCAAAACACGTTTCCAAAGATTTATTCATAACTTGTAAAATTATTCTTATTTCAAACTTGAATTCCTTTCAACATAAATTGGAAATCTATTTCTTACATGAAAGCTTCTATTATTTGAAAACAAACAGTTTTCGTTTTAGAAAAACCCGATTTCATTTACACGAGTTAATTCTTTGAGTTAAATTTAAATTTCCAAAACAACACTTTTAAAATGGTTTAAAAACCCATATAACACATTTATAAGTTAAATAACCTTTTTAAACCATAGTTTCCAAATCATAGAATTCAATTTCAAATATTTAATTCAAATTTAAATCAAATTTATTTGAATTTCAAAACTCAATCAAGTTATTTAAAATAACTTTTATTTTTGAAATTTATTTTCAAAAGCTTCCAATTCTAAAACTATTTTGGATTCAAAAATTAAATTTTAAATCTATTTCAAAAATCTGTGACTTAACCAATTTCCACGTGCAATCCATATTTGGTGTGTGTATAAGTGTGGTCCAGGGACTTTACACAATAAAAGTGCCACATCATCAATTAGCATAGATTCAAATACAACAATATATTTGATAAGCGGTATAAACTATAACGCTTATATTTGATAAGTGGTATAAACCATAACGCTTATCTTTTATTTAAAGATCACAGATACATATCACAGATAATAAATTGCATCAACACAGCTCGAATCAAAGCAAACATCACATATCTGGAATATCAAACCATTCAATCATCCAATAAAAATCCAAACATCCATCATTAGGATCAGTTATTATTTTTTTTTTGATTAATTCAAATCAGATTTAATTACTGATGAATAATTATTAGTCCTGGTTAATTAATATTAATTTCAAATCATTTTGATTTAATTATTATTTTTTTATCATTTATTAATTGACCATTAATAATAAATTAGTTGACCTCTAATTATAATTCATCGACCTTTCATTTTTTTTTAAACAATTAACCTTTAATTATTTAATTAATCATCTTTAATTAATTAGTTAACCCCTAATTAATTAATTATCATTAAATTAATTACCTTTAATTAATTAATCATCCCTAAGTTAATTAGTTATAATTAAGTTAATCATTCTTAATTTGTTATGATAAGTGACTACTCTTAATCTTAAATCAATGTTAAACACTTGATTTATCCACTTTTAATTATAAATTAATTACTTTTAATTAAGTAATTACCTTTGAGCAATTAATTGATTTCATTAATTAATTTTCATTACTTAATTGCATTAAATCCATTTAGCCCTTAATTATAAATTAATTTAGCCTTAACTTAAAAATTAATTAAGCCACCCCTTAATTGCTTTCACTACTTCTCCTAATTCATCATCTTAATTAATTTATCCTTAATTGTTAATTGTTTAACTCTTAATTAATTAACTAAACTTTAAAATAAACATTATTCCTTTATTTCAAAAACTAAGATACAACTTCATTCTTGTACCCAGATTTACAAAAACTTGGTTTAGATCTTACATCTAGTTTCAAAATTCATCTTAAGACTCAAATCATCTAAATCTACTAAAAACATTTTAAACTTGTTTTAAATATTTAAATAAATAACTTATCTGATTCAAAATTAGGATACAAAATAAAATTTGAATTCATATTTAAAACTTGATTTGTCCTCTGTTCTTCGAGGCATGTAGTTTATATTTGATGTGCCCTTGTATTCAGGTGGTGGCTGCAGTTATTGTTGCAGTTCGCCGTGGAATTTTAAAATGGGGCTGCTGTTTTCATTTTTATGAAAATTTTGCACTTGTTGAAGTGTGCAGTAATGAGTTGTTTGGCAACTTGTTTTCTTGAGTTTACTTGAGTATATGCAAAACCATTGCATTTCGACCTTGCCATGTTGCATGGGTTTTGGTATTGCAGCGGCGTTGAGTCATTGACTTGACCTCTACAGTTTTGATCGATGTTAGTATTCACTGCAGTGGTGAGGCAGTGAACGCGTGCGTGTACTGCAGCCACATAGCATAGATTTTGTTGTTATTCTTTGCTTTTGATTCATTGATCTTCTGCGTATTTCATAGACAGTATTGGCGAGGCAGTGCACGCGTGCGTGTACTACAGCCAATCGGTTTTGATGTTTTTAAATGACATTTCAATTGTTTGAATTGATTTGATTTAAAATTGATGATTTTGTTGTTAATTGCCATTTTTGGCAATTCTGTTGTTTTCTAAATTTTCATTCATTAATAATCCTCTTATCTATTTGTGTTGAAAATTTAAATCTGCAGATTTATTGTTGTAGCACTGTTAAGTGTTATATTTACCGTTATCCGATTTCTTGTTAAAGGGTCAGATAGGTGAATTTATCTTTGACAGTCATCTAATTTATTGTTTGATTATTATTGTCTCTATGCACTAATAAACTGAGTTTGAATTAGACTGACCTGGGTATTATTTTCTTTTGAATGTAATACTCGGGTCAGACCGAGTATTTTACAGCTTGAAGATTTTCAGGCAGCGAAGTTAGAGAGAGAGGGGGATTATCGCATCACTATATTTTTCGGGAAATTTTCTTGTACTTAAAAAAATAAATTGTTCCGCTGTATTAAATGTAATTCATTGTATAACTCTGATATTTGTGTATAAAAGAAAATTCATTTATGAGAAATATGATTATTATTCTGTGATTCTGTGGCTGATTCTGTTTAAATGTTATATACTAAATAACAATTCGTCATTTTGAACGTTTCTACTTGGTTTAATTACCGGCTGGAGGCGGTCAGGGCGGCGGGTCGTTACAAAAGTGGCATCAGAGCTTTGGTTTACACAAAGCTTAGTTTATGGCGTTTAATATGAATAGTTACTAGAATCACTTTAAAGAAAGTGTTTCCAAATCTAAAGAAGTTTAAAATTATTTTCTTTAAAATAAAAGGTATTTTGAAAATTAGAATCTTTTCGAAAATTCCCCTCTCTAAATGTGAGTTTGCGATAGTTCTCTTCGGTGAGGTCTCATTAGATTTGAGTTTCAATCATTCGGAAACTCATTGCCGAATTGTTGGGATTTATGGAAAATTGAAGTATAAGTTAAGTGAATTAATGAATTGGTTTAAATTGGTTTAAATCGAATATTTTGAATATCTCCGAAATAACTGTGAAATAAAATGACATGTTGATTTGGTTATAACCAAGTGGATCATTGAATTGTAACTTGAGAATTTGATTCTGAATTCTTTTGAAAAATTGATTTCAAATGTTCTGAAGAATGATTTAGTAAATAAATGGATTATAAGTACTTAACTTATAATATGGACTTTGGTATATAACTAAGTTATATAGATTGAATCAAATTAATAAAGGAGATTATAAATCGAAGTTTATAAATGGAAATGGAATTTGCAAAGAATGTTTATAAATTCCGCAAACGACTTATTTTGATAAGTAAATTGTTATAGCTTATTTATGGAGTTATATCTATGATTTGAACAGTGAATAAGATATAAAAGGAATGTTTTTGGGAAGGAAATTTATTTGTCAACTTAACTGTATGAATAAAACCAGTTTTGATGTAAAGCTTATATTTCAAGTTTAGACTAGTGCCTAAAATCGTTAATGTGGAAATATAAGATCTAATGGAACCAAGTCGATGAGTGGTTTACTAAAGAATTAGTTGATTATTTTTGAAATAGAAAGTGAATGTAAAGTTCAAATGAGATTTAGATTTCAAATTTGATGTTTGTCAATATGAAAATCCATAATAGATTTAATAGATTCAGTGATGAATTTGAATTTGAACGGGCAGAGAATTATGTTAAGTGGAAAACCTAATATGGGAAATTTGAAGTTGGTTTAAAAAAAATATTGTGAAATGTATGCAGAATTCAAACTATGAATTAAGTCGAAGTTGAAAAGGTTAAATGGGAATGTTTTTGGGGAAATAATATTATGAAATGAAGTTAATCCATTTTTAAGCTGTTTTGAAATGTGTTAAGAATCGAAAGCATAGATTTCAACATTTATTGTTGAAATAGACGTTTTCGAGAGAAATGAAAGGAAATGGTGGACTATAACATTGTTGTTATGGTAAATGATTTCCAAAAGGAAATGTTTTTATATAGTATTGGGATTTATATATCTATCTTAAATTCGAATCCCTATACTAGTAATTTTGAGTTGTCGTAACGATGTTTTACGCAACATTCGTTTTGACTCAAACAAATGTGTTTAAAAGAACGATTTCCTTTAAGAATGAAATATATACTTGATTTTGGTTTAAGTATATCGAATATTTTCAAAGTGTTGGAAATAAATGGATTTGTGAATTACTTATTATTAAATAAGTATGGAAATATTTTCCAATATGAAATGAAAGGTTTGAAATTTTATCTTTTAAAGATAAAGTGAAAAGTGAATGTTTTGAGATTTTATCTTTTAAAGATAAATTGAAAATGAATATGTGAAATCGATTTGAAAATCGTATATTCATAGATATTTTGGAAATGTAAATTCACTATGGAATTTATAAAAGAAAGGGAAATTTGTTAAAAATAAATATTGATTTATTTTTGAAGTGTGGAAATAAATTTACGGATTTGGAACGTAAGTTTAAAATAAATCGGTAAGGATTTATTTGATTGATTTAAGTGAACCATTTTAAGTTTAAAATGGATAAATATTTGGAAATGTTTCCGTTTAAGGAAATTGCTTTGAAATTTGTTTTCAAAGATTGAAAGGTGAAAAATGATTTGAAATTTGTTTTCAAATGGTTAAGTGTGGAAACTATATATCTTGTAAAGATATTTTTGGGAAATTTGAACAATTAGTTCAACTTTTAATTTTGAATGGTTGATTTGGATTGTATGTCTAACATTGTGAATTGATGACATATCAATTGATCTCTATTAAATATATATCTGTTGGTGGCGGAGAATTTATTCTTTTAGCTTAACACCCTTCTCTGAGACATACGAGCTTAGAGGTTATATATCGGTAGAAATCAATTATGTGTTGAGGATTGACGATGTAACGTGAAATCCAAATCGAATGTGAAGTCGATAATAAATTGAATTATGAATGTGAATTGGGTTTGAAATAACCTTAAATTTTCAAATCGATTTAGAGGAAAAAATTTAATGGATAATGAAATGGAAAATTTTGGAATCCTCTATTTGTTATGGATATGAAATATTGTGGTTTTCAGAACGTATATATGAGAATACGATAAATTCAAAAACCATTAGTTTGGAAAAGAAAATGTTATGGAAAACTTATGTAAGTTCACATAGGTATGATATGTACGAACTATGAAATGAAGTACTATGTAAGTATGATATTATGTTTTCCAAACTGAGGATATGGAAAAGTACCTTCCATTTAAAATTGGAGAAGGTATTGGAACTCGATATGAGTGTCCATTTGAAATTCGTAGCTACGTTGAATTTCCATATGTGGAATGTCCATTCGGACTAAAATCCCCCACGATGGATCATCGTGTTTGGGATCGGGAACTAGCGGAATTCGAGGGGCGAGATGCCTATGGGTACAAGCGATTCTACTGGGATAGTAGCGTAACCGCCGGGTATACCGCGATCTAGATGATATGAAATAGCGTAATTCGAGAGGCGAGATGCCTAGGTTTACAAGCTACTCTACTGGGATAGTAGCGTAACCGCCGTGTAAACCGCGATATGATGGTATAGCGTAATTCATGGGGCTAGATGCCTACAGTTACAAGCGATTCCACTGGGATAGTGGCGCAACCGCCGAGTAAACTGCGATCTATGCAACAACCATGGCGAAATTCAGGAGATGTGAAATCTATAGTTTACAAGCGATTCTACTGGGATAGTAGCGGAACCGCCGGGTAAACTGTGATCCATGGGGGAACGTGCTTTCCATATTCATTTTTTAAAAGAATTTTTAAAAGTATTTTCACTGGGAATTGAAGCAAGTATATTTAGTACTTAGAGATTTTTAGTCCTGCGCTTGGCCAGCGTATGCCTAATGTCTGTAAGAACGACAATAGACTTGTTAAATTTCGAGTTAGCAAGTATTTTCGAACTTTAGATGGCAAATCAATAATCTGGAATTAAAAATTGCATAATTCCAACCTAATAAATTAAGGAAGAGGATTTTTGAGATATTTTGAAAGTCCACAGCTTTGGAAAAGTTATACTATGTAAATTTCTTAAATGAAGAATTTCAAATTTAAATTTGAGTATTGCAAGTTGAAAACTTTAGTAAAAGACTTTTGCGTCTTGATTGTAGAAAATGATGAGCAAATGAGTTAATGAACAAAGCTATTGAGATAAAAAAAATGAAACTTATTTATTTTTAATAAGTTTCAAACTTGATAAAATTGAGTAGGGTATAAATATTAGTGAAATTTTAACAATCATTTTTTCCTTACTTGTAATTTCGGGACGAAATTCTTTTAAGGAGGGGAGATTGTAACGATCCTGAATTTTGAACAATTTAAATTGAAAATATTTAATTAATTTTAAATATTTGAATGATAATTTAAATTGAATTCCAAATATAACAATGAATTTGGCGATTAAATACTAAAAATTTAATCTATTGAGAGTTGAATAAAAATTTGAATATTCAAATTTAAGCTGATTAAAAATATTTCAAAGGCCTAGAAAGTTCACACTAATAATACTGAAGATAATAAAAGCTTCAGGATTAAATTTGAAAGTGATTCGTCCAGTTTTGGAATTTTATCGCTCAATTTGAATTTAGAAATAGCCTTCCGAGGCACAATCTCGGAATTCAACGAAATTAGTTCCGTTGGGTCCGTAATATTGAATTATTACCGGATTTCAATTTTCGTGGCGTTCGGAGTTGATATGTGAGCATACGGCATCTAAACGCGTTGGAATTCGTGTTGAAACCAAATTGTATTTGAGAAGAAATAAAAAAAATAAGAAATAAAAAATTAGATTGCAAAATCTCTAGTACACTGCTATGTATCCTCTCTCTGCAAAATCGCGTACCTTCAGCCACCCTACTCTGTACGCTTGCCATCGCTTTTTTATTTTCGCCCTCCCTCCATCATTTCAGATTTCATACGAAAGAAAAAAAAAGACGAAAAATGGCTGTCGTTCCTTTTCGTTCGTCTTCCTTCAACAATTAGGGCTTTTCGAAATCGTGGGTTTCGGCTTCAATTTTGCTCGGCACCTCCTTCGCCTCGCCGCGGCTACTTCGTTTCAAACTAAGGTGAGTGATTTATTTCACTCACATCTAGTTCTATCTCCAGTTTGTAGGGTTTAAATACTGTAAATTTTCGTTCATATAAAAAATCTGTGAATTTGTCGCTTTATTTATTTTGGCTTTTCGATTTTTCTTCAGTGTTGATTTCCTTTAACTTCCGTATGATTTGTTGGCCACGGCTTTGATTTTTTTTTTGTGACTTATTAAATTTTTGATAAAACACGGCTTTGAATTCTTGGGTTTTCGTTGTATACAAATGGTTGAGTTCGTCTTGATTTTCTGGCCCCTGTGAGCTTCGTCTCTGGCCATCTATTCTTTGCTTGAGCATTGCACAGTGGTCTCATTTACATGCTGTTACTACTTCGAGCTCACCTGTTGTTTGTGGTCAGTTGCTTCAAGTTGACCTTTGTAGTTGATGTACTTGTGTTCTGTATGTTTCAGTGATCCTCATTGGAGAGTCTGATACATATCTATTATTTTGTTCTTGCATAGTTTCAAGCATTTCATTCATGTGTACTTTCATGGATTGTAGTCTGCACTGCTGTTCAATTGTCTAATTGCACTTTTGATCATTTTAGTCTGCATTGCTTTCATGATTTCAACTATAGTTTGTTTATTTCTTCTCTGTTGCACTAGTAATTGTATCTCATTCCATGTTACTGTCATTGCCCATTTAAACTATACCTTACAGTTGCATTCTGGTCATGATAGCATTATGCATTCTCTGTTGCATACATGTTGGGTTCGTATAAAATGCCATTCTTGTAGTTTTCAAAGTTTTTAAAGTTTAACAAGTTTCAAAGTTTAAAATGTTTAAAGTTAAATATCTTTGAATCGTTTTAACAAATGGGTTAAGTGAGTAAATCTTCAACCTCTACTGATAGGATATACTATGCATCATGTATAAGTCTTAATTTCAATCTAAGAAGTGTCCATATGTATTTACTGTATGGACATTGGAAAAATATGATCTGTAGTTTCTGTATTGTAACGACCCGTATTTTACTTGTCGATATAATCGTAGAATTATTAGGTCATTAGTATTGTTTATGTTCTCCTTAGCCTTAGTCGTATGGGAGGTTAACTCGTATAAGGATAGGTCGTGTACGAGTTACGAGATATGGGTTTCTGACCGACCTATAGTTAAGTCGTAGACGACTTAAGGTGGTTGCACGAGCTAATGGGTCAGTATTAGGTCGTAGGCGACTTATAGGATTAGCAACCTATAGGATGGGAACGACCTAAGGTAGATATACGACCTATAGAAATGAGCGACTTAAGTTGGGACAGGTTAGCGACCTAGTAGTTGTAGTGAGTGTTAGCTGGTGTAGGTTTTGGCTCGTGTGGAGCGACCTATAGGGGTAGCGACCTAAGTTTATGAGCGATCTATAGGTGTGAGCGACCTATAGAAAGTAACGACCTAGTGGTTAGCCGACCTAAGAATTAGACGACCTATAAGGATGGACCGACTTAAGAGTGTCTACGACCTATGGAAGTTGAGTCGTGAATGAGTTATAGTAGTTGATCGACCTATGGGGTTTACGACTTATTGGATAAACGATCTAAGTTAGGTCGGCAGGGTCTTAGGTCGCAAGGAAAGTTAGGTCGCATGAGTGTTAGGTTGTGAAGCAGATAGGTCGTAGGTCGTTGAAGGCGGCATGGTTTTAGGTCGTATGTTGTTAGGTCGCGTGAAGGCCTGGGGAGTTAGGTCGTTGACTCGGCATTTAGTTAGATCGGCATAGAGATAGGTTGGCCGTGTTTGTTAGCTCGTATGTTTCTGGGTTGGTTAAGCCGTTAGGTCGTTGGAGTGTATAGGTCGACAGCGACCTATGTTAGGTCGGGCTTTTTAGGTCGGCAACGACTTAAGTCTGGGCGACTTAAGGGCGATTTCAGCCTATAAATATGTAACAGCCCGCCTTTTCGCACGATTTAAACCGACACACGTGCCAATTCAAACCATACGGAAGGGCGGATTGTTATGGGGTAAATAAGGAAAAGCAGAGAAGAAGAAAAAACTAAACAGAATCTCACAACGGAAGGATAAAATATAATAATCAAATATACAGTTTATAAATCTGTTTACAAAACCATTTATATAATACATATCAGAGTTACACATACCAATAACAATGCAGCGGAACAGTGTGTAGTGCACTAGTATAAAAAATAATATTATAAATCTTCGTCGTCGTCCTCCGGAGCTAAATCTTGCAATCCTGAAACGCTCGGACTGACCCGAGCGAATTTGAAAAGACAAAACACTCGAGTCAGACTAAAAGATCTTATGTGAGTTAAATTAACAGAAATAAATATGAGTACAGTAACTCAAGAGATGTTCGGGATTTACATCTCCTAAGGATCCGTTAAACTATTTACTATGTAGTATATTGCGCTATTATAATAGTGTCTATTTATAAAATAAACTTACTTTTTAATAGCGTTAAGGGGTTACCCATATAGCCCTTAACACAAATAATGCCAATAGTCTATACAGTACCGTAATACCTCCTGATCGGGAAGCTACCAGAGGATACTCCATAGGTACGACACAAATAGAAACTCGTAGTAAAGGCTCGGTATGGTAGGTGACACGGCACAACTAGGCAATGCCAGGGTAGATATACCAATTGCTATCCAGGCTGGTGGAAACGCGTAGCCGCAGTTACCGCCCACCTCGGACTAACTCCCCAAAATCAAAATATAGAAGTGGCCACTGAATCAATCCAAAATCAAAGTATAATATCGAAGAGGAGGGTCCGATCAGAGGAATGACCTCATTGGCCTGAGAATCGCTCCTGTTTTAGCCACCTTATGCCAACTCACGGGAGTCGGGTCCACGTATTTACCTTACAGGAAACGTCGCCACCACCTACTTCATTCTGGAATCTCCACCGCGTACACGGTTAGTCAAAGTGGTTTTCGGTATCGACAGAGAGTATGTCCATATCCGATCCCGGTCTCTTTGCCAACCCATCGTTATTATAACACCGCGGTCATTTAAAAATAGCTCATACTTTAAAACCAGAATAAACATTTCCATTTTAAAATTATGAATACGATATCATTTTAAAACCCAAAACAATATGATATCCTTTATCCCAAATATAAACCTTTTCAAAAATCCAAATGCTTTAAAATATATAACGTCTGAAAGCCAAATATCCTTTCAAGCATAATATTTTGAAATTCATAATTTAAAACCATAACTTTTAAAACTTGAATGGCTTGGATATTCAACGGTATATGAATTAAAAGGTTTAACTTAAATGTTACTTTGTAAAGAAAATAGTTCTCATGGCTTTACAAATACATTTCTTTATTAAAGTCTAAACCAAAATTTGAATTATCTCTCTCAAGTTCCAAAACCACTTCCATTTATTTATATATACGTATATCCATTTTGAGTATCAATATTTCAAACTAAAGTTGGATTTTATTCTTTCAACAAATCAATTGTTCTACTAATTAGTCTTGAATATTCATATAAAATCCATAAATAATAAGACTTCAATTTCTAGTAATAAAATATATATATATTTTTCCCACTTCAAATTATACTAGAATATTCATTTCAATTTATTTTGGGAAAAATCCAATTATAAATATCATATCTTAAAATTTCCAAACTTAACATTTAAACATATGATATAAATTATTAAACTCCATTTTCTTAATTTTCTTCCATTTTTAATAAAGATTTTTATACACCTTTTAATTTCAAAATTTTCAACCTCATATATATATATATATATATATATATATGGAAGAAAAACATTTATACAATATAAAATTTAAGATTATTATAAATCGTATTCCATCCAAACCATAGAAATCACATTAAAATAGTTATATATAGACCGCGGTGCCTGTATATAATTTTCTATCCTATGGTCAAGTGATACGGATATTTATCATTTCAATCCGCAATTTAAAAGATATAAAATTTTGCGGTTGTATATCATTTCAAACCACAATCCCGAATGAAAGGAAATATGCATGATAATTTGCAATTTAATGATATACAATAAAACATCCATCAACATCACCCATCATCCAATCACAATCATCAAGCAATATCAATCAATAACAATTTATATTTGATAATATATAACAGGTAATAACTGGCAATTTTATTCAGATTAAATTTAACAACTATTAATCTACAGTTTATATTCAGTAATAAATTATATAACTGTTAACTAGCAGTTCATATACAAACAAATAAATTTTAACTGCAATAAATTAATTAAATTAACAGTTAAATTTAATAAATGCAATTCAACAGATATGAATAAAATAAACATGCCAAATACTCATAAATAAATTTCTATTCATTTCTAAAATTAATTTAACAAACATAAAAGCTTCTAGTAGTTGTGAGTGGGTTAAAACACTCACCTTTGGAATTTAAATCGAATTTAAATTCGATTTAAACCCAAAAATTCGCCCTTCTCGGAATTTGTCCAAACCAGCGTCATCAAATCCGGAATTAAATTATGATCCTAACAAAAGAAATTTCGTGTGAATCTGACTTCGTATGAGAAAGTTATGGCGAAAAATGATGATTGAATTTAAAATTGAAAATAAATAAAACGACACACATTCATCACTTACAAATATAAGTGCCACGTCACTCCTTCTATTCCCAGAAACGCACGCGGCCCCCTTCCAGAAACCCTAATCGAAGATCTACGACGATCTAACCGTTGAATCGACACAAAACCCATATAGATGCGATCCCCATCGTCCACTCTACAAAACCCAGAAAAGGTTTGACGATCCGACGAAGTTTGCGACGACGATGATGAATGGTCACGGACTGTTTGAATTAATTCTGGTCAAACGAATGTTCAAAACAGAAAACGAATTGCACCAGTAGATTACGTGCCTCGAGAACATTAACATATATTTTTTTTTTGGAATTTTTCTGAAGTGTTTGCATTTTCATTGAAATTTGGATTGAAGTAGATCTAGGTTTTGCAACCATTTGAGGAGGAGAAGGAGATGAAGAAATGAATATACAGCAAATGACAATAGGATAGAGCTAGGGTTTATAACTGCATATATATATTAAATTTCCAAAATTTAATTAAATTTACTTTCCATTATTTATTGTCAATTAGATTGATTTATCATTGGATTCATATTTCAATATGTAAATATCCCCAATTTCATATGCACTTATATTTACATAGTTTCTAAATATTAAATTTCAAATATTACTTCATTTAACGTTACGTATTTATTATTTATTACTTGCTGCAGTTGATTATCAATTATACTTAATATACTAAATAGATGGTAAATTTTGAATACTTGTTATCATTAACGTTTTATTTCCACTTACAAAATAAATGAAATTATTACATAAACTCCCTTAATTAAGTCAACCATTATCTTATATAACTTAACTGGTAATATATATATACCCAATTGCCCTAATTGGTTTATAGTTATCAGCTAAATACATACTAACTTGTAAATAAATTCGTTTAATTGCAAATGGATTTGATCAAATTTAATAGATTGAATAGATGGGTAAGCAAATAATAAATTTTCCTTTTTGTCAAATTCAAACCCATTCTACTTAATTATCAATTACAATTTATTACGAAACATTGATTTTATGCAGTTACCTTTTATTTGCATAGTATTACATCAATTCCTATAACCTTGGATTCATTCCCAATTCACCAAATTCAATTAATTACACTTTACAAATGTGTTTCCAATATATAGGTATTTTCCAAGTTAAATTTATTAGCTAACTCATATTAATAAACAAATGACTTATATGAATGATTAAAATTTTCAATTATCTCACTTTACTCCTAAACTTCTGTTATTTAATAATTATTGCTTAGAACCTGATTTTAATCTTACCATTATCTATTTAATTCCCTCTAGAATCATAGCTAATATTTGTCATCCCTTCATTACCCAAATGTTCTTATCCCATCAAATTTTAAGTTATCGAAATATTAAATGTCAATTTCTTTAATTGCACTAAATTTATCTATTAAAGGTTGCACTTAACCCAAATACATAAAACTTGCCCAATTTCTCCTTAAATCAATAACCTTCATATACAAATATGTTTATCATAAATTTTATCTACTCATCCTTTTTAGGTAATATCCTATATATTAGATTTCCATGTAATTCGCAATAAATCATACTCGTAGTTATATCACATTAAATGAATAAATAAGTGTTGACTCTATTCTTTTGATTCAACATTGGTTTACGTTATATTTCATAAATATTTCTACATACATCAGGATTTTTTAAAAATGGTTGTAACGTGAAATCTCGTCTACTTCCCATTTTATATTTAAGGCTTCTAAAACCGATTCATATCATTTCTGTAGTCCAAATTTTATTAATATAACCTTAAATTTAATTTATTCCTATCGATGTAATGGTTAAACACAAATTTCACTTATTTGCAATAAATCCACAAATTGGATTTCAAATTTTCAAATAAATAAATAAATTTTAGTTTATCACTTCTTAAATACCCAAACGTCAATGCCTTAATTTAAACTGCATTTATTACATTTTATAAAAATCCTCCATCTTAAGTGACAAATCAAAACTACCCTAACTACACAAATCATCGTATTATAAAGATATTTACACTATCCTCCATTTATTACCTTAATTTATTTAAGGTAACCTTAAATTAATATCTATTGCAATGATTTCAAATTATTATTCCCCCATTCCTTTTTAATTTCAATAACGCCAAATTTAACCGTTATATTCTCTTTATTTATGCGATAAATGCAATTATTGAATCTAATACTCCATTTAATTAATAGATCCTGCTTCCTAGAATCTATATCAACAATAGGTCAAATATATACATAGAATTAGCCTTAACTTCACCTAAAAGAATTAGCTATTTCAACTACCGCACAAAACTACGCTACTGCACTATTTAATCAAATAAATTAATTGAACTTAAATCAGCATAAAGGTTATAAAATTATAAATGTAATCTTAATAAATTCATTTATTGATTTAGACTCTTTCTATACAGTAATTAACCTATTTGTGGGTATAAATAACTTTGGAATTATATTACATCTCATTAGTGCGCGTTTTATTTCCTATAACTTCTCCTTATTTAACTATACCCATTAACAACCAAAAAAATTAAATTAGCTTTATTTCAATCTATTTCCCTTCTTAACTAAATAAAATAAATGGTTAACCTAAACACTTGTTATCCTTTGATATATTCAAATTCACTTCCAACATTTATTAACAAAATGTTGCCATAGGTTTAGATTTACATAAATAAATTATATGAATAGGTAGAAAAATTGGTAATCCGCAAATGCCCAATATACACGCATTAATTACTACCTATTGTTAGAATCCATTTATTAATTTACTAGTTAATAACGGTCTTTTTGTTTCTATTCACTACCAAACTCTCTATTTTATTATAGTTCCAATATATTAATACTTAGGCACATCAAGTGCTAGCCCTTTTGTTATTTATATTAAATTGGGTATGCACAAATAAGTTGTTAATTAACTATTTCTACAAAATTATATTTATACATTCAGTTCCATATCTTATAGGGTTAAATTCTAATTACTTACGCTTAATCTATCAATTTAATACTCTATTCAAACATGCATTTAAATTCTTTTTATTCTAAATAAATTTTATTAAGTGTTGACATCCACTAATAGCATTCACCTTTATTACAACCAAAGTTGACATCTTCACTACTGATTTTATATTAATGAATCTCATTTTAGTTAATATTTTTTATTAACATTCTCAATTCAACATTTATTGATTTCTTAAAATTTACTTTTAACAAAAAGTGACAAATTACATTATCCAAATCTATTGTCATAAATTTTTATTGTTACACTAGGTTACAACTACTATACCAAATTTCTACATTTATTCTTAAACAAATTAGAAATTATATTAATTTAACTTATTAAATATTATTAATTTAACGGGTCGTTACAATCTCCCCCACTCAAAACTTTTCATCCCCGAAAAGGAAAAAGAAGGGAGAAGGAAGAATAAAACAGTACATCTTATTCCAAATATTAACTTATAACAATAATTTACTAAATTTATTTTCTTAAATAAAATATACCTGTTTATAATCATTATATTATTTTATACTTAATTATTAAAGTTGGGAAAATATTTTCACAAAATTCTAAGTCCAAAATTTACAGAAAATTTTGGCAGGGTCTCCTTTGTACGGAGAGACTCTGGAGAAAATATAATATCAAAATATACAAATATATTACATATATTTCAAAATATTATATCCCAACACGGAAAAATAGCGCTTTAAACGTAATCCGAAAACGCACCTATTTGTCGGGCAATATACGCTTATTATTTTGGAACCAAAAGCAATAGCAGTTGCTTCCATCACCTGTATTCACTTATATAATCTAAAAGGTTAAATATTTATTTTAAAGTGAACTATTCAAGTGGATTCAATCATTAATCAACCAAACAATTCAACAACCATCAACCTTACAAACAACATACATACACAACAAAGCAACCATTTAATCCATCAACCAAATAGTTGTTTGGGTTCAAACTTGAAATTTGTATGAAATGAAATTAACTATCAAGTGCATCCTTTACTCAACAGTCTTAAATGGAACAAAGATAGATACTTATTCATTTAACCACTTCAAATTTCTTACCCAACAACATAAATCAAACAACACAATTCAAACCAACACCCAAATTTATTTATTATACATTTATCTCATGCTTCAATGGCTTGATTTTCTTTCTTTCATTTATGGAGTGATTTCTTTATTTCTTACAAATTTTCATTTTCCATTTATCACAAAATTCATTATATTTGTATTCCAATTTATTTACTAAAGTTTCTATCATCTATTTATACTACTTACCTTTACTTATAGTAAAATTTCCAATTTAACTTAAGTCTACACAATTAATTCTCATTAATAATAGCAAATTAATAGAATACCTTTATTACCTTACTCTTCACTAGTAAGATTTCCCCTTACATTTTCCTACTAACATTTGCAACTTTTTATTATATGGTAAGTTATGTATGTTTTAAGAATGTAAGTGAAAATTTACAAGTTTCTTCTCCATTCCTTTAGTTAATACATATTTGTTTTATAAATTACAATTTCAACTTACCTTTAATCTCATTCATTTATTTAATGTTGAAGTTTCCATTATATTTAATTGCAGTAAACCCTCTACTTACACTTAATTTATTAACCTTATAACTTGCATTCCTATAAGTGAAAGATTTTACTCATTCATTAACTATGGATTGCAGTCATTTATATTTTCCCTACTTTCCATTATATTAGAATAGGGGGAATTAAAGCATACGTAAGTTAATAACCCTACAATCAAACTTTATAAATTAAGGAATTTCATTTTTTCTTTCTTACGGTTAAAATCACCTATTAATAATACAACCTTTAATTTTAGTAAAATTCCAATCATCACTTAAGTTAATACCATTAAATTCTTATTTATAACAGTAATTTATTGAATACTTCGTTATTTCCAAAAATTCTACTTGCATAATATTCTATTCCACTCTTAATTTACATTTCAACTTTTTATACTTGGTAAGTTATTTATGTTAAAGAAAAAGCAAAAGAACTTATACAAGTTTAATCTCAACCCTTTTAATTCATTGATTACTTAACCTTTATTTTACTAACCTCAAATTTTTTTTTTACAACTAATTAATGGAAATTCAAGAACTAATACCGGGTCAAATTCCAAAATTACTTTAAAATAATAGATAATTAATTTCTTACAACTTTTATATCTCTAATTACCTTTAAACAATTAAAATTTTAAATAATTTCACACAAATCTGCAGTAGAACTTACTACAGTGGCCTTTCCCTTCGAAACTCGAAAATGAAAGTCGATGATGCGGCCGTCATCACCGAAATTATTTTCCAGCGACAGAGAGGAAAGTACAAACTTATTTTCTTCAAAATCCTCTTAAACCAATTCTTTCGAATTATACTAAATATTTATATAAGAAAATATTTATAAACCAAACCATTATATTTCATAAATCCTTTGAAAGAAGATTTCAAAAATCCCGGACTTAAGTTCTAAAATCTCTAATTTGATTTATTAAAATTCAACTTAGCTTTAATTCATTACAAATATTTTTATTACCTAACACCCAACTATAGCAACAAAAATATATTTTATAAAAATATTTTTATATATGGAAAATATAATAGGCAATATTATTTCATTCACCTATATTAAAAACAAATATTATGTCGGTCTGTCCTATTAAGTGTTTAGAAATCCCTATTGATGACATAGCGTCCCATGCATCAACCAGAATTTATAAATACAAAGCGGAACAGATTAACACAATATCAAAATCTTTTATTAATACTAACAAATACGCTCTCTCATATATATATACACTCAGCGACTCCCATAGGGTATTACTACCCTATTAATAAAGAGTCAAACCCCACAAAGCCAAGGTTTATCGCTAAACCAAAGCTCTGATACCAACTGTAACAACCCGCCTTTTCGCACGATTTAAACCGACACACGTGCCAATTCAAACCATACGGAAGGGCGGATTGTTATGGGGTAAATAAGGAAAAACAGGGAAGAAAAAAAACTAAACAGAATCTCACAGCGGAAGGATAAAATATAATAATCAAATATACAGTTTATAAATCTGTTTACAAAACCATTTATATAATACATATCAGAGTTACACATACCAATAACAATGCAGCGGAACAGTGTGTAGTGCACTAGTATAAATAATAATATTATAAATCTTCGTCTTCGTCCTCCGGAGCTAAATCTTGCAATCCTGAAACGCTCAGACTGACCCGAGCGAATTTGAAAAGACAAAACACTCGAGTCAGACTAAAAGATCTTATGTGAGTTAAATTAACAGAAATAAATATGAGTACAGTAACTCAAGAGATGTTCGGGATTTACATCTCCTAAGGATCCGTTAAACTATTTACTATGTAGTATATTGCGCTATTATAATAGTGTCTATTTATAAAATAAACTTACTTTTTAATAGCGTTAAGGGGTTACCCATATAGCCCTTAACACAAATAATGCCAATAGTCTATACAGTACCGTAATACCTCCTGATCGGGAAGCTACCAGAGGATACTCCATAGGTACGACACAAATAGAAACTCGTAGTAAAGGCTCGGTATGGTAGGTGACACAGCACAACTAGGCAATGCCAGGGTAGATATACCAATTGCTATCCAGGCTGGTGGAAACGCGTAGCCTCAGTTACCGCCCACCTCGGACTAACTCCCCAAAATCAAAATATAGAAGTGGCCACTGAATCAATCCAAAATCAAAGTATAATATCGAAGAGGAGGGTCCGATCAGAGGAATGACCTCATTGGCCTGAGAATCGCTCCTGTTTTAGCCACCTTATGCCATCTCACGGGAGTCGGGTCCACGTATTTACCTTACAGGAAACGTCGCCACCACCTACTTCATTCTGGAATCTCCACCGCGTACACGGTTAGTCAAAGTGGTTTTCGGTATCGACAGAGAGTATGTCCATATCCGATCCCGGTCTCTTTGCCAACCCATCGTTATTATAACACCGCGGTCATTTAAAAATAGCTCATACTTTAAAACCAGAATAAACATTTCCATTTTAAAATTATGAATACGATATCATTTTAAAACCCAAAACAATATGATATCCTTTATCCCAAATATAAACCTTTTCAAAAATCCAAATGCTTTAAAATATATAACGTCTGAAAGCCAAATATCCTTTCAAGCATAATATTTCGAAATTCATAATTTAAAACCATAACTTTTAAAACTTGAATGGTTTGGATATTCAACGGTATATGAATTAAAAGGTTTAACTTAAATGTTACTTTGTAAAGAAAATAGTTCTCATGGCTTTACAAATACATTTCTTTATTAAAGTCTAAACCAAAATTTGTATTATCTCTCTCAAGTTCCAAAAGCACTTCCATTTATTTATATAAACGTATATCCATTTTGAGTATCAATATTTCAAACTAAAGTTGGATTTTATTCTTTCAACAAATCAATTGTTCTACTAATTAGTCTTGAATATTCATATAAAATCCATAAATAATAAGACTTCAATTTCTAGTAATAAAATATATATATATTTTTCCCAATTCAAATTATACTAGAATATTCATTTCAATTTATTTTGGGAAAAATCCAATTATAAATATCATATCTTAAAATTTCCAAACTTAACATTTAAACATATGATATAAATTATTAAACTCCATTTTCTTAATTTTCTTCCATTTTTAATAAAGATTTTTATACACCTTTTAATTTCAAAATTTTCAACTTCATATATATATATATATGGAAGAAAAACATTTATACAATATAAAATTTAAGATTATTATAAATCGTATTCCATCCAAACCATAGAAATCACATTAAAATAGTTATATATAGACCGCGGTGCCTGTATATAATTTTCTATCCTATGGTCAAGTGATATGGATATTTATCATTTCAATCCGCAATTTAAAAGATATAAAATTTTGCGGTTGTATATCATTTCAAACCACAATCCCGAATGAAAGGAAATATGCATGATAATTTGCAATTTAATGATATACAATAAAACATCCATCAACATCACCCATCATCCAATCACAATCATCAAGCAATATCAATCAATAACAATTTATATTTGATAATATATAACAGGTAATAACTGGCAATTTTATTCAGATTAAATTTAACAACTATTAAACTACAGTCTATATTCAGTAATAAATTATATAACTGTTAACTAGCAGTTCATATACAAACAAATAAATTTTAACTGCAATAAATTAATTAAATTAACAGTTAAATTTAATAAATGCAATTCAACAGATATGAATAAAATAAACATGCCAAATACTCATAAATAAATTTCTATTCATTTCTAAAATTAATTTAACAAACATAAAAGCTTCTAGTAGTTGTGAGTGGGTTAAAACACTCACCTTTGGAATTTAAATCGAATTTAAATTCGATTTAAACCCAAAAATTCGCCCTTCTCGGAATTCGTCCAAACAGTGTCATCAAATCCGGAATTAAATTACGATCCTAACAAAAGAAATTTCGTGTGAATCCGACTTCGTATAAGAAAGTTATGGCGAAAAATGATGATTGAATTTAAAATTGAAAATAAATAAAACGACACACATTCATCACTTACAAATATAAGTGCCACGTCACTCCTTCTATTCCCAGAAACGCACGCGGCCCCCTTCCAGAAACCCTAATCGAAGATCTACGACGATCTAACCGTTGAACCGACACAAAACCCATATAGATGCGATCCCCATCGTCCACTCTACAAAACCCAGAAAAGGTTTGACGATCCGACGAAGTTTGCGACGACGATGATGAATGGTCACGGACTATTTGAATTAATTCTGGTCAAACGAATGTTCAAAACAGAAAACGAATTGCACCAGTAGATTACGTGCCTCGAGAACATTAACATATATTTTTTTTTTTTGGAATTTTTCTGAAGTGTTTGCATTTTCATTGAAATTTGGATTGAAGTAGATCTAGGTTTTGCAACCATTTGAGGAGGAGAAGGAGATGAAGAAATGAATATACAGCAAATGACAATAGGATGGAGCTAGGGTTTATAACTGTATATATATATTAAATTTCCAAAATTTAATTAAATTTACTTTCCATTATTTATTGTCAATTAGATTGATTTATCATTGGATTCATATTTCAATATGTAAATATCCCCAATTTCATCTGCACTTATATTTACATAGTTTCTAAATATTAAATTTCAAATATTACTTCATTTAACGTTACGTATTTATTATTTATTACTTGCTGCAGTTGATTATCAATTATACTTAATATACTAAATAGATGGTAAATTTTGAATACTTGTTATCATTAACGTTTTATTTCCACTTACAAAATAAATGAAATTATTACATAAACTCCCTTAATTAAGTCAACCATTATCTTATATAACTTAACTGGTAATATATATATACCCAATTGCCCTAATTGGTCTATAGTTATCAGCTAAATACATACTAACTTGTAAATAAATTCGTTTAATTGCAAATGGATCTGATCAAATTTAATAGATTGAATAGATGGGTAAGCAAATAATAAATTTTCCTTTTTGTCAAATTCAAACCCATTCTACTTAATTATCAATTACAATTTATTACGAAACATTGATTTTATGCAGTTACCTTTTATTTGCGTAGTATTACATCAATTCCTATAATCTTGGATTCATTCCCAATTCACCAAATTCAATTAATTACACTTTACAAATGTATTTCCAATATATAGGTATTGCCCAAGTTAAATTTATTAGCTAACTCATATTAATAAACAAATGACTTATATGAATGATTAAAATTTTCAATTATCTCACTTTACTCCTAAACTTCTGTTATTTAATAATTATTGCTTAGAACCTGATTTTAATCTTCCCATTATCTATTTAATTCCTTCTAGAATCATAGCTAATATTTGTCATCCCTTCATTACCCAAATGTTCTTATCCCATCAAATTTTAAGTTATCGAAATATTAAATGTCAATTTCTTTAATTGCACTAAATTTATCTATTAAAGGTTGCACTTAACCCAAATACATAAAACTTGCCCAATTTCTCCTTAAATCAATAACCTTCGTATACAAATATGTTTATCATAAATTTTATCTACTCTTCCTTTTTAGGTAATGTCCTATATTTTAGATTTCCATGTAATTCGCAATAAATCATACTCGTAGTTATATCACATTAAATGAATAAATAAGTGTTGACTCTATTCTTTTGATTCAACATTGGTTTACGTTATATTTCATAAATATTTCTACATACATCAGGATTTTTTAAAAATGGTTGTAACGTGAAATCTCGTCTACTTCCCATTTTATATTTAAGGCTTCTAAAACCGATTCATATCATTTCTGTAGTCCAAATTTTATTAATATAACCTTAAATTTAATTTATTCCTATCGATGTAATGGTTAAACACAAATTTCACTTATTTGCAATAAATCCACAAATTGGATTTCAAATTTTCAAATAAATAAATAAATTTTAGTTTATCACTTCTTAAATACCCAAACGTCAATGCCTTAATTTAAACTGCATTTATTACATTTTATAAAAATCCTCCATCTTAAGTGACAAATCAAAACTACCCTAACTACACAAATCATCGTATTATAAAGATATTTACACTATCCTCCATTTATTACCTTAATTTATTTAAGGTAACCTTAAATTAATATCTATTGCAATGATTTCAAATTATTATTCCCCCATTCCTTTTTAATTTCAATAACGCCAAATTTAACCGTTATATTCTCTTTATTTATGCGATAAATGCAATTATTGAATCTAATACTCCATTTAATTAATAGATCCTGCTTCCTAGAATCTATATCAACAATAGGTCAAATATATACATAGAATTAGCCTTAACTTCACCTAAAAGAATTAGCTATTTCAACTACCGCACAAAACTATGCTACTGCACTATTTAATCAAATAAATTAATTGAACTTAAATCAGCATAAAGGTTATAAAATTATAAATGTAATCTTAATAAATTCATTTATTGATTTAGACTCTTTCTATACAGTAATTAACCTATTTGTGGGTATAAATAACTTTGGAATTATATTACATCTCATTAGTGCGCGTTTTATTTCCTATAACTTCTCCTTATTTAACTATACCCATTAACAACCAAAAAAATTAAATTAGCTTTATTTCAATCTATTTCCCTTCTTAACTAAATAAAATAAATGGTTAACCTAAACACTTGTTATCCTTTGATATATTCAAATTCACTTCCAACATTTATTAACAAAATGTTGCCATAGGTTTAGATTTACATAAATAAATTATATGAATAGGTAGAAAAATTGGTAATCCGCAAATGCCCAATATACACGCATTAATTACTACCTATTGTTAGAATCCATTTATTAATTTACTAGTTAATAACGGTCTTTTTGTTTCTATTCACTACCAAACTCTCTATTTTATTATAGTTCCAATATATTAATACTTAGGCACATCAAGTGCTAGCCCTTTTGTTATTTATATTAAATTGGGTATGCACAAATAAGTTGTTAATTAACTATTTCTACAAAATTATATTCATACATTCAGTTCCATATCTTATAGGGTTAAATTCTAATTACTTACGCTTAATCTATCAATTTAATACTCTATTCAAACATGCATTTAAATTCTTTTTATTCTAAATAAATTTTATTAAGTGTTGACATCCACTAATAGCATTCACCTTTATTACAACCAAAGGTGACATCTTCACTACTGATTTTATATTAATGAATCTCATTTTAGTTAATATTTTTTATTAATATTCTCAATTCAACATTTATTGATTTCTTAAAATTTACTTTTAACAAAAAGTGACAAATTACATTATCCAAATCTATTGTCATAAAATTTTATTGTTACACTAGGTCACAACTACTATACCAAATTTCTACATTTATTCTTAAACAAATTAGAAATTATATTAATTTAATTTATTAAATATTATTAATTTAACGGGTCGTTACAAAATACGCGACCACTAGTGCACTTTTTGGGATCCGGATTTCGAAGCGATGAAGTGCTGCCATTTTGAGAGCTCGTCTATAACAGTTCTTCACTTCTTTTCTCTACTCTAATCTAGTGTTAACATCCATCCAAGATCGAAGATCAAGATTGAAGATCCAAGAGCCAAAGTTGAAGATCTTCATCCGACAAAGCTAGATTTCACCATTTCAAGCGAGATTTCGACGAATCGAGCTTGAATCCTTGCTGTCCAGATCTTTAGTTGATAGTTGTTGAAGTGTTTGGGTGATTCAGTGAGTGGTAGTTATCTCTCACGCAGACCCAAAGGAGTATATTGGATTGGTGGCTTGTTTGAGTGTTAAAGTTAGAGATTTCATGCATTTTTCTTAGTTCCAAGACTAGATTCATTACTTTTGAAGATGTTTACCTATGCAAGTTCAATTAACAAGTTATAGAGACAAAACCCATGTTTTATATTTGATAGATCTATGCTAAAATCCATGATTTCATATATGTTAGACTTATGCTCATTTATTTACGAAATTGCCATTTTAGTTGATATTGCTTGAGTAGATCTTGTTTGAATGCTTGATTGTTTGGATGTATGATTGATTTGATTGTCTCGAGTTAGCTTGTAGTTAATTTGGGACAAGATGGTTGAAGATGATTCAAAAGCTAAGTGGAAAGGCTCTTGAATGGTGAATGCTGCTGTGGCATATGAAGCGGATGATGAAGCTCATATGGATGGGTTCGAGGACTTTGCTATAGTTAGAGGAAGCGAAGTATGATGACGAAATGGACTTTGCCATGATAGGTTGAGGCGAAGTATGATGATGAGATGGACTTTGCTAAGTGCGTTGGAGCAAAGCATGATGTGGAAGCCTTGGTTTAATCCAGACGGGATCATCCCAAGCATGTTGATTACTCGATGATGCGGTTCGAGTTGGTGGATAATGGTGGGCTCGAGAGGTGCTTGAGCTATAATGGGAATAGTCGTCGAGGAGGATGACTAGAAGGCTGAGATCTTATCGTTATTGAAGGTTCTAGCAAGCTCAAAGCAAGAGTACGTTGGGTAGATCCGTTATACCCAGGCGCGGGTCATGATGACGTGCTAGTACTCTGGGTAGATCCGTTGTACCTAGGCACGGGTCATGGTGACGTGCGGAGTTATGTCTAGAACCGGGGTTGCCATTAGCCCTTGACGGATGGTTGAAAGATGAGTTGGTCATTCAATTAACGATAAAATCAAGGCAATGATAACAGTGATAGCCAGAGTCATGGATGTTTGGTTGTATCATCATTCGGTCTCAGGAGCGGTGTTTTCTGGGTGCTTATCTGATCTTGGTTTAGGCCTTGGGGGTTTGTATTTGGAAAACATCGACCTTGACTCGAGTGATTATTGCTTTACTTTAATTATCTGCTTTGCTATGCTTGCTTCTCCTTAGTGTGCGTCTGGGGGCTATCACTGTAGAAAGAGGTGGAGTGGGATGATTGGGTTCCTATTCCTTTTATCCTTTATGTTCCTTTGGTATGTTTGATAGTTGATTTACTGCTCACTAAGACTGTTGTCTGACTCAAGGTTTTATGTCTCCTCTTATTACCTTGGGCTGTTCATCCATGTTTGGGATGGGCAGACTAGGTGACAGGTGGCAGGTGCTGATCTTAGTGGCTCACGCTGATGATGACGAAGACGAGCAGGAGGCTTTACATATTATTTTCATATTCTATGTACTGGATATTCCGCTGATTGTTGATTACTCTGAGTGCTATGTAGTGAGGCTTCTTGTATTCATGATTCAGACCATGTATAAAGCTATTATGATTAGATGATGATATTCTGTTCTATGGGAGCTTCACTATATTATATTTCTCTATTGTATTTTATCCATGCGCTGTGAGTTTTACGATAGAGTTTGATGTTTTTACCTTACCCTGACAATCGTCCATGGCTGCCTGGCACACTTTCAGCGCACTATTTCCTTATTCGGTGCAGGAGTCATGGGCAGTCGTCACATTTGGTATCAGAGCTTTGGTTAATCGATATTAGCCAACGCTCGCCGACGTAACTACGTAAGAGAGACGTAATTGTATTTTGATGGATGATTACTATATATAATATAGTAGTTAGAAGGATTTGAACTCCTTATGCAGTTGTTTCTCAAGGTGTTCTAATCATTCTTTTTACAGATATTAAGGATGAGTCGAGGCGAGAGACAAGCTGCTAGGGAAAGCCGTACTGCTAGGGAAGCTGTTGATTATGCTCCTATGTTTGAGGCCATGATGACTTCGATCATGAGGAGGATACCAGCTTCAGGATCATCAGTGGATGTGGGAGTTCAAGTTCAAGCTCCAAGGCCGGTGGATTTTGCTAAACTGTGCAAGGATTATACGGCTCTTGGAGGGAAGGTTTTCTTGGGGACGGAATCTACCATAGAGGTCCAAAGATGGATTGACACTTGTAGAAGGATCTTTGGAGATATGGGAATTGAGGATGCAACTAAGAGGAAGCTTGCATCGAGACAGCTTCAAGGGAGAGCTTTTGATTGGTGGAACTCCACCACCATTGATACCCCAGAAGAAGAGATTTCTTGGGAGCAGTTCCAGGCTAGATTTGAAGCTAAGTTCATCTCCACTGCTCAGAAATCTGTCTTGTTTAAAAAGTTTGTGGAGCTCAAGCAAGATGGAAGGTCGGTTCTGGAATATGTTTCTGAGTTTGAGGCCTTGTCCAAGTATGCTCGATCATATATTGATTCTCCCTATCAGAAGAATGAGAAGTTTGTGACAGGCTTGGATGCTTATCTAGGGAGGCAGTTGGTGGATCATCTGGACGATCCGTTTGAGAAACTGGTGGAGAAAGCACTCAGGCACGAGAGTTTGTTTCCTAAGGAAGTATCTGTTGTTGCTGTGACCAAGGAGGAGTCTAAACCACAGCAGGGTGGAAACAAGAAGAGGAAGCAGCAACAACAGAAGGGTAAGGATGGTCAGAAGAAGCTGAAGGGGGAAAAGACCTGCTATAATTGTCGGCAGAAGGGGCATCTCTCCAAGGATTGCAAGAATCCGAAGGTGTTGTTGAAGTGCTACAACTGTGATAAGCTGGGGCACATTAAGAAGAACTGTCCAGAACCAATAAAGGACAGGCAGGTTGTGCAAGCTTATGCTTTGGGGGCTGTTCCATCGTCTTCGAAAGCTCCTACTGTGGAAGAGAAGGGGAAGAGTGTGGTGGTTCAAGGTACTCTTTCCATTTGTGGTGTTCCAGTTAGGGTGTTATTGGATACTGGGGCGTCGCATTCCTTTGTTTGTAATGAGTTGGTAGACCGGCTGGGTTTGGAACCGGACATTGTTGATAGACCATTGGTTTTGACTAATCCAGTTGGGGGTTCGTCTTGTTTGTGTATGCTATGCCATGGTCTAGTTGTGTCGAGTCATGATTGCTCTTTTGTTTGTGATTGCTTTGTTCTGAACTTTGCGGGGTTCGGAATTATTTTGGGTATGGACTGGCTTAGGAAGTATGCGGCAAAGGTTGATTGTGAGAGATTGGAGGTGACAGTCGAGAATGTGGAGGGGCGAAAGGTTGTGATACGATGTAAGCATGAAGAAGGCGTCTTCATGAGCTTCATGTATTCGCTGGTTGTTCCACGCGATGGACTGTCATCGATGCCAATCGTGAATGGATTCGAGGATGTCTTTGACGAGGTCAAAGGGTTACCGCCGCATAGGGAGATCGAGTTTCGTATCGATCTAGTTGAGGGAGCCAGACCTGTTGTGATGCCTCTTAGGCAGATGGCGCCTAGAGAACAGCAAGAGTTGAGGGTGCAGGTTGATGACCTTTTATGGAAAGGATTCATTCGGCGTAGTGTGTCCAAATGGGGTGCACCAGTTGTGTTCGCAACCAAAGCGGATGGATCGTTGAGGTTGTGTGTTGATTATCGTGAGCTGAATAAGGTGACTAAGAAGAACAAGTATCCATTGCCGAGAATAGATGACTTGTTTGATCAGCTTCACGAGGCGAAGGTGTTTTCTCAGATGGATTTGGCAACGGGATTTCACCAGTTAAGAGTGGCGAAGGATAGTGTGCCGAAGACTGCTTTCAGGACACCATCCGGTTTTTATAGGTGGCTGGTAATGCCGTTTGGATTGACGAATGCACCAGCGTATTTTGTGGATCTTATGAATAGAGTGTTCAGAGATCAGTTGAACAAGTTCGTACTTGTGTTCGTGAATTATATTCTGATTTATTCCAGAACTGAAGAAGAGCACAAGACGCATTTGCGTATTGTTTTGGAAATCTTGCGAAAACATCAGCTAAAGGCTAAGTTTTCGAAGTGTCGCTTCTGGAAGAGTGAAGTGAGGTTCTTAGGCCATGTTATTTTTGGAAATGGAATAGCGGTTGATCCCGCTAAGGTGGCAGCAATCCAGGATTGGGTTAGACCTAAGAATGCATCCGATGTGAGAAGTTTTCTTGGATTAGCAGGATATTATCGTCGGTTTATCAAAGACTTTTCCAAGACAGCTGCACCGTTAACAGGATTGACGAAGAAAAACCAAGTGTTCAGTTGGGATGCTAAGTGTGAACAAGCCTTTGGAATCCTGAAAGAGCGACTGACGAGTGCTCCTGTTTTGACTATTCCGAGTGGAAATGATGAGATGGTGGTTTACACTGATGCATGTGGTACTGGACTTGGAGCAGTGCTAATGCAGAAGGGTAAAGTTGTTGCGTATGCAAGTCGACAACTGAAGCCGCATGAAAGGAATTACCCGACTCATGATTTGGAGTTAGCGGCGATTGTTTTTGCTCTGAAGATGTGGAGACATTATCTATTGGGAGTTCGATTCGAGTTGTTTACAGATCATAGTCGTTGAAGTATCTTTTCTCCCAAAAGGATTTGAATCTTCGGCAGCAACGATGGCTGGAGTTTTTAGCATCATATGATTTTGGTATAGCCTATACTCCGGGAAAAGGTAACGCAGTAGCTGATGCGTTAAGTCGAAGACATGCAGGATTGGGAGCCATGTTTTCGGAATGGAAGAGTCTCGAGTTTTTAGCTAGATTTGACTTCAGGCCCAGATGTGAATTGGAACCTGAAATGTTGGCAAACTTATCGATAAGGCCTACTCTTGTGGAAAGAATTGGCGAGAGCCAAAAGCGAGACGATAAGCTTGTCAAGATTATCCGTGATTTGGAATCTGGATTGGACCCAGGGAAGGATAAAAGATTCGAAGTCGATCGAGAGGGTTGGCTTCGTAAGCAAGGACGACTGGTTGTTCCCGATATCGATGAGTTGAGAGATGAAGTTTTGAAGGAAAGTCATCACTCGAAGTTGACAATTCATCCAGGAGGAAATAAGATGTATCGGGACATGAAGAGAACCTATTACTGGGAAGGTATGAAGAAGGATGTTGGAAATTTTATTTCCAAGTGCATGAATTGCCAGTTGGTTAAAGCAGAGCAGGAGAAGCCCAGTGGATTGCTTCAGCCGTTAGAAGTTCCTACATGGAAGTGGGAGCAAATATCGATGGATTTTATCGATGGTCTACCTAGAACCAGAACGGGAAATGAAGGGATTTGGGTCATTGTAGATCGTTTGACTAAGAGTGCAAGATTTATTCCTGTTCGATCAACTAGGACTGCATCGAAGTTGGCTGAATTGTATGTTAAGTGGATAGTTCGATTCCATGGTATTCCAAAGAGTATAGTGAGTGATCGAGACCCATTGTTCACTAGTGGATTTTGGAAGAGCTTTCAGGAAGTTTTGGAAACCGAGTTGTGTTTGAGTACATCTTATCATCCCCAAACAGATGGTCAGACTGAGAGAGTCAACCGAGTTTTGGAAGATCTCTTGAGAGCATGTGTCTTGGATTTCGGAGGATCATGGGAAGATCATCTTCATTTGGTGGAGTTTGCATATAATAACAGTTACCAGTCAAGTATTGGTATGGCACCATATGAAGCCTTGTATGGAAGACCGTGTAACTCTCCGACATGTTGGTTGGAAGATGGAGAAAAACTGATGCTTGGGCCAGAGATCATTCGTCAGACTACGGATTTCATAGAGATCATTCGGAAACGAATGAAGGCAGCCCAGGATCGGCAGAAAAGTTATGCGGATAAACGTCGAAAGGATTTGGAGTTCGACGTAGGAGATATGGTTTTTGTGAAGATTTCTCCTCTGAAGAATGTTATTCGATTCGGGAAGAAAGGAAAATTGACTCCGAGATTTGTTGGACCATTCCCCATTATCGAGCGAATTGGAAAGCTCGCTTATAGATTGGAGTTACCGGAAAAGATGGCGGGTGTGCACAATGTTTTTCATGTATCTTATCTACGGAAGTATGCGCACGACTCGAATACGGTGGTTTCTGCTGATAGCTGTGAAGATTTGGAGGTTGATCCAGTGGTTACAAGACCTCGTAAGCCGCTTCGTGTTGTTAAAACTGACACGAAACAGCTTAGTAGGAAGACGATTACGTTGCTCAAGATACAATGGAGTGATGATGTTAACGACTGTACGTGGGAGGAGGAAGAGAGGATGAAGGCAGCTCATCCTGAACTCTTCGAGGTATGGCCCTAAGGTGTCGTGGCATCTCATGAATTTGTAACTTGTTCTAATCGTAGAATTCTGCATGCTAGGATAGAAATTGGATGCATGGTTTATTGATTGCTATGGATGGTAGGCATGCAGAATAGTTTTGGTTGCTCTTGTTTGTTTGGAATTTCGGGGGCGAAATTCCTAAGGGGGAGAGAATGTAACGACCCGTATTTTACGTGTCGATATAATTGTAGAATTATTAGGTCGTTAGTGTTGTTTATGTTCTCCTTAGCTTTAGTCGTATGGGAGGTTAACTCGTATAGGGATAGGTCGTGTACGAGTTACGAGATATGGGTTTCTGACCGACCTATAGTTAAGTCGTAGACGACTTAAGGTGGTTGCACGAGCTAATGGGTCAGTATTAGGTCGTAGGCGACTTATAGGATTAGCAACCTATAGGATGGGAACGAGCTAAGGTAGATATACGACCTATAGAAATGAGCGACTTAAGTTGGGACAGGTTAGCGACCTAGTAGTTATAGTGAGTGTTAGCTCGTGCAGGTTTTGGCTCGTGTGGAGCGACCTATAGGGGTAGCGACCTAAGTTTATGAGCGATCTATAGGTGTGAGCGACCTATAGAAAGTAACGACCTAGTGGTTAGCCGACCTAAGAATTAGACGACCTATAAGGATGGACCGACTTAAGAGTGTCAACGACCTATGGAAGTTGAGTCGTGAATGAGTTATAGTAGTTGATCGACCTATGGGGTTTACGACTTATTGGATAAACGATCTAAGTTAGGTCGGCAGGGTCTTAGGTCGCAAGGAAAGTTAGGTCACATGAGTGTTAGGTTGTGAAGCAGATAGGTCGTAGGTCGTTGAAGGCGGCATGGTTTTAGGTCGTATGTTGTTAGGTCGCGTGAAGGCCTGGGGAGTTAGGTCGTTGACTCGGCATTTAGTTAGATCGGCATAGAGATAGGTTGGCCGTGTTTGCTAGCTCATATGTTTCTGGGTTGGTTAGGCCGTTAGGTCGTTGGAGTGTATAGGTCGGCAGCCACCTATGTTAGGTCGGGGTTTTTAGGTCGGCAACGACTTAAGCCTGGGCGACTTAAGGGCGATTTCAGCCTATAAATACGCGACCACTAGTGCACTTTTTGGGATCCGGATTTCGAAGCGACGAAGTGCTGCCATTTTGAGAGCTCGTCTATAACAGTTCTTCACTTCTTTTATCTACTCTAATCTAGTGTTAACATCCATCCAAGATCGAAGATCAAGATTGAAGATCCAAGAGCCAAAGTTGAAGATCTTCATCCGACAAAGCTAGATTTCACCATTTCAAGCGAGATTTCGACGAATCGAGCTTGAATCCTTGCTGTCCAGATCTTTAGTTGATAGTTGTTGAAATGTTTGGGTGATTCGGTGAGTGGAGGTTATCTCTCACGCGGACCCAAAGGAGTATATTGGATTGGTGGCTTGTTTGAGTGTTAAAGTTAGAGATTTCATGCATTTTTCTTAGTTACAAGACTAGATTCATTACTTTTGAAGATGTTTACCTATGCAAGTTCAATTAACAAGTTATAGAGACAAAACCCATGTTTTATATTTGATAGATCAATGCTAAAATCCATGATTTCATACATGTTAGACTTATGCTCATTTATTTACGAAATTGCCATTTTAGTTGATATTGCTTGATTAGATCTTGTTTGAATGCTTGATTGTTTGGATGTATGATTGATTTGATTGTCTCGAGTTAGCTTGTAGTTGTTTTGGGACAAGATGGTTGAAGATGATTCAAAAGCTAAGTGGAAAGGCTCTTGAATGGTGAATGCTGCTGTGGCATATGAAGCGGATGATGAAGCTCATATGGATGGGTTCGAGGACTTTGCTATAGTTAGAGGAAGCGAAGTATGATGACGAAATGGACTTTGCCATGATAGGTTGAGGCGAAGTATGATGATGAGATGGACTTTGCTAAGATGCGTTGGAGCAAAGCATGATGTGGAAGCCTTGGTTTAATCCAGACGGGATCATCCCAAGCATGTTGATTACTCGATGATGCGGTTCGAGTTGGTGGATAATGGTGGGCTCGAGAGGTGCTTGAGCTATAATGGGAATAGTCGTCGAGGAGGATGACTAGAAGGCTGAGATCTTATCGTTATTGAAGGTTCTAGCAAGCTCAAAGCAAGAGTACGTTGGGTAGATCCGTTATACCCAGGCGCGGGTCATGATGACGTGCTAGTACTCTGGGTAGATCCGTTATACCTAGGCACGGGTCATGGTGACGTGCGGAGTTATGTCTAGAACCGGGGTTGCCATTAGCCCTTGACGGATGGTTGAAAGATGAGTTGGTCATTCAATTAACGATAAAATCAAGGCAATGATAACAGTGATAGCCAGAGTCATGGATGTTTGGTTGTATCATCATTCGGTCTCAAGGGCGGTGTTTTCTGGGTGCTTATCTGATCTTGGTTTAGGCCTTGGGGGTTTGTATTTGGAAAACATCGACCTTGACTCGAGTGATTATTGCTTTACTTCAATTATCTGCTTTGCTATGATTGCTTCTCCTTAGTGTGTGTCTGGGGGCTATCACTGTAGAAAGAGGTGGAGTGGGATGATTTGGGTTCCTATTCCTTTTATCCTTTATGTTCCTTTGGTATGTTTGATAGTTGATTTACTGCTCACTAAGACTGTTGTCTGACTCCAGGTTTTATGTCTCCTCTTATTACCTTGGGCTGTTCATCCATGTTTGGGATGGGCAGACTAGGTGACAGGTGGTAGGTGCTGATCTTAGTGGCTCACGCTGATGATGACGAAGACGAGCAGGAGGCTTTACATATTATTTTCATATTCTATGTACTGGATATTCCACTGATTGTTGATTACTCTGAGTGCTATGTAGTGAGGCTTCTTGTATTCATGATTCAGACCATGTATAAAGCTATTATGATTAGATGATGATATTCTGTTCTATGGGAGCTTCACTATATTATATTTCTCTATTGTATTTTATCCATGCGCTGTGAGTTTTACGATAGAGTTTGATGTTTTTACCTTACCCTGACAATCGTCCATGGCTGCCTGGCACACTTTCAGCGCACTATTTCCTTATTCGGTGCAGGAGTCATGGGCGGTCGTCACATGTATCTTCTTCACATAACATACGTGGTGCATCGTTTTGCATACCCAATGAGATTAACCTGTGTTTAGCATCCAGCCTGTTTAGAATTGCTTCATAGGTACAAAAAGCCATTTTTACTGTTCTTTGAGTGCCATATTACGTTTACCCATCTGCATACGTTATTGTGTTGCCTAATTGAATTCCATGCTGTATAAAAATTGAATTCACCTCCTTCAAACCATTCATAATAGTTTGTACTAGCCTATGAATTTATCTTAACTTGATTTATAGTATATGATATTTCACATGTACCTGGGTTAAGACTAGGAATTAGTGCACCTTCTCTGATTATATCCAAAACACGTGAAGATGATGACCCAATTTCAAACAAGAAGTTAAATCTGTAATCAAGTCTTTAAAACTGTTTCAACATGATTTGAAGAAATATACCACTGTCTTCATGTATGTTTATACACCGTCTTCATGTAGTTATACACTGTCTTCGTGTAGTTGTATTTGTTAGCAGTTCCAAAACTGTTGTTAGCTTTGACTTAGACCTGATGCACTTTATTTTTATTAGCACTGAGTTAATTCTCATGTGCGCTACAGTCACTTTGATGCAGTTTCATGTTGTCTTCGAGTTTTGTCCTCTGTTCTTTGAGGAATGTAGTTTATATTTGATGTGCCCTTGTATTCAGGTGGTGGCTGCAGTTATTGTTGCAGTTCGCCCTGGAATTTTAAAATGGGGCTGCAGTTTTCATTTTTATGAAAATTTTGCACTTATTGAAGTGTGCAGTAATGAGTTGTTTGGGAACTTGTTTTCTTGAGTTTACTTGAGTATATGCAAAACCATTGCATTTCGACCTTGCCATGTTGCATGGGTTTTGGTGTTGCAGCGGCGTTAAGTCATTGACTTGACCTCTACAGTTTTGATCGATGTTAGTATTCACTGCAATGGCGAGGCAGTGCACGCATGCGTGTACTGCAGCCACATAGCATAGATTTTGTTGTTATTTCTTTGCTTTTGATTCATTGATCTTCTGCGTATTTCATAGACAGTATTGGCGAGGCAGTGCATGCGTGCGTGTACTGCAGCCAATCGGTTTTGATGTTTTTAAATGACATTTCAATTGTTTGAATTGATTTGATTTAAAATTGATGATTTTGTTGTTAATTGCCGTTTTTGGCAATTCTGTTGTTTTCTAAATTTTCATTCATTAATAATCCTCTTATCTATCTGTGTTGAAAATTTAAATCTGCTGATTTATTGTTGTAACACTGTTAAGTGTTATATTTACCATTATCCGATTTCTTGCTAAAGGGTCGGATAGGTGAATTTATCTTTGACGGTCATCTAATTGATTGTTTGATTATTATTGTCTCTATGCACTAATAAACTGAGTTTGAATTAGACTGACCTGGGTATTATTTTCTTTTGAATGTAATACTCAGGTCAGACCGAGTATTTTACAGCTTGAAGATTTTCAGGCAGCGAAGTTAGAGAGAGAGGGGGATTACCGCATCACTAAATTTTTTCGGGAAATTTTCTTGTACTTAAAAAAATAAATTGTTCCGCTTATTAAATGTAATTCATTGTATAACTCTGATATTTGTGTATAAAAGAAAATTCATTTATGAGAAATATGATTATTATTCTGTGATTCTGTGGCTGATTCTGTTTAAATGTTATAAACTAAATAACAATTCGTCATTTTGAACGTTTCTAGTTGGTTTAATTACCGGCTGGAGGCAGTCAGGGCGGCGGGTCGTTACAGCCAGGCAGTAGCGCTATGCAGTCGCGAGAGAAAAAAAACCATGGGTTATGCCACGGTGGGAACACTTGAGTATCACATCCGGAAAACCAAAAACCAGAGAGAATAATATCGATAAAATGAACACACAATGTGGCCACAAAGCGGACATCAAGCAGAAGGCACTTTCCATATCTTTACTTCGAAATATATATCAGAAAGCACCTTTCCAAATACTTTCAAATATCATACTTATATAAAATACATTATATATTGGATTCCATTTTCAAATCGAATACTTTCCAAATCAATAGTATATCAAATCACACTCATGTTGGCTGCGATTATATAAAATTCTCTTTCCAAATTGAGTACCTTTCAAATCAATAGATTTTAAATCAACTTCATACTTATACAAATCCATTTTATATAAGTTCGACCATTTCCAAATCAAGTACATAATAATATAAGGTTCTCAATTTCAAATTACTTCTATATCAATTCAGTTTCAAAATCATATATGATTTCACTAATTTTCTTCCAAATTAAATATCTCAATTTCAAAGCTTCCAAAATAATAGGTTTAGAAAATAATCCCAGTTTCCAACTTTATTGCTATCCCTTTAAAACCTTTAAACTTTTTATTTCTATATGAAAAATCCAAATTTCCTTTTCGAAAATTATTTATTTAACAAAAGTTTCAAATGTACTTAAGTCGTACCCTTCATACTTTAAACATACAAAACTAAACTTATATTCTTGATCAAATATTTATACTCTTCGAAATTTCTTAGTTTTAAAATTTTAAACCATGATTTGGATGTGCTCGAACCTTTAAAATATTCGGTGAAATCAAATTTCAAATCCAAGAGTTGGAAATCAGCAACAAATTAGTAAATCAATTTTTTTATAATAGAGTTATACTAAAACAAATTCAAAATTCGAGGATTGAACACCGGTTCATTTTAAATCATTTCAAATATATATACATGTATCTTTCGAATATCAAATCATACTTCGGAATTGGAAATCAAAATTAGTTTCACAAAATCACTTGCATGGCAAAGCTACTAAAGTGGCCTCTCCCCCACTCCGAGACTCGAAAATCAATGTCGATGATGCGTGCACTCATCACCGAAATTATTTTCCATCGACACAAGTGAGTTCTGGACTTCTATTTTCTTGTAAACATCAATGAGATTTCTTTGAAATCATTGGAATTCATTTGAACACATTTGAAACATTTCTTTTTTGAAAAATACTACTAAATTGTATTATTATTATATATATTTCAAAAATCTTAAACTAATTACAAAATACCGAAATTCAATTCTCGAATTTCAAATTTAACCCTTCAGTTATAAATCATTTTTAATCTCGTCGATTAACACAAATATCACTTTATACTTTAATATTTGTTTCACGGAATTTCTCCATTTAATATAAACATTAATATATCCATTCTCATAATATTGCTTATATTTCCCTTTAATTTAAATTCATTCATTTCACATGTTAAAACTAATTTATTTGCAAATCATTTCTTAAGGAATTTCTTTACGACAAATTTATAAAACTTAATTCCTTTTTATAAGATAGTTCGAGTTTAAAGTTATCACAACATTATTTATAACCATTTATTGCAACATCTATTTATTTCATAACAATTTACAAGTCATGGCTTTATTTGTAATCATTTCACTTGTAATTCAGATTGCTTATTCCATTTAGTTTCTTCTTTACCTTTAAATTTATGTATGACATGTTTCATAATTGTTAATTAAGTTTATAAACATATTTTTCCAATTTAATCTCATTTGCAACATTTCCTTAATCACAATTTCAATTTAAACATCCCAAGGCTTAAAGTTCACACTTGTATATTATTACATTACATGCTAAGAATGTATACCCCAATTCTATTCATTTACTAAACATAGATATAACAAATTAAACCTTGTTTTACTTTCTTTCAAATTGAGGTTATCAATTCAACTATATAATTCAACCTAATTATCTTGTTTCACTCTTATATTAATACAAAAAGGTTTTGATTATCCAAAATATCCAAATATTCCTTTTTTTTCCAATAGATGAAACTACATGTCAACAAACAACAAAATTCACATCAACATTTCAATTTCATAAACAATATCTAATTATTCATTTCGTTCTCTTTAATACACCATTACTAAACTAGTGTTTAGTCCATTAATTCAATCAACAATAATTAACCAATGTTTATAATTGGATTAAATACAATATGTCAACACAAATGATAATAATTAAATATTACCATTTCATAAATCAAACACATTACAAATAAATATATTAGTCTTAAAAATTTATTCCTTTATATATATCATATAATATTAGGAAAATAATTTCATTTCAAAATTTATATAAAACATTTTTATAGCACTAACAAATACACGCTCTCGTATATACACTCAGACAATTTATTCTAGGGTATTACTACCATATCTCTAATGAGTAGTTAACCCCAACAGGCTAACGTACGTCTAAACCAAAGCTCTGATACCAATTGTAACATGCCACCTTTTTGGATAGTTCAAATCGACAATAAACACACATGTCAGAATCAAATCATTCAAAAGGGAGGATTGTTAATGGGGTAAATAAGAAATAAAAAGAAAAAGGAACGAAAAACAAAATACAAAATCTCGCAGCGTAACGATAAAATATAATAATCAAATAAACAGTTCATGAAGCTGTTTTACAAATAACATGTCATTACACTTTTACAAATTCAAATCAAGGTTATACATATATCATAAATAACCAAATAATGCAGCGGAACACAGAATGTAGTGGAATAATAAATAGCAATAATATACTGAATCTTCGTCTTCGTTCACCAGAAATAGTCTTCAATGCTGAAAAAGTCAGGCTGACCCGAGCATAAAGGAAAATAATACACTCGAGTCATAACTAGAATTCTTATGCAAATAAAATTAAAAGTATATGAAATAAGGAATGTAGATTACTACATTTTTGAAGGTTCAAATTTCTGGAAATGTTATTGCATCCACATTCAAAATAAAATGGATTTCACAATAGATCCATTCTAGTAAATTACAAATTTATAGAATAATTCCCAGTTAAATTTCATAGTTTTAGATATTCGATTTATAAAATTGTTCCAAAGTCTCAATATTAACTTTTTTTTGGAAACTTCCCAATCTTTCAAAATTTAATTTTGAAAACTTTCAAGTAAGTTAACGACGGTTTACTTCCCAAAATCATTTTTATGGTTCAAATAGTATATCTAAACATACTATTTTTTCTCTGATGTAAATACTTGAAATTCATCGGTTTTACATCCTTATTCAGTGTGCAAATAATCAATATGAAATTTAAATAATTACAATAAACTATAGGGTGATAACAAAGATATATCAAATAAATGAACAAATATACATTCAATCACAATAGCATCCATCACAACATACAATCAACATTCAAATCAATCAATTCAACAAATCAACCAATTCAATAATATGTCACAATAATTATTAGTCATTACATATTGGAATTTAGCTATTCAAATTAAATATTAATAAATATTCCAAACCAAAAATCAAAAATTTATGACTATATGACCTGGTTTAACTTGCAATAAAATTTTAGTATTTCGCGAGTGAGTTTAAACACTCACCTTCTGGATTTTCCTTTTCTAGTCGGATTTGGATCCGCTGCTACTTCCTCCATTTGAGTTGTTTCCTTCTATCTTAATCTTTTTTTTAGAATGTTTTGGAAGAGATAAAGAAGTTGTTATATAGATCTGGATTTAAAGAAAAAGACGGGAAAAAAGAAGAATGTTTGAAAAAGAAGAAGAAAATTTAAAGAAGATTAAGACTTGAAAACGAAAAGGAAGCTTTCAAAAAGAAAAAGATTTGAAGAAGAAGAAACAAAAAGACAAAGAATGAAGTAAAAAAAAGAGAAGAAGGAGATTTAAAGAAGAAAAAATGAAAATGGAAGGAGGAAGGTGAAGGGAGAAAAAAATGAGATGGAAGTTTTATTTGAAAAATGAAGCATAGAAGATGAGAATAGAAAATGAAATATGACTAAAGGAATGAAGACGGAAACAAATGAAAAGCTAATAAGGTATATATAAACAAACTAGGAATAAGTAAAATATGAACAACCCTAAAACGTAGTATTGAAAGATGTGAACTAAATGAATATGAGGTGATAGAAGAAATAAAATGCAAATGAAGAAATAAAATTATAGATTATTCAGTAATAAGGAAATAAAGGTGGAGGGACAAAATGCACGTTTAGTTTTAAATTGTTTAGGCATTGATAATGCATAAGGAAATGTATGTAGGAATGAGAAAATTTGCAAACCAAAGGAGAATAAAAAAAATTATTGCCAAAAATGAGATGGAAAGAATTAAATATAGCCTAAAAGCTTAGGCTTAGGTACTAAACTGATGGAGAAATGAACGGACTAAGTTTTAATAATGAGGTAACTATTTGAAAACGTACATGTAATAAATAAAAAGAAATGAAGGGACCACATACACATTTTGAAATTCAATTTCTTTCGAAACGTAACCAAATTAATTTCATTCACTCAAATAATACTCAATTTGTATACATACAAATTTTTATCTACACACAATTAATAAAATTATACCTACCTTAAAAATGAGAAAGTTCAATTCTTTTATTTCCATTAAAGCACCATTTGTGTTTAACAAAAAATATACGTTTCTTTTATTAAATCTATGAATTGCAATCAAAGTTTTCTTTCCTTTTAATCGAAATATTTCGATAACTTTAATTGCAATTAATAACAAAGTTAAATTTCAAATAGATAAACCAAAATGGACGAGAAATAGGATAATTGTTTCCTTAAGTCATTTAAACATGTTTATAAATTTGTTGTTTTACACCACCGTAATAAATAACTTACTTAAATGATATTCCTATTCTTGAAATCAGTATGTATGCTAAAATAGCATTCAAATAAATGTATATTTCCTTTTTTTTAACAAATCATTCTATTCTTTACTCTAATGAACTTAAATCTACATTCACAAATGAAATATTTCAAGGCAAGGCTCGCGTGTAAATAAATAAAACTTATTGGAAGACCAAAAGAGACATGTATTCAATGAAAGAAAGTAGTAATAAAATAAAATAAATGAAAGCGACAGATTTGAATTTGAGAATGTAGTATGTACATAGAAATCACAAATCAAATATACTAAAAAAAACAATTCATTTTAACATATTTTATTAACCCTAATACGCTCAAATTTACACACATATATGTATTTTTATTTAGTAAACAGTAAATAAAATTAAACACTACAATTAACATAATGAGGACCGCCACCCCACACATTAAAAGATGAACTGAGACCCCAAAGTCAAATTTGAAACGGAATATATTTTCTATGTTAATATGCTAACTATTCCAAATCAAAAACTTAACCAAACCTTCAAGTTGTTTTCTTACCATTTTTTTAACAACCCTGTATTTTGTGATTATTTCTAATTGTATATTTTAATTATTTTAATTTAATTTTCATTTAAAAACTTATTTTTTTTTGAATGATTAATTTCGTTACTTTAAATATTAACTTTAGTTTTGATATTAATTATCATTCAAAAGCATGACTAAAAAGAATATTTTCCAAAAAGTGAATTTTGGTCAAAATAACCAGACTTTGACTTTTAATTTAAATTTTTAAAAGTTTGAAAATTTAAATTTTATCTTTTATTATGAAATTACATAAAATTTTAAGAACCCTGCTTTTCGTTTCGTTGAAAACAGATTTAAATTGCAAAAGTTATACTATTTTCAAAATTGTGTGTATATTGGGTTATTCAACAATAGTCTTTATTTTAAATTATATAAATGACATTTTATTTGATATATCTTATTCCAACTTGTATATTTATGTTATATTATGTATAATTTGACTTTTGGATATTTTTAAAATGATATTAGAATTTTTCAAAAATTTAATGTATTTATTTCCTATTTTTTAAGGTTGTTTTCTTATTTTATGCTATTTTCTTCATTAAAATTATATTTAAATTTATTTATTTTTTATTTGTTTTGTGAATTTACTTTTATTTTATATTATTATTTATGTTTAAAAATATATTACAAGCTCATATGAATTTTCTAAAATTTATTTCATGTAATTTCAAATTTTCTAGACTAGTTTACTATTTTAGCTATTTTCTTTAATTTAACTTTATATATTTAATAAATATTATATTTATATTTATATTTTGATAAATTTTCGAAATCTTATCTGTTATTATAATTAATTCCATAATATCAAGTTATGTAAACAAATTTAAGAAGTTTGAAAGGTTTAAAGGCTAAGAAACGTAATGTCGTTTCACGTTTCTTTTACAATTTCTTTTGTCATCAATTCATCAGTTATTTTAGCCACTTCTTACTTTATTTATTTATTTTATACATTCACTTTTATTTGCTGTGTTTATACTTTATTAATATTAATTTTATATGTATTTTGATTGAAAATAGATTTTTCTAAAGATTATTTGGGTTGTTTCAATTTATTTAGCCTAGTTTCACGTATATTGATATTTTCTTTATATAAATTATATAATTTAAAATGTATTTATTTATTTTTCTTATTTACATTATTTCTGATATTATTTGTCTATTTTACCAGGTTTTTTATGTATTTACAAAATAGAAAAGAGAAATTTGAAAGGCCTTAAACTTTCTATCTTCCTATGGGCCTTTATAGTCTACCCTTTTACTTTTAACCTAACCTTTCACCAATTAACCCTAACTATTCCTCATTTTTTCTCTCCAGCCGACTTCCTCCTATTATTCACGAATTTTCAAAGCTCCAAAACCCTAAAAATCATGGCCTCCATTTTGAAGAAAAAAATTTAGGTAAATTCCTCTTTTCTTTCTGATTTTTCTCCTATTTCTATGCAAATTTGCCTTGCTTTCTCCCCTGATTGGAGCGGCTTTCCCCCTTGCTCCACGGCCACCGCCCCCTTCCATCTCTTCCCGACCATCGCCACCATCTAATCCTATAGCCATGACCATCGCCGAACACCCCTTGATGGTCAAACTCTTCCAAATGCAACCAAAAGCCTAGATCTATGCTTGTTTGGCCTTTTCTTGCTCATCCACTTCAACCACCACCCTAACCACCACCATAGCAGCGACCACCACATTTGACCTGATCATCACACACCCCTCCAACCTCTATCCAGATCTGAAACATCAAGAGCCGAGCTAAACAATGCATGTAGACGAGCCTTGTGGTGCACCAAAACTACACTATGTTGCCTGGTCTCTTGATATTCTTATGTTGTAACTTCCTCCACATGTTCTAGCCTTTATGCCATGCATTCCTATGATCAAACCTAAGCCAAAGTCATGTCAAACCTGACCTAAATAAACCCCTAGGTCGTGCAAAAGAATAGAGAAAGTAAGGCAAAAGTCATTGCATTCATATCTCTTTTTATTCCTTTTTATTTCAAAGTTATTTCATATCTAGTTTTATTGAATTTGTGTTTGTTTGGATATTCTGTTTTGGGTTGTAACACAAGTTATAAGCTTGGATCTCTTCCCACTTGAGCCTATTGTTGTGTCATCGTGCCTTCTGGAATCAGTTGTGTCATTGGTATTGAAATCCCCAGCCATAAAAGTTGAGTAAAACTCACACGACGTTTATACTTATGCAGTTGTGAAACAACAACAATTGAATGTGTAGAATTTTATGTGATGTTATAACTGACTGTGATTGTTTATATATGATGTTAAACCTGTTAAATTTCATGTCATATCATCTGTTATTATATATGTTGTTACTGTTCATTCCTATCTGTTTATCACCATTGCAAGTTCCCTGTAGACTAGAATCACTATGGGTTGAAATGATACATACCCGAATGGACTTTAGAATAGGGAAAAATCGTTATGGGCTGAAATGATAGGCCTGAATGATTTTCAAATTTATTTTTTTACTTGGGACTGCGGGTTTGAAATGAGAAAACCCGGATTTTTCTTGGTACATTACGGGTTGAAATGATATATTACCCGTATCACTTTACCTAGCGTAGAAAATTATATACAGGCCCGTATTTAAAATATGTTTTTCTAAAATGTTTAAAATATTTTAGAAATGTAATTTGGAAACTGGGATTATTTTGACTTGAATTATTTTAATTTGGAAACTGGGATTATTTTCTAAACCTATTATTATGGGAACTTTGAAATTGAGATATTTAATTTGGAAGAAAATTTGGTGAAATCATGTATGATTTTGAAACTGATATTGAAATGATTTGAAATTTGAGAACCTTATATTATTAAGCACTTGATTTGGGAGTGGTCGAACCTATATAAAATGGATTATATAAGTATGAAGTTGATTTGAAATCTATTGATTTGAAAGGTACTCAATTTGGAAAGAGATTTTATATAATCGAAGTCTATATAAGTATGATTTGATCTACTATTGATTTGGAAAGTATTCGATTTGGGAAAAATGAAATCCTATATATATGGACTTTATATAAGTACGATATTTGAAAGTGATTTGAAAAGGTACTGTATGATATATATTTTCGAAGTAAAGATATGGAAAGTGCCTTCTGCTTGATATCTGCTTTGTGGCCACATCGTGGATTGATTCTATCGATATTATTCTCTCTGATTTTTGGTTTTTCGGATGTAATACTCGAGTGTTCCCACCGTGGCGTAACCCATGGTTTTTGTTTCTCTCGTGAATGCATAGCGCAATTGCCTGGCTGAGTCTTGCCTAGGGGTACGGATTGTTTCCTGGGGGATCCAGGCGTAACCATTGTGTATCCTGCAATCTGTGTAGGTCGCGAATAGTAGCGCAAGTGCCTGGCTGAGTCTTGCCTAGGGGTACGGATTGTTTCCTGGGGGATCCAGGCGTAACCATTGTGTATCCTGCACTCTACTAGTCATCATGGCGTAACTCGCAGGGCTGAGAAAGCTTACGGATATGGATTGTTTCCTGGGGGACCCAGGCGTAACCATTGTGTATCTGCGAACCATGATCGGACAAAGGTTTTGGTTTGGTTGATTTGTTTGGATTGTACTTTCCATATCTGTTTTTAAAAGGTTTTTCAAATATTTTCACTAGGTGTTGAAACAGGTCTACTAAGTACTTGAAGAACTCTAGCTTTGCGCCTGATCAACGCATGGCCAGAGTCTGCAAGAACGAGGATAAACTTGTTAAAACATCGAGTTATAAAAGCATTTTTTAAAGAAAAATTGGTTTCGATATAGAAGTATTTTATTTATAAAGGTATTTTATTATAAAAGTATTTTCAACAAAGAAATTTTGTATTAATATTTGAAATTTAAATTCTTATGGTTTGAAATAAATTATTCATGCCCGATTCTATTCTTTTGAATCTACCTCATCTGCTCAGCTTTATTTTTCACCTATATTTCGTTTTCGGAATCTACCTTCCTTTCCTTTTTGAATAAATCTTTTAAATATTGCTTATTTGTATACTACATTGTTTTAGATAAAATTTTAGTGTTATAAATATTTTTGAAACATCTTTAAAGAAAATGATTATTAATTTATTGATAATATTTGAAAGGTATCTTGAGATAAATTAAAAATTCCATAAATTTTGGATTTAATATTTTCAATAGTCTTTGTAAATAGAAGTAATAATGTAAATAATTGTCTGCAAAGGAGTTTGAGAAGTATTAAATATTGAATAAAATTTAATTTCAGATGAAGTTTTCAAATAAATATTTTAAATAAAATTTATATAGTTTTAAAATTTATTGTTTATCTTGGCTTTCAATCTATTTTTTTCTGGTTGTTTTATTCTCCTACCTCCTTCCTTTTCGGGGACGAAAAGTTTTGAGTGGGGGAGAGTGTAACGACCCGTAAAATTTTAACAATTTTAATTGATTCTATAACGTATTTAATTGAATATTTGTGAAATCTTATAATAATTGAATTTTTAAATAAAATGTTTATATATTTAGAATACGTATATTTAAATATAACAGATTGTAAATTTTCAAATAATTTTATGGAAGTTTATTTATTTGAGAAAACGTGCTGTCCAATTCAAGCTATTGATTGCTTTAATTGATTTCCGAATCAGTGCGTAACTGTTTCTTTTTACTACCGTTAAAGATTTCTATTGCTTAATACTTTTCTAATCCAGGTAGACTTTTCCATTCGTAACAATTAATAAATTTGAGATCATCGACCTTGCTTTTACTATTCCTTGTCGTTTCGTGCACTGACTTTACCTTTCCCACTACCCATAATTTTCTATATACGTTTCTTTTGCAATTGAAGCGTATATTTATATTTATGGTGGTGCGTTTATTCTGGTCTCTCTTTATTTTTGTTTTTAACGCTTGAAAGAATCTCAAATCATCAAGCTAGTAGCATCCGTTCCTTCCCTCGCTTTCATAAGGCCTATAATATATAAACAACTTGCTTATAGATCTGAACACAACTTTGTCATCAAATTTAATGTGCCTTCCTCTCCCTATTATTTCGGTTCCAACCTTCCAAGTAAATGGCTTTAATAAATTTTGGCTAAATCATAGCTACGGACTTTTCAAATTTCTTTCATTTTATATTTATTTCCAATTCCTTCATTTGCTTCAAAATTTTTGAACGTGCCTAATCATCTCAGCATGTATATATAATGTAAGCCTACCTTTCCTTAGAAAGCTATTGCTCACAAAATTTCCTGATTTCTTTCCTTTTATCCATTTTTATATCCTTGACTTTCAAAACTCATTTTGTGTTGTACAAACAAACAAAAATTTATTGCTTTAAGTGTATAGCTAAATCAACTATTGACCATTACAATTACTTTTATTTTTATATTCATTTCAATTTATTACTTAATAACGTTTTGATGAATCAATGGACAGCTTTACGTTTCTTTTGCTTTTGAAAACATTATATTTATAGTGTACGTTTCTTTTGCATTTCAAAAATTTGAAACATGCTGCCCCATTTAAGCCATTAATTGTTTTAATTATTTTTCTTAATCGACATATAACCGTTGCTTTTTATTATTCCTGGATTTACATCCATACTTTAATCTCTGCTGTTCCATTTATTTCATTTGAAATCTAAATTTATTTACCATTCATTTATACGCCTCTTTCTCTTCCTCTTTTTACGTTATTTCCCTGCTAGCAAGATCTATTGCCATTCCCGTATTTATTTCTTTCCTTTTTGAAATTTAAAACGTATACGTTTTACATTTATTTATTTCTAAACCATCCATTGCCTTTCCTTTAAATCAATCCATTCTCTTCTTATTTGTTTTAATTTATTTACTCTTTTCACCAACACTCAATCTTTATACATATTTGTTTTAATTCATTTTCTCTATTCATGTGCATTCAATCTTTATACATATTTGTTTTAATTTATTTTCTCTTTTCACCAGCATTCAATGTTTATATACATATTTGTTTCATTTTATTTCCTCTGTTCACCAGCATTTAATCTTTATATATTTGTTTTAATTTATTTCCTCTCTTTTTTTCTCCTTAAATTATAGGAATAAATTCCTAAATTTCCTCTAGCCATTACTATCTTTATTTCTTGCCACTTTAAACAAAATTTCTTTCCACTCTATCAATGTGAGGCTTCTCTTATAAATACAAATCACTCGTACATACCCTACTCCATATCAATAGATCTTCATCTCCTCCCTTGCGTGTGAAGCTTCTTCTGTAGGTAAATGGCTGCACTAATTTTTTTTTCTTCTTATTTCTTTTCTTTTTCTTCTTCTTTTTCCTCCTTTTCTTTTGTTTCCTTATTGTTTATATTGCTTTTGCTTTTCCTTTATTTTAAGCATAACATGCTTCAAGTATATATTTTACATTATAAGTATGTTTATATAGTGCGGCGCAAGTATACATTAAATATAAAGTTATAAACATTTGCATTTGTTCTATGGTTAGTTTTATATGAGTATTTATTGAAATTTTTTTAGTATGACTTTTGAATATACATTGGGTTATTTCATACTGTTTATATATAATATAAAATGTTTAGCAGTCTGCATATATGTTATAGCATGTAAGATTTTTATAAAAAAAAGAAAGGTGTTAATTTTATATTGTATTGTTTATAAAAAGGTGTTAATTTTATAATATATATATTGTGGGATAGTATACATTTATAAACATACTAATATACAGTAAGTTATAAAACATAAGTTTGATATATAGGTAGAGTTTGCATGGGTTTAAATTTCCTTCTGTTGTTTAAAATATAGTTGTAGAGTTATAAAATTTTGGGGAGAATATATAGTATAATATATTTTAAGTTAGTTTGTGTGTCTGTCCAGAGATGAATTATTATACAAATACAGTTTTATAAGATCTAAGATTTGTTGTTCTAAAATGTAAGTTTATACTAGTGATTATATGGGTTAAAATTTGACATTGATATTTTTAAGATGATAAAGAAAGTTTAATGTAAGTGTTAATATGTAAGAAATGCCTAAAGCCTGTTTTAATATTAAAGAAAGTACTGGAATTTAAATTGTTAAATTAAGTTGGAGCTGTGCTCTCGCCCTTCTCTTTCTTATAAATATTTTGCAAAAGGTAAATTTATATCAAGTATAAGGTGTGTAGTGTTTCAACAAATTAAGAAAAGCCGATATTGGTCTTAACAATAATAATATGGAATGTTGACTTAAATGTTGATTTAAATATGATTATAAAAAATTTATGTTAATATTGGTTTTAAACATAGTTTTGCAGTTTTCTATTATTTGCGTTAGTTTGAAAACGTATGTATGTATATGTAATTTTAATGCGTTTCAAAACTAATATTGGTTAAGAGAGTAGTATAATAGAATAACATTTGTATTTCATTTCGGTCTACATAAAGCAGTTTCTGATCTATTTTCATCGATCTCTATTTATCAGTTGTCCATCGTATTCGTGCCAATCTTGCTTCGCTTTGAAAATTTTGTTTGGATTTGTTCGTTGTCTAGATCGTGATCCAGCGTAGCTCAATTCTTTGTCCAATCTATCTAGCCTCGAAAGGTGAGCAACATTCACGATTAACATTCTTTTATTCATTAAATTTGATTTCAATTGAAACAACAATTGAAATATGCTGCTGTAGTTATTTAAATTTATTATATATGCTATTATCTGTAACTGTTCACCTGCGGGATATGACACCATATCCTGTTGTTGATATTATATTGTTATTGATGATATATGCTTGTTATTTTATTGTATTATCTGTTATCACTCTGCAAGTTCCCTGTAGTTTAGAAATCACTATGGGTTGAAATGATACATACCCGAACGGACTTTAGAATAGGAGAAAATCGTTATGGGTTGAAATGATAAACCCAAGCGATTTTCATTTAATTGAATTTGGGATTACGGGTTGAAATGATATCCGCCCGTATATATTTAGTGTACGGATTGAAATGATAAATATCCGTAGCACTAGACTATATGATAGGAAATATATACAGACACCGTTGGTCCATATAAATATTCTGAAAATAATTTTTATAATTTTGGAAAAAAATATATGGTTTAAATAATATTGATTCTTAAGATATTATATAAATGGAAATTTTATATATAGATTTAGTCATAATATTTGATTTAAATTAGATTAATTTAATACGGATAATATGGTTGAGTATTTATGTAAATCTATATTTCAAATAGATTTTCTTGTAATAAATTGAATAATTAAGATTGAGAGATAAATTTTGGTTTATTAAAAATAGTATTTAAATGAGGATTTATTTAATTAAATCAATTTGAAATTTTTGAATGGGAAATTTAAAGGTATGATTTTATAACTGGATTTTTGATTTACGTGATTTAATGAATATTTCACGTTTAAATAAATTAAAGAAAATATTGAGTAAAATGTAATTTAAGGTTACTTAAATGATATTATATCTAATGAGGGAGTATTTCAAGACTAAATAATAATGAGGTTAAATCGAGATCTATAGGAAACTGTTAAATTGAACATTTAAATACTATAGCTTTGAACTATATTGGAATTTAAATGGTTTATTTTGAGATTCGGATCTGTATTTGAAATCAATATACTTGAATTTGTTATTTAGAAACTAAATTGAATTAAAATGAAAATTTAGGTTGAACTAAATTTGAATTTATTATTTAGAAAACTAAATTGAATAAAAGTTTAGTTTGAAATGTTGAATACTTAAAGTCTTGAAATATATTGAAATATAAAGGGGTATTTTGTGATTACAAATCCGAATCTGAGATCGATAAAATTGAAGTGGTTATTTTTGGAATTGAGTTGAATTAAAATTGAAAATACTTTACTGTATAAATTATTTAATATATGTAAATACTATTTTGGGAAATATAGAGATATTTGAAGTGAAAATGATATTTGGTTTTGAAGTATAAATTAAGTTGAAAAGACTAAGGTGTTATAGTGTATATTTCTATCTTTTAGATAGTTCCATGGACCCTTAGAGGATGGTTATCCCAAACATCCTCTAAGTTAATTATATTTCAGTTGATATTTCACTTGAGTTAGATTTATAGATATAAGAATGTTAATCCTGACTCGAGTGTTTTGTGTTTTGCTTTACGCTCGGGTCAAACTGAGAGATACAGCATTTGAGACTCATCTTCGAAGTTGGAGCTTTGCTTGAAGATCCAGCTATCTGTCCCTTCAGTCATCCAGTTGGTTGGTTCAGAGAAGCCATCTGTTGCATTGGAGACTTCATGGCATTTGAACTATTTGGTTGTATTTTATTTCTAACTCTGAGGTTTATAGTAGCTTCAGGAACTACTATTCTTTATCTATTCCGCTGCATTGTATTACTCTGTGTAAGTGATCTATGATTGATTTATTTACTGTATATTTTAAGTTTTGCCAAATTTTATTAACAATTCGGTATTTTGAATTATTCAAGTCGGACATGTACGGTTTTATTGTCGATTTGAATGGTCCAAAATAGCGGGTCGTTACAGCTTCAAAATACATGGTTGTTCCAGTTGGTATCAGAGCTTTGGTAGCTTTAGGCAAAACTCAGCATATGGAGAGAATGTATTTACAGAACCACTTTCATTCGAGTTTGAATCTCTTCCTTTTTGACTCAATTCCTTTGAATTTTGGAACATTCCCTGCGGTTCCAAAATCCATTCTATCCCGCACTATTCACCTTCTTTTGACTCTAGAGTATTCCATAACTCCGCTTCGGATGATCTTTTTAGTGAGTCAGCGGTCACGCCAATTTCAAATTGAATTGAAAAAGAAGAGGGAAAACTCCTTTAAGAATTAGCATCGATTCACCAGAGATTTATATCTATCCTTGGTTTAGATGCTAATATCTTTTTTTATTCCAAACTCTAACTCTCGAGATCGAATGTAGATTTACCCTAGAAAATCCACATTGATCTTATTCTTTAAGTCAAGGTTGACCCGGTTAAGGTTGCCCGTGATTTATTTAAGTTAATCCACCTCCCTATTTTGTTATTTAATCATCTTGTCTTTTGTTTCCAATCTATTCTTCTAAACATTTTGAATTGTACTTGTATATCTATGTTTTATTGTATATATTGTGTTATTTGAGTTGCTGATGTTGATTTGGGTTTCCGATCGATTCGTCTAATCAACGCTATCGATAGGATTTCTAAAACACTTTGACAGAACAAACTGACACAATATTATTTTAAAATTTGGTTAGTGAAATAAAATTTTGATATATAAGTAAATTTATGGAACTTAATAAATTGATTTAAAATTGATTATTTGAAATGATAGTACTTAATTTATCATTTATTGTTCTATAAATGAATTTATAGATAGTTGTTTATAAATTGATTTGGGAACTGAAATGAATTTTGAACAAGAAATTTGAGAATTTAATTTTCGATGGTTTCAAACCTTGTGTTTAAAGTTTTAAAAGGTTATATTATTTAAAGTATTTTTGAATAGAAATTTGTTTCCAAAGAATTTTAAGTTTAAAATTAGTGATCTTCTCTTTGTCGCTAGAAAATAACTTCGGTGATGACTGCAACATCATCGATGTTCATTTTCGAGTTTTGAAGTGAAGAGACCACTCTGTAGTCTTGCTACAACTTTGTTTTGGAAATCAATTTGGTTTGAATTTTCTAAAATATGACTTGATCTATAATATATATAGACATATGATTTAAATTTGATTTGATAAATTATGTACATACATTTATTTATCTCTAAATGGGTTGAAGAAATCGAAAATTTAATTCTTCAATTTTATTTTTAAAGAATAATTTCAATTATAAAAAGAAAATCAATTTTTTTTGAATAAATGATTTAAGATTGAAATGATTGAATTGGAAAGTTTTATTTGTATAATACTCAATTGCATTCCAATATAACTTACCTTAATTTTAGAATTTAAAAATGTAATCGGATAATATACAATATAAAAGATTTAATAAATAAAATTTGAGTAGTTATAATAAATGTTATAGACTTAAATTTTAATTATAAAATGATTAACAGAGGTAAATATAATAAAGGGTAATTGAATATCTTACAATAAAATAATGTTGAAAGAACTAAGAATGAAAGAAAGCAGTTATAATAAGTGTAAGTATGTCTAACATAAGTGATAAATATAACGAGAGGAATAAAGAGAATTAAATTTATTAAGTACATTGTGAATGCAATAAATGATTATTTTTATGGGTTTTAAAAATTGTTAATTTTAGATGATTGGATGATAAGATAATGAAATTTGAGATAGTTAAGATTTATTCTCTATTTAAGTTGAAATTCTCATGCTTTCAAATTATTTCCTTATTTTGTTTTCCAAACTATCTTTTGGTTTTCCTTAGCATCCTTATCTTGCTATAGATTGGTATAGGCATCTTTCTATAATCTTTGATAGATCTTTGGTAATCATTTTAAATCCACCTTTTCGTGCCTGTGTTCTTAATTTTGGAGAATCTTGGAAAGATCATCTCCACCTTGTAAAACTTATCTATAACAATAGCCATCATGTATAATTTCGATCTCCTTGTCATCTTGTCCTAATCTTGTTTCACTCTATCCTTTTCTGTGCTTTCCCGTACCTCATTCCTTTTCGGGGAAAAAAGTTTTGAGTGGGGGAGAGTGTAACAACCCTGTATTTTGTGATTATTTTTAATTGTATATTTTAATTATTTCAATTCAATTTTGATTTAAATTTTTTTTTGAATGATTAATTTTGTTACTTTAAATATTAACTTTAGTTTTGATATGAATTATCATTCCAAAGCATGACTAAAAAGAATATTTTCCAAAAAGTGAATTTTGGCCAAAATAATCAAACTTTAACTTTTAATTTAAATTTTTAAAAGTTTGAAAATTTAAATTTTATCTTTTATTATGAAAGTACATAAAATTTTAAGAACACTGCTTTTCGTTTCGTTGAAAACGGATTTAAATTGCAAAAGTTATACTGTTTTCAATATTGTGTGTATATTGGGTTATTCAGCAATAGTCTTTATTTTAAATTATATAAATGACATTTTATTTGATATATCTTATTCCAACTTGTATATTTATGTTATACTATGTATACTTTGACTTTTGGATATTTTTAAAATGATAATAGAATTTTTCAAAAATTTACTGTATTTATTTCCTATTTTTTAAGGCTGTTTTCTTATTTTCTGCTATTTTCTTCATTAAAATTATATATATTTTTTTTATTTGTTTTGTGAATGTACTTTTATTTTATACTATTATTTATGTTTAAAAATATATTACAAGCTCACATGAATTTTCTAAAATTTATTTCATGTAATTTCAAATTTTCTAGACTATTTTACTATTTTAGTTTAGCTATTTTCTTTAATTGAACTTTATATATTTAATAAATATTATATATAGATATATTTATATTTTGATAAATTTTCAAAATCTTATCTGTTATTATTATTAATTCCAGAATATCAAGTTATGTAAACAAATTTAAGAAGTTTGAAAGGTTTAAAGGCTAAGAAACGTAATGTCGTTTCACGTTTCTTTTACAGTTTCTTTTGTCATCAATTCATCAGTTATTTTAGCCACTCCTTACTTTATTTATTTATTTTATACATTAAATTTTATTTGCTGTGTTTATACTTTATTAATATTAATTTTATATGTATTTTGATTAAAAATAGATTTTTCCAAAGATTATTTGGGTTGTTTCAATTTATTTAGCCTAGTTTCACATATATTGATATTTTCTTTATATAAATTATATAATTTAAAATGTATTTATTTATTTTTCTTATTTACATTATTTCTAAGATTATTTATCTATTTTATCAGGTTTTTTATGTGTTTACAAAATAGACAAGAGAAATTTGAAAGGCCTTAAACTTTCTATCTTTCTATGGGCCTTTATAGTCCACCCTTTTGCTTTTAACCTAACCTTTCACCAATTAACCCTAACTATTCCTCATTTTTTTTCTCCAGCCGACTTCCTCCTGTTATTCACGAATTTTCTCCAAAACCCTAAAAATCATGGCCTCCATCTTGAAGAAAAAAATTTAGGTAAATTCCTCTTTTCTTTCTACTTTTTCTCCTATTTCTATGCAAATTTTCCTTGCTTTCTCCCCTGATTGGAGCGGCTTTCCTCCTTTCTCTACGGCCACCACCCCCTTCCATCTCTTCCCGACCATCACCACCATCTAAGCCTAAAGCCATGACCATGGCCGAACACCCCTTGATGGTCAAACTCTTCCAAATGCAACCAAAAGCCTAGATCTATGCTTGTTTGGCCTTTTCTTGCTCATCCACTTCAACCACTACCCTAACCACCACCATAGCAACAACCACCACCTCTGACCTGATCATCACACACCCCTTCAACCTCTGTCCAGATCTGAAACATCAAGAGCCGAGCCAAACAATGCATGTAGACGAGCCTTGTGGTGCATCAAAACTACACTATGTTGCCTAGTCTCTTAATATTCTTATGTTGTAACTTCCTCCACATGTTCTAGCCTTTATGCCATGCATTCCTATGATCAAACCTGAGCCAAAGTCATGTCAAACCTGACCTAAATAAACCTCTAGGTCGTGCAAAAAAATAGAGAAAGCAAGGCAAAAGTAATCGCATTCATATCTCTTTTTATTCCTTTTTATTTCAAAGTTATTTCATATCTAGTTTTATTGAATTTGTGTTTGTTTGGATATTTTGCTTTGGGTTGTAACACAAGTTCTAATGTAACAACCCGCATATTTATCGATTTTTTATTTAAATATTTTATTTAAATATTTTATCGTTCGTCGGATTTTGTTCCGAAAAGCTACTTTTTGCAAACAGTCGAATTGGGATTCGAGACCACCCCTATTGAGTTCAAAATGACGTTTGCGACCTTTTTTATAATAAACTTTGATATGTTTGGAGTTAGTCGAATTTTTCTATTTTTCACTTAGGGCTTTAGGTTTGGGTCCCACTAGCCCAACTCTGGTTATATCATTATTCCACCCCCTCTCCTCTTCATTACTTCACTTTCATTTCCTAATACATTAAAGCTTCATCAAAAATGGGGGAGGAGAAAAAGAATTAGAATTCCTAAGCCCTAGTTTCCATTTGCAAATCCAAGTTCTAGCTCCAAATTCTAAGAGAAGCCTTAGTAAGTATCATCTTCTTCTTCAACTCATTCTCACTTTGATTTCAGAAAATTCCTAAACCTAATTTAGGAAATGTTTCTCTTTTAAGCTTAGATTCAAGCTTCTTGTGTTGAGATTGAAGTGTGGTTGATCTTCCTTCGTCTTCAAGCTTCTCATTCATTGTTTTTGGGTTCAAAGGTGAGATTTTTATCTCACATCTATGTCTATATCTACCTTTGTTGTTAGGTATGAATTCCTAACACTTATTTACGTTCAATTGCTTTTGGTTTGGATTGATTTGGTGAATATTTCAATTTTTGGTGTTTTGTAGTCAAATCTTTAAAAATCCAATCTTTGATGTTTGAACATGTTTTTGGTGGTGCATCGAAGAGCCTATAGTGTTGAGTTGCCGATTGGCATAAATCCTTAGCATCCATCGCTCGTTCAATCGCATTTTGGTTTGGATTTTCCATTTTTGGTCTAGGATGCTTTTTTTGCCTAGCAGAAGCTTACAGACGCCTGAAACCAAATACAGACGTCTGGTTGAAAAATCCAGACATCTGGAAAGGGGTCTGGAAAAGGCAGAGACTAAATACAGACGTCTGAAACAAAATCCAGACGTCTGGTTGAAAATTTCAAACGTCTGAAATGGCCCAGGAATTAAAAATAGAAGGGAGAAAACGCATATACTTCCAGAACCTAGGGCCAGACGTCTGGGAACACCTACCAGACGTCTGGAACTGTTTAATTTGCCTATTTTGGCTATTTTTGAGTATATTTCCAACTTTAATCGATTCGTGTTGATTCCCTTTTTGTTGTTATCATTTATTATGGACTTTGATGACATTTTCATTTGGATTTTTGGGAATATCCATTTTGATGGATTCGGTATCGATTTCTTTGGATTATATTCACGTCTTCGAATGTGAATTTTTATGTTTGATTGTTTCTACAATCAATTCTAATGATTTGTCACTTTAAAATATAAAGGTTTTCTATACTAGTAGTAAATATCAAAACTCTTTCATCAAAACGATTTCAACACTATTTTATTTACAAAGCTCGTTTTTCTCAAACCATTTTCCAATCTACTTGTATATACAAACCTTTTCCTCACTCGTATGAGAAATCTAATTAAATGACTTAGTAAAACAAGTGGTATGAAACGCTTGCGTTTACTTCGTTGGTTAATTCTTGGACTTGTTTGATTGAATCTCTTATGATAATTTTCTAGTGGAGATCTACAATTTGTTCGCAAATATTTAAGTTAAGCTAGTGGTTATGGGACATGATGCTAAACTCATATATTTACTAGCTTATTGTAATTTACACTTCTTGATGATCGATGATGATCATTTTATGGTTTAGACTAGCAATGTGCGATGTCTCTTTGTCTATGTGGAGGACTGTTCCTCATTTTATTGAGCTTCGTCTCATTTCTTGCATGAGTCGTACCTTTTTAGGTGCGTCGATGTTCATTATGCATGGGGTGTACCTTTTTACGTGCATCGATGTTTGTTTACACATAGGTCGTACCTTTTTAGGTGCGTCGATGTTTATTATGCATGGGGTGTACCTTTTTAGGTGCATCGATGTTTCTTTACTTCGTGGAGCAATCGGCTCAATAAGTTGGGACATGGGGCGTATCTTTCGAGTTGCGTCGATGTTCGTCTATGCATAGGGCGTATCTTTCTAGGTGCGTCGATGTTCGACTTTGCATGGGGTGTATCTTTCTAGGTGCATCGGTGTTAGACATTACATGGGGTGTATCCTTCTAGGTGCATCGATGTTTATTTATGCACGGGATGTATCTTTCTAGGTGCATCGATGTTTATTTATGCATGGGGCGTATCTTTCTAGGTGCGTCGATGCTAGAGCATGGGTCGTACCTATTTAGGTGCGTCGATGTTCGACTGTGCATGGGGCGTGTCTTTCTAGGTGCGTCGATGTCCAGTTTATGGGATTGGCCATCCTTTTACTGTGATTTCTGGATTTCTATTTGATGATTTCTGGAATTTATGTTTCACCACCTTTCTTAGTTGGCATTGATATGTATGTCATTTATTGTGGCTTGGTGAATTAAATAAAGAATATGATATTTTTTTTGATGCTATGAGATTCTTGAGATTTTGTATGACTTTCGTAATTTTCTAATGTATACTTGTTGAAGTATGACATTTTTAGTTATCATACATTTTAATATCATATCTCTTCTTATATCTCATTTATATCTGATAATTATAGCTAGACTGATCCGTATATTATTTTCTTCTTAAATAATACTCGGGTCAGACTGAGATTTTACAGGTGCTTCCTCTTGACTCCTTGTCGGACCATCATTTGACTTTTGGCTAACTACTTAGATTAGTATTTTTTGTTGTATACATTTGAGATACATACTCTATGATGTATACTTATTCTTTTGTCTAGCACTTGTATCTATTCTTTTTGATATTGTGGATCTTGTTTGACCACTACTCTGATGTACAATTTCATGTGTTATATTCATATCTATTTTCGCCTTTGTGATATGAATTATCTGTGACTGATTTGTGTTATGTTTATTTCTATATTTGTTTCCGAAGACCTTTATAGCCACTGTGTAGTAGCTTTGAGTTTGTGTCGGTATGTCGGATTTCCTCTTGAGATGAAAAGTTATATTTTTATCTGGCGTATCATTACTCGCACAAAGCAATTATACAGATGTTCGCTCCTCAACAGCCTTATTCTTCGTGCTAGTCGACAACATTACTCCACAGTGTTCTTGGCTAGCGTGGGTATAGAAGTGGGGCATCATAGCTTGGTATCAAAGCCAAACTTCGAAACAATATGGAATATTATAACAAGGATCATCGTCCTAAGTCTTTCTTAGGAGTCGTGCTTTAGGATTTAATTCGTGTCTTCGAACCGATTCATCCTATTTTCTTTATGATTCCTTGTTTTATCTATCAAGATTTGCTTGATATTTATCTTGAGAATAACTTTTTCCTCTTCTTTCTTCCTTAAAGAAGAGAAATGGTTAGACCTGGCCATCCCAACGCGGGTCAATCAAGTGATACTCCCCAAGATGGAGTATTTATGTCTGCCCAGCAGCTTTTAGATCTTGTTAAGAACGCTCAAGCAGCCGGACCCAATCCAGAGTCTACTCATCCTAGATCCGGTTCTGCACGATTGTGCAGAGACTACACCAATTTGGGTGGAAGGCCATTCAGGGGATCCGAGAGTGTTATTGAAATTCAAGCTTGGTCCATATCATGCGATCGCATCTTTTCTCGCATGAACCTTATTGACCTTCATCGAGTCCAAGTGGCTTCTAGCATGCTCCAAGAAAGAGCATTAGATTGGTATGTGCTTTTAATTTCTGAAATCATTGAAGCGGATCTCACTTGGGAGCAATTCTGAGAAAGGTTCGAATTGAAATTTGTGCCGGAGGCCGAAAAAGTAACTTTGGCCCGGCGTTTTATTGACCTGGTTCAAGGTGAGTCTTCCGTGACAGACTATGTCGCATCTTTCGAATCTCTTTCCAAATACGGGGTTGAGTACATTAATTCCCCATTGAAAAAAAATCAGAAATTTGTCTATGGCTTGAATAAGAATCTTAAGAAGCCATTACTTCTGAAACTTGAGGTTTCATTTGATCAGCTTATTGATATCGCTCTTCGTCTTGAAGAGGCCGATAATGAAGGTGATGTTGAAGTTGTGCATGCCCAACAGAACTTCGACAATAACTTGAAGAGGCCTATCAAATTCAAAGGCCCAATTCTAATAAGAAAGGGAAGCAACAAATTCCGGTAGCGAAGACTCCTACCTCTAGTCGTGGTCAATGCTACAATTGTGGTTCCATGGACCATTATGCAAGGGAGTGTCCGAAACCCCTCTTTTGTCGTTATTGGAAAGGTTCAGGTCATCTTTTATCTTCATGTCCTAGGCTTCCTAACAAGAGAAAGGGAAAGCTGCAAGCCCCTAACAACTCTTCTCTTGGTCAAGGTATTTTTCACTCAATCCTTGATGACATTGTTTTATTTCGTGATCTTCTTATTTGAGTTCTTGTTGATACGGGTTTCATCTAATTATTTTTGTATCAATAGAACTTGTGCTTCTTCTTCTTTAAACATTTCTGGGCTTGATGGCTTCTTTAAGGATTGTGAATCCGGATGGTAGATCCGCAACACTCAATTTGTCTTCATTGATGTCGAAATTATTTTATGTGAATTTTCTGTCCAAGCCGATTTTTACTTAGGCTTCGGAATTTACTTTTGTAAGGATTGGCTTAATTATTATGAGGTCATATCCTTTGTCCCGTGTGGACTATTCATCTTTGATATTTTCAATCTGTTAAGCAGATTTCTATTTTTCCTTTATGATTTTGATTCCAACTTGATGACATCATTTTATTCCCTAAGCCCACTTATAAGGAAAGTGTTATTTCTCTCATTCATGTAGTTTGAGAAATTTTCCGGTATTTTTGAGCTTGTCTTAGGATTATCACCTAAGTAATCTTTTGTGTGGTGCTAAGTCTTTTTAGTTTGACCTTACCACTGGTTTTCATTTGCTACGAGTTGCGGAAGTTAGCATTCCACTTACCGCATTCCGCACTTGTTATGATTCCTATGAATCAATTATTATGTCATTCAGTTTGTCCAGCTTATTTCATCCATTTTAGGTATTGAGAATTCTATCGAATATCTCGATGATTCCATTTTTGGCATTTATTGATTTTGGATGAAAATAGAAATTTAAAATTTTGCAAAAATCTTTTTCATAAGATTTATTTAGAAGTACAACTGGATTTTTGTTCTTAAAACGAACAAAGAATATTCTTAGAAGTTTTTGAGGAACTTACTTATCCTATAGAATATGATTTTGTGATTGTATTACCCATTTAGTGTTTTAAGAATTCTGGTCGATGCGCTTGATCAACGTTATATATAAGAATCTCCTAAACGCTTTTATGAGACAGTCAGACACGATATATTGACTTGTAAAAATGTAAATTTTTGTTGAAAGATTATTACATAAAAATAAAAATGTAATTTTGAAATTTTTAGTTTTTCAGGAAAGAGGATTATTTAAAAAGAACTCTTCCTTTAGATATTCTTATTCTTGTGATTCCTGAAGGGGAACCAAGACTTTGCTATTTGTACCGATACTAGTTGTATTGGTTTGGATGCCGTTCTTTTGCAAAGGAGAACGTTCTATCTCTTATGCTTCTAAATCATTATAGCTTATCGAGACTAGATATGCCACTCATGATCTAGTGCTCGCGGCTATTGTTTTTACTTTTGGAATTTGGCATCATCATATTTGGACGAGAAATTTGTTCTCTACCTCGATCATAAATCTTTCGAATATTTATTTTCTCATAAGGAACTTCATGTCGACTCGAGTTCTTGGCATCTTATAATCTTGATATTCTGGAAATCGTGTTACCAATGCGCTTTGTTGTAGGCAACAAGTTGTTGATTCTTTGATGTTGTCTGAATGGAATTATCTTTTTATCAAGTTCAACGAGCGTTTTGATGTACTTCGTTTTATTGAGCTTTATCTCATTTTTTTTATGGACTAGCGTCCGATGTTCTTTTATGGTGTTCGGTTCATCGGATGTACTGTTATTTTACTACATCGATGTTTCGTCTTATCTGGATCAATGGATGTACCATTATTATACTACATCGTTGTTCCGGTTTATCGGTTCATTGGACGTACCCTTTTTGTACTACGTCGGTGTTCCGAAATTATTCGGGCTTTGGTTCATTGGGCGTACCGTTTTTGTACTACGCTGATGTCCCAAATTATTTGAGTTTCTAGTTTCTCGGGCATACTATTATTATACTACGTCGTTGCACCAGCTCAATTTTCTGCTATTCTTGATGTTCTCCACGTCTTTTGTCTACGGAAATGCCTTAGGGATTCCGGTTTTTATTCTTATGCCCGGTGATATTGTGGAAATTGAAGTTTCACCAGATTTGATTCATGAGCAACATTCCATTCGCATCATTGCTTCGGAGGTTGAGCGCCTTCGGAATAAAGATATTCTTCTTGTGAGAGTTCTATGGTTCTCAAATCATGGGGATTACTCTTAGGAATCTTGATAATTCATCGAACGAAAACTTTCGGATTTACTCCTTCGTGCTCTTTATGGTGGACTTCTTGATTCAAATTTTCTTTTGTGTTGATATGCTTCCATGGTTGTTACTTCTTATTTTCCTCTTAAGTATTGCGAGGATGCAATATTTTAAGGAGGGGAGTCTGTAACAACCCACATATTTATCGATTTTATATTTAAATATTTTATTTAAATATTTTATCGTTCGTCGGATTTTTGTCCGAAAAGCTACTTTTTGCAAACAATCGAATTGGGACTCGAGACCACCCCCATTGAGTTCAAAATGACGTTTGCGACCTTTTTGAGTATAAACTTCGATATGTTTGGAGTTAGTCGAATTTTGCTATTTTTCAATTAGGGCTTTAGGTTTCGGTTTGGGTTCAGCCCACTAGCCCAACTCTGGTTATATCATTATTCCACCCCCTCTCCTCCTCATTACTTCACTTTCATTTCCTAATACATTAAAGCTTCATCAAAAATGGGGGAGGAGAAAAAGAATTAGAATTCCTAAGCCCTAGTTTCCATTCGCAAATCCAAGTACTAGCTCCAAATTCTAAGAGAAGCTTTGGTAAGTATCATCTTCTTCTTCTTCAAATCATTCTCACTTTGATTTCAGAAAATTCCTAAACATAATTTAGGAAATGTTTCTCTTTTAAGCTTAGATTCAAGCTTCTTGTGTTGAGATTGAAGTGTGGTTGATCTTCCTTTGTCTTCAAGCTTGTCATTCATTGTTTTTGGGTTCAAAGGTGAGATTTTTATCTCACATCTATGTCTATATCTATCTTTGTTGTTAGGTATGAATTCCTAACACTTATTTATATTCATTTGCTTTTGGTTTGGATTGATTTTGTGAATATTTCAATTTTTGGTGTTTTGTAGTCAAATCTTTAAAAATCCAATCTTTGATGTTTGAACATGTTTTTGGTGGTGCATCGAAGAGCCTATAGTTTTGGGTTGCCGATTGGCATGAATCCTTAGCATCTATCGCTCGTTCGATCGCATTTTGGTTTGGATTTGCCATTTTTGGTCTAGGCTGTTTTTTTTTGCCTAGCAGAAGATTTCAGACGTCTGAAATTAATTTCAGACGCCTGAAACCAAATTCAGACGTCTGGTTGAAAAATCCAGACGTCTGGAAAGTGGTCTGGAAAAGGAAGAGAGTAAATCCAGACGTCTGAAACAAAATCCAAACGTCTGAAATCAAATTCAGACGTCTGGTTGAAAATTTCAGACGTCTGAAATGGCCCAGGAATTAAAAATATAAGGGAGAAAATGCATATACTTCCAGAGCCTAGGGCCAGACGTCTGGGAACACCTACCAGACGTCTGGAACTATTTAATTTGCCTATTTTGGCTATTTTTGAGTATATTTCCAACTTTAATCGATTCATGTTGATTCCCTTTTTGTTGTTATCATTTATTATAGACTTTGATGACATTTTCATCGGGATTTTTGGGAATATCCATTTTGATGGATTCGGTATCGATGTCTTTGGATTTTATTCACGTCTTCGAATGTGAGTTTTTATGATTGATTATTTCTACAATCAATTCTATGATTTGTCACTTTAAAATATAAAGGTTTTCTATACTAGTAGTAAATATCAAAACTCTTTCATCAAAACGATTTCAACACTATTTTATTTAAAAAGCTCGTTTTTCTCAAACCGTTTTCCAATCTACTAGTATATACAAACCTTTTCCTCACTCGTATGAGAAATCTAATTAAACAACTTAGTAAAACAAGTGGTATGAAACGCTTGCGTTTACTTCGTTGGTTAATTGTTGGACTTGTTCGATTGAATCTCTTGTGACAATTTTCTAGTGGAGATCTACAATTTGTTCGCAAATATTTAAGTTAAGCTAGTGGTTATGGGACATGATGCTAAACTCATATATTTACTAGCTTATTGTAATTTACACTTCTTGATGATCGATGATGATCATTTTATGGTTTAGACTAGCAATGTACGTTGTCTCTTTGTCTATGTGGAGGACTGTTCCTCATTTTATTGAGCTTCGTCTCATTTCTTGCATGGGTCGTACCTTTTTAGGTGCGTCGATGTTTATTACGCATGGGGTGTACCTTTTTAGGTGCATCGATGTTTGTTTACACATGGGTCGTACCATTTTAGGTGCGTCGATGTTTATTATGCATGGGGTGTACCTTTTTAGGCGCATCGACGTTTGTTTACTTCGTGGAGCAATCGGCTCAATAAGTTGGGACATGGGGCATATCTTTCTAGTTGCGTCGATGTTCATTTATGCATGGGGCGTATCTTTCTAGGTGCGTCGATGTTCGACTTTGCATGGGGTGTATCTTTCTAGGTGCATCGGTGTTAGGCATTACATAGGGTGTATCTTTCTAGGTGCATCAATGTTTATTTATGCATGGGATGTATCTTTCTAGATGCATCGATGTTTATTTATGCATGGGGCGTATCTTTCTAGGTGCGTCAATGCTAGAGCATGGGTCGTACCTATTTAGGTGCGTCGATGTTCGACTGTGCATGGGGCGTGTCTTTCTAGGTGCGTCGATGTCCAGTTTATGGGATTGGCCATCCTTTTACTGTGATTTATGGATTTCTATTTGATGATTTCTGGAATTTATGTTTCACCACCTTTCTCAGTTGGCATTGATATGTATGTCATTTATTGTGGCTTGGTGAATTAAATAAAGAATATGATATTCTTTTTGATGCTATGAGATTCTTGAGATTTTGTATGACTTTCGTGATTTTCTAATGTATACTTGTTGCATTATGACATTTTTAGTTATCATACGTTTTAATATTATATCTCTTCTTATATCTCATTTATATCTGATAATTATAGCTAGACTGATCCGTGTATTATTTTCTTCTTAAATAATACTCGGGTCAGACTGAGATTTTACAGGTGCTTCCTCTTGACTCCTTATCGGACCATCATCTGACTTTTGGCTAACTACTTAGATTAGTAGTTTTTGTTGTATACATTTGAGATACAGACTCTATGATGTATACTTATTCTTTTGTCTAGCACTTGTATCTATTCTTTTTGATATTGTGGATCTTGTTTGACCACTACTCTGATGTACACTTTCATGTGTTATATTCATATCTATTTCCGCCTTTGTGATATGAATTATCTGTGACTGATTTGTGTTATGTTTATTTCTGTATTTGTTTCCGAAGACCTTTATAGCCACTGTGTAGTAGCTTTGAGTTTGTATCTGTATGTTGGATTTCCTCTTGAGATGAAAAGTTATATTTTTATCTGGCGTATCGGTACTCGCACAAAGCAATTACACAGATGGTCGCTCCTCAACAGCCTTATTCTCCGTGCTAGTTGACAACATTACTCCGTAGTGTTCTTGGCTAGCGTGGGTATAGAGGTGGGGCATCACATTTAAGCTTGGATCTCTTCCCACTTGAGCCTATTGTTGTGTCATCGTGCATTCTGGAATCAGTTGTGTCATTGGTATTGAAATCTCTAGCCATAAAAGGTGAGTAAAACTCACACGACGTTTATACTTATGCAGTTGTGAAACAACAACAATTGAATGTGTAGAATTTTATGTGATGTTATAACTGACTGTGATTATTTATATATGATGTTAAACCTGTTAAATTTCCTGTCATATCATCTGTTATTATATATATGTTGTTACTGTTCATTCATATCTGTTTATCACCATTGCAAGTTCCTTGTAGACTAGAATCACTATGGGTTGAAATGATACATACCCGAACGGACTTTAGAATAGGGAAAAATCGTTATGGGATGAAATGATAGGCCTGAATGATTTTCAAATTTATTTCTTTTACTTGGGACTGTGGGTTTGAAATGATAAAACCCGGATTTTTCTTTGTAAATTACGGGTTGAAACGATATATTACCCGTATCACTTTACCTAGCGTAGAAAAATATATACAGGCCCGTAGTTAAAATATGTTTTTCAAAAATGTTTAAAATATTTTAGAAATGTAATTATTATAATATTTTGATTTAAAATTTATTAAAAATAAATTTTGTAAAGTATTATTGATTTTCTGAACAATTGTAAGTGAAATGAATTAATGAAAAGTTAGAAAATTTTGAACGTAAGTTATTCTGGAAAATTTGATTTAATTATAATTGGAAATTAAATTGAATATGAACTTATGATAAATTTATGATAATTTGAATTTAAATGAATTAAAAATGATTTTATATCATATTAATGATTTTTAACAAATTTGAAATGTGAAATGAAAGAATACTTTAAGTTGAAATTTTGAAATATAACTAAAATTGAAAATTTATGAAATTGACTTAAAAGTGAACTTTTAGTTAAGTAAATGAAAATAAAATTAAGTTATATTTGAGAATTTGAACTTAAGTGTTAAGTTGAAATTTAATGTAATGGATTTAAAATTGAACATTGCAATTTAATAAGTGAATTATTATTAAATCTTGATTTTTGAATGGAAATTTAACTTTATAAGATCATGAACTTGTGGAAAAATTAAATGATGTTATAAGTGTGAAAATGTATGATTTTATAAGTTAAAATTTTTTTAGATAAAAATATAATTGATTGAGAAATTATATTGAATATTTGAAGTTAATTGACTGTATTTTTGAAATGCTATTAATTACAATGTAAATGATATTACAACATTTGAAAATGTCGTAGTTGATGATAATGAACCAAAAGCTAAATTGAATTAAAAGCTATTATAGCAATTTTTGTAAGTGCTATAAATTGTTGAATTTAATTAAGTTTATTCGAAATTTAAGTAAACCCTATTACAACATTTTAAAATGTTGTCTTTTGTTAAATTGAACTGTTTTGAATGTATTTTCCGTAGCGTTTTCTAAATGCCACGAAAAGTGAATTTTCACTGCTTTGATAAACTTAAGTGAATAAATGAACTTTGGAAGTCGAAAATTTTAGAAATTTAATAATTTACTTATTAAACATAATAACTTCATTTTAATGATTAAAAATAATTTTTGGAATATATACTGTTTTGAAATATGGATTGAAATGATATTTTAAATTGAATAAAATGAATAATGATTTGAAATGAATGTGGTTTCAAAAAGATATGATATTTTGATATATTAAATGATTGAAATGTGGTTTTGAAAAAATATGATATTTTGATGTATTAAAATTAAAATGGTTTGAAAATGGAGTTTTGAAAGATATGATATTTTGGTATTAAAATGATTTGAAAAGAAGATCCGAAAGATATGATATTTTGGAATGATTTAATCTTTATTTTGATAAAGATTTGGGTTGAAATAATATTTTATTTTGAAGTATAAATATTGTTTTAAAAAGTTATAACTACGGGTTATAATAACGATTGGTTGTTAAAGAGACCGGGATCGGATATTGTCTTATAGCCGGCCAATACCGAAAACCACTTTAACAACTGTGTACGCGGTGGAGATTCCAGAATGAAGTAGGATGGTGGCGACGTTCTCGAGGTATATTACGTGGACCCAACGCCCGTGAGTTGGCATATATGACTAAAACAGGAGCTATACCGGGCTACACAAAGAGTCGCACCCTTTCATCGAGCATGCTCCATCGGAAACCATTCTATTACTGTTGTGATTCGATTCGGTGGCGCCACTTTGATTCCGGGGTATTGTTCGAGATGGGCGGAAGCTGCTGGCTTGCCGTCACCACCGGTCCGGGAGTGCAAACGGTGTATCCACCCTGGCATTTCCTCGCGTGCCGTGTCATCTCCTTATATCGAGCCTACTACGATTTTGGTTTTAAAGATCCGACCGCGTTAAGGTTCACCATTCCCTTAACGCTATTTTCTATATGATTATACTTTACTGATTAGACACTACTGTATATAGCGTATATTTCTACATAGTAAATAGTTTAACGGATCCTTAGAGGATGGGCGGTCCCAAGCATCTTCTAAGTTACTTGTACCTTTGCTACAGTTCACTTGAGTTAGTTTACATTGTATAAGTATGTATGTCCTGACTCGAGTGTTTGTATTTTTATTTACGCTCGGGTCAGCCTGAGTTATTCACAGATTTGGATTTCCACTTTCTGGAGATTGGAATCGCTGGAGATTATCTACTTGTCAAGTTTCATCTTTTCAGTTCGGTTGTTCTATTCAGCTTGTACTTGGTTATCATATTTAAACTTCTGTTGTACTTTATTTCTTCTATTGTATCTTATGTAACTCTGATATATTTATATAGTAGCTTCATGGACTACTATCTCTTTTACTTCCGCTGCATTATTATTACTCTGTGTCTGTGATCTGTGATTTTTATTTACTATATATTCTGAGATTTGCCAAATTTTTATTTACAATGTGGTATTTTGAGAAATTCAATTCCGGCATGATTGTCTACCTATACACTTACAATGGATGCGAATGGTTGAAAATATCGGGTCGTTTCAATTTTATTATTGTATTTTTTTAATTAAATTCAAATTAAGGAATATTTAGATAAATTAAATATTCCAACTAGAAACATACAACAAAATTCAATTCTTTGTTTTAATGAAATTAAATCAACATTCATAGATGAAATATTCACTTTATTTGATAAGAATATTCTTATCAAGAAACCATTCTTTTCTTTTATTTTATCAAAAAATATTTCTTTTTATTACACATTCATTTACAATTAACACCTCCCCCTTTAAAATCAACGTATATTTAAAGATTATCCCATTAAAGAGTCACAGAAATAATACTTCGTACAACCACATCATTTCTTTATCAATTAATTTCATATAATCGTTATATTTATACCAAATTTAAGTGCTTACAATATGAACGTAATATTTCTCAACGAAATTCTCATTATATTTTTAACACAAAACATATGTTGCACATATCATTAATTAATTACCATTTACTTCTATCTCTTATTAATGGCAAGATATAATTACTATTACTTACATGATTGAATCTCAAAACATACCCTAATACAGGGAAGATAACTAATCTAATTGTTTCGTTTGAAATCCAATTTTCTATGCTAAACCCAATATCTATATACTAATTTAATTCCAACATTTAATTACAAATGTAATAAAACCTGTTCATTATATATTTAAATTTCAAACAAATCCTTTTATTTTGATTTACATTCTTATTATCAAATCAACTATTCCCTTATGCAATTGATTAACCTGAGTTTTACGCTCATCACTCAACAGTTAACGTTTCTTCTTATATCAATTGTAATATTCAATTACATTAATTCTCCATTAATTACCAAATAAATTTCTAACGGATTTAATTATAAGAAAATAAATAAAACAATGGTTATACGTTAATAATCCATATCTATTAACTTATTGTTTACAAACAAAGGTTAATAAATTTACGTACAAAATAATTGATTTCATACTCCATATTAAAACCATTTGCAATTAATAACATAAGATTACATCAATTTATACATCGTTTATTATATTCCTTATTAACCTTTACTATTTAAGTTGATTGAAATTACGTTAACATAGTATAGTAGTCAATTACATTCAATCAATATTAGCCAATTATATGTTTTATCTAATTAAATTATTTGTTTTAAGATTTATCTTAAAGTCAAAATTTCTAATCTAATAAGATTCAATTTAATAAATCATAAATTTTAATTTCTGACATTATTAAAGCCCAAAACCTTATTAAATTTAATATTTTTAATTACCAAAATGTGGGTTGTTACAGTCTCCCTCAGTTAAAACTTATTCGTCCTCGAAAAGGAACAAGAAGGAATCGAGGAATTTGAAATATTTTATTCAAATTGATCAATTTATAAATAATTTAACTTACATATTTAAATTTAATATAAATATGAAAATAACTCCATTCGGTTATTGAATAAAAATTTTCGTTTTTTGGTATTTGCCCTTGAAGGGAAAAGAAATATTTCAACATATCTAAAAATTCAGTTAAAACATTTAACCTCATTCACTTAGTAAAAATATAAGATATATTTAAAACATCCTCACAGCATTATGAAAAGATTCTTCAAAAGTCTAAAACAATGTTACAAATTTATATCAAAACATTATAACAACCTTTAAAATAAGGTTCCTTAAATCCAAAAAATTTATTAGACTCATTATTTTTTAAAATAAATATAAACTCAATATTATTAAACTGAAACTAATAGTATACTCAAATCTTACACTAAATTTCTAAATCAAAGTATAAAATTTCATACCTTCATATTTAATTTAAACCCTTGTTTCAAAATGAATATTCTAATACAAAATTCAAATAGTAAATAAACCTATAAACTTTACTATTAGTACTTTGAAATAAAGTAAATATTTCAAACTATACTTCCAACATAAGGAATCAAATTTATTTGTCAAGTATATTGCTATAAATAAACTTCGCAAATCAATTTCTTCTTCTTCTTTCCATTTGTATGATATCTTTAAATTATACATTCAAAGAAGCTTATATAAATTTTACTTGAAATATTCATTTGAAATCTTTATTTTGCAAATCAATCATCTTTAATACTTTCAAAAAAATCATTTGTAAAGTTTCTTGCTTCATTTATAAATACCATTTAAATATTTTAAATAACAACTTTATAAATATATGTAAATTATTTGAAAATAATTATTTACATCATCACTTATATTTGCAAAGAAGTTATTAAAAACATTAAATCCATTATTTATAGATTTATTAATTTTATCTCAAGATACTTTCCAAATATTATTAATAAATCAATAATCATTTACTTTAAATATATTTTATTTAATTATTAACTTCTAAAATATTTACAACACTGATAATTTACTATTAAACCATGTTGTGAGTTATTAAACAGTATTTTAAACATTTTAAAGTATTTAGAATTGACAAAAAATGACCAAAATGTCTTTTATATAATACTTTATCAAAATACTTTTCTAACTCGATGTCTTAATAGGTTTATCTTTGTTCTTGCAGACTCTAGCCATGCGCTGATCAGGCGTAAAGCTAGAATTCTTCAGGTACTTAGTAAACCTGTTTCAACAACAAGTGAAAATACTTGAAAACCCTTTAAAAACAGATATGGAAAGTACAATCCAAACAAAACAAACAAACCCAAACCTTTGTCCAACTATGGTTACGCTTGGATCCCCCAGGAAGCAATCCGTATCCGTAAGCTTTCTCAGCCCTGCGAGTTACGCCATGATGATTAGTAGGGTGCAGGATACATAATGGTTACGCCTGGGTCCCCCACGAAACAATCCGTACCCCTAGGCTGTCTCAGCCAGGGAGTTTCGCTACTAATGCGACCTACACAGATTGCAGGATACACAATGGTTACGCATGGATCCCCTAGGAAACAATCCGTACCCCTAGGCCAGACTCAGCCAGGCAGTTGCGCTATGTAGTCGTGAGAGAAAAAAAACCATGGGTTATGCCACGGTGGGAAAACTTGAGTATTGAAAAGACCCGATTCTTCGTCTTCCGAAAATTCAACATCGATACTCACTTTATCGACTGCCGAGAAATCGAACGACGGAAAACCGAACACTGAGGGTTTAAGAAAAAGAATTTAAGAAAAGAGAAGAGAAAAAGATAGAAAAATAGATAGGGAAAAGAAGATAGAATTTTTTTTAAATATAGAATAGAAAGAAAACAGAGAATAGAAAATTTGAAAATATAGAAAAATGGAGAATAGAACGGAACAGAAAACAACAGAACAACATCAGAATCTCACAATTCGCAGCGGAACAACATATAATCATAAATGAATAATCTTTAAACAAAGAACTATATCAGTTATTACATTTTATACATTACATTACATCATCAGAGTGTACAACAATAACAACAAACAGTGCAGCGGAAAAAGAAATACTATATAAGTAAGATGCCATGTCATCCAGCTTGCCTCCAGCAACTCCTGAATATCCAGAATATCCTGATAAACCTAACTCTTGACTGCCCGTGTGAAAATTGGTGGGCACCCAGAGTTTAGGAAGGAAAACAATAAACTCCGAGTCAGTCATGTGACTGGTGTGAGAACTCAAAACAGTTTATTTATCTTTGAAAACAAAATAGCTGAATATTTTTAAAGTCAATTCGCAATGCTTTTAAAAATGAGACTACCATAAGGCCTCCCGCACACACACACAATGCAAACGCAGAATCGGAGGAGATTTCTCCTTATGATAGTCAAAGATGCTTGATACGCATTTAAAATAACATTTGATATTATTACTAGTGCATAGTGTAGGAAATCATTTCGAAAGTAGAATATAAATCTTAGCCAACATACGACCATTATCGTATGCCTACTATAGCTAACTATGTTCAATAGCAGGTTACCGCCACATTCCATAGCAGGTTATACAACTAAAACCGTACAAATCACGTATTGTTTCTTTGGATTTCCAACAAATGGTCAGGCCAAGGAACTTCCCATTGCCACATGAGAATGCCTCTGGATGGACATCCCCGAGAACCAAACCGGATCTCTACCAACACAAGGTCGGGTTACCCCTAACTGAGTAACAACTGACCGAATATGCCATCCCCCGGTCCTTTGGGACCTTTATCCGAGAGCTCTCTAATCAATTCACACAATCATAACAAAGTGTTTTCAACATGAGTAAGTATCTTGGCTCCATACCATGATACCACCCTTTTCCAGAAGGAAATGCACATATCCTAAAGGGCGCTACCCCTCATAACCTTGCCGCATCTTTCATGTTTTGACCATTCCCGAGGTGTGAGGCTCGACGAAGTCACGTCCACAAAAACATACTTTATACAAAAGCCATGCTTTGGGTCAACAAATGATCAACACAATGATCACCAAGATAGACAATCAAACAAATGATCCTATCACAAATAATCAACACAATGATCATTTCAGCAGCACTCAGCATGTCACATTACCAAATTGGGAATATATCGCTGATAACTTCAACTATATAACCTCTGAGCTCGTACGTCTCAGAGAAGGGTGTTAAGCTAAAAGAATAAATTCTCCGCAACCAAAAGAAATATAATTGAAAGAAATCGGCTTTACATCTCAACTTGTAATGTCAGACACACAATCCATACAAGTCTGTTCCGGGCTCGAACAGAACCGAAGGCACTTACAAAGAAGTCCTTGCAATCCGGATATTCACAATCCTGATCGGATTCACCATCACATATGGAGAACTCAATACCGTAGCTACTTGGTGCAGAGTCAATCGACATGTCATCCTATCGTTTTCGCAAACACCGGGTCTTCAACACCGATCTTCAATGCAATTCACAACGACGTATCACATATTCGGAATGGGTTATACGACCCCATCGTCCTTTCCCGGTTAACCCGAATAGTGAGCGCTTATTCAAAAATAAGTGTAGCATTCACATTCAAACAAATCACATCAATTACCCATTCAAAGGGAAATATTGATAGTCGGTTATTGAACTATCAATGGATATGCACAACATCACCAGATTCCAAATAATTTTCCAAATTATTTACTTTCCAAAAATATCCTTACTAGATATATTGTTTTCACACTTCAAAAATAAATCAATATTTATTTTTAAACAACTTCCCTTTTCATTCATAAATTCCATAGTGAATTTATATTTCAAAATATCCATGCATATACGATTTCAATTATTCATTTCAATTTATCTTCAAAAAGATAAATTCTCAAAATATTCACTTTATATTGGAAAACATTTCCATACTTATTTAATAAGTAATTCACAAATTTTATTTATTTTCAACACTTGGATAATATTCAGTATACTTAAATCGAAATTAAGTATATATTTCATTCTTTAAGGAAATCATTCTCTTAAACATATTTATTTGGGCCAAAACGAATGTTGCGTAAAACATCGTTACGACAACCCAAAATCACTAGTATAGGGATTCGAAATTAAAATAGATATATAAATCCCAATACTATACAAAACACTTCCTTTCGGAAATCGTTTACTATAAAAATAGTGTTATAGTCCACCATTCCCTTTTATTTCTCGAAAACGTCTATTTCAACAATGAATGTTGAAATCTATGGTTTCGAATCTTAACACAGTTTAAAACATCGTTAGATCGTTTTACTTCTATTTAAAATATCACATTCTAAACAATTTCTTTAACTTATTATTCACTATTCAAAAACGTGAATATACTACGTTAACACATTTCATCATTTCTATACATTTTATTTCAAAGGATTATTCACAGTCAAAACGTGAATATAACTCCATTAATAGGTTTCAGCAACTTACTTATCAAAATAAGTCGTTTGCGAATTTATAAAACAACGTTTATAAATCCCTTTTCTATTTATCTTATAAAAACTTCTTTTTATAATTTCCATATTAACCTATTCCAGTTTATAACTAAATTATAAACTAAACGTTCATATTATAAGTTAATTACTTATAAAACGATTATTTTACAAAATCGTTCTTTTTAAAGACTTTCCAATTTATAAATCTTATAACTTATAAGATCCATTTATTTAACCAATCTATTCTTCAAATAATTTCACCAAATTTATAAATCTTACTATTTATAAATTTCTTTTATAACTTCACAGTTTATAATTCCCTAAATTTCATTCATTTATGAAATTCATTTCCACTTCATTCAAACACTTATAAAAACACGTTTTATAATGTCAACATTTCAATTTATAAATATCCATTTATAAATCTCTTGATATAAATCGAATTATATTATTATTCTAAAACGTCTTTAATTTCCTTTATAATTTCACCATTTTGATTTATAAAATAATCAAATTTTATAAATCCTATATTTAAACTTTTAATAACATATTCAAAAATCCAATTTAAACTATTTTATAAAATCATTAATCCATATTTCTCAAAAATCAATCTATTAACTATATTTCTCAAAAAAATAATTTTATAACTTTTAAAAGTATAACGTTTATTTATTTAAAATAAATAAATTTCCAAAAATAGTTTATAACGTATACTTTCAAAAATCACCTTTAAAAATCATTTTAAAATCCCAAAATTTGGGTCCAATGATGCTACACACCAAATAGTCAATCACGACAAACAACGATATCATATATCGATATGATAATCCATCAAATATCAAAATATCTGAAATCAAATAAAAACTGTTGAGGAATCCTGTTGGATCCCTCCAACCTGTTTTCCTGCATCCACAAACATTAGCACAATACCAATTTCGCTCCAGTACGAAATTATCGCGGTATATGTTTTTAATAAATATTATCCGCTTAATAACGGCGCAATAGGGTCTCATCCGCTAAAAAATACGGGAAATCAACAACTGCAATATATACATATGCCAATATATATATATTGATATTATATATAATACCAATTTCACTGTTTATGAAATATTCGCGGTATATGTTTTTATTAAATAACATCCGCTTACTAACGGCGTATAATGTCTATTTTAACAATCAATAGATATCAATCAACATTCAAAAATGCATTCAAATATTTTAAATCTAACTATTTAAAATAAAATCGAAACTGATTCGATTGAGTGAGAAGTTCTCACCTTGATTTTAAATTCCGTTTTAGCGATTTATTTCGAATAAAATTAAACGGACGTTTAATTTTATCCAAAATTCTCACTAACTCCAAACGACTCCAATCCAATTTCATCGCGTAGTGCTCGTCCATATGATTCCAACGCAACTGGTTTCGCGCGTTTTCGACCTCGTATGAAAAAGATACAATATTTTAATGTTTACACATATTTAAATTATAATTAATTTTCAATTAATCTTTTGATTACTAACCCTACTCCATATCCACCGTCCATTTTTTCATTGAGCAGATCGAAGCCGTCTCCCCCCCTTTCTTCCCCACGCGATACCCTCCAGGTATCATCGAACGCACGGCCGCCCCTCTTCCCTCAATTTTTGCCACCACCACGATGACTTCCAGCATGATCAGGTACCATCACCTTGTAGCCCTCACCCAACTCCCTCAACGCCCCCATTATCATCAAGCTCGGTCGAGGCTTATGCTCAAAAAACGAGAACGAACGGCCGACAGTCGCGCCCTCCTAGCGGCCACGTCGAACCCCGATTCCACATCTCCACCGTTAGATATATCGATCTCGTCGAGCACTACAACATTGTAGTTGATACTTTCACGAATAGATGCATGGATTTTGAGAAATTGGAGAGGGAAGATAGAACAATTTCGGCCATTGGTTCTGTATATGGCGGCCGGCCAATGAAAATGAAACCCTAGTTTTTTTTTTTTCTAATTTGTGAATTTCATGGCCTATTTATAGAAAAAATTTTGAACACTATTCATTTCGATTTTCCAAACTCCGATTTACGCGCCGAAACTGACATTCCTGGGGTTTATCCCGCGTTTCGGACACAATGGAACAGGTTTCGGAAGCTAATTCGGACATCTGTGCGAGTTATGGCTACAAACGCTCAATTTAAATTAAACCGATTTAAATCGATTTCTAGGCGTTTTAATTTGTACCGGACAAACGGTAAATCCAATTGACACGAAATTTGAAACCTTACAATAATATCACATTACGGATCCGATGAAACTGGTTTCGTCGAAATCCGAGACTTTTTGAAAAATGGCTATTTTAACTCGCCAAATTAAAATTAAAAATAAATCGATGCGTTTCGAGCTGCCACGCTCAAACGATAGCTCCGATTGACACGAAAATTGAAATCCGGTAATAACTAACTATTACGGATCCAATGGAACTGGTTTCGTTCAATTCTGAGACTGTTCAAAAATTGACTATTTTCACTAGTCGATTTTAATATTAAAATATTCAATTTTCACAAATTAACTTTTAATTCGATTTTAAAAGTTCTAAAATATCGTTCTAACTTCCATTTGATATAAAAAAATTTTACAAATCATTTTCAATCATATTTAACCCAATTTTCAATTATTTCCATAATTTCACATATTAAATTATCGATTTAATTATTCAATTAAATCCAATAATCCAAATAAAAATTTATTTGACTTATAAATTCACTTATTAATATTTAAAATTAATTAAATATTCAAATTTTAAATTATAAAAATTTTGGGTCGTTACAATCTTCCCCACTTAAAAGAATTTCGTCCTCGAAATTATAAGTAAGAAAAGTTACAGAATTTATTAACTTTCCCAAAATCCATAGTTAAATTTCTTATAATTATTTACTAAGTTTTCAAATCATACTTAGTTATCTTTTCAAAAACAAGTATTATTGTTTAACTTTCAATTTCAAAATCAAAGTTAAAGTTTTCAAAAATTTTCCTATTTTCTCAAAAAAAGATTTTCTAACAAATTAAATTTTCGGAAAAATTCGCCATAGTATCCTTTGCGCGGCTCGATCCGAAAAAAAAAATGACAGTATATATATTACAAATATACATCTCATCAAGTAATGAGGCATCCCGAAGGGAAAAAGTGTAAAAGTACGGTATGTAATCCGAGATATGTACCTTATATTTTATTAGCGAGCATATACGGCTAATATAGCGCGAAAGCGAGCTCCAAATGCGAAGCAAACGCGATCCGCACCTACTAATTACTCAGCAAACAACATGAGAACATGCATCTAGACAATAGTATCGATATACAACATATAGCAACATAATTACTATATATGCCAACATAGCAAATGAAACAAAACAATAAATTCAACCATCAACCAATAAATATTCATTTATATTCTCATTAATATTCAATGAATTGGTTTTCAATTTAAATCACATTTGATTCATTCACAGTTGATGTTTTTATTAACATTTATTCTCAATTAGTTTATATTCACTAATTCATATTCAAGTTGGTTCACTTCCAAATCAAATTCAATTCTATTTAAGATTTACTTAACTTCAAATTGAATTTCAATTACTTTAGCTTCCAATTTTATTAAATCAATTTCATTAACACTTAATGAATTATATACAATCAACTAACAATCATATAACGATCAATGTATATTAATTACAACCAAATTCCTTTGCTTACAATTGGTTTAATTAATTGATTTTTATTCAACTTCCAATAACATTAGATTTTAATGAATTTCACTTACATTCATTATTCCATATCAACTAAATTCACATTCAATTGATTAATTCAATTCAATTTCCAATTCATTTATATAACTCAAGTTCACACTTATCACTTAACTTTATTAATTTATTTTGATACTAATATCAACTTCATTCAACAACTCTTAAGTTATACTTCATTTCATAAACATCACTTGTTTTACATAACTTAAATTCATTTTTTATTACAACTCATATTCATAAATATATTCATATAGTTTCACTTCTTACATATATAAGTTTTATTTCACAATTGTAAATCACTTTAATTATAATTTAACTCTTATAATTCTTTTTGCTTATACAATTATTCCTTTATTTAGATTATTCAAACATCTAAACAATCAACTTATATACACTTTAATAATTCTGAAAAATTATTCCTTTATATACAAAATATACTCAAGGTACAATTATTTAATTTACCCAATTTTAAACAATATTGTGTCGAATTGTTCTATTTAAATGTTTAGAAACCCCTTCGGCATAGTCTTGCGGACCACGCTGACGAAAGTTCATATGCCACTCAACAAACCAATCATCACAATATAAAACAATTTTATATATTCACTAACAAATACGCTCTCATAGCTATTATTACACTCAAACTCAATCTAGAGTACTACTGACTCTATCTCTAATGACTAACACCCAACAGAACCATGGTTGTCGCTTAACCATATGCTCTGATACCAACTGTAAAGACCCGATTCTTCGTCGTCCGAAAATTCAACATCGATACTCACTTTATCGACTGGCGAGAAATCGAACGACGGAAAACCGAACACTGAGGGTTTAAGAAAAAGAATTTAAGAAAAGAGAAGAGAAAAAGATAGAAAAATAGATAGGGAAAAGAAGATAGAATTTTTTTTTAAATATAGAACAGAAAAACAGAGAATAGAAAATTTGAAAATATAGAAAAATGGAGAATAGAACGGAACAGAAAACAACAGAACAACATCAGAATCTCACAATTCGCAGCGGAACAACATATAATAATAAATGAATAATCTTTAAACAAAGAACTATATCAGTTATTACATTTTATACATTACATTACATCATCAGAGTGTACAACAACAACAACAAACAGTGCAGCGGAAAAAGAAATACTATATAAGTAAGATGCCATGCCATCCAGCTTGCCTCCAGCAACTCCTGAATATCCAGAATATCCTGATAAACCTAACTCTTGACTGCCCGTGTGAAAATTGGTGGGCACCTAGAGTTTAGGAAGGAAAACAATAAACTTCGAGTCAGTCATGTGACTGGTGTGAGAACTCAAAACAGTTTATTTATCTTTGAAAACAAAATAGCTGAATATTTTTAAAGTCAATTCGCAATGCTTTTAAAAATGAGACAACCGTAAGGCCTCCCGCACACACACAATGCAAACGCAGAATCGGAGGAGATTTCTCCTTATGATAGTCAAAGATGCTTGATACGCATTTAAAATAACATTTGATATTATTACTAGTGCATAGTGTAGGAAATCATTTCGAAAGTAGAATATAAATCTTAGCCAACATACGACCATTATCGTATGCCAACTATAGCTAACTATGTTCAATAGCAGGTTACCGCCACATTCCATAGCAGGTTATACAACTAAAACCGTACAAGTCACGTATTGTTTCTTTGGATTTCCAACAAATGGTCAGGCCAAGGAACTTCCCATTGCCACATGAGAATGCCTCTGGATGGACATCCCCGAGAACCAAACCGGATCTCTACCAACAGAAGGCCGGGTTACCCCTAACTGAGTAACAACTGACCGAATATGCCATCCCCTGGTCCTTTGGGACCTTTATCCGAGAGCTCTCTAATCAATTCACACAATCATAACAAAGTGTTTTCAACATGAGTAAGTATCTGGGCTCCATACCATGATACCACCCTTTTCCAGAAGGAAATGCACATATCCTAAAGGGCTCTACACCTCATAACCTTGCCGCATCTTTCCTGTTTTGACCATTCCCGAGGTGTGAGGCTCGACGAAGTCACGTCCACAAAAACATACTTTATACAAAAGCCATGCTTTGGGTCAACAAATGATCAACACAATGATCGCCAAGATAGACAATCAAACAAATGATCCTATCACAAATAATCAACACAATGATCATTTCAGCAACACTCAGCATGTCACATTACCAAATTGGGAATATATCGCTGATAACTTCAACTATATAACCTCTGAGCTCGTACGTCTCAGAGAAGGGTGTTAAGCTAAAAGAATAAATTCTCCGCCACCAACAGAAATATAATTGAAAGAAATCGGCTTTACATCTCAACTTGTAATGTCAGACACACAATCCATACAAGTCTGTTCCGGGCTCGAACAGAACCGAAGGCACTTACAAAGAAGTCCTTGCAATCCGGATATTCACAATCCTGATCGGATTCACCATCACATATGGAGAACTCAATACCGTAGCTACTCGGTGCAGAGTCAATCGACATGTCATCCTATCATTTTCGCAAACACCGGGTCTTCAACATCGATCTTCAATGCAATTCACAACGACGTATCACATATTCGGAATGGGTTATACGACCCCATGGTCCTTTCCCGGTTAACCCGAATAGTGAGCGCTTATTCAAAAATAAGTGTAGCATTCACATTCAAACAAATCACATCAATTACCCATTCAAAGGGAAATATTGATAGTCGGTTATTGAACTATCAATGGATATGCACAACATCACCAGATTCCAAATAATTTTCCAAATTATTTACTTTCCAAAAATATCCTTACTAGATATATAGTTTTCACACTTCAAAAATAATTCAATATTTATTTTTAAACAACTTCCCTTTTCATTCATAAATTCCATAGTGAATTTATATTTCAAAATATCCATGCATATACGATTTCAATTATTCATTTCAATTTATCTTCAAAAAGATAAATTCTCAAAATATTCACTTTATATTGGAAAACATTTCCATACTTATTTAATAAGTAATTCACAAATTTTATTTATTTTCAATACTTGGATAATATTCAGTATACTTAAATCGAAATTAAGTATATATTTCATTCTTTAAGGAAATCATTCTCTTAAACATATTTATTTGGGCCAAAACGAATGTTGCGTAAAACATCGTTACGACAACCCAAAATCACTAGTATAGGGATTCGAAATTAAAATAGATATATAAATCCCAATACTATACAAAACACTTCCTTTCGGAAATCATTTACTATAAAAATAGTGTTATAGTCCACCATTCCCTTTTATTTCTCGAAAACGTCTATTTCAACAATGAATGTTGAAATCTATGGTTTCGAATCTTAACACGGTTTAAAACATCGTTAGATCGTTTTACTTCTATTTAAAATATCACATTCTAAACAATTTCTTTAACTTATTATTCACTATTCAAAAACGTGAATATACTACGTTAACACATTTCATCATTTCTATACATTTTATTTCAAAGGATTATTCACAGTCAAAACGTGAATATAACTCCATTAATAGGTTTCAGCAACTTACTTATCAAAATAAGTCGTTTGCGAATTTATAAAACAACGTTTATAAATCCCTTTTCTATTTATCTTATAAAAACTTCTTTTTATAATTTCCATATTAACCTATTCCAGTTTATAACTAAATTATAAACTAAACGTTCATATTATAAGTTAATTACTTATAAAACGATTATTTTACAAAATCGTTCTTTTTAAAGACTTTCCAATTTATAAATCTTATAACTTATAAGATCCATTTATTTAACCAATCTATTCTTCAAATAATTTCACCAAATTTATAAATCTTACTATTTATAAATTTCTTTTATAACTTCACAGTTTATAATTCCATAAATTTCATTCATTTATGAAATTCATTTCCACTTCATTCAAACACTTATAAAAACTCGTTTTATAATGTCAACATTTCAATTTATAAATATCCATTTATAAATATCTTGATATAAATCAAATTATATTATTATTCTAAAACGTCTTTAATTTCCTTTATAATTTCACCATTTTGACTTATAAAATAATCAAATTTTATAAATCCTATATTTAAACTTTTAATAACATATTCAAAAATCCAATTTAAACTATTTTATAAAATCATTAATCCATATTTCTCAAAAATCAATCTTTTAACTATATTTCTCAAAAACATAATTTTATAACTTTTAAAAGTATAACGTTTATTTATTTAAAATAAATAAATTTCCAAAAATAGTTTATAACGTATACTTTCAAAAATCACCTTTAAAAATCATTTTAAAATCCCAAAATTTGGGTCCAATGATGCTACACACCAAATAGTCAATCACGACAAACAACGATATCATATATCGATATGATAATCCATCAAATATCAAAATATCTGAAATCAAATAAAAACTGTTGAGGAATCCTGTTGGATCCCTCCAACCTGTTTTCCTGCATCCACAAACATTAGCACAATACCAATTTCGCTCCAGTACGAAATTATCGCGGTATATGTTTTTAATAAATATTATCCGCTTAATAACAGCGCAATAGGGTCTCATCCGCTAAAAAATACGGGAAATCAACAACTGCAATATATACATATGCCAATATATATATATATTGGTATTATATATAATACCAATTTCATTGTTTATGAAATATTCGCGGTATATGTTTTTATTAAATAACATCCGCTTATTAACGGCGTATAATGTCTATTTTAACAATCAATAGATATCAATCAACATTCAAAAATGCATTCAAATATTTTAAATCTAACTATTTAAAATAAAATCGAAACTGATTCGATTGAGTGAGAAGTTCTCACCTTGATTTTAAATTCCGTTTTAGCGATTTATTTCGAATAAAATTAAACGGACGTTTAATTTTATCCAAAATTCTCACTAACTCAAAATGACTCCAATCCAATTTCATCGCGTAGTGCTCGTCCATACGATTCCAACGCAACTGGTTTCGCGCGTTTTCGACCTCGTATGAAAAAGATACAATATTTTAAAGTTTACACATATTTAAATTATAATTAATTTTCAATTAATCTCTTGATTACTAACCCTACTCCATATCCACCGTCCATTTTTTCATTGAGCAGATCGAAGCCGTCTCCCCCCCTTTCTTCCCCATGCGATACCCTCCAGGTATCATCGAATGCACGGCCGCCCCTCTTCCCTCAATTTTTGCCACCACCACGATGACTTCCAGCATGATCAGGTACCATCACCTTGTAGCCCTCACCCAACTCCCTCAACGCCCCCATTATCATCAAGCTCGGTCGAGCCTTATGCTCAAAAAACGAGCACGAACGGCCGACAGTCGCGCCCTCCTAGCGGCCACGTCGAACCCCCATTCCACATCTCCACCATTAGATATATCGATCTCGTCGAGCACTACAACATTGTAGTTGATACTTTCACGAATAGATGCATGGATTTTGAGAAATTGGAGAGGGAAGATAGAACAATTTCGGCCATTGGTTCTGTATATGGCAGCCGGCCAATGAAAATGAAACCCTAGTTTTTTTTTTTCTAATTTGTGAATTTCATGGCCTATTTATAGAAATTTTTTTGAACACTATTCATTTCGATTTTCCAAACTCCGATTTACGCGCCGAAACTGACGTTCCTGGGGTTTATCCCGCGTTCCGGACACAATGGAATAGGTTTCGGAAGCTAATTCGGACATCTGTGCGAGTTATGGCTACAAACGCTCAATTTAAATTAAACCGATTTAAATCGATTTCTAGGCGTTTTAATTTGTACCGGACAAACGGTAAATCCAATTGACACGAAATTTGAAACCTTATAATAATATCACATTACGGATCCGATGAAACTGGTTTCGTCGAAATCCGAGACTTTTTGAAAAATGGCTATTTTAACTCGCCAAATTAAAATTAAAAATAAATCGATGCGTTTCGAGCTGCCACGCTCAAACGATAGCTCCGATTGACACGAAAATTGAAATCCGGTAATAACTAACTATTACGGATCCAATGGAACTGGTTTCGTTCAATTCTGAGACTGTTCAAAAATTGACTATTTTCACTAGTCGATTTTAATATTAAAATATTCAATTTTCACAAATTAACTTTTAATTCGATTTTAAAAGTTCTAAAATATCGTTCTAACTTCCATATGATATAATAAAATTTTACAAATCATTTTCAATCATATTTAACCCAATTTTCAATAATTTCCATAATTTCACATATTAAATTATCGATTTAATTATTCAATTAAATCCAATAATCCAAATAAAAATTTATTTGACTTATAAATTCACTTATTAATATTTAAAATTAATTAAATATTCAAATTTTAAATTATAAAAATTCTGGATCGTTACAAGTATCACATCCGGAAAACCAAAAATCAGAGAGAATAATATCGATAATGAACCCACAATGTGGCCACAAAGCAGATATCAAGCAGAAGGCACTTTCCATATCTTTACATTAAAAAAATTTATATCATATAGTACCTTTCCAAATACTTTCGAATATCAAATTTATATAAAGTCCATTATATATGAGATTCCATTTTCAAATCGAATACTTTCCAAATCAATAGTATATCAAATCACACTCATGTTGGCTTCGATTATATAAAATTCTCTTTCCAAATTGAGTACCTTTCAAATCAATAGATTTTAAATCAACTTCATACTTATACAAATCCATTTTATATAAGTTCGACCATTTCCAAATCAAGTACATAATAATATAAGGTTCTCAATTTCAAATTACTTCTATATCAATTCAGTTTCAAAATCATATATGATTTCACTAATTTTCTTCCAAATTAAATATCTCAATTTCAAAGCTTCCAAAATAATAGGTTTAGAAAATCATCCCAGTTTCCAACTTTATAGCTATCCCTCTAAAACCTTTAAACTTTTTATTTCTATATGAAAAATCCAAATTTCCTTTTCGAAAATTATTTATTTAACATAAGTTTCAAATTTACTTAAGTCGTACCCTTCATGCTTTAAACATACAAAACTAAACTTATATTCTTGATCAAATATTTATATTCTTCGAAATTTCTTAGTTTTAAAATTTTAAACCTTGATTTGGAAGTGCTTGAACCTATAAAATAGTCGGTGAAATCAAATTTCAAATCCAAGAGTTGGAAATCATCAACAAATCAGTAAATCAATTTTTTAATAACAGAGTTATACTAAAACAAATTCAAAATTCAAGGATTGAACATAGGTTCATTTTAAATCATTTCAAATACATATACATGTATCTTTCAAATATCAAATCATACTTCGGAATTGGAAATCAAAATTGGTTTCGCAAAATCACTTGCATAGCAAAGCTACTAAAGTGGCCTCTCCCCCACTCTGAGACTCGAAAATCAATGTCGATGATGCGTGCACTCATCACCGAAATTATTTTCCAGCGACACAAGTGAGTTCTGGACTTCTATTTTCTTGAAAACTTCATTGACATTTCTTTGAAATCATTGGAATTCATTTGAACACATATGAAACATTTCTTATTTGGAAAATACTACTAAATTGTATTATTATTATTATATATATTTCAAAAATCTTAAACTAATTTCAAAATACCGGAATTCAATTCTCGAATTTCAAATTTAACCCTTCAGTTATAAATCATTTTTAATCTCATCGATTAACACAAATATCACTTCATACTTTAATATTTGTTTCACAGACTTTCTCCATTTAATATAAACATTAATATATCCATTCTCATAATATTGCTTATATTTCTCTTTAATTTAAATTACATTCATTTCACATGTAATATTTCTAATTTAAAATGCAAATCATTTCATAAGGAATTTCTTTACGACCAATTTATAAAACTTAATTCCTTTTTGTAAGATAGTTCGAGTTTAAAGTTATCACAACTTTATTTATAACCATTTATTGCAACATCTATTTATTTCATAACAATTTACAAGTCATGGCTTTATTTGTAATCATTTCACTTGTAATTCATATTGCTTATTCCATTTAGTTTCATCTTTACATTTAAATTTATTTATGACATGTTTCATAATTGTTAATTAAGTTTATAAACATATTTTTCTAATTTAATCACATTTACAACATTTTCTTAATCACAATTTCAATTTAAACATCCCAAGGCTTAAAGTTCACACTTGTATATTATTACATTACATGCTAAGAATGTATACCCCAATTCTATTCATTTACTAAACATAGATATAACAAATTAAACCTTGTTTTACTTTCTTTCAAATTAAGGTTATCAACTCAAATATATAATTCAACCTAATTATCAAGTTTCACTCTTATATTAATACAAAAAGGTTTCGATTATCCAAAATATCCAAATATTCCTTTTTTCCCAATAGATGAAATTACATGTCAACAAACAACAAAATTCACATCAACATTTCAATTTCATAAAAAATATTCTAATTATTCATTTTATTCTCTTTAATACACCATTATTAAACCAGTGTTTAGTCCATTAATTCAATCAACAATAACTAACCAATGTTTATAATTGGATTAAATACAATATGTCAACACAAATGATAATAACTAAATATTACCATTTCATAAGTCAAACACATTACAAATAAATATATTAGTCTTAAAAATTTATTCCTTTATATATAGCATATAATATTAGGAAAAATAATTTCATTTCAAAATTTATATAAAACATTTTTATAACAATAACAAATACGCGCTCTCGTATATACACTCAGACAATTTATTCTAGGGTATTACTACAATATCTCTAATGAGTTAACCCCAACAGGCTAACGTATGTCTAAACCAAAGCTCTGATACCAAGTGTAACAGGCCAACTTTTTGGATAGTTCAAATCAATAATAAACACACATGTCAGAATCAAAACATTCAAAAGGGAGGATTGTTAATGGGGTAAATAAGAAATAAAAAGAAAAAGGAAAGAAAAACAAAATATAGAATCTCGCAGCGTAACGGTAAAATATAATAATCAAATAAACAGTTCATGAAACTGTTTTTCAAATAACATGTCATTACACTTTTACAACTTCAAATCAAGGTTATACATATATCATAAATAACCAAATAATGCAGCGGAACATATAATGTAGAGGAATAATAAATAGCAATAATATACCGAATCTTCGTCTTTGTCCACTAGAAATTATCTTCAATGCTGAAAAACTCAGGCTGACCCGAGCATAAAGGAAAATAATACACTCGAGTCAGAACTAAAATTCTTATGCAAATAAAATTAAAAGTATGTGAAATAAGGAATGCAGATAACTACATTTTGGAAGGTTCAAATTTCTGGAAATGTTATTGCATCCACATTCAAAATAAAATGGATTTCACAATAGATCCATTCTAGTAAATTACAAATTTACAGAATAATTCCAAGTTAAATTTCATAGTTTTAGAGATTCGATTTATAAAAATGTTCCAAAGTCTCAATATTAACTGTAACGACCCAGGATTTTTGATAATCTAAATTTGAATATTTAATTAATTTTAACTATTAATAAGTGAAATTTATAAGTCGAATAATTTATTTTTCGAATATCGGATTTAATTTGGACAATTAAATCGATAATTTAATAATTGAAATTCCGGAGTGAATAGTGTTTTTCGATTTCTCTATAAAAGCACTTCATTTATTTCTTTTTTTTTTCCAAAATAAAACAAATTAGGGTTTAAAACCCTAGCCGCCAGTTATGATATGAATGGCCGAAAATGTCAGTTCTTTTCCCTCATTTATCTTCCAATCCGTAACTCGCTCAGATGATCGAATTAGCCTCCGAAACCTATTCCATTGTGTTCGGAACGCGGGGTAAACCCTAGAAACGCCAGTCACCCCGCGTAAATCAGGAGTTCGGAAAAGTCCGGATGAATAGTAATTCGAGAAATTTCTATAAAAGGCCAAAGAAATTTACTTTATTCACAAAATAAATAATCAAAACCCTAATTTCTCAGTTGCCGCCTCCTCTTACTTCAGTAGCCGATGTTCTTCCTCGCTTCCCCTTATTTTTTCTTCTTATCCATCAGTTTTTATCAGAAAAGTTCAACTAGAAACTTGTAGAGTACAGCATGAACTAGATATCCAACGGTGGATCTGGCGAATCGTCGTCGTTTGGGGGAGATTTTGGCCCGCGTCCTCCTGCCATTCACACGCAATTTCAGAGAGATAGGGGAGGCCGAGCTCCACCCTATTGCAACCGAGTATGGAGTTGGTGGTGGCGAATTGAATGGTGGTGCCTGATCGAATGCTAGTGGACCGGAGATGGGTTGCGTTCTCAACCCTAGGGGCGACAGTAAATGGGTTCGAACGTGAATGTCACTTTGGAGAAGAAGGTAAAAGTGCGGCCTGGATGTTGGAGCATTGAAACGCACGGCTCTGATTCATTCTAGGTTTAAAATTAAAAAGAAATTGTAATTTAAATATATTATAAATCGTGTAATCTTTAAAATATCATATCTTGTTCATACGAGGTCGGAAAAATGCGAAATCAGTTGCGTTGGAATCGTATGGACGAGCACTACGCATTACAACTGGATTGGAGTCGATTGGAGTCAGTGAAAATTTCGAGTATATTCGAAATAAAAGGCTAGAACGGAATTGAAATCAAGGTGAGAACTTCTCACTCAATCGAATCGGTTTCGATTTAAATTTTAAATAGTTAGATTTAAAATTTGCTTGAATGTATGTTGAATGATGACTGCAGTTATTGATTTCTGTTTGATTGTGATGTTAGATATAATAGGATGTATCTATATATAACAATATATATATATATATATATATATATATATATATATATATATATATATATATTGGCATATGTATATATTGGAGTTGATTTCCCGCATTGTATAGCGGATGAGACCTATTGCGTCGCCTATTAAGCGGATAATATTTTATAAATCCCATATACCGCGATAATTCCGTACTGGAACGGAATTGGTATTGTGCTAACATCTTTGGGTGCAGGAAAACAGGTTGGCGGGATCCAACTGGATTCCTCAACTGTATTGATTTATTTACAGATGTTGTGATATTTGTTGATTATCATATCGATATATGATATTTGAATGTCGTGATTGACTATTTGGTGCTGTTGCATCATTGGATCTATTTTTGAAGTTTTAAAGTAACGATTTTGACTTTTAAAAAGGATTTTAAAGTGATTTTCAAAGTATATGTTTTTATTAAATTTTGAATTGATTCATTTTAAATAATTAAAACGTTATAAATTTTTATGTTATAAAAATTAAGATTTTTGAGAAATATAACTGAAATGAGATTTTTGGAAATAAATAGTTAATAAATTTATAAAATGGTTTAAATTGGAATTTTTGAATTATTATAAACGGTTTATATAAAAGATTTATAAAATTGGTATTTATAAATTAAGAATATTGGAATTTTAAAACGAGTTTTATAAGTGTAAAAAAAATTGGAATAAACATGGATTTATAAATAAATAAGAATTTTAGATTATAAATTAATGTTGATATAAAAAGAACGATTTTGTAAATAAATGGATTATAAGCATTTAACTTATAATATGGACTTTTGGTATATAATTGAGTTATAAAACTGAATTGGATTATAAAAGATATTTACAAAATCGAAGTTGTTATAAAATATAAATGTGAATTTATAAACATTGTTTTATAAACTCGAAACCGACTTATTTTGATAAGTAAATCTTATAGCTTGTTAAAAGAAATATATTCACGATTTTGGACAGTGAATACATTTTTGAATAAAATGGTCATGTTTGGAAAAATGAATATTATAAAATGAAGTTAATCATTTTAATGATGTTTTAAAATGTATTATGAATCGAAACCATAGATTTCAACATTCATTGTTGAAATAGACGTATTCGAGAAATAAGGAAACGGTGGACAATAACACTGTTGTTATAGTAAATGGTTTCCGAAAGGAAATGATTTATATAGTATTGGGATTTATATATCTATTTAAATTTCGAATCCCTATACTAGTGATTTTGGGTTGTCGTAACGATGTTTTATGTAACATTCGTTTTGACCCAAACAAATGTTTTTAAGAGAATGATTTCATAAAGAATGAAATATATACTTAATTTTGATATAAGTATATTGAATATTTTCAAATGATGAAAATAAATAGATTTGTGAAGTACTTATTATTAAATAAGTATGGAAATATTTTTTCAATGTGAAATGAACGCTTTAGAATTTATCCTTGTAAAGATAAATTGAAAATGAATATTTGAAATCGATTGAAAATCGTATATTCATAAATATTTTGGAATGTAAATTCACTATGGAATTTATAAAAGAAAGGGGAATTTGTTTAAAAATAAACGTTGATTTATTTTTAAAGTATGGGAATAAATTTACGGATTAGGAACGTAAATATAAAGTAAATCGGTAAGGATTTATTTAGTTGGTTTAAATGAACCATTTTGAAATGAAAGTATTTCTGGGTAAGGAAAATGATTGAAATTTGTTTTCAAAAGTGATAAAGGATTGAAAAGTGATTTGAAAATTTGTTTTCAAATGTTGAAGTGTGAAAAATATATATCTTGTAAAGATATTTTGGAAAGTAAATAATATGGGAAATTATTTGGAATCTGGTGATGTTGAACACGCCTATTAATAGTTAAATAACCGACTATCAATATTTACCTTTAAATAGGTATCTGTTGTGAATTGCTTGAATTTGAATGCCACACTTATTTTTAAAATAAGCGCTAACTATTCGGGTTAGCCGGGAAAGGACTATGGGGTCATATAACCCATTCCGAATATGTGATACGTCATAATGGATTTGCATTCGATGACCGGTGTTGAAGACTGGATATTTTTAAAACGGAAGGATTACCGTTGAGTTACTCTACATCGGCTGATCTCCGATATAGAGGTTTTATCACCCTTAGTGACGGGAAGTCCGGACGTGATTAGAAATTATCCGGAATGCAAGGACTTCTTTGTAAGTGCCTTCGGTTCTGTTCGAGCCCGGAACAGACTTGTATGGATTATATGTCTGACATTACAAGTTGAGATATAAAGCTGATTTCTTTCAAATATATTTCTGTTTGTGGCGGAGAATTTATTCTCTTAGCTTAACGCCCTTCTCTGAGACGTACGAGCTCAGAGGTTATGTAGTTGAAGGTTATTAGTAATATACTCCTAATTTGGTAGTGTGGCATGCTGAGTGTTGCTGTGGGATGATCATTGTTTGATCATTTGTGATATGATCATTTGTTTGATCATTTATCTGGGTGATCATTACTTTGATCATTTGTTGACCCAAAGCACAGCTTTTGTATAAAGCGTGGCTTTGTGGACGAGACTTCGTCGGACCTCACACCCCGAAAATGGTCAAAACAGGAAGGATGCAGTAAGGTTATTAAGGGGTAGCGCCCCTTTAGTGTATGTCATTCCTTCTGGATAGAGGTGGTATCATGGTATAGAGCCCAGATACTTAACCTATGTTGTTGCTGCGAATATATTGCTTTGTGGTTGTTGGAAATCGAGGATCCTCGGATAGATCGGTTAAGATCGGGGGATGACATATTCGTGTCAGTAGTTACCCAGTTAGGGGTAACCCGGCCTTGTGTTCGCAGAGATCCGGTTTGGTTCTCGGGCCGTCTTTCCAGAGGCGTACCTATGTGGCAATGGGAAGTTCCTTGGCCTGACCATTTGTTGGAAATCCAAAGAAATAATACGATCTTGTACGGTTTTAGTTGTAGAACCTGCCATTTACTTATGGTGGCGCCCCACTGTTTAGATGGTAGCTATAGTAGGCATACGATAATGGTCGTATATTGGCTAAGATTTATATCTTTACTTTCGAAAATAATTTTTCCTACACTACGCACTAGTAATAATATCGAATGTTTCTATTTGATGCGTATCAAGCATCTTCGACTATCATAAGGAGAAATCTCCTCCGATTCTGCGTTTGCATTGTGTGTGTGTGCGGGAGGCCTTATGGTAGTCTCATTTTTAAAAGCATTGCGAATTGACTTTAAAAATGTTCCTCTATTTTGTTTTAAGGATAAATTGTTTTGAGTTCTCGCACCAGTCACATGACTGGCTCGAAGTTTATTGTTTTCCTTCCTAAACTCTGGGTGCCCACCAATTTCCACACGGGCAGTCAAGAGTTAAGGTTTATCAGGATATTCTGGAATTCAGGAGTTGCTAGAGACAAGCTGGATGGCATGGCGTATTAGTAGTATATAGTATTTCTTTTCCGCTGTTTGATGTTGTTTGTTGTTGTACACTCTGATGATGTGATGTAATGTAATGTAATGTGATGTAATGTAATAACTGATACATTTCTTTGTTTTAAAAGATTATTCATTTATCTATTATATGTTGTTCCGCTGCGATTGTGAGATTCTGATATTGTTCTGTTGCTTCTTTCTGTTGTTTTCTTTTTCTTTCTCTCTTCTTCTATCTTTTCTTCTTCTTTACCCATAACGATTCGGTTTTTCGTCAACGAAAAATCGCGTTCATCACATTTGGTATCAGAGCATATGGTTAAGCGACAACCATGGCTCTGTTGGGTGTTACTCATTAGAGATAGTGTCAGTACTACTCTAGAATGAGTGTGAGTGTAATAATAGATACGAGTGCGTATTTGTTAGTGAATATAAATTTTTTTATATTGTATCTGCTTATCCGTTGAGCTGTTTTTGAATTCTGGTTGGTAGATGGGACGCCATATTATCGATAGGGATTTCTAAACACTTAAACGTGGCAAGTCGACATAGTATCGTTTTAAATTAGGTAAATGAAATAATTTTACCTTGGTTATATTTTATATATAAAGGAATAATTTTTCAGGATTATTAAGTGTATATAAATTGATTGTTGATTGTTGAAAATATAAGAATGTACGCAAGTAAACAAAAGTTGTTTGAATAAGTTAAATTAAAACAATAATTGTAAAAGAATGAATTGTATCAGCAATTGAATTATTAAGTATGGAACTATAACTAATGTGATTTACAATTGTGAAATAATCTTATATATATATAAAATTATAAATGTGATTTATAAATAAAAAGGAAGATTTTGAAAGAATATTAAGTACTAAATTCACTACTGTTGCTAGAAAATAATAAGGGTGATGAGTGCAGCATCATTAGTATCATTTTCAAGTCTCTATGAAATGGATTTGCTACCATAGTAAATTAAAAATTTAAATTTGATTATGATAAACAAATTTGAAATAAAAAAAATCCAAGTGGTGATTGTTGAATATAAGTTGTATAACTTATAAAATGGAAAAAAAATTGTAAGTGTTAACGCTAAAATTTGAACGCTAACACCCCGGTGTATGAAGTGAAATTGTGAAAGCACCACCCGATAGCTCGGGAACAGATTATAAGCAGATAATAGCGAAAAAGCAGTAAACAACAGCAATTTTATAGTGGTTCGGCTTAAGAGAGAGCCTACGTCCACTTTGAATGTCTTTATTGACGATTTGATTACAAGTCAATGCAATTACACTTTGATTACAACATACTTCGAGTTACAAGTGACTTAGAACAAGTAGCCTAAACTTCAATGTCGATCCAAATCTTTGAACTCATGTTGGACATGTATCATTCCTTCGTGAAGTTCCTTGAGGCGTTCTTTATATCTCAAAAGATTTAAGTGTTGGAGTAGTTCAGAATGCAGCAGAGTAACGGCGCTTGAAATGAATCAGCCCAAAAGGTCCCCTGAATGTTGGAAGTGGCCATGTATTTATAGGCAAATTTCTGAGCTGGAATTGTTGATCAAGTCATGAGTCGTGACCGACTTAGGATGAACCGTGACCGACTCACATATCATGAGTCAGCAAGCAGTGGCATAGATGAAACGGCATTGAGCTTGTCCCTCGTATGCTTAGGTCGCCAGCGACTTATGATAGGTCGTTAGTCACCTTGAGTCGTTGGAAACCCTGAGTCGTTGGAAACCCTGAGTCGGTCTGCCCCATAAACCACTAACCAGTTAAGCCACTCTGCTCCTCTAAGGCATTAACTCATTGAGTCGTTGATCCACTGAGTCGTTACGAACCTTTTGTAGATGAGTTGGTCCAGTCCTTGAGTAGATGAGTCGGTCCAGTCCTTGAGTCGTCTCATATGAGCCGTGAACTTCGTTGAGTCGGTAACTCACTGAGTCGGCCTGTCTCATGAACCGTTAACCTCCATGAGTCGTTCCATTCCTCTAAGTTGCCTTGAGCCTTAGCTCGTCAGCCAATTGAGTCGCTACCAGTTGAGTCGTTAAAGACCTTAAGTGGATGAGTCGGCCCAAGTTTCATCTCGTTGGCAGAACAGGGTTAACATTTGCCCCTCGAAGTACACGCCTAGTCGTAGGTCGTGTGCTTCGACTTATCTTAACTCGTGTGCTGACTCAAACTCTACTGCCCAAAGTTATAAAAACCTGAGTCGTTCCCCTTTTCTTTTCATTCCCTAACCTTTAAACCGTGTCTACCATTAACGCACATTCAAGCTCTCAAAGGCGATTTCGACCAGATTCTCCATCGATCATCTCTATCATCATATTGCGTAAGCGATCTCGCTCTCCTTATGATTTTCGATCATCCCTAGCTTATGCGCCCCATCTCCATCTTCGATTTGCCCCTTTGAGCCCTGCGAATTTGGTTGCTTTGGTCATCAATGGACTTAGGGCTATCTGTTCTGATGGTTTACGATTCGAGGCGGTTTAGTGGTGCGATAGAGCTAGGATTGTTGATTGAGAGCTTATTGGGTCAATGGGTTAGGAATTAGAAGGTTCACGGGATAGGAGGGAGACGGTTCATGGGTTAAGAGCTAGAAGGTAGACGGGTTTAGGAATTGTATGGTAAGTTGGCCAATCAGAGTGGAGCATTGCCTCAGATGCGACTCAATAATTCTGGACGACCTAATATCCTTTGCGACTCAACTCTGGACCGGCTTACCAGTCCTCACGACACAAGTCTTGAGTCGGGGCCGAGATAGGACTTGGAGAATTTTCTTATAACTTTGAACTGAAATCTATTCGCTCTTCTATGCCTTATGACCTAAGCGCCGCCGACTCAAAGTGTTGATAACTTAAAGCATAAACGACCTAAGCCGCCTTATAACTTTTAAATCGTGGGCGAGTTAACACGTTGAACTGTCTCGGGACATAATTCTGACTTGAACTTTGACTTGGATTGCTGAAATAAACTGCCTGAATATTGATTTGTTTGGACTTTAACCTGTTAAACTTTGTTGCATATTTTAGTTTTACAGATTGCTTCAATTTGCAAGTATACAACCTGCTTAATACAACAATCACAGAAGATTGGGACGAATATACTGCCATTGATTACCCACATCTAATGACAGATTAGTCAATAAAAGATAATTAATTTAAATAGATTGTGTGAATGAAGTACTTTAAACCAACGAATCCAAGTAGAGTGCTAAAGCAATGTCGAAATAGCCAACTGAAATTGACCGGTTTGCACTAACACTATACCTGAAACTTTAAATTAACAAGTCCTAAAATTTAGTAATTGATCAATTGCCAACTAGCTTAACTTCAGTTATATTTACTTGTTTATTTTCATTAGTTCTGCACAACACTTCACACTTTTAGGAAACATGAACCTTCGCATTTGAACATCCAGTTGCTTGTGTAGAATGGCTTCTCAACAAGAAGAATCGATGGGCCAGGCTGAAGATGTCTTCCCAATAACTAACCCATTGGATAACCCTCCGGAGAGAACTTCCACAACTCTGAATCAGCGGGTGTTTAACCAATTGCGCATCCAGTTTGGCATTGCCGAAGCTGATGCCTTACTGCCGGGACCAAATGATACTGCAGATAGGCCCCCTCTTGGCTTTATTGCTGTCAACCGCTAAATGTGCTTGAGCGGTGCCATCCTACCTTTTTATGACTTCCTTCAGCAGTTCCTGCTTCGATTATCTATCTCTCCATTCCAAATGCACCCCAATGGCCATGCCATTCTGATGGGGTTATGTGTGCTATTTAGGAGAGTTTTGGACCGATTACCGAGCTTTGGGGAAATCTGCTACTTCTGCTCATTCACAAAAATTAAAGATCATCCCTCTATCGTAGTTATAAGGAGTGCTCGAAACCGCAAACTCATCACCGATCTTCCTGAAAGCGTTCATGGATTTCTAAATCAGTTTTTCTTTGTTCGCTGTCCTCCAGGGTTTTATGCCATCTGGAGAGTAGGAAGTAAGATTTCCTGTTTTTATTTTCCAATTCTTGAGCTTTTCGAAATCTGAGTTGCTAAATGCTAACTTCGCTTCTTTTTTCCTGTTTTAGCACTTCCTCCTCCCTCTAGAGATCCATGCTATAAGCAAATTTTTGAAAGACTGAATGCCGTGGCGGCAGAAGAAAGGAGTATAAAGGTTTTGTTAAATGATGAATTTTTACATCAATATGGGCTTCTTCATTCCTCTCGCTTCACTCAGCCTCATGAAGTTCCAACTGAAATTCCCGATTCTCCGATGGAAACTCCTGATGCCCCGGTCTCTTCTAAAGAGCACATGCGGGGAGGAACCTCTATAGAAACTCCACTAGTGAAGTGTTCAACTCCGAAGGATGCTGCAGGGCCGTCTGACAAGACTGTACTTGCCCCAGTTATCGAAGAGGAAGAACTTCCACGATCTTCCGGGAGATCTGCTGACGAAGGAGTTGGGAAAGCAAGTCCCAAAAAGCATGATGGTGATGATGTTTTTGAGTGGTTGAGCGACCTAATTGTGACTTCACAAGAACTTTTCAAAGATGATGTTTCCAAAACTATCTCTTCTGTAATCGAGGCGACATCTTCTCTACAACAAATGTCAACTCCTCTTACTCAAGTTATCACTACCTCTACTCCACAGAGTGGTCTGTAGCTTGATGCGTGTAGTTTACACATTACACAACACTTAGGATTTTTCATCATTTCTACGCATTTTTCTTCTTATACTTTAAAGATTTCTAAAGCTTATTATTATTTTTTTCAGATTCTCCAATGGGGCGCAGCAGCACATATTACGATGATTTCCAGCGCTACGGGAGGCGTAGCCAATATGATTATAGGCGTTACCTCCCCTCTTACAGAGAATCCGATGAAGAAAGAGCTGCCCGAAATGCTCAAGAGAAGAGGGCTCAAGAGGAGCGCTACGAAAGAAGGGAGAGGGAAGAGCGCCACGATTCTTCACAGAGAGGTGACGATTCCCATAAAAGAAAAACCCATGATGACAGAGGAAAAGGTAACATGGTTGAAGATTCGAGCAAGCGAGCGCGACATGGTGAGAAGCACACCACTATAACTCCTGAAAAGGTTACCGCCCCTGCCTCGCTTGATATTCCTTCCGGCTCTCCCGCTCTCGGGAAGTCGGACATCCAAACTATAATTAGTAGACCCAAATTCCAAGTTGGACCGGGTCCTGCCACTTTGCAAAGCCGATTTCCTCAGTGGTGTCTGAAGGGAGTAAGGTTTGACCTTGACTTGGTCCCTATTGACAAGTCTGCCATGTTACAAAACCTTGACGCCGTTAAGCTTGACATTGAGAGGATGTCGAACTGGCAGAAACTTGTTGACGAGCTTCAGAGGGTTAATCGTGCGAACATAGAGGCCATGCTCACCATGGAAAATGATAAAGCCGAATGGCAAAAGGTGCTTGAGCAACATGACACCGAGATGAGAAGCATTGCTTCTTACAATGAGGAGCTTGAAGCGAAAGTTGAAGAACTGAAACAAGAGCTTGTTGCTTCCTCTACTTCTTATTCTCAAAAAGAAGAAGTGCTCCTCAAGCAAGTGAGAGATGCCCACGCTAGCCAAAGGGATGCCGAAGACATGCTTGAAGTGCAGAAAAGAATTAGCGAGGGCTATGTCGCTGACATTGAAGAGCTTCAGAAGAAAAACAGCTCCCAAGAGGCGGAGATTCAAATGCTTAAGCTTCAACTTTCTAAAGCTGAAATGGAGCATGATGAGGCCGTTGCCGGCAAAATTGCAGCTGAAGATTCTCACGAGGCAACGAAAGCCAACATTAGCTCAACATTATTTGATTTTTATCTGCACAGCATTTTGGGGCGTGGTAGCCTTGCCTTTCTAGGCCCTAAGTATGAAATTACACTAGCTGAAGTTTGGGAGGCAGCACTCGATATGCTCGGTGGTAAAGGCGCTGGCTATGCTGAGTCAGCTCTTGAAGAGCATTATCTTGATGATGATGCCCACGCCGCTCTTGCCAAAGGGAGAGAACAGCTTGCAAGATTGAGAGCCGAACAGCGGCAGGAGAATATTCAGGAAAAATAACCTCGACTACTCCAATACAACCTTCTCCTTCATTCGAAATTGATATTATCGGTTCTAGTTCTCATTCCCCTTCTCCTACTAAAGTCACCACTGATATTACAAGCATACAAGGTGGAGATGAGGGCGGCGAGAGTGCTGAGGCACAGGATTACGAAGTTGACATCAGGGAACCGACTTCTGCAGGTAACCCTACTGACAATCTTGCCCAAGTAGACTGCTCATCTGTTTCTTATGAACTTGATGGGCTTTTCGACTACTTCTTGAATCTCGGCGAACCTTTATCTCCGCCTTTTGCTGACTTAAACTTTTTTCCTTCTGCAGAGAAAACGTTGGGCATTGTTCAGGGTTCTCCTCCTCCGGTTATCCCTCCTCCGTCTCTTCAGGTGGCTCCTCCTTCTGCTTCACAGCCCGGGTCACAAGAGGAGCAAATTGAGGCCCTTCATGGCTTAGATGACCCTATCGTTTCGCAATAGCAGAAAGACGAGGGACTTGAAGGAGGCGAGATCTCTCCGGAGCGGACTCCTTCTGATGACGTAATTTTGTCCGCTCTTGTTACTCCAGGGAGTGAGTCTTCTTCGAAGAGAAGAAAGAAGCACGAAACATCGAAGAGGAGGGGGAAGAAAATCATTGCTACTGAAGAGGAACCGGAAATTACACCAGCTGCACCTCCCTCTCCTTCTTCCCTTATGCCTTCAGACCGACCTGAAAAGCTAACCATTCGGCCGGGTAAAGGGTCTAAAGGTGGCAAGAAGAAATGAAGATTCCAGTTTTTAGCTTCTTGTCTTTTGCATGTACTGGTCGAGAATTGTGTAGGTGCCGGCCCCTGCTTTTTATTTCGAAACTTGTATCTGCAATACAATTGAATAAAATGATCCTTTATTTGTACAGACTCCTGTTTGAATTTGAGAATGCATTTATTATTCATTTTTGCACAAGTTTATTTATATGATATTGCAGCGGGCTTATGGCATGTTGTTTGAGTATTACTTTCGCCGGTATGGCTATACTATATTGTATGTAGCTATACCCTGTTGCCCCTATACCATAAGCTTGCTGCAATATTTTATATTTCGAGGGGACTTGCACTCTTATTTTCTGAAGAATAATTACTTCATTCTTGAAGAAATTTTTCGTAGAGTACAACTCCCTTCATATAAGTTTTTACGATATTTTATACTTCGAGGGGACTTGCACTCTTATTTTATGAAGAACAATTATTTCATTCTTGAAGAAATTTTTCGTAGAGTACAACTCCCTTCCTATAAGTTTTTACGCTTTGTCCTTCGAAGAAATCACCTTTTCTTTTGCTTATGTACACATTTTACCAAGTGAATTCTTCTATGAGGTAAAGCGGGCCTCTGAAGGGTACTTTAACTTTCCTTTTTTTTTTTTTTGAGGAAGGTTATTTTCCAGAATAGGTAAATCACTCTTCCTTTGAAAGTTAAAGTGTGCTCTTGATGAGGACTCTTTTTTTTTTTACATAGAAAGTTGTACCTCTGAGGAGGGATTTTTTCACGTTTCAACACTTGGAAGTTTTATTTCAATCTTGGTGAAACATGTACCTCCAAAGAGTTGTGCCTTTGAAGGAAGCCTTTTCACGTTTCAACACTTGGAAGTTTTATTTCAATCTCGGTGAAACGTGGGCTTCCGAAGAGGTCTTTCTTCTTGATTGTGTCTCCGGGAGGAGGTTTTTTATTTTGTTTTGCATTTCAACTTTGGTGAAGTGAAATTCCGAAGGGCGGTCGTAACACTTCAACTCCTGGTGAAATGGGCCTCCGAAGAGGGCTTTTATTTTGTTTTACATTTCAACTCTGGTGAAGTGAAATTCCGAAGAGCGGTTATAACACTTCAACTCCTGGTGAAATGGGCCTCCGAAGAGGGCTTTTATTTTGTTTTACATTTCAACTCTGGTGAAGTGAAATTCCGAAGAGCGGTTATAACACTTCAACTCCTGGTGAAATGGGCGTCCGAAGAGGGCTTTTATTTTGTTTGCATTTCAACTCTGGTGAAGTGAAATTCCGAAGAGCGGTTATAACACTTCAACTCCTGGTGAAATGGGCCTCCGAAGAGGGCTTTTATTTTGTTTGCATTTCAACTCTGGTGAAGTGAAGTTCTGAAGAGCGGCTGTTACACTTCAACTCCTAGTGAAATGTGCCTCCGAAGATTGCCTGGAAGTTACTCTCTCATGGTTGGAGGGTCATGACTCCTCCAATCTTTTTTGGTTGAGTAGAGAACTTTCTTTTTTACGGCATATGCTTCGTTTGAGGTCTTTATCCTTCGAAGAGTTGTGCCTCCGAAGAGGACTTTAGTTGTTCCTTGTCCACTTGCTTATGTCTTTTCAGTGATTCTCTATTTTTTTTTTTTTAAGCTTGCACTCCCTTCTCTTACAAGTAGCCTGTTTAATCCAAAGAAGTGTACTTCATTGCTAGGCCAGTTCACGAGAATGGACATAAGCTTCTTAATTGGATGTTTGTTTGTTCAAACTTCTCAATTTATTAGCTAAAGCCCATTTTCGGCGAAATCATTGACCGTTCAATTGAAGCACTTCTTATCTAGGATTTAAGCTCGGGAATTTTGCGACTTGGAATTTGTTTGTTGAATGATAACAAGAATCACTTGGTCTTGTAATGTGCAAGTTTTGTTTTCGTTGCCTGCAAAAATTTAAATCGACATTTCAGTAATACATTTAATGTACTTTTCATATCGAAAATAAAGCAAGCATGTAATAATAATAAGGAACACAAGATTTATAGTGGTTCGGCCAAGAACTTGGGCCTACATCCACTTTATAGTCTTTCATTATTCACTTGCATCAGTTTTACAATCGCTTTTAATTACAGGAATCATACATTCATAATTCTTTTTACAATATTTCAACAAAGCTATCAAGTAAAGTATGGACGCAAGTGATTGCTGTTCCAAGCTCTTGGAATTTGATCTCCTTCGACAGTAGTGAGTTTGAATGTGCCGTCCAGAAGCTTTTGACCTATGACGTATGGTCCTTCCCAATTTGGCCCAAACACACCTGTTGCTGTCATAATTCTCTTTAGGACTAGATCTCCAATTTCAAAGCTGCGTTGGCGAACTTTGGAATTGAAATGTCTGGCTATCCTTTGCTGATGAGATGCGATTCTGAGCTCAGCCTCTTCTCTTTTTTCATCAAGGAGATCTAGTGCCCCAAGCTGTAGTTTCTCATTCTCCGCTTGATTGAAATGGATTCTTCTATGTGAAGGGACATCTGTTTCTACCGGAATCATTGCCTCTGATCCGTATGCCAATGAAAACGGAGTATGCCCGGTCGCAGTTTTGTGGGTAGTTCTGTATGCCCATAGTGCTAGCGGTAGCTTATCGACCCAACCACCTTTTGCTTTTTCAAGTTGCTTCTTGATGGTTGACTTGATAATTTTATTTACTGCTTCCACCTGTCCGTTTGCCTGCGGATGGGCTACTGCTGAGAAGCTCTTTCGGATTTTGAATCGTTTGCAAAAATCTTGGAATTCTTCACTTTCGAACTGAGTACCATTGTGTGTAATTATTTTTTGAGGCACACCGTATCTGCAAATGATACTTTTAGTCACAAAACTTATCATCTTTTTTGAGGTGATAGTAGCCAGTGGTTCAGCTTCTGCCCACTTAGTAAAATAATCTACAACAACAATGGCATTTTTAATTCCAGATTTGGCAGTTGGTAACGGTCCTACAAGGTCTATTCCCCATATCGCAAACGACCATGGACTAACCATCTGTGTGAGTTCAGTGGAAGGAGCTCTAGGAATTTTGGCGAATCTTTGGCATCTGTCACATTTTCGGGAATAGTCTGCTGCATCTCGATTAATTTCTGGCCAAAAATATCTGTATCGGAGAATCTTTTTCGCTAAAGTTTGACCACCTGAATGATCACCACATTCTCCTCCATTCACCTCAGCTAGGATTGTTTTGGACTCTTCCCTGGATACACATCGAAGTAACGGCATTGAGAATCCCCGTCTGTATAACTGGCCATCCTGGACTATATAGCGAGAGGCTTTCCTCTGTAGCTTCTTTCGTTCTTTTGAGTTTTCCGGTAAAGTGCCATTGAGAAGATATTCTGTTATTGGAGTCATCCATGATTCTTGCTCTTGAGACACGCTCATGATCCATTCAATATCCATCTCATCAATGCTCGGAGTCGACAGGACCTCCACTGGAGTTAACCCTAGAAATTGAGCTTCGCCTGTGCTTGAATACTTTGCGAGAGAATCTGCTTTCATGTTTTCTTCTCGAGGAATGTGACTTATCATGTAATGATCGAAATCACCCAGGAGTTCCCATGCCTTTGACAAGTAGGCAGGCAGATTCCCCCCTTTTGCTTGGAATTCCTTTTTGACTTGGCATACAATAAGCTGAGAATCATTGAAGATCTGTAACGCTCGGATGTTTAGTTCTTTAGCAATCCTTAAGCCGGCGATAAGGGCTTCGTATTCTGCTTCATTGTTTGTTGAAGGAAATTCCAATCTTAGTGCGTAGCATAATGATCGACCTTCAGGGGTCTCGAGTACAACTCCGGCTCCAGAGTAGTAGTCGTTTCTCGCGCCATCGACATATAACTTCCATTGGATTGGGGAATCGTCGATCGTTTCCTCCTCACCGTTACCCTTATTTGTGAATTCTGCGATGAAATCCGCTAGAGCCTGTCCATTGATTGCTTTTCGGGGATGATAAGTGATGTCATATTGACTGAGTTCAATATTCCACTTTAGAAGACGACCCGAAGTCTCAGGGCGAAACAGGGCTTGCTTTAAAGGTTGATCAGTGAGGACTCTGATAGGATGAGCTTGGAAATATTGCCTCAACTTCCTAGATGCAATTAGTAGGCAATAGGCGAGTTTTTCCAACTTAGAGCAATTCATCTCTGCCCCAGTGTAGATGTTGAATCCCTTTATCTTCTCGTATCAGCGCTGCACTTAAAGCATGAGATGATACTGCCAAGTATATAAGAAGATCCTCGCCATCGCCGGGCCTAGAAAGTATTGGAGGCGTTTCCATATGGCGAATCAATTCATCAAAGGCTTTTTGGCATTCGGGAGTCCAATCGAAGTTTTTCTTTCCTTTCTTTAGGGCATCAAAGAATGGGATGCATTTTTCTGTGGCTTTGGAAATGAACCGATTTAAGGCAGCTACTTTTCCATTGAGACTTTGCAATTCCTTCTTTGTTCTAGGAGCTTTGACTTCCTTTAAGGCGGTAATTTGAGCTGGACTAGCCTCAATACCCCTAGCGCTCACGATGAAACCTAAAAACTTGCCGGATTCCACTCCAAATGAACATTTTAAACGATTGAGCTTCATTCCGTATTTGCGGAGGACTGCGAACATGTATGCTAAGTGTTCTATGTGATCCACTGCTTTCTTTGACTTTACTAACATGTCATCGATGTAGACTTCCATAGTCTTGCCCAATTGCGGTTTGAACATAGCATTAACAAGTCTTTGGTATTTTGCCCCTGCATTCTTCAGCCCGAAGGGCATAACTCTGTAGCAGTAAAGACCAACGTCGGTGATAAAGCTCGTGTCCTCCTGATCTGGCTCATGCATCATAATCTGGTTATATCCGGAGTAGGCATCCATAAAAGATAACAATTCGTGTCCCGTTGTTCCGTCAACCAGTTGATCGATCCTGGGTAAAGGGAAGCAGTCTTTGGGGCAGGCCTTGTTTAGATCTGAAAAATCGATGCATACTCTCCATTTTCCGTTGGCTTTCTTAACCAGCACTGGATTTGAAACCCAATTCGGATAGGTAGATTCTTTGATAAAATTATTCTCCATAAGCCGATCAACTTCTTCTTTTAACGCTGCCGACCTTTCTGGACCTTGAGTTCTCCTTTTCTGCTTCACAGGTGTAAATTTTGGATCAATATTCAGAGCGTGTACTGCAACTTCTAGGGATATCCCGCACATATCGGCATGAGTCCAAGCAAAAACATCCAAATTTGCCTTTAAAAAAGATATTAAGATATTCTGAATTGACACATTAAGTTGTGATCCCACATTCAACACCTTGTTTGGGTCCTTTGGGTCAACAGGTACTGGTATTGTCGTTTCCACTGGTACCACTCTATTCTCCCCTGCACTCACTTTTCTAGGATCCATCTCTTTCCTTGCTCCGCTATGCTCGCCAGTGCAGGGTCCGCCCTGTAATTGCTACAAGGCTGGTTCTTTGATGCGGACTGGGGCTGCCGCATCCTTTTCCATTTCTCTTTTTCTGGTTTCTCGTAGCTCTGTTAGATAACATTCCCGCCCCGCATTTTGATCCCCTTTTATAACTCCCACTCCATTATCTGTGGGAAATTTAATGGTGAGGCACCATGGGGCCAGAACAACTTTGAATGCTGCGAGAGTTGGACGGCCAAGGAAAGCATTGTAAGCAGAAAATTCGTCGACAATCACAAAAGTTTGCTTGCAGACCACTTTTCTCTCTCCTTCTCCAAGTTCCACAAACAAATCAACGGTTCCTATCGGCTGTTTTGGCTCCCCAGTGAAGCCAGCGATTTTCTGCGATGAGGCATGCACATCAGCCATAGGGATCTTCATTTGGTCGAATGTTTTCTTGAAGAGGATATTGCAGGATGCGCCACAATCAATGAGAACTCTTCTGACAATAGCTGGCCCGATACCAGCCGAGATGACTAAGGGATCCAAAGTAGGAGCTTCAATACCTGCGGAATCCCTGGCTCTGAACACAATATCATCATTGAAAGTTCTTTGTTGCTTCAGGGGAATAGCACCTTCCAAAACGAATACACCTTCCTCGGTCGGTACATACATCAAAGCTCGGGTATACCTTTCCATCTCACCCCAGCTTCTGCCTGCTGGGTGAGGTCCTCCTGTAATGACATTGATAATGGGCCTTCCAGATTCATGCCCTGCAGCCTTCTCACCTGTCCTAGGCTGATGAGCAGGAGCTTGTTGCCCCTGACTAGACGAAGCAGGATTGTTGCTATTCTTTTTCACAAATTGCTGCAGCTTGTTTTCCCTTAGCAACTCTTCAATCAGATTTTTCAACTGGCGGCATTCGTCGGTCTGATGACCGGGTTGATTATGGAAGCGGCAGAACTTGCCACTCTGTATAGCCTTTTTCCCGGTCCTCAGAGGAAGAGGTTTAGGAAAATCAACAGAATCTTTAGTGGCAAGGTATATATGCTCCGGTGTATCTGATAAAGGAGTATACTCTGATGGCTTGAAGGATCGAGACTTCTTCAGATTACTCTGTTTCTTCCCATTGTTATTTTCCCTTTTTTGCCCTACAGATTCATTCTTGCGTGGAGCAACAGTGTTATCTTCAGCTTTTTCCAACACTGCCCTTACTGGTATGGGACGGCTTTCCAGGGTATGAATTCATCTGCTTTTTTATAGAATTTTTCAAGGGAATTTGGTTCCTTCATGTTTAGCCATTTCCCAAATTCGCTCGACTTATCAATAGCCCTCATCAGATAAGTCAATATCATTCGTGGTTCTGCATTGTCCACCTCGGCCAGTGCTATATTAAAGCGGTTTAAGAAAGATCTGATAGTCTCCCCTGGATTCTGTTCTAAACTTGACAACGACATGATGTCCTTGGCTTTTGAAGCATATAGTCTGAACTGCTCCTTGAATTTCCAGGTCAAGTCCGAAAATTGATCAATAGATCGGACTGGTAGCTTGGTGAACCACAGTAGAGCCACACCTTCTAGATATACAGGAAAATATCGGCACTTTATCTCATCAGAGGCTCTGGTACCTGTCATGTGCCAATCATATTTGTATAAGAATTCGTTCGGATCGCTTGTCCCCTTGTAAGCTGGAATGGTTGGAGGGACAAACTTCCTTGGGAATTCAGCCTTTAAGATTTTCTCAGTAAATGGAGTTTTACTTGGGGCAAAACCCCATTCTTTCTCGTCTTCAACCCTCTGCATACTCTCTTTCATGATTTGTCGGACCATTCCAGAAAGATACTCCTCATCATGTCGAGTTCTAGATCCACCAACCTCAGGAAGTGTCTGTTCAAACGGGCTAGCAGCCTTTCAGGAGCATTCCTTTCTTCAGCATCATGAATGTTGCCAGCAAAGTTCCTTTCATTACCTGCCGGTTGATGGTTTGCCCCAAGCAAATCGTTCAACCTATTCAGAATTAGGGCATTTTGGGCACTCTGAGCCTCGAATTGTGCATTTTGGGCATTTATCTGCTGGTTCAGCCCTAAGATTGCAGCATCCAGCTCTGCCTTTGTAACTCCGACAGCTGGAGTGGCTTGATTCGATACAGGGGAAGCGGAGGTTCCCTCTTGAGCATTTCCAGATCTTACAGATCTACTCTTTCTCCCCGGAGCCATGATTTCGGACAAACTTCTAGTTTTCAAAGAGGTTACTTCAACAAACTTTCGTGGAGCAATGATGACGATTCGCCTGAGTTCACCTCTCAGTGAAAGCACCAAAAATGTTAACGCTAAAATTTGAACGCTAACACCCCGGTGTATGAAGTGAAATTGTGAAAGCACCACCCGATAGCTCGGGAATAGATTATAAGCAGATAATAGCGAAAAAGCAGTAAACAACAGCAATTTTATAGTGGTTCGGCTTAAGAGAGAGCCTACGTCCACTTTGAATGTCTTTATTGACGATTTGATTACAAGTCAATGCAATTACACTTTGATTACAACACACTTCGAGTTACAAGTGACTTAGAACAAGTAGCCTAAACTTCAATGTCGATCCAAATCTTTGAACTCATGTTGGACATGTATCATTCCTTCGTGAAGTTCCTTGAGGCGTTCTTTATATCTCAAAAGCTTTAAGTGTTGGAGTAGCTCAGAATGCAGCAGAGTAACGGCGCTTGAAATGAATCAGCCCAAAAGGTCCCCTGAATGTTGGAGGTGGCCATGTATTTATAGGCAAATTTCTGAGCTGGAATTGTTGATCAAGTCATGAGTCATGACCGACTTAGGATGAACCGTGACCGACTCACATATCACGAGTCAGCAAGCAGTGGCATAGATGAAACGGCATTGAGCTTGTCCCTCGTATGCTTAGGTCGCCAGCGACTTATGATAGGTCGTTAGTCACCTTGAGTCGTTGGAAACCCTGAGTCGTTGGAAACCCTGAGTCGGTCTGCCCCATAAACCACTAACCAGTTAAGCCACTCTGCTCCTCTAAGGCATTAACTCATTGAGTCGTTGATCCACTGAGTCGTTACGAACCTTTTGTAGATGAGTCGGTCCAGTCCTTGAGTAGATGAGTCGGTCCAGTCCTTGAGTCGTCTCATATGAGCCGTGAACTTCGTTGAGTCGGTAACTCACTGAGTCGGCCTGTCTCATGAACCGTTAACCTCCATGAGTCGTTCCATTCCTCTAAGTTGCCTTGAGCCTTAGCTCGTCAGCCAATTGAGTCGCTACCAGTTGAGTCGTTAAAGACCTTAAGTCGATGAGTCGGCCCAAGTTTCATCTCGTTGCCAGAACAGGGTTAACAGTAAGTGAAACCAATTGTTAAAAATGGTTAAACAATTTTTCTAAGCAAAATGAGATATGATGTAACATCCCGCCTTTTCGCACGATTTAAACAGACACATATGCCGATTTAAACCATACGGAAGGGTGGATTGTTATGGGGTAAATAAGAAAAACAGAGAAGAAATAAACAAAATAGATTCTCACAGCGGAAGGATAAAATATAATAATAAAATATACAGTTTATAAAACTGTTTACAAACATTTATATAATACATATCAGAGTTACACATACCGATAACAATGCAGCGGAACAGTGTGTAGTGCACTAGTATAAATAATAATAGTAATACTACAAATCTTCGTCTTCGTCCTCCAGAGCTAAAACTTCAAATCCTGAAACGCTCGGACTGACCCGAGCGAATTGAAAAGACAAAACACTCGAGTCAGAACTAAAAGATCTTATGTGAGTTAAATTAACAGAAATAAATATGAGTGCAGTAACTCAAGAGATGCTCGGGATTTACATCTCCTAAGGATCCGTTAAACTATTTACTATGTAGTATATTGCGCTATTATAATAGTGTCTATTTGTAAAATAAACTTACTTTTTAATAGCGTTAAGTGGTTACCCATATAGCCCTTAACACAAAATATATTCCCATAGTCTATACAGTACCGTAATCTCCCCCGTACTGGGCGTCGTCAGAGGGCACTCCATAGGTATGGTACAAAACAAAACTCGTACTAAAGGCTCGGTATGGTAGGTGACACGACACAACTAGGCAATGCCAGGGTAGATATACCAATTGCTATCCGGGCAGGTGGAAACGCGTAGCCGCAGTTACCGCCCACCTCAAACAAACTCCCCCAAAATCAAAAATAGAAGTGGCCACTGAATCAATCCAAAGTCAAAGTATAATACCGAAGAGGAGTGTCCGATCAGAGGTATGACCTCATTGGCCCGAGAATCACTCCTGTTTTAGCCACCTTATGCCAACTCACGGGAGTCGGGTCCACGTATTTACCTTACAGGAAACGTCGCCACCACCTACTTCATTCTGGAATCTCTACCGCGTACACGGTTAGTCAAAGTGGTTTTCGGTATCGACAGAGAGTATGTCCATATCCGATCCCGGTCTCTTTGCCAACCCATCGTTATTATAACACCGCGGTCATTTAAAAATAGTTTATACTTTAAAACCAGAATAAAAGTTTCCATTTCAAAACTATGAATACGATATCAATTTAAACCCAAAACAATATGATATCATTTTATCTCAAATATAATTCTTTTCCAAAATCATGATGGTTTAAAATTTAAAATATATGGAAACCAAATATTTGAAATATACTTTCAAAGCATAATATTTCGAAATTCAAAATTTTAAAACCATAACTTCTAAAACTTGAATGGTTTGGATATTCAACGAATGTAAAATAAATGGTTTAACTTTAAAGTTACTTTGTAAAGAAAAATAATTTCCATGGCTTTTCAAATATATTTATTTATTTAAAGTTTAAACCATAATTTAAATATCACTTCAAGTTCCAAAAACCCCTTCAATTTCTATAAATATATATATATATATATATATATATATATATATATATATATCCATTTGGAGTATTAATATTTCAAAACTAAAGTTGGATTTTCTTCTTTCAACAATTAATATTCTATTATTTAGTCTTGAATATTCATATAAATTCCATAAATAAAACTCCAATTTCTAGCAATTAAATATTTTCTCAAATTTACTTTATACTAGAATTTTCATTTTTAATTCATCTTGGAAAATCCAGTTATAAATATCATACATTAAAATTTCCAAACTTAAGCATATAAGATAAATTTCCAAATTCCATTTTCTCAATTTTTCATTTTTATTCAACAGGTTTATACACAACTTAATTTTCAAATTTTTAACTTCATATGTATATATATCGAAGAATAATATTTTATAAAATATCAAAATCAAATTTTTATAAACTATATCCCATCCAAACCATAGAAATCACTTTAAAATAATTTATATATAGACCACGGTGCCTGTATATAATTTTCTATCCTATGGTCAAGTGATACGGATATTTATCATTTCAATCCGCAATTTAAAAATAAAATTTTGCGGTTGTATATCATTTCAAACCACAATGTCGAATGAAACGAAAAATGCATGATAACTTGCAGTTTATACAATATAATTATAGCATTCATTCATCCAAATATCAATCATCAATCATCAATTGCAATCATCATCCAATTTTAAACAATCATTGATACATAGCATATGAATTATACAGGAATTAATAACAGATTATTAACTAACAGCTTCTATTCCAAAATAAATTTAATGACTGTTAACTAGCAGTTTATGTGCAAAAATAAATTCTACCTGTCAAATTTTATGCAATAAATAAACTAAATTAACAGTTAAGTTAAATAAATGCGATTTAACAGATATGCTGAATAAAACACGCCAACAGTCATAAATAAATTTCTACTCATATTTAAAATAAATTTAACAAACATAAAAACTTTTAGAAGTTGTGAGTGGGTTAAAACACTCACCTTTTGAATTTAATTCGAATTTAAATCCGATTTAAACCCAAAAATTCGACGGTCTCCGAATTGGTCCAAACTAGTTCCAAACTGTCCGGAATTTAATTACGATCCTAACAAAAAAAGTTTCGCGTGAATCCGAGGTCGTATGAAAAAGTTATGCGATTTAAACGATTTGAAAATCAAAATAAATTATAAAACAAAACAAACCTTAATTAAATACTCGCCACGTCACTATCGTCTTCCACGCGCTTTGGCTACAGGAGCACGTGAATATGTTTCCAGACCGAACCCAAAACGGAAAACGAACACCACCAGTAGATTGCGTATTCTGAGAACTCCAACATATAATTTTTCTGGAATTTTTAGAGGAGTTTGAATTTTGACTTTTATTTGGATTGAAACTGGATCTAGAAATTGTCTGTTGCCATTGAAGAAGAGAAGAAGTTGAAGAAGAGACTATACAGAGGAATGAAGATGGAGGCTAGGGTTTCACCGCCTATTTATAGATAGATCGCAAAAGAATACGTGTGCACGAATTTTAACGTGCAAACGGAGGTGGTCCCAAAAGATAAATAATATTAATTACACACGTTATGGATTTAGGAAATAAATAAATTCCTTATCATTTACATTTTATTTTAAACGTATTTGCAAATGTAAATCTAGACGTTTCGTTTACGTTTCAAAATATATCCACAATTTTATTAATTTCCAAATTGATCTAAACAAATTTAGTTGTAAATTAAAAGCTGATAAGTCTATCCATTGCAGTGTTAATTTCTCCACTTCCTTATATTTAGAATGGAAATGTTCACTTTATTTCCTCAACATTCTTTTATTTTCCTTAATATGCTTATTTGTTACTTGCAATTCATAATGTAAACATTCTTATATTCTAAAATGATCAACTTATACAATATTAAATCAATTCTTATATTTCCAAATAATGTACATTCATAATGAAAACATTCTTACATAAATTTTATTAATTGCACTTTGTTTCTTTTCCTTTTTCAATTGAAAGATTTTAATAAATTTATTTCCAATTAATTTTAATCTTCCACTTCAAAACAGACCCTAATTGATGAAATCAATTAAATAAATACGTGAACATTGTAATCCTTATTTATAGTCAAGCAAACATGTTTATAAATCTACAGTTTTCAACAAGCATTAAATTACATACTAAATAAATCTTTTTCTCTATTCAATTAAATAATCAAATGTTTATTCCATCTAAAAATTTTAAGTAGAAGGATTCCATGTTGGGTTCAAAATCTATTATTTTAATATCCTTGAATTTTAGTTTAATCTCTATAAACGAAATATTTAAAAGTTAATTTCATTTATTTTGCAATACTTAATTAAACCAAAATATCGTTTTCTAAACTTAAATCTATGCTCCCATTGATTCATTCAATTTGCACTTATTATGTATTATTTTAACAACTCATTTATAACTTTGAATCTATTCCCCAAATTTCACATTTCTATCATTATATACATTTGAATTCCATCCTATTTAATATTTCAAATATTACGCCACTATCATTAATGAAATAAATATATTGTTAATTATTGCAATTGATTTTCTGTTATAACTTAATATACTAAATAGGTGGTAAATCTTAAATACTTGTTCTCATTGACGATTTATTTCTACTTACAAATTAATGCAATTATTACCTATTTCCATCTTTATCTCCAATTAACGTAAAATGTTATATTCAAATACCATAAATTTTAGTAGATTCAAATTATCATATCTATGAAGAACATTTACGTTATTATCCATTTATTACCTTAACTTATTCAACGTAACGTTTAATTTATATTTAATGCAATGATTTCCAAATCAATTGAATTGAATTAAATATATATGTATCACTCATAATAACTTGTGGTCACAACTCTTGATCACCATTAATAAGTTTATTATTTACAATCCAATAATCGCCATTCTATATATATATACAAATTAACTAATTCAATATTTCCATTTCGTTTTCCTATCCTAAATTTATTACTAAGTGTATTTACTCCATTCCAACAAGTTGGAATTCCATTTTTATTATACAATCATTTCCTTATTCACTTTTATTACTAACCCATCATCATTGCATTTATTGTCTTTTATTGATTTAATCAATTTACCCCATATTCCCTTAAACTCATACTAACGAAACATTCAATTCTATTTATCTCATAAACTCCATTTCATAAATCTACCTGCAATTTCTACCTAGAAATAAGGTTACATTTCCGTTGGAAATACATTTACATCTTACGTTACTACATTAATAGTTAGTAACGTTTATATCATCAACCACCACTTATGAATAATTAGCGTTTCCTATTTATTTTGTTACATTCACTTATATTCATTTATGAATAAATTAGTATTCCCTTTAACCTATTAATTACTAACTTTAATTATTGCAATTCATTTATCTAACATAAATTTTGAATCTATTTCCAAATTTTCATATTTCAATTAATTAACACCTTACAATAGTTTACAAATAAAAGGGATTGTACTAATTACATTATTTATTTTCTTGCATTACTTTATTACCTCCGTTTATATTCAACTTCCGTAAATCAATATTTTATTCCATTGACAAATTCAATACTTGCAACAATTTCCACTATTACTATTAATTGCAATATATAATTTAATTTGCAAATTTTAATTTCCTTTGATACATCAAATTTCAATATTTTCTTTCATATAAATTAATAAGATTTTTATTTCTTTCTAAATTTTAAAATAAAATCCTATTAATTTAATTCATTTCGAACATCGAATTTACGCGGGTCGTTACATATGAATTTGAATAAGTGAATAAATTTGACCTTGATAAAAGTTAAATAAAAATTTATTTCAGAATTGGAACCTGAATTGGATTTATAAGAGGAATTTTAAGTTAAGATAAACAAATGATGTTAAAATGGAATATAACTTAAGTGATGTTGAATGAAGTTGATTTTTGGTGTCGAAGTAAATGGATAAGTGAATTAATGAAATGAAGTCATTAAGAATATGAACTTGAGTTATATAAATGAAATTCAACTTTATATTGTTAAATAAATTAGCAATTGAATTAATGAATGGATTGAATGTTCATCAATTGAATGTAAATAAAATTGATGAGATAATGAATGTGAGTATTAATTCATTAAAAGCTAATTGACTAAATTGAATGGAAGTCAATTTAATATCAACCAATTGGAATTAAAAGTGTTGAACCGAATTAAATGTAAAATTAAATAATTTGGTTGTGTTGGATGTACATTGGTTGTTATATGAATGTTAGTTGATTGTGTATAATTCGTTAAGTGTTAATGAAATTGAATTAGCGAAATTAGAAGCTAAAGTAATTGAATCCAACTTGGATGAAAATGAACTTGAATAGAGTTGAATTTGATTTGGAAATGAACCAACTTGAATATGAATAAATTGGAAAAACAATTCATTGAATATTAATGAGAAGTGAATTTATATTGATTTTGGTGGTTGCATTTGTTGTTTAGTTGCATTTGCTATATTATGCAGTTGTTATGTTGCTATATGATGTATATTGATATTATTTTCATATATGCATGTTCTCATGTTGTTGTTGAGTGTTTAGTAGGTGCGGATCGCGTTTGCTTCGCATTTGGAGCTCGCTTTCACGCTATATTAGCCGTATACGCTCGCTAATAATAAATAAGGTACATATCTCGGATTAAATATCGTACTTTTACAGTTTTTTCCCTACAGGACGCCTCATCACTTGATGAGATATATATTTGTGATATATATACTGTCATTTTTTTTTCGGATCGAGCCGCGCAAAGGAGACTATGGCGAATTTTTTCGAAAATTTAAGGCGTTAGAAAAAATTTGAAAATTTTGGGAAATTTTGTGAAAAGCTGTAACTTTGGTTTTGGAATTGGAAGTTAAACGATGGAGTTGGTTTTGAAAAAAATACTAAGTATGATTTGAAAAATTAGTAAGTTATTGTAAGAAGTTTAACTATGGATTTTGGAAAGTTAATGAATTCTGTAACTTTTTCTTACTTGGTAATTTCGAGGACGAGATTCTTTTAAGGGGGGAAGTTTGTAACGACCCAGGATTTTTGATAATTTAAATTTTAATACTTAATTAATTTTAACTATTAATAAGTGAAATTTATAAGTCGAATCATTTATTTTTCGAATATTGGATTTAATTTGGACAATTAAATCGATAATTTAATAGTTGAAATTCCGGAGTGAATAGTGTTTGTCGATTTCTCTATAAAAGCACTTCATTTATTTCTTTTTTTCCAAAATAAAACAAATTAGGGTTTAAAACCCTAGCCACCAGTTATTATATGAATGGCCGAAAATGTCAGTTCTTCTCCCTCATTTATCTTCCAATCTGTAACTCGCACAGATGATCGAATTAGCCTCCGAAACCTATTCCATTGTGTTCGGAACACGGAGTAAACCCTAGAAATGCTAGTCACCGCGCGTAAATCGGAGTTTGGAAAAGTCCGGATGAATAGTAATTCGAGAAATTTCTATAAAAGGCCAAAGAAATTTACTTTATTCACAAAATAAATAATCAAAACCCTAGTTTCTCAGTTGTCGCCTCCTCTTGCTTCAATGGCCGATGTTCTTCCCCGCTTCCCCTTGTTTTTTCTTCTTATCCATCAGTTTTTATCAGAAAAGTTCAACTAGAAACTTGTAGAGCACAGCATGAACTAGATATCCAATGGTGGATCTGGCGAATCGTCGTCGTTTGGAGGAGATTTTGGCCCGCATCCTCCTGCCATTCACACGTAATTTCAGAGAGATAGGGGAGGCCGAGCTCCACCCCATTGCAACCGAGTATGGAGTTGGTGATGGCGAATTGAATGGTGGTGCCTGATCGAATGCTAGTGGACCGGAGATGGGTTGCGTTCTCAACACTAGGGGCGGAAGTTAATGGGTTCGAACGTGAATGTCACGTTGGAGAAGAAGGTAAAAGTGCGGCCTGGATGTTGGAGCATTGAAATGCACGGCTCTGATTAATTCTAGGTTCAAAATTAAAAAGAAATTGTAATTTAAATATATTATAAATCGTGTAATCTTTAAAATATCATATCTTGTTCATACGAGGTCGGAAAAATGCGAAATCAGTTGCGTTGGAATCGCATGGAAGAGCACTACGTAATGCAACTGGATTGGAGTCGATTGGAGTCAGTGAAAATTTCGGGTAAAATTAAACGTCCGTTTAATTTTATTCGAAATAAAAGGCTGGAACGGAATTGAAATCAAGGTGAGAACTTCTCAGTCAATTGAATCGGTTTCGATTTAAATTTTAAATAGTTAGATTTAAAATTTGCTTGAATGTATGTTGAATGACGATTGCAGTTATTGATTTCTGTTTGGTTGTGATATTAGATATAATAGGATATATCTATATATAACAATATATATATATATATATTGGCATATGTATATATTGGAGTTGATTTCCCGCATTGTATAGCGGATGAGACCCTATTGCGCCGCCTATTAAGCGGATAATATTTTATAAATCCCATATACCGCGATAATTCCGTACTGGAACGGAATTGGTATTGTGCTAACATCTTTGGATGTAGGAAAACAGGTTGGAGGGATCCAACTGGATTCCTCAACTGTATTGATTTATTTACAGATATTGTGATATTTGTTGATTATCATATCGATATATGATATTTGAATGTCGTGATTGACTATTTGGTGCTGTTGCATCATCGGATCCATTTTTAAAGTTTTAAAGTAACGGTTTTGATTTTTAAAAAGGATTTTAAAGTGATTTTTCAAAGTATATGTTTTTATTAAATTTTGAATTGATTCATTTTAAATACTTAAAACGTTATAAATTTTTATGTTATAAAAATTAAGATTTTTGAGAAATATAACCGAAATGAGATTTTTGGAATAAATAGTTAATTGATTTATAAAATGGTTTAAATTGGAATTTTTGAATTATTATAAACGGTTTATGTAAAAGATTTATAAAATTGATATTTATAAATTAAGAATATTGGAATTTTAAAACGAGTTTTATAAGTGTAATAAAAATGGAATAAACATGGATTTATAAATAAATAAGAATTTTAGATTATAAATTAATGTTGATATAAAAAGAACGATTTTGTAAATAAATGGATTATAAGCATTTAAGTTATAATATGGACTTTTGGTATACAATTGAGTTATAAAACTGAATTGGATTATAAAAGATATTTACAAAATCGAAGTTGTTATAAAATATAAATGTGAATATATAAACATTGGTTTATAAATTTGAAACTGACTTATTTTGATAAGTAAATCTTATAGCTTGTTAAAAGAAATATATTCACGATTTTGGACAGTGAATACATTTTTGAATAAAATGGTCATGTTTGGCAAAATGAATATTCTAAAATGAAGTTCGTTATTTTAAAGATGTTTTAAAATGTATTATGAATCGAAACCATAGATTTCAACATTCATTGTTGAAATAGACGTTTTCGAGAAATAAATAAATAGTGGACTATAACACTGTTGTTATAGTAAATGGTTTCCGAAAGGAAATGATTTATATAGTATTGGGATTTATATATCTATTTAAATTTCGAATCCCTATACTAGTGATTTTGGGTTGTCGTAACGACGTTTTACGTAACATTCGTTTTGACCCAAAAAAATATGTTTAAGAGAATGATTTCTTAAAGAATGAAATATATACTTAATTTTGATTTAAGTATATTTAATATTTTCAAATGATGAAAATAAATAGATTTGTGAAGTACTTATTATTATATAAGTATGGAAATATTTTTCCAATGTGAAATGAACGTTTTAGAATTTATCCTTGTAAAGATAAATTGAAAGTGAATATTTGAAATCGATTGAAAATCGTATATTCATAAATATTTTGGAATGTAAATTCACTATGGAATTTATAAAAGAAAGGGGAATTTGTTTAGAAATAAACGTTGATTTATTTTTAAAGTATGGGAATAAATTTACGGATTAGGAACGTAAATATAATGTAAATCGTTAAGGATTTATTTAATTGGATTAAATGAACCATTTTGAAATGAAAGTATTTCCGGGTAAGGAAAATGATTGAAATTTGTTTTCAAAAGTGATAAAGGATTGAAAAGTGATTTGAAAATTTGTTTTCAAATGTTGAAGTGTGAAAAATATATATCTTGTAAAGATATTTTGGAAAGTAAATAATTTGGGAAATTATTTGGAATCTGGTGGTGTTGAACATGCCTATTGATAGTTAAATAACCGACTATCAATATTTACCTTTAAATAGGTATTTGTTGTGAATTGCTTGAATTTGAATGCCACACTTATTTTTAAAATAAGCGCTCTCTATTCGGGTTAGCCGAGAAAGGACCATGGGGTCATATAACCCATTTCGAATATGTGATACGTCGTAATGGATTTGCATTTGATAACCGATGTTGAAGACCGGATATTTTTGAAAACGGAAGGATTACCGTTGAATTACTATGCATCGGCTGATCTCCGATATAGAGGTTTTATCACCCTTAGTGATAGGAAGTCCGGACGTGATTAGAAATTATCCGGAATGCAAGGACTTCTTTGTAAGTGCCTTCGGTTCTGTTCGAGCCCAGAACAGACTTGTATGGATTGTATGTCTGACACTACTAGTTGAGATATAAAGCTGATTTCTTTCAAATATATTTCTGTTGGTGGCGGAGAATTTATTCTCTTAGCTTAACACCCTTCTCTGAGACATACGAGCTCAGAGGTTATGTAGTTGAAGGTTATTAGTAATATACTCCCAATTTGGTAGTGTGGCATGCTGAGTGTTGCTGTGGGATGATCATTGTTTGATCATTTGTGATATGATCATTTGTTTGATCATTTATCTTGGTGATCATTACTTTGATCATTTGTTGACCCAAAGCACAACTTTTGTATAAAGTGTGGCTTTGTGGACGAGACATCGTCGGACCTCATACCCCGAAAATGGTCAAAACAGGAAGGATGCAGAAAGGTTATTAGGGGGTAGCGCCCCTTTAGTGTATGTCATTCCTTCTGGATAGAGGTGGTATCATGGTATGGAGCCCAGATACTTAACCTATGTTGTTGCTGCAAATTTATTGCTTTGTGGTTGTTGGAAATCGAGGATCCTCGGATAGATCGGTTACGATCGGGGGATGAGATATTCGTGTCAGTAGTTACCCAGTTAGGGGTAACCCGGCTTTGTGTTGGCAAAGATCCGGTTTGGTTCTCGGGTCGTCTTTCCAGAGGCGTACCTATGTGGTAATGGGAAGTTCCTTGGCCTGACCATTTGTTGGAAATCCAAAGAAACAATACGATCTTGTACGGTTTTAGTTGTAGAACCTGCCATTTACTTATAGTGGCGCCCCACTGTTTAGATGGAAGCTATAGTAGGCATACGATAATGGTCGTATATTGGCTAAGATTTATATCTTTACTTCCAAAATAATTTTTCCTACACTATGCCCTAGTAATAATATCAAATGTTTCTTTTTAATGCGTATCAAGCATCTTTGACTATCATAAGGAGAAATCTACTCCGATTCTGCGTTTGCATTGTGTGCGTGTGCGGGAGGCCTTATGGTAGTCTCATTTTTAAAAGCATTGCGAATTAACTTTAAAAATGTCCTCTATTTTGTTTTAAAGATAAACTGTTTTGAGTTCTCACACCAGTCACATGATTGACTCGGAGTTTATTGTTTTCCTTCCTAAACACTGGGTGCCCACCAATTTCCACACGGGCAGTCAAGAGTTAAGGTTTATCAGGATATTATGGAATTCAGGAGTTGCTGGAGGCAAGCTCGATGGCATGGCGTATTAGTAGTATATAGTATTTCTTTTCCGCCGTTTGATGTTGTTTGTTGTTGTACACTCTGATGATGTAATGTAATGTGATGTAATGTAATAACTGATATAGTTCTTTGTTTTAAAAGATTATTCATTTATCTATTATATATTGTTCCGCTGCGGTTGCGAGATTCTGATATTGTTCTGTTGCTTCTTTCTGTTGTTTTCTTTTTCTTTCTCTCTTCTTCTATCTTTTCTTCTTCTTTAACCATAACTATTCGGTTTTTCGGTAACGAAAAATCGCGTTCGTCACATTAACTTTTTTTTGGAAACTTCCCAATCGTTCAAAATTTAATTTTGAAAACTTTCAAGTAAGGTAATGACGGTTTACTTCCCAAAATCATTTTTATGGTTCAAATAGTAAATCTAAACATACTATTTTTTCTCTGATGTAAATACTTGAGATTCATCGGTTTTACATCCTTATTCAATGTGCAAATAATCAATATGAAATTTAAATAATTGCTATAAACTATAGGGTGATAACAAAGATATATCAAATAAATGAACAAATATACATTCAATCACAATAGCATCCATCACAACATACAATCAACATTCAAATCAATAAATTCAACAAATCAACAAATTCAATAAAATGTCATGGAAATTATTAGTCATCACATATTGGAATTTAGCTATTCAAATTAAATATTGCTAAATATTCCAAACCAACAATCAAAAATTTATCACCATATGACCTGGTTTAACTTGCAATAAAATTTTAGTATTTCGTGAGTGAGTTTAAACACTCACCTTCTGGATTTCCCTTTTCTAGTCGGATTTGGATCCGCTGCTACTTCCTCCATTTGAGTTGTTTCCTTCTATCTTAATCCTTTTTTTAGAATGTTTTGGAAGAGATAGAGAAGTTGTTATATAGATATGGATTTAAAGAAAAAGATTTGAAAAAAAAAGAATGTTTGAAAAAGAAGAAGAAAATTTAAAGAATTGAAAAAGAAAAGGAAGCTTTCAAAAAGAAGAAGATTTGAAGAAGAAGAAACAAAAAGAAAAAGAATGAAGTAAAAAAAAAGAGAAGAAGGAGATTTAAAGAAGAAAAAATGAAAACGGAAGGAGGAAGGTGAAGGGAGAAAAAAATGAGATGGAAGTTTTATTTGGAAAATGAAGCTATAGAAGATGAGATTAGAAAATGAAATATGACTAAAGGAATGAAGATGGAAACAAATGAAAAGCTAATAAGGTATATATAAACAAACTAGGAATTGAAATAAAGTAAAATATGAACATCCCTAAAACGTAGTATTGAAACATGTGAACAAAATGAGTATGAGGTGATAGAAGAAATAAAATGCAAATGAAGAAATAAAATTATAGATTATTTAATAATAAGGAAATAAAGGTGGAGGGACAAAATGCACGTTTATTTTAAAATGCTTTAGGCATTGATAATGCACAAGGAAATGTATGTAGGAATGAGAAAATTTGCAAGCGAAAGGAAAATAAAAAATTTTATAGCCAAAAATGAGATGGAAAGAATTAAATATAGCCTAAAAGCTTAGGCTTAGGTATTAAACCAAAGGAGAAATGAACGGACCAAGTTTTAATAATGAGGTAACTATTTTAAAACGTACATGCAATAAATAAAAAGAAATGAAGGGACCACATACACATTTTGAAATTCAATTTCTTCCTAAACGTAACTAAATTAATTTCATTCACTCAAATAATACTCAATTTGTACACATACAATTTTTATCTACGCACAATTAATAAAATTATACCTACCTTAAAAATGAGAACGTTCAATTCTTTTATTTCCATTAAAGCACCATTTCTGTTTAACACAAAATGTACGTTTCTTTTATTAAATCTATGTATTGCAATCAAAGTTTTCTTACCTTTTAATCAAAATATTTCCGTTACATTAATTGCAGTTAATAACAAAGTTAAATTTCAAAATAGATAAACCAGAATGGACGAGAAATAGGATAATTGTTTCCTTAAGTCATTTAAAAATGTTTATAAATTTGTTGTTTTACACCACCGTAATAAATAACTTACTTAAATTATATTCTTATTCTGGAAATCAGTATGTATGCTAAAACAGCATTCTAATAAATGTATATTTCCTTTTTTAAAACAAATCGTTCTATTCTTTACTCTATTGAACTTAAATCTACATTCATAAATGAAATATTTCAAGGCAAGGCTGACATGTAAATAAATAAAACTTACTGGAAGACCAAAAGAGGCATGTATTCAATGAAAGAAAGTAGTAATAAAATAAAATAAATGAAAGCGACAGATTTAAATTTGAGAATGTAGTCTGTACATAGAAATCACAAATCAAATATACTAAAAAAAACAATTCATTTTAACATATTTTATTAAACCTAATACGCTCAAATTTGCACACATATATGTATTTTTATTTAGTAAACAGTAAATAAAATTAAACACCACAATTAACATAATGAGGAAAGCCACCCCACACATTAAAAGATGAACCAAGACCCCAAAGTCAAATTTGAAACGGAATAAATCTCCTATGTTAATATGCTAACTATTCCAAATCAAAAACTTAACCAAACCTTCAAGTTGTTTTCTTACCATTTTATTATTGTATATATTTTTTTAATTAAATTCAAATTTAGGATTATTTAGATAAATCAAATATTCCAACTAGAAACATACAACAAAATTCAATTCTTTGTTTTAATGAAATTAAATCAACATTCACAGATGAAATATTCACTTTATTTGATAAGAATATTCTTATAGAGAAACCATTCTTTTCTTTTATTTTTATCAAAACATATTTCTTTTTATTACACATTCATTTACAATTAACACCTCCTCCCTTAAAATCAACTTATATTTAAAGATTATCCCATTAAAGAGTCGCAGAAATAATACTTCGTACAACCACATCATTTCTTTATCAATTAATTTCATATAATCGTTATATTTGTACCAAATTTAAGTGCTTACAATTTGAACGTAATATTTCTTAATGAAATTCTCAATATATTTTTAACACAAAACATATGTTGCACATATTATTAATTAATTACCATTTACTTCTATCTCTTATGAATGGCAAGATATAATTACTATTACTTACAATGATTAAATCTCAAAACATACCCTAATACAGGGAAGATAATTAATCCAATTGTTTCCTTTGAAATCGAATTTTCTATGTTAAACCCAATATCTATATTGTAATTTAATTCCAACATTTAATTACAAATGTAATAAAACCTGTTCATTATATGTTTAAATTTCAAATAAATCATTTTATGTTGATTTACATTCTTATTATCAAATCAACTATTCCCTTATGCAATTGATTAACCTAAGTTTTACACTCACCACTCAACAGTTAACGTTTCTTCTTATATCAATTGTAATATTTGAATTACATTAATTCTCCATTAATTACCAAGTAAATTTCTAACAGATTTAATAATAAGAAAATAAATAAAACAATGGTTATATGTTAATAATCCATATCTATTAACTTATTGTTTACAAACAAAGGTTAATAAATTTACGTACAAAATAATTGATTTCATACTCCATATTAAAACCAATTGCAATTAATAACATAAGATTACATCAATTTATACATCGTTTATTATATTCCTTATTAACCTTTATTATTTAAGTCGATTGAAATTTCGTTAACATAGTATAGTAGTCAATTACATTCAACAATACTAGCCAATTATATGTTTTATCTCATTAAATTATTATTTTTAAGATTTATCTTAAAGTCAAAATTTCTAACCTAATAAGATTCAATTTAATAAATCATAAATTTTAATTTCTGACAATATTAAAGCCCAAAACCTTATTAAATTTAATATTTTTAATTATCAAAATATGGGTTGTTACAAACAGAAATAATATCAGAATCTCACAATCGCAGCGGAACAACATATAATGTGAGGACCCGCAAATCCGTACTCCTTGAATATACACTAATCTCCATAGATTAACTCAAGATGAACAGAAATACGAATTCTCAATGTTTAAGAAAAAGAAAAAGAGAGAAAAAGAGAGAAGACAGAGAATAGAGGGAAAAGAGAGAAAAGAACATAGAAAATAGAACAGAACAGAAAACAACAGAACAACATCAGAATCTCACAATCGCAGCGGAACAACATATAATAATAAATGAATAATCTTTAAACAAAGAACTATATCAGTTATTACATTACATTACATCATATCATCAGAGTGTACAACATCATACAACAACAAACAACGGAAAAGAAATACTATATACTAGTAATACGCCATGCCATCCAGCTTGCCTCCAGCAACTCCAGAATATCTTGATAAACCTTAACTCTTGACTGCCCGTGTAGAAATTGGTGGGCACCCAGAGTTTAGGAAGGAAAACAATAAACTCCGAGTCAGTCATGTGACTGATGTGAGAACTCAAAACAGTTTATTTATCTTTAAAATCAAAATAGAGGAATATTTTTAAAGTCAATTCGCAATGCATTTAAAAATGAGACTAACATAAGACCTCCCGCCATACACACAATGCAAACGCAGACTTGGAGGAGATTTCTCCTTATGATAGGTAAAGATGCTTGATACGCATTAAAAAGAACATTTGATATTATTGCTAGTGCATAGTGTAGAGAAAATTCATTTCGAAAATAAAGATATAAATCTTAGCCAGCATAGGTACCATTATAGTATGCTTACTATAGCTACCATATTAGATGGCAGGTTCTACAACTAAAACCGTACAAATCTCGTATTGTTTCTTTGGATTTCCAACAAATGGTCAGGCCAAGGAACTTCCCATTGCCACATGAGAACGCCTCTGGAAGGACGCCCCGAGAACCCAACTGGATCTCTGCCAAACAAGGCCGGGAACCCCTTTTCCCAAGGGATATTACAAACCCTCAGATATGCCACCCCCGGTCCTTTGGGACCTTTAAACGAGAGCTCTCTAACCAACATCACACCATAATAGTAAGTGTTTCAACATGAGTAAGTATCTGGGCTCCATACCATGATACTACCCTTTTCCAGAAGGAATGGTCATACCCTAGGGAAGTTATCCCTGAAAACCTTACCGCACAATTCCTGTTTCGACCATTACCGGTTTGTGAGGCTCGACGAAGTCACGTCCACAAAAACACGCTTTATTACAAAGTCATGCTTTGGGTCAACAAATGATCATAGAAATGATCACCAAGATATACGATCAAACAAATGATCCTATCATAAATGATCAACACAATGATCATTTCACAGCAACACTCAGCATGTCACATTACCAAATTGGAAATATATCGCTGATAACCTTCAACTACATAACCTCTAAGCTCGTACGTCTCAGAGAAGGGTGTTAAGCTAAGAGAATAAATTCTCCGCCACCAACAGAAATATATTTGAAAGAAATCGGCTTTATATCTCAACTTGTAATGTCAGACATACAATCCATACAAGTCTGTTCCGGGCTCGAACAAAACCAAAGGCACTTACAAAGAAATACTTGCAATCCGGATAATCTCTAATCACGTCCGGACTTCCCATCACATATGGAGTCTCTATACCGTAGCTACTCGGTGCAAAGACAATCGACGAGTTGTCCTTTCGCTTTTGAAAATATCCGGTCTTCAACAACGGTCTTCAAATGCAATTCATAACGACGTATCACATATTCGGAATGGGTTATACGACCCCATGGTCCTTTCCCGGTTAACCCGAATAGTGAGCGCTTGTTCAAAAATAAGTGTGGCATTCAAATTCAAACAAATCACATCAATTACCCATTCAAAGGGAAATATTGATAGTCGGTTATTGAACTATCAATGGATATGCACAACATCACCAGATTCAAAATAATTTTCCAAATTATTTATTTTCCAAAATATCTTTACAAGATATAAAATTTCAATACCTCAAAAATAAATCAATATTTATCTTTAAACAACTTCCCTTTTTATTCATAAATTCCATAGTGAATTTTTCATTCCAAAATATCCATGCATATACGATTTCTATTATTCATTTCAATTTATCTTCAAAAAGATAAATTCTCAAAGTATTCACTTTATATTGGAAAACATTTCCATACTTATTTATTCATAAGTAATTCACAAATTTTATTTATTTTCAACCTTTGGAAAATATTTAATATACTTAAATCGAAATTAAGTATATATTTCATTCTTTAAGGAAATCATGCTCTTAAACATATTTATTTGGGCCAAAACGAATGTTGCGTAAAACATCGTTACGACGTCCCAAAATCACTAGTATAGGGATTCGAATTTAAGATAGATATATAAATCCCAATAATATACAAAACATTTCCTTTCGGAAATCATTTACTATAACAACAGTGTTATAGTCCACCATTTCCTTCTATTTCTCGAAAACGTCTATTTCAACAATAAATGTTGAAATCTATGGTTTCGAATCTTAATGCTTTTAAAACAATCGTTAGATCGTTTTAATTCTATTTAAAACATCACATTCAAAACAATTTCTTTAACATATTATTCACTATTCAAAAACGTGAATATACTACGTTAACCAATTTCATCATTTCTATACATTTCATTTTAAAGGATTATTCACTGTCTAAAACTTGAATATAACCCCATTAATAAGTTATAACAATTTACTTATCAACATAAGTCGTTTGTGAATTTATAAAACAACGTTTATAAATTCCTTTATTAATCTATTCAATTTCATATCTCAATGATATACGAAAAGTTCATATTATAAGTTAAACACTTATAATTTATTTGCTTACAAAATCATTCCTTTAAACTTCATAATTATAAATGTTATAACTTATAAGATTCATTTATTTACACAAATCTATTCCTTTAATAACTTTACATATTTTATAAACCTACTGCTTATAAAATTCCATTTATAACTTCACCGTTTATAATTCTATAAATTCCATTCATTTATGAAATTCATTCACAATTTATTCTAACACTTATAAAAACACGTATTAATTCAAATATTTTAATTTACAAATTATCAATTTATAAATCTCTTATATAAATCAATTTATATTATTCTTTTAAAACGTCTTTAATCTCCTTTATAATTTCACCATTTTTGATTTATAAAATAATTAAATTTTATAAATCCTATATTTTCAACTTTTTATAATAAATCCAAAAATCCCGATTAAACTATTTTATAAAATCATTAGCCTTATATTTTCAAAAATCCGCCTTTTACTATATTTCTCAAAAATCATAATTTTTATAACATTAAAAATTATAACGTTTATTTATTTAAAATAAATCAATTCCAAATATATAGTATATTTTCAAAAAATCACTTTAAAAATCATTTTAATGTTCCAAATTTGGTCCAATGATGCTACACACCAAATAGTCAATCACGACTACAACGACATCATATATCGATATGATAATCCATCAAATATCAAAATATCTGAAATCAAATAAAAACTGTTGAGGAATCCAGTTGGATCCCTCCAACCTGTTTCCTGCATCCACAAACATTAGCACAATACCAATTCCGCTCCAGTACGGAATTATCGCGGTATATGGGATTTAAAATATTATCCGCTTAATAGACGGCGCAATAGGGTCTCATCTGCAATGCGGGAAATCAATAACTCCAATATATACATATGCCAATATATATATATATTGCTATTATATATAATACCAATTTCACTGTTTATGAAATATTCGCGGTATATGTTTTTACTAAATAACATCCACTTACTAACGGCGCATAATGTCTATTTTAACAATCAATAGATAACAATCATCATTTAAACATGCATTCAAATATTTTAAATATAACTATTTAAAATATAAATCGAAACTGATTCGATTGAGTGAGAAGTTCTCACCTTGATTTCAATTTCGTTTTAGCGATTTATTTCGAATAAAATTAAACGGACGTTTAATTTTACCCAAAATTCTCACTGACTCCAAAGGACTCCAATCCAATTCCATAGCGTAGTGCTTGTCCATACGATTCCAACGCAACTGGATTCGCGCGTTTTCGACCTCGTATGAAAAAGTTATGATTTTTACAAGTTTTATACGAATTTTATATAAACTATTTACAACATATATTTTCTATTTTTAACCTATCTGCAAATCTCAGCCACTGGATTCCTTCCCCCCTCATCATGACCGTGCGTTTGCTTTCTTCCATCTCATGCGTATCTCCAGGCTTTGCACGATACAAACCGAACCCATATCATCCAAATTAGGGTTTATTTTCGCGCCATCCACGCTCAATTAAAATTCGATCAGGGACTTCTATCTCGCAGAGCATGACACGAGCAACTCACGGCCACCAACCTGATGAACTCGGCTGCCCCATGAGCACAGAAAAACGTGCGCAATCATAGCCGAACGCGGCCCCCCTGCCGTCGACCTGCTACACTTCACGCCATCATCTCCGTATAGATTTGTAGCTCTCTTCGAGCACTACGTTCTTCTAGTTGATGACTTCTCGAATAGATCTATAGATTGAGAGATTATAGAGGAAGAAGATGATGCGTTTCTGGCCATTTGTTGAGGGGTGGCGGCTGCATTAGGTTTAGGGTTATATATATATATATATATATTTTATTTGTGTGAAGAGAGGGGCTATTTATAGGAAATCGAACGACACTACTCATTCCGGAAATTCCAAACTCCGATTTACGCGCGGTGACCGACGTTGCTAGGGTTTACCCCGGGTTCCGGACACAATGGAATAGGTTTCGGAAGCTAATTCGGACATCTGTGCGAGTTATGGCAATAAACGTTCAATTTGAATTAAACCGATTTAAACGATTTTCTAGGCGTTTTAATTAGTACCGGACAAACGGTAAATCCAATTGACACGAAATTTGAAACCTTACAATAATATCACATTACGGATCCGATGAAATTGGTTTTGTCGAAATCCGAGACTGTTTGAAAAATGACTATTTTAACTAGCCAAATTAAAAATTAAACAATTTCGATGCGTTTCGAGCTGCCACGATCAAACGATAACTCCGATTGTTATGAAAATTGAAATCCGATAATAACTAACTATTACGGACCCAATGAAACTAGTTTCGTCCAATTCTGAGACTGTTCGAAAATTGTCTAATTTCACTAGTCGATTTAATATTAAAATATTCAATTTTCACAATTTAACTTTTAATTCGATTTTAAAAGTTCTAAAATATCATTCTAACTCCAATATGATAAAATAAAATTTTACAAATCATTTTCAATCATATTTAACTCAATTTTCAATTATTTCCATAATTTAACATATTAAATTATCGATTTAATTATCCAATTAAATCCAATTATTCAAAATAAAATTTATTCGACTTATAAATTCACTTATTAATATTTAAAATTAGTTAAATATTCGAATTTTAAATAATTAAAATTCTGGGTCGTTACAGACTTCCCCCCTTAAAAGAATTTCGTCCTCGAAATTAACAAGTAAGAAAAGTTACAGAATCTATCAACTTTCCAAAATCCATAGTTAAACTTCTTACAATAACTTTACTAAGTTTTCAAATCATACTTAGTTATCTTTTCAAAAACAACTACTATTGTTTAACTTTCAATGTAACGACCCAGAATTTTGAATAATTTAATTTGAAAATATTTAATTAATTTTAAATATTTGAATGATGGTTTGGATTGAATTTTCAATATAACTTTGAATATGGCAATTAAATTATAGAATTTAATCTATTGAGAGTTGAATAAAAATTTGAATCTTCAATTTTAAGCTGACTAAAAATATTTCAAAGGCTTGTAAAATTCATATTGATAATACTGAAGATAATAGAAGCTTCAGAATTGAATTTGAAAGTAAATTGTTCAGTTTTGGAATTTTTATCGTTTGAATTGAATTTAAAAAATAGCCGTCCGAGGCACAGTCTCGGAATTCGACGAAACCAGTTCCATTGGGTCCGGAATATTGAATTATTCTAGGATTTCAAATTTCGTATTTTTCGGAGTTGATATGTGATCACACGGCGTGTAAACGCATTGAAATAAAATCGAATTCAATTTAAATTTAAATTTAAACTTAGTCAAAACACACCACGTTCGTCCTAAAAATATGCCTAAACCTACGCCTTCGATCACGCCTGAGATCGTGAAGGAAACGAGTAAACACGATCTTCTGTCTCCTCTTCCTTTTCTTTTATAACGCAAGCTTCAGTTCAAGATCGAACGAGATAAAAATTTAATGGCGACATTCCTTTATTTCGTTCTCCCTCCCAAATCAACGAACAATGGCCGAAGCCGTATATTTTTCCCCCTTTCCTTCTTCTTCAATTACAAATCAATGCCTCAGTAAAAAAAAAAAAAAAAAGGAATGGCCGAAGCCCTAAGCGTGGTCGCGCGCGCATAGGTGAGCGGCGACGAAATCGAATGGAGAAGGCGCGTGAGGCGGTGCGGCGGTGAGCGCGCGCTCGAGCGCGAGGCACGGCGGCAGCGACATGAGTGGCGGCGAGGGTTGTGGGATTTGGGGGGCTTGCGCGTGCGCGCGTCACGTGCAAAGGGCTGAGGGACGAGCACGATGTGGAGGCAGTTGTGGACGAGGTCGCGAGCAGGCGCGAGGCGTAGGAGGCGATAGGGGTTCAACGCGATGGCGACTGCAGTGAACGCGACTCGCGTGAGGGTGCGCAGGCGATGGTGGATGGGGGTTTGCAGTAGCTAAGGCTTGTTCGATTCGAAGGAATTGCAGTGAGGTATTGAATTTAATTTAATTTAATTTAATATATATATAAATGACAGTAAGTTAAAAAAAAAAAAAAAAGCAGTTATGTAGATATATATATATATATACACATATATATACATTTTAAAATCACTGATTAGTTTAGAAATTTGTAAAAGAAAAATTGTTAAAGATAAAATTTAGATTAATTTATTAAAAAGGAAGAATGCTTCGAATTTAATAGTTAGATAATAAAGTTTGTTAAAAGAAAAATATTAGTTCAAATTATTATATTAAGAATAAAATTTTAGTTTAAAATATAATTTTTAGTTAATCAAATTTATTAAAATAAAAAGGAAGTTTAGTTTTAATTCAATATTTTGTTAGACGAATTTAATTAAAGAAAATCAGTTTGAATTTTTAATTTTTAGTTTAAAATAAAAATCATTAACTTAAGATTTAGATAATTAGTTCGAATATTCTATTTAAAAGGAAAAATTTATTTATAACAAAATTAATAGTTAAAAACCAAAATCTATTAGTTGATTTAATTTATGAAAAGGAAATTTAATTTAAATAGGAAATTTCTAGTTAGAATTATTTTAAAAAGGGATAATTTGTTTAAGTAAGTTAGTTGAAATTAAATTTGGAGTAGACAAATTGTTAAGAGTAACATATTTGAAATTGAAAGTAAGTTTGGTTAATTAAATTAATTTTTTAGTTAAAATAAATCATTAAACAAGAAACTGGTTTAAACAAAACTACGAGTTAATTTAACTATTAAAATGAAATCACCAATGAATCGAAATTATCAATTGAAAATTTATTATTCGATCTGTTCGAATATTAATTGAATTGTATAAAATATTTATACTAGGTATAAATGAAGAAATCAAGTTGAATGGGAAAGTGGATTGCTAATAAAAGCAAAGGTGAGAACTTCTCACTCAAAAGGAATTTCTGTTGTTTATTTAAATTTTAAATAGTTAGATTTAAAATTGATTGACTATGTTGATTGAATGATTGAATGATGATTGTTATATATATATTGGATGTGGATAGACCCTATACGCCGTTAGTAAGCGGAGGTTATTTATTACACACATATACCGCGATATTCCACCTCGAAGTGGAATTGGTATTATATTATATATATAGCAATATATATATATTGGCATATGTATATATTGCAGTTGATTGATTTCCCGCATTTTCTTTTAGCGGATGAGACCCTATTGCGCCGTTAGTAAGCGGATATATATATTTATAAAATCCCATATACCGCGATATTCCGTCTTGAAACGGAATGGTATTGTGTTAATGTCTGTGGATGCAGGGAAACAGGTTGGAGGGATCCAACTGGATTCCTCACAAATATTTATTGATTTTAAATATTGTGATGTTTGATTGTTTATCATATCGATATATGATATTGGAAAAGTCGTGATTGACTAATTGATGTGTTGCATCATCGGATCAAATTTTTGAAATTTAAAAACAACGATTTTAATTTCTAAAGTGATTTTTGAAAATATACGTTTATATAATATTTTTGGAATTGATTTATTATAAATAAATAAACGTTATAATTTTTATGTTATAAAAATTATGATTTTTGAGAAATGTAGTTAAAAGTTGATTTTTGAGAATATGGGATTAATGATTTGACAAAATAATTTAAACTGGGATTTTTGAATCTATTATAAAATGAATAAAAGTGATGAAATTATAAAGAACTGTGAAGATGTTTCAAAAGAATAATATAAATTGTTTTATATAAAAAAGATTTATAAATTGATATTTATAAATTAAAAATATAAGAATTATAAAACAAGCTTTTATAAGAGTTAGAATAAATTGTAAATGAGTTTCATAAATAGAAATGGAATTATAGAATTATAACGATGAAGTTATAAATAGAATTTTATAAACAGTATAAATTGATTTATATAAAAGATTTACAAACGGATATTTGTAAATTAAAATATTGGAATTATAAAACAAAGTTTTTATAAGAGTTAGGATGAATTGTGAATAAATTTCATAAATGAATGAATTTATAGAATTATGAACGGTGAAGTTATAATTGGAATTTTATAAACAGTAGGTTTATAAAATTTGTGAAGTTATTTAAAAGAATAAGATTTTGGATAAATAGATGAATCTTATAAGTTATAAGATTTATAAAATTTGTGAAGTTTAAAGGAATGATTTTATAAACAAATAAATTATAAGTATTTAACTTATAATATGAAATTTTTAATATATCATTGTGATATGAATTGAGATAAGTTAATAAAGGAAATTTATAAAAGGAAGTTGTTATAAAAGAAATAGAAATAGAATTTATAAACATTGTTTTATAAATTCGCAAACTACTTATTTTGATAAGTAAATTTTTGCAATTTATTTATGAAGTTATATTCATGTTTTAGACAGTGAATAATTCCTTAAACTAAAATGAATAGAAGAAATGAAATTGGTTAACAATATATTCACGTTTTTGAATAGTGAATAATATGTAAAAAAAAAAATTTATTTAGAATGTGATGTTTTAAATAAAATTAAAACAATCTAATGATGTTTTAAAATATGTTGAGATTTGAAATCATAGATTTCAACATTTATTGTTGAAATAGATGTTTTCGAGAAATAAAAGGAAATGGTAGATTATAACACTGTTGTTATAATAGATGATTTCCGAAAGGAAATGTTTTGTATAGTAGTGGGATTTATATATCTATTTTATTTCGAATCCCTATACTAGTGATTTTGGGTTGTCGTAACGATGTTTTACGCAACATTCGTTTTGGCCCAAATAAATATGGTTAAGTGAATGATTTCCTTAAAGGATGAAGTATATACTTAATTTCGATTAGGGTATATTAAATATTTTCTAAGTATAGAAAATAAAAAGATCTGTGAATTACTTATTTTTAATAAGTATAGAAATGCTTTTCCAATATTAAGTGAATATTTGGAATTTATCTTTTTGAAGATAAATTGAAAATGAATATTAGAAATTGAATGGAAATCATATATCCATAAATATTTTGGATTGTAAATTCAATATAGAATTTATAAATGGAATTGGGAAATTGGGTTTAAGAATAAATATTGATTTATTTTTAAAAGAATAGAAATTAAGTTTATATTCCCTAAAGATATTTTTGGAAAATAAATAATTTGGAAAATTATTTGGTTTCTGGTGATGTTGGCATATCTATTGATAGTTCAATAACCGACTATCAATATTTACCTTTGAATGGTATTTGTTGTGAGTTTGTTTGAAATTGAATGCCACACTTATTTTTTTTTAAATAAGCGCTCACTATTCGGGTTAACCGGGAAAGGACCATGGGGTCGTATAACCCATTCCGAATATGTGATACGTCGTTATGAATTGCATTCGAAGACCGGTGTTGAAGACCGGATATTTTCGAAAACGAAAGGGTTTCTTGTCGAATGTCTTTGCATCGACTGGTCCCTGGTATAGAGACTCCATATGTGATGGGAAATCCGATCAGGATTGTGAATATCCGGATTGCAAGGACTTCTTTGTAAGTGCCTTCGGTTCTGTTCGAGCCCGGAACAGACTTGTATGGATTGTGTGTCTGACATTACAAGTTGAGATATAAAGCCGATTTCTTTCAAATATATTTCTGTGGTGGCGGAGAATTTATTCTTTGCTTAACACCCTTCTTTGAGACGTACGAGCTCAAAGGTTATATAGTTGAAGTTATCAGCGATATATCCCATTTTGGTAATGTGACATGCTGAGTGATGCTGAAATGATCATTGTGTTGATTATTTGTGATAGGATCATTTATTTGATCGTCTATCCTAGTGATCATTGTGTTGATCATTTGTTGACCCAAAGCATGGCTTTTGTATAAAGTATGTTTTTGTGGACGTGACTTCATCGAGCCTCACATCCCGGTAATGGTCAAAACAGGAATGATGCGGCAAGGTTATGAGGGGTAGCTCCCTTTAGGGTATGTGCATTTCCTTCTGGAAAGGGTGGTATCATGGTATGGAGCCCAGATACTTACTCATGTTGATACACTATATCTTTTTCTGTGTGGTGTTGTTGGTGACGAGCGCTCGGTTAAAGGTCCGATGGGACCGGGGGATGCCATATTCGTGTAGTAGTTACCTAGTGATAAAGGTAACCCGGCCTTGTGTTGGCAGAGAGCTGGTTAAGTTCTCGGGACGTCCAGCCAGAGGCGATCCCATGTGGCAGTAGGAAGTTCCTTAGCCTGACCATTTGTTGGAAATCCAATTCCCAATACGAAACTTGTACGGTATTAGTTGTAGAACCTGCTATTCACTTATGGTGGTCACCACTGTTTGGATGGTAGCTATAGTAGGCATAGTTCGAAATGTCTATGTTGGCTAAGATTTATATTCTACTTTCGAAATATTTCCTACACTATGCACTAATAATAATATGAAATGTTCTTTTAATGCGTATCAAGCATCTTTGACTATCATAAGGAGAAATCTCCTCCGATTCTGCGTTTGCATGTGTGTGTGTGCGGGAGGCCTTATGGTAGTCTCATTTTTAAAAGCATTGCGAATTGAATTAAAAATATTCCTCTATTTTGATTTTAAAGTTAAATAAACTGTTTTGAGTTCTCACACCAGTCACATGACTGACTCAGAGTTTATTGTTTTCCTTCCTAAACTCTGGGTGCCCACCAATTTCCACACGGGCAGTTAAGAGTTAGGTTTATCAGGATATTCTGGATATTCTGGAGTTGCTGGAGGCAAGCTGGATGGCATGGCGTATTACTAGTTTATATAGTATTTCTTTTTCCGCTGCACTGTTTGTTGTTGTATGATGTTGTACACTCTGATGATATGATGTAATGTAATGTATAAAATGTAATAACAGATATAGTTCTTTGTTTAAAGATTATTCATTTATTATTATATGTTGTTCCACTACGAATTGTGAGATTCTGATGTTGTTCTGTTGTTTTCTGCCCCGTCCTATTTTCTTCTGTTTTTTTTTCTTTTTCCTCTATTCTCTTTTCTTTCTATTTTAAAATTTTCTACCTTCTATTCTGTTTTCTATTCTCTCTAATTTCTATTTTCTATTTTCTTCTTTCCTATCTTCTTTCTTCTTTTCTTTTTCTTAAAAACCCTCAGTGTTCGGTTTTCCGTCGTTCGATTTCTCGGCAGTCGATAAAGTGAGTGTCGATGTCGGATTTTCGGAAGACGAAGAATCGAGTCCTGACAATGTGGTATCAGAGCTGTTGTTTAAGCGACAACCATGGTTCTGATGGGTATTACTCGTTAGAGATAGAGTCAGCAGTACTCTAGAATGAGTTTGAGTGTAATAATAGATATGAGCGCGTATTTGTTAGTAAATATAAAATTGTTTTTGGAATCGGGTAAATAAAATAATCTTGCCCAAAACTATTTTGAATAGAAAAGATTTTCTATGAATTATTATAGTATATGGTTGCATGATTGTTAGGAAGTGATAATATTGAATTATTATCATTAGTATATGGGAATAAAAATAAAATGGATTGAATTCAAGTAAACTAACTTGATAAATTATTAATTCATGGACTAATGAATTGGAATTTGAATTGGTTAAATTAAAGTTTAGTCGTGAGCTAAATTTGAAGATAAATTTGAATTGTATACAAATTCAAGTAAGTGAAAGAAATAAATTGAAATTTCCTTTGTTAGTAATTAAGTAAATTCGTGATGAATTGAATATTGAAATGAATTAGTGGATGAAACTAATTGAAAGTAGTAATATAAATTACTAAATGGAAGTTAATCGTTAGAATTCAATATTTAGAATTGTGAATTGGATTCGAATGAAATTTAAATTGAGAATTGAATTCAAATTGAATTGAAATTGTGAATCGAAATTGAAGTGTAAAATTTAATGAAAATGGATATGCAACTTCAATAGTGAAGTAAAAATGTATAAGAAACATATGTTGAAAATTTTGTAATGGAATTGGCAAAATGGTTTGAATGTTGGATTTGGATGCTACTACTAGCAGGTTATACAGGTATTATAAAGGAATTGAAATTTTGAATTCGAAGATAAAATTGAATTGCTCGACAAAAAGGTACGTATTTCAATTTTAGTATGAGATTTGATGACTTCCTTCTCTAGCCACTTGGCTTTTCTCTTTTCTTTTTGATTCTGAGGGGTCGTGGTGCCATTTTGTAGTCATACCGATCGAGCCGCGCAAAGGAAACGCTGGCGAAATTTTTCGAAAATTTAGGGTGTTAGAAAAATTTTTGAGAAAAATTTGAAAGTTTAAAATTTGAATTTGAATTTAAATTTGAATGGCTAGGAAAACAATGTTGTTTGAAACCTATAATTGAAGTTGGAAAGATAGTTGAAATGATAGTAAAACTTTAGTAAAAAGATTTAGGTTAGTAAGTTGATAAAACTATTTGAATTGTGAAAAATGATAGACGGGATAAGGGTATTCTTCTTAACTTGTAATTTCGGGACGAAATTCTTTTAAGGGGGAAAGATTGTAACGACCCAGAATTTTGAATAATTTAATTTGAAAATATTTAATTAATTTTAAATATTTGAATGATGGTTTGGATTGAATTTTCAATATAACTTTGAATATGGCAATTAAATTATAGAATTTAATCTATTGAGAGTTGAATAAAAATTTGAATCTTCAATTTTAAGCTGACTAAAAATATTTCAAAGGCTTGTAAAATTCATATTGATAATACTGAAGATAATAGAAGCTTCAGAATTGAATTTGAAAGTAAATTGTTCAGTTTTGGAATTTTTATCGTTTGAATTGAATTTAAAAAATAGCCGTCCGAGGCACAGTCTCGGAATTCGACGCAACCAGTTCCATTGGGTCCGGAATATTGAATTATTCTAGGATTTCAAATTTCGTATTTTTCGGAGTTGATATGTGATCACACGGCGTGTAAACGCATTGAAATAAAATCGAATTCAATTTAAATTTAAATTTAAACTTAGTCAAAACACACCACGTTCGTCCTAAAAATATGCCTAAACCTACGCCTTCGATCACGCCTGAGATCGTGAAGGAAACGAGTAAACACGATCTTCTGTCTCCTCTTCTTTTTCTTTTATAACGCAAGCTTCAGTTCAAGATCGAACGAGATAAAAATTTAATGGCGACATTCCTTTATTTCGTTCTCCCTCCCAAATCAACGAACAATGGCCGAAGCCGTATATTTTTCCCCCTTTCCTTCTTCTTCAATTACAAATCAATGCCTCAGTAAAAAAAAAAAAAAGGAATGGCCGAAGCCCTAAGCGTGGTCGCGCGCGCATAGGTGAGCGGCGACGAAATCGAATGGAGAAGGCGCGTGAGGCGGTGCGGCGGTGAGCGCGCGCTCGAGCGCGAGGCACGGCGGCAGCGACATGAGTGGCGGCGAGGGTTGTGGGATTTGGGGGGCTTGCGCGTGCGCGCGTCACGTGCAAAGGGCTGAGGGACGAGCACGATGTGGAGGCAGTTGTGGACGAGGTCGCGAGCAGGCGCGAGGCGTAGGAGGCGATAGGGGTTCAACGCGATGGCGACTGCAGTGAACGCGACTCGCGTGAGGGTGCGCAGGCGATGGTGGATGGGGGTTTGCAGTAGCTAAGGCTTGTTCGATTCGAAGGAATTGCAGTGAGGTATTGAATTTAATTTAATTTAATTTAATATATATATAAATGTCAGTAAGTTAAAAAAAAAAAAAAAAGCAGTTATGTAGATATATATATATATATATATATACATTTTAAAATCACTGATTAGTTTAGAAATTTGTAAAAGAAAAATTGTTAAAGATAAAATTTAGATTAATTTATTAAAAAGGAAGAATGCTTCGAATTTAATAGTTAGATAATAAAGTTTGTTAAAAGAAAAATATTAGTTCAAATTATTATATTAAGAATAAAATTTTAGTTTAAAATATAATTTTTAGTTAATCAAATTTATTAAAATAAAAAGGAAGTTTAGTTTTAATTCAATATTTTGTTAGACGAATTTAATTAAAGAAAATCAGTTTGAATTTTTAATTTTTAGTTTAAAATAAAAATCATTAACTTAAGATTTAGATAATTAGTTCGAATATTCTATTTAAAAGGAAAAATTTATTTATAACAAAATTAATAGTTAAAAACCAAAATCTATTAGTTGATTTAATTTATGAAAAGGAAATTTAATTTAAATAGGAAATTTCTAGTTAGAATTATTTTAAAAAGGGATAATTTGTTTAAGTAAGTTAGTTGAAATTAAATTTGGAGTAGACAAATTGTTAAGAGTAACATATTTGAAATTGAAAGTAAGTTTGGTTAATTAAATTAATTTTTTAGTTAAAATAAATCATTAAACAAGAAACTGGTTTAAACAAAACTACGAGTTAATTTAACTATTAAAATGAAATCACCAATGAATCGAAATTATCAATTGAAAATTTATTATTCGATCTGTTCGAATATTAATTGAATTGTATAAAATATTTATACTAGGTATAAATGAAGAAATCAAGTTGAATGGGAAAGTGGATTGCTAATAAAAGCAAAGGTGAGAACTTCTCACTCAAAAGGAATTTCTGTTGTTTATTTAAATTTTAAATAGTTAGATTTAAAATTGATTGACTATGTTGATTGAATGATTGAATGATGATTGTTATATATATATTGGATGTGGATAGACCCTATACGCCGTTAGTAAGCGGAGGTTATTTATTACAGACATATACCGCGATATTCCACCTCGAAGTGGAATTGGTATTATATTATATATATAGCAATATATATATATTGGCATATGTATATATTGCAGTTGATTGATTTCCCGCATTTTCTTTTAGCGGATGAGACCCTATTGCGCCGTTAGTAAGCGGATATATATATTTATAAAATCCCATATACCGCGATATTCCGTCTTGAAACGGAATGGTATTGTGTTAATGTCTGTGGATGCAGGGAAACAGGTTGGAGGGATCCAACTGGATTCCTCACAAATATTTATTGATTTTAAATATTGTGATGTTTGATTGTTTATCATATCGATATATGATATTGGAAAAGTCGTGATTGACTAATTGATGTGTTGCATCATCGGATCAAATTTTTGAAATTTAAAAACAACGATTTTAATTTCTAAAGTGATTTTTGAAAATATACGTTTATATAATATTTTTGGAATTGATTTATTATAAATAAATAAACGTTATAATTTTTATGTTATAAAAATTATGATTTTTGAGAAATGTAGTTAAAAGTTGATTTTTGAGAATATGGGATTAATGATTTGACAAAATAATTTAAACTGGGATTTTTGAATCTATTATAAAATGAATAAAAGTGATGAAATTATAAAGAACTGTGAAGATGTTTCAAAAGAATAATATAAATTGTTTTATATAAAAAAGATTTATAAATTGATATTTATAAATTAAAAATATAAGAATTATAAAACAAGCTTTTATAAGAGTTAGAATAAATTGTAAATGAGTTTCATAAATAGAAATGGAATTATAGAATTATAACGATGAAGTTATAAATAGAATTTTATAAACAGTATAAATTGATTTATATAAAAGATTTACAAACGGATATTTGTAAATTAAAATATTGGAATTATAAAACAAAGTTTTTATAAGAGTTAGGATGAATTGTGAATAAATTTCACAAATGAATGAATTTATAGAATTATGAACGGTGAAGTTATAATTGGAATTTTATAAACAGTAGGTTTATAAAATTTGTGAAGTTATTTAAAAGAATAAGATTTTGGATAAATAGATGAATCTTATAAGTTATAAGATTTATAAAATTTGTGAAGTTTAAAGGAATGATTTTATAAACAAATAAATTATAAGTATTTAACTTATAATATGAAATTTTTAATATATCATTGTGATATGAATTGAGATAAGTTAATAAAGGAAATTTATAAAAGGAAGTTGTTATAAAAGAAATAGAAATAGAATTTATAAACATTGTTTTATAAATTCGCAAACTACTTATTTTGATAAGTAAATTTTTGCAATTTATTTATGAAGTTATATTCATGTTTTAGACAGTGAATAATTCCTTAAACTAAAATGAATAGAAGAAATGAAATTGGTTAACAATATATTCACGTTTTTGAATAGTGAATAATATGTAAAAAAAAAATTTTATTTAGAATGTGATGTTTTAAATAAAATTAAAACAATCTAATGATGTTTTAAAATATGTTGAGATTTGAAATCATAGATTTCAACATTTATTGTTGAAATAGATGTTTTCGAGAAATAAAAGGAAATGGTAGATTATAACACTGTTGTTATAATAGATGATTTCCGAAAGGAAATGTTTTGTATAGTAGTGGGATTTATATATCTATTTTATTTCGAATCCCTATACTAGTGATTTTGGGTTGTCGTAACGATGTTTTACGCAACATTCGTTTTGGCCCAAATAAATATGGTTAAGTGAATGATTTCCTTAAAGGATGAAGTATATACTTAATTTCGATTAGGGTATATTAAATATTTTCTAAGTATAGAAAATAAAAAGATCTGTGAATTACTTATTTTTAATAAGTATAGAAATGCTTTTCCAATATTAAGTGAATATTTGGAATTTATCTTTTTGAAGATAAATTGAAAATGAATATTAGAAATTGAATGGAAATCATATATCCATAAATATTTTGGATTGTAAATTCAATATAGAATTTATAAATGGAATTGGGAAATTGGGTTTAAGAATAAATATTGATTTATTTTTAAAAGAATAGAAATTAAGTTTATATTCCCTAAAGATATTTTTGGAAAATAAATAATTTGGAAAATTATTTGGTTTCTGGTGATGTTGGCATATCTATTGATAGTTCAATAACCGACTATCAATATTTACCTTTGAATGGTATTTGTTGTGAGTTTGTTTGAAATTGAATGCCACACTTATTTTTTTTAAATAAGCGCTCACTATTCGGGTTAACCGGGAAAGGACCATGGGGTCGTATAACCCATTCCGAATATGTGATACGTCGTTATGAATTGCATTCGAAGACCGGTGTTGAAGACCGGATATTTTCGAAAACGAAAGGGTTTCTTGTCGAATGTCTTTGCATCGACTGGTCCCCGGTATAGAGACTCCATATGTGATGGGAAATCCGATCAGGATTGTGAATATCCGGATTGCAAGGACTTCTTTGTAAGTGCCTTCGGTTCTGTTCGAGCCCGGAACAGACTTGTATGGATTGTGTGTCTGACATTACAAGTTGAGATATAAAGCCGATTTCTTTCAAATATATTTCTGTGGTGGCGGAGAATTTATTCTTTGCTTAACACCCTTCTTTGAGACGTACGAGCTCAAAGGTTATATAGTTGAAGTTATCAGCGATATATCCCATTTTGGTAATGTGACATGCTGAGTGATGCTGAAATGATCATTGTGTTGATTATTTGTGATAGGATCATTTATTTGATCGTCTATCCTAGTGATCATTGTGTTGATCATTTGTTGACCCAAAGCATGGCTTTTGTATAAAGTATGTTTTTGTGGACGTGACTTCATCGAGCCTCACATCCCGGTAATGGTCAAAACAGGAATGATGCGGCAAGGTTATGAGGGGTAGCTCCCTTTAGGGTATGTGCATTTCCTTCTGGAAAGGGTGGTATCATGGTATGGAGCCCAGATACTTACTCATGTTGATACACTATATCTTTTTCTGTGTGGTGTTGTTGGTGACGAGCGCTCGGTTAAAGGTCCGATGGGACCGGGGGATGCCATATTCGTGTAGTAGTTACCTAGTGATAAAGGTAACCCGGCCTTGTGTTGGCAGAGAGCTGGTTAAGTTCTCGGGACGTCCAGCCAGAGGCGATCCCATGTGGCAGTAGGAAGTTCCTTAGCCTGACCATTTGTTGGAAATCCAATTCCCAATACGAAACTTGTACGGTATTAGTTGTAGAACCTGCTATTCACTTATGGTGGTCACCACTGTTTGGATGGTAGCTATAGTAGGCATAGTTCGAAATGTCTATGTTGGCTAAGATTTATATTCTACTTTCGAAATATTTCCTACACTATGCACTAATAATAATATGAAATGTTCTTTTAATGCGTATCAAGCATCTTTGACTATCATAAGGAGAAATCTCCTCCGATTCTGCGTTTGCATGTGTGTGTGTGCGGGAGGCCTTATGGTAGTCTCATTTTTAAAAGCATTGCGAATTGAATTAAAAATATTCCTCTATTTTGATTTTAAAGTTAAATAAACTGTTTTGAGTTCTCACACCAGTCACATGACTGACTCGGAGTTTATTGTTTTCCTTCCTAAACTCTGGGTGCCCACCAATTTCCACACGGGCAGTTAAGAGTTAGGTTTATCAGGATATTCTGGATATTCTGGAGTTGCTGGAGGCAAGCTGGATGGCATGGCGTATTACTAGTTTATATAGTATTTCTTTTTCCGCTGCACTGTTTGTTGTTGTATGATGTTGTACACTCTGATGATATAATGTAATGTAATGTATAAAATGTAATAACAGATATAGTTCTTTGTTTAAAGATTATTCATTTATTATTATATGTTGTTCCACTGCGAATTGTGAGATTCTGATGTTGTTCTGTTGTTTTCTGCCCCGTCCTATTTTCTTCTGTTTTTTTTTCTTTTTCCTCTATTCTCTTTTCTTTCTATTTTAAAATTTTCTACCTTCTATTCTGTTTTCTATTCTCTCTAATTTCTATTTTCTATTTTCTTCTTTCCTATCTTCTTTCTTCTTTTCTTTTTCTTAAAAACCCTCAGTGTTCGGTTTTCCGTCGTTCGATTTCTCGGCAGTCGATAAAGTGAGTGTCGATGTCGGATTTTCGGAAGACGAAGAATCGAGTCCTGACATTCAACTTCAAATCAAAGTTAAAGTTTTCAAAATTTTCCAATTTCTCAAATTTTTTTAACGCCTTAAATTTTCGAAAAAATTCGCCATAGTCTCCTTTGCGCGGCTCGATCCAAAAAAAAATGACAGTATATATATCACAAATATACATCTCATCAAGTAATGAGGCATCCCGTAGGGAAAAAAGTGTAAAAGTACGATATTTAATCCGAGATATGTACCTTATATTTTATTAGCGAGCATATACGGCTAATATAGCGCGAAAGCGAGCTCCAAATGCGAAGCAAATGCGATCCGCACCTACTAAACACTCAACAAACAACATGAGAACATGTATATATACAACATTATCGATATACCATATATAGGAACATAATAACTATATATGCCACAGCAAATGCAATAAAAGCAATAAATGTAAACATCAACCAACTATCATCCAACAAATTCATAACCAATATATATTCATTCATATTCTCATTAATATTCAATGAAATGGTTTTCAATTTAATCATATTTGATTCATATACAGTGGATGTTTTTTTTTTACTAACATTTATTTTCAATTAGTTTATATTCACTAATTCATATTCAAGTTGGTTTACTTCCAAATCAACTTCAATTCTATTTAAGATTCACTTAACTTCCAATTGAATTCCAATTACTTTAGATTCCAATTTCATTAATACTTAATGAATTATATACAATCAACTAACATCAAATAACAACCAATGTATATTAATCTCAACCAAATTCCTTTACTTATATTCATTCAATTTGGTTTAACACCATCACTTTTAATTGGTTCAATTAAATTAATTTTCATTCTATTATTCAACTTCCAATAACATTAGATTTTAATAAGTTAACACTTACATTCATTATTTCATATCAATTTAATTTACATTCAATTGATTTACATTCAATCCATTCATTCAATTCAATTACAAAAGTTGAATTTCATTTATATAACTCAAGTTCACATTTACCACTTCACTTTATTAATTTACTTTGATACCAATATCAACTTCATTCAACAACTCTTAAGTTATACTTCCATTTTATAAACATCACTTGTTTTTACTTAACTTAAATTCCCACTTATAAATAAATTCAGCTTCCAATTCTAAAGTAAATTTCCATTTAACTTTAAATTCATTTTTATTTACAACTCATATTCCTACATATATTCATATAGTTTCACTTCTTATATATATAAGTTTATTTCACAATTGTAAATCACTTTAATTATAATTTCAATTCTTATAATTCATTTGCTTATACATATTCCTTTATTTAGATTATTCAAACAACTAAACAATCAACTTATATACACTTTAATAATTCTGAAAAATTATTTCTTTATATATAAAATATAATCAAGGTAAAATTATTTCATTTACCCAATTTTAAAACAATACTGTGTCGAATTGTTCTATACAAGTGTTTAGAGATTCCTATCGACAACGTTAATTACTCGTATTAACCAGAATCCATATACCATTCAACAAACCAATCATCACAATATAAAAAAAATTTATATTCACTAACAAATACGCTCTCATAGCTATTATTACACTCAAACTCATTCTAGAGTACTCCTGACTCTATCTCTAATGAGTAACACCCAACAGAACCATGGTTGTCGCTTAACCATATGCTCTGATACCACCTGTAACGAACGTACTATCAGCGGTTACAACCGGTAGGCTTTTCAACCATCGCAGCCCCACCGTGGCTTACACTGATATCCCAAACTTGCTTTTACGGCCAGCCTCTCGACTTTCTCAGGTTACACCTAACCAACCCCCTAAAAGAGGACGTGTGGGATCAAGAGTCTCCCGTTCGCCACCTAACCGCGAAGCGAGAACCCCCCATCACATAGCCCAAAGCTTAGCAAGACTGGTGTGAGAACTCAAAACAGTTTATTTATCTTTAAAATCAAAATAGAGGAATATTTTTAAAGTCAATTCGCAATGCTTTTAAAAATGAGACTACCATAAGACCTCCCGCCACACACACAATGCAAACGCAGACTTGGAGGAGATTTCTCCTTATGATAGTCAAAGATGCTTGATACGCATTAAAAAGAACATTTGATATTATTGCTAGTGCATAGTGTAGAGAAAATTCATTTCCAAAATAAAGATATAAATCTTAGCCAGCATAGGTACCATTATAGTATGCTTACTATAGCTACCATATTAGATGGAAGGTTCTACAACTAAAACCGTACAAATCTCTTATTGTTTCTTTTGATTTCCAACAAATGGTCAGGCCAAGGAACTTCCCATTGCCACATGAGAACGCCTCTGGAAGGACGCCCCGAGAACCCAACTGGATCTCTGCCAAACAAGGCCGGGAACCCCTTTTCCCAAGGGATATTACAAACCCTCAGATATGCCACCCCCGGTCCTTTGGGACCTTTAAACGAGAGCTCTCTAACCAACATCACACCATAATAGTAAGTGTTTCAACATGAGTAAGTATCTGGGCTCCATACCATGATACTACCCTTTTCCAGAAGGAATGGTCATACCCTAGGGAAGTTATCCCTGAAAACCTTGCCGCACAATTCCTGTTTCGACCATTACCGGTTTGTGAGGCTCGACGAAGTCACGTCCACAAAAACACGCTTTATTACAAAGTCATGCTTTGGGTCAACAAATGATCATAGAAATGACCACCAAGATAGACGATCAAACAAATGATCCTATCATAAATGATCAACACAATGATCATTTCACAGCAACACTCAGCATGTCACATTACCAAATTGGAAATATATCGCTGATAACCTTCAACTACATAACCTCTGAGCTCGTACGTCTCAGAGAAGGGTGTTAAGCTAAGAGAATAAATTCTCCGCCACCAACAGAAATATATTTGAAAGAAATCGGCTTTATATCTCAACTTGTAATGTCAGAAATACAATCCATACAAGTCTGTTCCGGGCTCGAACAGAACCGAAGGCACTTACAAAGAAGTCCTTGCAATCCGGATAATCTCTAATCACGTCCGGACTTCCCATCACATATGGAGTCTCTATACCGTAGCTACTCGGTGCAAAGACAATCGATGAGTTGTCCTTTCGCTTTCGAAAATATCCGGTCTTCAAATGCAATTCATAACGACGTATCACATATTCGGAATGGGTTATACGACCCCATGGTCCTTTCCCGGTTAACCCGAATAGTGAGCGCTTATTCAAAAATAAGTGTGGCATTCAAATTCAAACAAATCACATCAATTACCCATTCAAAGGGAAATATTGATAGTCGGTTATTGAACTATCAATGGATATGCACAACATCACCAGATTCAAAATAATTTTCCAAATTATTTATTTTCCAAAATATCTTTACAAGATATAAAATTTCAATACCTCAAAAATAAATCAATATTTATCTTTAAACAACTTCCCTTTTTATTCATAAATTCCTTAGTGAATTTTTCATTCCAAAATATCCATGCATATACGATTTCAATTATTCATTTCAATTTATCTTCAAAAAGATAAATTCTCAAAGTATTCACTTTATATTGGAAATCATTTCCATACTTATTTATTCATAAGTAATTCACAAATTTTATTTATTTTCAACCTTTGTAAAATATTCAATATACTTAAATCGAAATTAAGTATATATTTCATTCTTTAAGGAAATCATGCTCTTAAACATATTTATTTGGGCCAAAACGAATGTTGCGTAAAACATCGTTACGACGTCCCAAAATCACTAGTATAGGGATTCGAAATTAAGATAGATATATAAATCCCAATACTATACAAAACATTTCCTTTCGGAAATCATTTACTATAACAACAGTGTTATAGTCCACCATTTCCTTCTATTTCTCGAAAACGTCTATTTCAACAATAAATGTTGAAATCTATGGTTTCGAATCTTAATGCTTTTAAAACAATCGTTAGATCGTTTTAATTCTATTTAAAACATTACATTCAAAACAATTTCTTTAACATATTATTCACTATTCAAAAACGTGAATATACTACGTTAACCAATTTCGTCATTTCTATACATTTCATTTTAAAGGATTATTCACTGTCTAAAACGTGAATATAACCCGATTAATAAGTTATAACAATTTACTTATCAACATAAGTCATTTGTGAATTTATAAAACAACGTTTATAAATTCCTTTATTAATCTACTCAATTTCATATCTCAATGATATACGAAAAGTTCATATTATAAGTTAAACACTTATAATTTATTTGCTTACAAAATCGTTCCTTTAAACTTCATAATTATAAATCTTATAACTTATAAGATTCATTTATTTACACAAATCTATTCCTTTAATAACTTTACATATTTTATAAACCTACTGCTTATAAAATTCCATTTATAACTTCACCGTTTATAATTCTATAAATTTCATTCATTTATGAAATTCATTCACAATTTATTCTAACACTTATAAAAACTCGTTTTATAATTCAAATATTTTAATTTACAAATTATCAATTTATAAATCTCTTATATAAATCAATTTATATTATTCTTTTAAAATGTCTTTAATCTCCTTTATAATTTCACCATTTTTGATTTATAAAATAATTAAATTTTATAAATCCTATATTTTCAACTTTTTATAATAAATCCAAAAATCCCGATTAAACTATTTTATATAATCATTAGCCTTATATTTTCAAAAATCCGCCTTTTACTATATTTCTCAAAAATCATAATTTTTATAACATTAAAAATTATAACGTTTATTTATTTAAAATAAATCAATTCCAAACATATAGTATATTTTCAAAAAATCACTTTAAAAATCATTTTAAAGTTCCAAATTTGGTCCAATGATGCTACACACCAAATAGTCAATCGCGACTACAATGACATCATATATCGATATGATAATCCATCAAATATCAAAATATCTGAAATCAAATAAAAACTGTTGAGGAATCCAGTTGGATCCCTCCAACCTGTTTCCTGCATCCACAAACATTAGCACAATACCAATTCCGCTCCAGTACGGAATTATCGCGGTATATGGGATTTAAAATATTATCCGCTTAATAGACGGCGCAATAGGGTCTCATCCGCTAAAAAAATGCGGGAAATCAATAACTCCAATATAAACATATGCCAATATATATATATATTGCTATTATATATAATACCAATTTCACTGTTTATGAAATATTCGCGGTATATGTTTTTACTAAATAACATCCGCTTACTAACGGTGCATAATGTCTATTTTAACAATCAATAGATAACAATCATCATTCAAACATGCATTCAAATATTTTAAATATAACTATTTAAAATATAAATCGAAACTGACTCGATTGAGTGAGAAGTTCTCACCTTGATTTCAATTTCGTTTTAGCGATTTATTTCGAATAAAATTAAACGGACGTTTAATTTTACCCGAAATTCTCACTAACTCCCAACGACTCCAATTCATTTCCATTGCGTAGTGCTCGTCCATACGATTCCAACGCAACTGGTTTTGCGCGTTTTTGACCTCGTATGAAAAAGTTATGATTTTTACAAGTTTTATACGAATTTTATATAAACTATTTACAACATAAATTTTCTATTTTTAACCTATCTGCAAATCTCAGCCACTGGATTCCTTCCCCCCTCATCATGACCGTGCGTTTGCTTTCTTCCATCTCATGCGTATCTCCAGGCTTTGCACGATACAAACCGAACCCATATCATCCAAATTAGAGTTTATTTTCGCGCCATCCACGCTCAATTAAAATTCGATCAGGGACTTCTATCGCGCAGAGCACGACACGAGCAACTCACGGCCACCAACCTGATGAACTTGGCTGCCCCATGAGCACAGAAAAACGTGTGCAATCATAGCCGAACGCGGCCCCCCTGCCATCGACCTGCTCCACTTCACGCCATCATCTCCGTATAGATTTGTAGCTCTCTTCGAGCACTACGTTCTTCTAGTTGATGACTTCTCGAATAGATCTATAGATTGAGAGATTATAGAGGAAGAAGATGATGCGTTTCTGGCCATTGGCTGAGGGGTGGCGGCTGCATTAGGTTTAGGGTTATATTTTTTTTTATTTGTGTGAAGAGAGGGGCTATTTATAGGAAATCGAACGACACTATTCATTCCGGTAATTCCAAACTCTGATTTACGCGCGGTGACCTACGTTTCTAGGGTTTACCCCGCGTTCCGGACACAATGGAACAGGTTTCGGAAGCTAATTCGGACATCTGTGCGAGTTATGGCAATAAACGTTCAATTTGAATTAAACCGATTTAAACGATTTTCTAGGCGTTTTAATTTGTACCGGAAAAAGGTAAATCCAATTGACACGAAATTTGAAACCTTACAATAATATCACATTACGGATCCGATGAAACTGGTTTCGTCGAAATCAGAGACTGTTTGAAAAATGACTATTTTAACTCGCCAAATTAAAAATTAAACAATTTCGATGGGTTTCGAGCTGCCACGATCAAACGATAACTCCGATTGTTATGAAAATTGAAATCCGATAATAACTAACTATTACGGATCCAATGGAACTAGTTTCGTCTAATTCTGAGACTGTTCGAAAATTGGCTAATTTCACTAGTCGATTTAACATTAAAATATTCAATTTTCACAATTTAACTTTTAATTCGATTTTAAAAGTTCTAAAATATCATTCTAACTCCAATATGATAAAATAAAATTTTACAAATCATTTTCAATCATATTTAACTAAATTTTCAATTATTTCCATAATTAACATATTAAATTATCGATTTAATTATCCAATTAAATCCAATTATTCAAAATAAAATTTATTCGACTTATAAATTCACTTATTAATATTTAAAATTAATTAAATATTCAAATTTTAAATAATTAAAATTCTGGGTCGTTACATATAATAGATAAATGAATAATCTTTAAATCAAAAGAACTATATCCGTTATTACATTACATCACATCACATTACATTATATTATCAGAGTTTACAACGACAAACAGCGGAAAAGAAATACTATATATTAGTTGATATGCCAAGCCATCCTGCTTGCTCCTGATCTCACAACAACTCCTGGATTTCCAGAATAACCTGATAACCTGACTCTAGACTGCCCGAGTTAAAATTGTTGGGCACCCAGAGTTTAGGAAGGGAACAATAAACTCCAGGTCAGTCATGGGACTGGGTGAGAATTAAAGCAGTTATTTATCTTTAAAACAACAACAACAAGGGAAGTGAAAAATATACGCAATGCTTTTGGAAAATGAAACTACCATAAGGCCTCCTACCACACACACAATGCAAACGCAGAATTGGAGGAGATTTCTCCTTATGATAGTCAAATATGCTTGATACGCAAATTTCTTTGATGTTATTATTATAAGTGCAAAGTGTAGGAAAACATTTCTAAAGTATAATATAAATCTTGGCCAACATAGACATTCCGAACTATACCTACTATAGCTACCATCTAAACAGTGGGGCGCCACCATAAGTAAATGACATGTTCTACAACTAAAACCGTACAAGGTGCGTATTGGAGTTTGGATTTCCAACTAATGGTCAGGCCAAGGAACTTCTCATTGCCACATAGGTACGCCTCTGGAAAGACGCCCCGAGAACCTAACCGGATCCTTGCCAACACAAGGACGGGTTACCCCTAGCTGGGTAACTACTGACACGAATATGCCATCCCCCGGTCGTAACCGACCTAAATCTTGGGATTCACCAATAACCACAAAATAATAAGTTTGCAGCAACAACATAGGTTAAGTATCAGGGCTCCATACCATAATACCACCTCTATCCAGAAGGAATGATATACGCTAAGGGGGCGCTATCCCCTAATAACCATGCCGCATCTTTCCTGTTTTGACCATTTCCAGGGTGTGAGGTCCGACAAAGTCTCGTCCACAAAGCTATGCTTTATACAAAAGCCACGCATTGGTCAACAAATGATCAGCAGCACTTCGTATGCCACATTACCAATTTGGGAATATATCACTAGTAACCATCAACTACATAACCTCTGAGCTCGTACGTCTCAGAGAAGGGTGTTAAGCTAAGAGAATAAATACTCCGCCACCAATAGAAATATATTTGATAGAAACCAGCTTCATATCTCAAATTATAATGTCAGACACAAATCCATACGATTCAATTCTGGGTTCGAACAGAACCGAAGGCACTTCCAAAGAAGACCTTGCAATCCGGATATTCACTAATCACGACCGAACTTCCCATCACAAAGGGTGATAAAATCTCTATATAGGAAATCAGCCGATGCAAAGACATTCGACGGTAATCCTTCCGTTTTCAAAAATATCCGGTCTTCAACACTGGTCTTCAAATGCTATCCATTATGACATATCACTTATTCAGAATGGGATTTATGGCACAAAGGTCCTCTCCTGGCTAAATCGAATAACGAGCGCTTATTGTCAAAAATAAGTGTAGCATTCAAATTCAAGAAAATCACACAAATACCCATTTAAAGGTAAATATTGATAGTCGGTTATTTAACTATCAAGTCCAACAAACAAATATCCAGCACCAAAACAATCACTAGGCCCTTTTTATTAATCTTCCATAAATTAAATAACTTGCCAAATATTCGCTCCAACTTATCTTAAAAGGATATATCCTCTAAACCATTTCAATCTCTACATTGGAAAACATTTCCAAATACTTATTCATTTTTATTTCAAAATGGTTCATTTAAACCAATTAAATAAATCCTTACTGATTTCCTTTATAAATTCCATGGTGAATTTAAATTTCCAAATATCCACTGATATACGATTTTCAAATCGATTTCAGATATTCACTTTCCATTTATCTTTAAAAGATAAAATCTCAAAACATTTTACTTCATATTGGAAAACATTTCCATACTTATTCAATAATAAGTAATTCACAAATCTCTTTATTTTCAACATTTGAAAAATATTCAATATACTTAAATTACAATTAAGTATATAATCTATCGTTTAAGGAAAACATTCTCTTTAAACACATTTATTTGGGTCAAAACGAATGTTACGTAAAACATCGTTACGTAAACCCCAAATCACTAGTATAGGGATTCGAAATTAAGATAGATATATAAATCCCAATACTATATAAAACATTTTCTTTCGAAAATCATTTACTGTAACAACAGTGTTATATTCCACCATTTCCTTATTTCTCGAAAACTCTATTTCAACAATGAATGTTGAAATCTATGGTTTCGATCCTTAACACATTTTAAAACAACTTCAAATCTTTTTAATTCTATTTAAAAGACGAGAACCTAAAATTTTTTTAAGTATACTATTCATTGTTCAAAATCGTGAATATAAATCGTTTACCAAATTCAACACTTCTACATATTTTATTTAAAGGATTATCCATTGTCCAAAATCATGGATATATCTCCTTTAACAAGCTATAATAAATAACTTATCAAAATAAGTCGATTTCGGATTTATAAAACAATATTTATAAATTCCATTTATATTTCATAACAACTTCAACTTATAAAAATCACTTTATTAACAAATTCTATCCATATCCCATTTAAATGCCAAAATCCAATTTATAAGTTAATTCCTTAAAAATCTTTTATTTTACAAAACCTATTCATTTATAACTTCACAATTTATAAATCTATAAATTTCATTTACTTATGAAATCCATTTATACTTCATTTTAACACTTATAAAAACTCGTTTAAAATTCCAATATTTTTAAATTTATAAATATCAATTTATAAATCTTTTACATAAACCATTTATAATAATTTCAAAAAACTTTAGTTAAACTATTTTATAAAATTCATTAACTCCATTTTTCAAAAATCCCATTTTAACTATATTTCTCAAAAATCATAAATTTTATAACATAAAAATTATAACGTTTATTTATCTAAAATCGATCGATTCCAAAATTCAATAAAACATATTCTTTCAAAAGTCACTTTAAAAATCCTTTTAAATTTCAAAACATTACTTTAACATTTTTAATACTCCAAAAATAGGCCTAATGCTACAACAGCACCAAATATAACAATCACGGCATCCAAAACATCATATATCATATGATAACAGAATATATCACAATATCTGTAAATAAATCAATACGTGTGAGGAATCCAGTTGGATCCCTCCAACCTGTTTCCCTACATCCACAGATGTTAGCACAATACCAATCTCGTTCCAATACAGAATATCGTGATATATGGGATTTATAAAATATTATCCGCTATTATACGGCGCAATAGGGTCTCATCCGCTATATAATGCGGGAAAATCTACTCCAAGTACATATATAATACCAATTCCATATCAAGATGGAATTATCACGATATATGTGTTTAATAAATAACATCCGCTTAATATACGGCGTATAGGGTCTATTTCAAAACAATAGATAATAATGTATCGTTCAATCATACAATCAAGCAATTTAAAATCTAACTATTTAAAATTTAAATCGAAACTATTTCGATTGAGTGAGAAGTTCTCACCTTGTTCCCAATAATGGTTTCAACGTTTATTTCGAATAAAATTAAACGCGCGTTTAATTTTATCCAAAGTTTTCACCAACTCCAATCAACTCCAATCCAGCTCCATCGCGTAGTGTTCGTCCATACGAACTCAACGCAGTTTGTTTCGTCCAATTCCGACCTTGTATGAACAAGTTACAGTATTTTAAAGTTTACACGAATTATAATATAAACAATTTACAATTTTCTTTATATTTTTATAACCTAAGCTCATCAGGGCCGCACGTTCTAATGCCTTGATCTCAGCCGCACATGCTCCTTCTTCCCCCCCAGTAATTAACGCGCACGAAACAACCAAAGTAGCCGCCCGTAACCCTAATTCGTGCAACCCATACGAACACCTTCACGTCGATCGAGCAACACCGTCACGAAGGCAACACCCTCACGCTATCACCTTGAAAATCATCAAGCTCGGACCTAAAATCGCATAGAAAATTGTGTATAAATGTTGGTCGTTCGAACATGATTTGCCATCCATCCACGCGACTATTTTCGATCATACGCGTATGGAATCGAAGCCCTCATTACGCTCTTCAACATTGTAGTTGACAACGTTTTGTAATTGTTGGCGGATTTGATGAAAATGATGAAGAAAGATCACGAATTACCGGCCATTAATAGAAAGGATGGCGGCTAGGGTTAGCTTCTGATTAGGGATTGCAATATAGAAGTAGACGAGTCCTTTTATAGAAAATTTATAACACTATTCATCTCGAAATTTTCCGTACTCCAAACGAAGCGTGCCGGCTGGCGTTTCTAAGGTTTATCCCACGTTCCGGACACAATGGAATAGGTATCGAGAGCCAATTCGATCATATGTGGGAAATAAACGATCAAATTTAAATTAAATCGATTAAACAAATTTCTATGTGTTTTGGCTTGCCCCGGACAAACCGTAAATCCGATTGACACGAAATTTGAAAACGTACAATAATATAACGTTACGGATCCAATGAATCTCGTTTCGTCCAAATCCGAGATTGTTTGAAAAATGGCTATTTTTACTCGTCAATTCAATATTAATATATTCAATTTTCACAAATTTACTTTTAATTCAATTTTAAAAGTTCTATAATATCATTCTAACTCTAATATAATTTAATATAACTTTATAAATCATTTTTAATCACATTAAACCCAGTTTTCGATTATTTCTGTAAATTTCAAATATTAAATTATCGATTTAATTATCCAATTAAATCCAGATATTCGAAATAAAAAATTTCGGCTTACAAATTTCACTTGTTAATATTTAAAATCAATTAAATATATGAATTTCAATTGACAGAAATTCTGGATCGTTACAACATGGATGTTTCCTGGGGGATCCAGGCGTAACCATTTTTGTGTATCCTACGATCCAGGTGTTTATTTATTTATCATGGCGTAATTCGCAAGGCAGCGAATGCTTAAAGGATATGGATGTTTCCTGGGGGATTCAGGCATAGCCATTGTTATGTATCCTGCGATCCAGGGGTTTTTTGGATTGTACTTTCTGTATCTTTTTATAAAAAAAATTTAGTATTTTCATTGGATGTTAAAACATGTCTACTAAGTACTTGAAGAATTCTAGCTTTGTGCCTGATCAACGCATGGCCAGAGTCTGCAAGAACAAGGATAAACTTGTTGAAACATCGAGTTATAAAAGTATTTTCGAATAGAAAATTTGTTTTGATATAGAAGTATTTTATTATAAGAATATTTCCAACAAGAAAATTCTGTATTAGTTTTTGAAATTTAAATTCTTATGGTTTGAAATTTACGATTCGTGCCCGATACTATCTTTTGAATCTACCTTATCCGCTCAGCTTTAGTTATTCACGTTGATTCTGTTTTTCGAATCTACCCTCTTTCCTTTTTGAATATATCCTTTTTAAATATGGTTTATTCATATACTACATGGTTTAACCGGAAATTTTAGCGTTATACATTATTAATTAAATAAAACATATTTAAAGTAAATGATTAATGATAATATTTGAAAATATGTTGAGATAAATTAATAAATTTATGAATTATAGAATTAGTGTTTTCAATAGCTTCTGGGTAAATATAACTAATTATGTAAAGAAATTATTTTCAAATAGTTTCATATATTTATTAAGTGTCATTTAAACATATTTAATTCCAATGGGTTTTGAAAATTTTAAAGTATTAAAGATAACTGAATTGCAAATGAAGTTTTCAAATAAATATTTCAAATAAAATTTATATAGTTTTAATTTAATTGTTAATCCTTATCTTTCGATCTATCTTTTTTTCCGGTTGTTTCTATTCTCCTACCTCCTTCCTTTTCGGGGACGAAAAGTATTGAGTGGGGAAGAGTGTAACGGCCCGTAATATTTTAATAATTTTTAATGGTTCCATTTACGTATTTAATTGAATTTTTGAGAAATTTTAAATAATAATATTTTGAAATAAAAATTTCATATTTGGATTGCGTATAGTTAAGTATAGCAAATGGTAAATTTTCATCAGAACTTATGAAAGTAAATTTTATGGTATAATTTTATTTCAATTAAATCAGTTTAAATTTGATGGTAATAAAATAATTTCCGAACCTGAATATTTTTATACATAAATTTTGTAAACCATCTTCTGAGTGTGACGTCATCCCCGTTTCTTCAGTTTTGGATTGTTACTGCTCCATCTATCTTATTTTCGACAAAATAGCAACATTTTTAATACCGACTATCGTCTTTTGATCGGATGATCGTACCACTGATATCTGTATGCCATTTTGATCGTCTCGTCGTACTGGTCTCTACGGTATATTTATTTCTGTATTTTAAGGTCCGATACGCGACGGATACAATTTACTATTCGTTGTAACGGTACCACAATTTGTGACTTTATTTCTTCCTTTGGTTTCAAAATTTGAAAACGTACTTTCCAATCAAGCCATAAATTGTTTTATTAACTTTTGCTGAATCAATTGGACAACGGTTACGGATCCATCAATTTAATTTGTTATTCGGTTGTCTGTTTCTTTATCTTGCCATTTTCATTCTGCGTTTGCTTTGGAGATAATAAAAATCTTTGTACTTTCCCTTTTATTTTCAAAACGGCTGACTTATGCTATGTCGACCTTTCCTTTTCTACCTATTTCTTTTATTTTATTTTTACAGCTGAAAGTTTCTTTTGCTTTTGAATTTATAATTCCATCTACAGTGGTACGTTTTGATCCATTTAATAGCTCGTGAACTGTTCATAACCTTTCTCTTTTTAAATGAACCTGTCCTCTTCCCCACGTTGGCTTCATCTTCACAAACATTGTGATCCAATTCACCCTTCCAAGCAGCCTTGGCCCTCTCCAATTCACCACGCGACCCACCCGACTCTCTCCACCCGTGCCATGTCAGCCTGCCTCGCCTCCTCCCTTGCAACGCCTTCAACCGACTGCGATCCCGTCTCATTAACACCGCATGCACGACCCAAAGCCTGACGTCACCGTACACCCGAACAGCCTTCCCCTAACTTCCTCTCTCGTACATCCTCCTGCGGAGCACCATCCAACGTGGCAGCCGATCCCCCTTCATCCAATCCATCGAGCCAGTCACCCACTAAGCTCCCTTCCTTTTTCTTCGGTATTTTTTTCTTTCTTTCTCGTTTTGGCGACAGCCTATATATATTCTTCAATATACTTTCTGTCAAGTTTCTTCGAGTTTTAAAACGCATTATATTTCATGTATATAGTATGATGTAAATGTATAAAAGTTTATTTTGTTTCTAGAAGTATATGCATACTTAATATGTGTGAGTTGTGTTGGATCTGCTAATGGAGTCTTCATGTTTAGCAAATAGATTTATATTCATTTTGTTTTAACTTTGAATCCATATATGTCTATTTTACAAACCATATTGTATGATTTATTTTATAAGTTCTGTAAATCCGTTATTATATATATAGTTTTATAATAAACAGGTTTATAACTTTTATTTGAAGGTCAATTTACATCTACCGAGTTATTTATATACATGTGTAATTTCAATGGAAATTATAAACAATAGAAAGAAGGGTTTGGGAATGTTGATGTGAGTATGAGGGTTGAACCTGTAAGTTATATTTGGTCTGCATAGAGTGGGTTCTACACGCATGTATTGAGTCATGCAGTTCCATAGTAATATGCAGTTATATAGACATGCATATTTTATTGTATGGGTATAAGTTGCAATATACACATTATAAAATTTCGTAAGGAAAACAGAGAGGTATTCTACCATATTATATTTTGTTAGATCATATTACTGCGTACAAGCTGCATGTTGATGATTGAGTGAACGCATACAAAATCATTTTCACATACATATGGGCCACATACGTTATATCCATTTGTGTATATATGGTTTGAGTAGCTTGCATACAATTAGTCGTTTATATATATTGGAAATCTGCATGTGTATGATTTCATATAGTTGCATGGAGTCTGCTGCTACAGTAAATAATAGTGCATAGTTGAAGATAATAAGTCATAGTTTTGGTACATGGGTTACAGGGTTATATTTAAAATAGTAAAATATTATAAGGTACAAACCTTTTTGCTATATATATATAGGTCAGTAGTCTATACACGATATAGGTCATATTAGCACTAGGTAACAAGTTGTTGTATATAAAATTTATAATATACTAACTCGCATATATGTATGCACAAGTTTTGGTTTTCAAATATACGTAGGGATTCATTTTTCTAATGTTTAGTGTCTATAATGATCTCATAGTATACAAAGATTTATTTTTTATGTGGGTCTTCGGATCGATTTTGAGAGATAAATTTTAAAAATGGCAAATTATATATTCCGTTTATAACAAGCTAATTCGAACTTGTTCTCATCGGTTTCCTTTTTGTCAGTTTTGCTCCGTCGTGCATATTTTTCTTCATCGATTTGGTTCTGATTTGATTTTGTTTCCATTTATCAGCTTTGATCATCGAATCGTGTCCATCTAACTTTGTTTTGGAATTCGAACTTGGATTTCGTAACTCACTTCTTCGCCTATCCTCTCTAGCCTTGAAAGGTGAGCAATCACTCACGATTAACGTTCTTGTATTTTATTAAATTTGATTTCAATTGAAACGACAATTGAAATATGATGATGTAGTTATTTAAATTGTTATATATATGCTATTTTCAGTAACTGTTCACATGTGGGATATGACACCATATCCTGTTGTTTATATTATATTTGTATTGATGATAATGCTTGTTATTTTATTATATTATCTGTTATCACTCTACAAGTTCCCTGTAGTTTAGAATTCACTATGGGTTGAAATGATGCATACCCGAACGGACTTTAGAATATGAGAATTCAGTTATGGGTTGAAATGATAAACCCAAGCGATTTTCAATTAGATTGAATTTGGGATTGCGAGTCGAAGTGATATCAACCCGTATATTTTAAATTTCGAATTGAAATGATAGATATCCAGATCCGTTGACCATTGGCTAGGAAATTATATACAGAGACAGTTGGTCCATATATATATAAATGTTTTGAAATAATTTCTATTGTTTTTAATTAATATTGGTTCTTAAATTATTATATATGAGTGGAAATTTTATATATAGATTTAATAATAATATTACGGAGATCGATTTAATCTGCATAATATGTTTAAGTATTTATTTAAATTTATATTTCAGAATTGATTGTTGTAATAATTTGAATAAGTTAAGGTTAAGAAAATAAAGTTGAATTAATTGAAATCGTATTTAGTTAAGAATTTTACTTAATTGGATTGATTTGATATAAAGAATTTGAAATTTAAGATTTGATTTGTAACTTGATTTTGATTTAAATAATTAAATGGAAGTTTCAAGTTTAAACAAATCGAAAGGAATATTTAGTTTAAAGGTAAGTTTGGTTATTTAAATAAACATTGAATTTATTAAGTGAACACTTCAAGACTAAATAACAACGTTAAATCAAGATCTATATGAAACTGTTAAATTTGAACATTGAGATGTTGAATATTAAAGTTTGAAATATACTAGAATTTAAATGGCTAATTTTTGATTCAGTTCTGCATTTGAAATCAGTATAACTTGAATTTGTTTGGTTAGAAACTGAATTGAATGGAAATTGATAAACTAAGATTGAGTTAATGTGAATGGGAAAGTCGGGTTGATTTTGAAGCGATTTGTTAAGTTTGAGAAAATTACAAACATTCTACTTTATAAATATTTATATATATTTTGGAAATATGTATATTTGAAATGAAAAGATATTTTTGTTGTGAAGTATAAATTAATTTGAAATGACCTCGGTGTTATAGTGTATATTTCTACCTTGTAGATAGTTCCATGAACCTTACAGGATGGTTATCCCAACATCCTTTAAGTTATTTGTATTTCTATTGATATTTCACTTGAGTTGGATTTATTGATATAAGAATCTTAATCATGACTCGAGTGTTTTGTGCTTTTGCTTTACGCTCGGGTCAGACTGAGTGATACAACATATGAGACTCACCTTAAGAGCTTGGAACTTCGTTTGGAGACCCAACTATCGATTCAGCTTTCACATTTTCCAGTTGATTGGTTCAGAGAAGTCGTTGGTTCGTACTGAAGACTTCACTATATTTGAGATATTTTAATGTATTTTATTTCTAACTCTGATGCCTATAGTAGCTTCATGAACTACTATTCTTTATCTATTCCGCTGTATTATATTACTCTGTGTCTGTGATCTGTGATTGATTGATTTACTATATATGTTAAGTTTTGCCAAATTTAAATTAAAAATTTGGTATTTTTAATTATTAAAGTCGGACATGTATGGTTTTATTATCGATTTAAATGGTCAGAAATATCGGTCGTTACAGTATGGAGCCCTGATACCTAACCTATGTGGTTGCTGCAATTTTTTCTCTTTGTGGTTGTTGGTGAATCCTGGGATTTAGGTCGGTTACGACCGGGGGATCGCATACTCGTGTCAGTAGTTACATGGCTAGAGGTAACCCGGCCTTGTGTTGGCAGAGATCCAGTTAGGTTATTGGGGCGTCTTTCCAGAGGCGTACCCATGTGGCAATGGGAAGTTCCTTGGCCTGATTGTTGGAAATCCAAACTCCAATACGCACCTTGCACGGTTTTAGTTGTAGAACCTTCCATTTACTTATGGTGGTCACCACTGTTTAGATGGCAGCTATAGTAGGCATAGTTCGGAATGTCTATGTTGGCTAAGATTTATATTATACATTCGAATTGTTTTCCTACACTTTGCACTTATAGTAATAATATCAAAGAAATTTTTCTGCGTATCAATCATGTTTGACCATCATAAGGTGAAATCTCCACCGATTCTACGTTTGCATTGTGTGTGCGTGCGGGAGGCCTTATGGTAGTTTCATTTTCCAAAAGCATTGCGGATCTATTTTAAAATATTACTTTATTTGTTTTTAAAGATAAACTGTTTTAAGTTCTCACGCCAGTCCCATGACTGACCTGGAGTTTATTGTTCCCTTCCTAAACTCTGGGTGCCCATCATTTTCTACACGGGCAGTCTAGAGTCGAGTTATCACGTCATTCTGGAGGCAAGCTGGATGGCATGGCGTATCAACTAGTATATTGTATTTCTTTTCCGCTGTTTGTTATTGTAAACTCTGATAATGTAATGTAATGTAATAACTGATTAGTTCTTTTGATTGAAAGATTATTCATTTATCTATTATATGTTGTTCCGCTGCGATTGTGAGATTCTGATATTGTTTATGTTTTCTTTTTCTTTCTTTCTTACTTCTTCTCTCTTTTTCTTCTTCTTTAACCTTAATAATTCGGTTTTTCGGACTTCGATTTCTCGGCAGTTGATACAGTGGACGTATTAATGTCGATTTTCGTGCATCGAAAAATCGCGTCGTTACAATGTGGTATCAGAGCATTTGGTTAAGAGACAACGTCGGCTCTGTTGGGTGTTACTCATTAGAGATAGAGTCAGTAGTACTCTAGAATGAGTTTGAGTGTATTAATAGATATGAGCGCGTATTTGTTAGTGAATATAAAAATGTTTATATTGTGTTTGCTTATTCGTTGAGCTATTTGTGAATTCTGGTCGGTGCAGCTTGGCCAACTATTTCGATAGGGGTTTCTAAACTCTTAAACAAGATAAACCGACATGGTATCATTTTAAATTGGGTAAATGAAATAATTTTACCTTTATTATATTTTATATATAAAGGAATACATTTTTCAAAAATTATTAAAGTGTATATAAATTGACTGTTTGGTTGTTGAAAATGTAAGAAAATATATCTAAGTCAAATAAAACATGTTGTAAAAGAATAAATTGTATAAGCAAATGAATTATTAAGTATGGAATTATAAGTAATGTGATTTACAATTGTGAAATAATCTTATATATAAGAAGTGAAACCATATGAATATATTTATGAATAGCTTGTAAATAAAAATGAATTTGGACTATGAATTTGAAAATTTTGAATCCCATCTATTTTGAAAGCTGTTTTTCAAAGTTAAAGATGTTATATTATTAAGTAAGATAAATCAATTTGGAATAATCTTATGTATGTAAAGTGAAATAGTGAAATTCTATCAGAAAAAGACTTATAAATGTGAGTTATAAGTAAAAGGAAAATTTTGAAAGAATATTAAGAACTGAATTCACTACTGTTGCTAGGAAATAATAAGGGTGATGACTGCAGCATCATCAGTATCATTTTCAAGTTTCTGTGTGATGGATTTGCTACCATAGTAAATTGAAAATTGATGTTTGGTTGTGATAAACAAATTTGAAATTAAAATCCAAGTTGTAATTGTTGAATATAAGTGAAACGAGTTTTGGACTTATAATGACATAATAAATTTGGCTTTGGTAAAGAATAAAGAATTTGGGTTAGAATAGTAAATATATAATTTGAAATTTAACTAAAGGAAAGTTAAATAGAATTTACTTTAGAATTGGAATCTGAATTGGATTTATAAGTGGAAATTTAAGTTAAGTTAAACAAATGGTGCTTGAAAAGGAATATAACTTATGTAATGATGAATGAAGTTGATTTCGGTATCGAAGTAAATTAATAAAGTGAAGTAATGAATATAGACTTGAGTTATATAAATGAAATTCAACCTTATTTGTTAAATGAATTAGCAATTTAATTGAACTAATGGATTGAATATTAGTCAATCGAATGTAAATGAATTGATCTAGAATTGATAAATTGGAAGCTATGAAATTTGATTTGAATGTGGAAGTGAACTAACTTGAATTTAAATTAGTGATTATAAAATAATTGAAAATGAATAAATGAATGTTAGTAAAGTCCAATGTTAATGAATCAAATGTGATTAAATGAAAAAACAATTCATTGAATATTAATGAAAAGTGAATGTATATTGATTTGATGATTGGAATCGTTGTTGGATGATAGTTGTTTAATGGTGCATTTTTTCCCTTTTGTTGCATATGCTATATTGGCATATGTAGTTGTTGTACTAGTATATGTTGTATATCGATATTATTTCCTATATACATGTTTCTCATTGTTGTTGAGTGTTTAGTAGGTGTGGATTCCGCTTGCTTCGCATTTGGAGCTCGCTTTCACGCTATATTAGCTGTATATGCTCACTAATAATATATAAGGTACATATCTCGGATTACATTTCGTACTTTTACACTTTTTTCCCTACGGGATGCCTCATTACTTTGATGAGATGTATGTTTATGATATATATATTGCCATATTTTTTCCGATCGAGCCGTGCAAAGGAGGTTATGGCGAAATTTTTTGAAAATTTAAGGCATTGGAATATTTTTGAGAAAATTGGAAAATTTTGAAAACTATAACTTTGAATTTGGAGTGAAAATTTAAACGATATAGTTGGTTTTGAAAAGATAACTAAGTATGATTTGAAAACTTAGTAAAGTTATTATAAGAAGTTTAACCTTTGGATTTTGGGAAAGTTAAACAATTAAGCGAATTGGAAATCTAATTCGAACAAATGGTTTTGAAAAGTTAATGCATTCTGTAACTTTTTCTTACTTGGTAATTTCGAGGACGAAATTCTTTTAGGGGGAAGTTTATAAGGACCCAGAATTTCTGTCATTTGAAATTCATATATTTAATTGATTTTAAATATTAACAAGTAAAATTAGTAAGTCGAATAAATTATATTTCGAATATCTAGATTTAATTGGATAATTAAATCGATAATTTAATATTTGAAATTACAGAAATAATTGGAAATTAGGTTTAATGTGATTAAAATTGATTTGTAAAGTTGTATTTAATCAAATTGGAGTTAGGATGATGTTGTAGAACTTTTAAAAATTGAATTAAAAGTTAATTTGTGGAAATTGAATATTTTAGTATTTAGTTGACGAGTAAAAATAGTCATTTTTCAAATAGTCTCGGATTTCGATGAAACTAGTTTCATTGGACCCATAATGTTAAATTTTTATATGGTTTCAAATTTCGTGTCAATCAGATTTACGGTTTGTCCGGGGCGAGCCAAAACGCATAGAAATTAGTTTAACCGATTTAATTTAAATTTGATCGTTTATTTCTGTAACTCGCACAAATGATCGAATTGGATCTCGGTACCTATTCCATTGTGTCCGGAACATGGGTTAAACCCTAGAAACGTCAACCGGCGCGCTTCGTTTGGAGTCCGGAAATTTGGAGATGAATAGTGTTTTGGAGATTTTTCTATAAAAGGACCATTTGTCTTCATTTTTCATCAAAACTGTAACGACCCAGAATTTTGAACAATTTAAATTGAAATATTTAATTAATATTAAATATTTGAATGATGATTTGACGTGAATTTCAAATTTTCAGAATGAATTTGGCGATTAAATTATAGAGTTTAATCTATTGAAAGTTGAATAATAATTTGAATCTTCAATTTTAAGCCGATTAAAAATATTTCAAAGGCTTGTAAAATTCATGTTGATAATACTGAAGATAATAGAAGCTTCAGAATTGAATTTGAAACTGCTTTGTTCAGTTTTGAAATTTTAATCGTTTGAATCGATATTTAAAAATAGCCTTCCGAGGCGCAGTCTCGGAATTTGACGAAACCAGTTCCATTGGGTCCGTAATATTGAATTATTATCTGATTTCAAATTTCGTAGCGTTTTGGGTTGTTATATGATCGTACGGTGAGTAAACGCATTGAAATTTTCAACGAATTCAATTTAAAATTTTAATTTAAAAATTAGTTACCTCAGCACGTTACCCTCCTAATATTATGCCTAAGAATACGCATAATATCACAGAGAAAATCGCGTAAATCACGTAATCGTGTCTTCTCCTTCCTTTCAGCCTACAATCACGCCTACAAGCACGAGATGAAATCGTGCAAGCATGCCGCGTTCCCCTATTTTAACTTCAAAATCTAATGGCCGAAACCTAGGAAAAAAAAGAAAAAAAAAGAGGACAAAGAAATCATCTTTTCGTTTCTAATGGCCGAACTCCCCTCTTCTTTTCTTCTATTCAAACCGAATTGAGGTTGATTTCCTTCCTCTCCCTCTTCAGTTTTTATAAATTGAAAAAAAAAATTGGCGGACGAAAATGGGGGGAGCCAAGACGACTCAAGTGATTGCAATCGCGTGGGGTCGCGATAGCCGGAAGGCGCGCATAGGGTGTGCGCAGGCAGGCGATGGCGCGCACGCTCGCACAAGGCCGTGGCTTCGGTGGATTTACAGTCGAGCTTGTGTTCAAAGCTTGGCCGAAGTCGATTTCGACTTCTTCGAGGAGGACGCGAATGAATTCGCGAGTGGAAGCAAGGTCGCGACGGCGATTCGAAGCCACGTGGGTGCTAAGGCTTCAGCGCCCATCGACTGCAAGCGGTGAGGCTTCATGATGTGGCAATGTGAGTTCGTTCGCGAGCATGGACGATGCGACTGGCGGCTAGGGCAATGGTGGCGACGATGTCAGCAGGGTTCGGTCGTTCTCGAATCTGCAATAAGGTATTTTTAAATTTATTTTGTTAAATTTTAAATGTTTGAAGATTTAAAGATGCTTTAAAATTTATGCAGTAAGTTATAAATGCAGTTCTATATATATGCAGAAATGTAAATGGATTTCATAAGTGTTAGAAAGAAATGTATTTTAAAATATAAAGATGCATGTAGGATTGAAAAGAAATTTTTAAAGGAATTTGTTAAAAATCACATTTTTGAATTTTTAAAGGAAATTATTGGTTAAGTGAATAAATTAAATAAAAAAAGTTAGTTTAAAAAAAATTTATGATTCGTTTAAATAAAATCATTAGTATAAAATTTAAATTTTTAGTTAAATAAATTTATTTAAAAGAAATTGGGTCAAAATAAAATCTTAGTTGTAACGACCCATAAATTTTCAATAATCAAAGCTGTCAATTTGATAAGATCTTGATAAATATTTTAGAAGAAATAAAAAAAATTTGTAATTTAATAATGAAATGAATGCCAAAATGATATGTAAGTTTGTACATAAAAAAAAAAAAGAAAAACTAATTATTAAAAATTGAAATGAAATTACAGTTTATTGAAGTAATGTAAATTGTTATACTTGGCTATAAATTTATGTAAGAAAAAAAATGCAAACATTAAGATTTATAAATGATTTAGTATGAAAAATCACCATTGAATAAAGATTTGGTATATAAGAATGGTAACGTATGTTTGTGAACAGTGAATTCAAAGGTGTGATTAAAAGTTATAGTAACGGTTGTAAGTTACTATTTAATGGGTCTATTAATCTAGTTGTAAATGTTACATTTAGGTGTAAAAATGGATATAAGTAAATAAATGTAAGTTGTGTGGGTAAATGAATTAGTGTATAATTTATGGTAATTGAATGAATTAAACATTATGTAAGCAATTATGATAATTAGTGGACATGTTAAACTTGAGTGTAATATAAAGATAAGGATAACATTTATTGCAAGTTACATTTATCTAGGCTGCTAAATTTAAAGTAGGAAATCAATTACACTTAAATGTAAGTAAATTTTCATTTATATGAGATAGGACAGTAATTGTAAAGTGTGAATGTAATGATATAAATGGGAATATATATTTTATGAAACGTATATTTTATCCATAAGATGAAATAAAGGAATGAAACCAAGTTGGATAAATGGATTGAGGTTTTAATTATAATAAACGTATATATTTAGCAAACTCAATATAATTGAAAATAACAGTTATTATAATAGAAAGATGAAAATTTGAATATATATTTATGTAATGAATGATAAACAAATAATAGCTAAGTTTATAGAGTGATAATAGATTTATAAAAAGAAAAGAATTGAAGCAAGGCAATTATTGAAAATTTAATTAAATGTGAATTCAATTCATAACAAATAGAATTATGGTAAGAGAATTGAATTAATTACTTTTCCAATTGAAGATTTGGGTGCATTAGGAGGATATAAATTAGTATCTAAACCAATGTTTATATGGGTTTATTGGGAACTTAAAACTTATACTTTTAAATTTAAAATACAGCGTTTTACACGCAATAAATTAATGTGTTTTCATTGTGTGTGTGTGTGTGTGTATATATATCTGTATTTCATATTTATTTCCCTATGTTTGTTTCTTTAATTTTTATTTTTATTTTTATTTTAATTGTATAAACTTAGATTTTATTTATTTGATTTATCTATTTTAATGTCAAGGAAACAAATTAATTAGGCGTATGTTACTTTGCTTTAATTAGCATACGTTACATTGTTTTATTTCCTGCCTCTTTATTTGCCTATCTTTTATTTCCTATCTCCTTAATAAATTTCTAGCCGTGTATTCATTCCACAAATCACGTACAAAATAATTCCCTAACATTTCATTCCTCTTTGCCACTTTATTTTCTAAACTTTCCATTTAATTTCCCTTGTCATTCCCTTCCTTTAGCCGTTCAAATCCTTTGGGAAACCCTAGCCGCCACTTTGATATTCATGTACAAATTAGCATCTAATTCCTCATTTCCTTTTTGCGTGAAAAAAAGTTATATTCAAGTTCTCAATTCCATGGCCTCCTCTTCTTCTTCCTTCTCTTTCTCCTCTTTTTCATTTTGTTTTCTTTTTGTTTTCTTCATGCTAGTTCAGCCACCACCTTGTTCACCTCTTCACCATAATTCCGACCTCATCCTCTCTCCACCACCTCCATAACCGGTCCCGCATGCCACCAAAACTATCATGGCCAAGACCCATGATGTTTAAGGTCAAGTTTATGCCATTTGATCCATATTCTTTTCATTTTTTTGATTTACAATCTTGTGTTGAATTATATCCTTATAATTTGTGTATTTGTTTATGTGCAAGATTGGATCTTGACTCTCCATCACTCAAGTATAGTCGTGCTTTGTCGTGCCTTATCGTGCTTTGCAAAGTTTAGATTTGTGTCTTGAATTTGATTTCTAGCTTTAAAAAGGTGAGTTTTATCTCTCTAGACATACGTACTTTTAATTTGTGAAACGATGACATGTGAATTGTATAAATTAATATGTTATGTTATTATGTTCATATATGCCTGTGATAAATCTATATGATATTAAATATTGCTATATCCCTGTTACATCATCTGTTATGATTTTATTTGTTATACTGTTATTTATTTCCTGTTTATCACACTGCAAGTTCCCTATCACTATGGGCTGAAATGATAGGCTCGAGTGATTTTATTGTATTTATTTTACTTGGGATTGCGGGTTTGAAATGATAGAATTCGGATTTTTCTTCTTAAATCATGGATTGAAATGACATATTATTCGTATCATTTGACCTAGGTTAGAAAATATCATAGAGGCCCATGGTTATATTTTTAAATGATATTTTACTAAAAATTTAGTATGTACTTTAAATATTTTAGAAAATTATTAAGTATTTTGAATTATAAATATATGAAAATTTTAACTTAATTTGATTTAATGCTTTAAAGTGTAAAGAAATATTGTTTTTATATAAGTTAAAATTTTTATAAGTTAATTGGTTTTGAATGGAATTTAAAGAGTCTTATTATGATAAATAACTTAATGATTAAGTTTGATTAAATTTGGAATCTTAAATCTAGCCTAGTAATTGTAATAAAGGTTGTTTCCCACGATGGACATATTTTGTAAAATAAACAATGTATTTTTGAATAAATAAAATGAAATACACTTATATGTGACATCTTGTATAAGTTTTGGAATCATAGTGGAATTGATGTCTAAAGGAATAAAATTTTGTGTTCGTCGACGGAAATTCTATCGGTTTAGAAAACCGTCGAACGAATTTAAATTAGAAATAACCGCAAGCGCACAGTGTACGAATGTAGCACGCGGCGAATACGGGTCGATCCGCAGGGAATTGATGATTTTAAAATTCTATTCAATCAAATTATACCAAAGTCGAGAGAGTGATTAACTTAAAAAAAAGAAAAATGACAAAAGAAAATAGATAAAAATATGAGAGTGTTAAGACAATTTAGAGGCAATTTCCACTCTCTAGATCATATAAATCAACAAAATGAAGTTATGATCTCTATTTTCTTGTCATTAGTGAATTAGTTGATGTGCTTATCATAAGTATGGTATATTTGTGCTATTAATTAGCTCAATATAAACCATCAAACTATAACACAACCACTAATACACTTTTAAATCTCATAAAATTTTACAACAAAGTTGAAAGCAAAATTTATTTTAAGCATGGCCTATTAACCATTAATTAGAAATATAAGCCATCAAATTTCAATTTCAACAATCACTTCTTTGCCATAATCATATGTAGGTGAAGAGGCAATTTGTGTTGTTTGTTTAAGCATAGCCTATTTGTTATAAACAACAAAGACTATCAAATTCAAAGCTAAACAACATCATTAAACCACTTCATTCATTCTCATTAAGCATAAAAAGAGAGCATAAACATCAAATTAAGTTGAAGCTACATGATTAGAGAGCTTCATTACCCCTAAATTGAAGGGGTTTAGCCTCTCATATTTGTTATCATATGAACAAATGTAGCTTGCAACATGAGAGAAAAAGAAAAGGAAAAGAGAGCAAAGTGAAATGGAAAACTACTCTAATTGCATAAAGGAAAATCTACACTACTTGCATAAAAGGAAATGACCATGTAATTAAAAAGAAACAATAATTAACATTGCATAAAAGAAAAGAATTACATAAGAGAAGAAATGGCTAAGTAGCCATGGAAAGAAAGAGAGATTTGATTTATTTTCTAAACTAAAACTAACTAACTAAGAGGAGAGATTTGAGAAGAGAGAGGTTACATGAAACATATGGGTATTTATACATGTATGAAACCCTAATTCATACTTTTGGGGAATGCCCAAAATGCCTCTTAGGAAGTGTGGAGGCCAAGTAATCATTAACATGTCTTAATCCCCCATTAAGTGTACATGAAGCCATTAACTCCAAAAGCATGTGCATTAGCCTTTAATTTGTACATTAAGGTAAGTGGGTAGGTGGGGTCCTCCACGTTCTTCACTTTGAATTATTTCCATCTTCATTCCTTTGTATTAATTTTATGCATGCATATCTTCATGAAACCCCTTCTATTTGAGATTAAATTCCTACAAAAATATATACAGATTTTCAATTAATTTTTCTCAAATTAATATACGCACAAAAATGACCATTTTGCCCTTGGATGAAGATGAATATGTGACAATTTCAAATAATATGAATTTTCGTTTAAACAAGTTAAAATACGCAATATGATCATTTATTTAATTTAAAAAGAATAAATATGATGATAAAAATATGCACATTTACGTGCACATCAAATACCCCCCACACTTATCTTTTTATTCGTCCTCGAATAAAGGGAAACTAAGATAAATCCGTTTTCGTAGGAAGCACGATTGCATAGAGCGTATGCAACAAGCCGTTAAACCTCTGGGTGTCCCCAGTAGGACGGGTGTTGTCTCGTGAGGGTTTTCAGCGGATACTACCCACAAAATCCAAATGCATGATGAAAATGTTTACAAAATGCAAGATTTATTTACAAAGAGAGGAATGCAAATTTTTGAAAATATTTACAAATGAAGGATTTATTTTTAAATTGACACGAATAAGTTAAATATAGGTTTTGGTTATTATCTTGAATATTTATGTCATTTACTCGTCAAAATTTCCAACAAAAATCAAGTTATCATAACAAATAGACAATAGTTTAACTTGTTGTTTCGGTTGATAACAAAGTATAATTATAAAATGGATCCTTAGTTGATTATCAAAGTTTATCAAAGTGGTATTTTCATTTCTTTTCAATAACAAACCAAATCAACTAAGTAAAAATAGTGTTAGGATTTCAATTGCTTGCTCTCTCATTATTTGCAAGAAAAAATACACACCTAGCTCAGGTAAACTGAGGCCAGATATACCACCCATGCACTGCCTATCGGACTTATGTGAGGGGAGTACAGAGCATGGCGAGTGCACACACTTTCGTGCATACACCTATCGACCGTAGGTGGCTTTTATTAAGTCTTTTTTTTTAACATGTGTTCCATACATGCATAACCGTGAGGACTTTTAAATGAGTATGAAAGCACATAATCAAAAATTCCAAGTAATCACCCATACATAACCGTGAGGACTTTTAAATGAGAGTGAATACTTGGATGTTATCATTTTTTTAATTTTATATATATATATTTTTTTAAGAGAGAGAGAGAGTTTTGCAAAATCATCTTAGCACCATTTAACTTGGAAGACAAAAAAATGTTACATCCTTTACTTTAAATCAACCACTTTTTAAAACAAAGATTTTCAATTAGGATGTACTTCATAATTAACACGTATGAATTTTCCTATATATTAGTTAAACCATTATTATTTGTAATCAAACCTCATTTTTATTTTTGTTAAGACCACTAAATTTTCAAAAAATTCAATTTAATAAACCAAAGCCATATATTTATCTTATAGTGTTTGTTTTTAAAATAAATCAAAAGAAAATTTGTTTTTGAGATTTTTTTTTAAATTTTTTTTTGAGTTTTTAAATCAAAAATAAACCATGAAAAATAAAAAAAAATTGAAGATGAGTCTCCCCCCCACACTTGATTTTTACTGTGTCCCCATAGTCAACCCAAGTGGAAGGTGAAAAATAAAATAAAAATCTAACATTTACATGAAAGATTATTATTTATAAGAGATGAGAAAGTATACAGTCAGAAAGTAAATGAAACGGTCTTCTAAAGACCGATTCATTTGTCTCATCAAATGTGCGAGACACAACTTACGCATGAAAAACCAAACCGTAAAAGATTTCGAAGATGAAAGTTGATTTGGAAAAACAAATGTTGTTTTATTGAAAATTGTACGAGTTGTTTTGTTTGCGATGATTTTTGGAGTCGACAAAACATTTGATTGAAGTTCAAGTTCATTTTCACCAATTTGAAATTCAAGCTTATCATTGAAAATATTTTCACAATTATTGATTTCAAAATCAAAATGGTGATTTTCATCTTCCCCTTCGGAATTTAACAACTCGTCATCCAAAAGTCCAAAAAATTCATGTTCATTAAACTCGTCTTCCTTTATTGGATTATCAACAACTTTATTACACGTCTCAAGTTCAAAATTCAAAGTTGGTGTATTCAAATTTTCAGAAAAAGGAAGATCGAAATTTAAATCGAGTTTCTCACCCTCAAAAGAATTGAAATCCAACACAATTACCGTCTTTTCAATAACTTCGTTAAGATCATCATTTTCATTTTCAAAAGTTGTTGTTTGAAAATCATCGATTTGGGTAAAAGATGGATTATCATTTGACTCGTCACACATTGAAATTTGATTTTGTTTCTCACGAAAATTTTCCAATGTTTTAATCAACAAATTCGTGCGATCATCGTAAATTTCATTCATTTGCTCAACAAAGTCAAATTTGTAATTATTAACTTGAAAATTTTCGATTTGGACTTGTTGAGAACAAGAATTGTCAATTTCGATAAACGGTAGATTATTATTTGATTCTTCGTGGGTTGAGATTTGATTATGATTTTCACGGTAAGTTTTGTATTTTTCAAGTAATAAATCCTCGTTATCTTCTTCCATTTGGTCAACAAAGTCAAATCCATGATTATTAGTTTGAAAATTTTCACTTTGAATTTGTTGATACCCAATGTTTTCAATTACATCGCGGTCGAGATTATTCCCATTGCCAAAATTATATGAAAATTGGTTCACATTTTCGTCTTTATTCTGAAATTTATTTTGAAGCTCGAAATTGAATTGGCATGGGTTATACTCGAAATCATTTGAATTCTGAAGTGAATTATTTTGAAAATTTTGACTTGAGTTATCACACAAATAAGAATTACACAAATCATTTATCATTTGATTTTGTTGTGTAGAGATTTCAAGTAGAGATGAAATGCTATTTTCGAGATTCGAGGATTGGTCATTGTTTTGAAAAAAATGTTTTTCAAAATTCGAATTGTTTAAAGAATAGTTGTCGTTAAAATATCCATACGAATTCGGAGTGAAATCATATGGATTATATTGATTTTCACAACTATTATAAAATTCAAGTGAATATGAAAAGTCGGACATTTCAAGAATGTTTTTGGTTTTTTTTATAAAGGAAAAATATTTACAAATAGAATTTATTTTTCAAAATGGAAAATTGATTTTTGTTTTGTTTTGTTTTTTTTCAATTTTTTTTCTTTGTTTTTGAAAAGGTTTTATATTTTTTTTCTGGATTTTGGTTTTTCTAAATTTTTTTGGATTTTTGAAATTTCAAAGAAAAAGGATTTGAAAATTTCTAAGGAAAAGGAATATTTACAATTTTTTTAGTTTTGGATTTTGAATTTTTTTTTTTTGTTTTTTTTTAGTATGCATGAACTAATGCAACTAAATGAATGTAGGGGTTAATTACAAATGATTTATCCTATGTTAACTGTAACGACCCAGAATTTTTAATAATAAAAAAATTGAATATTTAATTAATTTTAAATATTAATAAGTGAATTTATAAGTCAAATAAATTTTTATTTGAATTTTTGGATTTAATTGAATAATTAAATCGATAATTTAATATGTGAAATTATGGAAATAATTGAAAATTGAGTTAAATATGATTGAAAATAATTTGGAAAATTTTATTTAATCATACTGGAGTTATAGAAATATTTTAGAACTTTTAAAATCGAATTAAAAGTTAATCTGTGAAAATTGAATATTTTAATATTTAATAATCGACTGTAAAATAGTCAATTTTTGAACAGTCTCAGAATTGAACGAAACCAGTTCCATTGGATCCGTAATAGTTAGTTATTACCGGATTTCAATTTTCGTGTCAATCGGAGCTATCGTTTGATCGTGGCAGCTCGAAACGCATCGAATTATTTTTAATTTAAATTTGGCGAGTCAAAATAGCCATTTTTCAAAAAGTCTCGGATTTCGACGAAACCAGTTTCATCGGATCCGTAATGTGATATTATTGTAAGGTTTCAAATTTTAAGTCAATTGGATTTACCGTTTGTCCGGTACAAATTAAAACGCCTAGAAATCGACTTAAATCGGTTTAATTTAAATTGAGCGTTTGCAGCCATAACTCGCACATACTTCCGAATTAGCTTCCGAAACTTGTTCCATTGTGTCCGGAACGCGGGATAAACCCTAGGTACGCTGGTTACGGCGTCTAAATCGGAGTTCGGAATTTCCGGGTGAATAGTGTCGAACGGTTCCTTATAAATAGCACCCCCCCACTTGAAAAAAAAAGAAAAGAAATTAAACCCTAATTTTATTTGCAGCCGCCACTATTAGAATGTAAGGCTGAAAATCCATCTCCTTCATCTCTCAATCTCTCCCAATCTACAAGGAATTAGAAGAAGTGTTCAACACGAAAAAGGTAGAGCATGAAGAGAGCTTGAAATCCATACGGATATGATCGGGAATGGAGTAACGATGGCGGAGCAAATGGTGGCCGTGCGTGGGCTGTAGGGGGACGTGCGCGCGTGCCTATGGGTGGCCGAACTTCCAATGGTGGCTGGTGGTGGTAGCTTGCTTCGAGAGTTTCGCGTTGGCGTTGGTGTGATCGAGTATCGTTGAGAATTGGAGGAGAATAATTCAACCCTAGCTAGCTATAATGGTTCGGCCATGTTACGTGTATTCCTGGAGATGAACGAGAGGTTGGGGAAGATGAGCTAGAGGCGTTGGATTGGGATCCAGTGGCTGAGATGAGTTGGAGTTTAAATTATAAAAGTTATGTGAAATTTGTTTATATAAATCGTGTACGAACTTCATAAATTCGTATCTTTTTCATACGAGGTCGAAAAAATGCAAATCCAGTTGCGTTGGAATCGTATGGACGAGCACTACGCGATGGAGTTGTTTTGGAGTCGTTTGGAGTTAGTGAGAATTTTGGGTAAAATTAAACGCGCGTTTAATTTTATTCGAAATAAATCGCTAAAACGGAAATTAAAACCAAGGTGAGAACTTCTCACTCAATCGAATAGATTTCGATTTTATTTTAAATAGTTAGATTTAAAATATTTGAATGCATGTTTGAATGATGACTGTAAATTTTTGATTGTTAAAATAGACATTATGCGCCGTTAGTAAGCGGATGTTATTTAATATAAACATATACCGCGAATATTTCATAAACAGTGAAATTGGTATTATATATATATAATAGCAATATATATATATATTGGCATATGTATATATTGGAGTTGTTGATTTCCCGCATTTTTGTTTAGCGGATGAGACCCTATTACGCCGTTATTAAGCGGATAATATTTAATAAGAACATGTACCGCGATAATTTCGTACTGGAGCGAAATTGGTATTGTGCTAATGTTTTTGGATGCAGGAAACAGGTTGGAGGGATCCAACTGGATTCCTCAACAGTATTTATTTTATTTCAGATATTTTGATATTTGATGGATTATCATATCGATATATGATATCGTTGTTAGTCGTGATTGACTATTTGGTGTGTAGCATCATTGGACCCAGATTTTGGGATTTTAAAATGGTTTTAAAGTGATTTTGAAAATATACTATATTTTTGGAATTGATCCATTATAAATAAATAAACATTATAATTTTTAAAGTTATAAAAATTATGGTTTTTGTGAAATATAGTTAAAAAGCTGATTTTTAGAAATACGATTAAAAGTCGATTTTTTGAGAAATATGAACTAATGATTTTATAAAATAAATTAGATTGGATTTTTGAATATATGATAAAAGTTTAAATATAGGATTTATAAAATTTGATTATTTTATAAATCGAAATGATGAAATTATAAAGGAATTTAAAGACGTTTTAGAATAATAATATAAACTGATTTATATTAAGAGATTTATAAATGGATATTTATAAATTGAAATATAGACATTATAAAACGAGTTTTTATAAGTGTTTGAATGTAGTGAAAATGAATTTCATAAATGAATGAAATTTATAGAATTATAAACTGTGAAGTTATAAATGAAATTTATAAATAGTAAGATTTATAAATTTTTGAAGTTAATTGAAGAATAGATTTGGTTAAATAAATGAATCTTATAAGTTATAAGATTTATAATTATGAAGTTTAAAGAACGATTTTATAAAATAATCGTTTTATAAGTATTTAACTTATAATATAAACATTTAGTTTATAATTGAGTTATAAACTGAAATATGTTAATAAAGGAATTTATAAAAAAAGAAGTTTTTATAAATAAATAGAAATGGAATTTATAAACGTTGTTTTATGAATTCGCAAATGACTTATTTTGATAAGTTAATTGTTATAACTTAGAAATAGAGTCATATTCACGTTTTAGACTGTGAAAAATCCTTTAAGTTAAAAAGTATAAAAAGGATGAAATTTGTAAACATAGTATATTCACGTTTTTAAATAGTGAATAACATGTTAAAGAAATTGTTTTGAATGAGATATTTAAATTGAATTAAAACGATCTAACGATGTTTTAAAAATGTGTTGAGATTCGAAACCATAGATTTCAACATTTATTGTTGGAAAAGACGTTTTCGAGAAATAGAAGGAAATAATGGACTATAACACTGTTGTTATAGTAAATGATTTCCGAAAAGAAATGTTTTGTATAGTATTGGGATTTATATATCTATTTTAATTTCGAATCCCTATACTAGTGATTTTGGGTTGTCGTAACGATGTTTTACGTAACATTCGTTTTGGCCCAAATAAAAATGTTTAAGTGAATGATTTCCTTAAAGAATGAAATATATACTTAATTCGATTTAAGTATATTGAATATTTTCTAAGTGTTGAAAATAAAAGAGATTTGTGAATTACTTATTTTTAATAAGTATGGAAATGTTTTCCAATATGAAGTGAATAATTAGAATTTATCTTTTTGGAGGATAAATTGAAATGAATTATTGAAATCGTATATGCACGAATATTTTGAAATATAAATTCATTATGGAATTTATATGTGAAAAGTGAAATTGGTTAAAAATAAATATTGATTTATTTTTGAAGTGTTGAAACTATATATCTAGTAAAGATATTTTGGAAAATAAATAATTTGGAAAATTATTTGGAATCTGGTGATGTGTGCATATCCATTGATAGTTCAATAACCGACTATCAATATTTCCCTTTGAATGGGTAATTGATGTGATTTGTTTGAATTTGAATGCACACTTATTTTTGAATAAGCGCTCACTATTCGGGTTAACCGGGAAAGGACCATGGGGTCGTATAACCCATTCCGAATATGTGATACGTCGTTATGAATTGCATTTGAAGATCGGTGTTGAAGACCGAGTATTTGTGAAAGCGATAGGATGACCTATCGATTGTCTCTGCACTGGGTAGCTCCTGGTATAGAGATCTCTTAAGTGATGGGAAATTCGATCGGGATTGTGAATACCCGTATTGCAAGGGCTTCGTAAGAAGTGCCTTCGGTTTTGTTCGAGCCCGGAACAGACTTGTATGGATTGTATGCCTGACATTACAATTTGAGATATAAAGCCGATTTCTTTCAAATATATTTCTGTTGGTGGCGGAGAATTTATTCTTTGCTTAACACCCTTCTTTGAGACGTACGAGCTCAAAGGTTATATAGTTGAAGTTATCAGCGATATATCCCATTTTGGTAATGTGACATGCTGAGTGATGCTGAAATGATCATTGTGTTGATTATTGTGATAGGATCATTTATTTGATCGTCTATCTTAGTGATCATTGTGTTGATCATTTGTTGACCCAAAGCACGGCTTTTTGTACAAAGTGTGTTTTTGTGGACGTGACTTCGTCGAGCCTCACATCCCGGAAATGGTCAAAAACAGGAAAGATGCGGCAAGGTTATTAGGGGTTGCTGTAGCTCCCCTTAGGGTATGTGCATTTCCTTCTGGAAAGGGGTGGTATCATGGTATGGAGCCCAGATACTTACTCATGTTGAAAACACTTTATGATTGTGTGAATTGGATATCGAGCGCTCGGTTGAAAAGGTCCTAAAGGACCGGGGAATGGCGTGCTCGTGTCAGTAGTTACCCAGTTAGGGGTAACCCGGCCTTGTGTTGGCAGAGATCCGGTTTGGTTCTCGGGGATGTCCATCCAGAGGCATTCTCAGTGGCAATGGGAAGTTCCTTGGCCTGACCATTTGTTGGAAATCCAATTCCCAATACGAAACTTGTACGGTATTAGTTGTAGAACCTGCTATTCACTTATGGTGGTCACCACTGTTTGGATGGTAGCTATAGTAGGCATAGTTCGAAATGTCTATGCTGGCTAAGATTTATATTCTACTTTCGAAATATTTTTCCTACACTATGCACTAATAATAATATGAAATGTTCTTTTAAATGCGTATCAAGCATCTTTGACTATCATAAGGAGAAATCTCCTCCGATTCTGCGTTTGCATGTGTGTGTGTGCGGGAGGCCTTATGGTAGTCTCATTTTTAAAAAGCATTGCGAATTAATTTAAAAATATCCCTCTTTTTGATTTTAAAATAAATAAACTGTTTTGAGTTCTCACACCAGTCACATGACTGACTTGGAGTTTATTGTTTTCCTTCCTAAACTCTGGGTGCCCACCAATTTCCACACGGGCAGTTAAGAGTTAAGGTTTATCAGGATATTCTGGATATTCTGGAGTTGCTGGAGGCAAGCTGGATGGCATGGCGTATTACTAGTTTATATAGTATTTCTTTTTCCGCTGCACTGTTTGTTGTTGTTGTTGTACACTCTGATGATATGATGTAATGTAATATAATGTGACGAAATGTAATAACTGGTATAGTTCTTTGTTTAAAGATTATTCATTTATTATTATATGTTGTTCCGCTGCGAATTGTGAGATTCTGTTGTTGTTCTGTTGTTGTGTTCTGTTCCGTTCTATTTTTCTTTTCTCTTTTCTTTCTTCTATTTTTAAAATTTTCTATCTTCTGTTTTTCTAATTCTCTGTTTTCTAAAAATTATCTATCTTCTTTCCTCTCTATTTTCTATCTTTTTTTTTCTCTTTCTCTTTTCTTAAATTCTTTTTAAAACCCATAACATTCCGTGTTTTCGGCCTTCGATTTCTCGGCAGTCGATAAAGTGAGTATCGATGTTGAATTTTCGAAGAACGAAAATCCGCGTTCGTTACATTTGGTATCAGAGCTGATGGTTAAGCGACAACCATGGTTCTGTAGGGTATTACTCATTAGAGATAGAGTCAGTAGTACTCTAGAATGAGTTTGAGTGTAATAATAGATACGAGTGCGTATTTGTTAGTGATATGAAATTGTTTTATATTGTGATGATTGGTTTATTGAGTGGCATATGAACCTTCCTCAGCACGGTATGTACAACTTTGCCGAAGGGGTTTCTAAACACTTGAATAGAACAATTCGACATAATATTGATTTTAAAATTGGGTAAATGAAATAATTTTGCCTCGATTATATTTTTATATATAAAGGAATAATTTTTCAGAATTATTAAAGTGTATATATAAGTTGATTGTTAGGTTGTTTGAATAATCTAAATAAAAGAATAATTGTATAAGCAAATGAATTATAAGAATTGAATTATAATTAAAGTGTTTACAATTGTGAAATAAACTTATATATATAAGAAGTGATTTAAAGTTAAATGGAATATAACTTAAGAGATATTGAATTAAGTTGATTTTGGTATCGAAGTAAATAATCAAGTGGATTAAATGAATATGAACTTGAGTTATGTAATAGAATTCAACTTTGTAATTGAATTGAATGAATGGATTGAATGTTAAAACAATTGAATGTAATTTAAGTTGATAAGGAATAATTAATGAAAGTGTTAATTCATTAAAATCTAATTTTATTAGAAGTTGAATAAATTGGAATGGAAATCAATTTAATGTTAAACCAAATTGAATGAATATAAGTGAAAAGAATTTGGTTGTAATTAATATAAATTGGTTGTTATATGATTGTTATATGATTGTATAAAAGTCATTAAGAGTTAATGAAATTGAAAACTATGAAATTGAATTCAAATTAGAAGTAAATAAATTTGAATAGAATTGAATGTGAATGGGATTTAATTAGTGAATGTTAACAAATTGAAACTAATTAGAATTGAGAATGAATGTTAGTAAATCCAATGTAAACAAATCAAATGTGATTTAAAGTGAAAACCAATTCATTGTATATGAATGAAAATATGAATGAATATATTGGTTATGAATTTGTTGAATGGTAATTGGATGATGGTTGAATATATATTGCTATTGTTGCATTTGCTATGTGATATATATAGTTGATATGTTACTATATGTTGTATATTGAGATTATTTGCATATGTGCATGTTCTCATGTTGTTTGTTAAGTGTTGAGTAGGTGCGGATCGCGTTGCTTCGCATTTGGAGTTCGCTTTAGCGCTATATTAGCTGTATATGCTTGCTAATAAAATATAAGGTACATATCTCGGATTAAATATCGCACTTTTACACTTTTTTTCCCTTCGGGATGCCTCATTACTTGATGAGATGTATATTTGTGATATATATACTGTCATTTTTTTTTCGGATCGAGCCGCGCAAAGGAGACTATGGCGAATTTTTCCGGAAATTTAAGGCGTTAGAAAAAATTTGAGAAAATTGGAAAATTTTGAAAACTTAAACTTTGATTTGGAATTGAAAGTTAAATGATATAATTTGTTTTTGAAAAGATAACTAAGTATGATTTGAAAACTTAGTAAAGTATTATAAGAAGTTTAACTATGAATTTTGGAAAGTTAATAGATTCTGTAACTTTTCTTACTTGTAATTTCGAGGACGAAATTCTTTTAAGGGGGAAAGATTGTAACGACCCAGAATTTTTAATAATAAAAAAATTGAATATTTAATTAATTTTAAATATTAATAAGTGAATTTATAAGTCAAATAAATTTTTATTTGAATTTTTGGATTTAATTGAATAATTAAATCGATAATTTAATATGTGAAATTATGGAAATAATTGAAAATTGAGTTAAATATGATTGAAAATAATTTGGAAAATTTTATTTAATCATACTGGAGTTATAGAAATATTTTAGAACTTTTAAAATCGAATTAAAAGTTAATCTGTGAAAATTGAATATTTTAATATTTAATAATCGACTGTAAAATAGTCAATTTTTGAACAGTCTCAGAATTGAACGAAACCAGTTCCATTGGATCCGTAATAGTTAGTTATTACCGGATTTCAATTTTCGTGTCAATCGGAGCTATCGTTTGATCGTGGCAGCTCGAAACGCATCGAATTATTTTTAATTTAAATTTGGCGAGTCAAAATAGCCATTTTTCAAAAAGTCTCGGATTTCGACGAAACCAGTTTCATCGGATCCGTAATGTGATATTATTGTAAGGTTTCAAATTTTAAGTCAATTGGATTTACCGTTTGTCCGGTACAAATTAAAACGCCTAGAAATCGACTTAAATCGGTTTAATTTAAATTGAGCGTTTGCAGCCATAACTCGCACATACTTCCGAATTAGCTTCCGAAACTTGTTCCATTGTGTCCGGAACGCGGGATAAACCCTAGGTACGCTGGTTACGGCGTCTAAATCGGAGTTCGGAATTTCCGGGTGAATAGTGTCGAACGGTTCCTTATAAATAGCACCCCCCCACTTGAAAAAAAAAAGAAAAAGAAATTAAACCCTAATTTTATTTGCAGCCGCCACTATTAGAATGTAAGGCTGAAAATCCATCTCCTTCATCTCTCAATCTCTCCCAATCTACAAGGAATTAGAAGAAGTGTTCAACACGAAAAAGGTAGAGCATGAAGAGAGATTGAAATCCATACGGATATGATCGGGAATGGAGTAACGATGGCGGAGCAAATGGTGGCCATGCGTGGGCTGTAGGGGGACGTGCGCGCGTGCCTATGGGTGGCCGAACTTCCAATGGTGGCTGGTGGTGGTAGCTTGCTTCGAGAGTTTCGCGTTGGCGTTGGTGTGATCGAGTATCGTTGAGAATTGGAGGAGAATAATTCAACCCTAGCTAGCTATAATGGTTCGGCCATGTTACGTGTATTCCTGGGGATGAACGAGAGGTTGGGGAAGATGAGCTAGAGGCGTTGGATTGGGATCCAGTGGCTGAGATGAGTTGGAGTTTAAATTATAAAAGTTATGTGAAATTTGTTTATATAAATCGTGTACGAACTTCATAAATTCGTATCTTTTTCATACGAGGTCGAAAAAATGCAAATCCAGTTGCGTTGGAATCGTATGGACGAGCACTACGCGATGGAGTTGGTTTGGAGTCGTTTGGAGTTAGTGAGAATTTTGGGTAAAATTAAACGCGCGTTTAATTTTATTCGAAATAAATCGCTAAAACGGAAATTAAAACCAAGGTGAGAACTTCTCACTCAATCGAATAGATTTCGATTTTATTTTAAATAGTTAGATTTAAAATATTTGAATGCATGTTTGAATGATGACTGTAAATTTTTGATTGTTAAAATAGACATTATGCGCCGTTAGTAAGCGGATGTTATTTAATATAAACATATACCGCGAATATTTCATAAACAGTGAAATTGGTATTATATATATATAATAGCAATATATATATATTGGCATATGTATATATTGGAGTTGTTGATTTCCCGCATTTTTGTTTAGCGGATGAGACCCTATTACGCCGTTATTAAGCGGATAATATTTAATAAGAACATGTACCGCGATAATTTCGTACTGGAGCGAAATTGGTATTGTGCTAATGTTTTTGGATGCAGGAAACAGGTTGGAGGGATCCAACTGGATTCCTCAATAGTATTTATTTTATTTCAGATATTTTGATATTTGATGGATTATCATATCGATATATGATATCGTTGTTAGTCGTGATTGACTATTTGGTGTGTAGCATCATTGGACCCAGATTTTGGGATTTTAAAATGGTTTTAAAGTGATTTTGAAAATATACTATATTTTTGGAATTGATCCATTATAAATAAATAAACGTTATAATTTTTAAAGTTATAAAAATTATGGTTTTTGTGAAATATAGTTAAAAAGCTGATTTTTAGAAATACGATTAAAAGTCGATTTTTTGAGAAATATGAACTAATGATTTTATAAAATAAATTAGATTGGATTTTTGAATATATGATAAAAGTTTAAATATAGGATTTATAAAATTTGATTATTTTATAAATCGAAATGATGAAATTATAAAGGAATTTAAAGACGTTTTAGAATAATAATATAAACTGATTTATATTAAGAGATTTATAAATGGATATTTATAAATTGAAATATAGACATTATAAAACGAGTTTTTATAAGTGTTTGAATGTAGTGAAAATGAATTTCATAAATGAATGAAATTTATAGAATTATAAACTGTGAAGTTATAAATGAAATTTATAAATAGTAAGATTTATAAATTTGTGAAGTTAATTGAAGAATAGATTTGGTTAAATAAATGAATCTTATAAGTTATAAGATTTATAATTATGAAGTTTAAAGAATGATTTTATAAAATAATCGTTTTATAAGTATTTAACTTATAATATAAACATTTAGTTTATAATTGAGTTATAAACTGAAATATGTTAATAAAGGAATTTATAAAAAAAGAAGTTTTTATAAATAAATAGAAATGGAATTTATAAACGTTGTTTTATGAATTCGCAAACGACTTATTTTGATAAGTTAATTGTTATAACTTAGAAATAGAGTCATATTCACGTTTTAGACTGTGAAAAATCCTTTAAGTTAAAAAGTATAAAAAGGATGAAATTTGTAAACATAGTATATTCACGTTTTTAAATAGTGAATAACATGTTAAAGAAATTGTTTTGAATGAGATATTTAAATTGAATTAAAACGATCTAACGATGTTTTAAAAATGTGTTGAGATTCGAAACCATAGATTTCAACATTTATTGTTGGAATAGACGTTTTCGAGAAATAGAAGGAAATAATGGACTATAACACTGTTGTTATAGTAAATGATTTCCGAAAAGAAATGTTTTGTATAGTATTGGGATTTATATATCTATTTTAATTTCGAATCCCTATACTAGTGATTTTGGGTTGTCGTAACGATGTTTTACGTAACATTCGTTTTGGCCCAAATAAAAATGTTTAAGTGAATGATTTCCTTAAAGAATGAAATATATACTTAATTCGATTTAAGTATATTGAATATTTTCTAAGTGTTGAAAATAAAAGAGATTTGTGAATTACTTATTTTTAATAAGTATGGAAATGTTTTCCAATATGAAGTGAATAATTAGAATTTATCTTTTTGGAGGATAAATTGAAATGAATTATTGAAATCGTATATGCACGAATATTTTGAAATATAAATTCATTATGGAATTTATATGTGAAAAGTGAAATTGGTTAAAAATAAATATTGATTTATTTTTGAAGTGTTGAAACTATATATCTAGTAAAGATATTTTGGAAAATAAATAATTTGGAAAATTATTTGGAATCTGGTGATGTGTGCATATCCATTGATAGTTCAATAACCGACTATCAATATTTCCCTTTGAATGGGTAATTGATGTGATTTGTTTGAATTTGAATGCACACTTATTTTTGAATAAGCGCTCACTATTCGGGTTAACCGGGAAAGGACCATGGGGTCGTATAACCCATTCCGAATATGTGATACGTCGTTGTGAATTGCATTTGAAGATCGGTGTTGAAGACCGAGTATTTGTGAAAGCGATAGGATGACCTATCGATTGTCTCTGCACTGGGTAGCTCCTGGTATAGAGATCTCTTAAGTGATGGGAAATTCGATCGGGATTGTGAATACCCGTATTGCAAGGGCTTCGTAAGAAGTGCCTTCGGTTTTGTTCGAGCCCGGAACAGACTTGTATGGATTGTATGCCTGACATTACAATTTGAGATATAAAGCCGATTTCTTTCAAATATATTTCTGTTGGTGGCGGAGAATTTATTCTTTGCTTAACACCCTTCTTTGAGACGTACGAGCTCAAAGGTTATATAGTTGAAGTTATCAGCGATATATCCCATTTTGGTAATGTGACATGCTGAGTGATGCTGAAATGATCATTGTGTTGATTATTGTGATAGGATCATTTATTTGATCGTCTATCTTAGTGATCATTGTGTTGATCATTTGTTGACCCAAAGCACGGCTTTTTGTACAAAGTGTGTTTTTGTGGACGTGACTTCGTCGAGCCTCACATCCCGGAAATGGTCAAAAACAGGAAAGATGCGGCAAGGTTATTAGGGGTTGCTGTAGCTCCCCTTAGGGTATGTGCATTTCCTTCTGGAAAGGGGTGGTATCATGGTATGGAGCCCAGATACTTACTCATGTTGAAAACACTTTATGATTGTGTGAATTGGATATCGAGCGCTCGGTTGAAAAGGTCCTAAAGGACCGGGGAATGGCGTGCTCGTGTCAGTAGTTACCCAGTTAGGGGTAACCCGGCCTTGTGTTGGCAGAGATCCGGTTTGGTTCTCGGGGATGTCCATCCAGAGGCATTCTCAGTGGCAATGGGAAGTTCCTTGGCCTAACCATTTTTTGGAAATCCAATTCCCAATACGAAACTTGTACGGTATTAGTTGTAGAACCTGCTATTCACTTATGGTGGTCACCACTGTTTGGATGGTAGCTATAGTAGGCATAGTTCGAAATGTCTATGCTGGCTAAGATTTATATTCTACTTTCGAAATATTTTTCCTACACTATGCACTAATAATAATATGAAATGTTCTTTTAAATGCGTATCAAGCATCTTTGACTATCATAAGGAGAAATCTCCTCCGATTCTGCGTTTGCATGTGTGTGTGTGCGGGAGGCCTTATGGTAGTCTCATTTTTAAAAAGCATTGCGAATTAATTTAAAAATATCCCTCTTTTTGATTTTAAAATAAATAAACTGTTTTGAGTTCTCACACCAGTCACATGACTGACTTGGAGTTTATTGTTTTCCTTCCTAAACTCTGGGTGCCCACCAATTTCCACACGGGCAGTTAAGAGTTAAGGTTTATCAGGATATTCTGGATATTCTGGAGTTGCTGGAGGCAAGCTGGATGGCATGGCGTATTACTAGTTTATATAGTATTTTTTTTTCCGCTGCACTGTTTGTTGTTGTTGTTGTACACTCTGATGATATGATGTAATGTAATATAATGTGACGAAATGTAATAACTGGTATAGTTCTTTGTTTAAAGATTATTCATTTATTATTATATGTTGTTCCGCTGCGAATTGTGAGATTCTGTTGTTGTTCTGTTGTTGTGTTCTGTTCCGTTCTATTTTTCTTTTCTCTTTTCTTTCTTCTATTTTTAAAATTTTCTATCTTCTGTTTTTCTAATTCTCTGTTTTCTAAAAATTATCTATCTTCTTTCCTCTCTATTTTCTATCTTTTTTTTTTCTCTTTCGCTTTTCTTAAATTCTTTTTAAAACCCATAACATTCCGTGTTTTCGGCCTTCGATTTCTCGGCAGTCGATAAAGTGAGTATCGATGTTGAATTTTCGAAGAACGAAAATCCGCGTTCGTTACATTAACCCAAAATTGTATAATCACACGCTGTCTTAAATCAACAAAATTATTTCTCAGCCAGGTAACGGACAGGGGTTATCGGTGCACCACGAATCACCGTAGCAATGCAGCCGAAGGTTTAAGTACCTTCAGAGGAACAACCACTATAATATTTACGAATCACCGTAATATTTATAAATGGTTATTACTCTGTCGTAGCCTAGACACCAAGAAATTAAATTGTTCAAAGAAGACAACTGTCAACATACAATTAAGTGGGTTATTATTTATTCAAATTCTAAGATGAAATGCAAAGCTGAAATAAAACGTGTATTAACAATGCAACTAAGAATGAATTTTTTTTTTTAAATGTAAATGCAGGCAACCAACAATTCAATTCAAATAAAACTAGAAATGAAAGCAGAATTTTTTAGCAAGCAGAGCAATTTATTTTGGCTAGTTAAGGAAGCAATTTTTAGCAAGCTATTCTTCCTTTATTTCCTGCTTTGGCAACCTGAAAATTAAAAACTAAGATATATACAATATTTTTTTTTTTGGTTTTGAAAGGAAACTTAAAAGTAGGGTTTTACTATAGCAACAAAATGAATTTTTTTTTTTAAGGATAAAACAAAACAAAATAGCAACAAAAAACAATTTGAAGCAAGCAACTCTTTTTTTTTTCTTTTTTTTTTCTTTTTTTAAGAAGGAAAAAAAAACCTAAAAGCTTAACAATTTAAACCTAAGCAGAAAAGGAATTAACAAAAAAAATTGTGCAGCCCGGCCCACTTTAGAAAACGAGTCCCACCACATAGCAACTTACAAAATCACTTTAAACAGCGAGAGATTACAAGTTTGATTAACTCAGTATCAAGCAAAATCAACTTTTTAGTTCTAATGAAAGAAACCTGCAAGTTTTTAATTAATGCAAGAAATAGTGCAAGTTTTAATTAATGGAAGAAAAGTGTAAGTTTTAATTAATGAAAGAAACGTCTAAGTTTTAATTAATGAAAGAAACGTATAAGTTTTAATTAATGAAAGAAACATATGGTGTTCTAATTAATGACAGAAACATGTAAATTCCTAATTTATGAAAGAAAAGTGTAAGTTTTAATTAATGAAAGAAAGGTATAAGTTTTTAATTAATGAAAGAAACGTGTAAAGTCCTAATTAATGAGAGAACATGAAAGTTTTTAATTAATGCAAGAAACGTGTAAAGTTTTAATTAAGGAAAGAAACATGTAAAGTTTTAAGTAGTGTGGTATTGATTAGATTAATAAATGCTCATTACTGTAATAGGAATGTAAAATTAAAACGTACATTTGATAATGCAAGTTTTAATTAGTGTAATATTGAAAAATGGTAAATTCTCTTTATTATAATAAATGTAAGTTAAAACGTACATTTGACATGTAGATTTTAATCAATGTAATGGTGTATTTTAAATTAATTAAAATGATAAATGTTACTTATTGTAATAATAAAATGTAAGTTGATAACGTACATTTGATAAACAAGTTTTAATTTATGTAAATGGCATACTTTAAATGATTCAAATAATAAAGTTTCTTTATTGTAATAATAATGTAAGTCAATAAGGTACTTTTAACTTAACATAAGAATTTCGGTTTTAAATTGGATATTACAGTAAGAAAGTTTATTTAAGTATAAGGCTATGATAAATTGACCATGTTAAAATCGTAAGCTTATAAATACTTTGATTATGTAAAATGTTAAAGTGGAAAGTATTACATTCCAAAAATGCCATGATTCCTTAAGTTAACATTTCCAAAATGCTATGATAATTTAAATGAATATTTCAAGTTTAATAAATTGAAAGAAATATTCAATGATTTGGAAATTTGGGTTTTATTTAAATGATATATTAATGAATTATTTTTGAAATGGAAATGACTATTGTGATATGGTTTTGAAATGAGTATGATATTTTGGTTTTGAAAAGTATAAATTATTTGAAATAAATATCCATGGATTATAATAACGATTGGTTGTTAAAGAGACCGGGATCAGATATTGTCTTATAGCCGGCCAATACCGAAAACCACTTTAACAATTGTGCACGCGGTGGAGATTCCAGAATGAAGTAGGATGGCGGCGACGTTCTCGAGGTATATTACGTGGACCCAACTCCCGTGAGTTGGCATATATGACTAAAACAGGAGCAATACCGGGCTACACAAAGGGTCGCACCCTTTCATCGAGCATGCTCCATCGGAAACAATTCTATTATTTTTGTGATTCGATTCGGTGGCGCCACTTTGATTCGGGGGTATTGTTCGAGGTGGGCGGAAGCTGCTGGCTTGCCGTCACCACCGGTCCGGGAGTGTAAACGATGTATCCACCCTAGCATTGCCTCGTGTGCCGTGTCACATCCTTATAGCAAGCCCACAACGATTTTGGTTTTAAAGATCCGACCGCGTTAAGGTTCACCATCCCCTTAACGCTATTTTCTATATGATTATACTTTACTGATTAGACACTATTGTATATAGCGTATATTACTACATAGTAAATAGTTTAACGGATCCTTAGAGGATGGGCGGTCCCAAGCATCTTCTAAGTTATTTGTACCTTTGCTATAGTTCATTTGAGTTGGTTTACATTGCATAAGTATGTATGTCCTGACTCGAGTGTTTGTATTTTTATTTACGCTCGGGTCAGCCTGAGTTATTCACAGATTTGGATTTCCACTTTCTGGAGATTGGAATCGCTGGAGATTATCTACTTGTCAAGTTTTATGTTTTGCTGTTTGTTGTTCCTTTCATCTCTTGTATTAGTAGACTTCTATGTAGTGAGACTTCCTTTGTACTTTATTTCTTCTGTTGTATTTTATTTAACTCTGATATATTTATATAGTAGCTTCATGAACTACTATTTCTTTTACTTCCGCTGCATCTTTATTACTCTGTGTCTGTGATATGTAATTTTTATTTACTGTATATTCTGAGATTTGCCAAATTTTTATTTACAACGTGGTATTTTGAGCAATTCAATTCCGGCATGAGTGTCTACCTATACACTTATAATGGATGCGAATGGTTGAAAATATCGGGTTGTTACAGTCGGTATCAGAGCTTTGGCTCTAGGCAATACTTAGCATATATGGTAAATTTATTTACAGAATCACTTTCATTCGAGTGTGAATCTCTTACTTTTGACTCGATTCCTTTGAATTTTGGAACGGTTCCAAAATACATTCTTATCCCTACTATTCATCTTCTTTTGATTCTGGAGTGTCCCATAAATCCACTTCGAATGATCATTAGATTGAGTCGGCGGTCTCGTCAATCTTAGAATGACTTGTAAAGGGGTGGAACTCCTTTACCATAGGCATCCATTCACCGGAGATTAATATATCCTCGGTTTAGATGCTAGTATCTCTTGTTATCCTGAATTATATCTCTTGAGATCGGATGTAGATTTGCCCTAGAACTCTACATCGATCTTATTCTTGAAGTCGCGGTTGACGCAGTTAAGGTTGCCCGCGATTTATGTAAGCTTATCCATTCCTTATTCTGTCAATTTAATCATCTTATCTTTTGTTTCCAACTTATCTTCGAATCAGAATTCTCTTGATTTGAGTCAATCAAATTTGAATCCCTATTCTTGCTTTGTAAACCTATATTTAAAATGTTTTATATATTGTGTTGTTTGAATTGTTGATGTTGATATGGGTTTTGGATCGATTCGTCTGATCAATGCTATCGATAGGATTTCCAAAACACTTGAACAGAGCAAACTGACACCATATTGATTTCAAATTTAGTGAATGATAAATTTTGTATAATTATATTATGTATGAGTTTGATTTTCTAAATTCTGATAATTAATTGAATAGGGTACTAAGAAATAATATTTGACCTTATATATAACTTGTAACCATTAACTTTTGTTTCATATATGAATAATTGAACTATAAAACATGGTTTTAAATTAATTTGGAAATTTAGATGAATTTAAAATCAAGAATTTGAGAATTTAATTTCTGATGATTTCGAACTTTGGTTTAAAGTTTTAATAGATGTATTATTTGAAGTATTTTCCGATTAGAAATAGTTTTTAAAGAATTTTCAAGTTTTAAATCAGTGCTCTTCTCTTTGTCGCTGGAGAATAGTTTCGGTGATGACTGCAGCATCATCAACATTCATTTTCGAGTTTCGAAGTGAAGAGACCATTCTGTAGTTTTACTACAGTCTTGCTTTGGAGAATTAAATTGATTTGGATTTCTAAAATATGACTTGACTTATACTATATATTGATATATGATGTAAATTTTATTTGATATGTATATATTGTGTATGTATATATTTAGTTATTTACCTCTAAAAAATTGTTTGAAGTTAATCGGAAAATGAATTCTTGAATTTTATTTTAAAGGATGAATTAAAATTTTAAATGATCAAAATTTTGAATAAATACTTAAGCTTGAATAATTGAATTAGAAGGTTTATTTGTATAATACTCAATTACATTGTAATATAACTTACCTAAATTATTCAGAAGTTGAATATTTAATTGGATAAAATACAATATAAAAAGGATTTTTATAAATAAAATTTAAGTAGTTATAATAAATGTTGTACACTCAAATTTTAGTTATAAAAGATTAATAAGGGGTAAACAGAATAAAAGTTAATTGAATAATTTACAATATAATGGTGATAAAGGAATTTATAAATAAATTGGAGCAGATATAATAAGTGTAAATAAACTTAATATATATGATTAGATATATTAAGTGGAATAAATTTAATAATAATTATGGAATAAAGAAGAATTAAATTTATTGAATAAATTATGAGTATAATAAATGATTTTCAAATTCATGACTTTGGAAAATTGTTAACTTAAGAAAAAAAAATTGAAATAGTTAAGAATTATTTAACTTAAGTGAAATCAAATGAATGAAATCAATTATTAATTTAAGTTGAAGTTTCCATGGATTTAAATTTTATTATCTTCTTTGCTGTCCAATCTTTTTTTCTGTTAGGTTGTTCTATTCTCCTACCTCTTCCTTTTCGGGGACGAAAAGTTTTGAGTGGGGGAGAGTGTAACGACCCGTAAATTTTCAATAATCAGAGCTGTCAATTTAATAAGATTTTGATAAATATTTTAGAAGAAATAAAAAAAATTGTAATTTAATAATGAAATGAATGCCAAAATGAGATGTAAGTTTGTACTTAAAAAAAAGAAAAACTAATTATTAAAAATTGAAATGAAATTATAGTTTATTGAAGTAATGTAAATTATTATACTTGGCTATTAATTTATGTAAGAAAAAAATGCAAACATTAAGATTTATAAATGATTTAGTATGAAAAATGATCATTGAATAAAGATTTTGTATATAAGAATGGTAACGTATGTTTGTGAACAGTGAATTCAAAGGTGTGATTAAAAGTTATAGTAACGGTTGTAAGTTACTATTTAATGGGTCTATTAATCTAGTTGTAAATGTTACATTTAGGTGTAAAAATGGATATTAGTAAATAAATGTAAGTTGTGTGGGTAAATGAGTTAGTGTATAATTTATGGTAATTGAATGAATTAAACATTATGTAAGCAATTATGATAATTAGTGGACATGATAAACTTGAGTGTAATATAAAGATAAGGATAACATTTATTGCAAGCTACATTTATTTAGGCTGCTAAATTTAAAGTAGGAAATCAATTACACTTTGTAACATCCCGCTTTTTCGCACACTTTAAATCGACACACGTGCCAATTCACCATACGGAAGGGCGGATTGTTATGGGGTAAATAAGAAAAAAACAGAGAAAAAAAAAACTAAACAGAATCTCACAGCGGAAGGATAAAATATAATAATCAAATATACAGTTTATAAATCTGTTTACAAAACCATTTATATAATACATATCAGAGTTACACATACCAATAACAATGCAGCGGAACAGTGTGTAGTGCACTAGTATAAATAATAATAATATAAATCTTCGTCTTTGTCCTCCAGAGCTAAATCTTGCAATCCTGAAACGCTCGGACTGACCCTAGCGAATTTGAAAAGACAAACACACTCGAGTCAGAACTAAAAGATCTTATGTGAGTTAAATTAACAGAAATAAATATGAGTGTAGTAACTCAAGAGATGCTCGGGATTTACATCTCCTAAGGATCCGTTAAACTATTTACTATGTAGTATATTGCGCTATTATAATAGTGTCTATTTGTAAAATAAACTTACTTTTTAATAGCGTTAAGGGGTTACCCATATAGCCCTTAACACAGAATATATTCCCATAGTCTATACAGTACCGTAATCTCCCCCGTACTGGGCGTCGTCAGAGGGCACTCCATAGGTATGGTACAAAACCAAAATCGTATAAGGCGCGCTAGGGTAGGTGACACGGCACAACTAGGCAATGCCAGGGTAGATATACCAATTGCTATCCGGGCTGGTGGTAACGCGTAGCCACAGCTACCGCCCACCTCGAACTAACACCCCCAAATCAAAGAAATCAATAGTGACCACCAATCAATCCAAAGTCAGAGTATAGTATCGAAGGAGTGCGTTCGATCAGAGGAATGACCTCATTGGCCCGAGAATCGCTCATGTTTTAGCCACCTTATGCCAACTCACGGGAGTCGGGTCCATGTATTTACCTTGCAGGAAACGCCGCCACCAACCAACTTCATTTTGGAATCTCCACCGCGTACACGGTTGTTAAAGTGGTTTTCGGAGTTGGCAGAGAGTATGACAACTTCCGATCCCGGTCTCTTCAACAACCAAACGTTATTATAACACCGCGGTCATTTAAAAATAGTTTATACTTTAAAACCAAAATAAAATTTCCATTTCAAACTATGAATACGATATCATTTTAAAACCCAAAACAATAGGATATCGTTTTATGCCAAATATATTTCTTTTCCAAAAATCATACTGTTTTAAAATTTATAATATCTGGAAACCAACCATTTGAATTATACTTTCAAAGCATAATATTACGAAATTCATAATTTTAAAACCATAACTTCTAAAACTTGAATGGTTTGGATATTCAACGGTATATAAAATAAATGGTTTAACTTTAAAGTTACTTTGTAAAGAAAAAAAATTTCCATGGCTTTTCAAATATATTACTTTGTTTAAAGTTTAAACCATAATTTAAATATCACCTCAAGTTCCAAAAACCCCTTCAATTTCTATATATATATCCATTTGGAGTATTAATATTTCAAAACTAAAGTTGGATTTTCTTCTTTCAACAATTAATATTCTATTATTTAGTCTTGAATATTCATATAAATTCCATAAATAAAACTCCAATTTCTAGCAATTAAATATTTTCTCAAATTTACTTTATACTAGAATTTTCATTTTTAATTCATCTTGGAAAATCCAGTTATAAATATCATACCTTAAAATTTCCAAACTTAAACATATAAGATAAATTTCCAAATTCCGTTTTCTCAAATTTTCGTTTTTATTCAACAGGTTTATACACAACTTAATTTTCAAATTTTTAACTTCATATGTATATATATCGAAGAATAATATTTTATTCAATATCAAAATCAAATTTTTATAAACCGTATCCCATCCAAACCATAGAAATCACTTTAAGTAATTTATATATAGACCACGGTGCCTGTATATAATTTTCTATCCGATGGTCAAGTGATACGGATATTTATCATTTCAATCCGCGATTTAAAAATAAAATTTTGCGGTTGTATATCATTTCAAACCACAATCCCGAATGAAACGAAAAATACATGATAACTTGCAGTTTAATGATATAAAATAAAACATCCATTCATCAACATCATCCATCATCCAAATCCCAATCATCATCCAATAATAATTCAATACAGTATATACATCTGATAATATATAACAGGTAATAACTGGCAGTTATATTCAAAAATGAATTTAACAACTATTAAAATAACAGTTTATATGCAAATAAATAACTATAACTGTCAATTTATACGCAGTAATAAAATTTATGAACAGTTAAATTAAATAAATGCGATTTAACAGAGATAAGGAATAAAACATGTCAAATAGTCATAAATAAATTTCTACTCATATCAAAAATCAATTTAACAAACATAAGAAATTTTAGAAATTGTGAGTGGGTTAAAACACTCACCTTTTGAATTTAAATCGAATTTAAATCCGATTTAAACTCAAAAATTCGACGGTCTCCAAATCTGTCCAAACCTGCGTCATCAGATCCGGAATTTAAATACAATCCTAACAAAAAAAATCGCGCGTGAAACCGAATTCGTATGTAAAAGTTATAGCAATTCGAAACGTTTGAAACAAAATAAAATAAAAATAAAACTAACCAAAATAATAGCCACGTATGCAATCCCCTTCACGCGCCTGGAACGAAACCAGTTCACCATGTTCGAACCCATGAACCCGTCCATTGACCAGACTTTGACCATCGATCGCGTCCACCTCCGGCCACCGTTCATCAAGCTCCCATCACCACTAGCCTGCCCTTGCCGAGCCGCCTCCATCCTCCTAGGTCCGGCCCTCTCCAGTCACGGCCGGCCGCCACCTATAGCCTAGGGCCGAAACCCTAATTGCAAAATCTATGACGATCTAGCTGTTGACCAACCATGAAACTCACATGGATGCGATCCCCTCAGCCCTATCCACAAACCCCAGAAACCGTTTGACGATCTGACGAAGTTTGTTACGGCGATGATGTAAGGCCGAAAATGATTTGAATTTTTCTGGACAAACGATAGCTCCAATCGAAAAACAGATATCACCACTGAATTACGCTCATCGAGAGCATTGACATATATTTGTTTTGAATTTTTAGGAGAACTTTGAATTTTCCTTTGAATTTTGAATTGAAGTAGATCTAGGTTTTGCAACTATTGAGGAAGAGAAAGAGATGAAGAAAAATGAACGTACAGCCAAATGACAATAGAAAGGAGGCTAGGGTTTATCACAGCATATTTATAGACAAATAGAAGAAGGCAAGGTGGGCACGAATTACGAACGTGCTAAACGGTAGTTGGCCCAAAAAGCCCGTTCTGACCCTGGAACGAAATTTATTAAACCCATATATCCAAATAGGTATTTTAAAATATTCTGAACGCGATGGAAAAAGTTTCACGTCCAAATTTGATCGTATGAAGAAGTTATGCTGAAAACAAAATTTCTAAATTGATTTCAAATTGATTTTAATTAAATCGATTTCAAGGCGTTTCGCGTCCGTACGATCAAACGACAGGTCCGATCGATACGAAACTTGAAACCCTACAATAATTCACCGATACAGATCCGATGAAACTGGTTTCGTCGAAATCCGAGTCCGTGGCCAAAATGGCTATTTTTATATTAATTAAATAAATAGGCAAATAAATTAATTAAATTCAATCTTTAAAATTTCGACTTGCATAATATTTAATTCTAACCGCTGCAAAAATTAAGCTTTATTTTAAATTGGATTTAGATGGAAGGATTTGTTTGCCTTTAACTACTATATTCAAAAATTCTGCCTTTCTTCGTATTACTACTATTTCCATTTATATTGAAATTGTAAAACATATTAAAAAAATTAGAATCTCAAATAAGCTTATTCAAATAGGTTTCCTCCTTTTAAATTAACTTATGAAACAAATATGCATTTTAGTTGCTAATTACATTTACTCTTTACAATTACAGTTCTTACCCACATAAATGAGACAATCAATATCATCTAAGTGTAATTGTCTTCAAATATTTTGATAACTTTATTTCCATGCCCTAAAATATAACGACTGTTAAATAAAATTTTAACATTATTTACAATTATTACCTTAATTATTATTAATGTAATATAAAATTAAAATTATGGTAACTGATCCAAACTTCAAATTAACAAACTACCACAATAGGCAACGTACAGTTACTAATTGATTTATATTTATTAAAATTTTAATTTCAATCTTAATTATCAATAAGTAACGTACCATAAATATTATCGTTACCCTTATCATATAAATAAGCTCTTATTACTCACAATTACTATATTAATTTGGATTGCACTACATCTTATTCATCACTTGCTTAAAACTAAATTCCTATTTCATTCATAAATGCTAAAATAAACCAATTATTACATAATTTTTTTATTAATATTCATGCTATTCATGCTATTCATGTTAAATTCAATTCCTTTGCACATGAATTCATTTACTAAAGTTCACGATTATTTATTTACCATACAATCACCTTCCCATTCACATTTTAATATCTACCCACAATTATTTCAATTCACTATCTCATATTAATGTCATCAAAAATTCTATTCATCATTATAATCTTTAAAATCTATATACGTTTATTGATTTATTTCTATTTGCCATATGTTCTATTCTTAATTTAGTATGACAACCTAAAGTACTCCATTCAATCGACAATCCTTTTCAATTGTTAATACTTAACTTAAATTTCTACTGTTGCATTCCATCTGCACTTCCGTTACTTATGATAATAATTAGTAACCTTTATGCCATCAACCCATCATAATTACTTACCCTTAATTGAGTTTGATTTCCAAATAAATTTGCTGACCCTTAATTAGGCAATTTATAAAAGTTTGTCATCATACTCATAGTTCTACGCTTATGCTAAGTCTTAAATTTCAATAAATTTATAAATTTTGAGATGTTCATTAGAGTTTACAAATTTATTGACTTGCAATAACAGGATTCCTTAATTTATTCCAATTTATCGTTCACAATCTTTTATTGCATTAAATCGGTTTAATACTATCATAAATTTCTCATATTAAAATTTATATCCAGGTAAGAATTATTTTCCAACTTACTTCATTTGAATATTATACAAATTTCTATATAAATAAGTTTTTTTAAGGCATCATTCATATAATTTATTTTAGCCTTTATTTCAATATTTGTTTATAAAGTGAAATTTTTTCCACTAAATTAAATTACAAAGCTCATAAATCCAACCTAGTTAAATCCATGAATTATACGGGTCGTTACACTCTCCCCCACTCAAAACTTTTCGTCCCCGAAAAGGAAAAAGAAGGGAGAAGAAAGAATTAAATAACAATACATCTTATTCAAAATATTAAATTTATAAACAATAATTTACTAAATTTTTTTCTTAAATAAAATATACCCGTTTAATAATCATTATACCTTTTTATACTTAAATAAATAAAGTTTGGAAAACATTTTCAAATAATCTCTAAGCGGTTTCAATCACTAACAACCAATCAATCCAACAACCATCCATTTCAACAAACACACAACAAATATAAAACAACTATATAATCAAACAAACAAATGGTTATTCGTGTTCAAAACTTCTAAATTGTACGGAATGAAGAATAAACTACTAGCGCGTCATTAACTCAACAGTCTTAGATAAAACTAAATAGATTATTCATTCATCCAAATCCAAATTTTAAAGCACCCTTGCCCAAACAACCATCAACAACCAATTTCAAACAACAATCAACTTATCTTATTAAAAAATTCATTTCATACATTTGTTATCTGATTTTCTCTTTTTATTCAAACCACATAAATTTTCCTTTCATAATTTACATTTATTTCTAACAACTTTAAATTTTATCTTCTCGTTCAGTGGTTGTTTCCTTAATCTTAAATTATTAATTACCATTTTTCATTTATATTTATCCAGGTCATGTACGTTTCTTTTATTTGTACCATATTTAATGCACTTCTCAATTTCAATCATTTAGTTGATGCTTACATTTCCATTTGTTTTTAATTATAGAAATCCCCTTTTTTTTCACTTAAATTCTTAACTTATAACATCTATTCTTTTAAATAAAGGATTCTATTAATACATTTACTAGGGTTGGCAGTCATTTATTTGTCACTTACTTCCTATTATATTAACTAGTAGCATTTAATTCATACTTAAGTTTATAACCCTACACATCATATCCTTATTTATAAAAGAATTTCATTTTATTTACTTAAGTTTAAAATCACCTATTTAAAATACTTACCTTCAATTATGGTAAAATTTTCAATATATAACTTAAGTTTATAACATTAAATTCTTATTTAATATAACAATTCATTGAATACTTCATTATTTCCAAAATTTCTGCTTGTATAACATTCTATTCCAATCTCTTATCTAACATTTCAACTTTTTATATTAGGTAAGTTATTTATGTTAAAGAAAATGCAAAAGAACTTATACAAGTTTTATCTCATCTTTTAATTAAGTTTAATGTTAATCAATATTACTTTTTGTCTCATATGGTAAAAATTTCAAATTTCCCTTTATAACTTTGCATTAATTCTCTTACCTAAATTAGAGGTTTCAATTTATTAATTACTTACTTTTGTCTCACTAAAATAATTTTAAACAATTAATTAATGGAAATTTATGAATTAAATACCAGGTCAAATTTCAAATTATTCTTAAAAATAATAGATAAATAATTTCTTACAACTTATGTATCTCTAATTATATTGAAAACCATTCAAAAATTTAGATATTTTAAAAATAAATTTGCAGTAGAATTTACTACAGTGGCCTTTCCCCCTCGAAACTCGAAAATGAAAGTCGATGATGCGACCACCATCACCGATATTATTTTCCAGCGACAGAGAAGAAAATACAAAACTTATTTTCTCAAAATCATCTTTAAACAATTCTTTCAAGTTACATTGAAAAACTTATATCAGAAAATACTTCTAAAATATTATTAGTATATTCCAATCATTTGAAAGAAGTTTCCAAAACCCTGGAATTTAAGTTCTAAAATCTCCAATTTGATTTATTATAATTTCAACTTAGCTTCAATTATTATTAATATTTTTATTACCTAACACCCAATCTATAGCAACCAAATATATATATATCATTTGAATTTTTTTATTTTATATATAGAAAATATGTAATTGGCAAAATTATTTCATTCACCTATAATAAAAACAAATAATATGTCGGTCTGTCCTATTAAGTGTTTAGAAATCCTTATTGATGTCATAGCGTCCCATGCACCAACCAGAATTTATAAATACAAAACGGAACAGATTAACACAATATCAAAAATGTAACAACCCGCATATTTATCGAGTTTACATTTAAATATTTTTATTTAAATATTAAATCGTTAATCGGATTTTGGTCCGAAAAACTACTTTTTGCAAACGGTCAAATTAGGACTCGAGACCACTTCCATTGAGTTCGAAATGTCGTTTACAACTTTTTAAGTATAAACATCGATAGGTTTGGAGTTAGTGAAATTTCACTAACTTTTCCCGCTTTGGACTTTGGGTTAGTTTAGCCTATTAAGCCCAAGTTCCAACCCTCTTCTCCTCACTCTTCATAAATTTCCTAACTAACTCAAGCTTTAGCATTAATGGTGAAGAGAATGGGAAACTAAAACTCCAAGCTCAAATTCAATTGCAACTCCATTATTCAACTCCAAATTCAAGTAGAAGATATTGGATTCAAGCTTTGGATTGCTTCTCCTTGCTTTCAAGCTTCATCTTCATAAAATTTTAGTGCAAAGGTGAGATTTTTGTCTCACAAATCTAGTCTATAACTATATTGGACTGTTGGGAATGATTCCCTATCACTTTTGCATGCACATTTGCATTTGGTTTGGATTGGATTGGCGAAAAACTCCAATTTTTAGCATTTTGGTGAATTTTCTGCACTTAGGTCGTTCTGGCCATTTTTAGGTCGTTCGGAGTTAAGTCGTTCGTCCATGGGTCGTGAGTCGTTCACGAGTTAACTTTAGGTCGTTCTGGAAGAATTGGCACTTCGGAATTAGGTCGCTCACGAGTTAAGTCGTTAGGTCGCTCGCGAGTTAGTACCATAGGTCGTAGGGCTTTAGGTCATTCTGGAAGTATTGGCACTTCGGAGTTAGGTCGCTCGCGAGTTAAGCCTTAAGTCGTAGGTCGCTCACGAGTTTGGCCTTAAGCCGTAGGTCGCTCGCGAGTTAAGCTTTAAGTCTTAGGTCGTTTCCGACCTATAATCTCTAGGCAAACGTTAAGTCGCTCGCCCTGGTTTATCTCGTAGGTCGTCTCCGACCTAAGCTCCAGATAAGTCGTTCGAGTTAGGTCGTTGGACCATTTACCTTAGGTCGCTCGTCCACTAAGTCGGCCTGGTTTATCTCGTAGGTCGTCTCCGACCTAAGCTCCAGATAAGTCGTTCGAGTTAGGTCGTTGGACCATTTACCTTAGGTCGCTCGTCCACAAAGTCGGCCTGGTTTATCTCGTAGGTCGTCCCCGACCTAAACTCCAGATAAGTCGTTCGAGTTAGGTCGTTGGACCATTTACCTTAGGTCGCTCGACTCTGTTAAGTCGGCCATGTTGGGTCGTGAGTCATCGTTAGGTCGCGAACACCTCTAGGTCGCAACCACTAAGTCGCTTGACCCCTTAGACCCCTAGGTCGCAGCCGTTAGGCCGCGTGAACCCTTAGGTCGTTAGACCTCATTTTGCTTTAGGTCGTAGGCCGCTTGTCTTCACTTAGGTCGTACCGTTTTGGACGGGGCGCTGCCCCGCACCCCGCCGGGGGCGCTGCCCCCTGGACCCCCGCGACCTGACCGGGCAGGTCGAACCCCGTAAGCGGTGGCGTTGCCCCCGCACCCCCACCTTGGGGGGTTGCCACCCCCCTGGACCCCCCCCTCCGTAGGGGATCTTATCTGAAAAATATTGAGCTGATTTCCTTGGATTTTATTCGCATCTCCGTATGCGATCTTTGTGACTGATTGTTTCTACACTTGCTTATGTGTTTTGTCACTTTATAATATAAAGGTTTCAATACTAGTAGTAAATATCGAAACTCTTTTAACAAACAATTTCAACTCTATTTTTAATAACAAAGCTCTTTTCTTAAACCGTTTTCCAATCTATTAGTATATACAAGCCTTTACCTCACTCGGATGAGAAATCTAATTAAATGACTTAGTAAAACAAGTGGTATGAAACGCTTGCGTTCACTTCGTCGGTTAATTCTTGGACTTGTTCGATTGAACCTCTTATGACAATTTTATTAGTGAAGATTTACAGTTTGTTCGTAAATATTTAAGTTAAGCAAGTGGTTATGGGACATGAAGCTAAACTTCTATATTTACTAGCTTAGTGTAATTGACACTTCTCGTTGATCTTGATGATCGCTTTATGAATTAGACTAGCAATTGCGCGATGTCTCTTTCATTGCAAGGTTAGACTAGACACCACTTGTGTGATTCCATTCACACATACCTTTCTGCTTTTTGGTTAGTCTTGACCTCATTCTGTGTGATTCCACTCACACATGTGGGGTAGCTCCCCATGGTCTTCGGACCGTCATGTGATAGGCCTCTTTCCCTTTTCATGATTTCTGGATTTCTCGTGTTGATTTCTGGAATTTATGTCATTGACTTGTTATGAGTACAAGTTTAGGGTATGATGCCCCCTTCGAATCTTTGAGAAGATTCTTGTGATATTGATTATCTCTTATTGATTGATCTTCTGTTGATCATTATTTACATACTTATAGTGGTATGTCGTTATGGATGTTTATGTTTATGCCATATCTTTTATGTTATATCATGTCATCTGATATTTATAGCTAGACTGATCCGTTTATTATTTTCTTAAATAATACTCGGATCAGACCGAGATGTTACAGGTGCTTCTGCTTGACTTCTTCCCAGGGATTCATCACTCTGACTTTTGGCTAACTGTTTAGATTAGCAGTTTTTGTTGTATACACTTGAGATATAGACTCATAGTTGTATTCTTTTGTATAGCACGTGTTGCTATTCTTTTGTATTATCGTGGATCTTATTGACCACTACTCTGATGTACACTTTCATGTGTTAGTTATATATTCATATCTTCTTCCGCCTTTGTGATATGGATATCTGTGGCCGATTTGTGATATGATTATTTCTATGTTTGTTTCCGAAGATTATTTATAGCCACCGTGTGATAAGCAATTACATGGATGGTCGCTCCTCAACTGCCTTATTCTCCGTGCTAGTTGACAGCACTTCTCCGGAGTGTTCTTGGCTAGCGTGGGTATAGAGGTGGGGCGTCACAAAAAATCTTTTAATAACACTAACAAATACGCTCTCTTATATATACACTCTCAATGACTCCCATAGGGTATTACTACCCTATTAGCAAAGAGTCAAACCCCACAAAGCTAAGGTTTATCGCTAAACCAAAGCTCTGATACCAGCTGTAACATCCCGCTTTTTCGCACACTTTAAATCGACACACGTGCCAATTCAAACCATACGGAAGGGCGGATTGTTATGGGGTAAATAAGGAAAAAACAGAGAAGAAAAAAAAAACTAAACAGAATCTCACAGCGGAAGGATAAAATATAATAATCAAATATACAGTTTATAAATCTGTTTACAAAACCATTTATATAATACATATCAGATTTACACATACCAATAACAATGCAGCGGAACAGTGTGTAGTGCACTAGTATAAATAATAATAATATAAATCTTCGTCTTCGTCCTCCATAGCTAAATCTTGCAATCCTGAAACGCTCGGACTGACCCGAGCGAATTTGAAAAGACAAAAACACTCAAGTCAGAACTAAAAGATCTTATGTGAGTTAAATTAACAGAAATAAATATGAGTGCTGTAACTCAAGAGATGCTCGGGATTTACATCTCCTAAGGATCCGTTAAACTATTTGCTATGTAGTATATTGCGCTATTATAATAGTGTCTATTTGTAAAATAAACTTACTTTTTAATAGCGTTAAGGGGTTACCCATATAGCCCTTAACATAGAATATATTCCCATAGTCTATACAGTACCGTAATCTCCCCCGTACTAGGCGTCGTCAGAGGGCACTCCATAGGTATGGTACAAAACCAAAATCGTATAAGGCGCGCTAGGGTAGGTGACACGGCACAACTAGGCAATGCCAGGGTAGATATACCAATTGCTATCCGGGCTGGTGGTAACGCGTAGTCGCAGCTACCGCCCACCTCGAACTAACACCCCCAAATCAAAGAAATCAATAGTGGCCACCGAATCAATCCAAAGTCAGAGTATAGTATCGAAGGAGTGCGTTCGATCAGAGGAATGACCTCATTGGCCCGAGAATCGCTCATGTTTTAGCCACCTTATGCCAACTCACGGGAGTCGGGTCCACGTATTTACCTTGCAGGAAACGCCGCCACCAACCAACTTCATTTTGGAATCTCCACCGCGTACACGGTTGTTAAAGTGGTTTTCGGAGTTGGCAGAGAGTATGACAACTTCCGATCCCGGTCTCTTCAACAACCAAACGTTATTATAACACCGCGGTCATTTAAAAATAGTTTATACTTTAAAACCAAAATAAAATTTCCATTTCAAACTATGAATACGATATCATTTTAAAACCCAAAACAATAGGATATCGTTTTATGCCAAATATATTTCTTTTCCAAAAATCATACTGCTTTAAAATTTATAATATCTTGAAACCAACCATTTGAATTATACTTTCAAAGCATAATATTACGAAATTCATAATTTTGAAACCATAACTTCTAAAACTTGAATGGTTTGGATATTCAACGGTATATAAAATAAATGGTTTAAATTTAAAGTTACTTTGTAAAGAAAAAAAATTTCCATGGCTTTTCAAATATATTACTTTGTTTAAAGTTTAAACCATAATTTAAATATCACCTCAAGTTCCAAAAACCCCTTCAATTTCTATATATATATATATCCATTTGGAGTATTAATATTTCAAAACTAAAGTTGGATTTTCTTCTTTCAACAATTAATATTCTATTATTTAGTCTTGAATATTCATATAAATTCCATAAATAAAACTCCAATTTCTAGCAATTAAATATTTTCTCAAATTTACTTTATACTAGAATTTTCATTTTTAATTCATCTTGGAAAATCCAGTTATAAATATCATACCTTAAAATTTCCAAACTTAAACATATAAGATTAATTTCCAAATTCCATTTTCTCAAATTTTCATTTTTATTCAACAGGTTTATACACAACTTAATTTTCAAATTTTTAACTTCATATGTATGTATATTGAAGAATAATATTTTATTCAATATCAAAATCAAATTTTTAAACCGTATCCCATCCAAACCATAGAAATCACTTTAAATAATTTATATATAGACCACGGTGCCTGTATATAATTTTCTATCCCATGGTCAAGTGATATGGATATTTATCATTTCAATCCGCAATTTAAAAATAAAATTTTGCGGTTGTATATCATATCAAACCACAATCCTGAATGAAACGAAAAATGCATGATAACTTGCAGTTTAATGATATAAAATAAAACATCCATTCATCAACATCACCCATCATCCAAATCCCAATCATCATCCAATAATAATTCAATATTAGTATATACATCTGATAATATATAACAGGTAATAACTAGCAGTTATATTCAAAAATGAATTTAACAACTATTAAACTAACAGTTTATATGCAAATAAATAACTATAACTGTCAATTTATACGCAGTAATAAAATTTATGAACAGTTAAATTAAATAAATGCGATTTAACAGAGATAAGGAATAAAACATGTCAAATAGTCATAAATAAATTTCTACTCATATCAAAAATCAATTTAACAAACATAAGAAATTTTAGAAATTGTGAGTGGGTTAAAACACTCACCTTTTGAATTTAAATCGAATTTAAATCCGATTTAGACCCACAAATTCGACGGTCTCCAAATCTGTCCAAACCTGTGTCATCAGATCCGGAATTTAAATACAATCCTAACAAAAAAAATCGCGCGTGAAACCGAATTCGTATGTAAAAGTTATAGCGATTCGAAACGTTTGAAACAAAATAAAATAAAAATAAAACTAACCAAAATAATAGCCACGTATGCAATCCTCTTCACGCGCCTGGAACGAAACCAGTTCACCACGTTCGAACCCATGAACCCGTCCATTGACCAGACTTTGACCATCGATCGCGTCCACCTCCGGCCACCGTTCATCAAGCTCCCATCACCACTAGCCTGCCCTTGCCGAGTCGCCTCCATCCTCCTAGGTCCGGCCCTCTCCAGTCACGGCCGGCCGCCACCTATAGCCTAGGGCCGAAACCCTAATTGCAAAATCTACGACGATCTAGCCGTCAACCAACCATGAGACTCACATGGATGCGATCCCCTCAGCCCTCTCCACAAACCCCAGAAACCGTTTGACGATCTGACGAAGTTTGTTACGGCGATGATGTAAGGCCGAAAATGATTTGAATTTTTCTGGAAAAACGATAGCTCCAATCGAAAAGCGGATATCACCACTGAATTACGCTCATCGAGAGCATTGACATATTTTTTTTTTGAATTTTTAGGAGAACTTTGAATTTTCCTTTGAATTTTGAATTGAAGTAGATCTAGGTTTTGCAACCATTGAGGAAGACAAAGAGATGAAGAAAAATGAACGTACAGCCATATGACAATAGAAAGGAGGCTAGGGTTTATCACAGCATATTTATAGACAAATAGAAGAAGGTAGGTGGGCACGAATTACGAACGTGCTAAACGGTAGTTGGCCCAAAAAGCCCGTTCTGACCCCGAAACGAAATTTATTAAACCCATATATCCAAATAGGTATTTTAAAATATTCTGAACGTGATGGAAAAAGTTTCACGTCCAAATTTGATCGTATGAAGAAGTTATGCTGAAAACAAAATTTCTAGATTGATTTCAAATTGATTTTAATTAAATCGATTTCAAGGCATTTCGCGTCCGTACGATCAAACGACAGGTCCGATCGATACGAAACTTGAAACCCTTCAATAATTCACCGATACGGATCCGATGAAACTGGTGTCGTCGAAATCCGAGTCCGTGGCCAAAATGGCTATTTTTATATTAATTAAATAAATAGGCAAATAAATTAATTAAATTCAATCTTTAAAATTTCGACTTGCATAATATTTAATTCTAACCGCTGCAAAAATTAAGATTTATTTTAAATTGGATTTAGATGGAAGGATTTGTTTGCCTTTCCTTGACTACTATATTCAAAAATTCTGCCTTTCTTCGTATTACTACTATTTCCATTTATATTGAAATTGTAAAACATATTAAAAAAATTAGAATCTCAAATAAGCTTATTCAAATAGGTTTCCTCCTTTTAAATTAACTTATGAAACAAATATGCATTTTAGTTGCTAATTACATTTACTCTTTACAACTACAGTTCTTACCCACATAAATGAGACAATCAATTTCATCTAAGTGTAATTGTCTTCAAATATTTTGATAACTTTATTTCCATGCCCTAAAATATAACGACTGTTAAATAAAATCTTAACATTATTTACAATTATTACCTTAATTATTATTAATGTAATATAAAATTAAAATTATGGTAACTGATCCAAACTTCAAATTAACAAACTACCACAATAGGCAACGTACAGTTACTAATTGATTTATATTTATTAAAAATTTAATTTCAATCTTAATTATCAATAAGTAACGTACCATAAATATTATCGTTACCCTTATCATATAAATAAGCTCTTATTACTCACAATTACTATATTAATTTGGATTGCACTACATCTTATTCATCGCTTGCTTAAAACTAAATTCCTATTTCATTCATAAATGCTAAAATAAATCAATTATTACATAATTTCTTTTATTAATATTCATGCTATTCATGCTATTCATGTTAAATTCAATTCCTTTGCACATAAATTCATTTACTAAAGTTCACGATTATTTATTTACCATACAATCACCTTCCCATTCACATTTTAATATCTACCCACAATTATTTCAATTCACTATCTCATATTAATGTCATCAACAATTCTATTCATCATTATAATCTTTAAAATCTATATACATTTATTGATTTATTTCTATTTTCCATATGTTCCATTCTTAATTTAGTATGACAACCTAAAGTACTCCATTCAATCGACAATCCTTTTCAATTGTTAATACTAAACTTAAATTTCTACAGTTGCATTCCATCTGCACTTCCGTTACTTATGATAATAATTAGTAACGTTTATGCCATCAACCCATCATAATTGCTTACCCTCAATTGAGTTTGATTTCCAAATAAATTTGCTGACCCTTAATTAGGCAATTTATAAAAGTTTGTCATCATACTCATAGTTCTACGCTTATGCTAAGTCCTAAATTTCAATAAATTTATAAATTTTGAGATGTTCATTAGAGTTTACAAATTTATTGACTTGCAATAACAGGATTCCTTAATCTATTCCAATTTATCGTTCACAATCTTTTATTGCATTAAATCGGTTTAATACTATCATAAATTTCTCATATTAAAATTTATATCCAGGTAAGAATTATTTTCCAACTTACTTCATTTGAATATTATACAAATTTCTATATAAATAAGTTTTTTTAAGGCATCATTCATATAATTTATTTTAGCCTTTATTTCAATATTTGTTTATAAAGTGAAATTTTTTCCACTAAATTAAATTACAAAGCTCATAAATCCAACCTAGTTAAATCCATGAATTATACGGGTCGTTACACACTTAAATGTAAGTAAATTTTCATTTATATGAGATAGGATAGTAATTGTAAAGTGTGAATGTAATGATATAAATGGGAATGTATATTTTATGAAACCTATATTTTATCCATAAGATGAAATAAAGGAATGGAACCAAGTTGGATAAATGGATTGAGGTTTTAATTATAATAAACGTATATATTTAGCAAACTCAATATAATTGAAAATAACAGTTATTATAATAGAAAGATGAAAATTTGAATATATATTTATGTAATGAATGATAAACAAATAATAGCTAAGTTTATAGAGTGATAATTGATTTATAAATAGAAAAGAATTGAAGCAAGGCAATTATTGGAAATTTAATTAAATGTGAATTCAATTCATAACAAATAGAATTATGGTAAGAGAATTGAATTAATTACTTTTCCAATTGAAGATTTGGGTGCATTAGGAGGATATAAATTAGTATCTAAACCAATGTTTGTATGGGTTTATTGGGAACTTAAAACTTACACTTTTAAATTTAAAATACAACGTTTTACACGCAATAAATTTATGTGTTTTCATTTTGTGTGTGTATATATATATATATATCTATATTTCATATTTATTTCCCTATGTTTGTTTCTTTAATTTTTATTTTTATTTTTATTTTAATTGTATAAACTTAGATTTTATTTATTTGATTTATCTATTTTAATGGCAAGGAAACAAATTAATTAGGCGTATGTTACTTTGCTTTAATTGGCATACGTTACATTGTTTTATTTCCTACCTCTTTATTTGCCTATCTTTTATTTCCTATCTCCTTAATAAATCTCTAGCCGTGTATTCATTCCACAAATCACGTACAAAATAATTCCCTAACATTTCATTCCTCTTCGCCTCTTTATTTTCTAAACTTTCCATTTAATTTCCCTTGTCATTCCCTTCCTTTAGCCGTTCAAATCCTTTGGTAAACCCTAGCCGCCACTTTGATATTCACGTACAAATTAGCATCTAATTCCTCATTTCCTTTTTGCGTGAAAAAAAAAATTATATTCATGTTCTCAATTCCATGGCCTCCTCTTCTTCTTCCTTCTCTTTCTCCTCTTTTTCATTTTGTTTTCTTTTTGTTTTCTTCATGCTAGTTCAGCCACCACCTTGTTCACCTATTCACCATAATTCCGACCTCATCCTCTCTCCACCACCTCCATAACCGGTCCCGCATGCCACCAAAACTATCATGGCCAAGACCCATGATGTTTAAGGTCAAGGTTATGCCATTTGATCCATATTCTTTTCATTTTTTTGATTTACAATCTCGTGTTGAATTATATCCTTATAATTTGTGTATTTGTTTATGTACAAGATTGGATCTTAACTCTCCATCACTCAAGTATAGTCGTGCTTTGTCGTGCCTTGTCGTGCTTTGCCGAGTTTAGATTTATGTCTTGAATTTGATTTCTAGCTTTAAAAAGGTAAGTTTTATCTCTCTAGACATACGTACTTTTAATTTGTGAAACGATGACATGTGAATTGTATAAATTAATATGTTATGTTATTATGTTCATATATGCCTGTGATAAATCTATATGATGTTAAATATTGCTATATCCCTGTTACATCATTTGTTATGATTTTATTTGTTATACTGTTATTTATTTTCTATTTATCACACTGCAAGTTCCCTATCACTATGGGCTGAAATGATAGGCTCGAGTGATTTTATTGTATTTATTTTACTTGGGATTGCGGGTTTGAAATGATAGAACCCGGATTTTTCTTCTTAAATCATGGATTGAATTGACATATTATCCGTATTATTTGACCTAGGTTAGAAAATATCATAGAGGCCCATGGTTATATTTTTAAATGATATTTTCCTAAAAATTTAGTCAGTACTTTAAATATTTCAGAAAATTATTAAGTATTTTGAATTATAAATATATGAAAATTTTAAATTAATTTGATTTAATGCTTTAAAGTGTAAAGAAATATTGTTTTTATATAAGTTAAATTTTTTATAAGTTAATTGGTTTTGAATGGAATTTAAAGAGTCTTATTTATGATAAATAACTTAATGATTAAGTTTGATTAAATTTGGAATCTTAAATCTGGCCTAGTAATTGTAATAAAGGTTGTTTCCCACGATGGACATATTTTGTAAAATAAACAATGTATTTTTGAATAAATAAAATGAAATACACTTATATGTGACATCTTGTAATAAGTTTTGGAATCATAGTGGAATTGATGTCTAAAGGAATAAAATTTGGAAGGAAAAGTGTAAGTTTTAATTAATGAAAGAAACCTGCAAGTTTTTAATTAATGCAAGAAATAGTGCAAGTTTTAATTAATGAAAGAAAAGTGTAAGTTTTAATTAATGAAAGAAACGCCTAAGTTTTAATTAATGAAAGAAACGTATAAGTTTTAATTAATGAAAGAAACGTATGGTGTTCTAATTAATGACAGAAACATGTAAATTCCTAATTTATGAAAGAAAAGTGTAAGTTTTAATTAATGAAAGAAAGGTACAAGTTTTTAATAAATGAAAGAAACGTGTAAAGTCCTAATTAATGACAGAACATGAAAGTTTTTAATTAATGCAAGAAACATGTAAAGTTTTAATTAAGGAAAGAAACATGTAAAGTTTTAAGTAGTGTGGTATTGATTAAATTAATAAATGCTCATTACTGTAATAGGAATGTAAATTTAAAACGTACATTTGATAATGCAAGTTTTAATTAGTGTAATATTGAAAAATGGTAAATTCTCTTTATTATGATAAATGTAAGTTAAAACGTACATTTGACATGTAGATTTTAATCAATGTAATGGTGTATTTTAAATTAATTAAAATGATAAATGTTACTTACTGTAATAATAAAATGTAAGTTGATAACGTACATTTGATAAGCAAGTTTTAATTTATGTAAATGGCATACTTTAAATGATTAAAATAATAAAGTTTCTTTATTGTAATAATAATGTAAGTTAATAAGGTACTTTTAACTTAACATAAGAATTTCGGTTTTAAATTGGATATTACAGTAAGAAAGTTTATTTAACTATAAGGCTATGATAAATTGACCATGTTAAAATTGTAAGCTTATAAATACTTTGATTATGTAAAATGTTAAAGTGGAAAGTATTACATTCCAAAAATGCCATGATTCCTTAAGGTAACATTTCCAAAATGCTATGATAATTTAAATGAATATTTCAAGTTTAATAAATTGAAAGAAATATTCGATGATTTGGAAATTTGGGTTTTATTTAAATGATATATTAATGAATTATTTTTGAAATGGAAATGATACTATTGTGATATGGTTTTGAAATGAGTATGATATTTTGGTTTTGAAAGCATAAATTATTTGAAATAAATATCCATGGGTTATAATAACGATTGGTTGTTAAAGAGACCGGGATCAGATATTGTCTTATAGCCGGCCAATACCGAAAACCACTTTAACAACTGTGAACGTGGTGGAGATTCCAGAATGAAGTAGGATGGTGGCGACGTTCTCGAGGTATATTACGTGGACCCAACTCCCGTGAGTTGGCATATATGACTAAAACAGGAGCTATACCGGGCTACACAAAGGGTCGCACCCTTTCATCGAGCATGCTCCATCGGAAACCATTCTATTTTTTTGTGATTCGATTCGGTGGCGCCACATTGATTCGGGGTATTGTTCGAGGTGGGCGGAAGCTGCTGGCTTGCCGTCACCACCGGTCTGGGAGTGAAAACGATGTATCCACCCTGGCATTGCCTCGTGTGCCGTGTCACATCCTTATAGCGAGCCCACTACGATTTTGGTTTTAAAGATCCGACCGCGTTAAGTTTCACCATCCCCTTAACGCTATTTTCTATATGATTATACTTTACTGATTGGACACTATTGTATTTAGCGTATATTGCTACATAGTAAATAGTTTAACGGATCCTTAGAGGATGGGCGGTCCTAAGCATCTTCTAAGTTATATGTACCTTTGCTACAGTTCACTTGAGTTGGTTTACATTGCATAAGTATGTATGTCCTGACTCGAGTGTTTGTATTTTTATTTACGCTCGGGTCAGCCTGAGTTATTCACAGATTTGGATTTCCACTTTCTGGAGATTGGAATCGCTGGAGATTATCTACTTGTCAAGTTTTATCTTTTGCAGTCTGTTGTTCCTTTCAGCTCTTGTATTAGTAGACTTCTATGTAGTGAGACTTCCTTTGTACTTTATTTCTTCTGTTGTATTTTATTTAACTCTGATATATTTATATAGTAGCTTCATGAACTACTATTTCTTTTACTTCCGCTGCATCTTTATTACTCTGTGTCTGTGATCTGTAATTTTTATTTACTGTATATTCTGAGATTTGCCAAATTTTTATTTACAACGCAGTATTTTGAGCAATTCAATTCCGGCATGAGTGTCTACCTATACACTTATAATGGATGCGAATGGTTGAAATATCGGGTCGTTACATTAGTTAAATTAGTTTATTTCAAAAGGAAATCGGTTAAAAAATTTAAATTTTGTTTAAAATGAAATCACCGATGAATCAAAATTTATCAAATGAAAATTTATTATTCGATTTGTTCGAATATTAATGAATTGTATAAATATTTATACAAGGTATAAATCAAGAAAATCGAGTCAAGGTGGAAATGGATTGCTAATAAAAGCAAATGTGAGAACTTCTCACTCAAAAATTTAAAGTTGGATTTGCAGTTATTTATTGATTGTTGTTTGGTTGTGATATTGGATATCGTAGGATACATCTATATATATATAGCAATATATATATATATATATATATATATTGGCATATGTATATATTGCAGTTGATTGATTTCCCGCATTGTATAGCGGATGAGACCCTATTGCACCGCCTATTAAGCGGATAATATTTTATAAATCCCATATACCGCGATTGTGATGCCCCGAAAATTTGGGCAATATTTATTTAATAATTTCACTAATAATTATTTCTAAAATGTGAAATACTGATTTAATAATCTAATTCAAACATAATTTTCTTTTGAAAATTTATAATTATTTTGTTTGGATAAATGATATTCTTTTAAAAATTTATAATAATAATTGAATTTGAGAATCTTATTGTTTTAAAATGTTAAAAATATTTTAAATGATAAAATTTCCTTTCTAAGCTGATTTAAAAATATTTTATTTATAATGTATATATATGTATACATTGTAAATAGGAGTTAAGTTTTGCATCCGCATTAGGAGATTGAGTTCTGTTTCGACTTGGTTTTTGGAGATTTTTATGGAATTTGATGAACAATGTTTTCGGGATAAGTTAATCAAGTTTGTACCTGTGTTCATCAACAGCATTCTTGAATCAAAGTTGCGCAGTGGAAGCATGGTGGCAGCTATTCCAGAATAGAAGCAGCACCCGATTCGGTGGGAATTTATGTTTTGTCTTGGATCAGAGGATTTCTACAGGAAATTAACTTTAATCTGGAGACTTGGATGTTTTGGGCATCTGTCCTATTTTCCGAATAGGTGTAGTTTATCTGAAGTCTTCTGATATCTGTAGTAGAGTTTGTGTGATGGATTGGATTGATCTAGAAAGTTGAAGGCAGCCCAGGATCGACAGGAAAGATTTGTGGATAAGGGATTGGATCTTTCTGTTTTCTCTCAAAGGTTAAGTGATTGATCTGCAGGATTGGATTGGTAGTTTGGATAACTGGGATTCGATGATTTTCACGTATCTCTGAGGGAATACGTGTATGATTTATCACTGGTTGTGGAACCAGCAGTTCTGGAGTTTTGGTTGTTGAGTCAGACTCGTCTACAGTCTGATATCTTGTTTAGTGTTATAGATATAGTTGTATAGGAGTTTTGGAGCTTCTAAGTATTTATTGTTTGGATTCTCTAGAGCGAGTATCCCGGTATATATATATATACTTGGGGGAAAACTCGATAAATTTTTTATCTAGAATTTGTCTGGATAATTAGGTTTGTTTGATTGGTTGAATTGGTTGTTTTGATTGTTAGCATATGTTTTAAATAAAATCTTTAATGAGATTATTAAATTACCTCTTCTTTTAAATTTCTTGGACGAAATTCTTTTAAGGGGAAGGAATGTGATGTTCCGAAAATTTGGGCAATATTTATTTAATAATTTCATTAATAATTATTTTTAAAATGTGAAATACTGAATTAATAATCTAATTCAAACATAATTTTCTTTTGAAAATTTATAATTATTTTGTTTGGATAAATGATTTTCTTTTAAAAATTTATAATAATAATTGAATTTGAGAATCTTATTGTTTTAAAATGTTAAAAATATTTTAAATGATAAAATTTCCTTTCTAAGCTGATTTAAAAATATTTTATTTATAATGTATATATATGTATACATTGTAAATAGGAGTTTTGATCTTTATTTTAACTTTAAATTTAATAAAGGATATTTTCAATATTTATAATATATATAGGTGTATAATTTATGAATTTATCAAATTAAGTGGAAAATAGTATTGAAACTTTTTCATAAGTCAATTTATAAATCTATCTTGTATTTTCAAAAAGAAATTATAGTATATATTTTGTTATAAACATATAATAGTTAAAAATTGTATTTCATAATAAAGTTTATTTTGTTTTATCTTTAAATTGTTTTGAAATAAATTTAGTTTATTTATATTAAAGTGTAAAATTTTAATTTGAAATCTTTGGAATAAAATGAATTCAACATTTGTTCTTTTCTTTTTAAAAAGTTTCTCTTTTGAAATTGGTTTTAAATAATTTCTAAAAAAATTCAAGCAAATATTTTAAATATGTAAGATGATTCATTTGTAATCATTTAAAGACTAAATATAAATAAATATACAAAACATCTTAAGTTTAAATTAGATTGGTTTTATCTTAAATTAAAACATTAGTAAACAAAGAAATTTATTTATATCTTTAATCTTACATGTGTTTAACATTCATGTTTTAAAGTAGACACATGTAATTAATTTTCACGTCTAATCAACAAGTGGCATTACTAAAGCATTATTGAATTAATTATTTTAGATAAAAACTAAAACAAATCTTTTCATTTCAAACACCTTATCTCCTATAATGAATCAAAATTCAGAATTAAGAAAACTGAAAATCCATTCACTCTAAAAATTGCACAACCCAAACTCAATCTATGTTTTGCAAATATCAAAACTATGTAAGATCTGCAAATCAAAGTTTTAAAACTTGCATAAGAGAATATATTGCAAAATTGGTTTGAATCTGCAACCCAAATTCTGTTAATCTGCAAACCAACTTCTTCAATCTGTAAAAATTAATTCAAGCAAGTTGAAAGGGGAAGCATGCAGACCAAATCATCATCAAATGCTGTTCCAAAAACCTGCAAAATATCTAGCTAAAACCAATTTCAACTAGCATGTTAGCTCAAATTCAACATCAACTAAGTAATGCAAGAGGGGCAAGCAGATTCAATCCATGCAAGGAATTCACGCTGCAGGGATGAATTGCATCTGGATGCTTTCTGTTTTCAATTTTAAGGTGAGTAAATCTATATTTAAAAACAGTTTCTACTTTTAAAATCGAAGCTATCAAGATCTGTAGAAATTAAAGTTAAATTCAAAATGTTTTTCAAACAAGAAAATCAAAACAGTGATTAGTAAAAAAAAAATTATACTGCTCTTTTCTTTCTTTTAGTAAGCAACATCAGTATTTATATGTTGTTTTGAATTTATCTATGCTTATGTACTGATAGCATTGGTTATGCTTGTTGACTGTTGATGTTGTATGTTTTGTGTTTTCTTGAATAAGCATACAGATGTATGCAAATCTTCTAACTGCACTATTTCTGTACTTCGTTAGGATTTTAAAATAAATCCATTTCCAGATGTTTGAACCTTAGTTAGAAATAGTTATGTAAACAAATTTGTGTTTATAGCATAGATTTAGGTTTGAAATTTTAGTTTAGAAAAGTAAAATCTGTTACTACTGGAAATAAATAATAATAGAAATGGTTTCAAGAAGTAAGTTTGCCAACAACTTTAAATTATTCAATAAAAGTTAAAGCTTTAATGCATGTTTAAAAACATGGATATTTAAAACATGCATCAATTTTTAAAAGCTTCTCAGGAGTTAGTAATTTAGACTGTGCAGTATTTTGAGGATATCAAATCATAAAATGGATTTTGGAATCTAGAATTCCTTCTAGAGGTTGAATGTTGACTGGAGAGAGTGGGAAAATAAGGGGAAGTTGATCAGATAGTTGAGGTGATGACAGTGGGGATTTTTTCCAGGATTTGCATGTTTGGGTTTGAAGTTTTTTTTTCTGGTTGATGTAATTTTGCTTGATTCAAATTTTCAAGCTACAGAGAATTATGTTAGAGGTTGTTATTAATTCAAGGGGTGGATGGCTTCTTGGAGAGTTAGGTGAAGGTTGTTGGAAGTCGACGGGGTAGTGGTGCATTTGCACAGTGGAGTTTGGTCTCTGGTGGAAATTTTGGTGTGCAGGGTTTTGGGTGACTCGGAGTCAACCTCGGGTATTTTCTGTTGTGACTCGAAGATGGAGGGGTGCTGACTCGAAGTAATTTGGTGATGGTCTCGGGTTTAGTTGTGCAGTTTATAACCTGAGTGTTGAGTTTTTTTTAAAATCTGGAAAACTCATATTTTTAAAAGATGTGATTTAAATTTAAGTATAGTTTGAATTAAACTCAAGTAAGCTTCTGAATTCAAAAATCTAAAATGATGAATTTAACTTTAAGTAGGATTTAAATTCAAATTTGAAATCAGTGTAAATATAATTTCAGGATTCTTTGAATCCAGAATTTAATTAAAACAGTTTGTTCCTTTTTAAAATGTAAAAGGAATTCAATTTCTAAAACAAGATTCAAATTTTTGTATAGGATTGAACTGGATTCAGGAATACTTTTGAATTCAAAGTTTAAAATGAAACTTTTAAATTGTAAGCCAGATCTAAATTTGGTTTTGAAATCAAATTAAATATGATTTCAGTTTTACTTTGAAATCTGTTTGAATTTAAAACAGTTTTGGAAATTTTTAAATATTGGACAGCACATGTTTTAAGTAGAATTTAAATATGAATATGATTTCAAATAAGGTTTAAATTTAAAAGAATTCTTTCCTTTAAATATTTAAATAAATTATGAAATGTTAACTTTAAATTGAAAGTTAAAAACAATCTATCTATTTTAAAAGACTTGATTTATTTTTAGTAAAATTAAGTAATATTGATTTTTAAACTTTTCTTATATAATAATGGTAGTTCTTTACCTTTTTGTTTATTAATTTATTTAAATTGAATAATGTTTATATGGTTAAACATTTTTAAATCTTAAATTTTTAAAGTGGAAGTTGAATTAGATTTTAGAAATGTATTAATTAAATACATTTTGAATATTAATTAAGTTATAAATAAGTAAATGAATTATTTTGGGAATAATTAAAAATTTACTTATTTATTTGATTTTAAATAATAACTTGAATTAATTTATAATTAGTAATGATTAATGAATAATTAATCTAAGGTAATTTTCTTAAGTAAGGAATTAATGAAAATGTTGTTAATTATCTAAGGATAATTAATAATTAATTAATGTGATTAATTTTGATGGATTAATTAGATTAATTAATTGAAGATAATCAATTGTAATTTGTTAAGTATTATTACTTTATAAAATTAATTAAGGGTTAATTACTTATTGTAATTAATTTTGATAATGTGCTTTGTTAAATTAATTAATTTAGTTTAATTAATTCAAGAAATAATTTAATAAATTAATGATAATAATTACTTAATGTAATTATGGAGCAGGATTTCTTAGAGAAGTTTTAATTGATAATTACTGGAATGTAATTAAGGAAAGGTGATTTATTTTAATAAAGTAATTTGGATAATTACTTTTGTAATTAATCAAGGATTAATTAATAAAGATAATTAATTATTGGATAATTAATTTATTAATAAGTAATTAAGGGTAGTTAATTATTGGATTTAAATATTAATCAAGGTGATTAATGATTAGATTAATTACTAAATGTAATTAAATTTTTTTAAATTGAGTAATTAATTTAAATATTAATTAGAGATCATTAATTATTATAATTAATGATGTAATTAAGGATTGTTTAATTAAGTGATTAATTAATTGTAATTAATTAAGGATAAATATAATTAATTATAGTTAATTAATAAATGAAGTAATTAAATGTTAATTACTTATGATTATGATTAATTAATTTTATAAATTAATTTAAGACTAATTACTTATTGTAATTAGTGAATGATTAATCAAAGGTGTTTAATCAAGTTAAATACTTAATGAATGATTAATTAACTAGATTGATTAATCAATAAAATTATAAATAGGATTTATAGGTGAGTAATTAATTTAATTTATTTTAAATTAATTAGGATAGAAGTAATTAATTTAATTCATTTTAAATTAATTATAAATAATGGATAATATATCATTGCTTATGGATGATATTGATATACCTTTGGATGGTTGTGATCTCAGAAATGAGATGAGTAGTATCTATAGGATATGGATGCTTAGTTATAGTATGATGGATTATTTTGGTTGTGATGATTGACTATTGTGATGATTATCTGTTATGATAAATGTAGTTTATCTATCTGTGTGAAATAGATAAAAATAAAATGAGCTAATTGTTTAAAACCCTTAAGTACAACTTGGACATTAAGATGGCGTTTGGTTTCGGTGAGACCGGGATCGGGTTTCCATATTTGGATATCTGAAAACCACATCGATTCCAATTAAATGTTAGGTCGTTTATCCAAGTGGAGCAAGTGAAGACTCGAGGTGTAAGGGCTATACGTCAGTATAACTCTGTGGGTGATTCCGTAATGAGTTTGACGGAATAGAACTTATAGATTCGAGATGATGAATCAGAGTGCAAGGGTTATTGTCGTTAACTCTGAGGGTGATTCCAATACGAGTGTAAAGAGATAATGCCTTCGGTTTCGTTCGAACCCGGAACGAACTTGTATGGATTGAATGCTTTCAGAACATCGTCAGGTGGACGATGAGCATTCTAAGATTTATATGTTATATAAAGGTAATCGTAACCTCAAGCCTCATCAACCGGGAATGGCTAAAACAGGGGAGGTTCAGCAAGGCTTCTTGGGTAGCCCCCACTTGAGAGTGAGATTTACCCCTGTCTAGAGGTCCCTTTTATTTCGGCTGTGTGGACGGTTGAGAGCTCCAACTGTCGGGGTTGTCTTGTTCGGAACTATTCAGTAAGGAATGGGTCCGGCCTTGTGTTGCAGGGGATTGGGAGTAATCCTCGGTACGGTGATCTAGGCCACGTAATGTGACGAGCGGTACCCCAGTAGCCCTGCCATTGATGGAATCCAAAATCCAATAAGTGCCTGTACGGTTTTGATTGTGCCAAACTATGTTGGAACGTGAGATGTAAGCATTCCAGCTATTTCTGTATTTTATTTTGAAAACCCTAGACACTATTATAATACCACTGGATTTCCTATCAAATGTTTTGGTTAGCGTAAGGTAAAAACTTTTCCTTGTTTATGTGTGGGAAGTCTTACGTGATACCTTTTGTTTTCGAAGGATTTTTTTAAAAGTTAAGCAACTTTTAAACCGTTTACTCACACCAGACCCCTGTCTGACCCGAGTGTTTATTTTCTGTTTTATTAAACTCTTGGGTACTCATATTATGTATGAGTAGTCAAGTGATTCAGGATTTCTTTTACAAGTTCTGGAGGAGATAATGGAGCAGGAGACTTCATCGTGTAGATATATATGGTGGTTCCGTTGTGTTTGAGCTGTATCTGTTTTCTCTGATGTTCTTGAATTGTAATCGCTAGACAGATGTTTATAACTGTCTAGTTTTGTGTTGTATTGGCTGTAAAACTCTAATGTATATGATACTTTGTAAAGTATTATGTGATATAATATAATTTATTCGTTCCGCTGTGAGATTCTGATGTTCTCTGTTTCTTTCTTTCCTTTATTTTCTCTTTTCTATCCCTTTCTTTCTTCTTAGCGATGCGACTTCCTGAAGTATGGAAGTTGGGTCGTTACAACGTGGTATCAGAGCATTAGGTTGAGTGAATACCTAGGCTCTGTAGTGGTGTCTTTCTTGAGAGAGCGTACTTGTAATTTTAAATATAAATATATTTAATTCTACCTATCTGTTGGGTTACCTGTTCAGGTTTTCCAATATAAGTAATAAAGGTAGATAGGGTAGTGGTGTGTGTAACACAACTACCAAGGGTTAGAGTTCCGAATGTTTGAGTTTGGAAGAGATCTGCTAGGGCAGTATTGAGCATCTTGAGTAGTTTGGCAGTTTGGTGTGAAGGATTTCACTAATCTCTGAAGGAAAATCTTTTCAAGTTTCGGAGTGTATCTTTGGATTTTAAACTTGATTTCACTCGTGTGAGTGGATTTTCTTGAGTCTGGATCAGTTTGGAGTACTGAAGCCAGCAATAGTATTTTAGCAACCTTAGGAAGGAGTTCTGTCTGTATTTGAGTTTGAGACTCAGTTTGGCAGAGTGTTTTGAGCTGGGTTTGGGAGCAAGTTTGCTGAGGGTTATCTGTCTATCTGGAAGGCTCTATTTTGGAAGTGGCTGGTGTAGCTTTGAGGTTCAATGAGCTTTGGGTAAGGAAGTTTTTGGCAGCAGTAGCAGCAGTGAGTGGCATGTTTCTTTGATGGTTCTGATGTCTCTGTGATTATTTTGTCTGTAGGCCAGGCAGATGGTGAAGCTTGTCCATTTCTTCTGAAAGCTCAGTTGGGAGTGATGTTAGTGGTTAAGAGGTGGACCACTAGTTTCTTCTTTTGAGGGCTTTAGCTGTTCTGATTGTTGAAGAGAGAACGATTTCTTGGAATCTGAACTGAATAGAATCGCAAAAGTGACTTGCGATGACCCGGAAGTTTTCTGAGTAACCTTTGTTTGGATTGAAGCATCTCTAGAAGATGTTCGAGTTACCGAAGTGGTTTGAATTTTCTGGATGTCTTCGAAGGAGTTAAGTTTTGCATCCGCATCAGGAGATTGAGTTCTGTTTCGACTTGGTTTTTGGAGATTTTTATGGAATTTGATGAACAATGTTTTCGGGATAAGTTAATCAAGTTTGTACCTGTGTTCATCAACAGCATTCTTGAATCAGAGTTCGCAGTGGAAGCATGGTGGCAGCTATTCCAGAATAGAAGCAGCACCCGATTCGGTGGGAATTTGTGTTTTGTCTTGGATTAGAGGATTTCTACAGGAAATTCACTTTAATCTGGAGACTTGGATGTTTTGGGCATCTGTCCTATTTTCCGAATAGGTGTAGTTTATCTGAAGTCTTCTGATATCTGTAGTAGAGTTTGTGTGATGGATTGGATTGATCTAGAAAGTTGAAGGCAGCCCAGGATCGACAGGAAAGATTTGTGGATAAGGGATTAGATCTTTTTGTTTTCTCTCAAGGGTTAAGTGATTGATCTGCAGGATTGGATTGCCAGTTTGGATAACTGGGATTCGATGAGTTTCACGTATCTCTGAGGGAATACGTATATGATTTATCCCTAGTTGTGGAACCAGCAGTTCTGGAGTTTTGGTTGTTGAGTCAGACTCGTCTGCAGTCTGGTATCTTGTTTAGTGTTATAGATATAGTTGTATAGGAGTTTTGGAGCTTCTAAGTATTTATTGTTTGGATTCTCTAGAGCGAGTATCCCGGTATATATATATATATACTTGGGGGAAACTCGATAAAATTTTTATCCAGAATTTGTCTGGATAATTAGGTTTGTTTGATTGGTTGAATTGGTTGTTTTGATTGTTAGCATATGTTTTAAATAAAATCTTTAATGAGATTATTAAATTACCTTTGCTTTTAAATTTCGGGGACGAAATTCTTTTAAGGGGGAGGAACGTGATGTCCCGGAAATTTGGGCAATATTTATTTAATAATTTCATTAATAATTATTTTTAAAATGTGAAATACTGATTTAATAATCTAATTCAAACATAATTTTCTTTTGAAAATTTATAATTATTTTGTTTGGATAAATGATATTCTTTAAAAAATTTATAATAATAATTGAATTTGAGAATCTTATTGTTTTAAAATGTTAAAAATATTTGAAATGATATAATATCCTTTCTAAGCTGATTTAAAAATATTTTATTTATAATGTATATATATGCATACATTGTAAATAGGAGTTTTGATCTTTATTTTAACTTTAAATTTAATAAAGGATATTTTCAATATTTATAATATATATAGGTGTATAATTTATGAATTTATCAAATTAAATGGAAAATAGCATTGAAACTTTTTCATAAGTCAATTTATAAATCTATCTTGTATTTTCAAAAAGAAATTATAGTATATATTTTGTTATAAATATATAATAGTTAAAAATTGTATTTCATAATAAAGTTTATTTTGTTTTATCTTTAAATTGTTTGAAATAAATTTAGTTTATTTATATTAAAGTATAAAATTTTAATTTGAAATCTTTGGAATAAAATGAATTCAACATTTGTTCTTTTCTTTTTAAAAAGTTTCTCTTTTGAAATTGGTTTTAAATAATTTCTAAAAATATTCAAGCAAATATTTTAAATATGTAAGATAATTCATTTGTAATCATTTAAAGACTAAATATAAATAAATATACAAAACATCTTAAGTTTAAATTAGATTGGTTTTATCTTAAATTAAAACATTAGTAAACAAAGAAATTTATTTATATCTTTAATCTTACATGTGTTTAACATTAATGTTTTAAAGTAGACACATGTAATTAATTTTCACATCTAAACAACAAGTGGCATTACTAAAGAATTATTGAATTAATTATTTTAGATAGAAACTTAAACAAATCTTTTCATTTCAAACACCTTATCTCTTATAATGAATCAAAATTCAGAATTAAGAAAACTGAAAATCCATTCACTCTAAAAATTCCACAACCCAAACTCAATCTATGTTTTGCAAATATCAAAACTATGTAAGATCTGCAAATCAAAGTTTTAAAACCTGCATAAGAGAATACATTGCAAAATTGGTTTGAATCTGCAACCCAAATTCTGTTAATCTGCAAACCAACTTCTTCAATCTGTAAAAATTAATTCAAGCAAGTTGAAAGGGGAAGCATGCTGACCAAATCATCATCAAATGTTGTTCCAAAAACCTGCAAAACATCAAGCTAAAACCAATTTCAACTAGCATGTTAGCTCAAATTCAACATCAACTAAGTAATGCAAGAGGGGCAAGCAGATTCAATCCATGCAAGGAATTCAGGCTGCAGGGATGAATTGCATCTGGATGCTTTCTGTTTTCAATTTTAAGGTGAGTAAATCTATATTTAAAAACAGTTTCTACTTTTAAAATCCAAGCTATCAAGATCTGCAGAAATTAAAGTTAAATTCAAAATGTTTTTCAAACAAGAAAATCAAAACAGTGATTAGTATAAAAAAAATATACTGCTCTGTTCTTTCTTTTAGTAAGCAACATCAGTATTTATAGGTTGTTTTCAATTTATCTATGCTTAAGTACTGATAGCATTGGTTATGCTTGTTGACTGTTGATGTTGTATGTTCTGTGTTTTCTTGAATATGCATACAGATGTATGCAAATCTTCTAACTGCACTGTTTCTGTACTTAGTTTGGATTTTAAAATACAAATCCATTTCCAGATGTTTGAACCTTAGTTAGAAATCATTATGTAAACAAATTTGTGTTTATAGCATAGATTTAGGTTTGAAATTTTAGTTTAGAAAAGTAAAATCTGTTACTACTGGAAATAAATAATAACAGAAATGGTTTCAAGAAGTAAGTTTGTCAACAACTTTAAATTATTCAATACAAGTTAAAGCTTTAATGCATGTTTAAAAACATGGATATTTAAAACATGCATCAAGTTTTAAAAGCTTCTGAGGAGTCAGTAATTTAGACTGTGCAATATTTTGAGGATATCAAATCATAAAATGGATTTTGGAATCTAGAATTCCTTCTAGAGGTTGAATGTTGACTGGAGAGAGTGGGAAAATAAGGGGAAGTTGATCAGATAGTTGAGGTGATGACAGTGGGAATTTTTTTCAGGATTTGCATGTTTGGGTTTGAAGTTTTTTTTTCCAGGTTGATGTAATTTTGCTTGATTCAAATTTTCAAGCTACAGAGAATTATGTTAGAGGTTGTTATCAAGTCAAGGGGTGGATGGCTTCTTGGAGAGTTAGGTGAAGGTTGCTGGAAGTCGCCGGGGTAGTGGTGCATTTGCACAGTGGAGTTTGGTCTGTGGTGGAAATTTTGGTGTGAATGGTTTTGGGTGACTCGGAGTCAACCTCGGGTATTTTCTGTTGTGACTCGAAGATGGAGGGGTGCTGACTCGACGTAATTTGGTGATGGTCTCGGATTTAGTTGTGCAAGTTATAACCTGAGTGTTGAGTTTTTTTTTAAATCTGGAAAACTCATATCTTTAAAAGCTGTGATTTAAATTTAAGTATAGTTTGAATTAAACTCAAGTAAGCTTCTGAATTCAAAAATCTAAAATGATGATTTTAAATTTAAGTAGGATTTAAATTCAAATTTGAAATCAGTGTAAACATAATTTCAGGATTCTTTGAATCCAGATTTTAATTAAAACAGTTTGTTCCTTTTTAAAATTTAAAAGGGAATTCAATTTTTAAAACAAGATTCAAATTTTTGTATAGGATTGAACTGGATTCAGGAATACTTTTGAATTCAAAGTTTAAAATGAAACTTTGAAATTGTAAGCCAGATCTAAATTTGGTTTTGAAATCAAATTAAATATGATTTCAGTTTTACTTTGAAATCTGTTTGAATTTAAAACAGTTTTGGAAATTTTTAAATATTGGACAGCACATGTTTTAAGTAGAATTTAAATATGAATATGATTTCAAATAAGGTTTAAATTTAAAAGAATTCTTTCCTTTAAATATTTAAATAAATTATGAAATGTTAACTTTAAATTGAAAGTTAAAATAATCTATCTATTTTAAAAGACTTGATTTATTTATAGTAAAATTAAGTAATATTGATTTTTAAACTTTTCTTATATGATAATGGTAGTTCTTTACCTTTTGGTTTATTAATTTATTTAAATTGAATAATGTTTATATGGTTAAACATTTTTAAATCTTAAATTTTTAAAGTGGAAGTTGAATTAGATTTTATAAATGTATTAATTAAATACATTTTGAAAATTAATTAAGTTATAATTAAGTAAATGAATTATTTTGGGAATAATTAAAAATTTACTTATTTATTTGATTTTAAATAATAACTTGAATTAATTTATAATTAGTAATGATTAATGAATAATTAATCTATGGTAATTTTCTTAAGTAAGGAATTAATGAAAATGTTGTTAATTATCTAAGGATAATTAATAATTAATCAATGTGATTAATTTTGATAGATTAATTAGATTAATTAATTGAAGATAATCAATTGTAATTTGTTAAGTATTATTACTTTAGAAAAATAATTAAGGGTTAATTACTTATTGTAATTAATTCTGATAATGTGCTTTGTTAAATTAATTAATTTAGTTTAATTAATTAAAGAAATAATTTAATAATTTAGTGATAATAATTACTTAATGTAATTATGGAGCAGGATTTCTTAGAGAAGTTTTAATTGATAATTACTGGAATGTAATTAAGGAAAGGTGATTTATTTTAATAAAGTAATTTGGATAATTACTTTTGTAATTAATCAAGGATTAATTAATAAAGATAATTAATTATTGTATAATTAATTTATTAATAAGTAATTAAGGGTAGTTAATTACTGGATTTAAATATTAATCAAGGTGATTAATGATTAGATTAATTACTAAATGTAATTAATTTTTTTTAAATTGAGTAATTAATTTAAATATTAATTAGAGATCATTAATTATTATAATTAATGATGTAATTAAGGATTATTTAATTAAGTAATAATTAATTAATTAAGTGATTAATTAATTGTAATTAATTAAGGATAAATATAATTAATTATAGTTAATTAATAAATGAAGTAATTAAATGTAAATTACGTATGATTAAGATTAAATAATTTTATAAATTAATTTAAGACTAATTACTTGTTGTGATTAGTGAATGATTAATCAAAGGTGTTTAATCAAGTTGAATACTTAATGAATGATTAATTAACTAGATTAATTAATCAATAAAATTATAAGTAGGATTTATAGGTGAGTAATTAATTTAATTTATTTAAATTAATTAGGATAGAAGTAATTAATTTAATTCATTTTAAATTAATTATAAATAATGGATAATATATCATTGCTTATGGATGATATTGATATACCTTTGGATGGTTGTGATCTCAGAAATGAGATGAGTAGTATCTATAGGATATGGATGCTTAGTTATAGTATGATGGATTATTTTGGTTGTGATGATTGACTGTTGTGATGATTATCTGTTATGATAAATGTAGTTTATCTATCTGTGTGAAATAGATAAAAATAAAATGAGTTAATTGTTTAAAACCCTTAAGTACAACTTGGACATTAAGATGGCTTTTGGTTTCGGTGAGACCGGGATCGGGTTTCCATATTTGGATATCCAAAAACCACATCGATTCCAATTAAACGTTAGGTCGTTTATCCAAGTGGAGCAAGTGAAGACTCGAGGTGTAAGGGCTATACGTCAGTATAACACTGTGGGTGATTCCGTAATGAGTTTGACGGAATAGAACTTATAGATTCGAGATGGTGAATCAGAGTGCAAGGGTTATTGTCGTTAACTTGAGGGTGATTCCAATACGAGTGTAACAAGATAATGCCTTCGATTTCGTTCGAACCCGGAACGAACTTGTATGGATTGAATGCTTTCAGAACATCGTCGGGTGGACGATGAGCGTTCTAAGATTTATATGTTATATAAAGGTAATCGTAACCTCAAGCCTCATCAGCCGGGAATGGCTAAAACAGGAGAGGTGCAGCAAGGCTTCGTGGGTAGCCCCCACTTGAGAGTGAGATTTACCCCTGTCTAGAGGTCCCTTTTATTTCGGCTGTGTGGACGGTTGAGAGCTCCAACAGTCGGGGTTGTCTTGTTCGGAACTATTCAGTAAGGAATGGGTCCGGCCTTGTGTTGTAGGGGATTGGGAGTAATTCTCGGTACGGTGATCTAGGCCACGTACTGTGACGGGCGGTACCCCAGTAGCCCTGCCATTGATGGAATCCAAAATCCAATAAGTGCCCGTACGGTTTTGATTGTGCCCAACTATGTTGGAACGTGGGATGTAAGCATTCCAGCTATTTCTGTATTTTATTTTGAAAACCCTAGACACTATTATAATATCACTGGATTTCCTATCAAATGTTTTGGTTAGCGTAAGGTAAAAACTTTTCCATGTTTATGTGTGGGAAGTCTTACGTGATACCTTTTGTTTTCAAAGTATTTTTTAAAAGTTAAGCAACTTTTAAACCGTTTACTCACACCAGACCCCTGTCTGACCCGAATGTTTATTTTCTGTTTTATTAAACTCTTGGGTACTCATATTATGTATGAGTAGTCAAGTGATTCATGATTTCTTTGACGAGCTCTGGAGGAGATAATGGAGCAGGAGGCTTCAGCGTGTAGATATATATGGTGGTTCCGCTGTATTTGAGCTGTATCTGTTTTCTCTGATGTTCTTGAATTGTAATCGCTAGACAGATGTTTATAACTGTCTAGTTTTGTGTTGTATTGGCTGTAAAACTCTGATGTATATGATACTTTGTAAAGTATTATGTGATATAATATAATTTATTCGTTCCACTGTGAGATTCTGATGTTGTCTGTTTCTTTCTTTCCTTTCTTTTCTCTTTTCTATCCCTTTCTTTCTTCTTAGCGATGCGACTTCCTGGAGTATGGAAGTTGGGTCGTTACAGCGATATCTCGTCTTGAAACGGGATTGGTATTGTGCTAATGTTTGTGGAAGCAGGGAAACAGGTTGGAGGTATCCAACTGGATTCCTCAACCGTATTTATTTATTTACATATATTGTGATATTTGATTGATTATCATATCGATATATAATGTTTGAAAGTCGTGATTGACTATTTGATGTGTTGCATCATCGGATCCAATTTTGAAGTTTAAAAATAACGACTTTGATTTTAAGGGATTCCTAAAGTGATTCTTGAAAGTATACGTTTATAAAATATTTTTGGAATTGATTCATCTTAAATAAATAAACGTTAAAATTTTAATGTTGTAAAAATTTTGATTTTTGAGAAATATAGTTAAAAGTTGATTTTTGAAAATATGGGATTAATGATTTTATAAAATAGTTTAAATTGGGATTTCTGAATTTATTAGAAAAATTTTAAAAATAGGATTTATGAAATTTGATTATTTTATAAATCAAAATGATGAAATTATAAAGAAGTTTAAAGACGTTTAAAAAGAATAATATAAATTGATCCATATAAAAGATTTATAAATTGATATTTATAAATTAAAAATATTGGAATTGTAAAACGAGCTTTTATAAGTGTTAGAATGAATTGTGAATGAATTTCATAAATGAATGAAATCTATAGGATTATAACGTTGAAGTTAGAAATGGAATTTTATAAACAATAGGTTTATAAAATTTGTAAAGTTATTTAAAAGAATAGATTTTGGATAAATAAATGAATCTTATAAGTTATAAGATTTATAATTTAGGAAGTTAAAAGAACAATTTTGTAAATAAATAAATTATAAGCATTTAACTTATAATATGGACTTTCGGTATATAATTGAGTTATAAATCGAATAGGTTAATAAAGGAGATTTATAAGAGAAAGTGTTATAAAATAAATAGAAATGGAATTTATAAACATTGTTTTATAAATCCGCAACGACTTATTTTGATAAGTAAATTGTTGTACTTTGTTAATGGAGTTATATTCACGTTTTAGACAGTGAATAATCCTATAAAACAAAATGTATAGAAAGGATGAAATTGGTTAACAAGTATATTCACGTTTTTGAATAGTGAATAATATATTAAAGAAAATGTTTTGGATGTGATGTTTTAAATAGAATTAAAACGATCTAAAGATGTTTTAAAATGTATTAACTATCGAAACCATAGATTTCAACATTCATTGTTGAAATAGCCGTTTTCGAGAAATAGAAGGAAATGATAGACTATAACACTGTTGTTATAGTAAATGATTTCCGAAAGGAAATGTTTTGTATAGTATTGGGATTTATATGTCTATTTTAATTTCGAATCCCTATACTAGTGATTTTGGGTTGTCGTAACGATGTTTTACGCAGTATTCGTTTTGGCCCAAATAAATATGTTTAAGAGAATGATTTCCTTAAAGAATGAAATATATACTTAATTTCGATTAGAGTATATTGAATATTTTCCAAGTGTAGAAAATAAAAAGACTTGTGAATTACTTATAAATAAATAAGTATGGAAATGTTTTTCCAATATTAAGTGAATATTTTGAATTTATCTTTTTGAAGATAAATTGAAAATGAATATTAGAAATCGAATGGATATCGTATATTCATAAATATTTTGGAATGTAAATTCACTATGGAATTTATAAATGAAAGGGGAAATTGTTTAAAAATAAATATTGATTTATTTTTTTGAAGTATTGAAAATATATATCTTGTAAAGATATTTTTGGAAAATAAATAATTTGGAAAATTATTTGGAATCTGGTGATGTTGTGCATATCCATTGATAGTTCAATAACCGACTATCAATATTTACCTTTAAATAGGTATTTGTTGTGATTTGCTTGAAATTGAATGCCACACTTATTTTTTTTTTAAAATAAGCCCTCACTATTCGGGTTAATCGGGAAAGGACCTTGGGGTCGTATAACCCATTCCGAATATGTGATACGTCGTTATGAATTGCATTTGAAGACCGGTGTTGAAGACCAGATATTTTCGAAAACGAAAGGGTTTCTTGTCGATTGTTTCTGCACTGGCTGATCCCCGGTATAGAGATCTCCATATGTGATGGGAAATCCGGACGTGATTAGAGATTATCCGGATTGCAAGGACTTCTTTGCAAGTGCCTTCGGTTCTGTTCGATCCGGAACAAACTTGTATGGATTGTATGTCTGACATTACAAATTGAGATATAAAGCTGATTTCTTTCAAATATATTTCTATTGGTGGTGAAGAATTTATTCTCTTAGCTTAACACCCTTCTCTGAGACATACGAGCTCAGAGGTTATATAGTTGAAGGTTATTAGCAATATATTCCCAATTTGCTAATGTGACATGCTGAATGTTGCTGTGAAATGATCATTGTTTGATCATTTGTGATATGATCATTTGTTTGATCATTTATCTTTGTGATCATTCTATGATCATTTGTTGACCCAAAGCACAGCTTTTGTATAAAGCGTGGCTTTGCGGACGAGACTTCGTCGAGCCTCACACCCCGGAATGGTCAAAACAGGAAAGATGCGGCAAGGTTATGAGGGGTAGCTCCCTTTAGGGTATGTGCATTTCCTTCTGGAAAAGGGTGGTATCATGGTATGGAGCCCAGATACTTACTCATGTTGAAACACTTATTATTTTGGTGTGATGTTGATTACGAGCGCTCGGATAAAGGTCCCAAAGGACCGGGGGATGGCATACCCGTGTCAGTAGTTACCCAGTTAGGGGTAACCCGGCCTTGTGTTGGCAGAGATCCGGTTAGGTTCTCGAGGACGTCCTTCCAGAGGCGTTCTCATGTGGCAATGGGAAGTTCCTTGGCCTGACCATTTGTTGGAAATCCAAAGAAACAATACGATCTTGTATGGTTTTAGTTGTATAACCTGCCATGGAATGTGGCGGTAACCTGCTATTGAACATGGTAGCTATAGTAGGCATAAGTGCGAAATGTCTATGCTGGCAAAGATTTATATCTTTACTTTCGAAATGTTTTCTACACTACGCACTAGTAATAATATAAAATGTTTTTTTTAATACGTATCAAGCATCTTTGACTATCATAAGGAGAAATCTCCTCCGATTCTGCGTTTGCATTGTGTGTGTGCAGGAGGCCTTATGGTAGTCTCATTTTTAAAAGCATTGCGAATTGACCTTAAAAATATTCCTCTATTTGATTTTAAAGATAAATAAACTGTTTTGAGTTCTCACACCAGTCACACGACTGACTCGGAGTTTATTGTTTTCCTTCCTAAACTCTGGGTGCCCACCAATTTCCACACGGGCAGTCAAGAGTTAAGGTTTATCAGGATATTCTGGAATTCATGAGTTGCTGGAGGCAAGATGGATGGCATGGCGTAGATCATTAGTATATAGTATTTCTTTTTCGGCTGTTTGTTTGTTATTTGTTGTTGTACACTCTGATGATGATATAATGTAATGTAATGTGATGTAATGTAATAACTGAAATAGTTCTTTGTTTAAAGATTATTCATTTATTTATTATATGTTATTCTGCTGCGATTGTGAGATTCTGATATTGTTCTGTTGTTTTCTTTCTATTCTGTTCTATTTTTCTCTCTTCTTCTACCTTTCTTCTTTCTTAAACCCTCATGGTTCGGTTTTCCGGCATCCGACTGATCGGCATTCGATACAGTGGACGTATTGATGTCGATCTTCGGGAGTCGAAGAATCGGGTCCTGACAAAAACCCTAATTTCTTAACCTAGCCGCTAGTTTTATATTCAATGGCCGAAGTCTTCCCTTCTTCTTCTCTCGATCTCTTCCAATCCACGCGATATTTTAACAAACTCTCAAGTACAACATCGAAGAGGGCAAGGAGATCTACATGATCAACGGTGGTGACCGCAGATGGTGGAGGAGATCGTCGGCAAATGGCTCGTGAATGTCGTACGTTTCTACGCGTTTTTCTGTGCAATTGCTCGACCGAGCTTCACGCCATCCATGGTCGGGAGTCGCGGTGGCTAGGGCGTTTGAATGGCATGCTCTAATCGACGTCTCGATCAATGAGGGAGGCGCATCGAACTAGGGTTAGCCGCGGCCATGGGTTGTGCTCGTTCGATTTAGCCTGGGGAAGAAATAAAAGATGCGGCCCTGATTGAAGAAAGCAAATCAATGGCCAGATGTGATAATGGTTTAAAAATATAAAAAAAAGAAGTTGTAAATTAATATATATTAATTTGTGTAAACTTTAAAAAGCTGTAACGTGTTCATACGAGGTCGAAAAATGGCGAAACGACTTGCGTTGGATTCTTATTGTCGAATACTAGGCGATGGAGCCGGATTGAAGTTGAATTGAGCTAGTGTGAATTTTGGTTAAAATTAAACGTTTGTTTCATTTTATTCGGAATAAAATGCTGAAACTGTATTGGAAGCAAGGTGAGAACTTCTCACTCAATCGAATTTATTTCGATTTAAATTTTAAATAGTTAGGTTTAAAATTGTTTGATTGTGTTGATTGTATGCTTGGATGATAAATTATTATCTATTGTTTTGAAATAGACCCTATATGCCGTATATTAAGCGGATGTTATTTATTAAACAAATATACCGCGATATTCCACCTTGGAGTGGAATTGGTATTATATATGTACTTGGAGTTGATTTCCCCGCATTATATAGTGGATAAGACCCTATTGCGCCGCACAATAGCAGATAATATTTTATATAAACCCATGTAACGCGATATTCCATCATGAAACGGGATTGGTATTGTGTTAACATATGTGGATGTAGGGAAACAGGTTGGAGGGATCCAACTGTATTCCACAAGAATATTGATTTATTTACAGATATTTGCGATATATTCTGTTATCATATTAATATATGATGTTTGGATGCCATGGTTGATTTATTGGTGCTGTTGCAGCATTAGGCCTATTTTTGGAGTTTTAAAAATGTGAAAGTAACGATTTCGAATTTAAAAGGATTTTCAAGTGATTTTTGAAAGTATACATTTTATTGAATTTTGGAATTGATTCATTTTAAATAAATAAACGTTATAATTTTTAAAGATATTGAATTACTTTTGGAATTTTGGAATTGATTCATTTTAGAATTTTGGAATTGATTCATTTTATTGAATTACTTATTATTGAATAAGTATGGAAATGTTTTCCAATATGAAGTGAAATGTTTTGAGATTTTATCTTTTAAAGATAAATTGAAAGTGAATATTTGAAATCGCTTTGAGAATCGTAGATTAATAGATATTTTGGAAATGTGAATTCACCATGGAATTTATAAAGGAAAGGGAAAATTGTTTTAAAAATAAACATTTATTTATTTTGGAAGCATGGAAATAAATTTACGGATTTGGAACGTAAATTTGAAGTAAATCAGCGAGGATTTATTTAATTGGTTTAAATGAACCATTTTGAAATGAAAATGAATAAATATTTGGAAGTGTTTCCGCGTAAGGAAAATGATTTGAAATTTTGTTTTCAAAAGTTGGAAATGTGAAAATTGATTTGAAATTTGTTTTCAAATGGTTGAAGTGTGGACAATTATATATCTTGTAAAGATATTTTTGGAAAATAAATAATTTGGTAAATTATTTGCAATGGTGATGTTGTGCCCATGTATTGATAGTTAAATAACCGACTATCAAATATTTACCTTTAAATGGGTATTTGTTGTGATTTGCTTGAATTTGAATGCTACACTTATTTTAAAATAAGCGCTCGTTATTCGGTTTAGCCGGGAGAGGACCTTTGGGTCGTAAATCCCATTTCGAATAGTGATACGTCGTAATGGATAGCATTTGAAGACCGGTGTTGAAGATCGGATATTTTCGAAAACGGAAGGATTACCATCGAATGACTCTGTATCGGCTGATCCCCGATATAGAGATTTTATCACCCTTTGTGATGGGAATTCCAGTCGTGATTAGTGAATATCCGGATTTGCAAGGGCTTCTTTGGAAGTGCCTTCGATTCTATTCGATACCGGAACTAACTTGTATGGATGTGTGTCTGACGTTACTGTTTGAGATGTAAAGCTGGTTTCTATCAAATATATTCCTGTTGGTGGTGGGGAATTTATTCTCTTAGCTTAACACCCTTCTCTGAGACGTACGAGCTCAGAGGTTATGTAGTTGATGGTTACTAGTGATATATTCCTAATTTGGTAACGTGGCATGCTTAGTGTTGCTGATCATTTATTGATCAAAGCGTGGCTTTTATGAAAAGCGTAGCTTTGTGGATGAGACTTCATCGAACCTCACAACCCGGTAATGGTCAAAACAAGAAGAATGCAGCAAGGTTATTTGGGGTCGCTCCCCCATATGGTATGTTCATTTCCTTCTGGATAGAGGTGGTATTATTGTATGGAGCCCTGATACTTAACCTATGTGGTTGCTGCAAATTTTTTTCTTTGTGGTTGTTGGTGAATCCCGGGATTTAGGTCGGTTACGACCAGGGGATGGCATACTCGTGTTAGTAGTAACCTAGTTAGAGGAAACCCGGCCTTGTGTTGGTAGAGATCCGGTTAGGTTCTAAGGGTGTCCTTATAGAGGCGTACCCATGTGGCAATGGAAAGTTCCTTGTCCTGACCATTTGTTGGAAATCCAAACTCCAATACGCACCTTGTACGGTTTTAGTTGTAGAATTTGCCATTTACTTATGGCAGTCACCACTATTTAGATGGTAGCTATAGTAGGCATAATTCGAAATGCCTATCATGGCTAAGATTTATATTATACTTTCGAAATGTTTTCCTACACTTTGCACTTATAGTAATAATATCAAAGAAATTTTTCTACGTATCAATTATGTTTGACTATCATAAGGAGAAATCTCCTCCGATTCTGCGTTTGCATTGTGTGTGTGTGCGGGAGGCCTTATGGTAGTTTCATTTTCCAAAAGCATTGCGGATCTATATTAAAATATTACTTTATTTGTATCTAAAGATAAACTGTTTTAAGTTCTCACACCAGTCCTATGACTGACCTGCAGTTTATTGTTCCCTTCCTAAACTCTGAGTGCCCATCATTTTCTACACGGGCAGTCTAGAGTCAGGTTATCAGGTCATTCTCGAATTCAGGAGTTGCTGCAGAGATCGGGAGGCAAGCTGGATGGCATGGCGTATCAACTATTATATAGTATTTCTTTTCCGCTGTTTGTTGTTGTAAACTCTGATAATGTAATGTAATGTGATGTAATGTAATAATTCATATAATTCTTTTGATTTAAAGATTATTCATTTATCTTTTATATGTTGTTCCGCTGCGATTGTGAGATTCTGATATTGTTTCTGTTTTCTTTTTCTTTCTTTCTTACTTCTTCTATCGTTTTCTTCTTCTTTAACCCTAACAATTCGGTTTTTCGGCCTTCGATTTCTCGGCAGTTGATACAGTGGACGTATTAGTGTCGATTTTCGGGCGTCGAAAAATCGCGTCGTTACAAATTGTGTTGTTATGTTTATATATATAACTTGATTTTAAAATTTGATTTTTAAATCTAAGTTGAATTTGAATTTAATTACGAAATTCAAAAAATAGATATTTGAAAGTATTTGGGTTTAAAAATATATGTATAAGCTTTTATTTATATATAATTGGTTTGATTTTATGTTTTCTTTAAAGAAATTTACATATATTTATATATATATATATATATTTAAATAAGAATTTATAAAGTAAAGGCGTTTTATTTACATTTAAAATAAATAAAAACAACTTGAGTGACAAATGTAAATTTATAAAGGCTTGGTTAAAACACGTGTTAACTAATAGACAATACTATAAGACAAATGTTGAATGTTTTAGCAAGTGTCCTTTATAATTTTATTTTTCTATTATTTTAAATAAATTGCATTTTTCACTTATTTAAACATATGTTTTCCTAATTTCATTTTTTTCTATCCTTCTCATTCCTAAGGCTAGGAACTTCAGCCTGTAAAATTAAAAGCCTGCAATTTTCTCAAAAAAAAAAAAAAAATCTGAAAATCAATTTGTTCTTCAAACTAAAAACTTTTCAAATTCAACAACCTATAATTCATTTTCAAAAAACAAAACCAAACCTGAATATCTTCTTCAACCTGGGATTTATCTAAAACAAGAAACCAGAGACTCCAACAAAAGCGAAATGTTTCATCAGCAAGCAAATCAAACTTTTTCAAGTTTTCAACAGTAAAGTAAGATCGGACCCAACATCAAGCTAGATTTAAGCTTCATATCAAAACAAATTACTAGATAAAAAATTAAAATCAAGGCAGTCTCAAATCAAGTCCAGTTCAACCTGTTCTCTATTTTTTTCTTTTTGAAGCCTGGTGAGTATAACCTATCTCTTCTTACTTAACTGGAACTTTGAATGCATGCGGAAATGTTTGTGAAATTGGATAAACTATTGTACATTGATAGGTGTTCATATATTAGGACATGTTATTCTTAAATTGGTGAAATAAACAAGGATTAAAAACATTTGGACTCAAAAGTACAGGAATATTGTTCAGTATAAAAAAAAGCAGATACTGTAACTTCTAAGAAACTTTTTTAGATCTGCTTGCTTAGTCGAATTTAGTTTTCGGATTCAAAGGGAAACTCATCTTCTTTTAGATGTAGATTACTAGAAAATTTGTATTTTTTTGAATATGTTTTTTTATAAAGGGTGTAAAATTTTATTTACAGTAAAGAACAACCTAATGGAAGAAATCTAAATACTTTAATTTAATCACCTGATTATATGAAGGTGTTCGTCCTAGAAAATCATGAATTTAGAAAAGGGTTTGATGATTTTTAGTGAAATGTTGAGTGAGATGAGAGAAGTTGATTGAAGTTTGGGTATTTGTCATTTACCGGCGTCACGACAGATTTGGGGACACGACGTTCGTTGTGGAGTTGGGGTAGAGGGTGACGCTCTCTCGAAAAATGGTTGAAGATAGTTTCATCCACCGTGGTGGCCGGATAGGGTCAGAATAGGGTTTAAGGACCTTTTTGGTTCTAAGAGGTTATCGAGTTCATGATGATGGAGAGGCTGGACCGAACTTGATCAGAGAGGGTGGGTGTTGTAACAACTCGGGGTTTTACCCCGGTTAATTATTGTCGTTAGATGATTAATTTGCTAGTTGTTTGTTGTTGGAATTCTTGAATCGGTTGAAATTATTTTGCAAATTGTGAAGTTTTGTTAGGCTTTGAAAATTGAATCGTGGCCATGCTTTATTTGGGGTTGTGATACTTAGCAAGGCCGATACCCATCCCTTTCTTCTGACATTCATTCAAAACCCTAAACATAATAAATCGAACGAAAAAAATGGCGGCTTCGTTTGTTTTTGTCGTTCTTCTTTCCAGAAGCTAGGTCCTTTGTAAGTCGAAGATGCCAACTTTATATGCTCGATTGAAGAGACGATTCTGCGTTCTTGCTCGTCAATCAATGGTCTCCTCGTAGCTTGCTTCGGCTGCTTCGATTCGCGAAATGGTGAGTGGTCTTCCACTCACATCTAATTCAAGTCATTCTTAATGATTTATGGCTTGTTCAAATCTGTGCTTTTCGTTGTTTGATTAATGGATGCTCTCGGCTTTGATTTCTAATTTTGATTTCTTGGTCACGGTTTGAAATTTCTGTTTTGATTGTGGTTTCGTTCTTTTCTCTTTGACATTGGGCAATTTGATTTAGTTAAAGTTCGAGCTTGCTTGATTGTTGCCTTAGTTGCCACGTTCCTGACTTAATGCGGTGGACTTCGGTTTTTATTTGACCTGCAGTTGTCTTCGACTACAAACTTGATTTTGTGAAAACTATTTTGAGATGAGAATTTTACTTTCACTTTTCTGATGACCTTGGCACTTGGTGAACACTGTTCATCCCTTTGGCCTACATGACTTGTTCATGCGGTTCCATGACTTAATATTACCTTCGACCATCACCATTGTACTGATATTGCTCCTGGTCAGTGCACTTGTACCATTCGAGATCACGATATTAGTTATCACTGCATTCATCACATTTAAGTACACATATTCATCAATGTATGTTGTTTATTGATCACTGTCCTATGTCCTATTTCATGTGGTGTTCATTCGACGTGGCTCTGGTTTGATATACTCGAGTCTGGTACCGTTTGAAGTTTGCATCTGTTGATACGGACCTCATTTGTTCCATATAAGTTCATATTGTATTCGTACCTTTGATCTTGGGCATGTGTGTCTGCTACCCTATGTAGTAGCCTTACTTGTGCACTTTTTTGTGAGCCACCAAGTCAGTTTACATTTTGACTTGGTCATTCTCCAGTTTTGTGTTGCCCCTCTCGAGCCATCCATCTTTGTATATTCCCCTTAAGATTATTTGTTGCATACTAGTTACTAATATTCATTACTGCATAATTGAGTTGTTTGATGAACTTTATGCAGTCACATCTATGTGTACTAGTATTTTTAACTACCTTTGTATGGGTTATTGTAGTAGTTTGCTATTGCTTGTGCTTTGCTTTGTGACATGATGAATGTAACAACCCTGTATTTTGTAATTATTTTATTGTATGTTTTAATTATTTTAATGTAAGATTTTGATTCAAAAACTTATTTTACTTATTTGAAATGATTAAATTTATTATTTAAATATAATCTTGATTTTTATATGAGTTATAATTCCAAACTTGTTTAAGTTGAATATTTGCCTGAAATGCTGATTTTGGTCAAAATAGTCAAACTGTGACTTTTAACTTAAAATTTTAAAAGTTTAAAATTTTAATTTTTTTTCTTTTATTATGAAAGTACATAAAATTCTAAGGACACCACTTTTCGTTTCGTTGAAATCGGATGTAAATTGTGAAAGTTATACCCTTTACAATATTGTGCGTATATAAGGTTATTTACAATGACTATTTTAAATTGTATAAATTACTTCTTCTTTGTTATATTTTATTTTAATATGTGATAATATGTTATATTATTTATATTTTGACTTTTAAGTATTTTTAAAATGATAATATAATTTTTCTAAAGTTTATTTGAATTTATTTCAATTTATAAAGCCTAGTTGGTATTTACTGCATTTTTCTTTATTTAACTTTATATTTAATAAAAATTAAATTATTATTTTACATTGTAAATGTTTTAAAACCATTTTTAATTCAAATTTTGTGTTAAAATATATTTTTTGTGAAGTAATAAATTTTCCAAACTCATTGGAGATTTTCTTGTAATTTTTATGTCAGGGTTGTTATTTTTAAGCAATTTCTTATTTCCTTTTTCTATTTTACTTAAAATAAATTATTTATTTTATTTTATTCTTACTTAGTTTCGGTTTTAAATAACATTTCTAAGTTTGTTTATTTTTTTATAAAATTATAAAGAAAAGGAAATGCAAAAGGTTTAGAAAGTTAAAAGATCTTAAAAGGCTGAAACGTAAAGGCGTTTTATCCGTTTCTTTTTGCAATTAATACATCAATTTATTGATTTATTTTATACATTCACTTTTATTGCTATGTTTTACTTTATTTTATTCATTTTACATGTATTTAAATTTAAGAAAATTTTTCCAAAGTGTATTGAAGTTATTTCTAATTCCTAAGTCTAATTTTCATTTTTCTGTGTCATTTTTCTTATTTTAATCATATCTAATTAATAATTAATTATTAATATTTTGTTTATCTGTTATATTTTTGAATTCTAACTGAAATTTACAAGTGTTTTCAGTTATTTAAGATGTATATGAATATATATAGGAAGTTTAAAAGGTTTGAAAGCAAAGAAACGTAAAACCGTTTTAATGTTTCTTCTTCCGTTTCTTTTCCAATTAATAGATTTAATTTCCTTTGACCGTTCCTTTCTTCATTGTAGATTTGCATTTCTTACCTCATTTTCACGTGAAAACATTCCTCTCCACTTCATTTTTCACGGCTAGAAAGGTTTGGTAATGGCTCCTCTTTTCCTCTTCTTTTTGCTCTTTTTTTTTCCATTGTTTTCTTATATTTTGCCTAGTTTTCTATGCTTTCTGGATTGGCCTCTATCACCCACCATCACCACCATCCCCTACCACTCTTCCTTCACATCTTCTCCAGCCATCATTTCAGATCCATCCATGGCCACACCACCCTTGGTGACAAAACTCCACAAAATTGCAAATAATGTCCAAAACAATGCCCTAGCCACCGCTATTACTGCACCACCTTCATCCATCACCTTGGCCGCCACCATAGGCCGCCACCACCACCTTTTCCAGACCTCCCCACACCCCTCCATCTACTGTCCAAACCTGTACAAGTATGGCCAAGCCCCTCTTGACCCAAGGCCGAGCCTTGTCGTGCTCAAAAACTTCATATATGTTGCCTTGACCAATTGTATGCTTCATGTTATAACCCTACCACTCCATACTGCTTCTAGCCATGAGTTATGGTGCCAAACCTGAGCTATATCATCATCATGGCTGAACCCAAGAACCTCCTAGGCCAAGCATTTGAATGGTTAAAGCAAGGTCAAGTAATCTATTCCTTTGTTGCTTTGTATTTTCATTGTTTCAACGTTGTTTTGCGTTGAATATTTATGTGTGTATTGTCTTGTTTTGGTTATTATTTACAAGACAAATATCAAGTCTCTCCATTCATTCAAATCAAAAGTCATGCTATATCGTGCTTGTCGTGCTTTTGGAATTGCACTTGTGTTTGTTGTTTTGGTCTTCAGCTTGAAAAAGTGAGTCTTTCTCACTCTAACATTTTTACTTATGAAAAGTGAATTGATGACAAGTGTTTAGTAAAAAAAAAAATGTTTATGCAAGTTAATGATGATCATATGATATGCTATACCATGTTATTACCATATTATTACCATGTTAAAACTGTTAATTTTCACCTGACATCTGATATATGACTGTATATTGTGATATTGACCTTGTTTATATTATTTCTGTATATGATCACACTGCAAGTTCCCTGTTAGAAAAAATGTTATGGGCTGAAATGATAGGCCTGAATGGTTTTAAATTTTTCATTTTGGCTTAGGATTACGGGTTTGAAATGATAAAACCCGGATTTTCTTTGTAAATTATGGGTTGAAATGATATATTACCCATATCACTTTACCTAGCGTAAAAAATTATATAGAGGCCCGTAGTTAAAATATATTTTTCTAAAATTTTAAATATTTTATAAATTTAATTATTATAATATTTTGATTTTAAATTTAATAAAAAAAGATTTTTGTAAATTATTATTGATTTTTTGAATAATTGTAAGTGAAATGAATTAATGAAAAAGTTAGAAATTTTGAACGTAAGTTATTTTGGAAATTTTGATTTAATTTTTATTGGAAATTTAATTGAGTATGAAATTATGACAAATTTATGATAATTTGAATTTAAATGAATTTAAAATTATTTTTATCATATTTATGATTTTTAATAAAGTTGAAATGTGAAATGAATAAATATTTTAAGTTGAAACTTTGAAATATAACTAGAATTGGAAATTTATCAAATTGACGTAAAAGTGAACTTTTAGTTAAGCAAATAAAAATAAAACTAAGTTATATTTGATAATTTGAACTTGTGTTAAGTTGAAATTTAATGTAATGGATTTTAAAATTGAAAATTGCATTTTAATAAGTGGATTATTATTAAATCTTGATCTTTGAATGGAAATTTAACTTTATAAAATCATGAACTTGAGGAAAATTAAATGATGTTTATAAATGTGAAAATGTATGATTTTATAAGTTAAAAATGTTTTTAATAAAAATATAATTGGTTGAGAAATTTTATTGAATATTTGAAGTTAATTGGCTGTATTTTTGAAATGCTATTAATTACAATGTAAATGATATTACAGCATTTGTAAACGCTGTAGTTGATGATAATGAACTAAAAAGCTAAATTGAATTAAAGCTATTATAGCAATTTTTGTAAGTGCTATAATCTTTGAATTTAACCAAGTTATTCGAAATTTAAGTAAACCTATTATAACATTTTAAAATGCTGTCCTTTATTAAATTGAACTGTTTTGAATGTAACATTCCGTAGAAGTTTTCTAAATGATGCGAAAAGTGAATTTTCACGGTTTTTGATAAACTTAAGTGAATAAATAAACTTTGGAAGTTGAAATTTTTGGAAATTTAATAATTTAATTATTAAACATAATAACTTCATTGAAATGATAAAAAAAGAATTTTTGGAATATAAACTGTTTTGAAATATGAATTGAAATGGTATTTTAGATTGAATAAAATGAATAATGATTTGAAATGAATGAAGCTTTGAAAAGATACGGTATTTTAATATATTAAAACGATTTGGAAATGAAGTTTTGAAAGGATAGGATATTCTGATATATTAAAATGATTTGATACGAAGTTTTGAAAGATATGATATTTTTGATATTAAATGACTTGAAACACGGAGTTTGAAAGATAGGACATTTTGATATTAACATGATTTAAAAAGAAGTTATGAAAGATATGATATTTTGGAAATGAAGCTTTGAAAGGTTATGATATTTTGATATATTAAAATGGTTTGAAAATGGAGTTTTGAAAGATATGATATTTTTGATACTAAATGATTTGAAAAACGGAGTTTGAAAGATAGGACATTTTGATATTAACATGATTTTAAAAAAAAGTTCTGAAAGATATGATATTTTGGAACTGAAAGGTAGTGTTGAAAGGGTATGAAAATTTAATATAGTGAAATGGTTAGAAATGACTTGATATTTATTTTGATAAATATTTGAATTGAAAGATATTTTACAATGATATATTGAAATGGTTTTGGAAATGATTTAATCTTTATTTTGATAAAGATTTGGATTGAAAAGGATATTTTATTTTGAAGTATAAAATATTTTTAAAGTTATAACTACGAGTTATAATAACGATGGGTTGTTAAAGAGACCAGGATCAGATATTGTCTTATAGCCGGCCAATACCGAAAACCACTTTAACAACCGTGTACGCGGTGGAGATTCCAGAATGAAGTAGGATGGTGGCGACGTTCTCGAGGTATATATTACGTGGACCCAACTCCCGTGAGTTGGCATATATGACTAAAACAGGAGCTATACCGGGCTACACAAAGGGTCACACCCTTTCATCGAGCATGCTCCATCGGAAACCATTCTATTACTGTTGTGATTCGATTCGGTGGCGCGACTTTGATTCGGGGGTATTGTTCGAGGTGGGCGGAAGCTGCTGGCTTGCCGTCACCACCGGTCTGGGAGTGCAAACGGTGTATCCACCCTGGCATTTCCTTGCGTGCCGTGTCATATCCTTATATCGAGCCCACTACAATTTTGGTTTTAAAGATCCGACCGCGTTCACCATCCCCTTAACGCTATTTTCTATATGATTATACTTTACTGATTAGACACTACTATATATAGCGTATATTACTACATAGTAAATAGTTTAACGAATCCTTAGAGGATGGGCGGTCCCAAGCATCCTTTAAGTTACTGATGCATTTTGTTACTGTTCACTTGAGTTGATTTACAGTTTATAAGTATTTATGTCCTGACTCGAGTGTTTTGTGTTTTGCTTTACGTTCGAGTCAGATTGATTGAGTTAGCATTCAAGATTCACCTTCGGCGTTGGAGCTTTCCTTGAAGATCCAGCCATCTATTTTGTTTCAGTATCCAGTGGTTCAATGATGTATCTGATTTGTACCTAATGTATCCTGTTACTCTTCTGTTGTATCTTATTTAACTCTGATGTATCTTATATTTTATATAGTAGCTTCATGAACTACTATCTCTTTTTCTTCCGCTGCATTTTTATATACTCTGTGTCTGTGATCTGTGATTTTTATTTACTGTATATTTTGAGATTTTCCAAATTTTTATTTACAACGCGGTATTTTGAGCAATCCAATTCCGGCATGAGTGTCTACCTATACACTTATAATGGATGCGAATGGTTGAAAATACCGAGTCGTTACAGTTGGTATCAGCGCATTGGTAGCTCTACGCAAAACTCAACATATGGAGTGAATGTATTAACAGAATCACTTTCATTCGAGTTTGAATCTCTTCCTTTTTCATTCAATTCCTTCGAATTTTGGAACGTTCCCTACGGTTCCAAAACTCATTCGTATCCCTCACTATTCATCTTCTTTTGACTCTGGAGTATTCCATAACTCCGCTTCGAATGATCTTTCTAGTGAGTCGGCGGTCACGCCAATTTCAAATTTAATTGAAAACGGGGGAAAGCTCCTTTGCTGTTAGCATCGATTCACCAGAGATTCTTATCTATCCTTGGTTTAGATGCTAATATCTTTTGTTATTTCAAACTCTAACTCTTGAGATCGAATGTAGATTTACCCTAGAAAATCCACATTGATCTTATTCTTTAAGTCACGTTGACCCGATTAAGGTTGCCCGTGATTTATATAAGCTTATCCATCTTCCTATTCTGTTATTTAATCATGTCATCCTTGTTTCCAACTTATTTTTAAATCATAATCTCCTTAGATTTGTGTTAATAAAAAATTTGAATCTCTACCCTTCTTTGAAAATCTATTCATGTATAGTGTATTTGTAAACTAGTATTTAAAATTAAAATGTTTTATATATTAAGTTGTTTGAGTTGTTGATGTTGAGTTGGGTTTCTGATCGATACGTCTGATCAGCGCTATCGATAAGATTTCCAAAACACTTTGACAGAACAAATGGACACAATATATTTTAAAAAAAAAATTTGGTTAATGAAATAAATTTTGATATATAAGTAAATTTATGGAACTTAATGAAATGATTTAAATTGATAATTTGAAATGATAATACTTGATTTATCATTTATTATTCTACAAATAGATCTATAAATATTTGTTTATATATTTATTTGGGAACTAAAATGAATTTAAAACAAGAATTTGAGGATTTAAATTCCGATTATTTCGAACTTTGGTTTAAAGTTTTAGAAGGTTATATTATTTAAAGTATTTTGAATAGAATTTGTTTTCAAAGAATTTTAAAGGTTTAAAATTAGTGCTCTTCTCTTTGTCGCTGGAAAATAACTTCGGTGATGATCGCGACATCATCGACGTTCATTTTCGAGTTTGGAAGTTAGGAGACTGTTCTGTAGTCTTGCTACAGCTTTGTTTTGGGAAATTAAATTGATTTGAATTTCTAAAATATGACTTGATTTATAATAAATATATATATATAGATATATGATTGAAATTTGATTTGACATATTATATATGTATATATATTATTTCTTATCTCTAAATGGTCTGGAGAAATCGGAAATTTAATTCTTAAATTGTATTTTTAAAGAATAATTTCAATTATCAAAAAAAAAATTTTTTTAATGATTTAAGCTTTAAATGATTGAATTGGAAATTTTATTTGTATAATACAATTGCATTCAAATATAAATTACCAAAATTTCAGAAGTTAAAAATGTAATTGGATAATATACGATATAAAAAGATTTTATAAATAAAATCTGAGTGGTTATAATAAATGTTATACACTTAAATTTTAATGATTAACAGAGGTAAATATAATAAAGGGTAATTGAATAACTTACAATAAAATGATGTTAAAAGAACTAAGAACGAAAGAAAGCAGTTATAATAAGTGTAAGTATGTTTAACATATGTGATAAATATAGTGGGAGGAATAAATTTAAGTTTAATTAGGAATAAAAAAGAATTAAATTTATTAAGTACAATGTGAGTGTAATAAATGATTATTTTTCAAACCCATGGTTCTAAAAATTGTTAATTTAAGATGATTGGATAATAAGATAATGAAATTTGAGATAGTTAAGATTTATTTAACTTGTGTAAAGATTTATTCTCTATTTAAGTTGAAATCTCCATGCTTTAAAATTCATTTCCTTATTTTGTTTTTCAAACTATCTTTTGGTTGTCCTTATCATCCTTATCTTGCTATAGACCGGTATAGGCATCTTTCTATAATCTTTCTGTTTAGAAATCTTACTATAATCTTTGATAGACCTTTGGTAATCCTTTTGAATCCACCTTTTTCGTGCTTGTGTTCTTGATTTTGAAGGATCTTGGAAAGATCACCTCCACCTTGTTAAACTTACCTATAACAACAGTTATGAGGTATAACTTCAATCTTCTTGTCATCTTATCTTAATCCTATTTCACTCTATCTTTTTTGTGCCCTTCCATACCTCATTCCTTTTCGGGGACGAAAAGTTTTGAGTGGGGGAGAGTGTAACAACCTTGTATTTTTGTAATTATTTTATTGTATATTTTAATTATTTTAATGTAAGATTTTGATTTAAAAACTTATTTTACTTATTTGAAATGATTAAATTGATTATTTAAATATAATCTTGATTTTTATATGAGTTATAATTCCAAACTTGTGTAAGTTGAACATTTGCCTGAAATGCTGATTTTGGTCAAAATAGTCAAATTGTTACTTTCAACTTAAAATTTTAAAAGTTTAAAATTTTAATTTTTTTCTTTTATTATGAAAGTACATAAAATTCTAAGAACACCACTTTTCGTTTCGTTGAAATCGGATGTAAATTGTGAAAGTTATACCCTTTACAATATTGTGCGTATATAGGGTTATTTACAATGACTATTTTAAATTGTATAAATTACTTCTTCTTTGTTATATTTTATTTTAATATGTGATAATATGTTATATTATGTATATTTTGACTTTTAAGTATTTTTAAAATGATAATATAATTTTTCTAAAGTTTATTTGAATTTATTTCAATTTATAAAGCCTAGTTGGTATTTACTGCATTTTTCTTTATTTAACTTTATATTTAATAACAATTAAATTATTATTTTACCTTGTAAATGTTTTAAAACCATTTTTAATTCAAATTTTGTGTTAAAATATTTTTTTTGTGAGGTAATAAATTTTCCAAAGTCATTGGAGATTTTCTTGTAATTTTTATGTCAGGGTTGCTATTTTTAAGCAATTTCTTATTTCCTTTTTCTATTTTACTTAAAATAAATTATTTATTTTATTTTATTCTTACTTAGTTTCGGTTTTAAATAACATTTCTGAGTTTATTTTTTTTTTATAAAATTAGAAAGAAAAGGAAATGCAAAAGGTTTAGAAACTTAAAAGATCTTAAAAGCCTGAAACGTAAAGGCGTTTTATCTGTTTCTTTTTGCAATTAATACTTCAATTTATTGATTTATTTTATACATTCACTTTTATTGCTGTGTTTTACTTTATTTTATTCATTTTACATGTATTTAAATTTAAGAAATTTTTTCCAAAGTGTATTGAAGTTATTTCTAATTTCTAAGTCTAGTTTTCATTTTTCTGTGCCATTTTTCTTATTTTAATCATATCTAATTAATAATTAATTATTAATATTTTGTTTATCTGTTATATTTTTGAATTCTAACTGAAATTTATAAGTGTTTTCAGTTATTTAAGATGTATATGAATATATATAGGAAGTTTAAAAGGTTTGAAAGCAAAGAAACGTAAAACCGTTTTAACGTTTCTTCTTCCGTTTCTTTTCCAATTAATAGATTTAATTTCCTTTGACCGTTCCTTTCTTTATTGTAGCCGTGCATTTCTTACCTCATTTTCACGTGAAAACATTCCTCTCCACTTCATTTTTCACGGCTAGAAAGGTTTGGTAATGGCTCCTCTTTTCCTCTTCTTTTTTCTCTTCTTTTTCCATTGTTTTCTTATATTTTGCCAAGTTTTCTATTGCCTATGCTTTGCTTTGTGACATGATGAACTTGCTGAGTTGAGTCAGTGGCTTGGGCTTTTTGCATTTTGTGGTAGTTGGTGCCTTCTTGAACCTTGCAGTCTTGTTGTACCACTTACTCATGTATACTGTGCTGTGGTGCCATACCTCCGGTGCCCTCACCCTCCTTCTATTTGGCAGTTGTGCCACTGCTTTGTGCTTTGGTGCAGCAGTTGCGTTGAGTCACTGACTTGACCTTTGAATTTTTGTTCATGGTTTGGCTTTGCAGTTTCATTTTATATTACAGTGGGATATTCGACGCTGTTAAGTCAACTTACTGTTCCATATATGTTGACATATCCATCTTTGCATTTGAACCACTGTTGCATTCATTTTGCTATTGTTTATTTTCTAGTTCATATTGAAATTGATGTTGAGTCATTGCCAGTTAGACTTGAGTCTGGTGGCTTCACTTTAGCAATTGAACTGGTTCGATATTGATTCATTGTTGTTGTACATGTGAACTTGTTGTAGCATTTTCAATGTTGCATTCATGTGTACATCATTTGTCGGCTGTGTCTTTGATGCTGGCTTGCATTGTCATTTGATCTATTTTCTTTTGAATTCCTATGTATACTGCCTAGCTGCAGTTGTATATGCATTTTTGTTTGGTTTCAGGGTGGTCCACTGTACCACTAATGTCACCCTTACTTGACATTTTGGAACTTGAACTGTTGCGTTCATATGGTGACTTCAGTTCATATGTATGCAGTTTGCCCTTGTTGGTTTGTATTGTATTGATGCAATTGGATTTGTTTTTCTAATTACACTTGAGTTGAATCCAGCTTTAACGCTAGGGTTCGACCTTGTGCTCGTGGGTGAACTTCCGTTGATCTTTTGGGTACATCATCACTGTAGTGGCAAGACAGTGCACGCAAGCGTGTACTGCAGCCACACGGTATTGCTTTTATTGATATTCTAATTGCTTTTGATTTATGGATCTTTTGCGTATTTCCATATGCCATAGTGGCGAGGCAGTACACGCGTGCGTGTACTGCAGCTCTACCCGTGTTGACCTTTTAATTGATGTTTCAATTGTTTAAATTGTTTCGTGTGTCCAATTCAATAATTTGTATTTCTTGATTAACACCGTTATGTGTTATATTTACCGTTATCCGATTTCTTTATTAAAGAATCGGTTTGGTAAATTTATTTTGACTGTCGTCTAATCTGTTATTTATTATTATTGCTTCTGTGCATTAATAACTGAGTTTGAATCAGACTGACCCGTGTATTATTTTCTTTTGAATGTAATACTCGGGTCAGACCGAGTATTTACAGGTTGTTGATATCTTACTTTGGGTTGCTGCTTGAGCTATGAAGTCACTTCATATCTTTTGTAGTAGTCGTCCTCATTTATAGTATCTGTTTATTTGTATAGGAAGATATGTATTCATGTATATTATATACGATAATGTACTTGTATATATAACTTCCAGAGTCGAAAGTTGTAGTTGTATCATATGTACTGTATCACATGTATTGTAAGTGACATCAGTTATTATATATATGAGACTTTTGTTTTATCTGTGTTCGGCATTTATATTATCTGTGTTATTGTTATATCTATTTTCCTAAACTATTATGAACCAACGTAGTTCGTTTTATACTGGAATTGGATATGTCGATGGTAGTAAATAAATAAGAGATGAAAAATAAAAATATATATACCACTCCTATCGAAATAACCAATACTAGTGTAAGGCCTAACTACGGATGGCCGCTCCTATACAGCCTTATTCTTCGTGATAACAGACAGCATTTCCTTTAATACTCTTTGTTATTGTGAGCATAGAGGTGGGGCATCACAGGTGTGGTGCGTGAGACTTCGGCGTAGGATAGGCGGTGTATCGGGGTTTCGTGCGACCTGAGACGGTGGCGCAGGGTTGGTTTCCATTGAGCGATATTGATTTTTGTTGCAACGACTAGTTCGATTTTTAGTTGTTGAGAATTAGTGATTTCTGGGTTGCCGAACGTCTCGTCGATGACGTCGCCGACAAGAGGACGGTAGCGGAGCCGGTCAGAGGTGACTGGGTGATTGTGCACGTGCACAAGACAGTTTCGTATCTGGTGTTGGATTACTGAATTTAGCTTCGGAAAAGAAGGGGGTATACTCACGGTTTCTCTTGAGTTCGATAGGGGTAGTACTGGGTTTTTGGGCTTGGAGAAGTTTGTTTTCTGGCTCGTGTTGTCGATCGAGTTTTCTGGGTTTGAGCTCGGGTTATTACGATCTGTTATCTGGTTCTTAACATATAAGGGAAGATAATTAAACAAGTTTATTTAAAGAGCTGGTATAATTAAGTTCTCAAGCCAAATATCAAAATAATTTGTTAGTCAAATGATCGTATAATTTAATTTGCTTGATTTGGTATATTTCCAAGTTGGTTAAAAGTAACTAGTTTTAATCATGAAATTCATCCCTAAATGATTCTCAAATAAGAATAATGATGTGATTAAATAATTGATGTAAATAAGAACTTGTCTTTATTCAATTAAGGTTGAGATTAATTAAAATTAGTAATTAGTGAATTACTTAAAGGTTAACCACTAAAGAAATTAATAGGGGTTGATTGATTAATATTAATAATCAAAGGATAATTACTTGATGAAAAGTAATTAATGAATAGTTAATGAATATAATTAAGGAAAGAATCATTAAATATTGATTAAGTGATAATTAATTAACTAATGTAATCAATAAATTGATTGAAAATGAAGCAATTAAGGGTTAATTTTTGATTTAATTAATTAAGTAAGTAATTGAAGGGAGATTGATTAATAAATAGTTAAGGATTAATTTATATATAATTGAGGATTATCAATTAATTAATTAGAAATTAATTAATTGGTAATTAGAGATTAATGGATGAGTAACTAGAGATAAATTAGCCAAATGATAAATTACTTAACATAAATAATCGAAGGATAAATTTGTTAAGGATTAATTAATTAAATTAGCATATAAAGGTTAATTAATTGAAAATTAAGGGTTAATTTTTTAAGGATAATTAACTAATGGGACAATTACTTAATGGAAGAAATTTAACGATTAATTAATTAGTGAAATTAATTAGGAATGAGTGAAGAGTAATTAATTTGTGAAATTAATTACTAATGTAATTAAGGAATAATTAATCAAGGATGATTAATTAAGAAGAATGGCTTAAGAATGATTAATTAATTGTGTTGTAATTAATTTAATTAGGAATGGTGTGATTAATTAATCTTGCTTATGAGTTATTGAATGATAATGTGGTTATCTATCAATGACAGATTGCTGTGTAAAAGTGACACCCTGCATTTAAAGTTGAGTTATTTTTTACTTGAATAACGAGGTTAAGATGTATGGAATTCAAAGAGATCGGAGATGGCTATTAGAAATTACCAGAGACCACTTCGATTCCTTGAAAGTTGATATTTGAAATCATTAGGCTGGAATGGATTGATTTAAGTTAATTGGATCATTTAATCTAAGTTTTGGAACGTAGAATTGATGTGTGAAATAAGTGATGTCTATAACAACTTGTGAAGTTGTAAATTGATATAAGTTACCCCAGGTTATATATATGTTATATGCTATTGTAATTCATGCTAGATGGGTTTACTCATGCTGGTTTCCAGCCTGACCCGGGTGTTACTTTGATGCAATGCTCGGGTCAGACCGAGTATTACAGATTTTCGGCAAGGACGTTCTGGAGCTCAGGAGGCGAGCTAGATGGCAGGAACGTATGGAGTGTTTCCGCTGTGATATATAATTGTATATATAGGACATGTTATTTTAAATGTCCGATGTTGTGTTAATGTTGTAACTCTGATATATAAAAATATAAGTGTACTGGTGCAATTCTTCTTTGTAAAACTATTTTTATGTGATATTATATTTTGATCCGCTATGAATGTGAGGTTTCCGCGATTTGTTCCTGTTTCTTCTTCTTTCTCTTTTCTTCTTTCCCTATCTATATGGAATTTTCGGGTTCGAAATTTCCGAGTCGTTACATTTGGTATCAGAGTTGAAGGTTAAGCGAGAACCTTGGCTCTGGTGGGATTACTCATTAAAGATAGGATCAATGGTACCCTTGAATGAGTTGAGTGTATATATATGAGAGCGTACTTGTTATTTTCTTATATAAAGATTCTAAATGATTTTATATAAGAATATATTTTGATATATAAAGCAATATTTCTTTCTAATAAATATTAAGGTAATTGGTAGTTAAATTATTAGAATTAAATTAAGTGGTAATAGAAATACAACAAAATTGAAATTGAATAAAGATGAGTTTGAAATGGATGTAAACTGAAATTTAAAATCTTGAATTTGGGGAAGAATTCCAAAATTAGATGGTAATGAATTGTTTTCCAAATACGATAATCTTGGTTATTATCATAAATATTTATTACGTTTAATAATGAAATATTTGATAATGAGTATAACTTATAAATTGTGAAGGGTTTTTTAATTGTGGAGTTCTGAATTCTAAATTTAAACATTTGAAATTGTTTTTAAATGTTAAAGGAAATAATATTATTCAAACTATTTTGATAGTAATCTTATTTTAGAATAAGAAGTTATTTGTAAACTTTAAAGGAATTTGTTGTATTAAAACCATGGTGGTTTAAAATTTGAAGTATAACATGGTGTGTAAAGGAAATTAATATATATATTTGTGGATATACATAATATCAGAGATGATTTGTAATAAACTCTAAATGTTGAGTTTTAAATTTGGAAAGAGATGTGATACCCAAAGTGATAAATTTTGGAACTTATAAGTGGGAGGACTATTAATGTGAAGTTGAAAATTTGAAATCGGAATTCAAATTTGGTAAGGTTGGCTGGATTATGTAAATTAAATTTAACTTTTGGGAAGTTAAATAATTCAACATGCAACCTGAATTACAAATTTCATGATGAAATTAGGATTTAACTTGGTAAGTTAAAATGGTTGATTTGAATTGGGAGTTTGTGTGATCTCAAAATGGGTTTGAGATCTGGAAATTGGAAAGGGATGAATGTTTTGAAATAATTTGAATGACACCATCCTTTTGTTATTAATAATCTCTAAGCTGAAATTGGATTTTTTCAAACGAATGCAGAAATTAGGTGTGGTAATATATCCATTATTAAGATAAAATGGAATCATTTTAGACATAAATTTTGATTTTTTAAGATAAAACGTCAAAGATTTTGTTTTAAAATTTAAATTTGATGATAAATTGAATTTCAAAAATTTAGTTGTTTAAAAAGGATTTGAATTATTTTCTAAACTTTGAAATAGGTTAAAATTGGAATTTGGATTCATAATTAAATGGTTTAAAGATATAAGTTGATTGACTTAAAGGATTAGATCAACAGGTAAAAATTTAAATCGAATTTATATAATTCAGGATGGTTTAAATTTCAAATTTGAATTGAATTAGTTCAAATTAAATTTGATTTGAATTAGTTAGAATTATGATTACAGATGGATAAGTTTAAAAATTCAAATGGAATCTTATTTGAATTTAGAAAAGGAATTGAGGATTAATTCAACTTGAATTTGGGATTAAGTCAATTTCAATTGAAATTGAAGTTATTTAATTTGGAATTGAGTTAATTTAAATCGAAGTGGAAATTTAAATTGAATTGATTGGAAATGGAGGTTGGAATTGAACAGTTTGACTCTGGACTATTTTCAAAATAATTTTTTTTAGTACAGATCTATATTTTCAAGCTATTTATTATATATACAACCTTTCTTATTGAACCCAAAACTATCCTATACTCATTTTATAACTACTTTTGAAATTATTTAACTATTTTACAACTATTTTATAACTAATTACTATTTTATAATTATTTTGCAATTATTTAAAATTTCTATAGTTATTTGACTGTTTTCCAACTATTTTACAATTACTTAATTATTTTACAGATATTTTACAAACTAATAATTATTTTTCAACTAGATGTCTATTTTAAACTTTTTAAGCTATTTTATAAATCTAAGCTGAATAGAGTTCAAACTGTTTATGATTAAATATCCATTTCAGATAAGAATTGAGGTGATAATCCAAATGAGGATTTAAGCAATTGTGAGTAAGTGAATGTGAATAGAAAGGAAATTGATTTGATAATAAATCAATAAAGATAAATATTTAGGATGTACATATATTATTCCATTCGCATACTAATTTGATCTAGATTCGAGCAAAGAATTTCGAGATAGTTATATCGATATGGTTGCGATTTTTCACTCGATTTTCAACGACAAACCCGGATATGGATTGTTGATTGGTTCTGGATATTCTCTATCATAGTTATGGCTATGCAAGGGGAATGACGGTCTCTGATCAAGAAACCAGATCTGAGTCCACACCAGAAAGTCGGGCGAATGATACTAGTTCAGAATTGAAATTGTGTGATCTAGTGAGCGAGCAGATTGGTATAGCGTACGGATGATATGTGTACATTGTACGGGTTTGAATGAAATTAATACTGGGAATATGTGGACAAGAAATGTGAAATGGTTTTTAAAATGAAAGGTATATTTTGTGATATATATGATGAAATAAAGTGGAAATTGGATATTTGTATGGTAGAAATTTACTTTATGGAGGTAAGTAATTTGGTAAGTGACTTTATAGAGTAATCAAATTTTAATATTTGATTTGGGATAAACAAAGTTATGTATCTTTGTTATATATAAGATAAATCTTCCCTTGTTGAATCTATTGCCCGAAGAAATTGATTTATGGAAATAATTGAAGTATAAAAGGAGTTTTACACAAGTTTGAAATGATCCAAAGTTTTAAAAATTATATATATATATATATATATATATATATATATATATATATATATATAAAGGATCTTATGAGGATTTTGGAAAGGTTTTGGGAACCTTTGGATTTGGAAAGGCTTTTGATTTTGGGTAAAATCAATATTGAAATTTGGAAAGCCTAGTTTGAGAACTATCGATTTTGGGATAATCGATTTTGATAAAGGATTTTTGTTTGAGTTTCATACTAGGTGTATGATTTGGAAGATATTATATGTGTATAGTATAAAGTGTTTTGAAAAATGGCTCTGGAGAAAAAGGCGCTCCCTTGGGATGAACTTCTCAGGAGTACCATAGTTTGGTACTGCCTTGAGCCTCTAAGGAGGAGGTTCTAAAGATGATCCTGTGAGGAGTCCCGATAAACTAGTTCCTGAGGATTATTAGGTAGCGAAAGTCGAGGGCGCTGATGCCTACAGAGGCATTTGGGTTATGCTGTGACGACAGTGTAACTCGATGTCGCTGCGATATACTGCGTGGACCATAGCGGAAATCGTGTGGAGGTGAGTGTCAGCGGTCTACGCTTGATTTTGCCGGGAAGGCAACATAACATCGGTATACTGCGATCTATGGTCTAGTGGAGTGGAGAAGTTTCATTCTTTTGGCAGCGAAATTCGAGGGCGCTGAGACCTACATTATATGGGTTTTTGCTGTGATAGCAGCATAACCCCAGTCGTAGCTGCGATCTGTAGCGGGTTCCATGGTGTAATTGTGGGGTGCGGAGGCCTAAAGTTATCTATGGAGTTTGTCGGGATGGCAACGTTACCATCGAGTTAACTACGACCATGGATGGGGGTGTTGATTTCCAGAGCATTCTCACCAAAGATTTCCTCTATTTCCAAAAATGTTTTCTATATTTTCAATAAATTTTTTTTCCAAGTATTTTCGATGGGTGTTGAAAATGGGTCTGCCAAGCACTTATAGATTTTCAGTCTTACGCCGGATCAACATTTGACCGAATTTCTGTGAGAACGAAGATGGACTTGTGGAAACATCGAGTTATAAAAGTATTTTTACAAAACTATTTCTTAATACTATGTAGATTTTAAAGGTGCTTTAAGAATTCTTAATAAAAGAGTAGTTTTCCAGATAATAAGCACTTTAATAAATTCTGGCTTCGTTCGTTTTCGAGGACGAAAAGATTCAAAGGGGGAAAGAATTTAATAACCCAGATTTTTGGACATCCGGTGATTGGATAAATAACTGGTTTATTCAATTGACAGATGATAAAAAAATTCTTATAATGAAAGATATCTGGTTAAGTAAGGGAATTTTAAAATATAATAAAAATTGGATTTTAAATTGTATTTGAATTTTAATTTAAATTTGGGATTTAAAGGAAAGATATATATCTTAATAGGCTCAAGGAAAAAGTTAGAGAAAAATTTAGTCTCAAGGACAAGAAGTTTGTTTTTTAGGCTGAAGGACACTTTTTGGTGTAAATCACAGAGTGATAGTTGTAACTATCATTTTCAATTTACACTAAAAAGTGTCCTTCAGACTAAAAAACGAACTTGTCGTCCCTGAGACTAATTTTTTTTGTAACTTCTTCCTTGTTCCTATTTACCTATTTTTTGGATTTTTTTTTAAATTGACAAATTGTTATTTTAAAATAATAATAATATGTTCTTTTATATATATAAATATAAATAGATTTTTAAAGAAAATAGAATTGTTATTGTCAAAATTGAATGTGTTGTTATATTTATATATATAACTTGATTTTAAAATTTGATTTTAAATCTAATTTGAATTTGAATTTAATTTTGAAATACAAAAGATAGATATTTAAAAGTATTTGGATTTAGAAATATATGTATAAGCTTTTATTTATATATAACTAGTTTGATTTTATATTTTCTTTGAACAAATATATATATATATATATATATATTTATTTATTTAAATAAGAATTTATAAAGTAAAGGCTTTTATTTACATTTAAAATAAATAAAAACAACTTGAGTGACAAATGTAAATTTATAAAGGCTTGGTTTTAACACGTGTTGACTAATAGACAATATAAATGACAGATGTTGAATGTTTTAACAAGCGTCCTTTATAATTTTATTTTTCTTTTATTTTAAATAAATCACATTTTTCACTTATTTAAACATATGTTTTCCTACTTTCATTTTTTCTATCCTTCTCATTCATAAGGCTAAGAACTTCAGCCTGTAAAATTAAAGCCTGCAAACTTTCTCAACAACAAATCTGAAAATCAATTTATTCTTCAAACTAAAAACTTGTCAAATTCAACAACCTATAATTCATTTTCAAAGATCAAAACCAAACCTGAATATCTTCTTCAACCTGGGATTTATCTAAAACGAGAAACCTAAGACTCCAACAAAAGTGAAATGTTTCATCAGCAAGCAAATCAAACTTTTTCAAGTTTTCAACAGCAAAGTAAGATCGGGCCCAACATCAAGCTAGATTTAAGCTTCATATCAAAACAAATTTCTAGATCAAAAATTCAAATCAAGGCAGTCTCAAATCAAGTCTAGTTCAACCTGTTCTCTATTTTTTTCTTTTTGAAGCCTGGTGAGTATAACCTATCTCTTCTAACTTAACTGGAACTTTGAATGCTTGCGGAAATGTTTGTGAAATTGGATAAACTATTGTACACTGATAGGTGTTCATATATTAGGACATGTTATTCTTATATTGGTGAAATAAACATGGATTAAAAACATTTGGACTCAAAAGTACAGGAATATTGCTCAGTATAAAAAAACAGCAAATACTGTAACTTCAAAGAAATTATTTTAGATCTGGTTGCCTAGTCGAATTTGGTCTTCGGATTCAAAGGGAAACTCATCAATTTTTACATGTAGATTACTAGAAAATTTGGATTTTTTTTGAATATCTTTTTGTATAAAGGGTGTAAAGTTTAAATTACAGTAAAGAACACCATAATGGAAGAAGTCTAAATACTTTAATTTAATCACCTGATTACACGAAGGTGTTCGTCCTTGAAAATCATGAATTTAGAAAAGGGTTTGACGGTTTTTACTCAAATGTTGAGTGAGATAAGAGAAGTTGATCGAAGTTTGGGTATTTGTCATTTACCGGTGCCACGGCCGATTTGGGGACACGACGTTCGTCGTGGAGTTGGGGTAGAGGGTGACGCTCTCTCGAAAAATTGTTGAAGATAGTTTCATCCACCGTGGTGGCTGGATAGGGTCAGAATAGAGTTTAAGGACCCTTTTGTTTCGAAGAGGTTATCGAGTTCATCACGATGGAGAGGCTGGACCGGACTTGATCAGAGAGGGTGGGTTTGGTGCGTGACACTTCGGTATAGGATTGGGCGGGGTATCGGGGTCTCAGGCGACCTGAGACAGGGCGCCCGGGGGGGGGGGGGGGGTTCCGTTGTGTGATATTGATTTTTGTTGTAACGACTAGTTCGATTTTGAGTTGTTGAGAATTAGTGATTTCTGGGTTGCCGAACGTCTCGTCGATGGCATCGCCGACATGAGGATGGTAGCGGAGCGAGTCAAAGGTGACTGGGTGATTGTGCACGTGCACAAGACGGTTTTGTATCTGGTGTTGGATTACTGAGTTTAGCTTCGAGAAAGACGGGGGTATACTCGGGGTTTCTCTCGAGTTCGATAGGGGTAGTACTGAGTTTTTGGGCTTGGAGAAGTTTGTTTTCTGGCTCGTCTTTTCGATCGAGTATTCCGGGTTTGAACTCGGGTCATTTCGATCTGTTATGTGGTTCTTAACATATAAGGGAAGATAATTAAACAAGTTTATTTAAAGACTAGTATAATTAAGTTCTCAAGCCAAATATCAAAATAATTTGTTAGTCAAATGATCGTATAATTTAATTTATTTGATTTGGTATATTTCCAAGTTGATTAAAAGTAACTAGTTTTAATCATGAAATTTATCCCTAAATGATTCTCAAATAAGAATAATGATGTAATTAAATAATTGATGTAAATAAGAATTTGTCTTTATTCAATTAAGGTTGAGATTAATTAAAATTAGTAATTAGTGAATTACTTAAAGTTTAACTGCTAAAGGAATTAATAGGGGTTGATTGATCAATATTAATAATCAAAGGATAATTACTTGATGAAAAGTAATTAATGAATAATTAATGAATATAATTAAGTAAAGAATCATTAACTATTGATTAAGTGATAATTAATTAACTAATGTAATTAATAAATTGATTGAAAATGAAGCAATTAAGGGTTAATTTTTGATTTAATTAATTAATTAAGTAATTGAAGGGAGATTGATTAATAAATAGTTAATGATTAATTTATTTATAATTGAGGATTATCATTTTATTAATTAGAAATTAATTAATTGGTAATTAGAGATTAATGGATGAGTAACTAGATATAAATTAGCCAAAATATAAATTACTTAATATAAGTAATCAAAGGATAAATTTGTTAAGGATTAATTAATTTAATTAGCATATAAAGGTTAAATTAATTTAAAATTAAGGGTTAATTTTTTACGGATAATTAACTAATGGGACAGTTACTTAATGGAAGAAATTTAAGGATTTATTAATTAGTGAAATTAATTAGGAATGAGTGAAGAGTAATTAATTTGTGAAATTAATTACTAATGTAATTAAGGAATAATTAATCAAGGATGATTAATTAAGAAGAATGACTTTAGAATGATTAGGAATGGGGTGATCAATTAATCTTGCTTATGAGTTATTGAATGATATTGTGGTTATATGTCAATGATGGATTATTGTGTAAAAGTGACACCCTGTATTATAAGTTGAGTTATTTTTCACTTGAATAACAAAGTTAAGATGTATGGAATTTGAAGAGACCGGAGTTGGCTATTAGAAAATACCGGAGACTACTTCGATTCCTTGAAAGTTGATATTTGCAACCAATAAGCTGGAATGGAATGATTTAAGTAAATTGGATCATTTAATCTAAGTTTTTGCACTTAGAATTTATGTGTGAAATAAGTGATGTCTATAACAACTTGTGAAGTTGTAAATTGATATAAGTTACCCCGGGTTATATATATGTTATATGCTCTTGTAATTCATGCTAGAAGGGTTTACTCACGCTGGTTTCCAGCCTGACCCGGGTGTTACTTTGATGTAATGCTCGGGTCAGACCGAGTATTACAGATTTTCAGGTAAGGACATTCTGGAGCTCAGGAGGCGAGCTGGATGGCAGGAATGTATGTAGTGTTTCCGCTGTGATATATAATTGTATATATAGGACATGTTATTTTAAATGTCCAGTGTTGTGTAAATGTTGCAACTCTGATATATAAAAATAATTGTACTGATACAGTTCTTCTTTGTAAAACTATTATTTATGTGATATTGTATTTTGATCCGCTACGATTGTGAGGTTTCTGTAATTTGTTCCTGTTTCTTCTCCTTTCTCTTTTCTTCTTTCACTAACTATTTGGAATTTTCGGGTTCGAAATTTCCGGGTCGTTACATTTGGTATCAGAGCTGAAGGTTAAGCGAACACCTTGGCTTCGGTGGGATTACTCATTAAAGATACGATCAATGGCACCCTAGAATGAGTTGAGTGTGTATATATGAGAGCGTACTTGTTATTTTCTTATATAAAGATTATAAATGATTTTATATAAGAATATTTTTTGATATATAAAGCAATATTTGTAGGTACCCGATTCTTCGACTTTCGAAAATCGACATTAATACGTCCACTGTATCAACTGCCGAGCAATCGAATGCCGGAAAACCGAATTCTTAGGGTTTAAGAAGAAGAAAATGATAGAAGAAGAAAGAAAAAGATAGAACAAAACAATATCAGAATCTCACAATCGCAGCGGAACAACATACAATAGATAAATGAATATCTTTAGAACAAAGAACTATATAAGTTGTTACATTGCATCACATTACATTTTCAGAGTCAATATGCAACACAATACAAGAATGGACAGCTATACAAACTTGTCCTTACAAGAGAATTCTACAGCGGAAAAGATAATTTCATATACAAGTAATACGTCTTGCCATCCAGCTCGCCACTTGTGCTCCATAGCACTTCTAAATCCAGAATGACCTGATAACTTGACTCTAGACTGCCCATTTGGAAAATTATGGGCACCCAGAGTTTAGGAAAGGAACAATAAACTTCAGGTCAGTCATGGGACTGGTGTGAGAACTCAAGAAGTTATTTATCTTTAAAATAACAACAACAAGAGAAGTGAAAAATATCCGCAATGGTTTTGAAAAATGGAACTACCATAAGGCCTCCCCGCACACACACAATGCAAACGCGGAATTGGAGGAGATTTCTCCTTATGATAGTCAAAGATGCTTACTACGCAAAACAAATAATTTTTGATATTATTATTAGTGCATAGTGATGAAAACATTTCGAAAATAGAATATAAATCTTAGCCAGTATAGACATTCCGAACTATGCTTACTATGGCTACCATCCAAACAGTGGGGCTCCACCATAAGTGAATGGTAGGTAATACAACTAAAACTGTACAAGGCTCTTATTGTTTCTTTGGATTTTCCAGCAAATGGTCTGGCTAAGGAACTTCCTACTGTCACATAGGATCGCCTCTGGCGGGACGTTCCGAGAACCTAACTGGATCTCTGCCAACACAAGGCCGGGTTACCTCTGTAACTAGGTAACTACTACTCGAGTATGCCACTCCCCGATCCTTTGGGACCTTTATCCGAGGGCCCTCTATCACCAAGCAACAACCACACAGAAAATGAGATTGGAGCAACCACGTAGGTTAAGCATCAGGGCTCCATACCTGACACCACCCTTTCCAGAAGGAAATGACATACCCTAAAGGGAGAGACCCTCATAACCTTGCCGCATATTCCAGTTTCGACCATTTCCGGGGTGTGAGGTCTGACGAAGTCTCGTCCACAAAGATATGCTTTTTCACAAAGCCATGCTTTGATCAAAAAATGATCAATAAATAATCATCACACAGCAACACTTAGAATGCCACATTACCAAATTGGGAATATATCGCTGATAACCTTCAACTACAAAACCTCTAAGCTCGTACGTCTCAGAGAAGGGTGTTAAGCTAAGAGAATAAATCCTCTGCACCAACAGAAATGTATTTGAAAGAAATCTACTTCATATCTCATAACGTAATGTCATACATGTAACCGTACAAGTCTGTTCCGGGTTCGAACAGAACCGAAGGCACTTCAAAAGAAGCCCTTGCGATCCGGGTATTCACAATCCCGATCGAATTTCCCATCACAAAGGAAATCTCCATACCGTAGCCAACGGTGCAGAGACAATCAACAGGTCATCCTATCATTTTCACAAATATCCGGTCTTCAACACAGGTCTTCAATGCTATCCATTACTTCATTCACTATTCGAAATGGGTAATTTGAATAACGAGCGCAATAATTTAAAAATAAGTATAACATTCAATTTCAACCAATTCAGAACAAACAACCATTTAAGGGTCAATATTGATAGTCGGTTATTTAACTATCAATCAATATTCACAACATTACCCGATTTCAAATAATTTACCAACTTATTTATTTTCAAAAAAATCTTTACAAGATATAATTTCCACACTTCAACCATTTGAAAACAGATTTCAAATCACTTTTCACCTTTACAACTTTCATTTCAAAGTGGTTCATTTAAACCAATCAAATAAATCCTTACCGATTTATTAAGTTTACGTTTCAAATTCGTAAATTTATTTCCACACTTTAAAAATAAATCAATGTTTATTTTTAAAACAAATTTCCCTTATAAATTTCCATTGTGAATTTACATTTCCAAATAATCACTTTTTACATGATTTTTCAAATCGATTTCAATTATTCACTTTCAATTTATCTTTAAAAGATATAATCTCAAAACATTCACTTCATATTGGAAAACATTTCCATACTTATTTAATAATAAGTAATTCACAAATCTATTTATTTCCAACATTTTGAAAACATTCAATATACTTAAATCACAACTAAGTATAAATTTTATTCTTTAAGGAAAACATTCTCTTAAACACATTTATTTAAGTCAAAACGAATGTTACATAAAATATAGGGATTCGAAATTAAGATAGATATATAAACCCCAATACTATATAAAACATTTCCTTTCGAAAATCATTTACTATAACGACAGTGTTATAGTCCACCATTTCCTTCTGTTTCTTGAAAACGTCTATTTCAACAATGAATGTTGAAATCTATGGTTCCGATACTTAATACATTTTAAAACATTTTTTAAATCGTTTTAATTCTATTTCAAATATCACTTTCCCAAAATATTTCTTTAATATATTACTCACCGTCCAAAATCGTGAAAATACTTCATTTACCAAATTCATCATTTCTACATATTTTATTTAAAGGATTATTCACTGTCCAAAATCGTGGATATATCTCCTTTAATAAGCTATAGTAATTAAACTTATTAAAATAAGTCGATTTCGTGTTTATAAAACAACGTTTATAAATTCCATTTATACTTTATAACAATTTCAACTTATAAAATCACTTTATTAACAAATTCTATCCATATTCCATTTACACACCAAAACCCAATTTACAAGTTAACTACTTATAAATCTTTTATTTTACAAAATCTATTCATTTTATAACTTCACAATTTATAAATCTATCGATTTCATCCACTTATGAAATCCATTTATACTTTATTTTAACACTTATAAAAACTCGTTTTATAATTCCAATATTTTAGTTTATAAGTATCAATTTTATAAATCTTTTATGTAAATTATTTATAATAATTCAAAAATCCCAATTTAAACCATTTTATAAATTAATCAATTACTTATTTCAAAAATCACATTTCGGTTATATTTCACAAAAATCATAATTTTTATAACATAAAAATTACAATGTTTATTTATTTAAAATGAATCAATTTCAAAATTAAATTTTATTATGATTTCTCAACTTAAATTTTCAAAAATCAAATTTTATTTATTTTCGGCATCTAACGATACCAAAAATATATTCGGCTAAATTTTAGCCTTTAACGATTTCAATCACAAAGATAATCACGCAGATTATAAATAGATCAACACACAACATTGAAACCAATTCAAATGTTTGAGGAATCCAGTTGGATCCCTCCAACCTATTTCCCAGCATCTAAAGATGTTAGCACAATACCAATTCCGCTTCAAGACGGAATATCGCGGTATATGGGATTTATAAAATGTTATCCGCTATTACGCGGCGCAATAGGGTCTCATCCGCTATATAATGCGGGAAATCAACTCCAAATACATATATAATACCAATTCCATTCAAATTGGAATTATCGAGATATATGTGTTTAATAAATAACATCCGCTTAATATACGTCCTATAGGGTCTATTTAAATACAACAGATAATAACTATCATCCAATCACACAATCAAGCAATTTTAAATCTAACTATTTAAAATTTAAATCGAAACGCAGTTCGATTGAGTGAGAAGTTCTCACCTTGAGTTTCCGATAACAATTGTAGCATTTTATTTCGAATAAAATTAAACGTGCATTTAATTTTACCCGAAACTATCACTAGCTCCAAACGGCTCCAAACTAGCTCCATTGCGTAGTACTCGACAAAACGAAGCCAACGCAATTCGTTTCCATAATTTCCCGACCTCGTACGAAAAAATTATGGTGTTACAAAGATAACACAATTATAATATAATTAATATTTACAGTTCTTTTATTATTTTTAAACCTTAACAATCATAGCCGTTTGTTTTCTGTTGTTTACATCAGGGCCGCACACGACTATCTTCTTCTTCTCCAGTATACTTCGAACGAGAGTGAACCCAAAGCCATCGACCTAGGGTTAATAGCCGCACCTCCCCCATTTCACGTCACAACAATCTACGACTTCCATCTTGCAGCCCATCTCCAGAGCTACCCACGGCCCCAAGGAAGTGGAGCTCGGTCGCCTCCTCGACCCCGAGATGCGTGCACAAACGAGCATGGATGCGGTCGAATTCCCAGCGATTTGTAGCTTGATTTTCGATCTCCACCGTTGAGATGGTAGATCTCGTTGTGCTCTAACCTTTTGTAGTTGTAACTTTTATGAATCGATCGATGGATTGCAAGAAAAATGAGGAAGAACGAGGATGTATTTCGACAATTGATAGATAAAAGTGGCAGCCTAAAGCTCAAAACCCTAGCTAGGTTTTGTTTTGTGAAAAATAGAAAAATGTAGGTCCTTTTATAAAATAATTGCAAAACACTATTCATCTTCAAATTTTCCGAACTACAAACAAAGCGTGCCGGCTGGCGTTTCTAGGGTTCGCCCGGTGTTTCGGACACAATGCAATATGTTTCGGAGGATAATTCGATCATATGTGTGAGTTACGGAGACAGACGATCAATCTCAAATTAAACTGATTAAACTAATTTCTATGCGTTTTGGCTTGCCCTGGACAAACGATAAATCCGATCGACACAAAATTTGAAATCTTACAATAATATAACATACGGATCCTATGAAACTAGTTTCGTCAAAATCCAAGACTGTTTGAAAAATGGCTATTTTTACTCGTCAATTAACTATTAAAATATTCAATTTTCACAAATTAACTTTTAAATTCAATTTTAAAAGTTCTATAACATCATTCTAACTCTAATATGATTAAATAAAATTTTACAAATCATTTTTAATCATATTAAACCCAATTCCCAATTATTACCTGTAATTCCAAATATTAAATTATCGATTTAACTATCCAATTAAATCGAGATATTCGAAATAAAAATTTATTTAACTTACACATCCTACTTGTTAATATTAAAAATCAATTATACATACGAATTTTAATTAACAGAAATTTTGGGTCGTTACAAACTTCCCCCCTTAAAAGAATTTCGTCCTCGAAATTACCAAGTAAGAAAAGGTTACAAAATCCATTAATTTTTTCAAAAATATTTGTTCAAATTAAATTTAAAATTCACTTAATTGTTTAACTTTCCCAAAAATCCAATAGTTAAACTTCTTATAAAAACCTTCTAAGTTTTTAAATCTATACTTAGTTATCTTTTCAAAATTTTCCAATTTTCTCAAAAATATTCCAACGCCTTAAATTTTCGAAAAAATTCGCCAGAGTCTCCTTTGCGCGGCTCGATCTGAAAAAAATTGACAGTATATATATCACAAATATACATCTCATCAAGTGATGAGGCATCCCGCTGGAAAAAAGTATAAAAGTACGATATGTAATCCGAGATATGTACCTTATATATTATTAGCGAGCATATACGGCTAATATAGCGCGAAAGCGAGCTCCAAATGTGAAGCAAACGCCATCCGCACCTACTAACACTGAATAAACCATGAGAAACATGTATATAGAAAATAATATCGATATACAACATATAGCAACATAACAACTACATGTACCAACATAGCAATTGCAACAAAACAACAAATGCAACCCCCAAACAACTATCATCCAACTAACATTCAACAAATCCATATCAAATCAATATATATTCACTTCTTATTAATATTCAATGAATTGTTTTTCAATTTAATCACATTTGATTTGTTGACATTGGATTTTATAAATATTCATTCATTCATTTTTCAATTAGTTCATATTCACTAATTTACATTCAAGTTAGTTTGCTTCCATATTCAAATCAAATTATATAGCTTCAATTTTATCAATTCAACTTCATATGAATTTTTATTCAATCAATTTACAACCATCTAACAATCAATGCATATCCAACATCACCAAATTTATTAAATTCACATTCAACAATTTCTATTCACTTTGTCTAACTTCAATTTGGTTTAACACCTTTACTTTCAATTGGTTTAATATTAAATTGACTTCCATTCAATTATTCGATTTCCAATTTCATTAGCTTTTAATTAATTAACGCGTACATCCTTTATTCTATATCAATCCTTTTACATTCGATTGATTAATATTACATTCATTAGTTCAATTCAATTGCCAATCCATTTTATCATATAAAGTTGAATTCTTTACATAACTCAAGTTCATATTCATCACTTCGCTTTATTAATTTATTTCGATACCAATTCTAAAGTAAATTCTATTTAACTTTTACCAAAGTCAAATTTATTATCCTATGTTATAAGTTCAAAATTTATTCTACTTATATCCATCAATTACAGCTTGGATTTTAATTTCAAATTTGTTTATCACAACCAAACTTCAATTTTCAATTTATTTCTGCTTGAATTTTCCTGCAAATTTAAATCATTTTTATTTAATTCACAATTCAAGTTTTAATTTAACTAATTCAACTTTTTCTATTTCATGAATTAATTAGTTATCATATTAATTTATTGGATTCAATCCATTCTATTTTTATTTTCCAAAGTTTGGATTTTTATTCAAGTTAATCCTAATCAAATCTCATTTCAATTTATAAAACTCATTTATACATTCACATCACCAATTTCATTCCATTAATGAATTTTATTCCAACTTATAAATATTTTCAATTCCCATTTGTATATGAATTCATTCCTTTATCCATTGGTTATTATTTCAATTTCTATATGATAATGATAATATTTCAATATCATCACTTCCAAACAACCAAGCAACCATATACTATAAACATTTACAGAAAATTTATTTCTTTTATGTACGAAAATAGTTTTGGGTAAAATTATTTCATTTACACAATTTTTAAACAATATTGTTTCGGTTTATCTTGTTTAAGTGTTTAGAAACCCCTATCGATTACGGTTGTACTTCCCGCACCGACCAAAATTCATAAACAATCAACCAATAAGTCAACCCGATACAGAACAATTTATATTCACTAACAAGTACGCTCTCATAGCTATTATTACACTCAAACTCATTCTAGAGTACAGCGGACTCTATCTCTAATGAGTAATTCCCAACAGAGCCAAGGTTGTCACCTAACCATATGCTCTGATACCACTCGTAAGGACCCGATTCTTCGACTTCCGAAAATCGACATTAATACGTCCACTGTATCAACTGTCGAGCAATCGAATGCGGGAAAACCGAATTCTTTGGTTTTAAGAGGAAGAAAAAGATAGAAGAAGAAAGAAAAGAACAATATGAGAATCTCACAATCGCAGAGGAACAACATATAATAGATAAATGAATATCTTTAAAACAAAGAACTATATAAGTTATTACATTACATCACATTACATCATCAGAGTCAATATGCAACACAATACAAGAATGGACAGCTATACAAACTTGTCCTTACAAGCGAATTCTACAGCGGAAAAGATAATATCATATATAAGTAATACGTCTCACCATCCAGCTCGCGACTTGAGCTCCATAGCACATCTGAATCCAGAATGACCTGATAACCGACTCTAGACTGCCCGTATGGAAAATTATGGGCACTCAGAGTTTAGGAGAGGAACAATAAACTCCAGGTCAGTCATGGGACTGGTGTGAGAACTAAAGAAGTTATTTATCTTTAAAATAACAACAACAAGAGAAGTGAAAAATATCCACAATGCTTTTGGAAAATGAAACTACCATAAGACCTCCCTGCACACACGCAATGCAAACGTAGAAATGGAGGAGATTTCTCCTTATGATAGTCAAAGATGCTTACTACGCAAAAAAAATCATTTTTAATATTATTATTAGTGCATAGTGATGAAAACATTTCGAAAATAAAATATAAATCTTAGCCAGCATAGACATTCCGAACTATGCCTACTATATCTACTATCCAAACAGTGGGGCGCCACCATAAGTGAATGGCAGGTAATACAACAAAAACCGTACAAGGCTCATATTGTTTCTTTGGATTTTCCAACAAATGGTCAGGCTAAGGAACTTCCTACTGCCACATGGGATCGCCTCTGGCAGGACATCCCAAGAACCTAATCGGATCTCTGCCAACACAAGGCCGGGTTACCTCTGTAACTAGGTAACTACTACTCGAGTATGCCACTCCCTGATCCTTTGGGACCTTTATTCGAGGGCCCTCTATCACCAAGAAACAACCACACAGAAAATGAGATTGGAGCAACCAAATAGCTTAAGCATCAGGGCTCCATACCTGACACCACCCTTTTCCAGAAGGAAATGGCATACCCTAAAGGGAGCGACCCTCATAACCTTGCCGCATATTCCTGTTTCTACCATTTTCGAGGAGTGAGGTCTGACGAAGTCTCATCCACAAAGCTACGCTTTTTCGCAAAGCCACGCTTTGATCAACAAATGATCAATAAATAATCATCACATATCAACACTCAGCATGCCACATTACCAAATTGGGAATATATCGCTGATAACCTTCAACTACCAAACCTCTGAGATCGTACGTCTCAAAGAACAGTGTTAAGCTAAGAGAATAAATCCTCTGCACCAACAGATATGTATTTGAAAGAAATCTTCTTTATATCTCAAAATGTAATGTCAGACATGTAACCATACAAGTCTGTTCCGGGTTCGAACAGAACCGAAGGCACTTCAAAAGAAGCCCTTGCAATCCGGGTATTCACAATCCCGATCGAATTTCCCATCACAAAGGAAATCTCCATACCGTAGCTAATGGTGCAAAGGCAATCGATAGGTCATCCTATCGTTTTCACAAATACCCAGTCTTCAACAACGGTCTTCAATGCTATCTGTTACGTCGCATCACTATTTGGAATGGGTAATCCAAATAACGAGCGTAATAATTTAAAAATAAATGTAGCATTCAATTTCAACCAATTCACAGCAAATAGCCATTTAAGGGTCAATATTGATAGTCGGTTATTTAACTATCAATCAATATTCATAACATCACCCGATTTGAAATAATTTCCCAAATTATTTATTTTCACAAATATCTTTACAAGACATAATTTCCACACTTCAACCGTTTGAAAACAAATTTCAAACCACTTTTCACCTTTACAACTTTCATTTCAAAAATGGTTCATTTAAACCAATCAAATAAACCCTTACCGATTTACTAAGTTTACGTTCCAAATTCGTAAATTTATTTCCACACTTTTAAAATAAATCAATGTTTATTTTTTAAAAAAAATTCCCTTATAAATTTCCATTGTGAATTTACATTTCCAAATAATCACTTTTTATACGATTTTTCAAATCGATTTCAATTATTCAATTTCAACTTATCTTTAAAAGATATAATCTCAAAACATTCACTTTATATTGGAAAACATTTCCTTACTTATTTAATAATAAGTAATTCACAAATCTATTTATTTCCAACATTATGAAAACATTCAATATACTTAAATCACAACAAAGTATAAATTTTATTCCTTAAGGAAACATTCTCTTAAACACATTTATTTGGGTCAAAACGAATGTTACTTAAAACATCATTACGACAACCCAAAATCACTAGTATAGGGATTCGAAATTAAGATAGATATATAAACCCCAATATTATATAAAACATTTCCTTTCGGAAATCATTTACTACAACAACAGTGTTATAGTCCACCATTTCCTTCTATTTCTCGAAAACGTCTATTTCAACAATGAATGTTGAATCTATCGTTTCGATACTTAATACATTTAAAAACATTTTTTAAATCGTTTTAATTCTATTTCAAATATCACTTTCCCAAAATATTTCTTTAATATATTATTCACCGTCCAAAATCGTGAATATACTTCATTTACCAAATTCATCATTTCTACATATTTTATTTAAAGGATTATTCACTATCCAAAATCGTGGATATATCTCCTTTAATAAGCTATAATAATTAAACTTATTAAAATAAGGCGATTTCGAGTTTATAAAACAACGTTTATAAATTCCATTTATATTTTATCACAACTTCAGCTTATAAAATCACTTTATTAACAAATTCTATCCATATTTCATTTACACGCCAAAACCAAATTTAAAAGCTAATTGCTTATAAATCTTATATTTAACAAAATCTATTCATTTCATAACTTCACAATTTATAAATCTATCGATTTCATCCACTTATGAAATCCTTTTATACTTCATTTTAACACTTATAAAAACTCGTTTTATAATTCCTATATTTTAGCTTATAAGTATCAATCTTATAAATCTTTTATATAAATCATTTATAATAATTCAAAAATCCCAATTTAAACCATTTTATAAATTAATCAACTACTTATTTCAAAAATCACATTTCGGTTATATTTCACAAAAATCATAATTTTTATAACATAAAAATTACAACGTTTATTTATTTAAAATGAATCAATTTCAAAATTAAATTTTATTGTGAATTCTCAACTTAAATTTTCAAAAATCAAATTTTGTTTATTTTCGGCATCTTACGATACCAAAAATATATTCGGCTAAATTTTAGCCTTTAACGATTTCTATAACAAAGATAATCGTGCAGATTATAAATAGATCAACACACAACATTGAAACCAATTCAAATGTTTGAGGAATCCAGTTGGATCCCTCCAACCTGTTTCACTGCATCCAAAGATGTTAGCACAATACCAATTCTGCTTCAAGACGGAATATCGCGGTATATGGGATTTATAAAATGTTATCCGCTATTATGCGGCGCAATAGGATCTCATCTACTATATAATGCGGGAAATCAACTCTAAATACATATATAATACCAATTCCATTCAAATTGGAATTATCGCGGTATATGTGTTTAATAAATAACATTCGCTTATAATATGGCGTATAGGGTCTATTTCAATACAAAGGATAATAACTATCATCCAATCACGCAATCAAGCAATTTTAAATCTAACTATTTAAAATTTAAATCGAAATGCAATTCGATTGAGTGAGAAGTTCTCACCTTGAGTTTCCGATAACAGTTGTAGCGTTTTATTTCGAATAAAGTTAAACGTGAGTTTAATTTTACCCGAAACTATCCCTAGCTCCAAACAACTCCAAACCATCTCCATTGCGTAGTGCTCGACAAAACGAAGCCAACGCAATTTGTTTTCGTAATTTCCCGACCTCGTACGACAAAGTTATGGTGTTACAAAGATTACACAATTATAATATAATTAACATTTACAGTTCTTTTATTGTTTTTAAACCTTAACAATCATAGCCGTTTGTTTTCTGTTGTTTGCATCAGTGCCGCACACGGCTATCTTCTTCTTCTCCAGTATACTTCGAACGCGAGTGAACCCAAAGCCATCGACCTAGGGTTAACAGCCGCATCTCCCCTACTTCACTTCACAATGATCTACAACTACCATCTTGTTGCCCATCTCGAGAGCTACCCACAGCCCCAAGGAAGTGGAGCTCGGTCGCATCCCTGACCTCGAGATGCGTGCACAAACGAGCACGAACGCGGTCAAATTCCCAACTATCTGTAGCTTGATTTTCGATCTCCACCATTGAGATGGTAGATCTCGTTGCGCTCTATCCTTTTGTAGTTGTAACTTTTATGAATCGATTGATGGATTGCAAGAAAAATGAGGAAGAATGAGGATTTATTTCGGCCATTGATAGATGAAAGTGGCGACCTGAAAATCAAAACCCTAGCTAGGTTTTGTTTTGTGAAAAATAGCAAAATGAAGGTCCTTTTATAAAAAAATTGCAAAACACTATTCATCTTCAAATTTTCCAAACTCCAAACAAAGCATGCCGGTTGGCGTTTCTAGTGTTTACCCCATGTTCCGGACACAATGTAATATGTTTCGGAGGCTAATTCGATCATATGTGTGTGTTACAGAGATAGACGATCAAATTTAAATTAAACCGATTAAACTAATTTCTGTGCGTTTTGGCTTGCCTCGGACAAACGGCAATCCGATTGACTCGAAATTTGAAATCTTACAATAATATAACATTACAGATCCGATGAAACTGGTTTCGTCAAAATCTGAAACTGCTTGAAAAAATTGCTATTTTTACTCGTCAATTAATTATTAAAATATTCAATTTTAATAATTAATATTATTTTTAACTTTTAAATTGCTATTTTCACAAATTAACTTTTAAATTCAATTTTAAAAGTTCTATAACATCATTCTAACTCTAATATGATTAAATAAAATTTTACAAATCATTTTTAATAATATTAAACCCAATTACCAATTATTTCCTGTAATTCCAAATATTAAATTATCGATTTAGCTATCCAATTAAATCGAGATATTCGAAATAAAAATTTATTTAACTTACAAATCCTACTTGTTAATATTAAAAAATCAATTAAATATACGAATTTTAATTAACAGAAATTTTGGGTCGTTACAATATTTCTTTCCAATAAATATTAAGGCAATTGGTTGTTAAATTATTGGAATTAAATTAAGTGGTAATAGAAATACAACCAAATTGGAATTGAACAAAGATGAGTTTGAAATGAATGTAAACTGAAATTTAAAATCTTGAATTTGGGGAAGAATTCCAAAATTTGATGGTAATGAATTGTTTTCCAAATACGATAATCTTGGTTATTATCATAAATGTCTATTATGTTTAATAATGAAATATTTGATAATGAGTACAACTTATAAATTTAGATGAGTTTTGTGAGTACAACTTATAAATTTAGATGGGTTTTGAATTGTGAAGTTCTGAATTCTAAAAATATTTGAAATTGTTTTCAAAATGTTTAATGAAATAATACTATTCAAACTATTTTGATAGTAATCTTAATTTAGAACAAGAATTTATTTGTAAACTATAAAGGAATTTGTTGAATTAAAACAGGGTGGTTTAAAATTTGAAGTATAATGTTAACGCTAAATTTGAACGCTAACACCCCGGTGTACGTAGAGATTAAGTGAAAGCACCACCCGTCAATACGGGAATTAGAAGTAAGTAGAAAAGTCACAAAAAAAACAGTAAAGAGACAACAGTGTTATAGTGGTTCGGCTTCAAGTTAAGCCTACGTCCACTTTAATTTTCTTTATTGCTGAATCGGTTATAACTTTACAACAATCTTCGATTACAACACTACCGAGACAAATAACTAGAACTCCGATGTAGTAGAACTCTTTGAATCCATGTCGAATGAGTTAGATTTCTTCTTGAAGTTCGTTGAAGTGTCTTTCATGTTTGAAGTGTCGAGTGAGTCGAGAAATCAGCAGAGTATAGGCGTTCCAGAAATGAGCCAAAAAGATCCCCTCTTCGGTGGTGTAGGAACGGTATTTATAGGAATTTTCTGGAGTTAGGTCGTAGGTCGTGGGTGACCTAGGGTTTAGGTCGTAGGTCGTAGGCGACCTAAGGGTAGGTCGAAGGTTGTAGGGATGCGAGCTACGGCTCAACTTGCTTGCACTTGGTCTTCTCTGAGCGGATTAGTAGGTCGTGGGCGACCTAGGGGAAAGCGGAATAAGAAGTTATGGCTTAGTGAGGCCATCCTGGGCGAGCTACGGAATGTGAACGACTTAACATGTAGCGCAGGACCACTTTTGATTAGCTTAGGTCACGGGCGATCTAATTGAAGTGGTGATCTTTGAAGCTTGCTGAGTTGTTAAGTCGCTATATACTTAGGTCGCTCGAGTGCTTATCTCGTTTGGCACTAGGTTGCTAGGTCGTCTAGTTCATTAGGTCGCTCGGTCGCTGCATCTATGTTAACTTGCCCATACTTCAGGTTGTTAGGTCGCTGGACCATCTAACCCGTTAAGTCGCTGAGTCGCTTTAGGTCGCTAGGTCGCGCATGACGTTAGGTCGCTGCAGAACTTCGTTCATGTTAGCTCGTTCACACTTTAACTCCTTTGGTCGCTTATCTCTTTAGGTCGCTGAGTCGTGAAACAGAAGAGTTAACATATAACTTGGTGTGTAAAGGAAATTAACATATATAATTATGGATATACATAAAATCGGAGATGATTTGTAATAAACTCTAAATGTTGAGTTTTAAATTTGGAAAGATTTGTGATACCCAAGGTGATAAATTTTGGAACTTATAAGTGGGAGGATTATTAATGTGAAGTTGCAAATTTGAAATGGGAAATCAAATTTGGTAAGGTTGGCTGGATTAAGTAAATTGAATTTAACTTTGGGAAAGTTAAATAATTCAACAAGCAACTTGAATTAGAAATTTCATGATGAAATTAGGATTTAACATGGTAAGTTAAAATGGTTGATTTGAATGGGGAGTTTGTTTGATCTCAAAATGGGTTTGAGATCTGGAAATTTGAAAGGGATGAATGTTTTGAAATAATTTGAATGACACCATCCTGTTGTAATTAATAATGTTTAAGCTGAAATTGGATTTATTCAGATGAATGAAGAAATGAGGTGTGGTAATATATCCATTATTAAGATAAAATGGAATCATTTTGGACTTAAATTTTGATTGTTTAAGATAAAACGTCAAAGCTTTGGTTTTAAACTTTAAATTTGATGATAAATTGAATTTCAAAAATTTAGTTGTTTAAAAAGGATTTGAATTATTATCTGAAGTTTGAAATAGGATAAAAATGGAATTAGGATTCAGAATTAAATGGTTTAAAGATATAAGTTGATTTGATTCAAAGGATTAGATCAACATTTAAATATTTAACTCGAATTTATATAACTCGGGATGGTAAATTTGAAATTGAATTGAATTAGTTCAAATTATATTTGATTTGAATTAATTAGAATTATGATTGAAGATGGATAGGTTTAAAAATTCAAATGGAATTTGATTTGAATTTAGAAAAGGAGTTGAGGATTAATTCAACTTGAATTTGGGATTAAGTCAATTTCAATGAAAATTGAAGTTATTTAATTTGGAATTGAGTCAATTTAAATGGAAGTGGAAATTTAAATTGAATTGATTGGAAATGGAGGTTGGGAATTGAACAGTTTAACTATGGACTATTTTCAAAATAAATTGTTTTAGTACAAATCTATTTTTCCAAGCTATTTATTATATATACAACCTTTCTTATTGAACCCAAAACTATCCTATACTCATTTTATAACTACTTTTGAAATTATTTAACTATTTTACAACTATTTTATAACTAATTACTATTTTACAATAATATAAAATTATTTAAAATTTCTATAGTTATTTGACTGTTTTCCAACTATTTTACAATTACTTAATTATTTTACAGATATTTTACAAACTAATAATTATTTTTCAACTACTTATCTATTTTAAACTTTTTAAGCTATTTTCTAAATCTAAGCTGAACAGAGTTCAAACTGTTTATGATTAAATATCCATTTGAGATAAGAATTGAGGTGATAATCCAAATGAGGATTTAAGCAATTGTGAGTAAGTGAATGTGCATAGAAAGGGAATCGATTTGATAATAAATCAATAAAGATAAATACGTAGGATGTACACATGTTATTCTATTCGCATAGTAATTTGATCTAGATTCGAGCGTAGAATTTCGAGATAGTTATATCGATCCGAGTTTGGATTTTTCACTCGATTTTCGACGGCAAACCCGGATATGGATTGTTGATTGGTTTTGGATATTCTCTATCATAGTTATGGCTATGCAAGGGGAGTGACAGTTCCTGATCAAGAAACCAGATCTGATTTCGCATTAGAAAGTCGGGTGGACGATACTAGTTAGGAATTGAAATTGTGTGATCGAGTGAGCGATCAGATTGGTATAGCGTATGGATGATATGTGTACATTGTACAGGTTTGAATGAAATTAATATATAGGAATTTGTGGATAAAAAATGTGAATTTTTTTTTAAAATGAAAGGTATGTTTTGTTAATTATATGATGAAATAAAGTGGAAATTGGATATTTCTATGGTAGAAATTTACTTTATGGAAGTAAGTAATTTTGTAAGTGACTTTAATATTTGATTTGGGATAAACAAAGTTATGTATCTTTGTTATATATAAGATAAATCTTCCCTTGTTGAATATATTTCCGGAAGAAAATGGATTTTCGAAAATAATTGAAGTATAAAAGGAGTTTTACACAAGTTTGAAATGATCCAAAGTTTTAAAAATTTATATATATATATATATATATATATATATATATATATATATATATATATATATATATATATATATATATATATATATAAAGGATCTTATGAGGATTTTGGAAAGGTTTTGGGAACCTTTTGATTTGGAAAGGCTTTTGATTTTGGGTAAAATCAATATTCAAATTTGCAAAGCCTAGTTTGAGAACTATCGATTTTGAGAAAGGAGATTTATTTGAGATTCATACCAGGTGTATGATTTGGAAGATACTATATGTGTATAGTATAAAGTGTTTTGAAAATGGCTCTGGAGAAAAAGGCGCTCCCTTGGGATGAACTTCTAAGGAGTACCATAGGTTGGTGCTGCCTTGAGCCTCTAAGGGGGAGGTTCTAAAGACGATCCTGTGAGGAGTCCGAACAAACTAGTTCGTGAGGATTATTGGGCAGGGAAAGTCGAGGGCGCTGATGCCTACAGAGGCAATTTGGGTTATGCTGTGACGAATGTGTGACTCGATGTCGCTGCGATCTACTGTGTGGACCATAGCGGAAATTGTGTGGAGGTGAGTGTCAACGGTCTACGCATGATTTTGCCGGGAAGGCAACGTAACATCGGTAGAATGCGATCTATGGTCGAGCGGAGTGGAGAATTTCATTCTTTTGGCAGCGAAATTTTCAGTGCCCTAAAGTTATATGGGTTTTTGCTATGATAGCAACGTAACCCCGGTTGTAGCTGCGATCTGTAGCAGGTATGGTGTAATCGTGGGGTGAGGAGGCCTACATTTATCTATGGATTTTGTCGGGATGGCAACGTAACCATCGGGTTAACTGCGACCATAGATGGGGGCGATGATTTTCAGAGCATTCTCGCCAAAATTTCCTCTATTTTCAAAAATGTTTTTTATATTTTCAATAAAATTATTTTCCAAGTATGTTCAATGGGTGTTGAAAACGGGTCTGCCAAGCACTTATAGATTTTCAGTCTTACGCCTGATCAACGTATGACCAAATTTCTGTGAGAACGAAGATGGACTTGTGGAAACATCGAGTTATAAAAGTATTTTTATAAAACTATTTTGTAATACTATGTAGATTTTAAAGGTGCTTTAAAAATTCTTAATAAAAGAGTAGTTTTCCTGACAACGAGCATTTTAATAAATTCTGGCTTCGTTCCTTTTCGAGGAAGAAAAGATTCAAAGGGGGAAAGAATGTAATAACCCAGATTTTTGGACATCCGGTGACTGGATAAATAACTTGTTTGTTCAATTAACAGATAAAAAAATTCTGATAATGAAAGATATCTAGTTAAGCAAGTGAATTTGAAAATATAATAAAAATTGGATTTTAAATTGTATTTGACTTTGAATTTAAATTTAGGATTTAAAGGAAAGATATATATCTTAATATATTTTTTTGGATTTTTTTTTAAATTGACAAATTGTTATTTTCAAATAATAATAATATGTTGCTTTTATATATATAAATATAAATAGATTTTTATAGAAAATAGAATTGTTATTCTTGAAATTGAATGTTTGTTATATTTATATATATAACTTGATTTTAAAATTTGATTTTTAAATCTAATTTGAATTTGAATTTAATTTTGAAATTCAAAAGATAGATATTTAGAAGTATTTGTATTCAAAAATATATGTATAAGCTTTTATTTATATATAATTGGTTTGATTTTTATATTTTCTTTAAAGAAGTTTATATATATATATATATATATTTAAATAAGAATTTATAAAATAAAGGCTTTTTATTTACATTTAAAATAAATAAAAACAACTTGAGTGACAAAAGTAAATTTATAAAGACTTGGTTTTAGCATGTGTTAACTAATAGACAATACTATATGAAAAATGTTGAATGTTTCAACAAGTGTCCTTTATAATTTTATTTTTCTTTTATTTTAAATAAATCACATTTTTCACTTATTTAAACATATGTTTTCCTACTTTCATTTTTTTCTATTCTTCTCATTCCTAAGGCTAAGAACTTCAGCCTGTAAAATTAAAGCCCGCAAATTTTCTCAAAAACAAATCTGAAAATCAATTTATTCTTCAAACTAAAAACTTGTCAAATTCAACAACCTATAATTCATTTTCAAAGATCAAAACCAAATCTGAATATCTTCTTCAACCTGGGATTTATCTAAAACAAGAAACCTGAGACTCCAACAAAGTGAAATGTTTCATCAGCAAGAAAATCAAATTTTTTCATGTTTTCAACAGCAAAGTAAGATCAGACGCAACATCAAGCTAGATTTAAGCTTCATATCAAAACAAATTGCTAGATCAAAAATTCAATTCAAGGCAGTCTCAAATCAAGTCCAGTTCAACCTGTTCTCAGTTTTTTTCTTTTTGAAGCCTGGTGAGTATAACCTATCTCTTCTTTCTTAACTGGGACTTTGAATGCATGCAGAAATGTTTGTGAAATTAGATAAACTATTGTAAATTAATAGGTGTTCATATTTTAGGACATGTTATTCTTATATTGGTGAAATAAACATGTATTAAAAACATTTGGACTCAAAAGTGTAGGAATATTGCTCCGTATAAAAAACAATAGATACTGTAACTTCGAAGAATTTTTTTAGATCTGCTTGCTTAGTCGAATTTAGTCTTTGGATTCAAAGGAAAACTCATCTACTTCTAGATGTAGACTAGAAAATTTGGATTTTTTTTTAAATATCTTTTTGTATAAAGGGTGTAAAGTTTTATTTACAGTGAAGAACACCATAATGGAAGAAATCTAAATACTTCAATTTAATCACCTGATTATATGAAGGTCTTCGTCCTTGAAAATCATGAATTTAGAAAAGGGTTTGACGATTTTTAGTCAAATGTTGAGCGAGATAAGAGAAGTTGATCGAAGTTTGGGTACTTGTCATTTACCGGCGTCACGACCGATTTGGGGACAAGACGTTCGTCGTGGAGTAGGGGTAGAGGGTGACGCTCTCTCGAAAAATGGTTGAAGATAGTTTCATCCACCGTGGTGGCCGGATAGGGTCAGAATAGAGTTCAAGGACCTTTTTGGTTTGAAGAGGTTATCGAGTTCATCACGATGGAGAGGCTGGACCGGACTTGATCAGAGAGGGTGGGTTTGGTGCGTGAGACTTCGGCGTAGGATAGGGCGTGTATCGGGGTCTGAGGCGACCCGAGACGGTGGCGCAAGGGGGTTTCCTTTGAGTGATATTGATTTTTTTTGTAACGACTAGTTCGATTTTGAGTTGTTGAGAATTAGTGATTTCTGGGTTGCCGAACGTCTCGTCGATGACGTCGCCGACATGACGACGGCAGCGGAGATGGTCGGAGGTGACTGGGTGATTGTGCACGTGCACAATACGGTTTAATATCCGGTATTGGAATACTGAGTTTAGCTTTGGGAAAGAAGGGGGTGTACCCGAGGTTTTCCTCGAGTTCGATAAGGGTAGTACTGAATTTTTAGACTTGGAGAAGTTTGTTTTCTGGATCGTGTTGTCGATCGAGATTTTTGGGTTTGGGCTCCGGTTATTTCGATCTGTTATCTTGTTCTTAACATATAAGGGAAGATAATTAAACAAGTTTATTTAAAGTGCTAGTATAATTAAGTTCTCAAGCCAAATATCAAAATAATTTGTTAGTCAAATGATCGTATAATTTAATTTATTTGATTTGGCATATTTCCAAGTTGATTAAAAGTAACTAGTTTTAATCATGAAATTTATCCCTAAATGATTCTCAAATAAGAATAATGATGTAATTAAATAATTGATGTAAATAAGAATTTGTCTTTATTCAATTAAGGTTAAGATTAATTAAAATTATTAATTAGTGAATTACTTAAAGGTTAACCACTAAAGAAATTAGTTGGGGTTAATTGATTGATATTAATAATCAAAGGATAATTACTTGATGAAAATTAATTAATGAACAGTTAATGAATATAATTAAGGAAAGAATCATTAACTATTGATTAAGTGATAATTAATTAAATAATGTAATTAATAAATTAAATGAAAATGAAGCAATTAAGGGTTAATTTTTGATTTAATTAATTAATTAAGTTATTGAAGGGAGATTGATTAATAAATGTTAAGGATTAATTTATTTATAATTGAGGATTATCAATTAATTAATTAGAAACTAATTAATTGGTAATTAGAGATTAATGGATGAGTAACTAGAGATAAATTGCCCAAATGATAAATTACTTAATATAAGTAATTGAAGGATAAATTTGTTAAGGATTAATTAATTTAATTAGCAAATAAAGGTTAAATTAATTGAAAATTAAGGGTTAATTTTTTAAGGATAATTAACTAAAGGGACAATTACTTAATGGAAGAAATTTAAGGATTAATTAACTAGTGAAATTAGTTAGGAATGAGTGAAGAGTAATTATTTTGTGAAATTAATTACTAATGTAATTAAGGAATAATTAATCAAGGATGATTAATTAAGAAAAATGACTTAAGAATGGTTAATTAATTGTGTTGTAATTAATTTAATTAGGAATGGTGTGATTAATTAATCTTGCTTATGAGTATTGAATGATAATGTGGTTATCTATCAATGATGGATTGCTGTGTAAAAGTGACACCCTGTATTTAAAGTTAAGTTATTTTTCACTTGAATAACGAGGTTAAGATGTTTGGAATTCGAAGAGACCGGAGTCGGCTATTAGAAAATACCCAAGACCACTTCGATTCCTTGAAAGTTGATATTTGAAATTAATAGGCTGGAATGGAATGATTTAAGTGAATTGGATCATTTAATCTAAGTTTTGGCACTTAGAATTGATGTGTGAAATAAGTGATGTCTATAACAACTTGTAAAATTGTAAATTGATATGTTACCCCGGGTTATATATATGTTATATGCTCTTGTAATTCATGCTAGATGGGTTTACTCACACTGGTTTCCATCCTGACCCGGGTGTTACTTTGATGTAATGGTCGGGTCAAACCGAGTATTACAGATTTTCAAGTGAGAGTGTTCTGGTGCTCAAGAGGTGAGCTGGATGGTAGGAACTTATGGAGTGTTTCCGCTGTGATATATAATTGTATATATAGGACATGTTATTTTAAATGTCCAGTGTTGTGTAAATGTTGTAACTTTGATATATAAAAATATAAGTGTACTAACACGGTTCTTCTTTGTAAAACTATTATTTATGTGATAATATATTTTGATCCGCTGCGTATGTGAGGTTTCTATGATTTGTTCCTGTTTCTTCTTCTTTCTCTTTTCTTCTTTCCCTAACTATCTGGAATTTTCGGGCTCGAAATTTTCGGGTCGTTACAAAAAAATGTTGAAATTGAATTTGGGAATGTTTTGTTAAGTTTTGAAATTATATAGTGTAAACTGAATTTAAAAATCGTCTTTCGAGGCATAGTCTCTGAATTCTATGAAACCAGTTCCATTGGATCCGTAATAGTGTACTATTATCGGATTTCGCATTTCGTAGTATTTGGAGTTGTTGTGTGAGCGTACGACATACAAATGCGTTGAAATTTTATATTGAAAATTCAATATAATAACTTATCCAAAAAACTAACTTCTCCATAAGATTGAATTATTGTTTGAAACCTTTTCCATTGCGCTCGGAATAGGGGTATAACATTGTAAACGTCTAGCGACACGCCTCGATAGGACGTTAAGTTTTTAAGTTGCGTTTATCGAGATAATTTGAATTTAATTATTGATATATATATTTATAAAATGGTCAACTTTAAGTTGTAACTCTGTTCAAATCAGAACTTTATTCTTTCCCATCAGCTGTTATTCCGTCTCCATTCCAAATCATTATAGCAGAGCAAATTCCTTCATGCAACCCACATTTCACCTTAGTCTTTTAAAACACGCTTCCCCTCTTTAATATTAACAGTCGAGAATTTAAAGTGAATGGAATGAGATGTTTCAGAAATGGCCAAGCATTTTTAGAAAAAAAAAGCCAATCAAAGTCTCCCTCTTTTGAAAATATGGCCTGCGAATTCTTTTCACCTTCTTCGAATCGAATTTCCCTTCTCCGATTAATCTTAAGGCAAAACGAAATAGAGGGGCTCGAACAAGGAATCAGCGGCGAAGTCACAATAGGATTAGGGCTGTGCTAGTTTCGTATTCGAGAAAGGATTGGGCATCGGACTCAGTGGCGAATGATGAGAGGGTGAGGTAGTGGTATTAGGTGATGCAGGGGCTGTTGTAGGCGAGTTTCGGGGAGGGGAGAGTTTTAGTGGTGCGTATTGGCTCACGATTGCATTTTTGAGGAGGTGATGCCGCGCTTGAAGATGCGTCGGCTGCTGAAGGGGGTCGAAGACGAGGGAGCTCAATTCGATAGTTGCAAGGCAGGGCCCTCGTGTGCAGGTGCTCAGGCTAATGGGACGGCAACGGATGGGATGTCGAGGTGGTAATGGCATTCAATGAAACTATGCAGCTAGGGTTTGCGAGATGCTGGAATTGGGGAGTGAGGTATTCGATAATTTTATTCAATTAAAATATATATATATATATAAATATGTGTATGCATTGTAGGTTAGGAAGCTGAAAAGAGAAAAGTTAACAATAAGGTTTAAAAGAAAATTGATTTTTTCTAAAAAAAAGATATTATTTTTAAATTTCGGAATTTAAATGGTTTAGGAATGGGAAGTTTGTTTAAAATTTAAATGTACATTATAAATTTACCAATTTATCAAAAAATTAAGGAAAAAATTTGTTTAACTGGTTAGTCAATTATTTTGGTTACTAAAGGTAAATTATCGGTTTTAAACCAAATCATTTGTTAATTAAATTTTAAAATAGTAATTAATCGTTCGATTATTTCGAATATTAATAAACCATATAAATTGTTTATTTAAGGTCAAAATCGGAAAACCAGGGCAATACTGAAGTGGATTGCTAATGAAAAGCAAAGGTCAGTTAATCTCACTCTTCTGGATTATTATTTAAATTTAAATGGTTAAATTTAAATAATTGTTTGATTGATTGAATTGATTTGATGGGCTATATTATATATAGTACTAAATAGTATAAATTGGAATGAATGTTTGATTTCCCGCATTATATTGCAGATAAGACCCTATGCGTCGCATAATAGCGGATGATATTATATTTAGAACCCATATACTGCGATATTCCACCTTGAAGTGGAATTGGTATTGTGCTAACGTCTGTGGATGCAGGGAAACAGGTTGGAGGGATTCAACTGGATTGCTCGAAATTTATTTAGATTGTTTAATATTCTCTGTTATAATTATTTGATATCCTGTGATGAATTATATTGATAATTGGAAATGTTGGATATTACGGGTTGATTGAATATACTTGAGTTAATGAGTTACCAACGATATATGAAATGGATTTTTCGGAAGAAAATAAAAGAGGAGAATTTGTAAGTTAAATAATTATAGAGAATATGAAAAAAATTTGAGAATGAATTGGAAAAGAATAAAAGAGATTTTAAAATTCTAATAAGTAATTCCGAGTATAGGGAAGGGGATTTTAAATATAGGTACTTTTGGCATAGGTCCTTATTAAGTTTCAAAATTCATGAAAAGTCCTCCACTAAATTTCATTGTAAAGTAGGTCCCTGTTTTTTATTCATGATTATTGCAAAGCATGATGCAACTTTTCATAAAATTTGCTGACATTTCCACAACTTTTCTGTACACCGTGAACATAGTTATGAAAGTTGCTGAAATATCAGCACTTATTTATAAAAGTTGCTGACATTTCAGCAACATTTATGTTCAGTGTAAACACAGTTATGAAAGTAACTGAAATATCAACACTTATTTATAAAAGTTGCTGACATTTAAGCAATAAATTTTTCTTTGTTTTTAGAAAATAGGGACCGGATTTACAATGAAACTTTGACAGGGAAAGTTGCTGAAATATCAGCACTTATTTATAAAAGTTGTTGACATTTTAGCAATAATTTTCTTTGTTTCCAGAAAACGGGGACCTGCTTTACAATGAAACTTTGACAGGGACCCGCTTTACAATATGAAAGTATGATAGGGATGCCGTCCTAATTTCCACTTTAAATAAACAGAGAAATAATGAATTTTAAACTCAAGTGAAATTATTTCAAGAAATAAAGAATTTATTTTAAATTTCACGATTTGAATTTATTTGAAAGGATAAAGAAGGAATTTGGGAAATACGAAATTGGTAGTTTCAGTTAAAAAGATTTTAAATCATAATAAAGTATTAAATCTAAAGTTAATGGTTTTTGAAATAAACTGAGTAAGTAAAGAAACTTATTTCAAAATGGAGTAAATTGGGAATCAATTTGGAAATTGATTTAAGTGTTTGAAATTGAAAATTTAAAAGAGAATGTGACTACGAAAATTATAAACAGGGTTTATATATGTGATGTGATATATTGGTGGATATTTGGAAGAATAAATTCACAGTGGGAATTTATTAAGTAAATGAGAAAATTTGTTTAAAAATAAATAGTGATTTATTTTTAAAGAATGTGAAGAGAAGTATATTTCCCTGGATAGTCAAGTACGTTTCAAAATAAATTTTTAAATATAAGTTAAAAGTTTTAATGTTGTTTAAAAATCATGTTTTAGAAAACTTGTTATTTATAAATTTTAAATTCTAAAGTAAGTATTTTCTTTAATCTATTATAGCAGTAATTATTTAAAGGTGGCCTGGTATTATGTTTTTGAAGTTAGAAAGTCAGTTTTATATTGTATAAAGTAGTTGTATTTTAAATATTCTTAAAGTACATATTTTGAATAAGTATTAAAGTAATTTTTAATTTAAATGTTTTGAGGGATATTTTATAATAAAGTGTTTTAAATTACTTTAAAATCTAAAGTTTTTGTTCTTGGTGTTTTCAGTGGAAATAAATATTTGGAAATTTATTCCATGAGAAGAGTAGGTTTGGAAAACTGTTTTCAAAAAAAGGGTTGAAAATGGAAATATATCTTGCGAAGATATTTTGAGATAAATAAATAATTTTGTGAAATTATTTATGGTCGATGGTTGTTTTTGAATGTTAATTGATAGTTAAATAACTGACTATCAATATTGGCCAATGCGTTGATTGTTTCGAAGTGACCGGGATAAGGATTTATTTCCTAAAAACCACTTCGATCCGGTTTGTACGTTTTCGTAAGGAAGACAAGTGGGATGCGAAGATGGGGCAATGAAGTGCAAGGGCTAGTCGCTACTAATCCTGAGGTGATTCCAAAATGGATGTAGTAGGAGTAGTGCCTTTGATTCCATTCGAACCCGTGATGGACTTGTATGGACGAATGCATTCAGAACATCGTCAGGTGGACGATGAGCATTCTAAGGGATATGTTCTAAAAAGGTAACGCATAGCCTCGAGCCTCATCAACTAGGAATGACTGAAAATCGGGGGTTATGCTGCAAGGCTGAATGGGTAGCACTCATTAGGGTGAGGTCATCCCTGTCTAGATGTCCCTTTTATTTCAACTTAGTGTGCGGTTGTTGATCCCAACCGTGGGGTGATCTTACACGGAATTATCCAGTAAGGTGTAGTCCCGGTCTTTTGTTGCAGGGGATTGGGAGTAATCCTCGGTACGGTTATCTAGGCCACGTACTGTGACAGGTGGTACCCCAGTGCCTAGTCATTAGTTGGAAATCCAATCTCCCTACGCGCCTTGTACGATTTTTGTTTGTATTACCCACTTTGTGGCTAGTAGCTGGAATTTAATAGATGTAACGATTTCGTCTATTTTAATAAGTATTTGTAAATAGACCCTATTATAATATCAGAGGATTTTAATAAAAAGTATTTTAGCTATCGTAAGGTAAAAACCCGACATGTTTATTTGTGGCCTGGTCTTACGAGATGCTTTTGTTTTCAAAAGGATTTGAACTTTAATAATCAATTTGAGTGTGGTTTTTCTCACGCTGGTATTCCAGACTGACTCGGGTGTTATTTAAATATAATGCTCGGGTCAGACCGAGTAGTATAGAATATAGGAAAGGATGCTGTGGAGCAGGAGACGAGCTGGATGGCAATATGTACTTCCGTATTTGTGTTAAATATTCCACTGTGTATTCAGATTGTGAGGACAGGTTATGATTACTGTGTATTGTGTGTTATGTATACTCTGATGATGTAATGTATAAACAGATATAGGTTTCTTTTGTGTAAAGATTATTTATTGTCTATTATATTTTATTCCACTACGATGGTTAGATTTTGATGTTGTTTTCTATTTTCTTCTTCTACCTCTTCTTCTTTAACCCTCGTGGTTCATATTTCTGTTCATCTTGAGTTCATTGATGTGGAATAGTGTTGGCTCAAGGGGTACGAATTTGCGGGCCGTCACAGTTGGTATTAGAGCTTAGGTTGGTGATTACGTTGGCTCTGGTGGGGATTACTCATTCATTAAATAGAGTCCGTAGCACTCCAGAATGAGTTTGAGCATATTAATAAATATGAGCACGTATATGTTGGTGAATATAAAATTGTTTTTATATTGTGTTGATTTATCGGTTGGGTGTTTATGGATTCTGGTCGATTTGTGGGATGCCATGTTATCGATAGGAATCTTTAAACCCTTAAACAAGGTAAACCGACATAGTATTGTTTTAAATGGGAAATGAAATAATTTTACCCAAATTATTTTTCTATATAAAGGAAATAATATTTTGTGAATTATTATGGTTATATATGGTTGCTTGGTTGTTAGTGAATGATAATATTAAATTATTATCATTATTTTGTAGAAATTGAATAAGAAATTGAAAATCATAACTAAAGCTAAGAAAGTAAATTCATATTGCATAATTAAATTGTAAGTGAGAATTATAAATGTAATTTATAACTTAAAATAATATTTCAGAGTTGTTAACGCTTAAAATTGAACGCTAACACCCCGGTGTATGGAGATTAAGTGAAAGCACCACCCGTGAACACAGGAATAAGAAACAAGTAGAAAAGTCACAGAGAAAGTAGTAAAAGACAACAGTTTTATAGTGGTTCGGCTTCAGGTTAAGCCTACGTCCACTTTAATCTTCTTTATTGCTGAATCAGTTACAACATTATAACAATCTTTGATTACAACACTGATGGGACAAATAACTAGAACTCCAATGTAGAAGAAGTCTTTGAATCCATGTTGATTGCGTCAGATTTCCTCTTGAAGTTTGTTGAGATGCCTTTCGTGTTTGAAGTTTCGAGTGAGTCGAAAATTAAGCAGAGTATCGGTGTTCCAGAAATAAGCCGAAAGATCCCCTTTTAGTTGGAGTAGGCGGGGTATTTATAGGAGAGTTCAGTGTTAGGTCGTAGGTCGCAAGCGACCTTGGATAGGTCGTAGGTCGTCCGCGACCTAGTGGGAGTCGTTTACGGCTTGTACAAGGTAAACTTCATCGTTCTAGAGAAACTAGCAAGTCATAGGTCGTGGTCGACCTAGGTAGGAAGCGGCATAGGAAGCTCCTTTGGTATGTTTAGGTCATAAGCGACTTAGGTATAGGTCGTAGGTCGTGGGCGACTTAGTAGACACGGTTTACGGCCTAACGGAGCACCCTTGATCATTCGAACAAGTCATAGATCGTGGGCGATCTAGGGAAGGAACGACATAAGGAAGACAAGTTACCTCGGCTTTGTGCAGCTCGCTAGGTCGCTAGGTCGTTAGAGAGCTTCATTCCTGTTAGGTCGCTTCCAAGTTAACTCGTTCACACTTTAGGTCATTAACCTGCTATTGGTGATTAGTCCGTTAGGTCGTAATGCTTGCTGTGTTAGGTCGTTTCACCTTAGCTCGCTGCAGAACTTTATCCCTGTTAGATCGCTCCCCTTATTAACTCGCTAGGTCGTTCAACCCTTAGGTCGCTGGGTCGTTGATAACTTTAGGTCGATGGACCTTCCAAACCTTTAGGTCGCCGAGCTCTGTAGGTCGCTGACTAGTTAAGTCGCTAGGTCGCTACTTTCTCTGGATCGCAGGGTGGTAGAAAGAAGAGGGTTAACACTTGCCCCTCGAAGTATACGCCTAAGAGTTAGGTCATGTGCTTCGATATCTTTAACCCGTGCTAGCTTAGATCGTTAAGTCGCGGGCGACTTATGAAAGAGTTAGGTCGCTCGTGCCGATTCATGTTCCTTTCTCTCCCCTATATAAGCTGTTAGGTCGTTTCTTCTTCCTTCATCTTATTGTATTCTGCTGCCGCCATTACTATCTTTGAGCTCGAGATTTTGAAGTGAATCTACCTATTGATTTGATTGTCATCTCCTCAATCTCACTACGTAAGTGAATTCGGCCATTATTCAACCACGAACACCATCGAATTGTGAATCCCCCAGTTTTCGTCCCTATCCCGATTTTACATGCTGCATTTCGCCGTGGATCATGTCACGATTAACTTTTGATCGTTTTTGGACACGTTGTCGATGTGATTCACGAGAGTACCATAGTACATTGGGTTTGTGGTGGATCAGAGATGATTTGCGTTGGTTTTGAATGTTCTGGTGGCGTGGAGATATGGTGGATTTTATTGTAGAGAGGCTAACAGTTATTGGGTTAACGGGTTAGATGATTTGCTGAGAGAAGAAGAGTTAGCGAGTTAAAGGGGGTTAGGTCGTGCTCGACTTAGGAGCCTTGAACGACTTAGGGCTTTAGCGCTTCGAGACGTGAATCATGAGACTTGACTCGGCAAACGGCTTAAAGAATCAGCGCGACCTAAGGATCCTTATGACCCAAAAAAGGAGCCGAGCGATTTAACTCATAGGGACTTAAACTTTAGATCGCGTGAGCGACCTAGTCTTTAGGTCATATGAACGACTTAGTGCCTAGGTCGTGCGAACGACTTAGGACGTAAAACAAATTTTTCACTGCCGAGTTGCTTCTTGCGACCTAGACCAATTTCAACCCAACCTGTTAGGTTGTGAGCGACCTAGGACTTAGAGAACTTCTTGACATAGATTGTGACTTAAGGACTTGAACAAAACTTGAAAGCTTCAGAATTTTGATAGAACTTGATTGTACTTCTAACCTGAACTGCTAGAATGAACTGCTTGAACTTTGAACTGTCTGGACTTTAAACTTTTTGAACTTTGCTGCACTTCTTTACAGATTATATTCACTTGCAAGCTAACAACCTACTGAACACAACATTTGCAGAAAACTAGGGCTAATATACTGCCATTGATTGCCCACATCGAATGACAGATTAGTCGATAAAAGATAATCAACTTAAAGAAATTTTATGAAGTGCTATGATTCAACAAATTCAAGCGAAGTATTAAAGCAAAGTAATATTAATCAATTAAAACCGATTTGTTTGCATCAATACAGCACTTGCATTTGGACTTAAAACAACAAAACCTGAAACTTTGTAACTGACAAATGCCTGTTAGTTTAATTTCAGTTATATTTTCTTGTCATTTTATTAGTTCTGCACAACACTTCACACATTTAGGAAACGTGCACCTTCATATTTGAATATCCAGTTCCTTGTGTAGAATGACTTCTCAAGAAGAGATAATTGAGCAATCTGAAGGAGTCTTCCCGATAGCCGACCTATTGGATAATCCTCCGGAAAGAACTCCAACTACCCTGAGTTAGCGGGCATTCAACCAATTACGTATTCAATTTGGGATTGCCGAAGCGGATGCTTTATTTCCTGGGCCAAATGATACTGCTGACAGGCCTCCTCTCGGTTTTGTCGCTGTCAACCGTCAGATGTGCCTTTGTGGTGCCATTCCTCCTTTCAATGAATTTCTTCATCAACTCCTTTTCCGACTAACCATCTCTCCATTTCAACTACATCCCAATGGCTATGCCATCCTGTAACAACCCGATATTCGCGTCAATTCATAATCGACGTTAAAACGATTTATATTTTCGTCAATTGCCATTTTGAAGTTTTTTAAAATTTAAATTAAAATTTAAATTACAAATTGTTGTAAAGTTTGATGGGCTTTGAGAAATTAAATGGTGGTCCATTTATTATTGGGCCGTGAAAAATTTAAAGGGATTTAATCGTGTTAATATTAGTTTGAAATTGTTGAGAGAATTATCGGACTTTAAAATTTGTTTCGGCGCATTTTCCTTTGTGATGTCGTTCCCTTCTTAATTGAATTCGACCGCACCCTTATCATCTCATTTTCGTTAAAAAAAAAAAATCGAACGAGGGAAGAAAATAATGGCTGCTCAATCGTTCGCCGCTCTTTTTTCGTCCCTCGGTGAAAATTAGGGCTTTCGACTTTGATGATCTCCTAGTTACTTCGGCTGCTTCGATTGGGTAAGCCAGGTGAGTAATTTATATTACTCACATCTATTTCGAATTCGATCGACCTCGTTTGCTTGTTATGCTTTCGTAGTATTCAGCTTCGATTGATTTCTTTTGTTCGATGTCGATATTTTTCTGTCTTGAGATGATTTTGAGACAGTGAGTTTTAGTTACATTTTTATGGTGACTTCCAAGGCCTTGAATTCTCTGACCTTGGAGTTGATTTCTTTGACTACCATGATTTTTATTTCTGGCAAGTTTGGTTTTGTGAATTTTCTTGCACCTCGGCGGCCTTGACTTGAGATTCTACACTGCTTCATCATGTTGCATACCCTCCATTTTGCATTTGGCTTCAGCCAACACAGCACTGTTTAATTTTGTCCATCCCTGTAGCATCGGCATAGGCTTGAGATTTCATGTATTTGAATTTACATTTGTCTGCACTTGCACACTCACTTTGGTTTCATGATACATGCGCATTGCTGTTGGGATTGCATTGAGTTGTACATTCACTTGGCATTCACTTCGGTCTTGATTTGATTTGGTTATTAAATTTCACTGCTGTGTTTTCGACCATCATCGTTGCATTGATATTGGTGGTTGTGCTGTATTTTGTGATAGTTGAGTCAGTGAGCATTTTTGTTTCAAGAATGCTTTCTACTTGATCCTTTGTTGTTTTATTGTCGAATTTCTGGTGTATTTACACATTCGAATTTATATTTGCTCTTTATTTTGTCGTCTGGTTGTACACATGAGTATTTTTGAAACTTGGCATTTGAATAAAGTTTTTCTTTTAAATTTGCTGTAGTTTGCTAATTATTTCTTATGAAATGTCTGCTGGTTATCACTACGTATATACATACATATATGTATGTATATATGTGTGTGTGAATGGCATTACTGCAGCTCCAATGTGTTCATTGCTGTGTTGTTTTCATGCCTTCATTTTGTTGCGTATATATGCTCCAATGTGAGTTACACTGCTCTGGTCTGAGCTGATGCTTGACTACTCGTACATTTATATTGAGCCACTGTCTCACTGTTTTATGTACCTTGTTCAAATTATGTTGTTCTTTGGTTAGAACTGCCACTTGATGTTGTTGTTTGGGTTTCATCTCTGTTCCATGTAGCATATTTGCATATTCGTGTGAACTGACATTTGAACTTGATCTCCTTCGAGTTAAATTTTGTCTGCACCGTGTCTTGGATGAGGCTTCACTTGATCAGTGGTCTTGTTTTGTTTCTTTTGTTGTGTACATTGATATAACTTACATTGACCTTCATGTGGATATGCAGACTATGTTGGTGTGGGTTTATGCCTTCATACTTGTGAACTGGTCTTTGACCATTTACTTGTAGCTGACCATTCATTTGTTACATGTCCCTAGTTTTGACTTGTATTCAAAACTGATCTGTTTCACTATGGTTTCATGCCTTGTAGTTGCATCCCATTCCATGTTTATATTGTTGCATACATTCCTTACTGTCACTATGCACTGGTCCATTGTTTTAGTGAAGTCTGACTTAGTTGGTTGTGAGGTTTCCAGTGATTTAATTCCATCCTGTCTGTTCATTTTCTTACATCATTGGGTGGCACTTGCTATCCAATTAACATGTGCATTTCCTTCATATGGTCTGTACACTGTGAAGCCACATGATCATATATATGTGTGACTGGGTATACTTGTGGACTGGTCTTCATTTGCATTGTGCAGTAGCTTGAACATTTAGCTTGTTATATTGGTTATCTTACTGGACTTGTTGAGTTCTCTGTGCACTACTGCACTGTTGTTGCTGCCGCAGTTGTGTTGAGTCACTGACTTGACCTCTGCATTTCGTAAGTGACTTAGCTTTGTAGTTACGACATGTTTCTCTTACGTGTTCTTATGTTTGTGCATGTCACTATTCAATTTTTATTGCACCTGAGTTTCATATTGATTTTGGAATTTCACCTGTGTTGAACCCGTCTTTTTATTTTGGGTTTGACCTTGTGCCCGGTTGTGTCCACTATTACTGTTATGGCAAGGCAGTGCACGCAAGCGTGAACTGCAGCCACATGGAATTGAGTTTTTGGGTACATTATCACTGTAGTGGCAAGGCAGTGCACGCAAGCATGAACTGCAGCCACACGACATGGCTTTTATGTTATTCTATCTTGCTTTGATTTATTGATCTTATGCATATTCCATATGCTGTAGTGGCGAGGCAGTGCACGCGTGCGTGTACTGCAACCCTACTCGACTTAATATTTTAATTGATATTTCAATGGTTTGAACTGTTTGTTCATTTCAATTCAATATTCTGAATTGCATTCTGATTTGGTTTAATTACTGTCGCCTATTCATTATTTAATTATTATTGCTTCTGTGCACTAATAACTGAGTTTGAATTAGACTGACCCGAGTATTATTTTCTTTTGAATCTAATACTCGGGTCAGACCGAGTATTTCAGGTTGTAGATATTCTGCTTTGGGTTGCTGCTTGATCTATGAAGTTCTTTCATATCTTTTGGAGTAGTCGTCGTTATTTGTAGTAGTCTGTATAATTGTATAGGAAGATATGTATTCATGTATATTATATACGTTAATGTACTTGTATATGTAACTTCCTGAGTCGACTGTTGTAGTTGTATCATATGTACCGTGTCAAATGTATTGTAACTGACATCAGTTATTGTATATATGAAAATTTATGTTTTATTTGTGTTCCGCATTATATTATCTGTGTAATATTTTATATTTACTGTTCTAAACTATTACGAACCATCGTAGTTCGTTTTATACTGGAATTGGGGTATGTCGATGGGAGAAAATAAATCAGAGATGAAAAATGAAAGAATATATATATATATATATATATATATACCACTCCTATCGAGATAACCAATACTAGTGTAAGGCCTAACTATTGATGGTCGCTCCTCAACAGCCTTATTCTCCGCGCTAGTTGACAGCACTACACCGTAGTGTTCTTGGCTGGCATGGGTATAGGGTGGGGCGTCACACATCCTGATGGGATTGTGTGTTTTATTCAGGAGGACACTTAACCATCTTCGAGCTTCGAAGAAATCTGCTACTTATGCACATTCGCAAAAAATAAAGACCACCCCTCCATTATACTCATGCGAAGTGCCAGAAATTGTAAACTTATCACCGATCTTTCCGAAAGTGCTCACGGTTTTCTGATTCAATTTTTCTTCATTCGCTGGCATGGGTAAGATTGCTCATCCCCGTTCTTTCCGTTTCTGACTTTTTCGAGTGTGAGACCCGGAATTTTTAGATATTTGACATTGGAATATTTAATTGATTTTAAATATTTAAAAGGTTAATTTTAACCTACATTTCAAATATCTCTATTTATTGGATAATTAATATTGAATTTAATAAGTACAAGTTGGGTAAAATTTTGAATCTGGAGTTTTAAGCCTGTTAAAAATAATTTGAAGGCTTCTAAAATTTATATTGATAATATTGAAGAAAATAAAAGTGATAGAGTCAAATTTAAAGATGTTTTGTTCAGCTTTTAAAAATATATTGTTTAAATTGAATTTAAAAATAGCCTTCCGAGGCACGGTCTCGGAATTCGACGAAACCAGTTCCATTGAATCCGAAATATTGTATTATTATCAGATCTCAAATTCCGTACCGTTTGGAATCATCGTGATATCGTACGGGATATAAACGCCTGGAAATAATTTATCGAAATTTAATAATAACTAGGTTTGAAAAAAATGTCTGGTTCAAATCCAATCGCAGCCTTTTTAGTGAGCTGAACGTACGGGTTTCCTTGTCTTCTACTACACGCCTTCCTCCATTTTACTTCACGTCTAAATGTTCCCAACGAAATCAGAACAAAAGGAAAGAAAAAAAAAATCACGAACAAAGGACCGTGCGAAACAAAAATCTCAAAATAAAATCAATGGCCGGGGGGGTTTATAATTTTCGAATCCATCTTCTGGAGAAAATCACGATCCCCTAAACCACTAACAAAATCTCGAACCCACCCCTCTTCGTTTCCTATACGAGCTCGAAGTCGAGACTGCCTCCTCACAGTCTCGTTCAATCGGTCTACCTCAACAAGAATCGAGAGCCATCAGTTTGCAAGCTAGGATTTTCGAGGGCGCCTGGAGGAGTATCTCGCCAGTGCAGATCGCAAACCGATAACTGACGTTGTCGAGATGGGTCGGCCAGCAGGAATTTGAGCACGAGCTGATACCAGGCTCGTCGCAATGGCGTGGCGATGTTTGTTCGATGGAGGAGGCGATTTCATGCAACTCAATTTGGGAACGATGATGTCGAGGCTGGGATTAGGGCAGTGATAGGTATACTTATTTTATTTTTAAATTTTTATGTAATTTGTATGTGTATATATGCACTGAGGAAATAAAGTAAATTAGAATTATAACAGCAAGGTATATAAAGCCATTTATCTTCGATTTATAAATTTTATACATATATCTTATATATAAAGCAAATACTTGAGAAGTGAAGCTTTTTTTGGATGGTCAAAAGTACCCTATAAATTATTTTGTGGTTTTAAATAAAAAATAGGGACACTGTTGTCTTTTCTAACTTAAACGTGTTTTCACCAAATTTACGCTGCACGTTTCCAACTCATTTGTCACCCGTTTCTTTTACCTATCCATTCCTTACCTCCAGTTCTTCATCCTCTCACAGTATATGCGATACACATCACCCTCTTCGACCACAGTAAAAAGCCTCCACAACTTTCTCTTTCACCAAATCAAAGTTTTCTCCAACTAATTTATCTCTTTCATTACGTTAAAATCTTTATTTTTTTCCTTTAGTCATGGCAGAACGAGGCGATGAACCTGTGCTTAAGTGCTTTCCTTACGTTCCCTGCCTGCTGTTGGTATTTTCTACCTTGCCACCAAGACTTTCTGGCTGTAGTGCCGCCATCCAATGTTTGATGCAGTTATTTGCAATTATTGGTAATTTCTAAAAACCTAAAAGCAAATTATAGATGTTAAAATTTGATGCAATGACAGTTGGTACTTATCTCATTTTTATATCAACCAGTATGCGGTTCTTCTATTTTTACGTTTACTCAGATGGGTTTAAGGTTCATAAATTTCATATGCTTTTAAGAAACTTCACTTAATATAAGTGCATGTGTTTAGCATACAACTTTCATGGTAGTGAAATTTCAAAAATATGTGATGAGTAGATTTGGCTTTTTGGATGATTCACATGTATATTAGTGATTTCAGGATGCAGAGCAAGTGTATCACCACCTTTTGTGATGGAAAGAACTCAAAAAAATGACACAGAATGGAATCCAGATATTTCAACGATTTATTGTCCAGATAAGTTTAGCACTGCATATCTACATTTTTATTGTAATTTATTGTTTATTTCATGTGTTGTTTAACCACAATGTGCTTTGTAAAACTACTTTGTATCCTATAGTTTATTTTGTCCTACTTACTTCAACGTTGGTGCTGCCTTTGAAAGTACATAATGCTCCTTTATGGCAACATGTAATAACTAAAAATTTACATGTGAGAGACATCATGAAAAAATTACATGTCAATATTGTAGGCTTGGCACATTTGGACTAATTGATCTCCACCCATTCAGTTAGAGGTTTGGTGGCTGCTTTGTCTGTGCAGTGAAGAAGACTATCCATCTTGAAGCATTCATTTTATACTCACGCTAAGGTAAAAATGGTGCTTAACCAAATTATGGTTTGAGTTTTATGTTTACACTTGGTGCGTCTGTCTTATATCCAATCTAAACTTTAAAGAGATGCACAATTAAAATTAAAATGGATGTTTAGCGATTCTTAGTTTTAGTTGTCCAAAGTTCGAGAGCTATATGTACTACAATATGGTCAGTATTTCTCATTCATTTTGTAACTATTATTTACCTATTTCCATCGTCTGAAAAGGTTGAGTGCAATGTGTTTGGTTTACAAATGTATATAATTAGACCGGTTTATCATTGTGGTTTTCCGAAAGCGACATGTATACACACAAATATGCTTTTTGCCCTTATTTTCATACTAGGTACATATTTTTATGTTGTTCCATAAACTACGTTTTATGTCATAAAAGCTATTCTAGGTACATACTATGAAATTTTTTATTTACAGTTCTTTGGTGCGGCTCTTAAATTCATGCTTGAAACAATTAACTGAAAGACTTCATAAAAACTATGTTATTACAAGTGTATGATTCACAAACCCTTATGCTAGGATATAACAATATACGAAGGTTTCTTAGTCATGGTATAGTCATAAATCTAGGTTTCTAAACTTCCCTGTTTCGTATGACAGGCTAACATTTCTTTGTTTGTATATTGATCTTAAAACTTACCTTTGTATATTAAATATGCATATTAAGATAATGTTTGATTAATGAATTAATGTTTAGGCAATAAGCTAGGATAGTGGAAAATGAAGCTACTGTAAATGAAGAACCAAGAATGCAGGGAAGAATTAAACAGTTCAGGTTCATTCATCATTTCAATTTGATACAAAAGGCTTCATTTACATGGATCAAACTACGTATTATTTACATTACTATTCAATATGAATATTCATGTTGTGCTAAAATCTTAACATTTAATATTTACATATGATATATATGAAAAACAAAACATACAATTTTACTTACTGTGTCTTATGCATTAAGATACAGTTATGAAAACAATATTGCATAATTAAATCTACCTGATTCCTTATCAAACCTACTTGATACAACTCATTTACGACCAAATTGAGGGTTCTTTCATAACTTATCAATATAGTAAAACTTTAATTAAAAATATCATTATATTAGTCGAAATATTTTGTTAACAGTTATGGTGGTATGTGTATGCTAATTTTAATACAAACTAATGGTCAGTGATAGGATGAAACAATAGCTATTAGGTTATTTACTTCCGACTAGACTCTTCTCCTATTAATAATAACACTTCTATTTCTTTGATGTAGGAATCAATGATAATGTAGGAACCAATGCATTTCATTTCCTTCTCTATTGATGTTATTTTTGGTAAACCAAAGATGCTAAAATATCATGAGTGGTCATTAATATATCTCAGTTCACTGGTAACTGCTCTCAAGGTCAGTCTTCTAAATGAAATATTCATGGGTAAATTGTCCTGAATGCATATTTATAAGGAAGCTAATGCAACCTAAAAGGCATCAAATATGTTTGGTCATTTCAAATATGTGTGTTTGTATGTCTAATTGAACATCAACTGAGTCACTTACTCCTAATATTTTTTGAAAATCTAGATATGATGTCATTAGATGTCTATGATTTAATTTTGTATCTTTAGAATTAATGATTCCTAAGGGAGAACGATCTTCTTTTTATGGTCTGATGTTCTGGTAATGGAAGTCATGGTCGGTCTTCTATAAGAAAATCTCTTTTTAATTAGTTTCTTGCTATTGCCTTGGCAAAAGGAGCGAAAAGAAATAAGATAATATGAAAACTATACTATATAACTTACTTTTAGCCTTAGACGTCTATAACAAAATTCCTATTTTTTAATAAAAAAGTTTAATGCCAGAATTTATTACCTTTGTTTTATCCTCTATAGTGACCATAAATCCTGGGTGTACATTCAACTAGGAAAAAATACATAGTCTATGTTACCATATATATATATATATATATATATATATATATATATATATATATATATCTTTGAAAAATGGGTATAAATGCTTTTTTGACAAATTTGTATCTGCCATGCTACATATGAGTATCACTAATTGAAAAATTGGTATAAATGCTTTCTTGACAAATCTGTATATAGCATGCTATGTATGAGTATCAATAATATTGAAAAAGTTGTATATATTATCTATATCTCTGTACACATAGGTACTTGATGTTTTTTCACGTCTTGGATCTCCAATTATTCTCTTTCCCCATTCAGTAAAATGCCTTTGAACATGACACCGTTTAGAGCCATGTAAAAGGAAGACTTCAGCCCACGCTTGCTGGGCAGTTTCAAATGTCCTACTAATACCATGCTCTCCATCAAGTAAAATCTAAATGTGCAATTTTCTATAACAGCGGTAAGAGATCAGTGCATGAAATGCTTGAACTTATGTCAACCAGACCCTACGGGATTGATGCAGCAATGAGGGAGGCACCCTACAATACTATATAAAAGATGCATGATGTCTAAGAAGTTTCTTTCTTTTGCTAATTATTATTAAAAAAAAAATTATGTAATAATAAAGGTAACTAGCGGTGGTACTGTATAAGGCACCAAAAGTAACGTGGCACCAAAAGTAACGTGTCCCAAAAACATGCCTGAAATTATAAATAACAAAATAATGTTGCCATTATGTGGTCATAGTCTATTTTGAGTATCTTTATTTTCAATATTTATAATTGGCTATAGAACATAAAAATATGTATTTAGATAACAATCAAAAATAATTTTTATTTGCTCTTAGTTCGGATTGTCTAGCCCATATATGTTTTCTTGCTCTGTTCCTGTTGAAGAAGATATTTCTGAGTCAATGCATAATACCGACATTAAAATGTGCTTAAAAAATTAAAGTCAAGTGAGGCTAAAAATTCTAAAAGCAATGCTCGATCCATGAATACAAAAAAATTTCTTCAATATTGTACCATACTACAAATAATCTGTATTCAGTGCGGTCGTCCTGAAATCCGCATAAAAACCAACCTTGAAAATGTATTATTGGTGGTAATTAAGTTAAACACAATAACTACAAAAAAGAGTGTCATTATTACTAAGATTTGAAACACCAAAATTTAGATAGTGATGTTGATGAGTTCTCCTCAACATATAGAATACGCAGTTGACTATCATGATTCCACAACAACAGTGTGCTACAAGTTTAGTCTTTTAAGTAGTACAACCAGGATAAAGATTTAGGCTAAAGGATAAAGGACAAAGGTAAGGCTAAGAAAAGTATATGATCCAAGATCATGCAAATCCAAGATTCATGTGCCAATAAGTAATACGCTATTAATTATTGCATGTGTGCATGCTTAGAATTCATAATATGTATTGTTCCTTCAACTAACTAATATCATTATTTTAGGCTTGAACAAATTTCAAATGACTCTTAGTCAACTATTAAACTATTCCAACTTTATTACTAGAACAGAGTTGTGGCTAAAATAAAAATCCTTATAGAAAGTTTACAACTCCGCCATTAACATATTACTGATGTCGGTCTTAAGCCTGGGACAAGGAGAAGAGAAAATAATTACTACAATGTACTTAGTTCTTATAAATTACTTTTAAGCTGCTGCTGTTGACGACACCCTAGAAAAGGCATGGAGAAAAATTATTACATCAATATAAGTTCTACCAAATTTTATGACAATATTACGGTAAACGATAATTCAAAATTTATACGCTATCATCAAGTAGTTTTATACTTCAACAAGTATTGAGCGTTCGTAAGGGAAGGAGTATCATGGAAGGTGTAATTTTTATACTTCAAAAAAATTCCTTATATGCGCACATGCTAATTTATTACTTTTAAATAGAGACGATGCAAGTTTTTTAAGTTCTAAACTATTGAAAATGCTAATTTTAATATTGATTACATTTCTTTATTGATGTAATGGTTGATTACTCGCTTTACCTCTTTAGTTATTTCCTAAAATAACTTATTCATATTGATGTTTTAATAAATGATTAATTTGTGCATGTATGCATATAGAAAATACAACATTTCATACATATCAAACCATTTCGTAAGATTTAAAAAAAATCTAACAAACTGCATTTTATAACACCAATTCCTTCCGCGCACGTGCATCGCACGTGCCAAACTACTCGTACATATGTATACATATACAGTGAAGAGATAATGATATAAATATCAATATATATATATATATATACAAGATTTGGAAATGTAGAAATTTTGAAATTAGGAAGCTCATATAAAACTTTGTTTTTGAAATCCATAAATTGGCTTAAAGATAAATTATTAGTTAATTCAATTAACTTTTCCAAATGGAAATTATTTTTTTAAAATTGTGCAAATATTAATAAAACCATCTAATATTTATTCAAGGTCAAAATCCGAATGGGAACCAGTCGGGATTGGATCGGATTGCCAAAAGAAAAATCAAAGGTGAGTTAATCTCACTCAGTGAATTTTTATTTAAATTTAAATGGTTAAATTTAAATAATTGGATGAATGTTTGAATGATTGAATTGGTTGATGTGTTATGTTATAGTATATATTACATCTTGGAATGATAGATTTCCCGCATTTGTATAGCGGATGAGACCCTATACGCCGCATAATAGTGGATAATATTATATTCAATCCCATATACCGCGATATTCCACCTCGAAGTGGAATTGGTATTTTATGTTGTGCTAACATCTGTGGATGCAGGGAAAACAGGTTGGAGGGATCCAACTGGATTCCTCAAAATTATTTAGATTATTTGGTATTCTTTGCTATGAATATTTGATATCCTATGATGATTGTATGAAGTATAGGATGATATGATTGGATTGAATATTTTGGTATTCTGAGTTATCCAAATCTACAAAATCGAATTTTTGAAAAGAAATAAAAGAGTAAAATTGCAGTAAATCAATTATAGAGAATTCAAATAAATAGGAAAGTGAATTGGAAGAAAAACAAAAAGTAATTCATTTAACAGTTCAAATAAATAAATCCTAAGTATAAAAGGGGAAATATGAATATCCTGAAGGATAATAAATTTTAAAGCTTAAGTGATATTATTAAAAGAATAGGGAATAAAGAATTTACTTTTAAATCTAAAGTTTAAAGTTAATTAAAAGATACCGTAGAGATATAAAAATCTGAATTGGCATTTTCAATAAAATGGTTTAGATCATAAATAAGAAATAGAAATCTTAAAGTTAATAGATTTTGGAACAAATAAAGATAGTGAATAAATTTATTTCAAAGTGAAGTAAAATAGAAATTAATTGTGAATTTACTTAAGTGTCTGGAATTTGAAATTAAAGAAAAGTGAGATTTCGAAATTTATAAACTGGGTTTATAAATGTGAAGTGGATTTGGAAATATAAATTCAAGGTAAGAATTTATTAAAGGAATGAGAATTTGTTTAAAAATAAATGGTGATTTATATTTAAGAGATGGGAAAGAGAAGAGTATTTCCCTGGATAGCTAAGTTTGGTTTCCAAAAAAATAAGTCAAAGGTTTAATATTGTTTTAAAAAGCATGTTTTGGAAAGTTTATTATTTCTAAATGTTAACTTTTAAAGTAAGTATGTTTTTCTCAAATCTATTATTGAAATAACTATATAAAGTAACTTGGTATTGTGTTTAAAAGAGGAAATTTAGTTTATATTTTATAAAGTGTTTTGTATAAAATATTCTTAAAGTATATATATTTTAATAAAATATTTAAAGTAGTTTTAATTTTAATGTTATAAGAATATTTTATAAAAAGTGCTTTAAAATTATTTAAATCTCAAGTGTTTTGTACTTGGTGTTCCATTGGAAATAATTAATTGGGAATATACTCTGTGAAAGGAAAACAGGTTTTGGAACTATTTTCAAAAGGTGTTGAAATTGGAAATATATATCTTATGAAGATATTTTGGGATTAATAAATAATTTGGAAAATTATTTATTGGTTTATGGTTGTTTGTGAATATTAATTGATAGTTAAATAACCGACTATCAATATTGGACAAATGCGTTGATCGTTTCGAAGAGACCGGGATCGAGATTTATTTCTCGAAAACCACTTCGATCTGGTTTGTACATTTCGTGAAACGACTTTGGATTCGAAGATGGAGCAGTGAAGTGCAAGGGCTAGTCGCTACTAATCCTGAGGATATTTCCAAAATGGATGTAGTAGGAATAGTGCCTTCGGTTCCGTTCGAACCCGGGATGGACTTGTATGGATGAATGCTTGTGAAACATCGTCAGGTGGACGATGCGCATTCTAAGGGATATTGTTCTAAAAAGGTAATGCTTAGACTCAAGCCTCATCAAATGGGAATGACTGAAAATCAGGGGTTATGCAGCATGGCTGGGTGGGTAGCACCCAAGCAGGGCGGTTGCTGATCCCAACCGCGGGGTGATCTCACTCGGGACTGTCCAGTAAGGGATGGTTCCGGTCTTGTGTTGTAGGAGAGCGGGCGTACTCCTCGGTACGTTGATCTAGGCCCCGTACTGTGACAAGTGGTACCCCAGTGCCTAGTCATTGGTTGGAAATCCATTCTCCCTACGAGCCTTGTACGAGTTTTGTTTGTATTACCCACTTTTGTAGCTAGTATCTGGAATTTAATCATGTAACAATTTTGGCTATTTTATAAGTATTTGTATATAGACCCTATTATAATATAAGAGGATTTCTATAAAAAATGTTTTAGCTATCGTAAGGTAAAAACCCGACATGTTTATTTGTGGCGTGGTCTTACGAGATTCTTTTGTTTTCAAAGGATTTTTGAAACTTTAATAATCAATTGAGTGTGATTTTCTCACGCTGGTATTCCAGACTGACTCAGGTGTTATTTAACTGTAATGCTTGGGTCAGACCGAGAATTATAGGATACATGAAATGCTGTGGAGCTCAGGAGACGAGTCGGATGACGATGCGTACTTCCGTACTTGTGTGTATATATATATATATTCCGCTGTGTTGAGTTTCTGTGTATCCAGTTGTATGTTATTGATGTTGAGCTGTGATTGATGTATTCTGATGATGTAATATATGTAAACAGATATATTTGATTTTGAGTAAAGATTATTTATTATTTATTATATTTTATTCCGCTGCGATGGTTAGATTCTATTGTTGTTTTTCCCATTTTCTTCTTCTACCTCTTCTTCTTTAACTCAAATGGTTCGACTTTCTGTGTAACTTGAGTTGATTGTTGTAGAATAGTGTTGAGTCAAGGGGTACGGATTTGTGGGCTTTTACGGTTGGTATCAGAGCTTAGGTTGGCAATAACCTTGGCTCTGGTGGGAATTACTCATTGAAATAGAGTCGATAGTACTCTAGAATGGGTTTGAGCGTATTAATAGATATGAGCGCGTATTTGTTAGTGAATATAAAATTGTTTTATATTGTGTTGATTGTTTTATTGCGAAGTTTATGGATTCTGGTCAATACGAGTAATTAACGTTATTGATAGGGATCTCTAAACACTTGAATAGAACATTTCGACACAGTATTGTTTTAAATAGGGTAAATGAAATAATTTACCCAAATTATTTTTGTATATAAAGGAAATAATCTTTGTAAATTATTATAATATTTGGTTGCTTGGATGTTAGGAGATGATAATATTAACTTATTATCATTGTATAAAATTGAATAAGAAATCGAGTATAGCCGAAGTTAAGAAAACAAATTAAGATAATAACATGGAACTTGAATTATAGATTATAAATGAAATTTATAAATTGAAATAAACTTCATATACAAATGTGATTTATAATTGGAAATAGGATTCTAGAGAAATATTTGAAAATAAATCGAAATGGATTTCGAATTTGGAACTTTGGGAGGTTTAAATTCCTTTGGATTTGGAAATGGCTTTCAAAAGTTTTGGAGAAATAATAGTGGTATTATTTCGGGATTATTTTTGAATCGGAATTGAATATAGAGAGATTTGGAATTAAAAATAATTGAAAAGGGTTTTAAAGAGATAAATGCATCTAATTCTCTTTCGGTCGCTGGAAAGTAATTCCGGTGATGACTGCAGCATCATCGGTGTTCATTTTCGAGTTTCCAAAAGAGGAATTGCTACCTGGATGTTTTGGGCTGGTGTTGTTTGCAAAACCGGGTTTGGTTTTGAAAATTCAAAAGGGAAATTGAATTTGCCAAGGGTTTTGGATGCAGTTGATTTCAAAGGTGATTTTGAAAATTTTGAGAAATTGTTAAAACTCTAAAATTTATTTAAAATTGTTATGGAATAATATATATATTGGCTAATTAAAATGTATAATTCTGAGAGAAAAATAAAATATACTTAACGGAAGTAAAATGTGAATAAGATTGATTGTAAATAGATGAAAGTGTGTGTATAAATTAAATGCGACTTATAAAATTTGGAAGTAAAATAAATAAGTCAAATAAAATTGTTTGTGATGGTAATGAATATAATCCAAAATTTAAATTATAAAATGGATAGAACTCCAGTAAAGTTGTTAAAGTGATTTTTGATATGAAAATCAAATATTGGATATAAAATTTGAATAAACTAAGTGAAAATAAATTAGTTAATGAAATATGGAAATGGAACTTGGAATTGGTTAAATGGAAGTCGAATTGTGAGTAATAATGGAATTGGTAATGAATTCGAGTGTAAATGAATTCAACTTGGATCGTGGGTGAATTAAGTATAATTGGAAGTGTGAAATTCAAGATGGTTGGCTGAATAAACTAATTTAAATTAATTAGTAGATGAAATTGATTTGGTAATTGAAATCAAATTAAGGATTTAAGTTGGAAAGTGCTTATAAAATATATATATAACTTGAGTTTTGAAGTTGAATAACTTGTTTGGTAAATGGAATGAAATTTGTAATTGAGTTAATTAGCTTAAGTTATATGAAGGAGAACTTGGATTCCAATAAAAATGGGAGTCCATTGAATAAAAGTTTGGGTTAAATTTAATTTGGAAATGACTAGTAGTATAAAAGTATGAAACGAAATTGAATAAAATACTATAAGTTGATAGAAGTGGAATAGATTGCTTTTAGAATCGATTCAAATTGAAATAGGTTTGTTTGGACTTAAAAAAAATGGATAAGAATTCAAGTAATAAGGTGACTTTGAAGGTAAAAGAATCAAATATTGAATTGAAATTGGAAAATAGACTCAATTGAATAAATTAGTGAATGGAATTCGAATTTAGCTAAATGGAAGGTGAAATATGATTTAATAATGAATTTGCATGGTTTGTAAATAATTGAGAATGGAAAGGAATTAGATGCAAAATGAGTTGGTATTAATCGATGATTGTCTATTTACTTGAATATCGTCAAGTTGTATAAGCAAAATTGGTTGTTCGACGAAAATGAGATTAAATAAAATTTGATTTTGAAATCAAATGAATTGAATATGACTTTGTTTGGATTAAAAACAAATTGAATGTAAGGAAATGAATTGTAAACTATTCGAATTGGATAAAATGGCTTGAATATTGATTGGAAGTCTTTAAAATAAGTGTCGAACATTTCATATGTGCTTATGGAAGTATATAAGATGCGTTGCTTATAGAATTCACGTTTAGCTATTTATATTTAAGTGAAATGTTAATAAACTTTGTATATTTGTCACTTACCTGTTAAATTGAGTTAGTACAGGTTCAAGGAAGCCGTATGGCTGGATTTGGTTGTGCAAATTGCTAAATTAAATAAGCCTCTTTCTTATAAATGCTAAAATAAGGTACGCTTATGCAAAAATTCAAAATAGGAGATATAAACTGCACCTATTGATATATATTGTGATTTCCGGCCTGAGGCCGATGTATATATGTTTTTGTGCATCCTGCGATATCGCAGAAGTCCCTCCGTACAAAGGAGACTCTGTCAAAATTTTCCCTAATTTTTTTGGGAGTTAGAAATTTTTTGAAGTTCTCGGAAACCTTCATTAACGGCAAATGATCTAAATTGCTAAGCAAATGGAATTGGAACTAAATAATTGAAATCTAATTGAAATGTGAATGTAAAGAAAGTGAAATTGAAGAAACTAAAGAAAGTAAAGTTTGCAAATAAACTTTAGTTGAGATTTAAATTAATTAGTAAGTGCAACTAACTCAATATTCAAAATGGAAGCCAAATTGAATTCAAATGGAATTGTAAAAGTAAAGGTGAATAGAAATGAATATGAACTTCAAGAGTGAAGTGAATATAAATATAAGAAGTATGTAAACTATTTATATTGAACTTAAGAAGTTTGGTGAGATTCTTAAGTAATTTGGTATTGAGGGAAATTATTCTAAGTGAATAATTGAATGAAGATCAAAACTAAGAATTGTGAAAGGGATAATTGTGGAAAGGTGAATAACAATCAAAATAAATGTGAATAAAAAGGAAATTGATATAGTTGATAATCAATTGGGGCAATACGTAGGATGTACGTATATTATTTTATTTGCATAGCAAATTTGATCCAGAATTCGAACACAGAATTTCGAGATAGTTATATCAATCCGAGTTAGGATTTTTCACTCGATTTTCGACGGCGAACCTGGATATGGATTGTTGATTGATTCTGGAAATTCTCTATCATAGTTATGACTATGCAAGGAAAATGACGGTTTCTGATCAAGAACCCAGATCTGAGTCCGCACTAGGAAGTCAGGTGGACGATACTAGTTCGGAAGTGAAATTGTGTGATCGAGTAAGCGATCGGATTTGGTATTGCGTACGAATGATATATGTACATCGTACGGGCTTGTATGAATAGATATTGAAAATTTGTAAAGAAATGCAAAATGATTTTGAATGTTGTGGATGGACATTATTGTTATAACAGGATATATAGGTGTTTCAAAAGCAGAAGGAAATTGATATTTGATTTCAAAAGATAAAATTTAAATAGCCCGACAAAAGGTATGTGTTTAAAATTTCTATATGAAATTTGATTGGGTTTTTGATCAAGCAACTTGGCCTTTTTTTTTCTTTTTGGATTTGGGAGGCCGTAGAGCCATTTTGTAGTTGTACCGAGCTAGCCGCACATAGGAGACGCTGGCAAAAAATTTCGGAAATTTTGGGAGTTAGAAAAATTTTGAGAAAATTTTGATAATTTAAAATTTGAATTTGAATTTAAATTTGAATCGACAAGTAAGGAATATTATTTGAGGCTTATGGGTAGGTTTGAAAGGTTAGAAAGAGGAATAATGTGTCTTTCATACAAAGATGGTTTTGGGAAGTCATTGAAAACTATTTGGGTTGAGGAAATAGTTAATGGATTATGGATCATTCTTCCTAACTAGTAATTTCGGGGACGAAATTCTTTTAAGGGGGGAGGAATGTGACGACCCGAAATTTTTAGATATTTAAAATTGGAATATTTAATTGATTTTAAATATTTAAAAGGTTAATTTTAACCTACATTTCAAATATCTCTATTTATTGGATAATTAATATTGAATTTAATAAGTACAAGTTGGGTAAAATTTTGAATCTGGAGTTTTAAGCCTGTTAAAAATAATTTGAAGGCTTCTAAAATTTATATTGATAATATTGAAGAAAATAAAAGTGAAAGAATCAAATTTAAAGATGTTTTGTTTAGCTTTTAAAAATATATTGTTTAAATTGAATTTAAAAATAGCCTTCCGAGGCACGGCCTCGGAATTCGACAAAACCAGTTCCATTGAATCCGAAATATTGTATTATTATCAGATCTCAAATTCCGTACCGTTTGGAGTCATCGTGTGATCGTACGGGATATAAACGCCTGGAAATAATTTAACGAAATTTAATAATAACTAGGTCTAAAAAATGTCTGGTTCAAATCCAATCGCAGCCTTTTTAGTGAGCTGAACGTACGGGTTTCCTTTGTCTTCCACTACACGCCTTCCTCCATTTTACTTCACGTCTAAATGTTCCCCGCGAAATCAAAACAAAAAGAAAGAAAGAAAAAATATCACGAACAAAGGACCGTGCGAAACAAAAATCTCAAAATAAAATCAATGGCCGGGGGGGTTTATAATTTTCGAATCCCTCTTCTAGAGAAAATCACGATCCCCTAAATCACTAACAAAATCTCGAACCCACCCCTCTTCGTTTCCTATACGAGCTCGAAGTCGAGACTGCCTCCTCACAGTCTTGTTCAATCGCTCTACCTCAACAAGAATCGAGAGCCATCGGTTTGCAAGCTAGGATTTTCGAGGGCGCTTGGAGGAGTATCTCGTGAGTGAAGATCGCAAATCGAGAATCGACGTTGTCGAGATGGGTCGGCCAACAGGAATTTGAGCACAAGATGATACCAGGCTCGTCGCGATGGCATGGCGATGTTTGTTCGATGGAGGAGCCGATTTCATGCAACTCGATTTGGGAACGATGATGTCGAGGCTGGGATTAGGGCAGTGATAGGTATATTTATTTTATTTTTAAATTTTTATGTAATTTGTATGTGTATATATGCACCGAGGAAATAAAGTAAATTAGAATTATAACAGCAAGGTATATAAAGCCATTTATCTTCGATTTATAAATTTTATACATATATACATATGTATACATATACAATGAAGAGATAATGATATAAATATCAATATATATATACACAAGATTTGGAAATATAGAATTTTGAAATTAGGAAGTTCATATAAAACTTTGTTTTTGAAATCCATAAATTGTTTAAAGATAAATTATTAGTTAATTCAATTAAATTTTCCAAATGGAAATTATTTTTTTAAAATTGTGCAAATATTAATAAAACCATCTAATATTTATTCAAGGTCAAAATCCGAAAGGGGACCAGTCGGGATTGGATCGGATTGCCAAAAGAAAAATCAAAAGTGAGTTAATCTCACTCAGTGAATTTTTATTTAAATTTAAATGGTTAAACTTAAATAATTGGATGAATGGTTGAATTGGTTGATGTGTTATGTTATAGTATATATTACATCTTGGAATGATTAATTTCCCGCATTTGTATAGCGGATGAGACCCTATGCGCCGCATAACAGCGGATAATATTATATTCAATCCCATATACCGCGATATTCCACCTCGAAGTGGAATTGGTATTTTATGTTGTGCTAACATCTGTGGATGCAGGGAAAACAGGTTGGAGGGATCCAACTGGATTCCTCAAAATTATTTAGATTATTTGATATTCTTTGCTATGAATATTTGATATCCTGTGATGATCGTATGAAGTATAGGATGATATGATTGGATTGAATATTTTGGTATTCTGAGTTATCCAAATCTACAAAATCGAATTTTTGAAAAGAAATAAAAGAGTAAAATTGCAGTAAATCAATTATAGAGAATTCAAATAAATAGGAAAGTGAATTGGAAGAAAAACAAAAAGTAATTCTTTTAACAGTTCAAATAAATAAATCCTGAGTATAAAAGGGGAAATTTGAATATCCTGAAGGATAATAAATTTTAAAGCTTAAGTGATATTATTAAAAGAATAGGGAATAAAGAATTTACTTTTAAATCTAAAGTTTAAAGTTAATTAAAAGATACCGTAGAGATATAAAAATCTGAATTGGCATTTTCAATAAAATGGTTTAGATCATAAATAAGAAATAGAAATCTTAAAGTTAGTAGATTTTGGAACAAATAAAGAAAGTGAATAAATTTATTTCAAAGTGAAGTAAATTAGAAATTAATTGTGAATTTACTTAAGCATCTGGAATTTGAAATTAAAGAAAACTGAGATTTCAAAATTTATAAACTGGGTTTATAAATGTAAAGTGGATTTGGAGATATAAATTCAAGGTAAGAATTTATTAAAGGAATGAGAATTTGTTTAAAAATAAATGGTGATTTATATTTAAGAGATGGGAAAGAGAAGAGTATTTGCCTGGATAGCCAAGTTTGGTTTCCAAAAAAATAAGTCAAAGGTTTAATATTGTTTTAAAAAGCATGTTTTGGAAAGTTTATTATTTCTAAATGTTAACATTTAAAGTAAGTATATTTTTCTCAAATCTATTATTGAAATAACTATATAAAGTAACTTGGTATTGTGTTTAAAAGAGGAAATTTAGTTTATATTTTATAAAGTGTTTTGTATAAAATATTCTTAAAGTATATATATTTTAATAAAATATTTAAAGTAGTTTTAATTTTAATGTTATAAGTATATTTTATAAAAAGTTCTTTAAAATTATTTAAATCTCAAGTGTTTTGTACTTGGTGTTCCAGTGGAAATAATTAATTGGGAATATACTCCGTGAAAGGAAAACGGGTTTTGGAATTGTTTTCAAACGGGGTTGAAATTGGAAATATATATCTTATGAAGATATTTTGGGATTAATAAAGAATTCGGAAAATTATTTATTGGTTGATGGTGGTTTGTGAATATTAATTGATAATTAAATAACCGACTATCAATATTGGACAAATGCGTCGATCGTTTCGAACAGACCGGGATCGAGATTTATTTCTCGAAAACCACTTCGATCCAGTTTGTACGTTTCGTTAAACGACTTTGGATTCGAAGATGGAGCAGTGAAGTGCAAGGGATAGTCGCTACTAATCCTGAGGATATTTCCAAAATGGATGTAGTAGGAATAGTGCCTTCGGTTCCGTTCGAACCCGGGACGGACTTGTATGGATGAATGCTTGCGAAACATCGTCAGGTGGATGATGGGCATTCTAAGGGATATTGTTCTAAAAAGGTAACGCTTAGCCTCAAGCCTCATCAAATGGGAATGACTGAAAATCAGGGGTTATGCAGCAAGGCTAGGTGGGTAGCACCCAAGCTGGGTGAGGTCATTCCAGTCTAGATGCCCCTTTTTATTTCGGCTTAGTGGGCGGTTGCTGATCCCAACCGCAGGGTGATCTCACTCGGGACTGTCCAGTAAAGGATGGTTCCGGTCTTGTGTTGCAGGGGAGCGGGCATACTCCTCGGTACGGTGATCTAGGCCCCGTACTGTGACAGGTGGTACCCCAGTGCCTAGTCATTGGTTGGACATCCATTCTCCCTATGAGCCTTGTACGAGTTTTGTTTGTATTACCCACTTTTGTGGCTAGTAGGTGGAATTTAATCATGTAACAATTTCGGCTATTTTATAAGAATTTGTATATAGACCCTATTATAATATTAGAGGATTTCTATAAAAATTGTTTTAGCTATCGTAAGGTAAAAACCCGACATGTTTATTTGTGGCGTGGTCTTACGATATGCTTTTGTTTTCAAAGGATTTTTGAAACTTTAATAATCAATTGAGTTTGATTTTTTCACGCTGGTATTCCAGACTGACTCGGGTGTTATTCAACTGTAATGCTCGGGTCAGACCGAGTATTATAGGCTACAGGAAAAGTTGTGGAGCTCAGGAGACGAGCCGGATGACAATACGTACTTCCGTACTTGTATATATATATATTTCGCTATGTTGAGTTGCTGTGTATCCATTTGTATGTTATTGATGTTGAGCTGTGATTGATGTACTCTGATGATGTAATATATGTAAACATATATATTTTATTTTGAGTAAAGATTATTTATTATTTATTGTATTTTATTCCGCTGTGATGGTTAGATTCTATTGTTGTTTTTCCATTTTCTTCTTCTACCTCTTCTTCCTTAACTCAAATGGTTCGTATTTCTGTGCAACTTGAGTTGATTGTTGTGGAATAGTGTTGACTCAAGGGGTACGGATTTGCGGGCTGTTACATCGAGATCCGAATTGCTAAGTGTTAATTTCATTCTTTTCTTTTACAGCACTTCCTCCTCCCTCTAGAAATCCCAGTTATAAAACGACTTTTGAAAGATTAAGCATCGTGCCGGTTGAGGAAAGAAGTATTAAGTTTCTACTGAAAGATGAACTTCTTCACAAATACGGGCTTCTGCATCCCTCCCGTTCTACTCAACCTCATGAAGTCCCCGACTCTCCAGTAAAGACATCGGATGCCCCAGTTTCCATCGGAGAACTTACGTCGAAAGAACATATCGTTGAGGCTTCATTGGTAAAGTGTTCTACTTCAATTGATGTTGTGGGGTCATCCGGTAAACTTGCACTTGCCCCGGTCATCGAAGAAGAGGAACCTCCCCAACAATCCGAGAAATCTGGTGGCGAAGAAACTAAGAGAGCAAGTCCCGTCAGGCACAGCGGTGATGATACTTTCGAAGGGTTGAGCGACCTGATGATTACTTCATAGGAGCTTTTTAAAGATGATCCTATCACTGCTAAAATTACTTCTCCAGCAGTTGAAGCGACATCCGTTCTGCAACAAACTCCATCATCCCAAGAGTTGACACTGGCTGTTAAATCCATCATCACCTCCTAACCCAGGAGTGGTTCGTGATTCCACGCACGTAGTTTGCACGTTACACACACTTTGGACTTTTCAGCACTTATATGCGTTCAACTTTCTTTCTTTCAAGATTTCTGAGTTTATCTTTTCTTCATTTTCAGATTCTCCAATGGGACGAAGCGGCTCCTACTACGATGATTTCCAGTGTTTTGGGAGGCGTGACTCTTACGACCCCAAGAGGTATCTTCCTGCCTCCTGGGAAACTGACGAAGAAAGAGCTATGAGGAAGGCTCGTGAAAAGCGTGCTTATGAAGAACGTCACGGGAGACGGGACGAAAGACATGATTCTTCTCAGAGAGAGGATGATTCCCACAAGCGAAAATCCCGTGCTGACAAGGGAAAAAGCCATGTCACTGAGGACCCGAGTAAACGGGCCAAACTTGGTGAAAAACTGACATCTGAACTCTCTGAAAAGCCCGCTGCTCCCGTCTCTTTAGAAATTCCTTTCGGCTTTCCTCCCTCCAAGGATCGATATTCAAACAATCATAAGTAGGCCCCCTTATCAAGTTGGGCACGGTCCGGCTACTCTTCAAAGCCGATTCCCGCGCTGGTGCTTAAAGGGAGTGCGCTTCGACCTTGACTTGGTCCCATTTGACCAACAACCCATGTTGCGCAATCTTGATGCCGTCAAACCTGATATCGAGAGAATGTCTAGCTGGCAGAAACTTGTTGACGAGAGAGTAAATCGGCGAACCTCGAAGCCATGCCAACTATGGAAAATGACAAATCCGAGTGGCAGAAAACACTCGAGCAGCATGATGTCGAAATGAAAAGTATTGCCGCTTATAATGAGAAGCTTGAAGAAGAAGTTGAAAAACTTATGGAAGAGCTCGCCACTTCTTCCACTTCCTACTCTCAAAGAGAGGAAGTGCTTCAAAAACAAGTGAGAGATGCTCATGCGGCACAGAGAGATGCTAAAGCCAAATTTGAAGCGCAGCAGCAAGCTGTAGAAAACTACCGGACTGATGTTGCTCAACTTCGAGAGAAAACCAACTCCCAGAACTTGGAGATTGAACTGCTCAAAGCTCGACTTTCTAAAGCTGAATAGGAGCGTGATGAGGCTGTTGCCGAGAAGCTGCAGCCGAAGAATCTCATATGGCAACCAAAGCTGAAGTCAGCTTCATTCTGTTCGAGTTTTACATCCATAGTGTTCTGGGGCACGATAGCCTTAAGTTTTTGGGACCCGAATATGAAATCGCTCTGGCCAAAGTGTGGGAGGCCATACTTGATATGTTTGGAGGAGCCGGATATGCCAAAGTAGATCTAATGGCGCACTATCTAGATGATGATGCATGTGCCGCTCTTGCCAGGGAAAAGGAGCAACTCGCCAAAGAGAGAGCCGAAATGACAGAAGGAGAACATTTAGGAAAGACAATCTCAACCGACCCAGTTCTACCTTCAATTTCAGCCGACATCGATATTGGTGGCTCCAGTTCCCATTCTCCACCTTTTGCTCAAGCTGTTATTGAAAGTGTCATTGCCCACACTGGAGACGAGGCCCAAGAAAGTACTGACGCACAGGATTTTGAAGTGGACATAATAAAACCTACTTCTCCAGGTAACCTCAGTGTCGATCTCACTCAAGTGGACTACTTGTTCGCTTCGACCGAGTTCGATGAGCTTCTTGATCATTTCTTAAGTGTCGATGATCCATTATCCCCTCTTTATGAGGAATACTGACTTTAACTTTTCTTCTCCTGTAGAGAAAGCACCAAGTATTGTTCAGACTTCCCCTCCTCCAGCTGTCCCCCCTCCATCTCTTCAGATTACTCCTCTTTCTATCTCCCAACCAGGGTCGCAAGAAGAGCAGATAGAAGCTCTTCGTGACTTGGACGATCCTGTTGCTTCTAAGGAACAAAAGGTCGAAGAACTTGAAGAAAGGGAGAGAACTCCGAAGCAGACTGCTTCTGATGACATAAATTTGTCTGCTCTTTTCTCTCCGGGTAGCGAGTCTTCTTCTAAGAAGAGGGGAAACGCGGGGTCTCAAAGAAAAAGAAGAAAGCTTCTGCCGGTGAAGAAAACGCAGAAGAGAGTCCAATTGCACCCCTTCCTCTTTCTTCCCCTACTCTCACAAGCCGGCCCAAAAAGTTAATCATCCATCCAGGCGAAGGCTCAAAAGGTGGCAGGAAGAAGAAGTGATGGGTTTAGGACTTATGCTTTTCGTCTTGCTTTTTGCTTTTTTGCTTGTATATATAAAGACTTGTGTTGACCGGAGATTGTGCGGGTACCGGTCCCCGCCTTCTTTTGTTTTGAAACCTGCACATGTATTAAAAAAATTATAGCATGGAATAAAATGATTCTTTTACTTGTACAAACTTCTGTCTGTATTTGAGAATGCATTTATTCTTCTTTTTCATACAAGTTTCTTTATTTTCTTTGTGTGATGTTGCAGTAAACCTATGGTATGTTGCTTGAGCATTATTTTTATTTTTACAACTATGTTATATCGCCCCCATACCATGGTTTATTGCAATCTCTTTCACATTGGCAAAATTTTGGAGAACAACTCTTCTGTTTCGAGAAGACTTGTGCTCTTTCTTTTAGAGAACAACTTTTTCAATTTGAAGGAGATTTGCATCTGTACTTTGTAGGATAATATTTCAATTTTAAGGAAATATTTTTCTGATTTAGTAGAATGCGTCTCGTATTGGAGAAGTTGTTCTCTTTTATTTTTTTGCGAAGTTTTTGCACTTCACTTTTGGAGAAAGTCACTTTTATTTTGGCAAGTGAATTTTCCTTCGTAGTAAAGTGGGCCTTCGAAAAAGGGCTTCGACCTATTTGTGCCTCCGAAGAGGGCTTTTGTTTGATTGTGCCTCTGGGAAGAGGGCTTTTTTGTTTGATTGTGCCTCTGAGAGGAGGGCTTTTTGTTTGATTGTGCCTCTGGGAAGAGGGCTTTTTTGTTTCTGCCTCTGGGGAGAGGCTTTTACTTTTTCCCTGTCCGTTGGGAAGCGGGCCTCCGAAGAGGGCTTTTCATATTTCGACTCGTGTGAAGTTTTATTTCAGATCGCGGTGAAATGTGTGCCTGCGAAGAGGTCTTTTAGCATTTCAACTATGGTGAAATGGGCCTCCGAAGAGGGCTTTTCACATTCCATCACTTGTGAAGTTTTATTTCAGTTCTCGGTGGAATGCATGACTCCGAAGAGGTCTTTTAGCATTTCAACTATGGTGAAATGGGCCTCCGAAGAGGGCTTTTCGCATTCCAGCACTTGTGAAGTTTTATTTCAGATCTTGGTGGAATGCGTGCCTCCGAGTAGGGCTTTTGCCTGGATGTTTCCTTCTCTCGGTTGGATGGATTCACGGGGCGGACACAAGTTACTTGGATTGTTTGTTTGCACAAACGTCCTCAGCTAGTTAACGAGTGTCCTGTGCCACCGGTCACTCCACAACTTTTTGTTGAGAAAGAGAACTTTCTTTTTCTGGCAAGTCCCATTAGAGGTCTTTATCCTCCGAAGAGTTGTGCCTCCGAAGAGGGCTTGTGCCTCCGAGGAGGTCTTTTGCTGTTTGCTGCCTGCTCGCGCATGTCTTTTCACCATTTGCTCATATCAGCGGTTCCCTGTTATCATTTCCAAGCGCGCATTCCTTTCTTTTGCAAGTAGCTTATTCTATCCAAAGAAGTGTACTTCATAGTTAAATGAGTTCGCAGGGGTAGACACAGGCTAATTAATCGAATGTTTGTTTGCACAAACGATCACAATTAGTTAGGAAGGGTCTACCTCTGGCGAAACCACTAACTGTTTGCTTGAAACACTTCTTATATAGGATTTGAGTCTGGAATTTTTGTGGCTAGACATTCATTTGTTGAGTGATGTCAGGGATCGCTTGGCCTTATGATGGGTAAGCTTTGTTTTAATGGCCTGCGGTATTAAATCGACATTTTAGCAATTCAATTGATGTACTTTATATATAGAAATAAAACAAGCAGTTTATAATAGTATAGAACACAAGATTTATAGTGGTTCGGCCAAGAACTGGGCCTACTTCCACTTTATAGCTCTTATTATTCACTTGCACTGGCTTTAAATGGCTTTCAATACAAGAATCATACATTCATAATTCTTTTTACAAATTTAAGAAAAGCTTTTAAGTAAAATATAGACGCAAGTGATTGCTGTTCCAAGCTCTTGGAATTGGATCTCCTTCGACAGTTGTTAGTTTGAAAGTGCCATCAAGAAGTTTTTTTCCTATCACATATGGCCCTTCCCAGTTTGGCGCAAACACTCCTGTTGCTGTCATGACCCTTTTCAAGACTAGATCTCCAATCTCAAAGCTGTGTTGGCGAACTTTGGAATTGAAATGCTTGGCAATTCTTTGCTGATGGGCTGCAATTCTGAGTTGAGCCTCTTCCCTTTTTTCATCAAGGAAGTCAAGTGCTTCAAGTTGCAACTCTTCGTTTTCATCTTGGTTGAAATGAATTCTTCTATGTGAAGGGACTTCTATTTCCACCGGAATCATTGCATCTGATCCATATGCTAATGAAAATGGAGTGCGCCTGGTCGCAGTTTTGTGGGTAGTTCTATATGCCCATAGTGCTGGTGGAAGCTTATCGACCCAACCACCTTTCGCTTTTTCCAGCTGTTTTTTGATGGTTGATTTGATAATTTTGTTTACTGCTTCCACTTGCCCATTTGCCTACGATGAGCCACTGCTGAGAAGCTTTTCTGGATCTTGAATCTCTTGCAAAAATCTAGGAACTCTTAACTTTCGAATTGGGTTCCATTGTCTGTGATTATCTTTTGAGGCACACCATACCTACAAATGATATTCATAGTTACAAAGTTTATTATCTTTTTAGAGGTAATAGTAGCTAATGGTTCAGATTCAGCCCATTTAGTAAAATAATCAACAGCAACAATAGCATATTTGATTCCGGATTTGGCGGTTGGCAAAGGCCCGATGAGATCTATTCCCCAAATAGCAAATGGCCACGGGCTGACCATCTGTGTTATCTCGGTGGAAGGTGCTCATGGGAGTTTTGCAAATCTCCGGCATCGGTCACATTTTCGGGCATAACATGCAGCATCACGATTAATATCTGGCCAAAAATACCCATAACGGAGAATTTTCTTTGCTAGAGTTTGACCACCTGAATGGTCTCCACACTCTCCTCCGTGTACTTCATCTAGAATTGTCTTAGCCTCTTCCTTGGTCACACATCGGAGTAATGGCATTGAGAATCTCCGCTTATACAATCGGCCATCTTGAATTATGTATCCGGAGGCTTTTCTCAGCAACTTCCGTCGTTCTTTTGAACTTTCTGGTAGAGAATCGTTGAGCAGATATTCCATTATCGGAGTCATCCACGATTCTTGCTCTTGAGATATAATCATGATCCAGTCGATATCCATTTCATCAGTGCTTGGAGATGACAGGACTTCCACAGGAACTAATCCCTATAATTGAGCTTCACCGGTGCTTGCGACTTTGCGAGAGAATCTTCCTTCATATTCTCTTCCCGGGGTATATGACTTATCGGATAATGGTCAAGCTCATCAAGAAGTTCCCAGGCTCTTGACAAGTAGGCAGGCAGATTTCCCCCTTTAGTTTGAAACTCTTTTTTAACTTGACATACAATAAGCTGTGAATCACTGAAGATCTGCAACACTCTGACATTCAATTCTTTAGCAATTCTCAAGCCGGCAATAAGAGCTTCATATTCTACTTCATTGTTTGTCGAAGGGAATTCCAATCTCAATGCATAGCACAACGACCGCCTTTCAGAGGTTTCAAGCACAACCCCAGCTCCAGAACAGTAATCGTTTCTTACACCATCAACATATAATTTCCATCGAATTGGGGGATTATCAGTCACTTCTTCCTCACTATCACCTTTATCTGTACATTCTGCGATGAAATCTGCCAAAGCTTGTCCATTGATTGCTCTCCGGGGATGATAAGTGATGTCCTATTGGCCGAGTTCAATATTCCACTTCAGAGGATGACCCGAAGTCTTAGGACGAAACAGGACTTGCTTTAGAGGTTGATCAGTGAGGACTTTGATAGGATGAGCTTGGAAATATGGCCTCAACTTTCTTGACGCAATAAGTAGACAATAGGCGAGCTTTTCCAATTTTGAATAATTCATCTCTGCCCCGGTGAACCTCTTGCTGATATAATAGACATGGCGCTGAATTTTTGCGTCTTCCCGTACCAACGCTGCACTAAGAGCATGAGATGAAATTGCTAAATATACGAAAAGATCCTCACCATCGTCGGGCTTAGATAGCATTGGAGGCGTTTCCATATGACGAATCAATTCATCGAAAGCTTTCTAGCATTCAGGAGTCCAGTCAAAATTCTTCCTTCCTTTCTTTAGTGCATCAATGAATGGAATGAATTTATCAGTAGCTTTGGAAATGAGTCGACTCAAGGCAGCGACTTTTCCATTAAGACTCTGCAATTCCTTCTTCGTTCTAGGAGCTTTTACTTCTTTTAAGGCAGCAATCTGAGTAGGATTAGCTTCAATGCCCCTGGCACTCACAATGAAACCCATAAATTTTCTGGACTCCACCCCAAACGAACATTTCAAAGGATTAAGTTTCATTCTGTACTTTCGGATGATTACAAACATTTTTGCCAAGTGGTCCATATGGTCTACCGCTTTCTTTGACTTCACCAACATATCGTTAACATAAACTTCCATAGTTCTGCCAATCTGCGGTTTGAACATAGCATTGACGAGTCTTTGGCAAGTTGCCCTGCATTCTTAAGTCCGAAGGGCATGACTCTATAGCAGTAGAGACCAACATCGGTGATGAAGCTTGTGTCCTCCTGATCCGGCTCATGCATCATAATCTGGTTGTATCCGGAGTAAGCATCCATGAAAGATAACAATCCATGCCCCGCTGTTTCATCCACCAATTGATCTATCCTGGGTAACAGGAAGCAGTCTTTGGGGCAGGCTTTGTTTAAATCTGAGAAGTCAATGCAAACTCTCCATTTCCCATTAGCTTTCTTAACTAGTGCTGGATTTGAAACCCAATTCGGATAAGTAGACTCCCTGATGAAACCATTCTCCACAAGCCGGTCTACCTCTTCTTTCAACGCTGCTGACCTTTCAGGACCCTAGGTTCTTCTTTTCTGTTTTACCGGTGTAAACTTCGGATCAATATTCAGAGTATGTACTGCAATTTTCGAGATATTCTGCACATATCAGCATGAGTCCAAGCGAATACATCCAGATTTTCTTCAAGAATGATATATTGAACCGTCACATTAAGTTGCGAACCCACATTCACTACTTTGTTCGGATCTTTCGGGTCAACAGGTACTGGCACCATTACTTCCACTAGCACCACTCTATTCTCCCTTGCACTAGCTTTTCTGGGATCCATTTCTCTTCATGCCCCGCTATGCTCGCCAGTGCAGGGTCCACCCTGTAATTGCTACAAGGTTGGTTCTTTGATGCGGACTAGGGCTGCCGCATCTTTTCCCATTTCTCTCTTCCTCGCTTCACGCAACTCTATCAGATAACATTCTCGCCCAGCATTCTGATCCCCTTTAATAACTCCAACGCCATTATCCGTAGGAAATTTCATATTGAGGCACCACGAGGCGAGAATTGCCTTAAAAGCCGCAAGAGTTGGTCGGCCCAGGAAGGCGTTGTAGGCAGAAAATTCATCAACAATTACAAAAGTCTGTTTCCGAACTATCTTTTTCTGCCCCTCTCCAAGCTCCACGAACAATTCGATAGTTCCAATTGGCTGCTTTGTTTCCCCAGTGAACCCAACAATCTTCTGAGATGAGGCTTGAACATCAGCCATTGGGATTTTCATTTGATCGAACGTCTTTTTGAAGAGAACGTTGCAAGAAGCGCCACAATGTACAAGCACTCTTCTCACAATAGCCGGCCCAATGCCTGCAGAGATGACCAAAGGATCCATGGTTGGAGCTTCAATGCCCATAGAGTCCCTGGCTTTGAACACAATATCATCATTAAAAGTTTTCTGCTGCTTCAAAGGTGCAGCATCTTCTAGCACAAAAACACTCTCCTCTGTTGGTGCATACTTCAAGGCACGGGCATATCTTTCCATCTCGCCCCAGCTTCTGCCTGCTGGGTGAGGACCTCTTGCAATCACATCGATAACAGGCCTTTCCGATTCATGCATGGTATTCCTCTCACCCGAGCCAGATGGATGAGCAGGAAGTTGCTGGCCCGTAGTGGATGAAGTTGGGTCATTTCTACTTCTCTTAACATATTGCTGCAACTTGTTCTCTCTCAGTAGTTCTTCAATTAAACTTTTCAGATGGCGACATTCGTTGGTATCATGACCGGGTTGATTATGAAACCGACAGAATCTCCCACTTTGAGCAGCTTTTTTGTTAACTCTCATCTCAGGCGGTTTATGATATTCTACCGCATCTTTGGTAGCAAAGAAGACATTCTCCTGGGTGTCAGTCAAAGGAGTGAAATCTGAAGGTTTTAAGAAGCGAGGTTTCTTCATATCTTTCTGTTTCTTCCCACCGTTATTCTCCCTTTTCTGACTTTCGGATTCCTTTTTGATAGGAGTAGTAGTATTATTCTTAACCTCTATCAATGCCACTTTAACTGGTGCTCGAAGGTTTTCCAAGTGCATGAATTCATCAGCTTTCTTATAGAATTTCTCAAGCGAATTCGGTTCTTTCATCTTCAGCCACTTCCCAAATTCGCTTGATTTGTCGATTGCCCTCATCAAGTATGTCAAGACCATCCGTGGTTCTGCATTGTCCACTTCAGCCAAAGCTATGTTGAAGCGGTTCAAGAAAGACCTGAAAGATTCCCCAGGATTCTATTCCAGGCTCGAGAGTAACATAATATCCTTAGTCTTTGAAGCATACAACCTGAATTGCTCTTTAAACTTCCGAGTCAAGTCGGCGAACTGGTCTATGGGTCAGACCGGAAGCTTTGTGAACCAGAGCAGAGCCACACGTTCCAAAAATACCGGAAAGTACCGGCATTTGATCTCATCCGACGCTCTAGCACTAGTCGTGTGCCAATTGTACTTATACCGGAATTGATTGGGGTCGCTTGTTCCCTTAAAAGCCGGTATGGTAGGAGGAACAAACTTCCTTGGGAATTCCGCCTTTAGGATCTTTTCAGTGAACGGAGTTTTGTTTGGAGCGAATCCCCATTCCTTATCATCTTCATCCCTCTGCATGCTTTCTTTCATGATTTGTCGCGCCATGCCCGAAAGATATTCCTCATCATTTAAAGGACCTGCAGGACAGACTTCGGCCATTTTCTTGGAAGTTTGTCTGGACAAACGTTCGCAGATAGTTGGATGTGGTCTCGATCCTCAAGCTTGAGGAGGTGTTTCTTTGGCGGGGCTAGCTGCTCTTTGAGGAATATTCCTCTCTTCAGGATCATGAACGTCATCTGCAAGGTTTTCTTCATTATTCGCCGGTTGACGGTTAGCTCCGAGCAATGCATTTAACTTCCCAAGCATTAAATCATTCTGAGTTTCCATCTGCTGGTATAATCCAGATACTGCAGCATCTAACTCCGCTCGTGTAATTCCGACACTTGGTGCTGCTTGACTTGACGAAGGAGAAGTGGCAGTATTTTCATGGACATTACCTCGTCTTGTAGATCCGCGCTTTCTTCCAGGATCCATTATCTCCGATAGACTTCTGGTTTTGAGAGAGATTCTTTCAACAAACTTTTGCGAAGCAATGACGAAGATAGCCTGAGTTGGGTTCTCAATGAAAGCACCAAATATGTTACCGCCTAAAATTGAACGCTAACACCCCGTGTATGTAGAGATTAAGTGAAAGCACCACCCGTGAACACGGGAATTAGAAACAAGTAGAAAAGTCACAGAGAAAGCAGTAAAAGACAATAATTTTGTAGTGGTTCGGCTTCAGGTTAAGCCTACGTCCACTTTAATCTTTCTTTATTGCTGAATTAATTACAACTTTATAACAATCTTTGATTACAACACTGATGGGACAAAAAACTAGAACTCCAATGTAGAAGAAGTCTTTGAATCCATGTTGATTGCGTTAGATTTCCTCTTGAAGTTTGTTGAGATGCCTTTCGTGTTTGAGGTGTCGAGTGAGTCGAAAATTCAGCAGAGTATGGTGTTCCAGAAATGAGCCGAAAGATCCCCTTTTAGTTGGAGTAGACGGGGCATTTATAGGAGAGTTCGGTGTTAGGTCGCAAGCGACCTTGGATAGGTCGTAGGTCATCCGCGACCTAGTGGGAGTCGTTTACGGCTTATACAAGGTACACTTCATCGTTCTGGAGAAACCAGCAAGTCATAGGTCGTGGCCGACCTACGTAGGAAGCGGCATAGGAAGCTCCTTTGGTATGTTTAGGTCATGAGCGACTTAGGTATGGGTCGTAGGTCGTAGGCGACTTAGTAGACACGATTTACAGCCTAACAGGAGCACCTTTGATCAATCGTACAAGTCATAGATCGTGAGGGACCTAGGGAAGGAACGACATAAGGAAGACAAGTTACCTCGGCTTCGTATAGCCCGCTAGGTCGCTAGGTCGTTAGAGAGCTTCATTCCTGTTAGGTGGCGTCGAAGTTAACTCGTTCACACTTTAGGTCATTAACCCGCTATTGGTCCATTAGTCCGTTAGGTCGTAATGCTTGCTGTGTCAGGTTGTTTCACCTTAGCTCGTTGCAGAACTTTATCCCTGTTAGGTCGCTCCCCTTATTAACTCGCTTGGTCGTTCAACCCTTAGGTCGTTGGGTCGTTGATAACTTTAGGTCGATGGACCTTCCAATCCTTTAGATCGCTGAGCCGTAGGTCGCTGACTAGTTAAGTCGCTAGGTCGCTACTTTCTCTAGATCGCAGGGTCGTAGAAAGAAGAGGGTTAACAAGAGTAGTATTTGAATATGAATTGAAAGAATTTGGAATTTGGAATTTTGGGAAAAGTTAAATTCCTTTGTGTTTGAAAATGGTTTTCATAGGTTTTGGAAAAAAATAAATAATAGAGATATTATTTCAGAAATATTTTTGAATTAGATTCGAAATCCAGAAGATTTGGAATTTAAAAATATTTGAAATGTTTTTAAAGAGATAAAAGCATTTATGTAAAAACCAGGTATTTTCAACCATTTGCATCCATTATAAGTGTATAGGTAGACACTCATGCCAGAATTGAATTGCTCAAAATACCGCGTTGTAAATAAAAATTTGGCAAATCTCAGAATATACAGTAAATAAAAATCACAGATCACAGACACAGAGTATAAAAATGCAGCGGAAGAAAAAGAGATAGTAGTTCATGAAGCTACTATATAAATATGAGATACATCAGAGTTAAATGAGATACAACAGAAGAGTGACAGGATACAATAGGTACAAGTCAGATACATCACTGAACAACTGGATACTGAAACAAAATAGATGGTTGGATCTTCAAGGAAAGCTCCAACGCCGAAGGTGAATCTGGAATGCTAACTCACTCAATCTGACCCGAGCGTAAAGCAAAACACAAAACCCTCGAGTCAGGACATAAATACTTATAAACTGTAAATCAACTCAAGTGAACAGTAACAAAATGCATCAGTAACTTAAAGGATGCTTGGGACCGCCCATCCTCTAAGGATCCGTTAAACTATTTACTATGTAGTAATATACGCTATATACGGTAGTGTCTAATCAGTAAAGTATAATCATATAGAAAATAGCGTTAAGGGGATGGTGAACCTTAACGCGGTCGGATCTTTAAAACCAAAATCGTAGTGGGCTCGATATAAGGATATGACACGGCACGTGAGGCAATGCCAGGGTGGATACACCGTTTGCACTCCCGGACCGGTGGTGACGGCAAGCCAGCAGCTTCCGTCCACCTCGAAAAATACCCCCGAATCAAAGTGGCGCCACGGAATCGAATCACAATAGTAATAGAATAGTTTCCGATGGAGCATGCTCGATGAAAGGGTGCGACCCTTTGTGTAGCCCGGTATAGCTCCTGTTTTAGTCATATATGCCAATTCACGGGAGTTGGGTCCACGTAATATACCTCGAGAACGTCGCCACCATCCTACTTCATTCTGGAATCTCCACCGCGTACACAGTTGTTAAAGTGGTTTTCGGTATTGGCCGGCTATAAGACAATATCCGATCCCGGTCGCTTTAAAAACCAATCGTTATTATAACCCATGGATATTTATTTCAAATAATTTATACTTCCAAGACCAAAATATCATACTCATTTCAAAACAATATCACAATTGTATCATTTCCATTTCAAAATATAATTCAATATTATATCATTCAAATGAAACCCAAATTTTCAAATCATTGAATATTTCTTTAAATTTATTAAACTTGAAATATTCCTTTAAATTATCATAGCAATTTGGAAATGTTACCTTAAGGAATCGTAGCATTTTTGGAATGTACTACTTTCCACTTTACATTGTATATAATCAAAGTATTGATAAGCTTTAAATTTTAACATGTCAATTTATCATAGCCTTATAGTTAAATAAACTTTCTTAATGTAATATACAATTTAAACCGAATTACTTATGTTAAGTTAAAAGCACCTTATTAACTTACATTATTATTACAATAAGTAACATTTATCATTTTAATCAATTTAAAATACACCATTACATTGATTAAAATCTACGTGTCAAATGTTCATTTTAAATTTTATATTCCTATTGCAATAATGAACATTTATTAATTTAAATCAATACCACACTACTTCAAACTTTACACGTTTCTTTCATTAATTATAAACTTATACCTTCTTGCATTAATTAAAACTTTCATGTTCTCTCATTAATTAGGACTTTACACGTTTCTTTCATTAATTAAAACCTATACGTTTCTTTCATAAATTAAAACCTATACGTTCTTTCATAAATTAAAACCTATACGTTTCTTTCACAAATTAAAACCTATACGTTTCTTTCACAAATTAAAACCTATACGTTTCTTTCATAAATTAAATCTATACGTTTCTTTCATAAATTAAAACCTATACGTTTCTTTCATAAATTAAAACCTATACGTTTCTGTCATAAATTAAAACCTATACGTTTCTTTCATAAATTAAAACCTATACGTTTCTTTCATAAATTAAAACCTATACGTTTCTTTCATAAATTAAAACCTATACGTTTCTTTCATAAATTAAAACCTATACGTTTCAGATTTATATTACCATTTCAAAAATTTAACTAAACTTCCAATTTATTTAATTAATTTAACATCTTTAGTTAAAACTCAAATTTCATATTTTCAAGTCAAGTTATAATTTAAAATTTCATCTTCAACAGTCATTTATTCAACCACTTAAATTTATAGAAAATCAATAATTCTTTAATAAATCACTTAAATTCAAATATAAATCAATTTATCATATTTACCATTTTCCAAATAAAATTAAAGTCCATTTCATTCATGTAACTTAAATATCATTTTTAGTCAAAATTCCAAATTTCAAACATAAGTTATATTTCAAAAATCCAGTTAATCCAATTCATAAATTACATTTTTAACACATAGAAAAATCATAATTTATTTATTTTAAAACCTTTCAAAATCTATTTAAATCAAATTTCATAATTTTATATTTTTAAAAATATTTAAAATATTCAAAGCACTTTATAGAATAACCACGAGTCTGTATATAGTTTTCTAACCTAGGTCAAGTGATACAGATATGTATCATTTCAATCCGCAGTTTAAAAGGTAAAAATCCAGGTTCTATCATTTCAAACCCGCAATCCCAAGTTTAAATAAATAAATAAAATAACTCAGGCCTATCATTTCAGCCCATAACATTTTTTCTAATAGAGAACTTACAGTGTGATCATATACAGAAATAATATAAACAAAGTCAATATCACAATATACAGTCATATATCAGATGTCAAGTGAAAATTAACAGTTTTAGCATGGTAATAACATGGAAGTAACATGGCATAGCATATCATATGATCATCATTAACTTGCATAAACATTTTACATTACTAAACACTTGTCATCAATCCACTTTTCATAAGTATATATGTCAGAGTGAGAAAGACTCACCTTTTTCAAAGCTAGAGACCAAAACAACATACAAGCACGATTCCAAAGGCACGACAAGCACAATATCACGACTTTTGATTTGAGTTGAAAGATAGCCAAGATATGATTTTGTATCATCAACCCAAAACAAAACAAACCAGACAATATATAAACATTCAACATAAAATAACATTGAAACAATTTTGAAATACAAAGCGAAATGAACAAGATAGATTGGACCTTGCTTCAACCACTTCAATGCTTGGCCTAAGGGACACTTATGCTTGGCTATGATGATGCTTTGGCTCAGTATGACATCATATAGGTCAGGTTTAACATCATATAGGCAAGGCAACAAGTGGAGAAGAAGGGAATGAGGCAACAATGGTCAAAAACATTGTTTTTAGGCATGTAGGTTGCAATTTGAAGAGTTTGGCCACCATAGATGGCTCGTCCATGGTCATGGTTGGTGGAGTAGATGGTGTTGGAGGCATGGAAGAGATGTAGGAGTTTTTGGCTGCGACTATGGAGATGAGGCTGATCCAAACTTAGAAGAGAAACAAGGCAAAATTGAATAGAAAAGTAAGAAAAGTAGAAAGAAGAGAGGGATTTGCCTAATTTTTTCTTCTTCAAGGTGGAGGCCATGATTTTTAGGGTTTTAGGGCTTCAAAAATTCGTGAATGACAAGAGGAAGTCGGCCGCAAAAGATGGGGAAACGAATGGCTAAGATGAATTGATGTATTGATGACAGAAGAAACTACAAAAGAAACGGATAAAACGTTTTTTCCATTTCTTAGCTCTTAACCCTTTCAAATTTCTCACATATATTTATATACATCCAAATAACTGAAAATAATTAAAATCTCAGTTAAAATTCGAAAATATAACAGATAAACAAAATATTAATTAGATATGATTAAATAAGAAAAATAGCACAGAAAAATGAAAACTAGACTTAAGAATTAGAAATAACTTCAATACACTTTGAAAAAATTTACTTAAATTTAAATACATGCAAAATGAATAAATAAAGTAAAACACAGCAAATAAAAGTGAGTGCACAAAATAAAAAAATAAATTTTAAATTATATATAATTAAAATAAGAAAATGGCTTAAAATTATAGACTGGGCTTTAAAATTAGAAATAAATCCAAATGAACTTTAGAAATCTTCTGGACTTGTAAAATATTTATAACAAATAAAATAACAAAAATAAAAGTGCATTCACAAAAAAAAATTATTAAATATAATTTATACGAAGAAAATGGCAGAAAATTAGAAAACAGCATTTTAAAAATAGGAAATAAATATAGTAAATTTTGGAAAAATTCTATTATCATTAAAAATATTTAAAAGTCAAAATATACATAATAAAACATATTATCACATATTAAAATAAAATATAACCAAGAAGAAGTAATTTATACAATTTAAAATAGTCATTGTTAAATAACCCTATATATGCACAATTTTGTAAAGGGTATAACTTTCACAATTTACATCCAAATTCAACGAAAAGTGGTGTTCTTATAATTTTATGTACTTTCATAATAAAAGAAAAAATTTACATTTTCAAACTTTTAAAATTTTAAGTTGAAAGTCACAGTTTGATTATTTTGACCAAAATCAGCATTTCAGGCAAATATTCAACTTACAAAATTTTGGAATTATAACTCATATAAAAATCAAGATTATATTTAAATCATAAATTTAATCATTTCAAATAAGTAAAATAAGTTTTTAAATCAAAATCTTACATTAAAAATAATTAAAATATACAATAAAATAATTACAAAATATAGGGTTGTTACACTCTCCCCCACTCAAAACTTTTCGTCCGCGAAAAGGAATGAGGTATGGAAGGGCAAAGAAAAGATAGAGTGAAATAGGATTAAGATAAGATGACAAGAAGATTGAAGTTATACCTGATAACTGTTGTTATAGGTAAGTTTAACAAGGTGGAGGTGATCTTTCCAAGATTCTCCAAAATCAAGAACTCAAGCACGCAAAATAGATTCAAATGAGTACCAAAGATTATCAAAGATTATAGAAAGATGCCTATACCAGTCTATAGCAAGACAAGGATGATAAGGACAACCAAAAGATAGTTTGAAAACAAAATAAGGAAATAAATTTGAAAGCATGGAAATTTCAACTTAAACAGAGAATAAATCTTTACACAAGTTAAATAAATCTTAACTATCTCAAATTTCATTATCTTATTATCCAATCATCATAAATTAACAATTTTTTTAAAACCATGGGTTTGAAAAATAATCATTTATTACACTCACAATGTATTTAATAAATTTAATTCTTCTTTATTCCTAAATAAAACTAAATTTATTCCTCTCACTATATTTATCACTTATGTTAAACATACTTACACTTAATATAACTGCTTTCTTTTATTCTTAGTTCTTTTAATGTTATTTTGTTATAAGTTATTCAATTACCCTTTATTATATTTACCTCTGCTAATCATTTTATAATTAAAATTTAAGTGTATAACATTTATTATAACCACTCAAATTTTATTTATAAAATCTTTTTATATTGTATATTACCCAATTACATTGTTAACTTCTGAAATTAAGGTAAGTTATATTGGAATGAAATTGTGTCATACAAATAAAACTTTCCAATTCAATTATCTCAAGTTTAATCATTTATCCAATTTTTTTTTTGATTTTCTTTTTATAATTGAAATTATTGTTAAAAATAAAATTTTAAGAATTAAATTTCCGATTTCTTCAAACCATTTAGATATAAGTAATAATATATATATAATATGTCAAATCAAATTTCAATCATATATCTATATATATTATAAATTAAGTCATATTTTAGAAATTCAAATCAATTTAATTTCCCAAAACAAAGCTGTAGCAAGACTACAGAACAGTCTCTTCACTTCGAAACTCGAAAATGAACGTCGATGATGCTGCAGTCATCACCGAAGTTATTTTCCAGCGACAAAGAGAAGAGTACTAATTTTAAACTTAAAATTCTTTGGAAACAAATTTCTATTTGAAAATATTTTAAATATTATATCCCTTTAAACTTTTAAACAAAAGGTTTGGAACCATCGGAAATTAAATTCTCAAATTTCTTTTTCTAAATTCATTTAAGTTCCCATATAAATTTATAAACAATTATTTATAAATTCATTTATAGAACAATAAATGATAAATCAAGTATTATCATTTCAAATTATCAATTTGAATCATTTTATTAAGTTCCATAAATATATATATCAAAATTTTATTTCATTAACCAAAACAAAATTTAAAATAATATCGTGTCAGTTTGTTCTGTCAAAGTGTTTTAGAAATCCTATCGATAGCGTTCATCAGACGAATCGATCGGAAACCCAAATCAACATCAACAACTCCAACAACACAATAAAAAAAATATAGATTGACAAATACAATTCAAAATGTTTGAAAATATGTTGGAAACAAAAGACAAGATGATAAAATACAGAGTAGGGAGGTGAATAAGCTAAAATAAATCACGGGCAACCTTAATCGGGTCAACCGTGACTTAAAGTATAAGATCGAAGTGGATTTTCTGGGGTAAATCTACGTTTGATCTCAAGAGTTAGAGTTTGGGATAATAGGAGATACTAGCATCTAAACCGAGGATATAAAATCTTTGGTGAATCGATGCTGTTGTAATGGAGTTTCACCCCTCTTACAAGAAATTTTTTGAGATTGGTGGGACCACCAATTCACTATAAAGATCATTCGAAGTGGAGTTGTGGGATACTCCAGAATCAAATGAAGATGAATAGCGGGGAATAAGAATGGAGTTTGGAACCACAGGGAACGTTCCAAAATTCAAAGGAATCGAGTCAAAAGGGAAGAGATTCAAACTCGAATGAAAGTGATTCTGTAAATACATTCACTCTATATGCTGAGTTTTGCCTAGAACTACCAAAGCTGTGATACCAACTGTAACAACCAGGTATTTTCAACCATTCACATCCATTATAAGTGTATAGGTAGACACTCATGCCGGAATTGAATTGCTCAAAATACCGCATTGTAAATAAAAATTTGGCAAATCTCAGAATATACAGTAAATAAAAATCACAGATCACAAACACAGAGTATAAAAATGCAGCGGAAGAATAAGAGATAGTAGTTCATGAAGCTACTATATAAATATGAGATACATCAGAGTTAAATGAGATACAACAGAAGAGTAACAGGATACATCAGGTACAAGTCAGATATATCACTGAACCACTGGATACTGAAACAAAATAGATGGCTGGATCTTCAAGGAAAGCTCCAACGCCGAAGTTGAATCTGGAATGCTAACTCACTCAATCTGACCCGAGCGTAAAGCAAAACACAAAACCCTCGAGTCAGGACATAAATACTTATAAACTGTAAATCAACTCAAGTGAACAATAACAAAATGCATCAGTAACTTAAAGGATGCTTGGGACCGCCCATCCTCTAAGGATCCGTTAAACTATTTACTATGTAGTAATATACGCTATATACGGTAGTGTCTAATCAGTAAAGTATAATCATATAGAAAATAGCGTTAAGGGGATGGTGAACCTTAACGCGGTCGGATCTTCAAAACAAATTCGTAGTGGGCTCGATATAAGGATATGACACGGCACGCGAGGCAATGCCAGGGTGGATACACCGATTGCACTCCCGGACCGGTGCTGACGGCAAGCCAGCCGCTTCCGCCCACCTCGAACAATACCCCCGAATCAAAGTGGCTCCACGGAATCGAATCACGACAGTAATAGAATAGTTTCCGATGGAGCATGCTCGATGAAAGGGTGCGACCCTTTGTGTAGCCCGGTATAGCTCCTGTTTTAGTCATATATGCCAACTCACAGGAGTTGGGTCCACGTAATATACCTGGAGAACGTCGCCACCATCCTACTTCATTCTAAAATCTCCACCGCATACACAGTTGTTAAAGTGGTTTTCGGTATTGGCCGGCTATAAGACAATATCCGATCCCGGTCTCTTTAACAACCAATCATTATTATAACCCATGGATATTTATTTCAAATAATTTATACTTCCAATACCAAAATATCATACTCATTTCAAAACAATATCACAATTGTATCATTTCCATTTCAAAATATAATTCAATATTATATCATTCAAATAAAACCCAAATTTTCAAATCATTGAATATTTCTTTAAATTTATTAAACTTGAAATATTCCTTTAAATTATCATAGCAATTTGGAAATGTTACCTTAAGGAATCATAGCATTTTTGGAATGTACTACTTTCCACTTTACATTGTATATAATCAAAGTATTGATAGGCTTAAAATTTTAACATGTCAATTTATCATAGCCTTATAGTTAAATAAACTTTCTTACTGTAATGTACAATTTAAACCGAATTTCTTATGTTAAGTCAAAAGCACCTTATTAACTTACATTATTATTACAATAAGTAACATTTATCATTTTAATCAATTTAAAATACACCATTACATTGATTAAAATCTACGTGTCAAATGTTCATTTTAAATTTTGTATTCCTACTACAATAATGAACATTTATTAATTTAAATCAATACCACACTACTTAATACTTTACACGTTTCTTTCATTAATTAAAAACTTATACGTTCTTGCATTAATTAAAACTTTCATGTTCCCTCATTAATTAGGACTTTACACGTTTCTTTCATTAATTAAAACCTATACGTTTCTTTCATAAATTAAAACCTATACGTTTCTTTCATAAATTAAAACCTATACGTTTCTTTCATAAATTAAACCTATACGTTTCTTTCATAAATTAAAACCTATACATTTCTGTCATAAATTAAAACCTACACGTTTCTGTCGTAAATTAAAACCTATACGTTTCTTTCATAAATTAAAACCTATACGTTTCTTTCATAAATTAAAACCTATACGTTTCAGATTTATATTACCATTTCACAAATTTAACTAAACTTCCAGTTTATTTAATTAATCTAACATCTTTAGTTAAAACTCAAATTTCACATTTTCAAGTCAAGTTATAATTTAAAATTTCATTTTCAACAGTCATTTATTCAACCACTTGAATTTATAGAAAATCAATAATTCTTTAATAAATCACTTAAATTCAAATATAAATCAATTTATCATATTTACCATTTACCTAATAAAATTAAAGTCCATTTCATTCATGTAACTTAAATATCATTTTTAGTCAAAATTCCAAATTTCAAACATAAGTTATATTTCAAAAATCCAGTTAATCCATTCATAAATTACATTTTTAACACATAGAAAAATCATAATTTATTTATTTTAAAACCTTTCAAAATCTATTTAAATCAAATTTCATAATTTTATATTTTTAAAAATATTTAAAATATTCAAAGCACTTTATAGAATAACCACGGGTCTGTATATAGTTTTCTAACCTAGGTCAAGTGATACGGATATGTATCATTTCAATCCGCAGTTTAAAAGGTAAAAATCCAGGTTCTATCATTTCAAACCCGCAATCCCAAGTTTAAATAAATAAATAAAATAACTCTGGCCTATCATTTCAGCCCATAACATTTTTTCTAACAGAGAACTTACAGTGTGATCATATACAGAAATAATATAAAACAAATTCAATATCACAATATACAGTCATATATCAGATGTCAGGTGAAAATTAACGGTTTTAGCATGGTAATAACATGGGAATAACATGGCATAGCATATCATATGATCATCATTAACTTGCATAAACATTTTACATTACTAAACACTTGTCATCAATCCACTTTTCATAAGTATATATGTCAGAGTGAGAAAGACTCACCTTTTTCAAAGCTAGAGACCAAAACAACATACAAGCACGACTCCAAAGGCACGACAAGCACAATTTCACGACTTTTGATTTGAGTTGAAAGATAGCCAAGATATGATTTTGTATCATCAACCCAAAACAAAACAAACTAGACAATATATAAACATTCAACATAAAATAACATTGAAACAATTTTGAAATACAAAGCGAAATGAACAAGATAGACTGGACCTTGCTTCAACCACTTCAATGCTTGGCCTAAGGGACACTTATGCTTGGCTATGATGATGCTTTGGCTCAGGTATGACATCATATATGTCAGGTTTAACATCATATAGGCAAGGCAAAAAGTGGAGATGAAGGGAATGAGGCAACAACAGTCAAAAACATTGTTTTTAGGCATGTAGGTTGCAATTTGAAAGGTTTGGCCACCATGGATGGCTCGGCCATGGTCATGGTTGGTGGAGTAGATGGTGTTGGAGGCATGGAAGAGATGTAGGAGTTTGTGGCTGCGACTATGGAGAAGAGGCCGATCCAAACTTAGAAGAGAAACAAGGCAAAATTGCACAGAAAAGTAAGAAAAGTAGAAAGAAGAGAGGGATTTACCTAATTTTTTTTTCTTCAAGGTGGAGGCCATGATTTTTAGGGTTTTGGGGCTTCAAAAATTCATGAATGACAAGAGGAAGTCGGCTGCAAAAGATGGGGAAACGAATGGCTAAGATGAATTGATGTATTGATGACAGAAGAAACTACAAAAGAAACGGATAAAACGTTTTTTCCGTTTCTTAGCTCTTAACCCTTTCAAATTTCTCATATATATTTATATACATCCAAATAACTGAAAATAATTAAAATTTCAGTTAAAATTCGAAAATATAACAGATAAACAAAATATTAAAATTTAAATATTATTTAGATATGATTAAATAAGAAAAATAGCACAGAAAAATGAAAACTAGACTTAAGAATTAGAAATAACTTCAATACACTTTGGAAAAATTTACTTAAATTTAAATACATGCAAAATGAATAAATAAAGTAAAACACAGAAAATAAAAGTGAGTGCATAAAATAAATAAATAAATTTTAATTATATATAATTAAAATAAGAAAATGGCTTAAAATTGTAGACTGGGCTTTAAAATTAGAAATAAATCCAAATGAACTTTAGAAAATCTTCTGGACTTGTAAAATATTTATAACAAATAAAATAACAAAAATAAAAGTGCATTCACAAAAAAAAAATATTAAATATAATTTATATGAAGAAAATGGCAGAAAATTAGAAAACAGACTTTTAAAAATAGGAAATAAATACAGTAAATTTTGGAAAAATTCTATTATCATTAAAAATATTTATAAGTCAAAATATACATAATAAAACATATTATCACATATTAAAATAAAATATAACCAAGAAGAAGTAATTTATACAATTTAAAATAGTCATTGTTAAATAACCCTATATATGCACAATTTTGTAAAGGGTATAACTTTCACAATTTACATCCAAATTCAACGAAACAAAAAGTGGTGTTCTTATAATTTTATGTACTTTCATAATAAAAGAAAAAATTTAAATTTTCAAACTTTTAAAATTTTAAGCTGAAAGTCACAGTTTGACTATTTTGACCAAAATCATCATTTCAGGCAAATATTCAACTTACAAAATTTGGAATTATAACTCATATAAAAATCAAGATTATATTTAAATAATAAATTTAATCATTTCAAATAAGTAAAATAAGTTTTTAAATCAAAATCTTACATTAAAAATAATTAAAATATACAATAAAATAATTACAAAATATAGGATTGTTACACTCCCCCACTCAAAACTTTTCGTCCCCGAAAAGGTATGAGGTATGGAAGGGCAAAGTAAAGATAGAGTGAAATAGGATTAAGATAAGATGACAAGAAGATTGAAGTTATACCTGATAACTGTTGTTATAGGTAAGTTTAACAAGGTGGAGGTGATCTTTCAAAGATTCTCCAAAATCAAGAACTCAAGCACGCAAAATAGATTCAAATGACTACCAAAGATTATCAAAGATTATAGAAAGATGCCTATACCAGTCTATAGCAAGATAAGGATGATAAGGACAACCAAAAGATAGTTTGAAAACAAAATAAGGAAATAAATTTGAAAGCATGGAAATTTCAACTTAAACAGAGAATAAATCTTTACACAAGTTAAATAAATCTTAACTATCTCAAATTTCATTATCTTATTATCCAATCATCATAAATTAACAAATTTTTTAAAACCATGGGTTTGAAAAATAATCATTTATTACACTCACAATGTATTTACTAAATTTTATTCTTCTTTATTCCTAAATAAAACTAAATTTATTCCTCTCACTATATTTATCACTTATGTTAAACATACTTACACTTAATATAACTGCTTTCTTTTATTCTTAGTTCTTTGAATATTATTTTCTTATAAGTTATTCAATTACCCTTTATTATATTTACCTCTGTTAATCATTTTATAATTAAAATTTAAGTGTATAACATTTATTATAACCACTCAAATTTTATTTATAAAATCATTTTATATTGTATATTACCCAATTACATTGTTAACTTCTGAAATTAAGGTAAGTTATATTGGAATGAAATTGTGTCATACAAATAAAACTTTCCAATTCAATTATCTCAAGTTTAATCATTTATCCAATTTTTTTTTTGATTTTCTTTTTATAATTGAAATTATTGTTAAAAATAAAATTTTAAGAATTAAATTTCTGATTTCTTCAAACCATTTAGAGATAAGTAATAATATATATATAATATGTCAAATCAAATTTCAATCATATATCTATATATATTATAAATTAAGTCATATTTTAGAAATTCAAATCAATTTAATTTCCCAAAACAAAGCTGTAGCAAGACTACGGAACAGTCTCTTCACTTCGAAACACGAAAATGAACGTCGATGATGCTGCAGTCATCACCGAAGTTATTTTCCAGCAACAAAGAGAAGAGTACTAATTTTAAACTTAAAATTCTTTGGAAACAACTTTCTATTTGAAAATATTTTAAATATTATATCCCTTTAAACTTTTAAACAAAAGGTTTTGAACCATCGGAAATTAAATTCTCAAATTTCTTTTTCTAAATTCATTTAAGTTCCCATATAAATTTATAAACAATTATTTATAAATTCATTTATAGAACAATAAATGATAAATCAAGTATTATCATTTCAAATTATCAATTTGAATCATTTTATTAAGTTCCATAAATATATATATCAAAATTTTATTTCATTAACCAAAACAAAATTTAAAATAATATCGTGTCAATTTGTTCTATCAAAGTGTTTTAGAAATCCTATCGATAGCGTTCATCAGACGAATCGATCGGAAACCCAAATCAACATCAACAACTCCAACAACACAATAAAAAAAATATACATTGACAAATACAATTCAAAATGTTTGAAAATATGTTGGAAACAAAAGACAAGATGATAAAATACAGAGTAGGGAGGTGAATAAGCTAAAATAAATCACGGGCAACCTTAATCGGGTCAACCGTGACTTAAAGTATAAGATCGAAGTGGATTTTCTGGGGTAAATCTACGTTTGATCTCAAGAGTTAGAGTTTGGGATAATAGGAGATACTAGCATCTAAACCGAGGATATAAAATCTTTGGTGAATCGATGCTGTTGTAATGGAGTTTCACCCCTCTTACAAGAAAATTTTTGAGATTGGTGGGACCACCAATTCACTATAAAGATCATTCGAAGTGGAGTTGTGGGATACTCCAGAATAAAATGAAGATGAATAGCGGGGGATAAGAATGGAGTTTGGAACCACAGGGAACGTTCCAAAATTCAAAGGAATCGAGTCAAAAGGGAAGAGATTCAAACTCGAATGAAAGTGATTCTGTAAATACATTCATTCTATATGCTGAGTTTTGCCTAGAGCTACCAAAGTTGTGATACCAACTGTAACAACCAGGTATTTTCAATCATTCGCATCCATTATAAGTGTATAGGTAGACACTCATGCCGGAATTGAATTGCTCAAAATACCACGTTGTAAATAAAAATTTGGCAAATCTCAGAATGTACAGTAAATAAAAATCACAGATCACAAACACAGAGTATAAAAATGCAGCGGAAGAAAAAGAGATAGTAGTTCATGAAGCTACTATATAAATATGAGATACATCAGAGTTAAATGAGATACAACAGAAGAGTAACAGGATGCATCAGGTACACGTCAGATACATCACTGAACCACTGGATACTGAAACAAAATAGATGGCTGGATCTTCAAGGAAAGCTCCAACGCCGAAGGTGAATCTGGAATGCTAACTCACTCAATCTGACCCGAGCGTAAAGCAAAACACAAGACCCTCGACTCAGGACATAAATACTTAGAAACTGTAAATCAACTCAAGTGAACAGTAACAAAATGCATCAGTAACTTAAAGGACGCTTGGGACCGCCCATCCTCTAAGGATCCGTCAAACTATTTACTATGTAGTAATATACGCTATATACGGTAGTGTCTAATCAGTAAAGTATAATCATATAGAAAATAGCGTTAAAGGGATGGTGAACCTTAACTCGGTCGGATCTTCAAACCAAAATCGTAGTGGGCTCGATATAAGGATATGACACGGCACGCGAGGCAATGCCAGGGTGGATACACCGTTTGCACTCCCGGACCGGTGGTGACGGCAAGCCAGCAGCTTCCGCCCACCTCGAACAATACCCCCGAATCAAAGTGGCTCCACGGAATCGAATCACGACAGTAATAGAATAGTTTCCGATGGAGCATGCTCGATGAAAGGGTGCGACCCTTTGTGTAGCCCGGTATAGCTCCTATTTTAGTCATATATGCTAACTCATAGGAGTTGGGTCCACGTAATATACCTCAAGAACGTCGCCACCATCCGACTTCATTCTGGAATCTCCACCGCATACACAGTTGTTAAAGTGGTTTTCGGTATTGGCCGGCTATAAGACAATATCCGATCCCGGTCTCTTTAACAACCAATCGTTATTATAACCCATGGATATTTATTTCAAATAATTTATATTCCAAGACCAAAATATCATACTCATTTCAAAACAATATCACAATTGTATCATTTCCATTTCAAAATATAATTCAATATTATATCATTCAAATAAAACCCAAATTTTTAAATCATTGAATATTTCTTTAAATTTATTAAACTTGAAATATTCCTTTAAATTATCATAGCAATTTGGAAATGTTACCTTAAGGAATCATAGCATTTTTGGAATGTACTACTTTCCACTTTACATTGTATATAATCAAAGTATTGATAAGCTTAAAATTTTAACATGTCAATTTATCATAGCCTTATAGTTAAATAAACTTTATTACTGTAATATACAATTCAAACCGAAATTCTTATGTTAAGTTAAAAGCACCTTATTAACTTACATTATTATTACAATAAGTAACATTTATCATTTTAATCAACTTAAAATACACCATTACATTGATTAAAATCTACGTGTCAAATGTTCATTTTAAATTTTATATTCCTATTACAATAATGAACATTTATTAATTTAAATCAATACCACACTACTTAAAACTTTACACGTTTCTTTCATTAATTAAAAACTTATACGTTTTTGCATTAATGAAAACTTTCATATTCGCTCATTAATTAGGACTTTACACGTTTCTTTCATTAATTAAAACATATACGTTTCTTTCATAAATTAAAACCTATACGTTTCTTTCATAAATTAAAACCTATACTATTCTTTCATAAATTAAACCTATACGTTTCTTTCATAAATTAAAACCTATACGTTTCTGTCATAAATTAAAACCTACACGTTTCTGTCATAAATTAAAACCTATACGTTTCTTTCATAAATTAAAACCTATACGTTTCTTTCATAAATTAAAACCTATACGTTTCAGATTTATATTACCATTTCACAAATTTAACTAAACTTCCAGTTTATTTAATTAATTTAACATCTTTAGTTAAAACTCAAATTTCACATTTTCAAGTCAAGTTATAATTTAAAATTTCATTTTCAACAGTCATTTATTCAACCACTTAAATTTATAGAAAATCAATAATTCTTTAATAAATCACTTAAATTCAAATATAAATCAATTTATCATATTTACCATTTTCCAAATAAAATTAAAGTCCATTTCATTCATGTAACTTAAATATCATTTTTAGTCAAAATTCCAAATTTCAAACATAAGTTATATTTCAAAAATCCAGTTAATCCATTCATAAATTACATTTTTAACACATAGAAAAATCATAATTTATTTATTTTAAAACCTTTCAAAATCTATTTAAATCAAATTTCATAATTTTATATTTTTAAAAATATTTAAAATATTCAAAGCACTTTATAGAATAACCACGGGTCTGTATATAGTTTTCTAACCTAGGTCAAGTGATACGGATATGTATCATTTCAATCCGCAGTTTAAAAGGTAAAAATCCGGGTTCTATCATTTCACACCCGCAATCCCAAGTTTAAATAAATAAATAAAATAACTCAGGCCTATCATTTCAGCCCATAACATTTTTTCTAACAGAGAACTTATAGTGTGATCATATACAGAAATAATATAAACAAAGTCAATATCATAATATACAGTCATATATCAGATGTCAGGTGAAAATTAACAGTTTTAACATGGTAATAACATGGAAATAACATGGCATAGCATATCATATGATCATCATTAACTTGCATAAACATTTTACATTACTAAACACTTGTCATCAATCCACTTTTCATAAGTATATATGTCAGAGTGAGAAAGACTCACCTTTTTCAAAGCTAGAGACCAAAACAACATACAAGCACGACTCCAAAGGCACAACAAGCACAATTTCACGACTTTTGATTTGAGTTGAAAGATAGCCAAGATATGATTTTGTATCATCAACCCAAAACAAAACAAACCAGACAATATATAAACATTCAACATAAAATAACATTGAAACAATTTTGAAATACAAAGCGAAATGAACAAGATAGATTGGACCTTGCTTCAACCACTTCAATGCTTGGCCTAAGGGACACTTATGCTTGGCTATGATGATGCTTTGGCTCAGTATGACATCATATAGGTCAGGTTTAACATCATATAGGCAAGGCAACAAGTGGAGAAGAAGGGAATGAGGCAACAATGGTCAAAAACATTGTTTTTAGGCATGTAGGTTGCAATTTGAAGAGTTTGGCCACCATAGATGGCTCGTCCATGGTCATGGTTGGTGGAGTAGATGGTGTTGGAGGCATGGAAGAGATGTAGGAGTTTTTGGCTGCGACTATGGAGATGAGGCCGATCCAAACTTAGAAGAGAAACAAGGCAAAATTGTATAGAAAAGTAAGAAAAGTAGAAAGAAGAGAGGGATTTGCCTAATTTTTTCTTCTTCAAGGTGGAGGCCATGATTTTTAGGGTTTTAGGGCTTCAAAAATTTGTGAATGACAAGAGGAAGTCGGCTGCAAAAGATGGGGAAACGAATGGCTAAGATGAATTGATATATTGATGACAGAAGAAACTGCAAAAGAAACGGATAAAACGTTTTTTCCGTTTCTTAGCTCTTAACCCTTTCAAATTTCTCATATATATTTATATACATCCAAATAAATGAAAATAATTAAAATCTCAGTTAAAATTCGAAAATATAACAGATAAAAAAAATATTAAAATTTAAATATTAATTAGATATGATTAAATAAGAAAAATAGCACAGAAAAATGAAAACTAGACTTAAGAATTAGAAATAACTTCAATACACTTTGGAAAAATTTACTTAAATTTAAATACATGCAAAATGAATAAAATAAAGTAAAACACAGCAAATAAAAGTGAGTGCATAAAATAAATAAATAAATTTTAATTATATATAATTAAAATAAGAAAATGGCTTAAAATTGTAGACTGGGCTTTAAAATTAGAAATAAATCCAAATGAACTTTAGAAAATCTTCATGGACTTGTAAAATATTTATAAAAAATAAAATAACAAAAATAAAAGTGAATTCACAAAAAAAAATTATTAAATATAATTTATATGAAGAAAATGGCAGAAAATTAGAAAACAGCCTTTTAAAAATAGGAAATAAATACAGTAAATTTTGGAAAAATTCTATTATCATTAAAAATATTTAAAAGTCAAAATATACATAATAAAACATATTATCACATATTAAAATAAAATATAACCAAGAAGAAGTAATTATACAATTTAAAATAGTCATTGTTAAATAACCCTATATACGCACAATTTTGTAAAGGGTATAACTTTCACAATTTACATCCAAATTCAACGAAACGAAAAGTGGTGTTCTTATAATTTTATGTACTTTCATAATAAAAGAAAAAAATTAAATTTTTAAACTTTTAAAATTTTAAGTTGAAAGTCACAGTTTGACTATTTTGACCAAAATTAGCATTTCAGGCAAATATTAAACTTACAAAATTTTGGAATTATAACTCGTATAAAAATCAAGATTATATTTAAATAATAAATTTAATCATTTAAAATAAGTAAAATAAGTTTTTAAATCAAAATCTTACATTTAAAATAATTAAAATATGCAATAAAATAATTACAAAATATAGGGTTGTTACAATTTAACTCTCTTCGGTCGCTAGAAAATAACTTTGGTGATGACTGCAGCATCACCGTTGTTCATTTTGGAGTTTCCAAGAGAGGAATTGTTGCCAAGGTTGTTTTGTATAGTTTTGAGGACAGTAAGTTATTTCGGGAATTCAGTGAATGTTTATGGAGCTATAAAAGAATAAGTTTGAATCTATAACTTAGGAATGTAAATTCCAATATGAGAATGGAAAATTAATTTAAGCAAGTTAAATAGGATGAGTTGATTAAATGAATTGTATGCATTGAAATTAATGAAATTAAATCAACTTAAGGAAATAAATTTATTAGTTAATTAAATTTGGAACTTGGATTAAACGGAAATTATTAAATGCAATTCAAGTTGAAATACTAACTAATTGAATGTGGATATTATAAATAGAGCTCAACACATATATTTTGAATGTGGTCAAGTGAAATAAAAAATGAATTGAAACAGAAATGGTTTGAATTGCAAATAAAATCCAAAGGAGTGGAAATAAAATTGAAATGGTCTTGTTATCAATAAAATAAGTCCGAAAGTGAAATGAAAATGTGAAATAAGGTTTAAAATGGATTGTGAATAAATTTAAAATGAAATAAAATTTAATATATAAAGTAAGTTGGAATCAATTGGGAGTAGTTAAAATGAAAATGGATATGCCATTAAGTGAATATCATCGAAATTGCGTAAAAATGATTGTCGTTTGATGTAAACGAAATTTAATAAAATTCTATGAATTAGTGGAAGCAAATATAATTGATTTTTGAATCAATGGATATGAATATGAGTTTGTTTGGAATTATAAATGAATTGGAGATAAGTAAGTGAGTTGTACATCACTTAAATTGAATGCAAGGGTAAGGATAGCGAGTGAAAGCAAATGTATTGGTGATTGAAACCTTATTAATTACTTTTAAGTGCTGTTTGGTAGGTATGGCTTATGAAATCCATGTGTTAGCTACTGAAGATGAATGAAATCTAAATAAATTTCCTATATATGGCACTTATATGTTTAAATTGAGTAAGTACAGGTACCCGAAGGTCGTTTGGCAGGATTTTGGTTGTGCTAATTGCTAAATAATAAGCCACTTGCTTAAAAATGCAAAATAAAGGTACGCATATGAAATAAAAATAGGAAATACAAACTGTTTTTGTTTTTCCGACCGGGTTGGTCGATGTAAATATATTTATATCTCTTGTCAAATTCCAAAAGCTCCTCCATACAAAGGAGACTCTGCCAAAATTTTCCGAAAAATTTAGGAGTTAGAAATTTTTTTGAAAATTTTTGGGAAAATTTTGTTAATGACAAAGCAATTTCAGATTGAAAATTGAAATAAATTAGTAAATGATACTAATTTAAAATAATGATATGAATCAGTTATAAATGGAAGATAAAATTCAATATTCAGAGTTGAAGATAAATTGAATTCATATGGAAATGGGAGAACCAATTTGAATAGAAGTAGATATAAACTAAAGTTGTGAAGTGAAAATAAATATAAGAAGTGTATAAAATACTTGTATTGAATTTAAGAAGAAATGGTAGAATTCCTAAGTAATATGGGTGTCTAAAAAAAATAATATTGATTAGGCATTTTAGTGAAGATTTAATAAAAATATGTGAAATGACAAGCATTGTTAAGTAAATAGAAATCAAAATGAATTTGAATAAAAAGATAATTGATATGGTTGATAATCAATTGAGATAAATACGTAGGATGTACCTATATTATTATATTCACATAGCAATTTGATCTAGATTCGAGCACCGAATTCCGAGATAGTTATATCGATCCGAGTTGGGATTTTTCACTCGATTTTCGAAGGTGAACCCTAGATATGGATTTTGATCGGTTCTGGAAATTCGCTATCATAGTTTGTGGATATGCAAGGAGAATGACAGTTTATGATCAAGAAACCAGATCTGAGTCCGCACTAGGAAGTCGGGTGGACGATATTAGATTGGAAGTGAAATTGCATGATCGAGCGAGTGATCGGATTTGATATTGCGTACAGATGATATACGTACATCGTACAGGCTTTAATGGAATGAATATTGAAATTTTGCGTATGGAAGTCAATAAAATATTTTTGAATGTTGTGATTGGATATTAATGCTAAGTAGGATATACAGGTATTTAAAAGAAGGAGAAAATTTGTTTTAATCCCAGAAGATAAATTTGAATTGCTCAACAAAATGGTATGTCTTTAAATTTCTGTATGAAATTTGATTGGGTTTTTGATCTAGCCACTTGGATTTTTATTTTCATTTGGAATTTGGGAGCCCGTTGAGGAATTTTGTAGTTTTTTCGAGCTAGCCGCACAAAGGAGACGCTGGCGAAATTTTTCGGAAATTTAGGGAGTTAGAAAATTTTTGAGAAAATTTTGATAATTCAAAAATTTGGGTTTGAATTGAAATTTGAATGATTGAGAAAATAATATTGTTTGAAAACTATGGGAGAGTTTGGGAAGTTAGTAAGAATGATAATGGGTCTTCTATAAAAAGATTGTTGTAGGATTTTGAATTATTGGTTAGGGGAAAAAGTAAATGGGTTGGACCATTCTTCCTGACTAGTAATTTTGGGGACGAAATTCTTTTAAGGGGGGAGGAATGTGACGACCCGAAATTTTGGAAAATTTAAATTAGGATATTTAATTGATTTTAATATTTAAAAGTTAGTTTGTAACTTAAATTTCAAATATCACCATTTTTTGGAAATTTAATTATTGGATTTAATTACTAGAAATTGGGTAAAATGTTGAATGTCGAGTTTTAAGCCTGTTAAAAATAATTTAAGGATTTGTAAAATTTATATCGATAGTACTGAAGATAGTAAAAGTGTTGAAATTGAATTTGGGAATGTTTGTTAAGTTTTGAAATTATATAGTGTAAATTGAATTTAAAAATAGCCTTCCGAGGCATAGTCTCGGAATTCGACGAAACGAGTTCCATTGGATCCGTAATAGTGTACTATCATCGGATTTTAAATTTCGTGGCGTTTGGAGTTGTTGTGTGAGCGTACGACTTATAAACGCGCTGAAATTTTATATCGAAAATTCAATATAATAACTGATCCAAAAAGCTATCTTCTCCATACGATTGAATTAGGGTTTGAAACTTTTTCCATTGCGTTCGGAATGGGGGTATAACATTATAAACGCCTAGCGGCACGCCTCGATAGGAGGTCAAGTTTTTAAGTTGCATTTATCGAGACAATTTGAATTTCATCAAGGATATTTTTTTATAAAATGGTCGACTTTCAGCCGTAACTCTGTTCAAATCAAAAGTTTATGCTTTCCCGTCAGCTGTTATTCCGTCTCCTTTCCAGATCATTGTAGGAGAGAAAATTCCTTCACGCAACCCACATTTCACCTCGGTCTTTTAAAACAGCTTCCCCTCTTTAATATTAACAGTTGGGCATTTAAAATGAATGGAATGAGATGTTTCAGAAATGACCGAGCATTTTTATTAAAAAAAGGGAATCAAAGTCTCCCTCTTTTGAAAATATGGCTTGCGAATTATTTTCAGCTTCTTCAATCGAATTCCCCATCTCCGATTAATCTTAAGGCAAATCGAAATAGAGGGGCTCGAAAAAGGAATCGGTGGCGTAGTTATGATAGGATTAGGGCTGTGCAAGTTTCATATTCGAGAAAGCATTAGGCATCGGACTCTGTGGCGAATGATGAGAGGGTGAGGTAGTGGTATTAGGCGGTGCAGGGGTTGTTGTAGGCGAGTTTGGGAGAGGGGGAGTTTTAGTGGTGCGTGTTGGCTCGCGACTGCATTCGTGAGGAGGTGATGCCGCGCTTGAAGACGCGTTGGCTGCTGAAGGGGGTCGAAGACGAGGGAGCTCAAGTCGATAGTTGCAAGGTAGGAACCTCGTGCGCAAGCACGCGATGACAACGAATGAGATGTTGAGTTGGAAATGGCGTTCGATGGAACTATGCAGCTAGGGTTTGCGAGAGGCTGGAATTGGGCAGAGAGGTATTCGATAATTTTATTTAATTAAAATTTATGTATATAAATATGTGTATACATTTTTAACGATCGTGATTTTATTACCGTGTAACGACCGTGATTTTTGAATTACTGTCGTAATAAATACTTTAAAAATCTGTAACGGCCGTGATTTTTGAGTTACTGTTGAAGTAAGTATTTTAAATAGAAACTTTTTAAATTAAAATTTGAAAAAAAAAGTTTCAAAGTCAATGTATAATGCACGTTGTAAATGACTTACTTATAGCCTTCACGTGCGTATGAAGTGGTCCATTAAAATCAAAGTTGTGATACACTCTTCACTTTTTGGCCTTAATGTGAGTATTGGTTCATTTTATACAAATAGCATAAGTCTAGATATTAAACAAAGGTGGAACATATTTTGTTAGGCTATCCCGCACAAACTGTGTAAACATTAATGATATAGCCAATATGAACACTTTGCCTTGCTGTGAACATTGTTTTAAAAAGCAAGTGTTGAACTTACAGCTATCATCATTTTTGTGACAACCCCGAATTTTCGAGCAATATCGATTTAATAATCTGCATTAAAAATTAAATTGATTTGATATATCTTTGTTAATTAAATCTGAATTGATACTTTTCTTTTAATAAATATTTAATTGGTAAATTTTATTTGTTACAAATTAATTGATTGTTTTCTATTTATATATGTATATATTTGTATACACTGTAAATAGTGGAGCTTTGTTTTAAAAGTTTAAATAATAAATTATGTTTCAAATTCTAGTATACATTTTAGTGAATTAGAGATTATGATTTATTTAATATAAACTTTTCAAAGCTAATAAATAAATAAATATGTGATTTTAAATACATAAGATAAATGTTTAAATAGTTTAAAACTTATTTTAGCTTAAGTTAAAATTTAAATTTATTAATAAAAAGATTTGTTTTGTTTTCTTTTTAGTATAGCTTGATAAAAATATGGATTTAAAATTTATATATGAGTTTTAATGTAATTTTTTTCAAATGGCACATTAATAAAATATGCAGTTTATAACAAAAAGATAATTTCTTTTATAAATCATTTCAAATTGATAAATGTGTTGCTTTTAAATAATTTTAATAGAAAATAAATAAATAAAAGACTATAAGATAAATTGGAAAAAATATAAAGTAAGTACATTGGCTAATTTAATAACATAACAACTATAAAATTCATTTATATTTCAAACAACAAAACATAAAAATAAAACAAAATATACATAAAGCTATAGATTATAAGTTAAAATACTGTATGCAATAAGTTAAAATAAGAAGTAAACATATAGGATAAATTTATAGATTATAAAGCTAAATATATAACTTCACAAAATATAATAATAACAAGACATCAATTAAACTAGAAACAAATAAATTTTCAAGTTTGTGAACAATCATAAGAAAAACTGCAGCATACACACACACACACACACACACACAAGTGTAAAGCATCAAGACCAATATATGATTGTACAAACAAAATCAAATATGTGTGCAGGCTGAGATTTCAAATCTAAGTATAAATATATTAAAGACAATAACATTTAATGCTTGCCTCAATGTTCTTGTCTCAGCCACCAAATAAAAATAAGAATATCTGTAGGCTTGCATAAGTAATACACTCAAGTGTGATAGGCATTAACCTGAAAGTAAAAGACAGTAACAAAAAAATATAAATCATGTGAAGGCTTGCTAGGGAAGGCAGTGTAAAGTATTCTTAAACAAACAAACAAAAGTAATTAATGTAAATCTTTCTAGCACACAATGTATTTCATATCAGCCTCCATCAACAAATATCCCTGTTTTAAAATCTGTACAAACATCATGATATTATAACCTGTAAATGCAAGTATATATCAACTTTTCTTCATATCAGTTCGAGCATCATCTCTGAGCAAAACTAAGACATGTATACCATCAAAAACTTGAACATCTTCATACAATTAATGCAAATCAGAATCTCCATCTCTGCAAATCTGAGATGTTCATACTTGAGTATCTTCTTTCTAAAATCTGGAGTCAAACTTGTGTATCTCTGGAACCTGTAGGCTGCACCTTGTCAAACTAAAACAAAGATTATGTATGCTGTATTATACTAAAACATAATGATCACCTGTACCAAAGACCAAATTTTGTCCACTGTAACTTATTTGTAAATATCTCCCTGTAAACTACTCTCCTATGTCATCTTTCATTTCAGTTCAAAAAACCAAAACTAAAATATGAAATAAAAACCATTGCAAACTTAAACAAAATTCAGTTTAAACTAACCTCAAGAGCAATCAATACTGAGAAGCAAAGAAAAGAGTTTCAACTTGTATTCAAGCCTGTTCAAAAGGGTCTCTGTTCTTCTTTCCTAGAAACTGTGAGTAACTTTATTTTATATAAAAAAATGTATTTAAGAAATGAATCTGTTGTATATATGCCTATGGATAATATATGTATATATATATGTTTAATACTCTGCCTATGCTTGTAGGATGTTGTGGTGTGTGCAGGTTGTAACATGTATTCACTATTTTGAATTCTAAAATAAACTTTGCTTTCAAAACTCATTCTACCCAATCTACTTGAAATTTGGAACTAGAGTTTAAACAAATACTGTTTGTTTGACATTGAACTGAATTTTAAAAATATGTTCAAACTAAAATAACCCAGTAGAAACTCTGGAAAGCCAGATGCATGAGCACAACTCCAGATAAATCAAAATTTGAACCTTTTAAATTTTGGAATTCAGGTATACAAGATGAATCAGTGAACAATAACATGATTTTTAAGGGTTAAAGCATAATTTTTAGTGGTATGTTTTGAGAGTAGCTTGTTTTATACTATTTGGGGCCTTTTGATTCGCCGTGGGCGATCAAGTTAATCTGGAGGGTCGAGCTTCTGTCTGGTGGTGGAGGAGGCTACCGTGGATCAAGGAAAAATCATAGGTGGCGGCGCAATGGGTCGTGGAAGCGGCGGCGTGGGTTTAAAATTTTAAAACCTAAATTTTACTGTGCATGGAGTTTTGATCACCGCGGCATGTACAAGCGTTCAAGTGACGCGGGGTTTTGAGGGTAGGTAGAGGGGCGATGGTCGATGTAGCGGCCGGAGTTTGGTGGCCTCCGGTGGTTGGAGCAACGAATGCGAGACGTTGACAGGTTTGAGGGGTAGTGGGTCGTGTATTTCCAGGTTGTGTTTTTCTCTTGTTCATTTTCGCGCGCATGGGGAAAACTCGAAGCGGGTTGCTGTTTTTATCGGGAAACCTCGTGTGTTTACTCGAAGTAAACGAGGGGATGCTCGGGTTGTAGTTATTCATTTTTTTTAAAACCTGTAACAGTTTATCAGTTTTGAATTTTTTTTTAAACTAAAATCAAAGTCAAACCTAGTTCTAAAACAAGTTTAAATAGTGAATTTAGGTTAGTTTTGAAATAGAGTTGGAAATAATAAAGTTCCATAATTTAAATTATTTTAATAACTTAAAAGTGCTTAATGCTTAAGTGTATTCAAAAAGAGTTGAATTTCAAAAATGAAATATAAATTGTTAAGGAAAGATTTAAACAAGTTAACTCCAAAATTGAAAACCAGGACTTAGATTTGAAATTCTAGATTTGGAAATAAAATAAAGTTTTATAATTTAAATTGATTCAAATAAGTTTTAATGCTATTAAATATGTGAGTTTAAAGGGGTTTTGGAAGAAAAATTAGGTTTAAACTTTATTAAGGATAAAATTGGAATTTATTTACAAAGTAATTTGAAATAGATGTTTTTAGAACATTTTGAAAGTAAAAATTTAATCCATAATAAGAATAGTTACTTTAAGTAATGAAGACTTAGAATTTATATGCATTAACCTTTAAGTTGATTAAGTATGAATAATTAATGATTGATATTATTTAAATTAGTAATTATGATTTTAAATGTATTATTCAAAGTTGAATAATGAATTAAGTAATTAATATGTGATTAAGAATCATAGATTAGATTTTTATTTAAATTAATAAAGTTTAATGGTTAATCAAACTTATAATTAACAATGATAAATAGAAGAAAATAATTAAATAAGTGTTAATGAAGATCATTAACTAGATTATTTTATAATTAATTAATGTAATTGATTTTTAATAAATTAATTGGATTAATTAATTCAATAATAATCATTGTAATAGTTTAATTGTAATAGTTTAATTGTAATTGGAAAGTAATTAAGAAATTAATTACTTATTGATTGTGTAAATTGATTTAATTTGAGTTAATTAATTTAGTTTAATTAACTGATATTTTGGAAGTAAATTACTTAGTGAAGTAATTGATGAAATCATTGGATGATGGGAAATGGAAGTAATTGGAATATAATTACTTGAAATTAATCAAGGGATTAAGCTTGTTATTGAGAAGTAATTAATTAAGGAACTGTATGTATTAATCAAGAGTGTTAATATATGTGATTTGAAGATTTGTATTCTTCATATAATTAATAAAATAACAAACGAAAATGTAATTAGAAATCATCAATTAATATAGTTAATGATGGGATTAGAGATTGATTTATTTGGGAATAATAAATCAACAGGATAATTAAACGGTAATAAATCTATATAAATGAAATTAATTAATGGATTTATTCAAGATTAGTCTCTGTAAATAAACTAAGGAAACTATTGGAATGCAGCAAAAGATATTTAAATCAAGACGATTAATTGGGATATATAAGTAATGATGTTAAGATTTAAATTAAGTTAATTAATTTTAATTAAATTGAGAAATCACTTGATGATTTGGTATGCGTAATTACTTACTATAATTAACGGAGTATAATTACTTAGAATAGTAATTAGATGATAATTACTTGATGAAATTAATATAAGATGATTTGTAAGTGGAGTAATTTAGGAAATTTCTTTTGCAATTAATCAAAGGATTAATTTATGGAATTAATTAATCATGGGATGATTAATAGGTAATTAAGGGTAGTTAGTTACTGGTTTGTTATTAATCAAGGGTGATTAATAATTTTGTTTAAATAAAGATTAATCACTTAATGGAATAAATTTAAATAAAGTAATTTTATATAAATTTGAGGTCATTAATTAATATAATTAATGATGTAATTAAGAATTGTTAATTAAGGAATAGTTAATAGGGAAGTAATTAAATGTTAACTGCTATAAATGATTTAGAATAATTCATTTGAGAAATTAATTAAAGTCTAAATTACTTCTTGTAATTAGAGAATGATTAATTAATTTGATTTATAATTAATTAATGGTTGTGAGAGCAGGATTTATGGAATGAATAATTAATTTAATTTATTTTAAATTAATTAAAGATAGAAGTAGTGAATTTAATCCATTTTAAATTAATTATATATTGTGGTTCATATATCATTGCTTATGGATGATATTGATATTTCATTAATTGATTGTGATCTCAGATATGAGATGATAATATCTATGTGATATGGATGTATGGTTTAAGTATGATAATATTTAATTGTATGTTTGGATGATGATATTAGTTATCTGTTTATGATGATAATGTGATTATCTATTATGAGATGTGAATTATCTATCTGTGTATATTAATTATATTTAATTGACTGTTAAGACTAAATAGACAACTTGGCCTTAAAAGACACGTTTTGGATTTCGATGAGACCGGGATCGGTTTTCCTTATTTGGAACATCCGAAAACCACATCGATTCCAAATTAACGTAGGTCGTGGATCTGAAGTGAAGATGAAGATTCAGAATGCAAGGATTATCGTCGTTAACTCTGAGGGTGATTCTAAAATGAGTGTAACGAGATGATGCCTTCGGTTTCGTTCGAACCCGGAACGAACTTGTATGGATTGAATGCTTTCAACACATCGGCAGGCGAGCGACGAGCATTCTAAGAGATATGTTCTATAAAGGTAATCGTAACCTCAAGCCTCATCAACCGGGAATGGCTAAAACAGGGGAGGTGCAGCAAGGTTAGGTGGGTCATGCCCAAGCAAGACAAGGATATTCCCCTGTCTAGATGTCCCTTTTTATTCAGCTGTGTGGGCAGTTGGTCTGCAGCCAACTGCGGGGTTATCTTGTTCGGGACTGTTTAGTAAGGAATGGTTCCGGCCTTGTGTTGCAGGGGGTCGGGAGTGATCCTCGGTACGTTGATCTAGGCCATGTACTGTGACAGGCGGTACCCCAGTAGCCCTGCCATTGTATGGAATCCAAAATCCAATAAGTGCCTACGGTTTTGATTGTATTACCCACTTTTGTGGTTAGTAGCTGGAATTTAATCATGTAACAATTTCGGCTATTTTCTATTTACTTGAAAACCCTAGACCTATTATAATATCACTGGATTTCCTATCAAATGTTTTGGTTGGCGTAAGGTAAACACTTTTCCATGTTTATGTGTGGGAAGTCTTACGTAATACCTTTTGTTTTCAAAGGATTTTCAAAATTAAGCAACTTTAACCTGTTACTCACACCAGACCCATGTCTGACCCGGAGTTTATTTTATTGTTTTTCATAAATACTCGGGTACCCAAATTTTTACGGGTAGCCAAGGGATTCAGGTTAGCTTTGACGAATTCTGGAGGAGCAATGGAGCAGGAAGCTTCAGCGTTGTAGATATATATATATAGCTCCGATGTGTTGGTATCTTTGAGTAATTTGTTTGAGTTATGTTGTATTGACTAGACAGGTGTTTATAACTGTCTAGTATGTGATGTATTATCTGTATAACTCTGATTGATGTTGTATACTATGTAAATACTTATGCGATTAATATAATTTATTCGTTCCGTTGTGAGATTGTGATGTTGTTGTTCTTTCTTTTCTGTCCTTTCTATTTTCTCATCCCTTTCTTTCTTCAAAACGATACGTCTTCCTGGGCGTAGGAAGTCGGGTCGTTACAGTGGTATCAGAGCGCTAGGTTGAGTGAATACCTAGGTTCTTGAGTGATTTCTTTCTTGAGAGAGTGTATTTGTAATTTTGATATATATATATATATATATATATATACTATTTGTTGGATTACTTGTTTGGGTTTTCCAATATAAGTATAAAGGTAGATTGGGTAGTGGTGTGTGTAACACGACTACCTGTGGTTGGAAGTATATCTGACGAGACTATAGACCTAATACCGTCTCGAGTAAATTCGTGGTCTAAGGATTTCACCAAATCTCTGGAGGAAACCTGTTAAGATTTGGAGTCCATTTTTGTTGTACAAGTTTGGTTGAGTCAGTTGAGTAGAAGCTAGAAAACTTATCTTGGTAACTCAAGAAGTAGTAGTTTGGTTCGGTATCGTTGAGATGCAGTAGCGATGGATTGTTTCCGAAGAAGTTCTCAAGGATTTTTGGATAAGGAAGTGTGTCTGTATTAGTTTTGGGCGGAGTTCAGCTGAATGTTGTGTTTGGCTTTGAGGCCCGAGTTTTTCGAGGAGTTTAGGATTAAGAAATTTTTGGGCATCAGTAGCAGTGTTGCAGCTCAGATTGTTCTATCGGCACGCGAGGAGGTCATTTGTCAGCAGTTCTTTGGAGGTGAAGTTCAGAGGCAGTTTTGTGGATCCATTTCTTCAATGGATTGGCTAGATAAGCTTAAGCTGTTCAGATTGGTAAGGAGAGAGCAGTTTTCTTGGATATTAGCTTAGGTTGATCGCAAAAGTGACTTGCGATAATTGGGCATTCTCTTGGTTTATCAAAAATCTTTTTCAGGCTATCTTTGAAGAGGTCATCGGGTTGCCCTTGCATCCGGATTTGAGTTTGGTATCGACTGGATTCCAAAAGTAGTGCCGATGGTTCAGCTTAGTAATAAAATGCTTTCTAGAGAAAGGAATTGGTAAAGCAGCTCAGGTTTTGGAGGAACTTTTGAGTTGTATTGTGGATCTGTTGAATCATATTTTTGTAATGTGTTGTCCAGTTTGTGCTTGTGTGCATCATCAGCATTTTCATCTACCCCAGATCAGAGCTGTGCAGCGGAAGCTGTTGGGAGTGCATCTATTTTTCTTTTCTGGAAAAGAGAAGTTGTTTTCTACTGATGATAAAGGATGTGTTCTTGATTTTGGCTGATTAGTAGGTTGAAGGCAGCTCTGGATTGTTAGAAGTATTTGGTGGATAAGAGACAAAGGAATTTGGATTTCGAAGTCGGAGATTTGATTTTGGATGGATTTTCTCTGATTCAAAGGAGCTCTGTAGATTAGTAATATACACTGTTTGGATTTTATAGATCGAGTATTCCGGCATTACTGGGAAAACTATAGGAAACTCTATCCAGAAATTTCTCTGAATGGTTAGCTTTGTTGATTTAGTAGATTGGCTGTGATGATTGTTAGTATATGATTGATATATGAGTGTAATTTAAAATTAAAATCTTAAATAGATTACTAAATTACCTTTGCTTTTAAATTTCGGGGACGAAATTCTTTTAAGGGGGAAGGAATGTGACAACCCGGAATTTTCGACCAATATCAATTTAATAATCTGCATTAAAAATTAAATTGATTTGATATATGTTAATTAAATCTGAATTGATACTTTTCTTTTAGTAAATATTTAATTGGTAAATTTTATTTGTTACAAATTAATTGATTGTTTTCTATTTATATATGTACATATTTGTATACATTGTAAATAGTTGAGCTTCGTTTTAAAAGTTTAACTAATAAATTATGTTTCAAATTCTAGTATACATTTTAGTGAATTAGAAATTATGATTTATTTAATATAAACTTTTCAAAGCTAATAAATAAATAAATATGTGATTTTAAATACATAAGATAAATGTTTAAATAGTTTAAAAACTTATTTTAGCTTAAGTTAAAATTTATTAATAAAAAGATTTGTTTTGTTTTCTTTTTAGTATAGCTTGATAAAAATATGGATTTAAAATTTATATATGAGTTTTAATGTAATTTTTGTCAAGTGGCACATTAATAAAATATGCAGTTTATAACAAAACGATAATTTCTTTTTAAATCATATCAAATTGATAAATGTGTTGCTTTTAAATAATGTTAATAAAAAAAACAAGACTATAAGATAAATTGGGAAAAATATAAAGTAAGCACATTGGCTAAATTTAATAACATAACAACTATAAAATTCATTTATATTTCAAACAAAAAAACATAAAAATAAAACAAAATATACATAAAGCTATAGATTATAAGTTAAAATATTGTATGTAATAAGTTAAAATAAGAAGTAAACATATAGGATAAATTTATAGATTATAAAGCTAAATATAGAACTTCACAAAATATAATAATAACAAGACATCAATTAAACTAGAAACAAATAAATTTTCAAGTTTGTGAACAATCATAAGAAAAACTGCAGCATACACACACACACACACACACACACACACAAGTGTAAAGCATCAAGACCAATATATGATTGTACAAACAAAATCAAATATGTGTGCAGGCTGAGATTTCAAATCTAATTATAAATATATTAAAGACAATAACGTTTAATGCTTGCCTCAATGTTCTTGTCTCAGCCACCAAATAAAAATAAGAATATTGTAGGCTTGCATAAGTAATACACTCAAGTGTGATAGGCATGAACCTGAAAGTAAAAGACAGTAACAAAAAAATATAAATCATGTGAAGGCTTGCTAGGGAAGACAGTGTAAAGTATTCTTAAACAAACAAACAAAAGTAATTAATGTAAATCTTTCTAGCACACAATGTATTTCATATCAGCCTCCATCAACAAATATCTCTGTTTTAAAATCTGTACAAACATCATCATATTATAACCTGTAAATGCAAGTATATATCAACTTTTCTTCATATCAGTTCGAGCATCATCTCTGAGCAAAACTAAGACATATATACCATCAAAAACTTGAACATCTTCGTACAATTAATGCAAACCAGAATCTCCATCTCTGCAAATCTGAGATGTTCATACTTGAGTATCTTCTTTCTAAAATGTGGAGTCAAACTTGTGTATCTCTGGAACCTATAGGCTGCACCTTGTCAAACTAAAACAAAGATTATGTATGCTGTATTGTACTAAAACATAATGATCACCTGTACCAAAGACTAAATTTTGTCCACTGTAACTTATTTATAAATATCACCCTGTAAGCTACTCTCCTATGTCATCTTTCATTTCAGTTCGAAAAACCAAAACTAAAATATGAAATAAAAACTATTGCAAACTTAAACAAAATCCAGTTTAAACTACCCTCAAGAGCAATCAATACTGAGAAGCAAAGAAAAGAGTTTCAGCTTGTATTCAAGCCTATTCAAAAAGGTCTCTGTTCTTCTTTTCTAAAAACTGTGAGTAACTTTATTTTATATAAAAAAATTATTTAAGAAATGAATCTGTTGTATATATGCCTATGGATAGTATATGTATATATCCATATATATATGTTGAATACTCTGCCTATGCTTGTTGGATGTTGTGGTGTGTGCAGGCTGTAACATGTATTCACTATTTTGAATTCTAAAACAAACTTTGCTTTCAAAACTCATTCCTACCCAATCTACTTGAAATTTGGAACTAGAGTTTAAAAAAATACTATTTGTTTGACATTGAACTGAATTTTAAAAATATGTCTAAACTAAAATAACCCAGTAGCAACTCTGGAAAGCCAGATGCATGAGCACAACTCCAGATAAATCAAAATTTGATCCTTTTAAATTTTGGAATTCAGGTATACAAGATGAATCAGTGAACAATAACATGATTTTTAAGGGTTAAAGCATAATATTTAGTGGTTTGTTTTGAGAGCGGCTTGTGTTTCACTGTTTGGGGCATTTCGATTCACCGTGGGCGATCAAGTTGATCTGGAGGGTCGAGCTTCTGTCTGGGGGTGGAGGAGGCTACCGTGGATCAAGGAAAAATGGTAGGTGGCGGCGCAATGGGTCGTGGAAGCGACGGCGTGGGTTTAAAATTTTAAAACCTAAATTTTACTATGCATGGAGTTTTGATCACCGCGGCTTGTACAAGCGTTCAAGTGACGCGAGGTTTTGCGGGGAGGTAGAGGGGAGATGGTCGATGTTGCGGCCGGAGTTTGGTGGCCTCCGGTGGTTGGAGCAACGAACGCGAGACGTTGACAGGTTTGATGGGTAGTGGGTCGTGTGTTTCCAGGTTGTGTTTTTCTCTTGTTCATTTTCGCGCGCATGGGGAAAACTCGAAGCGGGTTTCTGTTTTTATCGGGAAACCTCGTGTGTTTACTCGAAGTAAACGAGGGGATGCTCGGGTTGTAGTTATTCATTTTTTTTAAACCTGTAACAGTTTATCAGTTTTGAATTTTTGTTTTAAACTAAAATCAAAGTCAAACCTAGTTCTAAAACAAGTTTAAATAGTGAATTTAGGTTAGTTTTGAAATAGAGTTGGAAATAATAAAGTTCCATAATTTAAATTATTTTAATAACTTAAAAGTGCTTAATGCTTAAGTGTATTCAAAAAGAGTTGAATTTCAAAAATGAAATATAAATTGTTAAGGAAAGATTTAAACAACTTAACTCCAAAATTGAAAACCAGGGCTTAGATTTGAAATTCTAGATTTGGAAATAAAATAAAGTTTTATAATTTAAATTGATTCAAATAAGTTTTAATGCTATTAAATATGTGAGTTTAAAGGGGTTTTGGAAGAAAAATTAGTTTTAAACATTATTAAGGATAAAATTGGAATTTATTTACGAAGTAATTTGAAATAGATGTTTTTAGAACATTTTGAAAGTAAAAATTTAATCCATAATAAGAATAGTTACTTTAAGTAATGAAGAATTAGAATTTATGTGCATTAACCTTTAAGTTGATTATTACTAATTATGAATTTAAATGTATTATTCAAAGTTGAATAATGAATCAAGTAATGAATATGTGATTAAGAACCATAGATTAGATTTTTATTTAAATTAATAAAGTTTAATGGTTAATCAAACTTATAATTAACAATGATAAATAGAAGAAAATAATTAAATAAGTGTTAATGAAGATCATTAACTAGATTATTTTATAATTAATTAATGTAATTGATTTTTAATAAATTAATTGGATTAATTAATTCAATAATAATCATTGTAATAGTATAATTGTAATTGGAAAGTAATTAGTAAATTAATTGCCTATTGATTGTGTAAATTGATTTAGTTTGAGTTAATTAATTTAGTTTAATTAGCTGATATTTTGGATGTAAATTACATAGTGAAGTAATTGATGAAATCATTGGATGATGGGAAATGGAAGTAATTGGAATATAACTACTTGAAATTAATCAAGGGATTAAGCTTTTTATTGAGAAGTAATTAATTAAGGACAGTTAATTACTGTATGTATTAATCAAGAGGGTTAATATATGTGATTTGAAGATTTGTATTCTTAATATAATTAATAAAATAACAAACGAAAATGTAACTAGAAATCATTAATTAATATAGTTAATGATGGGATTAGAGATTGATTTATTTGGGAATAATAAATCAACAAGATAATTAAACGGTAATAAATCTATATAAATGAAATTAATTAATGGATTTATTCAAGATTAGTCACTGTAAATAAACTAAGGAAACTATTGGAATGCAGCAAAAGATATTTAAATCAAGATGATTAATTGGGATATTTAAGTAACGATGTTAAGATTTAAATTAAGTTAATTAATTTTAATTAAATTGAGAAATCACTTGATGATTTGGTATGCGTAATTAATTTGTAACGACCCAACTTCCTACGCCCAGGAAGAAGTATTGTTATTAAGAAAGAAAGAGGTGAGAAAATAGAAAAGATAGAGAAGAAAGAACAACAACAACAGAATCTCACAGCGGAACGAATAAATTATAATAATCACATAAGTATTTACAAAATATAGAACATCAATCAGAGTTATACAGATAATACATCACATACTAGACAGTTATAAACACCTGTCTAGTTAATACAACTCAATACAATACAACTCAACAATATGACTTAGAGATACCAACACAGCGGAACTATATATATATATATATATATATATATATATATATCTACAACGCTGAAGCCTCCTGCTCCATTTCTCCTCCAGAATTCGTCAAAGCTAAACCTGAATCCCTTGGCTACCCGTAAAAATTTGGGTACCCGAGAGTTTATGAAAAACAAAAATAAACTCCGGGTCAGACATGGGTCTGGTATGAGTAACAGGTTAATGTTGCTTAACTTTGAAAATTCTTTGAAAATAAAAGGTATCACGTAAGACTCCCCACACATAAACATGGGAAAGTTTTTACCTTACGCTAACCAAAACATTTGATAGGAAATTCTATGATATTATAATAGGTCTAGGGTTTTCAAGTAAATAGAAAATAGTCGAAATTGTTACATTCATTAAATTCCAGCTACTAGCCACAAAAGTGGGTAATACAATCAAAACCGTGGGCACTTATTGGATTATGGATTCCATACAATGGCAGGGCTACTGGGGTACCGCCCGTCACAGTACGGGGCCTAGATCACCGTACCGAGGATTACTCCCTTCATCCCCTGCAACACAAGGCCGGAACCATTCCTTACTGAACAGTCCCGATAAATATAAACCCCGGCGGTTGTCGCGAACCAACCGCCCACACAGCCGAAATAAAAAGGGACATCTAGACAGGGGAAATATTTTGTCCTGCTTGGGCATGACCCACCTAACCTTGCTACATCTCCCCTGTTTTAGCCATTCCCGGTTGATGAGGCATGAGGCTACGATTACCTTTAGAGAACAAATTCCTTAGAATGCTCATCGCCCGCGTGACGATGTGTTGAAAGCATTCAATCCATACAAGTTCGTTCCGAGTTCGAACGAAACCGAAGGCATTATCTCGTTACACTCATTTTGGAATCACCCTCAGAGTTAACGACGATAACCGTTGCTCTCTGATTCACCATCTCGAATCTATAAGTACTATTCCGTCAAACTCATTACAGAATCACCCACAGAGTTATACTGACGTATAGCCCTTACACCTCGAGTCTTCACTTGCTCCACTTGGATTAACGACCTAACGTTTAATTGGAATCGATGTGGTTTTCGGATTCCAAATATTGAAACCCGATCCCGGTCTCACCAAAATCCAAAACGTGTCTTTAAGGCCAAGTTGTCTATTTAGTCTTAACAGTTCAATTCAATATCATCAATATACACACAGATAGATAATTCACAATATCACAATAGATAATCACATCATCATAAACAAATAATTCATATTATCATCAAAATAGATAATTAAATTTTATCATACTTAAACTAAGCATCCATATTACACAGCATAAATATCTCATATCTCAAACCATTCAAGGGAAACAATATCATCCATCCATATATAAGCAATCACTTCAGCTATAATTAATTTAAAATGAATTAAATTAATTACTTCATTTCTAATTAATTTAAAGTAAATTAAATTAATTACTTCACCAATATAAATCTTGCTTATTTCACTATTAATCAATTAACAATCAATTAATTAGTCATCGTCCAATTATTCATTTTTAATTTATCATTCTTGATTAATTATCTTTAATCACATTTAAATAATGATCCATTAATTATATTCACAAATTAGCTATTCTATAACCAATATAGAGATTAGCCTTAAATTACTAAATTACTTCCTAATTATTATATTAATAAATCAATTCATTTGTTTATTATTTCCAAATAAATTCATTAAATTATTAATTGTAACAACTAATGTTCTCTACTTATATTTTCTATTTAAATTAATTACATTAAGTAATTAATATTCAATTAGATCAAATTTTTAATCATCCTTGATTAACCCCATTCAGTAATTAATTACCCTTAATTTGCCTTTACCAAATAAATTAATTACTCCAATATTTATTCCTCTAATTAATCCCTTGATTAATTATACCAAGTAATTATACCCAAATTACTTTCATCATCAAATCACCCTCAGTTAATTACATTCGGTAATTATCATTAATTACTTTCTTAAGTAATTATACTTATCACATCGTCAAAAGGTTATTTAAATTAATTAACTTAATTAATTAACTTAAACAATTCATATTAACCTTAACTAATTACAAGGAGTAATTGTTCCTTAATTATTTCCATTAAGTAATTACACTTAAACAATTGACAATTGATTATCTTTAAAATTTATTAATTTAATTAATCACATTAATTAAAAATCCTTAGTTGATGTCCTTATTTAACTATTAACCATTCTCTAATTACTTTCCTAAAGAAATTAGCTAAGATTTATTCCATATTAATTACAATTAATTATTCTCTAACAGCTCAATAATTAATCCATAATTATTTAATTAATTAAGTGTTAGACTTGTAACTTAACCAATCTTTAATTATTTTATTAATTAATCACTAATCATTAATTAAATATTCAAATCTTATTTAACTAATGATCCTTCATTACCAATATAATTATCCTAATTTAATGATCTTAAATCTTAATTAACTAGTTTAATCTCTTAATTACTAAATTAATTAATTCAAATCATTAATCAATTTAATTGGTTAATTATTCATTTTAATTGACTTATTGATTATAAATCCTTAAATCTTCATTTTGTTCCAGAATAATGACATTTCCTTTATCCATGATCAATTTATCATTAGCGAGGTACTTAAGAACAATTTACTTTCAAACATTACTTTTAAATTTCATTTCAAATCAAAGATTTGAAATATTGACAAATTCAAACCAAGTTAAACTCCCTTAAAATCAAATGTTGTAAAACATTTTCCTCTATAAAGAAATTTATAAAAGAGTTTACACCAAATCATTTAACTCAAAATATTAAAAATTATTCCTTATACCCCTTTTAAATTATTTAAATATTAATTTTTTAGTAAACATCCTTATTTTTAAATTAGGATACAAACCTAATTTGAATCTATATCTCAAATTTTGATTTTAACTTAACATAAAAAAAATCAGGCTTCAAGTTCTAATATTCTGTTTTAAAATTAAAATTGACAGTTCTAAAACCTGTCATAATGTAAATGACCCGAGACCATACCAAATTACTTCGAGACAAACTCATCCTTGCTTCGAGCCTTACCCGCTACTTACTCGAGAAAATCTCGAGCAACTTACCCCTCTTCAAAACCATCCCAGCAGAACACCAAGATGTCCACCGTGCACATGCACGGTGGCGCCGCTCATCGATGATCGTCAATAATGACCTGCACGTATCTGAATCCATCCAAGCATCCAACTTCGATCATCAGATTGCCACTCAAAACTAGAAGTCAAATTCGAGTTCGACATTCCCAAACCTGGAAATTGAAGTCGCCGCATACCCATACCTGTCAACGTGCCGTCCCCACGCCTCTGACCACCTGAAGGTCTGCAATTCCTCCATCGACTTCGCCTACGACCAAGCTATTGACCCTCAAATCCTTACTGCACTCGATCTATTACGTAGACCGTGGTGATCGATTTTATCAAGTACAGTAAAATTAGGTTTACAAAACAAAACTGTCAACCATCGTCACCATGATGTTCTTCCACCACCCCCACTATTTTTCCTCCATTCACCCATCATTCATCTTCCTTTAGCATGATTCACGGCCTCCAAAATTCCAGAGATCATTAGAAATCTCAAAAATTCTAATTTCTGGTAAAACCAGAAATACCCACTAAGCCCTTCACTAAAAACTTCCATTTTAGTTTTAAAAATCAAAATTTTGTATTAGTATTTGATTCTTAACCCTGACTTTATAACCTATGACAAATTATTTTTGGCTAAATTTAAGATTCCACTGTGCTTTGTATTATCCAGAACAATACTAAGTTATTTTAACTAACTATATATTTTTAAACTAACATTTGTGACATAACAATCAAATTTCAAGTAAAACTTAAATCTTAATAAAGCCTAGATAAAGAGATAGGGAAATATGAAATTAATCTGTAACTAGAAAATTCAAACAGAGGCTACAGGCCTTCAACTAATATGCAGATATTATATTTCACTCACATACACCAATTTCAAAAATACATAAACACAAACACATGATAATCCTCAGGCATAAATCAAACAACCATATAGAAATATACTTAAACATTTTAAAATGAAGTTACTCACCTTAAAAGATGATAAAGAACAGAGCACCAATTTGAAGTTGCTTTTAACTCAGAAAACTTGAATTCCCCTTTGTTATAAAAACTGAGTTGCTTGTTGTTAAGGTTTGCTTTGATTGTATGAAGATGTTCAAGTTTTTGATGATATATATATGTCTCAGTTTTTCTCAGGGATGATGCTCGAACTGATATGAAGAAGAGTTGATGAATTTACAGGTTATGATGTTTGTACAGGTTATACATTTTGTACAACATTTCATAGATATTTCTCTTCTATGTTTGACTAGGCTGATTATTTAGGTTGCTGAAACGATATGCATTGTGTACTTAAGATATTAACATTAATTGTTTTGGTGGCTGAGATATTGGCATTAAATTCTATTGTCTTTAGCTTGACTTATAGCTTGTTTAAAATTGAATGTGAATATATGTTAATCTTTTCTCTTGCCTTTCAAGCCTGCTGTAACGACCCGCCGTTCTGACCGCCCCCAGTCGGTAATTAAACCAACTCAAAACGTTCAAAATGACGGATTGTTGTTCAGTTTATAAAGTTTAAACAGAATCAGCCACAGAATCACAGAATAATCATAATATTATTCACAAATGAATTTTTATTTTATATACAGATTTTGTACAACGCATTAAATTTTTATACAGCGGAATATATCTATATATATCTTTTAGAGTACAAAGAAAAAAAAATTCGAAAAACTTTAGTGAATGCCGAAATCCCCTCTCTCTAACTTCGCGGCCTGAATATCTTCAAGCTGTAAAAATACTCGGTCTGACCCGAGTATTATATTCAAAAGAAAATAATGCACAGGTCAGTCTAATTCAAACTCAGTTATTAGTGAATAGAGGCAATAATAATCAACAATTAGATGACAGTCAAATATAATTTACCTATCCGATCCTTTAACAAGAAATCGGATAACGGTAAATATAACACTTAACAGTGTTAAACAACAATTCAGTAGATTCAGATTATCAATGAGATAGATGAAGAGATTATTGATGAAGATAATTTGGAAAACAATCAAAATTTGCCTAAACGGCAATTAACAACAAAATCATCAAAATCGATTCAAATATATTGAATTGGCAACATAAAATAATTTTCATCAAAAAGAAAACATCAATTTAAACATTAAGTTTGGTAGGGCTGCAGAACACACACGCGCGTACGGCCTCGCCACATTTAAAATGTCAACTCCGTGGCTGCAGTTCACGCTTGCGTGCACTGCCTCGCCACTACCGTAATGAAATATGCAAAAGATCATAAATCAAAACAAAATAGGATATCAATAAAAATCAATATCGTGTGGCTGCAGTTCACGCTTGCGTGCACTGCCTTGCCACTATCGTGACGATATACTCAAAAAGTCAACGAACCAAAATCAATGAAGGTTCAAATATTGATTTAAAGTGTCGATACTACGTGGCTGCAGTGCACGCATGCGTGCGCTGCCTCGCCACAACAACTTGTGAAATAAAACAAGTTTCCAAACAACTTATTACTACACACTTCAACAAGTGCAAAATTTTCATAAAAAGTGAAACTGCAAGTCAAATACCCATAAAATCAAGGCGGTGTGGCTGCAATTCACACGTACATACATGTGCACTGCCTCGCCAACTCGAGTGCACAAGGTCAAATCAAAATCAGATTCAACGCAAGTACAAACGGCCTCGACCAAAATTCAAAATATCACTGCAACAATGAAACTCAAGTACAAATCAAGCTATGGGGGAAAATACAGCAGGTCAGCGTCGAGCACAGATGAAGACTACAGGTATCAACATCAATGGAATGCAACAGCACCAATGCAAGTAACTCATGCACATGAATAAACCAAAGTGCAGACCAAACAGTAGACAGAGTGCAACTATCAAAGAACTACAGAGACCAAGCAATTGAACAGCTATATACAAGTACAGGCCACAACATGTCAATGGAGGCACAGCCTCAACATGAAACAAGACTAAAGCCAGAAACAGTGCAACATAATGGATGCAGCAATACCAAATGAAACAAATGAACAGTGAATAGCATGAATAAGTGAATCAGTGCATAAGTGACTACAGAATATAATTTGAAGTTCATGATGTTTGGATCTTCACCTATTTAAAGTTTGATCATCTGTTATAGCTTCCAGAGGGATTTATCTATGATTTCAACTTAAATAAAAAAAAACTAAAATTTATGATTTAGCAAACAAGTTTCATTTGAAACTTAATTTTAAACAGAGACAAGATTACCAGATTTGAAATTTTAAATCAAAAATTGGAATTAAGCACATGTATGACCAGTGTCAACAATCAAGTCAATGCAGAGAACAACAAGCTCGACTAACAGTGCAGACAAATGCTCAAATGAAAATGCTCAATGCACCAAGTACAGGTAACAACATGGTGAACATCACAGTGAAGATGACAAGTACACCCAGAACTACACAATGATAAAACAGGTGCACAACTGAGCTATTCAAATGAAGCATAGTGGCAACATCCAAACTAGGTCAAGCAAGTGCAACACAGTGACGAGCTAAACCCAATCAAAGATAAACATTTAAATGTTTGCAAAAAAAAAAACAATTACTCAAGCCATTTAACAATCAAAATATAACTATATCAATTCCACTTGCATATATATAAACACAGCTTTTTTAATTTCAATTAATTTATTTTATAAACAATTTTGATTTCCTTCCCATCATAGTTTATATTAAAATTCTCTATCTATCTTTTATCATGTTTTTACATTTCAAACAGATACTAATACTCTTTCATCAATCAATAAAAGCAACACAGTCATCAAACACAAGCATTCAATGACATGAATCCAAACAGCATAGGCTACCAAGCCATTAACATCCAATATAAATTGGTTTATGATAATAAAAATCATTATTGTTTAAATCAAAATATGATTTTCTATAATAAAAGTATATTCTACTTTTTATTGTAAAAACAGCAAGGGTACTATACTCATTTTTTTCAAACAACTGCACTGCATCATGTATACGAGATATGGGCATCAGTGGAACAAAACGGCACAAATTATACATGATGAAGCATAAGTTTAAATAGATAAATTTAATTAATTGCAGGGAAACAAATTAAGGGCAAGGCAAAATTGTTTCTGTTTTCAAGTGCATGAGTTCATCTGTTACATGTATATAAGATCTCAAACCTGTAAGTGTTTTTTTATTTTTATTTTTTTTCTTTGTATTGAATGAATTAAGAACAACAAAGAGTAATATAGAGGATCTGTATTTATAATCCACAGATAATACAAGTGAACAAACAAGTGAAACCAAAATGACAGTGTTATCCACAAGTCAACAAAACAAGTCAGCAATCCAACTAGAGTCAGACGTATTCGAAAAAAATATGGAATCAAAAATTTCCAACTTATATCTGAAAATCGAACATCCATGTAAGTGCCGACACTGCAAAATCAACCTTGTCCAACCAAAATCAAATGACTGAAGTCAAGAGAAACCGAAGTGGCCATGAAAAACAAACAGTGCCAGAAAACCCAAATAGTCGAAGAGTCGAATCATGTCACAGTTCAAAAGCCACGAAAAACAAAGAAACCAACATCATTCAAACGAAATCAATTGACTGAAGCAAAGCACGAAAGCTTGAATTAGAAGTGAGCGATAAAGGATCACTCACCTTAGCCACGAATTGACGCAGTCGCGAATGAAGCTACACGAAGACGAGCGAATTTGAAGCTGAAGCAAACCCTAATTTCTGGAAAGCCCTAATTGTTGAACGACGAAGAGGAGAACACGGCCGCCATTTTTTTTCGCGTTTGATTATCTGATTTAGGTTTTGAATGAGAAAAGGGGGCTTCGTGTTTTTAAGGGGAAGGGGATCGTGATTTTGGATATGGAGGAATGGGTATCGGTATGGTGAAAAGCGTGTAAAACGGCGTGGATTTAGCTGATGTAAGTAAGGTAATGTATACTTCTTATTTTATTTTTATTTATTTATTTTTTTATTTAATTATACTTTTATTTTGATTTATTATTATACAATTTATATCATTTCTTGTTCAATTGTTTGGTATAATTTATTTTCTTTATTTTGTTTTTGTTTAATCTTGTTGTTAAAATTTTAACTAAGTGTATTTATTTATTTATTTTATTATATATATAATTATATTTTTATTTTTATTTTGAATTCAATTTTGTTTTGTAAATTGTTTTCTTTAATAAACATAGAAAAGTTTTGAAGTTCAACTATCAACATCTATTTATAAGTTTACATAAATATAATTCGTAAATCCAAATTATATTTTTTTTTCTAAGTCATTAGTTCAAATTTTAAATACCTATTCAATATTCAATTTCAAATTCCAAAGTCAAATTCAAATTTAGTTCAACTTTAAATAGATTAAATTCTAAAATTTAATCGCCAATTCATAGTTTTATTGGAATTCAATTTAAATCATCTTTCAAATATTTAAAATAAATTAAATATTTACAATTTAAATTGTTAAAAATTCAGGATCGTTACAATCTCCCCTACTTAAAAGAATTTCGTCCCGAAATTATAAGTTAGGAAAAACGTTTGCTAAAATCTCACCGATATTTATATCCTACATAATTTCACTCAGTTTCAAACTCATAAATAAATATAGGATTCATTCCATTTATTTCATTTCACTAGTTTTGTTCATCGATTTCAATAATCAAGACACAAAAGTCTTTTATCAAATTTTTGACTTACAAAACTCAGATTTTTAAACTTGAAATCTTTCATGCTAAATATTTGCATAATATATCTTTTCCAAAGCTGTGGACTTTCAAGATATTTTAAAAAATCTTCTTCCTTAATTCATTAAGTTAGAATTATGTAATTCTAATTTCAGATTATTGATTTTCTATCCAAAGTTTTTGAAAATACTTGATAACTCAAAGTTTAACAAGTCCATCGTCGTTCTCACAGACTTTAGGCATACGCTGATCAGCCGCAAGACTAAAAATCTCCAAGTACTAAACACACTTGCTTCAACTCCCAGTGAAAATACTTTTTTAAAAATTCTTTTAAAAATGTATATGGAAAGCCCGTTCCCCCATGGATCACAGTTTACCCGGCAGTTTCGCTACTATCTCAGTAGAATCACTTGTAATCTTAGATTTCTCATCACTCTCGAATTTCGCCATGGTTGTCGCCTTAGATCGCGGTCCACACGGCGGTTACGCTACTATCTCAGTAGAATCGCTCGTAGCCTTAGGCATCACGCCCCTCGAATTTCGCTTCGGTTTCCAGATCGCAGTTTACTCGGCGGTTGCGCTACTATCTCAGTGGAATCGCTTGTAACTGTAGGCATCACGCCCCACGAATTACGCCAGCATCAATCACATAATCCCAAACATGATGATCCATCGTGGGGGATATCATATCAGTCCCATTGGACATTCCACTAATGGAATTCTACGTAGCTACGATTTACAATGGACACTCCACCGAGTTCCAATCACCTTCACACATAATAATTGGAAGGTACATTTCCATATCCTCAGTTTTTAGAAAACATATGTCATATACATATAGTACTTCATTTCACATTTCGTACATATCATATCTATGTAAACTTACACAGGACTTTCATAATAATGACTTTCTAAACTGATGGTTTTCTATTATATTCACATATATAAGTTACGAAAACTCAATTCACATTCACAACAAATAGAGGATTCCAAATTTTCCATCACGTTTAAAATTTTCCTCTAAATCGATTTGAAAATTTAAGGTTATCTCAAACCTAATTCACATTCACAATCCAATTCATTATCGACTTCACATTCGATTTGGATTTCACGATACATCGTCAATTCTCAACACATAATTGATGTCTATCGATATATAACCTCTAAGCTCGTACGTCTCAGAGAAGGGTGTTAAGCTAAAAGAATAAATTCTCCGCCACCACAGATATATATTTAATAGAGATCAAATGCTATGTCATCAATTCACAATGTTGACATACAATTCCAATCGACTATCCAAAATTCAAAGTTGAACTTATATTGTTTTTGGTGTCAAAGTTAAACTCAATTTAACTCAAAATTCAATTCTTTGAAAAATTTCCAAGTTGAACTAATCGTTCAAATTTCTCAAAATAATATCTTTACAAGATATAAAATTTTCACACTTAGCCATTTGAAACCAATTTCAAATATTCATTTTTCAATTTATCTTTAAAAGATAAAATTTCAAACCTTTCATTTCATACTGGAAAATATTCCCATACTTATTCAATAATAAGTAATTCACAAATTCTTTTATTTTCAACACTTTGAAAATATTCAATATACTTGAATCAAAATTAAGTATATATTTCATTCTTTAAGGAAATCATTCTTTTAAACACATTTATTTGAGTTAAAACGAATGTTGCATAAAACATCATTACAACAACTCAAAATCACTAGTATAGGGATTCGAATTTAAGATAGATATATAAATCCCAATACTATAAACAACATTTCCTTCCAGAAACCATTTACTATAACAATAGTGTTATAGTCCACCATTTCCTTATTCTTCTCGAAAACGTCTATTTCAACAATTGAATGTTGAAATCTATGTATTCGATAGTTAATGCATTTTAAAACATCTTTAAAACCATTAACTTTTTCAACTTCAACTTAATTCATAGTTTGAATTCTTTATACTTTTCATAGTATTAGTTTTAAATCGATTTCAAACTTTTCAATATTAAGTTTTTCACTTAATTTAATTTTCCACACGTTTAAATTCAAATTCATCACTGAATCTATTTAAACCTATAATGGATTATCATGTTGACAACTTCAAATTTGAAATTTAAATTCTATTTGAACTTTGCATTTACTTTCTATTTCAAAAATAGTCAACTAATTCTTTAGTAAATTATTCATCAATTTAGTTCCATTAAATTCATATTTCCACATTAACTATTTTAGGCAATAGTTTTAACTTGAAATATAAACTTTACATCAAACTCAATTTGATTCATACAGTTAAATCAACAATTAAATTTCATTTCATAATATCACTTCCCTAAAACATATCTGTTTTATTCAATAATATATTCACTGTCAAAAATCGTGAATGTGCTTTGTCAACCAATTTCATCATTTCTACAACTTATTTTCATTTTTAAAGGATTACCCACTGTCCAAAATCGTGGATATATCTCCTTTAATAAGCTACAACAAATTACTTATCAAATTCAATTGGTTTCGAATTTATAAACAATCTTCATAAATTCCTTTTCTATTTATAAATCTTCAATTTACAAATCTTTTATTAATTCAATTCAATTCAATTTATATAACTCAGTTACATACCCAAGGTTCATATTATAAGTTAAATACTTATAATCCATTTATTTACTAAATAATTCTTCACCACATTTGAAATCAATTTCAAAAGAATTCAAAGTCAAATTCTCGAGTTATAATTCAATAATTCTATTGGTTATAACCAAATTAACATATCCCTTTTATTTCACAATTATTACTCGAAATATTCAAGTTATTCGATTTAAACCAATTTAAACCAATTCATTAATTCGCTAGTTCACTTAACTCATATTTCATTTTCCATAAATCTCAATAATTCGATAATGAGCTTCCGAACGATTGATACTCAAATCTAATGAGACCTCACCGAATATAAACTATCACACTTAAATTTAGAGAGGAGAATTTTCAAAATAATTCTAACTTTCAAAATACTTTTTGTTTTAAAGAAACAATTTCATACTTCTTTAAATTTGAAAAGCACTTTCTTTATAGTGGTTCTAGTAACTATTCATATTAAACATCATAAACTGAGCTTTGTGTAAACCAAAGCTCTGATACCACTTTTGTAACAACCCGCCGTTCTGACCGCCCCCAGTCGGTAATTAAACCAACTCGAAACGTTCAAAATGACGGATTGTTGTTCAGTTTATAAAGTTTAAACAGAATCAGCCACAGAATCACAGAATAATCATAATATTATTCATAAATGAATTTTTCTTTTATATACAGAGTTTGTACAACGCATTAAATTTTTATACAGCGGAATATATCTATATATATCTTTTAGAGTACAAAGAAAAAAAAATTCAAAAAACTTTAGTGAATGCCGAAATCCCCTCTCTCTAACTTCGCGGCCTGAATATCTTCAAGCTGTAAAAATACTCGGTCTGACCCGAGTATTATATTCAAAAGAAAATAATACACAGGTCAGTCTAATTCAAACTCAGTTATTAGTGCATAGAGGCAATAATAATCAACAATTAGATGACAGTCAAATATAATTTACCTATCCGATCCTTTAACAAGAAATCGGATAACGGTAAATATAACACTTAACAGTGTTAAACAACAATTCAGTAGATTCAGATTATCAATGAGATAGATGAAGAGATTATTGATGAAGATAATTTAGAAAACAATCAAAATTTGCCTAAACGGCAATTAACAACAAAATCATCAAAATCGATTCAAATATATTGAATTGGCAACATAAAATAATTTTCATCAAAAAGAAAAAATCAATTTAAACATTAAGTTTGGTAGGGCTGCAGTACACACACGCGCATACGGCCTCGCCACATTTAAAATGTCAACTCCGTGGCTGCAGTTCACGCTTGCGTGCACTGCCTCGCCACTACCGTAATGAAATATGCAAAAGATCATAAATCAAAACAAAATAGGATATCAATAAAAATCAATATCGTGTGGCTGCAGTTCACGCTTGCGTGCACTGCCTTTCCACTATCGTGACGATATACTCAAAAAGTCAACGAACCAAAATCAATGAAGGTTCAAATATTGATTTAAAGTGTCGATACTACGTGGCTGCAGTGCACGCACGCGTGCGCTGCCTCGCCACAACAACTTGTGAAATAAAACAAGTTTCCAAACAACTTATTACTACACACTTCAACAAGTGCAAAATTTTCATAAAAAGTGAAACTGCAAGTCAAATACCCATAAAATCAAGGCGGTGTGGCTGCAATTCACACGTACATACATGTGCACTGCCTCGCCAACTCGAGTGCACAAGGTCAAATCAAAATCAGATTCAACGCAAGTACAAACGGCCTCGACCAAAATTCAAAATATCACTGCAACAATGAAACTCAAGTACAAATCAAGCTATGGGGGAAAATACAGCAGGTCAGCGTCGATCACAGATGAAGACTACATGTATCAACATCAATGGAATGCAACAGCACCAATGCAAGTAACTCATGCACATGAATAAACCAAAGTGCAGACCAAACAGTAGACAGAGTGCAACTATCAAAGAACTACAGAGACCAAGCAATTGAACAGCTATATACAAGTACAGGCCACAACATGTCAATGGAGGCACAGCCTCAACATGAAACAAGACTAAAGCCAGAAACAGTGCAACATAATGGATGCAGCAATACCAAATGAAACAAATGAACAGTGAATAGCATGAATAAGTGAATCAGTGCATAAGTGACTACAGAATATAATTTGAAGTTCATGATGTTTGGATCTTCACCAATTTAAAGTTTGATCATCTGTTATAGCTTCCAGAGGGATTTATCTATGATTTCAACTTAAATAAAAAAAATTAAAACTAAAATTTATGATTTAGCAAACAAGTTTCATTTGAAACTTAATTTTAAACAGAGACAAGATTACCAGATTTGAAATTTTAAATCAAAAATTGAAATTAAGCACATGTATGACCAGTGTCAACAATCAAGTCAATGCAGAGAACAACAAGCTCGACTAACAGTGCAAACAAATGCTCAAACGAAAATGCTCAATGCACCAAGTACAGGTAACAACATGGTGAACATCACAGTGAAGATGACAAGTACACCCAGAACTACACAATGATAAAACAGGTGCACAACTGAGCTATTCAAATGAAGCAAAGTGGCAACATCCAAACTAGGTCAAGCAAGTGCAACACAGTGACGAGCTCAACCCAATCAAAGATAAACATTTAAATGTTTGCAAAAAAAAAAAAAAACAATTACTCAAGCCATTTAACAATCAAAATATAACTATATCAATTCCACTTGCATATATATAAACACAGCTTTTTTACTTTCAATTAATTTATTTTATAAACAATTTTGATTTCCTTCCTATCATAGTTTATATTAAAATTCTCTATCTATCTTTTATCATGTTTTTACATTTCAAACAGATACTAATACTCTTTCATCAATCAATAAAAGCAACACAGTCATCAAACTCAAGCATTCAATGACATGAATCCAAACAGCATAGGCTACCAAGCCATTAACATCCAATATAAATTGGTTTATGATAATAAAAATCATTATTGTTTAAATCAAAATATGATTTTCTATAACAAAAGTATATTCTACTTTTTATTGTAAAAACAGCAAGGGTACTATACTCAATTTTTTCAAACAACTGCACTGCATCATGTATACGAGATATGGGCATCAGTGGAACAAAACGGCACAAATTATACATGATGAAGCATAATTTTAAATAGATAAATTTAATTAATTGCAGGGAACCAAATTAAGGGCAAGGCAAAATTGTTTCTGTTTTCAAGTGCATGAGTTCATCTGTTACATGTATATAAGATCTCAAACCTGTAAGTGTTTTTATTTTTTTTATTTTTTTTTCTTTGTATTGAATGAATTAAGAACAACAAAGAGTAATATAGAGGATCTGTATTTATAATCCACAGATAATACAAGTGAACAAACAAGTGAAACCAAAATGACAGTGTTATCCACAAGTCAACAATTCAAGTCAGCAATCCAACTAGAGTCAGATGTATTCGAAAAAAATATGGAATCAAAAATTTCCAACTTATATCTGAAAATCGAACATCCATGTAAGTGCCGACACTGCAAAATCAACCTTGTCCAACCAAAATCAAATGACTGAAGTCAAGAGAAACCGAAGTGGCCATGAAAAACAAACAGTGCCAGAAAACCCAAATAGTCGAAGAGTCGAATCATGTCACAGTTCAAAAGCCACGAAAAACAAAGTAACCAACATCATTCAAACGAAATCAATTGACTGAAGCAAAGCACTAAAGCTTGAATTAGAAGTGAGCGATAAAGGATCACTCACCTTAGCCACGAATTGACGCAGTCGCGAACGAAGCTACACGAAGATGAGCGAATTTGAAGCTGAAGCAAACCCTAATTTCTGGAAAGCCCTAATTGTTGAACGACGAAGAGGAGAACACGGCCGCCATTTTTTTCGCGTTTGATTATCTGATTTAGGTTTCGAATGAGAAAAGGGGCTTCGTGTTTTTAAGGGGAAGGGGATCGTGATTTTGGATATGGAGGAATGGGTATCGGTATGGTGAAAAGCGTGTAAAACGGCGTGGATTTAGCTAATGTAAGTAAGGTAATGTATACTTCTTATTTTATTTTTATTTTTTTATTTTTTTATTTAATTATACTTTTATTTTGATTTATTATTATACAATTATATATCATTTCTTGTTCAATTGTTTGGTATAATTTATTTTCTTTATTTTGTTTTTGTTTAATCTTGTTGTTAAAATTTTAACTAAGTGTATTTATTTATTTATTTTATTATATATATAATTATATTTTTATTTTTATTTTGAATTCAATTTTGTTTTGTAAATTGTTTTCTTTAATAAACATAGAAACGTTTTGAAGTTCAACTATCAACATCTATTTATAAGTTTACATAAATATAATTCGTAAATCCAAATTATATTTTTTTTTCTAAGTCATTAGTTCAAATTTTAAATACCTATTCAATATTCAATTTCAAATTCCAAAGTCAAATTCAACTTTAGTTCAACTTTAAATAGATTAAATTCTAAAATTTAATCGCCAATTCATAGTTTTATTGGAATTCAATTTAAATCATCTTTCAAATATTTAAAATAAATTAAATATTTACAATTTAAATTGTTAAAAATTCAGGATCGTTACACCTGCATACTGTGTTCACTTGTTTGTACAAACATATATACTATGTTGTTTTTATTTTAGTTAGTGTTTACTTCTATCTTACAAGACTATATGATTTGTCTTAAATATTTATTTCTACTTTTATTTTAAGTACATTTGTTTGCTATACTTCTGTCATGGCTCAAATTATCACTTACATCTAATTTAATTTGTTTTACACACTTGAATGTTTATTTGTTGCAACAATATGTTTATTACCTTGTCTATTACCTTACTTTTACTTGCCAGATTCTTTTTGTTGTTCTTGCATAACTAGCTTAAGTGGAAATATATACCTTGTTTTAGTTTTTATTTTTTATACTTCATTTGCTTATTATTTTTATTTTTATATAACATATGTTTTGATATATGTTCAAGCTTAATATTCTAAAAGATTTACTTCATCTTAATCATTTTTGAAAGATTTTATTTTAAGTTTACAAATCAGAGCTTTCCAAAATACAAATAAATTTAATATAACAATTTCTATTTGGATTAGCAATCTATCTGTAAAGACATTATATTACTTATTTAATTTGTTTAAATATAACTCATTATTAAAATAATTTATAAAAGAAACTATCTCTTATGTATAAAATCCTTTTTATTTAAATTTAACTTAAGCTAGAATCATTTTAAACAAACTGACATTTATCTTGAGTATTTAAAAGTTGTATGGTTGTCTATTTAATAGCTTAATATTAAATCAAATTTCCAAATTTACAAAAACATTAGAATTTGAAACATATCTTGATTTATTAAATTTAAAACAAAGATTATCTATTTACAATATATACAGATATATATATATTATAAATAGAAAACATTTTAATTAGCTTTTAAAAGATAATTTATCAGTTAAATATTTATTTAAAAGAAAATTTATTAAATCAATTCATAACTTATTAACAAAGATATATCAAATCAATTTAATATTTTATATAGATTATTAAATTAATATTGCTCGAAATTCCGGGATATCACATACTTAGTGTAATTAACGGAGTATAATTACGTAGAATAGTAATTAGATGATAATTACTTGATGAAATTAATATAAGATGATTTGTAAGTGGAGTATTTAGGAAATTTCTTTTGCAATTAATCAAAGGATTAATTTATGGAATTAATTAATCATGGGATGATTAATAGGTAATTAAGGGTAGTTAGTTACTGGTTTGTTATTAATCAAGGGTGATTAATAATTTTGTTTAAATAAATATTAATCACTTAATGTAATAAATTTAAATAAAGTAATTTTATATAAATTAGAGGTCATTAATTAATATAATTAATGATGTAATTAAGAATTGTTAATTAAGGAATAATTAATAGGGAAGTAATTAAATGTTAACTGCTATAAATGATTTAGAATAATTCATTTGAGAAATTAATTAAAGACTAAATTACTTCTTGTAATTAGAGAATGATTAATTAATTTGATTTATAATTAATTAGTGGTTGTGAGAGCAGGATTTATGGATTGAATAATTAATTTAATTTATTTTAAATTAATTAAAGATAGAAGTAGTGAATTTAATCCATTTTAAATTAATTATATATTGTGGTTCATAAATCATTGCTTATGGATGATGATATTTCATTGATTGATTGTGATCTCAGATATGAGATGATAATATCTATGTGATATGGATGTATGGTTTAAGTATGATAATATTTAATTATATGTTTGGATGATGATATTAGTTATCTGTTTATGATGATAATGTGATTATCTATTATGAGATGTGAATTATCTATCTGTGTATATTAATGATATTTAATTAACTGTTAAGACTAAATAGACAACTTGGCCTTAAAAGACACGTTTTGGATTTCGATGAGACCGGGATCGGTTTTCCTTATTTGGAACATCCGAAAACCATATCGATTCCAAATTAACGTAGGTCGTGGATCTGAAGTGAAGATGAAGATTCAGAATGCAAGGATTATCGTCGTTAACTCTGAGGGTGATTCTAAAATGAGTGTAACGAGATGATGCCTTCGGTTTCGTTCGAACCCGGAACGAACTTGTATGGATTGAATGCTTTCAACACATCGGCAGGCGGGCGATGAGCATTCTAAGAGATATGTTCTATAAAGGTAATCGTAACCTCAAGCCTCATCAACCGGGAATGGCTAAAACAGGGGAGGTGCAGCAAGGTTAGGTGGGTCATGCCCAAGCAGGACAAGGATATTCCCCTGTCTAGATGTCCCTTTTTATTCTGCTGTGTGGGCAGTTGGTCTGCAACCAACTGCGGGGTTATCTTGGTCGGGACTGTTTAGTAAGGAATGGTTCCGGCCTTATGTTGCAAGGGGTCGGTAGTGATCCTCGGTACATTGATCTAGGCCACGTACTGTGACGGGCGGTACCCCAGTAGCCCTGCCATTGTATGGAATCCAAAATCCAATAAGTGCCTACGGTTTTGATTGTATTACCCACTTTTGTGGCTAGTAGCTGGAATTTAATCATGTAACAATTTCGGCTATTTTCTATTTACTTGAAAACCCTAGACCTATTATAATATCACTGGATTTCCTATCAAATGTTTTGGTTAGCGTAAGGTAAAAACTTTTCCATGTTTATGTGTGGAAAGTCTTAGGTAATACCTTTTGTTTTCAAAGGATTTTCAAAACTAAGAAACTTTACCCTGTTACTCACACCAGACCCATGTCTGACCCGGAGTTTATTTTATTGTTTTTCATAAACTCTCGGGTACCTAAATTTTTACGGGTAGCCAAGGGATTCAGGTTAGCTTTGATGAATTCTGGAGGAGCAATGGAGCAGGAGGTTTCAGCGTTGTAGATGTATATATAGCTCCGCTGTGTTGGTATCTTTGAGTCATTTGTTTGAGTTGTGTTGTATTAACCAGACAGGTGTTTATAACTGTCTAGTATGTGATGTATTATCTGTATAACTCTGATTGATGTTGTATACTATGTAAATACTTATGTGATTAATATAATTTATTCATTCCGCTGTGAGATTCTGATATTGTTGTTCTTTCTTCTCTATCCTTTCTATTTTCTCATCCCTTTCTTTCTTCAAAACGATACGTCTTCTTGGGCATAGGAAGTCGGGTCGTTACAATTTCTATATGCTAGTCGGTCCTTGTTTCTTTACATAGGCATGTTCGCCTTAAATGCTTTGTACCATATGAGGCCAGCACACATTCTGCCATTGACTAGTTCACAAAAATGAGAAAAAATAAGTAAACATTTTCTTCAACTTTCGTTTCATTTTTCCTTGAAGCACGTAAGGCTTTTAATGGCAGACAAATATTTCTTGTTGCAAACTGATTTTTGGAAGGAAAATCTAAGGTGAGTGTAAACTCACATTTCTAGTTTAATCTTCACTATATTATTTGCACGCTTGATTTATTACACACAAATTTAGCTACGTGCACACATGAAAAGGTCACGCCTGTGCATGCATATTGGTGTATGTTAAGGCCTTCTTTGGTGTCATTTTATATTTTGTTCTGTTTTATGTTTTCAAACATAAGTAAGATGAAAGCATGAATTATAGAAAGAAAAGTATGTGAAGCTTCTGCTAAGATTGAGATTTGAACTTGTAAATAAATTTTCCGATTGAAAGGAGATTAATTTTTTTCTGAGTGAGATTCAAACTTGACATCTCTTTTATATATAGAGGCAACTTCAGATATGACCAAAAGTTGTGTTTCTACTATAATTACTAATAAAGATGCACTCTTATGCATACATACTGGAAAGAGAATTGAAGAAACTAAATCTCATATATGAAAACAACATTCAAATTTACCCTTAAAAAAATATAAGTTCATATCTCGCTTATCAATTCGAGCATTGTAAAGAATGTATCGTTTCCACATCGAGAGTTACTGATTCATGTAAACGATTTGACTGCATCTCATGCAAATGCTGGTAAATAATTAAATTAATTTGTTGCATACATATAGTATGGCTTGCCTGGTCACTTTGTTTTTTTATTTTATTGCATGAATTTGTTAAGCACTAATCCACTTTGGACAAGAATTATAAATTTTTTCTGTAATCACTTTGTAAGTGCAAAGTGAATAAACATAGGTTGCTTTATAAATACGAGCAAATCTTTTGTTCGTGCATCATTTATTTTGCCTCTTCATTGCGTGAAAAGAAGTTGCCTAGGTTTTAGTTTCAACATTTTTGCGTGCATTGATAGTGCATTATATAGTATGCAACTGTGTCCTGGCTATTATTTTTACTACTTGTGTTCCAAGTCTAGACCGCATGCATTTGTATGCGTTAAATAAGTTCCAACTTACTCATGCGTGCAAATAGAGTAAGTTATATTCTTTAATAGTATGGTACAGGGTCCATTTCATTTTGCATATATAAGTGTATACAATATCACTAGTGTGCGTGCCCGGTTATTGCCAGAAAAATGTTGCCCATACCACCCTATATTCTTTAGTTTATTCACGTGTTAACAAGTGCTATTGTTGGTCATTTATGTTGTTAACCTCATCACTGCATTCAACGTGTAACGCGAAACGATTAAATGCGTGCATGCGTAGAGAGGTGTGCGTGTTTATGGTTTGTCATGTGTGATGTGTATCCATTAGAAATTAATAGACAAGTATAAATTAGAGTTACAGGAGATGCAAGGAAATATTGAAGTAAGATATATGGGCAGTGTAAGGTTTTATAAACATAGGTGTAGTGCAGACCAATATTTAATTTACTTCGAACCGGTGTCTCGTTTTAAAACGTATTTTGCGCCGTTTTTTATAACGGAATTTTTACTCCGGTGATATATTTTTGAAGCGTGTTGTTTTGATGACATTTTTGACAAATAAAAATAACTGTTGTTTTATCTTCAGTAACCGTCAATTTTAAAGTGAATTTTTAAGCGGTTATCCCGCAACGCTGATTTGATATCCTTTTTTTTGTGTTTTGTGAAGCGTAATTTCCTCATCGAAATTGATAATTGTTGATGTTTAAATCACGTGTTTTAAAAATCATTTTAAAATAATTTTGTTTTCAAAAATTTTAAAGTTTACGCTTTCAAAAGTATGAGGAATCGATTTAAACGCTTCAGCAAAATTGAGGACTTTGAACCCTTACTTTTACTGATTCTCTTAATTCCGGACTTGTCCCTTTGAGAACGTAAAATGTTGTTTATAAAATACACTATTTTGCACTTTCAAGGAAACGATGAAGAGATTTAAACGATTTAGCATAAGTGCGGAGTATGGAACCACACTTTCACTATTTCGGTTAATTCTAGACTTGTTAATTGAAATATTTGCTGTTTGATGATTTTGTTGGGCTTTCGAGCCACTCTGCTGGACCTTTGAGTCATTTGTTGGACCTTCGGGTCGTGTGATGGACCTTCGGGTCAATTATCAGTACTAGACCTTCGGGTCATTTGTTGGGCGCCAAAAATATAGTACTTCGTAGGCTTCGGCCATATGAGATGCACGTGCGGCGTAGCTAAAACTTGCCATCTGTTGGGATCGATCCATCTTTTATATTGATTTTCTGGTCATCATATTTTGATTTCTAGATTTTGTGAATGCTGATTTTCTAGTTATCTTAACTGATGTATCAACCCGCATATTTATCAATTTTTATATTTAAATATTTTATTTAAATATTTTATCGATACTCGGAATGTAGTCCGAAAAGCTACTTTTTGCATACGGTCGAATTAGGACTCCAGGCCCCTTCCATTGAGTTCAAAATGTCGTTTGCAACCTTTTTGAGTATAAACTTTGATATGTTTGGAGTTAGTGGAATTTTTCTACTTTTTTACTTAGGGCTTTGGTTTGGGCTGAGCCCAATAACCCCACTTATGTATTCAATCCCAACTCCACTCCAACTTCCTAGTACTCAAGCTTTAGCAACAATGGTGAGTGGAATGGGAAATTAAAATTCCAAACCCTAGTTTTCTTTTGAAAATCAAACTCTAGCTCCAAACTAATAGAAGAACCCATTGGTTAGCCTTCTCTTCTTCTTCTCCAACTCATTCTCTTATCAATTTCAGAAATTCCTAAACATAACTTTGGGAATGTTCTTCTTTTAAATCTTAGAATCAAGCTTCATGTGTTGGATTTAAAGAGTGGTTGATTCTCCTTTGCTTTCAAGCTTCTTCTTCATTTGTTTGGGTTCAAAGGTGAGATTTTTATCTCACATCTTTGTCTATAATTATCTTCGATTGTTAGGTATGAATTCCTAACACTTATTCTTGTGCAATTGATTTTGGTTTGGATTGATTTGGTGTATATTCCAATTTTTAGTGTTTTGAAATCAAAATCCATGAAAATCCTTTTATGGATATTTGGACATTGATATTTGAGGCGTATCGAAGAGCTGTTAAGGCTGGGTTGTCGCTAGACATAAATCCTTAGTCGTCGTTGCTCGTTCGATCGCTTCCGGTATCCCTTTTGCCATTTTTGGCCTAGGTTCAGGGAATGCCCTGAACCCTTGAATCAGACGTCTGAAACGTAGTATTCAGACGTCTGAATATTATACTGGGAATTTTTATCCCCAGTATTCAGACGTCTGAATCTATATTTCAGATGTCTGAATTGGTTCATTTGGAACCAGAAAGGAAGTAGGCTAAAAAGTGCCTATTTTAGAGGTCTGGAATCAAAGAATCAGACGTCTGAATTCTGTTTTGGAAAATATTTTATTTTCCAGATTCAGACGTCTAAATCCTTGATTTCAGACGTCTGAATATGCACTCTTTTGCCTATTTGCCTATTTGCTTGAGAATTCCAACTTTAATCGATTTGTGTGGATTCCCTTTTGTTATTATCACTTATTATCGACTTTGATAACATTTTCTTCGTGATTTTTGGGAATATCCATTTTTATGGATTCATTATCGATTTCTTTGGATTTTATTCACGTCTTTGAATGTGAATTTTAGTGATTGATTGTTCCTACAATCTTTTTGTGATTTGTCACTTTAAAAATATAAAGGTTTCAATTCTAGTAGTAAATATCAAAACTCCTTCATCAAAACAATTTCAACACTATTTTATTACAAAGCTCGTTTCTTAAAACTGTTTTCTAATCTACTAGTATATACAAACCTTTACCTCACTCGTATGAGAAATCTAATTAAACGACTTAGTAAAACGAGTGGTATGAAACGCTTGCGTTTACTTCGCCGGCTAATTCTTGGACTTATTCGATTGAATCTCTTGTGACCAATTTTCTAGTAGAGATCTACGATTTGTTCGTAAATATTTAAGTTAAGCTAGTGGTTATGGGACATGAAGCTAAGCTCATATATTTACTAGCTTACTGTAATTGACACTTCTTGATGATCATGATGATCATTTTTGCGATTTAGACTAGCAATTGTGCAATGTCTCTTTGTCTGCGATTTAGACTAGACCCCGTTTCTTTGTGATTTCGACTCACACATGTGGGGTAGCGCCCATGGTCTTCGGGCAGTTCGTGTGTCAAAAATTAATGGCTAGCCACCATGAGATAGCGTCTCATTCGTGTGATACATATGTTGATGAGTTTTCATGCTCCCGTTCGTGTGATAGGCCTCGCCCCTTTTTATGATTTCTGGATTTCGTGTGTTGAATTCTGGAATTTATGCTTCACCAATTTTAGTGATTTTCATTGATATGATTTATCAGTTTTTGTGCATTGGTGAATTAGTGTGTCATTAACTTGTTGTGAATACAAGTTTTGGGTATGAAACCCTTTTTGGATCTTTGTGAAGATTTTTGTGATATTAATTAATCTCATGTTGAGTTTCAATTACATACTTATTGTAGTATGCCCGTATGGTTATCATATGTTTATGCCATATCTCTTATTCTTTATCATGTCATCTGATATTTATAGCTAGACTGATCCGTTTATTATTTTCTTATAAATAGTACTCGGGTCAGACCGAGATGTTACAGGTGCTTCTGTTTGACTCCTCTTCTGGGATTTGCTACTCGGACTTTTGGCAAACTATTTAGTTTAGCAGTTTTTGTTGTATGCACTTGAGATATAGACTCCTTAATGTATACATATTCTTTTGTCTTGCACTTGTATCTATTCTTTTGTGATATTTGTGGATCTTGTTAGACCACTACTCTGATATACACTTATATGTGTAATATTCATATCTATTTCTGCCTTTGTGATATGAATTATCTGTGATTGATTTATTTTATTTCTATTTCTATATTTGTTTCCGAAGATTATATATAGCCACTGTGTCATAGCTTTGAGTTTGTATCGGTATGTCGGATTTCCTGCTTTACTATCTGACATATTGGTGCTCGCATAAAGAAATTACACGGATGGTCGCTCCTCAACAGCCTTATTCTCCGTGCTAGTTGACAGCATTACTCCGTAGTGTTCTTGGCTAGCGTGGGTATAGAGGTGGGGCGTCACAGCTTGGTATCAGAGCCAAACTTTGAAATAGTATAGAATAACTTAGCAAGGATCATCGTTCTAAGTCTATCTTAGGAGTCGTACTTTAGGATTTAATTCGAGTCTTCGTACCGATTTATCCTATTTTCTTTATGATTCCTTGTTTTATCTATCAAGATTGCTTGATATTCATTTTGTGAATAACCTTCTTCTTCCATCTTTCTTTCTTAAGGAAGAGAAATGGTTAGACCTGGTCGTCCCAAAGGTGGACCATCTAGTGCTCTACCCCAAGATGGAGTTTTTATGACTACCCAGCAACTTCTTGACCTTGTCACAAATGCTCAAGCAGCTGGTTCTAATCCGGAACCTACTCACCCAAATTCTGGGTTTGCACATTTGTGCAATGATTACACCAACCTGGGTGGGAAGCCATTTAATGGTTCTGAAACTGTCATCGAGGTCCAGGCTTGGTTGAGGACCTACGATCGGATCTTTATTCGCATGAATCTCGTCGATCTTCACCGTGTTCAGGTGGCTTCCAGTATGCTCCAAGAGAGAGCATTGGACTGGTACGAACATCTTATTTCTGGGATTAGTGAAGCGGATCTCACCTGAGAGCAATTTCGGGAACGCTTCGAATTAAAATTCGTGCCAGAAGCAGAGAAAGTGACATTGGCTTGACGTTTCATAGACCTTGTTCAGGGTGAAGCCTCCGTGGCTGGTTATGTTGCATCCTTCGAGTCACTTTCCAAATATGGGGTTGAATACATCAACACCCCATTGAAGAAGAACCAGAGGTTCGTTTACGGCTTAAACAAAAGCCTCAAGAAGCCATTACTTCTAAAGTTAGAAGTTCCTTTCGACCAACTTATAGTTATCTCTCTTCGATTGGAAGAGGCTGATAAAGAAAGTAATGTTGAAGTAGTAGGTTTCAAACCCAACTTCAACAACAAAAAGAGGCCCGGTAAATTCAAAGGCCCTTATCCCAGTAAAAAGGGTAAACATGCGACTCCTACTGCGAAGACTTTTTCCTCTACTGAAGGGAAATGCTTTAACTGTGGTTCCAGAGACCATTTTGTGAACAAGTGTTCAAAGCCTCGTACTTGTCGCTATTGCAAAAGCCCGGATCATTATTTATCTTCTTGTCCCAAACTTCAAAATAAGAAGGAGGGAAAGTTAAATGTTGCTCAAGCCCCTGGCAACACATCTCGTGGTCAAGGTATATCTCATTCTATCCTTGATGGTATTATTATATTTCGTGATCAACCTATTCGAGTTCTCTTTGATACGGGTGCATCCCACTCTTTTATATCAAAGGAACTTGTCGATACCTTTTCTTTAAATGTTGTTGCGTTAATGACTTCTTTGAGAATTTCGAATCCAGTTGGTGGATCCGCAACTCTTAGTTTGCTTTGTAAAGATGTGGAGATTATTTTGTGTGATTTTCCTTTCCTAGCCGATTTGCATGTCATGCGTTATTTAGGCTTTGGAATGATTTTGGGAATGGATTGGCTTAACCATTATGAAGCTCAATCCTATGTCCCGAGCGGACAATTTATCTCCGACACCTGCAATCTGTAAAGCAGATTTCTATTATTCTTAAAGATTCGGATTCTTCTTTGATTGCATCATTATATTCTTTAAATTCTCGTGATAATGATAATGATGATGAGGAAGATATTGTTTCTCTTATTCACGTTGTTCGTGAGTTTTCCGACATATTTGAGCATGTTTTAGGATTACCACCTAAGCGAGCAATTGAGTTCAGAATTAATCTTACCTCTGAAGCTCAACCTATTACTCGTCCTCCTTATCGCATGTCCAATAAGGAAAATGAAGAGATGCGCAAACAATTATCCGAATTGGAGACGAAGCAATTTATTCGCTTTAGTTCCACGCCTTAGGGAGCTTCGGCTATTTTCGTGAAGAAATCCGGTGGTACACTTAGACTTTGCGTTAACTACCGCAAGCTTAATGATCTTACTATCAAAAATAAATATCCTTTACCTCGGATTGATGATTTATTCGATCATCTTAGTGGTGCTAAGGTCTTTCCACAATTGGACTTGGCTACCGGTTTCCATCAGCTTCGTATTGCAGAGGATAGTATTCCTTTGACATCGTTCTGTACCCGTTATGGATCTTATCAATGGCTTGTTATGCCATTTCGGTTAACGAATGCTCCAGCTTATTTCGTTGAACTCATGAATCGAGTTTTCAAAGATTTCCTCGATCGGTTTGTACTCATATTCATTGATGATATTCTTGTGTATTCAAAAACCGAGGAGGAACATGAGAAACATCTTCGGATTGTATTGGAAACTCTTAGGAGTAATCAATTAAAGGAGAAATTGTCTAAATGCCACTTTTGGCAATCTCGTGTGAAGTTTCTCGGTCATATTATTTCCTAATCCGGAATTTCCGTGGATCCTTCAAAGATTGAAGCGATTCAAGATTGGAAGAGACCAGAGAGTGTGACAGAGATTCGTAGTTTTCTCGGATTGGCGGGTTATTACCGTCGTTTCATCAAAGACTTTACTAAGATTGTCGTACCTCTTACTGGCTTGACTAAGAAGGGAGTGAAATATATTTGGTCGGACAAATGTGAAGCCTCTTTTCAGAAATTGAAAGAACTCCTTTCCGATGCTCCTATTCTCGTTATTCCCGAGGGGAATCAAGATTTTGTTGTTTATACCGATGCTAGTCGCGTTGGTATGGGTGCCGTTCTTATGCAAAAAGAACGTGTTATTGCTTATGCTTCTAGGCTGTGATGACCCGGAAATTTTAACGAATTAAATTGGAATAATTAATTATTTTTAAATAGTTAAAAGTTAATTTTAACTTGAATTCAAGATATAAATATTTACTTGATAATTAAATCATTGAATTATATAGTATAAATATTGAATTTAATAATTGAAACTTGGGTAAATTGTTGAATCTGAAATTTCTAAGCCTGTTTAAATAATTTGAAGGCTTATAAAATCTATAATGATAATACTGAGGATAATAGAATAGTTGAAATTTAAATTTAAAGGTAATTTGTTCAATTTAATAATATATCGTTTAAATTGGAATTTAAACATAGCCTTCCGAGGCACAGTCTCAGAATTTGATGAAACCAGTTCCATTGGATCCGTAATAGTTAGTTATTATCGGATTTCAATTCTCGTACCAATCGGAGTTGTTGTTTGACCCTGGCAGCTCGAAACGTGTAGAACTATTTTAATCGATTTGAATTAAAATTGATCGTTTTCTTCTGTAACTCGTGCATATGATTGAATTAGTTTCCGAGACATGTTCCATTGTGCTCGGAATGCGGATAAAACCTTATAAACATCTGTCGACATGTCTGACTCGGTGTCCGGAATTTCGCCTAGGGCAACGAGATATTTTCAATATAAAATTATAATAACCCAGCATACTCAACAAGCTAATCCCTGAAATCAATATTTTATTTCCTCTCTCTCTCTTTCTCTCTTATTTCAACAGAGTGAAGCCAAGCTTCCTCTTTCTCTCATTTTCCAAAATCGTAAATGTTAACGCTAAAATTTGAACGCTAACACCCCGGTGTATGAAGTGTAGTTGTGAAAGCACCACCCGATGATTCGAGAGCAGAGTATAAGCAGAAAATCACAGAAAAAACAGTGAATAACAACGATTTTATAGTGGTTCGGCTCAAGGCAAGCCTACGTCCACTTTAATTCTCTTATTGCTAAACCGATTACAACTTTACAACAATCTTCAATTACAATTATGACGAGACAAAAAACTAGAACTTTGGTAGAGAAGAATTCTTCGAATCCATGTAGATGGGTTAGATTTTCCCTTGAAGTTAGTTGAAATGTCTTTCGAACTTGAAGTGTCCGGTGAGTTGAGAATTCAGCAGAGTATTGGCGCTTGAAATGATTGGCCAAAAGGTCCCCTGAATGTTAGAGGTGGCCATGTATTTATAGGAGTTTTCAGCCCTGAGTCGTGAGTCGTGTTCGACCCATGCTTGGCTCGTGGCCGAGTCAAATTAGGTCGTGGCCGACTCATCGAACCAACCCTTGATTTCTCCATGGCTTATTCCTCTGCTGGATTTTATGCTAAGTCCTGAGTCGCTTACGAGTCAATCTTCCTTGGCATAGGCACTGTGGCAATGGATTACGACCCAATGGCTTTAAGTCGTGGACGAGTCATTCTAAGTTATGAGTCGTTAAGCTGTTAACGACTTATCAGGTAGCGGTATATTATTGAAGCGGCACAAGGATCCACCTTCTTATGTCGTTACTTCCCCTGAGTCATCTCATATGATAAGTCGCGAACTTGTTGAGTCGTTGATCCACTGAGTCGTTGTAAGCTCTGAGTCGCTGCTTACCATGAGTCGTTGAGACGATAGTCTTGATGAGTCGGTAACTCACTGAGCCGTCCTGCCTTGTGAACCGTTAACGCCTTGAGTCGTCCTATCCCTCTAAGTAGATGATTCGGTCCATCCCTTGAGTAGATGAGTCGGTCCTGTCTTTGGTTGGATGAGTCGGTCCAGTCCTTGAATCGTTGGCAAAACGAGGTTAACACTTGCCCCTCGAAGTACACGCCTAAGTCATAGGTCGTGTGCTTCGACTCATCCTGTCTCGTGTGCCGATTCAACTTTCACTGCTCAAAGCTATAAAAGACTTGAGTCGTTACTCTTACCATACTTTTACTGTTTATTTGTTTCAGTTGATCCTGCCATTTGCGATCCCTCAAGCTTCCAGAGACGAATCCAAGCTAATCAATTGCCAATCCATCTTTACTCTCATATTGCGTAAGTGAATTCGCCTTTTGTTCAATCTACGATCACCACTGATTCACGAATCTGGACTCCCCATTTCCCTTTTTTACTTCGATACATTTCTGTGCCGTGTTCCATCGCGACCCATGCTTTTGATCGATTTACAACTTCCATCGATCATGCTGTCGTTATTGTCCACGATGACACAGCAGCGCTTGAAGCGATTCGAGTTGGTCTTCTGAGTGATTTTCTGATGGTGTGAGGAGAGGGCAATGGATTATAGAGCCTCGAATCATCTGGTCTGTGGATTTGGAAGAGATGAAATGACCCTTAACGGGTTAATGGGTTGGAGAGTGGACGACCGGTTGAGGAAATGACTTAGGATTCATACGGCCTAATTGGTTTTCTGATGACTTAGGTTTTTGGTCGTACGAGCGACTCAGCCCTTTAGATCCTCACCGCGACTCATCCTTTGAACCGTGAACGACTCAAACCATCTGCCGCGAATGACTTAAGCCATAGGCCATGAACGACTCAAGTCATAGGTCGTGAACGACTCAGCACTTGGACTATTTTTCATATCGAGTTGCTCCTTGTGGTTTGAACCTATGACCGGCTCAATTAGATGCAACCTAGGATTTGAGTCGCGGCCGAGACAGGACTTGGAGAATTTCACACTGCTTTGAACTAAAAATTTTCTCCTTTTACCATGCCTTACGACTTAGAGAACTAGTGACTCGATGCAGTAATGACTTGGAGCATAAACGACCTAGCTTAACTTGCCTCATAACCTTTAAAACATGAATGAGTTATCACATTGTACTGCTTTGAAGCATAATTCTGACTCGATCTTTGACTTGAATTGCTGAAATAAACTGCCTGAATATTGAATTGTCTGGACTTTAACCTGTTAAACTTTATTGCATACTTTAGTTTTACAGATTGCTTCAATTTGCAAGTATACAACCTGTTTAATACAACAATCACAGAAGATTGGGACGAATATACTGCCATTGATTGCCCACATCTAATGACAGATTAGTCAATAGAAGATAATTAATTTAAATGGATTGCGTGAATGAAGTACTTTAAACCAACGAATCCAAGTAGAGTGCTAAAGCAATGTTGAAATAGTCAACTGAAATTGACCGGTTTGCACTAACACTATACCTGAAACTTTAAATTAACAAGTCCTGAAATTTAGTAATCGATCAATTGCCAACTAGCTTAACTTCAGTTATATTTACTTGTTTATCTTCATTAGTTCTGCACAACACTTCACACTTTTAGGAAACGTGCACCTTCGCATTTGAACATCCAGTTGCTTGTGTAGAATGACTTCTCAACAAGAAGAACCGACGGGCCAGGCTGAAGATGTCTTCCCAATAGCTAACCCATTGGATAACCCTCCGGAGAGAACTTCCACAACTCTGAATCAGCGGGTGTTTAACCAATTGCGCATCCAGTTTGGTATTGCCGAAGCTGATGCCTTACTGCCGGGGCCAAATGATACTGTAGATAGGCCCCCTCTTGGCTTTATTGCTGTCAATCGCCAAATGTGCTTGAGCGGTGCCATCCCACCTTTTAATGACTTCCTTCAGTAGTTCCTGCTTCGGTTATCTATCTCTCCATTCCAATTGCACCCCAACGGCCATGCCATTCTAATGGGGTTATGTGTGCTATTTAGGAGAGTTTTGGACCGATTACCGAGCTTTGGGGAAATCTGCTACTTCTGCTCATTCACAAAAATTAAAGATCATCCCTCTATCGTAGTTATAAGGAGTGCTCGAAACCGCAAACTCATCACTGATCTTCCTGAAAGCGTTCATGGATTTCTAAATCAGTTTTTCTTTGTTCGCTGTCCTCCAGGGTTTTATGCCATCTGGAGAGTAGGAAGTAAGATTTCCTGTTTTTATTTCTCCATTCTTGAGCTTTTCGATATCTGAGTTGCTAAATGCTAACTTCGCTTCTTTTTTTTCCTGTTTTAGCACTTCCTCCTCCCTCTAGAGATCCATGCTATAAGCAAATTTTTGAAAGACTGAATGTCGTGGCGGCAGAAGAGAGGAGTATAAAGTTTTTGTTAAATGATGAATTTTTACATCAATTTGGACTCCTTCACCCTTCTCGTTCCACTCAGCTTTGTGAAGTTCCCGATTCTCCAGCGGAGGCTGAAAAGCTTATGCCAAAAGATCCCTCCACTGAAACTTTACGGGTGAAGTGCCCCACTCTCACTGATGTTGCGGGGCCGTCTAGCAATTTGACACTTACCCCAGTTATCGAAGAGGAAGAACCTCCACGATCTTCCGGGAGATCTGCTGACGAAGGAGTTGAGAAAGCAAGTCCCAAAAAGCATGATGGTGATGATGTTTTTGAGGGGTTGAGCGACCTAATTGTGACTTCACAAGAACTTTTTAAAGATGATGTTTCCAAAACTATCTCTTCTGTAATCGAGGCGACATCTTCTCTACAACAAATGTCAACTCCTCCTACTCAAGTTATCACCACCTCTACTCCACAGAGTGGTCTGTAGCTTGATGCGTGTAGTTTACACATTACACAACACTTAGGATTTTTCAGCACTTGTTTGTGTTTGACTTCTTTTCTCTAAAGGCTTTTAAGACTTGTCTTTTTGCCTTTCAGATCCTTCGATGGGGCGTAGCGGCAGCGGCTCTTACTATAAAGACTTTCAGCGCTATGGAGGGCGTGGCAACTATGATTATAGACGCTACCTTACTGGTCCCAGAGAAACCGATGAGCAGAGAGCTGCTCGAAAAGCTAGAGAGAGGAGAGAATATGAAGAGCGTCATGAGAGGATAGATGTGCGACATGAGTCTTCTTCAAGAGGCGATGACTCTCACAAACGTAAAACACATGATGGTCGGGGGAAGAGCCACATTGTTGAGGACCCGAGCAAGCGGGCCAAACCTAGTGAGAAGCACGCATCTGCAATATCTGAAAAGTTTGACGATCCCATCTCTTCGACATTCCTTCCAAATCCCCTGCTCTTGAAGGAAGCGCTATTCAAACACTTCTTAATAGGCCTTCATATCGTGTTGAAAGGGGCCCACCGACCCTACAGAGCCGATTCCCGAATTGGTGCTTAAAGGGGGTTCGCTTCGATCTTGATTTAGTTCCCATCGATAAAGAAGCCATGTACCAAAATCTTGATGCCGTCAGACTCGATATTGAAAGAATGTCTGGATGGCAAAAGCTTGTTGATGAACTCCAAAGGGTCAATCGGGCCAATATCGAGGCGATGCTAACTATGGAGAACGATAAGTCGGAATGGCAGAAGATTCTTGACCAGCACAACATCGAGATGAAAAACATAACCGAGTATAACGAGAAACTTGAAGCTGAAGTCAAGCAGCTTAAAGACGATCTTACCACCTCTTCTAACACTTACACTCAAAGAGAAGAGGTGCTACAAAAACAAGTGCGGGATGCACATGCTGGCCAAAGAGATGCCGAAGCTAAAGTTGAGAGGCTAGAAGAGGTCGCAAAGAATTACCGCACTGATGCCGCTCAGTTGCGGAGTAAAATGAGCTCCCAAGACATGGAGATTGAAGCGTTAAAAGGTCAACTTGCTAAAACCGAAAAAGAACGGGATGAGGCCATGGCTGGTAAAATCGCAGCTGAAGAATCTATTCAAGTCATGGAAGCCAACGTCAGTTCAAATCTATTCGACTTTTACTTGCACAACGTCTTGGGGCATGGCGGTCTCTCTTTTCTCGGTCCTAAATACGAAATCACCTTGGCTGAAGTGTGGAAGCTGCTCTCGACATGTTCAGAGGTGCCGGGTATACCGAGGAAGAGCTTGAGGCGCGCTACTTAGATGAGGAAACTCGCGCTGCTCTTGCGAAGGGAAAAGAGCAACTTGCCAGAGTGCGGACTGGGATGGCGGAAGAGGAACGTTCTGGAAAAGAATTACCACCTACCATCTCTGTTCGTCCTTTAGTTTCTCCTAGGGTTGACATCACAGGTTCCAGTGCTTATTCCCCGCCTCCTACAAGAACCGGGGTAATTACCCCTACTGATGATGAGGCTTTGGAGAATATTGGAGCTCAAAATTATGAGATTGAACTAACGAAGCAAATATCTTCAGGTAACTTTGATATTGGTCCGATTCAGGTGGATTGCCTGCTTGCTCCTCAAAAGTTTGATGAGCTTCTCGATTACTTCTTGAATCTTGACGAACCCATATCTCCCTTCTTTTCCGGAGATACTAATATTTTTAACTTTTCTTCTTCTGCAGTTGAAACACCAAGTGCTGTGCAAACTTCGCCTCCTCCGGTTATCCCTCCTCCGTCTCTTCAGGTGGCTCCTCCTTCTGCTTCATAGCCCGGGTCACAAGAGGAGCAAATAGAGGCTCTTCATGGCTTAGATGATCCTATTGCTTCGCAAGAGCCGAAAGACGAGGGACTTGAGGGAGGTGGGATATCTCCGGAGCGGACTCCTTCTGATGTCATAATTTTGTCTGCTCTTGTTACTCCAGGGAGTGAGTCTTCTTCGAAGAGGAGAAAGAAGCACGGAACAACAAAGAGGAGGGGGAAGAAAATCATTGCTACTGAAGAGGAAACGGAAGTTGCACCAGTTGCACCCCCCTCCCTTTCTTCCCTTATGCCTACAGACCGACCTGAAAAGCTAACCATTCGGCCGGGTAAAGGGTCCAAAGGTGGTAAGAAGAAATGAAGATTCCAGCTTTTAGCTTCTTGTCTTTTGCATGTACTGGTCGAGAATTGTGCGGGTACCGGCCCCTGCTTTTTTATTTTGAAACTTGTATCTACAATACAATTGAATAAAATGATCCTTTATTTGTACAGACTCCTGTTTGAATTTGAGAATGCATTTATTATTCATTTTTGCACAAGTTTATTTATATGATATTGCAGCGGGCTTATGGCATGTTGTTTGAGCATTACTTTCGCCGGTGTGGCTATACTATATTGTATGTAACTATACCATGTTGCCCCCATACCATAAGCTTGCTGCAATATTTTATACTTCGAGGGGACTTGCACTCTTATTTTCTGAAGAATAATTATTTCATTCTCGAAGAAATTTTTCGTAGAGTACAACTCCCTTCATATAAGTTTTTACGCTTTGTCCTTCGAAGAAATCACTTTTTCTTTTGCTTATGTACACATTTTACCAAGTGAATTCTTCTATGAGGTAAAGCGGGCCTCTGAAGGGTACTTTAACTTTTTTTTTTTTTTTTGAGGAAGATTATTTTCCAGAATAGGTAAATCACTCTTCCTTTGAAAGTTAAAGTGTGCTTTTAATGAGGATTTTTTGTTTTTGAAAACATAGAAAGTTGTACCTCTGAGGAGGGATTTTTCACGTTTCAACACTTGGAAGTTTTATTTCAATCTTGGTGAAACGTGTACCTCCAAAGAGTTGTGCCTTTGAAGAAAGCCTTTTCACGTTTCAACACTTGGATGTTTTATTTCAATCTCGGTGAAACGTGGGCTTCCGAAGAGGTCTTTCTTCTTGATTATGTCTCCGGGAGGAGGTCTTTATTTTGTTTTGCATTTCAACTTTGGTGAAGTGAAACTCCGAAGAGCGGCTACTTCAACTCCTGGTGAAATGTGCCTCCGAAAAGGTCTTTATTTTGTTTGCATTTCAACTCTGGTGAAGTGAAACTCCGAAGAGCGGCTGTTACACTTCAACTCCTGGTGAAATGTGCCTCCGAAAAGGTCTTTATTTTGTTTGCATTTCAACTCTGGTGAAGTGAAATTCCGAAGAGCGGCAGTTACACTTCAACTCCTGGTGAAATGTGCCTCCGAAGATTGCCTGGAAGTTACTCTCTCATGGTTGGAGGGTCATGACTCCTCCAATCTTTTTTGGTTGAGTAGAAAACTTTCTTTTTTACGGCATATGCTTCGTTAGAGGTCTTTATCCTCCGAAGAGTTGTGCCTTCGAAGAGGACTTTAGTTGTTCCTTGTCCACTTGCTTACGCCTTTTCAGTGATCCTCTATTTGTTTTTTTTTTTTAAGCTTGCACTCCCTTCTCTTACAAGTAGCTTGTTTAATCCAAAGAAGTGTACTTCACTGCTAGGCCAGTTCACGAGAACGGACATAAGCTTCTTAATTGGATGTTTGTTTGTTCAAACTTCTCAATTTATTAGCTAAAGCCCATTTTCGGCGAAATCATTGACCGTTCAATTGAAGCACTTCTTATCTAGGATTCAAGCTCGGGAATTTTGCGACTTGGAATTTGTTTGTTGAATGATAACAAGAATCACTTGGTCTTATAATGTGCAAGTTTTGTTTTCGTTGCCTGCAAAAATTTAAATCGACATTTCAGTAATACATTTAATGTACTTTTCATATCGAAAATAAAGCAAACATGTAATAATAATAAGGAACAGAAGATTTATAGTGGTTCGGCCAAGAATTTGGGCCTACATCCACTTTATAGTCTTTCATTATTCACTTGCATCGGTTTTACAATCGCTTTCAATTACAGGAATCATACATTCATAATTCTTTTTACAATATTTCAACAAAGCTATCAAGTAAAGTATGGACGCAAGTGATTGCTGTTCCAAGCTCTTGGAATTTGATCTCCTTCGACAGTAGTGAGTTTGAATGTGCCATCCAGAAGCTTTTGACCTATGACATATGGTCCTTCCCAATTTGGCCCAAACACACCTGTCGCTGTCATAATTCTCTTTAGGACTAGATATCCAATTTCAAAGCTGCGTTGGCGAACTTTGGAATTGAAATGTCTGGCTATCCTTTGCTGATGAGATGCGATTCTGAGCTCAGCCTCTTCTCTTTTTTCATCAAGGAGATCTAGTGCCTCAAGGTGTAGTTTCTCATTCTCCGCTTGATTGAAATGGGTTCTTCTATGTGAAGGGACCTCTGTTTCTACCGGAATCATTGCATCTGATCCGTATGCCAATGAAAACGGAGTATGCCCAGTCGCAGTTTTGTGGATAGTTCTGTATGCCCATAGTGCTAGCGGTAGCTTATCGACCCAACCACCTTTTGCTCTTTCAAGTTGCTTCTTGATGGTTGACTTGATAATTTTATTTACTGCTTCCACTTGCCCGTTTGCCTGCGGATGGGCTACTGCTGAGAAGCTTTTTCGGATTTTGAATCGTTTGCAAAAATCTTGGAATTCTTCACTTTCGAACTGAGTACCATTGTCTGTAATTATTTTTTGAGGCACACCGTATCTGCAAATGATACTTTTAGTCACAAAACTTATCATCTTTTTTGAGGTGATAGTAGCCAGTGGTTCAGCCTCTGCCCACTTAGTAAAATAATCTACAGCAACAATGGCATATTTAATTCCAGATTTGGCAGTTGGTAACGGTCCTACAAGGTCTATCCCCCATATTGCAAACGGCCATGGACTGACCATCTGTGTGAGTTCAGTGGAAGGAGCTCTAGGAATTTAGGCGAATCTTTGGCATCTGTCACATTTTCGGGAATAGTCTGCTGCATCTCGATTAATTTTTGGCCAAAAATAACCGTATCGGAGAATCTTTTTCGCTAAAGTCTGACCACCTAAATGATCACCACATTCTCCCCCATGCACCTCAGCCAGGACAGTTTTGGACTCTCCCCTGGATACACATCGAAGTAACGGCATTGAGAATCCCCGTCTGTATAACTGGCCATCCTGGACTATATAGCGAGAGGCTTTCCTCAGTAGCTTCTTTCGTTCTTTTGAATTTTCCGGTAAAGATCCATTGAGCAGATATTCTGTTATTGGAGTCATCCATGATTCTTGCTCTTGAGACACGCTCATGATCCAATCAATATCCATCTCATCAATGCTCGGAGTCGACAGGACCTCCACTGGAGTTAACCCCAGAAATTGAGCTTCGCCTGTGCTAGAGTACTTTGCGAGAGAATCTGCTTTCATGTTTTCTTCTCGAGGAATGTGACTTATCATGTAATGATCGAAATCACCCAGGAGTTCCCAAGCCTTTGACAAGTAGGCGGGCAGATTCCCCCCTTTTGCTTGGAATTCCTTTTTGACTTGGCATATAATAAGCTGAGAATCACTGAAGATCTGTAACGCTCGGATGTTTAGTTCTTTAGCAATCCTTAAGCCAGCGATAAGGGCTTCGTATTCTGCTTCATTATTTGTTGAAGGAAATTCCAATCTTAGTGCATAGCATAATGATCGACCTTCTGGGGTCTCAAGTACAACTCCGGCTCCAGAACAGTAGTCGTTTCTTGCGCCATCGACATATAACTTAAATTGGATTGGGGAATCGTCGATCGTTTCCTCCTCACTGTTACCCTTATCTGTGAATTCTGCGATGAAATCCGCTAAAGCTTGTCCATTGATCGCTTTTCGGGGATGATAAGTGATGTCATATTGACTGAGTTCAATATTCCACTTTAGAAGACGACCCGAAGCGTCAGGGCGAAACAGGACTTGCTTTAAAGGTTGATCAGTGAGGACTCTGATAGGATGAGCTTGGAAATATTGCCTCAACTTCCTAGATGCAATTAGTAGGCAATAGGTGAGTTTTTCCAACTTAGAGTAATTCATCTATGCCCCAGTGAGTCTTTTGCTGATATAGTAAACTGGATGTTGAATCCTCTTGTCTTCTTGTATCAGCGCTGCGCTTAAAGCATGAGATGATAGTGCCAAGTATATAAGAAGATCCTCGCCATCGCCAGGCCTAGAAAGTATTGGAGGCGTTTCCATATGGCGAATCAATTCATCAAAGGCTTTTTGGCATTCGGGAGTCCAATCGAAGTTTTTCTTTCCTTTCTTTAGGGCGTCAAAGAATGGGATGCATTTATCTGTGGCTTTGGAAATGAACCGACTCAAGGCGGCGACTTTTCCATTGAGACTTTGCAATTCCTTCTTTGTTCTAGGAGCTTTGACTTCCTTTAAGGCGGTAATTTGAGCTGGACTAGCCTCAATGCCCCTAGCGCTCACGATGAAACCTAAAAACTAGCCGGATTCCACTCCAAATGAACATTTCAAAGGATTGAGCTTCATTCCGTATTTTCGGAGGACTGCGAACATGTCTGCTAAGTGTTCTATGTGAACCACTGCTTTCTTAGACTTTACTAACATGTCATCGACGTAGACTTCCATAGTCTTGCCCAATTGCGGTTTGAACATAGCATTAACAAGTCTTTGGTATGTTGCCACTGCATTCTTCAGCCCGAAGGGCATAACTCTGTAGCAGTAAAGACCAACGTTAGTGATAAAGCTCGTGTCCTCCTGATCTGGCTCATGCATCATGATCTGGTTGTATCCGGAGTAAGCATCCATGAAAGATAATAATTCGTGTCCCGCTGTTCCGTCCATCAGTTGATCGATTCTGGGTAATGGGAAGCAGTCTTTGGGGTAGGCCTTGTTTAGATCTGAAAAATCGATGCATACTCTCCATTTTCCGTTGGCTTTCTTAACCAGCACTGGATTTGAAACCCAATTCGGATAGGTAGATTCTTTGATAAAATTATTCTCCATGAGCCGATCGACTTCTTCTTTTAACGCTGCTGACCTTTCTGGACCTTGAGTTCTCCTTTTCTGCTTCACAAGTGTAAATTTTGGATCAATATTCAGGGCGTGTACTGCAACTTCTAGGGATATTCCGCACATATCGGCATGAGTCCAAGCAAAAACATCCAAATTTGCGTTTAAAAAAGATATTAAGATATTCTGAATTGACACATTAAGTTGTGAACCCACATTCAACACCTTGTTTGGGTCCTTTGGGTCAACAGGTACTGGTATTGTCGTTTCCACTGGTACCACTCTATTCTCCCCTGCACTGACTTTTCTAGGATCCATCTCTTTCCGTGCTCCGCTGTGCTCGCCAGTGCAGGGTCCGCCCTGTAATTGCTACATGGCTGGTTCTTTGATGTGGACTGGGGCTGCCGCATCCTTTCCCATTTCTCTTTTCCTTGTTTCTCGTAGCTCTGTTAGATAACATTCCCGCCCCGCATTTTGATCCCCTTTTATAACTCCCACTCCATTATCTGGGGGAAATTTAATGGTGAGGCACCATGGGGCCAGAACATCTTTGAATGCTGCGAGAGTTGGACGGCCAAGGAAAGCATTATAAGCAGAAAATTCGTCGACAATCACAAAAGTTTGCTTGCGGACCACTTTTCTCTCTTCTTCTCCAAGTTCCACAAACAAATCAACGGTTCCTATCGGCTGTTTTGGCTCCCCAGTGAAGCCAGCGATTTTCTGCGATGAGGCTTGCACATCAGCCATAGGGATCTTCATTTGGTCGAATGTTTTCTTGAAGAGGATATTGCAGAATGCGCCACAATCAATGAGAACTCTTCTGACAATAGCTGGCCCGATACCAGCCGAGATGACTAAGGGATCCAAGGTAGGAGCTTCAATACCTGCGGAATCCCTGGCTCTGAACACAATATCATCATTGAAAGTTCTTTGTTGCTTCAGGGGCACAACACCTTCCAAAACGAATACATCTTCCTCGGTCGGTACATACTTCAAAGCTCGGGTATACCTTTCCATCTCACCCCAGCTCCTGCCTGCTGGGTGAGGTCCTCCCGTAATGACATTGATAACAGGCCTTCCGGATTCATGCCCTGCAGTCTTTTCACCTGTCCTGGGTTGATGAGCAGGAGCTCGTTGCCCCTGACTAGTCGAAGCGGGATTGCTGCTATTCTTTTCCACAAATTGCTGCAGCTGGTTTTCCCTTATCAATTCTTCAATCAAATTTTTCAATTGGCGGCATTCATCGGTATCATGACCGGGTTGATTATGAAAGCGACAGAACTTCCCACTTTGCACATCTTTTTTCCCGGTTCTCAGAACAGGAGGTTTAGGATATTCAACAGAATCTTTAGTGGCAAGGTATATACGCTCCGGCTTATCTGATAAAGGAGTATATTCCGATGGTTTGAAGGAACGGGGCTTCTTCAGATTTTTCTGCTTCTTTCCATCGTTATTTTCCCTTTTCTGTCCTACAGATTCACTTTTGCGTGGAGCAGCAATGTTATCTTCAGCTTTTTCTAACACTGCCTTTACCAGTACTGGACGGCTTTCCAAGCGTATGAACTCATCTGCTTTCTTGTAGAATTTTTCAAGGGAATTTGGTTCCTTCATGTATAGCCATTTTCCAAATTCGCTTGACTTGTCGATGGCCCTCATCAGATAAGTCAAGATCATCCGTGGCTCTGCATTGTCTAACTCAGCCAGTGCTATGTTAAAGCGATTCAAGAAAGATCTGATAGTCTCCCCTGGATTCTGCTTTAAACTTGACAACGACATAATATCTTTGGCTTTTGAAGCGTATAGTCTGAACTGCTCCTTGAATTTCCGGGTTAAGTCAGAAAACTGATTTATAGACCGGACTGGCAGCTTGGTGAACCAAAGCAGAGCTACACCTTCCAGATATACAGGAAAATATCGGCACTTTATTTCATCAGAAGCTCTGGCACCTGTCATGTGCCAATCATCCTTATACAAGAATTCGTTCGGATCACTTGTTCCTTTGTAAGCTGGGATAGTTGGAGGGACGAACTTCCTTGGGAACTCAGCCTTTAAGATCCTTTCGGTAAACGGGGTTTTACTTGGAGCGAAACCCCATTCCTTCTCATCTTCGTTCCTTTGCATGCTTTCCTTCATGATTTGTCAAACCATTTCAGAAAGATATCCCTCATCATTTCGAGCTCTAGATCCACCAATTTCAGGAAATGTCCGCTCAAAGGGGCTGGCAGCCCTCTCAGGAATGTTTCTTTCTTCATCTTCATGAATGTTGCCAGCAAAGTTCCTTTCATTACCCATTGGTTGACGGTTTACCCCAAGCAAGTCATTCAACTTATTCAAAATTAGGGCATTTTGGGCGTTCTGAGCTTCCAATTGTGCACTTTGGGCATTTATCTGCTGGTTCAGCCCTAAGATTACAGCATCCAACTCCGCTTTTGTAACCCCAACAGGTGGAGTGGCTTGATTAGGTACTGGGGAAGCGGAGGTTCCCTCTTGAGCATTTCCAGATCTAACAGATCTACTCTTTCTCCCCGGAGCCATGATTTCGGAGAAACTTCTGGTCTTCAGAGAGGTTACTTCACCAAACTTTCGTGGAGCAATGATGACGATTTGCCTGAGTTCAATTCTCAGTGGAAGCACCAAAAATGTTAACGCTAAAATTTGAACGCTAACACCCCGGTGTATGAAGTGTAGTTGTGAAAGCACCACCCGATGATTCGGGAGCAGAGTATAAGCAGAAAATCACATAAAAAACAGTGAATAACAACGATTTTATAGTGGTTCGGCTCAAGGCAAGCCTACGTCCACTTTAATTCTCTTTATTGCTAAACCGATTACAACTTTACAACAATCTTCAATTACAATTATGACGAGACAAACAACTAGAACTTTGGTAGAGAAGAATTCTTCGAATCCATGTAGACGGCGTTAGATTTTCCCTTGAAGTTAGTTGAAATGTCTTTCGAACTTGAAGTGTCGGGTGAGTTGAGAATTCAGCAGAGTATTGGCCCTTGAAATGATTGGCCAAAAGGTCCCCTGAATGTTGGAGGTGGCCATGTATTTATAGGAGTTTTCAGCCCTGAGTCGTGAGTCGTGTTCGACCCATGCTTGGCTCGTGGCCGAGTCAAATTAGGTCGTGGCCGACTCATCGAACCAACCCTTGATTTCTCCATGGCTTATTCCTCTGCTGGATTTTATGCTAAGTCCTGAGTCGCTTACGAGTCAATCTTCCTTGGCATAGGCACTGTGGCAATGGATTACGACCCAATGGCTTTAAGTCGTGGACGAGTCATTCTAAGTTGTGAGTCGTTAAGCTGTTAACGACTTATCAGGTAGCAGTATATAAATGAAGCGGCACAAGGATCCACCTTCTTATGTCGTTACTTCCCCTGAGTCGTCTCATATGATAAGTCCCGAACTTGTTGAGTCATTGATCCACTGATTCGTTGTAAGCTCTGAGTCGCTGCTTACCATGAGTCGTTGAGACGATAGTCTTGATGAGTCGGTAACTCACTGAGCCATCCTGCCTTGTGAACCGTTAACCCCTTGAGTCGTCCTATCCCTCTAAGTAGATGAGTCGATCCATCCCTTGAGTAGATGAGTCAGTCCTGTCTTTGGTTGGATGAGTCGGTCCAGTCCTTGAATCGTTGGCAAAACGAGGTTAACAGTAAACGTTAAAAAAAGAAAGAAAGAAAGGGGCATGCGGTAACCACGATCGCAAATCATAGCGGAAACTCGGTGGCATGGCGGTCGATTAGAGGGGGAGGGTCTCAATTCGAAGACGAAGGATGGGAGGCGCGCGATGGCGCCGATTGGTTGATCGATGAGTTTAAGGAAGAGGAGGAAGGCGGTGCTTCTCGAGTGAAGGCAATGGTGTAATCACGATTCTTCGTGGCGAGGGTTCGGTCGCCAGGCAGGAAGAAGAGGTAGCTGATGAGGGAGGCTCGCGACTGTCGCGATGTTGAAGACATCGACGGGTGAGGGGATGCGATCGGCTAGGGTTGGTGCTGCAACATTTAGGATCTCGCGTTGGATTGGGCAGCAAGGTAGTTATTTATTTTGTTTTACAGTAAAGAAAAGGGATATATATTTTTGAAACTGTTTAAAATGAAAAGAAATTCAAAGTGTTATAAGTTTATATGAAGATTGGATTTTTAATCTATATATTATTTTATAAGTAAGATTTTGGGAAGAGGAAAAAGGGAAAATAAAATATGTGTACATGGAAGTTTGGATATTGGAAATTTTAGGGATTATCTTCTTGAAATAAATTATTAGAGGAAATTGGTTGAGATTAGAATTTATTATTAAAACCAAATGGTTAATTTAAAATTTAAGTATTAAATGGTAATTGATTTTCGAATTATTTCAAAAATTAATAAATCATATAAATTATTATTCAAGATCAACATTTGAAGGGAACCAAGTCGAGATTGGATTTGGGTTGCAAATCAAAGATGATTAAATCTCACTCTGTTGGTTTATTATTTAAACTTAAATGGTTAAATTTTAATAATTGGTAGAGTGACTAAACTGATTGGACGTGCACTAATGTTGGTGTGACTTGGATTTTGGTTGGTTCTCGAGTTAAATGTGGATTGACTCGAAATATTTGGGTTTAACTTGTTTTTAAAACTTAAGTTATAAATAAGGAAATATTTTCATTTTAATGTTGATAAGGACTTGATGGTTGTGATCCATCAAATTAGGAGGGTAATTAAAATGGTTAATTAATTCAACTAATCAATGATTCGGGTTAATTAGTTTAGTAGTTAAGAGTTTGAATTAATTAATTAAGGATTAAGTAAATTAATGAAGTTTAATTAAATTTGAATAATCATTGGGCAGTTTAATGAGTAATTACTTAAAGTAATAAATAAAATATAATTGCTTGTAGGATTAATCAAGAGATTAACTAAGATAATTAATTAAGGAGTAATCAATTTATTAATGAAGCAAATAAAAAGAAGGTTAATTACAGAATGAGATTAATCGAGAATGATTAATATTGTGGTTGAATTTTAGTAATAAATTTAGATTAGATAAATTAAAATATAATTGGAAATTATAAATTTTTATAATTAATGGAGTAATTAAAATTGATTAATTAAGATTAATTAAACCAATGATAAGTGACTTATGAGGAGTTAAGTGATATAAGTAATCAAGGATTTATGTAATTGATATTATCAATTAATTTATGAAGTAATTAGGATTACTTATTGATTGGGATTAAGGATAATTAATAACGAGAAGATAATTAGAGGTAATTATTCGAATGAAAATGAAAAATAATTAATCTAGGGTGATTAATTAAGATGAATAACGATGGGTTGACTAATTAATTGATTAGGAATTAATTAACGTTAAATGAAGGAATCTAAGTGATTGAAGTTTGAAATTCAATTTGAAACAATTGAATTGATTTGTATGTGATTAAGCTTTGCTTATGGATGATGGACTGGTATTGGATGTTTTGAAAAGAGTTGATATATCTGATATGAAATGTTGTGTATTTCATTTGAATAACTTGGGTTAGGATAACAGGAGTTTCGAAGAGACCGGGGCTGGGTATTGGGAAATACCCGAAACCACTTCGAACTTTTATAAATTGATTTTTGAAATCAATAGGATGGAATGAATTGAGTTAACTGAATTGGTTTATTTTAGCTAAGTTTGGTACTTAGAAATTTATATGTGAAATAAGCATTGTCTATATAGCAAATTGTGAATTGGTTAAATTGATATAAGATACCCCAGGTTTATATAAGTTGATTGCTTTGGTATTTCATGTTAGTTAGGTTTACTCACGCTGGTTTCCAGCCTGACCCGGGTGTTACATTGGTGTAATGCTCGGGTCAGACCGAATATTACAGATTTCAGGTTAGGACGTTCTGGAGCTCAGGAGGCGAGCTGGATGGCAATATCGTTTAGAGTATTTGCGCTGTATTTATATTATTGTTAATCTGAAACATGATAATTGTAAATATTCAGGGACTGTATATAATGTGAAACTCTGATGTATATTAATGTAATCGACAGATATAGTATTCTTTTGTAGACTGTTATTATTATTTATTATTATATTTTATCCGCTGCGAATGTGAGATGTTAATGTTTCTGTTCTTCTTCTTCTATCTCTTTCTTCTTTTTCATAACTATCCAAAATTTTCGGGATCGAAAATTTTGGGCCGTTACAGTTGGTATCAGAGCTGAAAGGTTAAGCGGAAACCTTGGCTCTTGTGGGGATGACTCATTTAATAGAGTCTGTAGTACTCTAGAATGAGTTGAGTATATATATATGAGCGCGTACTTGTTATTGTCTTATATAAAGATTTTAAATGATTTTATATAAAAATATATTTTGATATATATAAAGCAATATTTCTTCTAATAAATATTAAACTGATTGGTTGTTAATTATTGAAATTAAATTTAAGAAGTAATATAATACAACCAAACTGAAGTCTAGAATTGGAATTAAATTAAGTAGGAACAAAAATACAACTAAATTAAAATTTAAGTGATTGAAATTAAAATTCTAAATCTAATCCTAGAATTTGAAAATTTGGTTTCAAAGTAGTGAAAAATAATGAATAAGTATTATTTGGATAACCGAGATTTGTTGGAAACAGTGGGTTGTTTGAAATTCGATTTGAATTTAAACCAAAGGTTGTTTAAAATTTTAAAATATGGCTGGGAGGGCCAAGAAATAAATATGTATGTATGTATGGATATACATGATATTAAAGATAATTTGAAATAAACTCTAAAAGGTTGAGTTTTGATTTTTCTCTGAAGTGATGTAAAAACCCAAAGTGATATAATTTTTGAACTTATAAGAGGGTAAGAATTTTGAGGTTTGAAGCGGGAATTCAAATTTAGTAAGGTTGATTGGATTAAGTATATTGGAATTTAACTTGGAAAGTTAAATGGTTGATTGGAATTGGGAATTTGTGAGATCTCAAAACTGGTTTGAGTTTTAAAAATTGAAAATGGATGGACGTCTTAAAATAAATTGAATGGTAAAAATCTTTAAATTGAGAATAGTATTGTATAAATAATATAAATTTGAATAATTGAACTGTAAAATTAACTTATTTAAGAACTGGCTTCAAACTGAAAAATAAAATTGAGTAATAAATTAAAATTTTAAATAAAATTGCGTTGAATTCTTATTTGAACCTTGAAATACATAAGTAAAGATAATATAAAATGAAATTTTGAGATTCGAACTCAGGAATTAAATCGATTAAAAACTTTGAATAAAAGTAATTTGGTTAACAGGGTAAACCAATCTTTGAGAATTTAATTCGAATTTATATAATTCGAGATAGTTTAAAATTCAAGATTGAAATTGAATTTGGTTTGGATTAATTGGATTGGTGATTGAAGATGTATAAGTTTAAAATTTAAATGGGAAATTGAATTGGATTATGTTGAAATGGATTCAATTGATAATAATTCAAATTGATTGGAATAAGATGATTAAAATTAAAATCGAACAGGATTAGAACCAACTAGAATTTGATTTAAATTGGGAAAGGAATCAAGATTGATTCAACTTGAATTGGGAATAAATTTCAAATAGAAATTTAAGTTATTCAGGTTAGAATTGAGTCAATTAAATGGAAATTAGTTGGGGAAGTGAACAGTTTGACTCTTGACTATTTCCAATACAAATTGTTTTCATATAAACTTATTTTCTAAGCTATTAAATATATACAACCTTTTTTTTAAAAAGCTAACCTATTTTATAATTGTTTACTATTATTTTGGAGTTATTTAACCATTTTTCAACTGTTTCTTAAACTAATTACTATTTTTTCAACTATTTCAAAAACTAATTTCTATTTTACAACTATTTTGCAATTATTTAGAATCTTTGAAACTATTCAATTATTTTTGACTATTTTACAATTAGTTAAATATTTTATAGCTATTTTGTAAACTAATAATTATTTTTCAACTACTTATTTATTTTTCAATTTTCAAGCTATTTTCTAAAAATAAACTGGTCGGAGTTCAAACTGTTATGGATTTAATACCCAACTAAGATAAGAATTGAAGTGATAATCCAAATGAGGATTAATGTAAAGGCGGATAAGTGAATGGAAAAGGAATTGATATTGAAAAGAGTAATCAATTTGAATATTTGATTTTGGGTAAACAAAGTTATATCTTTGTTATATATTCTACCCTTGTTGAATCTATTGTTGGAAGAAAAGGATTTTGAAAGTGTTTGAAGTATAAAAGGGGTTTTATACAAGTTGGAAATGATCCAAAGTTTTAAAAATTATATATATCTGTATATGTATATAAAGGATCTTATGAGGATTTTGAAAAAGGGTTATGAGAAACTTTGGATCTGGTAAGGCTTTTGATTTTTGAGTAAAATCAATATTGGAATTCAGAAAGCCTATTTTGAGAATTATCAATTTTGGGATAATCGATTTTGTGTAAAGGAGCTTTGTATAATATCATACTAGGTGTACGATTTGAAGATATTATATGTGCATAGTATAAAATTGTTTTGATGATGGCTTTGGGGAAAAAGGCGCACCCTTGAAATAAACTTCTCAGGAGTGCCACCGGGTGGTGTTGCCTTGAGCCCCAAGGGGGGTTTCTAAAGTTGATCCTGTGAGGAGTCCGGACAAAACTAGTTCCTGAGGATTATTGGGTAGCGTAAGTCGATGGCGTTGATGCCTATAGAGGCATTTGGGTTATGCTATGACGACAGTGTAACTCGATGTCGCTGCGATCTACTGTAGGGACCATAGCGAAAATCGTGTGGAGGATGAGTGTCAACGGTCTACACTTGATTTTGCCGGGAAGGCAACGCAACATCGATAGACTGCGATCTATGGTCAAGTGGAGTGGAGAAGTTTCATTTTTGGCAGCGAAATTCGATGGCGCTGATGCCTACAGTTATATGGGTTTTTGCTGTGATAGCTACGTAACCCCAATTGTAGCTGCGATCTGTCGTGGGTTCCATGGTGTAATCGAGGGGCGCGGAGGCCTACGGTTATCTGTGGATTTTGTCGGGACGGCAACGTAACCATCGGGTTAACTACGACCATGAATGGGGCTGATGATTTCCAGAGCATCCTCAGCAAAGATATTTCCTCTATTTTCAAACCCGATTCCTATATTTTCAATAAAATTAATTTTTTCAAATGTTTTCACTGGGAGTTGAAAATGGGTTTACCAAGTACTTATAGATTTTCAGTCCTACGCCTGATCAACATATGATTGAATTTCTGTGAGAACAAGGATGGAATGGTTGAGACATCGAGTTATAAAAAGTATTTTTTTTATAAAGAGCTATTTTATTAGTCTGATGTGAATTCAAAAGCATTGCTAAAATTTTAAATAAAAAGTGTTGGAATTTTGGGGAAATAAAAAGGAAATCCAAACTAGAATTTTAGTGAAGTGATTTTGTAATTAAAATCGAATCTTGATTTAGAAGTTGGAAATAAGCTAATTGGTTAAATAATTGTTTGATTGAGTACGTTAATAAAATTTAACTCGGGTAAATAAATGATTGTAAATTAATAATGGAGTTTGGTAATGAATTCGAATTGTGGATAGAATTCAACTAGGATTAGATATAAATTAAATAAGAAGAGACGTTGTAAAATAAAAATAAAATAGAATTGGATTGAAAAATGTGATGGTTTGAATTACAAATAAAATTCAAGGCTGATTTGAATATTGTTTAATGAAATTTGCAAGAAAATTTGATATAAGAAAAGTGATTATAATAGCAATGTTTGAGTTGCAAAACAAAACCTACGTGATTAGAAATAAATTGAGGGTGGCCTTGTATTAATAAAATAAATTCGATAACGGATTAAGCAAGCAAATTAAAAAAAATTAAAACGGGTTAATTAATTTAAATAATAAATAGATGAAGTCTGATTGAATAAAACTAAATCAAAGCCGTGGTTGGTATTGGATTATCAGACTGAACTTAAATTTGGTGATATATTAATTTGAAGTATAAATGAGTTCGGTATGTGGTTGGATATTATTTTGATAAATTGAGAAGATGAATTAAAATTAAAATTTAAAATGGATGGGCTTACTGAATTTAATGGAAGTTGATTAAATGAGAATCAAATAGAAGTAGACTTAAGTTTGATGTTGGAACAAATTAAAGTAAATTCACTTGAGTTTCAAAATTTATGGAAGCTTGTGTTCGGATAAGAGTGAAAGCCTATTCAATAAAAAAATTGGATTGATTTAGTTTGGGAAATGGTTATTAATTTATGAGTATTGGATGTGCCAAGTTTAATAAATTGTTTTGAATGAAACAATTGCGGAAATGAAATGAAATGCAATGAATGGTTCGTAAATAATTTAGAAAAGAAATGGAGTTAAATGCAGAATGAGTTGAAATTAATTTAAAATAGTTATAATCTAACAATAATTGTCGTTTGGCATAAATAAAAGTAATTAAAATACTATGAGTTGATAGAGATTAAATAAAATTGATTCTGAATCATTTGAAGTGCATATGAGCTTGTTTGGATTAAAAATCAATGGAATGCAAGAAATTGAGTTGCGAACCATTAAAATCGAATGAAATGGCATATGAATTGGTTGAAAGCTATTGAAATTAGATTTGAAAACATATAAATTTCTCATGGAAGTTATTTCAAATGCATTTCATGTAGAATTGAAGTGTTATAGTTGTTTAAGTATGAGAAATGTTGTAAACTTCATATATATAGTGCTTATATGTTTAAATTGTGTAAGTACAGGTACCCGAAGGTCGTTTGGTTGGATTTGGATTGCGCTATTTGCTAAAATTAATAAGCTGCTTGCTTAAAATGCTAAATAAGGTACGCCTACTCAATAAAAATAGGAAATATGAACTGTTTTTGCTTTTTTCGACCGGGTGGGTCGATGTATATATATTTATATCTCTTGTCAAATTGCAAAAGCTCCTCCGTACAAAGTAGACTCTGCCAAAAATTTTCGAAAATTTTGGGAGATAGAAAATTTTTGGAAATTTTTGGGAAAATTTTGTTAACGACAAAACAATTTCAAATTGAAAATTTAAAGTAAATTAGTAAATGAAACTGATATGAATCAAATATACATGAAAGAAAAAATTCAATATGCAAAATTTAAAATAAATTGGATTCATATGGAAAATGGGGGAAAATTAATTTAAAAAGAAATGGATACGAAACTTCTATAAGGAAAGGTATGTAAAGATTTGAAAAGGGCTATGATGGGATATTATTGCTAAGTAGATTATGCAGGTACTAAAAGGAGGAAAAGAAAATTGGATTTGATTCCAAAAGATAAATGTGAATTGCCCGACAAAAAGGTATGTATTTAAAATTCTGTATGAAATTGCATTGAGTTTTTGATGTAGCCACTTAGCTTTTGTTTTCTTTTTTTATTTGGGGGCCCGTAGAGGCCTTTTGTAGTAGTACCTAGCTAGCCGCGCAAAGGAGACGCTGGCGAAAGTTTTCGAAAATCTAAGGAGTTAGAAAAATTTTGAGAAAATATTGATAATTCAAAATTTAATTTTTAAATTGAAATTTAAAGAAGTGAGAAAAGGGCATTGCGTGAAAGCTGTAGAAGGTTTTGGGAAGTTGGTTAAAGATAGTGGGTCTTTAATAAAAGTTAGTTGATAAGATGTTGAATTGTGAGTTTTATGAAAAGTAAACAGGTATTGAACCATTCTTCCTAACTAGTAATTTCGGGGACGAAATTCTTTTAAGGGGGGAGGTATGTGATGACCTGGAAATTTTAACGAATTAAATTGGAATAATTAATTGTTTTTAAATAGTTAAAAGTTAATTTTAACTTGAATTCAAGATATCAATATTTACTTGATAATTAAATCATTGAATTATATAGTATAAATATTGAATTTAATAATTGAAACTTGGGTAAATTGTTGAATCTGAAATTTCTAAGCCTGTTTAAATAATTTGAAGGCTTATAAAATCTATACTGATGATACTGAGGATAATAGAATAGTTGAAATTTAAATTTAAAGGTAATTTGTTCAATTTTAATAATATATCGTTTAAATTGGAATTTAAACATAGCCTTCCGAGGCACAGTCTCGGAATTTGACGAAACCAGTTCCATTGGATCCGTAATAGTTAGTTATTATCGGATTTCAATTCTCGTAGCAATCGGAGTTGTCGTTTGACCCTGGCAGCTCGAAACGCGTAGAACTATTTTAATCGTTTTGAATTAAAATTGATCGTTTTCTTCTACAACTCGCGCATATGATTGAATTAGCTTCCGAGACATGTTCCATTGTGTTCGGAATGCGGATAACACCTTATAAACGTCTGTCGACATGTCTGATTCGGGTTCCGGAATTTCGCATAGGGCAACGAGATATTTTCAATATAAAATTATAATAACCCAACGTACTCAACAAGCTAATCCCTGAAATCGGTATTTTATTTGCTCTCTCTCTCTCTTATTTCAACAAAGTGAAGCCGAGCTTCCTCTTTCTCTCATTTTCCAAAATCGTAAACGTTAAAAAAAGAAAGAAAGAACGGGGCACGCGATAACCACGATCGCGGCTGATAGCGACAACTCGGTGGCATGGCGGTCGATTAGAGGGGGAGGGTCTCAATTCGAAGACGAAGGATGGGAGGCGTGCGATGGCGCCGACTGGTTGTTCGATTAGTTTAAGGAAGAGGAGGAAGGCGGTGCTTCTCGAGTGAAGGTAATGGTGTAATCACGGTTTTTTGTGGCGAGGGTTCGGTCACTAGGCAGGAAGAAGAGGTAGCTGATGAGGGAGGCTCGCGACTGTCGCGATGTTGAAGACATCGAAGGGTGAGGGGATGCGATCGGCTAGGGTTGGTGCTGCAACATTTAGGATCTCGCGTTGGATTGGGCAGCAAGGTAGTTATTTATTTTGTTTTAAGTAAAGAAAAGGGATATATATTTTTGAAACTGTTTAAAACGAAAGGAAATTCAAAGCGTTATAAGTTTATATGAAGATTGGATTTTTAATCTATATATTATTTTATAAGTAGGATTTTGGGAAGAGGAAAAAGGGAAAATAAAATATGTATACATGGAAGTTTGGGTATTGGAAATTTTAGGGATTATCTTCTTGAAATAAATTATTAGAGGAAATTGGTTGAGATTAGAATTTATTATTAAAACCAAATGGTTAATTTAAAATTTAAGTATTAAATGGTAATTGATTTTCAAATTATTTCAAATATTAATAAAACATATAAATTATTATTCAAGGTCAACATCTGAAGGGAACCAATTCGAGATTGGATTTGGGTTGCAAAATCAAGGATGAGTAAATCTCACTCTGTTGGTTTGTTATTTAAATTTAAATGGTTAAATTTTAATAATTGGTAGAGTGATTAAACTGATTAGACGTGCACTAATGTTGGTGTGACTTGGATTTTGGTTGGTTCTCGAGTTAAATGTGGATTGACTCGTAATATTTGGGTTTAACTTGTTTTTAAAACTTAAGTTATAAATAAGGAAATATTTTCATTTTAATGTTGATAAGGACTTGATGGTTGTGATCCATCAAATTAGCAGGGTAATTAAAATGGTTAATTAATTCAACTAATCAATGATTCGGGTTAATTAATTTAGTAGTTGAGAGTTTGAATTAATTAATTAAGGATTAAGTAAATTAATGAAGTTTAATTAAATTTGAATAATCATTGGGCGGTTTAATGAGTAATTACTTAAAGTAATAAATACAATATAATTGCTTGTAGGATTAATCAAGAGATTAACTAAGATAATTAATTAAGGAGTAATTAATTTATTAATGAAGCAAATAAAAAGATGGTTAATTATAGAATGAGATTAATCGAGAATGATTAATATTGTGGTTGAATTTTAGTAATAAATTTAGATTAGATAAATAAAAATATAATTGGAAATTATAAATTTTTATAATTAATGGAGTAATTAAAGATTGATTAATTAAGATTAATTAAACCAATGATAAGTGACTTATGAGGAGTTAAGTGATATAAGTAATCAAGGATTTATGTAATTGATATTATCAATTAATTTATGAAGTGATTAGGATTACTTATTGATTGGGATTAAGGATAATTAATAACGAGAAGATAATTAGAGGTAATTATTCGAATGAAAATGAAAGATAATTAATCTAGGGTGATTAATTAAGATGAATAACGATGGGTTGACTAATTAATTGATTTGGAATTAATTAACGTTAAATGAAGGAATCTAAGTGATTGAAGTTTGAAATTCAATTTGAAACAATTGAATTGATTTGTATGTGATTAAGCTTTGCTTATGGATGATGGACTGGTATTGGATGTTTTGAAAAGAGTTGATATATCTGATATGAAATGTTGTATATTTCATTTGAATAACTTGAGTTAGGATAACAGGAGTTTCGAAGAGACCGTGGTTGGGTATTGGGAAATATCCAAAACCACTTCGAATTTTTATAAATTGATTTGTGAAATCAATAGGATGGAATGAATTGACTTAAGTGAATTGGTTTATTTTAGCTAAGTTTGGTACTTAGAAATTTATATGTGAAATAAGCATTGTCTATAGCAAATTGTGAATTGGTTAAATTGATATAAGATACCCCGGGTTTATATAAGTTGATTGCTTTGGTATTTCATGTTAGTTAGGTTTACTCACGTTGGTTCCAGCCTGACCCGGGTGTTACTTTGGTGTAATGCTCGGGTCAGACCGAGTATTACAGATTTTTAGGTTAGGACGTTCTGGAGCTCAGGAGGCGAGCTGGATGGCAATATCGTATAGAGTATTTCCGCTGTATTTATATTATTGTTAATCTGAGACATGATAATTGTAAATATTCAGTGACTGTATATAATGTGAAACTCTGATGTATATTAATGTAATCGACAGATATAGTATTCTTTTGTAAACTATTATTATTATTTATTATTATATTTTATCCGCAGCGAATGTGAGATGTTAATATTTCTGTTCTTCTTCTTCTATCGCTTTCTTCTTTTTCATGACTATCCAAAATTTTCGGGATCGAAAAATTTGGGTCGTTACATAGGCAATTGTAGTCGGCCGAGGCTAGATATGCCACGCATGATTTAGAACACGCGGCTATTGTTTTCGCTCTTCGGATTTGGCGTCGTTCTCTTTTAGGTGAGAAATTTGTTCTTTATACCGATCAGAAGTCTTTGAGGTATTTATTTTCTCAAAAGGAACTTAATTTGCGTCAACAACGTTGGCTCGAGTTCCTTGCTCCTTATGATCTTGATATTCTTTATATACCCGGTAAGGGTAATCGTATCGCCGATGCTCTTAGCCGTAAGCAACAAGTAGTTGTTTCTATGATGATATCTGAATGGAACGATCTTGAGATCTTATCCACTTGTGAGATTTGAGACCGCGTATCCGATTTATGCTCACCATTTGTTTTTTGTAGCCTTGAGGCTCATCCTTCTCTTTTAGACCGCATTCTTGAAGCTCAAAGGCTAGATCCCGAATTGGCTTTTCTTCGCCAAAATATTAAGGATAAAATTGATATCGATGGTTTGAAAGACTTTGATATCGATTCTCGTGGCGGCATTCGAAAATTTGGTAGACTTATCATGCCAAATATTAGTGATCTTCGTAAAGATATTTTAGAAGATTCACATCGTTTTAAATTTACCATTCATCCCGGTAGTAGTAAAATGTACGCGGATATGAAGCGACTTTATTATTGGGAGGGAATGAAATCCGATATTGCTAACTTTGTTAAGTGTTGAATGACTTGCCAACTCGTTAAGGCCGAACATCAAAGGCCCGGTGGGTTATTGCAACCTTTAGAAATTCCAATTTGGAAGTGGGACAAAATTCCATGGATTTTATTGACGGCCTTCCCCATTCTCGTTCGGGTCATGATAGCTTATGGGTGATAGTTGATAGACTTGATAAATCCGCCCATTTTATTCCCGTTCGGTCCAATCAGACCGTACCTCTTTTGGCCAAACTCTTTATTAAAGAAATTGTTAAATTGCATGGAGTTCCTACTTCTATTGTTAGCGATCGAGATCCATTGTTTACTAGTGGATTTTGGAAGATTCTTCAAAAAGGTTTAGGAACGAAGCTTAATTTTACCACTGTTATCACCCCTAGTCCGATGGACAAACCGAGCATGTGAATCAAACTCTTGAAGATCTTCTTCGTGCGTGTGTTCTTGATTTTGGTGGAAGTTGTGAAGATCGTATTCCTCTTGTTGAATTTTCCTATAATAATTGCTTCCAATCTAGTATTGGTATGGCACCATTCGAGGCACTCTATGGAAGGCCATGCCGATCTCCTTCTTGTTGGCTTAAGGCCGGTGAGAAGCTGGTTTTAGGTCCAGACTTTATTCGAGATTCCACAGAAAATATTGAACTTATTCGACATAGGATGAAAGAAGCCCAGAGTAGACAAAAATCCTATGCCGATAATCGAAGAAGGAGATTAGAATTTTCTGTTGGAGATCTTGTTTTCATTCGTGTTTCACCTATGAAAGGTGTTGTACGTTTCAGTCGGTCGGGAAAGTTAGCACCTCGATATATTGGGCCATTTCCTATCACTGAACGTATTGGTTCCATGGCTTATCGCCTTTCATTACCGGCTCATTTTTCTGCCATCCATGACGTGTTTCACGTTTCTCAATTACGAAAATGTCTTCGAGATTCCGATTCTACTCTTGAGCCCGGTGTTGTGGAAGAGATTGAAGTTTCGCCAAATTTAACTTATGAGCAGCATCCTATTCGAATTATTGCTTTGGATGTCAAACACCTTCGAAATAAAGATGTCCTGCTTGTGAAAGTTCAATGGTCTTCAAATCCTAAGGATTGTTCTTGGGAATCTAGAGAGTTCATCGAGCGAACGCATCCTGACTTACTTTCTCATGCTCTTTAAGGTGAACTTCTTACTTCAAAATTCTTTTGTGTTAATATGCTTTTATGGTTTTTACTATATATCTTCTTCTTAAATATTACGAGTGTTAACGCTAAAATTTGAACGCTAACACCCCGGTGTATGAAGTGTAGTTGTGAAAGCACCACCCGATGATTCGGGAGCAGAGTATAAGCAGAAAATCACAGAAAAAACAATGAATAACAACGATTTTATAGTGGTTCGGCTCAAGGCAAGCCTACGTCCACTTTAATTCTCTTTATTGCTAAACCGATTACAACTTTACAACAATCTTCAATTACAATTATGACGAGACAAACAACTAGAACTTTGGTAGAGAAGAATTCTTCGAATCCATGTAGATGGCGTTAGATTTTCCCTTGAAGTTAGTTGAAATGTCTTTCGAACTTGAAGTGTCGGGTGAGTTGAGAATTCAGCAGAGTATTGGCGCTTGAAATGATTGGCCAAAAGGTCCCCTGAATGTTGGAGATGGCCATGTATTTATAGGAGTTTTCAGCCCTGAGTCGTGAGTCATGTTCGACTCATACTTGACTCGTGGTCGAGTCAAATTAGGTCGTGGCCGACTCATCGAACCAAGCCCTTGGTTTCTCCATGGCCCATTCCTTTGCTGGATTTTAAGCTAAGTCCTGAGTCGCTTACGAGTCAATCCTCATTGGCATAGGCACTGTGGCAATGGACTACGACTCAATGGCTTTAAGTCGTGGACGAGTCATTCTGAGTCATGAGTCGTTAAGTCGTTAACGACTTATCAGGTAGCGGTATATAGGTGAAGCGACTTAGGGACTTATCCTCCTATGTCGTCAATCCTCTTGAGTCGTTTCTTATGATGAGTCGTGGACTTGTTGAGTCGCTGTGGCGATAGTCTTGATGAGTCGGTAATGCACTGAGTCGGCCTGCCTTGTGAACCGTTAACCCCTTGAGTCGTCCTATCCCTCTAAGTTGCCTTGAGCCTTAACTCGTCAGCAAACCGAGTCGCTACCAGTTGAGTCGGTAATGCACTGAGTCGTCCTGCCTTGTGAACCGTTAACCCCTTGAGTCGTCCTATCCCTCTAAGTTGCCTTGAGCCTTAACTCGTCAGCTAACTGAGTCGCTACCAGTTGAGTCGGTACCATCCTTAAGTAGATGAGTCGGTCTAGTCCTTAAGTAGATGAGTCGTTGAGTAAAACGAGGTTAACACTTGCCCCTCGAAGTACACACCTAAGTCGTAGGTCGTGTGCTTCGACTCATCCTGTCTCGTGTGCCGATTCAACTTTCACTGCTCACAGCTATAAAAGACTTGAGTCGTCACTCTTACCTCCTTCTTCTCATTACCTATCTCTTAAGTCGCATCTGCCATTAATACTTCTCCGAACCTTCGAAGGCGTTTTCGAGTTAATCAGTCGACGACTTATCCTTGCTATTACATTGTGTAAGTGAATTCAATATTTATCCAACCATGTTTGCTGCTAAATCGTGAATCCCCATCCTCTGATTCTAATCCAACGTCATGCGTCGCGTTGCATTCTCAAGCCAAGCTGCGATTGATTTCCAATCTTCATTAGCTATGTTGTTGCGGCTTACGAGAGCTCAGCTACGTGTTGGATGTACGATGGACCTGAGACGATTCGAATCTGTCTTGGGCGATTTGTTGGTGCAGAGAAATAATAGGTTTTACTGAGAAAGTGGTGAATTTCGTTGTATAGACGATAACGGGTTAAGGGTTAGATGGCTAACGGGTTAGGAGTAGGAAGGCGTATTGGCCGAAGAGGATGGAATGTTGCTTCGGATGGGACTCAGCAATTTTGGATGACCCAATAACCTCCACGAGTTAACTCTGGACCGACCTACCAATTCTAGCGACACAAGTCTTGAGTCGTGGCCGAGACGAGACTTGGAGAATTTCACACTGCCTCGAACTAAAATCTTTTCCCATTACTATGCCTTACGACTTAGAGAACCAGTGACTCAAGGCATCAATGTCTTGGAGCACAAACAACCTAGCTTAACTTGCTTCATAACCTTTAAAACGTGGACGAGTTATCACATTGTACTGCTTTGAAGCATAATTCTGACTCGATCTTTGACTTGAATTGCTGAAATAAACTGCCTGAATATTGAATTGTTTGGACTTTTACCTGCTAAACTTTGTTGCATATTTTAGTTTTACAGATTGCTTCAATTTGCAAGTATACAACCTGTTTAATACAACAATCACAGAAGATTGGGACGAATATACTGCCATTGATTGCCCACATCTAATGACAGATTAGTCAATAGAAGATAATTAATTTAAATGGATTGCGTGAATGAAGTACTTTAAACCAACGAATCCAAGTAGAGTGCTAAAGCAATGTTGAAATAGTCAACTGAAATTGACCGGTTTGCACTAACACTATACCTGAAACTTTAAATTAACAAGTCCTGAAATTTAGTAATTGATCAATTGCCAACTAGCTTAACTTTAGTTATATTTACTTGTTTATCTTCATTAGTTCTGCACAACACTTCACACTTTTAGGAAACGTGCACCTTCGCATTTGAACATCCAGTTGCTTGTGTAGAATGACTTCTCAAAAAGAAGAACCGATGGGCCAGGCTGAAGACGTCTTCCCAATAGCTAACCCATTGGATAACCCTCCGGAGAGAACTTCCACAACTCTGAATCAGCGGGTGTTTAACCAATTGCGCATCCAGTTTGGCATTGCCGAAGCTGATGCCTTACTGCCGGGGCCAAATGATACTGCAGATAGGCCCCCTCTTGGCTTTATTGCTGTCAATCGCCAAATGTGTTTGAGCGGTGCCATCCCACCTTTTAATGACTTCCTTCAGCAGTTCCTGCTTCGGTTATCTATCTCTCCATTCCAATTGCACCCCAACGGCCATGCCATTATGATGGGGTTATGTGTGCTATTTAGGAGAGTTTTGGACCGATTACCGAGCTTTGGGGAAATCTGCTACTTCTGCTCATTCACAAGAATTAAAGATCATCCCTCTATCGTAGTTATAAGGAGTGCTCGAAGCCGCAAACTCATCACTGATCTTCCTGAAAGCGTTCATGGATTTCTAAATCAGTTTTTCTTTGTTCGCTGCCCTCTAGGGTTTTATGCCATCTGGAGAGTAGGAAGTAAGATTTCCTGTTTTTATTTCTCCCTTCTTGAGCTTTTCGAAATCTGAGTTGCTAAATGCTAACTTCGCTTCTTCTTTTTTTCTGTTTTAGCACTTCCTCCTCCCTCTAGAGATCCATGCTAAAAGAAAATTTTTGAAAGGCTGAATGCCGTGGCGGCAGAAGAGAGGAGTATAAAGTTTTTGTTAAATGATGAATTTTCACATCAATTTGGACTCCTTCACCCTTCTCGTTCCACTCAGCTTTGTGAAGTTCCCGATTCTCCAGCGGAGGCTAAAAAGCTTATGCCAAAAGATCCCTCCACTGAAACTTTACTGGTGAAGTGCCCCACTCTCACTGATGTTGCGGGGCCGTCTAGCAATTTGACACTTGCCCCAGTTATCGAAGAGAAAGAACCTCCACGTTCTTCCGGGAGATCTGCTGACGAAGGAGTTGAGAAAGCAAGTCCCAAAAAGCATGATGGTGAGCGACCTAATTGTGACTTCACAAGAACTTTTTAAAGATGATGTTTCCAAAACTTTCTCTTCTGTAATCGAGGCGACATCTTCTCTACAACAAATGTCAACTCCTCCTACTCAAGTTATCACCACCTCTACCCCACAGAGTGGTCTGTAGCTTGATGCGTGTAGTTTACACATTACACAACACTTAGGATTTTTCAGCACTTGTTTGTGTTTGACTTTTTTTCTCTAAAGGCTTTTAAGACTTGTCTTTTTGCCTTTCAGATCCTTCAATGGGGCGTAGCGGCAGCGGCTCTTACTATAAAGACTTTCAGCGCTATGGAGGGCGTGGCAACTATGATTATAGACGCTACCTTACTGGTCCCAGAGAAACCGATGAGCAGAGAGCTGCTCGAAAAGCTAGAGAGAGGAGAGAATATGAAGAGCGTCATGAGAGGATAGATGTGCGACATGAGTCTTCTTCAAGAGGCGATGACTCTCACAAACGTAAAACACATGATGGTCGGGGGAAGAGCCACATTGTTGAGGACCCGAGCAAGCGGGCCAAACCTAGTGAGAAACACGCATCTGCAATATCTGAAAAGTTTGACGCTCCCATCTCTATCGACATTCCTTCCAAATCCCCTGCTCTTGAAGGAAGCACTATTCAAACACTTCTTAATAGGCCTTCATATTGTGTTGAAAGGGGCCCACCGACCCTACAGAGCCGATTCCCGAATTGGTGCTTAAAGGGGGTTCGCTTCGATCTTGATTTAGTTCCCATCGATAAAGAAGCCATGTACCAAAATATTGATGCCGTCAGACTCGATATTGAAAGAATGTCTGGATGGCAAAAGCTTGTTGATGAACTCCAAAGGGTCAATCGGGCCAATATCGAGGCGATGCTAACTATGGAGAACGATAAATCGGAATGGCAGAAGATTCTTGACCAGCACAACATCGAGATGAAAAACATAACCGAGTATAACGAGAAACTTGAAGCTGAAGTCAAGCAGCTTAAAGACGATCTTACCACCTCTTCTAACACTTACACTCAAAGAGAAGAGGTGCTACAAAAACAAGTGCGGGATGCACATGCTGGCCAAAGAGATGCCGAAGCTAAAGTTGAGAGGCTAGAAGAGGTTGTAGAGAATTACCGCACTGATGTCGCACAGTTGCGGAGTAAAATGAGCGCCCAAGACATGGAGATTGAAGCGTTAAAAGCTCAACTTGCTAAAACTGAAAAAGAACGAGATGAGGCCATGGCTGGTAAAATCGCAGCTGAAGAATCTATTCAAACCATGGAAGCCAACGTCAGGTCAAATCTATTCGACTTTTACTTGCACAGCGTCTTAGGGCATGGCAGTCTCTCTTTTCTTGGTCCTAAATACGAAATCACCTTGGCTGAAGTGTGGGAAGCTGCTCTCGACATGTTCAAAGGCGCCGGGTATACCGAGGAAGAGCTTGAGGCGCGCTACCTAGATGAGGAAACTTGCGCTGCTCTTGCGAAGGGAAAAGAGCAACTCGCCAGAGTGCGGACTGGGATGGCGGAAGAGGAACATTCTGAAAAAGAATTACCACCTACTACCTCTGAACGTCCTTTAGTTTCTCCTGGAGTTGACATCACAGGTTCCAGTGCTCATTCCCCGCCTCCTACAAGAACCGGGGTAATTACCCCTACTGATGATGAGGCTTTGGAGGATATTGGAGCTCAAAATTATGAGATTGAACTAACGAAGCAAATATCTTCAGGTAATTCTGACATTGGTCCGATTCAGGTAGATTTCCTGCTTGCTCCTCAAAAGTTTGATGAGCTTCTCGATTACTTCTTGAATCTTGACGAACCCATATCTCCTTTCTTTTGGGGAGATACTAATATTTTTAATTTCTCTTCTTCTGCAGTTGAAACACCAAGTGCTGTGCGAACTTCGCCTCCACCGGTTATCCCTCCTCCGTCTCTTCAGGTGGCTCCTCCTTCTGCTTCACAGCCTAGGTCACAAGAGGAGCAAATAGAGGCTCTTCATGGCTTGGATGACCCTATCGCATCGCAAGAGCAGAAAGACGAGGGACTTGAGGGAGGTGAGATATCTCCGGAGCGGACTCCTTCTGATGACATAATTTTGTCTGCTCTTGTTACTCCAGGGAGTGAGTCTTCTTCGAAGAGGAGAAAGAAGCACGGAACATCGAAGAGGAGGGGGAAGAAAATCATTGCTACTGAAGAGGAACCGGAAGTTGCACCAGTTGCACCTCCCTCCCCTTCTTCCCTTATGCCTACAGACCGACCTGAAAAGCTAACCATTCGGCCGGGTAAAGGGTACAAAGGTGGCAAGAAGAAATGAAGATTCCATTTTTTAGCTTCTTGTCTTTTGCAAGTACTGGTCGAGAATTGTGTGGGTACCGGCCCCTGCTTTTTATTTTGAAACTTGTATCTGCAATACAATTGAATAAAATGATCCTTTATTTGTACAGACTCCTGTTTGAATTTGAGAATGCATTTATTATTCATTTTTGCACAAGTTCATTTATATGATATTGCAGCGGGCTTATGGCATGTTGTTTGAGCATTACTTTCGCCGATGTGGCTATACTATATTGTATATAACTATACCATGTCGCCCCCATACCATAAGCTTGCTGAAATATTTTATACTTCGAGGGGACTTGCACTCTTATTTTCTGAAGAATAAGTGTTTCATTCTTGAAGAAATTTTTCGTAGAGTACAACTCCCTTCATATAACTTTTTACGCTTTGTCCTTCGAAGAAATCACTTTTTTCTTTTACTTATGTACACACTTTACCAAGTGAATTCTTCTATGAGGTAAAGCGGGCCTCTGAAGGATACTTTAACTTTTCTTTTCTTTTTTTTTTTCTTTTTTGAGGAAGATTATTTTCCAGAATAGGTAAATCACTCTTCCTTTGAAAGTTAAAGTGTGCTTTTAATGACGATTTTTTTTAGAAACATAGAAAGTTGTACCTCTGAGGAGGGATTTTTCACGTTTCAACATTTGGAAGTTTTATTTCAATCTTGGTGAAACGTGTACCTCCAAAGAGTTGTGCCTTTGAAGAAAGCCTTTTCACGTTTCAACACTTGGAAGTTTTATTTCAATCTCGGTGAAACATGGGCTTCCGAAGAGGTCTTTCTTCTTGATTGTGTTTCCGGGAGGAGGTCTTTATTTTGTTTTGCATTTCAACTCTGGTGAAGTGAAACTCCGAAGAGCGGTTGTAACACTTCAACTCCTGGTGAAATGGGTCTCCGAAGAGGGCTTTTATTTTGTTTTACATTTCAACTCTGGTGAAGTGAAACTCCGAAGAGCGGTTGTAACACTTCAACTTCTGGTGAAACGGGCCTCCGAAGAGGGCTTTTATTTTGTTTTACATTTCAACTCTGGTGAAGTGAAATTCCGAAGAGCGGTTGTAACACTTCAACTCCTGGTGAAACAGGCCTCCGAAGAGGGCTTTTATTTTGTTTTACATTTCAACTCTGGTGAAGTGAAATTCCGAAGAGCGGTTGTAACACATCAACTCCTGGTGAAATGGGCCTCCGAAGAGCGGTTGTAACACTTCAACTCCTGGTGAAATGGGCCTCCGAAGATTGCCTGGAAGTTACTCTCTCATGGTTGGAGGGTCATGACTCCTCCAATCTTTTTTGGTTGAGTAGAGAACTTTCTTTTTTACGGCATATGCTTCGTTAGAGGTCTTTATCCTCCGAAGAGTTGTGCTTCCGAAGAGGACTTTTGTTGTTCCCTGTCCACTTGCTTACGCCTTTTCAGTGATCCTCTAAATTTTTTTTTTCAAGCTTGCACTCCCTTCTCTTACAAGTAGCTTGTTTAATCCAAAGAAGTGTACTTCATTGCTAGGCCAGTTCACAATAACGGACATAAGCTTCTTAATTGGATGTTTGTTTGTTCAAACTTCTCAATTTATTAGCTAAGGCCCGTTTTCGGCGAAATCATTGACCGTTCAATTGAAGCACTTCTTATCTAGGATTTAAGCTTGGGAATTTTGCGACTTGGAATTTGTTTGTTGAATGATAACAAGAATCACTTGGTCTTGTAATGTGCAAGTTTTGTTTTCGTTGCCTGCAAAAATTTAAATTGACATTTCAGTAATACATTCAATGTACTTTTCATATCGAAAATAAAGCAAACATGTAATAATGATAAGGAACACAAGATTTATAGTGGTTCGGCCAAGAATTTGGGCCTACATCCACTTTATAGTCTTTCATTATTCACTTGCATCGGTTTAAAATCGCTTTCAATTACAGGAATCATACATTCATAATTCTTTTTACAATATTTCAACAAAGCTATCAAGTAAAGTATGGACGCAAGTGATTGCTGTTCCAAGCTCTTGGAATTTGATCTCCTTCGACAGCAGTGAGTTTGAATGTGCCGTCCAGAAGCTTTTGACCTATGACATATGGTCCTTCCCAATTTGGCCCAAACACACTTGTCGCTGTCATAATTCTCTTTAGGACTAGATCTCCAATTTCAAAGCTGCGTTGGCGAACTTTGGAATTGAAATGTCTGGCTATCCTTTGCTGATGAGATGCGATTCTGAGCTCAGCCTCTTCTCTTTTTTCATCAAGGAGATCTAGTGCCTCAAGCTGTAGTTTCTCATTCTCCGGTTGATTGAAATGGATTCTTCTATGTGAAGGGACCTCTGTTTCTACTGGAATCATTGCCTCTGATCCGTATGCCAATGAAAACGGAGTATGCCCAGTCGCAGTTTTGTGGGTAGTTTTGTATGCCCATAGTGCTAGCGGTAGCTTATCGACCCAACCACCTTTTGCTCTTTCAAGTTGCTTCTTGATGGTTGACTTGATAATTTTATTTACTGCTTCCACTTTCCCGTTTGCTTGCGGATGGGCTACTGCTGAAAAGCTTTTTCGGATTTTGAATCGTTTACAAAAATCTTGGAATTCTTCACTTTCGAACTGAGTACCATTGTCTGTAATTATTTTTTGAGGCACGCCGTATCTGCAAATAATACTTTTAGTCACAAAACTTATCATCTTTTTTGAGGTGATAGTAGCCAGTGGTTCAGCTTCTGCCCACTTAGTAAAATAATCTACAGCAACAATGGCATACTTAATTCTAGATTTGGCAGTTGGTAACGGTCCTACAAGGTCTATCCCCCATATTGCAAACGGCCATGGCTGACCATCTGTGTGAGTTCAGTGGAAGGAGCTCTAGGGATTTTGGCGAATCTTTGGCATCTGTCACATTTTCGGGAATAGTCTGCTGCATCTCGATTAGTTTCTGGCCAAAAATATCCGTATCGGAGAATCTTTTTCGCTAAAGTTTGACCACCTAAATGATCACCACATTCTCCCCCATGCACCTCAGCTAGGATTGTTTTGGACTCTTCCCTGGATACACATCGAAGTAACGGCATTGAGAATCCCCGTCTGTATAACTGGCCATCCTGGACTATATAGCGAGAGGCTTTCCTCAGTAGCTTCTTTCGTTCTTTCGAATTTTCCGGTAAAGATCCATTGAGCAGATATTCTGTTATTGGAGTCATCCATGATTCTTGCTCTTGAGACACGCACATGATCCAATCAATATCCATCTCATCAATGCTCGGAGTCGACAGGACCTCTACTGGAGTTAGCCCCTAGAAATTGAGCTTCGCCTGTGCTAGAGTACTTTGCGAGAGAATCTGCTTTCATGTTTTCTTCTCGAGGAATGTGACTTATCATGTAATGATCGAAATCACCCAGGAGTTCCCAAGCCTTTGACAAGTAGGCGGGCAGATTCCCCCCTTTTGCTTGGAATTCCTTTTTGACTTGGCATACAATAAGCTGAGAATCACTGAAGATCTGTAACGCTCGGATGTTTAGTTCTTTAGTAATCCTTAAGCCACCGATAAGGGCTTCGTATTCTGCTTCATTGTTTGTTGAAGGAAATTCCAATCTTAGTGCATAGCATAATGATCGACCTTCAGGGGTCTCAAGTACAACTCCAGCTCCAGAACAGTAGTCGTTTCTCGTGCCATCGACTTATAACTTCCACTGGATTGGGGAATCGTCGATCGTTTCCTCCTCACTGTTACCCTTATCTGTGAATTCTGCGATGAAATCCGCTAAAGCTTGTCCGTTGATTGCTTTTCGGGGATGATAAGTGATGTCATATTGACTGAGTTCAATATTCCACTTTAGAAGACGACCCGAAGCCTCAGGGCGAAACAGGACTTGCTTTAAAGGTTGATCAGTGAGGACTCTGATAGGATGAGCTTGGAAATATTGCCTCAACTTCCTAGATGCAATTAGTAGGCAATAGGCGAGTTTTTCCAACTTAGAGTAATTCATCTCTGCCCCAGTGAGTCTTTTACTGATATAGTAAACTGGATGTTGAATCCTCTTGTCTTCTCGTATCAGCGCTGCACTTAAAGCATGAGATGATACTGCCAAGTATATAAGAAGATCCTCGCCATCGCCAGGCCTAGAAATTATTGGAGGCGTTTCCATATGGCGAATCAATTCATCAAAGGCTTTTTGGCATTCAGGAGTCCAATCGAAGTTTTTCTTTCCTTTCTTTAGGGCGTTAAAGAATGGGATGCATTTATCTGTGGCATTGGAAATGAACCGACTCAAGGCGGCGACTTTACCATTGAGACTTTGCAATTCCTTCTTTGTTCTAGGAGCTTTGACTTCCTTTAAGGCGGTAATTTGAGCTGGACTAGCCTCAATGCCCCTAGTGCTCACGATGAAACCTAAAAACTTGCCGGATTCCACTCCAAATGAACATTTTAAAGGATTGAGCTTCATTCCGTATTTTCGGAGGACTGCGAACATGTCTGGTAAGTGTTCTATGTGATCCACTGCTTTCTTAGACTTTACTAGCATGTCATCGACGTAGACTTCCATAGTCTTGCCCAATTGCGGTTTGAACATAGCATTAACAAGTCTTTGGTATGTTGCCCCTGCATTCTTCAGCCCGAAGGGCATAACTCTGTAGCAGTAAAGACCAACGTCGGTGATAAACCTCGTGTCCTCCTGATCTGGCTCATGCATCATGATCTGGTTATATCCGGAGTGGGCATCCATAAAAGATAACAATTCGTGTCCCGCTGTTCCGTCAACCAGTTGATCGATCCTGGGTAATGGGAAGCAGTCTTTGGGGCAGGCTTTATTTAGATCTGAAAAATCGATGCACACTCTCCATTTTCCGTTGGCTTTCTTAACCAGCACTGGATTTGAAACCCAATTCGGATAGGTAGATTCTTTGATAAAATTATTCTCCATGAGCCGATCAACTTCTTCTTTTAACGCTGCCGACCTTTCTAGACCTTGAGTTCTCCTTTTCTGCTTCATAGGTGTAAATTTTGGATGAATATTCAGGGCGTGTACTGCAACTTCTGGGGATATTCCTCACATATCGGCATGAGTCCAAGCAAAAACATCCAAATTTGCCTTTAAAAAAGATATTAAGATATTCTGAATTGACACATTAAGTTGTGAACCCACATTCAACACCTTGTTTGGGTCCTTTGCGTCAACAGGTACTGGTATTGTCGTTTCCACTCGTACCACTCTATTCTCCCCTGCACTGACTTTTCTAGGATCCATCTCTTTCCTTGCTCCGCTGTGCTCGCCAGTGCAGGGTCCGCCCTGTAATTGCTACAAGGCTGGTTCTTTGATGTGGACTGGGGCTGCCGCATCCTTTCCCATTTCTCTTTTTCTGGTTTCTCGTAGCTCTGTTAGATAACATTCCCGCCCCGCATTTTGATCCCCTTTTATAACTCCCACTCCATTATCTGTGGGAAATTTAATGGTGAGGCACCATGGGGCCAGAACAACTTTGAATGCTGCGAGAGTTGGACGGCCAAGGAAAGCATTATAAGCAGAAAATTCGTCGACAATCACAAAAGTTTGCTTGCGGACCACTTTTCTCTCTCCTTCTCCAAGTTCCACAAACAAATCAACGGTTCCTATCGGCTGTTTTGGCTCCCCAGTGAAGCCAGGGATTTTCTGCGATGAAGCTTGCACATCAGCCATAGGGATCTTCATTTGGTCGAATGTTTTCTTGAAGAGGATAATGCAGGATGCGCCACAATCAATGAGAACTCTTCTGACAATAGATGGCCCGATACCAGCTGAGATGACTAAGGGATCCAAGGTAGGAGCTTCAATACCTGCGGAATCCCTGGCTCTGAATATAATATCATCATTGAAAGTTCTTTGTTGCTTCAGGGGCATAGCACCTTCCAAAACGAATAAATCTTCCTCGGTCGGTACATATTTCAAAGCTCGGGCATACCTTTCCATCTCACCCCAGCTCCTGCCTGCTGGGTGAGGTCCTCCCGTAATGACATTGATAACAGGCCTTCCGGATTCATGCCCTGCAGTCTTTTCACCTGTCCTGGGTTGATGAGCAGGAGCTCGTTGCCCCTGACTAGTCGAAGCGGGATTGCTGCTATTCTTTTCCACAAATTGCTGCAGCTTGTTTTCCCTTATCAATTCTTCAATCAAAATTTTCAATTGGCGGCATTCATCGGTATCATGACCGGGTTGATTATGGAAGCGGCAAAACTTTCCGCTTTGTACTGCTTTTTTCCCGGTTCTCAGAATGGGAGGTTTAGGATAATCAACAGAATCTTTAGTGGCAAGGTATATACGCTCCGGCGTATCTGATAAAGGAGTATATTCCGATGGTTTGAAGGAACGAGGCTTCTTCAGATTTTTCTGTTTCATTCCATCGTTATTCTCCCTTTTCTGTCCTACAGATTCACTCTTGCGTGGAGCAGCAATGTTATCTTCAGCTTTTTCTAACACTGCCTTTACCGGTACAGGACGGCTTTCCAGGCGTATTAACTCATCTACTTTCTTGTAGAATTTTTCAAGGGAATTTGGTTCCTTCATGTTAAGCCATTTTCCAAATTCGCTCGACTTGTCGATGGCCCTCATCAGGTAAGTCAAGATCATCTGTGGTTCTGCATTGTCTACCTCGGCCAGCGCTATATTAAAGCGATTCAAGAAAGATCTGATAGTTTCACCCGGATTCTGCTCTAAACTTGACAACGACATAATATCTTTGGCTTTTGAAGCGTATAGTCTGAACTGCTCTTTGAATTTCCGGGTTAAGTCAGAAAACCGATCGATAGACCGGACTGGCAGCTTGGTGAACCAAAGCAAAGCTACACCTTCCAGGTATACAGGAAAATATCGGCACTTTATTTCATCAGAAGCTCTGGCACCTGTCATGTGCCAATCATACTTATACAAGAATTCGTTCGGATCACTTGTTCCTTTGTAAGCTGGGATAGTTGGAGGGACGAACTTCCTTGGGAACTCAGCCTTTAAGATTCTTTCAGTAAACGGGGTGTTACTTGGAGCAAAACCCCATTCCTTCTCATCTTCATTCCTTTGCATGCTTTCCTTCATGATTTGTCGAACCATTTCAGAAAGATATCCCTCATCATTTCGAGCTCTAGATCCACCAATTTCAGGAAATCTCTGCTCAAAGGGGCTGGCAGCCCTCTCAGGAATGTTTCTTTCTTCATCCTCATGAATGTTGCCAGCAAAGTTCCTTTCATTACCCGTTGGTTGACGGTTTACCCCAAGCAAGTCATTCAACTTATTCAAAATTAGGGCATTTTGGGCGTTCTGAGCTTCCAATTGTGCACTTTGGGCATTTATCTGCTGGTTCAGCCCTAAGATTACAGCATCCAACTCCGCTTTTGTAACCCCAACAGGTGGAGTGGCTTGATTAGGTACTGGGGAAGCGGAGGTTCCCTCTTGAGCATTTCCAGATCTAACAGATCTACTCTTTCTCCCCGGAGCCATGATTTCGGATAAACTTCTAGTCTTCAGAGAGGTTACTTCAACAAACTTTCGTGGAGCAATGATGACGATTTGCCTGAGTTCAGTTCTCAGTGAAAGCACCAAAAATGTTAACGTTAAAATTTGAACGCTAACACCCCGGTGTATGAAGTGTAGTTGTGAAAGCACCACCCGATGATTCGGGAGCAGAGTATAAGCAGAAAATCACCGAAAAAACAGTGAATAACAACGTTTTTATAGTGGTTCGGCTCAAGGCAAGTCTACGTCCACTTTAATTCTCTTTATTGCTAAACCGATTACAACTTTACAACAATCTTCAATTACAACTATGACGAGACAAACAACTAGAACTTTGGTAGAGAAGAATTCTTCGAATCCATGTAGATGGCGTTAGATTTTCCCTTGAAGTTAGTTGAAATGTCTTTCGAACTTGAAGTGTCGGGTGAGTTGAGAATTCAGCAGAGTATTGGCGCTTGAAATGATTGGCCAAAAGGTCCCCTGAATGTTGGAGATGGCCATGTATTTATAGGAGTTTTCAGCCCTGAGTCGTGAGTCGTGTTCGACTCATACTTGACTCGTGGTCGAGTCAAATTAGGTCGTGGCCGACTCATCGAACCAAGCCCTTGGTTTCTCCATGGCCCATTACTTTGCTGGATTTTAAGCTAGGTCCTGAGTCGCTTACGAGTCAATCCTCATTGGCATAGGCACTGTGGCAATGGACTACGACTCAATGGCTTTAAGTCGTGGACGAGTCAATCTGAGTCATGAGTCGTTAAGTCGTTAAAGACTTATCAGGTAACGGTATATAGGTGAAGCGACTTAGGGACTTATCTTCTTATGTCGTCAATCCTCTTGAGTCGTTTCTTATGATGAGTCGTGGACTCGTTGAGTCGCTGAGGCGATAGTCTTGATGAGTCGGTAATGCATTGAGTCGGCCTGCCTTGTGAACCGTTAACCCCTTGAGTCGTCCTATCCCTCTAAGTTGCCTTGAGCCTTAACTCGTCAGCTAACTGAGTCGCTACCAGTTGATTCGGTAATGCACTGAGTCGTCCTGCCTTGTGAACCGTTAACCCCTTGAGTCGTCCTATCCCTCTAAGTTGCCTAGAGCCATAACTCGTCAGCTAACTGAGTCGCTACTAGTTGAGTCGGTACCTTCCTTAAGTAGATGAGTCGGTCTAGTCCTTAAGTAGATGAGTCGTTGAGTAAAACGAGGTTAACAACGAGGACGCAATTTCTTTAAGGAGGGGAGTCTGTAACGACCCGCATATTTATCGATTTTTATATTTAAATATTTTATCGATACTCGGAATTTAGTCCGAAAAGCTACTTTCTGCATACGGTCGAATTAGGACTCGAGACCCCTTCCATTGAGTTCAAAATGTCGTTTGCAACCTTTTTTAGTATAAATTTTGATATGTTTGGAGTTAGTGGAATTTTGCTACTTTTTTACTTAGGGCTTTGGTTTGGGCTGAGCGCAATAACCCCACTTACGTATTTAGTCCCAACTCCACTCCACTTCCTAGTACTCAAGCTTTAGCAAGAATGGTGAGTGGAATGAGAAATTAAAATTCCGAACCCTAGTTTTCTTTTGCAAATCAAACTCTAGCTCCAAACTAATAGAAGAACCCATTGGTAAGCCTTCTCTTCTTCTTCTCCAACTCATTCTCTTATCAATTTCAGAAATTCCTAAACATAACTTTGGGAATGTCCTTCTTTTAAAGCTTAGAATCAAGCTTCTTGTGTTGGATCTGAAGAGTGGTTGATTCTCCTTTTCTTTCAAGCTTCTTCTTCATTTGTTTGGGTTCAAACGTGAGATTTGTATCTCACATCTTTGTCTATAATTATCTTCGATTGTTAGGTATGAATTCCTAACACTTATTCTTGTGCGATTGATTTTGGTTTGGATTGATTTGGTGTATATTCCAATTATTAGTGTTTTGAAATCAAAATCTATGAAAATCTTTTTATGGATATTTGGACATTGATATTTGAGGCGTATCGAAGAGCCGTTAAGCCTGGGTTGTCGCTAGACATAAATCCTTAGTCGTCGTTGCTCGTTCGATCGCTTCCGGCATCCGTTTTGCCATTTTTGGCCTAGGTTCAGGGAATGCCTGAACCCTTGAATCAGACGTCTGAAACGTAGTATTCAAACGTATGAATATTATACTGGGAATTTTTATCCCCCAGTATTCAGACGTCTGAATCTATATTTCAGACGTCTGAATTGGTTCATTTGGAACCGAAAAGGAAATATGCTAAAAAGTGCATATTTCAGACGTCTGGAATCAAAGATTCAAACGTCTGAATTCTGTTTTGAAAAATATTTTATTTACCAGATTCAGACGTCTGAATCCTTGATTTCAGACGTCTGAATTTGCATTCTTTTGTCTATTTGCCTATTTGCTTGAGAATTCCAATTTAATCGATTCGTGTGGATTCCCTTTTGTTATTATCACTTATTATCGACTTTGATGACATTTTCTTCGTGATTTTTGGGAATATCCATTTTGATGGATTCGGTATCGATTTCTTTGGATTTTATTCACGTCTTTGAATGTGAATTTTAGTGATTGATTGTTCCTACAATCTTTTTTGTGATTTGTCACTTTAAAAATATAAAGGTTTCAATACTAGTAGTAAATATCAAAAATCCTTCATCAAAACAATTTCAACACTATTTTATTACAAAACTCGTTTCTTAAAACCGTTTTCTAATCTACTAGTATATACAAACCTTTACCTCACTCGTATGAGAAATCTAATTAAACGACTTAGTAAAATGAGTGGTATGAAACGCTTGTGTTTACTTCGCCGGTTAATTCTTGGACATATTTGATTGAATCTCTTGTGACAAATTTTCTAGTGGAGATCTACAATTTGTTCGTAAATATTTAAGTTAAGCTTGTGGTTATGGGACATGAAGCTAAGCTCATATATTTACTAGCTTACTTTAATTGACACTTCTTGATGATCATGACGATCATTTTTGTGATTTAGACTAGCAATTGTGCAATGTTTCTTTGTCTGCGATTTAGACTAGACCCCGTTTCTGTGTGATTTCGACTCACACATGTGGGGTAGCGCCCCATGGTCTTCGGGCCGTTCGTGTGTCAAAAATTAATGGCTAGCTACCATGAGATAGCGTCTCGTTCGTGTGATACATATGTTGGTGAGTTTTCATGCTCCCGTTTGTGTGATAGGCCACCCCCCTTTTTATGATTTCTGGATTTCGTGTGTTGAATTCTAGAATTTATGCTTCACCAATTTTAGTGATTTTCATTGATATGATTTATCAATTTTTGTGCATTGGTGAATTAGTGTGTCATTGACTTGTTGTGAATACAAGTTTTGGGTATGAAACCCTTTTTGGATCTTTGTGAAGATTTTTGTGATATTGAGTAATTTCATGTTGAGTTTCAATTACATACTTATAATAGTATGCCCGTATGGTTATCATATGTTTATGCTATATCTATTATTCTATATTATGTCATCTGATATTTATAGCTAGACTGATCCATTTATTATTTCTTATAAATAATACTCGGGTCAGACTGAGATGTTACAGGTGCTTCTGTTTGACTCCTCTTCTGGGATTTGCTACTTTGACTTTTGACTAACTATTTAGTTTAGTAGTTTTTGTTGTATACACTTGAGACATAGACTCCTTAATGTATACATATTCTTTTATCTTGCACTTGTATCTGTTCTTTTGTGATATTTATGGATCTCGTTATACCACTACTCTGATATACACTTATATGTGTAATATTCATATCTATTTCCGCCTTTGTGATATGAATTATCTATGACTGATTTATGTTATGTCTATTTCTATATTTGTTTTCGAAGATTATATATAGCCAATGTGTCATAGCTTTGAGTTTGTATCGGTATGTCGGATTTCCTGCTTTACTATTTGACATATCGGTGTTCGCATAAAGAAATTACATGGATGGTCGCTCCTCAACATCCATATTCTCCGTGCTAGTTGACAGCAATACTCCGTAGTGTTCTTGGCTAGCGTGGGTATAGAGGTGGGGCGTCACAACTGATTTCTAGATCTTTGTGTACTGCTGCTTTGCATTCAATTATGAATTTGGAAGTTGATTTTGGTGAGGTTTAAATGAGATCTCTTCATTTAAACTATATTGATAATTTTGTGTATATTCTCATCCGAGATTATAATTTTTTGTATTGTTGTTTTGAATTCAATTGTGAATTAGGAAGCGATTTTGATGGAGTTTAATGAGTTGAATTTGATGGAGTTTGATGTGATTTCTTCATTTAAACTATGTTGATTTTTTATGTTGAATAGTCTCATTCGAGACTATTATTATTTTGCTTGATGTTGTTTATGATGCATTCACATCTAAGTTTAAATTAGACTGATTCATTTATTATTTTCTTTTAAATAATACTCGGGTCAGACCGAGTTATTTCAGGATAGTCGCTATCTCTGATTCAGTCGCAGCTTCAGCTTTTAGGATTTCACTCCATCTTTTGTCTAGTCTTCGAGGAGCACTTTTGGTTTATTGATTCTCGTCTCGTGTATGTTAATGACATGTATATATATATATATTTGGTTCTTATGAACGATCGATTGTTGTAGCATGTATGCAAACTTGTCTTCCGCTATATATCTGATATTTCTGTTCTGATGTGATTATGCTATAAGTGTTGTTGCTATTATGAGTTGTTCTGAATTTTTCTTTGGCCACCGTAGTTTTAATTTAGATTTGGATTGAATATATATCTTTAGGAGTAATTTATACAACTCCTATCGATGTAATCAATACTCGACTAAGGCATAACTTACGGATGGTCGCTTCTAACAAGCCTTATTCTTCGCAATAGCAGACGATATTCCTTATAACAACCTTTGTTATTATGAGCATAGAGGTGGGGCGTCACAACTTGGTATCAAAGATAAGATTCAAAACAAATTATAATAAACACATAACTGAAGTAGAATGGAACATGTGTTACAACTAGTAGATGGTTTTATTCGTGCCTTTCTAATCTATCCCTTCGTTGTTCTTAAACTTTCATCCTCTCTAACAAGTGGGAATATGTCTAGGAATAAATCTCATATTCCCGTAGGATTCCATTTGGTAAATTCCTTATAAATCTTGAGTTGTCTTACTACTCCTAAGGGTTTCAAATCTGGAAAGCTTAATGCTGCTAAAGCTTCCGGTGATTCTTCTCAGCCCAAAGGTTTTACTCCTTCTGTTTTGGAAGGTTTTATTTCATTGTCGTTATGTTAGAGTTCTTTTCGATACGGGTGTATCACATTCATTCGTGTCGAAGGAGCTTGTTGTTGTTATTCCTTTGGATGTTATTACTCTTTGCGACCCTTTGAGGATTGTGAATCCTATTGGTGGATCCACTACTCTTGGTTTGTTGTGTGTTGACGTTGAGATTATTCTGTGTGGTTTTTAATTTCATGCGAATAGACATGTTATGGATCATCTTGGTTTTGGTATGATTTTCGGAATGGATTGGCTCGTCCGTTATGAAGTTCAATCCTATGTCCGGAAAGAACGTTATATCTCAAGCATCCCGATGCTATCAAGCAGTATCTATTATATTTTGAAGCATGGAACATACTTCGAATGCTTTCATTTCTTCCTTCGTATCAGAGGATGTCATAGATAATATTCCAGTTGTTTGTGATTTTTTCTGATATTTTTGAGCCTATTTCGGGTTTGCCACCGAATAGGGCAATTGAGTTCCGTATTGATCTTATCATTGGTGCTCATCCTGTCAGTCGTCCTCCCACGAAGATGTCTGCTAAGGAAAAGGAGGAACTCAAGCAACAATTATCCGAGTTAGAAGCCAAGCATTTTACTCGTTCTAGCTCTCCTCCCAACTCGATCTTGCTACCGGTTTTCATCAGTTACGAGTGGCGGAAGATAGCATCCCTCTTACCGCATTACGTACTCGTTATGATTCTTAGGAATGACTTTTATGTCATTCAGTTTGCCCAGCTTATTTCATCCATTTTATGAATCGAGTATTCTACGAATATCTCGATGACTCCATTTATGTGTTTATTGATTTTGGAGGAAAACTGAAATTTAAAATTTTGCAAATCTTTTTCATAAGTTTTATTTACAAGTATAATTGGATTTGTGTTTATCAGATAGAAAGATGATTTTGTGATTGTATTGCCCATTGAGTGCTTTAAGAATTCTGGTCGATGCGCTTGATCAACGTTATTGATAGAACCCTCCTAAACGCTTCGATGAGACAATTTGACACAATAAATTGACCTACAAAAAGTAAACTTTTCTAGAAAATGATTTTTTTTTTTTAAAAAATTGTAATTTTGGAAATTTTAGCTTTTCAGGAACGTAGATTATTTGAAAGGACTTTTTTCTGATACTCTTATCCTTGTGTTTCCAAAAGGGAACCAAGACTTCATTATTTGTACCAATACTATCCGTATTGGGTTCGGTGATGTTCTCGTGCGAAAAGATAGTAGTTGCCTATGCTTCTAGACAACTAAAGCCTAACGGGATTCGTTATGCTACCCATGATTTGGAGTTAACCGCCATAGTCTTTGCTCTGAAGATTTGGCGACGTTATCTATTGGGCGAGCGTTTTGTCCTCTTCACCGATCACAATCTCTGAAGTATATATTTATTTAGAAAGAACTTAATTTGAGATGACAGCGTTGGCTCGAATTTCTTCCTTCATATGACTTCGATATTCTGTATACCCCTGGTAAGGGGTAATCGAGTTGCTAATGCGCTTAGCCGCAAGCAGCAAGTTGTTGTTTCCATGATGCTAGCAGAGTGGAATATTTTGGAAGCTTTATCTCTTTGTAAGGTTAGAGACCGTACTTCAGTTTCTGATTCTCTCGTGCTTTTATTTAGCATGGAAGCTCGTCCTAGTTTTTTGGATCATATTGCCGATGCTCAGAAACAAGATCCAGATCTCTCTTATCTTATTTTGTGTCGTGAATCGGAATCCCGAAGTGATGATTTAAAGGATTTCGATATTGATATTCATGGTTGCATTCGAAAGTAGGGAAAGTTGATCGTGCCTAATGTTCCTAATCTTAGAAATGACATTCTTGAGGATTGTCATCGTTCTAAGCATACTATCCATCCAGGTAGTAGTAAGATGTATGCTGGTATGAAACGCTTATACTTTGGGAAGGTATGAAGCGTGATATGGCAAGTTATGTGAGTTGTTGCATGACATTTCAACTTGTTAAAGTAGAACACCATCGTCCTAGTGGTCTTTTGCAGCCTATTGAGACTCCATTATGGAAATGAGATCAATTTTTTTTTGGACTTCATTGATGGTCTACCTCGTTCGAGGTCGGGTGGTACTAGTGTTTGGGTGATTGTTGACCGATTGACCAAATCAGCCTAATTTTATTTCTATCAAGTCCAATCGGACTGCTTCTTGACTTTGGTGGTTGTTAGGAAGACCAATCATCTCTTGCTGAGTTCTCTTTTAACAGCAGTTTTCAATCCAGTATCGGTATGGCTCCTTTCGAAGCCCTTTACAGAAGGCCGTGTCGATCACCACCTTGTTGGTTGGAATCGGGGGAAAAATTAGTTCTAGGCCCCGATTATATTCGTGAATTTTCTGAGAAGATTGATTTTATGTAACATCCCGCCTTTTTCGCACGCTTAAAACCGACACACATGTCGATTCAAACCATACGGAAGGGCGGATTGTTATGGGTAAATAAGAAAAAAACAGAGAAGAAATAAACAAAATAGAATCTCACAGCGGAAGGATAAAATATAATAATAAAAATACAGTTTATAAAACTGTTTACAAAACTTTTGATTCTTCTTTATACAATTTAATATCAGAGTTCACATACCAATAAATACCAATGCAGCGGAACAATGTGAGTGTGGTGCAATAGTATAAATAACAATAATACAAATCTTCGTCTTCATCCTCCAAAGCTAAATCTTCAAATCCTAACACGCTCGGACTGATCCAAGCGAATTTGAAAAGACAAAGACACTCAAGTCAGAACTAAAAGATCTTATGTAAGTTAAATTAACAGAAATAAATATGAGTGCACTAACTCAAGAGATGCTCAGGATTTACATCTCCTAAGGATCCGTTAAACTATTTACTATGTAGTATACTACGCTATTATAATAGTGTCTAATTATAAAATAAACATACTTTTAAATAGCATTAAGGCTTTACATTTTCCACCTTAACACGTAATAGTCCCAGTAGTCCATCCAATATCATAGTCCCTCCTGATCGGGAAGCCACCAGAGGATACCACACGGGCTACGGGAGAAATCCAAACTCGTGCAAGGCTCGGTATGGTAGGTGACACGGCACAACTAGGCAATGCCAGGGTAGATATACCAATTACGCTCCCAGGCCGATGGAAACGCGCAGCGCGCAGCTGCCGCCCACCTCGGATAAACTCCCCCAAAATCAAAGTAAAAGTGGCCACTGAATCAATCCAAAGTCAAAGTATAATATCGAAGAGGAGTGTCCGATCAGAGGAATGATCTCATTAACCCATCAATCGCTCCTGGTTTAGCCACCTTATGCCAACTCACGGGAGTTGGGTCCACGTATTTACCTTACAGGAAACGTCGCCACCACCCTACTTCATTCTGGAATCTCCACCGCATACACGTTTAGTCAAAGTGGTTTTCGGTATCGACAAAGAGTATGTCCATATCTGATCCCGGTCTCTTTGCCAACCCATCGTTATTATAACACCGCGGTCATTTAAAAATAGTTTATACTTAAAAATCAGAATAAAAATTTCCCTTTCAAAAACTATGAATACGATATCATTTTAAAACCCAAAACAATATGATATCATTTTATCCAAATATAATTCTTTTCCAAAAATCATACTGCTTTAAAATCTATAATATTTGGAAACCAAACATTTGAATTATACTTTCAAAGCATAATATTTCGAAAATTCATAGTTTTAAAACCATAACTTCTAAAACTTGAATGGTTTGGATATTCAACGGTATATAAAATAAATGGTTTGACTTTAAGGTTACTTTTTAAAGAAAAATAATTTCCATGGCTTTACAAATATATTTCTTTATTTAAAGTCTAAACCATAATTTAAATATCACTTTCAAGTTCCAAAACCATTTCAATTTCTATATATATATATATATATCCATTTGGAGTATTAATGTTTCAAAACTAAAGTTGGAATTTTATTCTTTCAACAAATCAATTGTTCTATTATTTAGTCTTGAATATTCACATAAAAATCCATAAATACAACTCCAATTTCTAGAAATTTAATATTTCCTTAAATTTAATTATACTAGAATATTTATTTAAATTTATCTTGGAAAAACTCCAGTTATAAATATCATACCTTAAAATTTCCAAACTTAAACATATAATATAAATTATCAAATTCCATTTTCTCAATTTTTCCATTTTTATTTAACAGATTTATACACAGCCTAAATTCAAAAAATTTAACTTCATATGTATATATGTAGAAGAATAATATTTATAAAATATCAAAACTTAAGAATTTTTATAAACCGTATCCCATCCAAACCATAGAAATCACTTTAAAATATTTTATATATAGACCACGGTGCCGGTATATAATTTTCTATCCTATGTTAAAGTGATACGGATGTTTATCATTTCAATCCGCAAATTAAAAATAAAAATTTGCCGTTGTATATCATTTCAAACCACAATCCCGAATGGAACGAAAATGCATGATAACTTGTAGTTTAACGATATAAAATAAAACATCCATTCATCCATCATCATCCATCATCCAAATCACAATCATCGTCCAATAACAAAACAATATCAATATATATCCGATAATATATAACAGGTAATAACTGGCAGTTATATTCAAAAATAAATTTAACAACTATTAAACTAACAGTTTATCTGCAAATAAATAACTATAACTGTCAATCTATACGCAGTAATAAAATTTAAATGAATAGTTATATTAAACAAATGCGATTTAACAGATATGATGAATAAAACATGCCAAACAGTCATAAATAAATCTCTAGTCATATCTAAAATAAATTTAACAAACATAAAACTTTTAGAAGTTGTGAGTGGGTTAAAACGCTCACCTTTTTGAATTTAAATTCGATTTAAGCCAAAAAATTTCACAGTCCCCAAATCTGTCCAAACCAGCGCCAACAGATCCGAAATTAAATTACGATCCTAACAAAAGAAATTTCGCGTGAATCAGATGTCGTATGTGAAAGATATAGCAAAAATTGAGATTTGAATTTAAATAAAAATAAAATAGAAAAGAGAACATGTTCACCCCATAGCCACGTCATCACGTCTCTCTCTCTGGAAAACATATGCGCACGCGAACAGCAGCTCCCATTCAAACCCAAACGCACGAACTCGCCGTTGACCGAGATGTTTGACCACCTACCAAGCTCGTCTCCAGCCATTAAATCGTTGCCGACCCTCCCTGAGCCCACGCGACCCAAGCTCCGACCAACCTGGCCCCACGATCAACGCCCAAACGCAGCAGCCGCCGCTTAAAACCCGAACCCTAATCGCAAATTGCGCCACATCCAACCATTGAAATAGCGAACCATTACCATAGATCAACTCCACTACGTTCCCTCGTCAAAACCCAGAAGCGGTTTCCCGATCCGACCAAGTTTGTCGCGGCGTTGATGAACGGCCGAAGATAAAAGGCAAATTTCTGAGCAAACGATAACTCCAATCGAAAAATGAACAGCACCATTGAATTACGCTCGTCGAGAGCATCAACATATAATTTTTAGGGATTTTTCTGAGATGTTTGAATTTTCATTTGAAATTTTGAATTGAAATAGATCTAGGTTTGCATCCATTTGAGGAGGAGAATGAGTTGAAGAAAAGAACGTACAGACAAATGATAGAAGATGGAGGCTAGGGTTTATAATCGTCTATTTATAAACAAACTGTAGTAGACTAGGTTGGTACGAATTTTACGAACGTGCTAAACGATAGTTGGCCCAAAAAAGTCCGTTCTGACCCCGGAACGAAATTTATTAAACCCATATATCCAAATAGGTATTTTAAAATATTCTGAACGCGATGAAAAAAGTTTCGCGTCCAAATTCGATCGTATGAAGAAGTTATGCCGAAAACACAATTTCCAAATTGATTTCAAATTGAATTTAGTTAAATCGATTTCAATGCGTTTCGCGTCCGTACGATCAAACGACAGGTCCGATCGATACGAAACCTGAAACCCTACAATAATTCACCGATACGAATCCGATGAAACTAGTTTCGTCGAAATCCGAGTCCGCCGCCAAAATGGCTATTTATATATTAATTAAATAAATTAAAATAAATTATAAAAATAAAATTCTATATTGAAATTCAAAAATTGACCAAATTTTATCGCTTATATATTTCTTAATCAATTTCAATGATGTAACATGTTTAGATGTGAATTAAAAGTTGATAAGTCTATCAATTGCAGTGTTAATTTCTCCACTTCCTTATATTTAGGAATTATAAATTAAATCCTCAAAAACCCATTTATTAGATTTTCAACTTTTATATTCTCACCTTTTATCCAAAATAAGGATGCCACTAACATTGGTTCATGATTTCACATTATTATCCTCAAAGACCATTTTAATTTCAATAACGTAATATTTAACCTTTAAATTCCATTTTATTATGCAATAAATGCAATTGTTGATTTTGATACTCTAATTAAATTTTATAAATCCTGCTTTCTATACTTTAAACCAACCAATGGTCCTATTATAAAAAGAATTAGCATAAATTTCGTCTTATAAAGTTTACCCTCTTCAATCACAAACCAAATCTATGCTACTGCACAATCTAAATCAATTAATTGTAATTGAGTCTACATTAAATGTTATAAATTATTAATTGGAACCCTAAATAAATTCGTTTACTGATTTAAAAATCTTTCTATTCAGTAAATAGACATTTTATGGGTATAAATAACATTTGAATTATAATACATTTCATTAGTGCATGCTTCATTTCTTATAAATTCCCCTTTATTAACTAGAACACATTAACAAAACAAAATAATTAATTTAGATTTATTTCAATCGATTGCCATTCTTAACTTAATATACTCCAAATGGTTAACCTAAAAAAATTGTTACCCTTTTACATTCAAATTCACTTACAACCATCATTAACAACAATGTTGCCATAGATTTAGATTTAATTAAATAAATTGGATGAATGGGTAAAGTTTTGTAATTATCACTAATGCCAAATATATATGCATTAATTACTACTTATTATTATGAATTCATTTATAAATTTACTGGTTGCCTTTGTCTTCTTATATCCTATTTACTACCAACCTTTCTATTTAGTTATAGTTTATCAATATATAAATACCTAGGCAAATCACGTTCTTGTCTTTTCTGTTATTTCAATTAAATCGGGTATGCGCAAATAAATTGTTAATTAACTTACTCTTACAAAATTATTCACATACATTCAGTTACACGTAATTTAATGCATTGGTTTTCATTTATAAATTAAAGGTTTTCCTTTAAAAGCATTTCATTCCTAAACCATACTCCAACTTCTACAGGGCATTGATAAAATTCAATTTACCATCTAATATTATTAATCCATTAAATAACTTCACACTTACCCTTGTTTTCCTACATTCTCCCCTTAGCCTAGTATAACCATTTAAATCATTTTAATTTATTCGTCATTTTATATCCACTGTTAATACTTAGCTTACGATTCTATGGTTTTATTTCTTTTTCAATATATGCTTCACTATCAACTATAAACCTTTACTTCTTTCTAAAATTAAATTATCTAATCTTATTAAAATGACAATCAACTGACGCAAATTTACGGGTCGTTACACTCTCTCTCACTCAAAACTTTTCGTCCCCGAAAAGGAAAAGAAAAGAGAAGGAAGAATTTAATAAACAGAACATCTTATTTCAAATATTAACTTATAAACAATAATTTACTAAATTTATTACCTTATATAAATATACCCGTTTTATAATCATTATATCCTTTTATACATAAATAATTAAAGTTGAAAAACATTTTTAACATAATTCTAAGTCCAAAATTTACGGAAAGTTTTGGCAGAATCTCCTTTGTACGGAGAGGTTCGGAAAAATATAATATTAAAATATCACAAAATATCATATAGAATATTCAAAATAGTATATCCCAACACGGGAAAAAATATACAAAATAGCGCTATAAACCGTAATCCGAAACGTACCTATTTGTCGGGCAATTTACACTTATTATTATGGAACCAAAAGCAGTAGCAATTGCTTCCATACCTGCATTTCACTTATATAATCTAAAAAGGTTAACTATTTATATAAAGTGAAATATTTTCATGGTTTCAACTACTAACAACAATAAATACACAATCATGAATTTCGACAAACAGCATACACAACAAAACAAAACAACCATTCAATCAAACAAGCAAATAGTTGTTCGGGTTCAAAACTTGAAATGGTACGGAATGAAAAATAACTATCCAGTGCATCATTTACTCAACAGTCTTAGATGAGACAAAAATAGATTATTTATTCATCCAACAACTTCAAATTTCCTTACCCAACCAACCCTAAATCAAACAATTACAATTCAAGCCAACAAATCAAATTAACTTATATAAATTCATTACATACTTTATTTGTTTGATTTCCTTTCTTATATCCAAACCACATAACTTTTCCTTTTTGTAATTTACATTTATTTCTAACAAAATTTAAATTTTATTTTCTCATTCAGTGGTTGTTTCCTTCATTTCTACTTATTACTTACAATTAAAAATTTATTTATTCAGGTCATGTATTATATTTAATGCACTTCTAATTTCAATTATTTATTAAATGCTTACATTTATATTATATTTAATTATAGTAACCCTTTTTAAGTACACTTAATTCTTAACCTTAAAACATCCATTCTTATAGGTAAAGGATTTTATTAATTCTTTGACTAGGATTTGCTGTCATCTATTTATATTACCTACTTTTCATTATATTAAACTAGCAGCATTTAAATCATACTTAAGTTTATAACCCTACACATAAATCCTTATTTATTAAAGAATTACATTTTATTTGCTTAAGTTTAAACTCACCTATTTCGAATACTTACCTTTAATTTTAGTAAAATTTCAATCATAACTTAAGTTTATATCATTAAATTCTCATTTATAACAGCAATTCATTTAATACTTCATTATTTCCAAATTTTGCACCTGCATAATATTTTATTCCAATTTCTTATTTAACATTTCAACTTTTCATATTTGGTAAGTTATTTATGTAAAGAAAAAAAAATGCAAAAGAACTTATACAAGTTTATCTCATCTTTTAATTAAATTTTATGTTCAATAAATCTTTAATCTTTCCCTTATAAGTTAAAAATTTAACTTCCTTTATAGCTTAGCATTTTAGTCTCTTATTTTATTTAGGGTTTCAATTATTAATTAAATTCTGTTTCGTTACCATAATTGAAACAATTAATTAATGGAAATTTAAGAATCTAATACCGGGTCAAATTTCAAAATGAAAAAATTAATAGATAAATAATTTCTTACAACTTTTATATCTCAATTATATTTAGAACAATTAAAATTTTAGATAATTTCCAAAATAAATCTGCAGTAGAATTTACTACAGTGGCCTTTCCCTTTCGAAACTCGAAAATGAAAGTCGATGATGCGGCCGCCATCACCGAAATTATTTTCCAGCGACAGAGAGGAAAGTACAAAATTTATTTCTCCAAAATTTTCTTTAAAACAATTCTTCCGAATTATACTAAATATTTTTATAAGAAAATACTTATAAACCAAATCATTATATTTCATAAATCCTTTGAAAGCAGATTTTCAAAATTCCGAACTTAAGTTCTAAAATCTCCAATTTGATTTATTATAATTCCAACTTAGCTACAATTAGTATAAATATTTTTATTACCTAACACCAAATCTATAGCAACCAAATATATATATCATTTGAAATTTTTTTATTTTATATATATAAAAAATATAATAGGCAAAATTATTTCATTCATCTATATTAAAAACAGATATTATGTCGGTCTGTCCTATTAAGTGTTTAGAAATCCCTATTGATGTCATAGCGTCCCATGCATCTACCAGAATTTATAAATACAAAACGGAACAAATCAACACAATATAAAAACCTTTTTATAACACTAACAAATACGCTCTCTCATATATACACTCAGCGACTCCCATAGGGTATTACTACCCTATTGACAAAGAGTCAAACCCCACAAAGCTAAGGTTTATCGCTAAACCAAAGCTCTGATACCAACTGTAACATCCCGCCTTTTTCGCACGCTTAAAGCCGACACACATGTCAATTCAAACCATACGGAAGGGCGGATTGTTATGGGTAAATAAGAAAAAAATAGAGAAGAAATAAACAAAATAGAATCTCACAGCGGAAGGATAAAATATAATAATAAAATATACAGCTTATAAAACTATTTACAAAACTTTTGATTTTATTTATACAATTTAATATCAGAGTTCACATACCAATAAATACCAATGCAGCGGAACAATGTGAGTGTGGTGCAATAGTATAAATAACAATAATACAAATCTTCGTCTTCATCCTCCAAAGCTAAATCTTCAAATCCTAACACGCTCGGACTGACCCGAGCGAATTTGAAAAGACAAAGACACTCGAGTCAGAACTAAAAGATCTTATGTAAGTTAAATTAACAGAAATAAATATGAGTGCAGTAACTCAAGAGATGCTCGGGATTTACATCTCCTAAGGATCCGTTAAACTATTTACTATGTAGCATACTGCGCTATTATAATAGTGTCTAATTATAAAATAAACATACTTTTAAATAGCATTAAGGCTTTACATTTTCCACCTTAACACGTAATAGTCCCAGTAGTCCATCCAATATCATAGTCCCTCCTGATCGGGAAGCCACCAGAGGATACCACACGGGCTACGGGAGAAATCCAAACTCGTACAAGGCTCGGTATGGTAGGTGACACGGCACAACTAGGCAATGCCAGGGTAGATATACCAATTACGCTTCCGGGCCGATGGAAACGCGCAGCGCGCAGATGCCGCCCACCTCGGACAAACTCCCCCAAAATCAAAGTAAAAGTGGCCACTGAATCAATCCAACGTCAAAGTATAATATCGAAGAGGAGTGTCCGATCAGAGGAATGACCTCATTAACTCGTCAATCGCTCCTGTTTTAGCCACCTTATGCCAACTCACGGGAGTTGGGTCCACGTATTTACCTTACAGGAAACGTCGCCACCAACATACTTCATTTTGCAATCTCCACCGCATACACGGTTAGTCAAAGTGGTTTTCGGTATCGACAGAGAGTATGTCCATATCCGATCCCGGTCTCTTTGCCAACCCATCGTTATTATAACACCGCGGTCATTTAAAAATAGTTTATACTTAAAAACCAGAATAAAAATTTTCCATTCAAAAACTATGAATACGATATCATTTTAAAACCCAAAACAATATGATATCATTTTATCCAAATATAATTATTTTCCAAAAATCATACTGCTTTAAAATCTATAATATCTGGAAACCAAACATTTGAATTATACTTTCAAAGCATAATATTTCGAAAATTCATAGTTTTAAAACCATAACTTCTAAAACTTGAATGGTTTGGATATTCAACGGTATATAAAATAAATGGTTTGACCTTAAGGTTACTTTTTAAAGAAAAATAATTTCCATGGCTTTACAAATATATTTCTTTATTTAAAGTCTAAACCATAATATAAATATCACTTTCAAGTTATTAATGTTTCAAAACTAAAGTTGGAATTTTGTTCTTTCAACAAATCAATTGTTCTATTATTTAGTCTTGAATATTCACATAAAAATCCATAAATACAACTCCAATTTCTAGATATTTAATATTTCCTTAAATTTAATTATACTAGAATATTTATTTAAATTTATCTTGGAAAAACTCCAGTTATAAATATCATACCTTAAAATTTCCAAACTTAAACATATAATATAAAATATCAAATTCCATTTTCTCAATTTTTCCATTTTTATTTAACAGATTTATACACAGCCTAAATTCAAAAATTTTAACTTCATATGTATATATGTAGAAGAATAATATTTATAAAATATCAAAAATTAAGAATTTTTATAAACCGTATCCCATCCAAACCATAGAAATCACTTTAAAATATTTTATATATAGACCACGGTGCCTGTATATAATTTTCTATCCTATGGTCAAATGATACGGATGTTTATCATTTCAATCCGCAAATTAAAAATAAAAATTTGCAGTTGTATATCATTTCAAACCACAATCCCGAATGGAACGAAAATGCATGATAACTTGTAGTTTAATGATATAAAATAAAACATCCATTCATCCATCATCATCCATCATCCAAATCACAATCATCATCCAATAACAAAACAATATCAATATATATCCGATAATATATAACAAGTAATAACTGGCAGTTGTATTCAAAAATAAATTTAACAACTATTAAACTAACAGTTTATCTGCAAATAAATAACTATAACTGTCAATCTGTATGCAGTAATAAAATTTAAATGAACAGTTATATTAAATAATGCGATTTAACAGATATGATGAATAAAACATTCCAAACGGTCATAAATAAATCTCTACTCATATCTAAAATAAATTTAACAAACATAAAAATTTTAGAAGTTGTGAGTGGGTTAAAACACTCACCTTTTTGAATTTAAATCGAATTTAAATTCAATTTAAACCCAAAAATTTCACAGTCCCCAAATCTGTCCAAACCAGCGCCAACAGATCCGAAATTAAATTACGATCCTAGCAAAAGAAATTTAGCGTGAATCGGATGTCGTATGTGAAAGATATAGAAAAAATTGAGATTTGAATTTAAATAAAAATAAAATAGAAAGGAGAACATGTTCACCCCATAGCCATGTCATCACGTCTCTCTCTCTGGAAAACATATGCGCACGCGAACAGCAGCTCCCATTCAAACCCAAACGCACGAACTCGCCGTTGACTGAGATGTTTGACCACCTCCCAAGCTCGTCTCCAGCCATTAAATCATTGCCGACCCTCCCTGAGCCCACGCGACCCAAGCTCCGACTAACATGGCCCCACGATCAACGCCCAAACGCAGCAGCCGCCGCTTAAAACCCGAACCCTAATCGCAAATTGCGCCACATCCAACCATTGAAATAGTGAACCATTACCACAGATCAACTCCCCTACGTTCCCTCGTCAAAACCCAGAAACCGTTTCCCGATCCGACCAAGTTTGTCGCGGCGTTGATGAACGGCCGAAGATAAAAGGCAAATTTCTGAGCAAACGATAACTCCAATCGAAAAATGAACAGCACCATTGAATTACGCTCGTCGAGAGCATCAGCATATAATTTTTAGGGATTTTTCTGAGATGTTTGAATTTTCATTTCAAATTTTGAATTGAAATAGATCTAGGTTTGCATCCATTTGAGGAGGAGAAGGAGTTGAAGAAAAGAACGTACAGACAAATGATAGAAGATGGAGGCTAGGGTTTATAATCATTTATTTATAAACAAACTGTAGTAGACTAGGTTGGTACGAATTTTACGAATGTGCTAAACGGTAGTTGGCCCAAAAAAGCCCGTTCTGACCCCGGAACGAAATTTATTAAACCCATATATCAGATAGGTATTTTAAAATACTCTGAACGCGATGGAAAAAGTTTCGCGTCCCAATTCGATCGTATGAAGAAGTTATGCCGAAAACACAATTTCCAAATTGATTTCAAATTGAATTTAGTTAAATCGATTTCAAGGTGTTTCGCGTCCGTAGGATCAAACGACAGGTCTGATCGATACGAAACCTGAAACCCTACAATAATTCACCGATACGGATCCGATGAAACTTGTTTCGTCGAAATCCGAGTCCGTGGCCAAAATGGCTATTTTTATATTAATTAAATAAATTATAAAAAACAAATTCTATATTTAAATTCAAACATTGACCAAATTTTATCGCTTATATATTTCTTAATCAATTTCAATGATCTAACAAGTTTAGATGTGAATTGAAAGTTGATAAGTCTATCAATTGCAGTGTTAATTTCTCCACTTCCTTATATTTAGTAATTATAAATTAAATCCTCAAAAACCCATTTATTAGATTTTCAACTTTTATATTCTCACCTTTTATCCAAAATAAGGATGCCACTAACATTGGTTCATGATTTCACATTATTATCCTCAAAGTCCATTTTAATTTCAATAACATAATATTTAACCGTTAAATTCCATTTTATTATGCAATAAATGCAATTGTTGAATTTGATACTCTAATTAAATTTTATAAATCCTGCTTTCTATACTTTAAACCAACCAATGGTCCTATTATAAAAAGAATTAGCATAATTTTCGTCTTATAAAGTTAACCCTCTTCAATCACAAACCAAATCTATGTTACTGCACAATCTAAATCAATTAATTGTAATTGAGTCTACATTAAATGTTATAAATTATTAATTGGAACCCTAAATAAATTCGTTTATTGATTTAAAAATCTTTCTATTCAGTAAATAGACATTTTATGGGTATAAATAACATTTGAATTATAATACATTTCATTAGTGCATGCTTCATTTCTTATAAATTCCCCTTTATTAACTAGAACACATTAACAAAACAAAATAATTAATTTAGATTTATTTCAATCGATTGCCATTCTTAACTTAATATACTCCAAATGGTTAACCTAAAAAAATGTTACCCTTTTACATTCAAATTCACTTACAACCATCATTAACAACAATGTTGCCATAGATTTAGATTTAATTAAATAAATTAGATGAATGGGTAAAGTTTTGTAATTATCACTAACGCCAAATATATATGCATTAATTACTACTTATTATTATGAATTCATTTATAAATTTGCTAGTTGCCTTTGTCTTCTTATATCCTATTTACTGCCAACCTTTCTATTTAGTTATAGTTTATCAATATATAAATACCTAGGCAAATCAAGTTCTTGTCTTTTCTGTTATTTCAATTAAATCAGGTATGAGCAAATAAATTGCTAATTAACTTACTCTTACAAAATTATTCACATACATTCAGTTACACGTAGTTAAATGCATTGGTTTTCATTTATAAATTAAAGGTTTTCCTTTAAAAGCATTTCATTCCTAAACCATACTCCAACTTCTACAGGGCATTGATAAAATTCAATTTACCATCTAATATTATTAATCCATTAAATAACTTCACACTTACCCTTGTTTTCATATATTCTCCCCTTAGCCTAGTATAACCATTTACATCATTTTAATTTATTTGTCATTTTATATCCACCGTTAATACTTAGCTTACAATTCTATGGTTTTATTTCTTTTTCAATATATGCTTCACTATCAACTATAAATCTTTACTTCTTTCTAAAATTAAATTATCTAATCTTATTAAAATGACAATCAACTGACGCAAATTTACGGGTCGTTACATTTTATTAGATAGAAAATGAAAGAGGCTTAGATTAGGCAAAAATCTTATGCCAATCATCGTAGGAAGCCTTTGGAATTTTTTGTTGGCGATCGCGTATTCATTCTTGTTTCTCCGATGAAGGGTGTGGTGCGTTTTAGTAGCTCCGGGAAATTGGCTCCTCATCATGTTGGACCATTTCCTATTACATAACGCATTGGCCTTGTTACTTATCGTGTGCTAGCTTCAGAGGTTAAACGCCTTCGGAACAAAGAAATCCCGCTCGTGAAAATTCAATGGTTTGCAAACCCGAAAGATTGCGCTTAGGAAACCAGAGAATTCATCGAGCGTTCTTATCCGAGTTTCTCTCCTCTTCGGGTGGGGGTGAGCATTTTTGGATCTATCTTTTCTATTTCGAATCTTTATTGTGATGAATTACTTGTGTTATTGACTGCTTCTATTTTGAAAATTGCGGGGATGCAATTTTTATAAAGGGGGAGTTTGTAACGACCGTGATTTTATTACCGTGTAACGACCGTGATTTTTGATTTACTGTCGTAATAAATATTTTAAAAATCTGCAATGACCGTGATTTTTGAGTTACCGTCGAAATAAATATTTGAAATAGGTTTTTTTTTAAATTAAAATTTGAAAAAAAAAATGTTACAAAGTCAGTGTATAGTGCATGTTGTAAATGACATACTTATAGCCTTCACGTGCATATGAAGTGGTCCATTAAACTCAAAGTTGTGTTACTCTCTTCACTTTATTGGTTCATTTTATACAAATAGCACAAGTCTAAATATTAAACAAAGGTGGAACATATTTTGTCAGGCTGTCACACAGAAATTGTGTAAACATTAATAATATAGCCAATGTGAACACTTTTCCATGCTATGAACAAGGTTTTAAAAAGCAAGTGTTGATCTTACAGCTATCATCATTTTTATATGCTAGCCGGTCCTTGTTTCTTCACATAGGCAGGTTCGCCTTAAATGCTTTGTACCATATGAGGCCAGCACACATTCTGCCATTGACTATTTCACAAAAATGAGAAAAGAAAAGGAAACATTTTCTTCAACTTTCGTTTCATTTTTCCTCGAAGCACTGCGCAAAGCTTTTAATGGCAGACAATTATTTCTTGTTGCAAACTGATTTTTGGAAGCAAAATCTAAGGTGAGTATAAACTCGCATTTCTAGTTTAATCTTCACCGTATTATTTGCGCGCATGATTTAATACACACAAATTTAGCTACGTGCACACATGAAAAGGTCATGCATGTGCATGCATACTGGTTTAAGTTAAGGCCTTCTTTGGTGTCATTTTATATTTTGTTCTGTTTTATGTTATCAAACATGAGTAAGACGAAAGCGTGAATTATACACAGAAAAATATGTGAAGCTTCAGCTAAGATTGAGATTTGAACTTGTAATTAAATTTTCTGATTGAAAGGAGATTAATTTTTTTCTGAGTGAGATTCAAACTTGACATCTCTTTTATACATAGAGGCAACTTCGGATATGACCAAAAGTTGTGTTTCTACTATTACTAATAAAGATGCACTCTTATGCATACATACTGGAAAGAGAATTGAAGAAACTAAGTCTCATATATGAAAACAACTTTCAAATTTACCCTTAAAAAAATATAAGTTCATATCTCGATTATTCATTCGAGCATTGTAAAAAATGTATCATTTTCCACATCGAGAGTTACTGATTCATGCAAATGATTTGACTGCATCTCATGCAAATGCTCGTAAAAAATTAAATTAATTTGTTGCACAAATATAGTATGGCTTGCCTGGTCACTTTTTTTTCTTGCATGAATTTGTGAAGCACTAATCCACTTTGGACAAGAATTATAAAAAATTTCTGTAATCACTTTGTAAGTGCAAAGTGAATAAACCCTGGTTGGTCTATAAATATGTGCAAATCTTTTGTTCATGCATCATTCATTTTGCCTATTCATTGCATGAAAAGAAGTTACTTGGGTTTTAGTTTCAATATTTTTGTGTGCATTGATAGTGCATTATATAGTATGCAACTCTGTCCTGGCTATTATTTTAACTACTTGTGTTCCAAGTCCAGACCGCATGCATTTGTATGCATTAAATAAGTTCCAACTTACTCATGCGTGCAAATAGATTAAGTTATATATTCTTTATTATTATGGTACAGGGTCCATTTCATTTTGCATATATAAGTGTATACAATATCACTCGTGCGTGCCCGGCTATTGCCAGAAAAATGTTGCCTAGACCACCCTATATTCTTAAGTTTATTCACGTGTTAACATGTCGTATTGTTGGTCATTTATGTTGTTAACCACATCACTGCATTCAACGTGTAACGCGAAACGATTACATGCATGCATGCATGCATAGAGAGGTGTGCGTGTTTATGGTTAGTCATGTGTGATGTGTATCCATTTAAAATTAATAGACAAGTATAAATTAGAGTTACAGGAGACGCAATGAAATATTAAAGCAAGATATATAGGCAGTGCAAGGTTTTACAAATATATGTGTGTAGTGTAGACCTATATTTAATTTACTTCGAATCAGTGTCTCGTTTTAAACGTATTTTGCGCCGTTATTTTTACAACGGAATTTTTACACCGGTGATATATTTTTGAAGCGTGTTGTTTTGATGACGTTTTTGACGAATAAAAATTACTGTTGTTTTATCTTTAGTAACCGTCAATTTTAAAGTGAATTTTTAAGCGGTTATCCCGCAATGCTGATTTGATATCCTTTTTTTACGGTGTTTTGTGAAGCATAATTTCCTCATCGAAATTGCTATGGTTGTTGCTGTTTTAATCACGTGTTTTAAAAATCATTTTAAAATAAAATTATTTTCAAAAAATTTACAGTTTACGCTTTCAAAAGAACGAGGAATCGATTTAAACGCTTCAGCAAAATTAAGGACTATGAACCCTTACTTTTACTGATTCGCTTAATTCCGAACTTGTCCCTTTGAGAACGTAAAATGTTATTCATAAAATACACAATTTTGCACTCTCAAGGAAACAATGAAGAGATTTAAACGATTTAGCAAAAGTGCGGAGTATGGAGCCACACATTTACTATTTCGGTTAACTCTGGACTCGCTAATTGAAATATTTGCAGTTTGATGATTTTGATGATTTTGTTGGGCTTTCGAGCCACTCTATTTGACCTTCGGGTCATTTGTTGGACCTTCGGGTCATATGATGGACCTTCGGGTCAATTACCAGTACTAGACCTTCGGGTCATTTATTGGACCCTTCGATCATTTGTTGGGCGCCAAAAATATAGTACTTGGTAGACTTTGGCTATATGAGATACATGTGCGGCTTAGCTAAAACTCGCCATCTGCAGGGATCGATCCATCTTTTATGTTGATTTTCTAGTCATCTTATTTTGATTTCTAGATTTGTGAATGCTGATTTTCTAGTTGTCTTAACTGATTTCTAGACTTTTGTGTACTTCTGCTTTAAATTCAATTATGAATTTGGAAGTTAATTTTGGTGAGGTTTAAATGAGATCTCTTCATTTAAACTATATTGATAATTTTGTGTATAATCTTATTCGAGATTATAATTTTGTGCATTGCTGTTTTGAATTCAATTGTGAATTTGAAGTGATTTTGATGGAGTTTAATGAGTTGAATTTGATGGAGTTTGATGTGATTTCTTCATCTAAACTATGTCCATTCTTATGTTGAATAGTCTCATTCGAGACTACTATTATTTTGCTTGATGTTTTTTATGATGCATTCACATCTAAGTTTAAATTAGACCGATCCGTTTATTATTTTCTTTTAAATAATACTCGTGTCAGACCAAGTTATTTCAGGATAGTCACTGTCTCTAATTCAGTCGTAGCTTCATCTTTTAGGATTTCACTCCATCTTTTGTCCAGTTTTCGAGGAGTACTTTTGGTTTATTGATTCTCGTCTCATGTATGTTGATGACATGTATATGTATATTTGGTTCTTATGAATGATTGATTGTTGTAGCATGTATCCAGAGTTGTCTTCCGCTATATATCTGATATTTCTGTTCTGATGTGATTATACTATCAGTGTTGTTGCTATTATGAGTTGTTCTGAATTTTTCTTTAGCCACCGTAGTTTCATTTTAGATTTGGATTGAATATATATATCTTTGGGATTAATTTATATAACTCCTATCGATGTAATCAATATTCGTCTAAGGCATAACTTACGGATGGTCGCTTCTAACAAGCCTTATTCTTCGCAATAGCGGACGTTATACCTTATAATAACCTTTGTTATTGTGAGCATAGAGGTGGGGCGTCACAAAATTGTAGGTTAAGAAGCTGAAAAGAGAAAAGTTAACAATAAGGTTTAAAATGAAAATAGTTTAAAAAAAAAAAGAGATTATTTTTAAATTTCAGAATATAAATGGTTTAGGAATGGGAAGTTTTTTAAATATAAATGCACATTATAATTTTACCAATTTATCAATAAATTAAGGAAATAATTTGTTTAACTGGTTAGTCAATTATTTTGGTTACTAAAGATAAATTATTAAAGGAAATCGGTTTTAAACCAAATCATTTGTTAGTTAAATTTAAAAAAGTAATTAATCGTTCGATTATTTTGAATATTAATAAATCATATAAATTGTTTATTTAAGGTCAAAAACCAGAAAAACAGGGCAATATTGAAGTGGATTGCTAATGAAAAGCAAAGGTGAGTTAATCTCACTCTTCTGGATTATTATTTAAATTTAAATGGTTAAATTTAAATAATTGGTTGATTGATTGAATTGATTTGATGGGCTATATTATATATAATAGTAAATAGTATATATTGGAATGATTGATTTCCCGCATTATATAGCAGATGAGACCCTATGCGCCGCATAATAGCGGATGATATTATATTTAAAACCCATATACCTCGATATTCCACCTCGAAGTGGAATTGGTATTGTGCTAACGTCTGTGGATGCAGGGAAATAGGTTGGAGGGATCCAACTGGATTCCTCAAAATTTATTTAGATTGTTTAATATTCTCTGTTATGATTATTTGACATCCTGTGATGAATTATATTGATAATTGGAAATGTTGGATGTTACGGGTTGATTGAATATATTTGAGTATAATGAGTTACCAAAGATATATAAATTGGATTTTTGGAAAGAAAAGAAAAGAAAAGAATTATATTATGTTTAAGTATTTATTTAAAATTAATTAGTACATATTATGTTTAATTATTTATTTTAAATTAATTAGTACATATTATGTTAAAGAGAAAAGAAAAGAAAAGAAGATATATAAATTTAATTAGTACATATTATGTTTAAGTATTTATTTAAAATTATATTTTAAAAATAGATTTTTATAATAATTTTTATAAATTAAGGTTGGAAAGATAAATAGAAATTGATTTGAAATAATATTTTTTTAAGGATTATACTTAAATAAAAATTGATTTGAAACTTATTGAATTTGAGATTTTAATGATATGATTTATAGCTTGATTTTGATTAAAGGTGATTAAATGAATATTTTCAAATTTAAATAAATTTAAATTAGGATATTTAGTCTTATTTAAATTTGTATTTTGAAATTTTATTTTAAATGATTATTAGATGGATTAAACAATTGTAAAATTGAATTTGAAATATAAATGAAATTTTCAAATTTAGTTACTGTAAAGGTTTGAATATTTAAACTTTGAAATCTGTTGAAATTAAAATGGTTTAATTTGTAGTTCAAACTTGTATTCGAAATTGATATAAATTGAATATGGTTTATTGAAACTTGAATTGAACTGAAATGGATGAATTGAGTTTTAATTAAATTGGATATTTGGAATTCGAGTTGATTTAAATTGATTTGTGAAATTTGAGAAAAATATTTTTATTATATAAAGTATTCTGATTTTAAAGTGTTATTATTTCCAAGTACTCTGATTTCCATAATGTTATGGTTTCAAAATTTATAATTTTGGAAGAATTATAATTTTGGAAAGTGTTATGATTTTTCTATTTAAAGTGTAATGATCTCGAAATGATATGGTTTTGAAATGATATGATATTTTGATATGAAGTATAAACTATGCGAAATAAAATGAGCACGGTGCTATAATAACGTTTTTTGTTAAAGAGACCAGGATAGGTTATTGTCATACTCTTTGCCAATACCGAAAACCACTTTAACAACGTGTACGCGGTGGGGATTTCAAAAAGAAGTAGGATGGCTGGCAATGATTTTATACGAGGTATATAAGTGGACCTGACTCCCGTGTGTTAGCTTAAGGTGGCTAAAACAGGAGCAATTGACGTGCCAAGTGAGGTAGCTCCTCCCATTGGACACACTTCTTCGATACCATTCTATTACTTTGTGATTGATTGGGTGCACCCTTGAATTTTTATGGGAGTGTTGGACATGGTGGGCGGTAGCTGCGGCTCTGTGTTACCACCAACCCAGAAGTGTAATTGGTATATCTACCCTGGTATTGCCTAGTTGTGTCGTGTCACCTACCTTATCGAGACCGCTACGAGTCTTGTGTCATAGTATGGAGTGCTCTCTGATAGCCCATTGGTTTGGTGGAGTTTAAAGTACTGTATAGAAAACGACATTATATAAAAATCTGTTAAGGGGTATATGGGTAACGCCTTAATGATATTTTAATAGTTTTCTTTACTATAGACATTATTATAATAGCGTATATTACTACATAGTAGATAGTTCCACGGATCCTTAGAGGATGGCTATCCCAAACATCCTTTAAGTTGCTTGTATTTTTAATTGATATTTCACTCGAGTTGGATTTATTGATATAAAATGTTAATCCTGACTCAAGTGTTTTGTGTTTTGCTTTATGTTCGGGTCAGACGTAATGTCACAACATTTGAGACTCACATTTGGAGTCGAGCTTCGCTTGGAGATCCATCTATATCTATTCAGCTTTCAGTTATTTGGTTGACTCCAATGATATATTTAGATTACGTTATTTGACTATGTATTTGAGACTTCTATGTATCTTTATTTCTGATTTATTTTGTTTCCTATTATGTGTCTATATAGTAGCTTCATGAACTACTATTCATCTGTTTCCGCTGCTTATTGTATATTACTCCGTGTGTGTGATTCTGTGATTGATTTATTCACCATTTATGCCGAGTTTTCCAAATATCTAATCAACAATATGATGTTTCGAGCAATTCAAATCTGGTATGTATGGATGCGAATGGCATGAAATACCAGGATGTTATATAATAATTCAAAAAACTCCAAGTCGTGTAAATGCGGACAGGAGTTTACATAACCCACGAGACTCATAATTTCAATTCCAAATTAGATTGTAAGCTAAGCGATGAGATTCTGGGAATACAAAGAAGCAAAATTTTATTTACTAATCGGAAAAAAAGTTTCATTACAACTTCTCCGAAGTACGGAGCCAAAGTCTATCTGCGATGACTAAAAAAAGGAGGCGAAAAACAACTATATGATTTTGACTTATTTAAGCTAAGCGAGGTTATGACGACAGCTACTTCTTCAACTTTTTTCCTTCTTCGGCTTCTCCGAAGTCTCCTCAGCTGAACATTTTCTCCTAGACCCCTTCCTTCTAAGTGATGTGGTATCCGAGAAAGGAAGGAGAACTTATAGAGGTGTAGTCCCACTAGGGAGAATGACCTTCAGGGGACTATTTAAGGGGTCGTCAAGTTCCACTACCTGAGATTCTATCTTAACCTTGGTTTTCCTTTCCTCCTCCCCCTCGATTTGCTCCTCCATGCTAACCTTAGAAGCATGCTCGGAAGCGCCTATGATTTTGACCTCATCGTCTTCATCTACAGGTAAGGGATCTTCAAGTTTATCCTTATCTAGCACCACGATCACACTAGCATCGGGACCAGGGGTACCTCCGGTGTGAGGTGCCTCAGCCTCTTGCTCACCCCGCTCCGTGGTGACATCGCTCCTTGGAATCGGTTCGGGCCAGAGTGACCTGTATGAATTCATGAAAAACAAATATTAGAACACATTCGTCACTCGACAAAAGAAATGATTTCCAGAACTCAAGAAGGTGAAGTTACGTACTAGCTTCCAACTGACTTTCAGTGGTCCTTAGAATATCACCCTCAGGGATTGGAGAAAAAATGTGAGCGCTAAGTTCGGGCTTCTCCGGGCTTCTCCGGGTCATAATCGACATGTTGCTCGGGAGGCCCAAGTGACTAGCTATCGGCCGATTGAACGAGGGTGGAACTGGGACTCGGTACCTGATGGACCAGCGATATCATCTTTACCCTTCGATGATGCGGAGTCTCTACCAAAGAGGGCTTTTGCCGCGGATAAGTCTAAAGGCTCATTTCCTTGAAGCACTTTCTCATGAGCTCCACTCTCTTAATTTTTATCGAAGTATCTCTTGCATCGGCAAGTAATTCGAGATAACCATCGCCTAAGATAGATAGGTCATGCTGCATGAGGACTCGTGAATTGTACTCGGCGATGAGCATGTCGAATAAACACTTGATTTCTTCTCTTCCAGCCTTGGTAGCTGCCTCAAGACGAGAGTCATCCTCTATGAGCGCCATCTTCTTGCCTTCCTCACGAACTGCTTCTTTTAGCACTTCAACCTTGGAAAGCCCCTCATCAAGTTTTGTCTTTAGAAGCGTGTTTCAACGATCTTATCGCAGTATCTTTGTGACTATTCTTCCACTACAATTTTCTCTTCTCTCTCCTTAAAGAGCAACACCTCTAATTCTTTGACCCATCGATCGAGAATGTCTTTTTCTTTCTGGATATAGTCTTTCTCCAAAGCTAGAGCATAATTGCATTGGATTGACTCGTCGATTTTTTCTTGTAAGTGACCTCCAAGCGAATAACTGCCTCGGCTGTTTCCTTAGCTTTTTTCTACGCAGTTACAAGCTAAGATTTGTATGAGGATTGCTATTAATCCGTGCCCTTAATGATTCATTTGTCATGAATAGCTTCGAGTTTAAGGCAATCAATCTTGTGTTGGCAGTTAATTGAAACCTCTAAAACCTTCTCCACAAAGTGTACGAATGCATCAACCTAAAAATAAACATCGTTGTTGTAGGCAATGCCACTCTGTTTGACATGTCCGGGGATAGGATGGACCGCGGGGACAAATTTCAATCCATCGAAACCTATCTTTAGAAATTTAGCCTTGAGCTCAGCTAATTTTTTCGCCGTAGATGGGTCGTTAGCGGAGGCTATAGGAGTTTGCCTCACCAAAGTCATAGATTTCTTATAAGGCTCATAGGATTGCTTAGTATTCGAAGAGCCAGAATGTTAGTCGCAAGGAACTTTGGACTAGGATCCCTTTTGAGCATACTTCTCCCTACTATGCTCCGAGTGAGTGGGGGATTGTTTGGAGATGAAGAATGGCTGTAGTTTCTCCTTCTAGAAGATGATGACTCTCTGGGATGATAATCTCTATCACCGCTGTCTGCCCTGTCTCGTCGTTTGCCTAATCCTGAGTCTCGAATGAAATGGTAGAAGATGGAGGATCCGCGAAGGCACTCAATGCCATATGTATGCCCCATATCACCTACACATAAAGCCAAATGAGGACGAGTTAGTAGGAATCACACGATGAGCGGAATTCAAGTGCATGGTGGAGTGTAAGTGTTTGTGTATGTCCTAGTGCATCCCCCCGACAGACCGGTGTTTTTCGCTTCACTCATTGGAGTTTTCTCTCCCTAATGATGAGCCCGAGCGCCTTCGTCGCTTTTCGTGGGCATATTAAATCCCATAGCCTTGGGGTTATCGAAACCGTAATTCAGTATATCGTCAGGAATAGTCAAGTCAGATAGGAGCTTTAATGAGCCATCTAAGTTTTGGGAGCACGACTTCTTCTCCATTGGAGTTATCATGACCTTTGAAGTTCCGCCAACTGTCTTCTTTTTCAACTTGTAAGCTAGACTCTTTTTCTTCTTCGAAAGAGGCAGTGGTTCCTCGTTGTCGGGTGCATTAGCTATTGGTGCTTGGCCGGAGCTTACATTCTCATTAGTTTCCACTAGCACCTCGGTTTTTCAATCTCGCCTTCCTTGGTAGTATCGAGGGCCCCTTCAGTACGGGCACCATGGGTCCAGCTTGTTCTTTGCCCATTCCCATAGCCATTATAGTTATATTGGCACCAATTGGAAGGCTGATTCGGCATCCCTCTTCCAGTAATCCGAACTTCAAGAGCAGTTCATTGGTAATTACAAATTTAATGTCCCGGTCTTCCACGGGAGCGTTCGAATGGCCTCGACGGCCTCAGAATAATCGACGCTTTTGGGTCGTCGACGGATACCAGTAAGAGTTGAAAGAAGTTCAAAAAAGATACACTTCGAGCCTTAGGACAAGGACCGGGATAAAAATGAGACTTACTCCCTTCTATCCATCTTCTCACGAAACCAGGAGGATAACGTACGTAAATCCACTCTTGTTTACACTGGAAAAATTTGATCCACGCACCAATCAGGACTTAGCATTTGGGGTATGGCTTGAGGAATATGTAAGATGGACTGTCGGTACGTCTTTTGAAGCAGTAAATATAACAGATATCTTTGGGAGCTAGAGGTTTGAGAAAGATGCTCATGAAAAGAGTGCATGTACCATGAATAAATGCATGGCTATTAGGATGTAGTTGTGCTGGAGCAATCCCAATATACTACAGCACTTCTTGAATGAATGAATTGAAAGGTTAAACACTTCCAGCCCAACACATAAATTTGTTGCACACAGTAATCCGGCTATGGGCAAGTGAGGCCGACCTTGTGCTAACCGAACCAGAACGTCTTTGAAGGGGATTCCCTAAATATAACATAATCGATAGAGAGAAGATTCACTAATTTTCGAGGTTTGCGAGTCAATGGGGTCATCCAGAACGACGACCCCATCTATAACATTGGAAGTCGGGCCTTTAACCACGACAGGTGGATCCGGGATGCCAGGTATGGAGGCTGATGATGGGTTTAGATTCCTCACTGCCTCCTGCCGAGAACTTGGCTCAGGCTTGTCAAACAAAGTAGGAGAGCTTTATTTATTGGACATCTCCAAAGAGCGATTGGTGTTAATAGATACCTGTTTAAATTATACTTGAAAGATAATAGATATCGGATATAACAATAAGATATTCCCACCGTGGGTGTGTGGACTAGCGCAACCATTCAAGCATGAGTATAAAAGAATTAAAGATCTGAAGACCGGTGAAGCGTGATTGAGCTTTAAACTGTCATCTTCGTAGACCCTCATCTCTGACCATCTCCGTAGACCCTCATCTGTGACCATCTCCAACGGCTTGTCCTATGTTTGATAGTAGGGGTCTCGGAATCGGACATTGGCAACATATATTGAAGGCTGTTATTTTCTATTGTTGTGTTAGATTCGTGTTTAGAATTACTTAAATTATGGAATTGTTGGTTCGAATTAAGTCCATGGGTTCATATGCTTTGGTTCTTGTCATTATCTGTTGTCTTCTGATTAAGTATGGGTAGTATGAACCTAATGTATGCCGTGTAAGTTAAAATGGTCTTGGTTGCCAATGCCGACCCCAACACTCCATGCTATTCCAAACAATAAACTATCTACACCGATCGCCCTTTAAAAACTACATTAGCGACCCACTCTCTATGGATTACCGACCGCCTCTCTAGATCAACACAACCGGTCCACTTACTCCCTCAAAAAAACCAATCTACTCTCTCTCTCTCTAATCACTGACCCAGCGTCATTGAGCCTATACTGACCCATTCCGTTTCTAGGGTCTTGTCGATCCACACTATCTCATAAGATGCCGATCCGCACTCATTCTCTCTCATAATAACTGACCCATATTCGCTCTCAAGTCAGCGACCTGTAATCTCTCTCAAGTTAACCCTAATATCTTCTTCCCTCTAGGAACTGATCTACTTTTTTCTCAAAGTACCGATCCTAATTTATAATCTCTCCTACCGACCGGCTATTTGAATGATTCAACCTGACTCTCCATTTGGTGGATCGGCCTAATAGATTGCGGATCGAGTTTTACTACTCCTCAAGCACCTGACTTCCCTCTCTCAACGTGTAACGACCCGCCTTTTTGGACAGTTTAAAACGACGATCAAATACACATGTCGATTCCAAACCGTTCAAAATGGCAGATAGTTATTGGGGTAAATAAGAAAAGAAAAGAAAAGAAAAGAAATAAAGGAAATGAAACAACACAGAATCTCGCAGCGGAACGATAAAATATAATAGTCAAATAAACAGTTCATGAAGCTGTCTACTATACTTTGACAATTATTTATACAACATTTATCATAGTTATACATATACAACAGAACAATTAAAATAATGCAGCAGATAGCATGATGCAAGGGTAATAATAGTAATAGTATACCAAATCTTCGTCTTCATCCTCCAGAATAGATCTTAAAAAATCTGAAAACTCAGGACTGACCCGAGCGTAATGAAAAGACAAAACACTCGAGTCAGGACTAAAATATCCTTATGAAAGTTAAATCAATCATAAATAAATATGAGTGTAACGGCGTCGGAGATGTTTACGGGGTTTGACATCTCCTATCCAGTGTCAACGTGCGTGCAATAACCCAAGAGATGTTACGGGATTTTCCATCTCTCAAGGATCCGTGAAACTATCTACTATGTAGTAATATACGCTAAGTAGATAATGCCTATCAGTAATATAAAGTATCAAAATAGCGTTAAGGCGTTACCATAATCCCCCTTAACACATTTTATATTCCCAAAAGCATATACAAGACCGTAGTTTCCCCAAAACCGGAAGTCACCAAAGGGCAATCCATATACTCAAGGTACAAATCAAAACGTAGTGGTCGCGAATAGGATAATCAGTATGACAAGGTACATGAGGCGATACCAACTAGGATACTAGTAGTTGCGTGATCCGGACTGATGTTGGGCATAGCCAGCAGCTACCCCAACACCGCGAAACAACACTCCCAAATCAAGGGGTGCACCCAAATCGAATCACAAATGTAATAGAAATGGTATCGAAGAAGTGTGTCCGCTAGAGGCGGCGAACCTCAATGGCCCGGCGCGGCTCCTGTTTTAGTCATGTCAGGGGTCATCCAATAATCGTTCTCTTTCTTCAGTCAACGCGTTCAAGAAACCATCCACTTCATTCTAGATCAACACTCCGCGTATAATAGTTATTAAAGTGGTTTTCGGTATCGACAGAGAGTATGTCCATATCCGATCCCGGTCTCTTTAATAACTACGTATTATTACACCGTTGGCTCTTTTACATTTCAAATCGATTCATAATTGATATCAAAATATCATGTTCGCTTCAAAAATCAAATTCATTTCAAATATCACCGTATCCTTTCAAACGTAAAATTCCGTTTCAAAAATCATTTTCCGCATCAATATCTCATTTCGATCTCAAAATCAATTCGAATTTCAATTTAGGTTGCAACTTCATTTAACTCAATTCGTATTTAAATTCAAGATTTAAATATAAACATTTCACCTTATCGATCAGCTTAGAATTTTGGAAAAATAGTTTTCGAGTAGTTTAAAAGTAGGTTTAAATAATTAAAATAGTTAAAATACTCAAAATCTTAAAATAGATTTAAAATAGATAAATTTAGTTTAAAATAATTTAAATTGGGTTAAGTAGATTTAAAAATAGATTAAAATAGTTTAAGTATTCAAAATGGTTTATATAACCGAGTAATTTGGAAACAAAATAAAACAGCTTCAAAACCAATCCATTTCAATTATAACTTCCCAATTCAAATCAAATTCAATTTCCATTCTACCGATTCAATTTCGATTTCAATTCAAATCAATGTCAACTTTGACTTCAAATTAATCCAATTTTACATTCACCTTCCATTTATTCAATTTCAATTTATATCGATTTTTAGCTTGATTTTCAAAATATCCATTTATAACACTTAACAAAATTTTCCATCAATATTCAAGTTTAAATCCAAATTTCAAATATGATTCAATTCCAAGCTCAATTTCAAAATATCATTTTTATATTACTTTTACTTAGTAATATTCAAAGCTCGAATTAAGGTTCAATCTTTAAAACAAATCAAATTTCGTAATTCAATCATATCCCGATTTTAAAATTCCAAAGTCTCCACTTAAATTTATTCAACAATTTCCTTTAACCAAATTTTTTTATTTCAACATTCCAACCTCAATTTTCGATAAATTTGATTTCCATAAATTTATTTCTATTTATAAATTTTAAATCAAACATTTAAATAAATTTCAAATCGACGATTTTAAAATTTTTAATTTAGCCAATTCGGTGTCCGTATATAATTTTCTATCCTATGGCCAAGTAGTTATTTATTTCAATTAAATGTCAGGGATGAATATATATAACTTAAACCAATCACAGTGTCATATGTATGCATAACAGTATATGTAAGCAAACAAACATCCAAACATTTAAATATCAACCAATAACATCCATCAAAAATACATCATCCAATAGACAATACAATTTATGGCAGTTTCATAGTTACCAATGTTAGGTAATTTAATCGCAATTCAATTTCAATTTCAATTTAACTGTCAATTACATTTTTCAACGGTTAATTCAAATAACAAGCTATATGACAATTAAATTTATATCAAACAACGACAAATAAAATTCATATCACTTCATAATGTCAATTTAACTAGCATAAAGATATTTAGTACGCTGTGGGCGTTATAAAACACTCACCTTGATTTCAATGTAGTTCCAGCGTTTTATTTCGAATAAAATTAAACGAGCGTTTAATTTTACCTGAAATTTTCACTAGCTCCAAACGACTCCAATCCAATTCCATAGCGTAGTGCTGGTCAATACGAACCCAATGCACTTTGTTTCGTAGTAAACGGACCTCGTATGAAAGAGATATCGCAGTTTAAAGTTTATACAATTTCTAATATAACCATTTACAAATTTCTTTTAAAATTTTATAACCTAAGCAACCAGAGCCATTGGATCTGCCTGCATACATCAAGACCGTGACTATCTTCTTCTCCAATACGTGAAAAAATCACGTACGTGATAACCCAATGCCGCCACAAAACCCTACTGAACGCAACCAACGCGCTAGCTTCCACCACGATCTGACGACGCCGCAACGTGCGCCTCACCCAGAGCTACTCACGGCCAAACTGCGGCCAAGCTCGGTGGCCCCACCTGCGCGCAAAACGAGGCCAAACGGCCATGCTTCCAGTCTAATTTGTCGTCGATCCATGAAGTTATATCTGATCATAGCCGTCCACTTTAAAGATCTCTTCACTCTCTTTCATTTTGCAGTTGGAAGATTTTTGAAATGAAGCGTGGATTGAAAGAAAAACGAGGAGGAAGGAGGCACGTTATCAGCCATTGAAATAACAAGCGGCGGCCGGCCATGAGAAACCCTAGGCTATTTTTTTTTTTTGTGATAAAAGTTGTCTATTTATAGAAAATATCGAACATTATTCATCCGGGTTTTTCGAACTCCGATTTACGCGCGGTGACCGGCGTTTCTAGCGTTTATCCCGCATTCCGGACACAATGGAACAGGTTTCGGAAGCTAATTCGATCGTATGTGAGAGTTATGGAAACAAACGATCGATTTTAAATTAAACCGATTAACTAAATTTCTATGTGTTTTGGCTTGCCCCGGACAAACGGTAAATCCGATTGACACGAAATTTGAAATCTTATAACAATATCACATTACAGATCCGATGAAACTAGTTTCGTCGAAATTCGAGAACGTTTGAAAAATGACTATTTTAACTCCCCAAATTAATATTAAAAAAAATTCAATGCGTTTCGAGCTACCACGGTCAAACGACAACTCCGATCGGTACGAAAATGGAAATCCGATAATAACTAACTATTACGGATCCAATGGAACTAGTTTCGTCCAATTCTGAGACTGTTCAAAATTTGGCTATTTTCCAATCGGTAATTAAATATTAAAATATTCAATTTTCACAAATTTACTTTTAATTCGATTTTAAAAGTTCTACAACATCATTCTAACTTTAATGTGATAAAATAAATTTTTTACAAATCATTTTTAATCATATTAAACTCATTATCCAATTATCCAATAAATTCCAATTATAAAAACTTATTAACACTATTATAATCCCAATATAACTTGCATTCGCTTTGGAAACCAATTTGAATCATATTAAATCAAATTTCAATTATTCACACTATTTTTATATATTAAATTTCACTATCAAGTTAATCGTATCAAATTCGGAATTTAATTATTCAAACATCTGTAATATTAAATTTAAACAATTGGATTATTCTTAAATCACTATTTTTTTGAAATATTCAAACGAACTTAAAATTTAACTTTTTGAAACGAATTAAGAATATAGAACAACCATTTTCATTAAACAGTTATTCGATTCCCGTTATTAAAGATTTCAATAAGTTCCAAATATTAAATTTAAACAATTTACCTTATCCGATAATTCATTATCTATTGAAATATTGAAATTGAACTTATAAGATTTAACCCTTAAAACCAATTCACAATTTAGACACTATTTCATTTTACAGTTATTCAATTATTCAATAAGTTTTAAATATTTAATTTAAACAATTTACCTGTTCAATATTCAATATTTGATTTTAAATAGATTTTACTTATCAGTCAATTACTCTGTTATTCCCAATGAATCACACATTTATTATCCTATTCAACTATTGACTTATATTTTTATTACTTGGATAATTATTGTTGCAATTCATTCCAGTTATTATTATTCCAAACGAATTACAAATTTTTTTTCTAACATTAAATCACGAAATCTTATTAAATTAGCTATCTTAATTATCGAAAATTTACGGGTCGTTACACTCTCCCCCACTCAAAACTTTTCGTCCCCGAAAAGGAAAAAAGAATGGAAAAGGAACTAAGTATAGAATTCAACATTTGATATATTTTATTCAAAGTTACCAACTTATAAAACAATGAAATTCCATTTATAAAGTCATAACTACGCTTCCACTAAGTTGCTCCAAACGGCTTCCTAACTTTAAAAGTTAGTAATCAAAACAAGTAAAAAAGAAAAAAAAATTAAAACTTGAAAATTTTTCTAACACCCGGATTTTACGGAAAATTTCGGCAGAGTGTCCTTTGCGCGGCTCGATCGAAAAAAAATATAACAGTATATATATCACAAATATACATCTCATCAAGCGATGAGACATCCCGCCGGGAAAAGTGTAAAAATACGATATGTAATCCGAGATATGTACCTTATATATTGTTAGCGAGCATATACGGCTAATATAGTGCGAAAGCGAGCTCCAAATGCATAGCAAGCGAAATCCGCACCTACTAAACACTAAATAACTAAGTTAGAACCATTCATATAAAGATAGATCGATATACTTAGCCTACACAACATATATATAACATATTTAGCTTCAAAACTGAGATTCCAATTTCAGGACAGCAAACAAATCTTGGTTTTAGGACATCTAAACGATAAAATTCGGCAACGGAATCTAAAGAAAAGTTGTTGCATTCATTTCAGGCTTTCCGGAATGTCCAAAATCATCGTATTCGGACCATACATTCAAAAATTATGGCCGTTTTACTTAGAGGATACGCCTCAGCCTGTGCAATGAATTGCGCAGGTCAGCGACGTTCACCCACATTTTCAACCTTCTAGATGACATCAAAACACAAAACACGTAAAAAAAAAGTTTTAGCTTAATTTCTTATCTTTCCAGAAAGTGCAAGATCATCAAAATCAGATAAACAAGTCAAAAGATATGGCGAAAATACTAAGGGTGTATACTAAAGATTTTACTTATTTTTACACATGACAGCGAGTAATATTCAAGTTTTTAACCTATTAAACGAAGGAATTTTCTCAAGTTACCTAAAAAAAAGTTGTGCTACAGTTTCTAAGCTTTCCGAAAAGTCTTAGATCGACGAATTCCGTTTAGCCAATTAAAAGTTATGCTTGTTTTCGTTTCAGCATATATTGGACAATTTTGGATTTTTTTCCAAAATTTGCTTTTATTATTTCAAAGTACAAACCATCAGCTTCAAATTTTCTAAAGAACAATCATAAACACAAAGTCATTTATTTTCTTATTCATCCATGCAATAGGTTTACATTCCATTTGTTTCCGATTTATTCAAGTTTGTTTCATTCACATTTTAAATTCAAGTCAATCTGCTTCAATTTAAATTGAATTCAATTATATTTAATTTCACTTTGCTTCAAATTTGAATTTAATTATTTTAAAATTTTATTCCATTTATTCAATTCCATTAACACTAATGAATTCTACTTAATCAATTTTCATCCATCTAACAACCAATGCATATCAAACATTAACAACCATCCAGAATCTACACTAAATCAATTATACATTTCCAAGTCAATTTTTAATTTCATACACTTCCAAGTTTATTGACATTTAGTTATATTCAAATTTAATTAGTTTCCATTTACCAATTTTAGTTTTCATTAATTTTAAATTTTATTCATTCACTTGTATATATTATTCATTTTACAGCTTAAATTTCTTTTATATTTACAACTATCAATAGATCTTCACATTTTATTATTCATTCTCACACTGGTATATTATTTCTCTACTTATTCTTATTAGCATTTTAGACCTTTTAAGTATTTGGTAAGTTATAGTTATGCAAATAGAATGTAGTTAAACAACATACAACTTCTTTTCATTTAAAGTTGAATTTTCAATTAAGTAATTCTTAAGTCATTACTTAAATTACGCTATAATTTAATTCCACATTTACATTCTATATTAACATAATTGTGAATCACCCTTAAATGTTAATTTAAATTCCAATTATTTACTAACAATTTTATTTATATTTGCAAACCATTAATTAAATGCATGTTTCATTATTCAAACCTATACTTGTATATTATCCAATTAACAATTCATATAACATTTTTGAACTTCTTAAATATTTTGGTAAGTTATATCTATGCTATAGAACGAAATTTAATACTATGCGAGTTTTACAGTTTCAATTTTATTTTAAGTTCATAATTTCCTAATTCTAAGGATTTCTACTTCAATTGATATTTTCACTTAGCTCTTAGGTTCATTTCTCATTTCACAATTCAGAAGTTCCTTGATGATTCAAGTCTAAATTCATTTCAATCATTTAAAAAAAAATCATTAATTATTAAAGGACTTAAGAATTCCAATCCCGGTTTCATTTCAAATCAAGTTTTGAAATAATATATACTTATATAATTTATATATCAAATCATACTATAGAAAATACAACATAAAATAAAATTTGAATCAAAACAAGGTTTAGACAAGCTATTAAGTGGTCTCCCCCACTCGGACTGTTGAAAATAAGCGCCGATGATGCGTGCACTCATCACCGAAATCATTTTCTAGCGTCAAGAGAAGGGAATATAACACTTATCAAAAAAAAATCCTTCGAAAACAATTTCAACTCAATTGTACTATCATATAATACTCATATTATATTTTTCAAATTCTTGTAAGTCAATTTCAAACACCGGAATTTAAATTCCCAAATCCAAGTTAAAATTCATTTATATTCATTATCAATTGTGTTTACAAGATTTCATTTTCCTAAATCCATTGTTATTTAATCAATTGTTGTAAATATTGGCTGATCAAACAATAACGATAATAATCTAATATTATCATCTCCTAACAATCAATTCAATCAAAATGAATAAATATTCGAATAATTCTTTTATATAAAATATATTCCAAAACGATATTGTGTTGGTTTGTCCTATTCGAGTAGTTAGAAATTCCTATCGACGCCTTGGCGTCCCAAGTATCGACCAGAATTCATAAATACTCAATGGAACAAAGTTAACACAATATAAAACAATTTTATATCAAATAAGAAGTACGCTCTCTCATATACACTCAACTCATTCATATAGTTTACCTCTATTTCAATGAGTTATTCCCCACTAGAGCCAAGGTTTATCGCTAAACCAAAGCTCTGATACCAACTGTAACGACCCGCCTTTTTGGACAGTTTAAAACGACGATCAAATACACATGTCGATTCCAAACCGTTCAAAATGGCAGATAGTTATTAGGGTAAATAAGAAAAGAAAAGAAAAGAAATAAAGGAAATAAAACAACACAAAATCTCGCCGCGGAACGATAAAATATAACAGGCAAATAAACAGTTCATGAAGCTGTCTACTATACTTTGACAATTATTTATACAACATTTATCAGAGTTATACGTATACAACAGAACAATTAAAATAATGCAGCAGATAGCATGATGCAAGTATAATAATAGTAATAGTATACCAAATCTTCGTCTTCATCCTCCAGAATAGATCTTCAAAAATATGAAAACTCAGGACTGACCCGAGCGTAATGAAAAGACAAAAAACTCGAGTCAGGACTAAAATATCCTTATGAAAGTTAAATCAATCGTAAATAAATATGAGTGTAACAGTGTCGGAGATGTTTACAGGGTTTGATATCTCCTATCCAGTGTCAACGTGCGTGCAATAACTCAAGAGATGTTACGGGATTTTTCATCTCTCAAGGATCCGTGAAACTATCTACTATGTAGTAATATACGCTAAGTAGATAATGCCTATCAGTAATATAAAGTATCAAAATAGCGTTAAGGCGTTACCATAATCCCCCTTAACACATTTTATATTCCCAAAAGCATATACAAGACCGTAGTTTCCCCAAAACTGGAAGTCACCAGAGGGCAATTCATATACTCAAGGTACAAATCAAAACGTAGTGGTCGTGAATAGGATAATCAGTATGACAAGGTACATGAGGCGATACCAACTAGGATACTAGTAGTTGCGTGATCCGGACTGATGTTGGGCATAGCCAGCAGCTACCCCAACACCGCGAAACAACACCCCCAAATCAATGGGTGCACCCAAATCGAATCACAAATGTAATAGAAATGGTATCGAAGAATTGTGTCCGCTAGAGGTGGCGAACCTCAATGGCCCGGCACGGCTCCTGTTTTAGTCATGTCAGGGGTCATCCAATAATCGTTCTCTTTCTTCAGTCAATGCGTTCACCAAACCATCCACTTCATTCTGGATCAACACTCCGCGTATAATAGTTATTAAAGTGGTTTTCGGTATCGACAGAGAGTATGTCCATATCCGATCCTGGTCTCTTTAATAACAACGTATTATTACACCGTTGGCTCTTTTACATTTCAAATCGATTCATAATTGATATCAAAATATCATGTTCGCTTCAAAAATCAAATTCATTTCAAATATCACCGTATCCTTTCAAATGTAAAATTTCGTTTCAAAAATCATTTTCCGCATCAATATCTCATTTCGATCTCAAAATCAATTCGAATTTCAATTTAGCTTGTAACTTCATTTAACTCAATTCGTATTTAAATTCAAGATTTAAATATAAACATTTCACCTTATCGATCAGCTTAAAATTTAGGAAAAATAGTTTTTGAGTAGTTTAAAAGTAGGTTTAAATAATTAAAATAGTTAAAATACTTAAAATCTTAAAATGGATTTAAAATAGATAAATTTAGTTTAAAATAATTTAAATTGGGTTAAGTAGATTTAAAAATAGATTAAAATAGTTTAAGTATTCAAAATGGTTTATATAACCGAGTAATTTGGAAACAAAATAAAACAGCTTCAAAACCAATCCATTTCAATTATAACTTCCCAATTCAAATCAATTTCAATTTCCATTCTACCGATTCAATTTCGATTTCAATTCAAATCAATGTCAACTTTGACTTCAAATTAATCCAATTTTACATTCACCTTTCATTTATTCAATTTCAATTTATATCGATTTTTAGCTTGATTTTCAAAATATCCATTTATAACACTTAACAAAATTTTCCATCAATATTCAAGTTTAAATCCAAATTTCAAATATGATTCAATTCCAAGCTCAATTTCAAAATATCATTTTTATATTACTTTTACTTAGTAATATTCAAAGCTCGAATTAAGGTTCAATCTTTAAAACAAATCAAATTTCATAATTCAATCATATCCCGATTGTAAAATTCCAAAGTCTCCACTTAAATTTATTCAACAATTTCCTTTAACCAAATTTTTTTATTTCAACATTCCTACCTCAATTTCCGATAAATTCGATTTCCTAAATTTATTTCTATTTATAACTTTTAAATCAAACATTTAAATAAATTTCAAATTGACGATTTTAAAGTTTTTAATTTAGCCAATTCGGTGTCCGTATATAATTTTCTATCCTATGGCCAAGTAGTTATTTATTTCAATTAAATGTCAGGGATGAATATATATAACTTAAACCAATCACAGTGTCATATGTATGCATAACAGTATATGTAAGCAAACAAACGTCCAAACATTTAAATATCAACCAATAACATCCATCAAAAATACATCATCCAATAGACAATACAATTTATGGCAGTTTCATAGTTACCAATATCAGGTAATTTAATCGCAATTCAATTTCAATTTCAATTTAACTGTCAATTAAATTTTTCAACGGTTAATTCAAATAACAAGCTATATGACAATTAAATTTATATCAAACAACGACAAATAAAATTCATATCACTTCATAATGTCAATTTAACTAGCATAAAGATATTTAGTACGGTGTGGGCGTTATAAAACACTTACCTTGATTTCAATGTAGTTCCAGCGTTTTATTTCGAATAAAATTAAACGAGCATTTAATTTTACCCGAAATTTTCACTATCAAACGACTCCAATCCAATTCCATAGCGTAGTGCTGGTCAATACGAACCCAACGCACTTTGTTTCGTCGTAAACGGACCTCGTATGAAAGAGATATCGCAGTTTAAAGTTTATACAATTTCTAATATAACCATTTACAAATTTCTTTTAAAATTTTATAACCTAAGCAACCAGAGCCGTTGGATCTGCCTGCATACATCAAGACCATGACTATCTTCTTCTCCAATACATGAAAAAATCACGTACGTGATAACCCAATGCCGCCACAAAACCCTACTGAACGCAACCAACGCGCTAGCTTCCACCACGATCTGACGCCGCCGCAATGTGTGCCTCACCCAGAGCTACTCACGGCCAAACTGCGGCCAAGCTCGGTGGCCCCACCTGCGCGCAAAACGAGGCCAAATGGCCATGGTTCCAGTCCAATTTGTCGTCGATCGATGAAGTTATATCTGATCATAGCCGTCCACTTTAAAGATCTCTTCACTCTCTTTCATTTTGCAGTTGGAAGATTTTTGAAAAGAAGCGTGGATTGAAAGAAAAACGAGGAGGAAGGAGGCACGTTATCAGCCATTGAAATAACAAGCGGCGGCCGGCCATGAGAAAACCTAGGCTATTTTCTTTTTTTTTTGTCATAAAAGTTGTCTATTTATAGAAAATATCGAACACTATTCATCCGGGTTTTTCGAACTCCGATTTACGTGCGGTGACCGGCGTTTCTAGGGTTTATCCCGCGTTCCGGACACAATGGAAAAGGTTTCGGAAGCTAATTCGATCGTATGTGAGAGTTATGAAAACAAACATCGATTTTAAATTAAACCGATTAACTAAATTTCTATGCGTTTTGGCTTGCCCCGGACAAACGGTAAATCCGATTGACACGAAATTTGAAATCTTATAATAATATCACATTATGGATCCGATGAAACTGGTTTCGTCAAAATCCGAGACCGTTTGAAAAATGACTATTTTAACTCGCCAAATTAATATTAAAACAATTTCAATGCGTTTCGAGCTACCACGGTCAAACGACAACTCCGATCGCTACGAAAATTGAAATCCGATAATAACTAACTATTACGGATCCAATGGAACTAGTTTCGTCCAATTCTGAGACTGTTTAAAATTTGGCTATTTTCCAGTCGGTAATTAAATATTAAAATATTCAATTTTCACAAATTTACTTTTAATTCGATTTTAAAAGTTCTACAACATCATTCTAACTTTAATGTGATAAAATAAATTTTTTACAAATCATTTTTAATCATATTAAACTCATTATCCAATTGTCCAATAAATTCCAATTATAAAAACTTATTAACACTATTATAATCCCAATATAACTTGCATTCGCTTTGGAAACCAATTTGAATCATATTAAATTAAATTTCAATTATTCACACTATTTTCATATATTAAATTTCACTATCAAGTTAATCGTATCAAATTCGGAATTTAATTATTCAAACATTTGTAATATTAAATTTAAACAATTGGATTATTCTTAAATCACTATTTTTTTGAAATATTCAAACGAACTTAAAATTTAACTTTTTGAAACGAATTAAGATTATAGAACAACCATTTTCATTAAACAGTTATTCGATTCCCGTTATTAAAGATTTCAATAAGTTCCAAATATTAGATTTAAACAATTTACCTTATCCGATAATTCATTATCTTTTGAAATATTGAAATTAAACTTATAAGATTTAACCCTTAAAACCAATTCACAATTTAGACACTATTCTTTTTACAGTTATTCAATTATTCAATAAGTTTTAAATATTTAATTTAAACAATTTACCTGTTCAATATTCAATATTTGATTTTAAATAGATTTTACTTATTAGTCAATTACTCTATTGTTACCAATGAATCACATATTTATTATCCTATTCAACTATTGACTTATATTTTTATTACTTGGATAATTATTGTTGCAATTCATTCCAGTTATTATTATTCCAAACGAATTACAAATTTTTTTTCTAACATTAAATCACGAAATCTTATTAAATTAGCTATTTTAATTATCGAAAATTTACGGGTCGTTACACAACGCAAAAAGTCCTCTCATTCTATTAATCCCCTCGAATTGATAAGAATCCATGCCAAAAAGCCCACTACTACCTTCGCCCTATACGCTTACTCACCGTATTCCTCTTCTCTCCCACTTATCATGAGGATTTGTATGTGTGCTGTAAATCTCGAGTGGAGGTATGAGTCCTTACCTATGTGTTAACCCAGGGTTGGGATGAGAGGTTCTTGGAGCTTAGAGTTGAGGGATATTGTGGCAGTGCATATAGGGGATGGTGGAATGAAGTCGTAAGGTAGTTCGTGGTTTGGAGGAGATGAGGTTTGGAGCAGCGATTCGAAAAGATGAAAAATAAAAGGGAAAGTGGGAGAAGAAGAACAAAGGCATGATTTTATATATGTGAAGGGGAGACGAACAGGAGTTTTCCTATAAATCCGATCACCACACATTAATGGGTCAGTAAGTGAACATGCTGACCATTACCTGAGGAATCGACCATGTGGGTCGGCCTTCGCATGCTGACCCACCTCTTGTTAAAAAAAAGAAATAATAAATATATATATCTACACACATTACCGTTGAGGATGGTATGTGATAAAGAGGTGAATACTATCAGATAGGTGGAGAAGGATGGGTTTGAAAAACCCACCATGACTCAGCCTTCGAAAGGTTGTACACATTCAGCTTTTGAAAAGTTACAACAAGACTTTAAAATCTTCTTCAAGATTGAGCTAGTACATTAAGGCGAGACGAAGCTTCATCAAAGGATAATGAAAAGCTTTGGTCAGTTATCATTTTGAATAAGCTAGCTTCTGAAAGCAAGGACTAACCGTTGATTCAAAGCGTATCATGTTAATTCACACAATTGCACTTTGGGAGGCAAATGTTACTCGACTACGTGACCCGGTTACAAGGCGATAGTTGAAGAGGCTATGGTTGGACCTAGATGGGACTCAAGCAAAGAAAGGATAAGGAACTTAAAGGATTGGTGTAAACTGAGTGGTTCGGTATATTCATGTGGGTCGGCCTATTTGCTTGGTCTAGTATTGGTGGCGGTTCGGTCAAGGTAGTTAGATATAAGTAGTTCGGTTATGGAGGGATCGGCATAGCTGTTCGGCAAGCGAGGGTCGGCCATGTTGGCTTGGTCCAGGAGGTTCAGTGTGGGTGGATCGGGCTCATAAGAGTTAGTCCATGTGGCTCGACCCTTATTGGCTCGGTCTAGGTGGTTCATCACGTGTTAGCGAAAAAATCATATGCTAACACCTCGGTGTATGTAGAGTAAATGTGAAAGCACCACCCGTCAATACGGGAATTAGAGATAAGCAGAAAATTATAGAAAAGCAGTAAAAGACATAGTTTTTATAGTGGTTCGGCTTATAGTCAAGCCTACATCCATTTTAATTCTCTTTATTACTGACTTAAGTACAACTTATACAACTTTCTTCAATCACAAAACACTTTAAACTAGTAGCTCAAACTTCGATGTAGAATAATCTTTTGAGTTCATATTGAATGGTGTAGATTCTCTCTTGAAGTTTGTCGTAGGGTCCTTGGTGCTTGAGGTGCTCGAAGTGTTGTTTGAGTTGAGAAAATGGCAGAGTGTTGATGCTACGGAGAATGATCCAAAAAAGTCCCCTTCAAGTTGGAGCTAGTGTCGTATTTATAGGAGAGTTTGGAGTTAGGTCGTTGGTTATAGGTCGTTGGCGACCTAAGATAGGTTGTAGGCCGTGGGGCAACCTAGTGGTAGCGACCTAAGCTTTACGGCTTAACTAGAACACACCTGATCTCTTTCAAATGAAGTAGTAGGTTGTGGAAGACCTAGGGGAGTAGTTGGCGACCTTACAACGCTGAGACATCCAATGTAGCGCCTAGGCTAAGTCGTTAGCTTGTTATGTCGCTTAACTCATTGGGTCCTTAAGCCGTGGATTAACTTAGGTCGTAGGTCGCTACCTGTTAGGTCGATTAGTACTCTTCCATCTTTTAAGTCGCTGAAGCTTTTAAGTCGCTAAGGACTGAAGTCACTAGATCGTTTGAGACGGTGGTCATGAGGTTCTTAGGTCGCTAAGTCACTTCAGACTTTAGGTCGCTAAGTATTAGGTTGTTAGGTCCATTTTATTGGTTAGGTCGCTTACTCCCTGTAAGTTGTTAACTTGTTGGGCCGCAAGGTCGCGAACTCCTCTCGGCAGTTAGGTCGATCTCATAGCTAAGTCGCCAGGTCATGGACTCCTTTAGGTTGCTGAACTTATTAGGTCGTTGAGCAGTTTTATTCCATAGGTCGTTAGGTCATTCCACTTCTTAACTCGTTAATTCGCTTACAAAACGGAGTTAACACTTGCCCCTCGAAGCACTCGCCTAGGTTGTAGGTCGCGTGCTTCTATCTAATCCCACTAGGTCGTGAGCGACCTAAGAGATGACTTAACTCGTACACCCATTTGCCTCTGCCTTATATAGCCGCTAGCTCATTTCTTTCCCTTAACTGCTCCGATAACCTTCTTCGCCATTAACGATTTTCCGAGTCTTCAAAAGCGAACTTGTTTCAATCGAGTTGTCGATTCATCCTTACTTTCACACCGTGTATGTGAATTCGATCTTTTATCCATCTCTCAATTACAGTCGAACCACAAATTTTCGCTTTCTACCCCCAGTTTAATATCCATACATCGTGTTCCACTTTCGAGCCATACTGTGGTCGGTTTTCGATCGCAACTGGCTATGCTTTTATTGTGATCCACGAGGATTCAGGAGGGCGTTGGATTTGTGATGATTTGGACGAAAACGGGTTATCGGGTTATAAGCTGATGAGATAGCAGGTCACTGATTGGAGAGGAGGCAGTGGGTTAAGGAAATAACTTGAAATGGCTGAGTTACACCAGAAGCGACTTAGGGATTCTGAATGACTCAAAATCCTTGCGACCTAACTGATTTTCTCGACCTACGAATTGACCGACCTAAGAAGCCTTGCGTCCTGGATGAAAACTGAACGACCTTCGAATTCACGACTTAACTTTTAGGTCACGCGAGTATTTGAACGACCTAGGACTTAGCTAGATTCATAATCCTTTGAACAATGTGATTTAACCTCGCCAGAATAGCGTATGTATTCCAAACAGGTCGACTTAAGGGAGGCCCGGCCTATGCTAGGTCGTTTGAGCGACTTATGAGATGAACAGAACTTGAACATTTGCAAAATTCGACAGAACTTGATTGTATTTCAACTTTGGACTGCTAGAATGAGATGTTTGGATAAATTGTACTTCTTTATAGACTTCATTAACTTTAATGTTAACAACCTGTTAAACACATCACTTGCAGAAAAACGGGACAAATATACTTGCCACTGATCGCCCACATCAAATGACAGATTAGTCGACAAAAAGGTTAATCAACTTAACGAAAATTGTATGAATTGCTATGAATCAACAAATTCAAGTGAAGTAGTAAAGCAATGTTAATCAACCAAAGCCGATTTGTTTGCACCAATACTGCACTTGTATTTGGACTTAAAGCGACAAGTCTTGAAATTTTACAATTGACACATGTTTATTAGTTTAATTTCAGTTATATTTACTTGTCACTTTGTTAGTTTTACACAACACTTCACACATTTAGGGAACGTGCACCTTCACATTTGAATATCCAGTTCCTTATGTAGAATGTCTTCTCAAGAAGATAATTGAGCAATCCGAAGGAGTCTTCCCATAGCTGACCCATTGGTCGATCCTCCGGAGAGAACTCCAACTACCTTGAGTAAGGGGACATTCAATCAACTACGTATTCAATTTGGGATTGCCGAAGAGGATGCTATATTTCCTGGCCCAAATGATACTGCCAACAGGCCACCTCTTGGTTTTGTCGCCGTCAACCGTCAAATGTGCCTTTGTGGTGCCATCCCTCCTTTCAATGAATTCCTTCATGAACTCCTTTTCCGGCTAACCATCTGTCCCTTTCAACTACATCCCAACGGCTACGCCATCCTGACGGGATTGTGTGTTTTATTCAAGAGGACACTTAACCGTCTTCCGAGCTTCGAAGAAATTTGCTACTTATGCTCATTTGCGAAGAATATAGACCACCCCTCCTTTATACTCGTGAGAAGTGCCAGAAATCGTAAACTTGTTACTGATCTTTCCAAAAGTGCTCACGGCTTTCTAAATCAATTCTTCTTTGCCCGCTGTCCTCTAGGGTTTTATGCCATCTGGAGAAAAGGAAGTGAGATTGCTCATCCTCGTTTTTCCGTTTCAGCTCTTCAAGATTCGAATTGTTAAGTGCTAACTTCATTCTTTCCTTTTACAGCACTTCCACCTCCCTCTGGAAATCCCAGTCACAAAGTGATTTTTGATAGATTAAGTACTGTGCCGCTCGAAGAAAGAAGTATTAAGTTTTTGCTGAAAGATGAACTCCTGCACCAGTACGGGCTTTTGCACCCTTCTCGTTCTACCCAACCTCATGAAGTACCCGACTCTCCAGTAGAGGCATCGGATGCCCCAGTTTCCGCTAGAGAACTTATGCCGAAAGAACGCACTGTTGTGGCTTCATTGGTAAAGTGTTCTGCTTCAACTGATGTTGCGGGGTCATCCGTTAAGCATGTACTTGCCCAAGTCATCGAAGAAGAAGAGCCTCCTCGACAACCCGGGCAATCTGGTGAGGAAGGGGCTGAGACAACAAGTCCTGCTAGGCACAGCGGTGATGATACTTTTGAGGGGTTGAGCGATCTGATGATTACTTCGCAGGAGCTTTTTAAAGATGATCCTATCACTGCTAAGGTTACTTCTTCAGCTGTCGAAGCGACATCCGTTCTACAACAGACTCCATCAGCTCAAGAATTGGCACTAGCTGTTAAATCCGTCGTCACATGTCAACCAAGAAGTGGTTCGTAATTTGACGCACGTAATTTACACGTTACACACACTTAGGATTTCAAGGTTTCTGAGTTTATCTTTTCTTCATTTTCAGATTCTCCAATGGGAAGAAGTGGCTCTTACTACGACAATTTCCAGCGTTATGGGAAGCGCGGTGCTTATGACACCAGGAAGTATCTTCCTGCCCCTTGGGAAACTGACGAAGAAAGAGCTACGAGGAAAGCTCGTGAAAGGAACGCCTATGAAGAACGCCACGAAAGACGAGATGAGCGACATGACTCTTCCCAGAGGGAAGATGATTCTCATAAACGGAAATCCCGTGATGATAAAGATAAAAGCCATTTCCCTGAAGATGCTAGCAAAAGGGCCAAACATGGCGAAAAATCAGCGTCTGAACTTCCTGAAGAGCCCGCTGCTCCTGTACCTCCTCAATCTCCTGCCCTTGCTCGCACTGATATTCAAACAATTACTGGCGGGCCCTCGTATCAGGTTGGACAAGGCCCGGCTACTCTTCAAAGTCAATTTCCGCATTGGTGCCTGAAGGGAGTGCGCTTTGACCTTGATTTGGTGCAGATTGACAAGCAGGCTATGCTGCGCAATCTTGATGCTGGGAAACTAGATATCGAGAGAATGTCCAGCTGGCAGAAGCTTGTTGACGAGCTTCAGAGAGTAAATCGTGCGAACCTTGAGGCCATGCTAACAATGGAAAACGACAAATCTGAATGGCAGAAAACTCTTGAGCAGCATGATGTGGAAATGAGGAGCATAACCACTTATAATGAAAAGCTTGAAGCAGGGGTTGAAAAACATAAGAAAGAACTCGCCACTTCTTCCACTTCTTATTCTCAGAGAGAAGAAGTGCTTCTAAAACAAGTGAGAGACGCTCACGCGGCACAGAGAGATGCCGAAGCTAAATTTGAGGCACAGCAACAAGCTATAGAAATCTATCGGGCTGATGTTGCTCAACTTCGAGAGAAAACCAACGCCCATAACATGGAGATTGAACTTCTCAAAACTCGACTTTCTGAATTTGAGAAGGAACTTGATGAAGTTGTTGCCGGCAAAGCTGCAGCCGAAGAGTCTCATATAGCAACTAAAGCTGAAGTCAGCTCCACTCTATTCGAGTTTTACATCCATAGCGTTCTGGGCGTGGCAGCCTTAAGCTTCTGGGGCCAGCATATGAAATCACTTTGGCCAAAGTGTGGGAGGCCATACTTGACATGTTTGGAGGAGCCGGATATGCCGAAGTGGATTTAATGGCGCATTATTTAGATGATGATGCATGTGCAGCTCTTGCGAGGGGAAAAGAGCAGCTTACCAAAGAGAAAGCTGAAACGACAGAAGGAGAATATTTAGGAAGGAGAGTTTCAACCGACCCAGTTCTTCCTTCAGTTTCAGCCGATATTGATATTGCTGGCTCCAGTTCCCATTCTCCTCCTCCCACTAAAGCCGTTACTGAAAGCACCACCACCCACACTGGAGATGAGGCTCAAGGAAGTGCCGAAGCGCAGGACTTCGAAATTGACATAGTGAAGCCTACTTCTCCAGGCAACCTCAATGTTGATCTCACTCAAGCGGGCTGCTTATTCACTTCGACTGAGTTCGATGAGCTTCTTGCTTATTTCTTAAGTGTCAGTGAGCCATTATCCCCTCTTTTTATGAGGAATACTGACTTTAACTTTTCTTCTCCTGTAGAGAAAGCACTAAGTATTGTTCAGACTTCCCCTCCTCCAGTTATTCCTCCTCCGTGTCTTCAGGTCACTCCTCCTTCTGCCTCTCAACTGGGATCACAAGAGGAGCAAATAGAAGCTCTCCGAGACTTGGACGATCCCATTGCTTCACAAGAACATAGGGGAGAAGAACCTGAAGAGGGTGAAAAGACTCTGGAACCAACTGGTTCTGATGATATGCCGTTAACCACACTTTTCACTCCAGGAAGCGGGTCTTCTTCTAAGAAGAGGGGGAAAAGTGGAGTCTCAAAGAAGAAGAAGGAAGCTTCAGCCGGTGAGGAAAAAGCAGAAGAAAGTCCAATTGTTCCCCTTTCTCCTTCTTCCCCTACTCTTACAAGCCGGCCCAAGAAGTTAGTCATCCGGCCAGGCGCAGGCTAAAAAGGTGGAAGGAAGAAGAAATGATGGCTTTGGTCCTGTGCTTTTTATCTCTCTTTTTGTTTTTTTCTTGTATATAAGCTTGCGTTGACTGGAGATTGTGCGGGTACCGGTCCTCGCCTTCTTTTATTTTGAAACCTGCGCATGTATGTAAAAAATTTCATAGTATGGAATAAAATGATTCTTTTACTTGTACAAATTCCTTTCTGTATTTGAGAATGCATTTATTTTCCTTTTTTTTCTATATATGCAAGTTTCTTTATTCTCTCTTTGTGATGTTGCAATGAACCTATGGTATCTTGCTTGAGCATTGTTTTTTATTTTTGTGACTATATTATATTGCCCCCATACCATGTTTTATTGCAATCTCTTTCACATTGGCAGAATTTTGAAGAACAATTCTTTTGTTTTGAGAAGACTTGTACTCTTTCTTTAGAGAACAACTTTTCCATTTGAAGGAGGTTTGCATCTGTACTTTATAAGATAATATTTTCGTTTTAAGGAAATATTTTTCTGACTTAGTAGAATGCGCCTCATATTGGAGAAGCTTTCTCTCTTTTATTTTTGTTTCGAAGTTTTTACACTTCACTTTCGGAGAAAGTCACTTTTATTTGATTATGCCTGTGCCTCCGAAGAGGGCTTTTCACATTCGACTCGTGTGAAGTTTTATTTCAGATCACAGTGAAATGTGTGCCTCTGAGTAGGGCTTCTGCCTGGAAGTTTGGATTTTCATTCTCTCGGTTGGTTGGATTCACGGGGCGGACACAAATTAATGAGTTTCTTGTGCCACCGATCAGTCCACAACTTTCTATCGAGAAAGAGCTCTCTTTTTCTGGCGAGGCCTGTCATAGGTCTTTATCCACCGAAGAGTTGTGCCTCCGAAGAGGGATTTTCACATTCCGGCACTTGTGAAGTTTTATTTCAGATCTCGGTGGAATGCGTGCCTCTGAGTAGGGCTTTTGCCTGGAGGTTTGGAGTCTCCTTCTCTCGGTTGGATGGATTCACGGGGCAGACACAAATTAATGAGTTTCCTGTGCCACCGACCAGTCCATAACTTTCTATCCAGAAAGAGCTCTCTTTTTCTGGTGAGGCCCGTCAGAGGTCTTTATCCTCCGAAGAGTTGTGCCTCCGAAGAAGGCTTGTGCCTCCGAGGAGGTCTTTTGCTGTTTGATGCCTGCTCACCCATGTCTTTTCGCCATTTGCTCATATCAGCGGTTTCCTGTCATCATTTCCAAGTGCACATTCCTTTCTTTTGCAAGTAGCTTATTCTATCCAAAGAAGTGTACTTCATTGTTAAATGAGTTCGCAGGGGTAGACACAGGCTAATTAATTGAATGTTTGTTTGCACAAACGATCACAATTAGTGAGGAAGGGTCTACTTCTTGCGGAACCACTAACTGTTTGCTTGAAGCACTTCTTATATAGGATTCGAATCTGGAATTTTTGCGGATAGATATTCATTTGTTGAGTGATGTCAGGGATTGCTTGGTCTTATGACCGGTAAGCTTTGTTTTAATGGCCCGCAGTGTTAAATCGACATTTTAGCAATAAAATTGACGTACTTTATATATCGAAATAAAACAAGCAGTTTATAATAGTAAAGAACACAAGATTTATAGTGGTTCGGCAAAGAACTGGGCCTACATCCACTTTATAGTTCTCATTATTCACTTGCACTGGCTTTACAATGGCTTTCAATATAAGAATCATACATTCATCATTCTTTTACAATATTTCATTAAAGCCTTTAAGTAAAATATGGGTGCAAGTGATTGCTGTTCCAAGCTCTTGGAATTGGATCTCCTTCGACAGTTGTTAGTTTGAAAGTGCCATCAAGAAGTTTTTTGCCTATGACATACGGCCCTTCCCAATTTGGCGCAAACACTTTTGTTGCTGTCATGACCCTTTTCAAGACTAGATCTCCAATCTCATAGCTGCGTTGGCGAACTTTGGAATTGAAGTGCCTGGCAATTCTTTTCTGATGGGCTGCAATTCTGAGCTGAGCCTCTTCCCTTCTTTCATCAAGGAAGTCAAGTGCTTCAAGTTGCAACTCTTCATTTTTCGCTTGGTTGAAATGAATTCTTCTATGTGAAGGGACTTCTATTTCTACCGGAATCATTGCCTTTGATCCATATGCCAATGAAAATGGAGTGTGCCCCGTCGCAGTTTTATGTGTAGTTCTATATGCCCATAGTGCTAGTGGAAGCTTATTGACCCAACCACCTTTCGCTTTTTCCAGCTGTTTTTTGATGGTTGATTTGATAATTTTGTTTACTGCTTCCACTTGCCCGTTTGCCTGCGGATGAGCCACTGCTGAGAAGCTTTTCTGGATCTTGAATTTCTTGCAAAAATCTTGGAACTCTTCACTTTCGAGTTGGGTTCCATTGTCTGAGATTATCTTTTGAGGCACACCATACCTGCAAATGAAATTCTTAGTTACAAAGTTTATCATCTTCTTAGAGGTAATAGTAGCTAATGGTTCAGAATCGGCCCATTTAGTAAAATAATCAACAACAACAATAGCATATCTGATTCCAGATTTGGCAGTTGGCAAAGGCCCGATGAGACCTATTCCCCAAATAGCAAATGGCCATGGACTGACCATCTGTGTTATCTCAATGGAAGGTGCTCTTGGGATTTTTGCAAATTTCTGGCATCGGTCACATTTTCGGGCGTAACTTGCAGCATCACGATTAATACCTGGCCAGAAATATCCATAACGGAGAATTTTGTTTGCTAGAGTTTGACCACCTGAATGATCTCCACACTCTCCTCCGTGTACTTTAGTTAGAATTGTCTCAGCTTCTTCCTTGGTCACAAATCAGAGTAATGGCATTGAGAATCCCCGCCTATACAATCGGCCATCTTGAATTATGTATCTGGAGGCTTTTCTTAACAACTTCTACCGTTCTTTTGAGTTTTCTGGTAGAGAACCGTTGAGCAGATATTTCAATATCGGAGTCATCCATGATTCTCGCTCCTGTGATATAGTCATGTTCCAGTCAATATCCATCTCATCAATGCTTGGAGCTGACAGGACTTCCACAGGAACTAATCCCAATAATTGAGCTTCACCAGCGCTTGCATACTTTGCGAGAGAATCTGCCTTCATGTTTTCTTCCCAGGGTATATGGTTTATCGTATAATGGTCAAGGTCATCGAGAAGCTCCCATGCTCTTGACAAGTAAGCGGGCAGATTTCCACCTTTAGTTTGAAACTCTTTCTTGACTTGACATACAATAAGCTGTGAATCACTGAAGATCTGCAACATTTTGACATTCAAATCTTTAGCAATTCTCAAACCGGCAATAAGAGCTTCATACTCTGCTTTATTTTTTGTCGAAGGGAATTCCAATCTTAAAGCATTGCACAATGACCGCCCTTTAGGGATTTCAAGCACAACCCCAGCTCCGGAACAGTAATCGTTTCTTGCGCCATCAACATACATTTTCCATCGAATTGGGGGATTATCAGTCACTACTTCCTCACTATCATCTTTGTCTGTACGTTCTGCGATGAAATCTGCCAAAGCTTGTCCATTGATTGCGCTCCGGTGATGATAAGTGATGTCGTATTGGCTGAGTTCAATATTCCACTTTAAAAGGCAACCCAAAGCCTCAGGGCGAAAGAGGACTTGCTTCAGAGGCAGATCAGTGAGGACTTTGATTGGATGAGCTTGAAAATACGGCCTCAATTTTCTTGATGAAATCAGCAGACAATAGGAAAGCTTTTCCAACTTCGAATAATTCATCTCTGACCTAGTGAATCTTTTGCTGATATAATAGACCAGGCGCTGAATTTTTGCGTCTTCCCGTGCCAGGGCTGCACTGAGAGTATGAGACGAGATTGTCAAATGTACCAAAAGATCTTCACCATTGTCCGGCTTAGAAAGTATTGGAGGCGTTTCCATATGACGGATCAACTCATCGAAAGCTTTCTGGCATTCAGGAGTCCAATCAAAATTCTTCCTTCCTTTCTTCAGTGCATCAAAGAACGGAATGCATTTATCATTAGCTTTGGAAATGAATCGAATCAGAGCAGCGACTTTACCATTGAGACTCTGTAGTTCCTTCTTTGTCCTAGGGGCATTGACTTCTCTTACGGCAACAATTTGAGCAGGATTAGCTTCAACGCCCCTAGCACTCACAATGAAACCCAAGAACTTTCCGGACTCCACCCCAAATGAACATTTCAAAAGATTAAGCTTCATTCCGTACTTCCGGAGGATTGCAAACATCTTCGCCAAGCGATCCATATGGTCTACCGCTTTCTTTGATTTCACTAACATATCGTCAACATAAACTTCCATAGTTTTGCCAATCTGCGGTTTAAACATAGCATTGACGAGTCTTTGGTAAGTTGCCTCTACATTCTTAAGTCCGAAGGGCATGACTTTGTAGCAGTAGAGACCAACATCGATGATGAAGCTTGTGTCCTCCTGATCCGGCTAATGCATCATAATCTGGTTGTATCCGGAGTAAGCATCCATGAAAGATAACAATTCGTGTCCCACCGTTCCATCTACCGACTGATCTATTCTGGGTAACGGGAAGCAGTCTTTGGGGCAGGCTTTGTTTAAATCTGAGAAGTCAATGCAAACTCTCCATTTCCCATTAGTTTTCTTAACCAGTACTGGATTTGAAACCCAATTCAGATAAGTAGACTCCCTGATGAAACCATTCTCCAAAAGCCGGTCTACCTCTTCCTTCAACGCTGTTGACCATTCAGGACCCTGGGTTCTTCTTTTCTGTTTTACCGGTGTAAACTTTGGATCAATATTCAGAGTATGTACTACAATTTCTGGGGATATTCCGCACATATCAGCACGAGTCCATGCGAATACGTCCAGATTTGCCTTCAAGAATGATATTAAGGAATTTTGAACTATCACACTAAGTTGTGAACCCACATTCACCACATTGTTCAAATCTCTCGGGTCAACAGGTACTGGCACCGTTACTTCAATTGCCACGAACCTATTTTCCCCTGCACTAGCTTTTCTGGGATCCATTTCTCTTCGTGCCCCGCTATGCTCGCCAGTGCAGGGTCCACCCAGTAATTGCTACAAGGTTGGTTCTTTGATGCGGACTGGGGCTGCCGCATCTTTTCCCATTTCTCTCTTCCTTGCTTCTCGCAACTCTATCAGATAACATTCTTGCCCAACATTCTGATCCCCTTTAATAACACCAACACCATTATCTGTGGGAAATTTCATAGTAAGGCACCATGGGGTGAGAATTGCCTTAAAAGCCGCAAGAGTTGGTCGGCCCATGAAGGCGTTGTAGGCAGAAAATTCATCAACAATTACAGAAGTCTGTTTCCGAACTACCTTTTTCTGCCCCTCTCCAAGCTCGAAGAACAAGTCGATAGTTCCAATGGGCTGTTTCAGTTCCCCAGTGAACCCAACAATCTTCTGAGATGGGGCTTAAACATCAGCCATTGGAATTTTCATTTGTTCGAACGTCCTTTTAAAGAGAATATTGTAAGAAGCGCCGCAATCTACAAGCACTCTTCTCACAATAGCTGGCCCAATGCCTGCAGGGATGACCAAGGGATCCATGGTCGGAGCTTCAGTGCCCATGGAGTCCCTGGCTCTGAAAACAGTATCATCATTAAAAGTTTTCTGCTGCTTCGAAGGTGCAGCGTCTTCTAGCACAAAAACACTTTCTTCTGTTGGTGCATATTTCAAGGCACGGGCATATCTTTCCATCTCGCCCCAGCTTCTGCCGGCTGGGTGAGGCCCTCCTGTAATCACATTAATAACAGGCCTTTCTGATTCATGAACGGTGTTCCTTCACCCGAGCCAGATGGACGAGTAGGAAGTTGCTGACCCTTAGTAGACGAAGTTGGGTCATTTCTACTTCTCTTAACATATTGCTGCAACTTGTTCTCTCTCAATAGTTCTTCAATTAAATTTTTCAGACGGCGACATTCGTTGATATCATGACCGGGTTGATAATGAAACCGACAGTATCTCCCACTCCGAGCATCTTTTTTGCTAACTCTCATCTTAGGCGGTTTTGGATACTCTGTTGCATCTTTGGTAGCAAAAAAGATATTCTCTGGGGTGTCAGTCAGAGGAGTGAAATCCGAAGATCTTAAGAAGCGAGGTTTCTTCATATCTTTCTGTTTCTTCCCACTATTATTTTCCCTTTTCTGACCCCCGGAATCCTTCTTGGTAGAAGCAGTAGTATTATTCTTAACCTCTGTCAGTGCCACTTTAAATGGTGCTTGAAGGCTTTCCAAGCGCATGAATTCATCAGCTTTCTTATAGAATTTCACAAGCGAATTCGGTTCTTTCATCTTCAGGCACTTCCCAAATTCGCTTGATTTGTCGATCGCCCTCATCAATTATGTCAAGACCTTCCGCGGTTCTGCATTGTCCACTTCAGCCAGAGCTATGTTGAAGCGGTTCAAAAAAGATCTAATAGATTCCCCAAGATATTGTTCCAGGCTTGACAGTGACATGATATCCTTTGCCTTCGAACCGTACAGCCTGAATTGCTCTTTAAACCTCCGAGTTAAATCGACAAACTGGTCTATGGATCAGGCCGGAAGTTTTGTGAACCAAAGTAGAGCCACCCCTTCCAAGTATACCAGAAAGTACCGGCATTTGATCTCATCAGACGCTCTAGCACCAGTCATGTGCCAATCATACTTATAAATGAATTGATTGGGATCACTTGTTCCCTTATAGGCCGGGATGGTCGGAGGAACGAACTTCCTTTGGAATTCTGCCCTTAGAATCTTCTCAGTGAACGGGGTTTTGCTCGGAGCGAATCCCCATTCCTTCTCATCTTCATCTCTCTTCATACTTTCTTTCATGATTTGTCGCACATGCCCGAAAGATATTCCTCATCATTTACAGGATCCGTAGGACAGACTTCGGCCATTTTCTCGGAAGTTTGTCGGGACAAACGTTCGCGGAGAGTTGGTTGTGGTCTCGATCCTCCAGGTTGAGGAGGTGTTTCTTTGGTGGGGCTAGCTGGTCTTTTAGGAACATTCCTTTCCTCAGGATCACGGATATCATCTGCAAGGTTTTCTTCGTTATTCACCGGTTGACGGTTTCCTCCGAGCAACGCATTTATCCTTTCCTGCATTAAAGCATTCTGGGTTTCCATCTGCTGGTATAATCCAGATACTGCAGCATCCAACTCTGCTCGTGTAATTCCGGCACTTGGTGCCACTTGACTAGACGAAGGGGAAGTGGCAGTATTTTCATGAGCATTATTGGGTCTTATAGATCCATGCTTTCTTCCAAGAGCCATTATCTCTGACAGACTTCTAGTTTTGAGAGAGACTCTTGCAACAAACTTTTGCGAAGTGATGATGAAGATTTCCTAAGTTGGCTTCTCAGTGAAAGCACCAAAAATGTTAATGAAAAAATCAGACGCTAACAACTCGGTGTATGTAGAGTAAATGTGAAAGCACCACCCATCAATACGGGAATTAGAGATAAGAAGAAAATTATAGAAAAGCAGTAAAAGACACAGATTTATAGTTGTTCGGCCTATAGTCAAGCCTACATCCACTTTAATTCTCTTTATTACGGACTTAAGTACAACTTATACAACTTTCTTCAATCACAGCACACTTTAGACTAGTAGCTCAAACTTCGATGTAGAATAATCTTTTGAGTTCATATTGAATGGTGTAGATTCTCTCTTGAAGTTTGTCGGAGGGTCCTTGGTGCTTGAGGTGCTCGAAGTGTTGTTTTAGTTGAGAAAATGGCAGAGTGTTGATGCTACGGAGAATGATCCAAAAAAGTCCCCTTCAAGTTGGAGCTAGTGCCGTATTTATAGAAGAGTTCGGAGTTAGGTCATTGGTTATAAGTCGTTGGCGACCTAAGATAGGTTGTAGGCCGTGGGGCGACCTAGTGGTAGCGACCTAAGCTTTATGGCTTAACTAGAACACACCTGATCTCTTTCGAATGAAGTAGAAAGTCGTGGACGACCTAAGGGAGTAGTTGGCGACCTTACAACGCTGTGACATCCAATGCAGCGACCTAGGCTAAGTCGTTAGCTTGTTATGTCGCTTAACTCATTAGGTCGTTAAGCCGTGGATTCACTTAGGTCGTAGGTTGCTACCTATTAGGTCGCTTATTAGTCTTCCATCTTTTAAGTCGCTGAAGCTTTTAAGTCGCTGAGGACTGAAGTCACTAGGTCGTTTGAGATAGTAGGTCATGAGGTTCTTAGGTCGCTAAGTCACTTCAGACTTTAGGTCACTAAGTATTAGGTCGTTAGGTCCATTTCATTGGTTAGGTCGCTTACTCCCTGTAAGTTGTTAACTCGTTGGGCCGCAAGGTCGCGAACTCCTCCCGGTAGTTAGGTCGATCTCATAGCTAAGTCGCTAGGTCGTGGACTCCTTTAGGTTGCTGAACTTATTAGGTCGTTGAGCAGTTTTATTCCATAGGTCGTTTGGTAGTTCAACTTCTTAACTCGTTAAGTCGCTTTCAAAACGGAGTTAACAATCACATATGGTTCGACAGCCTGGATCCAGTCATATTGTCTTGGCATAGGTGGCTCGGTATACATCGCTTGGTCATGTTGCACAAGCCGAAGTGGGTTGGTCGAGTACGGTTCGACACTTGTGGGTTGGCCTTGATACTTCGGCATAACAGGTTCGATATGCATCACGGAAGCCAATAAATTACAACAGGGAGATAAGATCGATGCTTCATCACTTCGATTCTCATGTCTAACTGCACCGAGGCATATGGTAGCTTGCTTCGAGTCATCCTCATGGAACCCCTGGTTCAGCTAGAGTGTCTCGGTGGCATATGGGACGGTCATCAAGGGTCGGTATTCATGGGTCGGAGATCATGGAGTTTTCTATGGGCTAGAGTGTCTTGGTCATGGGCCTATGTAGTGAAAGCAGCCTGCCTTTTTTGTATAAATAGAGGGGCGGTGACATAGTTGAAGGGACCTTTTTTTGAGAAATTTGGGGAAACTTTGCCATTTTTTGTACTCTCTTTTTCTAGATTCAAACTTGTATTCAAGTGGTCTGTTTACAGATTGTATCTGTATGCAAGTGATTGGAAAAGGAATAAAGATTCTATTTAAAGTGGACGTAGGAAATTACGTCGAACCACTATAAATCTAGTGTTCTTGTTTCAGTTGTTCGTTTTGTATTCAATTACACTATTGCTCTGTTTTAATTTACTCCCTTCATTAATCTCTCTACATAACTCTACTCAGGGGTGTTACGATCTTCAAATGCAATTCATAACGACGTATCACATATTCGGAATGGGTTATACGACCCCAAGGTCCTTTCCCGGTTAACCCGAATAGTGAGGGCTTATTTTAAAAAAAATAAGTGTAGCATTCAATTTCAAGCAAATCACAACAAATACCCATTCAAAGGTAAATATTGATAGTCGGTTATTGAACTATCAATGGATATGCCAACATCAACAGATTCCAAATAATTTTCCAAATTACTTATTTTCCAAAAATATCTTTACAAGTTATATATTTTCCATTCTTTAAAAATAAATCAATATTTATTTTTAAACTCATTTTCCAAATTCCATTTATAAATTCCATATTGAATTTATATTTCCAAAAATATTTATGAATATACGTTTTCAATTATTCATTTTCAATTTATCTTCGAAAAGATAAATTCTCTTTACTTTTCATTTCACGTTGGAAAAAAAACATTTCCATACATATATTTATAAGTAATTCACAAGTCCTTTTTTTTCTATACTTAGAAAATATTCAATATACTCTAATCGAAATTAAGTATATATTTCATACTTTAAGGAAATCATTCTCTTAAACATATTTATTTGGGCCAAAACGAATGTTGCGTAAAACATCGTTACGACAACCCAAAATCACAAGTATAGGGGTTCGAAATTAAAATAGATATATAAATCCCAATACTATACAAAACATTTACTTTCGGAAATCATTTACTATAACAACAGTGTTATAGTCTACCATTTCCTTCTATTTCTCGAAAACGTCTATTTCAACAATGAATGTTGAAATCTATGGTTTCGATCTTAATACATTTAAAACATCGTTAGATCGTTTTAATTCTATTTAAAACATCACATTCAAAACCATTTCTTTAACATATTATTCACTATTCAAAAACGTGAATATACTTGTTAACAAATTTCATCATTTCTATTCCTTTTATTCTAAAGAATTATTCACTGTCTAAAACGTGAATATAACTCCATTAATAAATTACAACTATTTACTTATCAAGATAAGTCGTTGCGGACTTATAAAATAATGTTTATAAATTCCATTTCTATTTATTTTATAACACTTCCTCTTATAAATTTCTTTATTAATCTATTCAATTTCATATCTCAATGATATACTAAAAGTTCATATTATAAGTTAAATACTTATAATTTATTTGTTTGCAAAAACGGTCTTTTAAACTTCATAATTATAAATCTTATAACTTATAAGATTCATTTATTTATCCAAATCTATTCCTTAAATAACTTTATAAATTTTATTTATAAAATTTTATTTATAACTTCACCGTTATAATCCTATAGATTTCCTTCATTTACGAAATTCATTCACAATTCATTCTAACACTTATAAAAGCTCGTTTTATAATTCCAGATATTCTAAATTTATAAATATCAATTTATAAATCTTTTATATGGATCAATTTATATTATTCTTTTAAAATGACTTTCAACTCCCTTATAATTTCATCATTTGATTTATAAAATAATCAAATTTCATAAATCCTATTTTTAAACTTTTTATAATAAATTCAGAAATCCCAGTTTAAACTATTTTATAAAATCATTAATCCCATTTTTTTCAAAAATCAACTTTTAACTGTATTTCTCAAAAATCATAATTTTTATAATATTAAAATTATAACGTTTATTTATTTAAGATGAATCAATTCAAAAAAATATATTTTATAAACCTATACTTTCAAAAATCACTTTAGAAATCCCTTAAAAATCAAAATCGTTATTTTTAAACTTCAAAATTGGATCTGATGATGCAACACATCAAATAGTCAATCACGACTTTCAAACATCATATATCGATATGATAAACAATCAAATATCACAATATCTAAAATCAATAAATATTTGTGAGGAATCCAGTTGGAACCCTCCAACCTGTTTCCCTGCATCCACAGACATTAGCACAATACCCATTCCACTTCAAGGTGGAATATCGCGGTATATGGGATTTTATAAAATATTATCCGCTTAATAATGGCGCAATAGGGTCTCATCCGCTATACAATGCGGGAAATCAATCAACTGCAATATATACATATGCCAATATATATATATTGCTATATATATAATATAATACCAATTCCACTTCAAGGTGGAATATCGCGGTATATGTGTGTAATAAATAACCTCCGCTTACTAACGGCGGATAGGGACTATTCACATTCAATATATATATATATATATATATATATATAACAATCATCATACAAGCATTCAATCAACACAACTAACAATTTTAAATCTAACTATTTAAAATTTAAATAAATCCTTTTGAGTGAGAAGTTCTCACCTTTGCTTTTATTAGCAATCCATTTCCCATCTTGACTCGATTTTCTTAATTTATACCTTGTATAAATATTTACACAATTTATTAATATTCGAACAAATCGAATAATAAATTTTCATTTGACAATTTCGATTCATCGGTGATTTCATTTTAATAGTTAAATTAACGACAATTTCGATTCATCGGTGATTTCATTTTAATAGTTAAATTAACTGATAGTTTTATTTAAACCAGTTTCTTCTTTAATAAATTTATTTAAACTAATTATTTTACTTTAAACTAATATCTTTAAATCAATTCCTTTTAAATAAATTATAAAAAATTAAGTTTTAATCTAAATTCCCTTTAAAAATTTATTTAACTAATGATTAAATTCTTCCTTTTATTTTAACAAATGTGATTAACAAAAAATTATATTTTAAACTAAATTTCCATTAATAATTTATTTCTAGTAACTAAACGAATCAAATAAACTTATCAAACAATCCATTAATAAATTCGTTTAACTAAAATTTTGGTTTTAAAAATTAAAATTTTCTTTTAATAAAATATTTAACTAAAAAAAATTTCGAAACCCAATTTAAAACAATTTATTAAACCAAAATGTTTACATAAATGTTTAGAAATAATTTTTTTTCGAAGTTTAACTTTATATACAATCCCCTAACACATTTAAAATTTCTAATATATTCTTTTCACTATTCTATCTATATATACATTCCTATTTCAAATTAAATTATGTATTTAAATCAGTATATATATATATTTCATAAATCTTATTATATAATTATTATTTTACATTCAGTTCGCAATTAATAAAATTAATTACAATACAAAATTTAATTCCAAAATTATTTTTACCTTGATTGATGGACACACAGAAATCAAATCACGACTCCCAATCACGTCGCAGCCTCCCTCCGATCAGCTGCTCCACCTCACATCTATTACGTGCCCACTGCCCTTCGTCCAGTCCACTGCTTGAATCCCCTTCCACAACACCGCCGCTGTCTCCACGCCGCCGCCGCCGCTCCACCTACCACGGCCTACGCGACTTCATTGACCAAGCCACCATTGTCGATTGCGACCCCAAAATCGCCGCTACCCTCTCCTATTCGCGCTCGAACCACCCACTGACTCGCGCGAGCGTGCGCCGCCTTCAGTCGCCACGAGCACCGCGTCACCTCCATCGCGCGTGCACACGCGGCCGCGCCTTCTCCCCTGATTCGAAATCGAAGCCTGCCCTTATGCGAGTCGCCTCGAACGAATTTGCGTTCGAATTTTTTTTATTATTATTTGAATCTGAAGAGCGAACGAAGGAGAGGGGAAGAAATGAGAGAGAGGCCAGTATTCTTCTGTGATTTTGAACTGAGGAGTGATTATTTAAAAGCAAGCTCGGCCATTGATTTTTATCTCATATGATTTTTGAACCGAGGAACGAAGATGCGGTTTTGATTTTAAAAAGAAAAGCATCGTGATTTTAGGCGTAATTTTAGGCGATAACGTGATTTTAGGCAAGAATCTAGGGATGCTGTCTTTTATTTAAATTTAAAATTAAATTAAATTACTTGAAAATTTCAACGCGTTTACTCACCGTATGCTCACATAACAACTCGGAAAAATACAAAATTTGAAATCCGGTAAAAATTCAATATTACGCTCCTAATGGAACTGGTTTCGTCGAATTCCGAGACTGTGCCTCGGACGGCTATTTTTAAATATCGATTCAAACGATAAAATTTCAAAACTGAACAATGCAGTTTCAAATTTAATTCTGAAGCTTCTATAATCTTCAATATTATCAATATGAATTTTACAAGCCTTTGAAATATTTTTAATTGGCTTAAAATTGAAGGATCAAATTTTTATTCAACTCTTAATAGATTAAATTCTAAAATTCAATCGCCAAATTCATGGTTATATTGAAAATTCAATCCAAACCATCATTCAAATATTTAAAATTAATTAAATATTTTCAAATTAAATTGTTCAAAATTCTGGGTCGTTACATCACGGGAGTCGGGTCCACATATTTACCTTACAGGAAACGTCGCCACCACCTACTTCATTCTGGAATCTCCACCGCGTACACGGTTAGTCAAAGTGGTTTTCGGTATTGACAGAGAGTATGTCCATATCCGATCCCGGTCTCTTTGCCAACCAATCGTTATTATAACACCGCGGTCATTTAAAATAGTTTATACTTTAAAACCAGAATAAAAATTCCATTTCAAAACTATGAATACGATATCATCTTAAAACCCAAAACAATATGATATCATTTTATCCAAATATATTTCTTTTCCAAAATCATACTGCTTTAAAATTTAAAATTTCTGGAAACCAAATATTTGACTTATACTTTCAAAGCATAATATTTCGAAATTCATATACTTTAAAACCATAACTTCTAAAACTTGAATGGTTTGGATATTCAACGGTATACGAAAAAAATGGTTTAACTTTAAGGTTACTTTGTACAGAAAATAATTTCCATGGCTTTACAAATATATTTCTTTATTTAAAGTCTAAACCAAAATTTAAATACCACTTTCAAGTTCCAAAACCACTTCAATTTCTATATACATATATATCCATTTGGAGTATTAATATTTCAAAACTAAAGTTGGAATTTATTCCTTCAACCAAATTAAATGTTCTATTATTTAGTCTTGAATATTTACATAAAAATCCATAAATAAAACACCAATTTCTAGTAATTAAATATTTTCTTCAATTAAATTATACTAGAATATTCATTTTAAATTTATCTTGGAAAAATCCAGTTATAAATATCATACCTTAAAATTTACCAAACTTAAACATATAATATGAATTATCAAATTCCATTTCTCAATTTTCCCATTTTTATTTAATAGATTTATACACAGCTTAAATTCAAAATTTTTAACTTCATATGTATATATATAGAAGAATAACATTTATAAAATATCAAAATTAAAATTTTTTATAAACCTTATCCCATCCAAACCATAGAAATCACTTTAAAATAATTTATATATAGACCACGGTGCCTGTATAAAATTTTCTATCCTATGGTCAAGTGATACGGATATTTATCATTTCAATCCGCAATTTAAAAATAAAATTTTGCGGTTGTATATCATTTCAAACCACAACCCCGAATGAAATGAAAATGCATGATGACTTGCAGTTTATAAAATATAATTATAGCATTCATTCATCCAAATATCGATCATCAATCATCAATTGCAATCATCATCCAATTTTAAACAATCATTGATACATAGCATATGAGTTATACAGGAATTAATAACAGATTATTAACTAACAGTTTCTATTCCATAATAAATTTAATGACTGTTAACTAGCAGTTTATGTGCAAAAATAAATTCTACCCGTCAAATTTTATGCAATAGATAAACTAAATTAACAGTTAAGTTAAATAAATGTGATTTAACAGATATGCTAAATAAAACACGCCAACAGTCATAAATAAATTTCTACTCATATTTAAAATAAATTTAACAAACATAAAACTTTTAGAAGTTGTGAGTGGGTTAAAACACTCACCTTTTGAATTTAAATTGAATTTAAATCCGATTTAAACCCAAAAATTCGACGGTCTCTGAATTGGTCCAAAATAGTTCCAAACTGTCCGGCATTTAATTACGATCCTAACAAAAAAACATTTGCGTGAACCCGAGGTCGTATGAAAAAGTTATGCGATTTAAACGATTTGAAAATCAAAATAAATTATAAAACAAAACAAACCTTAATTAAATACTCGCCACGTCACTATCGTCTTCACGCGCTTTGGCTACAGGAGCACGCGAATATGTTTCCAGACCGAACCAAAAACGGAAAACGAACACCACCAGTAGATTGTGTATTCTGAGAACTCCAACATATAATTTTTCTGGAATTTTTAGAGGAGTTTGAATTTTGACTTTTATTTGGATTGAAACTGGATCAAGAAATGTCTGTTGCCATTGAAGAAGAGAAGAAGTTGAAGAAGAGACTATACAGAGGAATGAAGATGGAGGCTAGGGTTTCACCGCCTATTTATAGATAGATCGCAAAAGAATAGGTGTGCACGAATTTTAACGTGCAAACGGAGGTGGTCCCAAAAGATAAATAATATTAATTACACACGTTATGGATTTAGGAAATAAATAAATTCCTTACCATTTACATTTTATTTTAAACGTATTTACAAATGTAAATCTAGACGTTTCGTTTACGTTTCAAAATATATCCACAATTTTATTAATTTCCAAATTGATCTAAACAAATTTAGATGTAAATTAAAAGCTGATAAGTCTATCCATTGCAGTGTTAGTTTCTCCACTTCCTTATATTTAGAATGGAAACGTTCACTTTATTTCCTCAACATTCTTTTATTTTCCTTAAAATGCTTATTTGTTACTTGCAATTCATAATGTAAACATTCTTATATTCTAAATTGATCAACTTATACAATTTTAAATCAATTCTTATATTTCCAAATAATGTACATTCATAATGAAAACATTCTTACATAAATTTTATTAATTGCACTTTGTTTCTTTTCCTTTTTCAATTGAAAGATTTTAATAAATTTATTTCCAATTAATTTTAATCTTCCACTTCAAAACAGACCCTAATTGATGAAATCAATTAAATAAATACGTGAACATTGTAATCCTTATTTATAGTCAAGCAAACATGTTTATAAAATTACAGTTTTCAACAAGCATTAAATTACATACTAAATAAATCTTTTTCTCTATTCAATTAAATAATCAAATGTTTATTCCATCTAAAAATTTGAAGTAGAAGGATTCCATGTTGGGTTCAAAATCTATTATTTTAATATCCTTGAATTTTAGTTTAATCTCTATAAACGAAATATTTAAACGTTAATTTCATTTATTTTGCAATACTTAATTAAACCAAAATATCGTTTTCTAAACTTAAATCTATGCTCCCATTGATTCATTCAATTTTCACTTATTATGTATTATTTTAACAACTCATTTATAACTTTGAATCTATTCCCCAAATTTCACATTTCTATCGTTATATACATTTGAATTCCATCCTATTTAATATTTCAAATATTACGTCATTATCATTAATGAAATAAATATATTGTTAATTATTGCAATTGATTTTCCGTTATAACTTAATATACTAAATAGGTGGTAAATCTTTTCTCATTAACGAATTATTTTTACTTACAAATTAATGCAATTATTACCTATTTCCATCTTTATCTCCAATTAACGTAAAATGTTATATTCAAATTCCATAAATTTCAATAGATTCAAATTATCATATCTATGAAGAACATTTACGTTATTATCCATTTATTACCTTAACTTATTCAACGTAACATTTAATTTATATTTAATGCAATGATTTCCAAATCAATTGAATTGAATTAAATATATATGTATCACTCATAATAACTTATGGTCACAACTCTTGATCACCATTAATAAGTTTATTATTTACAATCCAATAATCGCCATTCTATACATATATTTATACGAATTAAGTAATTCAATATTTCCATTTCGTATTCCTACCCTAAATTTATTACTAAGTGTATTTACTCCATTCCAACAAAGTTGGAATTCCATTTTTACTATACAATCATTTCCCTATTCACTTTTATTACTAACCCATCATCATTGCATTTATTGTCTTTTATTGATTAAATCAATTTACCCCATATTCCCTTAAACTCATACTAACGAAACATTCAATTCTATTTATCTCATAAATTCCATTTCATAAATCTACCTGTAATTTCTACCTAGAAATAAGGTTACATTTCCGTTGAAAATACATTTACATCTTACGTTACTACATTAATAGTTAGTAACGTTTATATCATCAACCATCACTCATGAATAATTAGCGTTTCCTATTTATTTTGTTACATTCACTTATATTCATTTATGAATAAATTGGTATAACCTTTAACCTATTAACTACTAACTTTAATTATTGCAATTCATTTATCTAACATAAATTTTGAATCTATTTCCAAATTTTCATATTTCAATTAATTAACACCTTACAATAGTTTACAAATAAAAGGGATTGTACTAATCACATTATTTATTTTCTCGCATTACTTTATTACCTCCGTTTATATTCAATTTCCGTAAATCAATATTTCATTCCATCGACAAATTCAATACTTGCAACAATTTCCACTATTACTATTAATTGCAATATATAATTTAATTTGCAAATTTTAATTACCTTTGATACATCAAATTTCAATATTTTCTTTCATATAAATTAATAAGATTTTTATTTCTTTCTAAATTTTAAAATAAAATCCTATTAATTTAATTCATTTCAAACAACGAATTTACGCGGGTCGTTACAGTTTGTATATACTAATAGATTAGAAATCGGTTTGAGAAAACGATCTTTGTAATAAAATAGTGTTGAAATCATTTGAAGAAAGAGTTTTGATATTTACTACTAGTATAGAAAACCTTTATATTTTTAAAGTGACAAATCACAAAGAAGATTGTGGGAACAATCGATCACTAAAACTCACATTCGAAGATGTGAATAAAAATCCAAACAAATCGATAAAGAATCCATCGAAATGGATATTTAAAAATCCCTAAAAAGGAGTCATCAAAGTCATAATAAATGATAACAACCAATAGGATCATCACGAATCGATTTAAATTGGAATTCGTAAACAAAATAGGCAAGCAGACAAAACACAGCAGTTTCAGACGTCTGAAACAAGTGGTACAGACGTCTGAATCTGGAAATATAAAGATTTCCAGAACACAAATCAGACGTCTGAATCAAGTATTTCAGACGTCTGAAATAGCATATTTTAGCCTATTTTCTTTCTGTTTGAAATAGAACCAATTCAGACGTCTGAAACCCTATATTCAGACGTCTGAATCTGGGAATAGAAATTTTCCCAGACAATATTCAGACGTCTGAATATTTCGTTTCAGACGTCTGAATCTGGGGTTCAGGGCATTCCCTGAATCTAGGCCAAAAATGGCCAAACGAATATCGAAAACGATCGAACGAGCAAATGGCGATGACTAAGGAATTACGTCGAACGACAACCCAGCCTAAACGGCTCTTCGATACGCCTCAAATATCAATGTCCAAATATCCATAATAGTACTTTCATAAATTAGACCAAAACACCAAAAATTGGAATATACACGAAATCGATCCAAACCAAAATCAATTGCACACGAATAAACGATAGGAATTCATACCTAACAATCGAAGATAATTATAGACTAAGATGTGAGATAAAAATCTCACCTTTTTACAAAATCAAACAAGAAGAAGCTTGAAAGCAAATGGAGAATCAATCTCTCTTCAACACAACCCAAATGAGCTTGAATCTATGCTCAAAACAAGAACATTCCCAAAATTAGGTTTAGGAATTTCTGAAATTGGTAAGAGAATAAGTTGGAGAAGAAGAAGAGAATGCTCACGAATGGGTTCTCTTGAATTTGGATCTAGGAATTTGAGGTTGCAAGAGGAACCAGGGTTTTGGAGTTTTAATTTCCAATCTCTCCCACCATTATTGCCTTAGATCGGAAAAGAGGAAGAAGTGAGGGTGAATGGGGAAGAGTGGCTCAGATTTGAGTATAAGTTAAATATAGGGCTGAGCCCAAACCCAAACCCAAAGTGAAAAGGTAGCAAAAATCAACTCTCTCTAAACATATCGAAGCTTATACTCAAAAAGGTCGCAAACGGCATTTTAAACTCAATGGGAGTGGTCCCGAGTCCTAATTCGACCGTATGCAAAAAGTAGCTTTTCGGACTAAATTCCGAGTATCGATAAAATATTTAAATAAAATATTTAAATATAAAATTTCCAAATATGCGGGTTGTTACAGACTCCCCTCCTTAAAGAAATTGCGTCCTCGCAATATTTAAAAAGAAGATATATAGTAACAAACATAAAAGCATATTCAACACAAAAGAAATTTGAAATAAAAGGTTCACCTCAAAGAGCACGAGAAAGCAAGTCCGGATGTGTTCGCTCGATGAACTCTTTAGATTCCCAAGAACAATCCTTAGGATTTGAAGACCATTGGACTTTAACAAGCGGGACATCTTTATTTCGAAGGCGTTTGACCTCTGAAGCAACAATTCGAATAGGATGCTGCTCATAAGTTAAATTAGCCGAACTTCAATCTCTTCCACAACACCGGGCTCAAGAATAGAATCGGAATCTCGAAGACATTTCCGAAGTTGAGAAACGTGAAACACGTCATGGATAGCAGAAAATTGAGCCGGTAATAAAAGGCGATAAGCCATGGAACCAATACGTTCAGTGATAGGAAATGGCCCAATATATCGAGGCGCTAACTTTCCCGAGCGACTGAAACGCACAACACCTTTCATAGGTGAAACACGAATAAAAACAAGGTCTCCTACAGAAAACTCTAATTTCCTTCTCCGGTTATCGGCATAGGACTTTTGTCTACTCTGGGCTTCTTTCACCCTATGTTGAATGAGATCAATCTTTTCTGTGGAATCACGAATAAAATCTGGACCTAAAACCAGCTTCTCACCGGTCTCAAGCCAACAAGAAGGAGATCGGCATGGCCTTCCGTAGAGTGCCTCAAAAGGTGCCTTACCAATACTAGATTGGAAGCTATTATTACGGGAGAATTCAACAAGGGAAATATGATCTTCCCAACTTCCCCCAAAATCAAGCACACAAGCACGAAGAAGATCTTCAAGTGTTTGATTCACACGCTAGGTTTGTCCATCGGACTAAGGATGATAAGCGGTGCTAAAATTGAGCTTCGTTCCCAAAGCTTTTTGAAGACTCTTCCAAAACCCACTAGTAAACAATGGATCACGATCACTAACAATAGAAGTAGGAACTCCATGCAATTTAACAATCTCTTTGATAAAGAGCTTGGCCAAAGGAGGAACGGTTCGGTTAGACCGAATGGGAATAAAATGGGTGGATTTAGTAAGTCTATCAACGATCACCCATAAGCTATCATGACCCGAACGAGAACGGGGAAGGCCATTTATAAAATCCATGGAAATTTGGTCCCACTTCCAAATTGGAATTTCTAAAGGTTGCAATAACCCACCGGGCCTTTGATGTTCGGCTTTAACAAGCTGGCAAGTCATGCAACACTTAACAAAGTTAGCAATATCAAATTTCATTCCCTCCCAATAATATTGTCGCTTCATATCCGCGTACATTTTACTACTACCGGGATGAATGGTGAATTTAGAACGATGAGAATCTTCTAAAATATCCTTACGAAGATCAATAATATTTGGTACGATAAGTCTACCAAATTTTCGAATGCCGCCACGAGAATCGATATCAAATTCTCTTAATCCTTCAATATCACCTCTATTCTTAATGTTTTGGCCAAGAAGAGTCAAGTCGGGATCTAGCCTTTGAGCTTCAAGAACAAGGTCTAAAAGAGAAGGATGAGCCTCAAGGCTAAATGATGAGCATAAATCGGATACGCGGTCTCGAATCTCACAAGTGGATAAGATCTCGAGATCGTTCCATTCAGATATCATCATAGAAACAACTGCTTGTTGCTTACGGCTAAGAGCATCGGCGACACGATTACCCTTACCGGGGGTATAAAGAATATTAAGATCATAAGATGCAAGGAACTCAAGCCAATATGAAGTTCCCTATGAGAAAATAAATATTCCAAAGATTTATGATCGGGGTAGAGAACAAATTTCTCATCCAAAATGATGATGCCAGATTCTAAAAGTGAAATCAACAGTCGCAAACACTAAATCACGAGCGGCATAGCTAGTCTCGATAAGCTATAACGATTTAGAAACACAAGTGATAGCACGTTCTCATTTGCAAGAGAGCGGCATCTAAACCAATACGATCAGCATTGGTACAAAAGATAAAGTCTTGGTTCCCCATGGGAATCACAAGAATAAGAGTATCGAAAAGAAAGAACTTCTTTTAAATAACTTTCTTTCCCGAAAAGCAAAAACTTTCAAAATCACAATTATCTCCATGTAAAAATCTTTCTAGAAAAATTTACATTTTACAAGTCAATATATCGCGTCTGATTGCCTCATCAAAGCGTTTAGTAAATTTCTATCGATAACGTTGATCAAGCGCATCGACCAAAATTCTTAAAACACTAAATGGGCAATACAATCACAAAATCATCTTTTATAGGATAAACATGTTTCTAAAAACTTTTTGAAAATTCTTATTTTTCATTCTAAAAACAGTAATCCTATTTATACTTATAAATAATTCTTATGAAAAAGATCTGCAAAAATTTTTAAATTGCTATTTTCATCCAAAATCAATAAATTCAAAAATGAAGTTATCGAGATATTCATGAAATACTCGATTTATAAAATGGATGAAACAAGATGGGCAAACTGAATGACATAATAAGTCATTCATAAGAATCATAACGAGTGCGGAGTGCATAAGTGAAATGCTAACTCACGCAACTCGTAGCCAAATGAAAATTGGTGGCAAGGTCGAGCTGAAAAGACCTTAACACCACACAAGATATTTTTTAGGTGATAATCCTAAGACAAACTAAAAAATACCGAAAAATTCTCAAACTACATGAATGAGAGAAACAACACTTTCCCCATCATGCGGGATTAAAGAATAAAATCATGCCATCAAGTTGGAATCGAAATCACAAAGGAGAAATAGAAATCTGTTTAACAGATTAAGTATGTCGAAGAAGATAAGTAGTCCACTGGGACAAAGGATATGGCTTCATAATGATTAAGCCAATCCTTTCACACAAATCAATTCCGAAGTCTAAGTAAAAATATCAGCTCGGAAAGAAAAATCACATAAAGTAATTTCGACATCAATAGAAAGTAAGTTGAGTGTTGCGGAACTACCATCCGGATTCACAATTCCCAAAGAAGACATCAAGCCCAAAATATTCAAAGAAAAAGAATCGACAAGTTCTTTTGATATAAAAATAATGAGATGGACCCATATCAAAAAGAATTCAAATAGAAAGATCACGAAATAAAACAATAGCATCAAGGATTAAATGTAAAATACCTTGACCAAGGGAAGTGTCACAAGGGGCTTGCACAACTTTCGACTTTCCCTCCCTCTTGCTATGGAGTTTGGGACATGTAGATAAGTAATGACCCGAGCCTTTGCAATAGCGGCAATAGCGGCAATAGAGGGGTTTCGGGCACTTAATTACATAATGGTTCATGGAACCACAATTGTAGCATTGTTTACGAATTGGGGTTGGAGTCTTGGCTACCGAAGTTTCTTGTTCCACCCTCTTCTTGCTTGGAAGTATGAGGCAGATAGAAATATGATGACCTGTATTTTTGCAATAGCGACAAAAGAGTGGCTCCGGACACTCCTTTGCATAGTGGTCCTTAGAATTACAATTGTAGCATCCTCCACGATTAGGGATTGGAGTCTTTGCTACAAAAGTTGTTTGCTTCACTCTTTTATTGGGATTAAAGCTCTTGAACTCAATATGCCTCTTCTTAGAAGTCCCAATATCACAAACACTTCCTTTACCAACCTCTCCAAGAAGAAGAGTAACATCCACAAGCTGATTGAAAGAAACTTCAAGTTTCAAAGGTAGAACCATTTCGGGGTTCTAACCCAAAGCACAGATAAACTCTTGATTCTTTACAAGATCAAAAAAGTTGTTGGGCAGACATGAATGCGCCATCCAGAGAATGGCTACTGGATTGACCAACGCTAGGACTGCTAGAACTAACCATTTCTCTTCCTTTAGAAAAGAAAGAAGGAGAAAAGTTATTCTCAAAATAAATATCAAGCAATCTTGATAGATAAAACAAGGAATCATAAATGAAAATAGGATAGGACGGTACGAAGACCCGAATAAAATCCTAAAGCACGACTCCTAAGATGGACTTAGGACGATGATCCTTGTTAAATTATTCTACATTGTTCCGAAGTTTGGCTCTGATACCAAGCTATGACGCCCCACCTCTATACCCACGCTAGCCAAGAACATTACGGTGAATGCTGTCAACTAGCACGGAGAATAAGGCTGTTGAGGAGCGACCATCCGTGTAATTGCTTTGCGCGAGCATTGATATGTCAGATAGTATAACAATCCGACATACCGACACAAACTCAAAGCTACTACAAAGTGGCTGTAATATCTTCAGAAACAAATATAGAAATAAACATAACATAAATCAGTCACAAATCATTCATATCACAAAGGCGGAATAAGATATGAATATTACACATAAAAGTGTACATCAGAGTAGTGGTCAGAAAGATCCACAATAACACAAAATAATAGCAACATGTGCTATACAAAAGAATACATCAATGAGTCAATATCTCAAGAGTATACAACAAAAACTACTAATCTAAGTAGTATGCAAAAGGTCAGAGTAATGGATCCCTGGAGAGAAGTCAAGTCGAAGCACCTACAACACCTCGGTCTGACCCGAGTATTATTTTTAAGAAAATAATAAACGGATCAGTCTAGCTATAAATATCAGATAACATGATAAAGAATGAAAGATATGGCATAGACGTATAATATCCATAATGGCAAACTACTACAAGTATGTAAATGATAATCAACAAACGATTAATCAATATCAAAGAATCTTCTCAAAGATCCAAAGAGGGTATCATACCCAAAACTTGTATTCATAACAAGTTAATGACACACGAATTCACCAACGCACAAAAATTGATAAATCATATCAATGAAAATCACTAAAATTGGTGAAGCATAAATTCTAGAATTCAACACACGAAATCCAGAAATCATAAAATAAAAAGGAGGGAGGCCTATCACACGAACGGGAGCATGAAAACTCACCAACAGCTGTAACACACGAACGAGAAGCTATCTCATGGTAGCTAGCCATTAATTTGACACACGAATGGTCCGAAGACCTGACACACGAATGGTCCGAAGACCGCGGGTTGCTACCCCACCAATTTGAGTCGAAACTCCACAAAACGAGGTTTAGTCTCCCTCGTAGACAAAGAGACATCGCACATTGCTAGTCTAAATCGCAAAGATGATCGTCATGATCAACGAGAAGTGTCGATTACACTAAGCTAGTAAATATATGAGTTTAGCTTCATGTCCCATAACCACTTGCTTAACTCAAATATTTACGAACAAACTGTAGATCTCCACTAGGAAATTGTCACAAGAGGTTCAATCGAACATGTCCAAGAATTAACCGACGAAGTAAACGCAAGCGTTTCATACCACTTGTTTTACTAAGCCGTTTAATTAGATTTCTCATACGAGTGAGGTAAAGATTTGTATATAATAATAGATTAGAAATCCGTTTGAGAAAACGATCTTTGTAATAAAATAGTGTTGAAATCATTTGAAGAAAGAGTTTTGATATTTACTACTAGTATAGAAAACCTTTATATTTTTAAAGTGACAAATCACAAAGAAGATTGTGGGAACAATCAATCACTAAAATTCACATTCGAAGACGTGAATAAAAATCCAAACAAATCGATAAAGAATCCATCGAAATGGATATTTAAAAATCCCTAAAAAGGAGTCATCAAAGTCATAATAAATGATAACAACCAATAGGATCATCACGAATCGATTTAAATTGGAATTCGTAAACAAAATAGGCAAGCAGGCAAAACACAGCAGTTTCAGACGTCTGAAACAAGTGGTTCAGACGTCTGAATCTGGAAATATAAAGATTTCCAGAACACAATTCAGACGTCTGAATCAAGTATTTCAGATGTCTGAAATAGGCATATTTTAGCCTATTTTCTTTCTGTTTGAAATAGAACCAATTCAGACGTCTGAAACCCTATGTTCAGAAGTCTGAATCTGGGAATAGAAATCTTCCCAGACAATATTCAGACGTCTGAATATTTCGTTTCAGACGTCTGAATCTGGGGTTCAGGGCATTCCCTTAACCTAGGCCAAAAATGGCCAAACGAATGTCGAAAACGATCGAACGAGCAAATGGCGATGACTAAGGAATTACGTCGAATGACAACCCAGCCTAAACGGCTCTTCGATACGCCTCAAATATCAATGTCCAAATATCCATAATAGGATTTTCATAAATTAGACCAAAACATCAAAAATTGGAATATACACGAAATCGATCCAAACCAAAATCAATTGCACACGAATAAACTTTAGGAATTCATACCTAACAATCGAAGATAATTAGAGACTAAGATGTGAGATAAAAATCTCACCTTTTTACAAAATCAAACAAGAAGAAGCTTGAAAGCAAATGGAGGATCAACCTCTCTTCAACACAACCCAAATGAGCTTGAATCTATGCTCAAAACAAGAACATTCCCAAAATTAGGTTTTGGAATTTCTGAAATTGGTAAGAGAATAAGTTGGAGAAGAAGAAGAGAATGCTTACCAATGGGTTCTCTTGAATTTGGAGCTAGGAATTTGAGGTTGCAAGAGGAACTAGGGTTTTGGAGTTTTAATTTCCAATCTCTCCCACCATTATTGCCTTAGATATGAAAAGAGGAAGAAGTGAGGGTGAATGGGGAAGAGTGGCTCAGATTTGAGTATAATTTAAACATAGGGCTAAGCCCAAACCCAAACCCAAAGTGAAAAGGTAGCAAAAATCAACTCTCTCCAAACATATCGAAGCTTATACTCAAAAAGGTCGCAAACGGCATTTTAAACTCAATGGGAGTGGTCCCGAGTCCTAATTCGACCGTATGCAAAAAGTAGCTTTCGGACTAAATTCCGAGTATCGATAAAATATTTAAATAAAATATTTAAATATAAAATTTCCAAATATGCGGGTTGTTACAGTAAATCATTTCCAAAACCATTTCAGTATCATCGTAAAATATCTTTCAATTCAAATATTTATTAAAATAAATGTCAAGTCATTTCTAACCATTTCAATATATTAAGTTATCATATCCTTTCAAAACTTCCTTTCAAATCATTTTAATATATCAAAATATCATAACCTTTCAAAACTTCGTTCAAAATATCTTATCTTTCAAAACTTCTTTATAAATCATGTTAATATCAAAATGTCCTATCTTTCAAACTCCGTTTTCAAATCATTTATATCAAAAATATCATATCTTCCAAAACTTCATTTCAAATCATTTTAATATATCAAAATATCGTATCTTTTCAAACTTCATTCATTTCAAATCATTATTCATTTTATTAAATCTATAATACCATTTCAATTCATATTTCAAAACAGTTTATATTCCAAAAATTCTTTTTTATCATTTCAATGAAGTTATTATGTTTAATAATTAAATTATTAAATTTCCAAACATTTCAACTTCCAAAGTTTATTTATTCACTTAAGTTTATCAAAACCGTGAAAATTCACTTTTCGCATCATTTAGAAAACTTATACGGAAACTTACATTCAAAACAGTTCAATTTAACAAACGACAGCATTTTAAAATGTTATAATAGGTTTACTTAAATTCGAATAACTTAGTTAAATTCAAAAATTATAGCACTTACAAAGATTGCTATAATAGCTTTTAATTCAACTTAGCATTTTAGTGCATTATCATCAACTACAGCATTTACAAATGCTGTAATATCATTTACATTGTAATTAATAGCATTTCAAAAAATGCAGTCAATTAACTTCAAATATTCAATAAAATTTCTCAACCAATTATATTTTTATTAAAAACATTTTTAACTTATAAAATCATACATTTTCACATTTATAACATCATTTAATTTTCCTCAAGTTCATGATTTTATAAAGTTAAATTTCCATTCAAAAATCAAGATTTAATAATAATTCACTTATTAAAATGCAATGTTGAATTTTTAAAATCCATTACATTAAATTTCAACTTTATTAAAATCATTAATATGATATAAAAACCACTTTAAATTTATTTAAATTCAAATTATCATAAATTTATCATAATTTCATATTCGCTTAAATTTCCAATTATAATTAAATCAAAATTTCCAAAATAACTCACGTTCAAAATTTCTATCTTTTTCATTAATTCATTTCACTTACAATTATTAATAAAATCAATAATAATTTACAAAAATCCTTTTTTTTAAATTTAAAATCAAAATATTATAATAATTAAATTTCTAAAATATTTAAAATTTTGGAAAAACATATTTTAACTACGGGCCTGTATATAATTTTCTACGCTAGGTAAACTGATATGGGTAATATATCATTTCAACCCATAATTTACAAAGAAAATCCGGGTTTTATCATTTCAAACCCGCAAACCCAAGTCAAAATGAAAAATTTAAAACCATTCAGGCCTATCATTTCAGCTCATAACATTTTTTTTCTAGCAGGGAACTTGCAGTGTGATCATATGCAGAAATAATATAAACAAGGTCAATATCACAATATACAGTCATATATCAGATGTCAGGTGAAAATTAACAATTTTAACATGGTAATAATATGGTAATAACATGGCATAGCATATCATATGATCATCATTAACTTGCATAAACATTTTATATTACTAAACACTTGTCATCAATTCACTTTTCATAAATATAAATGTCAGAGTGAGAAAGACTCACTTTTTTTTAAGTTGAAGACCAAAACAACTAACACAAGTGTGATTCCAAAAGCACGACAAGCACGATGACAAGACTACGGACATGAGTGGAGAACGAATCCAATCTACAACTCTTGTGTACAAACCAAAACAAACAATCAAAACAACAAAATTCAATACGACTTTAAAATGCAATAACATTGAAATAAAAGGAGATACGACTACGCAGTCTTTTGCTTTGCCTTCTCTATTGTTTGGTATGGCTTTGGGGTCTGATGTGGTTCAGATGTGGTCAAGTTTTGGGTCAGGTTTGGGCTAACATAGCTCGGGTTCAAGGCAAGACAAGGTGGAGTTTGTACATGAGGAGGACGATGATCCTTGTTAAAATCTCAGTTAAAATTCGAAAATATAACAGATAAACAAAATATTTATAATTAAATATTAATTAGATATGATTAAAATAAGAAAAATAGCATCGAAAAATGAAAACTAGACTTAAGAATTAGAAATAACTTCAATACACTTTGGAAAATTTATTACTTCATAAAAAAAATATTATAACACAAAATTTGAATTAAAAATGGTTTTAAAACATTTTCAAGGTAAAATAATAATTTAATTTTATTAAATAGAAAGTTAAATAAAGAAAAATGCAGTAAATACTAACTAGGCTTTATAAATTGAAATAAATTCAAATAAACTTTAGAAAAATTGTATTATCATTTTAAAAATACTTAAAAGTAAAAATATACATAATATAACATATTATCACATATTAAAATAAAATATAACAAAGAAGAAGTAATTTATACAATTTAAAAAAGTCATTGTTAAATAACCCTATATACGCACAATATTGTAAAGGGTATAACTTTCACAATTTACATCCGATTTCAACGAAACGAAAAGTGGTGTTCTTAGAATTTTAGGTACTTTCATAATAAAAGAAAAAAAATAAACTTTTAAGTTGAAAGTCACAGTTTGACTATTTTGACCAAAATCAGCATTTCAGGCAAATATTCAACTTACACAAGTTTGGAATTATAACTCATATAAAAATCAAGATTATATTTAAATAATAGATTAAATCATTTCAAATAAGTAAAATAAGTTTTTAAACCAAAGTCTTACATTAAAAATAATTAAAATATACAATAAAATAATTACAAAATACAGGGTTGTTACACTCTCCCCCACTCAAAACTTTTCGTCCGCGAAAAGGAATGAGGTATGGAAGGGCACAGAAAAGATAGAGTGAAATAGGATTAAGATAAGATGACAAGATGATTGAAGTTATACCTGATAACTGTTGTTATAGGTAAGTTTTACAAGGTGGAGGTGATCTTTCCAAGATCCTCCAGAATCAAGAACACAAGCACGAAAAAGGTGGATTCAAAATGATTACCAAAGGTCTATCAAAGATTATAGAAAGATTTCTAAACAGAAAGATTATAGAAAGATGCCTATACCGGTCTATAGCAAGATAAGGATAATAAGGACAACCAAAAGATAGTTTGAAAAACAAAATAAGGAAATAAATTTGAAAGCATGGAAATTTCAACTTAAATAGAGAATAAATCTTTACAAAAGTTAAATGAATCTTAACTACCCCAAATTTCATTATCTTATTATCCAATCATCTTAAATTAACAATTTTTAAAACCATGGGTTTGAAAAATAATCATTTATTACACTCACATTGTACTTAATAAATTTAATTCTTCTTTATTCCTAATCAAAATTAAATTTATTCCTCTCAATATATTTATCACTTATGTTAAACATACTTACACTTATTATAACTACTTTCTTTTATTCTTAGTTCTTTTAAAATTAATTTATTGTAAGTTATTCAGTTACCCTTTATTATGTTAATCATTTTATAATTAAAATTTAAGTGTATAACATTTATTATAACAACTCAAATTTTATTTATAAAATCTTTTTATATCGTATATTATCCAATTACGTTTTTAACTTTTGAAATTTTGGTAAGTTATATTTGAATGCAATTGTATTATACAAATAAAATTTCCAATTCAATCATTTCATGCTTGATATTCATCCAAAATTTTGATAGATTGATTTTTTCTTTGGAATTATTCTTTAAAATAAAATTTAAGAATTAAATTTCCGATTTCTTCAAACCATTTAGAGATAAGTAATAATATATATACATATATAATATGTCAAATCAAATTTCAGTCATATATCTATATATATATATATTATAAATCAAGTCATATTTTAGAAATTCAAATCAATTTAATTTCCCAAAACAAAGCTGTAGCAAGACTACAGAACAGTCTCCTAACTTCGAAACTTGAAAATGAACGTCGATGATGTCGCGATCATCACCGAAGTTATTTTCCAACGACAAAGAGAAGAGCACTAATTTTAAACCTTTAAAATTCTTTGAAAACAAATTCTATTCAAAATACTTTAAATAATATAACCTTTTAAAACTTTAAACCAAAGTTCGAAACAATCGGAATTTAAATCCTCAAATTCTTGTTTTAAATTCATTTCAGTTCCCAAATAAATTTATAAACAAATATTTATAGATCTTTTTGTAGAACAATAAATGATAAATCAAGTATTATCATTTCAAATAATCAATTTAAATCATTTCATTAAGTTCCATAAATTTACTTATATATCAAAATTTATTTCATTAACCAATTTTTTTTTTTAAATTTATTATGTCTGTTTGTTCTGTCAAAGTGTTTTGGAAATCTTATCGATAGCGCAGATCAGACGTATCGATCAGAAACCCAACTCAACATCAACAACTCAAACAACACAATATATAAAACATTTTAATTTTAAATACTAGTTTACAAATACACTATACATGAATAGATTTTCAAAGAAGGATAGAGATTCAAATTTTTTTGATTAACACAAATCAAAGGAGATTACGATTTAAAAATAAGTTGGAAACAAGGATGACATGATTAAATAACAGAATAGGAAGATGGATAAGCTTATATAAATCACGGGCAACCTTAACCGGGTCAACCGTGACTTATAGAATAAGATCAATGTTGATTTTTCTAGGGTAAATCTACATTTGATCTGAAGAGTTAGAGTTTGAAATAACAAAAGATATTAGCATCTAAACCAAGGATAGATAAGAATCTCTGGTGAATCGATGCTAACGCAAAGGAGTTTTCCCCCTTTTTCAATTCAATTTGAAATTGGCGTGACCGCCGACTCACTAGAAAGATCATTCGAAGCGGAGTTATGGAATGCTCCAGAGTCAAAAGAAGATGAATAGTGAGGGATACGAATGGGTTTTGGAACCGTAGGGAATGTTCCAAAATTCAAAGGAATCGAGTTAAAAGGGAGAGATTCAAACTCGAATGAAAGTGATTCTGTAAATACATTCACTCCATATGCTGAGTTTTGCCTAGAGCTACCAAAGCTCTGATACCAACTGTAACGACCCGGTACTTTCAACCATTCGCATCCATTGTAAGTGTATGGGTAGACACTCATGCCGGAATTGAATTGCTCAAAATACCGCGGTGTAAATAATTTTTTTGGCAAACCTCAGAATATACAGTAAATAAAAATCACAGATCATAGACACAGAGTAATAATAATGCAGCGGAAGAAAAAGAGATAGTAGTTCATGAAGCTACTATATAAAATATAAGATACATCAGAGTTAAATAAGATACAACAGAAGAGTAAAAGGATACATCAGGTACAAATCAGATACATCACTGAACCACTGGATACTGAAATAAAATAGATGACTGGATCTTCAAGGGAAGCTCCAACGCCGAAGGTGAATCTTGAATGCTAACTCAATCAATCTGACACGAGCGTAAAGCAAAATACAAAACCCTCGAGTCAGGAAATAAATACTTATAAACTGTAAATCAACTCAAGTGAACAGTAACAAAATGCATCAGTAACTTAAAGGATGCTTGGGACCGCCCATCCTCTAAGGATCCGTTAAACTATTTACTATGTAGTAATATACGCTATATACGGTAGTGTCTAATCAATAAAGTATAATCATATAGAAAATAGCGTTAAGGGGATGGTGAACCTTAACGCCGTCGGATCTTTAAAACCAAAATCGTAGTAGGCTCGATATAAGGATATGACATGGCACGCGAGGCAATGCCAGGGTGGATACACCGTTTGCACTCCCGGACCGGTGGTGACGGCAAGCCAGCAGCTTCCGCCCACCTCGAACAATACCCCCGAATCAAAGTGGCGCCACCGAATCGAATCACAACAGTAATAGAATGGTTTCCGATGGAGCATGCTTGATGAAAGGGTGCGACCCTTTGTGTAGCCCGGTATAGCTCCTGTTTTAGTCATATATGCCAATGCACGGGAGTTGGGTCCACGTAATATACCTCGAGAACGTCGCCACCATCCTACTTCATTCTGGAATCTCCACCGCGTACACAGTTGTTAAAGTGGTTTTCGGTATTGGCCGGCTATAAGACAATATCCGATCCCGGTCTCTTTAACAACCAATCGTTATTATAACCCATAGTTATAACATTAAAACACTATTTTATACTTCAAAATAAAATATCCTTTTCAATCCATATCTCTATCAAAATAAAGATTAAATCATTTTCAAAACCATTTCAATATCATCGTAAAATATCTTTCAATTCAAATATTTATTAAAATAAATATAAAGTCATTTCTAACCATTTCAATATATTAAATTATCATATCCTTTCAAAACTTCCTTTCAAATCATTTTAATATATCAAAATATCATAACCTTTCAAAACTTCGTTCAAAATATCTTATCTTTCAGAACTTCTTTTTAAATCATGTTAATACCAAAATGTCCTATCTTTCAAACTTCGTTTTCAAATCATTTAATATCAAAAATATCATATCTTCCAAAACTTCGTTTCAAATCATTTTAATATATCAAAATATCGTATCTTTTGATACTTCATTCATTTCAAATCATTATTCATTTTATTAAATCTAAAATACCATTTCAATTTATATTTCAAAACAGTTTATATTCCAAAAATTCTTTTTTATCATTTCAATGAAGTTATTATGTTTAATAATTAAATTATTAAATTTCCAAACATTTCAACTTCCAAAGTTTATTTATTCACTTAAGTTTATCAAAACCGTGAAAATTCACTTTTCGCATCATTTAGAAAACTTATACGGAAAGTTACATTCAAAACAGTTCAATTTAACAAAAGACAGAATTTTAAAATGTTATAAAGGTTTACTTAAATTGAATAACTTAGTTAAATTCAAAAATTATAGCACTTACAAAGATTGCTATAATAGCTTTTAATTCAACTTAGCTTTTTAGTGCATTATCATCAACTACGGTGTTTACAAATGCTGTAATATCATTTACATTGTAATTAATAGCATTTCAAAAAATGCAGTCAATTAACTTCAAATATTCAATAAAATTTCTCAACCAATTATATTTTTATTAAAAACATTTTTAACTTATAAAATCATACATTTTCACATTTATAACATCATTTAATTTTCCTCAAGTTCATGATTTTATAAAGTTAAATTTCCATTCAAAAATCAAGATTTAATAATAATTCACTTATTAAAATGCAATGTTGAATTTTTAAAATCCATTACATTAAATTTCAACTTTATTAAAATCATTAATATGATATAAAAATCACTTTAAATTTATTTAAATTCAAATTATTATAAATTTATCATAATTTCATATTCGCTTAAATTTCCAATTATAATTAAATCAAAATTTCCAAAATAACTCACGTTCAAAATTTTTAACTTTTTCATTAATTCATTTCACTTACAATTATTCAGAAAATCAATAATAATTTACAAAAATCCTTTTTTTTAAAATTTAAAATCAAAATATTATAATAATTAAATTTCTAAAATATTTAAAATTTTAGAAAAACATATTTTAACTGCGGGCCTGTATATAATTTTCTACGCTAGGTAAAGTGATATGGGTAATATATCATTTCAACCCATAATTTACAAAGAAAATCCGGGTTTTATCATTTCAAACCCGCAATCCCAAGTCAAAATGAAAAATTTAAAACCGCTCAGTTCTATCATTTCAGCCCATAACATTTTTTTCTAGCAGGGAACTTGTAGTGTGATCATATGCAGAAATAATATAAATAAGGTCAATATCACAATATACAGTCATATATCAGATGTCAGGTGAAAATTAACAATTTTAACATGGTAATAATATTGTAATAACATGGCATAGCATATCATATGATCATCATTAACTTGCATAAACATTTTATATTACTAAACACTTGTCATCAATTCACTTTTCATAAGTATAAATGTCAGAGTGAGAAAGACTCACTTTTTTTCAAGTTGAAGACCAAAACAACTAACACAAGTGCGATTCCAAAAGCACGACAAGCACGATGACAAGACTACGGACATGAGTGGAGAACGAATCCAATCTACAACTCTTGTGTACAACCCAAAACAAACAATCAAAACAACAAAATTCAATACGACTTTAAAATGCAATAACATTGAAATAAAAGGAGATACGACTACGCAGTCTTTTGCTTTTCCTTCTCTATTGCTTGGTATGGCTTTGGGGTCTGATGTGGTTCAGATGTGGTTAAGTTTTAGGTCAGGTTTGGGCTAACATAGCTCGGGTTCAAGGCAAGACAAGGTTGAGTTTGTACATGAGGAGGTGATGTGGTTTTGAAGGCAATTAGGTGGTTTTTGGTCAAAACAAGGGCTCAGCCTTGGGGATTGGGCTCGGCCTGTGATGTGCCATGACTAGGCATAGGTGAGGAGGGATGTGTTGTGGTCAGGTCTGGGGAGTGGCGGCGGCTATGGTGTTGGTTTGGGTGGTGGTTGAAGTGTATGAGCATGTAGAGGTCAAATAAGCATGGATCTAGGCATCTGGGTTGTAGTTTGAGGGGTTTGACCATCAAAAGAGGTTCGGCCATGGTCAGATCTGATGGGGTAGATGGTGGTGATGGTTGGGAAGAGATGGAAGGAGGTGGTGGCCGTGGAATAGGGGAAGATGCCGATCCAAATAGTTGAGAACAAGGTGCAAAATCATTTAGGAAATAGGAAAACAAGAAGAAGAACTTACCAGATTTTGCAAGATGGAGGCCATGATCTCCTTTTCTTCTTTTTAGGGTTTGAGTAAGAGAAATTTTGTGAAAAATGAGCAAGGGAAGTCGGCTGGAGATGGTATAGGGAAATGCCAAAAAAACAGATGTATTGATGACAAAAGAAACTCCAAAAGAAACAGTGAAACGTTTTTTTACGTTTCTTAGCTTTTAACCCTTTCAATTTTCTCATATATATTTATATACATCTAAATAACTGAAAATAATTAAAATCTCAGTTAAAATTCGAAAATATAACAGATAAAAAAATATTAATAATTAAATATTAATTACATATGATTAAAATAAGAAAATAGCACCGAAAAATGAAAACTAGACTTAAGAATTAGAAATAACTTCAATACACTTTAGAAAATTTATTACTTCATAAAAAAAATATTATAACACAAACTTTGAATTAAAAATGGTTTTAAAACATTTTCAAGGTAAAATAATAATTTAATTTTTATTAAATAGAAAGTTAAATGAAGAAAAATGCAGTAAATACCAACTAGGCTTTATAAATTGAAATAAATTCAAATAAACTTTAGAAAAATTATATTATCATTTTAAAAATACTTAAAAGTAAAAATATACATAATATAACATATTATCACATATTAAAATAAAATATAACAAAGAAGAAGTAATTTATACAATTTAAAATAGTCATTGTTAAATATACCTATATATGCACAATATTGTAAAGGGTATAACTTTCACAATTTACATCCGATTTCAACGAAACGAAAAGTGGTGTTCTTAGAATTTTATGTACTTTCATAATAAAAAAAAAATTTAAACTTTTAAGTTGAAAGTCACAGTTTGACTATTTTGACCAAAATCAGCATTTCAGGCAAATATTCAACTTACACAAGTTTGGAATTATAACTCATATAAAAATCAAGATTATATTTAAATAATAAATTAAATCATTTCAAATAAGTAAAATAAGTTTTTAAATCAAAGTCTTGCATTAGAAATAAATAAATATACAATAAAATAATTACAAAATACAGGGTTGTTACATAGCATTGATTTATAAAGAAACGGCAACAAATTGGAATTAAGGGAACAAATGTTTGCACTGCATTATTACAGGGGTGCTCGGGTTGATAAATAAAGAACGGTAAAGTTTTATTAGACAAAGATTTATATCAAATTTAAAGAAAATTAGACTTTGAAACGGTAAGGGAAAATAACAAATTTTGTTGCATTAAAATGGGGCGTAAATCAAGTGATAAAATTTTGCAAGGAATAACGTACGTTCAAACTAAATTGGGAGTGAATGCGTTGATTCAAGGAAAGAACGTGGCAAGCACTAAATATTTAGATGGCCTCATTTAAGTGGAAGAAAACGTCACAAATTTATGGTTTGAACGTTTTTAAACCAATGTGTTTTATTTCTATTAATTCCACTTGTTAAGTTTTCAATTTACCCTATGGGTTTCCACTTTTTGATTTCTACCATTGGGACATCTAGCAATCTAGCCCCAGTTACCTAACTAATATTTTTAAATTAGTTAATTCCCTCTAATTGATTTCCATATTCTTCTAATCAATTAATTCCCCTTTAATTGCCTTTAATTGATTTCAATTGATTACCTTATCCCTTTTAATTAACCTCCTTAATTGATTTCAATTAATTACCATATTACCAATTAATTATCCTCCTTAATTGATTTCAATTAATTAACATATTCCTTCATGTCAGTAAATCTCCTTTAATTACATATTCAAATTTGGTTACTAACTTAATTAGTTAATTAACCCTTTTGGTTTAATTATCAATCCTGCGACGTCTCACATTAATCCGTCCACTTTGTAGGCACTGGCAGCCGGACTGGTTACACGGGCAGATTTCTCCTACAAAATGGGGATTAACCTCGCGTCTTCATGCCATTAACCAAAAGAATTTACTTATTTATCTTTCATCAATTTAATTAACTTGCATTAATTATTCAATAAATTAATTCTGGTCAACTACTGAAATTTTACAATTAATTTCCCTATTAATTGTCATTAACTCTATTTTAAAATATTTGTATATGCCTTTATTCAAGTTTTGAATTACTAACTAGGAATAAGGTAGATTCATCAAATAAATTGATTGCAAGTTTCATTGTTTTAAATTTCTTAACAATGTTCACCACTAACATAATTAATATGTCAAAATTGACAATATTCCACCAACATGATTTGCATGTCATAACCTACCCAATTAACATAATTAATTAACCACTTTAATATGTTACAAATTTTCCCCTTTCATTATGTTTAGGGAATGGGTATAACAACAGATATTATGATAATATCCAAAAACATTTAGTTACCACTCACTTCATTATAAATTATAAAGGATTTTTTCTTCTTCTTAAATTTAGTTACAAAACATCTTAATAAATTAACGAGTTTAATTCTCTAAATTTACAGGTCATTACACTCTCCCCCACTCAAAACTTTTCGTCCCCGAAAAGGAAAGAGGTAGGAGAATAGAAACACCCTGAAAGAAAACTAAATTGAAACTCAAAATGGAGTCATTTATTTAAACCATATAAATTCAATTTAAATTAATTAATATTCAATAATTGATTTAATTCATTTCATTTTTATTGAAGATAAATCAATCTTAACTATTAGTTATCTTATTATCAAATTATTTTGAAATTAAGAATTTCTAAAATCATAAATTTGTACAGTCATTTATAATAATCATCCTTTATTCAACAAATTTAATTCTTCTTCTATTCCAGATTATTATTAAATATATTCTACTTAGTATACCTTATCACACATATTAAGTAGATTACATTTATTATAACTATTCCAATTTATTTCTAAATTTCCTTTAACACCATTTGCTATTGTATATTATTCAATTATGATTTTATTTCTATTTACCTCTATTTGCCTTGTTGTAACTGAAACTTTAAGTGTATACCATTTATTATAACCACTCAAATTTTATTTATAAAATCCTTTTATATTGTACATTATCCAATTACATAGTTAATTTCTGAATGATTTAGGTAAGTTATATTTGCATGCAATTTAATATTATACAAGTAAAAAAAAATTCCAATTCTATTATTCAAGTTTAAATATTCATTCAAAATTTGACTTTATTTTATCATTAGAATCACCTTTTAACATAAATTTATGAATTAAATATCCAATTAACTTCAAACCCTTTAGAGATAAATAAATACATACATATAGCATATGTCAAATCAAATTTAAATCATATATCTATATATATATTATAAATTAAGTCATATTTTAGAAATTCAATCAATTAAATTTTTGAAGCAAAACTACAACGTGGTCTCTTCACTTCGATACTCGAAAATGAATGTCGATGATGCGGCAGTCATCACCGAAATTATTTTCCAGCGACAAAGAGAAGAGAACTAATTTTTAAAACTTTTAAAATTCTTTGGAAACAAATTTCTATTCGAAAATACTTTAAATAATATGTCCCTTTAAATAATATATCCTTTTAAGACTTTAAACACAAGGTTTGAAACTATCAGAAATTAAATTCTTGTTTTAAATTCATTTCTGTTTCCAAATAAATTTATAACCATGTTTTATAGTTCAATTATTTATATAAGACAAAACCAATGGTTTAGAAAACCATAAATAAAATGAAACACTATTATCTCGAAACAACTAGTTAAATTCTGAAAATTATAATTATATATATAATATTAGATTTTTCCCAAATATAGGAATAATTTTTTTCAAAACAAGTATAGAGATTCAAATTTGAAGGACTCAAATTAAAGGGAATTTTGATTTAAAGAGAAGCTAGAATTAGAAGATCCGATGATTAAATAACAGAATAAGGAACCAGATAAGTTTATATAAATTGTGGGCAACCTTAACCGGGTCAACCGTGACTTAAAGAATAAGATCGATGTGGATTTTCTAGGGTAAATCAACATTCGATCCGAAGAAATAGAGTTCAGAATAACCAAAGATACTAGCATCTAAACCGAGGATAAATATAAATCTCCGGTGAATCAATGCTAGCTGTAAAGGAGTTTCACCGCTATATTAGAATATTGGCGAGACCGCCAATTCACTATAAAGATCATCCGAAGTGGAGTTATGAGATACTCCAGAATCGAAAAAAAATGAATAGTGAGGGACACGAATGAACTTTCGAACCACAGGGAACGTTCCAAAATTCGAAAAGGAAGAGATTAAAGCTCGAATGAAAGTGATTCTGTAAATCAAATTAACCATACATTCTAAGTTTTGCCTAGAGCCAAAGCTTTGATACCAACTGTAACGACCCGATATTTTCAAACATTCGCATCCGCACATGTCGGACTTGAATTGTTCAAAATACCGCGTTGTAAATAAAATTTGGCAAATCTCAAAATATACAGTAAATAATTAATCACAGAATTGCAGACACAGAATCAGAATAATCGCAGCGGAATTTAAAAATACTTAGTGGTTCATGAAGCCACTATAAATAGTCTCAATCAAATAAAAATTACAAAGTCTTTAATCCAAATATAGTTTTAAATCATCAGTAGAACAATCCAAATGTCCACTAGTATTGATTTCAAAATTTTGGATAAAGAACTGGAAAGGAAGTTTGCCAGCAGCTTGAAAGTGATCTACAGAAATCCAAGCTCCGGGATGAAAACTGAACTGCAACTCAGGCTGACCCGAGCGTAAGAAATAAAAACAACACTCAAGTAAGGACATACATACTTATATAGTGTAAGTTAATTCAAGTGTACTGTAATATAGAGCAAGTAACTTAAAGGATGCTTGGGACCACCCATCCTCTAAGGATCCGTTAAACTATTTACTATGTAATAATATATCGCTATTATAATAGTGTCTATATTAAAATAAACTTACTTTTAAATAGCGTTAAGGGGTTACCCATATATCCCTTAACACATAATACATTCCCATAGTCTATACAGTACCGTAATCTCCACCGTACTGGGCGTCATCAAAGGGCACTCCATACGTATGGTACAAAACCAAAATCGTATAAGGCTCGCTATGGTAGGTGACACGGCACAACTAGGCAATGCCAGGGTAGATATACCAATTACGCATCCGGATCATTGGAAACGCATAGTACGTAGCTACCGCCCACCTCGGACAACACTCCCAAATCAAAGGTGCGCACCAAAACAATCACAAAAGCAATAGAATGGCATACGAAGAAGTGCGTCCGATCAGAGGTGCTACCTCATTAATCCGAGAATCGTTCCTATTTTAGCCACCTTATGCCAACTCACGGGAGTCGGGTCCATGTATTTACCTTAAAGAAGACGTCACCACCATCATACTTCATTCTGGAATCTCCACCGCGTAGACGGTTGTCAAAGTGGTTTTCGGTATCGACAGAGAGTATGCCAGATATCCGATCCTGGTCTCTTTAACAACCAAACGTTATTTTAACCCGTGGTTACAACTTTTAAAAATGGTATTTATACTTTAAAAATCAAAATAAATTTCAAATACCTTCAATATCATAATATCATTTTTAAACATCAGTGATTTTTATAAAATACCATTTAAATCTATTCAATTTATTTAGGAATTAATTGCCTTTCAACTCACATTTAAAAGTTAAATTCTTCCATTTAAAACAATTTAAAGTCAATTCCTTATTTTTATTAATTACATATTAAATTCCAAAATTTAAGCTTTTTCCCAAAGATTATTTACATTAAATTCTTTTATTAAAACAATCAAAATTCAGTTTCCGTAGCACTTATAAAATGCTACCTAAAGTCATAGGTTAAAAAGTTCATTTACAAAAGACAGCATTTAAGTGCTGAAATAAATTATTAACTTAACAATTAATTTTAAATTCCCAAATATAACTTATTATCAATTATTCTACTTAACTAAAATCTCACTTTTAACAAAAATTTAGAATAAGTTATATTCCGAAATTTTACTTAAACTTCCATTTATTTAACATTTTGACTCATTCAAAAATCATTATAAATTTCATAAAATCCTTTAAATACATTTAAGCCAGAATATCATAAACTTTCTATTTAAAATATTTTTAGAACATTTCATTAAATATTATATAAACCACGGGTCTGTATATAGTTTTCTAGCCTAGGTCAAGTGATACAGATATATATCATTTCAATCCGCAATTTACAAAGACCCGGGTTCTATCATTTCAAACCCGGAATCCCAAGTTAAATAATAAATAATTAAAAAATTAAATAAATAAATGGGTAAATAATTATCGTTCAGGCCTATCATTTCAGCCTATAACGATCCCAAAGTTACAGGGAACTTGTAGTGTGATTAACAATAAATAAGCATTAAATAGTATACTGCAATAACACTTCAATAAATAAACAACTGATGATGTGTCAATAAATAATGGGGTTTAACATCATACATTTATATCACAGGCTGATAAAATTAAATAAGATAAATTTTACAATTACACTTGTGATAAATTCACAGATATATAGGTATGTTTGTCTGGTGAGAAATACTCACCTTAAAGCTGCAGATAATCAGATTCAAACGATTGTACCACTTGATACAGGAACGTACAAATGGCACGATTAGATTTCCACGGATGCCACGCCTTGATTCAAATCTATAATAAGATCCAAATACCAAATACGCGACTTTAAAATTACGGTCAAAGCAAAATTTTCAAAACAACTGGAACGAATAGAATTTGACTTGACTCGACCACTCCCACTACTCGACTCGCCCACGTTCTCAAGGCCAGGCAGTAAAATCTTAACTATTTACGTACCCATGAAAATTATAGTGGAAAATTTTAGGCAAAAGCTGAAAAGAAAAAGGTGGACACAATACGTTATTCCCTTTCTACAAACAGGTGGCGTACACTAAAATTCTTCAGAATTGAAAACAGTGAAATTTGCAACTAATATATCTTTTTTTTTCTTTCTCTGTATAAATAATCACGTTGCATAAAAGTGAAGCATGTTGGTTCCCAAAGCTTGAACGCGCAACATAGCACAGCCACTCCTACCTCATCTTTTAAAACATGCATTTCTCTTCTTTTGTTTTTTTTTAAACACTTAGGAACAAGTCACGCATGCACTGATGTTTTTTTTTTATATAAATGAATGCATGCACGTGCACGTTATGGCCGAGTACACCATTTTGCTTGCTAAATATTCAAAGTACCACACTCATGCAATTCACATGGCCACAACTACAGGCACATATAATTTTTACTTCTTCCATAGATGCAAATGAAAATATACTTTTTTTCCTTTTGTTAACATTTTACTAAAATGACTCATGCATGAATTCACAAAACAAGGTGATACAATCTAAATAAATGGCACGGTCTCCTTGACTATTTTAAACCCCGTAAGCATGCACTCAAAATATAGAAGTCACTGCATATTTTGGAAATAATTTAGGTAATAAAAAGTTCTACCTATCTGCTAAAACAAACGTGATTTTGCACGTGTGAGTGTATGCAAAATGAAGGATATTAGTATTGTTTGTTACCATTTTTTTTCAAAGATGACACACTTTAGCAATTCATATTTAAAAAAAAAATTACTCACGCAAGAAGTTCAAGTGGCCACAACTACAGGGGCGCATGCATTTTTCTACAGAGTGCAAAAGGATATTAAGCTTGACTTCCTACAACAATCTGACATGTATATCAAAATAGATCAGAGAGGGAAAAAAGGAGATGTGGAAAGCACAGGTGGTGGAGCAGCCGAGTAGCGTGGACATTGGACCAAATGAAACAAGAAGAAGAACAGAATAAATGAAAGCAAGGTGTGGCCATAGCTGTGCACTTTCTCAAGAAGAACGAAGGCAAATTTTAGATGCAATATAAAGTTTTTGTGCGAGGCTTTATATATAAAATCAGCGATTGCATTGATTAATATAAGGGAGATGGCAAGTAATATTGCTTTGTTATTCGAATGTTACAAAAAAAAAAGCGTTGGTTAAGGGAACAGGTAGGCACGAAATCAATTTTTTTTGAACGTGTTGCTTATTTAAAGGAAGGACTTTCGAAATTAAAGATGAAGAAACGGCAGGTAATAACTTGAAATGGACCGGAAAGTGCGTGATTTTTCTTTGAGATTAAGTAAAAAAAATTCTACAGGTAAGAAATAAATTTTTCTTTCCTTGAATGTTTATTACAAGAAGCTTGCGTTGAATTACAGGGAAAGACCCAAAAGTTGGAAGCAGTTATTTTAGTCGTGAGTTGCAAGATTTTTGGCATGCGGAGATCAATGGAAAAGAAAAGGTAAGCAATAACTTTCGTTCGAAAATCAAATACAGTAAAACGGCAAGTAGATTTTGAAATAAATGATGTCAATGCATAATAAAAGGGTGCGTGGTTTTATCACTTGAGTTATGGAAAAAAATGGTAGAAAAATAATTGAACATTCTAACCGTGTTTTATATTTTCTTTTCCAACAAAGAGAATCTTGCAAAAGTTTAGGCATAAGAATAAGCAATTAAATTGATTTGGTTAATTTAGGAAACGACATGAATTACTTGCTGAGAATGGTAAAAGGAAATTACAGACTATATACCTATTAACCAAATGAAGTTGTACATGGATTTGAATTTTTATAACCAGCATTGATTTCATGAGTTTGAACTTTTAGTGTAAAGAGGATATCACGTATTGCTTTTGGTAAAGAAAATGGTAATCAATTTACAGATAGCATTGATTTATAAAGAAACGGCAACAAACAGGAATTAAGGGAATAAATGTTTGCACTGCGTTACTACAGGGGTGCTCGGGTTGATAAATAAAGAACGGAAAAGTTTTATTAGACAAAGATTTATGTCAAATTTAAAGCAAATTAGACTTTGAAACAGTAAAGGAAAATAACAAATTTTGTTGCATTAAAAAGGGGCATAAATCAAGTGATAAAATTTTGCAAGGAATAACGTACGTTCAAACTAAATTGGGAGTGAATACGTTGATTCAAGGAAACAAAGTGACAAGCACTAAATATTTAGATGGCGTTGATTTAAGTGGAAGAAAACGTCACAAATTTGTGGTTTGAACGTTTTTAAACCAATGTGTTTTATTTCTATTAATTCCACTTGTTAAGTTTTCAATTTACCCTATGGGTTTCCACTTTTTGATTTCTACCATTGGGACATCTAGCAATCTAGCCCCAATTACCTTACTAATATTTTTAAATTAGTTAATTCCCTCTAATTGATTTCCATATTGTTCTAATCATTTAATCCCCTTTAATTGCCTTTAATTGATTTCAATTGATTTCCTTATCCCTTTTAATTAACCTCCTTAATTGATTTCAATTAATTACCATATTACCAATTAATTATCCTCTTTAATTGATTTCAATTAATTACCATATTCCTTCATGTCAATCAATCTCCTTTAATTACATATTCAAATTTGGTTACTAACTTAATTAGTTAATTAACCCTTTTGGTTTAATTATCAATCCTGCGACGTCTCACATTAATTCGTCCACTTTGTAGGCACTGGTAACCGGACTGGTTACACGGGCAGATTTCTCCTACAAAATGGGGATTAACCTCGCGTCTTCATGCCATTAACCAAAAGAATTTACTTATTTATCTTTCATCAATTTAATTAACTTGCATTAGTTATTCAATAAATTAATTCTGGTCAACTACTGAAATTTCACAATTAATTTCCATATTAATTGTCATTAACTCTATTTTAAAATATCCGTATATGCCTTTATTCATGTTTTGAATTGCTAACTAGGAATAAGGTAGATTCATCAAATAAATTGATTGCAAGTTTTATTGTTTTCAATTGCTTAACAATGTTCACCACTAACATAATTAATATGTCAAAATTGAAAATATTACACCAACATGATTTGCATGTCATAACCTACCCAATTAACATAATTAATTAACCACTTTAATATGTTACAAATTTTCCCATTTCATTATTTTTAGGGAATGGGTATAACAAAAGATATTATGATAATATCCAAAAACATTTAGTTACCACTCACTTCATCATAAATTATAAAGGATTTTTTTTCCTTCTTAAATTTAGTTACAAAAAATCTTATTAAATTAACGAGTTTAATTCTCTAAATTTACAGGTCATTACAAATAAGGTAAAAGGTGCACTTGGTAATAAATGTAAAAGAACTTAAATATTGAGTTTATTTAATATATAATAAGTGATGTTTGAATAAAACCAATACGATGTAAACAACAAACTTATAAATGTGGGATTTAGAGTTTTTGACAACAATTACTATGATCTATATGTATATTCAGTCCATTCAGTTTAATTGGTAAATCATTGAAATAAATGTTACGTTTAAATAAATTTAGGTAATAATGGGGAATAATGTAAATAAATTCTTCATTAAATGATGGTTAGTGTATATAAAGAATGGAGGTAAAACTTTATAAATTGATTTGAATCTGAAATTTAATGAAAGGAGTAATTGGAATTAAATGGATTAAATGTTTGAAGTTACGTAAATTTTAATTTAGAGAAAAGGGTATGCATTTATGTAATAGAGTATGAATCAATTGTTAAGTTTGTTTATAAAATGTCAGTTGGGTAATTTAAAGGGTGCAAAAGTAAGCTTGTCAGTATATTAAAGTAATATATGATAATAGGTTCAATCAAAATAAATGAAAATTTAAAATCTAAATATTACATTTATAGGGATGTAAGTGAAATCGAAGAATACTAGGATAATAATTTTTGAATCTAATATTAAATCCATCTATTTGAAATATATGAATGAAATAACCGTTGATTTCTTTGATTGAATATAAATTTTAAGAAAGTTAAATTTTAATTTGTGAATTTAATGAAATTTAGGATTTATATTAAAATTTATAAATTTACCTTCTTTAAATTTGACATCTAAACTTGTTGGAATTTTGTAATGATTAAGAATTTTTAAAAGTAATAAAATGGGTCAATTTTTGAATCTAAATATAAAATTGGAATTTATTCATATATTTTAAATTCATTTAATTAATATAAAAATAGCCATTTTGGTCACGGACTTGGATTTCGACGAAACTAGTTTCATCGGATCCGTATCAGTGAATTATTGTAGGGTTTCAAGTTTCGTAGCGATCGGACTAGTCGTTTGATCGTACAAACGCGAAGCGTCTTGAAATCGATTTAATTAAAATCAATTTGAAATCAATTGGAAATTTTGTTTCAGCATAACTTCTTCATACGAAGGAATTTGGACGTAACTTTTTCCATCGCGTTCGGAATATTTTAAAATACCTATTTTGATATATGGGTTTATCCAATTTCGTTCCGGGGTCAGAACGGGCTTTTTGGGCCAACTATCGGTTAGCACGTTTATAATTCGTGCCCACCTATTCTATTGCAGTTTGTCTATAAATAGGCTGTTATAAACCCTAGCAGCCTCTATTCCACATTTCTATACGTCTAGGAACTTCTGTACTCCTCTTCTTCAATGGCAACAGATAATTCTAGGTCCAAATTCAAAATTCAAATCAGATCCAAAGCTAAAAATTCAAAGTCTTCGTAAAAATCCCTGAAAAATATATGTTGAAGATTAAATCTATATGAATCTGCAACTGCTGTTCGTTTTTCAAGACGGTGACTGGATTTACCAGAAATCGCGGTCAAACCTTGAATTTCAAAACCTATATGGTCGATTCGGGGCTTTTCGATTTAGGTTTCAATCGAAGAAATTAAAACATGGGTTTGGTGAGGCTCGTCGCGAGGAGGCTAACGCAGGTGGTCGTTGGTCGTGCAGGGCCTGAGGCGCCGGGAATTTGCGATTTAGGGTTAAGATTGTGGCAGTGACGGCGGCGGCGGCGGTGGCGGCGGCAGCCGATGGGGACGAATTGGAGAGGGGAACGTGCGGCCGAAGCAAGGGATTTCAATGGTGGTGGCGGCTTGGTCGATAGTGGCCCCTTGCGGCGGTGAGGGTGGGTCAAACGTTGGTGGAGATGGGTTTGGCCGGATGCGAGTGCGTACTGGGGGAAGGCGCGTGATAGCCGTGACGTGGACGAGTTGGAGTGTAGGTTTGTTTTATTTTTTTTTAATTTAATTTTTGTTTTCAATCATTTAAATCGCATAACTTCGTCATACGATATCTGTTTCACGCGAATTTTTTTGTTAGGATCGAAACTAAATTTCGGATCTGTTGATGCTAGTTTGGACAGATTTGGAAACCGTCGAATTTTTGGGTTTAAATCGGATTTAAATTCGATTTAGATTCAAAAGGTGAGTGTTTTAACCCGCTCACAACTTCTAGAATTTCTTATGTTTGTTAATTTGACTTAAGATATGAGTAGAAATTTATTTATGGTTGTTTGGCGTGTTTTATTCATCATCTCGGTTAATTCGCATTTATTTAATTTAACTGTTAATCAATTTTATTTATTGCATATAAATTGACAGTTAGAATTTATTTATTTGCATATAACTGCGACTTCAACAGTTATTAAATTTATTTATTTGCATATAAACTGCTAGTTTAACAGTTATTGAATTTATTGTTGATTATAAACTGTTGGTTAATACATTTTATTTATTACCTGTATAATTTATATGCTCTATATCGATGATTGTTTAAATTGGATGATGATTGCAAATGATGGTTGATGATTAATATTTGGATGAATGGATGCTACATTTATATTGTATAAACTTCAAGTCATCATGCATTTTCATTTCATTTGGGATTGGGTTTGAAATGATTTACAACAGCTTTTTAATTTTAAATTGCGGATTGAAATGATAAACATCCGTATCACTTGACCATAGGGTAGAAAATTTTATACAGGCACCGCGGTATATATATAATATATTTTGAAATGTTTTTATGGTTTTGTAAAGCTATATATATATGGTCTATGGGATATTGAATTGGTTATTTATGTATACATATAGTAATTTCGGTTTTTAAGCTTTGTTTAAATTTGATTTGAAGTATAAAATAAAGTTTGATTTTAAGATCAAATACGATTAAGAATTTATTTAAAATCTAATTTTTGGAGTTTTTATGACTTAAATGAGAATAAGATTTGGAAGTTGAATATTAAGTTAAATTGAAATTTAATAAAAATTAAATTTTTTAAAGGATATGATTTTTATAACTTGATTTTTTTGTAAAGTGATTTAAATGAATATCAGGTTGATTTAAATGAATATATCCAGTTTAATTAATTGAAAGATTTTCCAATTATGTGAAGTTAAAGGTTTTACTTAAATTATATTGAATTCATTAAGTAAACAGTTCAAGTCTAAATAACAAGTAATTGAATTTGATATATATGGGTTTGTCAAATGAGTTTGTTTTTGAAATGGTGAAATATTTAAAGCTTTGAAACATAAGAATTAAAAATGGTATTTGGAAGTTCAAATCGATATTTGGAATTGATTTGTGAAATGTAAAGAAGCTATTTTGTTTTATAAAAGAAATTTAATATTTAGCCATTCAAGAGATGGAAATTTGTTTCAAAGTTATGATTTTCAAGGTAGTATAATTTGGAAATATTATATTCCAGAGTTTTGATTTCTAAATATTTTACTTTGAAAACCCTATGATTTTGGAAAAAATATATATTGGAAAATAAAATGACATTATATTGGTTTGGGACTAAATGATATCGTATTGATTTGGGGTTTTAAAAATATAAACGATATCGTATTTATATGGGTTTAAAATGGATATTTTATTCTGGTTTTAAAGTATAATTATTTTAAATGACCGCGGTGTTATAATAACTTTTGGTTGTTGATGAGGCCGGGATCGGAAGTTGTCATACTCTCTGCCAACTCCGAAAACCACTTTAACAACCGTCTACGCGGTAGAGATTCCAGAATGAAGTAGGTTGGTGGCGGCGTTTCCTGTAAGGTAAATACGTGGACCCGACTCCGTGAGTTGGCATAATGTGGCTAAAACAGGAGCGATTCTCGGGCCAATGATGTCATACCTCTGATCGGACACTCCTCTTCGATGCTATACTTTGGCTTTGGATGTATTCGGTGGCCACCTATATTTTTGTTTTAGGGGAGTTTGTTCGAGGTGGGCGGTAGCTGCGTGCTGCGCGTTTCCACCAGCCCGGGTAGCAATTGGTATATCTACCCTGGCATTGCCTAGTTGTGCCGTGTCACCTACCCTATCGCACCTTGTACGAGTTTCTATTTGTGTCGTACCTATGGAGTGTCTTCTCGTAGTCTCCCGATCAGGAGATATGCAGGCACTGTATAGACTATTGGCACTATTACGTGTTAATGTGGAAAATGTAAAGCCTTAATGCTATTTTAAAGTAAGTTTATTTTACAATTAGACACTATTATAATAGCGCAATATACTACATAGTAAATAGTTTAACGGATCCTTAGGAGATGTAAATCCCGAGCATCTCTTGAGTTACTGCGCTCATATTTAATTTTGTTAATTTAACTCACATAATATCTTTTAGTTCTGACTCGAGTGTTTTTGTCTTTTCAAATTCGTTCGGGTCAGTCCGAGCGTTTCAGGATTTGAAGATTTGGCTCTGGAGGACGAAGATGAAGATTTGTATTACTATTATCTAGTATATTATTCAACTACACCATTTAATTCCGCTGCATTGTTATTGGTATGTGTAACTCTGATATGGTTATATAAATATAATCAAATGTTTTTTTTTTTAAAACCGCTTCATGAACTATATATTTGATTATTATATTTTATCCTTCCGTTGTGAGATTCTATTTTTTTATTTCTTCCTTGTTTTTCTTATTTACCCCATAACAATCCGCCCTTACATATGGTTTGAATTGGCACGTGTGTCTGTTTAAATCGTGCGAAAAGGCGGGATGTTACATCTGGTATCAGAGGTTTGGTTTAGCGATAAACCTTAGCTTTGTGGGGTTTGACTCTTTGCTTATAGGGTAGTAATAACCTATGGGAGTTGCTTAGTGTATATATATGAGAGAGTGTATTTGTTAGTGATATAAAAAAGGTTTTTATATTGTGTTAATCTGTTCCGTTTTGTATTTATAAATTATGGTTGGTGCATGGGACGCTGTGACATCAATAAGAATTTCTAAACACTTAATAGGACAGACTGACATAATATTTGTTTTTGTATAGGTAAATGAAATAAATTTTGCCTATTATATTTTCTATATATATGTAATAAATTTTCAAAAGATATCTATATTTGGCTGCAATAGATGGGTTGTTAGTTAAAAAAGTGTAAATAATAGGTAGAAATAAGATTGGAAAAAAATAAAATAAAAGAAAAATAAATTTGGAAATTTAGAAATTAAGTTCCGGGGTTTCGGAAATTCTTACAATTGATTTTTGGAATATAATAATAATATTTTAAAGGTATTTTTCTGATATGAGTATTTCAATACAATTTGAAAGAATTGTTTTGAAAGAAACTTTGAAAAGAAATAAGTTCTGTACTTCCCCCTCTGTCGCTGGAAATTAATTTCGGTGATGAGTGCACTCATCATCGACATTCATTTTCGAGTTTCGAAGTGGGAAGGCCACTATAGTAATTTACTCCAGAATTGTTAAGAAAATTTTATCGTTTTAATTATAATTGGATATATATATGTGTGTGTGTGTGTGTGTGTGTGTGTGTGTGTTAGGTATCTATCTATTATCTTAAATGATTTAAAATTAAACCCAGTATTTGATTCTTAAGTTCCAGTTAATTAATAGTAAATTAAGTATATCGAATTGGAACTTCAATTAAAATAAAAAATTTAATACAATAGGAAGAGAAGTAATGTAAATAAACGATTGTAAACCTTAGTAAATGGATAAAGGAAGTTCCTTATTTATAAGAATTGATGTTATAAGGTTACAAATTCGGTGTAATTAAAATGTTACTATTATTAAATATAATAGAAATATAAGCATTAAATAAATGAATGAAATTAAAAGTAACTTGAAATTGTAACTTATAAAACGAATATATAATTTATGAACCATTAATTAATTAAAAGAATTGAAAAGAGACTTGTATAATTTTCACTTACATTCTTAAAGCATATATATAACTTACCATATAATAAAAGTTACAGTGTTAGTAAGAAAATGTAAGGGGGAAATCTTACAAGTAAAGCTTGAGGTAATGAGAGTATCCAATGAATTTGCTATTATAAATAGGAATTTAATGTTATAAACTTAAGTTGTAAATTGAAATTTTACCATAATTAGATGATTTTAAAACTTAGGTTAATAGAATGAAATTCTATAATAAATGAAACTGTGAGAAATAAATAAATAAAATTTAGAAATGCATAAATGGAATGAAATAAAAAGAAACTTACGGGACATTAAAATGAAAGATGAATATTGTAAGTAATAAATGAAAATAAATAAGGTAATCACTCAATGAATGAAAGAAAGGAAATCAAACAACTAAAGTATGAAATAAAATTTATAATAATTTAATTTGATTTGTTGGGTTGAATTGTTACCGTTTGATTTATGGTTGGTCAGGTAAGGAAATTCGAAATTGTTGGACGAATAAATAAATTATTTTGTTCCATCTAAGACTGTTGAGTAAATGATGCACTTGATAGTTATTTTTCACTCCGTACAATTTCAAGTGTTGAAGCTGAACAACTATTTGCTTGTTGATTGAATGGTTGTTTTGTTTCTTGTGTATGTTGTTTGTTGAAATGGATGGTTGTGTATTTATTTGTTGTTAGGGATTGGAACCACTCAAATATTTCACTTTATAAAAATTGTTAACCCTTTAGATTTTATAAATGAAATGCAGGTTATGGAAGCAATTGCTACTGCTTTTGGTTGCATAAATTAAGCGTAATTTGTCCGACAAATAGGTACGTTTCGGATTACGATTTATAGCGCTATTTTATATATTTTCCCGGGATGGGATATAATATTTTGGATAATATATGTATTATATTATATTATATTTTCTTCCGAGCCTCTCCGTACAAAGGAGACTCTGCCAAAATTTTCCGTAAATTTTGGACTTAGAAAATTTGAAAATGTTTACAAACTGTAACAATTTATGTATAAAGGATTTATATGGGTATATTTAGTTAAAGTAATAAATTTTGAAAACTATTGTTTATAAGTTAAATATTTTGAATAAGATGTATTGTTATTTAATTCTTCTTTTCCCTTCTTTCCTTTTCGAGGACGAAAAGTTTTGAGTGGGGGAGAGTGTAGCGACCCGTGTAAATTCGATGTTTAAAATGAATTAAAGTAATAAGATTTTAATTTTAATTTAGAAATAAATAGAAATCTTATTAATTTATATGAAAGAGATTGTTGAAATTTGATCTATCAAGGGTAATTAAAATTTACAAATTAAATTATATATTGCAATTAATAGTAATAGTGGAAATTGTTGCAATTGATATAAAGTTTGAATAAGTAAATTTAGGCAAGTATTGAATGTATCAATGGAATAAAATATAGATTTATGGAAATTAAATGTAAACGGAGGTAATAAAGTAATGCAGGACGATAAATAACGTAATTAGTACAATCCCTTTTTATTTGTAAATTATTGTAAGCTGTTAAAATTTTGAAATGTGAAAATTTGGAAATAGATTCAAATTGTATGTTAGATAATAAATTGCAATAATTAAAGTTAGTAATTAATGGGTTAAGGGAATACCAATTTATTTATAAAGTGAATATAAGTGAACTTAACAAAATAAATAGGAAACGATAATTATTCATAAGTGCTGGTTAATGTAAAAGGAATAATTAATTGGATTTAGAATCTTAATTTGTATGTGTGCATATATTTATAATGGAATATAAAAGGGAAAATATAATTATATACAAGTTAATAATTTATAAACTTTAATGAACATTTCCATTTAATAAATTTATTAGGAAATCAAACTCATTTAAGGGTAAGTAATTATAATGCGTTGATGATATAAACGTTAATAAATTTTATAGTAGTAACGTAAGTGCAAATGGAATGTAACCGTAGAAATTTAAGCTAAGAACTGAATATAAGGAAATGGAGGCAAATAGAAATCAATCAATGAATGTATATAGGTTGTTAAGTTAATAATAAATAGAAATTGGACAACATCCATATAATATAATGGATTGCAATTTGTGGGTTGGAAATAAAGGGTGAGTAGAAATTGATTGGTTATATTAATTGAATGAAACTCCAATTTGTTGGAATAAGGTAAAAGGTGTACTTGGTAATAAATGTAAAAGAACTTAAATATTGAATTTATTTAATATATAATTAGTGATGTTTCAATAAAACCAATACGATGTAAACAACGAACTTATAAATGTGGGATTTAGAGTTTTTGACAACAATTACTATGAGCTATATGTATATTCAGTCCATTCAATTTAATTGGTAAATCATTGAAATAAATGTTACGTTTAAATAAATTTGGGTAATAATGGGGAATAACGTAAATATATTCTTCATTAAATGATGGTTAGTGTATATAAAGAATGGAGGTAAAACTTTATAAATTGATTTGAATCTGAAATTTAATGAAAGGAGTAATTGGAATTAAATGGATTAAATGTTTGAAGTTACGTAAATTTTAATTCAGATAAAAGGGTATGCATTTATGTAATAGAGTATGAATCTATTGTTAAGTTTATTTATAAAATGGCAGTTGGGTAATTGAAAGGGTGCAAAAGTAAGCTTGTCAGTATATTAAAGTAATGTATGATAATAGGTTTAACCGAAATAAATGAAAATTTAAAATCTAAATATTACATTTATAGGGATGTAAGTGAAATCGAAGAATACTAGGACAATATTTTTTGAATCTAATATTAAATCCATCTATTTGAAATATATGAATGAAATAACCATTGATTTCTTTGGTTGAATATAAATTTTTAGAAAGTTAAATTTTAATTCGCGAATTTAATGAAATTTAGGATTTGTATTAAAATTTATAAATTTACCTTCTTTAAATTTGACATCAAAACTTGTTGGAATTTTGTAATGATTAAGAATTTTTAAAAGTAATAAAATGGGTCAATTTTTGAATCTAAATATAAAATTGGAATTTATTCGTATATTTTAAATTTATTTAATTAATATAAAATTAGCCATTTTGGTCACGGACTCGGATTTCGACGAAACCAGTTTCATCGGATCAGTATTAGTGAATTATTGTAGGGTTTCAAGTTTCGTAGCGATCAGACTAGTCATTTGATCGTACGAACGCGAAACGTCTTGAAATCGATTTAATTAAAATCAATTTGAAATCAATTGGAAATTTTGTTTCAGCATAACTTCTTCTTACGAAGGAATTTGGACGTGAAACTTTTTCCATCGCGTTTGGAATATTTTAAAATGCCTATTTTGATATATGGGTTTATCCAATTTCATTCCGAGGTCAGAACGAGCTTTTTGGGCCAACTATCAGTTAGCACGTTTATAATTCGTGCCCACCTATTCTATTGCAGTTTGTCTATAAATAGGCTGTTATGAACCCTAGCAGCCTCTATTCCTCATTTCTATACGTCTAGGAACTTCTATACTCCTCTTCTTCAATGGAAACAGAAAATTCTAGATCCAAATTCAAAATTCAAATCAGATCCAAAGCTAAAAATTCAAAGTCTTCATAAAAATCCCAGAAAAATATATGTTGAAGATTAAATCGATATGTTTTAACGCTAAAAATCGAACGCTAACACCCCGGTGTGTGAAGTATGAATATGAAAGCACCACCCGATAGTTCGGGAATCAGAGAGAAACAGTAATTCACAAAAAATGCAGTAAAGAACACATAGTTTATAGTGGTTCGACCTATAATCAAGCCTACGTCCACTTCAATCCTTTTTTATTGCTGATTTGATTACGACTTGTTACAATCTCTTTCAAGTACAATTTACTTCAAAAGACAAGAAGCTAGAAAAACTTCGATGTGAGAAAGTTCTGCGAATTCATGATTGAATGTCTTGAATTTCTGTTTGAAGTTAATCTAAGCGTCTTGTGTGTGATTGGAATGTTGGAGTGTAGATTGGCTTGAAGATAGCAGAGTCTCGATGCCTTGAAGAAAATGATCCAAAAGTCCCTTGAAAGTTGGAGATGGCAATGTATTTATAGAGAATCTTGGGCAGGAAACATTACCAAGTCCTAAATCGTAACCGGCCTAAGTTGGGTCGCGGACGACTTAAACTAAGTCGTGGGTCGGTTGCGACCTAAATGCTGGGTCGAGACTTCGGAAAGGCATCCTTGCTGAACTCTGGATATATCACAAGTCCTGAACCATGTACGAGTTAAGAGGCCGTGTGCTAAGTAGCTGCATCGGAATTGCCTTCCTTTGCCTGGGTCGTGAACGACCTAGCATAGGTCGTAAGTCGGTAGCGACTCAAGTGTAGTTCGTGAACTTGTCCCTGTCCTGGACAGTTAGGGCGGCAACCTCCTTGGATAGTTAGATCGGCATCTATCTTAGGCCAGCATCCATGTTAGATCGGTAACCTACCTAAGCCTTGAGTCGGTATCCCCTTAAATCTTAGGTCGGCATCCCTGTTAAGTCTTAGGTCGGTAACCTTGTTAAAGCATTAGGTCGGCATCCCACTCAAGTCTGTTAGGTCAGTATCCCTCTTAGGGCTTAGGCAGTTAGATCGACATCCATATTAGGTCGGCAACCTTTTGGGTCGGTAACTTTTAAGTCGCTGAGTCATGGCCGGGGCGGAGTTAACATTTGCCCCTCGAAGTGTACGCCTAATGGTTAGGTCATGTTCTTCGATATCCTCTAACCCGTCCACTCTCTAAGTCGGTAGGTCGTGTACGACCTAAAAGTTAGGTCACACGCGCCGCTTCAGTTCTCGCCACTGTAAGGTATAAGTCATTCATCTTCTTCTTCCTCTTCATTACTTGCTCCTTCGCTTGATTCGGCCATTAAAATTCTCTTGAGCTTCCAAAGGCGATTTCACTCCAATCAATTACTGATAACCTTTGCTATTCATCGCGTAAGTAAACCTTCTTCTTCCTCGATCATAGATTACTGTTGGTTCATGAATTCCGTCACTCAAACTTAAACCGCCTCCTTGTATAATGCTATATCACGAATCCTATTACAACTATAGTTGATGAAGCTTAGGTTGCTCGGTTTGGCTTTAAATGACCGATGAGACGATCAAGATGGTTTACCGCTTCAGGCTAGTCGATTTTGATTTGCGTTAGGATTGTAAGGTGTTGAACTCGTAGTGGTTTCGAACTGGTTTTATGGATGATCCGATAACATGAAACAGCATGAATGGAATGAGGGTTTTTTGTGGATGGAGCGGCTATCGGGCTAACGGGTCGAGTGGATTGAGATATCGGCCTGGATTCGACCCAGCAATTTTTGGGCGACCTATCTTTTGGCCAACCTAATTTGATACGGTCTAAACCTTAGATCGTGGCCGAACTAGCACTCGGGGAAATTTGCCGACCTAATCCTTAAATCGTGGCCGAACTAGCACTTGGGGAATCTTGCACCACTTTTTGAACCGGAGCCTTTCTCCTTACTACTCCTCACGACCTAAAGAACCACCGATTTAAGGAATCAGAAACTTAATCTTAACTCGCGAGAGATTCCTTGGGTCGCAGCCGAGTTAACACTTGAATGCCCAACTCGAATTCACACTTAAAAGCATAATTCCAACTTGAATACTTAACTTGATCTGCTGGACTGAATTGCTTAAATCCTAGATTGTTTTAACTTTGTCGCCTTATTTCACAGATCACATTAACTTATAGGCTAACAACCTGCTGAAAACAACAATCACAGAAAACCAAGGCGCATATCCTGCCATTGACTACCCACATCAAATGACAGATTAGTCGACATAAAGTAATCAACTTAAACACACTGTATGAAATGCTGTGAACCAATCAACTAAAGTGAAATATCAATGCAAAGCATCGCTATCTTGAACTTATTTGTTTGCATCTAAATTTCACTTTCATATTTAAAACAACAAACCCTGGACTTTGTAACTTACAAATGCTTGCTGGTTTTTATTCCAGTTATATTCGCTTATTGCTTTGTTGATTTTACACAACACTTCACACACTTTAGGAAACGTGCACCTTCATATTTGAGTATCCAGTTGTTTGTGTAGAATGACTTCCCTCCAAGAAGAAGAAGTGGTAGCTTAAGCGGGAGAGACCTTTCAGACAGCTGTTCCCATAGAGAATCCTCCAGAGAGAACTTCGACTATCCTAACTCCGAGAGCGTTTATTCAGCTGCGTACTCAATTTGGTTTTGCTGAAAATGATGCCCTACTACCCAGGCCAAATGATACTGCCGACAGTCCTCCCCCCGGTTTTGTCGCAGTCAATCGTCAAATGTGCCTAAACGGGGCGATTCCTCCCTTTAACGACTTCCTTCGAACCCTTCTCCTTCGGTTGACAATCTCTCCGTTCCAACTTCATCCTAATGGCTGCGCCATCTTGATGGGGTTGTGTGTTTTGTTTAGGAGAACTCTTGATCGCTTGCCAAGTTTTGAAGAAATTCGCTACTTATGCTCGTTTGCAAAGAGTAAAGACCATCCTTCCCTTATTATTGTGAGAAGTGCTAGAAACCGCAAGCTTATTTCTGATCTTACCGAAAGTGTTCATGGATTTTTGAATCAGTTTTTCTTTGCTCGCTGCCCCACAGGGTTTTATGCCATTTGGAGAGTAGGAAGTAAGATTACCTGTTTCTATTTTCTCCATTTTCAAACTTTTTCGAGATCCGAATTACCAATTGCTAATTTCAATCTTTGCTCTTTTCAGCACTTCCTTTCCCCTCTAGAGATCCAAGCCATAAGAAATTTTTTGAGAGATTAAGTGTTGTGACTGCTAAAGAGAGAAGTATAAAGTTTTTGTTGAGGGACGAATTTTTGCATCAGTATGGACTTTTACACGCTTCTCGCTCTACACACCCCCATGAGGTTCCAGACTCCCCGCCTAAAGCATTAGATGCCCCAGTTTCCACTGACGAACCCATACCAAAAGAACCTGCCTCCGAGGCTTCTCTGGTGAAGTGCTCTACTACTGTCGATGTTGCGTGGCCATCCAGCAAATCGGCACTTGCCCCGGTTATTGAAGAGGAAGAATCTCTTCATTGCTCTGAAGATGCGGCTGGTCTGGAAGGCGGAAAAGGTACTCTCGTCGAACTTGGCGGTGATGATACTTTCGAGGGGCTAAGTGACCTGATGATAACTTCACAAGAACTCTTTAAAGATGATGTGCCTTAAGCTTCTTCTCCTGTTGTCGAGGCGACATCAACTTTTCAACAAATTTTGACGCCTACCACTCAAGTCACTACCACCGCTGTGTCGAAGAGCGGTTTGTAGCCTAATGCGTGTAGTTTGCACACCACACACACATAGGACTTTTCGGCACTTTCATGCACCTAATTCTTTGTACTTTGAAGATTCTAAAGTCACGCTTCTTTTCTCTGAAGACTTTTAAGACTTGTCCCTTTTTTTTAAATTTCAGATTCTCCGATGGGACGCAGCGGCTCTTACTATGATGACTTTCAGCGCTACGGGAGGCGTAGTCAATATGACTATAGGCGCTACCTTCCCGTTCACAGAGAAACCGACGAAGAGAGAGCCGCTCGAAAGGCTCAGGAGAGGAGGGCTCAAGAAGAGCGTTATGAGAGAAAAGATAGGGAGGAGCACCATGATTCTTCCCAGAGAGGTGACGACTCTCACAAAATAAAGTCGCATGATGACCGGGGAAAAAGTCATATAGTTAAGGACCCAATCAAGCGTGCCCGACACGGTGAGAAGCATGCATCTACAACTCCTGAAAAGGCCACTGCCCCCGTCTTACTTGACATCCCTTCTGGCTCTCCTGCTCTCGGGAAGACAGACATTCAGACAATAGTTAAGAGGCCTAAATTTCAAATTGGACCAGGCCCAGCCACTCTGCAAAGCCGGTTCCCATACTGGTGCCTAAAGGGAGTGCGGTTCGATCTTGACTTGGTCCATATTGACAAACAAGCAATGCTGCAAAATCTTGATGCTGTTAGGCTTGATATCGAGCGGATGTCAGGGTGGCAAAAGCTTTTTGATGAGCTTCAGAGGGTCAACCGCGTGAATATAGAGGCTATGCTAACAATGGAAAATGATAAGGCCGAGTGGAAGAAAATTTTAAGCCAGCACGATACCAAAATGAGGAACATCGCCGATTACAACGAGAAGCTTGAAGCGAAAGTTGAAAAACTTAAGCAAGAGCTTGCTACCCTTCTACCTCAAATACCCAAAAAGAAGAAGTACTTCAAAAGCAAGCTCGCGATGCTCACGCTGCTCAGCGACATGCCGAGTGGCAACTTGAGGCTGAGCAGAAAACAACGGAAAGGTATCGTGTTGACGTTGCAGAGTTAAGGGAGAAGGTCAACTCCCAGGATTTGGGGATTATGAGGCTGATGGCCCAATTATTAAAGACCGAGAAGGAACACAATGAAGCTATCGCTGGAAGGCAGGCTGCCGAACAGTCGCATGAGGCGACTAAAGCCAATATCAGCTCCACTCTATTTGACTTCTATGTACATAGCGTTACGGGGCGCGGGAGCCTTTCATTCTTAGGACCGACGTACGAGATTACACTGGCCGAGGTTTGGGAGTCAATTCTTGACATGCTTGGAGGTGCAGGCGCTGGCTATGCTGAAGCATCTCTTGCAGAACACTTTCTAGATGATGACGCCAGAGCTGCCCTAGCCCGGGGAAAAGAGCAGCTTGCCAAAGCGCGAGCTGAGGTAGGGGACCAGCACATCGCGAAAGAAGCACCATTAACTGCCCCCGTCCCTCTTTCGGTTTCGGCCGATGTTGACATCACAGGCTCTGCTTCCCATTCTACATCCTCTATTAAAGTTACAACTGAGATCACAAGCACGCAGGGTGGAGATGAAGGCGAAGAGAGGGCCGAAGCACAGGCTTATGAGGTTGACATTAGGAAGCCAACTTCTCCAGGTAACTCTACCGTTAATCTTGCTCAAGTGGACTGTTTGTTTGCTCCTCATGAGTTTGATGAACTTTTTGATTATTTTTTAAATCTCAATGAGCCGCTATCTCCTTTCTTCACGGGAGATACTAATATTTTTGGCTTTTCTTCTTCTGTAGCAAAAATGCCAAGTGCCATACAGACTTCTCCTCCTCCAGTTGTCCCTCCTCCATTCCCTCAAATCACTCCTATTTCCCAGCCGGGATCACAAGAAGAATTGATAGAAGCCCTTCAAGGGTTGGATGATCCCATCGCTTCGCAGGAGCAGAAGGACGAAGGACCTGAAGGAGGCGACAAATCCCCGGAGCATACTATTTCTGATGACGTAAAACTGTCTGCTCTTGTTACCCCAGGAAGTGAGTCTTCTTCAAGGAGGAGGAGGAAGCGTGCCACTTCCAAGAAAAGGAAAAACATTCTTGTTTCTGAAGAGGAAGCGAAGGTTGATTCGGCAATGACCCTCTCTCCTTCTTCCCCAACTCTCCCAAGCCGTCCTGAAAAACTGCCTATTAGGTCAGGTGAAGGCTCTAAAGGTGGTGGCAAGAAGAACTAACGGGCCCTGCTTCCCCTTATTTTCACTTTTTGCTTTTTGCATGTACTGGCCGGAGATTGTGCGGGTACCGGCCTCCGCTTTTCCTTTTCTTTTTATTTTGAAACCTGTACCTGTACAAAATTTTGACAGTATTGAATAAAATGATTCTTTTTGTTTGTACAAACTTCTGTCTGTATTTGAGAATGCATTTACTATTCATTTTTGTACAAGTTTCTTTGTACGATATTGCAGTGAGCTTGTGGTATGTTGTTCGAGCGCAATTCTTACCAATGTAGCTACACCATGCTGCCCCTATACCATAAGCTCGTTGCAATATTTTCAACTTTGAAGGGACTTGTACTCTTATTTTCTGGAGAACAATTATTCCATACTTGGAGGAATGTTATTCTGCTCAAAATAGAGTACAACTTGCTCCATATGAGTTTCTACGCTTCAACTTTCGAAGATATCACTTTTTCTTTTGTGCATACACACATTTTTACAAAGTGAATTCTCCTATGTGGTAAAGCGGGCCTCTGAAGGGCACTTTAACTTTTTTTGAGGAACAGTATTTTCAAGAATAGATGAACCAATCTTCATTTGAAAGCTAAAGTGTGCCTTTAAAGAGGGCTTTTTTTTTTTGTTTATAGTGCGCCTCAGTGGAGGGTTTTTGATCTTTGTTTTGCATTTCTGATGAAATGCTTCTTTGAAAAGTTGTACCTCTGAGGAGGGCTTTTTCACGTTTCAACACTTGGAAGTTTTATTTCAATTTCAGTGAAACGTGTGCCTCCGAAGAGTTGTGCCTCCGAAGAGGTCTTTCTGATTGATTGTGCCCCTGGGAAGGGGTCTTTTTGTTCAATTGTGCCTCTGGGAAGAGGTCTTTTTGTTTCTGCCCCTTGGGAGAGGCTTTTATTTTTTCCCTGTTCGCTGGGAAGCGGGCCTCCGAAGAGGGCTTTTCACATTTTGACTCATGTGAAGTTTTATTTCAGATCACGGTGGAATGTGTGCCTCTGAGTAGGGCTTTTGGCTGGAAGTTTGGAGTTTCTTTCTCTTAGTTGGACGGATTCACGGGAGTGTATCACCGATCAGTCCGCAACTTTATGTCGAGAAAGAACTCTCTTTTTCTGGCGAGGCCCGCTCGAGGTCTTTTAGCATTTCAACTATGGTGAAATGGGCCTTCGAAGAGGGCTTTTCACGTTTCGACACTTGGAAGTTTTATTTCAATCTCGGTGAAACGTGTGCCTCTGAGTAGGGCTTTTGCTTGGAAGTTTGGAGTTTCTTTCTCTTAGTTGGACGGATTCACGGGAGTGTATCACCGGTCAGTCTACAACTTTATGTCGAGAAAGAACTCTCTTTTTCTAGCGAGGCCCGCTCGAGGTCTTTATCCTCCGAAGAGTTGTGCCTCTGAAGAGGGCTTGTGCCTCCGAAGAGGTCTTTTGTTGTTTGATGCTTGCTCGCCCATGTCTCTTTGCCATCTATTCATGTCGGCGATCCCCGTTATCTTTTGCAAGTATCATCCCTTTTTAGTTGCCAATAATTTTCCTTATCCAAAGAAATATACTTCACAGTTAAGCAAGTTGGTGGTGGTAGACACAGGCTATTTAACTGGATCCTTGTTTGTACAAACATTTGCAGTTAGTTAGAAATGGTCCACTTCCATCCACATCGCTAACTTTTATTCGAAGCACTTCTTTTGTAGGATTTGAGTATGGAAATTTTGAATGGTTTAGCGTTTGCTTGCTGGGTGATGTCGGAGATCGCTTGGTCTTGCGATGGGTAAGCTTTGTTTTTATGGCCTGCATTATTAAATCAACATTTTAGTAACACGATTAACGTATTTTATATGTTGAAATAAAACAAAGCAGTTTATAGTAGTAGAGAACACAAGATTTATAGTGGTTCGTCCAAAAGCTGGGCCTACATCCACTTTATAGCTTTTCATTATTCACTTGCTTTACAATTGCTTTCAATACAAGAATCATATATTCGTAATTCTTTTACAACATTTCAGCAAAGCTTTTAAGTAAAATATGGACGCAAATGATTGTTGTTCCAAGCTCTTGGGATTGGTTCTCCTTCGACGGTTGTGAGTTTGAACGTGCCATCAAGAAGTTTCGTGCCTATAACATACGACCCCTCCCAGTTTGGCCCAAACACACCTGTGGTTGTCATAATTCTCTTCAAGACTAGGTCCCCAACTTCAAAGCTGCGCTGACGAACTTTGGAATAGAAGTGCTTGACTATTCTTTGCTGATGAGCTGCAATTCTAAGCTTAGCCTCTTCTCTTCTTTCATCAAGGAGGTCAAGTGCTTCCAATTGCAATTTTTCATTCTCATCTTGATCAAAATGGATCCTTCTGTGTGAGGGGACATTAGTTTCCACTGGAATCATCGCTTCTGATCCGTATGCCAATGAAAATGGAGTATGCCCAGTCACAATTTTGTGGGTGGTTCTGTATGCCCATAGTGCAAGCGGTAACTTATCGACCCAACCACCTTTTGCTTTTTCTAGCTGCTTTTTGATGGTTGATTTGATGATTTTGTTTACTGCTTCCACTTGCCCGTTTGCCTGCGGATGAGCCACTGTTGAGAAGCTTTTTCGGATCTTGGAACGTTTGCAGAAATCTTGGAACTCCTCACTTTCAAACTGGGTACCATTGTTTGTGATTATCCTCTGAGGCACACCATACCTGCAAATGATATTATTAGTCACAAAACTTATCATTTTCTTAGAGGTAATAGTAGCCAATGGTTCGGCTTCAGCCCATTTAGTGAAATAATCAACAGCAACGATAACATATTTAATTCCCGATTTGGCAGTCGGCAAAGGCCCAATGAGATCTGTTCCCCAGATGGCAAACGGCCATGAACTGACCATTTGTGTTAGCTCAGTGGAAGGTGCTCTAGGAATTTTAGCGAATCTCTGGCATTTATCACACTTTCGGGAATAGTCAGCAGCATCCTGATTATTTTCTGGCCAAAAGTATCCATAACGGAGGATTTTCTTTGCTAAAGTTTGACCACCTGTATGATCCCCACATTCCCCTCCGTGTACTTCAGTCAGAATTGTCTTAGCCTCTTCCTTTGTCACGCATCGGAGTAATTGCATTGAAAATCCTCGTTTGTACAAACGACCATCTTGAACTATATATCTGGAGGCTTTCCTCATCAGCTTATGTCGTTCTTTTGAACTTTCTGGCCAAGAACCATAGAGTAAATATTCAAATATCGGAGTCATCCATGATTCTTGCTCTTGGGATACATTCATAATCCAATCAATATCCATTTCATCTGTGCTTGGAGCTAACAAGACTTCGACGGGAACTAATCCCAATAGTTGAGCTTCACCAGTACTCGAATACTTTGCGAGAGAATCCGCCTTCATGTTCTCTTCTCGGGGTATATGGTTTATTGAATAACGGTCAAAATTTTGGAGAAGCTCCCAGGCTTTTGATAAATAGGCGGGTAGATTCCCTCCTTTAGCTTAAAATTCCTTCTTGACTTGGCAGATAATAAGCTGAGAATCACTAAAGATCTGCAATGCTTTGATGTTTAGTTCTTTAGCGATTCATAAACCAGCGATGAGAGCTTCATATTCTGCTTCATTATTTGTCGAAGGGAATTCTAGTCTCAGTGCATAACATAGCGATCGCCCTTCTGGGGTTTCAAGGACAACCCCTGCTTCGGAACAGTAATCTTTCCATGCGCCATCGACATACAATTTCCATTGGATTGGGATGTTATCAGCGGCTCCTTCCTCACTATCACCTTTATCCGTACATTCTACGATGAAATCTGCTAAAGCTTGTCCATTGATTGCTTTCCGAGGATGGTAAGTGATGTCATATTGGCTGAGTTCAATATTCCATTTCAAAAGACGGCCCGAAGTCACAGGACGGAATAGGACCTGCTTTAGAGGTTGATCAGTGAGGACTTTGATGGGATGAGCTTGGAAATACGGCCCCAATTTTCTTGATGCGATCAACAAACAATAGGCGAGCTTTTCTAACCTTGAATAGTTCATCTCTGCCCCAGTGAATCTTTCGCTGATATAATAGACTAGGCGTTGAATCCTTGCGTCTTCCCGTACCAACACTGCACTGAGAGCATGAGATGAAATTGCCAAATATATGAAGAGATCTTCACCATTGTCAGGCTTTGAAAGTATCGGAGGCAATTCCATATGACGAACCAACTCATCAAATGCTTTCTGACATTCAGGAGTCCACTCAAAGTTTTTCCTTCCTTTCTTCAGAGCATCAAAGAACGGAATGCATTTGTCAGTGGCTTTTGAAATGAATCGACCCAAGGTAGCAACCTTTCCATTGAGACTTTGCAATTCCTTCTGCGTTCTAGGAGCTTTGACCTCTCTCAGGGGAGTGATCTGAGCAGGATTAGCTTCAATGCCCCTAGCGCTCACAATGAAACCCAAAAACATTCCAGACTCCACCCCAAATGAACATTTCAAAGGATTAAGCTTCATTCTGTACTTTCGGAGAACTGCGAACAACTCTGCCAAGTGATCCATGTGGTCCACTGCTTTTTTAGACTTCACTAGCATATCATCAACATAAACTTCCATTGTCTTGCCAATCTGCGGTTTAAACATGGCATTAACAAGCCTTTGGTAAGTTGCCCCTGCATTCTTGAGTCCGAAAGGCATGACCTTGTAGCAGTAGAGTCCAACATCTGTGATGAAGCTTGTGTCCTCTTGATCTGGCTCATGCATCATAATCTGGTTATATCCGGAGTATGCATCCATAAAAGATAACAATTCATGCCCCGCTTTCCCATCCACCAACTGATCGATCCTGGGCAGCGGGAAACAGTTTTTGGGGCAGGATTTGTTCAGATCTGAAAAGTCAATGCATACTCTCCATTTTCCGTTATCTTTTTTAACCAGCACTGGATTTGATACCCAATTTGGATAAGTAGATTCTCTGATGAAACCGTTCTCCATGAGCCGATCCACTTCTTCTTTTAATGCTGCTGTCCTCTCAGGGCCCTGGGTTCTTCTTTTCTGTTTCACTGGTGTAAACTTTGGATCAATGTTCAGAGTGTGTACAGCAATCTCTAGGGATATTCCACACATGTCAGCATGAGTCCAAGCGAATACATCTAAATTTGCCTTCAAAAATGAAATCAGAACATTCTGAACTGTTGTGTTGAGTTGTGAACCCACATTCAGCACTTTGTTCGGGTCCTTTGGGTCAACGGGTACCGGCACCGGTACTACCCTATTCTCCCCTGCACTGGCTTTCCTTGGATCCATCTCTCTTCGTGCGCCACTACATTCACCAGTGCAGGGTCCACCCTGTAATTGCTACAAGGTTGGTTCTTTGATGCGGACTGGAGCCGTCGCACCTTTTCCCATTTCTCTTTTCCTTGATTCACGCAGCTCTGTAAGATAACATTCTCGCCCCGCATCTTGGTCTCCTTTAATCACACCAACTCCATTATCCATGGGGAATTTTATAGTCAGACACCATGGAGCAAGAACAGCTTTGAATGCAGCAAGAGTTGGTCGGCCTAAAAAGGCATTGTAGGCAGAGAATTCTTCAACAATTATAAAGGTTTTCTTTCGAGCCACCTTCCTCAGTCCTTTTCCAAGTTCTACAAACAAATCTATGGTCCCAATCGGCTGTTTGGGTTCTCCAGCAAACCCAGCAATCTTAAGTGATGAAGCTTGAATATCAGCCATTGGAATTTTCATTTGATCAAAGGTCTTCTTGAAGAGAATGTTGCATGAAGCTCCATAATCAACTAGAACTCTTCTCACAGTAGCCGGCCCAATGCCAGCGGATATGACCAAAGGATCTATGGTAGGAGCCTCGATACCCAAAGATCTCTGGTACCGAATACAATATCATCTGTGGAACTCTTTTGTTGCTTTAAAGGCGCATCATTTTCTAAAACAAAAACATTGTCTTCGGCTGGTACATGCCTCAAGGCCCGAGCATACCTTTCCATCTCGCCCCAGCTTTTGCCTGTTGGGTGAGGCCCTCCAGTTATTATATTGATGACAGGTCCTTTCGGTTCATGCTCTACGGCCTTCTCACCTGAGCCAGGACGGTGAGTGGGAACTTGTTGTCCTTGAGTCGAAGCTGGGGCAGTTCTATTCCTTTTCACATACTGTTGGAGCTTGTTCTCTTTCAAAAGTTGTTCAATTACCTCTTTCAACTGACGGCATTCATTGGTGTCATGGCCGGGTTGGTTGTGGAATCGGCAGAACCTTCCACTCTTCTCCATCTTATTTCCCACTCTCATTTTAGGCGGTGTTAGATAATTGACATCATCCTTGGTTGCAAAGAAGATGTTCTAAAGGGTATCGGTCAAGGGCGTGAAATTGAAAGGACGGCCTTTCTTAGCATCTCCCTGTTTCTTTCCACCATCATTTCCCCTTTTTTGAGTGTTAGGTTCTTTCTTGTTCGAAGCAGCACCATTGTTCCCGGCTTTTACTGATACTGCCTTAGCTGTTATTTGGAGGCTCTCCAAGCGCATCAATTCATCCGCTTTCTTGTAGAATTTGTCGAGCGAGTTTGGTTCTTTCATTTTCAGCCACTTTCCAAATTCGCTTGATTTGTCAATCGCCCTCATCAAGTATGTTAGGACCATGCGTGGCTCAGCATTATCTTCCTCAGCCAATGCCATATTAAAACGATTCAAAAATGATCTGATGGATTCTCCTGGATTTTGCTCTAGACTTGACAGCGACATTATATCCTTTGCTTTTGAAGCATACAGTCGAAATTGCTCCTTGAATTTCCTGGTCAAATCGGAGAACTGATCAATGGACCTGACCGGCAGCTTTGTAAACCACAATAGAGCCACACCTTCCAGATTTACCGGGAAATATCGACATTTGATTTCATCAGACTCCCTGGCACCCTTCATATGCCAGTCCTACTTATACAGAAACTCGTTAGGATCACTCGTCCCCTTGTAAGCCGGAATAGTAGGGGGAACGAATTTCCTTGGGAACTCTGCCTTCAAAATCTTTTCAGTAAATGGAGTTTTAATTGGAGCAAAACCCCACTCTTTCTCATCTTCATCTCTTCGCATATTTTCCTTCATGATTTGACGATCCATGCCCGAAAAATACTCTTCATCATTTAGAGGCTCTGGAGGGCAAACATCAGCCACTCTCTCTGAATTCTGTCTTGACAATCCTTCACGGAGGGTTGGCTGCGGCCCTGATCCTCCAGCTTGGGGAGGTGTCCTTTCTACAGGGTCTGCGGCTCTTTGAGAAATGTTCCCTTCAACATCCTGAACTCCCACAGTAGGGTTTCCATCATTATTAACCGGTTGACGGTTTGCCCCAAGTAGATCATTCAACTTACTTAAGATCAGGGCATTCTGGGCATTCTGGGCTTCGAACTGTGCATTTTGAGCATTCAATTGTTGATTCAACCCCAAAACTACGGCGTCCAATTCTGCTCGCGTAACTCCAACAGTTGGAGCTGCTTGACTTGAAGGAGGAGAGGTAGCAGTATTCTCTTGAACATTGTCGGACCTTACAGAACTCCGTTTTCTCCCAGGAGCCATTATCTCCAATAAACTTCTGGTTTTAAAAGAAATTCTTTCAACAAACCTTCGCGGAACAATGGTGGAAGTATCCTGAGTTCAATTCTCAGTGAAAGAACCAAAATGTTAACGCTAAAAATCGAACACTAACACCCCGGTGTATGAAGTATGAATGTGAAAGCACCACCCGATAGTTCGGGAATCAGAGAGAAACAGTAATTCACAAAAAATGCAGTAAAGAACACAGAGTTTATAGTGGTTCGGCCTATAATCAAGCCTACGTCCACTTCAATCCTTTCTTATTGCTGATTTGATTACAACTTGTTACAATCTCTTTCAAGTACAATTTACTTCAAAGGACAAGTAGCTAGAAAAACTTCGATGTGAGAAAGTTCTTCGAATTCATGATTGAATGTCTTGAATTTCTGTTTTAAGTTGATCTAAGCGTCTTGTGTGTGCTTGGAATGTTGGAGTGTAGATTGGCTTGAAGATAGCAGAGTCTCGATGCCTTGAAGAAAATGATCCAAAAGTCCCTTGAAAGTTGCAGATGGCAATGTATTTATAGAGAATCTTGGGCAGGAAACATTACCAAGTCCTAAATCGTAACCGGCCTAAGTTGGGTCGCGGACGACTTAAACTAATTTGTTGGTCGGTTGCGACCTAAATGCTGGGTCGAGTCTTTGGAAAGGCATCCTTGCTGAACTCTGGATATATCACAAGTCCTGAACCGTGTACGAGTTAAGAGGCCACGTGATAAGTAGCTGCATCGGACTTTCCTTCCTTTGCTTGGGTCGTGAACGACCTAGCATAGGTCGTAAGTTGGTGCGACTCAAGTGTAGTTCGTGATCTTGTCCCTGTCCTGAGCAGTTAGGGCGGCAACCTCCTTGGATAGTTAGATCGGCATCTATCATAGGCCAGTATCCATGTTAGATCGGTAACCTACCTAAGCCTTGAGTCGGTATCCCCTTAAATCTTAGGTCGGCATCCCTGTTAAGTCTTAGGTCGGTATCCCTCTTAGGGCTTAGGCAGTTAGATCGGCATCCATGTTAGGTCGGCAACCTTTTGTTTCGGTAACTTTTAAGTCGCTGAGTCATGGCCGGGGCGGAGTTAACAATATGAATCTGAGTCTGCTGTTCGTTTTTCAAGACAGTGACCGGATTTTCCGGAAATCGCGGTCAAACCTTGAATTTCGAAACCCATATGGTCGATTTGGGGCTTTTCGATCTATGCTTCAATCGAAGAAATTGAAACATGGGTTTGGTGAGGGTCGTCGTGAGGAGGCTAGCGCAGGTGGTCGTTGGTCGTGCAGGGGCCTGAGGCGTCGGGAATTTGGGATTTAGGGTTAAGATTGTGGCGGTGGCGGCGGCAGTTGATGGGGACGAATTGGACAGGGGAACGTGCGGCCGCAGCAAGGGATTTCAATGGTGGTGGCTTGGTCGATAGTGGCCCCTAGCGGCGGCGAGGGTGGGTCAAATGTTGGTGGAGATGGGTTTGACTGGATGCGAGTGCATACTGGGGGAAGACGCGTGATAGCCGTGACGTGGACGAGTTGGAGTGTAGGTTTGTTTTATTTTTTAATTTAATTTTTGTTTTCAATCATTTAAATCGCATAACTTCGTCATACGATATCCGTTTCACGCGAATATTATTTGTTAGGATCGAAATTAAATTCCGGATCTGTTGACGCTGGTTCTGACAGATTTGGAGACCGTCGAATTTTTGGGTTTAAATCGGATTTAAATTCAATTTATATTCAAAAGGTGGGTGTTTTAACCCACTCAGAACTTCTAGAGTTTCTTATGTTTTTTAATTTGACTTAAGATATGAGTAGAAATTTATTTATGATTGTTTGGCATGTTTTATTCATCATCTCAGTTAATTCGCATTTATTTAATTTAACTGTTAATTAATTTTATTTATTACATATAAATTGACAGTTAGAATTTATTTATTTACATATAACTGCTAGTTCAATAGTTATTAAATTTATTTATTTGCATATAAACTGCTAGTTTAACAGTTATTGAATTTATTATTGAATATAAACTGTTGGTTAATACATGTTATTTATTACCTGTATAATTTATATGCTCTATATCGATGATTGTTTAAATTGGATGATGATTGCAAATGATGGTTGGTGATTGATATTTGGATGAATGGATGCTACATTTATATTGTATAAACTTCAAGTCATCATGCATTTTCATTTCATTTGGGATTGCGGTTTGAAATGATATACAACCGCATTTTTATTTTAAATTGCAGATTGAAATGATAAACATCTGTATCACTTGACCATAGGGTAGAAAATTTTATACAAGCACCGCGGTATATATATAAAATATATTTTGAAATGTTTTTATGGTTTTGTAAAGCTATATATATATATATATATATATATATATGGTTTGTGGGATATTGAATTGGTTATTTATAGATATAAATAGTAATTTTCGGCTTTTAAGCTTTGTATAAATTTGATTTGAAGTATGAAATAAAGTTTGTTTTAAGATCAAATACGATTAAGCATTTATTTAAAATCTAATTTCTGGAGTTTTTATGACTTAAATGTGAATAAGATTTGGAAGTTGAATATTAAGTTAAATTGAAATTTAATAAAAATTAAAATTTTTAAAGGATATGATTTTTATAACTTGATTTTTTTGTAAAGTGATTTAAATGAATATCAGGTTGATTTAAATGAATATATCCAGTTTAATAAATTGAAAGATTTTCCAATTATGTGAAGTTAAAGGTTTTACTTAAATTATATTGAATTCATTAAGTTAACAGTTCAAGTCTAAATAACAAGTAATTGAATTTGATATATATATGGGTTTGTCAAATGAGTTTGTTTTTGAAATGGTGAAATATTTAAAGCTTTGAAACATAAGAATTAAAAATGGTATTCGGAAGTTTAAATCGATATTTGGAATTGATTTGTGAAATGTAAAGAAGCTATTTTGTTTCATAAAAGAAATTTAATATTTAACCATTTGAGAGATGGAAATTTGTTTCAAAGTTATGATTTTCACGGTAGTATAATTTGGAAATATTATATTCCAGAGTTTTGATTTCTAAATATTTTATTTTGAAAACCCTATGATTTTGGAAAGAATATATATTAGAAAATAAAATGACATTATATTGGTTTGGGCCTAAATGATATCGTATTGATTTGGGGTTTTAAAAATATAAACGATATCATATTTATATGGGTTTAAAATGGATTTGTGAAATGTAAAGAAGCTATTTTGTTTTATAAAAGAAATTTAATATTTAACCATTTGAGAGATGGAAATTTGTTTCAAAGTTATGATTTTCACGGTAGTATAATTTGGAAATATTATATTCCAGAGTTTTGATTTCTAAATATTTTAATTTGAAAACCGTATGATTTTGGAAAGAATATATATTAGAAAATAAAATGACATTATATTGGTTTAGGCCTAAATGATAACGTATTGATTTGGGGTTTTAAAAATATAAACGATATCGTATTTATATGGGTTTTAAAGTATAATTATTTTAAATGACCGCGGTGTTATAATAACGTTTGGTTATTGAAGAGACCGGGTTCGGAAGTTGTCATACTCTCTGCCAACTCCGAAAACCACTTTAACAACCGTGTACGTGGTGGAGATTCCAGAATGAAGTAGGTTGGTGGCGGCGTTTCCTGTAAGTTAAATACGTGGACCCGACTCCCGTGAGTTGGCATAAGGTGGCTAAAACAGTAGCGATTCTCGGGCCAATGAGGTCATACCTCTGATCGGACACTCCTCTTCGATACTATACTTTGACTTTGGATTGATTCGGTGGCCACCTTTATTTTTGTTTTGGGGCAGTTTGTTCGAGGTGGGCGGTAGCTGCGCGTTTCCACCAGCCCGGATAGCAATTGGTATATCTACCCTGGCATTGCCTAGTTGTGCCGTGTCACATTCCCTATCGTACCTTGTACGAGTTTCTATTTGTGTCGTACCTATGGAGTGTCTTCTCGTAGTCTCCCGATCAGGAGATACGCAGGCACTGTATAGACTATTGGCACTATTACGTGTTAAGGTGGAAAATGTAAAGCCTTAACGCTATTTTAAAGTAAGTTTATTTTACAATTAGACACTATTATAATAGAGCAATATACTACATAGTAAATAGTTTAACGGATCCTTAGGAGATGTAAATCCCGAGCATCTCTTGAGTTACTGTACTCATATTTAATTCTATTAATTTAACTCACATAAGATCTTTTAGTTCTGACTCGAGTGTTTTTGTCTTTTCAAATTCGCTCGGGTCAGTCCGAGCGTTTCAGGATTTGAAGATTTTGCTTTGGAGGACGAAGACAAAGATTTGTATTACTATTATCTAGTATATTATTCAACTACACCATTTAATTCCGCTGCATTGTTATTGGTATGCGTAACTCTGATATGTGTTATATAAATGTAATCAAATGTTTTTTTTAAAACAGCTTCATGAACTGTATATTTGATTATTATATTTTATCCATCCGTTGTGAGATTCTATTTTGTTATTTCTTCCTTGTTTTTCTTATTTACCCCGTAACAATCCGCCCTTACATATGGTTTGAATTGGCACGTGTGTCTGTTTAAATCGTGCGAAAAGGCAGGATGTTACACCCAAAATTTAAGCAATCTCACTATAAATGATTTTTATGATCCTATTTACTCAAAAATATTTGCTAAGATTGATTTTGGGTTTATCGTAAATGATGTCTTTAATAACATTGTTTTTGACCCGCTTAAAAGTTAAGGAATTTGGATTAAGAAATAAGTATTGAAATTGAAATATTTTCCAAAGCAAGAGAATGAATTACTTAGAATTATCCTAAGTCAAAAGAAAGAGATTTCGAAATCATTCGAAAAGGATTAAAGTGAAAAGAGACTTAATAAATCCTATATACTCATATTCACTTTTATCAATGATTGGATTTCGAAGGAATCGGAGATCGGATTTGTTTGATTATGTTCAGCATGATAGGGGGTACTCGCTATGTGAACAGTGACGAAGCTTAGACTCTTGCCCCTACATGTCCCTAGAGTGATAGGATTGGTTGATTGTCGAGAGGCTTGCCGTAAAAGCAGATCCGAGGTACCACATGTAGTCACCTCTATGTTGAAAAGCAGGAGTGCCCCCATGTTGAAAAGCAGAAGGGTAGCGGATGGTTAAAAAGCCTACCAGGACGGGTCCAAAAAAACCCGTTCTTTACATTTGGTATCAGAGCTGAAGGTTAAGCGAGAACCATGGCTCTATTATGGGTAAAGTCTTATCAAAGATAGGATTAGTAATATCCTAGGATGAGTAACTCATTAGAGATAGGGGTAGTGCAACATCCTGGAATTTTTAACACGGGATTTGTGAACGTTTAACTCATTTGAAATGTTTAAGATGGTTTTAAGATTTATTTTTAACTAAAAGAATTGGTTTAAATCATAATAACAAGTTAAAATTGCTAAGGTGGAGATTTAACTTTAAATTGAACAACAATAATTCAATATTCGAAATTGAGATAAAAAGGTAAATCTGGATGTAAATAGTGATAAAAATGGTTTTAAAAATTTATTTTGAGTTATTTGAGTGTAAATAGCGTGGTGGGAATTTTAGAAGAATTTTAAAGTCGATAAATTAATATTTGGAATTTTATATTAATTTAAAAATGAATTTAAATATTATTAAAATGCAATTAATCAGATTTTAGTTCGGAATGAGCCAGAATTATTTTTAATGTGTTTATAAATTTTATATGATTATTATTAAGTTATTAAAATTTTAAAAGTGAAATTTTAAGCGTTTTCGTAAATTTTGAAAATCGCTTGATTTAATAGACGAGTTAAAATAGCCTTCCGAGGCACAGTTTCGGAATTCGACGAAACCAGTTCCATTGGATCCATAATAGTTAGTTATTATCGGATTTCAATTTTCGTAGCAATTGGAGTTGTCGTTTGACCGTGGCAGCCCGAAACGCATAGAAATCGTTTCAACCGATTTAATTTTAAATTGATCGTTTAATCTCGTAACTCACGCATACGATCAAATTAGCTTTCGAAACCTATTCCATTGTGTCCATAATGCGGAGAAACCCTAGACTCGCCTGTCGGAACGCGTAGTTTGGAGGTCGCTTGCATAAACTGTTAAATTGAGAATTATATTAATTAAATAATATTAAACCATTATATATATTCGCATTTATTCTCAAAAAACCCTAACTTTCTTTCGTAGCCGCCGCTTATAGTTTTCTATGGCCAAAACCCTCCTAAATTCGTCACCAATTATCGATCAATGCACTAATTAATTTCAAAAATCTTCAATTGCAAAATGGAAGAACTCAAGGAGATCTACGAATCTAATGGTTGAGATGTGGTTTAGAGTTCGAATTTTGTCGTCGTTTGGGGTCGGTTCGATCGCGATTGTTGGGTCAACTGTGAGGCCGAGCTTGGCCGCGTTCTGGCCATGGGCGCGGGGCGAGGTGCTCTTCAATGTGGTAGAGGCCGATCGTCCTCAAACTCGCCGAGATTGGTTGCGTTTTGGGCTTGAATGAGAGTGGGATGGGTTCGTGTGAAGATGTAGAACGCATACGGGAAGAAGAATAGGAACGACCTTGATTTTGACTTTGGGTTTGAACGGCCTGATATGTGTGATTTTGACGATTGTGGTAGTGCCGGAATCGCAGCGCCGTACTCTACGCTGCAGCGCAAGTTTGGAGACGATTATAGCAAGTAGAAAATTTGAGTTAAATCGAACGCCATTCGGTTTAATTTAAATTTCGAACGCTCGCGGAATCCCAAGGTGAGATAATCTCACTCACATCTGGAATGTTAGCTGATTTAAATAGTAATATTTAAATATCTGTGTGATTGGTTGCATATAACTGTGGTTATCAGTCTGGATTGATAATTATATATGTGATGTGCTAATATTTGTGGATGCAGGAAAAACAGGTTGGAGGGATCCAACTGGATTCCTCACATTATAGTAATTATCTTTATAATTGATGTTGTGATCTGTTTATATGTTGTGATTGACAAAACTGAAATAAAATAGTATTGGAATATTGTTGAATAAATTATAAATCATAATTTAGTTATAAATGGATAAATTGAGTTTTTAGAGAAGTAGAGAATATTGTTAAATAAGGAATTTAAAAGAATTAAAATGTGAAAACTGTTTGGGATGAAAATTGAAAATTGGTAAATTTGGAATGATAAACGAGGAGAAACGTTATCAGTTGATAAATGTGAAATTAAATTTATGTTATTAAAAAGTAAACCTGAATTGAAATAAATTGACAGAATTTATAAGAAGGATCATCTTGGATGCTTAAGTGGAAATGAGATTCCCTGGGAAAAACCAAGTTCGAGTTTAAACAGATTTTATAAAAAGAAAGTTTTAAAAACTTCAAACTTGTTAAAAGAGTGTTTTGGAAATTATTATTTTAAAGTAATTATTAATAAATTAGCAATAGAAAATTTTTATGAATACCTTAGTAATTATTGTTACCAATGGTTTTATTTAAAGGCTAGTTTGGAATAAAGTTATTTGAAATTTATTTTTAATCCTTTTAAAACTCTACTTTTAAATTTAGTATAACTAAACTTTTATGTAAACCAAGTTTAGACCTTAATAAATAGTTTTATTCACTTATTTTAAAATTTATATTTTTAAGTAAGTAACTAGAAGTAAATTTACATATTTAATGTATATGTCAATATGAAATGTTTTAACGGCTTTTAAATCTAAATGTTTTGAACTTGGTTATTTCCAATAGGAATATAGGGTAAAGGATCAACCTTGTAAAGGAAGAACTTTGAGAATTGTTTTCAAGTGGGCTTTGGGAATTTGAAAATATATCTTTTAAAGATATATGAGGCAAATAAATAATGTGAAAAATTATTTATTGTGTGATGGATGTTTGTGAAAATTAATTGATAGTTAAATCACCGACTATCAATATTGGTCAAATGCGTTGATCGTTTCGAAGAGACCGGGATCAAGATTTATTTCTCGAAAACCACTTCTATTCGGTTTGTACGTTTCGTGGAAAAACGTGTCCGGAGTCGAAGATGGAGCAGTGAAGTGCAAGGCCTAGTCGCGACTAATCCTGAGGATATTTCCAAAATGGATGTGGTAGGATAGTGCCTTCGGTTCCGTTCGAACCCGGGACGGACTTGTATGGATGAATGCTTGCGAAACATCGTCAGGTTGGCGATGGGCATTCTAAGTGAAAACGTTCTAAAGGTAACGTTTAACCTCAAGCCTCATCAACCGGGAATGGCTAAAACAGGGGAGGTGCAGCAAGGTTAGGTGGGTCATGCCCAAGCAGGACAAGATTTTCCCCTGTCTAGATGTCCCTTTATATTCGGCTTAGTGGGTGGTTGGTCGTGCCAACCACGGGGTTATCTTGTTCGGGACTGTTCAGTAAGGAATGGTTCCGGCCTTGTGTTGCCGGGGAGCGGGCGTACTCCTCGGTACTCTGATCTAGGCCAGGTATTGTGACGGGCGGTACCCCAGCAGCCCAGCCATTGATGGAAATCCATTCTCCCTACGAGCCTTGTACGAGTTTTGTTTGTATTACCCACTTTTATGGCTAGTAGCTGGAATTTAATAGATGTAACAATTTTGGCTATTTTATAAGTATTTGTATATAGACCCTATTATAATATCGGAGGATTTCTATAAAAAGTGTTTTAGCTATCGTAAGGTAAAAACCCGACATGTTTATTTGTGGCGTGGTCTTACGAGATCCTTTTGTTTTTCAAAGAATTTTTGAAACTTTAATAATCAATTTGGATGCATATTTATTATTAGCTGGTATTCCAGACTGACTCGGGTGTTATTTCATTATAATGCTCGGGTCAGACCGAGTATTATATGTACAGGACATGATGCTTTGGAGCAGCAGAGAAGCTGGAGTCCGAGACGTATTACCTATATATATGTGTATTCCGCTGTTGTGATTGTATGGTATGTCTGAATGGTAATTTGATGTATGAGATACTCTGATGATATGATGTATAAACAGTTATAGATTTCATTTTGTGTGAAGTTCTATATTTATTATTATGGTTTATTCCGCTGCGACTGTGAGATTCTGATATTATTTTTGTTTCTTCTTCTTCCATCTCTTCTCCTTTAACCCTAATGGTTCGTAATTCTGTGCCACTTGAGTTAATAGAGGTAGATTGTTGATTCAAGGGGTACAGATTTGCGGGCTGTTACACTTGGTATCAGAGCTTAGGTTGGCGACAACCTAGGCTTTGGTGGGGAAATTACTCATTAAATAGAGTCAATGGTACTCTATAATGAGTTGAGAATAATAATAGATATGAGAGCGTACTTGTTAGTGAATATAAAATTGTTTTTATACTGTGTTGACTTATCGGTTGAGTGTTTATGAATTCTGGTCGGTACGGGAAGTACAACCGTATCGATAGGGGTTTCTAAACTCTTAAACAAGATGAACCGACATAGTATTGTTTTTAAAATGGGTAAATGAAATAATTTTACCCAAAATTATATTTTGATATAAAAAGAATAAGTTTATGATATTATTATATATATTTGATTGTTTGGATGTGGATATCTATAATTAAATAAGAATCTAAAATTTAATCTAAACTTTGAAATGGTTATAACCAAATAAATTCTATAAGTATGAATTATGCAAAAGAAGAATAACTAAATTTGAATTAAACCAGAATTTAATCCCGGAAGTTTTGGAAAGAATCTTGAATGTATTAAAAACTAAAGTTTGGAAATATAAAATCCTGGGAAGTTTGAAATGTTACTAAAGTGTTTGAAGGCAATGTTGGAATATTATTTTGGGGTAATATGTTTGAATGGAAACTGTTTCGAAATGGATGTGAGAAAGTAAGAAAGCATTGAACTCACTTCAGTCGCTGGAAAATAATCCTAATGATGCTGGACACATCATTAGAATTCATTTTCGAGTTTCTAAAGTGATGGATTGCTTCCCTAGTACTTCGTTATGGCATTGTTTGGACTTGTTGGGTATACAAGTGGTTTTATAAATTTCAAAGGGAAATTTGTTTTAATAAAACCAAGTGTTTTGGAATTGGGAGATTTGATTTGGTACCAGGGGTGTATGAGTTATTTATTATTTCAAAATGGTTTTGGAATAAAACCGGGAATTGAATTCTGGGAATTCTATTTAAAAGTAAAATTGTGAAGTTAAAATGAATCAACTATTGAATGTATTTGGTGAAGTTGATGCTAATCAGAAGGAAATGAAGATTTTAATCCTGGATTTAAATTTTAATTGAAATACATTGAAGTGAATAGAAAATATGAATTTAACTTGGGATAAGTTAAATAAATTTGGGAATTGGAATAAAATTGATTTGGATTGAAATAAAATGTAAGTAGGCTTTGAAATTGTGAGTCATTGTGTAATGGATTATACCCACAAGCTATTAAGTGTTATACTTGTAATTTGGAATTGTGGATTTAAAATTTACAAAGGATTAAGGAGAAATGAAATTTGTATCTTTATGAATTCAGTGATACCCACATACACACACACACACACATATATATATAATTTGGAATTGTGATTATAAGATGTAGATGGATTAAAATGAGCTATATAGGCTTTTAAATAAATAAGTTGGTGAACTTATAAAATAGAAATGGAGTTATAATCACAATGGGTAATAGTGGAATGGTATAGTGAATTCTAACTTAATCTCAAATGACATGTGGATTAAGATAAGATAAAGTGAAATATAAAAGAAGTGAATGAACTTGAGTTAGTAAATAAGTTTTGAACTTATTTATGGAGAAATAATTTGAATATAAAAGTGGAATGTAAATTGCTTATAATTGCATAAAGAAATTCACATTCTTAAGTCATTAAGTGTTATAATTTGAGCTTGTGATTATAAAATGAAAATGGACTTAAGTAAGCAATCTAAACTCTGAATGGAAGTGAAATTGTAATTCATTAATGGAAAGAGTTGAATGGTGTGGCAAATTCAATACTTGACCATAAATGAAATGTAAAGGGTAATGAAGTAAGTGAGAATATAAAGGTGAATGTTCTTAAGTTAGCAAATAAGTCTTGAACTTATGTATGGGGAAAATGAAATTTCTTTTGATAATGAAATTGAAATTAAGTTTCAGTTGTGTAGTAAATAATTTTGGAAGAAATTTAGATTCTATTTAAAGGAGTGAAAAGGAAAGGTAGAAATTTAAATTTTCTAAATGAAATAATTGGAAAATGGCCATATTATAAATGAATTCAAAAGTGAATTGAGGAAGTGAATTAAAACCTAATATGGATTAGGTTAGAAACTAAATTGAATTACAAATAAATGAGATTTGTATGGTAATGAATGGAATTTTGATAGATTGATCAAAATTTGGAAAGTAAATAGAAATCCAATTGTGGCATGGGATTCAAATTTGTGATAACAAATAATGAAGTGTGAATGAATAATGAAAATAGATTATAATTGTAATGGTTTGAATTGTAAATAAATTCCAATGAGTGAAATAATTTAAAATGGCTCTTTGTTAATAAAAAAAAATTCTAATATAAAAATAAAAAAAAATAAATAAAATAAATAAATAAAATAAAATAAATTCGAAAAATTAAATTAATGAAGAAATAAACAAAGCGCATTAAAGTTTGTAAATGGATTTGAATTGATTGGAATGAGAATTGAATGAAAATAAAATTTGATTTATAAGAAGATAATGAAGATATTGTGAGGAAAGCTTAAGTAAATTAAATAATTGTGATTAAGCTTTATAACGTGGTCTTGGATAAATTTGTTTAGATGCTGAAAACGACCTGCAAGTGAAATGGTTTTAATTAATTATTGTGATGGAATAAGAAAGTATGAATTAAAGATGTGTGAGAGTTAGAAATAATATGGAACGAAATGTTATTAATCCAAACTTTAGCTGAATGTATAAGCTAGTTGGGTTAAAATTTGTAAATGATTTGATTGGGTAAGAATCAATTAGAATGGAAATAAATTGAGATATTATGGAAATTGAAATTATTTAAGAAAATGATGAAATGGTTATTTTTAAGCTTATGACATAGCTTTAAATGAAATTTGTTTGGAAAATAAAATTTTGATGCAAGCAAATGACTTTTAAGTTAGTAATTGTGATAAAGAAAGAGTATATGAGTTGTAAATAATTCAGTCTGGAATGGTATTAATATAAACGTGAATTGGTTAAGGAAATAAAGATGTGAGGAAAATTTAATTTAAAAATTGCATTGGGATGAAAATTCTTGGATTGTGAACCATGCAGAATGGGATAAAATTTATATAAGTCTAAGTTGAAATTAATATGAATGGTTATAAGCTTAAGGATTGGTTATTTATTCAACCACAACCTGCAGAGAAATTAGTCATTTAACTTAAGTGAATGAATTAAAGAAGGCAAATGAAATTGGTTTTTAATAAATTGAATGGATTGAAATTTTAATAAGTAATGTTTACATAGGGATGAAAATGTATTATAAAAGGAATGCAAATACTTCAAATTCAGAGTAAGAATTGAATTGTGAATCAACTTGGAATTGAAATGGAATAGATTGATGTTAGTTAAGTACATGTTAATCATATTGAAATAAAAATGAAGTTTGGATTAAGTTAATGAGTGTAGTAGCATTCTTCTACCTTAGCAAATTTCGAGGACGAAATTTTTATAAGGGGGGAGGAATGTAACATCCCGGAATTTTTAACACTGGATTTGTGAACGTTTAACTCATTCGAAATGTTTAAGATGGTTTTAAGATTTATTTTTAACTAAAAGAATTGGTTTAAATCATAATAACAAGTTAAAATTGCTAAGGTGGAGATTTAATTTGAAATTGAACAATAATAATTCAATATTCGAAATTGAGATAAAAAGGTAAATCTGGATGTAAATAGTGATAAAAATGGTTTTAAAAATTTATTTTGAGTTATTTGAGTGTAAATAGTGTGGTGGGAATTTTAGAAGAATTTTAAAGTCGATAAATTAATATTTGGAATTTTATATTAATTTAAAAATGAATTTAAATATTATTAAAATGCAATTAATCAGATTTTAGTCCGGAATGAGCCAGAATGATTTTTAATGTGTTTATAAATTTTATATGATTATTATTAAGTTATTAAAATTTTAAAAGTGAAATTTTAAGCGTTTTCGTAAATTTTGAAAATCGCTTGATTTAATAGACGAGTTAAAATAGCCTTCCGGGGCACAGTCTCGGAATTCGACGAAACTAGTACCATTGGATCCGTAATAGTTAGTTATTATCGGATTTCAATTTTCGTAGCAATTGGAGTTGTCGTTTGACCGTGGCAGCTCGAAACGCATAGAAATCGTTTTAACCGATTTAATTTTTAATTGATCGTTTAATCTCGTAACTTGCGCATACGATCAAATTAGCTTTCGAAACCTGTTCCATTGTGTCCAGAACGCGAAAAAACCCTAGAATCGCCTGTCGTAACGCGTAGTTTGGAGGTCGTTTGCATAAACTGCTAAATTGAGAATTATATTAATTAAACAATATTAAACCATTATATATATTCGCATTTATTCTCAAAAACCCTAACTTTCTTTCGTGGCCGCCGCTTAAAGTTTTCTATGGCCGAAACCCTCCTAAATTATTCACCAATTATCGATCAATCCACTAATTAATTTCAAAAATCTTCAACTGCAAAATGGAAGAACTCAAGGAGATCTACGAATCTAATGGTTGAGATGTGGTTTAGCGAAGTAGATCGTTCGAATTTTGTCGTCGTTTGGGGTCGGTACGATCGCGATTGCCAGGTCAACTGTGAGGCCGAGCTTGGCCGCGTTCTGGCCGTGGGTGCGAGGCGAGGTGCTCTTCGATGTGGTAGAGGCCGATCGTCCTCAAACTCGCCGAGATTGGTTGCGTTTTGGGCTTGAACGAGAGTGGGATGGGTTCGTGTGAAGCTGTAGAACGCATACATGAAGAAGAATAGGAACGGCCTTGATTTTGACTTTGGGTTTGAACAGCCTGATATGTGTGATTTTGACGATTTTGGTAGTGCCGGAATCGCTGCGCCGTACTCTACGCTGCAGTGCAAGTTTGGAGACGATCAGAGCAAGTAGAAAATTTGAGTTAAATCGAACGCCGTACGGTTTAATTTAAATTTCGAACGCTCGCCGAATCCCAAGGTGAGTTAATCTCACTCACATCTGGAATGTTTGCTGATTTAAATAGTAATATTTAAATATCTGTGTGATTGGTTGCATATAACTGTGGTTATCAGTCTGGATTGATAATTATATATGTGATGTGTTAATATTTGCGGATGCAGGGAAAACAGGTTGGAGGGATCCAACTGGATTCCTTACATTATAGTAATTATCTTTATAATTGATGTTGTGATCTGTTTATATGCTGTGATTGATAAAACTGAAATAAAATAGTATTGGTATATTGTTGAATAAATTATAAATCATAATTTAGTTATAAATGGATAAATTGAGTTTTTAGAGAAGTAGAGAATATTGTTAAATAAGGAATTTAAAAGAATTAAAATTTGAAATTTGTTTGGGATGAAAATTGAAAATTGGTAAATTTGGAATGATAAACGAGGAGAAACGTTATCAGTTGATAAATGTGAAATTAAATTTATGTTATTAAAACGTAAACCTGAATTGAAATAAATTGACAGAATTTATAAGAAGGATCTTCTTGGATGCTTAAGTGGAAATGAGATTCCCTGGGAAAAACCAAGTTCGAGTTTAAACAGATTTTATAAAAAGAAAGTTTTAAAAACTTCAAACTTGTTAAAAGATGTTTTGGAAATTATTATTTAAAGTAATTATTAATAAATTAGCAATAGTAAATTTTTATGAATACCTTATTAATTATTGTTACCAATGGTTTTATTTAAAGGCTAGTTTGGAACAAAGTTATTTGAAATTTATTTTTAATCGTTTTAAAACTCTACTTTTAAATTTAGTTTAACTAAACTTTTATGTAAACCAAGTTTAGACCTTAATAAATAGTTTTCATTCACTTATTTTAAAATTTATATTTTTAAGTAAGTAACTAGAAGTAAATTTACATATTTAATGTATATGTCAATATGAAATGTTTTAACGGTTTTTAAATCTAAATGTTTTGAACTTGGTTATTTCCAATGGGAATATAGGGTAAAGGAATTACCTTGTAAAGGAAGAACTTTTAGAATTGTTTTCAAGTGGGCTTTGGAAATTTGAAAAAATATATTTTAAAGATATCTGAGGCAAATAAATAATGTGGAAAATTATTTATTGTGTGATGGATGTTTGTGAAAATTAATTGATAGTTAAATCACCGACTATCAGTATTGGACAAATGCGTTGATCGTTTCGAAGAGACCGGGATCGAGATTTATTTCCCGAAAACCACTTCGATTAGGTTTGTACGTTTCGTGGAAAAACGTGTTCGTAGTCGAAGATGGAGCAGTGAAGTGCAACGGCTAGTCGCTACTAATCCTGAGGACATTTCCAAAATGGATGTGGTAGGATAGTGCCTTCGGTTCCGTTCGAACCCGGGACGGACTTGTATGGATGAATGCTTGCGAAACATCGTCAGGTTGGCGATGGGCATTCTAAGTGAAAACGTTCTAAAGGTAACGTTTAACCTCAAGCCTCATCAACCGCGAATGGCTAAAACAGGGGAGGCGAGGCAAGGTTAGGTGGGTCATGCCCAAGCACGACAAGATTTTCCCTTGTCTAGATGTCCCTTTATATTCGGCTTAGTGGGTGGTTGGTTGCGCCAACCACGGGGTTATCTTGTTCGGGACTGTTCAGTAAGGAATGGTTCCGGCCTTGTGTTGCAGGGGAGTGGGCGTACTCCTCGGTACTCTGATCTAGACCAGGTACTGTGACGGGCGGTACCCCAGTAGCCCAGCCATTGATGGAAATCCATTCTCCCTACGAGCCTTGTACGAGTTTTGTTTTTTATTACCCACTTTTGTGGCTAGTAGCTGGAATTTAATAGATGTAACAATTTCAGCTATTTTATAAGTATTTTTATATAGACCCTATTACAATATCATAGGATTTCTATAAAAAGTGTTTTAGCTATCGTAAGGTAAAAACCCGACATGTTTATTTGTGGCGTGGTCTTACGAGATGCCTTTTTTTTCAAAGGATTTTTGAAACTTTAATAATCAATTTGGATGCATATTTATTATCAGCTGGTATTCCAGACTGACTCGGGTGTTATTTCATTATAATGCTCGGGTCAGACCGAGTATTATATGTACAGGACATGATGCTTTTGAGCAGCAGAGAAGCTGGAGTCCGAGACGTATTACCTATATATATGTGTATTCCGCTGTTGGGATTGTGTGGTATGTCTGAATGGTAATTTGATGTATGAGATACTCTGATGATATGATGTATAAACAGTTATAGATTTAATTTTGTGTAAAGTTCTATATTTATTATTATAGCTTATTTCGCTGCGACTGTGAGATTCTGATATTGTTTTAGTTTCTTCTTCTTCTATCTCTTCTTCTTTAACCCTAATGGTTCGTAATTCTGTGCCACTTGAGTTAATAGAGGTAGAATATTGTTGATTCAAGGGGTACGGATTTGCGGGTTGTCACAGCTAGTAACACCCTAGAATGAGTTATGAGGGTATATATATATGAGCGCATACCTTGGGTTTATATTATAAATATTAAAGGGGATATTATTATCTTTTGGGTTAGAAATTAAGGATTGATTGTAATCTCGTTTAGTATAACTAAAATATGAATATCTTATGAAGTAAAATTCACAATTTGACTATAAGATATTTCATATAGGGTAAATTAGGTGAAAGCTAGAATTTAAAACTTTAATCATATACCCCTAGACATTTATTTATTAAGGAATAATGATTTAATGATCATCATAATGGATGGATTTAAAAGCTAAGTACAAATATCTTATAAAGTAAAATTCACAATTTGATTATAAGATATTTGATGATAATATTTAAGGTAGAAGTGTAATTAGGGAAGGTAAATAGAAAATGCATACTTAGAAAAATTCTTGTCAATAAGATAGAAAAAGATAAAGCTAAATTGAGATTTTGGGTAAATATAATATGAAAGGGTAAGTTCTATAACTAATAAAGGAGATAAGGTAATTTGAAATTTAGACACTTTGATTAGGTTAAATCAAGTTGAAATTTAGGAATAAGAGATATAAGAAATATCATCCTAATATAAAATTTGAATTAATGATACATTTAGGGTAATATTTGTAATTCAAAATGAAGTAAGAATAGAAGTGGATTGTCTTGAATAATATGGTTAGTAGGTTGATTGTTGGATGGAAAAAAAGAAGTTAATAACAAATACCATGTGAATTAAGTTTCACAATTTGACTATAAGGTGTTCGATGGATTTAAGATTAGGAAATTTGATTTAGAAAATGGATAGGTAAATAAGTTAAGTAGTTAATCATAGAATCGGTAAGAAAAAAATAGTGTACTTTTAGTAAAGTTGTCTTATTAATATATGGATTAGATAAATAATTTTAGTTAAATTGAAACCTTAGGTAAAGAAAACTAAGGATTAAGTTTTATAGCTTATTTATTTGGAATAATAGAATTCCACATTTGTTGAAGAACCTAATTGAAGTAATGACGATTTGAAGATTGGGGATATGTATATATACTCTTAGGAAGTAAAGGTATATTATACAAGTTAAGTCATATTTGTATGCTTAAGTAACAATGGATTTAAAAGAAAGTAAATGGTTGTGAAATAAACTTGGATTAATAGAAATTTTGAAGAAATATATTAGGTAAAGATGAATGTAAATAAGTACATAAGTTAAACATAGATCATATCAGCACGTAAATTTTGATCTAAGATTTGAGAACATAACTTTGAGGTGTTTACACCAATCCGGAAAAGGATTTGTAACAGCCCGCAAATCTGTACCCCTTGAGTCAACACTATTCTTCAACAATCAACTCAAGTTGTACAGAAATACGAACCATTTGGGTTTAAGAAGAAGAGGTAGAAAAAGAGAAAACAAAATCAACATCAGAATCTAACCATCGCAGCGGAATAAAATATAATAGATAATAAATAATCTTTACTCAATCAAATATATCTCTGTTTATATATTACATCAATCAGAGTACATCAATCACAGCTCAGCATCAATATCATACCAATGGGTACACAACAACTCAACATAGCGGAATATGTATATATATATATATATATATACAAGTACGGGAGTACGTATCGCCATCCTGCTCGTCACCTGAGCTCCGCAGCACCTCCTGTATCCTATAATACTCGGTCTGACCCCGAGCATTACAGTTAAATAATACCCGAGTCAGTCTGGAATACCAGCGTGAGAAAATCACACCCAATTGATTATTAAAGTTTCAAAAATCCTTTGAAAACAAAAGCATCTCGTAAGACCACGCCACAAATAAACATGTCGGGTTTTTACCTTATGATAGCTAAAACAATTTTTATAGAAATCCTCTGATATTATAATAGTGTCTATAGAAAGTAAATAGAATCTAGCTGAAATGCTTGCATCTCACGTTTCAGCAATAGTTGGGCACAATCAAAACCGTACGGGTGCGTAGGGAAAATGGATTCCAATTAAATGCTAGGCACCGGGGAACCACCTGTCACAGTACCTGGTCTAGATCAGCGTACCGAGGAGCCACTCTAACTCCCCTGCAACACAAGACCGGAACCATCCCTTACTGGACAGTCCCGAGCAAGATCACCCCGCGGTTGGGATCAGCAACCGCCCACTAAGCCGAAATAAAGGAACATCTAGACAGGGATGGCCTCACCCTCTAGTGGGGGCTACCCACGAAGCCTTGGTTCATATCCCTTGATTTTCAGCCATTCCCATTTGATGAGGCTTGAGGCTAAGCGTTACCTTTTAGAATATATCCCTTAGAATGCCCATCGTCCACCTGACGATGTTTCGCAAGCATTCATCCATAAAAGTCCGTCCCGGGTTCGAACGGAACCAAAGGCACTATTCCTACTACATCCATTTTGGAAACATCCTCAGGATTAGTAGCGACTAGCCCTTGCACTTCGTTGCTCCATCCTCGAATCCAAAAATCGTTTTTTTTCACGAAACGTACAAACCGGATCGAAGTGGTTTTCGAGAAATTAATCTCGATCCCGGTTTCTTCAAAACGATCAGCGCATTTGTCCAATATTGATAGTCTGTGATTTAACTATCAATTAATATTCACAAACATCCATCAAACAATAAATAATTTACCAAATTAAATTATTTATTTATCTCAAAATATCTTCACAAGACATAATTTCACTTTTCAAATTCCTTTGAAAACAGTTTTCAAAACTATTTGCTCTCTCGGAATAAATTCCAAGTATTTCTATATCCACTGGAATCACCAAGCACAAAACCTTTGGTTTTAAAGTAATTTAAAAGAAACACTTTATTGTAAAGTATATTCAATATAGAAAAATTGCTTTAGGGCTTAATTTAAAATAACACTCTAGAAACAACTAAAATAAAGTTACCTTATAAATATACATTAGATTTTTCTTTAAACAAATAACAAATCATTCTTCACATAACTATTACGATAATAGATTAACAAATTACTTACTTTAGAATTTTCTTTTGAAATATTTAAATGAAAACAACTTCAATAATTAATTAAAATACATACTATATGTATATTTGAAAATAAGGTTACTTTATAAATATAAACTAAATTTCACCTTTAAAAAAGAATTACTAAGTCACTCTTTATAGATATTACTACTGTAATAGATTTGAATAAATATTTACTTTAGAATTTAACATTTATAAATAATAAATTTCAAAGAACGTACTTTGTAAACCAACATTAAAGCCTTTATTTTATTTTAAATCTCACTTTGCAAACGTACTTGGCTATCCAGAGAATATGCTTCTCTTCACAACCTATAAAATAAATCACTATTTATTTTAAACAATTTTCTCATTCCCATAATAAATTCCCGCCTTGAATTTATTCTTCCAAATATCCAAATTTCACACACTTAAATCAATTTTCCGATTGATTTCCAGTTCACTTCATTTATTCAAAAATCTTTTAATTTCAGATTTGATTTCTTAATTATGATTCAAAAAATCTTTTAATTGAAATACCCGTTTAGACTTCTCAATTTACTTCTTATTCCTTTAAATAAATTTAAAACTTTAAGTTTAAATAATTCTTTATTCATTTAAATTAATATCACATAATATTATAATTCATCAATTACTATTTATTCAAACTCTTTTTTTCTTCTTCTCATACTCGAAGTTATTTATTAGTATTTAACATAATTCTATTTCTTTCTCAATTTACTCTTAATTTATTAAATTCTCTAAGATTATTTCGTTTACAAATTTATTTTCTTTATCTTCTTTTCAAAATCCAATTTATATATTTTTGGTAATTCATTATAACCAATATATATATACAACCCAATCATATCATTCAATATTCCAATATATTCAACACAGAATATCAAGTAATCACATCAGCGAATATTAAATAATACATATTGAGGGGTCCAGTTGGATCCCTCCAACCTGTTTTTCCCTGCATCTACAGATGTTAGCACAATATATAATACCAATTTCAAATATATACTATTATATACTGCACAACAATCAATTTCAACCATTCAGAAAATTATTTAAATTTAAGCGTTTAAAATTAAAATTTTAAACTGAGTGAGATTAACTCACCTTTGGCCAAGATTGCCATTCACCTCAAACTCGTCTTGTTTCCATGATTTTTAACCTTGTACAAATATTAGATGTTCTATTAATATTCGAGTCAATTGTAACATTAAGTCTCCATTTGATAATTTAATTAAACTATATTTTATCACCCTTAACAAAATTTAAATCTACTAATAATTTAATTTAATTTAAGCTAATAATTTCCTTTAATAAATCTTTAATAGCTAAAATTAATTAAATAGGTCAATCGTACAATTTATCACCAAATTTCTTACATAAATTTTTTTTCTTACAAAATCTTATATCAATTTCCTGTACACATATATATTTAAAACTTGGAACTTTTAAAACTAAGCAGTAAATATCCTTTACTAAATAACAGTATGTTGAGTTCCATTATTATATTTTAAACTGCACATATAATTTTTTTTTCCTTCTAACCTATATATTTAAACAAAATTATCTTATTATGGCTAATCCTGATAAGTGACAAAAATTTATTCACAAGGTTACTCGAGCAAATGTTCAATTAAAAAGCTTCAAGAGTCGAGTTTACCCCAAATCGAACTCGATGTCGTGAATTCACAAGGTTACTCGAAGCTCGCGACCTCAGGCTCGAACTGTAACGATAGCGAATTTTGCCCGCTCGAAAATCGACATCCATACTTCATATCGTATTCGAATGCCATAGATTCGACCGTTCAAATCCGATTCGCCGGAGCTTATAACAACATTAAGTAAATAACACAGCGGAATAAAAGAATAATACATTGATATACAGCTTTGATACAATATATGATACAACAGATGATCCAATAGATATCAATATACATCAGAGATATGATACAATAAATAGCAGTGTAAAAGAAAATAGATGATATCTAGCAGCGGAACAATATAACTCTAAGATAGTCTTCAAAAGAGAACTCCGAGAACTGCAACTCCATCTCCAAGAATCAATCCAGCAATAGCTCGAACCCCCAATAACGATTCACCAAGCATAAGCAATTCTGGTCCGGTCCACAGACTGAACTAACTCCAGATAATCTACTGAACCTAGCTATCTGAAAAAATCACACTCTAGACTGCTCGTGTAGAAAATAATGAGCACCCAGAGTTTAGAAAAGAAAACAATAAACTCCGGATCAGTCGTGGGACTGGTGTGAGCAACAAAATAGTTTATCTTTAAAAACAAACCAAGAAGTATTCAAAAATCAATTCTCAATGCTTTTTGAAAATGTAACTACCATAAGACCTCCCGCCACACACACAATGCAAACGCAGACTGGGAGGAGATTTCTTCTTATGATAGTCAAAGATGCTTGATACGCATTAAAAAGAAACATTTGATATTACTATAAGTGCATAGTGTAGGAAAAATTCATTTCGAAAGTAGAATATAAATCTTAGCCAGCATAGGTACCATTATATTATGCTTACAATAGCTACCATATTAGATGGCAGGTTCTACAACTAATACCGCACAAGGCTCGTATTGTTTCTTTGGATTTCCAACAAATAGTCAGGCCAAGGAACTTCCCATTGCCACATGAGAACGCCTCTGGATGGACGTCCCCGAGAACCAAACCGGATCTCTGTCAACACAAGGCCGGGTTACCCCTAACTGAGTAACAACTGACCGAGTATGCCATCCCCCGGTCCTTTGGGACCTTTTAACCGAGCGCTCGCAATCAATTCACACAATCATAAAGTTTTTTCAACATGAGTAAGTATCTGGGCTCCATACCATGATACCACCCTTTTCCAGAAGGAAATGCACATACCCTAAAGGGCTCTACCCCTCATAACCTTGCCGCATCTTTCTTGTTTTGACCATTTCCGGGGTGTGAGGCTCGACGAAGTCTCGTCCACAAAAACACACTTTATACAAAATCCGTGCTTTGGGTCAACAAATGATCATAGAAATGACCACAAAGATAAACGATCAAATAAATGATCCTATCACAAATGATCAACACAATGATCATTTCACAGCAACACTCAGCATGTCACATTACCAAATTGGGAATATATTGCTGATAACCATCAACTACATAACCTCTGAGCTCGTACGTCTCATAGAAGGGTGCTAAGCTAAGAGAATAAATTCTCCGCCACCAACAGAAATATATTTGAAAGAAATCAGCTTTATATCTCAATTTGTAATGTCAGACATACTATCCATACAAGTCTGTTCCGGGATCGAACAGAACCGAAGGCACTTCCAAAGAAGTCCATGCAATCCGGGTATTCACAATCCCGATCGGATTTCCCATCACTTAGGAAATCTCTATACCAGGAGCTACCCAATGCAGAGACAATCGATAGGTTATCTTATCGTTCTTGCAAACACCCGGTCTTCAACACCGGTCTTCAAATGCTATCCATATACGACGTATCACATATTCGGAATGGGTTATACGACCCAAAGGTCCTTTCCCGGCTGACCCGAATAGTGAGCGCAACATTAAAAACATATGGATACGGGATTTCAATTAAGTCACAACTTAATAATTCAAAACTTTCTTTTCAAATGGTTTAAACCAATTACCATTTCAAATCTTTTAACAAAAGATTTATTTCATAAAGTTCACCTACTTTCACAAATATTCATTCCTGGATTTCAAAACAATTCCAATTCAATTGGATTTAATTCATTAAATCTTTAAATTAAGATTTAACTTATATCTTTCAAAGTTCGTTCCCAAATATTCTCTTTCAAAATTCGTTTCCAAATATTCATCTATAACTTGGAAGACTATTTCAGTTTAAACTTGAAATCCTTTTTATACAATTTGAAATTCATTTCTCCTATGAAAGCTTTCTTTTATCATTTAGAAACAACTGTGTTATTTCGGAAAAAACCTTATTTCATTTATACAAGTTATAATCTTTGGGTTAATTCAAATTGTCAAAAGAACAATACTTTAAAAATGGTTTGACTCATATATAACTAGTATAATATCGTTATAATCCCTAGTTCAAATCCTAGAATTCAATTTCAAGTATTGAATTCAAATTTAAATCAAAATATTTAAATTTCAAATCTTAATCAAGTTATTCAAAATATATTTCATCTTTGAAATTCCATTTCAAAAGCTTTTCACTTTAAACCCACTCCATTTCCAAAACATTTGAATTTAAAAATTCAAATACAAAACTATTTTCAAAAATCTGTGAATTAAATCGATTTCCTCGTGAAATCCATATTTGTGTGTGTATGGTGTGGTCCAGGGGTTTAACACAATAGTGCAACATCATTCAATCATCACAGGTTAAAAACACAGAAATATAGTTGATAAGCGATATAAAATACAACGCTTATCTTACAGATCACAGATATATATCACAGATAAATAAATTACATCACAGATCACAACAAAAATCAAGATATATCACAAAGCATCATATATCAGGGATATCAAACAATTCAACATCCAATATAATCCAAACTTCCATAAGTGGGATCAATTTAATTATCTGATTACTTTAAATCAAATGGGTCATCTATCATAGTTAATTAACATTAATTAATGTCAAATCATTTGATTAATTGTCCTTTAATCATTTATTAATCAAATTAATCAATTTTTTTTTTAAATTATTTAAATAATTAACCTCTAAATAATTTAATTAACCTTTAATTCATTCACTTAACTTATTAAACATCTTTAATTTAACCATCTTTGTAATTAATTATCATTAACAATTCCTGATTATAAATAAATTTGACATTTAATTATAAATTTACCAATTTTAAATTGCAAATTGATAAACCTCTAATTATTCAATTAATTACATTCTACTGACTCTAAGTAGAACGGATTTGCGGGCCTTAATTAATCATAAATTAATTTATTAACTTCAAAACATGAACTTCACCACTTCTTAATTATCTTTAAAATCAATTATTCTTAATTATCTTTTTAATTAATAACTTTAATTATCGATTAAATAAACTTAATTAATCATTTATTTATTACTAATTACTTAATTAATTTCCGAATCAATTAGTTAAATAATTTATTTTTTTGACTTAATAATCGATTAAAACTATTCAATTTAAACTTGTTTAAAACATTCATAATTTTAAATTCAATTCCCCGTTAAAACACTTAATTGTTATTAAAACAATTTTTTAACTTAAAAACATATTTATGCCCAAAACAAAGTTATTTAAAACATTTTAATTTAACAGTTTATTAGGCTAATCCCCTTAACAACGAAATCCAGAGAACCCACTTATTACTCTATTTCCCGAATTTCTCTCGTACTCCACTCCAACTCCATCTTCTTTTTCTCTTTTACTTTATTTTGCTTGAGTAAAAAAAAAATCAATTAAATGCTGAACAACTCAAGTAAATGTGAACACCCCCTTCCCACATCATTCGAACCGCCACTGATACGCGCCTACGTGAGTGCACGTGCACCATTATTACGATCATCTCTGATCGTTGCCGAGCCACTCCACAAGTCACCATCGACTTCACTGACCAACACACCCTTCCAGTTCGAAGCGAACGAGGCCACATCCAAATCGAGCATTTCCATCCTTCCTGGAACCCAACCTCAACACCAAAACCAGCCCCCGTTGAACCACCCCCGGCCACCTGAGTCGCCACCCCTTCGCCTACACACTCGACTACAACCCAGGCACCTCCCCTTCAAGCCCGGCCACGCTCGACGCTACGACGAAGTCGTGGCGATCAAATATTCGAGCACCGGTAAAATTAGGTTTTAAAAAAAGAAACCACCACCACTGTCACCTCCGACGTCGTGACCACCCCTATCCATTTTTCCTGCCACCCCGGTAAGCTCCACCACCTTCAGGAAGAATCGCAGCCACTCCCATCAACCCAATTGCCAGAGGCAACTCAAAATCCCTAAATTGGTCAACAGAGAAATGCTCAATCAACCCTTAACTAAAAAATGTAATCTTAGTTTTAAAAATCAGGATTTTGATCAAGTATTCAATTCATCTCCCTGAATCCAAGGATTTTGAAGTTTGAGTTTAGACTAAATTTGAGTTTGCTCGGTAGTTCTTTAAATTCCAGAGACAAAACCAATTCGTTTAACTAAACTAAATTTTTAAACTAACATCGATGATATAACAATCATATTTCATTTGTAACTTAATTCTTAACAAAGCCTAGATCAGGAGATAAAGGAATTTTAAATCAACATGAGCTTGGAATTTATTTTTATTTTTTTAACAGAGATGTCTTACATGTTAAACAAACATACATTCATCCTATATCACACATACACAGCATTTCAACAATGTATAAACACAGATTTTTTTTGATTATCTTCATACTTAATTAAAGCAATCCAAATACTAAAGTATTTTTAAAAGAAAAAGTTACTCACCTGGCAAATGTTTGAAACAGAGGGTTTGTGAATTTTTTTTTTTTGAACTGGAGATTGAATCTTCAGTATATTGCTTTCCAACTTGAATACACAGTGATGTTTTTCTCCTTTTTTTTTTTTTCTCCAGTAAATAGTTTTCAAATGTAAATAGAAGGTGATGGTCTTCTTCTCCTTTCTCTTCAGTAAATTGTTTTGAACTTTGAATAATAAGTGATATTTGTTTTCTCTTTTATTTCTGTTTTTTTTTCTTTGTTGAATTGTTTGAACGAATGAACTAAAGTTTATGGATGTGTAAGTATATATGAAGATTGTTTACAGAGGAAAGGAGGTAGGCAAGTACAGTTTTTATTCTTTTTCTCAGTTTCTTTCTTAGCTTTATTTTTAAATGAAACGAAGTGGTGATGAAGAAGATATAAAGAAAGAAGTATATTGGGATAGAAATATACAGGGTATACAAAACTGGTACATGTGATATCTTTTACTATTTAATAAGCATGGCTGAAGTATGTTGCATTAAATGTTGAGATGTATTGCATTAAATGCATGAAGCATGTTACATAAATTACCATTGTACAATATCACTTTGTCTATTCCTTTGCCTTGCATTTCTTTGTTACGGCTGATATGATCAATATTTTAGTTGCTGAGATGATATTATTTACTTGTTTTATAAGCTACAGCATACATACTTATCTTTTCTTTGCTTGTACTTCTTTGTTTTGATATAGTTACTTACTTTATACTTCATGCTTATGTTAACACTTGGGTTACTTATTATTTTCTTGCTTGCCTATTGTATATGTGTTTCTCATTTTGTTTACAGCAAGTCAATTTGCTTTGTACTTAGTTTGTAGATATTTGTTTTGTTTACACTATACACATTTGAATGTAGTTTGTTTCTTGTCTTATGACTTTTTAATATAAATAAATTTCCATTTTAATATGTCGTTTTGAATTTAGTTGTGTGTTTACTCTATATTTTAGTTAATGTGTTGTTTTGAATTTTAACTATACGTATTTATTTAATATGTTTACTTTATTTTGTTGACTTTATAGTTTATAGTTTATCTCACATATATTTCTATTTCAATTTCTAACTTAATATTTATTTGTATATTTTATTTTAAAGACTTCATTTTGAATTTTCAAATCAATTTATCAATAAATTTCACCATTTTATTCAAAAACTAAATAAATTATCAATTTAAATTAAATTAAAATCCGGGATCGTTACAGACTTCCCCTCTTAAAAAGAATTTCGTCCTCGAAATTCGCCAGAGAGAGATAACGAAGGTAGATGAAAGATAGAGAAATATCCTTTCAGATCAAACTGGATATCAATTCTGCAAGTGTCTCACCAAATCAGAATATCAACAATAGATACAAGAAATTATCATAGAATTTCAAATTTGGTTTTAACCAAATTAGTTTTATCGATACAATTCAAATTATCCTTCATATTCTATTAATCAATTTTAACTCAATTTAAAATTTCTAACTCATTTAAAATTTCTAATTTCTAATTCATTTAAAATTTCTAATTTCTAATTCATATTCATTAAGATTTTAAATCAAAAACTGATAAGAAATCGATGGAGATACGAAATAAGGATTTTCTACAACGATTAGTATGGCTATCACCGCACCGAAACTTCTTCTGGAGCTGTCACGAATCAATCAAAAGAATTTAGAGACGAATCAATGGAAATTTGATAGAGAAAGATTGTTTCCACTGTTATTGCAGAGCATTGACCAATTATAGTCGTATTTCCCTGTCCCCTATCTCGTTCTCTTCTTGCACTCATACTTACTATCGGTGAATAGCAAGAGAATTTACTGAGACATTCGAACAGATATCTTAGGGATATACTCATTCTAGGATATACTTCATCCCATCTCTAATGAGCTACTTAATGTGTTACACTCCTGAGCTAAAGTTCAACCTTAGCTCTGATACCAAATGTAACGATAGCGAATTTTGCCCGCTCGAAAATCGACATCCATACTTCATATCGTATTCGAATGCCATAGATTCGACCGTTCAAATCCGATTCGCCGGAGCTTATAACAAAATTAAGTAAATAACACAGCGGAATAAAAGAATAATACATTGATATACAGCTTTGATACAATATCTGATACAACAGATGATCCAATAGATATCAATATACATCAGAGATATGATACAATAAATAGCAGCATAAAAGAAAATAGATGATATCTAGCAGCGGAACAATATAACTCTAAGATAGTCTTCAAAAGAGAACTCCGAGAACTGCAACTCCATCTCCAAGAATCAATCCAGCAATAGCTCGAACCCCCAATAACGATTCACCAAGCATAAGCAATTCTGGTCCGGTCCACAGACTGAACTAACTCCAGATAATCTACTGAACCTAGCTATCTGAAAAACCCAACTCTAGACTGCTCGTGTAGAATATAATGAGCACCCAGAGTTTAGGAAAGAAAACAATAAACTCCGGAACAGTCGTGGGACTGGTGTGAGCAACAAAATAGTTTATCTTTAAAAACAAACCAAGAAGTATTCAAAAATCAATTCTCAATGCTTTTTGAAAATGTAACTACCATAAGACCTCCCGCCACACACACAATGCAAATGCAGACTTGGAGGAGATTTCTTCTTATGATAGTCAAAGATGCTTGATACGCATTAAAAAGAAACATTTGATATTACTATAAGTGCATAGTGTAGGAAAAATTCATTTCGAAAGTAGAATATAAATCTTAGCCAGCATAGGTACCATTATATTATGCTTACTATAGCTACCATATTAGATGGCAGGTTCTACAACTAATACCGTACAAGGCTTGTATTGTTTCTTTGGATTTCCAACAAATAGTCAGGCCAAGGAACTTCCCATTGCCACATGAGAACGCCTCTGGATGGACGTCCCCGAGAACCAAATCGGATCTCTACCAACACAAGGCCAGCTTACCCCTAACTGAGTAACAACTGACCGAGTATGCCATCCCCCGGTCCTTTGGGACCTTTTAACCGAGCGCTCGCAATTAATTCACACAATCATAAAGTGTTTTCAACATGAGTAAGTATCTGGGCTCCATACCATGATACCACCCTTTTCTAGAAGGAAATGCACATACCCTAAAGGGCGCTACCCCTCATAACCTTGCCGCATCTTTCCTGTTTTGACCATTTCCGGGGTGTGAGGCTCGACGAAGTCTCGTCCACAAAAACACACTTTATACAAAAGCCGTGCTTTGGGTCAACAAATGATCATAGAAATGATCACAAAGATAAACGATCAAATAAATGATCCTATCACAAATGATCAACACAATGATAATTACACAGCAACACTCAGCATGTCACATTACCAAATTGGGAATATATTGCTGATAACCATCAACTACATAACCTCTGAGCTCGTACGTCTCAGAGAAGGGTGTTAAGCTAAGAGAATAAATTCTCCGCCACCAACAGAAATATATTTGAAAGAAATCAGCTTTATATCTCAATTTGTAATGTCAGACATACTATCCATACAAGTCTGTTCCGGGATCGAACAGAACCGAAGGCACTTCCAAAGAAGTCCTTGCAATCCGGGTATTCACAATCCCGATCGGATTTCCCATCACTTAGGAAATCTCTATACCAGGAGCTACCCAGTGCAGAGACAATCGATAGGTTATCTTATCGTTCTTGCAAACACCCGGTCTTCAACACCGGTCTTCAAATGCTATCCATATACGACGTATCACATATTCGGAATGGGTTATACGACCCAAAGGTCCTTTCCCGGCTGACCCGAATAGTGAGCGCAACATTAAAAACATATGGATACGGGATTTCAATTAAGTCACAACTTAATAATTCAAAACTTTCTTTTCAAATGGTTTAAACCAATTACCATTTCAAATCTTTTAACAAAAGATTTATTTCATAAAGTTCACCTACTTTCACAAATATTCATTCCTGGATTTCAAAACAATTCCAATTCAATTGGATTTAATTCATTAAATCTTTAAATTAAGATTTAACTTATATCTTTCAAAGTTCGTTCCCAAATATTCTCTTTCAAAATTCGTTTCCAAATATTCATCTATAACTTGGAAGACTATTTCAGTTTAAACTTGAAATCCTTTTTATACAATTTGAAATTCATTTCTCCTATGAAAGCTTTCTTTTATCATTTAGAAACAACTGTGTTATTTCGGAAAAAACCTTATTTCATTTATACAAGTTATAATCTTTGGGTTAATTCAAATTGTCAAAAGAACAATACTTTAAAAATGGTTTGACTCATATATAACTAGTATAATATCGTTATAATCCCTAGTTCAAATCCTAGAATTCAATTTCAAGTATTGAATTCAAATTTAAATCAAAATATTTAAATTTCAAATCTTAATCAAGTTATTCAAAATATATTTCATCTTTGAAATTCCATTTCAAAAGCTTTTCACTTTAAACCCACTCCATTTCCAAAACATTTGAATTTAAAAATTCAAATACAAAACTATTTTCAAAAATCTGTGACTTAAATCGATTTTCTCGTGAAATCAATATTTGTGTGTGTATGGTGTGGTCCAGGGGTTTAACACAATAGTGCAACATCATTCAATCATCACAGGTTAAAAACACAGAAATATAGTTGATAAGCGATATAAAATATAACGCTTATCTTACATATCACAGATATATATCACAGATAAATAAATTACATCACAGATCACAACAAAAATCAAGATATATCACAAAGCATCATATATCAGGGATATCAAACAATTCAACATCCAATATAATCCAAACTTCCATAAGTGGGATCAATTTAATTATCTGATTACTTTAAATCAAATGGGTCATCTATCATAGTTAATTAACATTAATTAATGTCAAATCATTTGATTAATTATCCTTTAATCATTTATTAATTAAATTAATCATTTTTTTTTAAAATTATTTAAATAATTAACCTCTAAATTATTTAATTAACCTTTAATTCATTCACTTAACTTATTAAACATCTTTAATTTAACCATCTTTGTAATTAATTATCATTAACAATTCCTGATTATAAATAAATTTGACATTTAATTATAAATTTACCAATTTTAAATTGCAAATTGATAAACCTCTAATTATTCAATTAATTACATTCTACTGACTCTAAGTAGAACGAATTTGCGGGCCTTAATTAATCATAAATTAATTTATTAACTTCAAAACATGAACTTCACCACTTCTTAATTATCTTTAAAATCAATTATTCTTAATTATCTTTAAAATCAATTATTCTTAATTATCTTTTTAATTAATAACTTTAATTATCGATTAAATAAACTTAATTAATCATTTATTTATTACTAATTACTTAATTAATTTCCTAATCAATTAGTTAAATAATTTATTTTTTTGACTTAATAATCGATTAAAACTATTCAATTTAAACTTGTTTAAAACATTCATAATTTTAAATTCAATTCCCCTTTAAAACACTTAATTGTTATTAAAACAATTTTTTAACTCAAAAACTTATTTATGCCCAAAACAAAGTTATTTAAAACATTTTAATTTAACAGTTTATTAGGCTAATCCCCTTAACAACGAAAATCCAGAGAACCCACTTATTACACTTCCTATTTCCCGAATTTCTCTCGTACTCCACCCCAACTCCATCTTCTTTTTCTCTTTTCCTTTATTTTGCTTGAGTAAAAAAACCAAAAAAAATTCAATTAACTGCTGAACAAATCAAGTAAACGTGAACACCCCCCTTCCCACATCATTCGAACCGCCACTGATACGCGCCTACGTGGGTGCACGTGCACCATTATTCCGATCATCTCTGATCGTCGCCGAGCCACTCCACAAGTCACCATCGACTTCGCTGACCAACACACCCTTCCAGTTCGAAGCGAACGAGGCCACATCCAAATCGAGCATTTCCATCCTTCCTGGAACCCAACCTCAACACCAAAACCTGCCCCGTTGAACCACCCCCGGCCACCTGAGTCGCCACCCCTTCGCCTACACACTCGACTACAACCCAGGCACCTCCCCTTCAAGCCCGGCCACGCTCGACGCTACGACGAAGTCGTGGCGATCAAATATTCGAGCACCGGTAAAATTAGGTTTTAAAAAAAGAAACCACCACCACTGTCACCTCCGACCTCGTGACCACCCCTATCCATTTTTCCTGCCACCCCGGTAAGCTCCACCACCTTCAGGAAGAATCGCAGCCACTCCCATCAACCCAATTGCTAGAGGCAACTCAAAATCCCTAAATTGGTCAACAGAGAAATGCTCAATCAACCCTTAACTAAAAAATGTAATCTTAGTTTTAAAAATCAGGATTTTGATCAAGTATTCAATTCATCTCCCTGAATCCAAGGATTTTGAAGTTTGAGTTTAGACTAAATTTGAGTTTGCTCAGTAGTTCTTTAAATTCCAGAGACAAAACCAATTCTTTTAACTAAACTAAAATTTTAAACTAACATCTATGATATAACAATCATATTTCATTTGTAACTTAATTCTTAACAAAGCCTAGATCAGGAGATAAAGGAATTTTAAATCAACATGAGCTTGGAATTATTATTTTTTTTTTAACAGAGATGTCTTACAGGTTAAACAAACATACATTCATCCTATATCACACATACACAGCATTTCAACAATGTATAAACACAGATTTTTTTTGATTATCTTCATACTTAATTCAAGCAATCCAAATACTTAAGTATTTTTAAAAGAAAAAGTTACTCACCTGGCAAATGTTTGAAACAGAGGGTTTGTGAAATTTTTTTTTTTTTTTGAACTGGAGATTGAATCTTCAGTATATTGCTTTCCAGCTTGAGTACACAGTGATGTTTTTCTCCTTTTTTTTTTATTCTGTCCAGTAAATAGTTTTCAAATGTAAATAGAAGGTGATGATCTTCTACTCCTTTCTCTTTAGTAAATTGTTTTGAACTTTAAATAATAAGTGACATTTGTTTTCTCTTTTATTTCTGTTTTATTTTCTTTGTTGAATTGTTTGAACGAATGAACTATAGTTTATGGATGTGTAAGTATATATGAAGATTGTTTACAGAGAAAGGAGGTAGGCAAGTACAGTTTTTATTCTTTTTCTCAGTTTCTTTCTTAGCTTTATTTTTAAATGAAACGAAGTGGTGATGAAGAAGATATAAAGAAAGAAGTATATTGGGATAGAAGTATACAGGGTATACAAAACTGGTACAGGTGATATCTTTATCTATTTAATAAGCATGGCTGAAGTATGTTGCATTAAATGTTGAGATGTATTGCATTAAATGCATGAAGCATGTTACATAAATTACCATTGTACAATATCACTTTGTCTATTCCTTTGCCTTGCATTTCTTTGTTACGGCTGATATGATCAATATTTTAGTTGCTGAGATGATATTATGTACTTGTTTTATAAGCTACAGCCTACATACTTATCTTTTCTTTGCTTGTACTTCTTTGTTTTGATATAGTTACTTACTTTATACTTCATGCTTATGTTAACACTTGGGTTACTTATTATTTTCTTGCTTGCCTATTGTATATGTGTTTCTCATTTTGTTTACAGCAAGTCAATTTGCTTTGTACTTAGTTTGTAGATATTTGTTTTGTTTACACTATACACATTTGAATGTAGTTTGTTTCTTGTCTTATGACTTTTTAATATAAATAAATTTCCATTTTAATATGTCGTTTTGAATTTAGTTGTTTGTTTACTCTATATTTTAGTTAATGTGTTGTTTTGAATTTTAACTATACGTATTTATTTAATATGTTTACTTTATTTTGTTGACTTTATAGTTTATAGTTTATCTCACATATATTTCTATTTCAATTTCTAACTTAATATTTATTTGTATATTTTATTTTAAAGACTTCATTTTGAATTTTCAAATCAATTTATCAATAAATTTCACCATTTTATTCAAAAACTAAATAAATTATCAATTTAAATTAAATTAAAATCCGGGATCGTTACACGAACACGAATCTTCCAATTACATCAACCTTCGACTGCACGTTACCCAGCTTCGACCAAAATCACCATCACCAATCGAATCGCCTCTGCCACCAGAAAAACGCGACTCGAGCTAACCTACTCCAGTGGAAACCCTAGCTCCCCCTCCCCTAAACCACTGCAGCTCGGCGATGAACTCGCATCCATCGAGCTCCGCCCTATCGTCATACCACGCGGCCCTTGAATCGCAAACCCCCACGCACAAAAAATCGAATTGCGAGCTTTCGATGTTGGACAAGAACATAAAGCAATTGACTGCGGCCTTTTTTTTTTTTTTAAGTTCAGCTTCGGCCATTAATGAATTTATTTATTTATTTTTAAAAGGGAAACGAATTTTTTTTTTTGGGAATGGAAGAGAGATAAGAAAGGAGCATCGGATATAAAATAAATTTCGCTTGGCCTTCAGAAGAAGACGCGAGTAGTATTATATTATATTTTCTTTTGTTTTGTTTTGGCTTGCAAAGGAAGGAACGAAGATTTAGTTTTATTCGATTCGATTAGGAAGCCTGGAAAAGAAATTTCGAGATTCGAAAAGGAAGGGACAGAGGCAGGCGACGTTTTTTTTTTTTTTACAAGCCTAAAATCTCAGATTTCATATTTTATCCACTTTCAATTATTTAATTCACAATTTAATTGTCAAATAAGTTGTGACATTCGTAATTCAAGTTAAAATTACCCTATTGAATATTTAAAATTAATTAAATATCCCAATTTTAAATGCTTGAAAATTCCGGGCCGTCACATTCCTCCCCCCTTAAAAGAATTTCGTCCCCGAAATTACTAGTTAGGAAGAATGGTCCAATACTCGTTTACTTATTTCCAAACCAAACAATTCAACGTCTAACTAACTATCTTTTTATAAAAGATCCATTATTTTTCTTATTAACTTCTCAACTCTCCCATAGTTTCAAACTATATTATTTCCTTAATCATTCGAGTTTCAATTTAAAACTAAATTTTGAATTATCAAAATTTTCTCAAAATTTTTCTAACTTCCTAAATTCTCGAAAATTTTTGCCAGCGTCTCCTTTGCGCGGCTAGCTCGGTACAACTACAAAATGGCTCTACAGCCTCCCAAATCCAAAAAGAAAACAAAAGGCCAAGTGGCTCAATCAAAATCCCAATCAAAATTTCACAAAAATTTAAACACATACCTTTTTGGTCGGGCCATTCAATTTTTATCCTTATGAAGTCAAAACCAATTCACTTTTCTTTATATTACCTGCATATCCTGCTTAGCACTAATATCCAAACACAATATTCCAAAACATTTTATCGATTTTTTCACAAAATGTCAACACCTATTCATTCCAATATTGTCATAAATTATATTAGTAGTATCAATTTTCATTGAAGAATTCACCATTCCCTCTTAAGTTTAGTATAAGCATTTTATATGGTTCTTATATTTATTTCATCTTCTATTCTAGTTTATATCTATTTTTATTAAAATTGATTCTTTCATTTTCATACGAATTCAAATATTCTTTAACTTTAAATATTGAATTTTATTTTCCATTTATAACTAATTATGTCATCATTTTAAATTGGCTTCATTTACTAACTTATTTTAGTTTTCACTTCGAAACCGTTTTGTCGTTAACAAAATTTTCCAAAAATTTTTCTAACTCCCAAAATTTCTGAATTTTTTTGGCGGAGTCTCCTTTGTACGGAGGAGCTTTTGCAATTTGACAAAGGAGATAAATATATATACATCGACCCACACGGTCGGAAAAACCAAAAACAGTTCATATTTCCTATTTTTATTGCATAGGCGTACCTTATTTAGCATTTTAAGCAAGCGGCTATTATTTTTAGCGAATAGCACAACCAAATCCAGCCACACGGCTCCCAGGTACCTGTACTTACTCAATTTAAACATGTGAGTGCCAAATACATGAAGTTTATTAACATTTGACTCTATTTAAACAACTACAACACATGAATATTTAAAAGCAATGTAACTAGACAATGTTATAAGCAACTTACATAGTTTTTAACACTTACGCACACCTTTCAGGCAATCTACAGGCCATTTCATTTAATTTTAATGGTTTACAATACTATTTCTTACTTTCAATTTATTTTAACTCCAAACAAGCTCATATTCAATTCAATCAATTTTAAAATCAATTCTATTTTACTTTTATCAATTCATAGCATCTTAATTCCTTCTATTTACATTAAATGACAATTTATTCTATGCAATTCAACGAGATCTATGTGAATAAATAAGTATTTATGCTTTATAACCAATTTAAATGGATTTCAACTCAATTTATACTTAACTCTATTCCATTTTTAAAAATTTATTCACGATTTATATATTCTCATTTTCATTGCATTTCAGATTTGAATCCATTCATTTGCCTTTCATTTTATTAACCAAACTAGTTCATACAAAACAATTAACATCTTAGGTTCGTCTTTATTACTAATTAAATTTTATTTTATTTTAATTCATTCACACCCATTTATTTAGCTTGACACATTCCATTTAAATTTTATTCTCAACCCAATCATTAGCGTTTCATTTAAACTACTCTATTTAACTTGAAAACATTCACTTGTTAATATTGTCTCCAAGTTATTTCAATTCCTTAACATTTAAATTGGTTTACAATTATTTATTTTAGAATTTTCAATCCATTAAATATTATCGGCAACTCACCGAATTTTTATTTCAACTAAAACCCATTTTTACTTGATTCAAATTCAATCCAATATCATTAAACTTGGTTTAAGTTGAATTAAATTCAACTCTCTACGATTTATTCAGCTTAAGTCAATTTACTTCAATTTATTCAAATTTTATATGTTAACGCTTAAATTTGAACGCTAACACCCCGGTGTGTGAAGTGTAGTTGTGAAAGCACCACCCGATAGATCGGGAAAGAATTATAAGCAAGTAATAGCGGAAAAGCGGTAAACAACAGCAGTTTTATAGTGGTTCGGCTTATGGGTATAGCCTACGTCCACTTTAAGTACTTTTATTGATGATCACGTTACAAATTGATACAAATCTTTTCAAGTACAACACACTTTGAATTACAAAAGACTTAGAACAAGTAGCTCAAACTTCGATGTTGACAAAAATCTTCAAATCCATGGTGGATGTAGATGATTTCTTTATGAAGTTCTTTTAGACGTTCTTTGAATCTCAAAAGCTTTAAGTGTTGAAGTAATCTGGAATTCGGCAAAGTAATGGCGCTTGAAATTGATCGACCAAAAGTCCCCTTCATGTTGGAAATGGTCGTGTATTTATAGGGGTTTTCGGTCTTAAGTCGTGAGTCGTACCCGACTCATGGGTTACTCGTGGCCGAGTCAGGTTGGGTCGTGGACGACTCACCATGTTGAGCTCAAACTCGCCTTCGGTCTTCTGAATATAGCACAAAGTTCTAACCCGTTCACGAGTCATCCTTTTTTAGTATGGACATCATAGCAGTGGACTACGACTTAGTGACCTTAGGTCGTGGACGAGTCATGGTGAATTGTCTCATATGATAAGTCGCGGGCTTGTCAGCGGTTCATGGTAGGTCGCGGCCGACCTACTGGATTTGACTCTCGGCTTGGTTTAATGTTATGCTCCTGTTCGAATGAACGATACAAGTGATAAGTCGTTCCCGAGTTAACCAAACATGACTTCCTTCGTGCTAGCATGAGTCGTACACGACCCATCATAAGTCGTAAGTCGTTAACGACTTATGTGTTGTTGACCCTTCCTTCCAATGTTTTGAGTCGTTACTCCTTTAAGTCGCATAGCTTTCCTTAGGCCGTTCAACCGTAGCCATTGTTAGGTCGCAACATGTTTTAGGTCGTAGGTCGTGCATCTCCTTAAGTCGTGCCATCCTTAACTCGTAAGGTTCCTTAACTCGTAAAAGCCTTAAACCGTGGAGGCCTTAAGTCGGAGACTGCTTAACTCGTAAGTCCTTCTAGAACTGTTTGCTGCCTTAAGTCGTAGGTCGTAAGCTTCCTGAGTCGTAGTTCTTAGGTCGCAGGCTCCTCAACTCATAGATCCTACCTTGTGGGCTCTTATCCCGTGGACTCTTTAACTCGTTGGTGAAACGGGATTAACACTTGCCCCTCGAAGCACACGTCTTAAGCCGTAAGTCGTGCGCTTCGACTCATCATAACCCGTGCCGATTCAAGTTCCAATGCCTCCAGATATAAGAACGCTTGAGTCGTTTCTCCTCTCCCACTTCTTATCTCACAGACGCATCCGCCATTAGAGACTCTCCAAGCTTACTGATCATTAATCCATCCTTTCCTTCACATCGCGTAAGTCATTCTGAACTTCAATCCAACCACGACCATCGCTAAGGCATAAATTTTCGCTTCTTGTTCCCAAATCACCATCGTACATCGTACTCGGGCTTTGAATTGAGTTGTGAACGATTCTGACCAGTGTTGGCTACGTTGTTGTTGTGATCCTTTAGATTACAACATCGCGTTTGATTCGCCGTACACTTGAAGCGATTCGAATTGGTTTTTTGGGTGCTTTCTGATGATGTGAGGAGAAGATGATGAATTACAATGTCTTGATTTGACTGGCCCGTGGGTTCGGAGGAGATGAGGAAGTTCTTAACGGGTTAACGGGTTAGAAAGGGGTTGACTGGTTGAGGAAACGACTTAGGATCTCACGACTTAGTTGGTTTTGCTTTTCGGCCACTGATTCTGAAATACCTTGCAATCACAACCGTACACGACTTAATGCTTTTAGCCATAAACCACAAACGACTCAAGCTATAAGTCGTGAACGACTTAAGCCATAGGCCGTGAATGATTCAAACCATGAGCTGTCAACGACTCAGTACTTGCTACTTTCCCGTGACTTATCCTTTAAACCGTGCACGACTTAAACCATAAGCCGTGTACGACTCAGTGGCTTCCATGCGACCCAGTAGCCTTTACTATCGACTTTAATCCGACTTAGCAAATTTTACGACAAAATCCATGAGTCGTAACCGGGTTAGAACTTAGAAGGTTTCTTATTGCTTTGATCTGGAGCCTTCCTCCTGTTCTTTGACTTACGACTCATAGTACTGCCGACTTATAACATCAGCGGTTTAGAGTTGGAGTAACCTAACTTAACTCGCCTCACTTTCCTTAGGTCGTAGTCGAGTCACCTAAATAGCCAACGACTTAGCTTAACCCGTACAAAGAATCCTTGAGTCGTTTACGACTTAGTACTTGTAAATTTTGTTTGAACTCCGAATTATTGCATGGACTCTGAACTGCTATACTGCTGCATTCTTTTACAGATTACTTCAACTTGTAAGCTAATAATCTGTTAATACAACATTCACAGAAAACTGGGACGAATATACTGTCATTGATTGTCCACATCGAACGACAGATTAGTTAATGATATATAATTAACTTAAATACATCGTGTGAACGAAGTGCTACCAATTTCAAGTGGAATATTAAAGCAGCACTGGATTAGTCAATTGAAACTGACCAGCCCGCATTAATATTATGCTTGAGCTTTAAATAACAAGTTCTGAAATTACCATAGTCAATCAATCGTCAACCAGTTTAATTCCAGTTATCTTTACTTGTTATTATTATTATTTTTATTAGCTTTGCACGACACTTCACACTTTTTAGGAAACGTGCACCTTCGCATTTGAACATCCAGTTGCTTGTGTAGAATGACCTCTCATCAAGAAGAGCCGATGGGTCAGGCTGAAGATGTCTTTCCAGTAGCCATCCCTATAGACAACCCTCCGGAGAGAACACCCACAACTTTGAATCAGCGGGTGTTTAACCAACTGCGCATCCAGTTTGGCATTGATGATGCTGACACCTTATTTCCGGGGCCAAATGACACTGCTGACAATCCTCCCTACGGCTTTGTTGCAGTCAATCGCCAAATGTGCTTAAGTGGGGCGATTCCTCCTTTTAACGACTTTCTCCAACAGCTTCTGCTTCGGTTGTCTATCTCTCCATTCCAATTACACCCCAATGGCTACGCCATTTTGATGGGGTTATGTGTTCTATTCAGGAGAGTTTTGGATCGGTTACCAAGCTTCGAGGAGATCTGCTATTTTTGCTCATTCACGAAAACTAAAGACCATCCCTCCATCGTGGTTGTAAGAAGCGCTCGAAATCGCAAACTTATTACTGATCTCTCCGAAAGCGCTCACGGATTTTTGAATCAGTTTTTCTTCGTTCGCTGCCCTCCAGGGTTTTATGCCATCTGGAGAGTGGGAAGTAAGATTTCCTGTCTCTACTTTTTCCGTTTTGAAACTTTCTCGAGATCTGAACTCTCAGCTGCTAATTTCATTCTTTTTCTGTTTTTAGCACTACCACCCCCTGCTAGGGACCCAAGTCTCAAGCAAATTTTTGAAAGATTAAATGCCGTGCCGGTAGAAGAGAGGAGCATAAAGTTTCTGCTAAACGATGAACTTTTACATCAATACGGACTCCTCCATCTCTCTCGCTTTACTCGGCCTCGTGAAGCTCCAACGGAGGTTCCTGACTCTCCGGTGAAAACTCCTGATCTTCCGATCTCCACTAAAGAGCACATACGAGGAGAAATTTCCGCAGAAACCTTATTAGTAAAGTGCTCTACTCCCAGAGACGATACGGGACCCTCCGAAAAGCCCGCACTTGCTCCCATTATTGAAGAAGAAGAGGAGCCCCTTTCCCAAACCAGGGAGGGTGCTGACAAAGGAGATGATGGAGGGAATCAGGTTGGGCATGCCGGTGATGACGTCTTTGGGGATTTAAGTGACATAATTATTACTTCACAAGAGCTCTTTAAAGAAGACCCTGCTCATGGTAAAGCTATACCTCCGACGATTGAAGCAACATCTGCCCTCGAACAGACTCTAACTCCTTCATCTCAAGAATTGTCATCAACAGTGAAATCTATCACTTCCCCCCAACAAAGGAGTGGTTCGTTAGTCCAACGCGAGTAGCTTGCACTTCACACACAACTAAGGATTTTCCAGCACATTTATGCACTTATCTTCTTATACTTTAAAGATTTCTAAAGCTTATCTTTTCTTATTTCAGATTCTTCAATGACACGCGGCGGGTCATATTATCAGGATTTCCAACGCTACGGGGGGCGTGGCCAATATGACTATCGGCGTTACTTTCCTTCCTATAGAGAGTCTGACGAAGAGAGGGCTGCTCGAAAGGCTCGTGAAAGGAGGGATGCAGAAGAGCGTTATGACAGAAGGGATAGGGATGAGCACCATGATTCTCTGCAGAGAAGTGATGATTCTCACAAAAGGAAATCTCACGACGACCGGGGAAAAGGTCATGTAGTTGAAGATTCAGGCAAACGAGCCCGATATGGTGAGAGACACGCTTCCACTATTCCCGAAAAGCCTACTGTCCCTGCCCCTCTTGACATTACTTCCGACTCTCCTGCTCTTGGGAAGGAGGACATCCAGACAATAATAAGCAGGCCCAAATTTCAAGTGGGACCGGGCCCTGCCACGTTACAAAGTCGTTTTCCGCAGTGGTGTTTAAAGGGTGTGAGGTTCGATCTCGACCTAGTCCCTATTGACAAGCCTGCTATGCTATGAAATCTTGACGCCGTTAAACTTGATATCGAGAGGATGTCAAACTGGCAGAAGCTTGTTGATGAGCTTCAACGAGTTAACCGCGCCAACTTAGAGGCTATGCTCACCATGGAAAATGATAAGGCTGAGTGGCAAAAGGTCCTTGAGCAGCACGACAACGAAATGAGGAGCATTACTTCCTACAACGAGGAGCTCGAAGCAAAGGTTGAGAAGTTGAAAGATGAGCTTGCTTCTTCCTCTACTTCATACTCTCAAAAAGAAGAAGTGCTTCTCAGACAAGTTAGAGATGCTCATGCTAGTCAGAGGGACGCCGAAGACAGGCTCGAGGTACAAAAAAGAATCAATGAAGGCTATGTCTCTGATATTGCTGAGCTTCAAAAGAAAAACAACTCCCAGGAGGCGGAGATACAAATGCTTAAGCTTCAGCTTGCCAGAACTGAAAGGGAGCGCGATGAGGCTGTCGCCGGCAAAATCGCAGCCGAAGAATCTCATGAGGCGACCAAAAACAGCTTCGACTCAACATTATTCGACTTTTACTTGCACAGCGTCTTGGGGCGTGGAAGCCTCGCCTTTCTTGGTCCCAAGTATGAGATCACTTTAGCTGAAGTGTGGGAGGCCGCCCTCGATATGCTTGGTGCTGAAGGTGCTGGTTATGACGAGCCAGCCCTGGAAAGGCATTATTTTGATGAAGACGCTCGCGCTGCTCTCGCCAGGGGAAAGGAACAACTTGCCAAACTAAGAACCGAAGTGACGGAAGGGGACCAGCTGGGGAAAACCACTTCAACTACTCTAGTCCAGCCACCTTCTTCGTCTGAAGTCGACATTATTGGTTCCAGTTCCCATCTCGCATCTCCCACCAAAGTTACCGCTGATATTACAAGCACACAAGGTGGAGACGAGGGTGAAGAGAGCGCTGATGCGCAAGCTTATGAAGTCGATATCAGGAAACCAGCTTCTCCAGGTAACTTCACTGTTAATCTCGCTACTGTCAATTCTGCTCAAGCTGGTTACTCGTTTATTTCACATGAGTTTCACGAGCTCCTAGGCTATTTTCTCAACCTTGACGAGCCTTCATCTCCTCTCTTTACTGACTTCATTGGTGAACCCTCATCTCCTCTTTTTACTGACTTTAACCTTTTTTCTTCTGTAGAGAAAGTACCAAGCACTGCTCAAACTTCTACTCCTCCGGTCATCCTTCCTTCATCTCTTCAGGCGGTGCCTCCTTCTGCCTCGCAACCTGGATCACAGGAGGAACAAATAGAGGCTCTTCACGGCTTGGATGATCCCATCACTTCGCAAGAGCAGAAAGATGAGAGACCTGAGGGAGGTGACATTTCCCCGGAACGGACTCCTTCTGACGACATTGTTCTATCAAAACTTGTCACTCCGGGGAGTGAGTCTTCCTCACAAAGGAGAGAGAAGCGTGGGACATCAAAGAGGAGGGGGAAGAAAATCACCGCCACTGAAGAGGAGCCGGAAGTTGAACCGGTTACACCTGCCTCTCCTACTTCCCTTATACCCACTGGCCGACCTGAAAAGCTGGTTATTCGACCGAGTAAAGGGTCCAAAGGAGGGAAGAAGAAGTGAAGATTTTAGTTTTTTGCCTTTTGTATGAACTGGCCGAGAGTTGTGCGGGTATCGGCGCCCGCTTTTATTTTGAAAACCTGTATCTGCATTATAGTTGAATAAAATGATTCTTCGTTTGTACAAACTTCTGTTTGAATTTGAGAATGCATTTACTATTTATTTTTGCACAAGTTTATTTTTATAATATTGCAGCGGGCTTATGGTATGTTGCTTGAGTATTACTTTACTGAGGCAGCTATACTACTATACCATGTTGCCCCCATACCTTAAGCTTGTTGCAATATCTTATACTTCGAGGGGACTTGCACTCTTATTTGTTAAAGAATAATTATTTTATTTTTTTAAAGAAAATTTTTATTGAGTACAACTCCCTTCGTATAAGTTTTTACGCTTTGTCGTTCGAAGAAATCACTTTTCTCTTTTGCTTATGTGCATATTTTACCAAGTGAATTCCTCTATGTGGTAAAGCGGACCTCTGAAGGGTACTTTAACTTCTTTCCTTTTTACAATCATTTTCCATTTGAAAGTTAAAGTACGCTTTTTGATGAGGAATTTTTTTTTACAGAATTGTACCTCTGAGGAGGGATTTTTCACGTTTCAACACTTGGAAGTTTTATTTCAATCTCGGTGAAACGTGTACCCCCAAAGAGTTGTGCCTTCGAAGAAAGCCTTCTCACGTTTCAACACTTGGAAGTTTTATTTCAATCTCGGTGAAACGTGTGCTTCCAAAGAGGTCTTCTTCTTTTTTTTTTTTTTTTTTTTTTTTTTTTTTTTGTGTGCCCGGGAGGGGGTCGTACCTCTAAGGAGGGATTTTTTTTTTACGTTTCAACACTTGGAAGTTTTATTTCAATCTCGGTGAAACGTGTACCCCCAAAGAGTTGTGCCTTCGACGAAAGCCTTTTCACGTTTCAACACTTGGAAGTTTTATTTCAATCTCGGTGAAACGTGTGCTTTCAAGAAGGTCTTTGTTTTTGCATTTCAACTTTGGTGAAGTGAAATCCCGAAGAGCGGTTGTTACACTTCAACTCCTGGCGAAATGTGCCTCCGAAGAGGGCTTTTATTTTGTTTACATTTCAACTCTGGTGAAGTGAAATTCCGAAGAGCGGTCACAACACTTCAACTCCTAGTGAAATGGGCCTCCGAAGAGGGCTTTTATTTTGTTTGCATTTCAACTCGGGTGAAGTGAAATCCCGAAGAGCGGTCACAACACTTCATCTCCTGGTGAAATGGGCCTCCGAAGAGGGCTTTTATTTTGTTTGCATTTCAACTCTGGTGAAGTGAAATCCCGAAGAGCGGTTATAACACTTCAACTCCTGGTGAAATGTGCCTCAGAGAGGGTTTTCATCGCCTGGAAGTCACTCTCTCATGGTTGGAGGGTCATGACTCCTCCAATCTTTTTTGTTGAGTAGAGAACTTTCTTTTTTGTGGCGTATGACCCATTAGAGGTCTTTTATCCTCCGAAGAGTTGCGCCTCCGAAGAGGACTTGTGCCGCTGATGGTAGCTTTGGTTGTTCCTCTGTTCACTTGCTTATGCCTTTTCAGCGATCCTCTTTTTTTTTTTTCTTTTCAAGTTTTCATTCCCCTTTCTCTCACAAGTGGCATGTTTAATCCAAGGAAGTGTACTTCATTGCCAGGCAAGTTCGTGAGAACGGGCACTAGCTTCCTAATTGGATGTTTGTTTGTTCAAACAATCTCAATTTATCAGCAAGGGCTCGTTTCTATCGAAATCATTAGCCGTTCAATTGAAGTATTTCCTATCTAGGATTTGAATTCGGGGTCTTTGTGACTTGAAATTTGTTTGTTGAATGATGGTGAGAATCGCTTGGTCTTATTATGCGCAAGTTTTATTTCCATTGTCTGCAAAAATTTAAATCGACATTTTAGCAATACATTTTATGTATTTTTATATCGAAAACAAAGCAAACATATAATGATAATAAGGAACACAAGATTTATAGTGGTTCGGCCATGAAATTGGGCCTACATCCACTTTATATTCTTTCATTATTTATTTGCATCAGTTTCACAATTGCTTTCAATTACAAGAATCATACATTCATAATTCTTTTTACAATTTTTCAACAAAATTTTCAAGTAAAGTATGGACGCAAGTGGTTGCTGTTCCATGCCCTTGGAATTTGATCTCCATCAACGGTGGTGAGCTTGAATGTGCCGTCAAGAAGCTTCTGACCTATTACATATGGTCCTTCCCAATTTGGCCCAAACACACCTGTCGCGGTCATAATTCTTTTCAGGACTAGATCTCCAATTTCAAAGCTGCGTTGACGAACTTTGGAATTGAAATGTCTGGCTATCCTTTGCTGATGAGCTGCAACTCTGAGGTTAGCTTCATCTCTTTTTTCATCAAGGAGATCCAGCGCTTCAAGTTGCAACTTTTCATTTTCTGCTTGATTGAAATGAATTCTTCTGTGTGAAGGGACCTCTGTTTCAACCGGGATCATTGCTTCCGATCCGTATGCTAACGAAAAAGGAGTATGCCCAGTTGTAGTTTTGTGAGTAGTTCTGTATGCCCATAGTGCAAGTGGTAGTTTATCGACCCAACCACCTTTTGCTCTTTCGAGTTGCTTTTTGATGGTTGATTTGATGATCTTGTTCACTGCTTCCACTTGCCCGTTTGCCTGCGGATGAGCTACTGCCGAAAAGCTTTTCTGGATTTTGAATCGTTTGCAAAAATCCTGGAATTCCTCGCTTTCAAACTGAGTACCATTGTCTGTGATTATTTTCTGAGGCACACCGTATCTGCAAATGATATTCTTGGTCACAAAGCTTATCATTTTCTTAGAAGTGATAGTAGCCAATGGTTCAGCTTCAGCCCACTTAGTAAAATAATCAACTGCAACAATAGCGTATTTAATCCCTGATTTAGCAGTTGGTAGCGGCCCAATGAGATCCATTCCCCAAATTGCAAATGGCCATGGACTGACCATCTGTGTGAGTTCGGTAGAAGGTGCTCTAGGAATTTTGGCATATCTTTGGCACTTGTCACATTTTCGGGAGTAATCTGCAGCATCCCGATTAATTTCTGGCCAAAAATATCCGTATCGGAGAATTTTCTTTGCTAGTGTTTGACCACCTGAATGATCACCGCATTCTCCTCCATGCACTTCAGCTAGGATTGTTTTGGACTCTTCCCGGGATACACATCGAAGCAATGGCATTGAGAATCCCCGTCTGTACAATCGACCGTCCTGAATTACATAGCGAGAGGCCTTCCTTAGAAGCTTTCGTCTTTCTATCGAGTTTTCTGGCAGAGAACCCCTGAGTAGGTAATCCAGTATTGGAGTCATCCATGACTCTTGTTCTTGAGATACATTCATAATCCAGTCTATATCCATCTCGTCTATACTTGGCGCTGAAAGGACTTCTACAGGGACCAATCCCAATAGTTGAGCTTCACCAGAACTTGAATACTTTGCGAGGGAATCTGCCTTCATATTCTCTTCCCGAGGAATGTGGCTTATTGAATAGTGATCGAGTTCGTATAGGAGTTCCCAAGCCTTTGACAAGTAGGAAGGCAGGTTTCCACCTTTCGCTTGAAATTCCTTCTTGACTTGGCATACAATAAGCTGAGAATCACTGAAAATTTGTAATGCTCGAATGTTTAGCTCTTTAGCGATTTTCAGACCTGCAATAAGAGCTTCATATTCTGCTTCATTGTTTGTTGAAGGAAATTCCAGTCTTAGTGCATAACATAATGATCGACCTTCAGGAGTTTCAAGTATCACTCCGGCTCCTGAACAGTAGTCATTTCTTGCGCCATCAACATACATCTTCCACTGGATTGGAGAATCATTGATCGCTTTTTCCTCACCATTATCTTTCTCTGTGAATTCTGCAATGAAATCAGCTAAAGCTTGTCCGTTGATTGCTTTTCGGGGGTGATAGGTAATGTCATATTGACTAAGTTCAATGTTCCATTTTAGAAGACGACCCGAAGTTTCAGGGCGAAACAGGACTTGCTTCAGAGGTTGATCAGTGAGTACTTTGATAGGATGAGCTTGGAAATATTGCCTCAGTTTCCTTGATGCAACTAGTAGGCAATAGGCGAGTTTTTCCAACTTGGAGTAATTCAGCTCTGCCCCAGTGAGTCTTTTGCTGATATAGTAAACTGGATGTTGAATCCTTTTGTCTTCCCGTATCAGCGCTGCACTTAGAGCATGAGATGATACTGCCAAGTATATAAGAAGATCCTCACCATTGCCTGGCCTAGAAAGTATCGGAGGCGTTTCCATATGACGGATCAACTCTTCAAAGGCTTTTTGGCATTCGGGAGTCCATTCAAAGTTCTTCTTTCCTTTTTTCAGGGCATCGAAGAATGGGATGCATTTATCAGTAGCTTTGGAAATGAACCGACTCAGGGCGGCGATCTTTCCGTTGAGACTCTGCAATTCCTTCTTTGTTCTAGGAGCTTTGACTTCTTTCAAGGCAGTAATTTGAGCTGGGCTAGCCTCTATGCCCCTAGCACTGACAATAAAACCTAAGAACTTTCCGGATTCGACCCCAAATGTACATTTCAGAGGGTTAAGTTTCATTCTGTATTTCCGGAGGACTGCGAACATTTCTGCTAAGTGTTCAATGTGATCCACTGCTTTCCTGGACTTCACTAGCATGTCGTCGACGTAGACTTCCATAGTTTTTCCCAATTGCGGTTTGAACATAGCATTAACAAGTCTTTGGTAGGTTGCCCCTGCGTTTTTCAATCCGAAGGGCATAACTCTGTAGCAATAAAGTCCAACACCCGTGATAAAGCTTGTATCCTCCTGGTCTGGCTCATGCATCATGATTTGGTTATAACCGGAGTAGGCATCCATGAAGGATAACAATTCATGTCCCGCAGTTCCGTCTACCAGTTGATCGATCCTGGGTAATGGGAAGCAATCTTTGGGGCAAGCCTTGTTTAGATCAGAAAAATCGATGCACACTCTCCATTTTCCATTAGCTTTCTTGACCAACACAGGATTCGAAACCCAATTCGGATATGTAGATTCTCTGATGAAGTTATTTTCCATGAGTCGATCAACTTCTTCTTTTAATGCTGCTGACCTTTCTGGACCTTGGGTTCTCCTTTTCTGTTTAACTGGCGTAAATTTTGGATCAATATTCAGAGCGTGTACTGCAACTTCTGGAGATATCCCACACATATCGGCATGAGTCCAAGCAAAGACATCCAGATTTGCCTTCAGGAAAGATATCAAGATGTTCTGAATTGACACATTAAGCTGTGAACCCACATTCAACACCTTATTTGGATCTTTTGGGTCAACAGGTACCGGAACTGTCGTTTCCACCGGTACTACTCTATTCTCCCCTGTACTGGCTTTTCTGGGATCCATTTCTTTCCGTGCCCCGCTGTGCTCGCCAGTGCAGGGTCCGCTCTGTAATTGCTACAAGGCTGGTTCCTTGATGCGGACTGGGGTTGCCGCACCCTTTCCCATTTCTCTTTTTCTTGACTCTCGCAGCTCTGTCAAATAGCACTCTCGCGCAGCATTCTGATCCCCTTTTATAACTCCTACTCCATTGTCAGTAGGGAATTTAATAGTGAGGCACCACGGGGCTAGGATAGCTTTGAATGCTGCGAGTGTTGGACGGCCAAGAAAAGCATTATAGGCAGAAAACTCATCGACAATCACAAATGTTTGCTTTCGGACCACTTTCCTTTCTCCTTCCCCAAGTTCTACAAACAAATCGATGGTTCCTACTGGTTGCTTTGGCTCCCCTGTGAAGCCCACGATTTTCTGTGATGAGGCTTGCACATCGATCATAGGGATTTTCATCTGGTCAAATGTCTTTTTGAAGAGGATATTACATGATGCTCCGCAGTCAATGAGGACTCTTCTGACAATGGCTGGTCCAATACCAGCCGAGATGACCAAGGGATCTAAAGTAGGAGCTTCAATACCTGTAGAATCTCTGGCTCTGAAAATAATATCATCACTGAAAGTTTTTTGTTGTTTAAGGGGCGTAGTGTCTTCTAGAACAAAGACGTTTTCTTCGGCTGGAGCATATTTCAAAGCCCTGGAATATCTCTCCATCTCACCCCAACTCTTGCCAGCTGGGTGAGGTCCTCCGGAAATGACATTGATAACGGGCCTTCCAGATTCATGCCCCGTAGCTTTCTCACCTGCCCCAGGCTGATGAACAGGAGCCCGCTGCCCCTGACTCGATGATGCAGGATTGTTGCTATTCTTTTTCACAAATTGCTGCAACTTGTTTTCTCTTAGCAACTCTTCAATCAGATTCTTCAGCTGGCGGCATTCATCAGTTTCATGACCTGGTTGATTGTGGAAGCGGCAAAATTTCCCACTTTGTATGGCTTTTCTCCCAGTTCTCAAAGGGATAGGTTTAGGGAAATCAACGGAATCTTTGGTGGCAAGGTAGATGTGCTCCGGCGTATGTGATAATGGAGTATATTCTGATGGCTTGAAGGACCGGGGCTTTTTCAGATTACCCTGTTTCTTTCCATTATTATTCTCCCTTTTCTGCCCCACCGACTCATTCTTGCGTGGAGCGACAGTATTGTCTTCAGCTTTTTCCAACACTGCCTTTACTGGCAAAGGACGACTTTCCAAGCGAATGAATTCGTCCGCTTTTTTGTAGAACTTCTCGAGAGAGGTTGGCTCCTTCATATTTAACCATTTCCCAAATTCGCTTGACTTATCAATAGCCCTCATCAGATAAGTCAATATCATTCGTGGTTCAGCATTGTCCACTTCAGCCAATGCTATATTGAAACGGTTCAAGAAAGATCTGATAGACTCACCAGGATTCTGCTCTAAACTGGACAATGACATGATATCCTTGGCCTTCGAAGCATATAGCCTAAACTGCTCCTTAAATTTTCTGGTCAAGTCTGAAAACTGATCGATAGATCGAACTGGCAACTTGGTGAACCACAGTAAAGCCACGCCTTCCAGGTATACGGGGAAATATCGGCACTTTATTTCGTCGGAGGCCCTGGCACCTGTCATGTGCCAATCATATTTATACAAGAACTCATTCGGATCACTTGTCCCTTTGTAAGCTGGAATAGTTGGAGGGACAAACTTCCTTGGAAATTCCGCCTTCAAGATTTTTTCAGTAAACGGAGTTTTACTTGGAGCGAAACCCCATTCCTTCTCATCTTCAACCCTTTGCATACTTTCTTTCATGATCTGCCGGACCATTCCAGAAAGATATTCCTCATCATGCCAAGTTCTAGATCCACCGGCGTCAGGTACTGCCTGCTCAAAGGGACTAGTAGGCCTTTCATGAGCATTCCTTTCATTAACATCATGAATGTTGCCAGCATAGTTCCCTTCATTACCAGCCGGTTGATTGTTTGCCCCAAGTAAGTCGTTCAACTTATTCAGAATCAGAGCATTCTGGGCACTTTGAGCCTCTAGTTGTGCATTTTGGGCGTTGATCTGCTGGTTTAGCCCTAGAATCACAGCATCCAATTCCGCTTTTGTAACTCCAACAGACGGAGTGGGTAGATTAGGCACAGGGGAAGCGGAGGTTCCCTCTTGAATGTTCCCAGATCTGATAGATCTACTTTTCCTTCCAGGAGCCATAATCTCATATATACTTCTGGTTTTTAAAGAAATTCTTTCTTCTAATCTCTGCGAAGCAGTGATGACAGCTGTCCTGAGTTCATTTCTCAGTGAAAGCACCAAAAATGTTAACGCTTAAATTTGAACGCTAACACCCCGGTGTGTGAAGTGTAGTTGTGAAAGCACCACCCGATAGATCGGGAAAGAATTATAATCAAGTAATAGCGGAAAAGCGGTAAACAACAGCAGTTTTATAGTGGTTCGGCTTAAGGGTATAGCCTACGTCCACTTTAAGTACTTTTATTGATGATCACGTTACAAATTGATACAAATCTTTTCAAGTACAACACACTTTGAATTACAAAAGACTTAGAACAAGTAGCTCAAACTTCGATGTTGACAAAAATCTTCAAATCCATGGTGGATGTAGATGATTTCTTTATGAAGTTCTTTTAGACGTTCTTTGAATCTCAAAAGCTTTAAGTGTTGAAGTAATCTGGAATTCGGCAAAGTAATGGCGCTTGAAATTGATCGACCAAAAGTCCCCTTCATGTTGGAAATGGTCGTGTATTTATAGGGGTTTTCGGTCTTAAGTCGTGAGTCGTACCCGACTCATGGGTTACTCGTGGCCGAGTCAGGTTGGGTCGTGGACGACTCACCATGTTGAGCTCAAACTCGCCTTCGGTCTTCTGAATATAGCACAAAGTTCTAACCCGTTCACGAGTCATCCTTTTTTAGTATGGACATCATAGCAGTGGACTACGACTTAGTGACCTTAGGTCGTGGACGAGTCATGGTGAATTGTCTCATATGATAAGTCGCGGGCTTGTCAGCGGTTCATGGTAGGTCGCGGCCGACCTACTGGATTTGACTCTCGGCTTGGTTTAATGTTATGCTCCTGTTCGAATGAACGATACAAGTGATAAGTCGTTCCCGAGTTAACCAAACATGACTTCCTTCGTGCTAGCATGAGTCGTACACGACCCATCATAAGTCGTAAGTCGTTAACGACTTATGTGTTGTTGACCCTTCCTTCCAATGTTTTGAGTCGTTACTCCTTTAAGTCGCATAGCTTTCCTTAGGCCGTTCAACCGTAGCCATTGTTAGGTCGCAACATGTTTTAGGTCGTAGGTCGTGCATCTCCTTAAGTCGTGCCATCCTTAACTCGTAAGGTTCCTTAACTCGTAAAAGCCTTAAACCATGGAGGCCTTAAGTCGGAGACTGCTTAACTCGTAAGTCCTTCTAGAACTGTTTGCTGCCTTAAGTCGTAGGTCGTAAGCTTCCTGAGTCGTAGTTCTTAGGTCGCAGGCTCCTCAACTCATAGATCCTACCTTGTGGGCTCTTATCCCGTGGACTCTTTAACTCGTTGGTGAAACGGGATTAACATTATACTTAAGCTCATTTTCATTTTACAAGTAAATTTTTCTCTTTTATACTCAACTTAACTCAATTGATTACAAGGCCATATCCAATTTATTTCCATATATTTGGATTTTATTCACAATACAAACCATTATTATTTTAATCCAATTTCATTTTTATTCGATACCTTTCCAATCATATTTAATTTGTTAGCATTTCACATTAAATTTAAAGTAATAACTCAAGTTCTGAATCCTCTATCCATTCTCAATTTACCACCTAATTTTATGAACTCACAGTTCAATTTCATTAACTATGCTGATAATTCAAGTCGAATTCAATTTATAACTTTAGTTTATTTTCAAACTTCATCATAAACTTACAATTCAATATCATTAACTAATTTATTATCTAATTAGTCTTTTCCTCCAACTTATAATCCAGAAGTTGATTTTAATCTCAAAATCTCTTCATTTAAATTTTCGTAAGTTCAAATTTATTTTATAATTTAAGTTTGGATTTTCCCTTTATTTTCTAATTCATCGAAATATTAATTTTGGGCTTTGTACTCCATTGTCAATTTTATAAGTCAGAACTTATTATTTTATACAATCACATTCATTCAGGCTTGAATGTATTCATCTTGTATTTTAATTCGAGTTTTATACTTATTTATTTACACAATTCCCTTCATCATAAGCTTGGATATATTATTCTTTTATTTTAACTCAAGCCTTATGCTTATCTATAACTCAAGCATATTTTTATTCCGTGGAATTATATTCCTTTACGATTTATTCTAATTTATTTACTTCAGTCCAATCCTTAACCAATTTATTTCCATTTGTTCAGGTAAGAATTTAATTCCATTCATTAATTCAATTGAATTCTTATTCCAATTCAATTTAATTTTAACTCAGATTTATTCAATCCAATTCGATTTCAACTTAATTCGAATACAACTGGATATTATTTCAGCCTATCCAATTAATTTCAATCCAGTTAAATTTTTGTTTCCAAATCCAAGTTAATTCCATTCTTAACTTTTCCCGTTAAATTTAAATTTGCGACATTCAAAGCTTATATTTCTTTCCTGATTTAAAAATCATCTCAATTTATAGGCTTACAACTATCTCATCAGGATTTTTAAACACCCGGCTTTTGATTTCAAATCATTTTGAAATCTCCAACATCACAAAACACATTTCTCAAAGGCCAAACCAATCTTGGTTTTATTCCCAACAAATTTCCTTTGAAATTTCAAAAACAACTAATTCTTTCTGAATAAATAAATTTTTGGCAGCAATCCGTCACTTAGAAATTCGAAAATGAATACTGATGATGTGGCCGTCATCATCAGAATTATTTTCCAATAATCCAAGTGATTTTAATGCTATATCACTTTCAAAACCCATTTAAAACAAATTTCCATTCAGAAATACCTTTTAAACAATAATGTTATCATTTATCTTCAAAACACTTCGATAACATTCCCAAAATCTCTGAAATTTTGAATTTCCAAATCCTGCTTAAATACATTTTAAATATAATCCATTTGTACAGTTTATGCTTATACAAATTTCTATTTGATTGTGTTTCAATTCACAAATTACATTTATAATTCATATTTATAAATTTCATTTTATAATTGAATTTATCTTCTCAATCTTTGATTATATTTACAATTTTCTTGTTAAATTTTTACTTAACAATGATAATACTTTAATATTATCATTTTTAACATCCAAGCAACCATATATTAGCTAAATAGTTTTCAAAAACTTTTCTTTATATCAAAATATATTTGGGTGAAATTATTTCATTTACCCGCATTTAAAACAATACCGTGTCAATTGTTCTATTCAAGTGTTTAGAAACCCCTTCGATACAATTGCGCAGACTGTGTCGACGAAGGTTCATATGCCACTCAATAGACCAATCAACACAATATTAAAACAATTTATATTCACTAACAAATACGCACTCATATCTATTAATACGCTCAAACTCATTATAGAGTACTACGGACTCTATTTTAAATGAGTAATTCCCACCAGAGCCAAGGTTATCACCAATCTATGCTCTGATACCAACTGTAACAGCCCGCAAATCCGTACCCCTTGAGTCAACACTATTCTTCAACAATCAATTCAAGTTGTACAGAAATACGAACCATTTGGGTTTAAGAAGAAGAGGTAGAATAAGAGAAAACAAAATCCACATCAGAATCTAACCATCGCAGCGGAATAAAATATAATAGATAATAAATAATCTTTACTCAATCAAATATATCTCTGTTTATATATTACATCAATCAGAGTACATCAATCACAGCTCAGCATCAATATCATACCAATGGGTACACAACAACTCAACACAGCGGAATATGTATATATATATATATATATATATATATACACACAAGTACGGGAGTACGTATCGCCATCCTGCTCGTCACCTGAGCTCCACAGCACCTCCTGTATCCTATAATACTCGGTCTGACCCGAGCATTATAGTTAAATAATACCCGAGTCAGTCTGGAATACCAGCGTGAGAAAATCACACCCAATTGATTATTAAAGTTTCAAAAATCCTTTGAAAACAAAAGCATCTCGTAAGACCATGCCACAAATAAACATGTCGGTTTTTACCTTACGATAGCTAAAATAATTTTTATAGAAATCCTCTGATATTATAATAGTGTCTATAGAAAGTAAATAGAATCTAGCTGAAATGCTTGCATCTCACGTTTCAGCAATAATTGGGCACAATCAAAACCGTTCGGGCGCGTAGGGGAAATGGATTCCAACTAATGGCTAGGCACTGGGGTACCACCTGTCACAGTACCCGGTCTAGATCAGCGTACCGAGGAGCCACCCTAACTCCCCTGCAACACAAGACCGGAACCATCCCTTACTGGACAGTCTCGAGCAAGATCACCCCGCGGTTGGGATCAGCAACCAACCACTAAGCCGAAATAAAGGGACATCTAGACAGGGATGACCTCACCGTCCAGTGGGGGCTACCCACGAAGCCTTGCTGCATATCCCCTGATTTTCAGCCATTCCCATTTGATGAGGCTTGAGGCTAAGCGTTACCTTTTATAATATATCCCTTAAAATGCCCATCGTCCACCTGACGATGTTTCGCAAGCATTCATCCATACAAGTCCGTCCCAGGTTCGAACGGAACCGAAGGCATTATTCCTACTACATCCATTTCGGAAACATCCTTAGGATTAGTAGTGACTAGCCCTTGCACTTCATTGCTCCATCTTCGAATCCAAAAATCGTTTTTTTTTCACGAAACGTACAAACCGGATCGAAGTGGTTTTCGAGAAATTAATCTCGATCCCCGTCTCTTCGAAACGATCAGCTCATTTATCCAATATTGATAGGATTTAACTATCAATTAATATTCACAAACATCCATCAAACAATAAATAATTTACCAAATTAAATTATTTATTTATCTCAAAATATCTTCACAAGACATAATTTCACTTTTCAAATTCCTTTGAAAACAGTTTTCAAAACTATTTGCTCTCTCGGAATAAATTCCAAGTATTTCTATATCCACTGGAATCACCAAGCACAAAACCTTTGGTTTTAAAATAATTTAAAAGAAACACTTTATTGTAAAGTATATTCAATATAGAAAAATTGCTTTAGGGCTTAATTTAAAATAACACTCTTGAAACAACTAAAATAAAGTTACCTTATAAATATACATTAGATTTTTCTTTAAACAAATACCAAATCAATCTTTACAGAACTATTACGATAATAGATTAACAAATTACTTACTTTAGAATTTGCTTTTGAAATATTTAAATGAAAACAACTTCAATAATTAATTAAAATACATACTATATGTATATTTGAAAATAAGGTTACTTTATAAATATAAACTAGATTTCACCTTTAAAACAGAATTACTAAGTCACTCTTTATAGATCTTACTACTGTAATAGATTTGAATAAATATTTACTTTAGAATTTAACATTTATAAATAATAAATTTCTAAGAACGTACTTTGCAAACCAACATTAAAGCCTTTATTTTATTTTAAATCTCACTTTGCAAACGTACTTGACTATCCAGAGAATATGCTTCTCTTCACAACCTTTAAAATAAATCACTATTTATTTTAAACAATTTTCTCATTCCCATAATAAATTCCCGCCTTGAATTTATTCTTCCAAATATCCAATTTCACACACTCAAATCAATTTTTCGATTGATTTCCAATTCACTTCATTTATTCAAAAAAAAAATTAATTTCAGATTTGATTTCTTAATTATGATTCAAAAAAACTTTCAATTGAAATACCCGTTTAGACTTCTCAATTTACTTCTTATTCCTTTAAATAAATTTAAAACTTTAAGTTTAAATAATTCTTTATTCATTTAAATTAATATCACATAATATTACAATTCATCAATTACTGTTTATTCAAACTCATTTTTTTTCTTCTCATACTCGAAGTTATTTATTAGTATTTAACATACTTCTATTTTTTTCTCAATTTACTCTTAATTTATTAAATTCTCTAAGATTATTTCGTTTGCAAATTTATTTCCTTTATCTTCTTTTAAAAGTCCAATTTATATATTTTTGGTAATTCATTATAACCAATATATATACAACCCAATCATATCATTCAATATTCCAATATATTCAACATAGAATATCAAGTAATCACATCAGGGAATATTAAATAATACATATTAAGGGGTCCAGTTGGATCCCTCCAACCTGTTTTTCACTACATCCACAGATGTTAGCACAATATATAATACCAATTTCAAATATATACTATGCTATACTGCACAACAATCAATTTCAACCATCCAAAAAATTATTTAAATTTAAGCGTTTAAAATTAAAATTTTAAACTGAGTGAGATTAACTCACCTTTGGCCAAGATTGCCATTCACCTCAAACTCGTCTTGTTTCCACGATTTTTAACCTTGTACAAATATTAGATGTTCTATTAATATTCGAGTCAATTGTAACATTAAGTCTCCATTTGATAATTTAATTAAACTATATTTTATCACCCTTAACAAAATTTAAATCTACTAATAATTTAATTTAATTTAAGTTAATAATTTCCTTTAATAAATCTTTAATAGCTAAAATTAATTAAATAGGTCAATCGTACAATTTATCACCAAATTTCTTACATATTTTTTTTTCCTTACAAAATCTTATATCAATTTCCTGTACACACATATATTTTAAACTTGGAACTTTTAAAACTAAGCAGTAAATATCCTTTACTGAATAACAGTATATTGAGTTCCATTATTATATTTTAAACTGCACATATAATTATTTTTCCTTCTAACCTATATATTTAAACAAAATTATCTTATTATGGCTAATCCTGATAAGTGACAAAAATTTATTCACAAGGTTACTCGAGAAAATGTTCAATTAAAAAGCTTCAAGAGTCGAGTTTACCCCAAATCGAACTCGATGTCAGGAATTCCCCACCTCCCAGTGAACCACCCCCATCTCAAAGCTCGCTCCTCCAGAAACCATCGCATCACCCACCAAGCTCGCGACCTCAGGTCGAACACGAATCTTCCAATTACATCAACCTTCGACTGCACGTTACCCAGCTTCGACCAAAAATTACCATCACCAATCGAATCGCCTCTGCCACCAGAAAAACGCGACTCGAGCTAACCTACTCCAGTGGGAACCCTAGCTCCCCCTCCCCTAAACCACTGCAGCTCGGTGACGAACACGCGGCCATCGAGCTCCTCCCTAGCGTCATGCCTCGCGGCCCTTTAATTGCAAACCCCCACACACAAAAAATCGAATTGCGAGCTTCTGATGTTGGACAAGAACATAAAGCAATTGACTGCGGCCATTTTTGTTTTTTTTTTTAAAGTTCGGCTTCGGCCATTAATGAATTTTTTTTTTTAGAAGTGAAACGAAGTTTTTTTTTGGGAATGGAAGAGAGATAAGAAAGGATCATCGGATATAAAATAAATTTTGCTTGGCTTTCAGAAGAAGACGCGAGTAGTATTATGTTATATATTTTTTTTCTTTTGTTTTGGCTTGCAAAGGAAGGAACGAAGATTTGGTTTTATTCGATTCGATTAGGAAGCCTGGAAAAGAAATTTCGAGATTTAAAAAGGAAGGGACAGAGGAAGGCGACGCTATTATTTTATTTTTATTTTTTTTACAAGCCTAAAATCTCAGATTTCATATTTTATCCACTTTCAATTATTTAATTCACAATTTAATTGTCAAATAAGTTGTGATATTCGTAATTCAAGTTAAAATTAACCTATTGAATATTTAAAATCAATTAAATATCCCAATTTTAAATGCTTGAAAATTCAGGGTTGTCACAGGATTTATCACTCGATTTTTGATGGCGAACATTGATGAGAGTTTATGATTATGTACACAAGTTTTCTATCATAGTTGAGAGCTATGCAAGGAAAGCAAGAGTTTGTGATCAAAAAGTCTGATCAAAGTACGAACTAGAAAACTGGGGGATCAATATTAATTCAAAAGAAAAGTTGTGGATTCAAATAATGGATCGAATCAAATATCACATGTAGTATGATGTGTTGGGTCTGTCAACAAAGTAGTTGGATTGTTATCGTAAATAGTGGGCACTAAGATATAGTGGTCGGACTTATGTTTAGATATGTGTAAATTTATATAGACCTCAGGTATAGTACATGCTCAGGACAGAGGATGGGTTATGTGGATGTATTCATTTATGTTGATATAGTATGAGTGTGTTTGTTTTTGGATGTATAGTCTTGTTTTGTTGTTGTGTATATTATCTTAAGTGTGCAGCATGCACTAGGATGGGTAAGATAGAAGTTTGAGTTGATGTATGTATATATAATCGTAAGTACGTGATAAGTAGTCAGGTTAGTGTGGGAATCTCTATATGCATGTTTGGCATCATCTTTTTTAGTGTTATTATGATATCGGTCTTCGTCTTTTCTATTAACAGTAGAAATAGGTCAAATTATGTGAGGAGATGAGTATGGGATAGATTTCTTTGTCTTTGATTTCGTTTCGAGGATGAAATGCTTTTAAGTAGGGGAGAATGTAACGACCCGTAATTTCGCTACTTCGAAAATGAGAGATTTCATTCGATCTAAATTTAAAAGGAGCTTAAATCTTAAATAAATATGTTATATATATAAATAATTATCTATTCTTATAGTTAATGCATTAAAAAGTATAAATTTGGATTTTAGAACAAATCGACAAAAGTTAAGTTTTGTTAAAAATAAATAAAGGCTTAAAGAAATGGATTTAAATATTTATTTAAAAAGGTAAATCTTATTTAAAACATCTAATAAAGATAATAAAAGTATGTTAAAAGATTTGAAAGTATGTTAATAATCGTTTTACAAAAATAACCAAAATTTATCGCATTTTGTCAGTTTTACATATAGAGATTTTGATATTAATTAAATATGATTTTAAAATATAAAGTGACTTGTTTTAATTTATTTAAAGAAGTAAAAAGTTCATTTTTAAATTTGGTTTACATAAATAAATAGTTTAACTAAAACGTCAAAATGCGACCGTAAAACATTTTGTCGAAAAACGACGTTTTGTCGATTAAAAGTTGTCGCAACGTCGTCGCACCTTTATTTTCTTATATAGGAACATATATTCTAATAGTGTAAGCATTAATTAATTAACAATCAAGTTTACTTTTACTAAACAATTGATTGTATTACCAACTTTTGTGGCTAGTAGCTGGAATTTAATAATGTAACAATTTCGGCTATTTCTTATTTACTTGGAAACCCTAGACCCTATTATAATATCACTGGATTTCCTATCAAATGTTTTGGTTAGCGTAAGGTAAAAAAATTTCCATGTTTATGTGTGGGAAGTCTTATGTGATACCTTTTCTTTTCAAAGGTTTTTCTAAAGTTAAGCAATTTTAAACCGTTTACTCACACCAGACCCCTGTCTGACCCGATTGTTTATTTTCTATTTAATTAAAATCTAGGGTACTCATATTATGTATGAGTAGTCAAGTGATTCAGGTTTGCTTACGAACTTTGGAGGAGTTATGATGTAGGAGGCTTCCACGTGTAGATATATTATGGTTCCGCTGTGTTTGATTGGTATATGTTTCTGTTGTACTTGAGTTGTATAGTTAGACAGAAGATTATAACTGTCTAATATGTGTTGTTTAAGTTATGTACTCTGATGTATTTTGATACTATGTAATATTTTATGTGATATATTATATTTAATTCGTTCCGCTGTGAGTTCTCTAATGTTGTTGTGTTTCTTCTTTCTCTTTCTTTTGTTCTTCTATCCCTTTTCTTTGTTCAAGATGATGCGTTTTCCTGGAGATAGGAAGTCGGGTCGTCACACTTGGTATCAGAGCATTAGGTTGAGTGAATACCTAGGCTCTGGAGTGGAGTCTTACTTGAGAGAGCGTACTTGTAATTATATATATAACTATATATATATATATCTATATCTACCCAATCTATTGGGTTATCTGTTCGGATTTTCCAACATAAGTTTTAAAGGTAGATAGATTAGTGGTATGTGTGTGTGTAACACGACTACCACTGATGGAAGAGGTCCATATGTTGAGGTTGGCTATTTTTGTCGAGACTATAGATCTAATACCATCTCAAGAGAGATTTGTAGTTTGGAGTAAGGATTTTTCTGAGATCCGAAGGTAATCTTTTTAAAGATTCGGAGTTTATCTTTGAAGTGTAAGTTTGGATTTCGCTCGGGTGAGCGAATTTTTCTTGAGTTTGGATATGTCAGAAGTGCAGAAGTAAGTGATGATATCTTGATAACTGCGTGATGAGATGCAGTATCTATTGGATATTTTCTGAAAGTGTTTTCTCTTGAAGTAGTTTTAGAAGTAGTTGAGAAGCAGTCTTTACCTGCTGTAAGGAAGACTCGTTTGTGTGGAAGCTGTTTGGAACTTCAGTATGGAGGTTGGCCGTTATGAAATATGAGACTAAGGTCTATGAGTTGCTTCGCTTCGGCATGGTCTCATTTGTCATCCTTTAAGGAGAGCGAGATGTTGATGCTTGGTTTGGAGACCGAGTTTCTTTTGGGTTGTCTGCCATCTCGGAGGTCCGTTGTGTGGTTTGTTGATGGTTTTGGTTTTCGAGAAGCCTTTGAATTAGAAGTTTTTGGTTAGCTATGGTAGCAGTGCAACTCAAAGTGTTCGGTGTGCTGACGAGAAGGTCTTTTGGCTTTGCAGTATCATCGAAGTAGTGTTGGGAAGTGGTAGTGTGCTCATTTCTCCAATGGTTCGGGAATCTTAGTGGTTCTTCTTTCAGTAGCCCAGGAAGTTGGTGGAAGTTATCCTGAAGAATTAACCTTGTTTGGAAAAGCTTAAAGCTGTTGTAATTGGTAAAGAGAGGAGAGTTTCTTTGGAATTCGAATTAGGTTGGATCGCAAAAGTGACTTGCGATTAGTTTGGAATTTTCTTGAGCATTCTTTTGTTTGAGACTGGGATTCTCATAAGGAAGTAGGAGCTGCTGGAGTAATCAGAAGTCTGCCAGCATCTGGAAATTGAGCTCCGTATTATTTGGCTCTAGAAGCGATTTTGGCGGTCGGCCTAGTAGTAGAGTTGATATTACAGCTCAGAATTTTTGGAATTTGGGTTGGTCAAATCTAGTTTTGAGTTGAATTCTATAGTAAGGTTGTGTGACCGAGTCAGATGAGTCACTCAGATTTTTATGTATTTGATGAAAAAAGTTTTCCGGATTTAGTGGATAAGTTTGTACTCGTGTTCATCAACAGTATTCTCATCTATTTCAGAATCAGAGCTGTGCAGCGGAAGCGAGGTAGTAGCTGTACAAGGAAGGAAGTAAGTTCAATTTGCTATTGCTTAAGAAGTTGAGTTTGTGTTCTGGATTTCGACGGATTTTGGAAGACTTTTCTGTTGAATAGGATCCAAAAGCTTGTTTGTTTTGGTCTAGTTGTTTCTGGAAGTATCAGCATAGGTTGAGCTGATCGGGAAGAAGATTGGCAGCCCAGGTTTGTCTATTGAGTTATACAGATATGAGATAAGGAGTTTTGAATTCGAAGTTGGAGACTTCATTAACTTCCTTTAAGGCGGTAATTTGAGCTGGACTAGCCTCAATGCCCCTAGCGCTCACGATGAAACCTAAAAACTTTCCGGATTCCACTCCAAATGAGCATTTTAAAGGATTAAGCTTCATTCCGTATTTTCGGAGGACTGCGAACATGTCTGCTAAGTGTTCTATGTGATCCACTGCTTTCTTAGACTTTACTAACATGTCATCGATGTAGACTTCCATAGTCTTGCCCAATTGCGGTTTGAACATGGCATTAACAAGTCTTTGGTATGTTGCCCCTGCATTTTTCAGCCCGAAGGGCATAACTCTGTAGCAGTAAAGACCAACGTCGGTGATAAAGCTCGTGTCCTCCTGATCTGGCTCATGCATCATGATTTGGTTATATCCGGAGTAGGCATCCATAAAAGATAACAATCCGTGTCCCGCTGTTCCGTCTACCAGTTGATCGATTCTGGGTAATGGGAAGCAGTCTTTGGGGCAGGCCTTGTTTAGATCTGAAAAATCGATGCATACTCTCCATTTTCCGTTGGCTTTCTTAACCAGCACTGGATTTGAAACCCAATTCGGATAGGTAGATTCTTTGATAAAATTATTCTCCATGAGCCGATCAACTTCTTCTTTTAACGCTGCTGACCTTTCTGGACCTTGAGTTCTCCTTTTCTGCTTCACAGGTGTAAATTTTGGATCAATATTTAGAGTGTGCACTGCAACTTCTGGGGATATTCCGCACATATCGGCATGATTCCAAGCAAAAATATCCAAATTTGCCTTTAAAAAAGATATTAGGATATTCTGAATTGACACATTAAGTTGTGAACCCACATTCAACACCTTGTTTGGGTCCTTTGGGTCAACAGGTACTGGTATTGTCGTTTCCACTGGTACCACCCTATTCTCCCCTGCACTGGCTTTCCTAGGATACATCTCTTTCCGTGCTCCGCTGTGCTCGCCAGTGCAGGGTCCGCCCTGTAATTGCTACAAGGCTGGTTCTTTGATGCGGACCGGGGTTGCCGCATCCTTTCCCATCTCTCTTTTCCTTGTTTCTCGTAGCTCTGTCAGATAACACTCCCGCCCAGCATTTTGATCCCCTTTTATAACTCCCACTCCATTATCTGTGGGAAATTTAATGGTGAGGCACCATGGGGCCAGAACAGCTTTAAATGCTGCGAGAGTTGGACGGCCAAGGAAAGCATTATAAGCAGAAAACTCGTCAACAATCACAAAAGTTTGCTTGCGGACCACTTTTCTTTCCCCCTCTCCAAGTTCTACAAGCAAATCAATGGTTCCTATCGGCTGTTTTGGCTCCCCAGTGAAGCCAGCGATTTTCTGCGATGATGCTTGCACATCAGCCATAGGGATCTTCATTTGGTCGAATGTTTTCTTGAAGAGGATATTGCAGGATGCGCCACAATCGATGAGAACTCTTCTGACAATAGCTGGCCCGATACCAGCTGAGATGACTAAGGGATCCAAGGTAGGAGCTTCAATACCTGTGGAATCCCTGGCTCTGAACACAATATCATCATTGAAAGTTTTTTGTTGTTTCAGGGGCATAGCACCTTCCAAAACAAATACATCTTCCTCGGTCGGTACATACTTCAAAGCTCGGGTATACCTTACCATCTCACCCCAGCTCCTGCCTGCCGGATTCATGCCCTGCAGTCTTCTCACTTGTCCTGGGTTGATGAGCAGGAGCTCGTTGCCCCTGACTAGTCGAAGCGTGATTGTTGCTATTCTTTTCCACAAATTGCTGCAGCTTGTTTTCCCTTATCAATTCTTCAATCAATATTTTCAATTGGCGGCATTCATCGGTATCATGACCGGGTTGATTATGGAAGCGGCAAAACTTTCCGCTTTGTACATCTTTTTTCCCGGTTCTCAGAACGGGAGGTTTAGGATAATCAACAGAATCTTTAGTGGCAAGGTAAATACGCTCCGGCGTATCTGATAAAGGGGTATATTCCGATGGCTTGAAGGAACGAGGCTTCTTCAGATTTTTCTGTTTCTTCCCATCGTCATTTTCCCTTTTCTGTCTTACAGATTCATTCTTGCGTGGAGCAACAACGTTATCTTCATCTTTTTCCAATGCTGCCTTTACCGGCACCGGACGGCTTTCCAGGCGTATGAACTCATCTGCTTTCTTGTAGAATTTTTCAAGGGAATTTGGTTCCATCATGTTAAGCCATTTTCCAAATTCGCTCGACTTGTCGATGGCACTCGTCAGATAGGTCAAGATCATTCGTGGTTCTGCATTGTCTACCTCGGCCAGCGCTATATTAAAGCGATTCAAGAAAGATCTGATAGTTTCACCTGGATTCTGCTCTAAACTTGACAACGACATAATATCTTTGGCTTTTGAAGCGTATATTCTGAACTGCTCCTTTAATTTCCAGGTTAAGTCAGAAAACTGATCTATAGACCGGATTGGCAACTTGGTGAACCAAAGCAGAGCTACACCTTCCAAATATACAGGAAAATATCGGCACTTTATTTCATCCGAAGCTCTGGCACCTGTCATGTGCCAATCATACTTATACAAGAATTCGTTCGGATCACTTGTTCCTTTGTAAGCTGGGATAGTTGGAGGGACGAACTTCCTTGGGAACTCAGCCTTTAAGATTCTTTCGGCAAACGGGGTTTTACTTGGAGCGAAACCCCATTCCTTCTCATCTTCATTCCTTTGCATGCTTTCCTTCATGATTTGTCAAACCATTTCAGAAAGATATCCCTCATCATTTCGAGCTTTAGATCCACCAATTTCAGGAAATGTCCGCTCAAAGGGGCTAGCAGCCCTCTCAGGAATGTTTCTTTCTTCATCCTCATGAATGTTGCCAACAAAGTTCCTTTCATTACCCGTTGGTTGACGGTTTACCCCAAGCAAGTCATTCAACTTATTCAAAATTAGGGCATTTTTGGCGTTCTGAGCTTCCAATTGTGCACTTTGGGCATTTATCTGTTGGTTCAGCCCTAAGATTACAGCATCCAACTCCGCTTTTGTAACTCCAACAGGTGGAGTGGCTTGATTAGGTACTGGGGAAGCGGAGGTTCCCTCTTGAACATTTCCAGATCTAATAGATCTACTCTTTCTCCCCGGAGCCATGATTTCAGATAAACTTCTAGTCTTCAGAGAGGTTACTTCAACAAACTTCTGTGGAGCAATGATGACGATTTGCCTGAGTTCAATTCTCAGTGAAAGCACCAAAAATGTTAACGCTAAAATTTGAACGCTAACACCCCGGTGTATAAAGTGTAGTTGTGAAAGCACCACCCGATGATTTGGGAACAGAGTATAAGCAGAAAGTCATAGAAAAAGCAGTGAATAACAACGATTTTATAGTGGTTCGGCTCAAGGCAAGCCTACGTCCACTTTAATTCTCTTTATTGCTAAACCGATTACAACTTTACAACAATCTTCAATTACAATTACGACGAGACAAACAACTAGAACTTTGGTAGAGAAGAATTCTTCGAATCCATGTAGATTGCGTTAGATTATCCCTTGAAGTTAGTTGAGATGCCTTTCGAACTTGAAGTGTCGGGTGAGTTGAGAATTCGGCTGAGTATTGGCGCTTGAAATGATTGGCCAAAAGTCCCCTGAAAGTTGGAGGTGGTCGCGTATTTATAGGAGTTCTTGGTGTCACATTGCAGGTAGTAGCCGAGGCAGGTTAGATTGTGAGTCGGCTCCAGGTTAAACTAGGTCGTGGGTCGACATCGATCTCTTATGCCCGGTCTACAGCTTAAGCCAAAGACCAATGTTTTTCCAGCCTCGTTTCTTAAGTCTTAGGCCGTTGCCGAGTTAATGTGCTCTGCGTTAGGTTTTAACACCGTATCTCCTTTATATCCTTAGGTCGCGGCCGACCTAGCATAATCATAAGTCGGTCACGACTCAAGTGTGGACCAATTTGTTCTTAACAGTTAAGTCGGCGACCAACTTGGGTAGTTAGATCGGTACACGCGTTGGGTCGGTGGACTTATGTAAGCCCTAGGTCGGAATCTCCTTGAACCTTAAGTTGGCATCATTTCAAGATGTTAGGTCGGAACTCTCTTTGAGGCATTAGGTCGGCATGCTTCTCAAGTCCCTAAGGTCGGTCTTCCATGCTAAGATACTAGGTCGGCATCCCTCTGTGCCTTAGGTCGGCAGAACGCTGGGTCGCTAACTGTTTGATATGCTAGATCGGTGGGTCTTTTAGGTCGGTTATTCTTGGATTGGTAACACTTGACCGAGGTGGAGTTAACATTTTCCCCTCGAAGTACACGCCTAATGGTTAGGTTGTGTGCTTCGATAGCCTTTAACTCGTCCCTTTTAAGTCGGTAGGTCGTATGCGACCTAACAGTTAGACTGTACGTGTCGCTTCAAGTATTCCATTGTAGGGTATAAATTAGCCTTCTTCCTCTTTCTTCGTCACTTACTCTCTTGCTTAATTCCGCCATTGAAGTATTCTTAAATTCCTAAATGCGATTTCATCCCAACTGATCACCGATAACCTCTACTATCCATCGCATAAGTAATTTCACTCTTCTCTCGATCGTAGATTACTGTCAATTCATTAGTCCCGCCGCTCGAATTCGAATAATCTTCTTGCGCAATGCTCCACCACGAATCCCATCATATTTGTAGTTGACGAAGCTTAGGTTGCTCAAGATGATCGCTGATTCAACAAAGGCAGTTTACCACCTCAAGTTCGATGATGTCTGATGGCAGAATGCTGGATTTATAACGATTTCGAGTTGTTTAATTGGGTGATTCGATAGCATGAGTAGAGGCGGGTGATTCGATAGCATGAGTAGAGGCGGCTGCTGATGAAATGGTTATTGGGTTAACGGGTTGAATGCCATGAGATGTTGGTTCGGGAACGAGTTAGTGAGTTTAGGTGACTTAGTTTTTGGCCGACCTGGCTCTTAAGTCGTGGCCGAGATAATACATGGAGAAATTCCTGCCTTTCGAATCGGAGCTTGCTTTCTTATCTCCCCCTTGCGACCTAGAGGAATGAGTTGCCGAACTAAACTATCCAGGCTTCAACCCGCTACCGACTTAGTGCTATCCTGCAAGAGACTTTTAAACCGTAGCCGAGTTGACCGTTAAGCTTTGGGCGTGTTGACATTTTAAGAGCATAGACCCACTTTGAGTATTTGACTTGAACTGCCAAACTAAGTTGTTTGAGTTTTGAACCACCCCAACTCTAAACTTGTTTGAATCTCATTATATTATTTCACAGACCGCATTAACTTATAAGCTGACAACCTGCTGAAAATAACAAACAAAGAAAACCAAGGCGAAAATACTGCCATTGACTGCCCACATCAAATGACAGATTAGTCGAGACAAGACAAGCAACTTAAATATATTGCAGGAAATGCTCATGAATCAATCAACTAAAGTTAAACATTAATGCAAAGTATCAACAATCTGAATTGATTTGTCTGCATCAACATTATACTTGCATATTTAGGCTTAAAACAATAGTCCCTGGATTTCATAACTAACAAATGCTTGCTATTTTTCATTCTAGTTATATTTGTTTATTGCTTTGTTAATTTTACACAACACCACACACATTCTAGGAAACGTGCACCTTGATGTTTGAATATTCAGTTATTTATGTAGAATGACTTCCCATCAAGAAGAAATGGTAGCTTAAGAGGAAGAAACTTTTCTGGTAGCTCTACCTATAGAGAACCCTCCAGAGAGAACTCCAACCATTCTAACCCCGAGAGCATTTACTCAGCTGCGCACTCAATTTGGTTTTACTGAGAGTGATGTCCTGCTCCCTGGGCCAAGTGATACTGCCGACAATCCTCCCCGTGGCTTTATTGCAATCAATCGTCAAATGTGTTTAAGCGGAGCGATCCCTCCTTTTAATGACTTTCTTCGAATTCTACTCCTTCGGTTGTCAATCTCTCCGTCCCAACTTCATCCTAATGGTTATGCCATCTTGATGGGGTTGTGCGTTTTGTTCAGAAGAACTTTTGATCGCTTACCAAGTTTTGAAGAAATCCGTTATTTATGCTCGTTTGCAAAGAGTAGAGATCATCCTTCCCTTATAATTGTGAGGAGTGCTAGAAACCGCAAACTTATTCCCGACCTTACCGAAAGCGTTCATGGATTTCTGAACCAATTTTTCTTTGCTCGCTGCCCCCCAGGGTTTTATGCCGATTGGAGAGTAGGAAGTAAGATTACTTTTCTCCATTTTTAAACTTTCTCGAGATCCGAATTACCAATTGCTAATTTCATTCTTTGTTCTTTTCAGCACTTCCTCTTCCCTCTAGAGATCTGGTCCATAAGCAGACTTTCGATAGATTGAGTGCCGTGGCTGTAGCAGAGAGAAGCATCAAGTTTTTGTTGGGGGATGAATTATTGCACCAATACGGGCTTTTGCATACTTCTCGTTGTACACATCCTCATGAAATCCCAGACTCCCCGGCTAGAGCATTGGATGCCCCAGCTTCTATAGATACATCCAAACCAAAAGGACCTGCTCCCGAGGCTTTGCTAGTGAAATGTTCCACTTCTGTTGATGTTGCGGGGCCATCTGACGAACTTGCCCCATTTATTGAGGAAGAGGAGCCTCAGGGATCTCCCCGACGTTCATAGAAATCCGGCGAAGAAGCCGAGAAAAGTAGCCTTGCCAAGCAGAGCAGGGATGATACTTTCGAAGGGCTGAGCGACCTCTTTGCCACCTCGCAGGAAATCTTTAAAGATGATCCTATCACTACTGGGGTTTCTTCTTCAGTAGTTGAAGCAACTTCTGTCCTGCAGCAGACTCCGTCAACTCAGGAGTTTACCCTGACTATTACACCCACAACTAATCCTCAATTAAAGAGTGGTTCGTAGTTTGATGCGCGTAGTTTGCACGCCACACACACTTAGAATTTCTTTCCGGCACTTTTATGTTTCTCACTTTTTGTACTTTGAAGACCTCTAAAACTTATCTTTTTTTTACTTCAGATTCTCCGATGGGGCACAGCAGCTCATACTACAATGATTTCCAGCGCTACGGGAGGCGTAGCCAATATGATTATAGGCGTTACCTCCCCTCTTACAGAGAATCTGATGAAGAAAGAGCCACCCGAAAGGCTCAAGAGAAGAGGGCTTAAGAGGAGCGCTACGAAAGAAGAAAGAGGGAAGAACGCCACGATTCTTCACAGAGAGGTGCGATTTCCATAAAAGAAAAACCCATGATGACAGAGGAAAAGGTCATGTGGTTGAAGATTCGAGCAAGCGAGCCCGACATGGTGAGAAGCACACCACTACAACTCCTGAAAAGGTTACCGCCCCTGCCTCGCTTGATATTCCTTCCGGCTCTCCCGCTCTCGGGAAGTCAGACATCCAAACTATAATTAGCAGACCCAAATTCCAAGTTGGACCGGGTCCTGCCACTTTCCAAAGTCGATTTCCTCAGTGGTGTCTGAAGGGAGTAAGGTTTGACCTTGACTTGGTCCCCATTGACAAGTCTGCCATGTTACGAAACCTTGACGCCGTTAAGCTTGATATTGAGAGGATGTCGAACTGGCAGAAACTTGTTGACGAGCTTCAGAGGGTTAATCGTGCAAACATAGAGGCCATGCTCACCATGGAAAATGATAAAGCCGAATGGCAAAAGGTGCTCGAGCAACATGATACCGAGATGAGAAGCATTGCTTCTTACAATGAGGAGCTAGAAGCAAAAGTTGAAGAACTGAAACAAGAGCTTGCTGCTTCCTCTACTTCTTATTCTCAAAAAGAAGAAGTGCTCCTCAAATAAGTGAGAGATGCCCATGCTGGCCAAAGGGATGCCGAAGACAGGCTCGAAGTGCAGAAAAGAATTAGCGAGGGCTATATTGCTGACATTGAAGAGCTTCGGAAGAAGAATAGCTCCCAAGAGGCGGAGATCCAAATGCTTAAGCTTCAACTTTCTAAAGTTGAAATGGAGCGTGATGAGGCCGTTGCCGGCAAAATTGCAGCTGAAGAATCTCACGAGGCAACGAGGGCCAACATCAGCTCAACATTATTTGATTTCTATCTGCATAGCATCTTGGGGCGCGGTAGCCTTGCCTTTCTAGGCCCTAAGTATGAAATTACACTAGCTGAAGTTTGGGAGGCAGCACTCGATATGCTCGGTGGTAAAGGCGCTGGCTACGCTGAGTCAGCTCTTGAAGAGCATTATCTTGATGATGATGCTCGCACCGCTCTTGCCAAGGGGAGAGAACAGCTTGCAAGATTAAGGGGCGAAATAGCGGCAGGAGAATATTCAGGAAAAATCACCTCAACTACTCCTATTCAACCTTCTCCTTCAGCCGAAATTGACATTATCGGTTCTAGTTCTCATTCCCCATCTCCTACTAAAGTCACCGCTGATATTACAAGCATACAAGGTGGAGATGAGGGCGGCGAGAGTGCCGAGGCACAGGCTTACGAAGTTGACATCAGGGAACCGACTTCTGCAGGTAACTCTACTAACAATCTTGCCCAAGTAGACTGCTCATCTGTTTCTTATGAACTTGATGGGCTTTTTGACTACTTCTTGAATCTCAGAGAACCTTTATCTCCGCTTTTTGCTGACTTAAACTTTTTTCCTTCTGCAGAGAAAACGTCGGGCATTGTTCAGGCTTCTCCTCCTCCAATTATTCCTTCTCCGCCTCCTAAGGACACCCCTCCTTCTGCCTCGCAACCCGGGTCACAAGAAGAGCAAATAGAAGCCCTTCACGGCTTTGATGATCCCGTTGCTTCTCAAGATCCGAAAGGAGAAGAAACTGAAGGAAGCGAGAGGACGCCAGAACCCACTGGATCCGACGCTGAACCGTTATCCAAACTTCTTTCTCCAGGGAGTGGGCCTTCCTCCAAGAAGAGAGGGAAGCAGGGAGTTTCCAAGAAGAAGAATAAGAAGGAATCTTTAACTAGCGGAGAAGAGACGGAAGAAAGTCCGATCGAGCCCCTTTCTCCTTCATCCCCTACCCTTACAAGCCGACCTAAAAAGTTGGTCATTCGGCTAGGTGCGGGCTCAAAAGGTGGGCGGAAGAAGAAATGATGGCTCTGGTTCTGTGGCTTTCATATCGCTTTTTTGCCTTTTTTTTGCATGCATTGACCGGAAATTGTGCGGGTACCGGCCCCCCGCTTTTCTTTTATTGGAACCTGCACCTGTATATAAAATAGTGTTGAATAAAATGATTCTTTTTCTTTGTATAAACTTCTGTCTATATCTGAGAATGCATTTACTATTTATTTTTGTACAAGTTTCTTTGTACGATATTGCAGTGAGCTTGTGGTATATATTGTTCGAGCGCAATTTTACCTATGTAATTACGCCATGCTGCCCCTTTACCATAAGCCCATTGTAATATTTTATTTTATGAGGAACTTGTGCTTTTATTTTTTAGAGAATAATTATTCCAAATTTGGAGGAATATGATTTCATTAAAAAATAGAGCACAAATAAGTTTCTTCGCTTCAACTTTCGAAGATATCACTCTTTATTTTGTGCATATACACATTTTATTGAATGAAATCTTCTATGTGGTAAAGCGGGTATTTGTAAAGTACTTAAACTTCTTTTTGAGGAAGAGAATTTTCTAGAACAAGTAATTCACTCTTCCTTTGAAAGTTAAAGTGTGCTCTTAATGAGGATTTTTATTTTTATTTTTTTACTTGCCACAGTAAAGGGCTTATTGATTTTTGTTTCTTTGAAAAGTTGCACCTCTGAGGAAAACTTTTTCACGTTTCAACACTTGGAAGTTTTACTTCAATCTTTGTGAAACGTGTGCCTCCGAAGAGGTCTTTTCTGCTTGATTGTGCCTCCGGGTGGAGGTCTTTTCATTTCTGCCTCTGGGAAGAGGTCTTTCTGTCTTATTGTGCCTCTGGGAAGAGGTCTTTCTGTCTTATTGTGCCTCTGGGAAGAGGTCTTTCTGTTTCTGCCCCTTGGGAGAGGCTCTTTTTTTTTTTTAGCATTTCATCTCCGGTGAAGTGAAACTCTGAAGAGCGGTTGTTACACTTCAACTTCTGGCGAAATGGGCCTCCGAAGAGGGCTTTTATTTTGTTTTACATTTCAACTCTGGTGAAGTGAAATTCCGAAGAGCGGTTGTAACACTTCAACTCCTGGTGAAATGGGCCTCCGAAGAGGGCTTTTATTTTGTTTTACATTTCAACTTTGGTGAAGTGAAATTCCGAAGAGCGGTTGTAACACTTCAACTCCTGGTGAAATGGGCCTCCGAAGAGGGCTTTTATTTTGTTTTACATTTCAACTCTGGTGAAGTGAAATTCCGAAGAGCGGTTGTAACACTTCAACTCCTGGTGAAATGGGACTCCGAAGAGGACTTGTGCCTCCGAAGAGGGCTTTAGTTGTTCCTTGTCCACTTGCTTATGCCTTTTCAGTGATCCTCTATATATTTTTTTTAAAGCTTGCACTCTCTTCTCTTACAAGTAATTTGTTTAATCCAAAGAAGTGTACTTCATTGCTAGGCCAGTTCACGAGAACGGACATAAGCTTCTTAATCGGATGTTTGTTTGTTCAAACTTCTCAATTTATTAGCTAAAGCTCGTTTTTGGCGAAATCATTGACCGTTCAATTGAAGCTCTTCTTATCTAGGATTTAAGCTCGGGAATTTTGTGACTTGGAATTTGTTTGTTGAATGATAACAAGAATCACTTGGTCTTGTAATGTGCAAGTTTTGTTTTTATTGCCTGCAAAAATTTAAATCGACATTTCAGTAATACATTTAATGTACTTTTCATATCGAAAATAAACCAAACATGTAATAATAATAAGGAACACAAGATTTATAGTGGTTCGGCCAAGAATTTGGGCCTACATCCACTTTATAGTCTTTCATTATTCACTTGCATCGGTTTTACAATCGCTTTCAATTACAGGAATCATACATTCATAATTCTTTTTACAATATTTCAACAAAGCTATCAAGTAAAGTATGGACGCAAGTGATTGCTGTTCCAATCTCTTGGAATTTGATCTCCTTCGACAGTAGTGAGTTTGAATGTGCCGTCAAGAAGCTTCTGACCTATGACATATGGTCCTTCCCAATTTGGCTCAAACACACCTGTCGCTGTCATAATTCTCTTTAGGACTAGATCTCCAATGTCAAAGCTGCGTTGGCGAACTTTGGAATTGAAATGTCTGGCTATCCTTTGCTGATGAGATGCGATTCCGAGCTCAGCCTCTTCTCTTTTTTCATCAAGGAGATCTAGTGCCTCAAGATGTATTTTTTCATTCTCCGCTTGATTGAAATGGATTCTTCTATGTGAAGGGACCTCTATTTCTACCGGAATCATTGCCTCTGATCCGTATGCCAATGAAAACGGAGTATGCCCAGTCGCAGTTTTGTGGGTTGTTCTGTATGCCCATAGTGCTAGTGGTAGCTTATCGACCCAACCACCTTTCGCTTGTCTATAGTGCTAGTGCTAGTGCTAGTGGTAGTTATGTATGACCATAGTGCTAGTGCTAGTGGTAGTTCTGTATGCCCATAGTGCTAGTGCTAGTGCTGCATCTCGATTAATTTCTGGCCAAAAATATCCGTATCGGAGAATCTTTTTCGCTAAAGTTTGACCACCTAAATGATCACCACATTCTCCCCCATGCACCTCAGCTATGATTGTTTTGGACTCTTCCCTGGATACACATCGAAGTAACGGCATTGAGAATCCCCGTCTGTATAACTGGCCATCCTGGACTATATAGCGAGAGGCTTTCCTCAGTAGCTTCTTTCGTTCTTTTGAATATTCCGGTAAAGAGCCATTGAGCAGATATTCTGTTATTAGAGTCATCCATGATTCTTGCTCTTGAGACACGCTCATGATCCAATCAATATCCATCTCATCAATGCTCGGAGCCGACAGGACCTCCACTGGAGTCAACCCCAGAAATTGAGCTTCGCTTGTGCTAGAGTACTTTGCGAGAGAATCTGCTTTCATGTTTTCTTCTCGAGGAATATGACTTATCATGTAATGATCAAAATCACCCAGGAGTTCCCAAGCCTTTGACAAGTAGGAGGGCAAATTTCCCCCTTTCGCTTGGAATTCCTTCTTGACTTGGCATACAATAAGCTGAGAATCACTGATGATCTGTAACGCTTGGATGTTTAGTTCTTTAGAAATCCTTAAGCCAGCGATAAGGGCTTCGTATTCTGCTTCATTGTTTGTTGAAGGAAATTCCAATCTTAGTGCATAGCATAATGATCGAACTTCAGGGGTCTCAGGTACGACTCCGGCTCCAGAACAATAGTCGTTTATCGCGCCATCGACATATAACTTCCATTGGATTGGGGAATCGTCGATCGTTTCGTCCTCACTGTTACCCTTATCTGTGAATTCTGCGATGAAATCCGCTAAAGCTTGTCCGTTGATTGCTTTTCGGGGATGATAAGTGATGTCATATTGATTGAGTTCAATATTCCACTTTAGAAGACGACCCGAAGTCTCAGGGCAAAACAGGACTTGCTTTAAAGGTTGATCAGTAAGGACTCTGATACGATGAGCTTGGAAATATTGCCTCAACTTCCTGGATGCAATCAGTAGGCAATAGGCGAGTTTTTCCAACTTAGAGTAATTCATCTCTACCCAGTGAGTCTTTTGTTGATATAGTAAACTGGATGTTGAATCCTCTTGTCTTCTCGTATCAGCGCTGCACTTAAAGCATGGGATGATACTGCCAAGTATATAAGAAGATCCTCGCCATCACCAGGCCTAGAAAGTATTGGAGGCGTTTCCATATGGCGAATCAGTTCATCAAAGGCTTTTTGGCATTCGGGAGTCCAATCGAAGTTTTTCTTTCCTTTCTTTAGGGCGTCAAAGAATAGGATGCATTTATCTGTGGCTTTGGAAATGAACCGACTCAAGGCGGCGACTTTTCCATTGAGACTTTGCAATTCCTTCTTCGTTCTAGGAGCTTTGACTTCCTTTAAGGCGGTAATTTGAGCTGGACTAGCCTCAATGCCCCTAGCGCTCACGATGAAACCTAAAAACTTTCTGGATTCCACTCCAAATGAGCATTTTAAAGGATTAAGCTTCATTCCGTATTTTTAGAGGACTACGAACATGTCTGCTAAGTGTTCTATGTGATCCACTGCTTTCTTAGACTTTACTAACATGTCATCGACGTAGACTTCCATAGTCTTGCCCAATTGCGGTTTGAACATAGCATTAACAAGTCTTTGGTATGTTGCCCCTGCATTCTTCAACCCGAAGGGCATAACTCTGTAGCAGTAAAGACCAACGTCGGTGATAAAGCTCGTGTCCTCCTGATCTGGCTCATGCATCATGATCTGGTTATATCCGGAGTAGGCATCCATAAAAGATAACAATTCGTGTCCCGCTGTTCTGTCTACCAGTTCATCGATTCTGGGTAATGGGAAGCAGTCTTTGGGGAAGGCCTTGTTTAGATCTAAAAAATCGATGCATACTCTCCATTTTCCGTTGGCTTTCTTAACCAGCACTGGATTTGAAACCCAATTCGGATAGGTAGATTCTTTGATAAAATTATTCTCCATGAGCCGATCAACTTCTTCTTTTAACGCTGCTAACCTTTCTGGACCTTGAGTTCTCCTTTTTTGCTTCACAGGTGTAAATTTTGGATCAATATTTAGAGCGTGTACTGCAACTTCTGGGGATATTCCGCACATATCGGCATGAGTCCAAGTAAAAATATCCAAATTTGCCTTTAAAAAAGATATTAGGATATTCTGAATTGACACATTAAGTTGTGAACCCACATTCAACACCTTGTTTGGGTCCTTTGGGTCAACAGGTACTGGTATTGTCGTTTCCACTAGTACCACTCTATTCTCCCCTGCACTGGCTTTCCTAGGATCCATCTCTTTCCGTGCTCCGCTGTGCTCGCCAGTGCAGGGTCCGCCCTGTAATTGCTACAAGGCTGGTTCTTTGATGCGGACCGGGGTTGCCGCATCCTTTCCCATCTCTCTTTTCCTTGTTTCTCGTAGCTCTGTCAGATAACACTCCCACCCAGCATTTTGATCCCCTTTTATAACTCCCACTCCATTATCTGTGGGAAATTTAATGGTGAGGCACCATGGGGCCAGAACAGCTTTAAATGCTGCGAGAGTTGGACGGCCAAGGAAAGCATTATAAGCAGAAAACTCGTCAACAATCACAAAAGTTTGCTTGCGGACCACTTTTCTTTCCCCCTCTCCAAGTTCTACAAGCAAATCAACGGTTCCTATCGGCTGTTTTGGCTCCCCAGTGAAGCCAGCGATTTTCTGCGATGATGCTTGCACATCAGCCATAGGGATCTTCATTTGGTCGAATGTTTTCTTGAAGAGGATATTGCAGGATGTGCCAAAATCGATGAGAACTCTTCTGACAATAGCTGGCCCGATACCAGCTGAGATGACTAAGGGATCCAAGGTAGGAGCTTCAATACTTGTGGAATCCCTGGCTCTGAACACAATATCATCATTGAAAGTTTTTTGTTGTTTCAGGGGCATAGCAACTTCCAAAACAAATACATCTTCCTCGGTCGGTACATACTTCAAAGCTCGGGTATACCTTTCCATCTCACCCCAGCTCCTGCCTGCTGGGTGAGGTCCTCCCGTAATGACATTGATAACAGGCCTTCCGGATTCATGCCCTGCAGTCTTCTCACTTGTCCTGGGTTGATGAGCAGGAGCTCGTTGCCCCTGACTAGTTGAAGCGGGATTGTTGCTATTCTTTTCCACAAATTGCTACAGCTTGTTTTCCCTTATCAATTCTTCAATCAAATTTTTCAATTGGCGGCATTCATCGGTATCATGACCGGGTTGATTATGGAAGCGGCAAAACTTTCCGCTTTGTACAGCTTTTTTCCCGGTTCTCAGAACGGGAGGTTTAGGATAATCAACAGAATCTTTATTGGCAAGGTAAATACGCTCCGGCGTATCTGATAAAGGGGTATATTCCGATGGCTTGAAGGAACGAGGCTTCTTCAGATTTTTCTGTTTCTTCCCATCGTTATTTTCCCTTTTCTGTCCTACAGATTCATTCTTGCGTGGAGCAACAACGTTATCTTCAGCTTTTTCCAATGCTGCCTTTACCGGTACCGGACAGCTTTCCAGGCGTATGATCTCATCTGCTTTCTTGTAGAATTTTTCAAGGGAATTTGGTTCCTTCATGTTAAGCCATTTTCCAAATTCGCTCGACTTGTCGATGGCCCTCATCAGATAGGTCAAGATCATTCGTGGTTCTGCATTGTCTACCTCGGCCAGCGCTATATTAAAGCGATTCAAGAAAGATCTGATAGTTTCACCTGGATTCTGCTCTAAACTTGACAACGACATAATATCTTTGGCTTTTGAAGTGTGTAGTCTGAACTGCTCCTTGAATTTCTGGGTTAAGTCAGAAAACTGATCTATAGACCGGATTGGCAACTTGGTGAACCAAAGCAGAGCTACACCTTCCAGATATACAGGAAAATATCGGCACTTTATTTCATCCGAAGCTCTGGCACCTGTCATGTGCCAATCATACTTATACAAGAATTCGTTCGGACCACTTGTTCCTTTGTAAGCAGGGATAGTTGGAGGGACGAACTCCTTGGGAACTCAGCCTTTAAGATTCTTTCGGTAAACGGGGTTTTACTTGGAGCGAAACCCCATTCCTTCTCATCTTCATTCCTTTGCATGCTTTCCTTCATGATTTGTCGAACCATTTCAGAAAGATATCCCTCATCATTTCGAGCTTTAGATCCACCAATTTCAGGAAATGTCCGCTCAAAGGGGCTAGCAGCCCTCTCAGGAATGTTTCTTTCTTCATCCTCATGAATGTTGCAAGCAAAGTTCCTTTCATTACCCGTTGGTTGACGGTTTACCCCAAGCAAGTCATTCAACTTATTCAAAATTAGGGCATTTTGGGCGTTCTGAGCTTCCAATTGTGCACTTTGGGCATTTATCTGTTGGTTCAGCCCTAAGATTACAGCATCCAACTCCGCTTTTGTAACTCCAACAGGTGGAGTGGCTTGATTAGGTACTGGGGAAGCGGAGGTTCCCTCTTGAACATTTCCAGATCTAACAGATCTACTCTTTCTCCCCGGAGCCATGATTTCAGATAAACTTCTAGTCTTCAGAGAGGTTACTTCAACAAACTTCCGTGGAGCAATGATGACGATTTGCCTGAGTTCAATTCTCAGTGAAAGCACCAAAAATGTTGACGCTAAAATTTGAACGCTAACACCCCGGTGTATAAAGTGTAGTTGTGAAAGAACCACCCGATGATTCGGGAACAGAGTATAAGCAGAAAGTCACAAAAAAGCAGTGAATAACAACGATTTTATAGTGGTTCGGCTCAACGCAAGCCTATGTCCACTTTAATTCTCTTTATTGCTAAACCGATTACAACTTTACAACATTCTTCAATTACAATTACGACGAGACAAACAACTAGAACTTTGGTAGAGAAGAATTCTTCGAATCCATGTAGATTGCGTTAGATTTTCCCTTGAAGGTAGTTGAGATGCCTTTCGAGCTTGAAGTGTCGGGTGAGTTGAGAATTCGGCTGAGTATTGGCGCTTGAAATGATTGGCCAAAAGTCCCCTGAAAGTTGGAGGTGGTCGCGTATTTATAGGAGTTCTTGGTGTCACATTGCAGGTAGTAGCCGAGGCAGGTTAGATCGTGAGTCGGCTCCGGGTTAAACTAGGTCGTGGGTCGGCATCGATCTCTTATGCCCGGTCTACAGCTTAAGCCAAAGACCAATGTTTTTCCAGCCTCGTTTCTTAAGTCTTAGGCCGTTGCCGAGTTAATGTGCTCTGCGTTAGGTTTTAACACCATATCTCCTTTGTATCCTTAGGTCGCGACCGACCTAGCATAATCATAAGTCGGTCACGACTCAAGTGTGGACCAATTTGTTCTTAACAGTTAAGTCAGCGACCAACTTGGGTAGTTAGATCGGTACAGGCGTTGGGTCGGTGGACTTATGTAAGCCCTAGGTCGGAATCTCCTTGAACCTTAAGTCGGCATCATTTCAAGATGTTAGGTCGGAACTCTCTTTGAGGCATTAGGTCGGCATGCTTCTCAAGTCCCTTAGGTCGGTCTTCCATGCTAAGATACTAGGTCGGCATCCCTCTGTGCCTTAGGTCGGCAGAACGTTGGGTCGCTAACTGTTTGATATTCTAGATCGGTGGGTCTTTTAGGTCGGTTATTCTTGGATTGGTAACACTTAACCGAGGTGGAGTTAACACTTTTGTTTGAGACTGGGATTCTCATAAGGAAGTAGGAGCTGCTGGAGTAATCAGAAGTCTGTCAGCATCTGGAAATTGAGCTCCGTATTATTTGGCTCTAGAAGCGATTTTGGCGGTCGGCCTAGTAGTAGAGTTGATATTACAGCTCAGAATTTTTGGAATTTGGATTGGTCAAATCTAGTTTTGAGTTGGATTCTATAGTAAGGTTGTGTGACCGAGTCAGATGAGTCACTCAGATTTTTATGGATTTGATGAAAAAAGTTTTCCGGATTTAGTGGATAAGTTTGTACTCGTGTTCATCAACAGTATTCTCATCTATTTCAGAATCAGAGTTGTGCAGCGGAAGCGAGGTAGTAGCTGTACAAGGAAGGAAGTAAGTTCAATTTGCTATTGCTTAAGAAGTTGAGTTTGTGTTCTGGATTTCGACGGATTTTGGAAGACTTTTCTGTTGAATAGGATCCAGAATGATGCAGTGCAGTCGGAAGAAATGCAAGTATTAGGTCGCTCACGACCTAATAAGGAAGAAATAGGTCGCTCACGACCTAACAATGATGCAGCGCGACCTAACGAATTGAGATTGAGTTGTTTCCGAGCTAACAAAGCAAAGTTACGACCTAACAAAGAAGTAGTGGGTCGTCTCCGACCTAAAGAAGTAAGTCTAGGTCGTGAACGACCTAACAGTAGTAACCTTCGACCTAACTGGCCAAGTGAAGCAGAGTTACGACCTAAAGAAACCCTCAACGACCTAACTTCTTTACAACCTAACTCTCTTCAACCTAAACTCCACGACCTAATTTCTTACCCGACCTAACTTCTTACCGACCTAATTCCTTCCCAATCTAAAACCTTGCGACCTATTCCTTTCCAACGACCTAACCTCCCATGCAATTCTGGAAGTGAGCTATGCTGTGTCTTGAGTCGTTAACGACCTTACATAGGTCGTAGGTCGCATCTGTTTGTTCTAAGTCTGTCAAGTCACATCTTTTAGGTCGCGTACGACCTTGTGTAGGTCGCTGTGTCGTATATACGTGTGTATATGTTGTGTGTTAGGTCGGCAACGACCTGGTATAGGTCGTAGGTCGCAAACGACTTAAGAGTGTGATGTTGGCGTGTGTTGTAAATGCTATAAATAGCGAGTGTGTTGTAATTTTTGGTGGTTGATTTTTGAATAAAATTCTCTTTTGATAGCTTTGTGCTTTCATACAAATTGGTAGTTGAGTGTGATCTCCTATCTCCTCTTTCGGTTAATCGAGTGCGCTCGATTCAACGATCGTAGAAGCCGATTCACGGTATCTAGTGCGCTAGATCAACGTACGAAGAATCGTAGATCTTTGAACACGGTATAGTGCGCTATCAACGTGTTTGAGATAAGCTAGAATTCGGTATCTTCGGATCAACGAATTTGGGCCTTGCAGTATTCTCAACTCACCGATTGCTACATTCCATCGATTGAAGTTTGTTTCGATTTATCCGCTGCGTCAGTTTGGTATCAGAGCCATACTTAGCCAATCATAGCTAAGTTGATTCTTGGAGCCAATTTTTGAAGTTGTGTTCATCGTGTTCATATTGAAGTTGCAACAAGAGGGAGAACTTTCGATCCATTCCATTTTGGATCAAAGTAAGCAAAGGAGTTTGAATTTGGAGTTTGTTGAAGTGTTTGGGTTGAAGGCCGTGTATACTGGGGAAGTAGCCGAGCCTAGTGAAGGATTTTGAAGTTTAAAGCCGTGACTTATTGTTGTTTTGTTGAAGTGTTTGTAAAGTTTTTTTTCCATCATGCCACCAAGGAGAGCTAATCGTCATCAAAACGTTGAAGCTTTGTATCGAAGAAAATAAGCCGAGCTTATGGAACAACGTATTAATGAAAAGTTTGACGAAGGCATTGGTAAATTGGAGAAATTGATGAATGATTTAAATCAAAGGAGGAGATCACCAAACTCGAACCATGGAGGAAACCGAGTTTCGCCATCGGTTACGGAAGCGAGGAGGGTATCACCACATTCTTGTAGAGACAGAAGAGAAACATCAATTTCAGCACGAAGAGATCATCATGACTATGCACATGAAGAGGGAAGAAGTCAACGTGAATTTGACAATGAAGCATATAGAGATGAAGAGAGACATAGTCAAAGAAGCATGCATGAACGAAGGGATGATAATGGTCGAGATCGATGTAGGCATACTTTTGACTTTGTTGAAGAGGGTGATAGAGCTAGTATTCATTACCGAGATCGAGACCAAGTTCGAAACTCATATCGGGATGTTGAAGATGATCGTCGATGGGAATCGGGTATGAAAATGGAAATTCTAGAATTTAAAGGAGGGATGGTAGCGGAAGAATTTCTCGATTGGATTTCTAATGTTGAAGAGATCTTTGATTTCAAGGAGGTTCCTGAGCATAGGAGAGTGAAATTGGTTGCTACTAGGTTGAGGGGGAGAGCTTTGGCGTGGTGGCAGCAAACTAAACTTACCAGGGAGAGAATGGGGAAGTCAAAGATTGAATCGTGGGATAAGATGAAGAAGTTAACGAGATCTACTTTCTTACCTTATAACTATCAATCACTTATGTACCAGAGGTTGCAGAATCTGAGGCAAGTGACAAAGTCTGTTAGTGATTATGCTGATGAATTTTACCAACTCATTGCCAGGAATGATATTATGGAAACGGAAGAACAGCTAACAGCTAGATTCATTGGGGGATTGAGAATACAGATCCAGGATATGGTTAATATGTTTGATCCTAGATCAGTGGCAGAGGCACATCAGAAAGCGTTGGCTTGGGAGAAACAAGGAAGGCGTGGAGGAGGTGTGTTTACTAATTCCAATAATCAAGCAAGGGGTGTTGGTGGAAGTTCCAATGTTCCTAAACCTGTTACAAAGCCAGTGGTGAAGGAGGCTGAGAAGGCGAAGGTTAGCAGTAGGTTCAAGTGTTATAATTGTCAGGAGTTGGGTCATAAAAGCAATGAATGTCCGAAACCAAAGAAGAGAGCAATGGTTGCAGAAGTTGAGGAGGATGATGGTGAGGAGGCAGAATGTTCAAATACACCTTATGTTGAGGAGGAAGAAGAATTGTTTGGAGATGAAGGTTGTAATCTTATGATGAGGAGGTCATGTCTTACACCAAAGCAGGAGGAGGATTGTAGTTGGTTGAGGAGCAATATTTTTCAGTCGACATGCACTATTCTGGGAAAAGTTTGCAAGTTCGTTATTGATGCTGGAAGTTGCGATAATATTATTTCTACAGAAGCAGTAAGAAAGTTGAACTTGAAAACTGATAAGCATCCTAAACCGTACAAGCTAGCATGGTTAAGGAAGGGTGGTGAAGTGAAGGTGTGTCGAAGGGCTTGTGTTAATTTTTCTATTGGGAAGAAGTACAAAGATGAAATTTGGTGTGACGTTGTAGACATGGACGTGTGTCATTTGTTGTTGGGTAGACCGTGGCAGTTTGATAGAGCAGTTCAACATGATGGTCGTGCCAATAGTTATAGTTTCATGTTCGAGGGTACTAAAATCACTTTGGTTCCCAAGAAACAGCAACAGAAGGAGAGCAAGCTAGAAGAGATTGAAGAGTTGAAAACTTTATTGTCTTTGAAGGAGTTTGTGAAAGAAGTTGAAGAGGAGCCTGAAGTATTTTTGTTGATTGGGCGAGAGAATAGTGAAGAAGTTGAGATTCCTGAAGAAGCAAAGCCAGTTTTGAAAGAGTTTGAAGATGTGTTTCCAGAGGAGTTGCCTAAGGAGTTACCACCATTGAGAGACATTCAACATCAAATTGATCTTGTTCCGGGAGCAGTTTTACCACATCGACCACATTACCGAATGAGTCCGAAGGAACATGAAGAGTTACGAAGGCAGGTGGAAGAGTTATTAGAACAGGGACGTGTTCAGGAAAGCTTGAGTCCTTGTGCAGTACCAGCTTTGTTGGTGCCGAAGAAGGATGAAACATGGAGAATGTGTACAGATAGTAGAGCTTTGAACAAGATTACTGTTCGTTACAGATTTCCTATGCCGAGGTTGGATGATTTGTTAGACCAGTTGAGTGGGGCAACTATCTTTTCGAAGATTGATTTGAAGAGTGGTTATCACCAGATTCGAATTAGACCAGGTGACGAATGGAAGACAGCCTTCAAGACGAGAGAAGGGTTATACGAATGGTTGGTTATGCCATTTGGTTTGTCAAATGCACCTAGTACATTCATGCGGGTGATGAATCAAATCTTTAGACCATTCATTGGGAAGTTCGTGGTAGTTTATTTCGATGATATTCTGATATATAGCAGGAGTATGGAGGAGCATGTTCTACATTTGAGGGAAGTGTTGATTATTCTTCGTGAGGAACAATTTTATGCAGCCACGAAGAAATGTGTGTTCATGACGAGAAGTGTGTTATTTTTGGGATATGTTGTGTCTGAGAAGGGAATCCAAGTGGACCAGAGTAAAGTTGAAGCTATTAGAAATTGGCCACAGCCGAGAACTATCACTGAAGTTAGAAGTTTTCATGGATTGGCATCATTCTACCGAAGGTTCATTCCACACTTCAGTAGTGTGATGGCACCAGTTACCGATTGCATGAAAGGAAAACAGTTTGTATGGTCAGAGGAAGCGGGAGTTGCTTTTGAACGGATCAAAGAACTATTGACGACAGCACCAATTCTTGTTTTACCTAATTTTCAGTTGTTGTTTGAGCTACACACTGATGCATCAAAGGTGGGAATTGGAGGAGTGTTGAGTCAGCAGGGGAGACCTATTGCATATTTCAGTGAAAAGTTGTCAGGGGCGAAGATGAGATACAGCACATATGACGTTGAATTCTATGCTGTGGTGCAAACGATTAAACATTGGCGACATTATCTATTTCAGAAAGAATTTGTTCTGTACACTGATCATGAGGCATTGAAGCATTTACAGGGGCAGGATAAGATTTCAGCGAGACATGCATCATGGATTGCATATTTACAGCAGTTTACTTTTGTCATTAAGCACAAATCAGGGGTGACGAATCGGGTAGCTGATGCTTTGAGTAGGAGGAGTCATTTATTAACGACAATGAAGGTTGAAGTGACAGGGTTTGAAATGTTGCCAGAACTGTTTGGGAAGGATCCTTACTTTGCAAAGTTTGTTGAGAAAGTTAAGGATGGAAGTTCGGATCAATTTGTGATAGTTGATGGATTCTTGTTCAAAGGAAATCAATTATGCATTCCAGACTGTAGTTTGAGAATGAAGATTGTAAAAGAGTTGCATGAAGAAGGGCATGTGGGCCGTGATCGTACTTTGCAGTTGATTTCACAGTCTTACTTTTGGCCGTCGATGAGGAAAGAAGTGGGAAGGTTTGTGGAGCGGTGTCATATTTGCCAAGTTTCGAAAGGAACCGCGACCAATGCTGGTTTGTACATGCCATTGCCTGTACCGGCTAGACCATGGGTTGATATGAGTATGGACTTTGTATTGGGATTGCCGAGAACACAGCGTGGTAATGATTCGATATTTGTTGTAGTTGACAGATTTTCTAAAATGGCACATTTTATTGCTTGCAAGAAGATGACGGATGCTGTTCGTGTTGCTCAACTATTTTTCAAAGAAATCTATAGACTTCATGGATTGCCAGAATCTATCGTTTCTGACAGGGATACTAGATTTTTGAGTCATTTTTGGCTTAGTTTGTGGAAGATGGTGGGAACGAAGCTGAAATTTAGTAGTGCGTATCATCCGCAAACAGATGGGCAAACAGAGGTGGTGAATAGATCGTTGGGAAACTTGTTGCGATGTTTGGTGAAGGACAATCTGAAAAGTTGGGACATGAAGTTATGCCAGGCAGAGTTTGCACATAATCATGCAGTAAATCGAAGCACAGGATTCAGTCCATTTCAAATTGTATATTCAAATTTGCCCAGGGGACCGTTGGATTTAGCGGTGGTACCACAACCAAAGGGGACGGTTAAACGAGCTGTTGATTTTATTGAAGAATTGACGGAGTGTCATAAGATCGTTCGGGAACGATTGGAAAAGTCGAATGAGAAGTATAAGCAAGCTGCTGATTTGAAGAGACGAAGTGTTGAATTTAATGAAGGTGATTTGGTTTATGCAGTACTGACAAAAGACCGTTTCCCGGTTGGAACATATAATAAGTTGAAAGTGCGGAAAATTGGTCCGATTGAAATTTTAAAGAAAATCAATGAGAATGCTTATAAGTTGAAGCTGCCGGAGGATGTATACACTTCTGATGTTTTCAATGTTAAACATTTAATTCCGTATCGTGGAAATGAAATTGTTGTGGAAGAAGATGTTGAGAATTCGAGGTCGAATTTCTGTCAACCCGGGGAGGATGATGCAGTGCAGTCGGAAGAAATGCAAGTATTAGGTCGCTCACGACCTAATAAGGAAGAAATAGGTCGCTCACGACCTAACAATGATGCAGCGCGACCTAACGAATTGAGATTGAGTTGTTTCCGAGCTAACAAAGCAAAGTTACGACCTAACAAAGAAGTAGTGGGTCGTCTCCGACCTAAAGAAGTAAGTCTAGGTCGTGAACGACCTAACAGTAGTAACCTTCGACCTAACTGGCCAAGTGAAGCAGAGTTACGACCTAAAGAAACCCTCAACGACCTAACTTCTTTACAACCTAACTCTCTTCAACCTAAACTCCACGACCTAATTTCTTACCCGACCTAACTTCTTACCGACCTAATTCCTTCCCAATCTAAAACCTTGCGACCTATTCCTTTCCAACGACCTAACCTCCCATGCAATTCTGGAAGTGAGCTATGCTGTGTCTTGAGTCGTTAACGACCTTACATAGGTCGTAGGTCGCATCTGTTTGTTCTGAGTCTATCAACTCACATCTTTTAGGTCGCGTACGACCTTGTGTAGGTCGCTGTGTCGTATATACGTGTGTATATGTTATGTGTTAGGTCGGCAACGACCTGGTATAGGTCGTAGGTCGCAAACGACTTAAGAGTGTGATGTTGGCGTGTGTTGTAAATGCTATAAATAGCGAGTGTGTTGTAATTTTTGGTGGTTGATTTTTGAATAAAATTCTCTTTTCATAGCTTTGTGCTTTCATACAAATTGGTAGTTGAGTGTGATCTCCTATCTCCTCTTTCGGTTAATCGAGTGCGCTCGATTCAACGATCGTAGAAGCCGATTCACGATATCTAGTGCGCTAGATCAACGTACGAAGAATCGTAGATCTTTGAACACGGTATAGTGCGCTATCAACGTGTTTGAGATAAGCTAGAATTCGGTATCTTCGGATCAACGAATTTGGGCCTTGCAGTATTCTCAACTCACCGATTGCTACATTCCATCGATTGAAGTTTGTTTCGATTTATCCGCTGCGTCACAGAAGCTTGTTTGTTTTGGTCTAGTTGTTTCTGGAAGTATCAGCATAGGTTGAGCTGATCGGGAAGAAGATTGGTAGCCCAGGTTTGTCTATTGAGTTATACAGATATGAGATAAGGAGTTTTGAATTCGAAGTTGGAGACTTCATTGTGGTTAAGGATTTCTCTGGTTAAGAGAGCAGTAATTGAGTAAGACTGGTTGGTTAGTGCTATTGCATTTGAGATTTCTTATTTGTGTTTTTGATAAGAAATTGAATTGCCAGTTTGGATAAATAGAATTCATTGTATATCACGTATCTCTGAGGGAGTACGTGTATGATTTATCGATTGGTTGTTGAATCTGTAGTTCAGTTGGGTTTGGAAGTTGTGCAAGACTTGAGTATAGTCTGATGTTCTGTTCAGATTTATGGATCTGGAGATGAGAGATGCTCTGGATTTTGCTAGTGTTGTTAGTTTGTTGGCTTTTGTTGAGCGAGTCTCCCGGTGATTTATACTTGGGAAACCCGAGAAAGTATTAGAGATTTATTCTGGTTTGTGTCAGAATAATGAGTTAGGTTTGTTTGTGTGATTGATTGTTTTGGTTGTTAGTAACTGATTGATAAATATGCTTTACTAATCGAAATTAAAATCTTTGCTGGGTTGTTAAATTACCTTTGCTTTTAAATTTCGGGAACGAAATTCTTTTAAGGAAGGAGGATTGTAACGACCTGGAATTTGAGGCAATATCAATTTAATAATATGCAATAATAATTTAATTGATTTGATAATTTTATTTATAATTTTAATTTAAATTGGTGAAATTAATCTTTTAAAGGATAACAAATATTTAATCTGATAATTGTGATCAATATCTTTTTAACAATTTAAAATGGATGAAATTTATTTTTCAATGCTAACCAAATTTTATTCTGTTTATAATATATACATTTGGTATATATTGGGAATAGAAGATCTTTTGTTTTAAATTAAAGATGAATTTTCAAATTGTAATATATATGTTTGTATATGTTATAATTTGAAATTGTTTTGAAAATTTAATTTAAATCTACTGATAATCTATATATGTATGAATTGTAATTAGAACTTTAGTTTAATGAATATTCTTCAAAAGCCAATCTAAAGACTAATTCATTTATTTTCAAAATATAAGATTGTTATTTATTTTTAATAGGATAGTTTAAAAAGGTTTTAAACAAAGTTTTGTTTTTCTTTTAAAGTATTTAAAATGTGATAGTTTGAAAAGAAATTAAACAAGCTTTGTTTTGTTTTCTTTTAAAATGTTTAAATTAAAAATGGTTATAACTGTATAAAAAATAAAAAAATAAATGTTCTAGATTTTTAATAACTTGTATAAGAAAATATGTTTGTATCATAATTAGTTTTAGAATATTTCCTTTAAAAAGTAAATTTATTTACACATGTGTAAGTATTTATTTACTTAGTAAATTAATATGTTAGTTTATGTTTTCATTTAAATTAGATAAAAAATTAATTTAAAAATACTTAAGACAAATGTAATCATATTAGTCACTTTAATAACACTTGTAAGAAGGTTAAGCTAGCTTATGGAAAATGTTAACAAAATAAACATGTGGCATCATTTCATTTATAATTTAAATTTATATAAAAATGATAGTTTGAAAAGAAGATTTGTTTTTCACCTTTATTTCTTTGTTTTCTTTTCTAAAACCAAGCCAAAAGATGTTCTCAAACCTGATAATGGAAACCAAAAAGTAAATCAAATCTGAAGTAAATTAAAACTTGAAATTTGCAACAAAATTTAAACTTGCAAATGCAAGTAGAGCTTCAAATCTCAACCTGAAATTAAAGGATGTTCATCTGCATATACAAATCTGCAAAAATCCAAAGCAAGTTCAAAAAAACAAATTGATGACATGCAAAGTTTTTCTTCAGCAAGCACATCAGAAGCAATTTTCAGATTTTATTCAAGCGACTGAAGAAAAGAAAAATAAAACTGCTCGGCCTATATGAACAGGTGAGTAAATATTTTTAAAAACAGGTTAATCTGGTTTAAATTTAAATGCATATGATGATCTGTGGTTTGATTTGTGAGTTGTATAAGAATTTTCCAGGTTTATATTACTGAATTTGTTGATAAGTTCATATAAGTAAGTAAACTGTAAAATCAAAACCCTCTGTTATCTATTTTTTCTCAGGCCTGAACTCATTCAAATTTGAATCCCCCACTAAATCATTTATGTTTGGTCTTCGTGATTGAATGAAATATTTTATGTTAATATTGAAGATAATTTTAAAAATAATTTCTGTAAAATTTAATTTACAAATAGTGTTTTAAATATGAAACTCAGTGAACCTTAAAATTGGGATAAAAATTAACTATCTTTAATTCTGAATTGAATTACATGCATGAAATAGTGATGTTAAACCATGAATTTAGATGTGAAATTTGTAATTTTTAGTTTGGTAATTTATGCGAAATTGGGTATGGTTTGAAAATTTGATTTTGATGAATTACCGATTATCCATTCAATAATATGATCTGAAATTCTGATCGCGGCTTGTTTATGAATCTGAGTAAATTAGGGTATAGACCTGCTTACCTTTCAGCTTTACTGTCGAATTGATTTCAGCGCGAACTCTTGACCGGAGGTGATCGCTTCTTGGGAGGAGGTGCTCAGGGATGTGACGCTTCGATGGTGAGGACGACAGGTGTTGGTCGGCGTCAGGACGTTGGCCGTGGAGGGGTTCAGTGGTCGATACTTGCTGTAGTTTTTGTATTGATGGTCGAATTTTTGATTCGATCTCTTTTGGTTGATTCTGGGTTTAGTTTCGTACTCGTGAATGTTTGTGAGATCATCAGTGGTAGTCGCGACGTTCGCCGAGGGTCGGCGGCGATTGTGCAAGTGCACCGTGTGCACGTCGTTTCTGTGAGGTGAGTGTCGCTGGAAGCTCGGGTGGGTTAGCGCGTTATGCTCGTGGATGACTCGAAGATGATGGTGCCAGGTTGCTTCGGGGTTGACGCGAGTGAATCTTGAGTTCATACTCGAGTTGTTTAACTTGGTTCTGTAGTGCATTACAGATTTTGCTTGATTGTTTTAAATAAATATTAAATCAAGTTTAAGTTAGAAAACAAGTTATAAAGGAAGCAAATATAAAGTTAAACTTGTTGTTTTCAAAGTGGAAGTGAATCAAACCTTTAAAAGTGAAACTTGAATTTATATTTAAAATGTAAAAATGTTTTAAGATGTTTGTTTTGAAAATAATTATCTAAATTAAATTTTAGAATTTAAATTTAAAGAGTATTTTGAAATTAACTATTATTTCAAAGATTCAAGTTTAAGTTTGAAGTATGTTTTAATAACAAAATTTTCAATTGAAGTAAATAAGTTTAAAATTTGATAATTTAAAAGTGTTTTAAATTTGGAAATGTTTTATATTGTTTTATCTCCAAGTAAGGTTACTATTATGATTTTGTAAACCAAGTTTGATAAATTGTCTTTGAATTAATAATATTTAAAATTTTCAAACAATTTATTTATGAGAATAAATAAGGTTAAATTATTTGGATAATTAACTTAAGAATAATTATTTGTTAATAAGTTAAATTTGATTAAGATTTATAATTTTTTTAAATAATTAAAGATCTTCAAATATAATAAGTTAATTAATTAATTATTCAATTACTTTTAAATAATTGGTTAATTGTTTATTTAATTAAATTTTAATAATCACATAATTATGGATTAATTAAGTGAATTACTTAATAAAGTAATTTATGGTTAATTGTTGGATGTAATTAAGAGAGTTGATTACTTATGGAAGTAATTAATGGTAATTACTTATAGGAATAATTAGTTGAAGTGATTAATGGATAACCACTAGATGATATCAATTGAAGAATTGATTGAAGTAATTAATTAATTTAAGAATTAAGGATTGATTAATGATGAAAATAATTACTTGTTAGGTAATTAATGAAAAAGTAATGAAGGTTTATTAATGGAAGTAATTAGAAGATAAATAATTGTTAAGTAATTAAGAGTTAATTATTTAATTATTGTAGTTAATTAATTAATGTGATTAGTTAATTAATAAATGTGATTAATTTAAGATTAATTACCAAGTGTAGTTAACTAATATGTAATTAACTAATAAGTAATTAATTAAGGATTAATTGTTAAATTAATTGTTTAATAAGTACTTAATGAAGTAAGTAAAGATTAATTAATTGGATTAATTATCAAGGATTAATATAATTAATTTAGAAGATTATTAAATAAGAAGTTAATTGATTAAGTTAAGTAATTACAAATTGTTAATTACTGATTATGATTAATGAGTTGATTAATTATAATTTAATTATTTAATTAATTTAAAGTAATTATTAATTAATAAGGATCATTTGTTAATTAATCAAGGTTGATTAATAATAGTAATTAATTTAAGTGTGATTAATTAATTGTAATTAATTAAGGTTTAATGTAATTAATTATAATTGATTAATTAATGGAAGTTAATAAAGGATCATTAATTATTGTAGTTAATGATAGTAATTAAAGGTTAATTACTGAATATGGTTAAGGCTAATTACTTGAATGTAATTAAAGTATAATTAATTAAGGAAGATTAATTAAGGGAGATCAATGAGAATGATTAATTTATTTATTTGGGATAAATAAATGAAGAAGGATTTTAGGTTAATCCAATTGATTTGGACTTAATAAATTCTGCTATTGGATGATCAACTGATATTGGGTAATTGATATTTGATGATTGATATTGGGTAATCAATTGATATTGGATGACTTGATATTGGATGATTGATATTGGGTGTTTGGTTGATACTGGATGTTTTGAATATCTCTGATATGTGATATGTTGCTGTATGAGATGAATGTTGATGTGAATTATCTATTGTGACAATGTGATTCATCTATCTGTTTATATCATCCTGTATATATAAGTTTAACTGTTTAAAACCCTTAAGTACAACTTGGACACTAAAATGGCGTTTGGTTTCTGTAAGAACCCGCATATTTATCAATTGTATATTTAAATATTTTATTTAAATATTTCATCGTTCGTCGGATTTTAGTCCGAAAACTTACTTTTTGCAAACAGTCGAATTGGGACTCGAGACCACCCCCATTGAGTTTAAAATGTCGTTTGCAACCTTTTTGAGTATAAACTTTGATATATTGGGAGTTAGTCAAAAATTTGACCTTTTTCACTTTGGGTTTGAGTTTGGGTTCAGCCCACTAGCCAACTTATACTCAAAACTGAACCACTCTTCCCCATTCACCCTCACTTCTTCCTCTTTTCAGTTCTAAGGCAATAATGGTGGGAGAGATTGGAAATTAAAACTCCAAAACCCTAGTTCCTCTTGCAACCTCAAATTCCTAGCTCCAAATTCAAGAGAACCCATCGGTAAGCATTCTCTTCTTCTTCTCCAACTTATTCTCTTACCAATTTCAGAAATTCCTAAACCTAATTTTGGGAATGTTCTTGTTTTGAGCATAGATTCAAGCTCATTTGGGTTGTGTTGAAGAGAGTTTGATTCTCCATTTGCTTTCAAGCTTCTTCTTGTTTGATTTTGTAAAAAGGTGAGATTTTTATCTCACATCTTAGTTTATAATTATCTTCGATTGTTAGGTATGAATTCCTAACACTTACTCTTGTGCAATTGATTTTGGTTTGGATTGATTTGGTGTATATTCCAATTTTGGTATTTTGAAATCAAAATCTATGAAAATCCTTTTATGGATATTTGGACATGGATATTTGAGGCGTATCGACGAGTCTTTTAAGGCTGGGTTGTCACTTGGCGCAAATCCTTAGTCGTCACTTGCTCGTACGATCGTTTCCGATATTTGTTTGGCCATTTTTGTTCAAGGTTCAGAAAATGCTCTGAATTCCAGTTTCAGACGTCTGAATCTGGAATTTCAGACGTCTGAATTGGTTCTATTTCAAACAGAAAGAAAATAGGCTAAAATATGCCTATTTCAGACGTCTGAAACACTTGATTAAGACGTCTGAATTGTGTTCCGGAAATCTTTATATTTCCAGATTCAGACGTCTGAACCACTTGTTTCAGACGTCTGAAACTGCAGTGTTTTGCCTGCTTGCCTATTTTGTTTACGAATTCCAATTTTATCGACTTATGTTGGTTCCCTTCTATTGTTATCATTTATTATGACTTTGATGACTCCTTTTTAGGGATTTTTAAATATCCATTTCGATGGATTCTTTATCGATTTGTCTGGATTTTTATTCACGTCTTCGAATGTGAATTTTAGTGATTGATTGTTCCCACAGTCTTCTTTGTGATTTGTCACTTTAAAAATATAAAGGTTTTCTATACTAGTAGTAAATATCAAAACTCTTTCTTCAAATGATTTCACCACTATTTTATTACAAAGATTGTTTTCTCAAACCGATTTCTAATCTATTAGTATATACAAACCTTTACCTCACTCGTATGAGAAATCTAATTAAACGGCTTAGTAAAACAAGTGGTATGAAATGCTTGCGTTTACTTCGTCGTTAATTCTTGGACTTGTTCGATTGAACCTCTTGTGACAATTTCCTAGTGGAGATCTACAGTTTGTTCGTAAAAATTTGAGTTAAGCAAGTGGTTATGGGACATGAAGCTAAACTCATATATTTACTAGCTTAGTGTAATCGACACTTCTCGTTGATCATGACGATCATCTTTGTGATTTAGACTAGCAATGTGCGATGTCTCTTTGTCTACGAGGGAGACTAAACCCCATTTTGTGTAGTTTCGACTCAAATTGGTGATGTAGCAACCCACGGTCTTCGGACCATTCGTGTGTCAGGTCTTCGGACCATTCGTGTGTCAAATTAATGGCTAGCTACCATGAGATAGCTTCTCGTTCGTGTGTTACAGCTGTTGGTGAGTTTTCATGCTCCCGTTCGTGTCATAGGCCTCCCCCTTTTTATTTTATGATTTCTGGATTTCGTGTGTTGAATTCTAGAATTTATGCTTCACCAATTTTAGTGATTTTCATTGATATGATTTATCAATTTCTGTGCATTGGTGAATTCGTGTGTCATTAATTTGTTGTGAATACAAGTTTTGGGTATGATACCCTTTTTGGATCTTTGAGAAGATTCTTTGATATTGATTAATCGTTTGTTGATTATCATTTACATACTTATAGTAGTATGCCATTATGGATATTATACGTCTATGCCATATCTTTCGTTCTATATCATGTTATCTGATATTTATAACTAGACTGATCTGTTTATTATTTTCTTATAAATAATACTCTGGTCAGACCGAGATGTTGCAGGTGCTTCGACTTGACTTCTCTCCAGGGATCCATTACTCTGACCTTTAGCTTACTACTTAGATTAGTAGTTTTTGTTGTATACTCTTGAGATATTGACTCATTGATGCATTCTTTTGTATAGTACATGTTGCTATTATTTTGTGTTATTGTGGATCTTTCTGACCACTACTCTGATGTACACTTTTATGTGTAATATTCATATCTTATTCCGCCTTTGTGATATGAATGATCTGTGACTGATTTATGTTATGTTTATTTCTATATTCGTTTCTGAATATATTACAGCCACTGTGTAGTAGCTTTGAGTTTGTGTCGGTATGTCGGATTTGCATGTTATACTATCTCACATATCGATGCTCGCGCAAAGCAATTACACGGATGGTCGCTCCTCAACAGCCTTATTCTCCGTGCTAGTTGACAGCATTCACCGTAATGTTCTTGGCTAGCGTGGGTATAGAGGTGGGGCGTCACAGCTTGGTATCAGAGCCAAACTTCAGAACAATGTAGAATAATTTAACAAGGATCATCGTCCTAAGTCCATCTTAGGAGTCGTTCTTTAGGATTTTATTCGGGTCTTCGTACCGTCCTATCCTATTTTCATTTATGATTCCTTGTTTTATCTATCAAGATTGCTTGATATTTATTTTGAGAATAACTTTTCTCCTTCTTTCTTTTCTAAAGGAAGAGAAATGGTTAGTTCTAGCAGTCCTAGCGCTGGTCAAGCCAGTAGCCCTTCTCTGGATGGCGCATTCATGTCTGCCCAACAACTTTTGGATCTTGTAAAGAATCAAGAGTTTATCTGTGCTTTGGGTAAGAACCCCAAAATGGTTCTACCTTTGAAACTTAAGGTTTCTTTCAATCAGCTTGTGGATGTTACTCTTCTTCTTGGAGAGGTTGGTAAAGGAAGTGTTTGTGATATTGGGACTTCTAAGAAGAGGAATATTGAGTTCAAGAGCTTTAATCCCAATAAAAGAGTGAAGCAAACAACTTTTGTAGCAAAGACTCCAATCCCTAATTGTGGAGGATGCTACAATTGTAATTCTAAGGACCACTATGCAAAGGAGTGTCCGGAGCCACTCTTTTGTCGCTATTGCAAAAATACAGGTCATCATATTTCTGTCTGCCCCATACTTCAAAGCAAGAAGAGGGTGGAACAAGAAACTTCGGTAGCCAAGACTCCAACCCCAAGTCGTAAACAATGCTACAATTGTGGTTCCACGAACCATTATGTAATTAAGTGCCCGAAACCCCTCTATTGCCGCTATTGCAAAGGCTCGGGTCATTACTTATCTACATGTCCCAAACTCCCTAGCAAGAGGGAGGGAAAGTCGAAAGTCGTGCAAGCCCCTTGTGACACTTCTCTTGGTCAAGGTATTTTACATTTATTCCTTGATGCTATTGTTTTATTTCGTGATCTTTCTATTTGAATTCTTTTTGATATGGGTCCATCTCATTATTTTTATATCAGAAGAACTTGTCGACTCTTTTTCTTTGAATATTTTGGGCTTGATGTCTTCTTTGGGAATTGTGAATTCGGATGGTGGATCCGCAACACTCAACTTACTTTCTATTGATGTCGAAATTACTTTATGTGATTTTCTTTCCGAGCCGATATATTTACTTAGGCTTCGGAATTGATTTGTGTGAAAGGATTGGCTTAACCATTATGAAGCCATATCCTTTGTCCCTAGTGGACTACTTATCTTCGACATACTTAATCTGTTAAATAGATTTCTATTTCTCCTTTGTGATTTCGATTCCAACTTGATGGTATGATTTTATTCTTTAATCCCGCATGATGAGGAAAGTGTTGTTTCTCTCATTCATGTAGTTTGAGAATTTTTCGGTATTTTTTAGTTTGTCTTAGGACTATCACCTAAGCAATATCTTGTGTGGTGTCAAGGTCTTTTCAGCTCGACCTTGCCACCAATTTTCATTTGGCTACGAGTTGCGTGAGTTAACATTCCACTTACGCACTCCGCACTCGTTATGATTCTTATGAATGACTTATTATGTCATTCAGTTTGCCCATCACGTTTCATCTATTTTATAAATCGAGTATTTCATGAATATCTCGATAACTTCATTTCTGAATTTATTGATTTTGGATGAAAATAGCAATTTACAAATTTTTGCAAATCTTTTTCATAAGAATTATTTATAAGTATAAATAGGATTACTGTTTTTAGAACGAAAAATAAGAATTTTCAAAAAGTTTTTAGAAACTTGTTTATCCTATAAAAGATGATTTTGTGATTGTATTGCCCATTTAGTGTTTTAAGAATTTTGGTCGATGCGCTTGATCAACGTTATCGATAGGAATTTCCTAAACGCTTTGATGAGACAATCAGACACGATATATTGACTTGTAAAATGTAAATTTTTCTAGAAAGATTTTTACATGGAGATAATTGTGATTTTGAAAGTTTTAGCTTTTCGGGAAAGAAAAATATTTAAAAGAAGTTCTTTCTTTTCGATACTCTTATTCTTGTGATTCCCGTGGGGAACCAAGACTTTATCTTTTGTACCAATGCTGATCGTATTGGTTTAGATGTCGCTCTCTTGCAAATGAGAACGTGCTATCACTTGTGCTTCTAAATCGTTATAGCTTATCGAGACTAGCTATGCCGCTCATGATTTAGTGTTTGCGGCTGTTGATTTCACTTTTAGAATCTGGCATCATCATTTTGGATGAGAAATTTGTTCTCTACCCCGATCATAAATCTTTGGAATATTTATTTTCTCATAGGGAACTTCATATTGGCTTGAGTTCCTTGCATCTTATGATCTTAATATTCTTTATACCCCCGGTAAGGGTAATCGTGTCGCCGATGCTCTTACCGTAAGCAACAAGCAGTTGTTTCTATGATGATATCTGAATGGAACGATCTCAAGATCTTATCCACTTGTGAGATTCGAGACCGCGTATCCGATTTATGCTCATCATTTGTGTTATGTAGCCTTGAGGCTCATCCTTCTCTTTTAGACCGCATTCTTGAAGCTCAAAGGCTAGATCCCGACTTGGCTCTTCTTGGCCAAAACATTAAGAATAGAGGTGATATTGAAGGATTGAGAGAATTTGATATTGATTCTCGTGGCGGCATTTGAAAATTTGGTAGACTTATCGTACCAAATATTATTGATCTTCGTAAGGATATTTTAGAAGATTCTCATCGTTCTAAATTCACCATTCATCCCGGTAGTAGTAAAATGTACGCGGATATGAAGCGACTATATTATTGGGAGGGAATGAAATTTGATATTGCTAACTTTGTTAAGTGTTGCATGACTTGCCAGCTTGTTAAAGCCGAACATCAAAGGCCCGGTGGGTTATTGCAACCTTTAGAAATTCCAATTTGGAAGTGGGACCAAATTTCCATTGATTTTATAGATGGCCTTCCCCGTTCTCGTTCGGGTCATGATAGCTTATGGGTGATCGTTGATAGACTTACTAAATTCGCCCATTTTATTCCCGTTCGATCTAACCGAACCGTTCCTCTTTTGGCAAAGCTCTTTATCAAAGAGATTGTTAAATTGCATGGAGTTCCTACTTCTATTGTTAGTGATCGTGATCCATTGTTTACTAATGGGTTTTGGAAGAGTCTTCAAAAAGATTTGGGAACGAAGCTCAATTTTAGCACCGCTTATCATCCTCAGTCCGATGGACAAACCGAGCGTGTGAATCAAACACTTGAAGATCTTCTTCGTGCTTGTGTGCTTGATTTTGGGGGAAGTTGGGAAGATCATATTTCCCTTGTTGAATTCTCCTATAATAATAGCTTCCATTCTAGTATTGGTATGGCACCTTTTGAGGCACTCTACGGAAGGCCATGCCGATCTCCTTCTTGTTGGCTCGAGACCGGTGAGAAGCTGGTTTTAGGTCCAGATTTTATTCGCGATTCCACAGAAAAGATTGATCTTATTCGACATAGGGTGAAAGAAGCCCAGAGTAGACAAAAGTCCTATGCCGATAACCGGAGAAGGAAATTAGAGTTTTCTGTGGGAGACCTTGTTTTTATTCGTGTTTCACCTATGAAAGGTGTTGTGCGTTTCAGTCGCTCGGGAAAGTTAGCGCCTCGATATATTGGGCCATTTCCTATCACTGAACGTATTGGTTCCATGGCTTATCGCCTTTTATTACCGGCTCAATTTTCTACTTTCCATGACGTGTTTCACGTTTCTCAACTTTGGAAATGTCTTCGAGATTCCGATTCTATTCTTGAGCCCGGTGTTGTGGAAGAGATTGAAGTTTTGCCTAATTTAACTTATGAGCAACATCCTATTCGTATCATTGCTTCGGAGGTCAAATGACTTCGAAATAAAGATGTTCCGCTTGTTAAAGTTCAATGGTCCTCAAATCCTAAGGATTGTTCTCGGGAATCTAGAGAGTACATCGAGCGAACACATCCGGACTTACTTTCTTGTGCTCTTTGAGGTGAACTTCTTATTTCAAATTTCTTTTGTGTTAATATGCTTTTATGGTTGTTACTCTTTATTTTCTTCTTAAGTATTGCGAGGACGCAATTTCATTAAGGAAGGGAGTCTGTAACAACCCGCATATTTATCAATTGTATATTTAAATATTTTATTTAAATATTTCATCGTTCGTCGGATTTTAGACCGAAAACTTACTTTTTGCAAACAGTCGAATTGGGACTCGAGACCCCCCCATTGAGTTTAAAATGCCGTTTGCAATCTTTTTGAGTATAAACTTTGATATATTTGGAGTTAGTCAAAAATTTGACCTTTTTCACTTTGGGTTTGAGTTTGGGTTCAGCCCACTAGCCAACTTATACTCAAAACTGAACCACTCTTCCCCATTCACCCTCACTTCTTCCTCTTTTCAGTTCTAAGGCAATAATGGTGGGAGATATTGGAAATTAAAACTCCAAAACCCTAGTTCCTCTTGCAACCTCAAATTCCTAGCTTTAAATTCAAGAGAACCCATTGGTATGCAATCTCTTCTTCTTCTCCAACTTATTCTCTTACCAATTTCAGAAATTCCTAAACCTAATATTGGGAATGTTCTTGTTTTGAGCATAGATTCAAGCTCATTTGGGTTGTGTTGAAGAGAGGTTGGTTCTCCATTTGCTTTCAAGCTTCTTCTTGTTTGATTTTGTAAAAAGGTGAGGCTTTTATCTCACATCTTAGTTTATAATTATCTTCGATTGTTAAGTATGAATTCCTAACACTTACTCTCGTGCAATTGATTTTGGTTTGGATTGATTTGGTGTATATTCCAATTTTGGTATTTTGAAATCAAAATCTATGAAAATCCTTTTATGGATATTTGGACATGGATATTTGAGGCGTATCGACGAGTCGTTTAAGGCTGGGTTGTCACTTGGCGCAAATCCTTAGTCGTCACTTGCTCGTACGATCGTTTCCGATATTCGTTTGGCCATTTTTGGTCGAGGTTCAGAAAATGCTCTGAATTCCAGTTTCAGACGTCTGAATCTGGAATTTCAGACGTCTGAATTGGTTCTATTTCAAACAGAAAGAAAATAGGCTAAAATATGCCTATTTCAGACGTCTAAAACACTTGATTCAGACGTCTGAATTGTGTTATGGAAATCTTTATATTTCCAGATTCAGACGTCTGAATCACTTGTTTCAGACGTCTGAAACTGCACTGTTTTGCCTGCTTGCCTATTTTGTTTACGAATTCCAATTTTATCGACTTGTGTTGGTTCCCTTCTATTGTTATCATTTATTATGACTTTGATGACTCCTTTTTAGGGATTTTTAAATATCCATTTCGATGGATTCTTTATAGATTTGTTTGGATTTTTATTCACGTCTTCGAATGTGAATTTTAGTGATTGATTGTTCCCACAATCTTCTTTGTGATTTGTCACTTTAAAAATATAAAGGTTTTCTATACTAGTAGTAAATATCAAAAATCTTTCTTCAAATGATTTCAACACATTTTATTACAAAGATCGTTTCCTCAAACCGATTTCTAATCTATTAGTATATACAAACCTTTACGTCACTCGTATGAGAAATCTAATTAAACGGCTTAGTAAAACAAGTGGTATGAAACGCTTGCGTTTACTTCGTCGGTTAATTCTTGGACTTGTTCGATTGAACCTCTTGTGACAATTTCCTGGTGGAGATCTACAGTTTGTTCGTAAATATTTGAGTTAAGCAAGTGGTTATGGGACATGAAGCTAAACTCATATATTTACTAGCTTAGTGTAATCGACACTTCTCGTTGACCATGACGATCATCTTTGTGATTTAGACTAACAATGTGTGATGTCTCTTTGTCTACGAGGGAGACTAAACGCCGTTTTGTGGAGTTCGACTCAAATTGGTGGGGTAGCAACCCACGGTCTTCAGACCATTCGTGTGTCAGGTCTTCGGACCATTCGTGTGTCAAATTAATGGATAGCTTCCATGAGATTGCTTCTCGTTCGTGTGTTACAGCTGTTGGTGAGTTTTCATGCTCCCGTTCGTGTGATAGGCCTCCCCCTTTTTATTTTATGATTTCTGGATTTTGTGTGTTGAATTCTAGAATTTATGCTTCACCAATTTTAGTGATTTTCATTGATATGATTTATCAATTTCTGTGCATTGGTGAATTCGTGTGTCATTAACTTGTTGTGAATACAAGTTTTGGGTATGATACCCTTTTTGGATCTTTGAGAAGATTCTTTGATATTGATTAATCGTTTGTTGATTATCATTTACGTACTTATAGTAGTATGCCATTATGGATATTATACGTCTATGCCATATCTTTCGTTCTATATCATGTTATCTGATATTTACCACTTTGGATTAAAAATAAATTGATGTATGAAATCAATAGACTGGAATGAAATGATTTAAGTGAATTGGATTATTTTATCTAAGTTTGGTACTTAGAAAGTTATATGTGAAATAAGCATTGTCTACAACAAATTGTGAATTGGTTAAACTAATAAAATTACCCCGGGTTTATATAAGTAGTTTATTCGGTACTACATGTTAGATGGGTTTACTCACGCTGGTTTCCAGCCTGACCCGGGTGTTACTTTGGTGTAATGCTCGGCTTAGACCGAGTATTACAAATTTCAGGTAGAGTATTCCGCTGTATTTATATTATTATTAATCTGAGACTTGATAATTGTAAATATTCAGTGACTGTATATAATGTGAAACTCTGATGTATTTTGAATGTAATCGATAGATATAACATTCTTTTATAAACTGTTATCATTTATTATATTTTATCTGCTGCGAATGTGAGATGTTTGGTGTTCCTGTTCTTCTTCTTCTATCTCTTTCTTCTTTTTCATAACTATCTGGAATTTTCGGCTTCGAAAATTTCGGGTTGTTACAGTTGGTATCAGAGCTGGAAGGTTAAGCGAGAACCTTGGCTCTGGTGGGGATTACTCATTAAATAGAGTCTGTAGCACTCTAGAATGAGTTGAATATATATATATATATATATATATATATATATATATATATATATATATTATATGAGAGCGTACTTGTTATTTTCTTATATAAAGATTTTAAATGATTTTATATAAAAGTATATTTTGTTATATAAAGCAATATTTCCTTCTAATGAATATTTAGGGATTGGTTGTTAAATTATTGGAATTAAGTTAAGAAGTAATATAAAATACGACCCAATTGAAACTTATAACCAAAGTTGAAGAATAAACTCATATAACGAAATGGAATTTGAAATATAGATTATGAATGTAATTTATAAATTGAAATAAACTTTATAAATAAATGAGATTATAAATTGAAATAGAATTCCAGAAAATATTTGAAAATAAAGTAAGATGAAAATTCCTGAGTAATGTTTAAATATGAATTGGATGGATTGGGAATTTGGAATTTTTGGGAAAATTTAAAATTTTGGATTTGAAAGTGGTTTCTAGGGGTTTTGGAGAAATAATACTATTATTTCAAAAATATTTTTGGCGTTGATTTGAAATCTGGGAGATTTGAAAAAAAAAATATTTGGAAATATTTTTAAAGAGATAAAAGCATTAAACTCTTTTGGTCACTTGACAATAACGTCGGTGATGATTGCAGCATTATCGATGTTTATTTTTGAGTTTCTAAAAGAGAAATTGCTACCAAATTGTTTTAAATTGGAATTGTTTGTGAACTGAGTTTGGTTTTGAAATTCAAAGGGATAATTGAGTTTGCTAAAGAATTGTGGATATAGTTGAACTCTAAGGTAATATTGAAATTTTGGAAATTTGTTTAAACTCTGGGATCTTGATTTAAAATGTTTATGGAATAACAAAAATATATTGGATAAATAAAATGTAACTCTAAGTTAAAAGCAAAATGTGAATGTAATTGATTATAAATAGAAGTTGAAAATTGTAAATTATAATTAAAGTTGTACAAGTTTAAAATTCAAATGGGAAATTTGTATTGGATTAACTTGAAAAGGGTATTGAACTTGAAGAGAGTTCAATTGATATTAGTCCAGATTTATGTGAATAATTTGGAATTAAAATTAATGTGGAATTGGTTTAAGATCAAATGGAATTTGATTGGAAGTTGGAAAGAAATTGGAAATTAATTCAATTGAGTTGGGAATGAATTAAGTCCATTGGGAATTGGAGTTATTGGAATCGGGTCAATTAAATGGGAGTGGTAATTTAAATTGAATTGTTGGGTGAGGTGAACAGTTTTGACTCTGGACTACTTTTAATATAACTTGTTTTGATATAAACTTATTTTTCCAAGTTATATAACCTTTCTTTCTTAAAGCCAAATTATTTTATACTTGTTTTACAATTAGTTTGGAGCTATTTAATCATTTTTCAACTATTTTCTAAACTCATTACTATATTTTAACTATGTTATATATTAATTACTAATTTACAACTATTTTGCAATTATCTAAGATTTCTAAAACTATTTAATTATTTTCCAACCATTTTACAATTATTCAACTATTCTACAACTATTTTGCAAACTATTGATTATTTTTCAACTACTTATCTATTTTTAAAATTTTCGAGCTATTTTCTAAAAATAAACTGGTCGGAGTTCAAACTGTTATTGATTTAAATACTTAACTGAGAAAAGAATTGAGGTAACAATCCAAATGGGGATTGAGAATATTGATATTGTAAGGAGTAATCAAATTTGAATATTTGATTTGAATAAACAAAGTTATATATCTTTGTTATAAAGATAGAACTTCCCTTGTTGAATCTATTGCTGGAAGAAAAAGAATTTTGGAAGTGTGGAGTATAAAAGGAATTTTATACGAGTTTAAAGTGATCCAAAGTTTTAAAATTTTATATCTGAATATATATAAAAAAAGGATCTTATGAGGATTTTGGAAAGGGTTTTGAGAACCTTTGGATTTGGAAAGGCTTTTGATTTTGGGCAAAATCAATATTTAGTTTGGAAAGTCTGATTTGAGAATCATGGATTTTGGAATAATCGATTTTGTGTAAAGGAGATTTTATGAGAATTATACTAATTGTATGATTTGAAAGATACTATATGTGTATAGTATAAATTGTTTTGATGATGGCTCTAGGGAAAAAGGCGCTTCCTTGAAATGAACTTCTCAGGAGTGCCACTGGGTGGTGCTGCCTTGAGCCCCAGGGGGGGTTCTAAAGTTGATCCTGTGAGGAGTCCGGACAAAACTAGTTCCTGAGGATTATGAGTAGTGTATACCATAGTGGAAGTCGTGTGTGCCGCTGAGAGCCAACAGTCTACGTTTGATTTTATATTGGTAGACTGCGACCAATGGTATAACATATCAAAAGTCGTGTGTGCCGCTGAGAGCCAACAGTCTGTGTTTGATTTTATATCGGCAGACTGCGACCTATGTAGGAGTGGAGAGGTTTCATTTCGATAGCGTAATCAGAGGCCGCGGAGAGCCTGTAGTTCCATGGACTTTTGCTGTGACAGCAACATAACCTTGGATGTAACTGTGATCTGTTGTGTGGGATCCATGGCGTAATCGAGAGGCCGCGGAGAGCCTGCAGTTACATGGACTTTTGCTACGACTGCAACGTAACCCTGGGATGTAACCGTGACCATGGATGGGGTGATGATTTCCAGAGCATTCTCACCAAGATATTTCCTCTATTTTCAAAAATTGTTTGCGATATTTTCAATAAAATTATTTTCCAAATGTTTTCACTGGGTGTTGAAAACGGGCTTACCAAGTACTTATAGATTTTCAGTCCTACGCCTGATCAACGTATGACTGAATTTCTATGAGAACAAGGTTGAACTAGTTGAGGCATCGAGTTATAAAAGTATTTTTATTAAAAGCTATTTTAAATAGTGTTATCTAAATTTAAAGGCATTTTTAAATTTTTAAATAAAGGTGTTGGAATTGTGAGAGATGAAATAAATCCAAACTAGAAATATGGAAGACAAAAATTTGAACTCAGAAAAGAAAAAAAAATTAATTAATGAAGTGATTTTTGTAATTGATTTAGAAATTGGAAATAAGCTAATTGGTTAAATAATTGTTTGATTGAGTATGTTAATAAAATTTTAACTTGGGTAAACAAATGGTTGTAAATTAATAATGGAACTTGGTAGTGAATTAGAATTGCAAATAGAATTCAACTTGGATTTGATAATGAATTGAATAAGGAAAGGCTATAAAATGTAAAATAAAATAGAGTTGGAATGAAAAATGTGATGGCTTGAATTATAAATAAAATTCAGAGACGAATTGAATAATATTTAATGAAATTTGCATGTAAATTGGGTATAAGAGAAGTGATGTTATATGAAATGGAAGTGATTATGATAGAAATGGTTTGAGTTGCAAAACATAGCCTAAGTGAATAGAAATAAATTGAGAATAGCTTTGTATTAATAAAATAAATTTGATAACGAATTAAGTAATTGAATTAAAAATTAAAATGGGTTAATTGAGTTAAATGATAAATGGATGAAGTTTGGTAAAATAAAAACTAAATCAAAAGTGTGATTGGAATTGGACTATCAGACAGAACTTGAATTTGGTGGTATATTAATTTGAAGAATAAATGAGTTAAATATGTGCTTGTATGTTATTTTTGATAAATTGAGAAGGTGAATTTAAAATTAAAATTTAAAGGGATGGGCTAAATGAATTTAATGGAAGTTGATTAAATGGGGATCAAATAGAAGTAAACTTAAGTTTGACGTTGGAATAAAATTAAAATAAATTCACTTAAGTTTAAAATTTATAGAAGCTTAGCTTCGAATAAGAGTGAAAGCCCATTAAATAAAAACTTGGATTGAAATAATTTGGGAATGGTTAGAAGTATACAAGAATGGGATGTGTCGAGCTAAATAAATGGTTGTTTAATAAATTAGAAATGAAATTAAATTCAGAATGAGTTGAAATTAATTTGAAATAGTTATAAACTAAAATAGATACTTCATTAACCGAATATCGTCGAGATTGCATAACAATAATTGTTGTTTGACGTAAACAAAATAATTAAATTCTATGAGTCGACGGAGATTAAATTAAATTGGTTTTGAAATCATACAAAGTGAATATGAACTTGTTTGGAATATAAATCAATGGAATGTTATAAATTGAGTTGTGACCCATTAAAGCTTAAATGAAATGACATATGAATTGGTTGAAAGGAAATTGAATTAGCTTTAAAGCATATAAATTGTTTATGGGAAGTGTTTGGTGCTTGATGTTTAGTAATGTATATGTTTAGCTATTGAAAGTAAGTGTTAGGTTAATAAAATTTCTATATATGGCACTTACATATTTAAATTGAGTAAGTACAGGTACAGGGAAGCCGTTTGGCTAGATTTGGGGTATGCTAATTGCAAAATAAATAAGTTGCTTGTTTAAAATGCTAAATAAGGTATGCCTACGCAATAAAAATAGGAAATATGAATTGTTTTTGCTTTTTCCGACTGGATGGGTCGATGTATATATATTTATATCTCTTGTCAAATTGCAAAAGCTCCTCCGTACAAAGGAGACTCTGCCAAATTTTTTCGGAAATTTTGGGAGTTAGAAAATTTTTAAAAAAAAATTTGGGAAAAATTTGGTTAACGACAAAACGATTCCAAAGTAAAGACTAATGTAAATTAGAAGATGAAATTAATATGATTCAGTTTAAATAAAAGCTAAAACTCAATATTAGAAATCGAAAATAAATTGAATTCATATGAAACGGTGAATACCAATTTGAATAGAAATGGATATGAAAACGTATGTAAGGAAAAGTATGTAATGATTTGGAAGGGCTGTGATTGGATATTATTGCTAAGTAGGTTATGCAGGTATTAAATGGGGAAAAGGAATTGGATTTGATTCCAAATGATAAATTTGAAGTGCCCGACAAAAAGGTATGTATTTAAAATTCTGTATGAAATTGGATTGTGTTTTTGATGTAGCCACTTGGCTTTTGTTTTCTTTTGGAATTTGGGAGCCCGTCGAGGCCTTTTGTAGTAGTACCGAGCTAGCCGCGCAAAGGAGACGCTGGCAAAAAATTTCGGGAATTTAGAGAGTTAGAAATTTTTTGAGAAAGTTTGGATAATTCTAAATTTAGTCTTAAATTGAAATTTGAACAATTGAGAAGAAGGGTATTGATTGAAACTATAGAAGGTTTTGGGAAGTTGGTTGATGTGATAAGAGGTTTTAATAAAGGATAGTTGATAGGATGTTGATAAAACTGTTCATTTTGGGGGAAAGGTAAACGGGTATTAGTTCTTTCTTCCTAACTAGTAATTTCGGGGACGAAATTCTTTTAAAGGGGGAGGAATGTGACGACCCGGAATTTCCAACAATTTAAATTGGAATTATTAATTGATTTTAAATATTTAAAAGTTAGTTTTAACTTGAATTCACGATATCAATATTTTCTGGATAATTAAATCATTGAGTTATATAGTTTAAATATTGAAGTTAATAATTGAAAATTGGGTAAATTGTTGAATCTGAATTTCTAAGCCTATTTAAAATAATTTGAAGGTTGATAAAATTTATAATGATGATACTGAAGATAATAGAATGGTTAGAATTTAATTTAAAGCTGTTGTGTACAGTTTTGAAGATATATCGTTTAAATTGATATTTAAAAAGAGCCTTCTGAGGCACAGTCTCGGAATTCGACGAAACCAATTCCATGGGATCCATAATAGTTAGTTATTATCGGATTACTATTTTCGTAGAAATTGGAGTTGTCGTTTGACCCTGGCAGCTCAAAACGCATAGAAATTATTCTAATCGATTTAATTTAACATGGGTCGTTTTCTTTTATAAGTCGTGCATTTGATTGAATTAGCGTCCGCAACATGTTCCATCGTGTTCGAGGCGCGGGTAAAACCCTATAATCGCCTAGCGGCATTGCTTAAGAGGAGTTCGAGATGTTATTGTAGCATTTACAAGGGCATTTTGAGAATTTTATAATATAATAAAATTAAAAATACACTTGTGAGAGATATTTTCAACAATACAAGCGTATGCTAGAAGCTACCCAACCCTATACCTTAACCACCTCTCTATCTTTCACCCGAAACAAAATTCAAAAAAAAAGGGGAATCTTTGGAAAAAAAAACATGGGGCGAAGCCGGCCTTCTCGAAAATCGAACTCAAGGGGGGGCGGCTGCTGAGGGTCGGAGCTCGTTGCTGTGGAGGGGCACTGTGGTCGAGGCTGGGCGCGCAGTTTTAGGATGGGGATCGATTGCGGAAAAGGCTCGAGGAGTAAGGGCATGTCGAGTGGATAGCTAGAGGTAGGGCACGGTTAGCAATACTCTGCCGCACTCGAGAATGAAGGAGGGGTCGCAAGTGACTCGGATGGTTCTGTCGATTTGGTGTGTGTTTGTCGGTGATGGTGATTGAGGAGATTTCATGGTTTGAGAACTGTCGATTGGGTTCTGGAAGCAAGGTGACGAGGTACTTCTGCTTTGGGGTTTTAAATTTAAAAAAATATATCTAGTTTACATAAATTATATATATCGCTGTGACGCCCCACCTCTATACCCACGCTAGCCAAGAACACTACGGTGTAGTGTTGTCAACTAGCACGGAGAATAAGCCTGTTGAGGAGCGACCATCCATGTAATTTCTTATCACACGGTGGCTATAAATAAGCTTCGGAAACAAACATAGAAATAAGCATAACACAAATCAGTCATAGACATCCATATCACAAAGGCGGAAGAAGATATGAATATAAAACTAACACATGAAAGTGTACATCAGAGTAGTGGTCAAAAAGATCCACAATAATACAAAAGAATAGCAACACGTGCTATACAAAAGAATACAACAATGAGTCTATATCTCATGTGTTTACAACAAAAACTGCTAATCTAAATAGTTAGCCAAAAGTCAGAGTAGCTAATCCCGGGAAGAAGTCAAGCAGAAGCACCTGTAACACCTCGGTCGGACCCGAGTATTATTTAAGAAAATAATAAACGGATCAGTCTAGCTATAAATATCAGATGACATGATATAAATTAAAGGATATGGCATGAACATAAAATATCCATACTGACATACTACTATAAGTATGCAAATGATGATCAACAGAAGATCAATCAAAAAGAGATAAATCGATATCACAAGAATCTTCTCAAAGATCCAAAGAGGGCATCATACCCTAAACTTGTACTCATAACAAGTCAATGACATAAATTCCAGAAATCAACACAAGAAATCCAGAAATCACATAAAAAGGGAAAGAGGCCTATCACATGACGGTCCGAAGACCATGGGGAGCTGCCCCATATGTGTGAGTCGAAATCACAGAGATGAGGTCAAGACTAACCAAAAATCAAAAAGGTATGTGTGAGTGAAATCACACAAGTGGTGTCTAGTCTGAACTCGCAAACAAGAGACATCGCACAATTGCTAGTCTAAATCATAAGAATGATCGTCATGATCAACGAGAAGTGTCAATTACACTAAGCTAGTAAATATAAAAGTTTAGCTTCATGTCCCATAACCACTTGCTTAACTCAAATATTTACGAACAAACTGTAAATCTTCACTAGAAAATTGTCACAAAAAGGTTCAATCGAACAAGTCCAAGAGTTAACCGACGAAGCAAACGCAAGTGTTTCATACCACTTGTTTTACTAAGCCGTTTAATTGAATTTCTCATACTATGGAGGTAAAGGTTTGTATATATTAGTAGATTGGAAAACGGTTTAAGAAAAGAGCTTTGTTATTAAAAATAGAGTTGAAATTGTTTGTTAAAAGAGTTTTGATATTTACTACTAGTATTGAAACCTTTATATTATAAAGTGACAAAACACAGAAGCAATTGTAGAAACAATCAGTCATAAAGATCGCATACGGAGATGTGAATAAAATCCAAGGAAATCAGCTCAATGTTTTTCAGATAAGATCCCCTAAGGAGGGGGGTCCGGGGGGGGTGGCAACCCCCCAAGGTGGGGGTGCGAGGGCAACGCCACCGCTTACCGGGTTCGACCTGCCCGGTCAGGTCGTGGGGGTCCAGGGGGTAGCGCCCCCGGCGAGGTGCGGGGAAGCGCCCCGACCAAAACGGTACGACCTAGTGAAGACCAAAGGAAGGATAGGATCGAGCGACTTAAAGGGTTTCGACCTAAAGAGTCACGACCTAAAGGAGTAAGCGACCCTAAGGAAACTCGCGACCTAACATGGCCGAGCTAAGGTGAGGTGCGGCTCAACCAGGTAAGCGACCTAAGGGAGACGAGCGACCTAAGGAACTCGCGACCTAACAATAGCACAGGTCAAGCGACCTTACGTTTTAAGGCCGAGCGACCTAATTAAACTCGCGACTTAATGGTGTGAAAGGCGTGCGACCTAAAGTGTTACGACCTAAGGGTCGAGCGACTTAGTGGAACAAGGTCATACGACCTAACGGAGTAAACGGTCGAGCGTCCTAACAGGTTATAGGTCATGCGACCTAGTGGGTTAACGACCTATCGACCTATGGGTTATAGGCCCAACGACCGAACGGGTTATAGGTCCAACGACCTAGCGGGTTGGAAGGTCATGCGACCTTAAAATGGAAGGCAAGGCCGAGCGACTTAAAGAACCAAGGCCACACGAGTTAACGCCTAACGACCTGATGACCTACGACCTAAAGGCCCAAGACTTACGACCTAAGGAGCCAGAGCGAGCGACCTAAGGCTGTGTAGGGGATTTAAGGCCAGAAACGACCTAAGTGTTTGCGGCCTAACGACCTAAAAGCCCACGACCTACGACCTAAGAGCCATACGACCTATGACCTAATTCCGAGTGCCGAGCGACCTAACGTTGTAGGCCATTTTAAGGTCAGAAACGAGCTATTTTGAGGCCGAGACTTTTCCACGCGAACGACCTAGCATAGGCAGAACGACCTAAGTGTAGAATTTCACCAAAAACACTAAAAATTGGAGTTTTTCGCCATTTCGATTCAAACCAAATGCAAATGTGCATGCAAAAGTGATAGGGAATCATTCCCAACAGTCCAATATAGTTATAGACTAGAATTGCGAGATAAAAATCTCACCTTTTCACCAAATTTATGAAGAAAGAACTTGAAGGCAATGGAGAAGCAACCACAAGCTTGAATCAATGTCTTCTTCTTGAATTTGGAGTTGAATGATGAATTGCAATTGTTGAGCTTTGGAGTTTTAGTTTCCCATTCCCTCCTCCATTTTTGATAAAGCAAATAGAATGAAGTTATGGAGAGAAGGGGTGAAGGTTGGGTCTAAATAGGCTAAAAGCCCAAACTAAAGTCCAAAGCGAAAAGTAGCGAAATTCCATTAACTCCAAACATATCAAAGCTTATACTCAAAAAGATTGCAAACGTCATTTTGAACTCAATGGCAGTGGTCTCGAGTCCTAATTTGAACGTATGCAAAAAGTAGCTTTTCGGACTATAATCCGACTAACGATAAAATATTTAAACATAATATTTAAATATAAAGTCGATAAATATGCGGGTTGTTACAATCACAGTGCTTGATTTAGCAGTAAGACAGATCCGTAGCATTTTTTATTCTTCATTTTCAACTTGAATTAGATAATGTATATACATATATAAGTAACAGAAGTGACTATAGATTCTGGAAATATAAGGACTTTAAAAAACAAAAAAGAGAGAGAGAATTGAAAATGATGGATGGGATGGTTGAATTGTTTCAATTTACTTATTTAATTTTTGAACCAAAAATAATTGGTTTAAGGTAATTTTTAGTTTAAGAATTTAAATCAAAATATAAGTTAAACTAAATCAGTGAATGATGATAAATTGTTTGATTTAAGTTCAAATGTTAATTAATTTATATAATATTTATACAAGGTCTAAAACATTGAGGAAACCAAGGCAATATGGGACGGATTGCAAAACAAAAGCAAAGGTGAGTAAATATCACTCTATTAGATACCATTTGAGTTATATGGTTATATTAAAATATTTGATTGAATGATTTAATTTATTTGATATGCACTGTAAATTGATGATTGGGTGATTTTGGTATTGGATGGTTCTCGAGTTAATGGTTGCTTAACTCGAAGTATTGGGAATTTTAAGTTGTTTTAAATTTAAAAAAAAAATAAGAAAATATTTCCGTTTAATAGTTACTAACGACTTAATGATTTGTGATACATTAAATTAGTAGGATAATTGAATGGATAATTAATTAATTTAATTCATTAATGATTTGGGTTATTTAATTCAGTAATTAAGGGTTCGAATAAATAGTAAATTAAGTTGTAAGTTAATTAACTAAGTATAAATAATTCAGAATAATCATTTGATTGTGTGAAAACAATTACTTAATGAAATTAATAAAATATAGTTACTTTGAGAAATTTATCAAGAGGTTAATTAAGATAATTAATTAAGGAGTAACAGATTTATTAATGAAGTAAATAAAAGAATAGTTAATTATATATTGGGATTAATCGAGAATGATAAATATTGGGGTTGAATCAAAGTGAAATATAATTGGAAATCATTAATTTATATAATTAATGAAGTAATTAAAGATTTGATTAATTGAGATTAATTAAATCATAATAAGTAACTTATGAGAAGTCAATTAATATAAGTAATTAAGAATTAGCGTAATCGAATCTAGTTAATTAATTTGTAAAGTAATTAAAGATTACTCATTGATTTGGTAAGAGTAATTAATATTGTGAGATTAATCAAAGGGAAATTTCTAGAATGGAATTGGAAGATAATTAATCCGGGGTTGTTAAATAAGATGAATGGATATAGAGGAACTGATTAATTAATTGTTTTTGAATTAATTAATAATCTAAGTGAATGTGGTTAGAAAATTCAATTAGAATCAATTGAATTAATTTGTATGTGATTAAGCATTGCTTATGGATAATTGAATGATACGAGATACTTTGAATGAGTTGATATCGCTCATATGAAACGTTGTGTATTTCATTTGCATAATTTGGGATTAGGATGACATGAGATCCGAGGAGTCCGGGATCGGGTATTAGGAAATACCCAAAACCACTTTGGATTAAAAATAAATTGATGTATGAAATCAATAGACTGGAATGAAATGATTTAAGTGAATTGGATTATTTTATCTAAGTTTGGTACTTAGAAAGTTATATGTGAAATAAGCATTGTCTACAGCAAATTGTGAATTGGTTAAACTAATAAAATTACCCCGGGTTTATATAAGTTGTTTGTTTGGTACTACGTGTTAGGTGGGTTTACTCACGCTGGTTTCCAGCCTGACCCGGGTTATACTTTGGTGTAATGCTCGGGTCAGACCGAGTATTACAAATTTCAGGTAGGTACGTTCTGGAGCTCAGGAGGCGAGATGGATTGCTATCGTATAGAGTATTCCGCTGTATTTATATTATTATTAATCTGAGACTTGATAATTGTAAATATTCAGTGACTGTACATAATGTGAAACTCTGATGTATTTTAAATGTAATCGATAGATATAGCATTCTTTTGTAAACTGTTATCATTTATTATATTTTATCCGCTGCGAATGTGAGATGTTTGGTGTTTCTGTTCTTCTTCTTCTATCTCTTTCTTCTTTTTCATAACTATCTGCAATTTTCGGCTTCGAAAATTTCGGGTCGTTATAGCTATGGTCATTGACTCTGAGGGTGGTTTCAAAATGAGTGCAATGAGATAGTGCCTTCAGTTTCGTTCGAACCCGGACCGAACTTGTATGGATTGAATGCTTTCAGAACATCGTCAGGTGGGCGATGAGCATTCTAAGATAGATGTGTTCTATAGAGGTAATCGCAGCCTCAAGCCTCATCAACCGGGAATGGCTAAAACAGGGGAGGTGCAGCAAGGCTTCGTGGGTAGCTCCCAATGGAGAGCAAGATTTACTCCTGTCTAGAAGTCCCTTCTTATCCGGTTGCATGGGGCGGTAGAATTCCAGACAACCGCCGGGGTTGTCTTGTTCGGGACTGTTCAGTAAGGAATGGTCCCGGCCTTATGTTGCAGGGGAGCGGGCATACTCCTTGGTACGTTGATCTAGGCCACGTACTATGACGAGCGGTTACCCCAGTTGCCCTGCCATTGATGGAAACCCATTCTTCCTACGAGACCCTACGGTTTTGATTGCATTACCCACTTTTGTGGCTAGTAGCTGGAATTTAATAATGTAACAATTTCGGCTATTTCTTATTTACTTGGAAACCCTAGACCCTATTATAATATCACTGGATTTCCTATCAAATGTTTTGGTTAGCGTAAGGTAAAAACTTTTCCATGTTTATGTAACGACCCGTTAAATTCGATGATATTAAATGGGTTAATTTAATATGATTTCTAATCTAATTTAGAATGAAATAAAAGTCTTAAGATTTTATTTGAGTAAATGTAGGAATTAGATATAGTAACTGCAATTAAAGGTTAAAAATTTAAATGTTTATATGGCAATAGATTGAAATAACGTAAATTGGCGTTTGTGGTTATAAGTTATAATTTGTTGATTAAATTGGTTTGTGAAATTAATACTGGAAGATATAAATCGAAAATAGTACTAATGAAATAATAACTGAATTGAATTGCAACTATATAAATGAAAGTAAATTTTATTTAGTGGATGTCAACATTGAATAAATTTATTTAAAATAAAAAGGTTTAAATGCATGTTGGATTAAGGGGTAAGTAATTAGAATTTAATTCTATAAAATTTGGAACTGAATGTATGTAAATAATTTTGTAGGAATAAGTTAATTAACAGTCTATTTGTGCATACCCGATTTAATTGAAATAACAGAAAGGACAAGAACTTGAGTTGCCTAGGTATGTATATATTGATAAACAATAACTAAGTAGGAAGTTTGGTAGTTAATAGGAAATAAGATGACAAAGGCAACTAGTAAATTTATAAATGAATTCATAATAATGAGTAGTAAATTAATGCATAATTATATTTGGCATTTGGGATAATTACAAAGTTTTACCCATTCATCTAATTTATTTAATTGAATCTAAATCTATGGCAACATTTTGTTATTTATGGTTGTAAGTGATTTGAATGTAAAAGGGTAACAATTATTTAGGTTAACCATTCATTAAGTATATTAAGTTAAGAATGGAAATAGATTGAAATAAATCTAAATTTATTTATTTTGTTTTGTTAATATGTTCTAGTAATAAAAGGGAATTTATAAGAAATGAAGCCTGCAATAATGAAGTGTATTATAATTCTAAAGGTTATGTATACACATAAAAATGTCTATTTACTGTATAGAAAGAGTCTAAATCAATGAACAAATTTATTGAGGTTCCAATTTATAATTTATAACATTTAATGTAGACTTAATTTCAATTAATTGACTTAAATCGTGCAGTTAGCGTAGATTTGTTGTGTAATTGGAGTAGTTAATGCTAATTCTATTTATAATTGGACCTTAGTTAATATAGATTTGTATAAAGCAAGATTTTTAAATTTATTTGAGTATCAAATTCAACAATTGCTTTTATTGCATAATAAAGTGGAATTAAACGTTTAAAATATTACGTTATTGAAATTAAATTTGGACTTTGAGGATAATAATGTGAAATCATGAACCAATGCTAGTGGCATCCGTATTTTGGAAAAGGTGAGAATATAAAAGTTGAAAATTCAATAAATGGGTTTTGAGAATTAAATTTATAATTTCTAAATGTAAGGAAGTAGAGAATTAACACTGAAATTTATAGACTTATCAACTTTTAATTCACATCTAAACGTGTTAAATCATTTAAATTGTTTATGAAATATATAAGCGTTAAAATTTGGCCAATTTTAGAATTTCAAAATAAAATTGGATTTTTATAATTTATTTTAATTTATTTAATGAATATAAAAATAGCCTTTTGGCCACGGACTCGGATTTCGACGAAACCAGTTTCATCGGATCCGTATCGGTGAATTATTGTAGGGTTGCAAGTTTCGTATCGATCGGACTTGTCGTTTGATCGTACGAACGCGAAACGCCTTGAAATCGAGTTAATTAAAATCAATTTGAAATCGATTTGAAAATTTTGTTTTCAGCATAACTTCTTCATACGATCGAATTTGGACGTGAAACTTTTTCCAACGCGTTCAGAATATTTTAAATATACCTATTTGGATATATGGGTTTAATAAATTTCGTCCGGGGTTAGAACGGGCTTTTTGGGCCAACTACCGTTTAGCACGTTCGTAATTCGTGCCACCTAGCCTTCTACAATTTGTCTATAAATATGCTGTGATAAACCCTAGCCTCCTTTCTATTCTCTTTTGTTTGTACGTTCTTTTCTTCAGATCCTTCTCCTCCTCAAATGGATGCAAACCTAGATCAATTTCAATTCGAATTTCAATGAAATTTCAAACTCTCCAGAAAAATTCCAAATTAATATATGCTGATGTTCTCGAAGAGCGTAATCCTGGGCTGTTGTTCGTTTTTCGATTCGGGTCTCAGTTTTTCCAGAAAACCCTAGTTTATCCACGGCCGTTCATCATCGTCGCAACAAAATTTGTCGGATCGCAAAACCCTTTCTGGGTTTTGCAGAGGGGACCAAGGGGAGGCGACCTATGTGGTTTTTACATCGAATCAACGGCCAGATCGACTGGTATTGTCGAATTATGGTTTCGGCCCTAGGTTTAAAACGGCGGCGGCGGAGGCACTAGGGGCGACCGGACTTTGGTGGGGCGTGCGGCTCGGCGATGGCAAGAGAAAGGCGGTGGTCGGCGTTGGTGAAGTTGCCAGAGTTAGTGGCAAGAGATGGTCAAAGATCGGTCAATCATTGCCGAGATGGGTTCGGCTGGGAGTATACGTGCGCGTTTCACCGTGCTGGGAAAGAGAGGAGATGTAGATGACGTGGCTGGGGGTTAGGCTATTGTCTTTGTTTTAATTTATTTAATTTTCAAATCGTTTATCGCTATAACTTGCTCGTACGACCTCGTTTTCACGCGAGATTTTTTTGTTAGGATCGAAATTTAATTCCGATTCAGTTGGCGTTGGTTTGGACAGATTTGGAGACCGTCGAATTTTTGGGTTTAAATTGGATTTGAATTCAATTTAAAACCCAAAGGTGAGTGTTTTAACCCACTCACAACGTCTAAAAGTTTTTATGTTTGTTAAATTCATTTTAGATATGAGTAGAAATTTATTTATGACTGTTTGGCATATTTATTCAATCATATCTGCTAAATCGGGTCATTTAATTTAACTGTTAATTTATTTTATTTATTCCATATTAATTTGCAGTTAGAATTTATTTATTTGCATAGGAACTGCTAGTAAACAGTTATAAAATTTATTACTAATTATAAACTGTTAGTTTAATAGTTGATTAAATTTACTTTTGAATATAACCGCCAGTTATTACCTGATATATATTATCAGAAATATATTGATATTGAATTATTATTGGAGGATGATTGTGATTTGGATGATGGATGATGTTGATGAATGGATGTTTTATTTTATATCATTAAACTGCAAGTTATCATGCATTTTTTGTTTCATTCGGGATTGTGGTTTGAAATGATATACAACCGCAAAATTTTATTTTTAAATTGCGGATTGAAATGATAAATATCCGTATCACTTGACCATAGGATAGAAAATTTTATACAGGCACCGTGGTCTATATATAAATTATTTTAAAGTGATTTCTTTTTTTTGGATGGGATACGGTTTATAAAAATTTGATTTTGATATTTTATAAAATATTATTCTACGATATATATACATATGAAGTTAAAAATTTGAAAATTAAGTTGTGTATAAACCTGTTGAATAAAAATGAAAAATTGAGAAAATGGAATTTGGAAATTTATCTTATATGTTTAAGTTTGGAAATTTTAAGGTATGATATTTATAACTGGATTTTCCAAGATGAATTAAAAATGAAAACTCAAGTATAAAGTAAAATATTTAATTGCTAGAAATTGGAGTTTTATTTATGGAATTTATATGAATATTCAAGACTAAATAATAGAATATTAATTGTTGAAAGAAGAAAATCCAACTTTAGTTTTGAAATATTAATACTCCAAATGGATATATATATATATATATATAGAAATTGAAGGGGTTTTTGGAACTTGAAGTGATATTCAAATTATGGTTTAAGATTTAAATAAAGAAATATATTTGAAAAGCCATGGAAATTATTTTTCTTTACAAAGTAACTTTAAAGTTAAACCATTTATTTTACATTCATTGAATATCCAAACCATTCAAGTTTTAGAAGTTATGGTTTTAAAATTTTGAATTTCGAAATATTATGCTTCGAAAGTATATTTCAAATATTTGGTTTCCAGATATTTTAAAATTTTAAACCAGCATGATTTTGGAAAAGAATTATATTTGAGATAAAATGATATCATATTGTTTTGGGTTTAAATTGATATCGTATTCATAGTTTTGAAATGGAAAATTTTTATTCTGGTTTTTAAGTATAAACTATTTTTAAATGACCGCGGTGTTATTGTTAACCCTGTTAAGACAACGAGTTAAGGCCTGGGACGATTTACGACATAAGATACTTAACGGATCAAGGGAAATCTACGGCTTAGCAAACCTCACGACTTAAGATGCGTGACGATTTAACAAGACAAAGCATGAACGACTTATGAATGGTACGACCTAACAGATTAACGTGTTAAAGAAATGGCCAACTCAACGACTCAATGGAGATAGCGACTCAATGGATCAAGGAGGGTACACGACTTAGGGTCTCCACGACCTAACGAGCTAAGGTCCAGACGACTTAAGGAAGTCTACGGCTTAAGAGATGGCACGACTCAAGAAGGAAATAAGTTAACGACCTAAAGCTGTCTATGACTTACGACCTAGCATGAGTCGAGAACGACTTAGGCAAACAAAGCGACTCACATCTCAGAGAAACCCGCGACTTAAAGCCTCTGCGACTTAAGATATGTCATGTCTCAGGGAAAGCTTACGAGTTAAGGAGCTAACGACCTAACAGGATTAAGACCTAAGCGACTTAGGGAATGTCATGACTTAAGAAAGTCCACGACTTAAAGACGTTACGACCTAAAACCGCAGAGCCAAGATTTAAGTGCTGCCTCACTTTAAACCGTGACCTCTTAACTCGCGAACGAGTTAGGACTTATCTCCAGATGAACGAAGAAAAGCTTAGAACCACTTCACTTACCCCACTGCCTGCTGACCCTTGGACCTTGAGTCGAGCGCGACTTACGACTCTAGATGAGTCGTGCACGACTCATGACTTGAGAGAAAAACTACTGCCTAGGATCACACCTATAAATACGCAACCACCTCCAACGTTCAAAGGACTTTAGGCTCATTCTTTTCAAACACCGATACTTTGCTACATTCCAAACTAACTCAACACCCAAAGCTTTTCAAGAGACGTAGAACGCTATCAACAACTTCAAGAAGAAATCTCATGCATCCGACATGGATTTGAGGACCTTTACTTACATTGAAGTTTAAGCTACTCATCCAAAGTGTTTAGTAGTTCAAAGTGTATTGTACTTGGGAAGAATTGTATCGACTTGTAACGAAATCATCAATAAAGATATTCAGAGTGGACGTAGGCAAACTATTGAGCCGAACCACTATAAAATCATTTTTATTCACTGCTTTTTCTGTGGTTTTCTGCTTATACTCTGTTCCCGAATCATCGGGTGGTGCTTTCACAACTACACTTTACACACCGGGGTGTTAGCGTTCAAATTTTAGCGTTAACATTTTTGGTGCTTTCACTGAGAATCGAACTCAGGCGAATTATCATCATTGCTCCACGAAAGTTTGTTGAAGTAATCTCTCTGAAGACTAGAAGTTTATCTGAAATCATGGCTCCGAGGAGAAGGAGTAGATCTGTTAGATCTGGAAATGTTCAAGAGGGAACCTCCGCTTCCCCAGTACCTAATCAAGTCACTCCACCTGTTGGGGTTACAAAAGCGGAGTTGGATGCTGTAATCTTAGGGCTGAACCAGCAGATAAATGCCCAAAGTGCACAATTGGAGGCTCAGAATGCCCAAAATGCCCTAATTTTGAATAAGTTGAACGATTTGCTTGGGGTAAACCGTCAACCAACGGGTAATGAAAGGAACTTTGCTGGCAACATTCATGAAGCTGAAGAAAGAAAAATTCCTGAGAGGGCTGCCAGCCCCTTTGAACGGACATTTCCTGAACTTGGTGGATCTAAAGCTCGAAATGATGAGGGGTATCTTTCGGAAATGGTTCGACAAATCATGAAAGAAAGCATGCAAAGGAATGAAGATGAGAAGGAATGGGGTTTCGCTCCAAGTAAAACCCCGTTTACCGAAAGGATCTTAAAGGCTGAATTCCCAAGGAAGTTCGTCCCTCCAACTATCCCAGCTCACAAGGGAACAAGTGATCCGAACGAATTCTTGTATAAGTATGATTGGCACATGACAGGTGCCAGAGCTTCTGATGAAATAAAGTGTCGATATTTTCCTGTATATTTGGAAGGTGTAGCTCTGCTTTGGTTCACCAAGCTACCAATTCGGTCTATAGATCAGTTTTCTGACCTAACCCGGAAATTCAATGAGCAGTTCAGACTATATGCTTCCAAAGCCAAAGATATCATGTCGTTGTCAAGTTTAGAACAGAATCCAGGGGAAACTATCAGATCTTTCTTGAATCGCTTTAATATAGCGCTGGCCGAGATAGACAATGCAGAACCACGGATGATCTTGACCTATCTGATAAGGGCCATTGACTAGACGAGCGAATTTGTAAAATGGCTTAACATGAAGGAACCAAATTCCCTTGAAAAATTCTACAAGAAAGCAGATGAGTTCATACGCCTGGAAAGCCGTCCTGTACCGGTAAAGCAGTATTGGAAAAAGATGAAGATAACATTGCTTCTCCACGCAAGAATGAATCTGTAGGACAGAAAAGGGAAAATAACGATAGGAAGAAGCAGAAAAATCTGAAGAAGCCTCGTTCCTTCAAGTCATCAGAATATACCCCTTTATCAGATACGCCAGAGCGCATTTACCTTGCCACTAAAGATTCTGTCGATTATCCTAAACCTCCCATTTTGAGAACCGGGAAAAAGCTGTACAAAGCGGGAAGTTTTGCCGCTTCCATAATCAACCCGGTCATGATACCGATGAATGCTGCCAATTGAAAATTTTGATTGAAGAATTGATAAGGGAAAACAAGCTGCAGCAATTTGTGGAAAAGAATAGCAGCAATCCCGCTTCATCTAGTCAGGGGCAACGAGCTCCTGCTCATCAACCCAGGACAAGTGAGAAGACTGCAGGGCATGAATCCGGAAGGCCTGTTATCAATGTCATTACGGGATGACCTCACCCAGCAGGTAGGAGCTGGGGTGAGATGGAAAGGTATACCCGAGCTTCGAAGTATGTACCGGCCGAAGAAGATGTCTTTGTTTTGGAAGGTGCTACGCCCCTGAAGCAACAAAGAACTTTCAATGATGATATTGTGTTCAGAGCCAGAGATTCCACAGGTATTGAAGCTCCTACCTTGGATCTCTTAGTCATCTCGGCTGGTATCGGGCCAGCTATTGTCAGAAGAGTTCTCATTGATTGTGGCGCATCCTGCAATATCCTCTTCAAGAAAACATTCGACCAAATGAAGATCCCTATGGCTGATGTGCAAGCCTCGTCGCAGAAAATCGCTGGCTTCACTGGGGAGCCAAAACAGCCGATAGGAACTGTTGATTTGCTTGTAGAACTTGGAGAGGGAGAAAGAAAAGTAGTCCGCAAGCAAACTTTTGTGATTGTCGACGAATTTTCTGCTTATAATGCTTTCCTTGGCCGTCCAACTCTCGCAGCATTCAAAGCTGTTCTGGCCCCATGGTGCCTCACCATTAAATTCCCCACAGATAATGGAGTGGGAGTTATAAAAGGGGATCAAAATGCTGGGCGGGAGTGTTATCTGACAGAGCTACGAGAAACAAGGAAAAGAGAAATGGGAAAGGATGCGGCAACCCCAGTCCGCATCAAAGAACCAGCCTTGTAGCAATTACAGGGCGGATCCTGCACTGGCGAGCACAGCGGAGCACGGAAAGAGATGGATCCTAGAAAAGCCAGTGCAGGGGAGAATAGAGTGGTACCAGTGGAAACGACAGTACCAGTACCTGTTGACCCAAAGGACCCAAACAAGGTGTTGAATGTGGGTTCACAACTTAATGTCTCAATTCAGAATATCTTAATATCTTTTTTAAAGTCAAATTTGGATGTTTTTGCTTGGACTCATGCCGATATGTGCGGAATATCCCCAGAAGTTGCATTACACGCTCAGAATATTGATCCAAAATTTACACCTGTGAAACAGAAAAGGAGAACTCAAGGTCCAGAAAGATCAGCAGGATTAAAAGAAGAAGTTGATCGGCTCATGGAGAATAACTTTATCAAAGAATCTACCTATTCGAATTGGGTTTCAAATCCAGTGCTGGTTAAGAAAGCCAACGGAAAATGGAGAGTGTGCATCGATTTTTCAGATCTAAACAAGGCCTGCCCCAAAGACTGCTTCCCGTTACCCAGGATCGATCAACTGGTAGACGGAACAGCGGGACACGAATTGTTATCTTTTATGGACGCCTACTCCGGATATAACCAGATCATGATGCATGAGCCAGATCAGGAGGACACGAGCTTTATCACCGATGTTGGTCTTTACTGCTACAGGGTTATGCCCTTCGGGCTGAAGAATGCGGGGGCAACCTACCAAAGACTTGTTAATGCTATGTTCAAACCGCAATTGGGCAAGACTATAGAAGTCTACGTCGATGACATGTTAGTAAAGTCTAAGAAAGCAGTGGATCACATAGAACACTTAGCAGACATGTTCGCAGTCCTCCGAAAATACGAAATGAAGCTTAACCCTTTAAAATGTTCATTTGGAGTGGAATCTGGAAAGTTCTTAGGTTTCATCGTGAGCGCTAGGGGCATTGAGGCTAGTCCAGCTCAAATTACCGCCTTAAAGGAAGTCAAAGCTCTTAGAACGAAGAAGGAATTGCAGAGTCTCAATGGAAAAGTTGCCGCCTTGAGTCGGTTCATTTCCAAAGCCACTGATAAATGCATCCCATTCTTTGACGCCCTAAAGAAAAGAATGAAAAACTTTGATTGGACTCCCGAATGCCAAAAAGCCTTTGATGAATTGACTCGCCATATGGAAACGCCTCCAATACTTTCTAGGCCTGGCGATGGTGAGGATCTTCTTATATACTTGGCAGTATCATCTCATGCTTTAAGTGCAGCGCTGATACGAGAAGACAAGAGGATTCAACATCCAGTTTACTATATCAGCAAAGGACTCACTTGGGGAGAGATGAATTACTCCAAGTTGGAAAAACTCGCCTATTGCCTACTGATTGCATCAAGGAAGTTGAGGCAATATTTCCAAGCTCATCCTATCAGAGTCCTCACTAATCAACCTTTAAAGCAAGTCCTGTTTCGCCCTGAGACTTCGGGTCGTCTTCTAAAGTGGAACATTGAACTCAGTCAATATGACATCACTTATCATCCCCGAAAAGCAATCAACGGACAAGCTTTAGCGGATTTCATCGCAGTATTCACAGATAAGGGTAACAGTGAGGAGGAAACGATCGATGATTCCCCAATCCAATGGAAGTTATATGTTGATGGCGCGAGAAATGACTACTGTTCTGGAGCTGGAGTTGTACTTGAGACCCCTGAAGGTCGGTCATTATGCTATGCACTGAGATTGGAATTTCCTTCAACAAACAATGAAGCAGAATACGAGGCTCTTATCGTTGGCTTAAGAATTGCTAAAGAACTAAACATCCGAGCATTACAGATCTTCAGTGATTCTCAGCTTATTGTATGCCAAGTCAAGAAGGAATTCCAAGAGAAAGGGGGAAATCTGCCCGCCTACTTGTTAAAGGCTTGGGAACTCCTGGGTGATTTCGATCATTACATGATAAGTCATATTCCTCGAGAAGAAAACATGAAAGCAGATTCTCTCGCAAAGTACTCGAGCACAGGCGAAGCTCAATTTCTGGGGTTGACTCCAGTGGAGGTCCTGTCGGTTCCAAGCATTGATGAGATGGATATTGATTGGATCATGAGCGCGTCTCAAGAGCAAGAGTCATGGATGACTCCAATAACAGAATATCTGCTCAATGGCTCTTTACCGGAAAATTCAAAAGAACGAAAGAAGCTACTGAGGAAAGCCTCTCGCTATATGCTCCAGGATGGCCAATTATACAGACGGGGATTCTCAATGCCGTTACTTCGATGTGTATCCAGGGAAGAGTCCAAAACAATCCTAGCTGAGGTACGTGGGGGAGAATGTGGTGATCATTTAGGTGGTCAAACTTTAGCAAAGAAGATTCTCCGAGACGAATATTTTTGGCCAGAAATTAATTGAGATGCAGCAGACTATTCCCGAAAATGTGACAGATCCCAAAGATTCGCCAAAATTCCTAGAGCACCTTCTACTGAACTCACACAGATGGTCAGTCCATGGCCGTTTGCAATATGGGGGATAGACCTTGTAGGACCGTTACCAACTACCAAATCTGGAATTAAATATGCCATTGTGGCTGTAGATTATTTTACTAAATGGGCAGAAGCTGAACCACTGGCTACTATCACCTCTAAAAAGATAATAAGTTTTGTGACTAAAAATATCATTTGCAGGTATGGTGTGCCTCAAAAGATAATTAGAGACAATGGTACTCAGTTCGAAAGTGAAGAATTCCAAGATTTTTGCAAACGATTCAAAATCCGAAAAAGCTTCTCAGCAGTAGCTCATCCGTAGGCAAACGGGCAGGTGGAAGCAGTAAATAAAATTATCAAGTCAACCATCAAGAAGCAACTTGAAAGAGCAAAAGGTGGTTGGGTCGATAAGCTACCGCTAGCACTATGGGCATACAGAACTACCCACAAGACTGCGACTGGGCATACTCCGTTTTCATTGGCATACGGATCAGAGGCAATGATTCCGGTAGAAACAGAGGTCCCTTCACATAGAATAATCCATTTCAATCAAGCGGAGAATGAAAAACTACAGCTTGAGGCACTAGATCTCCTTGATGAAAAAAGAGAAGAGGCTGAGCTCAGAATCGCATCTCATCAGCAAAGGACAGCCAGACATTTCAATTCCAAAGTTCGCAAACGCAGCTTTGAGATTGGAGATCTAGTCCTAAAGAGAATTATGACAGCGACAGGTGTGTTTGGGCCAAATTGGGAAGGACCATATGTCATAGGTCAGAAGCTTCTTGACGGCACATTCAAACTCATTACTGTCGAAGGAGATCAAATTCCAAGAGCTTGGAACAGCAATCACTTGCGCCCATACTTTACTTGATAGCTTTGTTGAAATATTGTAAAAAGAATTATGAATGTATGATTCCTGTGATTGAAAGTGATTGTAAAACCGATGCAAGTGAATAATGAAAGACTATAAAGTGGATGTAGGCCCAAATTCTTGGCCGAACCACTATAATTCTTGTGTTTCTTATTATTATTACATGTTTGCTTTGTTTTCGATATGAGAAGTACATTAAATGTATTGCTGAAATGTCGATTTGAATTTTTGCAGACAATGAAAATAAAACTTGCACATTACAAGACCAAGTGATTCTGGTTATCATTCAGCAAACAAATTTCGAGTCACAAAAGCATAAAAGTCCCGAATTCAAATCCTAGATAGGAAGTGCTTCAATTGAATGGCCAATAATTTCGCCGGAAACGGGCCATTGCTCGTAAATTGAGATCGTTTGAACAAACAAACATCCAATTAAGAAGCTTATGCCCGTTTTCGTGAACTTGCCTAACAATGAAGTACGCTTCTTTGGATTAAACAAACTACTTGTAAGAGAAGGGAGTGCTAGCTTGAAAAGAAAAAAATAGAGAATCGCTGAAAAGGCATAAGCAAGTGGACAAGGAACAACTAAAGCCCTCTTCGGAGGCACGAGTCCTCTTCAGAGGCACAATTCTTCTGAGGATAAAGACCTCTCACGAGGCATATGCCGCAAAAAAGAAAGTTCTCTACTCAACCAAAAAAAAATTGGAGAAGTCATGACCCTCCAACCATGAGAGAGTAACTTCCAGGCAATCCTCGGAGGCACATTTCACCAGGAGTTGAAGTGTAACAGCCGCTCTTCGGAGTTTGACTTCACCAGAGTTGAAATGTATAAAAAAAATAAAAGCCCTCTTTGGAGGCCCATTTCACCAGGAGTTGAAGTGCAACAGCCGCTCTTAGGAGTTTCACTTCACCGGAGTTGAAATGTAAAACAAAATAAAAGCCCTCTTCGGAGGCCAATTTCGCCAGGAGTTGAAGTGCAACAGCCGCTCTTCGTAGTTTCACTTCACCAGAGTTGAAATGCAAAAAAAAAAAAGAAAAAAGAAAGGAGGCACAATCAAGCAGAAAGACCTCTTCGGAGGCACACGTTTCACCAAGATTGAAATAAAACTTCCAGGTGTTGAAACGTTAAAGAGTCTTCCTCAGAGGAGCAACTTTTCAAAGTAAAAAAAAAAATCCTCATTAAAGGCACACTTTAACTTCCAAAGGAAGAATGAATTACTTATTCTAGAAAATTCTCTTCCTCAAAAAGAAGTTGAAGTACCTTTCAAATATCCGCTTTACCACATAGAAGTTTTCATTCAGTAAAATGTGTATATGCATAAAGTAAAAAGTGATATCTTTGAAGGATGAAGCATAGAAACTTGTTTGTACTTTTTTTTTTTAAACGAAATAATATTCCTCCAAATGTGGAATAATTATTCTCTAAAAAATAAATGTACAAGTTCCTCATAAAATAAAATATTACAATGAGCTTATGGTATAGGGGCAACATGGTATAACTACATCGGTAAAATTGCGCTCAAACAATATATACCACAAGCTCACTACAATATCGCACTGCAATATCGTACAAAGAAACTTGTACAAAAATGAATAATAAATGCATTCTCAGATACAGACAGAAGTTTGTACAAAGAAAAAGAATCATTTTATTCAACACTATTAGAATTTTATACAGGTACAGGTCCCAAAGTAGAAAGAAAAAGAAAAGCGGGGGGCCGGTACCCACACAATTTTCGGTCGGTACATGCAAAAAAGGCAAAAAGCGATATGAAAGCCATAGAACCAGAGCCATCATTTCTTCTTCCTCCCGCCTTTTGAGCCCGCACCTGGCCGAATGACCAACTTTTTAGGCCGGCTTGTAAGGGTAGGGGATGAAGGAGAAAGGGGCTCGGTCGGACTTTCTTCCGTCTCTTCTTCGCCAGTTAAAGATCCCTTCTTCTTCTTCTTCTTGGAAACTCCCTGCTTTCCTCTCTTCCTGGAGGAAGACCCACTCCCTGGAGAAAGAAGTTTGGATAAAGGTTCAGCGTCGGAGCTAGTTGGTTCTGGAGTCCTTTCACTTCCTTCAGTTTCTTCTCCTTTCGGGTCTTGAGAAGCAACGGGATCATCTAAGCCGTGAAGAGCTTCTATTTGCTCCTCTTGTGACCCGGGTTGCGAGGCAGAAGGAGGAGTGACCTTAAGAGGCGGGGAAGGAATAATTGGAGGAGGAGAAGCCTGAACAATGCCCGACGTTTTCTCTGCAGAAGGGAAAAAGTTCAAGTCAGTAAAAAGAGGAGACAATGGCTCGCTGAGATTCAAGAAGTAGTCAAAAAGCTCATCAAGTTCGTAAGAAACAGATGAGCAGTCTACTTGGGCAAGATTGTCAGTAGGGTTGCCTGCAGAAGTCGGTTCCCTGACGTCGACTTCGTAAGCCTGTGCCTCGGCACTCTCGCCGCCTTCATATCCACCTTGTATGCTTGTGATATCAGTGGTAACTTAAGTAGGAGATGGGGAATGAGAACTAGAACCGATAATGTCAATTTCGGCTGAAGGAGAAGGTTGAATTGGAGCAGTTGAGATGATTTTTCCTGAATATTATCCTGCCGCTGTTTCGGCCCTTAATTTTGCAAGCTATTCTCTCCCCCTAGCGAGAGCGGCACGAGCATCATCATCAAGATAGTGCTCCTCAAGAGCTGACTCAGCATAGCCAGCGCCGCTACCACCGAGCATATCGAGTGCGGCCTCCCAAACTTCAGCCAGTGTAATTTCATACTTGGGGCCTAGAAAGGCGAGGCTACCACGCCCCAAGATGCTATGCAGATAGAAATCAAATAATGTTGAGCTGATGTTGGCCCTCGTTGCCTCGTGAGATTCTTCAGCTGCAATTTTGCCGGCAACGGCCTCATCACGCTCCATTTCAGCTTTAGAAAGTTGAAGCTTAAGAATTTGATTCTCCGTCTCTTGGGAGCTATTCTTCTTCCGAAGCTCTTCAATATCAGCAACATAGCCCTCACTAAATCTTTTCTGCACTTCAAGCCTGTCTTCGGCATCCCTTTGGCTGGCATGAGCATCTCTCACTTGTTTTAGGAGCACTTCTTCTTTTTGAGAATAGGAAGTAGAGGAAGCAGCAAGCTCTTGTTTCAATTCTTCAACTTTTTCGTCAAGCTCTTCATTATAAGAAGCAATGCTCCTCATCTCAGTGTCATGCTGCTCAAGAACTTTTTGCCACTCGGCTTTATCGTTTTCCATAGTGAGCATGGCCTCTATGTTCGCACGATTAACCCTTTGGAGCTCGTCAACAAGTTTTTGCCAGTTCGACATCCTCTCAATATCAAGCCTGACGGCATTGAGGTTTCGTAACATAGCAGACTTGTCAATGGGGACCAAGTCAAGATCAAACCTTACTCCCTTCAGAGAGCACTGTGGAAACCGACTCTGCAAAGTGGCCGGACCCGGTCGAACTTGGAATTTGGGCCTGCTAATTATTGTTTGGATGTCCGTCTTTCCGAGAGCGGGAGAGCCGGAAGGAATATCAAGCGAGGCAGGGGCAGTAACCTTTTCAGGAGTTGTAGAGGTGTGCTTCTCACCATGTCGGGCTCGCTTGCTCGAATCTTCAACCATATGACTTTTTCCTCTGTCATCATGGGATTTTCTTTTATGGGAATCGTCGCCTCTCAGCGAAGAATCGTGGCGCTCTTCCCTCTCTCTTCTTTCATAACGCTCCTCTTGAGCCCTCTTTGCTTTAGCCTTTCGAGCGGCTCTTTCTTCATCAGATTCTCTGTAAGAGGGGAGGTAACGCCTGTAATCATACTGGCTACGCCTCCCGTAGCGCTGGAAATTATCATAGTAGGATCCGCTGCGCCCCATCGGAGGATCTGAAATAAAAAAGAGCTAAATCTTAGAATTCCTCAAAGTACAAAAAGTCAGAAGCATAAAAGTGCCGAAAAAATGCTAAGTGTGTGTGACGTGCAAACTACGCGCATAAAACTACGAACCACTCTTTAATTGAGGAGTGGTTGTGGGTGTAATAGTTAGCGTCAACTCTTGAGTCGACGGAGTCTGTTGCAGGATAGAAGTCGCTTCAACTAATGAAGAAGAAAACCCGGTAGTGATAGGATCATCTTTAAAGATCTCTTGCGAGGTGGCAAAGAGGTCGTTCAGCCCTTCGAAAGTATCGTCCCTGCTCTGCTTGGCAGGGCTAGTTTTTCCGTCCTCTTCGCCAGATTTCTGTGACAATCGGGGAGATCCCTGGGGCTCTTCTTCCTCAATAACCGAGGCAAGTTCGACAGATGGCCCCGCAACATCAACAGAAGTGGAGCACTTCACCAGCGAAACCTCAGTAGCAGGTCCTTTTGGTATGGATGTGTCTGTAGAAACCAGGGCATCTGATGCTTTAGGTGGGGAGTCTGGAACCTCGCAGGGGTGTGTGGAGCGAGAAGGGTGAAGAAGTCCGAATTGGTGAAGGAATTCGTCGTTCAGCAAAAATTTCATATCCCGCTCTTCAACCGAAACAGCTGCAAGCCGCTCCAGAGTTGGCTTGTGACTGGGATCTTTACAAGGAGGGGGGAGCGCTGAAAAAAAAATTGATGATGAAGTTAACACTTGGCAATTTGAACTTCAAAAAATTCAGAATATAGAGGAGCAAAAGGTAGATGATCCTACTTCCTTCTCTCCACACAGCATAAAACCCCGGGGGTCAACGGACATAGAAAAATTGAGTCAAAAACCCATGAGCGCTGTCAGGAAGACCGATGATCAATTTACGATTTCGAGCACATCTCACGACAGTAATAGAGGGGTGATCTTTAGTCCTGGTGAAAGAGCATAGGAAGCAAATCTCGTCAAAGCTTGGGAATCAATCAAGCGTCCTCCTGAACAGTACACACAACCCCATTAAAATGGCATAACCATTGGGGTGTAATTGGGATGGGGCGATGGCCAATTGACGAAGAAGTTGTTGGAGAAAATCATTGAAAGGAGGAACGCCCCCACTCAGCCACATTTGTCGATTGACCATTACAAAGCCAGGGGGTGCTATGTCAGCTGTGTTACTTCTCTCAGGAAGAATGACATCTGATTCAGCAATGCCGAACTGAGCGCACAATTGGCGAAAAACTCTGTACGATAAAGTAGAAGAGGCTCTTTCGGGAGGATTGACTAGTGGAGATGGAATAACAGTTGCCTCTCCAGTCTGAACCGATGTATCTTCTTCCTGAGAAGTCATTCTACACAAGCAATTGGATATTCAAATGTGAAGGTGCACGTTTCCTAAAAGTGTGAAGTGTCGTGCAAAACTAATAAAAATAGCAAGTAAATATAACTGGAATTAAACTAGTCGATGATTGATCGATTACAAAATTTCAGAACTTGTTAATATAAAGTTCAAGCATAATATTAGTGCAGGCTGGTCAGTTTCAATTGACTATTTCAGTATTGCTTTAATATTTTACTTGAAATTTATGAAAGCACTTCGTTCACACAATTTATTTGAGTTAATTGTCTGTTATTAACTAATCTGTCATTTGACGTGGGCAGTCGATGGCAGTATATTTGTCCAATTTTTCTGCAAGTGTTGTGTTCAACAGGTTGATAGCATTAAAGTTAGAATAATCTATAAATAAACGCAACAAAGTTCAAGCAGTATATTCTGGCAATTCAAATTGGAAGTACAATCAAGTTTTGTCGACATCTTGAAGTTTACAAATTTTTTGTTCAAGCCATTTAGTCATAGTCCAAAAATCCATTAAACCCTAAGTCGTTCACAACCTAATAGAGGTATGAAATTTGCTTAGGAAACAATTCGGCAGTAAAAGATTGTCCATGTGCTGAGTCGTCCACGACCTAAGGGATAAGTCGTCCATGACCTAAAGGTTAAGTCGCCCATGACTTAAAGATTTCCTGCAAGTTAAGTCGTTGGCTCCTTAAAATCATTGGTCCTATAAGTCGTAAAGCATGGTAAGGAGGAAGGGATTCGGTTCAAAGAAATGGGAATTTCTCTAAGTCCTAGATCGGCCGCAACTCAAAGCTCATGTCGTATCTCGTTAAGTCGTGGAAGGTTATAACTTGCCCAAAAATGCTGGGTCGTATCCAATTTAGTATCTCACTTCACCCAATCGACAAACCCCCCATCCAATCAGAAACTCCTCATCCTCTTGACCCGTTAGCCCAATAACCTCTCAACCAACAACCCCAGTTCTGCCACACCACCGAATCGCCACAAATCACGAGTCGTCTTAAGTCAAATCAATCAAACTTTGAGTTCTTCGATAACCAATGCAACAATACTCGCACGGTTAAAGGGGGGAATCAGAGACGGAAGACAGAGCTCAAAAATTGACAATGATGATCAGCAATTAGAAAATGGGAAAATTGCTTACGTGATGTGAAGCTAAAGGTGGTTGAAAGAGAATCAAGTCAGTATCGTCGCAGGAAGCTCGGAGATATGCTAATGGCGGATACGACTTAGGAGATTGATAATGAGCAAAAAGAAATAAGAGAAAAGACTCAAGTCTTTTATACACCAAGACAGCGGAACTTGAAGCGGCACAAGTGAGTTAAGGTAAGTCGAAGCACACGACATACGACTTAGGCATGTGCTTCGAGGGGCAAATGTTAACCCCGTTAAGACAACGAGTTAAGGCATGGGACGATTTACGACATAAGATACTCAACGGATCAAGGGAAATCTACGGCTTAGCAAACCTCACGACTTAAGATGCGTGACGATTTAACAAGACAAAGCATGAACGACTTATGAATGGTACAACCTAACAGTTTAACGTGTTAAAGAAATGGCCAACTCAACGACTCAAGGGAGACAGCGACTCAATGGATCAAGGAGGGTACACGACTTAGGGTCTCTACGACCTAACGAGCTAAGGTCCAGACGACTTAAGGAAGTCTACGGCTTAAGAGATGGCACGACTCAAGAAGGAAATAAGTTAACGACCTAAAGCTGTCTATGACTTACGACCTAGCATGAGTCGAGAATGACTTAGGCAAACAAAGCGACTCACATCTTAGAGAAACCCGCGACTTAAAGCCTCTGCGACTTAAGATATGTCATGACTCAGGGAAAGCTTACGAGTTAAGGAGCTAACGACCTAACAGGATTAAGACCTAAGCGACTTAGGGAATGTCACGACTTAAGAAAGTCCACGACTTAAAGACGTTATGACCTAAAACTGCAGAGCCAAGATTTAAGTGCTGTCTCACTTTAAACCGTGACCTCTTAACTCGCGAACGAGTTAGGACTTATCTCCAGATGAACGAAGAAAAGCTTAGAACCACTTCACTTACCCCACTGCCTGCTGACTCTTGGACCTTGAGTCGAGCACGACTTACGACTCTAGATGAGTCGTGCACGACTCATGACTTGAGAGAAAAACTACTGCCCAGGATCACACCTATAAATACGCAACCACCTCCAACGTTCAAAGGACTTTAGGCTCATTCTTTTCAAACACCGATACTCTGCTACATTCCAAACTAACTCAACACCCAAAGCTTTTCAAGACACGTAGAACGCTATCAACAACTTCAAGAAGAAATCTCATGCATCCGACATGGATTTGAGGACCTTCACTTACATTGAAGTTTAAGCTACTCATTCAAAGTGTTTAGTAGTTCAAAGTGTATTGTACTTGGGAAGAATTGTATCAACTTGTAACGAAATCATCAATAAAGATATTCAGAGTGGACGTAGACAAACTATTGAGCCGAACCACTATAAAATCGTTGTTATTCACTGCTTTTTCTATGGTTTTCTGCTTATACTCTGTTCCCGAATCATCGGGTGGTGCTTTCACAACTACACTTTACACACCGGGGTGTTAGCGTTCAAATTTTAGCGTTAACAGTTATAATAACGATGGGTTGGCAAAGAGACCGGGATTGGATATGGATATACTCTCTGTCGATACCGAAAACCACTTTGACTAACCATGTACGCGGTGGAGATTCCAGAATGAAGTAGGTGGTGGCGACGTTTCCTGTAAGGTAAATACGTGGACCCGACTCCCGTGAGTTGGCATAAGGTGGCTAAAACAGGAGTGATTCTCGGGCCAATGAGGTCATACCTCTGATCGGATGCTCCTCTTCGATATTATACTTTGACTTTGGATTGATTCAGTGGCCACTTCTATTTTTGATTTTGGGGGAGTTTGTTCGAGGTGGGCGGTAACTGCGGCTACGCGTTTCCACCAGCCCGGATAGCAATTGGTATATCTACCCTGGCATTGCCTAGTTGTGCCGTGTCACCTACCATACCGAGCCTTTACTACGAGTTTTGTTTTGTACCATACCTATGGAGTGCCCTCTGACGACGCCCAGTATGGGGGAGATTACGGTACTATATAGACTATGGGAATATATTCTGTGTTAAGGGCTATATGGGTAACCCCTTAACGCTATTAAAAACTAAGTTTATTTTACAATTAGACACTACTATAATAGCGCAATATACTACATAGTAAATAGTTTAACGGATCCTTAGGAGATGTAAATCCCGAGCGTCTCTTGAGTTACTGCACTCATATTTACTCCTATTGATTTAACTCACATAAGATCTTTTAGTTCTGACTCGAGTGTTTTGTCTTTTCAATTCGCTCGGGTCAGTCCGAGCGTTTCAGGATTTGAAGTTTTAGCTCTGGAGGACGAAGACGAAGATTGTAGTATTATTATCTACTATTTTATATTCCACTACACCGTATTCCGCTGCATTTATATTATTGGTATGTAAACTCTGATATTTAAATGTATAAAGAAGAATCGAATGTTTTGTAAACAGTTTTATAAACTGTATATTTTATTATTATATTTTATCCTTCCGCTGTGAGATTCTATTTTGTTTTTCCTTCTCTGTTTTTCTTATTTACCCCATAACAATCCGCCCTTCCGGATGGTTTGAATCGACATGTGTGTCTGTTTAAATCATGCGAAAAGGCGGGACGTTACAGTTGGTATCAGAGCCAGGTTTAGCAATAAACCTTGGCTTTGTGGGGTTTGACTCTTTGTTAATAGGGTAGTAATACCCTATGGGAGTCGCTGAGTATATATATGAGAGATCGTATTTGTTAGTGTTATAAAAAGATTTTGATATTGTGTTAATCTGTTCCGTTTTGTATTTATAAATTCTGGTTGGTGCATGGGACGCTATGACATCAATAGGGATTACTAAACACTTAATAGGACAGACCGACATAATATCTGTTTTAATATAGGTGAAATAACTTTGCCTATTATATTTTCTATATATAAAATAAAATTTTCAAATGATATCTATATTTGGTTGCAATAGATTGGTTGTTAGGAATAAAATTTATAAATAATAGGTAAAAAAATTTAAATTAAAATCAATGAAATTTGGAAATTTTAGAACTTAAGTCCGGGATTTTTGAAAATTTGCTTTCAAAGGATTTATGAAATATAATAATTTTGTTTATAAGTATTTTCTTATATAAATATTTAGTATAATTCGGAAGAATGGTTTTAAAGAAGATTTTGGAGAAAATAATTTTTGTACTTTCCTCGTTGTCGTTGGAAAATAATTTCGGTGATGGCGGCCGCATCATCGACTTTCATTTTCGAGTTTCAAAGGGGAAAGGCCACTGTAGTAAATTCTACTGCAGATTTATTTTGAAATTATCTAAAATTTTAATTGTTCTGAATATAATTAGAGATATTAAAGTGGTAAGAAATTATTTATCTATTATTTTTAAAATAATTTGAAATTTGACCCGGTATTTATTTCTTAAATTTCCATTAATTAATTGTTCAGATTATTTTAGTGAAATAAAAGGGTAGTAATAAATGAATTGAAATCTCTAAATTAGGCAAGAAATTAATGCAAAGTTACAAAGGGAAATTTGAAATTTTGAACATATGAGACAAAAAGTAATATTTTTGAACATTAAATTTAATTAAAAGATGAGATAAAACTTGTATAAGTTCTTTTGCATTTTCTTTAACATATATAACTTACCAATATGAAAAGTTGAAATGTTAAATAAGAGATTGGAATAGAATATTATACAAGTAGGAATTTGGAAATGATGAAGTATTATTAATAGGTGATTTAAACTTAAGTAAATAAAATGAAATTCTTTAATAAGTAAAGATTGATGTGCAGGGTTATAAACTTAAGTATGATATAAATGCTACTAGTTTAATATAATGGAAAGTAGGAAATATAAATAAATGACTGCAAACCCTAAGTAATAAATTAATAAAATCCTTTATTTATAAGAATGGAGGTTATAAGGTTAAGAATATAAGTGTAATTAAAAAGGGTTACTGTAATTTAATATACAGGAAATTATTGTCAAGGACAAAATTTCACAGCTTTTTAGCCTCAAGGACAGACCTTCAATATTTTATCCTGAAGGACAACTTTCTGTAGGTATCAGTTTTTAGTTATTGATAGCAGTTTTTAGGTATCAGTTTGTAGTTATCGGTAGCAGTTTTTAGGTATCAGTTTTTAGCTCGGTATCAGTTTTGTTGTCCTTATGAATAGTTTTGGAAAATGTTTGTCCTTGTGAATAAATTTTAGAAGAATGTTTGTCCTTGTGGCAAAAATATTGAGGTCGTGTCCTTGAGACAAAAAATATAGAAATTTTTGTCCTTTAAATTAATTTCCCCTTTAATATAATAGAATGTAAGCATTTAATAAATGATTGAAAATTAGAAGTGTATTAAATATAATACAAATAAAAGAAACTTGCATGACCTGAATAAATAAAAAATGAATAATTGTAAGTAATAAGTAAGAATAAAGGAAACAACCACTGATGAGTAAATAAAATTTAAAGTTGTTAGAAATAAATGTAAATTATAAAAGGATAATTTATGTGGTATGAATGAAAACTTAAGAAAAAAAAGGTATTAAGAAAATAAATGAAAATAAAAGATAAACTGTTATATGAATGAAAAGATCAAACAGCTAATGTATGAAATAAAAATTTATAATGAGTTAATTGATTTGTTGAATTGTTATTGTTTGATTTATGGTTGGTAGGGTAAGGAAATTTGAAGTTGTTGGATGAATGAATAATCTATTTAGTTTTATCTAAGGCTATTGAGTAAATGATGCGCTAGTAGTTTATTCCTCATTCCATACAAATTTAAAGTTTTGAACCCGAACAATTATTTGTTTCTTTGATTGAATGATTGTTTGTTTAGTTTTGTGTACTGTTTGTTAAAATTGATGGTTGTTGAATTGATTTGTTGTTAATGATTGAAAGCACTTAAATATTTCACTTGAGATAAATTGTTAAACCTTTGGATTTTATAAGTGAGATGCAGGTTATGGAAGTAACTACTACTGCTTTTGGTTCCATAATAATAAGCGTAAATTGCCCGACAAATAGGTACGCTTCGGATTACGGTTTATAGCGCTATTTTGTATATTTTTCCCGGGTTGGGATATAATAAGTTTGAACATTATATATGATATTTGTTATATTAAATATTATATCTTCTCCCGAACCTCTCCGTACAAAGGAAACTCTGCCAAAATTTTCCGTAAATTTTGGACTTAGAATTATGTTGAAAATGTTTCCAAACTCTAATTATTTAAGTATAAAAGGAGATAATGATTATATAACGGGTATATTTAATTTAAGGAAATTAATTTGGTAAATTATTGTTTATAAGTTAATATTTGAAATAAGATGTACTGTTTCATTCTTCCTTCTCCCTTCTTTTTCCTTTTCGGGGACGAAAAGTTTTGAGTGGGGGAGAGTGTAACGACCCGTTAAATTCGATGATATTAAATGGGTTAATTTAATATGATTTCTAATCTAATTTAGAATGAAATAAAAGTCGTAAGAATTTATTTGAGTAAATGTAGGAATTAGATATAGTAACTGTAATTAAAGGTTAAAAATTTAAATGTTTATATGGCAATAGATTGAAATAACATAAATTGGCATTTGTGGTTATAGGTTATAATTTGTTGATTAAATTGGTTTGTGAAATTAATACTGGAAGATATAAATCAGAAATAGTATTAATGAAATAATAACTGAATTGAATTGCAACTATATAAATGAAAGTAAATTTTATTTAGTGGATGTCAACATTGAATAAATTTATTTAAAATAAAAAGATTTAAATGCATGTTGGATTAAGGGGTAAGTAATTAGAATTTAATTCTATAAAATTTGGAACTGAATGTATGTAAATAATTTTGTAGGAATAAGTTAATTAACAATCTATTTGTGCATACCCGATTTAATTGAAATAACAGAAAGGACAAGAGCTTGAGTTGCCTAGGTATGTATATATTGATAAACTATAACTAAGTAGGAAGTTTGGTAGTTAATAGGAAATAAGATGACAAAGGCAACTAGTAAATTTATAAATGAATTCATAATAATGAGTAGTAAATTAATGCATAAATATACTTGGCATTTGGGATAATTACAAAGTTTTACCCATTCATCTAATTTATTTAATTGAATCTAAATTTATGGCAACATTTTGTTATTTATGGTTGTAAGTGATTTGAATGTAAAAGGGTAACAATTATTTAGGTTAACCATTCATTAAGTATATTAAGTTAAGAATGGAAATAGATTGAAATAAATCTAAATTTATTTATTTTGTTTTGTTAATATGTTCTAGTAATAAAAGGGAATTATAAGAAATGAAGCCTGCAATAATGAAGTGTATTATAATTCTAAAGGTTATGTATACACATAAAAATGTCTATTTACTGTATAGAAAGAGTCTAAATCAATGAACAAATTTATTGAGGTTCCAATTTATAATTTATAACATTTAATGTAGACTTAATTTCAATTAATTGACTTAAATCGTGCAGTTAGCGTAGATTTGTTGTGTAATTGGAGTAGTTAATGCTAATTCTATTTATAATTGGACCTTAGTTAATATAGATTTATATAAAGCAAGATTTTTAAATTTATTTGAGTATCAAATTCAACAATTGCTTTTATTGCATAATAAAGTGGAATTAAACGTTTAAAATATTACGTTATTGAAATTAAATTTGGACTTTGAGGATAATAATGTGAAATCATGAACCAATGCTAGTGGCATCCGTATTTTGGAAAAGGTGAGAATATAAAAGTTGAAAATCTAATAAATGGGTTTTGAGAATTAAATTTATAACTTCTAAATGTAAGGAAGTAGAGAATTAACACTGAAATTTATAGACTTATCAACTTTTAATTCACATCTAAACGTGTTAAATCATTTAAATTGTTTATGAAATATATAAGCGTTAAAATTTGGCCAATTTTAGAATTTTAAAATAAAATTGGATTTTTATAACTTATTTTAATTTATTTAATGAATATAAAAATAGCCTTTTGGCTACGGACTCGGATTTCGACGAAACCAGTTTCATCGGATCTGTATCGGTGAATTATTGTAGGGTTGCAAGTTTCGTATCGATCGGACTTGTCGTTTGATCGTACAAACGCGAAACGCCTTGAAATCGAGTTAATTGAAATCGATTTGAAAATTTTGTTTTCAGCATAACTTCTTCATACGATCGAATTTGGACGTGAAACTTTTTCCATCGCGTTCAGAATATTTTAAATATACCTATTTGGATATATGGGTTTAATAAATTTCGTTCCGGGGTTAGAACGGGCTTTTTGGGCCAACTACCGTTTAGCACGTTCGTAATTCGTGCCACCTAGCCTTCTACAATTTGTCTATAAATATGTTGTGGTAAACCCTAGCCTCCTTTCTATTCTCTTTTGTCTGTACGTTCTTTTCTTCAGATCCTTCTCCTCCTCAAATGGATGCAAACCTAGATCTATTTCAATTCAAATTTCAATGAAAATTCAAACTCTCCAGAAAAATTCCAAATTAATATATGCTGATATTCTCGAAGAGTGTAATCCGGGGCTGCTGTTCGTTTTTCGATTCGGGTCTCAGTTTTTCCAGAAAACCCTAGTTTATCCACGGCCGTTCATCATCGTCGCAACAAAATTTGTCGGATCGCAAATCCCTTTCTGGGTTTTGCAGAGGGGACCAAGGGGAGGCGATCTATGTAGTTATTGCATCGAATCAACGGCCAGATCGACTGGAATTGTCGAATTAGGGTTTCGGCCCTAGGTTTAAAACGGCAGCGGCGGAGGCACTAGGGGCGACCGGACTTTGGTGGGGCGTGCGGCTCGGCGATGGAAAGAGAAAGGCGGTGGTCGGCGTTGGTGAAGTGGCCAGAGTTGGTGGCAAGAGATGGTCAAAGATCGGTCAATCATTGCCGAGGTGGGTTCGGCTGGGAGTATACGTGCGCGTTTCACTGTGCTGGGAAAGAGAGGAGAGGTGGATGACGTGGCTGGGGGTTAGGCTATTATCTTTGTTTTAATTTTATTTAATTTTCAAATCGTTTATCGCTACAACTTGCTCATACGACCTCGTTTTCATGCGAGATTTTTTTGTTAGGATCGAAATTTAATTCCGATTCTGTTGGCGTTGGTTTGGACAGATTTGGAGACCGTCGAATTTTTAGGTTTAAATTGGATTTGAATTCAATTTAAAACCCAAAGGTGAGTGTTTTAACCCACTCACAACGTCTAAAAGTTTTTATGTTTGTCAAATTCATTTTAGATATGAGTAGAAATTTATTTATGACTGTTTGGCGTGTTTATTCAATCATATCTGTTAAATCAGGTTATTTAATTTAACTGTTAATTTATTTTATTTATTGCATATTAATTGACAGTTAGAATTTATTTATTTGCATAGGAACTGCTAGTAAACAGTTATAAAATTTATTACTAATTATAAACTATTAGTTTAATGGTTGATTAAATTTATTTTTGAATATAACCGCCAGTTATTACCTGATATATATTATCAGATATATATTGATATTGAATTATTATTGGATGATGATTGTGATTTGGATGATGGATGATGGTGATGTTGATGTATATCATTAAATTGCAAGTTATCATGCATTTTTCGTTTCATTCGGGATTGTGGTTTGAAATGATATACAACCGCAAAATTTTATTTTTAAATTGCGGATTGAAATGATAAATATCCGTATCACTTGACCATAGGATAGAAAATTTTATACAGGCACCGTGATCTATATATAAATTATTTTAAAGTGATTTCTATGGTTTGGATGGGATACGGTTTATAAAAATTTGATTTTGATATTTTATAAAATATTATTCTTCGATATATATACATATGAAGTTAAAAATTTGAAAATTAAGTTGTCTATAAACCTGTTGAATAAAAATGAAAAATTGAGAAAATGGAATTTGGAAATTTATCTTATATGTTTAAGTTTGGAAATTTTAAGGTATGATATTTATAACTGGATTTTCCAAGATGAATTAAAAATGAAAATTCTAGTATAAAGTAAAATATTTAATTGCTAGAAATTGGAGTTTTATTTATGGAATTTATATGAATATTCAAGACTAAATAATAGAATATTAATTGTTGAAAGAAGAAAATCCAACTTTATTTTGGAAATATTAATACTCCAAATGGATATATATATATATATATAGAAATTGAAGGGGTTTTTGGAACTTGAAGTGATATTTAAATTATGGTTTAAAATTTAAATAAAGAAATATATTTGAAAAGCCATGGAAATTATTTTTCTTTACAAAGTAACTTCAAAGTTAAACCATTTATTTTACATTCGTTGAATATCCGAACCATTCAAGTTTTAGAAGTTATGGTTTTAAAATTTTGAATTTCGAAATATTATGCTTTGAAAGTATATTTCAAATATTTGGTTTCTAGATATTTTAAAATTTTAAACCAGCATGATTTTGGAAAAGAATTATATTTGAGATAAAATGATATCATATTGTTTTGGGTTTAAATTGATATCGTATTCATAGTTTTGAAATGGAAAATTTTTATTCTGGTTTTTAAGTATAACCTATTTTTAAATAACCGCGGTGTTATAATAACGATGGGTTGGCAAAGAGACCGGGATCGGATATGGACATACTCTCTGTCGATACCGAAAACCACTTTGACTAACCGTGTACGTGGTGGAGATTCCAGAATGAAGTAGGTGGTGGCGACGTTTCCTGTAAGGTAAATACGTGGACCCGACTCCCGTGAGTTGGCATAAGGTGGCTAAAACAGGAGTGATTCTCGGGCCAATGAGGTCATACCTCTGATCGAACGCTCCTCTTCGATGTTATACTTTGACTTTGGATTGATTCAGTGGCCACTTCTATTTTTGATTTTGGGGGAGTTTGTTCAAGGTGGGAGGTAACTGCGGCTACGCGTTTCCACCAGCCCGGATAGCAATTGGTATATCTACCCTGACATTGCCTAGTTGTGCCGTGTCACCTACCATACCGAGCCTTTAATACGAGTTTTGTTTTGTACCATACCTATGGAGTGCCCTCTGACGACGCCCAGTACGGGGGAGATTACGGTACTGTATAGACTATGGGAATATATTCTGTGTTAAGGGCTATATGGTTAACCCCTTAACGCTATTAAAAAGTAAGTTTATTTTACAATTAGACACTATTATAATAGCGCAATATACTACATAGTAAATAGTTTAACGGATCCTTAGGAGATGTAAATCCCGAGCATCTCTTGAGTCACTGCACTCATATTTACTCCTGTTGATTTAACTTACATAAGATCTTTTAGTTCTGACTCGAGTGTTTTGTCTTTTCAATTCGCTCGGGTCAGTCCGAGCGTTTCAGGATTTGAAGTTTTAGCTCTGGAGGACGAAGACGAAGATTGTAGTATTATTATCTACTATTTTATATTCCACTACACCGTATTCCGCTGCATTGATATTATTGGTATGTAAACTCTGATATTTAAATGTATAAAGAAGAATCGAATGTTTTGTAAACAGTTTTATAAACTGTATATTTTATTATTATATTTTATCCTTCCGCTGTGAGATTCTATTTTGTTTTTTTTCTTCTCTGTTTTTCTTATTTACCCCATAACAATCCGCACTTTCGGATGGTTTGAATCGACATGTGTGTCTGTTTAAATCGTGCGAAAAGGCGGGACGTTACAGTTGGTATCAGAGCCAGGTTTAGCGATAAACCTTGGCTTTGTGGGGTTTGACTCTTTGTTAATAGGGTAGTAATACCCTATGGGAGTCGCTGAGTATATATATGAGAGAGCGTATTTGTTGGTGTTATAAAAAGATTTTGATATTGTGTTAATCTGTTTCGTTTTGTATTTATAAATTCTGGTTGGTGCATGGGACGCTATGAAATCAATAGTGTAACGATCCCGAGTTTTAATTTATTTTAATTCGACAATTAATTTTATTTTTGAATAAAATTTGTGAAATAATTGGTAATTAATATAACATTTTAGTTAAATTTTAGATAATCGAGAATTTATTTGGATATTTGAAAATGAACATGTTTATAAAATAGTTTGAAATAATTTTAAGTAAATTAAGTATTTAATAATATAAGTTTAAAAATAAAATAAATGAAAGGTAAGATTTTAAATTTTTGTTTAAGTATAAAAGTGTGTTTATACTTGTGTTAAAATTTTATAAACAAATAACTGTAACTAAGGCATAATAAATAAAGTATTCAAACATAACTAAAAGTATGCAGGCAAGTGGGAAATTAAACAAAGACATCACCAAACAAATCTCTCAGCCGAAATGCAAGGCATGGAACAAAGACAAGTTCATTTTTTCAAAAGCAAAAAGTTGTCAGGCCTTGTTATATACAAGTATGGTATAAAGTGTGGATTGTACAAGGCAGTTAGTGCCACTATCTTTAGCCACTGAAATAAGATTTTCAGCCTCCATTTGTTTATAGGAATCTCAGCATAGTTAAACAATGCAAAAGAAAAAAAAATTACAAAGCAAGATCATCAAACTCTAGTTTGCAAAAGCATTTCCAATTTCAAGCCTGAGTCTCCTCTGTTTATTTCTTCTGAGACATGTGAGTAACTTCACTTTTAAAAGTTTAAGTAGGTAATAAAGGTTACATGCATGTCAACTTGAAAAGAATATATATCTTATGATGGCTGCTGTGAATATATCTATGTCTGGCATGTATGTTGCTTCCATCAGAGTGTTCTCTATTTTCATCTTCCAGTATACAAGTTTTGATTTAAAAATTTAAATCTGGTGATCTTGTCTCTATTTAAACTTAAGTTTCAAATGGAGCTTGTTTGCTTAACTATAAGCTTTAGTTTAAATTCATATTTAAGACAAAATAATATTCATTTTGACTCTGGGAATCAAATTTACTGAGAAAGTTTAAAATAAGTCAAAATTTAAGTATCACAATCTATCGTTTCAGGATTTGAATTTGAATCATTATACAAAATTATGATTTTTAAAAAAAATATTTTGATTTTTCCTCAAGTATGTCGAGGGCAGATTCTTGTTGAACTAAAATTGCTTAAAAATCAATTCCCAGAGATCGCACGAATTTTAGATGTTGAAATTTTGTATGAAGCGAGTTTAGAGATCGATTATAATAGGAAAAATGTTAGATAATTTTCCTATTGCATAAAATGATTGCGCGAAATCAAACTAGGGTTTTGTTCGAATTTTGAACGAGTTGGAAAACTTTGATCGCTGTGCCTTGATGCGTCGAGCGTCACGTGGCTGGAGGGGAAGGTAGTGTGGGGGCTAAGGGTGGTGTAGCCGGAGTTTCGAGGTTTCTGGGGAAGTGCATCGCCTGAACGAGATGGGGGATGGTCGGGGTTTTAAGTTCTGGAATCTCAAAATTGTCAAATTTTTACTCGCAAGTTCATTCAGTAATTGGTGGTGTTCGATCGATAGATCAATCGATGATCGACTTATGGAGGGTTGCCTCCGATGTCCAGAGTACGCCGGCGGCGTGTGCAAGTGCACGGTGATCTCGTGCACAGCTTGGTGTTCTTGGTGATTAAGTCCTCGAGTGTATACTCGTGTAAAAGAAGGTGTAGCTTCGGTTGGCACCTGGGGTTGTACTTGAGTAAATAGTTTTTACTCAACAGGAAAGTAAGTATATAAAAGTGAAGAAGAGATGAAGTATGGGGGTGGAGCTCGGGGAAATAGGCCAAGAAACTCGGGTTCGACACGGTTAAACTTGTTTTTTTTGCCTGGGTTTGTTTTAATGCAAGGTTTTAACATCATTAAATATAAACAGGTTTTGATAAATACAAGATAAATACAAGACAAAGGTTTTAATTACAAATTTAAGACCTAATGGAAATTGTTTAAAAACCCTTTTTATAATAATAATGTAACCATTTATAAGAATGAGGTTTATCTTAAAGTCAAGGAAGATTTAACGATTTGGAATTCATTAAATTTTGTTAATCAAGATGGATAATTTATTATTTAATAAATTGATGAATTGGACTAATTAAATAAGTGATTAAAAGTTTAAATTAATTAATTAAGGTTTAAAGATTTATTTATTAAGGAATAATAAATTTGTGAATTAAGGATTTTTAATATTAATCAATGATTAAAGTTGATTTATCAAGTGATTAAGCAATAATAAATTTAAGGATAATGTGATAAATTGATTTAGTAATTAATTTAAGAATAATTAAATTATTAAAGTAAGTAATTTATTTAAAGGTTAATTTAATCAATGTGATGAATTAAGAGTAACTTTACTTATTAAAGTGTTTGATAAATAAATTTATATCAAATGATTTGTAATTAATTAATTAGAATTTGATAATTATTTTATAAGTAATAAATTTACTTGGGAATGAATTGAATTAATTTGGATTAAACAATCCTGTTTATAAATGATTATTGAATGCTTGACCGTACTTATGAATGATTATATTGAATGATTTGCCTTGAATTGATTATCTTACCTGATCTGTGACATTTTGTTCTGTGAATTGAGCTGTATATTTATTCATTTATTGATGATAAACCTGTATGTTATCTGTAAATCTGTGAATGAGCGATAAACGTTATAGTTATATCGTTTATCGACTATATTTCTGTGTTTTGATCTATGATGATTGAATGATGTTGCACTATTGTGTTGAACCCTTGGACCACACCATACACACACAATTATGGATTTCACAAGGAAATCGATTAAGTCACTGATTTTTTGAAAATAGTTTTGTATTCGAATTTTTAAATTCAAATGTTTTGAAAATGGATTGGGTTTGAAGTGAAAATCTTTTGAAATGGAATTTCAAAGATGGAAATTTATTTTGAATAACTGGATTAAGTGTTGGAATTTAAATACTTTGATTTAAATTTGAATTCAAAATTAGGAATTGAATTCTGTAATTTGAAACTAGGGATTAACGATATTATACTAGTCATTATGAGCTAAACCATTTTTAAAGTATTATTTTTGAAAATTTGAATTAACCCAAAGATTGTAACTTGTATAAATGAAATCGGGTTTTTCGAAATAAGACTGTTGTTTCTACATAATAAAAAGCTTTCATGGGAGAAATGAATTTCAAATTATATAAAAGGGATTTCAAGTTTAAACTGAAATAGTTTACCAAGTTATTGATGAATATTTGGAAATGAATTTTGAAAGTGAACATTTGGGAACGGTTTGAAAGCTATAAGATAAATCTTTAATTTAAAGATTTTAAACGAGTCAATCCAAATGAAATAGAAATTGTTTTGAAATCCGTAAATGGAATTTTGTGAAATAAATCTTTTGTTTAAAAGATTTGAAATGGTAATTGGTTTAAACCATTTGAAAAGAAAGTTTTGAATTATTAAGTTGTGACTTAATTGAAATCCCAATATCCATATGTTTTTGAAATATTGCGCTCACTACTCGGTTTAGCCGGGAAAGGACCTTTGTGTCGCATAACCCATTCCGAATATGTGATTTGACATTATGGATAGCATTTGAAGAACAGTGGTGAAGACCGGGTATTTGCGAGAGCGATAGGATGACCTATCGATTGTTTCTGCACCGAGTCGCGCCGGTATAGAGACTCCCTAAGTGATGGGAAATCCGATCGGGATTGTGAATAACCGGATTGCAAGGACTTCTTTGTAAGTGCCTTCGGTTCTGTTCGAGCCCGGAACAGACTTGTATGGATAGTATGTCTGACATTACAAATTGAGATATAAAGCTGATTTCTTTCAAATATATTTCTGTTGGTGGCGGAGAATTTATTCTCTTAGCTTAACACCCTTCTCTGAGACGTACGAGCTCAGAGGTTATGTAGTTGAAGGTTATCAGCAATAAATTCCCAATTTGGTAATGTGACATGCTGAGTGTTGCTGTGAAATGATCATTGTGTTGATAATTTGTGATAAGATCATTTGTTTGATCGTTTATCTTTATGATCATTTCTATGATCATTTGTTGACCCAAAGCATGGCTTTGTGGACGTGACTTCGTCGAACCTCACACTCCGGAATGGTCAAAACAGGAAAGATGCGGCATGGTTATGAGGGGTAGCTCCCTTTAGGGTATGTGCATTTCCTTCTGGAAAAGGGTGGTATCATGGTATGGAGCCCAGATACTTACTCAAGTTGAAACACTTTATTTATGATTGTGTGAATTGATTACGAGCGCTCGGTTAAAGGTCCCAAAGGACCGGGGGATGACATACTCGTGTCAGTAGTTACCCAGTTAGGGGTAACCCGACCTTGTGTTGGCAGAGATCCGGTTTGGTTCTCGGGAACGTCCTTCCAGAGGCGTTCTCATGTGGCAATGGGAAGTTACTTGGCCTGACCATTTGTTGGAAATCCAAAGAAACAATACGAGACTTGTACGGTTTTAGTTGTAGAACCTGCCATGGAATATGGCGGTAACCTGCTATTGAACATGGTTAGCTATAGTAGGCATACGATAATGGTCGTATGTTGGCTAAGATTTATATCTTTACTTTCGAAATAATTTTTCCTACACTATGCACTAGTAATAATATCAAATGTTTCTTTTTAATGCGTATCAAGCATCTTTGACTATCATAAGGAGAAATCTCCTCGGATTCTGCGTTTGCATTGTGTGTGTGTGTGTGTGGGAGGCCTTATGGTAGTATCATTTTTAAAAAGCATTGCGAATTGACTTTGAAAATCTTTTGTTGAATGTTTTAAAAGATAAACTGTTTTTGTTGCTCACACCAGTCCCACGACTAATCCGGAGTTTATTGTTTCTTTCCTAAACTCTGTGTGCTTATTATTTTCTACACGAGCAGTCTAGAGTTGGGTTTTTCAGATAGTCAGGTTTAGCAGATTATCTAGAGTTAGTTCAGTCTTTGGATCACACCAGTCTTGCTTAGCTAGGTGCATCGTTATTGGGAGTTCGAGCTATTGCTGGATTGATTCTTGGAAATGGAGTTGCAGTTCTCGGAGTTCTCTTTTGAAGACTATCTTAGAGTGATATTGTTCCGCTGCTAGATGTTATCTATCGTTTTCTTTTCAGCTGCTATTTTATTATATCATATCTCCGATGTATATTGATATCTATTGGATCATCTGTTGTATCAGATATTGTATCAAAGCTGTATATCCATGTATTATTCTTTTATTCCGCTGTGTTGTTTACTTAATGTTGTTATAAGCTCCGGTGAATCGGATTTGAATGGTCGAATCTATGGCATTCGAATACGATATGAAGTATGGATGTCGATTTTCGAGTGCGAAAAATTCGAAACGTCACATTTGGTATCAGAGCTAAGGTTGAACTTTAGCTTAGGAGTATAACACATTAAGTAGCTCATTAGAGATAGGGTGAAGTATCCCTAGAATGTGTAATCCCTAAGATTTCTGTTTTAACGCCTCAGTAAATTCTCTTACTATCCACTGATAGTGGGTATGAGTGCAAGAAGATGACGAGATAGGGGACGGGAAAGTACGACTATAATTGGTCAATGCTCTTTAACAACAGTGGAAACAATCTTTCTCTGTCAATCTCCTCTGATTCGTTTCCAAATTCTTTTGAATTCTTCGTGACAGCTCCACAAAGAAGTTTTGGTGTGATGTTGGCCCTATGAATTGTTGTTGGAAAATTCATACTTCGTATCTTCATCGGTTTCTTATCAACTTTTTAATTTAAACCTTAATGAATTTGGAATTAGAAATTTTTAATTGAGTTAAATTGATTAATGAAATATGAAGCTAAATTTAAATTGTATTGATAAAACGATTTCGTTTGAAACCAAATTTTGAAATTCTATTGCAATTTCTTGTGAATACCAAAGTCCGAAGAGGGACAAATTGGTATGTATTCTGAGATTTTCTGACTTGAGTTTGAAATTCATATCTTAAGTTTGAGGAATTATAGGAGATCGAATCTGTCTACCTCTGTGTTGTTTTCGAGCCTGCGAATTTCGAGGACGAAATTCTTTTTAAGGGGGGAAGTCTGTAACGATCCCGAGTTTTAATTTATTTTAATTCGACAATTAATTTTATTTTTGAATAAAATTTGTGAAATAATTGGTAATTAATATAACATTTTAGTTAAATTTTAGATAATCGAGAATTTATTTGGATATTTGAAAATGAACATGTTTATAAAATAGTTTGAAATAATTTTAAGTAAATTAAGTATTTAATAATATAAGTTTAAAAATAAAATAAAGGAAAGGTAAGATTTTAAAATTTTGTTTAAGTATAAAAGTGTGTTTATACTTGAGTTAAAATTTTATAAACAAATAACTGTAACTAAGGCATAATAAATAAAGTATTCAAACTTAACTAAAAGTATGCAGGCAAGTGGGAAATTAAACAAAGATATCACCAAACAAATCTCTCAGCCGAAATGCAAGGCATGGAACAAAGACAAGTTAATTTTTTCAAAACCAAAAAGTTGTCAGGCCTTGTTATATACAATTATGGTACAAAGTGTGGATTGTACAAGGCAGTTAATGCCACTATCTTTAGCCACTGAAATAAGATTTTCAGCCTCCATTTGTTTATAGGAATCTCAGCATAGTTAAACAATGCAAAAGAAAAAAAAATGTACAAAGCAAGATCATCAAACTCTAGTTCGCAAAAGCATTTCCAATTTCAAGCCTGAGTCTCCTCTGTTTATTTCTTCTGAGACATGTGAGTAACTTCACTTTTAAAAGTTTAAGTAGGTAATAAAGGTTACATGCTTGTCAACTTGAAAAGAATATATATCTTATGATGGCCGCTGTGAATATTTCTATGTCTGGCATGTATGTTGCTTCCATCAGAGTGTTCTCTGTTTTCATCTTCCAGTATACAAGTTTTGATCTTGTCTCTATTTAAACTTAAGTTTCAAATGGAACTTGTTTGCTTAACTATAAGCTTTAGTTTAAATTCATATTTAAGACAAAATAATATTCATTTTGACTCTAGGAATCAAATTTACTGAGAAAGTTTAAAATAAGTCAAAATTTAAGTATCACAATCTATCGTTTCAGGATTTGAATTTGAATCATTATACAAAATTATGATTTTTAAAACAAATATTTTGATTTTTCCTCAAGTATGTCGAGAGCAGATTCTTGTTGAACTAAAATTGCTTAAAAATCAATTCCCAGAGATCGCACGAATTTTAGATGTTGAAATTTTGTATGAAGCGAGTTTAGAGATCGATTATAATAGGAAAAATGTTAGATAATTTTTCTATTGCATAAAATGATTGCGCGAGATCAAACTAGGGTTTTGTTCGAATTTTGAACGAGTTGGAAAAATTTGATCGCTGTGCCTTCCTTGGTTCGTCGAGCGTCACGTGGCTGGAGGGAAAGGTAGTGTGGGGGCTAAGGGTGGTGTAGCCGGAGTTTTGAGGTTTCTGGGGAAGTGCATCGCCTGAACGAGATGGGGGATTGTCGGGGTTTTAAGTTCTGGAATCTCAAAATTGTCAAATTTTTATTCGCAAGTTCATTCAGGAATTGGTGGTGTTCGATCGATAGATTGATCTATCACGATCCAAATTCCAGCATTCGGAAATCGAAATCCGTACTCCACTGTACTTGAATGCCGCAGATTCAAACGTTGAAATTCGAGTCGTGCCGGAGCTTATAACACATTAAGTACAACACAGCGGAAGAAACAGAATATACATTTTATATACAACACACGGCGTGCACGATGCACACGAACCTAGCCATCACCGATCAAGGCGCCACCCACCAACAAGTTAACGTTGCCTCCCCTGAGCTTCCCAAACACCCAGAATTTCGAAGTTGCCCACAAGTCGAAATCGAGCCTTCACGTGCAAACTGGAACTAACCCACCCATCGAGAAAACTCCTCGCCACGGCGAACGTGCCCACTGGGACCCACGCCGAACCACCTACCGCTGCCTCACACCGCCCCCTTTCGATTCCCCCATGTGCGATTGGCTGAATCGCAACATCAATGACGCGAGTAACTCGTGACTACCACCTACAATCGTACAGCTTAAACCATAAATCCAGCTCCCCCATTCTCCACGACGATCTAAAAAATTATCCACCATTTTTCCTGCATTCCTAGGTACCATGGCCACCCCCTTACCAAAACTCGACATCTCCTTCGACTCTGATCAACAGCAATAGACCCAAAATACAATTTCAAACAATACTCAATTTCTCTTTGAATACCAAATTAAAAATTCCCAAATTCATGTTAAAATTCATGATTTTGTATTTCAATTCAGGTCATATGATCAGAAAACTAAATTATTGAGATTGATTTTTTATCGAATTTTGACTTTTCACTGTAAATCTAAAATTTACGGTATATTTGTTAAATATGAATATTTAAATTTATTTTTAAACACAAGATTACTTCATTGTGTTCAAATTCCCTTCAATGATCATTGATTAATAGTGATTAACTTGGGAGATAGAATTTCTTTTTATAAAATTGGAGTATGAATAAAAACGGAGTTTAAACACTTTCATGTCTACAGGCATTCAAACTGCTAAATAAATATGCATTCAATCTTCAAATCACACATGCAAACATTCATATGCACACATATATTTTCAACTTCATACCTAAACAAACATTCAAGCATCACATAATGGATTCAAGAATTACAGCATTGCATCAGATTCATCAGCAATTGTTTTAAACTTGTAAATTTTTGTTATTTTCAGGAAGTAGGATGTATACAGAGGTTTAAAACTGGGGTTCTCTGATTTTTTTTCTTCTTCTGGAATCATTTATATTTAGACATGCAAGCATAATATAAGCTAGACAATTCACATGCAACAGATTTACTTTACTTAAATCTTTAAGAAAAGTATTTACTCATAGGCAATTCAAAACGAAGAAAGTAAAGTTTGCTCACCTGTGCTTGTTTGAAACAGAGAACTCAAGCCTGAAGGTTTGAACCTGAGTCTGAACTTGACACCAGATTTGCTTATTCAAGCTGAATTGGTTTTTTTTTTTTGTTAAAAACTTGATTTTGAAATTTCAAATCCATTAAGCTTTAAAGATAAACTTACCTGAGATTGATCTTTGCATTTATTCTAGTTGCCTCAGTTTTCAGCATTATCTTAAATTTTCTAAAGCTTCAAACTTGATGTTGATCTGCTATTTGATTTGCAATTTAAGTTCGAACTTGATCATCTCAGGATTGAAAACTCTGGCTAGCTTCAGGTTGATTTTCCTTTGTTTCCAGGTTGCATGCAGAGCCCATTCCCAGATTTAAGAAAATGCAGTTTCTTGAAGCTATTGCTTGATCTTATTGAATTGCTTGTGAATCAGGTTTTCAGTTTGAATAAAAAAAAATTGATTTCCAGGCTTTTGTTTTTAAATATAAAAACTGAAATTTGCATTTGCATTGATCTCTTTTCCTTCTGTGGTTTAAAACTGAGTTGCTTTTTCCTTTCTGATATTTATGCTTTGAACAGCTTTGTGGTTTTGAAAGATGTGAAGCAAATCATTTTTCTACTATTTTGTTCAGATTTTCCAAGATGTGATATGATTACTTATGGGGAGATGTATAGTTTCTTGTAATTTTAAATTTCAATATTTAAAAAAAAAAGTAATGATGTCATTTTGTATATATGTATGTATAAGACCTCAAAGTATGTTATATTGGTTTGTATGTACATATATGCAATATCCTCATGTTTAAAAGAATTTTTTTTTTATTAATATGAGAAAAATTTGTGCTATTTATAATTTCATATTTTTAACATTTGTAAACATTTTTACATTTTATATTTTGTGAATATACAACTATTTCTAATTTCAAAAGAAGATGTATTTTAAATTTTTTTTATCAAGTTTAATAAATGAGTATGTAATTTGTAGATATTTGGATCAAATTCTTTAAATAGCTTTTGTAAATTTTATTTATATGAAGAAAATTTATCTTAGAAATAACATTTCGAAAATAAGTACACTAATTTTTATTACAACTTCCAAATTTTAAATCTTTCATCAAATCTTATTTTGCATTTTGTATTCAAGTTATTAGGAATGTTCATATTTCATTCATACATTTTTTTTGTTGATCTCAAGCTTTTTAATTTCTATTTTATTTTTAATGCATTTTATTATGAAATCTTATTAATCTCAAATTTCTATTTATAATTAAAAATTATTCATTTATTCTAGAAATCTCTACTAATGCACAATTTATTTTCAAAAATAAATTTAATTGCCAAATTAATCTTGATAAATTTCAGGAATGTTACAGATTTCCCCCCTTAAAAAAAATTTCGTCCTCGAAATTTGCAAGAGAGACGAGAAAGGATAGATGATAGATAAAGGAATAATTGATCAATTAAGATTGAAACATTTATTCTGCATTCGGTTTACCAAATCAGAATATCAATAATATGAGTACGAACTCATACAATATTACACAAGATATTCGGGTCCATCGGTCTACGAGTATGCAAGGGCATTGATTAGTTCGAAGGGATAACTAATCGTTCGTAGAATATATCGGATCCCAGAGAATAGATAGACAGATTTAATCTTCCACAATTCTAAAACACTAGATATGGATTCCAAATTCGGGTCGGAATACCCTAAAGTATATATAACTTGTCCCTTTTCGGACTTCGATATACACAAGAAATTACAATAGAATTTCAAATTTGGTTTTAATCGATATCGTTTTATTTACACAGTTCAAATTTAGCTTCATATTTGTTAACCAATTTAACTCAATTTAAAATTTCCAATTTATTTCAAATTCAAATTCATTAAAGTTTAGGTCGGAAAACTGATAAGAAACCGACGAAGATACAAAGTAAAAAATTTCTACGACGATTCGTAGGGCCACCGTCACATTGAAGCTTCTTCCTGGAGCTGTCACGAAGCAATGAAAAGAATTTTGGAATCGAATCAAAGGAGATTGATAGAGAAAGGTTATTCTGCCGTTGTAGGGTGTTGACCATTTGTCCTGGTATTTCCCCGTCCCCTATCTCGTCCTCTTCTCGCACTCATACTTACTATCAGTGGATAGTAAGAGAATTTACTGAGGCGTTTGAACGGATATCTTAAGGATATACTCATTCTAGGGTATACTTCACCCTATCTCTAATGAGTTACTTAATGTGTTATACTCTTGAGCTAAAGTTTTAACCCTCAGCTCTGATACCAAAATGTCACGATCCAAATTCCAGCGTTCGGGAATCGACATCCGTACTCCACTGTACTTGAATGCCGCAGATTCAAACGTTGAAATTCGAGTCGTGCCGGAGCTTATAACACATTAAGTACAACACAGCGGAAGAAACAGAATATACATTTGATATACAACACACGGCGTGCACGATGCACACGAACCTAGCCATCACCGATCAAGGCGCCACCCACCAACAAGTCAACGTTGCCTCCCCTGAGCTTCCCAAACACCCAGAATTTCGAAGTTGCCCACAAGTCGAAATCGAGCCTTCACGTGCTAACTGGAACTAACCCACCCATCGGGAAAACTCCTCGCCACGGCGAACGTGCCCACTGGGACCCACGTCGAACCACCTACCGCTACCTCACATCGCCCCCTTTCGATTCCCCCATGTGCGATTGGCTGAATCGCAACATCAATGACGCGAGTAACTCGTGACTACCACCTACAATCGTACAGCTTAAACCCTAAATCCAGCTCCCCCATTCTCCACGACGATCTAAAAAATTATCCACCATTTTTCCTGCATTCCTGGGTACCATGGCCACCCCCTTACCAAAACTCGACATCTCCTTCGACTCTGATCAACAACAATCGACCCAAAATACAATTTCAAACAATACTCAATTTCTCTTTGAATACCAAATTAAAAATTCCCAAATTCATGTTAAAATTCATGATTTTGTATTTCAATTCAGGTCATATGATCAGAAAACTAAATTATTGAGATTGATTTTTTATCGAATTTTGACTTTTCACTGTAAATCTAAAATTTACGGTATATTTGTTAAATATGAATATTTAAATTTATTTTTAAACACAAGATTACTTCATTGTGTTCAAATTCCCTTCAATGATCATTGACTAATAGTGATTAACTTGGGAGATAGGATTTTTTTTTTATAAAATTGGAGTATGAATAAAAACAGAGTTTAAACACTTTCATGTCTACAGGCATTCAAACTGCTAAATAAATATGCATTCAATCTTCAAATCACACATGCAAACATTCATATGCACACATATATTTTCAACTTCATACCTAAACAAACATTCAAGCATCACATAATGGATTCAGGAATTACAGCATTGCATCAGATTCATCAACAATTGTTTTAAACTTGTAAATTTTTGTTATTTTAAGGAAGTAGGATGTATACAGAGGTTTAAAACTGGGGTTCTCTGATTTTTTTTTCTTCTGGAATCATTTATATTTAGACATGTAAGCATAATATAAGCCAGACAATTCACATGCAACAGATTTACTTTACTTAAATCTTTAAGAAAAGTATTTACTCATAGGCAATTCAAAACGAAGAAAGTAAAGTTTGCTCACCTGTTCTTGTTTGAAACAGAGAACTCAAGCCTGAAGGTTTGAACCTGAGTCTGAACTTGACACCAGATTTGCTTATTCAAGCTGAATTGGTTTTTTTTTTTTTTTGTTGTTAAAAACTTGATTTTGAAATTGCAAATCCATTAAGCTTTAAAGTTAAACTTACCTGAAATTGATCTTTGCATTTATTCTAGTTGCCTCAGTTTTCTGCATTATCTTAAATTTTCTGAAGCTTCAAACTTGATGTTGATCTACTATTTGATTTGCAATTTAAGTTCGAACTTGATCATCTCAGGATTGAAAACTCTGGCTAGCTTCAAGTTGATTTTCCTTTGTTTCCACTTTGCATGCAGAGCCCATTCCCAGATTTAAGAAAATGCAGTTTCTTGAAGCTATTGCTTGATCTTATTGAATTGCTTGTGAATCAGGTTTTCAGTTTGAATAAAAAAAAATTGATTTCCAGGCTTTTGTTTTTAAATATAAAAACTGAAATTTGCATTTGCATTGATCTCTTTTCCTTCTGTGGTTTAAAACTGAGTTGCTTTTTCCTTTCTGATATTTATGCTTTGAACAACTTTGTGGTTTTGAAAGATGTGAAGCAAATCCTTTTTCTACTATTTTGTTCAGATTTTCTAAGATGTGATATGATTACTTATGGGGAGATGTATAGTTTCTTGTAATTTTAAATTTCAATATTTAAAAAAAAAGTAATGATGTCATTTTGTATATATGTATGTATAAGACCTCAAAGTATGTTATATTGGTTTGTATGTACATATATGCAATATCCTCATGTTTAAAAGAATTGTTCCTTTTTTTTTTATTAATATGAGAAAAATTTGTACTATTTATAATTTCATATTTTTAACATTTGTAAACATTTATACATTTTGTATTTTGTGAATATACAACTATTTCTAATTTCAAAAGAAGATGTATTTTAAATCTTTTTTATCAAGTTTAATAAATGAGTATGTAATTTGTAGATATTTGAATCAAATTCTTTAAATAGCTTTTGTAAATTTTATTTATATGAAGAAAATTTATCTTAGAAATAACATTTCGAAAATAAGTACACTAATTTTTATTACAACTTCCAAATTTTAAATCTTTTATCAAATCTTATTTTTCATTTTGTATTCAAGTTATAAGGAATGTTCATATTTCATTCATACATTTTTTTTGTTGATCTCAAGCTTTTTAATTTCTATTTTATTTTTAATGCATTTTATTATGAAATCTTATTAATCTCAAATTTCTATTTATAATTAAAAATTATTCATTCATTCTAGAAATCTCTACTAATGCACAATTTATTTTCAAAAATAAATTTAATTGCCAAATTAACCTTGATAAATTTCAGGAATGTTACATGATCGATGATCGACTTATGGAGGGTTGTCTCCGATGTCCAGAGTACGCCGGCGGCGTGTGCAAGTGCACGGTGATCTCGTGCACAGCTTGGTGTTCTTGGTGATTAAGTCCTCGAGTGTATACTAGAGTAAAAGAAGGTGTAGCTTCGGTTGGCACCTGGGGTTGTACTTGGGTAAATAGTTTTTACTCAACAGGAAAGTAAGTATATAAAAGTGAAGAAGAGATGAAGTATGGGGGTGGAGCTCGGGGAAATAGGCCAAGAAACTCGGCTTCGACACGGGTAAACTTGTTTTTTTTGCCTGGGTTTGTTTTAATGCAAGGTTTTAACATCATTAAATATAAACAGGTTTTGATAAATACAAGATAAATACAAGACAAAGGTTTTAATTACAAATTTAAGACCTAATGGAAATTGTTTAAAAACCCTTTTAATAATAATAATGTAATCATTTATAAGAATGAGGATTGTCTTAAAGTCAAGGAAGATTTAACGATTTGGAATTCATTAAATTTTGTTAATCAAGATGGATAATTTATTATTTAATAAATTGATGAATTGGACTAATTAAATAAGTGATTAAAAGTTTAAATTAATTAATTAAGGTTTAAAGATTTATTTATTAAGGAATAATAAATATGTGAATTAAGGATTTTTAATATTAATCAATGATTAAAGTTGATTTATCAAGTGATTAAGCAATAATAAATTTAAGGATAATGTGATAAATTGATTTAGTAATTAATTTAAGAATAATTAAATTATTAAAGTAAGTAATTTATTTAAAGGTTAATTTAATCAATGTGATGAATTAAGAGTAACTTTACTTATTAAATTGTTTGATAAATAAATTTATATCAAATGATTTGTAATTAATTAATTAGAATTTGATAATTATTTTATAAGTAATAAATTTACTTGGGAATGAATTGAATTAATTTGGATTAAACAATCATGTTTATAAATGATTATTGAATGCTTGACCGTACTTATGAATGATTATATTGAATGATTTGCCTTGAATTGATTATCTTACCTGATCTGTGACATTTTGTTCTGTGAATTGAGCTGTATATTTATTCATTTATTGATGATACACCTGTATATTATCTGTAAATCTGTGAATGAGCGATAAGCGTTATAGTTATATCGCTTATCGACTATATTTCTGTGTTTTGATCTATGATGATTGAATGATGTTGCACTATTGTGTTGAACCCTTGGACCACACCATACACACACAATTATGGATTTCACGAGGAAATCGATTAAGTCACAGATTTTTTGAAAATAGTTTTGTATTTGAATTTTTAAATTCAAATGTTTTGAAAATGGATTGGGTTTGAAGTGAAAAGCTTTTGAAATGGAATTTCAAAGATGGAAATTTATTTTGAATAACTGGATTAAGTGTTGGAATTTAAATACTTTGATTTAAATTTGAATTCAAAATTAGGAATTGAATTCTGTAATTTGAAACTAGGGATTAACGATATTATACTAGTCATTATGAGCTAAACCATTTTTAAAGTATTATTTTTGAAAATTTGAATTAATCCAAAGATTGTAACTTGTATAAATGAAATCGGGTTTTTCGAAATAAGACTGTTGTTTCTAAATAATAAAAAGCTTTCATGGGAGAAATGAATTTCAAATTATATGAAAGGGATTTCAAGTTTAAACTGAAATAGTTTACCAAGTTATTGATGAATATTTGGAAATGAATTTTGAAAGTGAACATTTGGGAACGGTTTGAAAGCTATAAGATAAATCTTTAATTTAAAGATTTTAAACGAGTTAATCCAAATGAAATAGAAATTGTTTTGAAATCCGTAAATGGAATTTTGTGAAATAAATCTTTTGTTTAAAAGATTTGAAAAGGTAATTGGTTTAAACCATTTGAAAAGAAAGTTTTGAATTATTAAGTTGTGACTTAATTGAAATCCTAATATCCATATGTTTTTGAAATATTGCGCTCACTATTCGGTTTAGCCGGGAAAGGACCTTTGTGTCGTATAACCCATTTTGAATATGTGATTTGACGTTATGGATAGCATTTGAAGAACGGTGGTGAAGACCGGGTATTTGCGAGAGCGATAGGATGACCTATCGATTGTTTCTACACCGAGTCGCGCCGGTATAGAGACTCCCTAAGTGATGGGAAATCCGATCGGGATTGTGAATAACCGGATTGCAAGGACTTCTATGTAAGTGCCTTCGGTTCTGTTCGAGCCCGGAACAGACTTGTATGGATAGTATGTCTGACATTACAAATTGAGATATAAAGATGATTTCTTTCAAATATATTTCTGTTGGTGGCGGAGAATTTATTCTCTTAGCTTAACACCCTTCTCTGAGACGTACGAGCTCAGAGGTTATGTAGTTGAAGGTTATCAGCAATATTTTCCCAATTTGGTAATGTGACATGCTGAGTGTTGCTGTGAAATGATCATTGTGTTGATCATTTGTGATAAGATCATTTGTTTGATCGTTTATCTTTATGATCATTTCTATGATCATTTGTTGACCCAAAGCATGGCTTTTGTATAAAGCATGGCTTTGTGGACGTGACTTCGTCGAACCTCACACCCTGGAATGGTCAAAACAGGAAAGATGCGGCAAGGTTATGAGGGGTAGCTCCCTTTAGGGTATGTGCATTTCCTTTTGGAAAAGGGTGGTATCATGGTATGGAGCCCAGGTACTTACTCATGTTGAAACACTTTATTTATGATTGTGTGAATTGATAACGAGCGCTCGGTTAAAGGTCCCAAAGGACCGGGGGATGACATACTCGTGTCAGTAGTTACCCAGTTAGGGGTAACCCGGCCTTGTGTTGGCAGAGATCCGGTTTGGTTCTCGGGGACGTCCTTCCAGAGGCGTTCTCATGTGGCAATGGGAAGTTCCTTGGCCTGACCATTTGTTGGAAATCCAAAGAAACAATACGAGACTTGTACGGTTTTAGTTGTAGAACCTGTCATGGAATGTGGCGGTAACCTACTATTGAACATGGTTAGCTATAGTAGGCATACGATAATGGTCGTATGTTGGCTAAGATTTATATCTTTACTTTCGAAATAATTTTTCCTACACTATGCACTAGTAATAATATCAAATGTTTCTTTTTAATGCGTATCAAGCATCTTTGACTATCATAAGGAGAAATCTCCTCCGATTCTGCGTTTGCATTGTGTGTGTGTGCGAGAGGCCTTATGGTAGTCTCATTTTTAAAAAGCATTGCGATTTGACTTTGAAAATCTTTTGTTGAATGTTTTAAAAGATTAACTGTTTTTGTTGCTCACACCAGTCCCACGACTGATCCGGAGTTTATTGTTTCTTTCCTAAACTCTGGGTGCTCATTATTTTCTACACGAGCAGTCTAGAGTTGGGTTTTTTCAGATAGTCAGGTTTAGCAGATTATCTAGAGTTAGTTCAGTCTTTGGATCACACCAGTCTTGCTTAGCTAGGTGCATCGTTATTGGGAGTTCGAGCTATTGCTGGATTGATTCTTGGAAATGGAGTTGCAGTTCTCGAAGTTCTCTTTTGAAGACTATCTTAGAGTTATATTGTTCCGCTGCTAGATGTTATCTATCTTTTTCTTTTCCGCTGCTATTTTATTGTATCATATCTCTGATGTATATTGATATCTATTGGATCATCTGTTGTATCGGATATTGTATCAAAGCTGTATATCCATGTATTATTCTTTTATTCCGCTGTGTTGTTTACTTAATGTTGTTATAAGCTCCGGCGAATCGGATTTGAACGGTCGAATCTATGGCATTCGAATACGATATGAAGTATGGATGTCGATTTTCGAGCGCGAAAAATTCGAAACGTCACAAATAGGGATTTCTAAACACTTAATAGGACAGACCGGCATAATATCTGTTTTAATATAGGTCAAATAACTTTGCCTATTATATTTTCTATATATAAAATAAAATTTTCAAATGATATCTATATTTGGTTGCAATAGATTGGTTGTTAGGAATAAAATTTATAAATAATAGGTAAAATAAGATTGAAATTAAAATAAATGAAATTTGGAAATTTTAGAACTTAAGTCCGGGATTTTTGAAAATTTGCTTTCAAAGGATTTATGAAATATAATAATTTTGTTTATAAGTATTTTCTTATATAAATATTTAGTATAATTCGAAAGAATGGTTTTAAAGAAGATTTTGGAGAAAATAATTTTTGTACTTTCCTCGCTGTCGCTGGAAAATAATTTCGGTGATGGCGGCCGCATCATCGACTTTCATTTTCGAGTTTCGAAGGGGAAAGGCCACTGTAGTAAATTCTACTGCAAATTTATTTTGAAATTATCTAAAATTTTAATTGTTCTAAATATAATTAGAGAAATTAAAGTGGTAAGAAATTATTTATCTATTATTTTTAAAATAATTTGAAATTTGAACCGGTATTTAATTCTTAAATTTCCATTAATTAATTGTTTAAATTATTTTAGTGAAATAAAAGGGTAGTAATAAATGAATTTAAATCTCTAAATTAGGCAAGAAATTAATGCAAAGTTATAAAGGGAAATTTGAAATTTTGAACATATGAGACAAAAAGTAATATTGTTGAACATTAAATTTAATTAAAAGATGAGATAAAACTTGTATAAGTTCTTTTGCAATTTCTTTAACATATATAACTTACCAATATGAAAAGTTGAAATGTTAAATAAGAGATTGGAATAGAATATTATACAAGTAGGAATTTGGAAATGATGAAGTATTATTAATAGGTGATTTAAACTTAAGTAAATAAAATGAAATTCTTTAATAAATAAAGATTGATGTGCAGGGTTATAAACTTAAGTATGATATAAATGCTACTAGTTTAATATAATGGAAAGTAGGAAATATAAATAAATGACTGCAAACCCTAAGTAATAAATTAAAAAAATCCTTTATTTATAAGAATGGAGGTTATAAGGTTAAGAATATAAGTGTAATTAAAAAGGGTTACTGTAATTTAATATAATAGAATGTTTGCATTTAATAAATGATTGAAAATGAGAAGTGTATTAAATATAATACAAATAAAAGAAACTTGCATGACCTGAATAAATAAAAAATGAATAATTGTAAGTAATAAGTAAGAATAAAGGAAACAACCACTGATGAGTAAATAAAATTTAAAGTTGTTAGAAATAAATGTAAATTATAAAAGGATAATTTATGTGGTATGAATGAAAACTTAAGAAAAAAAGGTTTTAAGAAAATAAATGAAAATAAAAGATAAACTGTTATATGAATGAAAAGATCAAACAGCTAATGTATGAAATAAAAATTTATAATGAGTTAATTGATTTGTTGAATTGTTATTGTTTGATTTATGGTTGGTAGGGTAAGGAAATTTGAAGTAGTTGGATGAATGAATAATCTATTTAGTTTTATCTAAGGCTGTTGAGTAAATGATGCACTAGTAGTTTATTCCTCATTCCATACAAATTTAAAGTTTTGAACCCGAACAATTATTTGTTTGTTTGACTGAATGATTGTTTGTTTAGTTTTGTGTGCTGTTTGTTAAAATTGATGGTTGTTGAATTGATTTGTTGTTAGTGATTGAAACCACTTAAATATTTCACTTGAGATAAATTGTTAAACCTTTGGATTATATAAGTGAGATGCAGGTTATGGAAGCAACTGCTACTGCTTTTGGTTCCATAATAATAAGCGTAAATTGCCCGACAAATAGGTACGCTTCGGATTACGGTTTATAGCGCTATTTTGTATATGTTTCCCGGGTTGGGATATAATAAGTTTGAATATTATATATGATATTTGTTATATTAAATATTATATCTTCTCCCGAACCTCTCCGTAAAAGGAAACTCTGCCAAAATTTTCCGTAAATTTTGGACTTAGAATTATGTTGAAAATGTTTCCAAACTCTAATTATTTTAGTATAAAAGGATATAATGATTATATAACGGGTATATTTAATTTAAGGAAATTAATTTGGTAAATTATTGTTTATAAGTTAATATTTGAAATAAGATGTACTGTTTCATTCTTCCTTCTCCCTTCTTTTTCCTTTTCGGGGACGAAAAGTTTTGAGTGGGGGAGAGTGTAATGACCCGTTAAATTCGATGATATTAAATGGGTTAATTTAATATGATTTCTAATCTAATTTAGAATGAAATAAAAGTCTTAAGATTTTATTTGAGTAAATGTAGGAATTAGATATAGTAACTGTAATTAAAGGTTAAAAATTTAAATGTTTATATTGCAATAGATTGAAATAACGTAAATTGGCGTTTGTGGTTATAAGTTATAATTTGTTGATTAAATTGGTTTGTGAAATTAATATTTGAAGATATAAATCGGAAATAGTATTAATGAAACAATAACTGAATTGAATTGCAACTATATAAATGAAAGTAAATTTTATTTAGTGGATGTCAACATTGAATAAATTTATTTAAAATAAAAAGATTTAAATGCATGTTGGATTAAGGGGTAAGTAATTAGAATTTAATTCAATAAAATTTGGAACTGAATGTATGTAAATAATTTTGTAGGAATAAGTTAATTAACAATCTATTTGTGCATACCCGATTTAATTGAAATAACAGAAAGGACAAGAACTTGAGTTGCCTAGGTATGTATATATTGATAAACTATAACTAAGTAGGAAGTTTGTTAGTTAATAGGAAATAAGATGACAAAGGCAACTAGTAAATTTATAAATGAATTCATAATAATGAGTAGTAAATTAATGCATAAATATATTTGGCATTTGGGATAATTACAAAGTTTTACCCATTCATCTAATTTATTTAATTGAATCTAAATCTATGGCAACATTTTGTTATTTATGGTTGTAAGTGATTTGAATGTCAAAGGGTAACAATTATTTAGGTTAACCATTCATTAAGTATATTAAGTTAAGAATGGAAATAGATTGAAATAAATCTAAATTTATTTATTTTGTTTTGTTAATATGTTCTAGTAATAAAAGGGAATTTATAAGAAATGAAGCCTGCAATAATGAAGTGTATTATAATTCTAAAGGTTATGTATACACATAAAAATGTCTATTTACTGTATAGAAAGAGTCTAAATCAATGAACAAATTTATTGAGGTTCCAATTTATAATTTATAACATTTAATGTAGACTTAATTTCAATTAATTGACTTAAATCGTGCATTTAGCGTAGATTTGTTGTGTAATTGGAGTAGTTAATGCTAATTCTATTTATAATTGGACCTTAGTTAATATAGATTTGTATAAAGCAAGATTTTTAAATTTATTTGAGTATCAAATTCAACAATTGCTTTTATTGCATAATAAAGTAAACATTTAAAATATTACGTTATTGAAATTAAATTTGGACTTTGAGGATAATAATGTGAAATCATGAACCAATGCTAGTGGCATCCTTATTTTGGAAAAGGTGAGAATATAAAAGTTGAAAATCTAATAAATAGGTTTTGATAATTAAATTTATAATTTCTAAATGTAAGGAAGTAGAGAATTAACACTGAAATTTATAGACTTATCAACTTTTAATTCACATCTAAACGTGTTAAATCATTTAAATTGTTTATGAAATATATAAGCGTTAAAATTTGGCCAATTTTAGAATTTTAAAATAAAATTGGATTTTTATAATTTATTTTAATTTATTTAATGAATATAAAAATAGCCTTTTGGCCACGGACTCGGATTTCGACGAAACCAGTTTCATCGGATCCGTATCGGTGAATTATTGTAGGGTTTCAAGTTTCGTATCGATCGGACTTGTCGTTTGATCGTACGAACGTGAAACGCCTTGAAATCGAGTTAATTGAAATCAATTTGAAATCGATTTGAAAATTTTGTTTTCAGCATAACTTCTTCATACGATCGAATTTGGACGTGAAACTTTTTCCATCGCGTTCAGAATATTTTAAATATACCTATTTGGATATACGGGTTTAATAAATTTCGTTTCGGGGTTAGAACGGGCTTTTTGGGCCAACTACCGTTTAGCATGTTCGTAATTCGTGCCACCTAGCCTTCTACAATTTGTCTATAAATATGCTGTGATAAACCCTAGCCTCCTTTCTATTCTCTTTTGCTTGTACGTTCTTTTCTTCAGATCCTTCTCCTCCTCAAATGGATGCAAACCTAGATCTATTTCAATTCAAATTTCAATGAAAATTCAAACTCTCCAGAAAAATTCCCACTTAATATATGCTGATGTTCTCGAAGAGCGTAATCCAGGGCCGCTGTTCGTTTTTTGATTCGGGTCTCAGTTTTTCCAGAAAACCCTAGTTCATCCACGGCCGTTCATCATCGTCGCAACAAAATTTGTCGGATCGCAAAACCGTTTCTGGGTTTTGCAGAGGGGACCAAGGGGAGGCGATCTATGTGGTTATTGCATCGAATCAACGGCCAAATCGACTGGAATTGTCGAATTAGGGTTTCGGCCCTAGGTTTAAAAAGGCGGCGGCGGAGGCACTAGGGGCGACCGGACTTTGGTGGGGTGTGCGGCTCGACGATGGCAAGAGAAAGGCGGTGGTCGGCGTTGGTGAAGTGGCCAGAGTTGGTGGCAAGAGATGGTCAAAGATCGGTCAATCATTGCCGAGATGGGTTCGGCTGGGAGTATACGTGCGCGTTTCACTGTGTTGGGAAAGAGAGGAGAGGTGGATGACGTGGCTGGGGTTAGGCTATTGTCTTTGTTTTAATTTTATTTAATTTTCCAATCGTTTATCACTATAACTTGCTCATACGACCTCGTTTTCACGCGAGATTTTTTTTGTTAGGATCGAAATTTAATTCCGATTCTGTTGGCGTTGGTTTGGACAGATTTGGAGACCGTCGAATTTTTGGGTTTAAATTGGATTTGAATTCAATTTAAAACCCAAAGGTGAGTGTTTTAACCCACTCACAACGTCTAAAAGTTTTTATGTTTGTTAAATTCATTTTAGATATGAGTAGAAATTTATTTATGACTGTTTGGCATGTTTATTCAATCATATCTGTTAAATCGGGTTATTTAATTTAACTGTTAATTTATTTTATTTATTGCATATTAATTGACAGTTAGAATTTATTTATTTGCATAGGAACTGCTGGTAAACAGTTATAAAATTTATTACTAATTATAAATTGTTAGTTTAATAGTTGATTAAATTTATTTTTGAATATAACCGCCAGTTATTACCTGATATATATTATCAGATATATATTGATATTGAATTATTATTGGATGATGATTGTGATTTGGATGACGGATGATGTTGATGAATGGATGTTTTATTTTATATCATTAAACTGCAAGTTATCATGCATTTTTCGTTTCATTCGGGATTGTGGTTTGAAATGATATACAACCGCAAAATTTTATTTTTAAATTGCGGATTGAAATGATAAATATCTGTATCACTTGACCATAGGATAGAAAATTTTATACAGGCACCGTGGTCTATATATAAATTATTTTAAAGTGATTTCTATGGTTTGGATGGGATACGGTTTATAAAAATTTGATTTTGATATTTTATAAAATATTATTCTTCGATATATACACATGAAGTTAAAAATTTGAAAATTAAGTTGTGTATAAACCTGTTGAATAAAAATGAAAAATTGAGAAAATGGAATTTGGAAATTTATCTTATATGTTTAAGTTTGGAAATTTTAAGGTATGATATTTATAACTGGATTTTCCAAGATGAATTAAAAATGAAAATCCTAGTATAAAGTAAAATATTTAATTGCTAGAAATTGGAGTTTTATTTATGGAATTTATATGAATATTCAAGACTAAATAATAGAATATTAATTGTTGAAAGAAGAAAATCCAACTTTAGTTTTGAAATATTAATACTCCAAATGGATATATATATATATATATAGAAATTGAAGGGGTTTTTGGAACTTGAAGTGATATTTAAATTATGGTTTAAACTTTAAATAAAGAAATATATTTGAAAAGCCATGGAAATTATTTTTCTTTACAAAGTAACTTTAAAGTTAAACCATTTATTTTACATTCGTTGAATATCCAAACCATTCAAGTTTTAGGAGTTATGGTTTTAAAATTTTGAATTTCGAAATATTATGCTTTGAAAGTATATTTCAAATATTTGGTTTCCAGATATTTTAAAATTTTAAACCAGCATGATTTTGGAAATGAATTATATTTGAGATAAAATGATATCATATTGTTTTGGGTTTAAATTGATATCGTATTCATAGTTTTGAAATGGAAAATTTTTATTCTGGTTTTTAAGTATAAACTATTTTTAAATGACCGCGGTGTTGTAATAACGATGGGTTGGCAAAGGGACCGGGATCGGATATGGACATACTCTCTGTCGATACCGAAAACCACTTTGACTACCCATGTACGCGGTGGAGATTCCAGAATGAAGTAGGTGGTGGCGACGTTTCCTGTAAGGTAAATACGTGGACCCAACTCCCGTGAGTTGGCATAAGGTGGCTAAAACAGGAGTGATTCTCGGGCCAATGAGGTCATACCTCTGATCGGACGCTCCTCTTCGATATTATACTTTGACTTTGGATTGATTCAGTGGCCACTTCTATTTTTGATTTTGGGGGAGTTTGTTCGAGGTGGGCGATAACTGCGGCTACGCGTTTCCACCAGCCCGGATAGCAATTGATATATCTACCCTGGCATTGCCTAGTTGTGCCGTGTTACCTACCATAACGAGCCTTTACTACGAGTTTTGTTTTGTACCATACCTATGGAGTGCCCTCTGACGACGCCCAGTACAGGGGAGATTACGGTACTGTATAGACTATGGCAATATATTCTGTGTTAAGGGCTATATGGGTAACCCCTTAACGCTATTAAGAAGTAAGTTTATTTTACAATTAGACACTATTATAATAGCGCAATATACTACATAGTAAATAGTTTAACGGATCCTTAGGAGATGTAAATCCCGAGCATCTCTTGAGTTACTGCACTCATATTTACTCCTGTTGATTTAACTCACATAAGATCTTTTAGTTCTGACTCGAGTGTTTTGTCTTTTCAATTCACTCGGGTCAGTCCGAGCGCTTCAGGATTTGAAGTTTTAGGTCTGGAGGACGAAGACGAAGATTGTAGTATTATTATCTACTATTTTATATTCCACTACACCGTATTCCGCTGCATTGATATTATTGGTATGTAAACTCTGATATTTAAATGTATAAAGAAGAATCGAATGTTTTGTAAACAGTTTTATAAACCGTATATTTTATTATTATATTTTATCCTTCCGCTGTGAGATTCTATTTTGTTTTTTTTCTTCTCTGTTTTTCTTATTTACCCCATAACAATCCGCCCTTTCGGATGGTTTGAATCGACATGTGTGTCTGTTTAAATCATGCGAAGAGGCGGGACGTTACAGTTTATGTGTGGGAAGTCTTACGTGATACCTTTTCTTTTTAAAGGTTTTTCTATAGTTAAGCAATTTTAACCCGTTTACTCACACCAGACCCCTGTCCGACCCGAGTGTTTATTTTCTGTTTTATTAAACTCTTGGGTACTCATATTATGTATGAGTAGTCAAGTGATTCATGTTTGCTTGACGAACTTTGGAGGAGTTATGGTGCAGGAGGCTTCCACGTGTAGACATATTATGGTTCCGCTGTGTTTGTTTGGTATTTGTTTCTGTTGTACTTGAGTTGTATAGTTAGACAGAAGATTATAACTGTCTAATATGTGTTGTTTAAGTTGTGTACTCTGATGTATTTTGGTACTATGTAATATTTTATGTGATATATTATATTTCATTCGTTCCGCTGTGAGTTCTCTGATGTTGTTGTGTTTCTTCTTTCTCTTTCTTTTCTTCTTCTATCCCTTTTCTTTCTTCAAGATGATGCGTTTTCCTAGAGATAGGAAGTCGGGTCATCACAACTATGCTCTTCATGATGTCTTCACTTCGAAATGCATTTGTTGGATCGAAGTGGTTTTTAGATAACAAATCCGTGCCCGGTCTCTTCGAAACAACATCCGATAATTTCCAATAAACTCAACCTCGGTTCTTTAAGAAATAAATAGTCAAAGATAAGATCGAAGATCACATCCTAACTGTTGGTGGACGGTTTATCTTGTCGTTGTCCTAAGAGAACTAAACGAGATTTATACGCATAGTGCAGCATCATCGAAGATGACTATGCCATATAACTCACGTATTTCTCCTAGATATTTCCAAAGTTAGTTTTGGGCCCAAATTTGATATTCATTATTTAACTATCGAATTAAACAAACATTCAAATTATGGATTTCATTTCCCATGGGACCTATTGTGCCTCACATTCATTAATTTAAAATAACTTTCAAATATAGAAAATCACTTCCATATACTTATCTCAACAAAATAAGTATATTCATAAAGAAAATATTTTCGATACTTAGAAAAAATAACCATGTACTTATCCTAGTGGTATTAGAATATTTTAATAACCTTCTTTTTGAAAAATTAAAGAACCTTTCCCATATACTTACAAAATGGTATAAGTATCTTAACCAATCATTTATAAAGAAATATTTATTTCAAGATCATCTAAAATGATTTAATCATAGGTATCCTTTAAACAAAGATATAAATATTCTGAAATACCCTTTCTTTCTTTAACTATATTTTTTAAATTAAAATATCTTCTTTATAAAACTCCAAACTCTATTTAATTCTATAAATAAGATATTATTTATAGATTCTATAACTTACAAAAAGATATTTTAATTTAAAAATATAGTTAAAGAAAGAAAGGGTATTTCGGAATATTTATATCTTTGTTTAAAGGATACCTATGAGTAAATCATTTTAGATGATCTTGAAATAAATATTTCTTTATAAATGATTGGTTAAGATACTTATACCATTTTGTAAGTATATGGGAAAGGTTCTTTAATTTTTCAAAAAGAAGGTTATTAAAATATTCTTATACCACTAGGATAAGTACATGGTTATTTTTTCTAAGTATCGAAAATATTTTCTTTATGAATATACTTATTTTGTTGAGATAAGTATATGGAAGTGATTTTCTATATTTGAAAGTGATTTTAAATTAATGAATGTGAGGCACAATAGGTCCCATGGGAAATGAAATCCATAATTTGAATGTTTGTTTAGTTCGATAGTTAAATAATGAATATCAAATTTGGGCCCAAAACTAACTTTGGAAATATCTAGGAGAAATACGTGAGTTATATGGCATAGTCATCTTCGATGATGCTGCACTATGCGTATAAATCTCGTTTAGTTCTCTTAGGACAATGAAAAGATAAACCGTCCACCAACAGTTAGGATGTGATCTTCGATCTTATCTTTGACTATTTATTTCTTAAAGAACCGAGGTTGAGTTTATTGGAAATTATCGGATGTTGTTTCGAAGAGACCGGGCACGGATTTGTTATCTAAAAACCACTTCGATCCAACAAATGCATTTCGAAGTGAAGACATCATGAAGAGCATAGTTGTGATGACCCGACTTCCTATCTCTAGGAAAACACATCATCTTGAAGAAAGAAAAAGGATAGAAGAAGAAAAGAAAGAGAAAGAAGAAACACAACAACATCAGAGAACTCACAGCGGAACGAATGAAATATAATATATCACATAAAATATTACATAGTACCAAAATACATCAGAGTACACAACTTAAACAACACATATTAGACAGTTATAATCTTCTGTCTAACTATACAACTCAAGTACAACAGAAACAAATACCAAACAAACACAGCGGAACCATAATATGTCTACACGTGGAAGCCTCCTGCACCATAACTCCTCCAAAGTTCGTCAAGCAAACATGAATCACTTGACTACTCATACATAATATGAGTACCCAAGAGTTTAATAAAACAGAAAATAAACACTCGGGTCGGACAGGGGTCTGGTGTGAGTAAACAGGTTAAAATTGCTTAACTATAGAAAAACCATTAAAAAGAAAAGGTATCACGTAAGACTTCCCACACATAAACTGTAACGTCCCGCCTCTTTGCACGATTTAAACAGACACACATGTCGATTCAAACCATCCGGAAGGGCGGATCGTTATGGGGTAAATAAGAAAAACAGAGAAGAAAAAAAACAAAATAGAATCTCACAGCGGAAGGATAAAATATAATAATAAAATATACGGTTTATAAAACTGTTTACAAAACATCCGATTCTTCTTTATACATTTAAATATCAGAGTTTACATACCAATAATATCAATGCAGCGGAATACGGTGTAGTGGAATATAAAATAGTAGATAATAATACTACAATCTTCGTCTTCGTCCTCCAGACCTAAAACTTCAAATCCTGAAACGCTCGGACTGACCCGAGCGAATTGAAAAGACAAAACACTCGAGTCAGAACTAAAAGATCTTATGTGAGTTAAATCAACAGGAGTAAATATGAGTGCAGTAACTCAAGAGATGCTCGGGATTTACATCTCCTAAGGATCCGTTAAACTATTTACTATGTAGTATATTGCGCTATTATAATAGTGTCTAATTGTAAAATAAACTTACTTCTTAATAGCGTTAAGGGGTTACCCATATAGCCCTTAACACAGAATATATTCCCATAGTCTATACAGTACCGTAATCTCCCCCGTACTGGGCGTCGTCAGAGGGCACTCCATAGGTATGGTACAAAACAAAACTCGTAGTAAAGGCTCGGTATGGTAGGTGACACGGCACAACTAGGCAATGTCAGGGTAGATATACCAATTGCTATCCGGGCTGGTGGAAACGCGTAGCCGCAGTTATCGCCCACCTCGAACAAACTCCCCCAAAATCAAAAATAGAAGTGGCCACTGAATCAATCCTTTTAAATAAAATTGATTTATCTTCAACCATACTTTAATGAAATATTCATCTAGTTTCAAATAATTAATAACAAAATATTTATTATTTTAAAAAATATTAATAAAATAATTTATTTTAAAAAATTATAGAAAATATAGTAATTAATTTACAAAATAATTTTTACCAACATCTGTAATTAATTATTAATAAAGCTCCTTGTATATATATATATAGTAATAGTTAAAAACATTTTTCTTCCAATTTATAAAATCAGAAGTTAATCAAATCGAAAAAAATTGAATCTAGAAAGGGCCCGGCAATCCCAGTGGCACTTAACAAGCTTCCACTTAACTTCTAAAGTCAAATTGCTGGTAATAACTTAACCAAACACATATGCAAATAACACCATATTTAACAATCAATTGACACTTAAATAAATGTCCAAATAATATAATAGCAGAACGGGGATTTATTCTTCTAACTCATGTCATTCAAAGATAAACCCTTACATTTATTAAACGATATCTATTTGGCCAAATAAATAACACCAAGAAGCATACTCATACTAACAACGTTATATTAAATAACATAACTAAATAAATCAATATCAATATCAATTTATCACCTAATATATGATCCATTACTTAAAGGAAGTTTAAATACAAATTTTAAACTCAAACAATCTTACAGTATTTTAAGATGCTATATCGCGATCCTAGATCAATTTCAACCAATCTAATACCATTTCAAGATGCTATATCGTGATCCTAGGCTAAACTCAATTAACTAGCAAATTCAATCAACTTAAGCAGATATAAATGTAACGACCCACCATTTTGCACGGTTTAAAATCGACAATTAACCACACATGTTTAATTCAAACCATTCAAAAGGTAGGATAGTTATGAGGTAAATAAGAAAAAAAAATACAAAATCTCGCAGCGGAACGACAAAATATGATAATCGAATAAAAAGTTCATGAAGCTATTTTACAAATAACATTTGATTACACATACAAATTTAAATAAGAGTTATACATACATCATAAATAAACAAATATTACAGCAGAATACATGATGTGGTGGAATAAATATAATAAATAGTAATAATATACCGAATCTTCATCTTAGTCCTCTAGAAAATAAGATGGTCTTCAATACACTGAAAAAGCTCAGACTGACCTGAGCGTAACGAAAACAAAACACTCAAGTTAGAACTAAAAGATCATATGTAAGTCAAATTAGTCTAAAATAAAATGTGAGTGCAATGGTTTTAGAGATGTTACGGGATTTTCCATATCTTATCAAATGTACAACGTGACTATAATTATTGGAAGATCTCAAATAATTTGAGGTATCAATTTTAACCACTTTGATTACAAAAATTCTAAGTTTAACTTAAACCTTTAAATTAAACCAATTCTAACACATAGTCCAAATTCAAATATACATACATACATACATACATACATACATACATACATATATATATATATATATATGTATATATATATATATCATCTCAACCAGTATCGAAAATCAACATTTTCAAATCAATGAAAACCGTTCGGGTTTATCATTTCAACCTAAAATGATTCTCCTAATCTAGAAGATCGTTCGGGTATGTATCATTTCAACCCATAGTGAACTTGCAATATTATAACAATATAAAATACAACATCCATTCATCCAATATCAACAATCAAATATCCATCACAAAAATCATCCAAATCAACCAATAAATATCAATACAGAACTGAAAATCAATACATGTATTATTATATTCAATAATAAATTAAATAACAATCAAATCCAAATAAATTCAAGTTAACAAGTATCGCAATTTAAATATACCAAACAACCATAAATAAATTTCTAATCACACTATAAATTAAATTTTACAAACATAAGAAATTTTAGAAGTTTTGAGTGGGTTAAAGCACTCACCTTTGAATTTCATATCGATTTGAAATTCAAATAAAGGCCCAAATTTCAACGGTTTCTGAATTTGTCCAAACAAGCGTTCGAATGTTCAGAATTTCGATACAATCCCAACGAAATAAACCGCGCATGAATCCGAGATCGTATGAAAAAGTTATGATAATTAAAATATTGAAAAATTCGGGTGCTGTGTCGACTTTGGGTTTAACTTCGGTCCGCCGCCTCAAATCCCCGGTGCTTGCTTTGAGTTTTTGCCAAAACGACCTAAGACCCGATTCATTTTCTTCCAGACCCGAAGTTGCTGCAGGGCTTTTGCCTCTGAAACCCGAAGCATGACCCGAAGTTGTTGTAGATCCACTTTTTTTTTCGAAATTGACATTAGGTTTTGGAATTTGGGAATTAGGTTTGATGTTCTGTAATTTGAGGAGAAAGAAGAAGATGTATGTACAAAAATAATGAAGTGAGAAACAATTATGGTTTGTAGCAGCCAATATATATGCAGGATTGGATCGAAACGATAACAACGACCCGAAGAGCCCGTTTCGTTCCCAAAAGAGAAATGGTTCATCCAATGTATCGAAATATAGGTTTTTGATATTTTTAAACTCAATGGACGTAGTTTCAAATCCTAATTCCATTGTATACAGAAGTTAGCTTAAAAACAACTTATCTAAAATTGATTTTAATTAAATTGATTTCTACGCGTTTCGAGTCCATACGATCAAACGACAAGTCTAATCGATACGAAACTGGAAATCTTTCAATAATTCGCCGTTACGGATCCGATGAAACTGGTTTCGTCAAAATTCGAGACAATTGCTAAAATGGCAATTTTCACGTGAATTAGATCAATTAATATTAAATTAATTTAGTCACTTTTCAATTCAAATTTAATAACTTACAATTTTTATCATTTTGGATTACTTAGGAATTTATAGTCCTTTTAAAACAAATTTCTATATCAGTTTATATTTCACAATTTACAGTGTTTAATTTTCATTTCGATAAATTCAGTAATTATAATTTAAATTTCCAGTAAATTCATTTATTTGACTTTCCATCTTACTATACAATCAATTGTTATCCTATGGATTAATTGTCATGTTTTATATCTTATTACACTCATATTCTCCAATTTCATCTTTTATTTGTATAAACTACTACATTCAAATTATCTTGAATCTTGTCAACTTTGCACATTAATTAAATAAAAGTCCCAATTAATTATTTATCCTGGTTTCACTCTTTTATTAAATCAATTTATTGCCTGGAAATTATAATTACATTTCTATTCCTTTTATTACATTCACGAGTTTCAGTTATTGTCTTAACTTACAATAATGCAACTTTTAATTGTATTTAATTTCAATTGATTAAATATATTGGTAACAAACAATAATCGTCACCAATTACACTTTATACATTTGTAAGTTTATTATTTACACTTAATTGTTATAACTACTACTACCCCACCACTTTATTAATGACAATTAGTTATACCTTATTCCACTAATTAATCAACATTCGAATTATCAACTTACCAACATTAACTGCACTAATTTAGGGAATTAATTTCAGTTGTTTCTAACTAAATTTAATAGACCAAATAAATAGGTTGCGTATAATAAATATTACCAATAACCTTTCATCACATTTATAAATTCATTATTTACAAAAAATGTTAAATTTTTTTACATAACAGTAATTTTATTCAATTACCATAAAAAATATATTATTTCATTAGTTAATTAAATATTTACATTTGTTTTCTTATATTCAATTTAAAACCAAGCATAACATTTAAATTATTTCCTTTATTGGAATTCTGTTTCAATTGCAAATAAATAACTTTAATTAACATTGTTACCTTTCATTTTTTAGTTATTATTTCCTTAATAAATCCCAAATTTTTATTTCTTCCAATATTTAATCATAGAATCTCATTAAATTAACTATTTTTAATCGTCGAAATTTACGAGTCATTACAATGAATAAATATAATTTACACAATATTTATTGGTAATCCAGACGTCGAAGCGTTAAGCTTGGTCTATAGTCGAACAACGTTCGACTATAGCTCCAAATTCAGTTAGTTTCAAATGCAATTAGTTCAGCACCATTGCATAGAGGACGACGATATGATTCCAACATGACTGATAGCGTCTTAATCTAACCTTGTATGTAGAAGATATACAATTTATAAAATTTAATTAATTTAAAAACAAATAATTTAAAAATCTTTGAATTAACTAGTAAATTACCCAAATAAAAATTTAAATCCTTCTCCCCCTTTATAACTCCCGCTATAGCTTAAAGAAACCTCTCCCCACTATGAATTGCCCCTTCCTCCACTTCTCCCTCTCTCATCCTTGCATGAAAACTTATGAAAGCACCACCGATGAGATTCTCTCAGCGAAGCAACCCATTCCACTCAAAATCGAAACACTTGGCCCTCATTTTCAAATCGTTACCTGTAGCACAAAACCGCTATGCCTGTGCGGTCGCGCCACCCTCTCGTGCACCGAGCTCCACCATTTTCTGCCTCTAAGTGTCATTTTCTGCTCTAACTCCAAATCCAAACTCCACATACCCAAACTCCACCTCCTTTTGCCATGAAAACTAAACCCTAGTTCCATAAGCTCGTTCGAGACCGTCGCATCCTCCTATCACGACTTCTAACACTCAGCACCCAAAAAACTTATCTAAAACAAAGCTAAAGATGCCATTTTTACTATCATTATTTTTTGTTTTGATTTTTCTAGGGATTGATTTTGGATTGTTAAAATAATTAGCAAGTTTTAAATAACCTTGAGGTGAGTACAAAAAATTTTAGTCCTTGAGGTGATGGTTTTGATGAAAACTACCTTAGAATAAGATTATAAAATATAAATACTAACATTATAATTAGGATATACATGTATATGCAGGATTTAACCATGTAGGTACCAAAAATGAAGACTGTACAGTATAGAGATTCAAGATATCAAGATTGAAGACTCATGAGTATCAAGAATGTCAAGAGTTTAATATTTCAAGTAATTTAATTAGGAAATTTTGTTAAAACTCCTAGAAAAGCACTGACATTGTAAAATCCCATTTATTCGTGGAATGGAATCCACTTCGAGCCCGTTAAAGGGACGGAACCCTAAGTAGGATGGAACCTACGAAATATCTAGTGAACATTGTTTTGTATCCACAAACTTTTATTCAAATTTTTACAAAATTATATCTTGTTTACAAAATGATTTCAAATTCTTCCTTTTAAAAGAATCAAAAACATTTATCCTGATTTTAAATAATTTTAGCCTCAAAATAATCTTTAATTTTAAAATCGAATTATCCTTAGTTTTAAACTATCTTTTAATAATGATATATCTAACTTTTAATAGTTATACTTAGATTTAAATATAAAATTATAGTAAAATTTTATATATATACTAGAATATTATTCTCTATATTTACTTATGTATTTTAACTATAGTTAAGTATATTTATAAAGTTTAAAATAGTTTTAATATAAGATAGAAGTTATTTCCAAAGAAAAACAAATCACCAAAATTTCCTTTGGCATGTCGACATCCTCAAGTACCCCATGTCGACATGGTAGCTGTTTATTTCAAAAATTTGAATTTCAAAGAAAGTGTCTATTCGTCATAACCTTTTACTAATGGACATGGCTGTTGTTCTTCTATAAATAGGAGCTGTTTTGAACGAATTTCTAATCATATTTTTTTGGTTTTCACCCCTCTTTTTCTTCCACGTTTCTTTATATATATTCTTACCATTACTCTGCCGAATTTACCATTGAATCTAACTAGATCATTTCTGGTTTGATTCTCTATCACCATCTCAACTAGATCCTAGTGCTATTCAGAGTTATAGACTTCTTCGTAATTATTTAAGCGAGAAAAGGTGTGATTGTGGCCTTGGAAATCAATCAAGCGAGAAAAGGTGTGATTGTAGCCTAGGAAATCAATTGGGTGAACTTTTTTCCCGTAAAATCAAGTATCTCTACCCAGAGGATTGTGAATCTGGATTAATGTAACTCGCGGCCTTGAAAGCGAGGGTGTAATTGTAAAAATTGCTTTTGAAAGGAAATTCGTAGTTATGTGCGGGACTTGATGTAGGGTAACTCCAAACCAGCATAAATTGTAACGAACCAGAATTTCTATCAATTTAAATTTTATATTTAATTTATTTAAAATATTAACAAGTAAAAATTTATAAGTCGAATAAATTTATTTTTGAATATCTGGATTTAATTGGACAATTAAATCGATAGTTTAATATTGGAAATTGCAGAAATAATTGGAAATTGGGTTTAATATGATTAAAAAGGATTTATAAAGTTATATTAAATCATATTGGAGTTATAACAATGTAACGAGTCTAATTTTGCCCGCCCGAAAATCGACACCCATACTTCAAATCGTATTCGAATGTCGTAGATTCGATCGTTCAAATCCGGTTCGCCGGAGCTTATAACAATCATTAAGTAAACAACACAGCGGAATAAAAGAATAATACATTGATATACAGCTTTGATACAATATCTAACACAACAGATGATCCAATAGATATCAATATACCTCAGAGATATGATACAATAAAATAGCAGCGGAAAAGAAAAATAGATAACATCTAGCAGTGGAACAAATAACTCTAAAACAGTCTTCAAGGAAGAACTCCAAAAATAACTGCAACTCCATTTCCAAGAATCAATCCAGCAATAGCTCGAACTCCCAATAACGATGCACCAAGCTAAGCAAGACTGGTGTGATCCAAAGACTGAACTAACTCCAGATAATCCACTATATCCAACTATCTGAAAAACCCAACTCTAGACTGCTCGTGTAGAAAATAATGAGCACCCAGAGTTTAGGAAAGAAACGATAAACTCCGGATCAGTCGTGGGACTGGTGTGAGCAAGAAAAACAGTTTATCTTTTAAAACATTCAACAAAAGATTTTCTAAGTCAATTCGCAATGCTTTTTAAAAATGAGACTACCATAAGGCCTCCCGCACACACACACACAATGCAAACGTAGAATCGGAGGAGATTTCTCCTTATGATAGTCAAAGATGCTTGATACGCATTAAAATAACATTTGATATTATTACTAGTGCATAGTGTAGAAGAAATTCATTTCGAAAGTAGAATATAAATCTTAGCCAACATACGACCATTATCGTATGCCTACTATAGCTACCATCCAAACAGTGGTGACCACCATAAGTGAATGGCAGGTCCTACAACTAATACCGTACAAGTTTCGTATTGGGAATTGGATTTCCAACGAATGATCAGGCCAAGGAACTTCCCATTGCCACATGAGAATGCCTCTGGATGGACATCCCCGAGAACCAAACCGGATCTCTACCAACACAAGGCCGGGTTACCCCTAACTGAGTAACAACTGACCGAATATGCCATCCCCCGGTCCTTTGGGACCTTTATCCGAGAGCTCTCTAATCAATTCACACAATCATAACAAAGTGTTTTCAACATGAGTAAGTATCTGGGCTCCATACCATGATACCACCCTTTTCCAGAAGGAAATGCACATATCCTAAAGGGCGCTACCCCTCATAACCTTGCTGCTTCTTTCCTGTTTTGACCATTCACGGGGTGTGAGGCTCAACGAAGTCACGTCCACAAAAACATACTTTATACAAAAGCCATGCTTTGGGTCAACAAATGATCATAGAAATGATCACCAAGATAGACGATCAAATAAATGATCCTATCATAAATAATCAACACAATGATCATTTTACAGCAACACTCAGTGTGTCACATTACCAAATTGGGAATATATCGCTGATAACTTCAACTATATAACCTCTGAGTTCGTACGTCTCAGAGAAGGGTGTTAAGCTAAGAGAATAAATTCTCCGCCACCAAAGAAATATATTTGAAAGAAATCGGCTTTATATCTCAATTTGTAACGTCAGGCATACAATCCATACAAGTCTGTTCCGGGCTCGAACAGAACCGAAGGCACTTACAAAGAAGTCCTTGCATTCCGGATATCCACAATCCTGATCGGATTCACCATCACATATGGAGAACTCTATACCGGAGCAATTCGGCGCAGAGTCAATCGACAGGTCATCCTATCGCTCTCGCAAATACCCGGTCTTCAACACCGGTCTTCAAATGCTATCCATAACGACGAATCACATATTCGGAATGGGTTATACGACACAAAGGTCCTCTCCCGGTTAAACCGAATAGTGAGCGAAATAGTTTAAAAACATATGGATACTGGGATTTCAATTAAGTCACAACTTAATAATTCAAAACTTTCTTTTAAATGGTTTAATCCAATTACCATTTCAAATCTTTTAAACAAAAGATTTATTTCATAAAGTTCACCTAGTTTCTCAAAGATTCATCCCTGGATTTCAAAACAATTCCAATTCAATTGGATTTAATTCATTAAATCTTTAAATTAAGATTTAACTGGTATCTTTCAAAGTTCGTTCCCAAATATTTTCTTTCAAAAATTCGTTTCCGAATATTCATCTATAACTTGGAAGACTATTTCAGTTTAAACTTGAAATCCTTTTAATACAATTTGAAATTTATTTTTCCTATGGAAGCTTTCTTTTATCATTTAGAAACAATAGTGTTATTTCGGAAAAAAAACCATATTTCATTTATACAAGTTATAATCTTTGGGTTAATTCAAATTGTCAAAAGAACAATACTTTAAAAATGGTTCGACTCATATATAACTAGTATAATATTGTTATAATCCCTAGTTCAAATCATAGAATTCAATTTCAAGTATTGAATTCAATTTTAAATCAAAATATTTAAATTTGAAATCTTAATCAAGTTATTCAAAATATATTTCATCTTTGAAATTCCATTTCCAAAGCTTTTCACTTTAAACCCACTCCATTTCCAAAACATTTGAATTCAAATATTCAACTTTAAAAATCATTTCAAAATCTGTGACTTAATCGATTTCCTCGTGAAATCCATATTGGTGTGTGTATTAGTGTGGTCAAGGGGTTTTAACACAATAGTGCAACATTTTTCAATCATCACAGATTAAACACAGAATTATATGGTTGATAAGCGATATAACTATAACGCTTATCTTTTATTCACAGAACACAGATAATATACAAATGTAAAAATGAATGAATCATATACAGCTCAATCCACAGTGCAAATATCGCAATCAGTTAGGACAATCAATTCAAGGCATTTCATACAATATAAACATTCATAAGCAAGGTCAAGTATTCAATAGTCATTTATAAGCAGGATTAACTAATTGTTTAATCCTAATAAATTCAATTTATTTCCAATCAAATTTATTTACTTATGAATTTATTATCCAATTCTGATTTATTAATTCTAAATCATTTGATATAAACTAATTTATCAAACGCTTTAATTTATTAAATGATTCTTAATAAATCATATTAATTAAATTAGCCTTAAGTTAATTTCCTAATCATTTAACCTTAATTTAATTTCATTAAATAACTATCTTTAAGTAATTAATTACCTTTATAAATAAATCAGCATTAAATTACATTAAATGTAATTATATATTAATCACTTGATTTATTAACTTTAATTATTATTATTATTTTTTTAGAAATTGACTAACCATTAATAATCCATTAATTAATCCTAATTATTTAATTAATTAGGTGTTAATTACAACTTAAATAGTTCTTAATTTCAATTAATTAATTTCTAATCATAAATTATCCAATTTCTTTTCAAATTGAATTTCCTTGAACACAAATTGGAAATCTATGATTCTTAATTACACATTAACTATTCCTTAATTAATTTACTTAAACCATAATTTATAAATTTAAACTTCTAATTTATTTCAAAGTAAATTAATGAATTACTAATTATTTAATCTTCATCTACTTAAAAGTAAAACTCATATTTATTAATGATTTAGTTAACACAAAAAAACAATATTTGAAACATTGATTTTTCAACTTGCTTTAAATTCATATGTTAAAGTACTACTTTCTTATTTAGAAAATTTAAAAGATTTTGATATTAAATTCCCTTCAATTTAAGATATTTAAACTTATTTAAAACATCAATTTTAAATTTCATTTTAAACTTTTTAAAACACAATAGTACAGGTTATTATTAAAACTTGTAACAAATAAATTTTACTCTGGGTACATACTCTTGTACTCTGAATCGAAGCATAGTGTTTTCCCGAGTCAACGCATCATTTGCTTCGAGTCAAACTGAAGATTTCTCGAGTCTTCCCCCTGCTCCTTTCCTTTCGCGTTTCCTTCTTCTTCTTCTTTTTTTTTCTGTTCTTCAGATTCAAGTGTGCACGGTGCACGTGCACCGTTGCCTCAACCACCTCCGGCCATCCACACGAACCTCAACACGACGCCTTCCATCACCAGATGCCATCACGATCAACCAAAAACCATCACCACGCCCAAACCAAAATCTAGCAGTAAAAACCAAAACCTGGAAACACAAGAACCCAAACCTTCCCAACCTGTCAACGAGTCGTTCTCCCCACCTCGGCCACTTGAACTCGCCAAACTCCAGCCATGAACTCGCCTCCGACCATGCTACCACCTTCCCAAACCTCGTGCAACTCGATGCACAGTTGAAGACGCGGTGGTCAAAAGTTCAATCACCTCAAAAATTAGGGTTACCAACTTCAAATCACTGCCCCCATCGCCACCGCCACCATTGGCACCTCCAACCATTTTTTCCATCACCTCGGCAAGTTCCTCCATCTCCTCGCACAACCCCATCACGAACTTCGATGCCAAACTCCGGCAATCGACAAAGATGTTGATTTCGATCAACAAAGAATATCACAACCATTACTCGACTAAAAATTGTGATTTAAGTTTTAAAATTCATAATTTGTACAGAGATTCAAAGTATATTCTTGAATTTATAAATTAAAAGGTTTGCTTTTTCTCTTATTCAAATTTTTCTCTGTTATTTTGATTTCCAGAACCATATTCAATTTTTATTTAACTTAAATACAACCTAAACTCTAAATCATGTTGAAACAAACAATTTCTGTTTGTATTATAAATCCTAAAAGCTATTTGATCAAGTGGTAAAATAATTTGAATCAACTCAAACCTGAGAACAAAATGAACAATTTTGTTTACAGAGACTTTAATATGGTCTCAGACCACATCCATTTGCACAAAAGATTTCATACATACAAATCACACTTATTTATGATTTTAAACTTGCAATTAGTTTAAATACTTAAGCTTTAAGTTACTCATAGCAAATGCAAAACAGAGCAAGTTCATGAATTTACAGGTTTACAATATACCGAACTTCATCACACAAGCACCCAGAAAAATGAATAAATAAATATTCACACCATATATTTAAGCATCCAAATATCAACATGTAACAGATTTTAAAACTTCAGTAAAAAAAAAATGTTACTCACAGATAAGTATTCAACAGATTCAAACTTTTAAGTTATAAAACAAAAATTACTCACTGATATTTCCTGAAAAGAAGAACAGAGCTACATCATTTGAATCAGGCTTTTGAAAACAGATCTGACTTGCATACTTTCCAGGCTTGTATTGATTTGGTTTGCTGTTGTTTAAGTTGAGATGGTATTCTTTTTCAGAGGTTGCTTAGTTGTGATAATGAACTGAAGTGAGGAGTTGATGCATATACAAAGGAAGCATGCAGTTTTGAAGTCCTTTGCAAGTACAGGATGTAACTATTTGGAATGACTTGTGTATGGCTGAGGTGCATTAGTTATGGCTAGAGATGAAAGCATTTATTACTTTTCTTTGTACTTCTTTATTTCAGCCTTACTTACTTTATTTATATTTGTTTTACTTGTTAAATTTGCTTGCTTTGACTTATGTAATATAGATGTAAATATGCTTGTACTGTTTCTTTTGTTTGTTCACTTGAATGTATCTTGTATTTTCTTTTCTTTTACTTTGCTTTTAATAACTTAAATAAATTTCGATTTTATATAACATAACTTGCTTGATTTAATATACAAGCTCTTGTATTTGATTTGTTACTTTTTCTTTTGTTTTTATCTTTTGTTTTGTTTTGTTATTTTGTTTAATTTACTTTGTATTACAAATAATTTTCTATTTTAATTATGTTTGTATGCATACATTTGTTTGTAATTTATTTCATTTTAAATTCACAAATCCCAGCTTTCTTTAAAAATACATACATACATACATAGATATATATATATATATATATATATATATATATATATATATAAATCTGAAATAACCATTTCTATCTATAAAAATCCATTTGTATAAATATTATACTATTAATATTGTTTAAATACAACTCATTATTTAATTAAAACAATTTATAAAAGAAACTATCTTTATTTTGATAAATAACATATTTTTATTTGTTTGAATACTTTTATTTGCTCTTATTCTTGTATTTTAAATTTACTTCTATTTTTAGTTTAAATAATTATCATAAATTTTACTTTAAAAATTATTGTTTTATATTTCCCTATATATACACATATATTTTATATAACTCAAATTATCATCATTTATAAATTTTTAAATCAATTTATTTATTTATTTTTATACTTGTGTCCAAAGTATATTATTTATTTTTCAAAATCATTTATTTAAGAACTTATTTAAAATCCAATATATACATATATATTCTCATATATACAAATTTTCAAACCCATATGACTTAATATTTTTTTTTTCTATTTGAATTGGGGAAACTCGCTTCCATTTATAATAAATTTTATAAATTTTTATTCAAAATTTCATTTAATTATCAATTTAAATTAAATTAAAATCTAGGGTCGTTACAAACTTCCCCCCTTAAAAGGATTTCGTCCTCGAAATTCGCAGGCACGAAAACAACACAGAGATAGACAGATTCGATTTCCTATAATTCCTCAAACTCAAGATATGGATTCCAAATTCAAGTCGGAATATCTCAGAATACATACCAAATTGTCCCTCTTCGGACTTCGATCAACCCAAGAAATTTATAACAGAATTTTGAATTTGGTTTTAACCGAAATCGTGTTATCGATATAATTCAAATTTAGCTTCATATCCTATTAATCAATTTAACTCATTTAAAATTTCTATTTCTTTTAAAATTTTCAGTTTCAAATTCATTAAGGTTTAAATCAAAAACTGATAAGAAATCAGATGAAGATACGAAGTAATAATTTTTTGCAACGATTCGTAAGGCCACCATCACACCGAAACTTCTTTTTGTAGCTGGTATGAAGAAATCAAAAGAATTTGGAAACGAATCAAAGAAAATTGATAAGAAAGATTATTTCCACTGTTGTTACAGAGTATCGACTAATTATAGTCGCATTCTCCTGTCCTCTATCTCGTTCTCTTCTTGCACTCATACTCACTATCAGTAGATAGTAAGAGAATTTATTGAGGCATTCAAACGGATATCTTAAGGATTACTCATTCTAGGATTTACTTCACCCTATCTCTAATGAGTTACTCAATGTGTTACACTCCTGAGCTAAAGTTTCAACCTTAGCTCTGATACCACATGTAACGAGTCTGATTTTGCCCGCCCGAAAATCGACACCCATACTTCAAATCATATTCGAATGTCATAGATTCGATCGTTCAAATCCGATTCGCCAGAGCTTATAACAATCATTAAGTAAACAACACAGCGGAATAAAAGAATAATACATTGATATACAGCTTTGATACAATATCTGACACAACAGATGATCCAATAGATATCAATATACCTCAGAGATATGATACAATAAAATAGCAGCGGAAAAGAAAAATAGATAACATCTAGCAGTGGAACAAATAACTCTAAAACAGTCTTCAAGGAAGAACTCCAAAAATAACTGCAACTCCATTTCCAAGAATCAATCCAGCAATAGCTCGAACTCCCAATAACGATGCACCAAGCTAAGCAAGACTGGTGTGATCCAAAGACTGAACTAACTCCAGATAATCCACTATATCCAACTATCTGAAAAACCCAACTCTAGACTGCTCGTGTAGAAAATAATGAGCACCCAGAGTTTAGGAAAGAAACGATAAACTCCGGATCAGTCGTGGGACTGGTGTGAGCAAGAAAAACAGTTTATCTTTTAAAACATTCAACAAAAGATTTTCTAAGTCAATTCGCAATGCTTTTTAAAAATGAGACTACCATAAGGCCTCCCGCACACACACACAATGCAAACGTAGAATCGGAGGAGATTTCTCCTTATGATAGTCAAAGATGCTTGATACGCATTAAAATAACATTTGATATTATTACTAGTGCATAGTGTAGAAGAAATTCATTTCGAAAGTAGAATATAAATCTTAGCCAACATACGACCATTATCGTATGCCTACTATAGCTACCATCCAAACAGTGGTGACCACCATAAGTGAATGGCAGGTCCTACAACTAATACCGTACAAGTTTCGTATTGGGAATTGGATTTCCAACGAATGATCAGGCCAAGGAACTTCCCATTGCCACATGAGAATGCCTCTGGATGGACATCCCCGAGAACCAAACCGGATCTCTACCAACACAAGGCCGGGTTACCCCTAACTGAGTAACAACTGACCGAATATGCCATCCCCCGGTCCTTTGGGACCTTTATCCGAGAGCTTTCTAATCAATTCACACAATCATAACAAAGTGTTTTCAACATGAGTAAGTATCTGGGCTCCATACCATGATACCACCCTTTTCCAGAAGGAAATGCACATATCCTAAAGGGCGCTACCCCTCATAACCTTGCTGCTTCTTTCCTGTTTTGACCATTCACGGGGTGGGAGGCTCAACGAAGTCACGTCCACAAAAACATACTTTATACAAAAGCCATGCTTTGGGTCAACAAATGATCATAGAAATGATCACCAAGATAGACGATCAAATAAATGATCCTATCATAAATAATCAACACAATGATCATTTCACAGCAACACTCAGTGTGTCACATTACCAAATTGGGAATATATCGCTGATAACTTCAACTATATAACCTCTGAGTTCGTACGTCTCAGAGAAGGGTGTTAAGCTAAGAGAATAAATTCTCCGCCACCAACAGAAATATATTTGAAAGAAATCGGCTTTATATCTCAATTTGTAACGTCAGGCATACAATCCATACAAGTCCGTTCCGGGCTCGAACAGAACCGAAGGCACTTACAAAGAAGTCCTTGCAATCCGGATATCCACAATCCTGATCGGATTCACCATCACATATGGAGAACTCTATACCGGAGCAACTCGGTGCAGAGTCAATCGACAGGTCATCCTATCGCTCTCGCAAATACCCGGTCTTCAACACCGGTCTTCAAATGCTATCCATAACGACGAATCACATATTCGGAATGGGTTATACGACACAAAGGTCCTCTCCCGGTTAAACCGAATAGTGAGCGAAATAGTTCAAAAACATATGGATACTGGGATTTCAATTAAGTCACAACTTAATAATTCAAAACTTTCTTTTAAATGGTTTAATCCAATTACCATTTCCAATCTTTTAAACAAAAGATTTATTTCATAGAGTTCACCTAGTTTCTCAAAGATTCATCCTTGGATTTCAAAACAATTCCAATTCAATTGGATTTAATTCATTAAATCTTTAAATTAAGATTTAACTGGTATCTTTCAAAGTTCGTTCCCAAATATTTTCTTTCAAAAATTCGTTTCCAAATATTCATCTATAACTTGGAAGACTATTTCAGTTTAAACTTGAAATCCTTTTAATACAATTTGAAATTCATTTTTCCTATGAAAGCTTTCTTTTATCATTTAGAAACAACAGTGTTATTTCGGAAAAAAAACCATATTTCATTTATACAAGTTATAATCTTTGGGTTAATTCAAATTGTCAAAAGAACAATACTTTAAAAATGGTTCGACTCATATATAACTAGTATAATATTGTTATAATCCCTAGTTCAAATCATAGAATTCAATTTCAAGTATTGAATTCAATTTTAAATCAAAATATTTAAATTTGAAATCTTAATCAAGTTATTCAAAATATATTTCATCTTTGAAATTCCATTTCCAAAGCTTTTCACTTTAAACCCACTCCATTTCCAAAACATTTGAATTCAAATATTCAACTTTAAAAATCATTTCAAAATCTGTGACTTAATCGATTTCCTCGTGAAATCCATATTGGTGTGTGTATTAGTGTGGTCAAGGGGTTTTAACACAATAGTGCAACATTTTTCAATCATCACAGATTAAACACAGAATTATATGGTTGATAAGCGATATAACTATAACGCTTATCTTTTATTCACAGAACACAGATAATATACAAATGTAAAAATGAATGAATCATATACAGCTCAATCCACAGTGCAAATATCACAATCAGTTAGGACAATCAATTCAAGGCATTTCATACAATATAAACATTCATAAGCAAGGTCAAGTATTCAATAGTCATTTATAAGCAGGATTAACTAATTGTTTAATCCTAATAAATTCAATTTATTTCCAATCAAATTTATTTACTTATGAATTTATTATCCAATTCTGATTTATTAATTCTAAATCATTTGATATAAACTAATTTATCAAACGCTTTAATTTATTAAATGATTCTTAATAAATCATATTAATTAAATTAGCCTTAAGTTAATTTCCTAATCATTTAACCTTAATTTAATTTCATTAAATAACTATCTTTAAGTAATTAATTACCTTTATAAATAAATCAGCATTAAATTACATTAAATGTAATTATATATTAATCACTTGATTTATTAACTTTAATTATTATTATTATTATTTTTTTAGAAATTGACTAACCATTAATAATCCATTAATTAATCCTAATTATTTAATTAATTAGGTGTTAATCACAACTTAAATAGTTCTTAATTTCAATTAATTAATTTCTAATCATAAATTATCCAATTTCTTTTCAAATTGAATTTCCTTTAACACAAATTGGAAATCTATGATTCTTAATTACACATTAACTATTCCTTAATTAATTTACTTAAACCATAATTATAAATTTAAACTTCTAATTTATTTCAAAGTAAATTAATGAATTACTAATTATTTAACCTTCATCTACTTAAAAGTAAAACTCATATTTGTTAATGATTTAGTTAACACAAAAAAACAATATTTGAAACATTGATTTTTCAACTTGCTTTAAATTCATATGTTAAAGTACTACTTTCTTATTTAGAAAATTTAAAAGATTTTGATATTAAATTCCCTTCAAATTTAAGATATTTAAACTTATTTAAGACATCAATTTTAAATTTCATTTTAAACTTTTTAAAACACAATAGTACAGGTTATTATTAAAACCTGTAACAAATAAATTTTACTCTGGGTACATACTCTTGTACTTTGAATCAAAGCATAGTGTTTTCCCGAGTCAAAGCATCATTTGCTTCGAGTCAAACTGAAGATTTCTCGAGTCTTCCCCCTGCTCCTTTCCTTTCGCGTTTCCTTCTTCTTCTTTTTTTTTTTCTGTTCTTCAGATTCAAGTGTGCACGGTGCACGTGCACCGTTGCCTCAACCACCTCCGGCCATCCACACGAACCTCAACACGACGCCTTCCATCACCAGATGCCATCACGATCAACCAAAAACCATCACCACGCCCAAACCAAAATCTAGCAGTAAAAACCAAAACCTGGAAACACAAGAACCCAAACCTTCCCAACCTGTCAACGAGTCGTTCTCCCCACCTCGGCCACTTGAACTCGCCAAACTCCAGCCATGAACTCGCCTCCGACCATGCTACCACCTTCCCAAACCTCGTGCAACTCGATGCACAGTTGAAGACGCGGTGGTCAAAAGTTCAATCACCTCAAAAAATTAGGGTTACCAACTTCAAATCACTGCCCCCATCGCCACCGCCACCGTTGGCACCTCCAACCATTTTTTCCATCACCTCGGCAAGTTCCTCCATCTCCTCGCACAACCCCATCACGAACTTCGATGCCAAACTCCGGCAATCGGCAAAGATGTTGATTTCGATCAACAAAGAATATCACAACCATTACTCGACTAAAAATCGTGATTTAAGTTTTAAAATTCATAATTTGCTACAGAGATTCAAAGTATATTCTTGAATTTATAAATTAAAAGGTTTGGTTTTTCTCTTATTCAAATTTTTCTCTGTTATTTTGATTTCCAGAACCATATTCAATTTTTATTTAACTTAAATGCAACCTAAACTCTAAATCATGTTGACACAAACAATTTCTGTTTGTATTATAAATCCTAAAAGCTATTTGATCAAGTGGTAAAATAATTTGAATCAACTCAAACCTGAGAACAAAGTGAACAAGTTTGTTTACAGAGACTTTAATATGGTCTCAGACCACATCCATTTGCACAAAAGATTTCATACATACAAATCACACTTATTTATGATTTTAAACTTGCAATTAGTTTAAATACTTAAGCTTTAAGTTACTCATAGCAAATGCATAACAGAGCAAGTTCATGAATTTACAGGTTTCAATATACCGAACTTCATCACACAAGCACCCAGAAAAATGAATAAATAAATATTCACACCATATATTTAAGCATCCAAATATCAACATGTAACAGATTTTAAAACTTCAGTAAAAAAAAAATGTTACTCACAGATAAGTATTCAACAGATTCAAACTTTTAAGTTATAAAACAAAAATTACTCACTGATATTTCCTGAAAAGAAGAACAGAGCTACATCATTTGAATCAGGCTTTTGAAAACAGATCTGACTTGCATACTTTCCAGGCTTGTATTGATTTGGTTTGCTGTTGTTTAAGTTGAGATGGTATTCTTTTTCAGAGGTTGCTTAGTTGTGATAATGAACTGAAGTGAGGAGTTGATGCATATACAAAGGAAGCATGCAGTTTTGAAGTCCTTTGCAAGTACAGGATGTAACTATTTGGAATGACTTGTGTATGGCTGAGGTGCATTAGTTATGGCTAGAGATGAAAGCATTTATTACTTTTCTTTGTACTTCTTTATTTCAGCCTTACTTACTTTATTTATATTTGTTTGACTTTGTTAAATTTGCTTGCTTTGACTTATGTAATATAGATGTAAATATGCTTGTACTGTTTCTTTTGTTTGTTCACTTGAATGTATCTTGTATTTTCTTTTCTTTTACTTTGCTTTTAATAACTTAAATAAATTTCGATTTTATATAACATAACTTGCTTGATTTAATATACAAGCTCTTGTATTTGATTTGTTACTTTTTCTTTTGTTTTTATCTTTTGTTTTGTTTTGTTATTTTGTTTAATTTACTTTGTATTACAAATAATTTTCTATTTTAATTATGTTTGTATGCGTACATTTGTTTGTAATTTATTTCATTTTAAATTCACAAATCCTAGCTTTCTTTAAAAATACATACATACATATATATATATATAAATCTGAAATAACCATTTCTATCTATAAAAATCCATTTGTATAAATATTATACTATTAATATTGTTTAAATACAACTCATTATTTAATTAAAACAATTTATAAAAGAAACTATCTTTATTTTGATAAATAACATATTTTTATTTGTTTGAATACTTTTATTTGCTCTTATTCTTGTATTTTAAATTTACTTCTATTTTTAGTTTAAATAATTATCATAAATTTTACTTTAAAAATTATTGTTTTATATTTCCCTATATATACACATATATTTTATATAACTCAAATTATCATCATTTATAAATTTTTAAATCAATTTATTTATTTATTTTTATACTTGTGTCCAAAGTATATTATTTATTTTTCAAAATCATTTATTTAAGAACTTATTTAAAATCCAATATATACATATATATTCTCATATATACAAATTTTCAAACCCATATGACTTAATATATTTTTTTTCTATTTGAATTGGGGAAACTCGCTTCCATTTATAATAAATTTTATAAATTTTTATTCAAAATTTCATTTAATTATCAATTTAAATTAAATTAAAATCTAGGGTCGTTACAAACAATGTTGTAGGACTCTTAAAATTGAATTAAAAGTTAAATTATAGAAATTGAATATTTTAATATTTAATTGACGAGTTAAAATAGTCATTTTTCAAACAGTCTCGGATTTCGACGAAACCAGTTTCATCGGATCCGTAATGTAATATTATTGTATGATTTCAAATTTCGCATCAATCGGACTTACAGTTTGTACGGGGCAAGCTAAAATGCACTGAAATCGATTCTAGTGAATTTTAAATTTAATTAGTCGATTCAAAAACTTATTTTCCAAATTTGATGGTGTTAACCCCGCTGAAACTCGGACCGACTCATTTACTCAACTGATACCGACTCATCCATGTAGAGGGAAGAACGACTCATCTATCTAGATCCGACTCATCTAGGACCGACACATCTGGTCCCGACTCATCCACTTAAGGTCCTTACCGACTCATTGGATATACGACTCAAGGGATTAGCGGTTCGTAAGAAAAGGCCGACTCAGCAAGACCCCGGCTCAACAACCTCGGCGACTCATCTAGTCCCCGACTCAACGAGTTAACGACCTAAAGTCCAAGGCGACTTAAAGGACTCAAGGAGAGATTGTACGACTCAGGGGATCTGACAGGTAAGGAAGGCCAGCAAGGTAAGACATTAACGACTCATGAAAGTTTACGACTTAAAGGGTGATACGACCTAAGGCTTCAGGGACAAGTTCAAAACCATACTGAAATGAGATAACTCGTTGACTAGCTACGGCCGTGATGAGTCGTATACGACTTATGCTAGCATAAAAGGAGTTATGTTCGGTTGACTCGAGAACGACTTATCTCTTTGGACCAAGCCAGTAGTTCGGCCTTGAGTTAACATGAGACGACTCACCATGACTCGCCCACGACTTAAAGTCGTTAAGTCGTAACCCATTGCCACAATGCCTATGCCAAGGAAGATTGACTCGGACACGACTCAAGACTTGTCATAAAATCCAGCAGAGGAATAAGCATTGGAGGAGTGAAGGGATGATTCTATGAGTCGGCCACGACCTAATTTGACTCGGCCACGAGTCAGGCATGAGCCGGGTACGACTCACGACTTAAGGCTGAAAACTCCTATAAATACAAGGCCACCTCCAACATTCAAAGGACTTTTCGAGCTCACTCTCTTCAAGCGCCGATACTCTGCTGCATTCCGAACCAATTTAACACTTGAAGCTCTCAAGACACTAAGAACGCTACAAACAACTTCAAGAAGAGATCACATACATCCAACATGGATTCGAAAACTCTCATCTTCATCGAAGTTTAGGCTACTTGTTCCAAGTCTCTTGTAATTCAAAGTGTATTGTACTTGGGAAGAATTGTATCAGCTTGTAACGAGATTATTAATAAAAGTACTTAAAGTGGACGTAGGCTATACCCTTAAGCCGAACCACTATAAAATTGTTGTTGTTTACCGCTTTTCTGCTATTATCTGCTTGTAATCTGTTCCCGAGCTATCGGGTGGTGCTTTCACAACTACGACTCATACACCGGGGTGTTAGCGTTCAAATTTTAGCGTTAACATTTTTGGTGCTTTCACTGAGAATTGAACTCAGGAAAAATTATCATCATTGCTTCACAGAGATTTGTAGAGAGAATTTCCTTAAAAACCAGAAGTCTGTCTGAGATTATGGCTCCTGGAAGGAAGAGTAGATCTGTCAGATCTGGGAACGTTCAAGAGGGAACATCCGCTTCCCCTGTACCTAATCAACCCACTACGTCTACTGGGGTTACGAAAGCGGAGTTGGATGCTGTAATATTAGGGCTGAACCAGCAGATAAACGCCCAGAATTCACAATTAGAGGCTCAGAGTGCCCAAAATGCTCTAATTCTGAATAAGTTGAATGATTTGCTCAGGGCAAACAATCAACCGGCTGGTAATGGAAGGAATTATGCTGGCAACATTCATGATGCTAATGAAAGGAATGCTCAAGAAAGGGCTGCCAGTCCCTTTGAGCAAACGCTTCCTGAGGTTGGTGGACCTGGAACTCGACATGATGAGGAGTATCTTTCTGGAATGGTCCGACAAATCATGAAAGAAAGTATGCAAAGGGTTGAAGATGAGAAAGAATGGGGTTTCGCCCCAAGTAAAACTCTATTTACTGAGAAAATCTTAAAGGCGGAATTTCCAAGGAAGTTTGTCCCTCCAACTATCCCAGCTTACAAAGGGACAAGTGATCCGAATGAATTCTTGTATAAATATGATTGGCACATGACAGGTGCCAGAGCCTCTGACGAGATAAAGTGCCGATATTTCCCTGTATACCTTGAAGGTGTGGCTCTACTGTGGTTCACCAAGTTGCCAGTCCGATCTATTGATCAGTTTTCAGACTTGACCCGAAAGTTCAAGGAACAGTTCAGACTATATGCTTCAAAGGCCAAGGACATCATGTCATTGTCAAGTATAGAACAGAATCCTGGTGAATCTATCAGATCTTTCTTGAACTGCTTTAATATAGTGCTGGCAGAGGTGGACAATGCTGAACCGCGAATGATATTGACTTATCTGATGAGGGCTATTGATAAGTCGAGCGAATTTGGGAAATGGCTAAACATGAAGGAGCCAACCTCCCTCGAAAAGTTCTACAAAAAGGCAGATGAATTCATACGCCTGGAAAGCCGTCCTGTACCGGTAAAGGCAGTGTTGGAAAAAGCTGAAGATAACACTGTTGCTCCACGCAAGAATGAATCTGTGGGGCAAAAAAGGGAAAATAACAATGGGAAGAAACAGAGTAATCTGAAGAAGCCCCGATCCTTCAAGCCATCAGAGTATACTCCTTTATCAGATACGCCGGAGCGTATCTACCTTGCCATTAAAGATTCTGTTGATCTCCCTAAACCTATCCCTTTGAGGACCGGGAAAAAGGCTATACAAAGTGGGAAGTTCTGCCGCTTCCATAATCAACCCGGTCATGAGACCGATGAATGCCGCCAGTTGAAAAATCTGATTGAAGAATTGCTAAGAGAAAACAAGCTGCAGCAATTTGTGAAAAAGAATAGCAACAATCCTACATCGTCAAGTCAGGGGCAACAGGCTCCTGTTCATCAGCCTAGGATAGGTGAGAAAGCTACGGGGCATGAATCTGGAAGGCCCATTATCAATGTCATTACAGGAGGACCTCACCCAGCTGGCAAGAGCTGGGGTGAGATGGAGAGATATACCAGGGCTTTGAAATATGTTCCAGCCAAAGAAGACGTCTTTGTTTTAGAAGACACTATGCCCCTGAAACAACAGAAAACTTTCAGTGATGATATTATTTTCAGAGCCAGAGATTCCACAGGTATCGAAGCTCCTACCCTAGATCCCTTGGTCATCTCAACTGGTATCGGACCGGCCATTGTCAGAAGAGTTCTCATTGACTGCGGAGCATCATGTAATATCCTCTTCAAGAAGACATTCGACCAAATGAAAATCCCTATGGTCGATGTACAAGCCTCATCGCAGAAGATCGCTGGCTTCACTGGGGAGCCAAAGCAACCAATAGGAACCATCGATCTGCTTGTAGAACTTGGGGAAGGAGAAAGGAAAGTAGTCCGCAAGCAAACATTTATGATTGTCGATGAATTTTCTGCTTATAACGCTTTCCTTGGCCGTCCAACGCTCGCAGTGTTCAAAGCTATCCTAGCCCCGTGGTGCCTCACTATTAAATTCCCTACAGACAATGGAGTAGGAGTTATAAAAGGGGATCAAAATGCTGCGCGAGAGTGCTATTTGACAGAGTTGCGAGAATCAAGAAAAAGGGAAATGGGAAAGGATGCGGCCGCCCCGGTCCGCATCAAAGAGCCAGCCTTGTAGCAATTACGGGGCGGACCCTGCACTGGCGAGCATAGCGGGGCACGGAAAGAGATGGATCCCAGAAAAAGCCAGTGCAGGGGAGAATAGAGTAGTGCCGGTTGAAACGACAGTACCGGTACCTGTTGACCCGAAGGACCCGGTTCACAGCTTAATGTGTCAATTCAAAATATCTTGATATCTTTCCTGAAAGCAAATCTGGATGTCTTCGCTTGGACTCATGCTGATATGTGTGGAATATCTCCAGAAGTTGCAGTACACGCTCTGAATATTGACCCAAAGTTTACACCAGTAAAACAGAAAAGTAGAACCCAAGGTCCAGAAAGGTCAGCAGCATTAAAAGAGGAAATTGATCGACTCATGGAAAATAACTTCATCAAAGAATCCACATATCCGAATTGGGTTTCAAATCCTGTGCTGGTTAAGAAAGCTAATGGAAAATGGAGAGTGTGCATCGATTTTTCAGATCTGAACAAGGCCTGCCCCAAAGATTGCTTTCCTTTACCCAGGATCGATCAACTGGTAGATGGAACAGCGGGGCATGAATTGTTATCTTTCATGGATGCCTACTCCGGATATAACCAGATCATGATGCATGAACCAGATCAGGAGGACACGAGCTTTATCACCGATGTTGGTCTTTATCGCTACAAAGTTATGCCCTTCGGATTGAAGAATGCAGGGGCAACCTACCAAAGACTTGTTAATGCTATGTTCAAACCGCAATTGGGCAAAACTATGGAAGTCTACGTCGACGACATGTTAGTAAAGTCTAAGAAAGCAGCGGATCACATTGAACACTTGGCAGAAATGTTCGCAGTCCTCCGGAAATACAGAATGAAGCTTAACCCTCTGAAATGCACGTTTGGGGTCGAGTCCGGAAAGTTCTTAGGGTTTATCGTCAGCGCTAGGGGCATTGAGGCTAGTCCAGCTCAAATTACTGCCTTGAAAGAAGTCAAAGCTCCTAGAACAAAGAAGGAATTGCAAAGTCTCAATGGAAAAGTTGCCGCCTTGAGTCGGTTCATTTCCAAAGCCACAGATAAATGCATCCCATTCTTTGACGCCCTAAAGAAAGGAAAGAAAAACTTCGATTGGACTCCCGAATGCCAAAAAGCCTTTGATGAATTGATTCGCCATATGGAGACGCCTCCAATACTTTCTAGGCCTTGCGATGGCGAGGATCTTCTTATATACTTGGCAGTATCATCTCATGCTTTAAGTGCAGCGCTGATACGGGAAGACAAAAGGATTCAACATCCAGTTTACTATATCAGCAAAAGACTCACTGGGGCAGAGATGAATTACTCTAAGTTGGAAAAACTCGCCTATTGCTTACTAATTGCGTCTAGGAAATTGAGGCAATATTTTCAAGCTCACCCTATCAGAGTCCTCACTGATCAACCTTTAAAGCAAGTCCTGTTTCGCCCTGAAACTTCGGGTCGTCTTCTAAAGTGGAATATTGAACTCAGTCAGTATGACATCACTTATCATCCCCGGAAAGCAATCAATGGACAAGCTTTAGCGGATTTCATTGCAGAATTTACAGATAAGGGTAACAGTGAGGAAGAAACGGTCGACAATTCCCCTATCCAGTGGAAGTTATATGTCGATGGTGCGAGAAACGACTACTGTTCTGGAGCCGGAGTTGTACTTGAGACTCCTGAAGGTCGATCATTATGCTATGCACTAAGATTGGAATTTCCTTCAACAAACAATGAAGCAGAATATGAAGCCCTTATCGCTAGCTTAAGGATTGCTAAAGAATTAAACATCCGAGCGCTACAGATATTCAGTGATTCTCAGCTTATTGTATGCCAAGTCAAAAAGGAATTCCAAGCAAAAGGGGGGAATCTGCCCGCCTACTTGTCAAAGGCTTGGGAACTCCTGGGTGATTTCGATCATTACATGATAAGCCACATTCCTCGAGAAGAAAACATGAAAGCAGATTCTCTCGCGAAGTATTCGAGCACATGCGAAGCTCAATTTCTGGGGCTAACTCCAGTGGAGGTCCTGTCGACTCCTAGCATTGATGAGATGGACATTGATTGGATCACGAGCATGTCTCAAGAGCAAGAATCATGGATGACTCCGATAATAGAATATCTGCTCAATGGATCCTTACCAGGGAACTCAAAAGAACGACAAAAGCTATTGAGAAAAGCCTCTCGATACATAATCCAGGATGGCCGGTTATACAGACGGGGATTTTCAATGCCATTACTTCGATGTGTATCCAGGGAAGAGTCTAAAGCAATCTTAGCAGAGGTACACGGAGGAGAATGTGGAGATCATTCAGGTGGCCAAACATTAGCAAAGAAAATTCTCCGGTACGGATATTTTTGGCCAGAAATTAATCGAGATGCAGCGGAGTATTCCCGAAAATGTGACAGATGTCAAAGATTCGCCAAAATTCCTAGAGCTCCTTCCACTGAACTCACACAGATGGTCAGTCCATGGCCGTTTGCGATATGGGGAATCGACCTTGTAGGACCGTTACCAACTGCCAAATCTGGAATTAAATATGCCATTGTTGCTGTAGATTATTTTACTAAGTGGGCAGAGGCTGAACCACTGGCCACTATCACCTCAAAGAAGATGATAAGTTTTGTGACTAAAAACATCATTTGCAGATACGGTGTGCCTCAAAAAATAATTACAGACAATGGAACTCAGTTTGAAAGTGAAGAATTCCAAGATTTTTGCAAGCGATTCAAAATCCGGAAAAGCTTCTCAGCAGTAGCTCATCCGCAGGCAAACGGGCAGGTGGAAGCCGTGAACAAAATTATTAAGTCAACCATCAAGAAGCAACTTGAAAGAGCAAAAGGTGGTTGGGTCGATAAGCTACCACTGGCACTATGGGCATACAGAACCACTCACAAAACTGCGACTGGGCACACCCCGTTTTCATTGGCATACGGGTCAGAGGCAATGATTCCGGTAGAAATAGAAGTCCATTCACACAGAAGAATCCATTTCAATCAAGCAGAAAATGAAAAGCTACAGCTTGAAGCGCTAGATCTCCTTGATGAAAAAAGAGATGAGGCTAATCTCAGAATTGCAGCTCATCAGCAAAGAATAGCCAGACATTTCAATTCCAAAGTTCGCCAACGCAGCTTTGAGATTGGAGACCTAGTCCTGAAAAGAATTATGACAGCGACAGGTGTGTTTGGGACAAATTGGAAAGGACCATATGTAATAGGTCAGAAGCTTCTTGACGGCACATTCAAACTCACCACTGTTGAAGGAGATCAAATTCCAAGGGCATGGAACAGCAACCATTTGCGTCCATACTTTACTTGAAAATTTTGTTGAAATATTGTAAAAAGAATTATGAATGTATGATTCTTGTAATTGAAAGCAATTGTAAAACTGATGCATGTAAATAATGAAAGAATATAAAGTGGATGTAGGCCCAATTTCCTGGCCGAACCACTATAAATCTTGTGTTCCTTACTATTATTACATGTTTGCTTTATTTTCGATATAAAAGTACATAGAATGTATTGCTGAAATGTCGATTTAAATTTTTGCAGACAGTGGAAGTTAAACTTGCACATAAAAAGACCGAGTGATTCTCGTCAAATTTCAAGTCACAAAAACCCTGAATTCAAATCCTAGATAGGAAGTACTTCAATTGAACGGCCTATGATTTCGACAGAAACGGGTCTTTGCTAATAAATTGAGATCGTTTGAACAAACAAACGTCCAATTAAGAAGCTAGTGCTCGTTCTCACGAAATTGCCTGACAATGAAGCGCACTTCCTTGGAATAAACAAGTTACTTGTAAAAAAAAAAGGAGGGGGCGGAGAATCATTGAAAAGGCATAAGCAAGTGAACAGAGGAACAACCAAAGCCATCATCGGCAGCACAAGTCCTCTTCGGAGACGCAACTCTTCGGAGGATAAAGACCTCTAATGGGTCATACGCCACAAAAAAGAAAGTTTTCTACTCAACAAAAAAGATTGGAGGAGTCATGACCCTCCAACCATGAGAGAGTAACTTCCAGGCGATGAAAACCCTCTCTGAGGCACATTTCACCAGGAGTTGAAGTGTTATGACCGCTCTTCGGGATTTCACTTCACCAGAGTTGAAATGCAAACGAAATAAAAGCCCTCTTCGGAGGCCCATTTCACCAGGAGTTGAAGTGTTATGACCGCTCTTCGGGATTTCACTTCACCAGAGTTGAAATGTAAACAAAATAAAAGCCCTCTTCGGAGGCACATTTCGCCAGGAGTTGAAGTGTAACAACCGCTCTTCGGAATTTCACTTCACCAAAGTTGAAATGCAAAAACAAAATAAAGACCTTCCTGAAAGCCCACGTTTCACCGAGATTGAAATAAAACTTCCAGGTGTTGAAACGTGAAAAGGCTTTCTTCGAAGGCACAACTCTTTGGAGGTACACGTTTCACCGAGATTGAAATAAAACTTCCAAGTGTTGAAATGTGAAAAATCCCTCCTCAGAGGTACAACCCCCTCCCAGGGACACAATTCAAAGGAAAGACCTCTTCGAAGGCACAATCAAGAAGAAAGACCTCTTCGGAAGCCCACGTTTCACCAAGATTGAAATAAAACTTCCAAGTGTTGAAACGTGAAAAGGCTTTCTTCAAAGGCACAACTCTTTGGAGGTACACGTTTCACCGAGATTGAAATAAAACTTCCAAGTGTTGAAACGTGAAAAATCCCTCCTCAGAGGTACAACTTTGTATATAAAAAAAAAATCCTCATCAAAAGCGTACTTTAACTTTCAAAGGAAGAGTAATTTACCTACTCTGGAAAATGATCTTTAAAAAAAAAAAAAAAAAAAGGAAAAGAAGTTAAAGTACCCTTCAGAGGTCCGCTTTACCACATAGAAGAATTCACTTGGTAAAATATGCACATAAGCAAAAGAAAAAAGTGATTTCTTCGAACGACAAAGCGTAGAAACTTATACGAAGGGAGTTGTACTCTACAAAAATTTTCTTTAAAGAATAAAATAATTATTCTTTAGCAAATAAGAGTGCAAGTCCCCTCGAAGTATAAAATATTGCAGCAAGCTTAAGGTATGGGGGCAACATGGTATAATAGTATAGCTGCATCAGTAAAGTAATACTCAAACAACATACCATAAGTCCGCTGCAATATCATATAAATAAACTTGTGCAAAAATGAATAATAAATGCATTCTCAAATTCAAACAGAAGTATGTACAAACAAAGGATCATTTTATTCAATTGAAATGCACGTACAGGTTTCAAAATAAAGAAAAGCGGGGGCCGGTACCCGCACAATTCTCGACCAGTACATACAAAAGGCAAAAAGCTAAAATCTTCACTTCTTTTTACTACCTTTGGACCCTTTTCCCGGTCGAATGATTAGCTTTTCAGGTCGGTCAGTTGGCACAAGGGAAGAAGGAAGGGTAGGCGCAGCTGGTCCAACTTCTGGCTCCTCTTCAGTAACAGTGATTATCTTCCCCCTCCTCTTTGACGTTCCGTGCTTTTTCCTCCTCTTTGAGGAAGACTCACTTCCTGGAGTGACAAGTTTAGACAAAGTTATGTCATCAGAAGGAGTCCGCTCCGGAGATATCTCACCTCCCTCAAGTCCCTCGTCTCTATGCTCTTGCGAAGCGATGGGATCGTCTAAACCATGAAGGGCCTCTATTTGTTCCTCTTGTGACCCGGGCTGTGAAGCAGGAGGAGGAGCCACCTGGGGTGACGGAGGAGGGATAACCGGAGGAGGAGAAATCTGAGCGGTGCTTGATACTTTCTCTACAGAAGAAAAGAGGTTAAAGTCAGTAAAGAGAGGAGATGAAGGCTCATCAAGATTGAGAAAATAGTCAAGGAGCTCATTAAACCCATGTGAAATAAATGAGCAATCCACTTGAGCGAAATTTACAGTGGAATTACCTGCAGAAGTTGTCTTTATTACGTCAATTTCATAGTCCGGAGCTTCAGCACTCTCTTGCGATTCATCTGTGGCTTGAGTAATTTTGGCCCCAGTATCAGTTTGAGCAGGGATCGGTACATAAGAGCTAGAGCCAATAATGCCAGCATCGGCCGAAGTTGAAGGAGGGATAGGAGCAGTCAAATTTGTTTCTTTTTCTTGATGCTCTTCCCCCACTATTTCAACTCGCGATCTGGCAAGTTGCTCCTTCCATCTGGCAAGGGCTGCGCGAGCCTCAAAGTCTAAGTAGTGCACCTCCAACTCCTCTTCAGTGTATCCGGCCCCTTTAAACATATCTAGTGCGGCCTCCCACACTTCGGCCAGGGTAATCTCATACTTGGGGCCCAGGAATGCAAGACTGCCACGCCCTAATATACAATGCAAGTAGAAATCAAATAGTGTCGAGCCAATATCAGCTTTGGTGGCTTCATGGGCCTCTTCAGCTGCAATTCTACCCGCAACAGCCTCATCCCGCTCTCTCTCGACTTTGGATAACTGGGCTTTCAATTTTTCAATCTCTGTAGCCTGAAGGCCAGTTTGTCCTCGTAACTGAGTAATATCAGTACGGTTGCCCTCTATAATCTGCTCCAACCCATCAGCCTTGGCCTCAGCATCCCTTTGCGCGGCATGAGCATCCCGCACCTGTTGAAGAAGCACACTCTCCCTTTGAGAATAAGAAGTGGAAGAAGTAGCAAGCTCCTCTTTAAGTTTCCCAACTTCTGCCTCAAGTTTCTCATTATAATCGGCAATACTCCTCATTTCTGCATCATGCTGTTTAAGGATCTTTTGCCATTCAGTTTTGTCGTTCTCCATGGTAAGCATAGCTTCGAGATTGGCCCTATTCACCCTTTGGAGCTCATCAACGAGTTTCTGCCAAGATGACATCCTCTCAATATCGGTTCTGACTGCATCAAGGTTCCGTAACATAGCACTTTTATCTATGGGAGCCAGATCGAGGTCAAAGCGAACTCCTTTTAAACACCAATTAGGAAATCGGCGTTGAAGAGTGGCTGGACCTGGTCCAACTTGGTAAGATGGCCTATTGATGATTGCTTGGATATCAGTAGGGGAAGGGGCAGGAGATTGAGAAGAAGTAGGAGCAGTAATCTTCTCTGAAGGCGCAGGCATTGGCTCCTCAATAACTTTGGCTCGTTTGCTCGAGTCATCAGTTGTGTGACTCTTCCCTCTATCATCATGAGATTTGCGTTTAAGGGAGTCACTCTCTCTGTGGGAGGAATCATGTCGACTATCTGGTCTTCCAAAGCGTTCTTCATAATCACGTCTTTCCCGAGCCTTCCGGGCAGCCCTTTCTTCATCAGTCTCTCTATGAACAGGAGGATAGGATTGATAGCCATACTGGCTGCGTTTCCCATATCGCTGAAAGTCATTATAGTACGAGCTGCCTCGCCTCATTGGAAAACCTAAAATTTAAAAAAAAGAAACAAAACTTGAGAATCTTTCAAATGTTAAAAAAAAAAGAGAGCATAAAAGTGCCAGGAATTCTAAGTGTGTGTGATGTGCAAACTACGCGCATCAATCTACGAACCACTCTTTAATTGGGGAGTAGTTGTGGGTGTAATAGTTAGTGTCAACTCTTGAGTCGACGGCGACTGTTGCAAAGTAGAAGTAGCTTCAACTACTGAAGAAGAAATCCCGGCAGTGATAGGATCGTCTTTAAAAATCTCTTGTGAAGTAGCAAAAAGGTCGCTCAGTCCTTCGAAAGTATCGTCCCTGCTCTGCTTAACAGGACTGGATTTCTCAGCTTTTCCACCAGATTCTTGTGAATGATGGGAAGATCCCTGAGGCTCTTCTTCCTCGATAACCGGGGCAAGTTTGTCAGATGGCCCCGCAGCATCAACAGAAGTGGAACACTTCACTAGTGAATCCTCAGGAGCAGGTCCTTTTGATATGGATGTGCTAGTAGAAACTGAGGCATCCAACACTCTAGCTGGGGAGTCTGGAATTTCATGAGGACGCGTAGAACGAGAAGTATGCAAAAGTCCGTACTGATGCAAAAATTCATCTTTCAACAGAAATTGAATATCTCTCTCCTCAACCGGCACGGCCTTAAGCCTCTCAAAAGTCGACTTGTGACTGGGATTCCTAGAGGGAGGAGGCAGCGCTGAAAATAAAAAGAAGCAGAGTTAACACTTAGCAGGTCAGTCTCACAAAGGCCAGATAACAAACGAAGTAAGGATGGATGATCTTACTTCCTTCCCTCCACACAGCATAAAACCCCGGGGGGCAACGAACGAAGAAGAACTGGGTTAGAAACCCGTGAGCAGTGTCAGGAAGGCCAACAATTAATTTGCGGTTTCGGGCGCTTCTCACAACAGTAATAGAAGGATGATCTTTGGTCCGGGTAAAGGAGCATAAGTAACAAATTTCATCAAAGCTCGGAAGTCGATCAAGTGTTCTCCTAAATAGCACACACAACCCCATTAGAATGGCGTAGCCGTTGGGGTGTAGCTGGGATGGAGCAATGGCCAATTGATGAAGAAGTTGTTGGAAAAAGTCATTGAAAGGAGGAACGCCCCCACTTAGGCACATTTGTCGGTTAACTGTCACAAAGCCAGAAGGTGCTATGTCAGCAGTGTTACTTCTCTCAGGAAGAATGGCATCTGATTCAGCAATGCCAAACTGAGCACACAACTGGCGAAAAACTTTGTATGATAGTGTGGTAGGGACTCTTTCGGGAGGATTAACTAGTGGAGCCGGAAGAACAGTTGCCTCTCCCGTCTGAACTGTTGCATCTTCTTCCTGAGATGTCATTCTACACAAGCAACTGGATATTCAAATATGAAGGTGCACATTTCCTAAAAGTGTGAAGTGTCGTGCAAAACTGATAAAAATAACAAGTAAATATAACTGGAATTAAACTGGTCGACGATTGATCGACTACGGTAATTTCAGAACTTGTTAATTTAAAGTTCAAGCATAATATTAGTGCAGGCTGGTCAGTTTCAATTGACTATTTCAGTGTTGCTTTAATATTCTACTTGAAATCGATAGCACTTCGTTCACACAATTTATTTAAGTTAATTATCTGTTATTAACTAATCTGTCATTTGATGTGGGCGGTCGATGGCAGTATATTCGTCCCAATTTTCTGTAAATATCATATTAAACAGATTGTTAACCTACAAGTCAAAGTAATCTGTAAAAGAATGCAGCAGAGTTCAACAGTTTGAAATTCAAGCAGCAGTTCAAAGTTCAAGCAGAGTTTAGAAGTGCTAAGTTGTAGACGACTTAAGTGCTAAGTCGTAGACGACTCAAGTGCTAGGTCGTAGATGACTCAAGAGCTAAATTATACACAACTCGAATGCTAACTCGGCAGCGCCTTAAGTGCTAACTCGCCAACAACTCAAGAGTTTTTCCTACGGGTCAAGACAAATCATCGGTTCTCTGGCTAGCTCGTCCACGACCTAAGGATTGGGGGGCAAGCTAGGATGAGTCGATTTAATTTTGGGTCGTTGGTGTTTTGAGTCGGCAGCGCTCTGAATCGTGAGTCGTGGTGAAAAGAAAAAACTATAGTTCTAAGCAGCAAGAAGATCTCCAAGTACCATTTCCAAATCCTAACCCATAACCCGTTAACCCAATGGCATCTCCAAAAATAACAACTTTAATCCTATTACGATACAGAATCGCCTCGAATGACGAATTGCCACAAGACAAATCAGGCAAGCCCAAATTCATCGACGATCAATCCAACCAAACTCGTAAAGCTCGAAGGAACGAACCGGGAGTGGAAAATTAAACGAATGAGCCAGTGATGATCGACAATCGAAAGGAAAGCAGGATTGCTTACGTAGTATGATGCCCGAAAAAATTGAAGGTGGATTGAGTTGAAATCGTCTTGGGAAGCTCAAAGAAGTGTTAATGGCAGAAGCGATTTAGGAGATTGGTATGAGAAGAAGAAGATGAAAGTAACGATTCATGCCTTTTGTACTAAGGTAGTAGGACATGAGTCGGCACATGCGGGTTAAGATAAGTCGAAGCACGCGACCTACGACTTAGGCGCGTGCTTCGAGGGGCAAATGTTAACCCCGCTGAAACTTGGACCGACTCATTTACTCAACTGATACCGACTCATCCATGTAGAGGGAAGAACGACTCATCTATCTAGATCCGACTCATCTAGGACCGACACATCTGGTCCCGACTCATCCACTTGAGGTCCTTACCGACTCATTGGATATACGACTCAAGGGATTAGCGGTTCGTAAGAAAAGGCCGACTCAGCAAGACCCCGGCTCAACAACCTCGGCGACTCATCTAGTCCCCGACTCAACGAGTTAACGACCTAAAGTCCAAGGCGACTTAAAGGACTCAAGGAGAGATTGTACGACTGTAACGATCGGGATTTTTCGTTGCCGAAAAATCGAACCGTTAGGGTTTAAGAAGAAGAAGAAAAAAGTAGGAGAAGAGAGAGAAAGATGGAAGAAAGAAAAGAGAGAAGAAAACAAAAACAAGTAACAGAACAGGAACAATATCAGAATCTCACAGTCGCAGCGGAACAACATATAATAGATAAATGAATATTCATTAAAACAAAAGAACTATACATTTTTATACATTACATCACATTACATTACATCAATCAGAGTGTACAACAACAACAGCGGAAAAAGAAAAGATATATATACAATAGATAATAGACTACGCTATCTGGCTCGCCTCCAGATCTGCACAGCAACTCCCGAATCCAGAATAACCTGACAACCTAACTCTAGACTGCCCGTGTGGAAAATAGTGGGCACCCAGAGTTTAGGAAAGGAACAATAAACTCCAGGTCAGTCATGGGACTGGTGTGAGAACTCAAAAACAGTTTATCTTTAAACAAGCAACAAGAAAATTTAAATTTTGAAATCCGCAATGCTTTTTGGAAAATGAAACTACCATAAGGCCTCCCGCCACACACACAATGCAAACGCAGAATTGGAGGAGATTTCTCCTTATGATAGTCAAAGATGCTTACTACGCGAAAATCAAATCATTTTTGATATTATTGCTAGTGCATAGTGTAGAAAACAATTTCGAAAGTAGAATATAAATCCTAGCCAACATAGACATTCCGAACTATGCCTACTATAGCTACCATCCAAACAGTGGTGACCACCATAAGTGAATGGCAGGTAATACAACTAAAACCGTACAAGGCGCGTATTGTTTTGATTGGATTTCCAACAAATGGTCAGGCTAAGGAACTTCCTACTGCCACATGGGATCGCCTCTGGCGGGACGTCCCGAGAAACTAACGTTACGGTTAGATCTCTGCCAACACAAGGCCGGGTTACCTCTGTAACTAGGTAACTACTACACGAATATGTCATCCCCCGGTCCTTTGGGACCTTTATCCGAGCGCTCGCAACAACACCACACACAGAAATATATATAGTGTATCAACATGAGTAAGCATCTGGGCTCCATACCATGATACCACCCTTTTCCAGAAGGAAATGACATACCCTAAAGGGCGCGACCCTCATTACCTTGCCGCATATTCCTGTTTCGACCATTTCCGGGGAGTGAGGTCCTGACGAAGTCTCGTCCACAAAGCTACGCTTTGTGTAACAAAGCCATGCTTCGGGTCCACAGATGACCAAAGCAATAATCACAAAGATAAATGATCAAACGAATGATCCAATCCAAACGATCAACCAATGATCATCACACAGCAGCACTCAGCATGCCACATTACCAGATTGGGAAATATCGCTGATAACCTTCAACTACATAACCTCTGAGCTCGTACGTCTCAGAGAAGGGTGTTAAGCTAAGAGAATAAATTCTCCGCCACCAACAGAAATGTATTTGAAAGAAATCTGCTCTATCTCTCAAAATGTAATGTCAGACACGTAACCATACAAGTCTGTTCCGGGTTCGAACAGAACCGAAGGCACTTCCAAAGAAGCCCTTGCAATCCGGGTATTCACAATCCCGATAAAATTTCCCATCACAAAGGAAATCTCCATATCGTAGCTAACGATGCGGAGACAATCGATAGGTCATCCTATCGTTTTCACAAATACCCGGTCTTCAACACCGGTCTTCAAATGCAATCCAAACGTCGTATCGCATATTCGGAATGGGATATATGACACAAAGGTCCTCTCCCGGCTAAACCGAATAGCGAGCGCTTATTTTAAAAAAAAAGTGTGCATTCAATTCCAAACAAACACAATCAATACCATCCAAGGGTAAATATTGATAGTCGGTTATTTAACTATCAATAAAGATGCGCCACATCATCAGATTCCAAATAATTTTTCCAAAATTATTAAATCCCAAATATTTTTACAAGATATATATACACATTTTCCAAATAATTGCCCAATTTATTTGCTTTACCAAAACCACTTCACGATAAAATTTTCCACACTCAACCAATTGAAAAATCAATTTTCAATTTACCTTCACCATTTGAAAACCAATTTTCAAATTACATTAACCATTTGCAAACCAATTTCAAATCACCTTAACCATTTGAAAACTAATTTCAAATCACCTTAACCATATATACCTTTTGAACAAATTTCAAACCACCAAATAAATCTTTACCGATTTATTTTAACTTACGTTCCAAATTCGTAAATTATATTTTCATATTTAAAAATAAATCAACATTTATTTTTAAACAAATTTCCCTTCATATTTATAAATTCCAAAGTGAATTTAAATTCCAAGCATCTACTAGCATACGATTCCCAAATCGATTTCAAGTTATTTGCTTTCAATTACCTTAAAGGTGAATTCACAAAAACCGTTCCATTTCATATTAGAAAACCATTCCCATGCTTATTTTAAAAATAAGTAATTCACAAATTTATTTATTTTCAACGATTTGAAAATATTCCACATACTTAAGTTACCGTTAAGTATTTTATTCCATTCTCTTTAAGAAAACATTCCTTTATTCACATTTATTTGGGTTAAAAACGAATGTTGCGTAAAACATCGTTACGACAACCCAAAAACACTAGTATATGGATTTGAAATTAAAAATAGATATATAAATCCAATACTATACAAATTATCCCCTTCTGTTTCTCGAAAACGTCTATTCCAACAATCAATGTTGAAATCTATGTTTTCAATACTCAATACATTTTAAAACACCTTTAATTCGTTTTAAATTCCATTTAAAACATTCCTTTCCCAAAAACAAACCCATTTTATTTAATAATCTATTCAATATTCAAAATAGTGAATATAGCCCACTTAACAAATTCCCATATTTCAATTTATCAAATTCGATGAATTTCAAATTTATAAACATAGTTTATAAATTCCATTTCTATTATAAACCCCAATTTTATAAATTCCTTTATTAATCCGATGCAATTTACATAACCCAATTTCATACCCAAAAGCCATATTGTAAGTTAAATACTTATAATATTATTTATTTACCAAATCGTTCCTTTGAACTTCACCGATTTAAAATCTTATCACTTACAAGATTTCTTTATGGTTTATAATAATTTCAACTAATGAAATCTTCATTTATTAACAATTTCAACAAACCCCCTTTTTATGCCCCAAATTCATTTTTATAAGTGAATAACTTATAAACTTAAAATTTTCCAATAACCATTCGTTTTATAAATTTCACATTTATTAATCTATAAATCCTAGTGGAATTCATGTTATACATCAACTTAACACTTTATAAATTTATTCTATAACTTCAATAAATTTAATTTAAAAACATCCATTTATAAAATCCTTTATATAAACCATTAATAATAATAACTTCCCAAAAACCAAATTTAACTATTTTATAAAAACCTATTATTGTTAAAAATTTCTTTTAAGTTATATTTTATAAAAATATAAATTTTTAAAACATAAAATTTTATCCATCTATTTATTTTAAAATTTAATCAATTCAAAATTTTAAATAAACCATATTCTTTGAAAAATCGATTTAAAACCCCTTTTAAATTCAAAACCGTTATTTTTAATTTAAAAATTAGAATCCGATGATGCAACGACATCGAATGGTCAATCACGGGAATAACATCATATATCAATGTGATTATCAACAATCAACATAATATTCATAAACAAATAAATATGTGAGGAATCCAGTTGGATCCCTCCAACCTGTTACCCCGCATCCACAGACGTTAGCACACTACCAATTCCACTTCAAGGTGGAATATCGCAGTATATGGGATTTTATAAAATATCCGCTTAATAGGCGGCGCAATAGGGTCTCATCCGCTATACGAGGCGGGGAATCAAATCCGATATATACATATGCCAATATATATATATCGCTATATATAGTATATATCCTATTATATCTACTGCCACAATCAATCAACAATTATCAATCAATATTAACTATTTAAAATTTTAAACAAAACCTTTCGATTGAGTGAGGAGTTCTCACCTTGATTTTATTTTCCGGTTTCGGCGTTCGTTTCGAATAAAATTAAACGAACGTTTAATTTTACCCGAAATTCAAACGAGCTCCAATCGACTCCAAACCAGCTGCATTGCGAAGAGCTCGGCGATACGAAGCCAACGCAAAAAATCTCGTTCAATTTGGACCTCGCAGCAAAAAGATATCACGTTTTAAAGTTGCATGATTTGAATTTTGAATTTAAACAAAAAAAAAATAAAATAAAAGAAACAACATCTCACCCTCCTCATGCACGCGGGCCCCCACGCTCTTTCCTTCTACCCGTGCATACGTTCCCAGGCAAAAAATTCGAACGCAAATGAACCCAAATTCGTGAGCAAACCCTAATGCACGCACCTCCCAAACGACCCCGAAACTCGATCACCACCCCATACATCGAAGCGCCACACCACGCCCTACCCACGGCCAGAGCCGTGGCCAACTCGGTGGTCCCCAGCGCATGGAATTTCGTGCGCAACTTTCGTGCTTCCAGCTCGATTTGCCGCCAATCCGCTTCGAGTTAAACGATCATAACCGTTGGATTCCGAGATCTCAGAGTGCTCTACAATTTACTAGTTGAAGGTTTCGCGAATCGTTGCACGGATTAGAAGATAAATGAGGAAGAAGATCGTTGCTTTTCGGCCATTAAAGCTAAAGTGGCGGCTGTGAATAATAGATTAGGGTTTGGGAAAAGAAACAATGTATATATATCAATATTATTTTAATATTAAAATCTCCAATTCGACACTTTTGCAAACGAACTCCAAACGACGCGTTCCGCCAGGCGATCCTAAGGTTTTTCCGCGTTCCGGACACAATGGAACAGGTTTCGTAAGCTAATTCCATCGTATGTGTGAGATACGGCAACAAACGCTCAATTTAAATTAAAACCGATTTAAACGATTTCTAGGCGTTTTGGCTTGTACCGGACAAACGGCAAATCCAAACGACTTGAAATTTGAAATCTTACAATAATATCACATTACGGATCCGATGAAACTGGTTTCGTCGAAATCCGAGACAGTTTGAAAAATGGCTATTTTAACTCGCCGAATTAAAATTAAAACGATATCGATGCGTTTGGAGCTGCCACGGTCAAACGACAACTCCGATTGCTACGAAATTTGAAATCCGATAATAACTAACTATTACGGATCCAATGGAACTCGTTTCGTTCAATTCTGAGACTGTTCAAAAATTGGCTATTTTTCAGTCGATAATTAAATATTAAAATATTCAATTTTTACAAATTAACTCCAAATTCAGTTTTACAAGTTCTAAAATATTTCTATAACTTTAATATGATATAACAAAATTTTCCAAACCATTTTCAATCATATTTAACCCAATATCTAATTATCTACGGAATTTCACTATTAATTAATCGATTTAAATGACCAATTAAATCCAATATTCAAGAAATAACTTATTTAACTTAAAATTTTCACTCATAAACATTTAAAATTAATTAAATACTCAAATTTAAATTACTAAAAATTCTGGGTCGTTACAATCTTCCCCCCTTAAAAGAATTTCGTCCTCGAAATTGCAAGTTAAGGAGAATAATTCATAATCCGTTTATTATTTTTCCCAAAACTAATAGTTTTATCAACCTTCTAACACCAATCTTTTTATTAAAGATTTACTATCATTTCAATTAGCTTTCCAACTTCAATTATAGGTTTCAAACAACATTGTTTACTCAACAATTCAAATTTAAATTTAAATTCAAATTTCAAACTTTCAAAATTTCTCAAAATTTTTCTAACTCCCTAAATTTTCAACAAAAATTCGCCAGAGTCTCCTTTGCGCGGCTAGATCGGTACGACTACAAAACGGCTCTACGGCCCCCTCAGAATCAAAAAGAAAAGAGAAAGCCAAGTGGCTGGAGAAGGAAATCATCAAATCTCATATAAAAACTGAAATACGTACCTTTTTGTCGAGCAATTCAATTTTTTTAACTTTGAAATCAAAATCCCAATTCCTTTATAACCTGTATATCCTGCTAGTAATAGTATTCAATTCCAACATTCAAACTATTTTGCCAATTCAAGTTCAAAATTTCCAATGCATGCTTCTTACACATTTTTTTAGTTTATTATTGAAGTTGCATATTCAATTCATTCGTTTCAATTAGTTACATTCACTAATTAAATTCACATTGGTTTATATTCAGCCCACATCAAATTCAATTCTATTCAAATTCATTTACTTTACATTCAATTTGAGTTCAATTACATAGCTTTCAATTGCGCTAGTTTATTTCCATTAACACTCAATGAATTTACATATAATCAATCAACAAACAAACAACATCCAATGAATATCCAATAGAGCCAAATTATTATTTTACTTACATCCAATTAGTTTTGACACTTAGTTGATTTTCATTCAATTATTTTCAAGTGAATTTACACTTACATAGTTTCTTTCAAATCAACTTATTTATATTCGATTGAATAACATTCAATTCATACTTTAACTCAATTGCTAGTTCTTTTTACAAATAAAATTGAATTTCACTTATATAATTTAAGTTCACATCTTTAACAATTTCATTTACTCACTTTATTCACTTACTTTGATATTAACATCAATTCTTTCAACATTACTTAACTTGCATTCCATTTCAACTTTATTTACCTCATTTAATTCACTTGATTATTTAACTTTGATACAAATATCAATTTTTATTCAACTTTGCTTAAGTTATTCCATTTAAACATCATTTGTTAATTAAACTTAAGTTTTACTTATCAATTCAATTCGGATTTTAAATTCCAAAGTAAATCCTATTTAACTTTTACTTAAGTCAAATTCATATCAATATTCAAATTCATATTCCATTTTATTTAACTTAATTGTTTAACCACTTCAACAACTGGTTTCACTTACATTTTCCCATTCTATAAGTTATAAAACTTATTATTCAACTTCTAACTTATATTATAAGTTCAAAACCTTTTTTCGCTTATACTTATCAACTTCAAGTTGAATTTTAATTTCAAATTGATTTATTACAACAAAACTTCAATTTTAAATTCATTTTTGTAGCAAATCCATCACATAGAAACTCGAAAATGATACTGATGATGCTGCAGTCATCACCCTTATTATTTCCCAGTGACAATAGTGAAATCAATGCTAAATATTCTTTCAAAAAGTTTTCTTTTATTATTCATAAATCACTTTTATTAACCTTTTACTTATATAATTTTAGTTCTTATATACATACATGATTATCTTACAATTGTAAATCATCATTAATTATTATTTCATCTTATGATTCATTGGTTTATACCATTATTCTTTTACAATAGTTGCTTTTATCAGCTTATTCAAACAACTTTTAATTATTTTATATATATATATATATCATTTACAACAACCAAGCAATCAATTATATACACACTTCAATAATTCCTGAAAAATTATTTTCTCTTTATATATAAAATATAATCGAGGTAAAATTATTTCATTTACCCAATTTAAAACAATATTGTGTCGAATTGTTCTATTCAAGTGTTTAGGAACCCCTTCGATTCAGTTTTCGAGGCTGCGCCGACGAAGGTTCATATACCACTCAACAAACCAATCATCACAATATAAAACAATTTTATACTCACTAACAAATACGCACTCATATCTATTATTACACTCACACTCATTCTAGAGTACTGCTGACTCTATCTCTAATGAGTAACACCCAACAGAGCAGGTTGTCGCTTAACCATATGCTCTGATACCAAATGTAACGATCGGGATTTTTCGTTGCCGAAAAATCGAACCGTTAGGGTTTAAGAAGAAGAAGAAAAAAGTAGGAGAAGAGAGAGAAAGATAGAAGAAAGAAAAGAGAGAAGAAAACAAAAACAAGTAACAGAACAGGAACAATATCAGAATCTCACAGTCGCAGCGGAACAACATATAATAGATAAATGAATATTCATTAAAACAAAAGAACTATACATTTTTATACATTACATCACATTACATTACATCAATCAGAGTGTACAACAACAACAGCGGAAAAAGAAAAGATATATATACAATAGATAATAGACTACGCTATCTGGCTCGCCTCCAGATCTGCACAGCAACTCCCGAATCCAGAATAACCTGACAACCTAACTCTAGACTGCCCGTGTGGAAAATAGTGGGCACCCAGAGTTTAGGAAAGGAACAATAAACTCCAGGTCAGTCATGGGACTGGTGTGAGAACTCAAAAACAGTTTATCTTTAAACAAGCAACAAGAAAATTTAAATTTTGAAATCCGCAATGCTTTTTGGAAAATGAAACTACCATAAGGCCTCCCGCCACACACACAATGCAAACGCAGAATTGGAGGAGATTTCTCCTTATGATAGTCAAAGATGCTTACTACGCGAAAATCAAATCATTTTTGATATTATTACTAGTGCATAGTGTAGAAAACAATTTCGAAAGTAGAATATAAATCCTAGCCAACATAGACATTCCGAACTATGCCTACTATAGCTACCATCCAAACAGTGGTGACCACCATAAGTGAATGGCAGGTAATACAACTAAAACCGTACAAGGCGCGTATTGTTTTGATTGGATTTCCAACAAATGGTCAGGCTAAGGAACTTCCTACTGCCACATGGGATCGCCTCTGGCGGGACGTCCCGAGAAACTAACGTTACGGTTAGATCTCTGCCAACACAAGGCCGGGTTACCTCTGTAACTAGGTAACTACTACACGAATATGTCATCCCCCGGTCCTTTGGGACCTTTATCCGAGCGCTCGCAACAACACCACACACAGAAATATATATAGTGTATCAACATGAGTAAGCATCTGGGCTCCATACCATGATACCACCCTTTTCCAGAAGGAAATGACATACCCTAAAGGGCGCGACCCTCATAACCTTGCCGCATATTCCTGTTTCGACCATTTCCGGGGAGTGAGGTCCTGACGAAGTCTCGTCCACAAAGCTACGCTTTGTGTAACAAAGCCATGCTTCGGGTCCACAGATGACCAAAGCAATAATCACAAAGATAAATGATCAAACGAATGATCCAATCCAAACGATCAACCAATGATCATCACACAGCAGCACTCAGCATGCCACATTACCAGATTGGGAAATATCGCTGATAACCTTCAACTACATAACCTCTGAGCTCGTACGTCTCAGAGAAGGGTGTTAAGCTAAGAGAATAAATTCTCCGCCACCAACAGAAATGTATTTGAAAGAAATCTGCTCTATCTCTCAAAATGTAATGTCAGACACGTAACCATACAAGTCTGTTCCGGGTTCGAACAGAACCGAAGGCACTTCCAAAGAAGCCCTTGCAATCCGGGTATTCACAATCCCGATAAAATTTCCCATCACAAAGGAAATCTCCATATCGTAGCTAACGATGCGGAGACAATCGATAGGTCATCCTATCGTTTTCACAAATACCCGGTCTTCAACACCGGTCTTCAAATGCAATCCAAACGTCGTATCACATATTCGGAATGGGATATATGACACAAAGGTCCTCTCCCGGCTAAACCGAATAGCGAGCGCTTATTTTAAAAAAAAAGTGTGCATTCAATTCCAAACAAACACAATCAATACCATCCAAGGGTAAATATTGATAGTCGGTTATTTAACTATCAATAAAGATGCGCCACATCATCAGATTCCAAATAATTTTTCCAAAATTATTAAATCCCAAATATTTTTACAAGATATATATACACATTTTCCAAATAATTGCCCAATTTATTTGCTTTACCAAAACCACTTCACGATAAAATTTTCCACACTCAACCAATTGAAAAATCAATTTTCAATTTACCTTCACCATTTGAAAACCAATTTTCAAATTACATTAACCATTTGCAAACCAATTTCAAATCACCTTAACCATTTGAAAACTAATTTCAAATCACCTTAACCATATATACCTTTTGAACAAATTTCAAACCACCAAATAAATCTTTACCGATTTATTTTAACTTACGTTCCAAATTCGTAAATTATATTTTCATATTTAAAAATAAATCAACATTTATTTTTAAACAAATTTCCCTTCATATTTATAAATTCCAAAGTGAATTTAAATTCCAAGCATCTACTAGCATACGATTCCCAAATCGATTTCAAGTTATTTGCTTTCAATTACCTTAAAGGTGAATTCACAAAAACCGTTCCATTTCATATTAGAAAACCATTCCCATGCTTATTTTAAAAATAAGTAATTCACAAATTTATTTATTTTCAACGATTTGAAAATATTCCACATACTTAAGTTACCGTTAAGTATTTTATTCCATTCTCTTTAAGAAAACATTCCTTTATTCACATTTATTTGGGTTAAAAACGAATGTTGCGTAAAACATCGTTACGACAACCCAAAAACACTAGTATATGGATTTGAAATTAAAAATAGATATATAAATCCAATACTATACAAATTATCCCCTTCTGTTTCTCGAAAACGTCTATTCCAACAATCAATGTTGAAATCTATGTTTTCAATACTCAATACATTTTAAAACACCTTTAATTCGTTTTAAATTCCATTTAAAACATTCCTTTCCCAAAAACAAACCCATTTTATTTAATAATCTATTCAATATTCAAAATAGTGAATATAGCCCACTTAACAAATTCCCATATTTCAATTTATCAAATTCGATGAATTTCAAATTTATAAACATAGTTTATAAATTCCATTTCTATTATAAACCCCAATTTTATAAATTCCTTTATTAATCCGATGCAATTTACATAACCCAATTTCATACCCAAAAGCCATATTGTAAGTTAAATACTTATAATATTATTTATTTACCAAATCGTTCCTTTGAACTTCACCGATTTAAAATCTTATCACTTACAAGATTTCTTTATGGTTTATAATAATTTCAACTAATGAAATCTTCATTTATTAACAATTTCAACAAACCCCCTTTTTATGCCCCAAATTCATTTTTATAAGTGAATAACTTATAAACTTAAAATTTTCCAATAACCATTCGTTTTATAAATTTCACATTTATTAATCTATAAATCCTAGTGGAATTCATGTTATACATCAACTTAACACTTTATAAATTTATTCTATAACTTCAATAAATTTAATTTAAAAACATCCATTTATAAAATCCTTTATATAAACCATTAATAATAATAACTTCCCAAAAACCAAATTTAATTATTTTATAAAAACCTATTATTGTTAAAAATTTCTTTTAAGTTATATTTTATAAAAATATAAATTTTTAAAACATAAAATTTTATCCATCTATTTATTTTAAAATTTAATCAATTCAAAATTTTAAATAAACCATATTCTTTGAAAAATCGATTTAAAACCCCTTTTAAATTCAAAACCGTTATTTTTAATTTTAAAATTAGAATCCGATGATGCAACGACATCGAATGGTCAATCACGGGAATAACATCATATATCAATGTGATTATCAACAATCAACATAATATTCATAAACAAATAAATATGTGAGGAATCCAGTTGGATCCCTCCAACCTGTTACCCCGCATCCACAGACGTTAGCACAATACCAATTCCACTTCAAGGTGGAATATCGCAGTATATGGGATTTTATAAAATATCCGCTTAATAGGCGGCGCAATAGGGTCTCATCCGCTATACGAGGCGGGGAATCAAATCCGATATATACATATGCCAATATATATATATCGCTATATATAGTATATATCCTATTATATCTACTGCCACAATCAATCAACAATTATCAATCAATATTAACTATTTAAAATTTTAAACAAAACCTTTCGATTGAGTGAGGAGTTCTCACCTTGATTTTATTTTCCGGTTTCGGCGTTCGTTTCGAATAAAATTAAACGAACGTTTAATTTTACCCGAAATTCAAACGAGCTCCAATCGACTCCAAACCAGCTGCATTGCGAAGAGCTCGGCGATACGAAGCCAACGCAAAAAATCTCGTTCAATTTGGACCTCGCAGCAAAAAGATATCACGTTTTAAAGTTGCATGATTTGAATTTTGAATTTAAACAAAAAAAAAATAAAATAAAAGAAACAACATCTCACCCTCCTCACGCACGCGGGCCCCCACGCTCTTTCCTTCTACCCGTGCATACGTTCCCAGGCAAAAAATTCGAACGCAAATGAACCCAAATTCGTGAGCAAACCCTAATGCACGCACCTCCCAAACGACCCCGAAACTCGATCACCACCCCATACATCGAAGCGCCACACCACGCCCTACCCACGGCCAGAGCCGTGGCCAACTCGGTGGTCCCCAGCGCATGGAATTTCGTGCGCAACTTTCGTGCTTCCAGCTCGATTTGCCGCCAATCCGCTTCGAGTTAAACGATCATAACCGTTGGATTCCGAGATCTCAGAGTGCTCTACAATTTACTAGTTGAAGGTTTCGCGAATCGTTGCACGGATTAGAAGATAAATGAGGAAGAAGATCGTTGCTTTTCGGCCATTAAAGCTAAAGTGGCGGCTGTGAATAATAGATTAGGGTTTGGGAAAAGAAACAATGTATATATATCAATATTATTTTAATATTAAAATCTCCAATTCGACACTTTTGCAAACGAACTCCAAACGACGCGTTCCGCCAGGCGATCCTAAGGTTTTTCCGCGTTCCGGACACAATGGAACAGGTTTCGTAAGCTAATTCCATCGTATGTGTGAGATACGGCAACAAACGCTCAATTTAAATTAAAACCGATTTAAACGATTTCTAGGCGTTTTGGCTTGTACCGGACAAACGGCAAATCCAAACGACTTGAAATTTGAAATCTTACAATAATATCACATTACGGATCCGATGAAACTGGTTTCGTCGAAATCCGAGACCGTTTGAAAAATGGCTATTTTAACTCGCCGAATTAAAATTAAAACGATATCGATGCGTTTGGAGCTGCCACGGTCAAACGACAACTCCGATTGCTACGAAATTTGAAATCCGATAATAACTAACTATTACGGATCCAATGGAACTCGTTTCGTTCAATTCTGAGACTGTTCAAAAATTGGCTATTTTTCAGTCGATAATTAAATATTAAAATATTCAATTTTTACAAATTAACTCCAAATTCAGTTTTACAAGTTCTAAAATATTTCTATAACTTTAATATGATATAACAAAATTTTCCAAACCATTTTCAATCATATTTAACCCAATATCTAATTATCTACGGAATTTCACTATTAATTAATCGATTTAAATGACCAATTAAATCCAATATTCAAGAAATAACTTATTTAACTTAAAATTTTCACTCATAAACATTTAAAATTAATTAAATACTCAAATTTAAATTACTAAAAATTCTGGGTCGTTACAACGACTCAGGGGATCTGACGGGTAAGGAAGGCCAGCAAGGTAAGACATTAACGACTCATGAAAGTTTACGACTTAAAGGGTGATACGACCTAAGGCTTCATGGACAAGTTCAAAACCATACTGAAATGAGATAACTCGTTGACTAGCTACGGCCGTGATGAGTCGTATACGACTTATGCTAGCATAAAAGGAGTTATGTTCGGTTGACTCGAGAATGACTTATCTCTTTGGACCAAGCCAGTAGTTCGGCCTTGAGTTAACATGAGACGACTCACCATGACTCGCCCACGACTTAAAGTCGTTAAGTCGTAACCCATTGCCACAATGCCTATGCCAAGGAAGATTGACTCGGACACGACTCAAGACTTGTCATAAAATCCAGCAGAGGAATAAGCATTGGAGGAGTGAAGGGATGATTCTATGAGTCGGCCACGACCTAATTTGACTCGGCCACGAGTCAGGCATGAGCCGGGTACGACTCACGACTTAAGGCTGAAAACTCCTATAAATACAAGGCCACCTCCAACATTCAAAGGACTTTTCGGGCTCACTCTCTTCAAGCGCCGATACTCTGCTGCATTCCGAACCAATTTAACGCTTGAAGCTCTCAAGACACTAAGAACGCTACAAACAACTTCAAGAAGAGATCACATACATTCAACGTGGATTCGAAAACTCTCATCTTCATCGAAGTTTAGGCTACTTGTTCCAAGTCTCTTGTAATTCAAAGTGTATTGTACTTGGGAAGAATTGTATCAGCTTGTAACGAGATTATTAATAAAAGTACTTAAAGTGGACGTAGGCTATACCCTTAAGCCGAACCACTATAAAATTGTTGTTGTTTACCGCTTTTCTGCTATTATCTGCTTGTAATCTGTTCCCGAGCGATCGGGTGGTGCTTTCACAACTACGACTCATACACCGGGGTGTTAGCGTTCAAATTTTAGCATTAACAGATGGAATTAGCTCCCGATATATATTCCATTGCATTCGGAATGGGGGTAAAACATTATAAACGCCAGGCGGCACGCTTCGTTTGGAGTTCGAAAAAATTTCGAGTGAATAGTGTTTGCAAATTTTCTATAAAAGCCCTCTAACATTTCATTTTTTCACAAAACCCTAAGTTAAACCTTTAGCCGCCATTAATATATTCAATGACTGAAAATGGCTGAGCTTCTTCCCTCAATCTCTCTTAATCTATCAACAATCCTCGAATACTATCAACTACAAAGTTGAAGATCTAAAGGAGAGCTTCGATTCTATACGGTCATGATCGTGTTCAGTGAATCGACGAGGTTGAGATTTTGGTTCAAAACATGCGCGTTCGGCTCATTTTTTATGGTGATGAGCACGACCGAGTTCAACAAAATTCAGGCCAAAGGTAGCTTGCGTGGAGGGCGATGAAATGGTGGTGGTTGATCGATGCGAAAGTGTTCGTATTGGCCGCGTGAGTTAGGGCAAGGTGGCGGCTAGTTTGGGTTTCGCGTACATGATTATCACATTTGGGGAAGAAGGTGATTCATGGTTAGGATCTGCAGAAGCAAACGAACGGCCGATATTGAATTAGGTTAAAATTAGAATAGAAATTGTGAATTTATATATATTTTAATTCATTCGATGTTTAAAATATCATAACTTTTTCATACGAGGTCCGTTTCACACGAAACGAATTGCGTCGGGTTCGTATTGTTGAGCACTACGCAATGGAGCTGGATGGGAATCGTTTGGAGCTAGTGAAAATATTGAGTAAAATTAAACGCAAGTTTAATTTTATTCGAAATAAAACGCTACAGCTGTTATTGGAACCAAGGTGAGAACTTCTCACTCAATCAAAATTGTTTCGATTTAAATTTTAATTAGTTAGATTTAAAATTGCTTTATTATGTGATTGAATGATAAATTATTATCTATTGTTCTGAAATAGACCCTTTACGTCGTATATTAAGCGGGTATTATTTATTAAAAACATATACCGCGATAATTCCGTCTTGATTGGAATTGGTATTACATATGTACTTGGTGTTGATTTTCCCACATTATATAGCGGATGAGACCCTATTATGCCGCATAATAGCGGATAATATTTTAATAAATCCCATATACCGCAATATTCCGTATTGAAACGGAATTGTTATTGTGCTAATGTCTATGGATGCAAGGAAACAGGTTGGAGGGATCCAACTGGATTCCTCACCAGTATTTATTTAATTTCAGATATTGTGACATTTGTTGATTATCGTATGATGATATATGATGTTTGGATGCCGTGATTGATTATTTGGTACTGTTGCATCATTGGGCCTATTTTGGATTTATAAAAATGCTAAAGGAATGATTTTCAAAATTTAAAAGGATTTTAAAGTGATTTTTGAAATTATATGTTTTATTAAGTTTTTGGAATTGATTCATTTTAAATAAATAAACGTCAAAATTTTTATGTTATAAAAATTATGATTCTTGTGAAATATAACCGAAATGTGATTTTTGAAATAAGTAGTTGATTACTTTATAAAATGGTTTAAATTGGGATTTTAGAATTATTATAAACGATTTATATAAAAGATTTATAAAATTGGTATTTTATAAATTAAAATATTGGAATTATAAAACGAGTTTTTATAAGCATTAAAATAAAGTATAAATGGATTTCATAAGTAAATGAAATTTATAGATTTATAAATTGGAAAGTTATAGAATGAATAGATTTTGTAAATAAAAGATTTATAAATAATAAACTTATAAATTGGATTTTGGCATTTAATTGGGATATAAATAGAATTTGTTAATAAGGCGATTTTATAAGTTGAAGTTGTTATAAAATATAAATGGGATTTATAAGCATTGTTTTATAAATCTGAAACCGACTTATTTTGATAAGTCAATTATTTTAGATTTTTAAAGGAGATATACTCACGATTTTGGACGGTGGATAATCCTTTAAATAAAATGTGTAGAAAAATGTTGAATTTGGTTAACGAATAATATTCATGATTTTGGGACAGTGAATAATATATTAAAGTATTTTGGGGAAGTGATATTTTAAATAGAATTAAAAGATTTGAAGTTTTTTTAAAATGTATTAAGTGTCGAAACCATAGATTTCAACATTCATTGTTGAAATAGACGTTTTCGAGAAATAAGGAAAAGATGGACTATAACACTATTGTTATAGTAAATGATTTCCGAAAGGAAAGGTTTTTGTATAGTATTGGGATTTATATATCTACCTTAATTTCGAATCCCTATATTAGTGATTTTGGGTTGTAGTAACGATGTTTTACGCAACATTCGTTTTGGCCCAAATAAATGTGTTTAAGAGAATGTTTTCTTTAAAGAATGAAATATATACTTAATCGTGATTTAAGTATATTGAATATTTTATAAGTATTTAAAATAAATAGATTTGTGAATTACTTATTGTTAAATAAGTATTTGGAAATGTTTTCCAATGAAGAAATTGAAAGGGTTTAGAGAATATATCTTTTTAAAGATAAATTGAAGTGAATATCTGGCGAGTTATTAATTTATGGAAGATTGATCAAAAGGGCCTAGTGATTGTTATGGTGCTGGATATTTGGTTGTTGGCCTTGATAGTTAAATAATCGACTATCGATATTTACCTTTAAATGGGTATTGGTTATGATTTGCTTGAATTTGAATGCAACACTTATTTTTAAAACAAGCGCTCGTTATTCGGTTTAGCCGGAAGAGAACCTTTGTGTCATATATCCCATTCCAAATAAGTGATATGCCGTAATGGATAGCATTTGAAGACCGGTGTTGAAGATCGGGTATTTTTGAAAACGGAAGGATTAGCTCGAATGACTCTGCACCGACTGATCTCCGATATAGAGGTTTTATCACCCTTTGTGATGGGAAATCTGGTCGTGATTAGTGAATATCCTGATTGCAAGGACTTCTTTGGAAGTGCCTTCGGTTCTGTTCGATCCCGAAACAGACTTGTATGGTTGTGTGTCTGACATTACAATTTGAGATGTAAAGTTGGTTTCTATGAAATATATTTCTGTTGGTGGCGGAGAATTTAATCTCTTAGCTTAACACCCCTCTCTGAGACGTACGAGCTCAGAGGTTATGTAGTTGATGGTTACTAGTGATACATTCCCAATTTGGTAATGTGGCATACGAAGTGCTGTCGAGCATTTGTTGATCAAAGCGTGGCTTTTGTAAAAAGCGATCTTTGTGGGCGAGACTTCGTTGGACCTCACACCTCGAAAATGGTCAAAACAGGAAAAGATACAGCAAGGTTATTAGGGGACAGTGCCTCCATAGTGTATGTCATTTCCTTCTGGATAGAGGTGGTATTATGGTATGGAGCGCTGATACTTAACCTATGTTGTTGCTGCAAACTTAGTACTTTGTGGTTGTTGGTGAATCCCGGGATTTAGGTCGGTTGCGACCGGGGGATGGCATATTCGTGTCAGTAGTTACCCAGCTGGGGGTAACCCGGCCATGTGCGGGCAGAGATCTATCCGTAATGTTAGGTTAGGTTCTCCACGCGTCTTTCAAGAAGTTTACTCATGTGGCAATGGAAAGTTCCTTGGCCTGAACATTTGTTGGAAATCCAAACTCCAATATGAAACCCTGTACGGTTTTAGTTGTGGAACCTGCCATTTACTTATGGTGGTCACCACTGTTTAGATGGTAACTATAGTAAGCATAGTTCAGAATGTCTATGTGGGCTAAGATTTATATCTTTACTTTCGAAATGTTTTCCTACACTTTGAACTTATAATAATAATATCAAAGAAAAATTTCTACGGATCAAGCATGTTTGACTATCATAAGGACAAATCTCCTCCGATTCTGCGTTTGCATTGTGTGTGTGTGCGGGAGGCCTTATGGTAGTCTCATTTTCTAAAAAGCATTGCGAATCTAATTTAAAATATTTCTTTGTTTATTTTTAAAAGATAAACTGTTTTAAGTTCTCACACCAGTCTCATGACTGACCTGGAGTTTGTTGTTTCCTTCCTAAACTCAAGGTGCCCACCAATTTTAACACGGGCAGTCTAGAGTTAGGTTATCAGGTCATTCTGGAATTCAGGAGTTGCTGTGGAGATCAAGAGCAGGCTGGATGGCATGGCGTATCAACTAGTACATAGTATTTCTTTTTCGCTGTTTGTTGTTGTACACTCTGATAATGTAATATAATGTGATGTAATGTAATAACTGATATAGATTCTTTGTTTTAAGATTATTCATTTATCCATTATATGTTGTTCCGCTGCGATTGTGAGATTCTGGTTTTGGTTCTGTTGCTTTTCTTTCTTTCTTCTTCTATCTTCTACCTCTTCTTTAACCCTAACGGTATGGTTTTTCGGCCTTCGATTGCTCGACAGTTGATAAGTGGATGTATTAATGTCGACCTTCGTGGACGAAAAAATCGCTATCGTCACATTTGGTATCAGAGCATATGGTTAAGCGACAACTTTGACGACACGATATTTTCAACCATTCGCATCCATTATAAGTGTATGGGTAGACACTCATGCCGGAATTGAATTGCTCAAATACCGCGTTGTAAATAAAAATTTGGCAAATCTCAGAATATGCAGTAAATAAAAATCACAGATCACAGATATAGAGTAATAGTAATGCAGCGGAAGTAAAAGAGATAGTAGTTCATGAAGCTACTATATAAATATATCAGAGTTACATAAGATACAATAAAAGAAATAAAGTACAACAGAAGTTTAAATATGATAACCAAGTACAAGCTGAATAGAACAACCGAACTGAAAAGATGAAACTTGACAAGTAGATAATCTCCAGCGATTCCAATCTCCAGAAAGTGGAAATCCAAATCTGTGAATAACTCAGGCTGACCCGAGCGTAAATAAAAATACAAACACTCGAGTCAAGACATACATACTTATACAATGTAAACCAACTAAAGTGAACTATAGCAAATGTACAAGTAACTTAGAAGATGCTTGGGACAGCCCATCCTCTAAGGATCCGTTAAACTCTTTACTACGTAGTAATATACGCTATATACAGTAGTGTCTAATCAGTAAAGTATAATCATATAGAAAATAGCGTTAAGGGGAGGTGAACCTTAACGCGGTCGGATCTTTAAAACCAAAATCGTAGTGGGATCGCTATAAGGAGATGACACGGCACGCGAGGCAATTCCAGGGTGGATACACCGTTTGCATTCCCGGACCGGTGGTGACGGCAAGCCAGCAGCTTCCACCCACCTCGAACAATACCCCGAATCAAAGTGGCGCCACATATCGAATCGCAAAAGAAATAGAATGGTTTTCGATGGAGCATGCTCGATGAAAGGGTGCGACCCTTTGTGTAGCACGGTATAGCTCATGTTTTAGTCATTTATGCCAACTCACGGGAGTTGAGTCTACGTAATATACCTCGAGAACGTCGCCACCATCCTACTTCATTTTGGAATCTCCACCGCGTACACAGTTGTTAAAGTGGTTTTCGGTATTGGCCGGCTATAAGACAATATCCGATCCCGGTCTCTTTAACAACCAATCGTTATTATAACCCGTAGTTATAACTTTAAAACAATATTTTATACTTCAAAAATAAAATGTCATTTCAACCCAAACCATTATCAAAATAAAGATTAAATCATTTCCAAACCATTTCAATATATCGTCATACCATATCTTTCAATTCAAATATTTATCAAAATAAATATCAAGTCATTTCTAACTATTTCAATATTTTAAATTATCATATCCTTTAAAAACTTCCTTTCAAATCATTTTAATACATCAAAATATCATAACCTTTCAAAGCTACATTCAAAATATCTTATCTTTCAGCACTTCCTTTCAAATTATTTTAATATCAAAATGTCGTATCTTTCAAAACTCCATTTTCAAATCATTTTAATATACCAAAATATCATATCTTTCCAAAACCACATTTCAAATCATTTTAATATATCAAAACAGCTATATTTTTTTCAAAACCATATTTCAAATCATTTCGATATACCAAAATATCATATCTTTCAGTACAACATTTCAAATCATTTTAATATATCAAAATATCATATCTTTTCGAAACCACATTTCAATCATTTTAATATATCAAATAGTTATATTTCAAAACAAATTACTTCATTTTAAATCATAAAAATGAAGTTATTACATTTAATAATTAAATTATTAAATTCCAAAAATTTAAACTTTTCAGTGTTCATTTATGCACTTAAATTTATTAAAACAATGAAAATTCAAGTTTCGCAGCATTTGGAAAATGCTACAGAAAGTTACATTCAAAACAATTCAATTTAACAAAAGACAGCATTGAAAATGCTGTTAATTAACTTCAAATATTCAATAGAATTTCACAAACACTTATATTTTTATTTAAAACATTTTTAACTTATAAAATCATACCTTGTCACATTTATAAGCATTATTTAATTTTCCTTAAATTCATGATTTTATAAAGTTAAGTTTCCTTTCAAAAATCAATATTTATTAATAATTCACTTATTGAATTTCAGCATTCAAATTTAAATTCATTAAGTTAATTTCAACTTAACACTTAAGTTTAAAATTTCAAATATAATTTAATTCCATTTTATTTAACTTAACTTAAAATTTCACTTTTAAATCCAATTCATAAATTCCAATTTAAGTTATATTTCCAAATTCAACTCAATATTCACTCATTAACATTTTAACTTTATTCAGAAATCATTAATATGTTATAAAGTCATTTTAAATTAATTTAAATTCAAAATATCATAAATTTATCATATTTTCAAAGTAAATTTAAATTCCATTAAAAATTAAATCAAATTTTCCAAAATAACTTGCATTTCAGATTTTCTAACTTTTTCACAATTTATTTAACTTATAGATTTCCAAAAATCAATAATACTTTACAAAAATTATATTTTTATTTATTTTTAAATCAAAATATTATAATAATTAAATTTCTAAACTATTTTAAAATTTTAGAAAAAAATATTTTAACTACGGGCCTGTATATAATTTTCTACGCTAGGTAAAGGGATACGGGTAATATATCATTTCAACCCGTAATTTACAAATAAAAATCCGGGTTTTATCATTTCAAACCCGCAATCCCAAGTAAATAAAATAAGTTGAAAGTCGTTCAGGCCTATCATTTCAGCCCATAACAATTTTCCCCTATTCTAAAGTTCGTTCGGGTACGTATCATTTCAATCCATTGTGATTTCTAATCTACAGGGAACTTGCAGCGTGATAAACATATATAAAAATGAACAGTAACAACATATATATAATAACAGATGATATGACATGAAATTTAACAGGTTTAACATCATATATAAATAATCACATTGTGGTTATAACATCATACTTAATTCTCCACATTCAGTTGTTGTTGTTTCACAACTGCATAAGTATAAATGTCGTGTGAGCTTTACTCACCTTTTTGTGCTGGAGATTGCAATACAAATGACACAATGGATTCCAGAAGGCACGATGACACAACAATAGGCTCAAGTGGGAAGAGATCCAAGCTTAGAACTTGTGTTACAACCCAAAACAAAACAAAATAAAATTACAATTCAATACAACATTGAATAGGAATAACTTTGAAATAAAAAGAGATACGAATACACAGTCTTTTGTCTTGCCTTCTACACTTGCTAGCACGTCTTAGGGAATGTTTTGGCTTAGGTTTGGACATACTTTGGTTCAGGTTTGGGTCCTATAAGGCATGGCTACAAGGTATTGAAGTGGTGGAGGAGTTACTATGCATGGATATGAAGAGGCTTATGCAAATAGTGGGTTTTTGGTTCATTTTGGGCTAGGCTACATGGATCTATGGCTCGGCTATGGAATGTTTCAGATCTGGACAGAGGATGAAGGTGATGGTTTGGGGTGTGTCAAGGTGGTGGTGGAGCAATAGGAGGTGGCCAAGGTCATCTAAGGTGATGGTGTTGAAGATTAGGTGGCTAGACATCCTTTTTAAGGAGTTTTAACATAGTTTTTGTGGAATTCGCATCATGGGATGGTCATGGCACTTGCTGGTCAGAGGAGGAAGGGTTTTGGTCGTGTATGATGTGGGGAAGGAAGTGGTGGTGGTCGGTGGAGGAGATGGTGGAGGTGTTAGGCCAAACAAAGCAATGAGGGGTCATGGCAAAAATCAAGCAAAACAAAGAAGAAGAAGTAGAAAAATGAGAGGAGGAAGAGAGGCCATTGCTTATTTTTCTTTGCTCTGATCTGAAATGGATGTGTATTATTGATGGAATGAGAAAGTTTCACGTGAATAAGCAAAAGAAAAGGAACGGCTACAATAAATTGATGCATTGATTGAAAAAGAAACGGTAAAAGAAACGGTGAAACGACTTTACGTTTCTTAGGTTTTAAAACCTTTGATACTTCCAAATTTAAAACAATAGTTCAGGATATTTATATAAATATGATTTGTCGAAACCATAGATTTCAACTTTAATACGAAACCCTATACGGTTTTAGTTGTAGAACCTGCCATTTACTTATGGTGGTCATCACTGTTTAGATGGTAGCTATAGTAGGCATAGTTCAGAATGTCTATGTTGGCTAAGATTTAAATCCTTACTTTCGAAATGTTTTCCTACACTTTGCACTTGTAATAATAATATCAAAGAAAAATTTCTATGTATCAAGCATGTTTGACTATCATAAGGAGAAATCTCCTCCGATTCTGCGTTTGCATTGTGTGTGTGTGCGGGAGGCCTTATGGTAGTCTTATTTTCTAAAAAGCATTGCGAATCTAATTTAAATTATTTCTTTGTTTATTTTTAAAAGATAAACCGTTTTAAGTTCTCAAACCAGTCCCATGACTGACCTGGAGTTTATTGTTTCCTTCCTAAACTCTGGGTGCCCACCAATTTTAACACAGGCAGTCTAGAGTTAGGTTATCAGGTCATTCTGGAATTCAGGAGTTGCTGTGGAGATCAGGAGCAGGCTGGATGGCATGGCGTATCAACTAGTACATAGTATTTCTTTTCCGCTGTTTGTTCTTGTATACTCTGATATTGTAGTATAATGTGATGTAATGTAATAACGGAGATAGATTCTTTGTTTTAAGATTATTCATTTATCTATTATATGTTGTTCCGCTGCGATTGTGAGATTCTGTTATTGGTTCTGTTGCTTTTCTTTCTTTCTTCTTCTATCTTCTACCTCTTCTTTAACCCTAACGGTACAGTTTTCCGGCTTCGATTGCTCGGTAGTTGATACAGTGGACGTATTAATGTCGACCTTCGTGGACGAAAAAATCGCTATCCTCACATTTGGTATCAAAGCATATGGCTAAGTGACAACCTTGGCTCTGTTGGGTGTTACTCATTAGAGATAGAGTCAGCGGTATTCTAGAATGAGTTTGAGTGCAATAATATCTATGAGCGTGTATTTATTGGTGAATATAAAAATTGTTATATATATTGTGATGATTGGTTTGTTGAGTGGTATATGGATTCTGCTGGTCGGTATGGTCTGTACAACTCTATCGATAGGGATCTCTAAACACTTGCACAGAACAAATGCGATACGATATTGTTTTAAAAATAGGGTAAATGAAATAATTTTACCTCAATTATATTCTATATATGAAGGAATAAATTTTCTGAATTATAAAGGTGTATATAAAATTGATTGTATGGTTGTTGAAATGTAAGAATATATATAAGTTAATTAAAAGATGTTTGAATGATCTAATTAAAAGAATAAATTGTATAAGCAAATGAATTATTAGGTATGGAATTATAATTAATGTGATTTACAATTGTGAAATAATCTTATGTATAAGAAGTGAAACCATAAGAATATATTTATAAATATGATTTGTAATTTGAAGTAAAATTCCAGAGGAATATTTGAAAATGTTTTGAAAGGATTTGCAATTTGGAAAAGATTAAGTTCCTTTTGAGTTTGAAAATGATTTTCAAAGGTTTGGAAAAAATGTTTTTGGAGGGATAAAAGCTCTAAACTCTTTTCGGTCGCTGGAAAATAATTCCGATGATAATTGCAACATCATTGGTGTTTAAATGGAAGTTGTTTGGAAAATTTGGGTTTAGGTTTTGAAATTCAAAGGATAATTGAATTGGTTTCAAAAAAAAGGTTTTGAAAGATTGAAAAGACTCTGGAATGTTATATAAAAAGATTGGAATACAATTATTAAGTTGGAAAATAAATTGTGAATGAATAAATAAAATTTGCAAGTGCAAGAAAAAGAAATTGAAATCCATTTCGAATTGGTAAGTAAATAAAACAGGAATTGGAATCTGAATTGGATTTATAAGTGGAAATTCAAATTAAGTTAAACAAATGATGTTTGAGATGGAATATAACTTAAGTAATGTTGAATGAAGTTGATTTTAGTATCGAAGTAAATTAATAAAGTGAATTAAATGGATGTGAACTTGAGTTATATAAATGAAATTCAACCTTATTTGTTAAATGAATTAGCAATCGAATTAATGAATGAATTGAATGTAAACGAATTAATATGAAATATTGGATGTAAGTTTTAATCCATTAAAGGTAATTAAAAGTGAAGAACCAAATTGAATGTAGAGTAAAGAAAAATTAAATAATTTGGTTATGATTTGGTTGTTATATGATTGTTAGTTGATTTTATATAATTCATTAGGTGTTAATGAAGTTGAATTAATGAAATGAAAGCTATGTAACTGAATTCAAATTGAAAGTGATGTAAATTTTAATAGAATTGAATTTGATTTAATGGAAAGTAGACTAACTTGAATGCAAATTAGTGAATGTAAACTGATTGAAAAATGAATGAATGAATATTTGTAAAGTCCAATGTTAATGAATCAAATATGATTTAAATTGAAAACCAATTCAATGAATATTAATAAAAAGTGAATCTATATTGATTTGGTTATGAATTGATTTGGATAGACATTGATTTGTTGGATGTTTGTGGATGATAGTTGGTTGATGATTGCATTTGTTGCCGTTTATTGCATTAGTTATATTGACACATATTGTTGTTGCTTCTGGTATACGTTCTATATCGATATTATTTTCTATATACATGTTTCTCATTGTTTTTTGAGTGTTTAGTAAGTGCGGATTGCGCAATGCTTCGCATTTAGAGCTCGCTTTCATGCTATATTAGCCGTATATGCTCGCTAATAATGTATAACGTACATATCTCGAATTACATATCGTACTTTTACACTTTTTTCCCTGCGGGATGCCTCATTACTTGATGAGATGTATATTTGTGATATATATACTATAATTTTGTATATTTGTGATATAAATACTATCTTTTTTTCGGATCGAGCCGCGCAAAGTAGGCTATGGTGTAATTTTTCGAAAATTTAAGGCGTTATATGTAACAACCCGCATATTTATCGATTTTATATTTAAATATTTTATTTAAATATTTTCTCGTTAATCGGATATTGGTCCGAAAAGCTACTTTTTGCAAACGGTCAAAATAGGACTCGAGACCACTTCCATTGAGTTCGAAATGCCGTTTACAACTTTTTTACGTATAAACATTGATAGGTTTGGAGTTAGTGAAATTTCACTAACTTTTCCCGCCTTGGACTTTGGGTTAGTTTAGCCTATTAAGCCCAAGTTCCAACCCCCTTCTCCTCACTCTTCATAAATTTCCTAACTAACTCAAGCTTTGGCATTAATGGTGAAGAGAATGGAAAATTAAAACTCCAAGCACAAATTCAATTGCAAATCCAACATTCAACTCCAAAATCAAGTAGAAGATATTGGATTCAAGCTTTGGATTGCTTCTCCTTGCTTTCAAGCTTCATCTTCATAAATTTTAGTGCAAAGGTGAGATTTTTATCTCACAATTCTAGCCTATAACTATATTGGACTGTTGGGAATGATTCCCTATCATTTTTGCATGCATGTTAGCATTTGGTTTGGATTGGATTGGCGAAAAACTCCAATTTTTAGCGTTTTGGTGAATTTTCTGCACTTAGGTCGTTCTGGCCATTTTTAGCTCGTTCGGAGTTAAGTCGTTCATCCATAGGTCGTGAGTCGTTTACGAGTTAACCCTAGGTCGTTCTGGCCATTTTTAGCTCGTTCGGAGTTAAGTCGTTTATCCCGATAGGTCGTTGGACCCTTAACTCGTAGGTCGTTGGACCTTATCTCGTTAGGTCGCTCCTGGCCTAACCCTTAAGTCGTGCAACCCTTAAGTCGTGCAACCCTTCAGTCACGCAACACTTAAGTCGTTTACGAGTTATCCCGATAGGTCGTTGGACCCTTAACTCGTAGGTCGTTGGACCTTATCTCGTTAGGTCGCTCCTGGCCTAACCCTTAAATCGTGCAACCCTTAAGTCGTGTAACCCTTAAGTCGTGCAACCCTTCAGTCACGCAACTCTTAAGTCGTTTACGAGTTATCCCGATAGGTCGTTGGACCCTTAACTCGTAGGTCGTTGGACCTTATCTCGTTAGGTCGCTCCTGGCCTAACCCTTAAGTCGTGCAACCCTTCAGTCACGCAACTCTTAAGTCGTTTACGAGTTATCCCGATAGGTCGTTGGACCCTTAACTCGTAGGTCGTTGGACCTTATCTCGTTAGGTCGCTCCTGGCCTAACCCTTAAGTCGTGCAACCCTTAAGTCGTGCAACCCTTCAGTCACGCAACTCTTAAGTCGTTTACGAGTTATCCCGATAGGTCGTTGGACCCTTAACTCGTAGGTCGTTGGACCTTATCTCGTTAGGTCGCTCCTGGCCTAACCCTTAAGTCGTGCAACCCTTAAGTCGTGCAACCCTTCAGTCACGCAACTCTTAAGTCGGTCACGAGTTATCCCGTTAGGTCGCGACCTCTGTTAAGTCGGCCATGTTGGGTCGTGAGTCATCGTTAGGTCGCGAACACCTCTAGGTCGCAACCACTAAGTCGCTTGACCCCTTAGACCCCTAGGTCGCAACCGTTAGGTCGCTCGACCCTATCCATCTTAGTTCGTTAGACCCCCTTTTTGTCTTCACTAGGTCGTACCGTTTTGGACGGGGCGCTGCCCCTTACCCCACCGGGGGCGTTGCCCCCTGGACCCCCACGACCTGACCGGGCAGGTCGAACCCCGTAAGCGGTGGCGTTGCCCCCGCACCCCCACCTTGGGGGGTTGCCACCCCGCTGAACCCCCCCTCCGTAGGGGCTCTTTGATGAAAGATGCATTTTGAGTTGATTTCCTTGGATTTCATTCACGTCTTTGAACGCGAAGTTTTCATGATTTGTCACTTTAATAAAATAAAGGTTTCAATACTAGTAAATATCAAAACTCTTTCAGCAAAACGATTTCAACTCTATTTTTAATAACAAAGCTTTTTCCTTAAACCATTTTATATACAAACCTTTACCTCACTCGTATGAGAAATCTAATTAAACGACTTAGTAAAACAAGTGGTATGAAACGCTTGCGTTTACTTCGTCGGTTAATTCTTGGACTTGTTCGATTGAATCTCTCGTGACAATTTTCTAGTGGAGATCTACAGTTTGTTAGTAAATATTTGAGTTAAGCAAGTGGTTATGGGACATGAAGTTAAACTTTTATATTTACTAACTTAGTGTAATTGACACTTCTCGATGATCATGACGATCATTTTTGTGTTTTAGACTAGCAACTGTGCGATGTCTCTTTGTCTGCGAGGGAGACTAGACCCCGCTCTTGTGATGTTTCGCCATCTCATTTGTGTGATGTTTCGCCATCACATATGTGGGGTAGCGCCCCACGGTCTTCGGGCCATTCGTGTGTCAAAATTAATGGCTTGCAACCATGAGATAGCTTCTTGCTTTGTGTTACACGTGTAGGTGAGTTTTCATGCTCCCATTTTGTGAGTTTTCATGCTCCTATAATGTAATTTCTGGATTTCTTGTGTAGTCTTCTGGAATTTGTGCTTCACCTATTTTCATGACTTTCACTGTTATGATTTTCCAACTTTTATGTTTAGGTGAATTTGGATCTTTTAGAAGATTCTTTTGATATTGTTTGATCTCTTGATGATCTTCATTTACATGCTTATCATAGTATGTCTTTATGGTTACTATATGTTCTTGCCATATCTATTGTTTATATCATGTTATCTGATATTTATAGCTAGACTGATCCGTTTATTATTTTCTTATAAATAATACTCGGGTCAGACCGAGATGTTACAGGTGCTTCTGCTTGACTTCTCCCCCAGGGATTTACTACTCTGACTTTTGGCTGACCTTTTAGATTAGCAGTTTTTTGTCGTTTACACTTGAGATATAGACTCATAGATGTATTCTTTTGCATAGCACGTGTTGCTATTCTTTTGTATTATTGTGGATCTTTTTGACCACTACTCTGATGTACACTTCATGTGTTAGTTATATATTCATATCTTCTTCCGCCTTTGTGATATGGATGTCTGTGACTGATTTGTGTTATGCATATTTCTATGTTTGTTTTCGAAGATTATTATAGCCACCGCGTGATAAGAAATCACGAGGATGGTCGCTCCTCAACAGCCTTATTCTCCGTGCTAGTTGACAACTCTACACCGTAGTGTTCTTGGCTAGTGTGGGTATAGAGGTGGGGCGTCACATTATAATACTTTTGAGGAAATTGGAAAATTTAGAAAAGATAACTAAGTATGATTTGAAAACTTAGTAAGTTTATTGTAAGAAGTTTAACTATTGGATTTTGGGAAAGTTAAACACTTAAGTGAATTTGAAATCTAATTTGAATGGTTTTGAAAAGTTAATGGATTCTGTAACTTTTTCTTACTTGGTAATTTCGAGGACGAAATTCTTTTAAGGGGGAAGTTTGTAACGACCCAGAATTTCTGTCATTTGAAATTTGTATATTTAATTGATTTTAAATATTAACAAGTAAAAATTTGTAAGTCGAATAAATTTATTTTTGAATATCTGGATTTAATTGGATAATTAAATCGATAATTTAATATTGGAAATTACAGAAATAATTTGAAATTGGGTTTAATATGATTAAAAATGATTTATAAAGTTATATTATATCATATTGGAGTTAGAACAATGTTGTAGGACTTTTAAAATTGAATTAAAAGTTAAATTGTAGAAATTGAATATTTTAATATTTAATTGACGAGTTAAAATAGCCATTTTTCAAACTGTCTCGGATTTCGACGAAACTGGTTTCGTCGGATACGTAATGTTATATTATTGTATGGTTTCAAATTTCGTGTCAATCAGATTTATGGTTTGTCCGGGGCAAGCTAAAACGCATAGAAATCGATTCGAGTGAATTTTGAATTTAAATAGTCGATTCAAAAACTTATCTTCCAAATTTGATCGAATCTCCCGTTCGGAATGGGAGTAAAACATTATAAATGCCAGGCGGCACGCTTCATTTGGAGTTCGGAAAAATTTCGAGTGAATAGTGTTCGCAAATTTTCTATAAATGCCCTCTAACATTTCATTTTTTCACAAAACCCTAGGTTAAACCTTCAGCCACCATTAACATATTCAATGGTCGAAAATGGCTGAGCTTCTTCCCTCATTCTCTCTTAATCTATCAACAATCCTCGAATACTATCAACTACAAAGTTGAAGATCTAAAGGAGAGCTTCGATTCTATACGGTTATGATCGTGTTTAGTGAATTGACGAGGTTGCGATTTTTGTTCAAAACATGCGCGTTCAGCTCGTTTTTTATGGTGATGAGCACGACCGAGTTCCACAAAATTCAGGCCGATGGTAGCTTGCATGGAGGGCGACGAAATGGTGGTGGTTGATCGATGCGAAAGTGTTTGTATTGGCCGCGTGAATTAAGGCAAGGTGGCGGCTAGTTTGGGTTTCGCGTACGTGATTATCACGTTTGGGGAAGAAGGTGATTCACGGTTAGGATCTACAGAAGCAAACGAACGGCCGATATTGAATTTGGTTAAAATTAAAATTGAAATTGTGAATTTATATATATTTTAATTCGTTCGATGTTTAAAATATCATAACTTTTTCATACGTGGTCTGTTTCGCACGAAACGAATTGCGTCGGGTTCGTATTGTCGAGCATTATGCAATGGAGCTGGATTGGAATCGTTTGGAGCTAGTGAAAATTTTGAATAAAATCAAACGCACGTTTAATTTTATTCGAAATAAACGCTACAATTTTATTGGAACCAAGGTGAGAACTTCTCACTCAATTGTAATTGTTTCGATTTAAATTTTAAATAGTTAGATTTAAAATTGCTTGATTATGTGATTGAATGATAAATTATTATCTATTGTTCTGAAATAGACCCTATACGCCGTATATTAAGCGGATGTTATTTATTAAAAACATATACCACAACAATTCCATCTTGATTGGAATTTGTATTATATAATTGGAGTTGATTTTCCCGCATTATATAGCGGATGAGACCCTATTGCGCCGCACAATAGCGGATAATATTTTTATAAATCCCATATACCGTGATATTGCGTATTGAAACAGAATTGGTATTGTGCTAATGTCGGTGGATGTAGGGAAACAGGTTGGAGGGATCTAACTGGATTCCTCACCAGTATTTATTTGATTTCAGATATTGTGATATTTGTTGATTATCATATGATGATATATGATGTTTGGATGCCGTGATTGATTATTTGGTGTTGTTGCATCATTGGGCCTATTTTGGAGTTTTAAAAATGTTAAAGGAATGATTTTCAAAATTTAAAAGGATTTTAAAGTGATTTTTGAAAGTATACGTTTTATTAAATTTTTAGAATTGATTCATTTTAAATAAATAAACGTTAAATTTTTTATGTTATAAAAATTATGATTCTTGTGAAATATAACCGAAATGTGTTTTTTGGAATAAGTAGTTGATTAATTATAAAATGGTTTAAATTGGGATTTTAGAATTATTATAAACGATTTATATAAAAGATTTATAAAATTGATATTTTATAAATTAAAATATTGGAATTATAAAACGAGTTTTTATAAACGTTAAAATGAAGTATAAATGGATTTCATAAGTAAATGAAATTTATAGATTTATAAATTGGGAAGTTATAGAATGAATAGATTTTGTAAAATAAAAGATTTATAAGTAATTAACTTATAAATTAGATTTTGGCATTTAATTGGGATATAAATAAAATTTGTTAATAAAGTGATTTTATAAGTTGAAGTTGTTATAAAATATAAATGGGATTTATAAACATTGTTTTATAAATCCGAAACCCGACTTATTTTGATAAGTCAATTATTTTAGATTTTTAAAGGAGATATATTAGCATTTTGGACGGTGGATAATCCTTTAAATAAAATGTGACGCCCCACCTCTATACCCACACTAGCCAAGAACACTACGGAGTAATGCTTTCAACTAGCACGGAGAATAAGGCCGTTGAGGAGCGACCATCTATGTAATATCTTTGTGCGAGTACTGATATGTCAGATAAAATACAACTTGCATGCCTTTCAAGAGGAAATCCTACATACCGATACAAACTCAAAGCTACTACACAGTGGCTATAGTGTCTTCGGAAACAAATATAGAAATAAACATAACACAAATCAGTCACACATAATTCATATCACAAAGGCGGAAGAAGATATGAACATATAACTAACACATGAAAGTGTACATCCGAGTAGTGGTCAAAAAGATCCACATAATACAGAAGAATAGCAACACGTGCTATACGAAAGAATACAACCATGAGTCTATATCTTAAGTGTATACAGCAAAAACTGCTAATCTTAATAGTTAGCCAAAAGTCAGAGTAATGAATCCCCGGGGAGAAGTCAAGCAGAAGCACCTGTAACATCTCGGTCTGACCCGAGTATTATTTATAAGAAAATAATAAACGGATCAGTCTAGCTATGAATATCAGATGACATGATATAGAATAAGAGATATGGCATAAACATATGATAACCATATGGGTATACTACAATAAGTATGTAATTGAAACTCTTCATGAGATTAATCAATATCACAAAAATCTTCACAAAGATGCAAAAAGGGTATCATAGCCAAAACTTGTATTCACAACAAGTCAATGACACACGAATTCACCAGTGCACAAAAATTGATAAATCATATTAATGAAAACCACTAAAATTGGTGAAGCATAAATTCCAGATTCAACACACGAAATCTAGAAATCATAAAAAAGGAGGAGGCCTATCGCACGAACGGGAGCATGAAAACTCACCTACATATGTATCACACGAACGAGACGCTATCTCATGGTAGCTAGCCATTGATTTTTGACACAAGAATGGCCCGAAAACCATGGGGCGCTACCCCACATGTGTGAGTCGAAATCACACAGAAACGGGGCCTAGTCTAAATCGCAGACAAAGAGACATCGCACATTTGCTAGTCTAAATCACAAAAATGATCGTCATGATCATCAAGAAGTGTCAATTACAGTAAGCTAGTAAATATATGAGCTCAGCTTCATGTCCCATAACCACTAGCTTAACTTAAATATTTACGAACAAATTGTAGATTTCCACTAGAAAATTGTCACAAGAGATTCAATCGAACAAGTCCAAGAATTAACCGACGAAGTAAACGCAAGCGTTTCATACCACTAGTTTTACTAAGTCGTTTAATTAGATTTCTCATACGAGTGAGGAAAAGGTTTGTATATACTAATAGATTGGAAAGCGGTTTAAGGGAACGAGTTTTGTAATAAAATAGTGTTGAAATCATTTGATGAAAGAGTTTTGATATTTACTACTAGTATTGAAACCTTTATATTTTTAAAGTGACAAATCATCGAAATGATTGTAGAAACAATCAATCACTAAAATTCACGTTCGAAGTCGTGAATAAAATCCAAAGAAATCGATACCGAATCCGCCAAAATGGATATTCCAAAAATTCCCGAAGTAAAGAAGTCATCAAAGACAGTAACAAATGATAACAACAAATAGGGAAATAACACGAATCGATTAAATTTGGAAACCACGCAAAATAGGCGAAATAGGCAAAACAGCATCAGGTCGGTCGGCCGGCAACAAAGCTCGGTCGACCGGACCCTGTTCTAAAAAGATTCTCGGGAAGCAGGTCGGTCGAATGAGCTCTGTAGTTGGTCGACCGGACCTGTGACAGAGAAGTGCTATGCACTTTTAGTTGCAGGTCGATCGACCGGCCCAGTGGTTCGGTCGTCCGAACCTGTATTCTTGCACTTCCTACCCTATTTTAAAAGAGGTGCAAACTCCCTCAATTTGCAAACGGTCGAGCAAAGGCACTAAGGTTTTACGCCAATCGACTACCCGGCCATAGATGCTCTTCGGTTCATCACCAAAACATGATCAAAACATCAAAGCTATGATTAAAGAATTGAACCCAAGACACCAAAAATTGGAATATTCACCAAATCAATCCAAACCAAAAGCAAATGCACATGAATAAGTGTTAGGAATTCATACCTAACAATCGAAGATAATTCTAAGCATAGATGTAAGATAAAAATCTCACCTTTGCATCCAAACAAATGAAGAAGAAGCTCGAAAACAAAGGAGAATCAACCACTCTTCAAATCCAACACAAGAAGCTTGATTCTAAGCTTTAGAAGAAGAACATTGCCAAAGTTAGGTTTAGGAATTTCTGAAATTGATAGGAGAATGAGTTGGAGAAGAAGAAGAGAAGGCTTACTAATGGGTTCTCTTGAATTTGGAGCTAGAAGTTGGATTCACTAATGAAGACTAGGGCTTGGAGTTTTAATTTCCTCTTCCACTCTCAATTGTTATAAAAGCTTGAATATTAGGAAATGAGGAATGAAGTAGTGAAGAGGAGAAGGGGTTGGGACTGAATACATAAGGGGGCTTAATGGGCTTAGCCCTAACCAAAGCCCTAAGTGAAAAAGTAGCAAAATTCCACTAACTCCAAACATATCAAAGTTTACACTTAAAAAGATCGCAAACGGCGTTTTGAACTCAATGGAAGTGGTCTCGAGTCCAAATTGGACTGTTTGCAAAAAGTGGCTTTTCGGACTAAATTCCGAGTATCGATAAAATATTTAAATAAAATATTTAAATATAAAACCGATAAATATGCGGGTTGTTACAGACTCCCCTCCTTAAAGAAATTGCGTCCTCGCAATAATTAAGAACAAGATATAGAGTAACAACCATAAAAGCATATTAACACAAAAGATTTTTGAAGTAAGAAGTTCTTCTTAAAGAGCATGAGAAAGTAAGTCAGGATGCGTTCACTCGATGAACTCTCTAGATTCCCAAGAACAATCCTTAGGATTTGAAGACCATTGAACTTTAACAAGCGGAACATCTTTATTTTGAAGGCGCTTGACCTCCGAAGCAATATTACGAATAGGATGCTGCTCATAAGTTAAATTAGGCAAAACTTCAATTTCTTTCACAACACCAGGCTCAAGAATAGAATCGGAATCTCGAAGGCACTTTCTTAGTTGAGAAACAAGAAACACGTCATGAATAACAGAAAACTGAGCCGGTAATAAAAGGCGATAAGCCACGCAACCAATACGTTCGGCGATAGGAAATGGCCCAATATATCGAGGCGCTAATTTTCCCGGTCGACTGAAACGTACAACACCTTTCATAGGTGAAACACGAATAAACACAAGATCTCCCACAAAATGTAATGACCCAGAATTTATATTAATTAAAAATTGTATATTTAATTAATTTTAATTATTAATAAGTGAAATTTATAAGTCGAATAAATTTTATTGCGAATAATTAGATTTAATTGGATAATTAAATCGATAATTTAATATGTTAAATTACAGAAATAATTGTAAATTGGGTTTAATATGATTGAAAATGATTTGGAAAATTTTATTATATCATATTGGAGTTATAATGATGTCATAGAACTTTTAAAATCGAGTCAAAAGTTAATTTGTGAAAATTGAATATTTTAATATTTAATTGTCGACTGAAAAATAGCCAATTTTTGAACAGTCTTAGAATTGGACGAAACCAGTTCCATTGGATCCGTAATAGTTTGTTATTGTCGAATTTCAATTTTCGTAGCAATCGGACTTTTCGTTTGATCGTGGCAGCTCGAAACGCATCGAAATTGTTTTTGTATTAATTTGGCGAGTTAAAATAGTCATTTTTCAAACTGTCTCGGATTTCGACGAAACCAGTTTCATCGGATCCATAATGTGATATTATTGTATGGTTTCAAATTTCGTGTCAATTGGATTTACCGTTTGTCCGGTGCAGACTAAAACGCCTAGAAAATAGTTTAAATCGGTTTAATTTAAATTGAACGTTTATTGCCATAACTCGCATAGATGTCCGAATTAGCTCCCGAAACATGTTCCATTGTGTTCGGAATGCGGGATAAATCCTAGAAACGCCGGTCACCGAGCGTAAATCGGAGTTCGGAAATTCCGGGTGAATAGTAAATTGGAAAATTTTCTATAAAAGCCCTTGCTTTCTTCATTTTTGCAAAGAGTAATCAAACCCTAGGGTTTTATATCTACAGCCGCCATTAACAAATCAATGGCCAGAAATCTCTAATCTTCTCCTCCAATTATTTTTCAATCCATTAACAATTAGAAAACGTGTTCAACTACGAAGTTATAGAGCATTGAGAGATCTTCGATTTCATACGGCTATGATCGTGTTTGGAGCGTCAGAGGGGGATCTAGGGGGGCCGACGGCCTGCAGTTTAGCCTCGAATTTCGTGCTCATATGGAGGCCGAGCTTCAAGGGGAGGTGGCCGAGTGTAGAGTGGAGCTAGGCGCATGAAATGAAGGAGCTTGATCAACGTTTAGGGCATTGGAGAGGGGTGCATAATTCAACCCTAAATTTGAAGATTGGGTTTTGTTGTTCGGCGAATTACTAGGAAGAAGGTCGCGCGCGTGAAGATGGAGAGGAAGCAACGTGGACGGCTGAGATTGTTTAGGTTTAAAGATATAAGTTATGTTGTAAATTATATAAATAAATTCGTGTAGCTTCTAAAATTCATATCTTTTTCATACGAGGTCGAAAACGCGCGAAACCAGTTGCGTTGGAATCGTATGGACAAGCACTACGCTATGGAATTGGATTGGAGTCGTTTGGAGTTAGTGATAATTTCGGGTAAAATTAAACGTCCGTTTAATTTTATTCGAAATAAATCGCTAAAACGAAATTGAAATCAAGGCGACAACTTCTCACTCAATCGAACAGTTTCGATTTGAATTTTAAATAGTTAGATTTAAAATTGCTTGGATGTATGCTTGAATGATAATTGCAGTTATTGATTGTTGTTTGTTTGTAATATTAGATATAATAGGATATATCTATATATAACAATATATATATATATATATATATATATATATATATATATATATATTGGCATATGTATATATTGGAATTGATTTCCCGCATTGTATAGCGGATGAGACCCTATTGCGCCGCCTATTAAGCGGATAATATTTTATAAATCCCATATACCGCGATAATTCCGTACTGGAACGGAATTAGTATTGTGCTAACATCTTTGGATGTAGGAAAACAGGTTGGAGGGATCCAACTGGATTCCTCAACTGTATTGATTTATTTAAAGATATTTTGATATTTGTTGATTATCATATTGATACATGATATTTGGATGTCGTGATTGACTATTTGGTGTTGTTGCATCATCGGGTTCATTTTTGGAGTTTAAAAATAACGATTTTGAGTTTTAAAAGAATTTTTAAGTGATTTTTGAAAGTATACGTTTTATTAAATTTTTGAATTGATTCGTTTTAAATAATTAAAACGTTATAAATTTTTATATTATAAAAATTACTGTTTTTGTAAAATATTACCAAATTGAGATTTTCGAAATAAATAGTGATTAATTTATAATATGGTTTAATTTGGAATTTTGAATCATTATAAAAGATTTTTAAATTTATTTTTATAAGTTAAAAATATTGGAATTATAAAACGAGCTTTTATAAGTGTTAAAGGTGAAATAAAGATGGATTTCATAAGTGAACGGAATTTATAGATTTATAAATTGTGAAGTTATAAAAATGAATAGATTTTGTAAAATAGAAGATTTATAAGTAATTATCTTATAAATCAGATTTTGGCATTTAAATGAGATATAAATGGAATTTGTTAATAATGAGATTTATAAATCGAAGCTTATAAATAGAAATGTAATTTATAAACATTGTTTATAAATTCGAAATCAATTGAATTTGATAAATTGAATATTGAAGTTTATTAAAGAAAATATATTCACGATTTTGGACAGTGAATACATTATTGAATAAAATGATCATATTTGGCAAAATAAATATTATAAAATGAAGTTAATTATTTTAAAGATGTTTTAAAATGTATTATGAATCGAAACCATAGATTTCAACATTTATTGTTGAAATAGACGTTTTCGAGAAATAAAAGGAAATGGTGGACTATAACACTGTGACGACCCGGAAATTTTTAACAAATTAAATTGGAATAATTAATCGATTTTAAATATTTAAAAGTTAATTTTAACTTGAATTCCTGATATTGATATTTACTTGATAATTAAATCATTGGATGGTATAGTTTAAATATTGATTTTAATAATTGAAGATTGGGTAAATTGTTGAATCTGATATTTCTAAGCCTGTTTAAATAATTTGAAGGCTTATAAAATTTATAATGATAACACTGGAGATAATAGAATGATTGGAATTTAATTTAAAGATATTTTGTTCGGTTTGGAAATTTTATCGTTTAAATTGAATTTAAAATAGCCTTTCGAGGCACAGTCTTGGAATTCGACGAAACCGGTTCCATTGGATCCGTAATAGTTAGTTATTATCGGATTTCAAATTTCGTAGCAATCGGAGTGGTCGTTTGACCTTGGCAACTCAAAACGCTTAGAAACTTTTAAATCGATTTAATTTAAAATTGATCATTTACTTCTGTAACTCGCGCATATGATTGTATTAGCTTCCGAAACACGTTCCATTGTGTTCGGAATACGGGTAAGACCTTATGAACGCTTGTCGGCATGTCTGATTCGGAGTTCGAGATTTCGATAATGCTAAACGAGATATTTTCAATATTCGATTATATAAAATCAATTAAAGGTCTAAGTTGCGTCACCCTACTCACGTGATTTCGCTCTAGCTTGCACCCGAAGTCACTTATGGGAAATATCCTCGTCGTTTGCTTTCAGATTGATAAAAATTTAAAAAAAATCGAAGGCGTCAAAGATATTTTCTGACTCGTGCACGAGAAGCCTCGCATCCCCTTATTTCTATTCCCTGTCTCCCTCGCATGAGAAGCAGATAAAAACATCGCATAAAAAAATGAAATATAAATGGCCGAAGCCAGGAAAGCTTCGTCCCAATTCGAATTTGGGCTTCCACTTTCATGCTGGAGCAAAAGAAAACCCTAAAAAAAAATGTATCGCGACTGTAAAGAATCGCGACGTGAAGGCTCACGGTACTCGTGCGCTTCGATGGAGGTCTTGGTTTCGCAAGCTTGCGCGAGTTGTGGCGACCGCATGGATTTAAAGGGGAAGCTCGTCAAGATGATGTTGGAGTAGGGTCGCGTCGCATGTACAGGGGTTGGCTGCAGATTTGGGGGTGGATCTCGAGCTCGTGGACAAGAGGGGGGCAGTCGAGTTGGAGATGGGTTCGAGATGGGGTAGTTAAGCTCGACCTTAATGTTGGATTTTACAGCAGGTTTGATTTTTGTTTTTATTATTTAAATATAGTAAAGTGTTCTTGTTTTTTAAAAAAAAACAGTACATGTGTATAGTTCTGAATATAAGCATGCAGCAGTAAAATATGAACATATCTACTTTAGTTTATCCGTATATATATATAAAGATTAGGGAAGAGGAAAACAAATATATGTATTGTCAAGAATAAAGAGAATATGTATGTTCTAGGATATAAAGAAAATTTATTAGTTAAGATTAAATTATAAGTAAATCAAATTTAATGGAAATTGATAATTCGATTTATTTCGAATAATTAGTAACCTGTATAAATATTTATACAAGGTCAAAACGTGGATAAACCAAGTCAAGAATGAAGTGGATTGCAAATTCAGGAAATCAAAGGTGAGTAAATCTCACTCTGTAGGATTTTTATTTAAGTTTAAAAGGTTAAATTTAAATAATTGGTTGATTGATTGAGATGATTGAATGTGTGCTAATGATCTTGTGACTTTGGTTTTGGTTGGTACTCGAGATTATTGTGGATTGACTCGAAGTATATGGGGTGTTAAATTGTTTCAACATAAATCATAAATAAGAAAATGATTTCATTTTAAATTTATTAAGCCTTGATGTGTTGTGATTCATTTAAATTAGTAAGGAAATTTGAAATGAATAATTTATGGATTTAATTAATTAATGATTTGGGTTATTTGACTTAGTATGTAACAACCCGCATATTTATCGATTTTATATTTAAATATTTTATTTAAATATTTTATCGTTAGTCGGATTTTAGTCCGAAAAGCTACTTTTTGCATACGGTAGAATTAGGACTCGAGACCTCCTCCATTGAGTTCAAAATGTCGTTTGCGACCTTTTTGAGTATAAGCTTCGATATGTTTGGAGAAAGTTGAATTTTGCTACTTTTTCCTGCTTAGGGCTTTGGTTGGGCTGAGCTAATTAATCACTTAACTCATTTCCAGCACTCTCCTCTTCATTCACTTCTCTTCTATTTTTCTAACACTCAAGCTCAAGCAAAAATGGAGGAGGAGAATGGGAAATAGAAATTCCTAAGCCCTAGCTTGCTTTGCAAATCCATCTCCTTGCTCCAAAGTTCATGAGAACCCATTGGTAAGCTTCCACTTCTTCTTCTCCAACTCATTCTCTCTTTGAATTTCAGAAATTTCCTAAACCTAATTTAGGGAATGTTTCTCTTTTAAACTTAGATTCAAGCTCCTAGTGTTGAGATTGAAGAGTGCTTGTTCTTGCCATTGCTTTCAAGCTTCATCTTCATAAATTTTAGTGCAAAGGTGAGATTTTTATCTCACATCTATGACTATAATTATCTTTGGTTGTTGGGTATGAATTCCTAACACTTCTTCATGTGCATTTGCTCTTGTTTTGGATTGATTTTGTGAATACTCCAATTTTTGGGTTTTTAAGTCAAATTTGTGTGAAATCCTTTTATGGATGTATGATCATTTTTTTGGTGATGCACCGAGGAGCATATAGGGCCGGGTTGCCGATTGGCATAAAACCTTAGAGCCAATGTTCGTCCGGTTGCATTTTGGAAGAGTTTGCTCTTCATTTGAATAAGGCTGAAAAACAGCCCAGGCATGATTCAGTCGACTGAAAACTCTATTCAGTCGACTGAACCTGAAACCCGAGAGTTTCCAGGCATGATTCAGTCGACTGAAAAACTCTGCACGGTCGAATGAAACTGGAAACAGAAAGTTTCCTGAACCTGGAAAATTTCCATGTACAGGGTCAGTCAACTGAAAAACTATGTTCAGTCGACTGAACCTGCTGTTTTAGTCCAATTTGCCTTTTTGGATTGAATTTCCAATTTAAATCGATTCGTGATGATCCTATTTATTGTCATCATTTATTATCATCTTTGATGACATATTTTCTTTGGGAACTTTCGATATATCCACTTTGGTGGATCCTTTATCGATTTCATTGGATTTTTATTCACATCTTCGAATGTGATCTTTGTGATTGATTGTTTCTACAATCCCCCTTGTGCTTTGTCACTTTAAAAATATAAAGATTTTCTATACTAGTAGCAAATATCAAAATTCTTTCCTCAAACGATTTCAATACTATTTTAATACCAAATTCGTTTATAAAACCGTTTTCCAATCTATTAGTATATACAAACCTTTACCTCACTCGTATGAGAAATCTAATTAAACGACCTAGTAAAACAAGTGGTATGAAACGCTTGCGTTTACTTCGTCGGTTAATTCTTGGACTTGTTCGATTGAATCTCTTGTGACAATTTTCTAGTGGAGATCTACAATTTGTTCGTAAATATATAAGTTAAGCTAGTGGTTATGGGACATGAAGCTAAGCTCATATATTTACTAGCTTAGTGTAATCGACACTTCTCTTTGATCATGACGATCATTTTAGGTTTTAGACTAGCATCGTGCTATGTCTTTGTGATTTGGTTCATCGGACGTCCCGTTGTACGACGTCGTTGTTCCCTTTGTTTGTGATTTGGTTCATCGGACGTCCCGCTGTACGACGTCGTTGTTCCCTTTGTTTGGATTTGGTTCATCGGATGTCCTGCTGTAGGACGTCGTTGTTCCCTTTGTTTGTGATTTGGTTCATCGGACGTCCCGCTGTACGACGTCGTTGTTCCCTTTGATTGTGATTTGGTTCATCGGATCTCCCGCTGTACGACGTCGTTGATCCTTTCCTTGTGATTTCTGGATCTCGTGTGTTGAATTCTGGAATTTATGTTTCACCAACTTTTACGATTGGCATGGATATATATATATATGTCATTTATTGTGGCTTGGTGAATGAAATTAGGAGTATGACATTCCTTTTTTCTTGAGTAGATTATTGTGATATTGATTAATCTCTTGTTGATTTTCAATTACTTATTTATCACAGCTTGGCATTGTGATTATTATATGTTTATGTCATATCTCCTATTCTATATCACTTCATCTGATATTTATAGCTAGACTGATCCGTTTATTATTTTCTTATAAATAATACTCGGGTCAGACTGAGATTTAACAGGTGCTTCTGCTTGACTCCTCATCGGACTATCATCCCGACTTTTGGTTAACTACTTTAGTTTAGTAGTCTTTTGTTGTATACATTTGAGATATAGACTCCATAATGTATACTTATTCTTTTGTGTAGTTCATGTAACTATTCTTTTGTGATATTGTGGGTCTTTTTAGACCACTACTCTGATGTACACTTTCTAGTGTAATATTCATATCTTATTCCGCCTTTGTGACATGAATTGTCTGTGACTGATTTATGTTATGTTTATTTCTATATTTGTTTTCGAAGATATTATAGCCACTGTGTAGTAGCTTTGAGTTTGTGTCGGTATGTCGGATTTCCTCTTGAGATGAAAAGTTATATTTTTATCCGGTATATCGGTACTCGCACAAAGCAATTATACAAATGGTCGCTCCTCAACAGCCTTATTCTCCGTGCTAGTTGACAGCATTCACTGTAATCTTCTTGGCTAGCGTGGGTATAGAGGTGGGGCGTCACAGCTTGGTATCAGAGCCAAACTTCGGAACAATATGGAATATTATAACAAGGATCATCGTCCTAAGTCCATCTTAGGAGTTGTGCTTTAGGATTTTATTCGGGTCTTCGTACCATTCTATCCTATTTTCTTATGATTCCTTGTTTTATCTATCAAGAATTGCTTGATATTTATTTTGAGAATAACTTTTTCCTCTTCTTTCTTTCTTTCTTTCTTAAAGAAGAGAAATGGTCAGACCAGGCCGTCCCAACGCCGGTCAATCTAGTGCTACTCCCCAGGATGGAGTATTTATGTCTGCCCAGCAACTTCTAGATCTTGTTAAGAACGCTCAAGCAGCCGGACCCAATCCAGAGCCTACTCATCCTAGATCCGGTTTTGCACGCTTGTGCAGAGACTACACTGATTTGGGTGGAAGGCCATTCACGGGATCCGAGAGTGTTATAGAAATTCAAGCTTGGCTCAAATCATGCGATCGCATCTTTTCTCGCATGAATCTTATTGACCTTCATCGAGTCCAAGTAGCTTCTAGCATGCTCCAAGAAAGAGCATTGGATTGGTATGAGCTTTTAATTTCTGAAATCGTTGAGGCGGATCTTACTTGGGAGCAATTCCGAGGAAGATTCGAATTGAAATTTGTGCCGGAGGCTGAAAAAGTAACCTTAGCCCGGCGTTTCATAGACCTTGTTCAAGGTGAATCTTCTGTGACAGACTATATCGCATCCTTCGAATCTCTGTCCAAATACGGGGTTTAGTACATTAATACCCCATTGAAGAAAAATCAGAGATTTGTCTATGGCTTGAATAAGAATCTTAAGAAGCCATTACTCTTGAAACTTGAGGTTTCGTTTGATCAGCTTATTGATATCGCTCTTCGTCTTGAAGAGGCCGATAATGAAGGTGATGTTGAAGTTGTGCGTGCCCAACAGAACTTCGACAATAGCTTGAAGAGGCCTATCAAATTCAAGGGCCCCGATTCTAATAAGAAAGGGAAGCAACAAACTCTGGTAGCAAATGTTCCTACCTCTAGTCGTGGACGATGCTACAATTGTGGTTCCACAGACCACCATGCAAGGGAGTGCCCGAAACCCCTCTTTTGCCGCTATTGCAAAGGTTCGGGTCATCTTTTATCTTCGTGTCCTAAGCTTCCAAGCAAGTGAGAAGGAAAGCTGCAACTTTTGGTCAAGGTATTTTCATTCAATCCTCGATGGCATTGTTTTAATTCGTGAACTTTCTATTTGAGTTCTTTTTGATATGGGTTTCATCTCATTATTTTTATATCAAAAGAACTTGTTGATTCTTTTCTTTGAATATTTTGGGCTTATTGACTTCATTGAGAATTGCGAATTCGGATGGTAGATCCGCAACACTCAATTTGCTTTTGTTTAGATGTCGAGATTGTTTTATGTGACTTTTCTTTCCGAGCCGATATTTTTGCTTTGGCTTCGGAATTGACCTTTCTGCAAGGATTGGCTTAATCATTGTGAAGCCCATATCCTATTTTTCCGAGTGGATTATTCATCTTCGACATTTTCAATCTGTTAAGCAGATTTCTATTTTTCTTTGTGATTTTGATTCCATCTGGATGGCATCATTTTATTCCTTAAGCCCACTTATAAGGAAAGTGTTATTTCTCTCATCTAAATAGTTTGAGAATTTTCCGGTATATTTGACTTGTCTTAGGATTATCACCTAAGAAATCTTTTGTGTCGTGTTAAGGTCTTTTCAGTTTGACTTTACCACCGGTTTTCGTTTGCTACGAGTTGCGGAAATTAGCATTCCACTTACTGCATTCCGCACTCATTATGATTCCTATGAATGAATTATTATGTCATTCAATTTGTCCAACTCATTTCATCCATTTTATAAATCGAATATTCTATGAATATTTCGATGAGACCATTCTTGTATTTATTGTTTTTGGATGAAAATAGTAATTTAAAATTTTGCAAATCTTTTTCATAAGATTTATTTATAAGTAAAACTGGATTTTTGTTCTTGAAACGAACAAAGAATATTCTTAAAACTTTTTTAAGAGATTTATTTATCCTATAAAAGATGATTTTGTGATTGTATTGCCCGTTGAGTGCTTTAAGAATTTTGGTCGATGCGCTTGATCAACGTTATCGATAGGAATTTCCTAAACGCTTTGATGTGACAATCAGACACGATATATTGACTTGTAAAAATGTAAATTTTTGTAGAAAGATTATTACATAATGATAAATGTAATTTTGAAAGTTTTAACTTTTCGGAGAAGAGAATTATTTTAAAAGAAGTCCTTTCTTTTCGATATTCTTATTCTTTCTTGTGATTCCTGAAGGGGAACCAAGACTTTGCTATTTGTACCGATACTAGTCGTATTGGTTTGGAATGCCATTCTCTTGCAAAGGAGGACGTGATATCGCTTGTGCTTCTAAATCATTATAGCTTATCGTGACTAGATATGCCACTAATGATCTAGTGTTCGTGGCTATTGTTTTTGCTTTTGGAATTTGACATCATCATCTTTGGGGAAGAAATTTGTTCTCTACCTCGATCATAAATCTTTGGAATAATTATTTTCTCGTAAGGAACTTCATGTTGACTCGAGTTCCTGACATCTTATGATCTTGATATTCTTTTTTATTCCCGAAGGGGAAATCGTGTTGCCAATGCGTTTAGTCGTAAGCAACAAGGGGTTGGTTCTTTGTTGATGACCGAATGAAATTATCTTTTTATCAAGTTCATCGGGCGTTTTGGTATACTTCGTTTTATTGAGCTTTATCTCATTCCTTTTAAGGACTAGCGTCCGATGTCCTTTTATTGTGTTCGGTTCATTGGACGCATCGTTTTTGTACTACGTCGGTGTTCCGAAAATCATTCGGGCTTCGGTTCATTGGACGTACGGTTTTTGTACTGCGTCGTTGTTCCGAATTATTTGGGATTTGATTCATCGGATGTACCATTGTACTACATCGATGTCTTTGCTTTTGATTCATCGGATGTACTGTTTGTACTACATCGATGTCTTTGCTTTTGATTCATCGGATGTACCGTTTGTACTACATCGATGTCTTTGCTTTTGATTCATCGGATGTACCGTTGTACTACATCGATGTCTTTGCTATTTGATTCATCGGATGTACCGTTGTACTACATCGATGTCTTTGCTATTTGATTCACCGGATGTACCGTTGTACTACATCGATGTCTTTGCTTTTAATTCATCGGATGTACCGTTGTACTACATCGATGTCTTTGCTATTTGATTCATCGGATGTACCATTTGTACTACATCGATGTCTTTGCTTTGGTTCATTGGGCGTACCGTTTTTGTACTACACTGATGTCCCAAATTGTTTGAGTTTCTAGTTTTTCGGGCGTACCGCTTTTGTACTACGCCGTTGCACCGGCTAAATTTTCTGCTATTCTTGACGTTCCTCACGTCTTTTATCTACGGGAATGCCTGAGGGATTCCGGTTTTCATTCTTGAGCCCGGTGTTATTATGGAAACTGAAGTTTCACCAGGTTTCTTGCTAACTCTCTCGTGCACTTTATGGTGAGCTTCCTATTTCAAATTTTCTTTTGTGTTGATATGCTTCTATGGTTGTTACTTCATATATTTCCTTCTTACTTATTGCGAGAACGCAATTTCTTTAAGGAGGGGAGTCTGTAACAACCCGCATATTTATCGATTTTATATTTAAATATTTTATCGTTAGTCGGATTTTAGTCCGGAAGCTACTTTTTGCATACGGTAGAATTAGGACTCGAGACCTGCTCCATTGAGTTCAAAATGTCGTTTGCGACCTTTTTGAGTATAAGCTTCGATATGTTTGGAGAAAGTTGAATTTTGCTACTTTTTCCCGCTTAGGGCTTTGGTTGGGCTGAGCCAATTAGTCACTTAACTCAGTTCCAACACTCTCCTCTTCATTCACTTCTCTTCTATTTTTCTAACACTCAAGCTCAAGTAAAAATGGAGGAGGAGAATGGGAAATAGAAATTCCTAAGCCCTAGCTTGCTTTGCAAATCCATCTCCTTGCTCCAAAGTTCATGAGAACCCATTGGTAAGCTTCCACTTCTTCTTCTCCAACTCATTCTCTCTTTGAATTTCAGAAATTTCCTAAACCTAATTTAGGGAATGTTTCTCTTTTAAACTTAGATTCAAGCTCCTAGTGTTGAGATTGAAGAGTGCTTGTTCTTGCCATTGCTTTCAAGCTTCATCTTCATAAATTTTAGTGCAAAGGTGAGATTTTTATCTCACATCTATGACTATAATTATCTTTGGTTGTTGGGTATGAATTCTTAACACTTCTTCATGTGCATTTGCTCTTGTTTTGGATTGATTTTGTGAATACTCCAATTTTTGGGTTTTTAAGTCAAATTTGTGTGAAATCCTTTTATGGATGTATGATCATGTTTTTGGTGATGCACCGAGGAGCATATAGGGCCGGGTTGCCGATTGGCATAAACCCTTAGAGCCAATGTTCGTCCGGTTGCATTTTGGAAGAGTTTGCTCTTCATTTGAATAAGGCTGAAAAACAGCCCAGGCATGATTCAGTCGACTGAAAACTCTGTTCAGTCGACCGAACCTGAAACCCGAGAGTTTCCAGGCATTATTCAGTCGACTGAAAAACTCTGCACAGTCGACTGAAACTGGAAACAGAAAGTTTCCTGAACCTTGAAAATTTCCATGTACGGGGTTAGTCGACTGAAAAATTCTGTTCAGTCAACTGAACCTGCTGTTTTAGTCCAATTTGCCTTTTTGGATTGAATTTCCAATTTAAATCGATTCGTGATGATCCTATTTATTGTCATCATTTATTATCATCTTTGATGACTTATTTTCTTTGGGAACTTTAGATATATCCACTTTGGTGGATCCTTTGTCGATTTCATTGGATTTTTATTCACATCTTCGAATGTGATCTTTGTGATTGATTGTTTCTACAATGCCCCTTGTGCTTTGTCACTTTAAAAATATAAAGGTTTTCTATACTAGTAGTAAATATCAAAACTCTTTCCTCAAACGATTTCAATACTATTTTAATACCAAATTCGTTTATAAAACCGTTTTCCAATCTATTAGTATATACAAACCTTTACCTCACTCGTATGAGAAATCTAATTAAACGACTTAGTAAAACAAGTGGTATGAAACGCTTACGTTTACTTCGTCGGTTAATTCTTGGACTTGTTCGATTGAATCTCTTATGACAATTTTCTAGTGGAGATCTACAATTTGTTCGTAAATATTTAAGTTAAGCTAGTGGTTATGGGATATGAAGCTAAGCTCATATATTTACTAGCTTAGTGTAATCGACACTTCTCTTTGATCATGACGATCATTTTAGGTTTTAGACTAGCATCGTGCTATGTCTTTGTGATTTGGTTCATCGGACGTCCCGTTGTACGACGTTGTTGTTCCCTTTGTTTGTGATTTGGTTCGTCGGACGTCCCGCTGTACGACGTCATTGTTCCCTTTGTTTGTGATTTGGTTCGTCGGACGTCCCGCTGTACGACGTCGTTGTTCCCTTTGATTGTGATTTGGTTCATCGGATGTCCCGCTGTACGACGTCGTTGATCCTTTCCTTGTGATTTCTGGATCTCTTGTGTTGAATTCTGGAATTTATGTTTCACCAACTTTTACGATTGGCATGGATATATATATATATATATATGTCATTTATTGTGGCTTGGTGAATGAAATTTGGAGTATGACATTCCTTTTATCTTGAGTAGATTATTGTGATATTGATTAATCTCTTATTGATTTTCAATTACTTATTTATCACAGCTTGGCATTGTGATTATTATATGTTTATGTCATATCTCCTATTCTATATCACTTCATCTGATATTTATAGCTAGACTGATCCGTTTATTATTTTCTTATAAATAATACTCGGGTCAGACTGAGATTTAACAGGTGCTTCTGCTTGACTCCTCATCGGACTATCATCCCGACTTTTGGTTAACTACTTTAGTTTAGTAGTCTTTTGTTGTATGCATTTGAGATATAGACTCCATAATGTATACTTATTCTTTTGGGTAGTTCATGTAACTATTCTTTTGTGATATTGTGGGTCTTTTTAGACCACTACTCTGATGTACACTTTCTAGTGTAATATTCATATCTTATTCCGCCTTTGTGATATGAATTGTCTGTGACTGATTTATGTTATGTTTATTTCTATATTTGTTTCCGAAGATATTATAGCCACTGTGTAGTAGCTTTGAGTTTGTGTCGGTATGTCGGATTTCCTCTTGAGATGAAAAGTTATATTTTTATCCGGTATATCGGTACTCGCACAAAGCAATTATACAGATGGTCGCTCCTCAACAGCCTTATTCTCCGTGCTAGTTGACAGCATTCACTGTAATGTTCTTGGCTAGCGTGGGTATAGAGGTGGGGCGTCACATAGTAATTAACGAGTTGAATAAATAAGGAATTGAGTTGTAAGTTAATTAAATAAGAAAAAGGAATTCAGAATAATCATTTGATGGTGTGATAAATAATTACTTAGTGTAAGTAATAAAATATAATTACTTGGTGAAATTAATCAAGAGTTTAATTAAGATAGTTAAGCAAGAAATAATTAATTTATGAATAAAGTAAAATGAAGGATAGTTAATTACAGTTTAGGATTAATCGAAAATGGTTAGTACTGTGGTTTCATTAATATAACGAAATTTGATTAGAATAACTTAAAATATAATTGAAAATCCTTAATTTGTATAATTAATGAAGTAATCAAAAATTGATTAATTAAGATTGATAAATCTATAATAAGTAACTTATGAGAAATTAATTAGTTTAAGCAATTAAGGATTAATGTAATTAAAAAAAAAATTAATTCATGAAGAAATTAGGATTTCTTAATAATCTCAATTGAGACTAATTAATATTGTGAAGTTAATTTAAGATAATTACTTGAATGCAATTGAAAGATATTTAATCCAGGGTGATTAAATTAAGACGGATAATGATGGGTTGACCAACAATTTGATTTGGAAATAATTAACGTTAAATGAAGTAATCAATGTGATTGAGATTTGAAATTCAATTTGAATAAATTGAATTGATGTGTATGGGATTAGGCTTTGCTTATGAATGATGGAATGGTATTGGATGTTTTGAATAAGTTGATATCTCTAATATGAAATGTAGTGAATTTCATTTGAATAATTTGGGATTAGGATAATATGAGTCTCGAGGAGACCGGGGGTCGGGTATTTGGGAAATACCCGAAACCACTTCAAATATTTATATATTGGTTTCTGAAATCAATAGGCTGGATTGAAATGATTTAAGTAGACTGGAACATTTATCTAAGTTTACATAGAAATTAATATGTGAAATAAGTGTAGTCTATAGCAAATTGTGAATTGGTTAAATTGATATAAGTTACCCCGGGTTTATATAAGTTGTTTGCTTGAGTTTTTCATGTTAATTGAGTTTACTCACGCTAGAGTCCAGCCTGACCCGGGTGTTACTTTGGTGTAATGCTCGGGTCAGACCGAGTATTACAGATTTTATGGTAGGACGTTCTGGAGCTCAGGAGGCGAGCTGGATGGCAATATCGTATAAAGTATATCCGCTGTATTTATATTATTGTTAAGCTGAGACATGATAATTGTATGTATTCAGTGGTTGTATATGTATGTGAAACTCTGATGTATATAGTATTCTTTTGTAAACTATTATTATTTATTATTATATTTTATCCGCTGCGATTGTGAGATGTTTGGTGTTTCTGTTCTTCTTCTTCTATCTCTTTCTTCTTTTTCATAACTATCTGGGATTTTCGGGTTAGAAAATTTCGGGTCGTTACATTTGGTATCAGAGCCGAAAGGTTAAGCGAGAACCTTGGCTCTGGTGGGGATTACTCATTAAATAGAGTCTGTAGTACTCTAGAATGAGTTGAGTTTATATATATGAGTGCGTACTTGTTATTTTCGTATATAAAGATTTTAAATGGTTCTATATAAAAGTATATTTTGATATATAAAACAATATTTCCTTCTAATAAATATTAAGGTGATTGGGTGTTAAATTATTGGAATTAAGTTAAGAAGGACTATAATGCAACCAAATTAAAATTAAATTAATTAAAAATGAAATTCTAGAATTAGAACTCAGAAATTAGAATTGTTTGAAACTTCAAATGAACAAAGTTAAATTTGGTTTAAAAAGGTTAAACCAATCTTTGAGAATTTAGCTCGAATTATATAATTCGAGATGGTTTAAATTTGAAGTTGGAATTGAACTCATTCAAATTGAATCCGATTTGAATTAATTGGATTTGGGATGGAAGATGTATAGGTTTAAAAATTTAATGGAAGATTTGAATTGGATTGAATTGAAATGATTGAAATTGAAGTGGGTTCAATTGAATGGATACTAGTCCAAAGTAATTAGAATAATCTTGGAATTGTAATTAAAGTGGAATTGGTTTAAAATATTAAAGGAATTGGAAATATAGATTGTAAATGTAATTTATAAATTAAAATAAACGTCATAAGTAAATGAGATTATAAGTTGAAATAGAATTCCGGAGAATATTTGAAAATAAAGTGAGATGAAATCCCAGAGTAATGTTTAAATATGAATTGGATGGATGGGGAATTTGGAATTTTTGGGAAAAATTTAGAATTCCTTTGGATTTGGAAGTGGTTTCCAAAGGTTTTGGAGAAATAATAGTATTATTTCGTAAATATTTTTGGTGTTGAATTGGAAATCTGGAAGATTTGAAATTAAAAATATTTGGAAATGTTTTTAAAGAAATAAAAGCATTGAACTCTTTCGGTCATTGGAAAATAATGTCGGTAATGACTACAGCATCATCGATGTTTATTTTCGAGTTTCTAAAAGAGAAATTGCTACCAAAATGTTTTTAATTGGTATTGTTTGTGAACTGGGTTTGGATTTGAAATTCTAGAATCTTGATAAAATGTTTATGGAATAATAAAAAATATAAGCAGAGATAAGTTGAAATGAAGAATTGGACTAAGAAATTTGAGATTGTTTAAAAACTTTAAATAAAAGATAATTTGGTTTAAAAGGTTAAATCAACCTTTGAGAATTTAACTCGAATTTATATAATTCGAGGTAGTTTAAAATTCAAGATTGAAATTGAATTAGTTCAAAATTTAATTTGGGTTGAAGTAATTGGATTAGTGATAGAAAATATATAAGTTTAAAAATTTTAAATGGGAAATTGGAATGGATTAAATTGAAGTGGTTTGGACTCTGAAATTAAATTGATAATAATTCAAATTGATTGGAATACTATGAAATTATAGTTAAAATTGAACAGGATTAAAATCAATTAGAATTTGATTTAAATTTGGGAAGGAATCAAGATTGATTCAACTTGAATTGGGAATTAATCAAGTCCAATGGAATTTGGAGTTATTTGGATTGGAATTGGGTCACTTTAAATGGAGATTTAAATTGAATTGTTGAGGAGGTGAACAATTGGCTCTTGACTATTTTCAATATAAATTGTTTTGATATAAACTTATTTTCTAAGCTATTAAATATATACAGCCTTTCTTTTTAAAGCTAATTTATTATATTTGTTTTACCATTATTTTTGGGGCTATTTAAATATTTTTCAATTGTTTCCTAAACTATATATTATTTTTCCACTACATTACAAATAAATTACTATCTTTCAATTGTCTAAAAATCTCTGGAACTATTCAACTATTTTTCGACTATTTTACAATTAGTTAACTATTTTACAATTATTTTGAACTAATAATTATTTTTCAACTACTTACCTATTTTTAAAATTTTCAAGCTATTTTTCTAAATTGGTCGGAGTTCAAACTGTTATTGATTAAGTACCCAACTGAGATAAGGATGGAAGTAATAATCCAAATGGGGATTAATGTAAAGGTGAATAAGGAATATGAAATGGTTCTTTGAACTGAAAGAATATTTTGAGAATATGAAATGAATAAAGATGGAAATTGGATATTTCTATGGTTTTTGAGAAGTGTTTGGAGTATAAAAGGTGTTTTATACAAGAAGGTAAGGATACAAAGGTTTAAAAAAAATTATATATATATGTCTGAATATATATAAAGGATCTTATGAGGATTTTGAGAAAGGCTTTTGATTTTTTGGAAAAATCAATATTGAGTTTTGGAAAGCCTATTTTTAGAATTATCGATTTTGGGATAATCGATTTTGTGTAAAAGAGCTTTGTATGATATCATACTAGGTGTATGATTTGAAGGTACTATATGTGTATAGTATAAAATATTTTGATGATGGCTCTGGGGAAAAAGGCGTCCCTTTGAAATGAACTTCTCAGAAGTGCCACTGGGTGGTGCTGCCTGGAGCCTGAGGGGGTTCTAAAGTTGATCCTGTGAGGAGTCCGGACAAAAACAAGTTCCTGGGGATTATGAGTAGTGTATACGATAGCGGAAGTCGTGTGTGCCGCGGAGAGCTAACAGTTTACGTTTGATTCTATATCGGTAGACTGCGACCTATGGTATAACATAGCGAAAGTCGTGTGTGCCGCTGAGAGCCAACAGTCTGCGTTTGAGTTTATCTCGGTAGACTGCGACCTATGTAAGAGTGGAGAAGTTTCATTTTGATAGCGAGATCAGAGTGCCGCGGAGAGCCTGCAGTTACATGGACTTTTGTTGTGACTGCAACGTAACCCTGGATGTAACTGTGATCTGTTGTGTGGGTTCCATGGCGTAATCGAGAGTGCCGCGGAGAGCCTGCAGTTACATGGACTTTTGTTGCGACTGCAACGTAACCCTGGTATGTAACTGTGACCATGGAATGGGGGTGATGATTTCCAGAGCATCCTCACTAAATAAATAAATAAATATTTTCTCTATTTTTAAAATTGTTTTCTATATTTCAATAAAATTGTTTTCCAAGTATTTTCACTAGGTGTTGAAAACGGGTTTACCAAGTACTTATAGATTTTCAGTCCTACGCCTGATCAACGTATGACCGAATTTCTGTGAGAACAAGGATGGACTGGTTGAGACATCGAGTTATAAGAAATATTTTTATAAAAAGCTAATTTAATTGTATTGTCTAAATTTGAAGGCATTCCTAAATTTTAAAGTAAAAAGGGGATTTCAAACTGGAATTATAAAATAAAATTGGACTTGGGAAATTTCAATGAAGCGATTTTTTTTTTTTGAAATAAAATCGCATATTGATTTGAAAGTTGGAAATAAGCTAATTAACAAAATAATTACTTGATGGAGTATGTTAATAAAATTTAACTTTGGTTAATAAATGAATTGTAAATTAATAATGGAGTTTGGAAATGAATTCAAATTGTAAATAGAACTCGACTTGGATTTAATAATGAAATAAATTAGAAGAGATGTTGTAAAATAAAATAGTGCTGGATTGAAAAAGAAATGTGATGGTTTGAATTATAAATAAGGATGATTTGAATAATATTTAATGAGATTTGCAAGTGGATTGGATATAAGAGAAGTGATTATAATAGAAATAGTTTGAGTTGCAAAGCAAAATCCAAGTAAATAGAAATAAATTGAGATGGTCTTGTATTAATAAAATAAATTCGAAATAAACAAGTAAATTAAAAATTTTAAAGGGATCACTGGAATTATATAATAAATGGATGAAGCCTTATGAATAAAAAAAAAATTTGAATCAAACTTTAATTGGAATTGGATTATTAGACTGGACTTCTGTTCGGTGTCATATGTGCCTGGATATTGTTTTGATAAATTGAGAAGGTGGATTAAATTTACAATGAAAGAGATGGGCTAACTGAATTAAATGGAATTTGATTTAATGATAATCAAATTTAATGGAAGTGAACTTAAGTTGATGTTGGAATAAATTAAAGTAATTAACTTAAGTTTAAAGTTTATGGAAGCTTGGCTTCGAATACGGATAAAAGCCTATTAAATTAAAGCTTGGATAAAATTAATTTGGAAATGGTTATAAATTTAGAAATATTGAATATGCTAAGCTTAATAAATAGATTGAATGAAGTCAATACGTGATGAAATGAAATGCGTATGTATGGTTGGTGAATAAATTAAAATGGAATTGAATTAAATAAAACTGAGTTGGAATCAATTTTAATTGGTTATAAAACTTAAACAATTAATTATTCACATGGATATTATCAAATTAAATGTTATGAATTAGTGGAAGCGATATAATTGATTTTTGAATCAATTGAAGTGAATATGAGATTGTTTCGCTTAAAATGAGTTGAATGCAAGTAATTGTGTGTAAACTATTAAAATTGAATGAAAATGCATATAAATTGGGTTGGAAACAATTAGATGTGTTTTAAAACCGTATAAATTGCTTATTGGAAATGTTTGGTGCTTGTTATTTATGTAATGCATGTGTTTGGCTTTTGAAAGTAAGTGTTAGGTTAATAAAATTTCTATATATGGCACTTACATATTTAAATTGAGTAAGTACAGGTACAGGGAAGCCGTTTGGCTAGATTTGGGTATGCTAATTGCTAGAATTTATAAGCTGCTTGCTTAAATGCTAAATAAGGTACGCCTACGCAATAAAAATAGGAAATATAAACTGTTTTTGCCTTTTCCGACCGTGTGGGTCGATGTATGCATATTTATATATATTGTCAAATTGCAAAAGCTCCTCCGTACAAAGGAGACTCTGCCAAAATTTTCTGAAAATTTTGGGAGTTAGAAAATTTTTGGAAATTTTGGTTAACGACAAAACAATTTTCAATTGGAAGTTAAAGTAAACTAGTAAATGAAACTAATATGAATCAGTTTAAAAGAAAGATATAACTCAATATTAGAAATCGAAAATAAATTGAATTCAAATGAAACGGCGAAAACTAATTTGAATAGAAATGGGTATGAAACTTATGTAAAGAGATGTATAAAATGATTTATAAGGTTACGATTGGATATTGTTGCTAAGTGAGATATGCAGGTATTAAAGAGAAAAGAAATTGGATTTGGTTCTAAAAGATAAATTCAAATTGCCCAACAAAAAGGTATGTATTTAAATTTCTGTATGAAATTGGATTGGGATTTTGATGCAGCCACTTGGCTTTGGTTTTCTTTTTGGAATTTGGGAGCCCGTAGAGGCCTTTTGTAGTAGTTCCGAGATAGCTGCGCAAAGGAGACGCTGGCAAAAATTTTCGGAAATTTAGAGAGTTAGAAAAATTTTGAGAAAATTTTGATAATTCACAATTAGAGTTAAAATTGAAATTTAGGTAAGTGAGCAAAAGGAAATGATTTGAAACTATGGAAGGTTTTGAGAAATTGGTTGATGTGATAATAGGTTTTCAATAAAAGATAGTTGGTAGAATGTTGAATAGTGAGTTTTGGAAAGAGGCAAACGGGTATTGGTCCATTCTTCCTAATTTCGGGGACGAAATTCTTTTAAGGGGGGAGGAATGTGATGACCCGGAAATTTTTAACAAATTAAATGGAATAATGAATCGATTTTAAATATTTAAAAGTTAATTTTAACTTGAATTCCTGATATTAATATTTACTTGATAATTAAATCATTGGATAGTATAGTTTAAATATTGATTTTAATAATTGAAGATTGGGTAAATTGTTGAATCTGATATTTCTAAGCCTGTTTAAATAATTTGAAGGCTTATAAAATTTATAATGATAACACTGGAGATAATAGAATGATTGGAATTTAATTTAAAGATATTTTGTTCGGTTTGGAAATTTTATCGTTTAAATTGAATTTAAAATAGCCTTTCGAGGCACAGTCTTGGAATTCGACGAAACCGGTTCCATTGGATCCGTAATATTTAGTTATTATCGGATTTCAAATTTCGTAGCAATCGGAATGGTCGTTTGACCTTGCCAACTCAAAACGCTTAGAAACTTTTAAATTGATTTAATTAAAATTGATCATTTACTTCTGTAACTCACGCATATGATTGTATTAGCTTCCGAAACACGTTTCATTGTGTTCGGAATACGGGTAAAACCTTATGAACGCTTGTCGGCATGTCTGATTCGGAGTTCGAGATTTCGAGAATGCTAAACGAGATATTTTCAATATTCGATTATATAAAATCAATTAAAGGTCTAAATTGCATCACCCTACTCGCGTGATTTCGCTTTAGCTTGCACCCGAAGTCACTTATGGGAAATATCCTCGTCGTTTGGTTTCAAATTGATAAAAAATTTAAAAAAAATCGAAGGCGTCAAAGATATTATCTGACTCGTGCACGAGAAGCCTCGCATCCCCTTATTTCTATTCCATGTCTCCCTCGCATGAGAAGCAGATAAAAACATCGCATAAAAAAATAAAATATAAATGGCCGAAGCCAGGGAAGCTTCGTCCCAATTCGAATTTGGGCTTCCACTTTCATGCTCGAGCAAAAGAAAACCCTAAAAGAAAAAATTATGTATCGCGACTGTAAAGAATCGCGACGTGAAGGCTCACGGTACTCGTGCGCTTCGATGGAGGTCTTGGTTTCGCAAGCTTGCGCGAGTTGTGGAGACCGCATGGATTTAAAGGTGAAGCTCGTCAAGATGATGTTGGAGTGGGGTCGCGTCGCATGTACAGGGGTTGGCTGCAGATTTGGGGGTGGATCTCGAGCTCGTGGACGAGAGGGGGGCAGTCGAGTTGGAGATGGGTTCGAGATGGGATAGTTAAGCTCGACCTTAATGTTGGATTTTACAGCAGGTTTGATTTTTGTTTTTATTATTTAAATATAGTAAAGTGTTCTTGTTTTTTAAAAAAAAAACAGAGAAATTTTATACATGTGTATAGTTCTGAATATAAACATGTAGCAGTAAAATATGAACATATCTACTTTAGATTATCCGTATATATATATAAAGATTAGGGAAGAGGAAAACAAATATATGTATTGTCAAGAATAAAGAGAATATGTATGTTCTAGGATATAAAGAAAATTTATTAGTTAAGATTAAATTATAAGTAAATCAAATTTAATGGAAATTGATAATTCGATTTATTTCGAATAATTAGTAACCTGTATAAATATTTATACAAGGTCAAAACGTGGATAAACCAAGTCAAGAATGAAGTGGATTGCAAATTCAGGAAATCAAAGGTGAGTAAATCTCACTCTGTAGGATTTTTATTTAAGTTTAAAAGGTTAAATTTAAATAATTGGTTGATTGATTGAGATGATTGAATGTGTGCTAATGATCTTGTGACTTTGGTTTTGGTTGGTACTCGAGATTATTGTGGATTGACTCGAAGTATATGGGGTGTTAAATTGTTTCAACATAAATCATAAATAAGAAAATGATTTCATTTTAAATTTATTAAGCCTTGATGTGTTGTGATTCATTTAAATTAGTAAGGAAATTTGAAATGAATAATTTATGGATTTAATTAATTAATGATTTGGGTTATTTGACTTAGTAATTAACGAGTTGAATAAACAAGGAATTGAGTTGTAAGTTAATTAAATAAGTAAAAGGAATTCAGAATAATCATTTGATGGTGTGATAAATAATTACTTAATGTAAGTAATAAAATATAATTACTTGGTGAAATTAATCAAGAGTTTAATTAAGATAGTTAAGCAAGAAATAATTAATTTATGAATAAAGTAAAATGAAGGTTAGTTAATTACAGTTTAGGATTAATCGAAAATGGTTAATACTATGGTTTCATTAATATAACGAAATTTGATTAGAATAACTTAAAATATAATTGAAAATCCTTAATTTGTATAATTAATGAAGTAATCAAAAATTGATTAATTACGATTGATAAATCTATAATAAGTAACTTATGGGAAATTAATTAGTTTAAGCAATTAAGGATTAATGTAATTAAAAAAAATTAATTCATGAAGAAATTAGGATTTCTTAATAATCTCGATTGAGACTAATTAATATTGTGAAGTTAATTTAAGATAATTACTTGAATGCAATTGAAAGATAATTAATCCAGGGTGATTAAATTAAGACGGATAATGATGGGTTGACCAACAATTTGATTTGGAATTAATTAACGTTAAATGAAGTAATCAATGTGATTGAGATTTGAAATTCAATTTGAATAAATTGAATTGATGTGTATGGGATTAGGCTTTGCTTATGAATGATGGAATGGTATTGGATGTTTTGAATAAGTTGATATCTCTAATATGAAATGTTGTGAATTTCATTTGAATAATTTGGGATTAGGATAATATGAGTCTCGAGGAGACTGGGGGTCGGGTATTTGGGAAATACCCGAAACCACTTCAAATATTTATATATTGATTTGTGAAATCAATAGGCTGGATTGAAATGATTTAAGTAGACTGGAACATTTATCTAAGTTTAGTACATAGAAATTAATATGTGAAATAAGTATTGTCTATAGCAAATTGTGAATTGGTTAAATTGATATAAGTTACCCCGGGTTTATATAAGTTGTTTGCTTGAGTATTTCATGTTAGTTGAGTTTACTCACGCTGGAGTCCAGCCTGACCCGGGTGTTACTTTGGTGTAATGCTCGGGTCAGACCGAGTATTACAGATTTTCAAGTAGGATGTTCTGGAGCTCAGGAGGCGAGCTGGATGGCGATATCGTATAGAGTATATCCGCTGTATTTATATTATTGTTAAGCTGAGACATGATAATTGTATGTATTCAGTGGCTGTATATGTATGTGAAACTCTGATGCATATAGTATTCTTTTGTAAACTATTATTGTTATTTATTATTATATTTTATCCGCTGCGATTGTGAAATGTTTGGTGTTTCTGTTCTTCTTCTTCTGTCTCTTTCTACTTTTTCATAACTATCTGGGATTTTCGGGTTAGAAATTTTCGGGTCGTTACACTGTTGTTATAGTAAACGGTTTCCGAAAGGAAATGTTTGTATAGTATTGGGATTTATATATCTATTTAAACTTTGAATCCCTATACTAGTGATTTTGGGTCGTCGTAACAATGTTTTACGTAACATTCGTTTTGACTCAAATAAATGCGTTTAAAAGGCTGTTTTCCTTAAGAAATGAAATACATACTTAATTTTGATTTAAGTATATTGAATATTTTCAAATGTTGAAAATAAATGGGTTTGTGAAATACTTATTATTAGAATAAGTATGGGAATGCTTTTCCAATATGAAAATGAAACGTTTTGAGAATTTATCTTTTTAAAGACAAATTGAAAATGAATATTATAAATCAATTCGAAATCGTATATTCATAGATATTTTGGAATGTAAATTCATCATGGAATTTATAAAAGGGGAATTTGTTTAAAAATAAACGTTGATTTATTTTTAAAGAGTGGGAATAAATTTACGGATTTGGAACGTAAATATAAAGTAAATCGTTAAGGATTTATTTAATGGGTTTAAATGAACCATGTTGAAATGAAAGTATTTCGCATAAGGAAATTGATTGAAATTTGTTTTCAAAGGTGGTAAATGTGAAAAGTGATTTGAAAATTGTTTTCAAATGTTGGAAGTGTGGGAAATATATATATCTTGTAAAGATATTTTGGAAAGTAAATAATTTGGGAAATTATTTGGAATTTGGTGATGTTGAACATGCCTATTGATAGTTAAATAACAGACTATCAATATTTACCTTTAAATAGGTATTTTCTATGATTGTTTGAATTTGAATGCCACACTTATCTTTGAATAAGCGCTGACTATTCGGGTTAGCCGGGAAAGGACCTTGGGGTCGTATAACCCATTCCGAATATGTGATACGTCGTAATGGATTGATGACCGGTGTTGAAGACCGGATATTTTTGAGAACGGAAGGATTACCGTTGAGTTACTATGCATCGGCTGATCTCCGATATATATGTTTTATCACCCTTAGTGACAGGAAGTCTGGATGTGATTAGAAATTATCCGGAATGCAAGGACTTCTTTGTAAGTGCCTTCGGTTCTGTTCGAGCCCGGAACAGACTTGTATGGATTGTATGTCTGACATTACAAGTTGAGATATAAAGCTGATTTATTTCAAATATATTTCTGTTGGTGGCGGAGAATTTATTCTCTTAGCTTAACACCCTTCTCTGAGACGTACGAGCTCAGAGGTTATGTAGTTGAAGGTTATTTGTGATATACTCCCAATTTGGTAATGTGACATGCTGAGTGTTGCTGTGAAATGATCATTGTTTGATCATTTGTGATATGATCATTTGTTTGATCATTTATCTTGGTGATCATTACTTTTATCATTTGTTGACCCAAAGCACAGCTTTTGTATAAAGCGTGGCTTTGTGGATGAGACTTTGTCGGACCTCACACCCCGGAAATGGTAAAAACAAGAAAGATGCGGCAAGGTTATTAGGGGGTAGCGCCCCTTTAGTGTATGTCATTCCTTCTGGATAGAGGTGGTATCATGGTATGGAGCCCAGATATTTAACCTATGTTGTTGCTGCAAATTTATTGCTTTGTGGTTGTTGGAAATCGAGGATCCTCGGATAGATCGGTTACGACCGGGGGATGACATATTCGTGTCCGTAGTTACCCAGTTAGGGGTAACCCGGCCTTGTGTTGGCAGATATCCGGTTTGGTTCTCGGGTCGTCTTCCCAGAGGCGTACCCATGTGGCAATGGGAAGTTCCTTGGCCTGACCATTTATTGGAAATCCAAAGAAACAATACGATCTTGTACGGTTTTAATTGTAGAACCTATCATTCACTTATGGTGGCGCCCCACTGTTTGGATGGTAGCTATAGTAGGCATAAGTGCGAAATGCCTATGCTGGCTAAGATTTATATCTTTATTTTCGCAATGAATTTTGCCTACACTATGCACTAGTAATAATATCAAATGTTTCTTTTTAATGCGTATCAAGCATCTTTGACTATCATAAGGAGAAATCTCCTCCGATTCTGCGTTTGCATTGTGTGTGTGCGGGAGGCCTTATGGTAGTCTCATTTTCTAAAAAGCATTCCGAATCTATTTTTTTACAAAAACTTATCCTGTTCTTTGTTTTAAAAAAATAAACTGTTTTGAGTTCTCACACCAGTCACATGACTGACTCGGAGTTTATTGTTTTCCTTCCTAAACTCTGGGTGCCCACTAATTTCCACACTGGCAGTCAAGAGTCAGGTTTATCAGGATATTCTGGAATTTAGAAGTTGCTGGAGGCAAGCTGGATGGCATGGCCTATTACTAGTATATAGTATTTCCTTTCCGCTGTTTGTAGTTGTTTGTTGTTGTACACTCTGATGATGAAATGTAATGTAATATGATGTAATGTAATAACTGAAATAGTTCTTTGTTTAAAGATTATTCATTTATTTATTATATGTTGTTCCGTTGCGAATTGTGAGATTCTGATGTTGTTCTGTATGTTCTTTTCTGTTCTTCTTCTACTTTTTTCTCTCTTCTTCTACCTTTTCTTCTGCTTTAACCCTAACGATTCGGTTTTTCGGCAACGAAAAATCGCAAACGTCACACAGAAAATTCTACTTTCCTTCTCCGGTTATCGGCATAGGATCTTTGTCTAGTTTGGGCTTCTTTCATCCTATGACGAATAAGGTCAATCTTTTCTATGGAATCACGAATAAAATCTGGACCTAAAACCAGCTTCTCACCGGCCTCAAGCCAACAAGAAGATGATCGGCATGGTCTTCCATAGAGTGCCTCGAAAGGTGCCATACCAATACTAGATTGGAAGCTATCATTAGAGGAAAACTCAACAAGAGAAATATGATCTTCCCAACTTCCACCAAAATCAAGAACATATGCACGAAGAAGATCTTCAAGAGTTTGATTCACACGCTCGGTTTGTCCATTGGGCTGGGGGTGATAAGCGGTGCTAAAATTAAGCTTCGTCCCTAAAGCTTTTTGAAGACTCTTCCAAAATCCACTAGTAAACATTGGATCACGATCACTAACAATAGAAGTAGGAATTCCATGCAATTTAACAATTTCTTTAATAAAAAGTTTGGCAAAAATAGGCACGGTCCGATTGGACCGAACGGGAATTGAATGGGCGAATTTAGTAAGCCTATCAACTATAACCCATAAGCTATCATGACCAGAACGAGAACGGGGAAGGCCGTCAATAAAATCCATGGAAATTTGATCCCACTTCCAAATTGGAATTTCTAAAGGTTGCAATAACCCACCAGGCCTTTGATGTTCGGCCTTGACAAGTTGGCAAGTCATGCAACACTTAACAAAGTTAGCAATATAAGATTTCATCCCCACCCAATAATAAAGTCGCTTCATATCCGCATACATTTTACTACTTCCAGGATGAATGGTAAATTTAGAACGATGTGAGTCTTCTAAAATATCTTTATGAAGATCACTAATATTGGGCACGATAATTCTACCAAAATTTCGAATGCCGCCACGAGAATCAATATCAAAGTCTTTCAATCCGTCAATATCAATTTTATCCTTAATATTTTGGCCAAGAAGAGCCAATTCGGGATCTAGCCTTTGAGCTTCAAGAATGCGGTCTAAAAGAGAAGGATGAGCCTCAAGGCTACACAAAACAAGAGATTAACATAAATCGGAAACACGGTCTCGAATCTCACAAGTGGATAAAATATCGAGATCGTTCCATTCGGATATCATCATGGAAACAACAGCTTGTTGTTTACGGCTAAGAGCATCGGCGACACGATTACCCTTACCGGGTGTATAAAGAATATCAAGATCATAAGGGGCAAGGAACTCGAGCCAACGCTGTTGACGCAAATTAAGTTCCTTTTGAGAAAATAAATATTTCAAAGACTTATGATCCGTGTAAAGAACAAATTTCTCTCCTAAGAGATAATGATTCCAAATCCGAAGAGCGAAAACAATAGCCGCGAGTTCTAAATCATGTGTGGCATATCTAGTCTCGGCCGGCTTCAATTGCCTAGAAGCATAAGCACTAACACGTTCTTTTTGCATAAGAACGGCACCCAAACTAATGCAACTAACATCGGTATAAACAATAAAATCTTGGTTCCCATCGGGAATCACAAGAATAGGAGCATCGGAAAGGAGTTCTTTTAGTTTCTGAAAAGAGGCTTCACATTTGTCCGACCAAACATATTTAACACCTTTCTTTGTTAAGCTAGTAAGAGGCATGGAAATTTTAGAAAAGTCTTTAATGAAACGACGGTAATAACCCGCCAATCTAAGAAAACTACGAATCTCTGTCACACTCTCCGGTCTGTTCCAATCTTGAATCGCTTCAATCTTTGAAGGATCCACGGAAATTTCGGATTCGGAAATAATATGACCGAGAAACTTCACACGAGATCGCCAAAAATGGCATTTAGAAAATTTTGCTTTTAAATGATTACTCCTAAGAGTTTCCAACACAATCCGAAGATGCTTCTCATGTTCCTCCTCGGTTCTTGAATACACCAGAATATCATCAATGAAGATGAGAACAAATCGATCGAGGAAATCTTTGAAAACTCGATTCATAAGGTCAACGAAATAAGCCGGGGCATTCGTTAACCCAAATGGCGTAACAAGCCATTCATAAGATCCATACCGAGTGTGAAACGATGTCAAAGGAATGCTATCCTCTGCAATACGAAGCTGATGAAAACCGGTAGCCAAGTCCAATTGTGAAAAGAATCTAGCACCACTAAGTTGATCGAATAGGTCATCAATCCGAGGTAAAGGATACTTATTTTTTGATAGTAAGATCATTAAGCTTGCGCTAGTCAACGCAAAGTCTAAGTGTACCATCGGATTTCTTCACGAAAATAGCCGAAGCTCCCCATGGCGAGGAACTAGAGCGAATAAATTGCTTCGTTTCCAAATCGGATAATTGTATGCGCATCTCCTCATTTTCTTTATTAGACATGCGATAAGGAGGAAGAGTAATAGGTTGAGCTCCAGGGATGAGATTAATTTTGAACTCAATTGCTCGCTTAGGTGGCAATCCTAAAACGGGCTTAAATATGTCGAAAAATTCACGAACAACGTGAATAAGAGCAATGACATCTTCCTCATCATTATTATCGTCATCACCGAGGATTTAAAGAATATAAAGATGCAGATAAAGTGAAATCTGTATCTTTGAGAATAATAGAAATTTGCTTAACAGATTGAGGATGTCGAAGATGAATAGTCTGCTCAGGACATAGGATATGAGCTTCATAACGGTTAAGCCAATCCATTCCCAAAATCATCCCAAAGCCTAAATAACGCATGACATGCAAATCGGCTAGGAAAGAAAAATCACACAAAATAATCTCCACATCTTTACAAAGCAAACTAAGCGTTGCGGATCCACCAACCGGATTCGCAATTCTCAAAGAAGTCATTAAAGCAACAACACTTAAAGAAAATGTATCAACAAGCTCTTTTGATATAAAAGAATGGGATGCTCCCATATCAAAAAGAACTCGAATAGGTTGATCACGAAATATAAGAATACCATCAAGGATAGAATGAGAAATACCTTGACCGCGAGATGTGTTGCCAGGAGCTTGAGCAACATTAAGCTTTCCCTCCTTCCTATTTTGAAGTTTGGGACAACAAGATAAATAATGATCCGGGCTTTTGCAATAGCTACAAGTACGAGGCTTTGAACATTTGTTCGCAAAATGGTCTCTGGAACCACAGTTAAAGCATTTCCCTTCAGTAGAGGAAAAAGTTTTTGCAGCAGGAGTTGCCTGTTTACCCTTTTTTACTGGGATAAGGACCTTTGAATTTGTTTGGCCTCTTCTTGTTGTTGAAGTTTGGTTTGGAACCCACCACTTAAACATCACTTTCCCTATCCGCCTCTTCAAGACGAAGAGTGATATCAATGAGTAGGTCGAAGGGAACTTGAAGTAATGGCTTCTTGAGATTTTTGTTAAAGCCATAAACAAATCTTTGGTTCTTCTTCAATGGGGTGCCGATGTATTCAACCCCATATTTGGAAAGTGACTCGAAGGACGCAACATAATCAGTCACGGAGGCTTCACCCTGAACAAGGTCTATGAAACGCCGAGCCAATGTCACTTTCTCTGCTTCTGGCATGAATTTTAATTCGAAGCTTTCCTGGAATTGCTCCCAGGTGAGATCCGCTTCATTAATCTCAGAAATAAGAAGTTCGTACCAGTCCAATGCTCTCTCTTGGAGCATACTGGAAGCCACCTGAACACGGTGAAGATCGACGAGATTCATGCGAATGAAGATTCGATCACAGGTCCTCAACCAAGCCTGGACTTCGATGACAGTTTCAGAACCTTTAAATGGCTTCCCACCAAGGTTGGTGTAGTCGTTGCACAAACATGCAAACCCAGATTTAGGGTGAGTAGGTTCCGGATTAGAACCAGCTGCTTGAGCATTCGTGACAAGGTCAAGAAGTTGCTAGGCAGTCATAAAAACTCCGTCATGGGATGGAGCACTAGATGGTCCAGCTCTGGGACGACCTGGTCTAACCATTTCTCTTCCTTAAGAAAGAAAGAAGGAAGAAGAAGAAGGTTATTCACAAAATGAATATCAAGCAATCTTGATAGATAAAACAAGGAATCATAAGGAAAATAGGATGAATTGGTACGAAGACTCGAATTAAATCCAAAAGCACGACTCCTAAGATAGACTTAGGACGATGATCCTTGCTAAGTTATTCCACATTGTTCTGAAGTTTGGCTCTGATACCAAGCTGTGACGCCCCACCTCTATACCCACACTAGCCAAGAACACTACGGAGTAATGCTGTCAACTAGCACGGAGAATAAAGCCGTTGAGGATCAACCATCTGTGTAATATCTTTGTGCGAGTACTGATATGTCAGATAAAATATAACTTGCATGCCTTTCAAGAGGAAATCCGACAAACCGATACAAACTCAAAACTACTACACAGTGGTATAGTGTCTTCGGAAACAAAATTGAAATAAACATAAGGCAAATCAGTCGTAGATAATTCATATCACAAAGGTGGAAGTAGATATGAACATATAACTAACACATGAAAGTGTACATCCGAGTAGTGGTCAAAAAGGTCCACAATAATACAAAAGAATAGCAACACGTGCTATACGAAAGAATACAACCATGAGTCTATATCTCAAGTGTATACAACAAAAACTGCTAATCTTAATGGTTAGCCAAAAGTCAGAGTAATGAATCCCTAGGGAGAAGTCAAGCAGAAGCACTTGTAACATCTCGGTCTGACCCTAGTATTATTTATACGAAAATAATAAACGGATCAGTCTAGCTATAAATATCAGATGACATGATATAGAATAAGAGATATAGCATAAACATATGATAACCATACGGGTATACTACAATAAGTATGTAATTGAAACTCTTCATGAGATTAATCAATATCACAAAAATCTTCACAAAGATCCAAAAAGGGTATCATAGCCAAAACTTGTATTCACAACAAGTCATGACACACGAATTCACCAATGCACAAAATTTGATAAATCATATCAATGAAAACCACTAAAATTGGTGAAGCATAAATTCCAGAATTCAACACACGAAATCCAAAAACCATAAAAAAGGGGGAGGCCTATCACACGAACGGGAGCATGAAAACACACCTACATATGTATCACACGAACGAGACGCTATCTCATGGTAGCTAGCCATTAATTTTTGACACACGAATGGCCCGAAGACCATGGGGCGCTACCCCAAATGTGTGAGTCGAAATCACACAGAAACGGGGTCTAGTCTAAATCGCAAACAAAGAGACATCGCAGAATTGCTAGTCTAAATCACAAAAATGATCGTCATGATCATCAAGAAGTGTCAATTACAATAAGCTAGTAAATATATGAGCTTAGCTTCATGTCCCATAAAAACTAGCTTAACTTAAATATTTATGAACAAATTGTAGATTTCCACTAGAAAATTGTCACAAGAGATTCAATCGAACAAGTCCAAGAATTAACCGACGAAGTAAACGCAAGCGTTTCATACCAGTTGTTTTACTAAGTCGTTTAATTAGATTTCTCATAAGAGTGAGGAAAAGGTTTGTATATACTAATAGATTGGAAAACGGTTTAAGAGAACGAGTTTTGTAATAAAATAGTGTTGAAATCATTTGATGAAAGAGTTTTGATATTTACTACTAGTATTGAAACCTTTATATTTTTAAATTGACAAATCATCGAAATGATTGTAGAAACAATCAATCACTAAAATTCACGTTCGAAGTCGTGAATAAAATCCAAAGAAATCGATACCGAATCCACCAAAATGGATATTCCAAAAATTCCCGAAGTAAAGAAGTCATCAAAATCAATAACAAATGATAACAACAAATAGGGAAATAACGTGAATCGATTAAATTTGGAAACCACGCAAAATAGGCGAAATAGGCAAAACAGCATCAGGTCGGTCGGCCGGCTACAGAGCTCGGTCGACCGGACCCTGTTCTAGAAAAATTCTCGGGAAGCAGGGCGGTCGACTGAGCTCTGTCGTTGGTCGACCGGACCTGTGACAGAGAAGTGCTATGCACTTTTAGTAGCAGGTCTGTCGACCGGCCCAGTGGTTCGGTCGGCCGAACCTGTATTCTTGCACTTCCTACCCTATTTTCAAAGAGGTGCAAACTCCCTCAATTTGCAAACGGTCGAGCAATGGCACTAAGGTTTTACGCCAATTGACTACCCGGCCATAGAAGCTCTTAGGTTCATCAGCAAAACATGATCAAAACATCAAAGCTATGATTTTTAAAGAATTGAACCCAAGACACCAAAAATTGGAATATTCACCAAATCAATCCAAACCAAAAGCAAATGCACATGAATAAGTGCTAGGAATTCATACCTAACAATCGAAGATAATTATAAGCATAGATGTGAGATAAAAATCTCACCTTTGAACCCAAACAAATGAAGAAGAAGCTCGAAAACAAAGGAGAATCAACCATTCTTCAAATCCAACACAAGAAGCTTGATTCTAAGCTTTAAAAGAAGAACATTCCCAAAGTTAGGTTTAGGAATTTCTGAAATTGATAAGAGAATGAGTTGGAGAAGAAGAAGAGAAGGCTTACTAATGGGTTCTCTTGAATTTGGAGCTAGAAGTTGGATTTGCTAATGAAGACTAGGGCTTGGAGTCTTAATTTCCTCTTCCACTCTCCATTGTTATAAAAGCTTGAATATTAGGAAATGAGGAATGAAGTAATGAAGAGGAGAAGGGGTTGGGACTGAATACATAAGGGGGGTTAATGGGCTTAGCCCTAACCAAAGCCCTAAGTGAAAAAGTAGAAAAATGCCACTAACTCCAAACATATCAAAGTTTATACTTAAAAAGATCGCAAACGGCGTTTTGAACTCAATGGAAGTGGTCTCGAGTCCAAATTGGACTGTTTGGAAAAAGTGGCTTTTCGGACTAAATTCCGAGTATCGATAAAATATTTAAATAAAATACTTAAATATAAAACCGATAAATATGCGGGTTGTTACATAAAATGTGTAGAAAAATATTGAATTTGGTTAACGAAAAATATTCACGATTTTAGGACAGTGAATAATATATTAAAGCGTTTTGGGGAAGTGATATTTCAAACAAAACTAAAACGATTTGAAGTTTTTTTAAAATGTATTAAGTGTCGAAACCGTAGATTTCAACATTCATTGTTGAAATAGACGTTTTCGAGAAATAAGGAAAAGATGGACTATAACACTGTTGTTATAGTAAATGATTTCCGAAAGGAAAGGTTTTTGTATAGTATTGGGATTTATATATCTATCTTAATTTCGAATCCCTATACTAGTGATTTTGGGTTGCCGTAACGATGTTTTACGCAACATCCGTTTTGGCCCAAATAAATGTGTTTAAGAGAATGTTTTCTTTATAGAATGAAATATATACTTAATCGTGATTTAAGTATATTGAATATTTTCTAAGTATTGAAAATAAATAGATTTATGAATTGCTTATTGTTAAATTAGTATTTGGAAATGTTTTCGAATGAAGAAATTGAAAGGGTTTAGAGAATATATCTTTCTAAAGATAAATTGAAGTGAATATCTGGTGAGTTATTAATTTATGGAAGATTAACCAAAAGGGCGCAGTGATTCTTATGGTGCTGGATATTTGGTAGTTGGCCTTGATAGTTAAATAACCGACTATAATATTTCCCTTTAAATGGGTATTTGTTGTGATTTGCTTGAATTTCAATCCTACACTTATTTTTAAAATAAACGCTCATTATTCGGTTTAGCCGGGAGAGGACCTTTGTGTCATAAATCCCATTCCGAATAAGTGATATGCCGTAATGGATAGCATTTGAAGACCGGTGTTGAAGATCGGGTATTTTTGAAAATGGAAGGATTACCGTCGAATGACTCTGCATCGGCTGATCTCCGATATAGAGGTTTTATCACCCTTGGTGATGGGAAATCCGGTCGTGATTAGTGAATATCCGGATTGCAAGGACTTCTTTTGAAGTGCCTTCGGTTCTGTTAGATCTCGGAACAGACTTGTATGGTTGTGTGTCTAGACATTATAATTTGAGATGTAAAGCTAGTTTCTATCAAATATATTTCTGTTGGTGGCGGAGAATTTATTCTCTTAGCTTAACACCCTTCTCTAAGACGTACGAGCTCAGAGGTAATGTAGTTGATGGTTACTAGTGATACATTCCCAATTTGGTAATGTGGCATACGAAGTGTTGTTGAGCATTTGTTGATCAAAGCGTGGCTTTTGTAAAAAGCGTAGCTTTGTGGACGAGACTTCGTCGGACCTCACACCCCGAAAATGGTCAAAACAGGAAAAGATGTAGCAAGGTTATTAGGGGACAGCTCCCCCTTAGTGTATGTCATTTCCTTCTGGATAGAGGTGGTATGATGGTATGGAGCCCTGATACTTAACCTATGTTGTTGTTGCAAACTTATTACTTTGTGGTTGTTGGTGAATCCTAGGATTTAGGTCGGTTGCGACCAGGGGATGGCATATTCGTGTCAGTAGTTACCCAGCTAGGGGTAACCCGGTGTAACGACCCGAAATTTTCGAAGCCGAAAATTTCAAATGGTTATGAGAAAGAAGAAGAGATAGAAGAAGAACAGAAACATCAACAACTCACATTCGCAGTGGACAAAATATAATAATAAATAATAACAGTTTACAAAAGAATACTATATGTGTCGATTACATTTTAATACATTAGAGTTACATCTTTATACAAACACTGGACATATACAAATCCACATGTCTTAGATAATACAAAATATATATATATATATATATATATATATATAACAGCGGAAATACTTCTTACGTTTCTGCCATCAAGCTCGCCTCATGAGCTCCAGAACGTCCTTATCTGAAAATCTGTAATACTCGGTCTGACCCGAGCATTACATCAAAGTAAAACCCGGGTCAGGCAGGAAACCAGCGTGAGTAAACCCAACTAACATGGAATAAAGGTATGCAACTCATATAAACCCGGGGTAAATTATCAATGTAACAAATATACATAGACAACACTTATTTCACACATCAATTTCTAAGTACCAAACTTAGATAAAATAATTCAATTCACTTATATCATTCATTCCAGCCTATTGATTTCACAAATTAACTTACAAAAATTTGAAGTGGTTTCGAGTATTTCCTAATACCCGACCCCAGCCTCTTCGAATCTTATCCCAAGTTATCCAAAGGAAATAGACAACATTTCATATCAGTGTTATTAACTCCTTCAAATCATCCAATACCATTCAATCATTCGGAAGCAAAACTTAATCACATACAAATCAATTCAATTGGTTCTAATATAATTTTAAACCTCAATCGCTTAGATTCCTTCATTAATTAATTCCAAATTAATTAATCAACCCTTCCCTATCCATTCATCTTAATTAATCACCCTGGATTAATTATCTTTCAATTACATTCAAGTAATTATCGTTGATTACTTTCACGATATTAATTATTCATAACCCAAAATCAATAAGTAATCTTAATTACTTCATGAATTAATTAACTATTTCAATTACATTAATTAACGATCCTCTAGTTACTTTTGTTAGTTAATTTTTCTTCATTAAATAATTAACCTTTAACTTAATTACACTCATTTATAAACCTTGATTAATCATAATCAGTAAATAACTTTCCTTAATTACTTCACTTATTACATTAAGTAATTATTTTTAACCCATCCTGAAATAATTCTTTTTAATTAAATATACTTAATTAATTAATCATATTAATTTAATTAATTGCACTAAGAAATCAATCCCTTTAATTACCTCATTAAGTAATTTCTCTTAATAATTCCTTAATATTATGTAATTATCCTCTAATTACACATTTTTTAATTATTCATTAATTTATTTATTTATATTCTAATTAATCCTTAATTAAATAATTAATTTTACTTAATTCATTTCTTAATTACTCGATCCTTTATTGATTAGACTAAGGAATAAGTCCTTTACCAATTTATCTTTTGATTACTTATATTAAATAATATCATTCGAGTAATTATTCTCCAATTACTTACATTATGTTAACGCTAAAATTTGAACGCTAACACCCCGGTGTATGAGTTATAGCTGTGAAAGCACCACCCGAAAGCTCGGGAACAGATTATAAGCAGAAAACAGTAGAAAAGCAGCAAACGACAACAATTTTATAGTGGTTCGGCTTAAGGGTATAGCCTACGTCCACTTTAAGTACTTTTATTAATGATCTCAATACAAGCTGATACAATTCTTCTCAAGTACAATTTATTTCAAGTTATAAGAGTTTTGGAACAAGTAGCTCAAGCTTCTATGTCGATTAAAATCCTTGAATTCAAATTGAAGATGTGTAGTTTCTTCGTGAAGTTCTTCGAAGTATTCCTTTGATCTCGAAAGCTCTAAGTGTTGATGGAGTTCTCAATGCAGCAAGGTAACGGTCTCTCAAGAGAATGTGCCAAAAGTCCTTTGAATGTTGGAGGTGGTTGCCTATTTATAGAGAGTTTCGGTCTGGAATTATTGCCAAGTCCTAAGTCGTGGCCGATTTAAGTTAAGTCGTAGCCGACTTAATATGAGTCGTGGCCGGTCCATCTGGCCCCTTCATGGCTTCACAGGAGTTCACTCGCACAAGCCCTAGGTCGCCTCCGAGTCAACACCACCCCTTCTTAGTAATACGGCCTCGGGTTTGCATTTAATAGCTTTAAGTCGTTCACGACTCAAATTAGGTCATGAGTCGTGACCGAGATAACTGGGAGCTGAATCGTGCACGAGTTAAGAGGCTGCTGTGCTGAGTAGCTACATTGAACTCATCTTCCTTTTCTTGAGTCGTGAACGAGCTAACATTGGTCCTAAATCGGTTGTGACATGGGTCGATAACTATTCTAGGTCGCCAACTTGGTAAAACATTAGATCGGTAACTCGGTCAAGTCACTGAGTTGGCATCTCTTTTAGGCCTTAGGTCGGCCTTCCTATTAAGTCGGCATCCTCTGAGTCTTAAGCCAGTACCCACGTTAGGTCGTCCACTGTTTAGCCTTAACTCGGTATTTCTTAAGTCGGTATGCCTCTCAAATCCTTAAGTCGGTAACCCTTTGAGCCTTAAGTCGGTCTCCCTGATAAGGCAGTTAGGTCGGTATCTACGTTGAATGTTAGGTCGGCATACCCCTTAGGCCTTAGGTCGGTACCCCTGTTAAGCCTTAAGTCAGCATGCTTCTAAATGTTAGGTCGGAACCTCTTGATGCACTAGATCGGTAAGTCATGGTCGAGGCGGAGTTAACATTTGCCCCTCGAAGTATACGCCTAAATGTTAGGTCGTGTGCTTCGATAGACCTTAACCCGTCCCCTCTTAGGTCGGTAGGTCGTATGCGACCTAACAGTTAGACCGTATGTGTTGCTCCAAATTTTCCACTGCAGGGTATAAGTCACATCTCCTCCTTCCTTCTCATTACCTACTCCTTTGATTCTGCCATTAAAATTTTCCCGAGCTCCAAAAGGCGATTTAACTCCAATCAACTACTAACAACCTCTGCTATTCATTGCGTAAGTAAACCCTCTTCTTCGATCACTGTTGGCTCATGAATTTCGTCACTTAAACCACTTCCTTGCATGATCCTTCATCACGAATCCTATTACACTCATGGCTGATGGAGCTTAGATTGCTCGGTTTGGCTTTAACTGACCGATGAGACGATAAAGATGATTTACTGATTCAGGCTAGTTGATTTTGATTCGCGCTAGGATTGCAAGGCGTTAAATTTGCAGTGGTTTCGAAATGGTGTATTGGATGATCCGATAGCATGAAATAGCATAAATGAAATGAGGGTTTCTTGGTTGAGGGAGTGGCTAACGGGTTAACGGGTTGAGTGGGGCGAGGTATTGATTTAGATGCGACCCGGTGATTTGAAGTGACTTAGCTTTTGGCCGACCCAATCCTTAAATCGTGGCCGTGTTAGCACTTGGGGGAAATCTGCCGACCTATTCTTCTGCCGATCTAAGCCTTATACCGTGGCCGAGTTAATCCTTGGGGAAATCTGCCGATTTAACCTTCTACTGATTTAACCTTGAACCACAGCCAAGTTAATCCCTAAGTCGTGACCGAGCTAAGCCCTTAAACCGTGACCGAGTTGGCTCTTAAACCGCTGCCGAGTTAACACTTAAGCTTTGGGCATGCTGACTTTTTGAGAGCATAGATCCACTTTGAGTTTCTAACTTGAACTGCCAAACTAAGTTGCCTAAATTTTGAACTGCCCCAACTTTAAATTTGCCTGAATCTCAGTGTATTATTTCACAGATCGCATTAACTTATAAGCTGCTAACCTGCTGAAAATAACAAACAAAGAAAACCAAGGCGAAAATACTGCCATTGACTGCCCATGTCAGATGACAGATTAGTCAAGACAAGACAAGCAACTTAATTACACTGCATGAAATGTTTGTGAATCAATCAATTAAAGTTAAACATTAATGCAAAGTATCAATAATCTGAACTGATTTATCTGCATCAACATCTTACTTGCATATTTAGGCTTAAAACAATAGTCCCTGAATTTCATAACTAACGAATGCTTGCTAGTTTTCATTCCAGTTATATTTGTTCACTGCTTGATTGATTTTACACAACACTTCACACACTTTAGGAAACGTGCACCTTCATGTTTGAATACCCAGTTGTTTATGTAGAATGACTTCCCACCGAGAAGAAGAAGTGGTAACTCAAGAGGAAGAAACTTTTCCGATAGCTGTTCCCATAGAGAATCCTCCGGAGAGAACCTCGACTATTCTAACTTCGAGAGCGTTTGTCCAGCTGCGCACTCAATTTGGCTTTGCTGAAAGTGATGTTCTTCTCCCTGGGCCAAGTGATACTGCTGACAATCCTCCCTATGGCTTTGTTGCAGTCAATCGCCAAATGTGCTTAAGTGGGGCGATTCCTCCTTTTAACGACTTCCTTCGAACTCTTCTCCTTCGGTTGACAATCTCTCCGTTTCAACTTCATCCCAATGGCTATGCCATCTTGACGGGGTTATGTGTTTTGTTTAGAAGAACCCTTGATCGCCTACCGAGTTTTGAAGAAATTCGTTATCTGTGCTCGTTTGCAAAGAGTAAAGATCATCCTTCCCTCATTATTGTGAGAAGTGCCAGAAACCGCAAGCTCATTTCCGATCTTACTGAAAGCGTTCATGGATTTTTGAACCAGTTTTTCTTTGCCCGCTGTCCCCCAGGGTTTTATGCCATCTGGAGAGTAGGAAGTAAGATTAGTGTTTCTATTTTTTCCGTTTTGAAACTTTTTCAAGATCCGAACTTTCAGTTGCTAATTTCATTCTTTGTTCCTTTCAGCACTTCCTCTCCCTTCTAGAGACCCAATTCATAAGCAAGTTCTTGAGAGGTTGAGTGCCGTGGCCACAGAAGAGAGGAGCATAAAATTTCTGTTGAGGGATGAATTTTTACATCAACATGGGCTTCTACACACTTCTCGCTCTATGCATGCTCATGAAGTTCCAACGGAAGTCCCCGATTCTCCGATAAAAACTCCTGAATCTTCGCTGGTGAAGTGCTCCACTTCTGTTGATGTTGCGGGGCCATCTGGTAAACTTGCCCCGGTTATCGAGGAAGAAGAGCCTCAGGGATCCTCTCACCATTCATAAGAATCTGGTGAAAAGGCTAAGAAATCCAGTCCTGTCAAGCAAAGCAGGGACGATACCTTCGAAGGATTGAGCGACCTCTTCGCTACTTCACAAGAGATCTTCAAAGATGACCCTACTACTGCCGGGATTTCTTCTTCAGTAGTTGAAGCTACTTCTATTTTGCAACAGTCGTCGTCGACTCAAGAGTTGACGTTAACTATTACACCCACAACCACTCCCCAAATAAAGAGTGGTTCGTAGATTAATGCGCGTAGTTTGCACAACACACACACTTAGAATTTCTCATCACTTCTATGCACTTATCTTCTTGCACTTTAAAGATTTCTAAAGCTTATTATTTTAATTCCAGAATCTCCTATGGGGCGCAGCGGCTCGTACTATGACGATTTCCAGCGCTACGGGAGGCGTAGCCAGTATGATTACAGGCGTTACCTTCCTTCTTACAGAGAGTCGGATGAAGAGAGGGCTGCCCGAAAGGCTCATGAAAGGAGGACTGAAGAAGAACATCGTGAAAGAAGGGAGAGAGAAGAGCGCCATGATTCTCGGCAAAAAGCCGATGACTCCCACAAGAGAAAATCTCATGACGATCGAGGAAAAGGTCACATGGGTGAAGACTTAAGCAAACGAGCCCGTCACAGTGAAAAGCAGGCCTCTACTACTCCTGAGAAAGTTACTACTCCTGCCTCGCTCGACATTCCTTCTGACTCTCCCGCTCTTGGGAAATCAGATATTCAAACGATAATTAGCAGGCCCAAATTTCAAGTTGGACCGGGTCCTGCCACTCTGCAGAGCCGGTTTCCTCAATGGTGCCTTAAGGGAGTGAGGTTCGACCTAGACTTGGTCCCCATCGACAAGTCTGCCATGTTGCGCAATCTTGATGCCGTCAAGCTCGATATTGAGAGGATGTCGAACTGGCAAAAACTTGTTGACGAGCTTCAAAGGGTTAACCGTGCCAACATAGAGGCCATGCTTACTATGGAAAATGATAAGGCCGAATGGCAAAAGGTCGTTGAGCAACACGACACCGAAATAAGGAGCATTGCTTCTTACAACAAGGAGCTTGAAGCAAAAGTCGAGGAACTGAAACATGAGCTTGCTGCTTCCTCTACTTCCTATTCTCAAAAAGAAGAAGTGCTCCTGAAACAAGTGAGAGACGCTCACGCTAGCCAAAGGAATGCCGAAGACAGGCTCGAAGTACAAAAAAGAATCAGTAAAGGCTATGCTACTGATATTGCTGAGCTCCGAAAGAAAAACAACTCCCAGGAGGCGGAGATACAAATGCTTAAGCTTCAGCTTGCCAAAACTGAAAGGGAGCGTGATGAGGCTGTCGCCGGCAGAATCGCAGCTGAAGAATCTCATGAGGCGACCAAAAACAGCATCAGCTCAACATTATTCGACTTCTACTTGCACAGCGTTTTGGGACGTGGCAGCCTTGCCTTTCTAGGCCCCAAGTATGAAATCACACTGGCTGAAGTTTGGGAGGCAGCACTTGATATGCTCGGTGGTAAAGGTGCTGGATATGCTGAGTCAGCCCTTGAAGAGCATTATCTTGATGACGAAGCCCGTGCCGCTCTTGCCAAGGGAAAGGAGCAGCTTGCCAGAGCGCGGGCCGGGATGGCGGAAGAGGAGCGTTCTGAAAAAGAAGCACCGCCTACCATCTCTGAACGTCCTCTAGTTTCTCCCGAGGTGGACATCACAGGCCCTAGTGCTCATTTGCCGCCTCCTACAAGAACTGGGGTAATCACCCCTACTGATGAAGAGGCTTTGGAGGACATTGGGGCTCAGAATTATGAGATTGAACTGACGAAGCCAACATCTTCAGGTAATTTCAACATTGGTCCGATTCAGGTGGATTGCCTGCTTATTCCTCAAAAATTTGATGAGCTTCTCGATTACCTCTTGAATCTCGATGAACCCATATCTCCCTTCTTTCGGGAAGATACTAACATTTTCAATTTTTCTTCTTCTGCAGTTGAAACAACAAGTGTCGTGCAGACTTCGCCTTCTCTGGTTATTCCTCCTCCATCTCTTCAGGTGACTCCTCCTTCTGCTTCGCAACCTGGGTCACAAGAGGAGAAAATTGAGGCTCTTCATGGTTTGGATGACCCTGTTGCCTCGCAGGAGCAAAAAGATGAGGGACTCGAAGGAGGCGAGATCTCTCCGGAGCGGACTCCTTCTGACGACGTAGTTTTGTCTGCTCTCGTTACTCCGGGGAGTGAGTCTTCTTCGCAGAGAAGAAAGAAGCATGGGACATCGAAGAGGAGGGGGAAGAAAATTATCACCACTGAAGAGGAACCGGAAATTGCGCCAGTTGCACCTCCCTCCCCTTCTTCCCTTATGCCTTCAGACCAACCTGGAAGACCCGAAAAGCTAACCACTCGGCCGGGTAAAGGGTCTAAAGGCGGCAAGAAGAAATGAAGAGTTGAACTTTTTGATTCCTTTTTTGTGTAATGGTCGGATGTTGTGCAGGCACCGGCCCCTGCTTTTTTTTTATTTTGAAACCTGTATCTGCAATATCTGCAATTGAATAAAATGATTCTTTATTTGTACAGACTTTTGTTTGAATTTGAGAATGCATTTATTATTCATTTTTGCACAAGTTTTATTTATACGATGTTGTGGTGAGCTTGTGGTATGTTGTTTGAGCGTACTTTACCGACATAGTTATACCGCTTTGTATGTAACTATACCATGTTGCCCCTATACCATGAGCTTACCGCAACATCGTATACTTTAAGGGGACTTGCACTCTCGTTTTCTAAAGAATAATTACTTCATTCTCGAAGAGAATTTTCGTAGAGTGCAACTTCCTTCATATAAGTTTCTACGCTTTGTCCTTCGAAGAAATCACTTTCTCTTTTTGCGTATGTATATATTTTGCCAAGTGAATTCTTCTATGTGGCAAAGCGGACCTCTGAATGTACTTTAACCCCCTTTTTTTTTGAGGAAGATCATTCTCCATAATAGGTAAATTACTCTTCCTTTGGAAGTTAAAGTATGCTCTTGATGAGGTTTTTTTTTTTTTTTATATATATATAGAAAGTTGTACCTCTGAGGAGGGATTTTTCAACACTTGGAAGTTTTATTTCAATCTTGGTGAAACGTGTACCTCCAAAGAGTTATGCCTTAGAAATCCTTTTCACGTTTCAACACTTGGAAGTTTTATTTCAATCTCGGTGAAACGTAGGTTTCCGAAGAGGTCTTTCTTCTTAATTGCGCCTCCGAAGAGGTCTTTATTTTGTTTGCATTTCAACTCTGGTGAAGTGAAATTCCGAAGAGCGGCTGTTACACTTCAACTCCTGGTGAAATGTGCCTCCGAAGAGGTCTTTCTTTTGTTTGCATTTCAACTCTGGTGAAGTGAAATTCCGAAGAGCGGCTGTTACACTTCAACTCCTGGTGAAATGTGCCTCCGAAAAGGTCTTTCTTTTGTTTGCATTTCAACTCTGGTGAAGTGAAATTCCGAAGAGCGGCTGTTACACTTCAACTCCTGGTGAAATGTGCCTCCGAAGAGGTCTTTCTTTTGTTTGCATTTCAACTCTGGTGAAGTGAAATTCCGAAGAGCGGCTATAACACTTCGGCTCCTGGTGAAATGTGCCTCAGAAAGGGTTTTCATCGCCTGGAAGTTACTCTCTCATGGTTGGAGGGTCATGACTCCTCCAATCTTTTTTGTTGAGTAGAGAACTTTCTTTTTTGTGGCGTATGACCCATTAGAGGTCTTTTATCCTCCGAAGAGTTGTGCCTCCGAAGAGGACTTGTGCTGCTGATGGTAGCTTTGGTTGTTCCTCTGTTCACTTGCTTATGCCTTTTCAGCGATCCCTTTTTTTTTCCTTTTCAAGTTTTCATTCCCCTTTTCTCGCAAGTGGCTTGTTTAATCCAAGGAAGTGTACTTCATTGTCAGGCAAGTTCGTGAGAACGGGCACTAGCTTCCTAATTGGATGTTTGTTCGTTCAAACAATCTCAATTTATTAGCAAGGGCTCGTTTCTATCGAAATCATAAGCCGTTCAATTGAAGTATTTCCTATCTAGGATTTGAATTCGGGGCCTTTATGACTTGAAATTTGTTTGTTGAATGATGGTGAGAATCACTCGGTCTTATTATGCGCAAGTTTTATTTCCATTGTCTGCAAAAATTTAAATCGACATTTCAGCAATACATTTTATGTATTTTTATATCGAAAACAAAGCAAACATATAATAATAATAAGGAACACAAGATTTATAGTGGTTCGGCCATGAAATTGGGCCTACATCCACTTTATATTCTTTCATTATTTACTTGCATCAGTTTTACAATTGCTTTCAATTACAAGAATCATACATTCATAATTCTTTTTACAATGTTTCAACAAAATTTTCAAGTAAAGTATGGACGCAAATGGTTGCTGTTCCATGCCCTTGGAATTTGATCTCCATCAACAGTGGTGAGTTTGAATGTGCCGTCAAGAAGCTTCTGACCTATTACATACGGTCCTTCCCAATTTGGCCCAAACACACCTGTCGCGGTCATAATTCTTTTCAGGACTAGATCTCCAATTTCAAAGCTGCGTTGACGAACTTTGGAATTGAAATGTCTGACTATCCTTTGCTGATGAGCTGCAACTCTGAGATTAGCTTCGTCTCTTTTTTCATCAAGGAGATCTAGCGCTTCAAGTTGTAGCTTTTCATTTTCTGCCTGATTGAAATGGGTTCTTCTGTGTGAAGGGACCTCTACTTCAACCGGAATCATTGCTTCCGATCCGTATGCTAATGAAAAAGGAGTATGCCCAGTCGCAGTTTTGTGAGTAGTTCTGTATGCCCATAGTGCAAGCGGTAGTTTATCGACCCAACCACCTTTTGCTCTTTCGAGTTGCTTTTTGATGGTTGATTTGATGATCTTGTTCACTGCTTCCACTTGCCCGTTTGCCTGCGGATGAGCTACTGCCGAAAAGCTTTTCTGGATTTTGAATCGTTTGCAAAAATCCTGGAATTCCTCGCTTTCAAACTGAGTACCATTGTCTGTGATTATTTTCTGAGGCACACCGTATCTGCAAATGATATTCTTGGTCACAAAGCTTATCATTTTCTTAGAAGTGATAGTAGCCAATGGTTCAGCTTCAGCCCATTTAGTAAAGTAATCAACTGCAACAATAGCATATTTAATCCCTGATTTGGCAGTTGGTAGCGGCCCAATGAGATCCATTCCCCAAATCGCAAACGGCCATGGACTGACCATCTGCGTGAGATCGGTAGAAGGTGCTCTAGGAATTTTGGCAAATCTTTGGCATCTGTCACATCTTCGGGAGTAATCTGCAGCATCTCGATTAATTTCTGGCCAAAAATATCTGTATCGGAGAATTTTCTTTGCTAATGTTTGACCACCTGAATGATCACCACATTCTCCTCCATGCACCTCAGCTAGGATTATTTTGGACTCTTCCCGGGATACACATTGAAGCAATGGCATTGAGAATCCCCGTCTGTACAATCGGCCATCCTGAATTACATAGCGAGAGGCTTTCCTTAGTAGATTTCGTCTTTCTATCGAATTTTCTGGCAGAGAACCTCTGAGTAGGTAATCTAATATTGGAGTCATCCACGACTCTTGTTCTTGAGATACATTCATAATCCAATCTATATCCATCTCGTCTATACTTGGTGCTGATAGGACTTCTACAGGGACCAATCCCAATAGTTGAGCTTCACCAGAACTTGAATACTTTGCGAGGGAATCTGCCTTCATATTCTCTTCCCGAGGAATGTGGCTTATTGAATAGTGATCGAGTTCACATAGGAGTTCCCAAGCCTTTGACAAGTAGGAAGGCAAGTTTCCACCTTTTGTTTGAAATTCCTTCTTGACTTGGCATACAATAAGCTGAGAATCACTGAAGATCTGTAATGCTCGAATGTTTAGCTCTTTAGCGATTTTCAGACCTGCAATAAGAGCTTCATATTCTGCTTCATTGTTTGTTGAAGGAAATTCCAATCTTAGTGCATAACATAATGATCGACCTTCAGGAGTTTCAAGTACCACTCCGGCTCCAGAACAGTAGTCATTTCTTGCGCCATCAACATACATCTTCCACTGGATTGGGGAATCATTGATCGTTTCTTCCTCACCATTATCTTTCTCTATGAATTCTGCAATGAAATCAGCTAAAGCTTGTCCGTTGATTGCTTTTCGGGGGTGATAGGTGATGTCATATTGACTGAGTTCAATGTTCCATTTTAGAAGGCGACCCGAAGTTTCAGGGCGAAATAGGACTTGCTTTAGGGGTTGATCAGTGAGTACTCTGATAGGATGAGCTTGGAAATATTGCCTCAGTTTCCTTGATGCAACTAGTAGGCAATAGGCGAGTTTTTCCAACTTGGAGTAATTCAGCTCTGCCCCAGTGAGTCTTTTGCTGATATAGTAAACCGGATGTTGAATCCTTTTGTCTTCCCGTATCAGCGCTGCACTTAGAGCATGAGATGATACTGCCAAGTATATAAGATGATCCTCACCATTGCCTGGCCTAGAAAGTATTGGAGGCGTTTGCATATGACGGATCAACTCATCGAAGGCTTTTTGGCATTCGGAAGTCCATTCAAAATTCTTCTTTCCTTTCTTCAGGGCGTCAAAGAATGGGATGCATTTATCAGTGGCTTTGGAAATGAACCGACTCAGGGCGGCGACCTTTCCGTTGAGACTCTGCAATTCCTTCTTTGTTCTAGGAGCTTTAACTTCTTTCAAGGCCGTAATTTGAGCTGGACTAGCCTCAATGCCCCTAGCACTGACGATGAAACCTAAGAACTTTCCGGACTCGACCCCAAATGTACATTTCAGAGGGTTAAGTTTCATTCTGTATTTCCAGAGGACTGCGAACATTTCTGCTAAGTGTTCAATGTGATCCGCTGCTTTCCTGGACTTCACTAACATGTCGTCGACGTAGACTTCCATAGTTTTGCCCAATTGCGGTTTGAACATAGCATTAACAAGTCTTTGGTAGGTTGCCCCTGCATTTTTCAATCCGAAGGGCATAACTCTATAGCAATAAAGTCCAACATCTGTGATAAAGCTTGTATCCTCCTGATCCGGCTCGTGCATCATGATTTGGTTATAACCGGAGTAGGCATCCATGAAAGATAACAATTCATGTCCCGCAGTTCCGTCTACCAGTTGATCGATCCTGGGTAACGGAAAGCAATCTTTGGGGCAAGCCTTGTTTAGATCAGAAAAATCGATGCACACTCTCCATTTTCCATTAGCTTTCTTGACCAGCACAGGATTTGAAACCCAATTCGGATATGTAGATTCTTTGATGAAGTTATTTTCCATGAGTCGATCAACTTCTTCTTTTAATGCTGCTGACCTTTCTGGACCTTGGGTTCTTCTTTTCTGTTTAACTGGCGTAAACTTTGGGCCAATATTCAGAGCGTGTACTTCAACTTCTGGAGATATTCCACACATATCGGCATGAGTCCAAGCAATGACATCCAGATTTGCTTTCAGGAAAGATATCAAGATATTCTGAATTGACACATTAAGCTGTGAACCCACATTTATCACCTTATTTGGGTCCTTCGGGTCAACAGGTACCGGAACTGTCGTTTCCACCGGTACCACTCTATTCTCCCCTGCACTGGCTTTTCTGGGATCCATTTCTTTCCGTGCCCCGCTGTGCTCGCCAGTGCAGGGTCTGCCCCGTAATTGCTACAAGGCTGGTTCTTTGATGCGGACTGGGGTTGCCGCATCCTTCCCCATTTCTCTTTTTCTTGACTCTCGCGGCTCTGTCAAATAGCACTCTCGCGCATCATTTTGATCCCCTTTTATAACTCCTACTCCATTGTCAGCGGGGAATTTAATAGTGAGGCACCACGGGGCTAGGATAGCTTTGAATGCTGCGAGTGTTGGACGGCCAAGAAAAGCATTATAAGCAGAAAACTCATCGACAATCACAAATGTTTGCTTGCGGACCACTTTCCTTTCTGCTTCCCCAAGTTCTACAAGCAGATCGATGGTCCCAATTGGTTGTTTTGGCTCCCCAGTGAAGCCAGCGATCTTCTGTGATGAGGCTTGTACATCGATCATAAGGATTTTCATCTGGTCAAATGTCTTCTTGAAGAGGATATTACATGATGCTCCGCAGTCAATGAGGACTCTTCTGACAATGGCCGGTCCAATACCAGCCGAGATGACCAAGGGATCTAGGGTAGGAGCTTCTATACCTGTGGAATCTCTGGCTCTGAAAACAATATCATCGCTGAAAGTTTTCTGTTGTTTCAGGGGCGTAGTGTCTTCTAAAACAAAGACGTCTTCTTCGGCTGGAGCATATTTCAAAGCCCTGGAATATCTCTCCATCTCACCCCAGCTCTTGCCAGCTGGGTGAGGCCCTCCTGTAATGACATTGATAACGGGCCTTCCAGATTCATGTCCCGTAGCTTTCTCACCCGTCCTGGGCTGATGAACAGGAACCTGTTGCCCCTGACTTGACGATGCAGGATTGTTGCTATTCTTCTTCACAAATTGCTGCAGTTTGTTCTCTCTTAGCAACTCTTCAATCAGATTTTTCAACTGACGGCATCCATCAGTTTCATGACCGGGTTGATTGTGGAAGCGACAGAATTTCCCACTCTGTATGGCTTTTTTCCCGGTCCTCAAAGGGATAGGTTTAGGGAAATCGACGGAATCTTTAGTGGCAAGGTAGATGTGCTCCGGCGTATGTGATAATGGAGTATACTCTGATGTCTTGAAGGATCGGGGCTTCTTCAGATTACCCTGTTTCTTCCCATTATTTTTCTCCCTTTTTTGCCCCACCGATTCATTCTTGCGTGGAGCGACAGTGTTGTCTTCTGCTTTCTCCAACACTGTCTTTACTGGCAAAGGACGACTTTCCAAGCGAATGAATTCATCTGCTTTTTTGTAGAACTTTTCGAGAGAGGTTGGCTCTTTCATATTTAACCATTTCCCAAATTCACTTGACTTATCAATAGCTCTCATCAGATAAGTCAATATCATTCGTGGTTCAGCATTGTCCACTTCGGCCAGCGCTATATTAAAGCGGTTCAAGAAAGATCTGATAGATTCACCAGGATTCTGCTCTAAACTTGACAGTGACATGATGTCCTTGGCCTTCGAAGCATATAGTCTAAACTGCTCCTTGAATTTTCTGGTCAAGTCTGAAAACTGATCAATAGATCGGACTGGCAACTTGGTGAACCATAGTAGAGCCACACCTTCCAGGTATACGGGGAAATATCGGCACTTTATTTCGTCCGAGGCTCTGGCACCTGTCATGTGCCAATCATATTTATACAAGAATTCATTCGGGTCACTTGTCCCCTTATAAGCTGGGATAGTCGGAGGGACAAACTTCCTTGGAAATTCCGCCTTTAAGATTCTTTCAGTAAACGGGGTTTTGCTTGGGGCGAAACCCCATTCCTTCTCATCTTCAACCCTTTGCATACTTTCTTTCATGATCTGCCGGACCATTCCAGAAAGATATTCCTCATCATGCCGAGTTCTAGATCCACCGGCCTCAGGTACTGCCTGCTCAAAGGGACTAGTAGCCCTTTCAGGAGCATTCCTTTCATTAACATCATGAACGTTGCCAGCATAGTTCCTTTCATTACCAGCCGGTTGATTGTTTGCCCCAAGTAAGTCGTTCAACTTATTCAGAATCAGAGCATTCTGGGCACTTTGAGCCTCTAATTGTGCATTTTGGGCGTTTATCTGCTGGTTTAGCCCTAGAATCACAGCATCCAACTCCGCTTTCGTAACTCCAACAGATGGAGTGGGTTGATTAGGCACAGGGGAAGCGGAGGTTCCCTCTTGAATGTTTCCAAATCTGACAGATCTACTTTTCCTTCCAGGAGCCATAATCTCAGATAGACTTCTGGTTTTTAAAGAAATTCTTTCTACAAATCTCTGCGAAGCAATGATGACAGTTTTCCTGAGTTCAATTCTCAGTGAAAGCACCAAAAATGTTAACGCTAAAATTTGAACGCTAACACCCCGGTGTATGAGTTATAGTTGTGAAAGCACCACCCGAAAGCTCGGGAACAGATTATAAGCAGAAAACAGTAGAAAAGCAGCAAACGACAATAATTTTATAGTGGTTCGGCTTAAGGGTATAGCCTACGTCCACTTTAAGTACTTTTATTAATGATCTCGTTACAAGCTGATACAATTCTTCTCAAGTACAATATATTTCAAGTTATAAGAGTTTTGGAACAAGTAGCTCAAGCTTCTATGTCGATTAAAATCCTTGAATTCAAATTGAAGATGTGTAGTTTCTTCGTGAAGTTCTTCGAAGTATTCCTTTGATCTCGAAAGCTCTAAGTGTTGATGGAGTTCTCAATGCAGCAAGGTAACGGTCTCTCAAGAGAATGTGCCAAAAGTCCTTTGAATGTTGGAGGTGGTTGCCTATTTATAGAGAGTTTCGGTCTGGAATTATTGCCAAGTCCTAAGTCGTGGCCGATTTAAGTTAAGTCATAGCCGACTTAATATGAGTCGTGGCCGGTCCATCTGGCCCCTTCATGGCTTCACAGGAGTTCACTCGCACAAGTCCTAGGTCGCCTCCGAGTCAACACCACCCCTTCTTAGTAATACGGCCTCGGGTTTGCATTTAATAGCTTTAAGTCGTTCACGACTCAAATTAGGTCGTGAGTCGTGACCGAGATAACTGGGAGCTGAATCGTGCACGAGTTAAGAGGCTGCTGTGCTGAGTAGCTGCATTGAACTCATCTTCCTTTTCTTGAGTCGTGAACGAGCTAACATTGGTCCTAAATCGGTTGTGACTTGGGTCGGTAACTATTCTAGGTCGCCAACTTGGTAAAACATTAGATCGGTAACTCGGTCAAGTCACTGAGTTGGCATCTCTTTTAGGCCTTAGGTCGGCCTTCCTATTAAGTCGGCATCCTCTGAGTCTTAAGCCAGTACCCACGTTAGGTCGTCCACTGTTTAGCTTTAACTCGGTATTTCTTAAGTCGGTATGCCTCTCAAATCCTTAAGTCGGTAACCCTTTGAGCCTTAAGTCGGTCTCCCTGATAAGGCAGTTAGGTCGGTATCTACGTTGAATGTTAGGTCGGCATACCCCTTAGGCCTTAGGTCGGTACCCCTGTTAAGCCTTAATTCAGCATGCTTCTAACTGTTAGGTCGGAACCTCTTGATGCACTAGATCGGTAAGTCATGGTCGAGGCGGAGTTAACACATTAGTAGCCTTTAATCCAATTAATTAATTTCTAATCTCCTATTAATTAATCTTAAATTAATTTATGATATCAAGCAATTCTCTTAAACTAAGTAATTATCTTAAAGTATTAACCTTAAGTAATTTTTACTTTATTTTATTGCCACTTTTAAAATCTCTAAACATATAGGATTTTACCTATTTGAAAAATCTTGAAACTTTGGTATTTCATTTAAAATTTACCAATACTTCGAAAGATATTGGATCATGATTTCTTCAAAAAAACCAAATCAATTAGAAAATTTCTGGGCTGAAAATCGATAACCCCTCACAAAACAATTTCCGATGCCATCCTTAACACGAGCCCAAACTGGGCCGAAGCCCAAATGAAGCAACGAAAAGAAAAAAGACAACGAAACCCCTATCTTCTTCTTTCAACTGCCCTTCACCACTTCCCAAATACTACTCTGATGATACAAATCAGGAAGTTCGAACAAGAACAACCTACAAGCAAAAACAACAACACGAACAAACGAACCCAAAATTCTCGAGTAACCCAACAAACCCCTACCCTATTCTCGCGCGAAACCCAGTTGCACTTCGAATTCGATCCTGAGGCAACAGCTTCTTCTAAATTTTCACCTGACATACTTTGCACCAGTGCACGTGCACACTTCCATGGCAAAGTTCGACTACCCAAGGCCACCGTTGGCAAGTCACCCACGACTCCCCATTGCCATCAAACCACCCGGAACCCCCCAATTATCACGATGTCGAATTCGAGTTCAAATGAACCCCTCTACCCTGCCTGCGACAAAAATGATCATTAGAAAACCATCCCATGGCTTCACATCTAACCATTAGACAACTCGCCGACAGGTCTGAAGCTTATCTCGATCCCAAGCTTCGATTTCCCCCCATCGCTAACTACTCCGATCCTTCCTAGATGATGCCATCACCTCTCGTACCTGACCCACCCAAATAGGTGACTAAACCCTAAATTTGCTTCGATACAACATCTCCTTCAATAGAAAAATTGTTTAACAATTTTCCTGATATCATCAATTACTAGGCTTGCTTCATGCAGAATTCCAACATCAAAAACATTTTCGATCGATGGAAATTGGATAAAATCCCTTTCCAGTTCCTCTACAAATTACTGTTGGTATACTCCATGAAAAATCGCAATTTTTGTTTTAAAAATCTTGTTTCCGAATAACAATTCATATTTTATACTCAATTCAATGATTTTGAAGTATTCAAATTTATCATATGTTGAGCTTCCCTGTAAAAATCAAATTTTTAGATGCTGTATATCTCCATCCTACCTTCAACTCATGTATAAACAAACCTTTTTTGTTTAAACTATAAGCCTAATATAAATTAAATGGTGCTGTATTGAAATTACTTGGTTTTTACCTACCCTGTAAACCCAAACAGAGAAGAAACAACATGCACGGTACAAACATATAACTATATACAGAGTCTCATACCAGAAGAAAATTTACAAGCACGTCCAAATGTTATCTATGAATCATATTTACAGATTCAAGTTACTTTTAGATCCTAAAATAAATTGGTTTACTCACCTTCAAGCTTTGTAAAAGAGAACTATTCCAGTTTCCCTTTTGAAAACCTGTTGTGAAACAGCCTTTGTATTTTCTATTTTGAATTTAAACTTGAGCTTTGATTCTTTTTTTCTTGTTTTAGTTTCTCTAGTATACTTCAGTTGTTACTTAACGAATTTCGAAATAGTAAGATGCCTACAATATATTTATAAGAGAAACAGTTGTAATATGGGGAGGTGTTATCTAGTTTAGATGTTTTCTTTAGTTTGTTTTTTTTATGAACATATATTATTTCTTAAATATAAAGATTTGTAAAACTTTTTGAAATGACTAAAATTGGGTTGAGATGATAGCAATTAAATGCTTTGTTCCTTAATATGTTTACATATTATCATTATGTTTTGCCGTAGATATATATGTTTGTATGAAGGCATATGGCTTGTAAATAAAGATACTTGTATAAAAATGTATGTTTTTATTAACTTCTAATTTGAATAGTTATATGCATATGTTTGTGTCAGGTTTATACTTTATACTTTGACTGAGTTCCATTTTCTACTTTGTTTTCATACTTATTTTAGCTTTGTACATTTGTGCTTTAAATTTTCAGTTTATGTTGTATGTTTACAAAAATTACTTAATCCTTGTTTTTATTTTGTTTTTATTTCTCACTATCAATATTTAAGTTATATTCAATAGGGTTTACTTACCTTTATTTATATTTATTTCCATTTGTCTTTTAACTATCAATATTTAAATTATATTCATATGTTCGACTTATATTTAATATCTATATTTTATATTGGTACACTTTATTATACATATTATTAAGAGATTTATTTCAAATTACCAAAATCAAATTTCCTTTCCAAAAATACAAATCTATATAAACAAATGGCAATTATTTCCAGAAGATTTATTCATTTTAAAATGATCGGTTTATATGTTATTTAAATTAGATTAAATATCTATTAAAATAATACTGCTAAAATACCAGGTCGTCACATTTCTCCCCCCTATGAATATTTTCGTCCTCAAAAAGGAATGAAGCCAGATTTATTAAAATGCTTAAAATTAGCTAAATTCCTTTGATCATTTTAAACTACCTTTTAAAAAAAATCTATATAATATTTCTAAAATAGTTTTTATGAAAATACATTTATAACTCGATGTTTGACAATTCCATCATTGTTCTCACAGAGATTCGGTCATACGTAGATCAGGCGTACGACTGAAAATCTATAAGCGCTTGGCAGACCCATTTCGACATCCAGTGAAAATACTTGGGAAAGTAATGTTGTTTAAAATATAGAAAACAGTTTTTGAAAATAGAGGAATTTCTTTGGTGAGAATGCTCTGGAAATCATCACCCCCATCCATGGTCACAGTTACATACCAGGGTTACGTTGCCATCGCAGCAAAAGTCCATGTAACTGCAGGCTCTCCGCGGCCTCTCGATTACGCCATGGATCCCACACAACAGATCACAGTAACATCCAGGGTTACGTTGCCATCACAGAAAAAGTCCATGTAACTGCAGGCTCTCCGCGGCCTCTGATTTTCACTGACGAAATGAAACTTCTCCACTCCTACATAGGTCGCAGTCTGCCAATATAAAATCAAACGCGGACTGTTGGCTCTCAGCGGCACACACAACTTTCGCTATGTTATACCATAGGTTGCAGTTACATCCTGGGTTATGTTGCCATCGCAGCAAAAATCCATGTAATTGTTGGCTCTCAGTGGCACACACGACTTACGCTATGGTATACTCAACTCATAATCCTCAGGAACTAGTTTTGTCCGGAGTCCTCACAGGATCAACTTTAGAATCCCCCCTTGGGGCTCAAGGCAGCACCACCCAATGGCACTCCTGAGAAGTTCATTTTAAGGAAGCGCCTCTTTCCCCAGAGCTATCATCAAAACACTTTATACTACACATATATAGTATCTTTCAAATCATACACCTAGTATGATCTCATACAAAGCTCCTTTACACAAAATCGATTATCCCAAAATCGATAATTCTCAAACTAGGCTTTCCAAATTCAAATATTGATTTTACCCAAAACTCAAAAGCCTTTCCAAAACCAAAGGTTCCCAAATCCCTTTATACTTCAAACATTTCAAAATATTTTTCTTCCAGCAATAAATTCCACATGGGAAAATTTATCTTATACAACAAAGATATACAACTTTATTTACTCGAAATCAAATATTCAAATTTGATTACTCTTTCCCATATCAATTTCATTCAAAACTTTACGATGTACAATTATCATCCATGCACTATACCAATCTGATCGCTCACTCGATCACACAATTTCACTTTCGAACTAGTATCGTCTACCCAACTTCCTAGTGCGGACACAGATCTGGTTTCTTGATCAAAAACCGTCATCCTCCTTCCATAGCTATAACTATGATAGGGAATATCTAGAACCAATCAACAATCCATATGCAGGTTCGCCGTCGAAAATCGAGTGAAAAATCCCAACTCGGATCGATAAACTATCTCGAAATTCTGTGCTCGAATCTAGATCAAATCACTATGCGAATAGAATAATGCACGTACATCCTACGTATTTAACTTCATTGATTTTTAGCCAAATCAATTTCTCTTCCTATTCACATTCACTTATTCACATTCTCCTTAATCCCCATTTGGATTATCACTTCAATTTTTATCTAAGTTGGGTATTTAATCAATAACAGTTTGAACTCCGACCAGTTTATATTTAGGGAATAGCTTGAAAATTTTAAAAATAGATAAGTAGTTGAAAAATAAGTATTTGTTTGCAAAATATCTGTATAATAGTTAACTAATTATAAAATAGTTGAAAAATAGCTAAATAGTTTCAGAAATCTTAGATAATTGCAAAATTGTTATAAAACATTTATAAATTTGTAACATAGTTGAAAAATAGTAATTAGTTTAGAAAACAGTTGAAAAAATGGTTTAATATCTCCAAAATAATTGTAAAACAAGTATAAAATAATTTGCCTTTAAGAAAGAATGGTTGTATGTATTTAATAGCTTGGAAAAAAATAAGTTTATATTAAAACAATTTATATTGAAAATAGTCAAGAGTCAAACTATTCACATCCCTAACAATTCTGTTTAAATTTCCACTTCCGTTTAAATTGACCCAATTCCAAATTGAATAATCTTCAATTTCCATTGAAATTTCCATTGAAATTGATTTATTCCTAATTACATTTGATTCCTACTTATTCAACTTTAATTACAATCCCAATTTATTCCAATCAGTTTGGACTAATATCAACTCAATTAAACCCACTTCAATTCAATTTTCCATTAAATTTTTTTTTAGCAATATAATTCTGAGTCAAATTTTCGAAATTCCATTTTAAATTATCTTTGCTTATGTATTTCAAGGTTTAAATAAGAGTTCAATACAAATTTTATTTTAAAAGTTTAATTTATTACTAAATTTTATCTTTTTAGTTTGAAGCCAGTTCTTATACAATTTTAATTTACAAATTCAATTATTCAAATTTTTAGTTCAAAGTAATTCCATACCCTTAATTTCAAATTAAAGTTTAACTTCCCTTTTCTCAATAATGGATATATTACCACACTTCATTTCTCATTCCTTTAAACAAAACCAATTCACTATTAAAAGATTTTTAACAACAATAGGATGATATCATCCAATTTATTTAAAAACATCCATCCATTTTCAATTCGTAGATCTCAAACCCGTTTTGAGATCACACACAAATTCCCAATTCAAATTAACCATTTAACCTTCCAAGTTAAATTCCAATTTCATCTTGAAATTTCCAATTCAAGTTATTCATTCACACTTATTTAACTTCCCCCAAGCTAAATTTCAATTTGCTTAATCCAATCAACCTTACTCAATTCGAATTCCCACTTCAAATTTCAAAAAAAAAATCCCTCTTATAAGTTCAAAACTTATATCACTTTGGGTTTTACATCACACTTTAGGGAAAACCAAAACTCAACACCTTAAAGTTTATTTCAAATTATCTTTGATATCTTGTATATCCATACATATATACATACTTATTTCTTGGCCCTCCCAGCCATGTTTTAAAATTTTAAACAACCTTCGGGTTTAAATTCAAATCAAATTTTCAAACAACCCATTATTTGCAACAATCCCATTTATTCAAATAATACTTATTTATTATTTCTCGTTACTTTGAAACAAAATTTCAAATTCTGGACCCAGATTTAAAATTTCACAATTTAGGTATTTTCAAGTTTCTAAGTCATACTTTACTTAAATGTTTACTTCTTTAGAATATTTCATTTGCTTACTCCTTAATACACATCTTATTATTATACACACGACAATCACTTGTGATAATAACCAAGATCATCATATTTAAAACCATCCATTATCATCCTATTCTGAAATACTTCTCTAATTCAAGATTCAATTTCAGTTTGAATCCATTTCAAACTTATTTTTAATTTTCAGTTTCGTTGTATTATATTACCTCTTAATTTAATTCTAATAATTTAATAACCAATCACCTTAATATTTATTAGAAGGAAATATTGCTTTATATATATCAAAATATATTTTATCTAAAATCATTTAAAATCTTTATATAAGAAAATAACAAGTACGCTCTCATATATATATATATATATATATATACACACACACACACACACACACAACTCATTTTAGAGTACTTCGGACTCTATTAAATGAGTAATCCCCACCAGAGCCAAGGTTCTCGCTTAACCATTCTGCTCCGATACCAAATGTAACGACCCGAAATTTTCGAAGCCGAAATTTTCAGATAGTTATGAGAAAGAAGAAGAGATAGAAGAAGAAGAAGAACAGAAACATCAACAACTCACATTCGCAGTGGATAAAATATAATAATAAATAATAATAGTTTACAAAAGAATACTATATGTGTCGATTACATTTTAATACATCAGAGTTACATATTTATACAAACACTAGACATATACAAATCAACATGTCTCAGATAATCAGAAATATATATATAACAGCGGAAATACTTCTTATGTTTCTGCCATCAAGCTCGCCTCATGAGCTCCAGAACGTCCTTAACTGAAAATCTGCAATACTCGGTCTGACCCGAGCATTACATCAAAGTAAAACCCGGGTCGGGCTGGAAACCAGCGTGAGTAAACCCAACTAACATGGAATAAAGGTATACAACTCATATAATCCCGGGGTAACTTATCAATGTAACAAATATACATAGACAACACTTATTTCACACATCAATTTCTAAGTACCAAACTTAGATAAAATAATTCAATTCACTTAAATCATTCATTCCAGCCTATTGATTTCACAAATTAACTTATAAAACTTCGAAGTGGTTTCGGGTATTTCCTAATACCGGACCCCGGCCTCTTCGAATCTTATCCCAAGTTATCCAAAGGAAATACACAACATTTCATATCGGAGTTATTAACTCCTTCAAATCATCCAATACCATTCAATCATTCGGAAGCAAAACTTAATCACATACAAATCAATTCAATTGGTTCTAATTTAATTTTAGACCTCAATCACTTAGATTCCTTCATTAAATAATACCAAATTAATTAATCAACCCTTCCCTATCCATTCATCTTAATTAATCACCCTGGATTAATTATCTTTCAATTACATTCAAGTAATTATCGTTGATTACTTTCACGATATTAATTATTCATAACCCAAAATCAATAAGTAATCCTAATTACTTCATGAATTAATTAACTATTCAATTACATTAATTAATGATCCTCTAGTTACTTTTGTTAGTTAATTTTTCTTCATTAAATAATTACACTTTAACTTAATTACACTCATTAATAAACCTTGATTAATCATAATCAGTATATAACTTTCCTTAATTACTTCACTTATTACATTAAGTAATTATTTTTAACCCATCCTGAAATAATTGTTTTTAATTAAATATAATTAACTAATTAATCATATTAATTTAATTAATTGCACTAAGAAATCAATCCCTTTAATTACCTCATTAAGTAATTTTTCTTAATAATTCCTTAATATTATGTAATTATCCTCTAATTACACATTTTTTAATTATTCATTAATTTATTTATTTATCTTCTAATTAATCCTTAATTAAATAATTAATTTTACTTAATTCATTTCTTAATTACTCGATCCTTTATTGATTAGACTAAGGAATAAGTCCTTTACCAATTTATCTTTTGATTACTTATATTAAATAATATCATTCGAGTAATTATTCTCCAATTACTTACATTAGTAGCCTTTAATCCAATTAATTAATTTCTAATCTCCTATTAATTAATCTTAAATTAATTTATGATATCAAGCAATTCTCTTAAACTAAGTAATTATCTTAAAGTATTAACCTTAAGTAATTTTTACTTTATTTTATTGCCACTTTTAAAATCTCTAAACATATAGGATTTTACCTATTTGAAAAATCTTGAAACTTTGGTATTTCATTTAAAATTTACCAATACTTCGAAAGATATTGGATCATGATTTCTTCAAAAAAACCAAATCAATTAGAAAATTTCTGGGCTGAAAATCGATAACCCCTCACAAAACAATTTCCGATGCCATCCTTAACACGAGCCCAAACTGGGCCGAAGCCCAAATGAAGCAACGGAAAGAAAAAAAACAACGAAACCCCTATCTTCTTCTTTCAACTGCCCTTCACCACTTCCCAAATACTACTCTGATGATACAAATCAGGAAGTTCGAACAAGAACAACCTACAAGCAAAAACAACAACACGAACAAACGAACCCAAAATTCTCGAGTAACCCAGCAAACCCCTACCCTATTCTCGCGCGAAACCCAGTTGCACTTCGAATTCGATCCTGAGGCAACAGCTTCTTCTAAATTTTCACCTGACATACTTTGCACCAGTGCACGTGCACACTTCCATGGCAACGTTCGACTACCCAAGGCCACCGTTGGCAAGTCACCCACGACTCCCCTTTGCCATCAAACCACCCGGAACCCCCCAATTATCACGATGTCGAATTCGAGTTCAAATGAACCCCTCTACCCTGCCTGCGACAAAAATGATCATTAGAAAACCATCCCATGGCTTCACATCTGACCATTAGACAACTCGCCGACAGGTCTGAAGCTTATCTCGATCCCAAGCTTCGATTTCCCCCCATCGCTAACTACTCCGATCCTTCCTAGATGATACCATCATCTCTCGTACCTGACCCACCCAAATAGGCGACTAAACCCTAAATTTGCTTCGATACAACATCTCCTTCAATAGAAAAATTGTTTAACAATTTTCCTGATATCATCAATTACTAGGCTTGCTTCATGCAGAATTCCAACATCAAAAACATTTTCGATCGATGGAAATTGGATAAAATCCCTTTCCAGTTCCTCTACAAATTACTGTTGGTATACTCCATGAAAAATCGCAATTTTTGTTTTAAAAATCTTGTTTCCGAATAACAATTCATATTTTATACTCAATTCAATGATTTTGAAGTATTCAAATTTATCATATGTTGAGCTTCCCTGTAAAAATCAAATTTTTAGATGTTGTATATCTCCATCCTACCTTCAACTCATGTATAAACAAACCTTTTTTGTTTAAACTATAAGCCTAATATAAATTAAATGGTGCTGTATTGAAATTACTTGGTTTTTACCTACCCTATAAACCCAAACAGAGAAGAAACAACATGCACAGTACAAACATATAACTATGTACAGAGTCTCATACCAGAAGAAAATTTACAAGCACGTCCAAATGTTATCTATGAATCATATTTACAGATTCAAGTTACTTTTAGATCCTAAAATAAATTGGTTTACTCACCTTCAAGCTTTGTAAAAGAGAACTATTCTAGTTTCCCTTTTGAAAATCTGTTGTGAAACAGCCTTTGTATTTTCTGTTTTGAATTTAAACTTGAGCTTTGATTCTTTTTTTCTTGTTTTAGTTTCTCTAGTATACTTTAGTTGTTACTGAACGAATTTCGAAATAGTAAGATGCCTACAATATATTTATAAGAGAAACAGTTGTAATATGGGGAGGTGTTATCTAGTTTAGATGTTTTCTTTAGTTTGCTTTTTTATGAATAGATATTATTTCTTAAATATAAAGATTTGTAAAACTTTTTGAAATGACTAAAATTGGGTTGAGATGATAGCAATTAAATGCTTTGTTCCTTAATATGTTTACATATTATCATTATGTTTTGCCGTAGATATATATGTTTGTATGAAGGCATATGGCTTGTAAATAAAGATACTTGTATAAAAATGTTTGTTTTTATTAACTTCTATTTTGAATAGTTATATGCATATGTTTGTGTCAGGTTTATACTTTATACTTTGACTGATTTCCATTTTCTACTTTGTTTTCATACTTATTTTAGCTTTGTACATTTGTGCTTTAAATTTTCAGTTTATGTTGTATGTTTACAAAAATTACTTAATCCTTGTTTTTATTTTATTTTTATTTCTAACTATCAATATTTAAGTTATATTCAATAGGGTTTACTTACCTATATTTATATTTATTTCCATTTGTCTTTTAACTATCAATATTTAAATTATATTCATATGTTCGACTTATATTTAATATCTATATTTTATATTGGTACACTTTATTATACATATTATTAAGAGACTTATTTTAAATTACCAAAATCAAATTTCCTTTTCAAAAATAAAAATCTATATAAACAAATGGCAATTATTTCCAGAAGATTAATTCATTTTAAAATGATCGGTTTATATTTTATTTAAATTAGATTAAATATCTATTAAAATAATACTACTAAAATACCTGGTCATCACACCCGGCCTTGTGTTGGCAGAGATCTAACCGTAATGTTAGGTTAGGTTCTCGGGGCGTCTTTCCAGAGGCGTATTCATGTGGAAATGGGAAGTTCCTTGGCCTGACCTTTTGTTGGAAATCCAAACTCCAATACGAAACCTTGTACGGTTTTAGTTGTAGAACCTACCATTTACTTATGGTGGTCATCACTGTTTAGATGTTAGCTATAATAGGCATAGTTCAGAATGTCTATGTTGGCTAAGATTTATATCTTTACTTTCGAAATGTTTTCCTACACATTGCACTTATAATAATAATATCATAGAAACATTTCTACATATCAAGCATGTTTGACTATCATAAGGAGAAATCTCCTCCGATTCTGCGTTTGCATTGTGTATGTGTGCAGGAGGCCTTATGGTAGTCACCTTTTCTAAAAAGCATTGCGAATCGAATTTAAAATATTTCTTTGTTTATTTTTAAAAGATAAACTGTTTTAAGTTATCACACCAGTCCTATGACTGACCTAGAGTTTATTGTTTCCTTCCTAAACTCTGGGTGCCCACCAATTTTAACACGGGCAGTCTAGAGTTAGGTTATCAGGTCATTCTGGAATTCAGGAGTTACTGTGGAGATCAGGAGTAGGCTGGATGGCATGGCGTATCAACTAGTACATAGTATTTCTTTTCCACGGTTTGTTGTTGTACACTCTGATAATGTAATATAATGTGATGTAATATAATAACCGATATAGATTCTTTGTTTTAAGATTATTCATTTATCTATTATATGTTGTTCCGCTGTGATTGTGGGATTCTGTTATTGGTTCTATTGCTTTTATTTCTTTCTTTTTCTATCTTCTACCTCTTCTTTAACCCTAATGGTACGGTTTTCCGACCTTCGATTACTCGGCAGTTGATACAGTGGACGTATTAATGTCGACCTTCGTGGACGAAAAAATCGCTATCGGCACATCCGATGTGTTCTTTCCATTATTGCTTTTACTTTATTTCTGCATTTTTGTTTGATTCTTTGATCATATCTGTGTTTGAATATTGCATACATTTGTGCTCAAATTAATATAAGCTCAAAAAGGTTTAGTAATTCGATTAAACACTATTCATCCCCTTTTAGTGTTAATCCTAGCCTGAAGATCCGTATTCCGCATTTCTCACAATTGGTATCAGAGCAAGGTTTTCAAAGTTTTCATAATCTAAATTTTGAAAATTTTCAAAATGGCTACCAACACTGGTTCTATTATCCCTATCACTAGTTCATTTATAGAAGGTCAGTCTAATGTCAGACTACCACTTTTTAATGGAAGTAACTATGCGTATTGAGTATGTAGGATGAAAATATATTTACAATCTGTAGGATTGGACACTTGGAATATCACACGGACTGAATATTCTGAACCCATAACTGATTTTGCATAGTGCACCGCTGAGCAAAAGATTGTTGCTTAAAATAATTCTAAAGCAATGAATACTCTTTTTTGTTCACTTGATAGAGTGTCAGTTTGTAAGTTTGCATATGAAGTTTAGAAAACTTTGCAAGTTACTCACGAAGGAACAAGCAAAGTTAAGAAGACCAAAATTTCCATGCTCACAAATCAGTTTTAATTATTTAAAATGAATTCTATTAAGTCTATTTCAGATATGTATAGTAGATTTCAGGATATTGTGCATTCTCTAATATCCTTGGGAAAGGAATTTTCGAAAGAAGATCAAGTCAGAAATTTTTTAAATTCTCTTACTCCAATATGGGATCAAAAGACACTTGCGATTGAAGAGGAAAATGACATCAGTACCTTAAAGATAGAAGAATTAATTGGAAATCTAATATCGTTTGAAGTCAAAATGATTGAGAGAAGAGAAAGCAAAGCATCTGAAAAGAAATCAATGGCATTCAATGCATTGACTAATGGATCTGACTGAAACATCGATAATGATGAAGAGATAGCCTTTATGACCAAGAATTTTTGGATATTCCTGAAATACAGAAAGATGAATAATCTCAAGAGAAACAACTATTAGAACGCTGGAAATCAGAATGTAGTGCCAAACAATATCAAATGTTTCGACTGTGATGAACCAGGCCATATCAAAAGAGACTGTCTGTATCCAGATAGGCAAAATCTTCCTATAAACAATTATTCCGTAAACAAACAAAAACGTGCATGATGACTCAGACTCATCTTCAAGCGATGATGATCAAAAGATAGATAACTCAAATATGCGTTTCACAGCAGTTCACTACTCCGACTAATTCAGAGAAACGGACTCAGAAAAAGGTACACATTTACAATACAATTGTTTGAAATTGCATGCTTAGAATTGGATGCTTGATTGATTGATTTTGAATTAGTGTGTTGTTTGAATTTTAAATTTTAATTTTTTTACTATTATTTTAGTATTATTTTATTATTTTATTATTTTATTATTTTTTATTTTTAATAGTATCATAATATTTTATGGAATATACTATAATTCTAGTAATATTCCAGATATATATATAAACATTAAAAAAAAAATATATGTATATATTAGAATACTTAAGAAAAACAATCATGGAAATTCTACTCTCTACTCTAATGGCTTCTTCAAGCAACCCCTCCACAAAGAGAATTTCCAGAAATATAAAAAAGCAACCTTTTAATGAACCGAGGCTATAAAAGCATATATCAACTATGCTAACTATGGAAAAGTCCATCTCGAAAAGTTTTCTTTATTTCAAGATTTTTCTCCTGATGAAATTGATTCTCTTTTCGCAAACAATCATGTTCTTAGTCTTATTGATGCTTCTCAAATTTTTTTTTATCCAAATCTAGTTAAAATTTTCTATGCAAATCTTAATCATGGATTTTATAATAGGAATGATGATGAAATCTGGAGTTGTGTCAAAGGCACCGGAATTGTTTTAAATTGCGATCATTTTGGTACCATTCTCAATTGCAAGGGTACGGGAATCAATCTTTATAGTTTTAATATTGATGAAAATGATCGTGAGACATTTCATCACATTTTTGAAGGAAATGATAATTTTGAATTCAAAAATCGAAACTTTCGACCAAAAGCTAGAATTGTTAATCTTCTTTTGCAACATACTTTGACTCCAAGATCAGCGAATTTTAACAATCCAACATCAAAAGTTTGCAAAAACTTTTTGCTATTTTTGAAAATTATGATATTAATTGGGCGCAAGTTATTTTGAATGAATTTCGTCCCAAAAATCTTGAAATAGGTGAAAACACTTTGTATCATGCAATCTATCTCACTCGGATTTTTAACTATTTTGAAGTAGATTTCAAAGGTGAAGAATTTGTTTCAAGAAAGGTTTTTAATCAGTCAAACATTTCTCTTATGAAAAGTCCATTTGTTTTTCAACCTTATGAGACTCTTGCCCAAAGGAAGAGCGTTTGGCTTATGAGGAGATGGAAGAAGAGGAAGAGGAAGAAGAAGAAGGGTAAATGGAAATAGAATAAGAAGAAGAAGGTGAAACATTGTTGGAAAGTTTTGATGACCCTCCCAATCCAACCAACAAAACCCTTCTCAAAAATCAAAAGACTATTGTCGAGAATTAATGGATTCTTAAACGGCCCGTTAGTAAGAAATTAGATAAAATTTCATCCAAGATAAAAAAGTTCATCACAAAAGTCGGCAAGAAGCTTGGATTATCTTCATCTTCATCGTTCTCTAACTAGTTCTATCTTTTCATTTCATGTTGTATTAGTTTAGTTTGTTTTAATGTTCATGTAGTTCTTAATGTTTAATCGTTGTATCGTCTTATTATGAAATGAAATTGAATTTCTTTTCTGTTATCTAGCTTATCTTATCTCCAGAATAAATATTAGTATATTATATAAATATATATGTACACACAATTATTCACAAAATCAAAATAAGTCTTCAAAATTCACTGAACCATGCCGACATCCCCCCTATGACCATGTCGACATGTACTGGTCAGAAATGACATTTCATTTTAAATTTGAAATTTGAATAACTACCTTATGTGTATTCATTTCAAATGAATTTCTACACCTATAAATACCTATATCTTCCAGAATTCATCACTCAATATTATTTCTTTTCTACTTTGTCTCTTATTCTTCTCATAAACTAAAATACGGCTAATCCAATTCATATTTTATCCGTGAATCTTAAAGAAACTGTTAATTCTTTCAAGAATATTCTTTCGTTCATTCTTCGTAACCAGCGACACTTAGAGTTGAGTCAAATGCAAATGATCAAGGAGAAAGAAAAGCATTTCAACGCGATACGATGGATGATTTCCTCCCTACACAAGGATGATAACTGTGATGACCCGCAAACCCGTACCACTTCAGTCGACACTATTCTCCATCACTCAACTCAAGATGAACAAAAATACGAACCATTTGGGTTAAAGAAGAAAGAGGTAGAAGAAGAAAATAGAAACAACATCAGAAACTAACCATCACAGCGGAGTAAAATATAATAGATAATAACAGATCTTTACACAAAAGAAAACTATACCTTTTTTATATATAAACATCATCAGAATACATCATCAGAGCTCAACAACATCAATAACATACAATTGGATAGCCATATAAACTTTCCTCAAAACTGAATACACAACGGAACAATAATCAAGTACGGAAGTACGTATCGCCATCCAGCTCGTCTCTTGAGCTCCACAGCATCCTTTCCTGTATCCTATGATTCTCGGTCTGACCTGAGCATTATAGTGAAATGACACTTGAGTCGGTCTGGAATACCAGCGTGAGAATACCGCATTCAAATTGATTATTAAAGTTTCAATGTTCTTTTGAAAGCAAAATCATCTCGTAAGACCACGCCACAAATAAACATGTCGGGTTTTTACCCTACGATAGCTAAAACACTTTTTATTAAAATTCTCTGATATTATAATAGTGTTTATAGAAAGTGAAATAGAATCTAGCTGAAATGCTTGCATCCCACGTTTCAGCAATAGTTGGGCACAATCAAAACCCTACAAGCGGATAGGAAAAATGGAATTTCAACTAATGACTAGGCATTGGGTACCACCTGTCACGGTACTTGGTCTAGATCAGCATACGGAGGATCACTCCCAACCCCCAACAACACAAGACTGGGACTGCCCCTTACCGGATAATCTTGAGTAAGATCACCCACTGTTGGGATTAGCAACCGCACCACTAAGCCGAATAAAAGGGACATCTAGACAGGATGACCTCACCCTAATGTGCTCTACCCACCTAGCCTTGCTACATAACCTCTGATTTTCAGTCATTCCCGGTTGTTGAGGCTTGAGGCTAAGCGTTACCTTTTTGGAACGTTTCACTTAGAATGCTCACCGTCCACCTGATGATATTTTGAAAGCATTCATCCATACAAGTCCATCCCAGGTTCGAACGGAACCGAAGGCATTACTCCTACTACATCCATTTTGGAATCATCCTTAGGATTAGTAGCGACTAGCCCTTGCACTTCATTGCTCCATCTTCGACTCCAGACTTGTCTTCCTTACGAAAAAATTACAAACCAGATCGAAGTGGTTTTCGAAAAATTAATCCCGATCCCTGTCTCTTCAAAACGATCAGCTCATTGGCCAATATTGATAGTCAGTTATTTAACTATCAATTAACATTCACAAACATCCATCGAACGTAAATAATTTCCTCAAATTATTTATTAATATCAAGATATCTTCACAAGATATATTTCCCTTTTCAACCCTTGAAAACAGTTTTCAAACCATTTTCCTCTCACAGAATACATTCCCCAAATATTTTCTACTTCCACTAAAATCACCAAGTACAAATCTTTAGATTTTTAAAATAATATTTAAACACGCTTTATTCTAAAATATCCTTTAAAACATTTAAATTAAAAACTACTTCAATACTTTATTAAAAATATATACTATTGGAATATTTGAAAATGAGGTTACTTTATAAAATATAAAACTGAATTTTCTCTTTTAAAACAAAATACCAAGTCGCCTTTAAATAATTACTACTATAATAAATTTGAAAAGCTCTTACTTTGAAATTTAAACAATTAGAAATAATAATTTTTATATAACATACTTTCAAACATCTTAAAACTTTTAACTTATACCTTCAAATTTGTTTTGAAAACGTACTTGGCTATCCAAGGAAATACTCTTTTCTTTCACATCTTTTAAACATAAATCACTATTTATTTTTGAACAAATTTTCCTATCCCTTTAATAAATTCCCATCGTGAATTTATTCTTCCAAATATCCACTGATATATTACTTTGCTTCTATAAACCAAGTTTATAAGTTTCATAGACTGAACTTCCCTTTTAACATTCTGATTCCCAATTTACTCCATTTGAAATAAATTTCTTTACTTTCTCAACTTCTTTCAAAATCCGTTAACTTTAGATTTTATACCCTAATTATGATTTAAAATCTTTCTAACTGAAAACACAAATTTCAGATTTCCCAAATTTCTTCTTTATCCTTTCGAATAAATTTAAACCTCAAATTTTTAAAGTAAATTCTTTATTTCTTTGAATAATGTCACTTAAGTTTTACAATTCATTATTTTCTATTTATTCAAAATCCACTTTTTTCCATACTTGGAATTATTTATTAGAATTACAAAATCACTTTTATTCTTATCTAGTTCGTTCTTAAATTTATTCAAATTCTCAATGATTATTTTACTTAAAAATTCAATCTTTTATTTTCTTTCAAAAATCCAATTCTATATATTTTGATAACCCAGTGTACCAAAATATATTCAAGCAAACCATAACATTAAATATTCCAATTATCAATAATATTCATCACAAAATATCAAATATTCATAACACAGAATATTAAACAATCTAAAATTTTGAGGAATCCAATTGTAACAACCCTAGTTTTGGAGATTACCAGTTAATACTAAATTATAACGGTAGTTATAATTTAATATTGTAAATTAAATAAAAATTGAAAGTTTTATATTGTTTATCTGGAATAAATAATGAATTTGGAAACAAAATGTGAAAATAAAATTTTGGTAACTTTATTATGTTTTGTTTGTGAGAATATTAAATGAAGTATGATTTTATTTTGAGTAAACGCAATAATTATTGTTATTATTACCAATTACTTCTTTTAATAATTTTTAAAGGTAGTATTTGATTTTTTTTAAAAAGGGTTTATTTAAATAAAAAGATGGAATTTGGTATAAAAATGTATTTTGGTCATAAATTTGAGTTTGAAATGGTTGTTTAGAATTTTTATACCAAGAAATAATTTTTGTAGAATTTTTAAAGTTAAAAATGAGGATTTATGCATTTAATTGTGTAAATTGTGTATTTATGTACAATAAGGGTTTCAAAAATAAAAATGTTTTAAAAACTAAAATTATCTTTTTATATGATGTGAATATTTTATTTCATATGTAAGTATGTGTAACGACCCGAAATTTTCGAAGCCGAAAATTCCAGATAGTTATGAAAAGGAAGAAAGAGATAGAAGAGGAGAAAAGAAACACCAAACATCTCACATTCGCAGCGGATAAAATATAATAAATAATAAATGTCTACACAAGAATACTATATCTGTTGATTACATTTAATATACATCAGAGTTCCACGCGCATACAGTCACTGAATAAATACAAATATCATGTCTCAAATTAACGAATATATAAATATAGCGGAAACACTCTACTCGTTACTGCCATCCAGTTTGCCTCCTGAGCTCCAGAACGTCCCTACATGAAAATCTGTAATACTCGGTCTGACTCGAGCATTACACCAAAGTTAAACCCGGGTCAGTCTGGAAACCAGCGTGAGTAAACCCAACTAACATGGAATGCAAAAGTTTACAACCCATATAAACCCGGGTAACTTATATCAATTTCCACTTCATAAGTTGTTATAGACATCACTTATTCCACACATCAATTTCTAAGTGCCATAACTTAGATTTTATGGTCCAATTCACTTAAAATCATTCCAATATACCCTATTGATTCCACGTATCAATTTGTAAAGAATCGAAGTGATTTCGGGTATTAACTAATACCCGACTCCGGTCTCTTCGAATTCAATGTTATTAATTTATCTTCCCTTTTGACAATATCACATCTATCCTTGATTATGTTCTTAGATTCATTAACCTATAATCACTTACATTGATTAAAATCCTTGAATTAATCATGCTCATAATTTACTAACCCTCCATAAATTTTGTTACACTAATTAAACAATAATTAATCCTCAATTAAGTAGTTACCAATAATTACCCCCTTTGATTTATGATATTAAATAATTTTTCTTCGATTGCTTTTATTAGTAAATTCTATTAACTACATTGATTAATTACCTTAATCAATCGTTGATTATTCCAAATCATTAATTACTCTAGAATTAATTAACCTTTAATTGATTATATTATATTAATAGTTCACAGCCATTAACTACTCATCTTAATTAACTTCTTAGTTTCCATTAACAAACTCACTAAATTATCTTGAAGTTAAATTATCATTAACTGTTAAAACAACACCTTTATTTTAAATATCGATTTAAGTGAAATAATAGAAAAAAATTATTTATATTATCTTTAACACCTGAAACATAAGCAATTATACCTGAGGAAAACCAAGCATTACTCAACAATACCCGAGTGTCCTTAGCTCTTCTGACATTTTTTTTTAACTTTACATTTGTGTACAATTTCAGCTTATGTTACAAGCATATCCAAATTACTTAATTCTTTCTTTTATTTACATTTGTATTTCATATTTTGACTATCAAGATTTGAATCATATTCAATATGGTGTACTTATATTTAATACCCATCTTTTCTATGGTCTTATACCGCATCCTAGATTAATTCTTCTGTGTGAAAATACTTCTTTAAAGTAATTTACTTAGTATACTCAACCACCATTAAAAGAAACCCATCAAATTGTTTATCAAATCGAAGAAAAAATCTAACAAGTTAGGCATTTTCTTAGAAACAAACAAGTTCATTTCGGGTAGAAATTTAACCCGAGCTTTCACCTCAAATTCATATATATAGGTGGCCGAATTTTAAAAAGCGATAGGCCTTTCCGTTAGCTTTCCAGAATGACCAAGATCATCGAATTTCGATCAAAGTTTCAAAAGTTATGACCATTTCACTAAAAACATTAAGCTTAGCCTGAACTTATACATTTGCAGGACAGCGACGAACAATTGCAATTTTAGCATAGAAAACATAGAAATAAGGCAAAATGAATAAAACAAGAGTTGTAGCTTAGTTTCTAAGCTTTTTGGAACATTAAAAATTACTGAATTCCGATAAGAATTGTAAAAGTTAGGGATAAAACAATTATGAGATTTGAATTTCACAACTTCTGTCACTTTGTCTCGGGACAGCGATAAACAATTATAATTTTGGCCAAGATAACATCGAAATTTTGGAAAACTTAAAAGTTTTATAACAAAGTCTAAGCTTTCTGGAACATCTAAATTTATTAAAATCGGTTGAGGAACGAAGAAGTTATGACCAATTTAGTTTCAGCCTTAAGCACTGAGCTAGTATTGATTTTGCTCTCGGGATTACAGTAGAAATATTCAATTTTTACATAGCTCACATCCAAATTACAGAAAACACTAAACATCAAAGTTGTAGCACATGAAATAAGCTTTCCAGAACATCCAAGAATTTGAAATTTCATTAAGAATTGAGAAAGTTATGGTCAATTACTAAGCTACATTTTTGATACAACCGAGCCACTTTTACTTACAACTATCATCTCTTCAAGAATAACATGAATACTAGAAATTTAAATAGTTTTTTTCTCACCTTGCACTTGTGTATTTGACTTGGCTCTTTTTCCTTAGCTTTCTTCAAGCTTTTTCACTTTATCTTACTTTCGTTTTTGCTTTGTGAAAAAAGAAAAATAAGTGAACATTTCCACCCTTTATATAGTAATTTTCAAGGCTAATTTGGTAATTTTAGTTTTGGACACTTGTCTACTTCTCTTTGCACAAGCTTTAGAATGTTGACACATGTCTACTTAGGTGTCTTAAGATGTTTCTACACATGGACACCTAATGGGCTTATGTGTCACTATTTTATTTAATCTTGTGACACATGTCCTTCATTTTTTTATGCAAGCCTTATTTCATGACACATACCTTATTTAGTAATCATTTAAGGTGTTCTAGAAGTGTACACCAAAACGATATATGTGTCATAATTCTATTTCATCTTAAGATAGGTGTATGGTCCATATTATGCCACTTGTCTTCACCATGTCATGCCACTTATCCTATACTTATAAATATATACATACTTATACCTTTTGTATTATTTAAAAGCATACATATATATATATAAATAAAATAGAGATGGTGTAGATAGTATATTTTCAAAACTGAACAAATCACCTTTAAATTAAATTTCAACCATTCTATTATCTTCAGTATCATCATTATAAATTCTATAAGCCTTCAAATTATTTTAAACAGGCTTAGAAATTTCAGATTCAACAATTTACCCAATTTCAATTATTAAATACAATATTTAAACTATATAATTCAATGATTTAATTTTCAAGTAAATACTTAGATCTCAAATTCACGTTAAAATTAACTTTTAAGTGTTTAAAATCAATTCAATTATCCCATTCTACGTTGTTAAAAATTCTAGGTCGTCACATTCCTCCCCTCTTAAAAGAATTTCATCCCCGAAATTACTAGTTAGGAAGAATGGTCTAATACCCGTTTACCTTTTCTCCAAAATTCACAATTCAACACTCTACCAACTATCTTTTATTAAAAGCCCACTATCACCATAACTAATTTCCTAAAACCTTCTATAGTTTCAAACAACACCCCTTTGCTCAATCATCTAAATTTCAATTTTAAATCAAATTTTGAATTATCAAAATTTTCTCAAAATTTTCTAACTCTCTAAATTTCCGACAATTTTTGCCAGTGTCTCCTTTGCGCGGCTAGCTCGGTACAACTACAAAAGGCCTCTACGGGCTTCCAAATTCCAAAAGAAAACAAAACGCCAAGTGGCTAGATCAAAAACCCAATCCAATTTCATACAGAAATTTAAATACATACCTTTTTGTCGGGCAATTCACATTTATCTTTTGGAATCAAATCCAAGTTATTTTCCCTTTAATGCCTGCATATCTTACTTAGCAACAATATTCAATCGCAACCTTTCAAATTATTTTATACAACTCTTTACAGAAGTTTTCACATCTACTTCTATGCAAATTAAATTTTTCCGTTTTCATACAAAATCAATTTGTTTTCAATTTTGAATATTGGATTTTAACTTCCATTTATAACTGATTCATATTAGTTTCATCTACTAGTTTGTTTTAATTTCCAATTTGTGATCGTTTCGTCGCGATTGAAAAATTTTCTAACTCCCAAAATTTTCGAATTTTTTTGGAGGAGTCTCCTTTGTACGGAGGAGCTTTTGCAATTTGAAAATAGATATAAATATGTATACATCGACCCACACGGTCGCAAAAAGCAAAAACAGTTCATATTTCCTATTTTTATTGCGTAGGCGTGCCTTTATTTAGTATTTTAAGCAAGCAGCTTATAAATTTAAGCAATTAGCGCAATTCAAACCAATCAAACAGTCTTCAAGTACCTGTACTATCTCAATTTAAATATGTAAGTGCCACATATAGAAATTCTATTAGCATTTCACTTACTTTTAAAGGCTAAACACAAGCATTTCAAAAGCAACAAACACCAAACGCTTACCATAAGCGATTAATTTAAAGTTAATCCAATTGCTTCCAACCAAATTTTAATGCCATTACATTCAATTTAATGGTTTACAATGCAATTTCTTACATTCAATTCATTTGTAAGCAAAACAAACTCCTATTCATATCAATTGATTCAAAAAGCAATTATATTTTCTTCCACTAATTCATAGAATTTAATTAAATCTCGTTTACGTTAAACGACAATCATTTCTATGCAATTTGATAATATCCATGTGAATAAATAATTACTTAAGTTTTATAACCAATTAAAATTGATTCCAACTCAATTTTATTTAATTCAATTCCTTTTTAATTTATTCACAATCATTTTATTTAGCTCGACACATTCCATGCTTGTGTACTACTAACCATTCCCAAATTAATTTAAACCGAGCTTTTATTTAATGGCTTTTACCCTTATTCGAAGGCAAGCTTCCTTAAATTTAAACTTAAGTTACTTCACTTTAATTTATTCCAACATCAAACTTAAGTTTACTTCTATTTGATTCTCATTTAATCAAATTCCATTAAACTCAGTTAGCCCACCATTTCATTTTAATTCACCTCCATAATTTATCAAAATAATATCCAAGCATATACTTAACTCATTTATACTTCAAATCAATATGCCACCGAACTTAAGTTCAGTCTGATAATCCAATTTCAATCACAACCTTGATTTTTTTTTATTCAATCAGACTTCGTCCATTTATTATTTAATTCAATTAACTCATTTTATATTTCACTTTCTTAATTCATTTGCGATTATTTTATTTATACAAAGCCATTCTCAATTTACTTGCAACTTTCGTTAAATATTATTCATATCACGTTTGAATTTTATTTGTAATTCAAACCGTCACTTTTCCAATCCAACTCTATTTTATTTCTACAACATCTCTTCTTATTTAATTCATTATCAAATCCAAGTCGAATTCTATTGACAAATTCGAATTCATTTCCAAACTCCATTATTAATTTACAATCCATTTGTTTAATCGAGTTAAATTTTATTAACATACTTTATCAAATAAATATTTATTAGCTTACTTCCAACTTTTATTACAAAGAAAATTACTTCATTAAATTTTCCTAAGTTTAAAGTTATTTTTATAATTCCAATTTGGAGTTTCCCTTTTATTTTTCCCAAAATTTCAACACTTCTATTTTAAAAATTTAGAATTGCTTTTAAACCCACCTCATACTACTAAAATAGCTTTTATAAAAATATTTCTTATAACTTGATGTCTCACCCAGTTCATCCTTGTTCTCACAGAATTTCAGTCATACGTTGATCAGGCGTAGGACTGAAAATCTATAAGTACTTGGTAAACCCGTTTGCAACATCCAGTGAAAATACTTGGAAAGTAATTTTATTGAAAATATAGGAAACGGTATTTGAAGATAGAGGAAATATCTTTGGTGACAATGCTCTGAAAATCATCACCCCCATCCATGGTCACAGTTACATTCCAAGGTTACGTTGCCATCGCAGCAAAAGTCCATGCAACTGCAGGCTCACCGCGGCCTCTCGATTACGCCATGGAACCCACACAACAGATCACAGTTACATCCAGGGTTACGTTGCCGTCACAGCAAAAGTCCATGTAACTGCAGGCTCTCAGCGGCCTCTGATTTTCGCTGTCGAAATGAAACCTCTCCACTCCTACATAGGTCGCAGTCTGCCGATATAAAATCAAACACAGACTGTTGGCTCTTAGCGGCACACACGACTTTCGCTATGTTATACCATAGGTCGCAGTGACATCCTGGGTTACGTTGCCATCGCAGCAAAAGTCCATGTAACTGTTGGCTCTCAGCGGCACACACGACTTACACTATGGTATACTCAACTCATAATCCTCAGGAACTAGTTTTGTCCGGACTCCTCACAGGATCAACTTTAAAACCCCCCCTTGGGGCTCAAGGCAGTACCACCCGGTGGCACTCCTGAGAAGTTCATTCCAAGGGAGCGCCTTTTTCCCCAGACCATCATCAAAACACTTTATACTATACACATATAGTATCTTTCAAATCATACACCTAGTATGAATTTTATCAAAGCCCTTTACACAAAATCGATTATCCCAAAATCGATAATTCTCAAAATAGGCTTTCCAAATTCCATATAATGATTTTACCTAAAAAATCAAAAGTTTTTCCAAATCCAAAGGTTCCCAAAACCCTTTCCAAAATCCTCATAAGATCCTTTATATATATACAGATATATATAATTTTTAAAACTTTGGATCACTTTAAACTCGTATAAAATTCCTTTTATACTTCAAACACATCCAAAATCCTTTTTCTTCCAACAATAAATTCAACAAGGGGAGAATATATAACAAAGATATAACTTTGTTTACCCAAAATCAAATATTCAAATTTGATTACTCTTTCCAATATCAATTTCCTTCCTATTCACATTCACCTAAAATTTAATTCACTTATTCACATTTGCCTTAATCCCTATTTGGATTATTACCTCAATTCTTATCCCAGTTGGGTATTTAATCAATAACAGTTTGAACTCCGACCAGTTTATATTTAGAAAATAGCTTAAAATTTTTAAAAATAGAGAAGTAGTTGAAAAATAATTATTAGTTTGCAAAATATCTATAAAATAGTTGGAAAATAGCTAAGTAGTTATTGAAATCTTAGATAATTGCAAAATAGTTGTAAAATAATAATTAATTCGTAACTTAGTTGAAAAAAATAGTAACTAGTTTAGAAAATAGTTGAAAAATGGTTAAATAGTCCAAAAATAATTGTAAAACAAGTATAAAATAATTTGGCTTTAAGAAAGAAGGGTTATATACATATTTAATAACTTGGAAAAATAAGTTTATATTAAAACAATTTATATTGAAAACAATCCAGAGTTAAAACTGTTCACTGCCCCAACATTTCAATTTAAATTTCCACTACCATTTAAATTGACCCAATTCCAAATTGAATAATCCTTATTTTCCATTGAAATTGATTTAATCCCAACTCAAGTTGAATTGATTCTCAATTTCCTTCCAACTTCAATACAAATTCCGTTTGATCTTTAAACTTGTACAACTTTAATTACAATTTCTATCTTACAATTTCTATTTATAATCAATTACATTCACATTTTTCTTTTAACTTGGAATTATACATTTTTTTAGCCAATATATTATTCCATAAACATTTTAAATCAAGATTCCAGAGTTTAAACAAATTTTCAAGATTTCAATATTACCTTAGAATTCAACTATATCCAAAATTCTTTGGCAAATTCAATTATCCCTTTGAATTTCAAAACCAAACCCAGTTCACAAACAACTCCAATTTGAAACAATATGGTAACAATTTGGTAACAATTTCTTTTCTAGAAACTCGAAAATGAACATCGATGATGCTGCAGTCATCATCGACGTTATTTTCCAGTGACCGAAAGAGTTCAATGATTTTATCTCTTTAAAAAAAACATTTCCAAATATTTTCAATTTCACATCTCCCATATTTCAAATTCAACACGAAAAAAAATATTTTTGAAATAATACTATTAGTTTCAAAAACCTTTGGAAACCACTTCCAAGTCCAAAGGAATTTTAAATTTTCCCAAAAATTCCAAATTCCCAATCCATCCAATTCATATTTAAACATTACTCTGGATTTTCATCATACTTTATTTCCAAATATTCTTTGGAATTCTATTTCAAATTATAATCTCATTTATTATGAAGTTTATTTCAATTTATAAATTACATTCACAATCTATAATTCAAATTATAAATTTATTCTTCAACTTTGGTTATAAGTTTCAATTTGGTCGTATTTTATATTACTTCTTAACTTAATTCCAATAACTTAACAACCAATCACCTAAATATTCATTAGAAGGGAATATTGCTTTATATATAAAATATATCCTTATGCAAATTCATTTAAAATCTTCATAAGAAAATAACAAGTACGCCCTCATATATATATACTCAACTTATTCTAGAGTACTACGGACTCTATTCAATGAGTAATCCCCACCAGAGCCAAGGTTCTCGCTTAACCTTCAGCTCTGATACCAAATGTAACGACTTGAAAATTCTCGAAGCCGAAAATTCCAGATAGTTATGAAAAAGAAGAAAGAGATAGAAGAAGGAGAAGAGAAACATCAAACATCTCACATTCGCAGCGGATAAAATATAATAAATAATAACTTTCTACAAAAGAATACTATATCTGTTGATTACATTTAATATACATCAGAGTTCCACACACATACAGTCACTGAATAAATACAAGTATCATGTCTCAGATTAACGAATATATAAATATATCGGAAATACTCTACTCGTTACTGCCATCCAGTTTTCCTCCTGAGCTCCAGAACGTCCCTACCTGAAAATCTGTAATACTCGGTCTGGCCCGAGCATTACACCAAAGTAACACCCGGGTCAGGCTGGAAACCAGCGTGAGTAAACCCAACTAACATGGAATGCAATAGTTTACAACCCATATAAACCCGGGTAACTTATGTGAATTTCCACTTCATAAGTTGTTATAGACATCACTTATTCCACACATCAATTTCTAAGTGCCATAACTTAGATTTTATGGTCCAATTCACTTAAAATCATTCCAATATACCCTATTGATTCCACTTATCAATTTGTAAAGAATCGAAGTGATTTCGGGTATTAACTAATGCCCAACTCCGGTCTCATCGAATTCAATGTTATTAATTTACCTTCCCTTTTCACAATAATCACATCTATCCTTGATTAAGTTCTCAGATTCATTAACTTATAATCACTTACATTGATTAAAATCCTTGAATTAATCATTCTCATAATTTACTAACCCTCCATAAATTTTGTTACACTAATTAAACAAGTAATTAATCCTCAATTAAGTAATTACCAATAATTACCCCTTTTGATTTATGATATTAAATAATTTTTCTTCGATTGCTTTTATTTGTAAATTCTATTAACTACATTGATTAATTACCTTAATCAATCATTGATTATTCCAAATTATTAATTACTCTAGAATTAATTAACCTTTAATTGATTATATTATATTAATTGTTCACAACCATTAACTACTCATCTTAATTAACTTCTTAGTTTCCATTAACAAACTCACTAAATTATCTTGAAGTTAAATTATCATTAACTGTTAAAACAACACCTTTATTTAAAATATCGATTTAAGTGAATTAATAGAAAAAAATTATTTATGTTATCTTTAACACCTGAAACATAAGCAATTATACCTGAGGAAAACCAAGCATTACTCAACAATACCCGAGTGTCCTCAGCTCTTCTGACATTTTTTTTTAACTTTACATTTGTATGTACAATTTCAGCTTATGTTACAAGCATATCCAAATTACTTAATTCTTGCTTTTATTTACATTTGTATCTTATATTTTGACTATCAAGATTTGAATCATATTCAATATGGTGTACTTATATTTAATACCCATCTTTTCTATGGTCTTATACCGCATCCTCGATTAATTCTTTTATGTGAAAATACTTCTTTAAAGTAATTTACTTGGTACTTAACAACCATGAAAAGAAACCCGTCAAATTATTTATCAAATCGAAGATAAAAATCTAACAAATAAGGCATTTTCTTAGAAACAAACATGTTCATTTCAGGCAGAAATTTAACCTGAGCTTGCACCTCAAATTCTTATATATATATGACCGAATTTTAAAAAGTGATACAAAAAAAAGTTATAGTCCTTTCCGTTAGCTTTCCATAATAACCAAGATCATCGAATTTGGGTCAACGGTTCAAAAGTTATGACCATTTTACTAAAAACATTAAGCTTAGGATGAACTTATGCATTTGCAGGACATGCGACCAACAATTGCAATTTTAGCATAGAAAACATCGAAATCAGGAAAAATTAATAAAGCAAAAGTTGTATCTTAGTTTCTAAGCTTTTTGGAACATTAAAAATTACCGAGTTCCGATAGGAATTGTAAAAGTCATGGATAAAACAATTCTGAGATTTGAATTTCACAACTCTGTCATTTTGTCTTGGGACAGCGATAAACAATTATAATTTTGGCCAAGACAACATCAAAATTTTGGAAAACTCAAAACTTAAAAGTTTTAGGACAAAGTCTAAGCTTTCTGGAACATCTAAATTTATTGAAATCGGTTGTGGAACGAAGAAGTTATGGCCAATTTAGTTTCAGCCTTAAGCACAGAGCTAGTATTGGTTTTGCTCTCGGGATTACAGTAGAAAAATTCAATTTTTACATAACTAACGTCCAAATTACAGAAAACACAAAACATCAAAGTTGTAGCACATGAAATAAGATTTCAAGAACATCAAGGAAATCGAAATTTCATTAAGAATTGAGAATGTTATGGTCAAATTACTAAGCTGCGTTTTTGATAGAACCGAGCCACTTTTACTTACAACTATCATCTCTTCAAGAATAACGTGAATATTAGAAATTTAGATTTTTTCTCACCTCGCACTTGTGTATTTGACTTGATTCTTTTTCCTTAGCTTTCTCCAAGCTTTTTCACATTATCTGACTTTTGTTTTTGCTTTGTGAAAAAAAAGAAAAATAAGTGAACATTTCCACCCTTTATATAGTAATTTTCAAGGCTAGTTTGGTAATTTTAGTTTTGGACACTTGTCTACTTCTCTTTGCACAAGCTTTAGAATGTTGACACATGTCTACTTAGGTGTCTTAACATGTTTCTACACATGGACATATAATGGGCTTTTGTGTCACTATTTTATTTAATCTTGTGACACATGTCCTTCATTTTTTTATGCAAGCCTTATTTCATGACACATGCCTTATTTAGTAACATTTAAGGTGTTCTAGAAGTGTACACCAAAGTGATATATGTGTCATAATTCTAATTCATCTTAAGATAGGTGTAAGGTCCATATTATGCCACTTGTCTTCACCATGTCATGCCATTTATCCTATACTTATAAATGTATACATACTTATACCTTTTGTATTATTTAAAACCATACATATATATAAATAAAATAGAGATGGTGTAGATAGTATATTCTCAAAACCGAACAAATCACCTTTAAATTAAAACCATTCTATTATCTTCAGTATCATCATTATAGATTCTATAAGCCTTCAAATTATTTTCAACAAGCTTAGAAATTTCAGATTCAACAATTTACCCAATTTCAATTATTAAATACAACATTTAAACTATACAATTCAATGATTTAATTTTCAAGTAAATACTTAGATCTCAAATTCACGTTAAAATTAACTTTTAAATGTTTAAAATCAATTCAATTATCCCATGCTACATTGTTAAAAATTCTGGGTCGTCACAGTATGTTTGCATAAATTGGTTGTATTAAAACATGAAGAAAAATACATTGTTTCCATTATAACATTGTGTTTATGTGCATATTTTTTAAGTGGTGAATTAAAATTTACTTAGCCTATTTTATTTTCACTATTGGGTCCAAAGCCCATTAGCAAATTAGTAACCAAGAAGGAGAAAAGGAGGAACGAATTACTTGTACGTACACAATTTTAGTTCCTCTTCTTCCTCATTAGCCTGGAAATAGAAATTGAGGGAAAAAATCCACCATTTGTTCAATCTAAAGCGTTAAATCTCCAAATCTTCAGATAAAATGTAACAACCCGGGATTTCGCATTAATTAATTTTCGTCATTAAAGGATTAATATGTTGGTTAATTGATGTTGGAAGTTTTTAAATCAGGTTTAAAATTCTTTTGAGATTTGTTGCGGGTCAAGCGGACTTTAAATAAAATTTTAGCCCATGTTTCCTTTTTATTTTTGGGCCATGAAAATTATCAAAAAGGAAAGCCGTTCCCATTCGCGAACCCTAAAAAAAACATACGAAAGAAAAATAAATGGCGGCCTCTTCCTCTTCGTTCAAAAATTAGGGTTTTGAGCGAATTCGAAGCGCGGACTTTAAGTTGATCGATCGTCTCCTCATTGCTCACTTCGGCTGCTTCTATTTGATGGTTTGATTTCGATTTGGTGAGTAATTTCATTTACTTGCATCTAGTTCAATCTTAAGTTGTAGGGTTTGAATTCTGTGATTTTCGTTCGTATAAAATTATTGAATTCGTCACTTGATTATTTGGCCATTCGACTATGTTGGAGGCCGATGTTTTTTTTGACTTGGTTCGTCTTTTTGTTTCCTATGGCTTGATGATTTTGAGGTGATGATTTTGGGTTGTTCGACTTTGGCCATCCTTCGGCCACTTGACTTTGTTAAAACTCGTACCTCTGTTATTTTGTTTCTCTGACAATTTTAATTTGATTGCCAAGGCGTCGCCTTTGTTTTCGTTGCCTTCGGCTTCGACTTATTTGTTCGTCGATGTTGAATTTGTTTGGCTTTCGACCTCGTTCGATTTTCTCACGGTTTCGTGGTTCCGGCTAGTATGTTTTGACTTTGTATCCTTGTGTTGCCGATGTTTGAGATTTTGTTGCAATTAGTATTACTCGATGCTGTAGTTTGTACTCTCTGATTCATTTTATGTTGTCACACCACCTGCATCTGCAGTTGCAATTGGTGCATTTCGGGTTGTACTGTCTGGAACTCGAATGCATGTATCACTTGTGTCTATTGAGTTGAACACCCACAGTATTGGTTCATTGATATAGCTAGACAGTTGGGGTTTATGTGCCTTGTCACTGCAAATTTTGTTGCTCTTTGTAGTTGCTTCTGATTCATGTATAATTTGCGACATTTTGTTCCACTGGTGCCTGTATCTTGTACATGTGATGTAGTGCATTTGATTGGATTTTGAGTTGCATTTGTTTCTTTTTGATTTTCGGTCGAGGCTGCATTGAGTGTTTTGAGGCTATTTACCTCGAGACAATTTCACTTGCGTACTGTCTGGTTCCTTCATGTAGTTGTACTTGACTCACTACTGTTGTGAGCTGTGTTGATATATTTTGGTGCTTTCACCTTCATTCTGTTGTATTCATGTGGTGGCTGCAATTTCTTGTTTGCAGTTTGCCCTTGAATTCATGTACACTCTGGCCTTTGTGCCTTGTTGCTATTCCTTTATATGCTATGCAGTGTCACTGTATGGGTTTCATGAACATTTGGATGTCCAGGTTGCGTACACAATTCATGTGTTGCCAACCTGTATCCATTGTATGTTGTTTGGTCTGATGCTCGGTTGTGTGTATCAGTCCATGTTTACGACTTCGGCATCGCTTTGGACTGCAGTTGTCTTTGACTTGTATGTTGCATTGTACTTTACACTTGAGTCAGTGGTTTGCTACGTACATTTATGTGCCTCTTTGTTATTCATTTGAGTTTGTATTATGTTTGTGCATTTGAGCCTGTTAATTGCAGTCTACATTCTGATTGTGGACTTGCACTTGAGTCTCTGGACTGTTGCACTATATGCTTCAAGTGTACATCTGATTTTGGCGAGGCAGTGCACGCGAGCATGTACTGTAGCCAAATCAGATTTCGTGTTATGATTGATGATTTCATTTTCCAGAATGGTTTCGTGTTCAGTTCAATATCTTGAAATTGCATTTTGATTTTGGTTCGTTGATCTTATGTGTATTTCATGTTGTAGTGGCGAGGCAATACACGCTTGCTTGTACTGCAGCCCTACCAGATTTTATGTTTTAATTGATGTTTTCAATTGCTGGAATTGTTTTGTGTGGCCAATGCAATATATTTTGAATTGGTTTAAACTGATTATTTTGTTGTTGTCTAATTATCTTCTAGATAATTAGACTACGAGTTTCTAATTATTTATTTAATAATTAGATTTTGTTGTTAATTGCTGTTTAGGCAATTCTGTTGTTTTCTAAATTATCTTCATCGATAATCCTTTCATTCATCTTTGTTGATAATATGAATTTGCTGATTTGTTGTTTAACACCGTTACGTGTTATATTTACCGTTATCTGATTTTCTTATTAAAGGATTGGATAGTCGAGATTTATTGTGACTGTCGTCTATTTGATTATTTATTTAGTATTGCTTCCGTCCATTAATAACTGAGTTTGAATTAGACTGACCCGTGTATTATTTTCTTTTGAATGTAATACTCGGGTCAGGCTGAGTTATTACAGGTTATAGATATCTTGCTTTGGGTTGCTGCTAGAGCTATGAAGTCTCTTTATATCTTTTTGAGCAGTCGTTGTCTTAGTATAGGAAGATATGTATTCATGTATATTATTTACGATAATGTACTTGTATATGTAACTTCCAGAGTCGACTGTTGTAGTTGTATCATATGTATTGTATCTCGTGTAGTGTAACTGACTTCGGTTATATATATATGGGACTTTTTATTATCTGTGTTCCGCATTTAGCTTATCTGTGTTATTATTATATATATTGTCCTAAACTATTATGAACCATCGTAGTTCGTTTTATACTGGAATTGGGCATGTCGATGGGAGTAAATAAATAAGAGATGAAAAATAAAAATATATACCACTCCTATCGAGGTAACCAATACTAGTGTAAGGCCTAACTACGGATGACTCCTATCCAGCCTTATTCTTCGTAATAACAGACAGTGTTTCCTTTAATATTCTTTGTTATTGTGAGCATAGAGGTGGGGCGTCACAGTTCGTATCAGAGCTGAGGGTTATGGACATAATATAAAACATAACTTAAATGGAACATGTGTTACGACTATTTGATGATGTTTTATCTGTGCTTTAGTCAAAACTAAAATTTTGAAATTATGAGAATTTTTTTAATTATTTAAAAATAAAAGTGAAATTGTGTTTTGATGATTGAGTAATTTGTGTTTTGTTTATCAGAGTGCGCTGTGGAAACAGTGAGACTGTCTTCGCTGAGTAAAGCTGATAACCTTTTTGATTTAAAAATCAAAGTATGAAAATGAAATAAATTTCATTTGTTGTTCACATAGATGTGTTTATTTTGATTTCTTTGGAAATTTCGAATCTGATTGAGGATCCAAAGCGGTTGCAGTTATATGATTTTGTTGAGATTTTTGCTGTTTTGAATTATCTTCATTGAAGATATATTCAAGTGATTTCTTTGTTCATTTTGTAGTGTGCGTACAAATTTGAGTTGCATGTTACTGCATTAATTTTACGTTGAACCGGTGTTTGGTTTAAACGTATTCTGTATTCCCCATTGAGTGCTTTAAGAATTCTGGTCGATGCGCTTGATCAACGTTATCGATAGGAATTTCCTAAACGCTTTGATGAGACAATCAGGCACAGTAAATTGATTTGGAATAAGTAAATTTTTCTTGAAAGATTATTACATAGAGATAATTGTAATTTTGAAAGTCTTAGCTTTTTGGGAAAGAAAATTAATTTAAAAGAACTCTTTCTTTTCGATATCCCTATTCTTGTTATTCCCGGGGGGAACCAGTGCTTTATCTTTTGTACCAATGCTAATCGTATTGGTTTGGATGTCGTTCACTTGCAAAAGAGAACGTGCTATCATTTATTCTTCTAAATAGTTATAGCCTATCTAGACTAGATATGCCACTCATGATTTAGTGCTCGCGGCTATCGTTTTCGCTTTTAGAGTTTGGCATCATCGTTTATTTATGGCGGACAAATTTGTTCTCCACCTCGATCATAAATCTTTGGAATATTTATTTTCTCATAAGGAGCTTAATGATGGCTTAAGTTCCTTGCATCTTATGACCTTGATATTCTTTGTATACTCCCGGAAGGGGGATCGTGTTGCCAATGCACTTGTTGTAAGCAACAAGCGATTGTTTCTTTGTTGATGTCCGAATGGAATGATCTTTTTACCAAGTTCGTCGGACGTTTTATTGTGCTTCTTTTTGTTGGGCTTCGGTTCATTGACGTATTGTTTGCATTACGTTGGTATTCCGAATATTTGAGCTTAGGAATCTATAGAATTCTCTAAGCAAGCAAGTTCAGGCTTATCTTTTCGTGCCCTTTATTGTGAGCTTCTTCTTCGGATATCCTTTTATGTTGATATGCCTTTTGGTTGTTACTATTTATTTTCTCCTTAAGTATTGCGAGGACACAATTTCTTTAAGGAGGGGAGATCTGTAACAACCCGCCTATTTAACGATTACATATTTAAATGTTTGATTTAAATATGGCGTCGTTATTCGGATTTTGGGGTCCGAAATGTCACTTTTTGCAAACGGTCGAATTGGAGCTCAAGACCACTTCCATTGAGTTCAAAATGTCGTTTGCAATCTTTTTAAGTATAATCTTCGATATGTTTGGAGTAAGTCGTAATTGGCTACTTTTTCTAGTTGGGTTTTGGGTTTGGGTTCAGCCCACTAGCTAACTAAACCCACTTAACCCCTCTACTTCAGCCCTCTCCTCTCCATTCACTCTCATTTCATTTCATTTCTTAAGTAAAAACTGAAATGGGGGAAGAGAAAAAGAATTAGGAAATTCCAAGCCCTAGTTTCCTTTGCAAAGCTTGAACCCTTGCTCTAAAATCGAGTAGAAGCCATTGGTAAGCCTCCTCTTCATCTTCTCTATCTCTTTCTCTCTTCAATCTCAGAAATTCCTAAACCTAAATTTAGGAAATACTTGTTTTGATCTTAGATTGAAGCTTGTTGAGTTGAAGTGGAGATTGGTTGATCTTCTCCTTGCAATTGTGCTTCTTCTCCTTTGTTTTTGTGTAAAAAGGTGAGTTTTTAACTCACATCTACCTCTCTTGCTATCATTGATGTTGGGTATGATTTCCTAACAAATATTCATGTGCTATTGCTTTGATTTGAAAAAGATTTGGAATTCATTTGATAAGGGCAAGAAGTGTTGGAAAACAGCCTTCGGCCGACCGAGCGCAAGCTCCGGTCGACCGACCTGCTGCCAGACCACTTCTTTGCTTCTGTTTTGGGTGCAGGAAATTGGCTTCGGCTGACCGACCTAGGAAGTCCGGTCGACCGACCTACTTCCCGAGAGTTTTTATGAACAGTGTCCGGTCGACCGAGCCCTATAGGCGGCCAACCGATGTTTTGCTTTTTTTGCCTGTTTTTCATCGTTTTGATAGATTTTTCCAAACCTTATCGATTCAAGTTGGTTTTTAATGGTTGTTATTGCATCTTTGGCTTGGATAACTTACTTTTGACTTCATTCATGATTTTAATAAATAATCCCTCTATATCGTATTAAAAGCTCCCTTCTCCGCTTTATAAATTTCTATTTAAACACACACAATTTTGCACTTCGAACAAAGTGGAAAGGTGATTAAATGGTTAGGTAAAACACGGACCATGAATCCGCACGTTCACCTTTCCGATTAATCCCCGACCTATTCGATTGATCGTTTTGACCCTTGTGTCTGGCTTACCGATGAGATGAGGTGAACTTTGTAATGCTTTGAGTGTGAAAATGACTATTGGATAGTAAACCGTTTAGTGCGAACGAGTGGTTATGGGACGCACGTTAACACTTTTCGGGTTCCTCTTCGAGAGTTGTGACACATTCCGCCAGTTAGTGGTGTCCAGTACTGGGTCTCTGACCTTCACCACTACGGTTTGTTGCCCTATAAATTATCGCTCCGATGTTGGCCTTATGTGCCGCATGAGTGATATTGGGTTTGTTGCCTTTGGGTATGTTGCCTTCGGGTATGTGGCCTTCGGGTTTGTACCTTCGGGTGTGTGCCTTCGGGTTTGTTGCCCTATATAGCATCGCTCTGATGTTGGCCTTATGTGCCTCATGGGTGATATTTGGATTTGGAGCCTTCGGGCTCATGGATCCTTGTTTATACAGTACTGAGCTCGAGCAATTTTATGATGTTTCATTGATATCTATATTCCCTTGGTATCGCCCTTCGGTGTTGGTCTTTTTGAGCCGCATGGAGTATAGCGATTACCTTGTGGAACTTGTATACCTTATGGGTACTTGTTATTTGCCTTTTGGCTTGCTTTGGGATATTTATATCCTTTGTTTATTTGAGATGCCGATGATATGAGGCTTATCCTATATGATTCATCTTTTGTTGATGATTGTGTTATCTCCTCTAGAGATATTTGTTATACTTTGTAACCTTGCAGGTTTATGATTGTTCAGTTTATCCAACTGATTTGTTTAGCTAGACTGACCTGGGTATTTTATACTTGGGTCAGACCGAGATGTTTCAGGTTAGGTGCTTTGGACTTAGCCTCTTTTGCTTCCGCATGGACTACTCCGCTAGCTTCTTTTTGCCATAGCTTTTTTTTTGTAGTCCTATTTTGTTGTAACTCTGATATGTATTCTTGTGAACTCATCTGTATATTGTGGTTTGCTATACCACTTGACATGTATTATTTTGTATACTCTGCTTTGTATCGGTATATATATGTATATGATGGTTTACTGTTCTGTGATGTATATTGCATTTGAGTTGTTATATTCTGTTCTAATAGATCCTATAACCATTGTAGTCTTGCTTTAAATATTTATTGAATACGTCGAACTGTTTGTGATTCCACTTTTCGACGTGTTTAGTGAATAGTTAACGTAAGATTACACATGGTCGCTCCTATCCAGCCTTATTCTCCGTGTTAGCAGACGGTATTATCTATACAATACTCTTTGCTAGCGTGGGTATAGAGGTGGGGCGTCACACTTGCGTACTGTCTGTTTCCTTCATGTTGTTGTACTTGACTTACTACTGTTGTGAGCTGTGTTGCTATATTTTGGTGCTTTCACCTTCATTCTGTTGTATTCATGTGGTGGCTGCAGTTTCTTGTTTGCAGTTTGCACTTGAATTCATGTACACTCTGGCCTTTGTGCCTTGTTGCTATTCCTTTATATGCTATGCAGTGTCACTGTACGGGTTTCATGAACATTTGGATGTTCAGGTTGCGTACACAATTCATGTGTTGTCAACCTGTATGCATTTTATGTTGTTTGGTCTGATGCTCGGTTGCTTGTATCGGTCCATGTTTATGACTTCGGCATTGCTTTGGACTGCAGTTGTCTTTGACTTGTATATTGCACTGTACTTTACACTTGATTCAGTGGTTTGTTGTGTACATTTATGTGCCTCTTTGTTATTCATTTGAGTTTGTATTATGTTTGTGCATTTGAGCCTGTTAATTGCAGTGTACATTCTGATTGTGGACTTGCACTTGAGTCTCTGGCCTGTTTCACTATATGCTTCAAGTGTACATCTAATTTTGGCGAGGCAGTGCACGCGAGCGTGTACTGCAGCCAAATCAGATTTCGTGTTATGATTGATGATTTCATTTTTCAGAATGGTTTCGTGTTCAGTTCAATATCCTGAAATTGCATTTTGATTTTGGTTCGTTGATCTTATGTGTATTTCATGCTGTAGTGGCGAGGCAGTATATGCTTGCGTGTACTGCAGCCCTACCAGATTTTATGTTTTAATTGATGTTTTCAGTTGCTGGAATGGTTTTTTGTTGCCAATGCAATATATTTTGAATTGGTTTAAATTGATTATTTTGTTGTTGTCTAATTATCTTCTAGATAATTAGACTATCAGTTTCTAATTATTTATTTAATAATTATATTTTGTTGTTAATTGCTGTTTAGGAAATTCTGTTGTTTTCTAAATTATCTTCATTGATAATCCTTTTATTCATCATTGTTGATAATTTGAATTTGCTGATTTGTTGTTTAACACTGTTACGTGTTATATTTACCATTATCTGATTTCCTTATTGAAGGATCGGATAGACGGGATTTATTGTGATTGTTGTCTATTTGATTATTTATTTAGTATTGCTTCCGTGCACTAATAACTGAGTTTGAATTAGACAGACCCGTGTATTATTTTCTTTTGAATGTAATACTCGGGTCAGACCGAGTTATTACAGGTTGTAGATATCTTGCTTTGGGTTGCTGCTAGAGCTATGAAGTCTCTTTATATCTTTTGGAGTACTCGTTGTCTTAGTATAGAAAGATATGTATTCATGTATATTATTTACAATAATGTACTTGTATATGTGTAACGACACGCTATTTTGGACCATTCAAATCGACAATAAAACCATACATATCTGACTTGAGTAATTCAAAATATCGAATTGTTAATTAAAATTTTGCAAAACTTAAAATATACAGTAAATAAATCAATCACAGATCACAGAGTAATATAATGCAGCGGAATAGATAAAGAATAGTAGTTCATGAAGATACTATATACATCAGAGTTAGAAAAATACAACCGAATAGTTCAAATGCTGAAGTCTCCAATGCAACAGATGACTTCTCTGAACTAATCAACTGGAAAGGCTGGAATCTGAATCGATAGTTGGATTTCCAAATGAAGCTCCGAACTCCAAAGGTGAGTCTCAAATGCTGTATCACTCAGTCTGACCCGAGCGTAAAGCAAAACACAAAACACTCGAGTAAGGATTAAGATTCTTTATCAATAAATCCAACTCAAGTGAAATATCAACTGAACTACAAATAACTTAAAGGATGTTTGGGTAACCATCCTCTAAGGGTCCATGGAACTTTCTACAAGGTTGAAATATACACTATAACACCATGGTCATTTCAGCTTAATTTATACTTCGAAACCAAATCTCATTTTCACTTCAAATATCTCTATATTTCCCAATATATATATTAAATAATTTATACAGTAAAGTATTTTCAATTTCCTCAACTTGAAAAATCGTTCCAACATCAACCCGACCTTCCCATTCAAATTAAATTTAATCTCAATTTATCAATCTAAATTCAACTCAATTTCTAAAATAACCACTTAAATTTTATCGATCTCAAATTCGGATTTATAATCACAAATACCTCTTTATATTTCCATATATTTCAAAACTTTAAGTGTTCAACGTTTCATCTAAATTTTCATTCAATTTAGTTTTCTAAATAATAAATTCAAATTTAGTTCAACCTAAATTTTCATTTTAATTCAATTTAGTTGCTAAATAACAAATTCAACTACGTTGATTTCAAATACAGATCCGAATCTCAACATAAACCATTTAAATTCCAATATAGTTCAAGGCTTTAGTATTTAAATGTTCTATATAACAGTTTCATATAGATCTCGGTTTAACCTCATTACTATTTAGTCTTGAAATACTCCCTTATTAGATTCAATATCATTTAAGTAACCTTAAATTACATTTTACTCAATATTTTCTTTAGTTTATTTAAACGTGAAATATTCATTAAATCACTTAAATCAAAAATCCAGTTATAAAATCATACCCTTTAAATTTCCCATTCAAAAATTTCAAATGGATTTAATTAAATAAATCATTATTTAAATACCATTTTTATAAACCCAAATTTATCTCCCAATCTTAATTGTTCAATTTATTACAAGAGAATCTGTTTGAAATATAGATTTACATAAATACTTAACCATATCATATGTATTAAATCAATCTAATTTAAATCAAATATTACTACTAAATCTATATATACAATTTTCATTTATATAATATATTAAGAATCAAATTTATTAAACCATATATTTCTTTCCAAAATTATAGACATTATTTTCAAAATATTTATATGGACCAACGGTGTCTGTATATATTTCCTATCATATAGTCAAGTGCTATGGATATTTGTCATTTCAATCCGTAAACTAAATATATACGGGTGGATATCATTTCAACCTGTAATCCCAAATTCAATTAAATAATAATTGCTTGGGTTTATCATTTCAACCCATAACGATTTTCTCCTATTCTAAAGTCTGTTTGGGTATGTATCATTTCAACCCATAGTGATTTCTAAACTACAGGGAACTTGCAGAGTGATAACAGAAAATACAATAAAATATGAGGAATATATCATCAATAACAATATAATATAAACAACAGGATATGGTGTCATATCCCGCAGGTGAACAGTTACATATAATAGCATATATAACAAATTTAAATAACTGGAACAAAATATTTCAATTGTCGTTTCAATTGAAAACAAATTTAATGAATAAAAAAATGTTAATCGTGAGCGAAGTGTAACAGCCCAAATTTTAGCAATATTTTATCCTTTATTTATAACTCTGCGGTTTTATTTTTCGAAAATTTGATTATCTAAATTGAATTATAAATAATCATCCAAGATTTTTATTAGTGTGAAAATTCTAAAATTCTTATTTTGGTTAAAACTTAACATTTTTTTTTGAAGTTATAAATCTTTAAATTTTTAATTTTTAATCTTTTGGTTTAATTTAATATATTCGTAACAACGTTTATTTCACATTTTGTTCTTTAAAAAAAAATTGATTTTATACTTTTAAAAATTTAATATTTTATATTTTACTTATATACATTTTTGAATATAAATTTCTTAGTAAATGTGTAAACAAATCATATTTTTATATAAGTAATAAATTTCCAAAACTTTGTGTATAAATAAACTGTTTAATTTCGTGTTTAAAAGGCGCGTTATTTGATGGAATAAATAATCTATATACACATACAAGAAAACGTGTAAAATTTAAATCCGTTATTTTCATTTTTTTGGACAAAAATCACTGCGTCTATTGTACGCATTCTAATTTTATTCATTTTCCTTTACTCTCCTGATTTAATTGGAACGTTATTTACAAATTTTATAACCGTTCGCCTTTTTAATTTCTTGCCATTGTTCCCATCAACGTGAGCTTTAAATTTTAAACACATTCAATATTGTTTAAAAATCTTATTCCAAAATCTAATCTTAGCCGACCGTTTCTTCTGCTTTAATTTTGAAACCCATTTGCTTAAAATTTGTTAAAAATCTAGTAACCATGTATAACAAGAAAAACCAGTGCTTAATCAAAATCGTGGCCTTTTTTTTTAAATCAATATCTTATTTCTTGCCTATAACTGCTCATTAAAATCAACGCTAGTTCAATTTCCTTTCCATTTCAAAGCAAGTTGATTTATTGTCGTTCTTTCTTCTCCTTAAATCATGCTATCTCTCTGATCAAACCTATATAACTCACGCAAATATTCATTTTTCAACAAAATTTTATTTTTCTAACCTTTCCTTTCCTACGCTCCCTGTTTCCACTTCTTTCTTTATGACCATTCATTATATATGTACACTACACCTGGAAAGTTATAAACGTATAAACTTAGAAATGTTTTGTATTTATTAAAAATTTAAAGCTTACCTTTAATTGTGACTTTTCTCTTTCCTTCCGTTCAAATTTAAACGCGCATCAATCAATTGCTTTAATAAATATTGCAGAATCAATGCACAGACATTATCAATTTCATTTTATGGTGGTACGTTTTTTTTACGTTTCCTACCGTTTAAATTTTAAATAATTTGCTTTTATGGGTCAGCTAAATCACACAACGTGACCGTTGCTATTTATTTCTTTTATTAATTGCTACAATTACTTTCACCAAATCTAGGGTTGACCGTTACAATCACTTTTATTTATTCACTTAAAATTTGGTTGCCTATTCATTTTCTTCCATTATATTTGCATGAAAACATGCAGTTCATCCCTATTTATTTTCGCTTTCACTTCTCTTTTCTCTAAATCTGTTCGTTCCCCTCCCTACTTTTCTTTGAAAAAAAAGCAAACTGAAGCATGCTGTCACCATTATTTGCATCCGCCACTTCACCTTTCTTCCAAACCTCCTCACAAATGAAACCCATCACCTCGCCTTCCGGTTGCTTCTGTTAGATCAGTGAGGTATAGGCGTGTAAGCACATATATGTTTTGATTTATATTCGTAATTACATGTTTTTTTTTTTTGTTTTTTTTGTTTTTTTTTTGTTAGTTGTGATAAATATAATATTTATATAAGTATTGAATACTATTTTTTCAAAAGTTTATTTTCATAACATGACAGTGTATATTTATATATAGTTTCTATTTGATCTTCCCCACAACTTATAATTCATGTTAATATTTTGAATTATGTATGCGACATTTTGAAGGGAACATACTATAAAATAAGTATATTTCATTTTTAATAAGAATATATATATATATATATATATTGTGTTTTATATTTTAATATGGGTCAGCTTCTATTTGTTGATATCAGGATTCCTATAATATGGTTATTCGCTTATGTAAGTCATATATTTGTTTTGCTACAGACTATATAAAATACTTTAATATATGTATATTATGCGGTTTGTTACCATATTGGTTTCTATGTGGTATTGACTTATTTAGTTCATGATTGTATATATTTTGTTAAAGTATTATATTTGTACTATTTTGGATTTAAGACGATTCCATAAATACTCTACTTTATGAATTATTTTAATACACATATATAATTTGGAAATTTATATAGGTTGAATATAATATGTTATTGAATGTAAAAATATGGATGGATTTAAATTATATATATATAACATTTAATATATATAGAAATAGTTATATATAAAAAAAGTTTTCTTTTAGGTATTCATATTTAAACATTTATTTTATCTGTTTGAGAATATATATATATACACTATTTATATAAGTTTAGTATAAAGGTGTTAGTGTATATATATATATATATTTAAGTGTATGTTGATTTTAAAAAAATGTAAGCTTGATTTATTTATTTATTTATATGTTTGAAAAACATGTAAATTAAATTTGTGATGTTTGAACTTAGAATATGAATTTCATATGTGTATATATAGTTATAGGTGGTTATAAAAGTTCGCTTATACCATTTATCTTCATCGTTCTAGTTCTGATCCGATCTGTTTCATCAATTCTAGCCAATCAGCTTTGATCGTTGAATTCGTGCCGATTATGCTTTGCTTGGATTTGAAATTTAATTTCAGTGTCTACATCAGTGTGCGTATCCGTGTCTCCTTCTATGTTCTCTAGCCTCGAAAGGTGAGCAATCACCCACGATTAACATTTTTTTTATTCATTAAATTTGATTTCAATTGAAACGACAATTGAAATATGCTGTTGTAGTTATTTAAATTTGTTATATATGCTATTATATGTAACTATTGACCTATGGGATATGACACCATATCCTGTTGTTTATATTATATTGTTATTGATGATATATGCCTGTTATTTTATTGTATTTTCTGTTATCACTCTGCAAGTTCCCTGTTGTTTAGAAATCACTACGGGTTGAAATGATACAGACCCGAACAGACTTTAGAATAGGAGAAAATCATTATGGGTTGAAATGATAAACCCAAGCGATTTTCATTTAATTGAATTTGGGATTACGGGTTGAAATGATATTCACCCGTATATATTTAGTATACGGATTGAAATGATAAATATCCGTAGCACTTAACTATATGATAGGAAATATATATAGACACCGTTGGTTCATATAAATATTTTGAAAATAATTTCTATAATTTTGGAAAGAAATATATGGTTTAATAAATTTGATTTTTAAAATATTATATAAATGAAAATTGTATATATAGATTTAGTAGTAATATTTGATTTATATTAGATTGATTTAATACATATAATATGGATAAGTATTTATGTAAATCTATATTTCAAATAAATTCTCTTGTAATAAATTGAATAATTAAGATGGGAGATAAATTTGGGTTTATAAAAATGGTATTTAAATAAGGATTTATTTAATTAAATCGATTTGAAATTTTTGAATGGGAAATTTAAAGGGTATGATTTTATAACTGGATTTTTGATTTAAGTGATTTAATGAATATTTCACGTTTAAATAAATTAAAGAAAATATTGAGTAAAATGTAATTTAAGGTTACTTAAATGATATTGAATCTAATAAGGTAGTATTTCAAGACTAAATAATAATGAGGTTAAATCGAGATCTATATGAAACTGTTATATAGAACATTTAAATATTAAAGCCTTGAACTATATTGGAATTTAAATGGTTTGTGTTGAGATTCAGATCTGTATTTGAAATCAACGTAGTTGTTATTTAGCAACTAAATTGAATTAAAATGAAAATTTAGGTTGAACTAAATTTGAATTTATTATTTCGAAAAGTAAATTGAATGAAAATTTAGATGAAACGTTGAATACTTAAAGTTTTGAAATATATGGAAATATAAAGGGGTATTTGTTATTATAAATCCGAATTTGGGATCGATAAAATTTAAATGGTTATTTTAGAAATTGAGTTGAATTTGAATTGATAAATTGAGATTGAATTTAATTTGAATGGGAAGGTCAGGTTGATGTTGGAACGATTTGTTAAGTTGAGGAAATTGAAAATACTTTACTGTATAAATTATTTAATATATATAAATACTATTTTGGGAAATATAGAGATATTTGAAGTGAAAATGAGATTTGGTTTTGAAGTATAAATTAAGCTGAAATGACCACGGTGTTATAGTGTATATTTCTACCTTGTAGAAAGTTCCATGGACCCTTAGAGGATGGTTACCCCAAACATCCTTTAAGTTATTTGTATTTCAGTTGATATTTCATTTGAGTTGGATTTATTGATATAAGAATGTTAATCCTGACTCGAGTGTTTTGTGTTTTGCTTTACGCTCGGGTCAGACTGTGTGATACAGCATTTGAGACTCACCTTTGGAGTTCGGAGCTTCGTTTGAAAATCCAACATCGATTCAGATTCCAGCCTTTCCAGTTGATTGGTTCAGAGAAGTCATCTGTTGCATTGGAGACTTCACTGCATTTGAACTATTCGGTTGTATTTTTCTAACTCTGATGTATATAGTAGCTTCACGAACTACTATTCTTTATCTATTCCACTGCATTATATTACTATATGATCTATGATTGATTTATTTACTGTATATTTTAAGTTTTGCCAAATTTTAATTAACAATTCGGCATTTTGAATTATTCAAGTCTGATATGTCTGGTTTTATTGTCGATTTGAATGGTCCAAAATAGCGGGTCGTTACAATATATAACTTCCAGAGTCGACAGTTGTAGTTGTATCATATGTATTTTATCACGTGTATTGTAACAGACTTCAGTTATATATATATATACGAGGCTTTTGTTATCTGTGTTCCGCATTTAGCTTATCTGTGTTATTATTTTATATATATTGTCCTAAACTATTATGAACCATCGTAGTTCGTTTTATACAGGAATTGGGTATGTTGATGGGAGTAAATAAATAAGAGATGAAAAATAAAAATATATACCACTCCTATCGAGGTAACCAATACTAGTGTAAGGCCTAACTACGGATGGCCGCTCCTATCCAGCCTTATTCTTCGTAATAACAGACAGTATTTCCTTTAATACTCTTTGTTACTGTGAGCATAGAGGTGGGGCGTCACGTAAAAATGGTTGCTTTTATCAATTAGAGAGCATTGCAACAGGTAATCAACACCAACATGAGATTAGTTCATCAAAATCCAATTTTTATTATTTGGTTGTTTGTTAATTTCCATTCTCTTCTTGCATGTTCTGTAATTTTATTCCAACAGATCTTTGTAGCAAATTGAAGCTCCCAACTATCATCTTTTCGTGTTAATTGAGTTTTTCTCTACAAAATTGCAAGGTGATAGAAAACCCACATTTTCTTGCATAGATTGAGATTTCAAGGTTAGAAATCTCAAATTTATTTTTGTCGCATGTTCATCTGTGAATCGCTGCAAGTAAATTAGGCATATCATTTTCGTTTTAAATTTGAATTTGATTTTGTTTGATTTTCTGGAAAGCATGAAGAGAGTGTGACAACTTTCATGTTAAACACTTTCGAAAATTTTGAGCACTGTGGGTCGGAAAACCCAATAAAAACTCATTGCCTTGTCATTCAAAAACTGTTACTTTCTGTGCTTAATATCGTTGGTAATTTTAGCATATCTTTCTCATTTTTTATCAAAATTTAATGATTCCTAATGTCCTGGAAAGCTAAGCTTGTCTTCTGTAAATTTTGTGTTTTGAGTTTTGTTAAATTTTGAGGTTTATATGGTCGAAAAATCCATCTAGTGATGCTGTCCCTAGACTAAAATGATAGCAGAGATGAACTTCAAATCAAAAAATTGTTTTAGTCATAACTTTTACATTCTTTTCCGAAATTTGTTAATTCTTAATGTTTGGGAAAGCATACTTTATACGTGACAACTTTCATGCTGAACATATTCACAAATTTTGAGCACAGGTCGATTGAAATTATATCATAAACTCCAGCTGTGTCACTATGATAATTACACTAACTAAACTAAAAATAGTTAGTAAATTGGGCGTATATTTCATGATTTTAGTTGGATTTAGATAACTCTTGATATTTTTGAAAGCTTAGACTATTTTCTAAAACTTTATTTTTTGAGTTTCGCTAAATTTGGAGGCTAAGATAGTCGAAATATTATCGAAATATTATTTCTTTGCTGCTTCCTTGTGAATAAACGGCAGCGATAGTGAATTTAAAATATGATAATTATATTGGCCATATCTTTCATGTTTCTTATTCAAATTCAATAATTTTAGATGTTTTGGAAAGCTTAGACTTTGTGCTAATAGTTTCATGTTTTGAGGTTTCTAAAATTTTGAAGTTAGCTTGGTCAAAACTAGATTTGTTTGTTGTTGTCCCGAGAGAAATACGACAACAATAAATCATTGACTTGAGAATTGTGCTAGCTTATTTTTGCTCGCATTCTTGTTCGATTTTGATGTTGTTTTGAAATGGTTTGAGAGCTATGATTCCTATCAATAGGTTAGCTATAATGGGGATTTTAAATTCAAATTTAAATAGAATTTGAGTTGATTTGGGTTAAATTTGAATTGAATTCGTATTGAATTCAAGTTATTAGTCTTGAGTTATCTTTCTTGTTTTTCATTGTTTTCGAGCACGGTTTTCACTAAACAATTTTGAAGTGATTTTTGAAATAAATGGACATTTCAAGTTATTATTATATAGTATTTTAAAATTATTATTTTTTCTAATATAAAATCTGTTTATTTCCTATAATAAAGGAATTTCGAATATTGGTTTTATTAATCTTTTGGAGAAAAAGTTTTAAAATCTTTTTTTCTCTATTAAACTATTTTAAATGTAAAACACACACTTTTGCACTATTTGAACGTATGGAAAAGAAAATTAAACGACTTAGTAAAACATATGGTGTGGGATATGTGCGTTTACTATTTTGGCTAATTCCGGACTTGTAAGATCTAAGCTATTTGAAATTATTAATTCTGAGATGTTTTGCCATTTTATGGCATATTTTGAGTTTTATAATTCCTATTTATTGGAATTATTTAAGATGGCCAATATTTGGTAAGCATTATGGTTTGGTATCTCCTATGTAGGAGTTTGGTCCTTAAGAACCATCACGATGTTTTATTTACTTTCCAATGATATAAGGAAAGTCTTGAGTATATGATTTCATATTTTGAGATTTATGGTTTATGAGGAACCATCACGATGTTTTCACTTGTCGATGAAATGAGAGAAGTTATGATGTCATTTAATACTTGTCGATGAGATGAGACGGGTATGGTGTCTCTTTATCACTCGCCAAGGAGATGAGACGAGATATGTTTTTTTTGAGTTTTATGATTTTCCTAGTGTGGCATCGACTAGCGGCTAGTAAACCGCTAAGTGCGAACGAGTGGTATGGGACACAGCTTAACACTTTTTGGGTTGCTATCCGTGAGTTTGTGACACATTCACGATGTTTACCCAATAGAACTGTTTTGAGAGGTGTTAGCGACCTAGTCATGAGGACGAACTGCTTTGGGAGGTGTTAGCGACCTTGTTAGGGATGACAAAATGGCTTGGGGAGGTGTCATCGACCTTGTCAAGATGAGAATTGCTCTGGGAGGTGTTAGCGACCTTGTCAAAGGCTTCAGTCATCTGAGAATGGCACGTGCAGCATCGCTTCGGCATGCAAATGAGGTTTGGCCAATCTAGGGAATTTTTATAAGTTTTTTTATTTTGATTTCACCAATTTGAGATGATGAATTTAATTATAGCCTTGAGTTGGAGAAAGGGTTATATATATATATATATTGTTCTATGGTGATTTCGATATGGGGATTATAAACTCTTATTGATTTTCATGAGTTTTGATTTGGAGATTATCATCGGTGATTGTTTATATTATTTGAGTGTCATTGTTGAGTTTACCTCGTTTGAGATCTTTGTATACTTAAGTGAAATTGTATACTTGAGTGACATTATTTCAGTTTAGTCATGAGTATATGTTCTCTCTATTGCCTCTTATCATTTGAGAAAAATTATCACCTTGTATCTTATGCTTCATATTATCGTCTATCCTTATTAACTGACTGTTTTAGCTAGACTGACCCTTGTATTTTGTACTCGGGTCAGACCGAGTTCTTTCAGTTTAGCTATCAGTTTCACGACTTAGCTTTGATGCATCTGCTTGGATATCATCCTAGCGTCTTGTGTAGTATATATTTCTTTCCGCTTGACTCTGATGTATATTTTTTATTTGATGTATATGGTATGGTCTCTGAACCACTATTGTATATCATTTTTTTTTGTACTGTGAGGTATCACTGTATATGTATTTATATATATTTGATGATTACTGTTCTGTGATGTGATATGCATTCTGTTATTGTATTTTGCTCTGATAGATCCACAGCCACCTATAGTTTTGTATTAAGTTTTTATTGGATGTGCCGATCCATGAGAGAAAGAAAAAAAACATAGAGCATTTATCGACGTATTCAGTAGATGTTTAAGACATGATTATAGATGGTCACTCCTAACCAGCCCTATTTTCCGCATTAGCAGACAGAATTACCTAGTACTTCTCTTTATTAATTGGGTTTCGGGGTGGTGCGTCACAGGTTGGTACCAGAGCTGAATTCAGAACAAAGTATGAGAAACACAGAACAGAAACATATATTACGGTACATCCATGTGTAATACAAGTATTATGAATCCCTTAATCATCGTGTCCTTTAACTTATCGTGTCTTTTGTAGTAGATAATTTTAGGATATGTCTAGGAATATATTTTGTTCCGTAATATTCCCAAATTTAATTGATGATAATTTATCTTAGGAGTAACCCAAATCGTGATTGTTTTATCCGAGTCACATTGATTACAGATGCTTGATACCCATCCGTATCGGATGAATTTGTTGATGCTTTTGGATGTCCTTGTCTTGTTATTTTGTGAGGATTGGAAATCCTCACAAAATAGATCCGCAATATTTAGCATGACGTATGAGGATTTGGAATTATTTCTTATATCTTCTCTTTTCATGCGAATTAGCATGCCATTTTCTGTCTATAGTTTGGAGAGTTTGACGTGAAGTGGCTTGCCTATTATCGAGCCAAATTTTATGATTCGAAGAATCCTATATTAGGTATCGTAGTTCGGTCGTTTCGTTGTTTCTTGTCCTTCGAAATATTAATAATGATTCTTAAGTCCCGGTATTCACTCTTGAGCTTCGAGATGTTGACGATGTACCTCAAATTCCAGTCATTGTGATTTTGTTGGTTTCTCTGAGTCGTTTCGTGTATGACGCCCAATCGGGCAATTGAATATTGTATTGACCTTTTTCTTATTTTTATCCTTTAGGTCATCCTTCCACAAGGATGTTCACTAAGGAAATGATGTGATTTATTGAATTTATATGATGTTGTCATTCTTACCCCTTTTGAGATATGCTCTTTGGGTGCTCCATTGTTGATATACTTGTGAAATTACTTCACTTGAAGTAATGAAATATTGTTAGTGTTCTTCTTCTCATTCGAGAAGATATCTTAACCTTACTCTTATACCTCGTTGGTTTCTTTTTAATCCATTAAGTGGTGCTAGGGTCATTCCTTAGCTTGACCCTACATCGATTTTTCATGAGCTACGAGTTGCGGAGGATAGCGTTACTCTTACCGCATTCCACACTAGTTATAAGTCTTGTAAGTTGTTCGTTATACCGTTTGGAATAATGAACACTCTAGTCTTTTCCACCAATCTTGAGGATCGAGTATTCTAGGAATATCTCGATGAGCTCTATTTGTGTTCCTTGATTTCGAGAATAAGTAATAAATTTCGTTTTCAATTTTTTTCAAAAGCCAAAGATATGTTTCTAAGAGAAATTGGATTTTATTTTTGGGAAAAACAAAGAATATTTTGAGTATTATATATGAGGTATTTTTTTGAAGAAAATGAATTTTTGTGTTGGGTTGTCCGTCTAGTGCTTTAAGAATTCTGGTCGATGCGTTTGGCCAACGTTGTCGATAGAAATTTCCTAAATGCTATGTTGAGACAGTATGACACGGTAAATTGAGTTTTAATAAGTAAAGTTTGAAAATAATTAATATGGTGGAGTATTAATCTTATTTTAAATGTATAATGAAACCATTGAACCATAGAGAGTGTTGGAGGAGTGGCGAGGTAGTTTTTATCATTTGGTCAACTCTGCAACCAATCAATGGGGTCATTTGCTATAAACCAATAGTGAGGCAATACCCTTATATTATTTGAAATTTGAGAAATTTAATATGGTAATTTGGGTAAGTAAAGTGAATAATTCTAATTATGGGGATGTCTTAATTAGAAGAATATATCATTTGATGCTTCAATTAATGAAATGATGTATTTAAGGTAAAAGAATACTTTGGTTTGAAAATTTAAAATATTAATTGAATATTTTAGTACAAGTAATTAATGGTGACTATAAAAATTTATTTTGATGGATAATTAATATTCATCTCTTGATAATGGAAGAAATTAGTTATCACTTCCAAAATGAGTTTTCATAATTAATTGTTTTTAAAGCTAGATTTAGGAAAGTAATGAAATATTTCCACTTAATAAAATGTTTTATGATGATTACATAAGGTTGTTCATAATTTTCTATGTCTTAACTTTCTAAGGGAAAAGAGAATCATTTAATAAAAGATTTAGCTAAAATCTTGACTGAAATTGTAGTTTGAAATTAAAATGGGTTGGGAGAATTTCAAATTTTAATTTGGTTTTAAAGCCTGAAATTTCATTTAGAAAAGTGCTGTACTAAAACAGCAATAACTTGAGATTTTTAACTCCAATTGAGTAGAGTCTTTTTGAAAATGAAAGATAATTCAGTAAGAAATAAAGTTTCTTTTTACCACTTTTAAATATTTTGCATTTTACTGAGCCTACATTGGGTGTGAAAGTGGATAGGCAGTTCTGCCCTATTGCAAAATTCTCTAAGACTTAAGCTGAAAGTAAATTTAACATAACTTTCAGATCGTAAATCCGATTTTAGCTATCTTTATATTGTTGGAAAGCTAAGACTAAGTAGAACAAGTTTCATACTATAATGTTTTCAGATTTTGTTGTTTGCTGAGTCCAAACGGATCTTCTTTACAACAGGTATGAAATAAAAGTGTTCCATTTCCCTTAATAGTTACGTGTGGCACTTCTTATCTATGAACATGAACTAATATTATCTATTTGAGTTAAGTACAGATGAAAAGAGGATAGTTGTACTATATTTTTAGCAAAAAGAATATATATAAGTTTGTGCAAACTCGCTAAAAGAAATGTTAAAAAGGAAGGTATGTTTTCGAATTGATTTTAAAGTGTTAAATGATGATATATATTGTGTTTCTGACCTAACGGTCGTGTATATTATATAATTCATTTTAGGAATATGGTATATGGCCCTCCATACATGGGAGAATCTGCAGATTTTTTTGAAAATTTCTAACACTTAGAAAATTTGAGAAACAAATTGAAAAATAATACGTTGCAAACTAGAGTATACCTATGGAAGAATTAGAGAATAAACAACTTAAATTTTATTTACTATAATGAAGAGTAATAAATTTAAATTTAGAATCTAAGTATGAAGATATTAAATTTTTGGAACTATAAGAATTTTTGGTTGAGAGTATATACATATGCTTTAGTTCCTTGTGATTTCCTTGCTCTTGTGCTATTTTCTAACGACATGCATTTATGCGGTCGTACGAGCTTGAAACCACCTTTTGGTTGAACTATCTTGCCTCTGTTGTGTCTATCTTGTATCGGTGTGGTTCCTTTCGTAGTGTTATATGGAAAGATCATATCGAAAATCATCTTGTTGATTAGAGTTTGAGTCTGAGTTGTCCTAAATCCCGACTCTACTGGAGGAGCTTATGAGAAATAAGTCTCATTTGATTAATCCATTGTGCAGCATCTTGTTGTGCTCTTATTCGAAGGTGAGACGCCTTCAAAATCTTGTGTGTTGATCAGAAAATTCAATGGTTCGCTAATTCCATACTTGCACTTTAAACATAGAATTAATCGAGCAATTTTATCTTGGACTTCTTTCATCTTGAGTTGAAAGTGAGGAATATTAATCCCATGCTTGTCTACCCTTCTTTGATTGATGAAATAATTATGTTGAATACAAACTCTTCTCTGTAAATTGTGAGGACACAATTTTGACAAGGGGGGAGTCTGTAACAACCCTGGTTTTGGAGGTTACCAGTTAGTATTAAATTATAAAGGTAGTTATAATTTAATAGTATAAACTAAATAAAAATTGAAAGTTTTATATTGTTTATCTGGAATAAACAATGAATTTGGAAACAAAATGTGAAAATAAAGTTTTGGTAACTTTATTGTGTTTATTTGTGAGAATAATAAATGAAGTATGATTTTATTTTGAGTAAATGCAATAATTATTGTAATTATTGCCAATTACTTCTTTTAATAATTTTTAAAGGAAGTATTTGATTTTTAAAGGGTTTGTTTAAATAAAAAGATGGAATTTGGTATAAAAATGTATTTTGGTTATAAATTTGCGTTTGAAATGGTTGATTAGATTTTTTCAATCCAAGAAATAACTTTTGTAGAATTTTTAAAGTTAAAAATGAGGATTTATGCATTAAATTGTGTAAATTGTGTATTTATGTAAAATAAGCGTTTTTAAAAATAAAAATGTTTTAAAAACTAAAATTATCTTTTTATATGATATGAATATTTTATTTCATATGTAAGTATGTTTGCATAAATTGGTTGTATTAAAACTTGAAGAAAAATACATTGTTTTCATTATAACATTGTGTTTATGTGCATATTTTTTAAGTGGTGAATTAAAATTTACTTAGCCTAATTTATTTTCTCTATTGGGTCTGAAGCCCATTAGCAGATTAGTAACGAGGAAGGAGAAAAAGAGGAACGAATTACCGGTACGTACCCAATTTTAGTTCCTCTTCTTCTTCATTAGCCTGGAAATAGAAATTGAGGGCAAAATTCCACCATTTGTTCAATCTAAAGCCGTAAATCTCCAAATCTTCAAATAAAAATGATTGCTTTTATCAATTTGAGAGCATTGCAACAGGTAAGCAACTCCAACACGGGATTAGTTCATCAAAATCCAATTTTTATGTTTAGGTTTGTTAATTTCCATTCTCTTCTTACATGTTCTGTAATTTTATTCCAACGGGTCTTTGAAGCAAATTGAAGCTCCAAACTATCATCTTTTCATGTTAATTGAGTTTTTCTCTACAAAATTGCAAGGTGAGTTGAAAATTCACAGTTTCTAGCATAGATTGAGATTTCAAGGTTAGAAATCTCAAATTTATTTTGGTTGCACGTTCATTTGTCAAATCGTTGTCAGTAAACTTGTGACGCCCCACCTCTATACCCACGCTAGCCAAGAACACTCCGGAGTAGTGCTGTCAACTAGCACAGAGAATAAGGCTGTTGAGGAGCGACCATCCATATAATTGCTTATCACACGGTGGCTATAAATAATCTTCGGAAACAAACATAGAAATAATCATATCACAAATCAGTCACAGATATCCATATCACAAAGGCGGAAGAAGATATGAATATATAACTAACACATGAAAGTGTACATCAGAGTAGTGGTCAGTAAGATCCACGATAATACAAAAGAATAGCAACACGTGCTATACAAAAGAATACAACTATAAGTCTATATCTCAAGTGTATACAACAAAAACTGCTAATCTAAACAGTTAGCCAAAAGTCAGAGTGATGAATCCCTGGGAAGAAGTCAAGCAGAAGCACCTGTAACATCTCGGTCTGACCCGAGTATTATTTAAGAAAATAATAAACGGGTCAGTCTAGCTATAAATATCAGATGACATGATATAACATAAAAGATATGGCATAAACATAAACATCCATAACGACATACCACTATAAGTATGTAAATAATGATCAACAGAAGATCAATCAATAAGAGATAATCAATATCACAAGAATCTTCTCAAAGATTCGGAAAGGGCATCATACCCCAAACTTGTACTCATAACAAGTCAATGACATAAATTCTAGAAATCAATGCAAGAAGTCCAGAAATCATAGAAAAGAGAAAGAGGCCTATGAAATGACGGTCCGAAGACCAAGGGGAGCTACCCCACATGTGTGAATGGAATCACACAGATTAAGGTCCAGACTAACCAAAAAGCAAAAAGTTATGTGTGAGTGGAATCACACAAGTGGTGTCTAGTCTAACCTTGCAACAAGAGACATCGCACAGTTGCTAGTCTAAATCATCAGAATGATCGTCATGATCAACGAGAAGTGTCAATTACACTAAGCTAGTAAATATAGAAGTTTAGCTTCATGTCCCATAACCACTTGCTTAACTTAAATATTTACGAACAAACTGTAAATCTTCACTAATAAAATTGTCACAGGAGGTTCAATCGAACAAGTCCAAGAATTAACCGACGAAGTGAACGCAAGCGTTTCATACCACTTGTTTTACTAAGTCGTTTAATTAGATTTCTCATCCGAGTGAGGTAAAGGTTTGTATATACTAATAGATTGGAAAACGGTTTAAGAAAAGAGCTTAGTTATTAAAAATAGAGTTGAAATTGTTTGTTAAAAGAGTTTTGATATTTACTACTAGTATTGAAACCTTTATAATATAAAGTGACAAAACACAGAAGCAATTGTAGAAACAATCAGTCACAAAGATCGCATACGGAGATGTGAATAAAATCCAAGGAAATCAGCTCAATGTTTTTCAGATAAGATCCCCTACGGAGGGGGGGTCCAGGGGGTGGCAACCCCCCAAGGTGGGGGTGCGGGGGCAACGCCACCGCTTACGGGGTTCGACCTGCGACCTAATGATTCAAGGGTCTAACGACCTAAAAGTATTCGCGACTTTACGGGTTATAGGCCTAACTCGTGAGCGACCTACGAGATAGGCAAGTGGAACGACCTAAAGATGAATGGGTCGAACGACCTAACGTGAGCACGGGTGAAGCGACCTATCGGTCCAATGACCTAAGGGGAAAAGGCAACCTAGGTCTAACGACCTAACTGCTCGCGACCTAAGGGTCTAAGGTTATGCGACCTAAAATGGGTTCGCGACCTAACACTCAAACGACCTAAAGAAAATAAGGGGCCGAGCGACCTAAAAGAAGCAGCGACCTAAATAGAATCGAGGTCCAACGACCTACGAGTTAGGTCATGCGAGTTAAGGAGGTCAACGACCTAACAGAGACACACGACCTAATAGAGGATCGCGACCTAAAGGCACGCGACCTAGCGACCTAAGCAGGAAACGCGACCTATAAGGGACAAGCGACTTAAGTGGTTTACGCGAACTAGTGGACGAACAGGTTGAGCGACCTAAGAGGTTCGCGAGTTATCGGTTTAATAAGGCAGAGCGACCTAATGAAGGAACAAGGCCGAACGACCTATAGGGCTCGCGACCTACGACCTATAGGGCTCGCGACCTACGACCTAAAAGGCTTGCGACCTGCGACCTAAAACCGAGTGAGTCAAATACGAAGGCCGTGACTTTTCCACCCCGAGCGACCTAATGAAGACAGAACGACCTAAGAGCAGTTTTTTACCAAAAACATTAAAAATTGGAGTTTTTCGCCAATCCAATCCAAACCAAATGCAAATGTGCATGCGAAGGTGATAGGGAATCATTCCCAACAGTCCAATATGGTTATAGGCTAGAATTATGAGATAAAAATCTCACCTTTGCACCAAATATCAATGAAAATGAAGTTTTGAGCAAGCAAGAATCAATCCTTCTTCTATCTAAGCACAAGAAGCTTGAATCCAATGTCTTCTTCTTGAATTTGGAGTAGAAAGATGGATTGCAATTGAATTTGAGTTTTGGAATTTTAATTTCCCATTCCCTCCACCATTAATGCCAAAGCTTGATTAGTTAGGAAATTTATGAAGAGTGAGGAGAAGAGGGTTGGAACTTGGGCTTAATAGGCTAAACTAAACTAAAGTCCAAAGCGGGAAAAGTTAGTGAAATTTCACTAACTCCAAACCTATCGATGTTTATACTTAAAAAGTTGTAAACGACATTTCGAACTCAATGGAAGTGGTCTCGAGTCCTAATTTGACCGTTTGCAAAAAGTAGCTTTTCGGACCAAAATCCGATTAACGAGTTAATATTTAAATAAAATATTTAAATACAAACTCGATAAAAATATGCGGGTTGTTACAAAACTACACATATCTTTTTCGTTTTAAATCCGATCTCGATTTTGTTTGAAGTTCTGAAAATCCTGAAGAGAGTGTGATAACTTATATGTCAAACACTTTTGAAAATATTGAGCACAGGTGGTCGGAAAACCCAATACAAGTCACTGCCCTGTGATTCAAAAACTGTTCCTTTCTGTGCTTAATATCGTTGGTAATATGCGCACATCTTTCTCACTTGTTATCAAAATTTAATGACTCTTAATGTCTCGGAAATCTTAGCTTGTCTTCTATAAATTTTGTGTTTTGAGTTTTGTTAAATTTTGAGGTTTAAGTGGTCGAAAATTCCATTTAGTGACGCTGTCCCGAGACTAAAATGACAGCAGAGATGAACTTCAAATCTGAAAATTGTTTTAGTCGTAACCTTCTCATTCTTTATCGGAATTCGAAAATTTTTAATGTTATAGAAAGCTTACTTTATATGTGACAACTTTCTTGTTGAACATATTTACAAATTTTATAACAACCGGGTATTTTCAACCATTCGCATCCATTATAAGTGTATAGGTAGACACTCATACCGGAATTGAATTGCGCAAAATACCGCGTTGTAAATAAAAAATTTGGCAAATCTCAGAATATACAGTAAATAAAATCACAGATCACAGACACAGTAATAATAATGTAGCTGAAGTAAAAGAGATAGTAATTCATGAAGCTACTATATAATATATCAGAGTTGCATTAGATACAACAGAAGAAATAAAGTACAAAGGGAGTCTCACTACATAGAAGTTTACTAATACAAGAGTTGAAAGGAACAACAGACTGCAAAAGATAAAACTTGACAAGTAGATAATCTCCAGTGATTCTAATCTCCAGAAAATGGAAATCCAAATCTGTGAATAACTCAGGCTGACCCGAGCGTAAATAAAAAATACAAACACTCGAGTTAGGACATACATACTTATACAATGTAAACCAACTCCAGTGAACTGTAGTAAAGGTACAAGTAACTTAGAATATGCTTAGGACCGCCCATCCTCTAAGGATCCGTTTAACTATTTACTATGTAGTAATATACGCTATATACAGTAATGTCTAATTAGTAAAGTATAATCATATAGAAAATAGCGTTAAGGGGATGGTGAACCTTAGCGCGGTCGGATCTTTAAAACCAAAATCGTAGTGGGCTCGCTATAAGGAGATGACACGGCACGCGAGGCAATGCCAGGGTGGATACACCGTTTGCACTCCCGGACCGGTGGTGACGGCAAGCCAGCAGCTTCCGCCCACCTCGAACAATAACCCCGAATCAAAGTGGCGCCACATATCGAATCACAAAAGTAATAGAATGGTTTCCGATGGAGCATGCTCGATGAAAGGGTGCGACCCTTTGTGTAGCCCGGTATAGCTCTTGTTTTAGTCATTTATGCCAACTCACGGGAGTTGGGTCCACGTAATATACCTCGAGAATGTCGCCACCATCCTACTTCATTCTGGAATCTCCACCGCGTACACAGTTGTTAAAGTGGTTTTCGGTATTGGCCGGCTATAAGACAATATCCGATCCCGGTCTCTTTAACAACCAATTGTTATTATAACCCGTAGTTATAACTTTAAAACAATATTTTATACTTCAAAAATAAAATGTCATTTCAACCCAAACCTTTATCAAAATAAAGATTAAATCATTTCCAAACCATTTCAATATATCATCATACCATATCTTTCAATTCAAATATTTATCAAATAAATATCAAGTCATTTCTAACCATGTCAATATTTTAAATTATCATATCCTTTAAAAACTTCCTTTCAAATAATTTTAATATATCAAAATATCATAACTTTTCAAAGCTTCATTTCCAAAATATCATATCTTTCAGAACTTCTTTTCAAATCATTTTAATATCAAAATGTCATATCTTTCAAAATGCCATTTTTCAAATCATTTTAATATACCAAAATATAATATCTTTGCAAAACTTCTTTTCAAATCATTTTAATATATCAAAATATCATATCTTTTCAAAACCACATTTCAAATCATTTTAATATATCAAAATAGGTATATTTTTCAAAACCACATTTGTGACGCCCCACCTCTATACCCACGCTAGCCAAGAACACTACGGTGTAGTGCTGTCAACTAGCACGGAGAATAAGGCTGTTGAGGAGCGACCATCCGTGTAATTGCTTTGTGCGAACACCGATATGTCAGATAGTAAAAACGTGCAATCTATTTTAGGAGGAAATCCGACATGCCGATGCAAACTCAAAGCTACCACGCGGTGGCTATAATAGTCTAGGACAAATATAAACTAATAACACAGATAAATTTAAATGCGGAACACCGATAAAAACAGAAAATCTCATATACATATATAATAACTGATGTCAGTTACAATACATTTACACGGTACATGTGATACAACTGCAATAGTCAACTCAGGAAGTTACATATACAAGTACATTAACGTATATAATATACATGAATACATATCTTCCTATACAATAATATAGACTACTACAAAAGACGACTACTCCAAAAGATATGAAAGAACTTCATAGCTCTAGCAGCAACCCAAAGCAGAATATCTACAACCTGTAAATACTCGGTCTGACCCGAGTATTAGATTCAAAAGAAAATAATACTCGGGTCAGTCTAATTCAAACTCAGTTATTAGTGCACAGAAGCAATAATAATTAAATAATGAATAGACGACAGTAATTTAAAGGAGAAGGCATCGAGACAACATGGTGATGAATACAACATGAAGACACTGCATCAAGAGGGTAAATGCAGACTGTCTCGAATGAAAACTCAAAAAAACAAAGATGAACCAATATACTATGCAGTGGTGTATGTATGTATATAACAAGTCTACTGCACAGGTGAACAAGACTCAACAATGCCAAGACCAGCAGTCGAAATGCAACCAAACAGGGATACAAGAAAACCAGATAACAATGAATCATGAAGCAAAAACTTAGTTCAGTTCGAAGGCAAAAAGGGGAGGCTACAAGATGCAAGACCAGAGGTATACACAAATGTGGCCTCGAACCAGAACATCGAGATTCAGTGACCTCAACAAGTTGATATGCCAGATTCTCACTTGCAAACAAGCTCAGGGAACATTAGCAAGTGCAACTAACACATTTGAATATGAAGACCACAAGACAGTGCAACAGTAAAAAGAAAAAAAAAATCATCAGAAGAGAATACAGAGACCAAGACCGTAAGCATCTGTGTGAAGCCGAGAAACAATACAACAGAGACAAGAATGCAAGTTCGAAGTCAAAGCAGAAGTAAACAAGAAATCGATCCAAATCAAAAATCAGGTCATAAACAATCAGCGATGAAACCAAATCAAACGCAAAGTAAATTCCTAAGTTTGAACTAGATGTGAGTGACGATAAAAATCACTCACCTTTGCTATCGGAGCAAGCGACGACCCCTCGAGCTCGATCAAAAATCGAAGCAATCGAAAGCCCTAGCTTCTGAAGATTGATTCGAGCGGAGTTCGAACCCCTGAAGCCATAGCCTTCGATCTCCATGCCCTAATTTTGGAGACGAACGATCGAACGAAGGAGCGAACTAACGTGGCCGCCATTTATATTCTTTCTTCGCGTGTTTAGTTTTAGGGTTATCAAATAATAAAAGGGGAACGGGTTAAAGAACGAAGAGAGGGGGATGGGTCGAACGACATTCAAAAGTAAATGGCCGGTAATCACAAATTTCAAAGCTCACAACACATAACAAATTTTATTTTATTTTATTTTTAAGAATTTCTTTTAACAATTTATAAATCAATTTAAAATTAAAATTTTAAAACTTCAAAAGGAAATTTGCAATAATATTAATCATTTAAGTCGATTATAAATCGATGCGAAATACCGGGTTGTTACAGACTCCCCTCCTTAAAGAAATTGCGTCCTCGCAATCATAAGGAACAAAGGGGTAAAAGGTAACAACCATAAAAGCATGTCATCACATGATGAAGAAATTCGAAGTAGGAAGTTCACCATAAAGAGCATGATAGAGAAAGCCTGATCGTGATTGCTCGATGAATTCTCTGGATTCCAAAGTGAAATTCATAGGATTTGAGAACCAATAAACTTTCACGAGAAAACATCTTTATTTCGAAGGTGCCGAACCCCCGAAACATTGATGTGAATAGAATGTTGCTCAACGTCAAATCTGGTGAAACTTCAATTTCTTCAATAATACCGGGCTCAAAAATAGAAATCGGAAATTCCTAAGGCATTTCCGTAATTGGAAGACGTAGAAAACGTCATGAATAGTAGAAAATTGAGCCTGTACACTGGCGTAGTACAATATAAACGCCAAAGAAATCTTTTAATTTCATAAAGGAAATTCACAAATTATCAACAAAATCTAATTATCAATAGATAATTCAGAAATCTCAAATTACAAATATTCGATTATCAAAAACGATAATCAAATCAACAAGTATTCGATTAGCAAAATCGAAAATCAATCTTAAATCACAAATATTTAATTATCACAAATGACAATTAAATCTCAAATATCTAATTATCAATAGATAATTAGAAACAATAAATATCTGATTATCAAAAACGATAAATCAGAAATCACGAATCAACGATTATTTAATTATCACAATTGATAATCAAATCACAAATATCTAATTATCATAAACGATAATTAGATCTCAAATATCTGATTATCACAAGCGATAATCAGAAACAATAAATATCTGATTATCAAAAACGATAAATCAGAAATCATAAACATCCAATTATCAAAACGATAATCAGAAATTACCACAACGGTAATCAAATTTCAAATTACAAATTTTTCAATTAACGAGTCCGAAATTAACCGAAATAGCAAACGCACATGACTCATAACCACGAGTTTTACTAAATCGTTTAATTCACTTCATCGTTTCCTTGAAAGTGTTAAATTGTGTATTTTAAATAAATAACATTTTACGTTCTCAAACGGACATGTCTGGAATTAAGCGAATCAGTAAAAGAAAGGGATCATAGTCCTCGATTTTACTGAAACGTTTAATTCGCTTCCTCATTCTTTTGAAAGCGCAAATCGTAAAAATTTTGAAAACAATTTTGATTTATATTTTGAAACAATTTTTAAAATATGTGATTAAAACAACGACATCAGAAGCAACTTCGATAAGTGGATTTTCATTCATCCAAAGAGTCACAAGAATCTTCTCAAAGATAGAAAGGGGTATCATACCCTAAACTTGTATTCATAACAAGTCAATAACACACGAATTCACCAATGCACAAGAATTGATAAAACTTATCAATAGAAATCACGAAAATTGGTGAAGCACAAATTCTAGAAATCCTCACAAGAAATCCAGAAAACACAAGCTAAGAGTATGAGAACTCGAACGCGAGTATGAAAACTCGAACCGGAGTATGAAAACTCGAACGCGAGTATGAAAACTCGAACCGGAGCATGAAAACTCGAACGCGAGTATGAAAACTCGAACGGAGTATGAAAACTCGAAGGAGAGTATGGAAACTCAAACGGAGTATGAAAACTCAAACGGAGTATGAAAACTCGAAGGAGAGTATGGAAACTCAAACGGAGTATGAAAACTCGAACGGAGTATGAAAACTCGAACAGAGTATGAAAACTCAAAGGAGAGTATGGAAACTCACCAACACGCGAGCATGAAAATTCATCAACACATGTAACGCATAACGAGAACGGGAGCACGAAAACTCACCTACATGCGAGCATGAAAACTCACCAACACGTGCAATGCAAAGCGAGAACGGGAGCACAGAATCTCACCTACACGTGAGCATGAAAATCACCAACACGGGCAACGCAAAGCGAGAACGGGAGCACGGAATCTCACCTACACGCGAGCATGAAAAATCATCAACACGTGCAACGAAAAGCGAGAACGGGAGCACGGAATCTCACCTACCCGCGAGCATGAAAAATCATCAACACGTGCAACGCAAAGCGAGAACGGGAGCACGGAATCTCACCTACACGTGAGCATGAAAATCACCAACATGGGCAACGCAAAGCGAGAACGGGAGCACGGAATCTCACCTACACGCGAGCATGAAAAATCATCAACACGTGCAACGCAAAGCGAGAACGGGAGCACGGAATCTCACCTACCCGCGAGCATGAAAAATCATCAACACGTGCAACGCATAACGAGACGCTATCTCATGGTTGCAAGCCATTAATTTTGACACACGAATGGCCCGAAGACCGTGGGGCGCTACCCCACATGTGTGAGTCGAAATCACACAGATTGAGGTCCAGACTAACCAAAAAAATCAAAAGAGGTATGTGTGAGTGGAATCACACAAGTGGTGTCTAGTCTAACCTCACAATCAAAAGAAAAGTATGTGTGAATGAAATCACACAAGTGGTGTCTAGACAATCCTCAAAGCCCAAGAGATATGTGTGAGACGAAATCACACCGATGAGGCCTAGTCTAACCGTAAAAATGATCGTCATGATCAACGAGAAGTGTCAATTACACTAAGTCAGTAAATGTAAAAGTTTAGCATCATGTCCCATAACCACTTACTTAACTTAAATATTTACGAACAAACTGTAAATCTTCACTAATAAAATTTGTCACTAGAGGTTCAATCGAACAAGTCCAACAACTAACCGACGAAGTAAACGCAAGCGTTTCATACCACTTGTTTTACTAAGCCGTTTAATTAGATTTCTCATACGAGTGAAATAAAGATTTGTATATACTAATAGATTGGAAAACAGTTTCAAAAACGAGTTTGGTATTGAAAATAGAGTTGAAAACATTTTGATAAAAGAGTTTTTGATATTTACTACTAGTATTGAAACCTTTATATTTTTAAAGTGACAAATCACAAAAATGATTGTAGAAACAATCAATCACAAGAATTCACATACGAAGACGTGAATAGAATCCAAAGAAATCGATACCGAATTCATCGAAAGGTATGTTCACAAAAATCCCGAAGAAAAGGTCATCAAAGTTGCTAATAAATGATAGCAACAAATCGGGAAATAATCAAGAATCGATTAAATTCGAAAACCAAATCAATTCACTAAGATTCACATTCGAAGACGTGAATAAAATACAAAGAATTCGATTCCAAATCCATCAAAGTAGGAATACCCAAAATTCCTGAAATAGAAGTTATCAAAGTCGACAAAGGTGATAACAACTAACCGGAAAAGAAGAACCGATCAACAATTGGAAAAACAAAGCAGAACGAGTATAAATGCTTGAATGACTTTAGCAAAAGTAAAAGTCAAGTCAACGTCGATATCGACAAGGCAAAGACCAAGACAATTTCTTTTATACCAAAGAAATTTTAAAACTATCAGAGAGAGGCACATGAAAACCAACAAACCATGGATAAACAGACAGAGTCGACAATTGGAATGCAATTTGTCTCAAAGATTGATACCCAAAACCCAATTGTATGGAAACTGCATTAAGTACACGAATCAGAGATAAGAATGCATATATATAGCAGTTCGAATAAACAATGCGAGTTCAAATCGAAGTGGGTACTAGTTGCAGCAATATGCAACTTGGTAGAGCATATATACACTGATACTTAGAAGTGTAAACTCAAGTGAGCAAGTGCGATAGAGAATAGCAGCAATGCTCACGAATAAGCGTTAGGAATTCATTCCTAACAATCAAAGATGATCTTAAGACAAAGATGTGAAATAAAACATCGACAAATAGTTGTAACACATGTACTATCTAAGTTATGTTTTATATTTGTTCTAAACCCCAGGCTCTGATACCAAGCTGTGACGCCCCACCTCTATACCCACGCTAGCCAAGAACACTACGGTGTAGTGCTGTCAACTAGCACGGAGAATAAGGCTGTTGAGGAGCGACCATCCGTGTAATTGCTTTGTGCGAACACCGATATGTCAGATAGTAAAAACGTGCAATCTATTTTAGGAGGAAATCCGACATGCCGATGCAAACTCAAAGCTACCACGCGGTGGCTATAATAGTCTAGGACAAATATAAACTAATAACACAGATAAATATAAATGCGGAACACAGATAAAAACAGAAAATCTCATATACATATATAATAACTGATGTCAGTTACAATACATTTACACGGTACATGTGATACAACTGCAATAGTCAACTCAGGAAGTTACATATACAAGTACATTAACGTATATAATATACATGAAATCATATCTTCCTATACAATAATATAGACTACTACAAAAGACGACTACTCCAAAAGATATGAAAGAACTTCATAGCTCTAGCAGCAACCCAAAGCAGAATATCTACAACCTGTAAATACTCGGTCTGACCCGAGTATTAGATTCAAAAGAAAATAATACTCGGGTCAGTCTAATTCAAACTCAGTTATTAGTGCACAGAAGCAATAATAATTAAATAATGAATAGACGACAGTAATTTAAAGGAGAAGGCATCGAGACAACATGGTGATGAATACAACATGAAGACACTGCATCAAGAGGGTAAATGCAGACTGTCTCGAATGAAAACTCAAAAAAACAAAGATGAACCAATATACTATGCAGTGGTGTATGTATGTATATAACAAGTCTACTGCACAGGTGAACAAGACTCAACAATGCCAAGACCAGCAGTCGAAATGCAACCAAACAGGGATACAAGGAAAACCAGATAACAATGAATCATGAAGCAAAAACTTAGTTCAGTTTGAAGGCAAAAAGGGGAGGCTACAAGATGCAAGACCAGAGGTATACACAAATGTGGCCTCGAACCAGAACATCGAGATTCAGTGACCTCAACAAGTTGATATGCCAGATTCTCACTTGCAAACAAGCTCAGGGAACATTAGCAAGTGCAACTAACACATTTGAATATGAAGACCACAAGACAGTGCAACAGTAAAAAGAAGAAAAAAAAATCATCAGCAGAGAATACAGAGACCAAGACCGTAAGCATCTGTGTGAAGCCGAGAAACAATACAACAGAGACAAGAATGCAAGTTCGAAGTCAAAGCAGAAGTAAACAAGAAATCGATCCAAATCAAAAATCAGGTCAGAAACAATCAGCGATGAAATCAAATCAAACGCAAAGTAAATTCCTAAGTTTGAACTAGATGTGAGTGACGATAAAAATCACTCACCTTTGCTATCGGAGCAAGCGACGACCCCTCGAGCTCGATCAAAAATCGAAGCAATCGAAAGCCCTAGCTTCTGAAGATTGATTCGAGCGGAGTTCGAACCCCTGAAGCCATAGCCTTCGATCTCCATGCCCTAATTTTGGAGACGAACGAAGGAGCGAACTAATGTGGCCGCCATTTATATTCTTTCTTCGCGTGTTTAGTTTTAGGGTTATCAAATAATAAAAGGGGAACGGGTTAAAGAACGAAGAGAGGGGGATGGGTCGAACGACATTCAAAAGTAAATGGCCGGTAATCACAAATTTCAAAGCTCACAACACATAACAAATTTTATTTTATTTTATTTTTAAGAATTTCTTTTAACAATTTATAAATCAATTTAAAATTAAAAATTTAAAACTTCAAAAGGAAATTTGCAATAATATTAATCATTTAAGTCGATTATAAATCGATGCGAAATACCGGGTTGTTACAACATTTCAAATCATTTCAATATACCAAAATATCATATCTTTCAGTACCACATTTCAAATCATTTCAATATACCAAAATATCATATCTTTCAGTACTACATTTCAAATCATTTTAATATATCAAAATATCATATATTTTCGAAACCACATTTCAATCATTTAATATATCAAATAGTTATATTTCAAAACAAATTACTTCATTTTAAATCATAAAATGAAGTTATTACATTTAATAATTAAATTATTAAATTCCAAAAATATAAACTTTTCAATGTTCATTTATGCACTTAAATTTATTAAAACAATGAAAATTCAAGTTTCGCAGCATTTGGAAAATGCTACAGAAAGTTACATTTAAAACAATTCAATTTAACAAAAGACAACATTTAAAATGCTGTTAATTAACTTCAATTATTCAATAGAATTTCACAAACACTTATATTTCTATTTAAATCATTTTTAACTTATAACATCATGCATTTTCACATTTATAAGCATCATTTAATTTTCCTTAAATTCATGATTTTATAAAGATATGTTTCCTTTCAAAAAACAATATTTATTAAAATTCACTTATTAAATTTCAACATTCAAGTTTAAATGCATTATATTAAATTTCAACTTAACATTTAAGTTCAAATTCTCAAATATAACTTAGTTTTATATTTTTTACTTAACTAAAAATTCACTTTTAAGTCAATTTCATAAATTTCCAATTTTTAGTTATATTTCAAAATTTCAACTTAAATATTCATTCATTTCACATTTCAACTTTATTAAAAATCATTAATATGATATAAAATGACTTTAAATTCATTTAAATTCAAATTATCATAAATTTATCATAATTTCATATTTAATCTAATTTACAATTATAATTAAATCAAATTTTCCAAAATAACTTACATTCAAAATTTTCTAACTTTTCATTGATTCATTTCACTTACAATTATTCAAAAAGTCAATTTTATTTTGCAAAAATTCTTTTTAATTAGATTTAAATCAAAATATTTTAATATTTACATTTCTAAAATAATTTTAAAATTTTTAGAAAACATATATTAACTACGGGTCTGTATATAATTATCTACACTAGGAAAAGTGATACGGGTAATATATCATTTCAACCCGTAATTTACAAAGAAAAATCCGGGTTTTATCATTTCAAACCCGTAGTCTCAAGTAAATGAAATAAATTGAAAATCATTCAGGACTATCATTTCAGCCCATAACAATTTTCCCTTATTCTAAAGTCCGTTCGGGTATGTATCATTTCAACCCATAGTGATTTCTAATTTACAGGGAACTTGCAGTGTGATAAACTGATAAAATATACAGAATAGCATGAAATAACAGTGACATATGATATAACAGGTGTAATAACAGGTGTGAACACATATGATAATAATATAAGCAGTTATAACATGATCATATAGTTCTACAGATTCACAGGGTGTCAATTTACTACTTATATAAGTAGATAATGTCTGGTGAGAAATACTCACATGTCACAAGCTGGAGAACGACACCAAAGCACACGATACAGACACAACGAAGGCACGACAACACTACCATGATTTGAGAGTGGAGAGATAAATATAATTTCCTTGTATACATATAAACAAAACAATTCAAAATACATAAGTTTTTCAAAGCCAAATTACACTAAACGACACTAGGAATCAAAGCCCAAAACAAAGACAAATGCTTTGCACTTGTTTTCAACTTCACATACTTCAGTTATGAACTGAAATAGCATGGCCAAGGCATGCATAAAAGTCTGGTATGGGTCCATAGTGGTCAGCCTATCATGGTTTAAAAGTGTGGAGATTTATAGGTGCAACAAGTCAACACTACAAGGCAATTTCAAGGCAAATTTGACAACTATATGCTACAATTTGGTTCGGCCATAGGCTCTAGGGTCATGGTCAGAGACTCAGGTGGTGATGGCTGATGTGCCAGGGGGTGGTGGTGGTGGAAGCGGCGGCAAAAGGTGGATGAAGGTGATGGTACCAAAACTAGGTCAGCTTGAGTGCATAGGTGATGGATTTGTGGATTTTGGTGGTGGTGCTTGCCTTGGGGTTGCTTGGCCTGCCATGGTGGTGATCTAGGGTGGATGATGATCAGAGAATAAAGTGGTGGAGGTTGGCCTAGATCTGGTTGAGGAGGAGTGGAGCCATGAAGTAGAGAACAAGTTGCAAAAATCACATAAAAAAACTAGAAAACAAGAGAAGAGAAGAAGATTTTACCATATTTTTGCAAGATGGAGGCCATGATTTTTTTTTAGGGTTAAGAAGCTTTGGTAATTCATGAAAATGAAGAAAAGAAGTCGGCTGAAGATAATATAAGGAACGGCCAACATAATTGATGTATTGATTGAAAAAGAAACGGTAAAAGAAACGGTGAAACGACTTTACGTTTCTAAGCTTTTAAAACCTTCCATACTTCCTTTTCTTTTAAGTCAAGTAAAACAAAATAAAATTCAGCAAGTACATCTAAAAACCGAAACAAAGTGAAATAAAATAAAAATATATAATTAAATTAAAAAAAATAAAAAAAGAATTAAGGAAATTGCTTAAAAATTGAAAACAGGGTTCAAAAATTACAATTAAAACATCGATGGCTTTGGAAAAATATCTACTTCATTTTAAAAATATTATAAAGAAAAATTTTGAAATAAAATAATTTATTTATCATTTCTATAATAAAATAAATAATTAAATTTCGATTAAATAGAATTTAAATTAAGAAAATGGCTTAAAATTGCGAAGTAGACTTTAAAATTAGAAATAAATTCAATGCACTTTGGAAAAAATTTATATACTTGAAAAATATTTATAAATAAAGATAATTACAAAAAATTAAAATGAATTCACAAAATAAAATATACAAATTTAAATTTAAATATAATTTTGATGAAGAAAATAGCAGAAAATAAGAAAACAGCCTAAAAAAAAGAAATCAACACGGTAAACTTTGGAAAAATTCTAACATCACTAAAAAAATGTTTTTAAAATATAATATATATCTAATATGTCATATAACACATATTAGAACATGATTTTATAATTAAAAATATAACTTACAAAATTTAACATAAAGAAAATTGTTAAATAATTCAATGTACACACAATATTGAAAACAGTATATCTTTGACAATTTAAATCCGTTTTCATCGAAACGAAAAGTGGTATTCATGTTATTAAATCTATTTTCATAATAAAATATAAAATTTATAAAATTCAAACTTTAAATGTTTAAGTTAAAAATCAAAATTTGACTATTTTGACCAAAATCAACATTTCAGGAAAATATTCAACTTGCACAAGTTTGAAATTATAATACACATAATAATCAACATTTATATTTTTAAAATGAAATGTTTGAAATAAAACAAGTTTAAAATAATTTAAAAAGAAATAAAGTCAAATTTAAATTATATGCAAAATCTAGGGTTGTTACACTCTCCCCCACTCAAAACTTTTCGTCCCCGAAAAGGAATGTGGTACGGGAAAGCACCGAAAAAGATAGAGTGAAACAGGATTAGGACAAGATGACAAGGAGAAGGAAATTATACATGATAACTATTGTGATAGGTAAGTTTAACAAGGTGGAGATGATCTTTCCAAGATCCTCCGGAATCAAGAACACAAGCACGAAAAAGGTGGATTCAAAATGAGTACCAAAGATTATCAAAGATCATAGAAGATTTCTAAACAGAAAGATTATAGAAAGATGCCTATACCAGTCTATAGCAAGATGAGGGTGATAAGGATAACCAAAAGATAGTTTGAAAAACAAAATAAGGAAATAAATTTGAAAGCATGGAAATTTAAACTTAAATAGAGAATAAATCTTTACACGGGTTAAATAAATCTTAACTATCTCAAATTTCATTATCTTATTATCCAATCATCTTAAATTAACAATTTTTAAAACTATGGGTTTGAAAATTAATCATTTATTACACTCACAATGTACTTAATTAATTTTATTATTCTTTATTCGTAATCAAAATTAGATTTATTCCTCCCAATATATTTATCACTTATGTTAAACATACTTACACTTATTATAACTGGTTTCTTTTATTCTTAGTTCTTTTAACATTATTTTATTGTAAGTTATTCAATTACCCTTTATTATATTTACCTCTGTTAATCATTTTATAATTAAAATTTAAGTGTATAACATTTATTATAACCACTCAAATTTCATTTATAAATTCCTTTTATATTGTATATTATCCCATTACATTGTTAACTTCTGAAATTAAGGTAAGTTATATTGGAATGCAATTGAGTATTATACAAATAAAACTTTCCAATTCAATTATCTCAAGTTTAAATCATTTATTCAAAAAATTTGATTTTCTTTTTTTCTAATTGAAATTATTCTTTAAAACTAAAATTTAAGAATTAGATTTCCGATTTCTTCAAACCATTTAGAGATAAGTAATAATATATACATAATATGTCAAATCAAATTTCAATCATATATCTATATATATATATTAAAATCAAGTCATATTTTAGAAATTCAAATCAATTTAATTTCCCAAAACAAAGCTGTAGCAAGACTACAGAGCGGTCTCTTCACTTCGAAACTCGAAAATGAACGTCGATGATGTTGCAGTCATCACTGAAGTTATTTCCCAGCGACAATGAGAAGAGCACTAATTTTAAACTTTAAAATTCTTTGGAAACAAATTTCTATTTGAAAATACTTTAAATAATATAACCTTTTTAAAACTTTAAACACAAGGTTTGAAACCATCGGAAATTAAATTCTCAAATTTCTTGTTCTAAATTCATTTCAGTTCCCAAATCAATTTATAAACAACTACCTATAAATTCATTTATAAAACAATAAATGATAAATTAAGTATTATCATTTCAAATAATCAATTTAAACCAGTTTATTAAGTTCCATAAATTTACTTATATATCAAAATTTATTTCATTAACCAAATTTTAAAATAATATTGTGTCAGTTTGTTTTGTCAGAGTGTTTTAGAAATCCTATTGATAGCGTTGATCAGACGAATACATCAGAACCCCAACTCAACATCAACAACTCAAACAACACAACATATAAACAAAACATAGATTTACAAGTACAATTCTAAATGTTTGAAAATAGTTTGGAAACAAAAGACAAGATGATTAAATAACAAAATAGGAAGGTGGATAAGCTTAAAGAAATCACGGACAACATTTACCGGGTCAACCGTGGCTTAAAGAATAAGATCAACGTGGATTTTTCTAGGGTAAATCTACATTCGATCTCAATAGATAAAGTTTGGAATAACAAAATATATTAGCATCTAAACCAAGGATAGATAAGAATCTCTGGTGAATTGATGCTAATTGTAAGGGAGTTTCCCCTTTTTTTCAATTCAATTTGAAATTGGCGTGACCGCCGACTCACTAGAAAGATCATTCGAAGCGGAGTTATGGAATACTCCAGAATCAAAAGAAGATGAATAGTGAAGAACACGAATGGATTTTGGAACCGCAGGGAACGTTCCAAAATTCAAAGGAATCGAGTCAAAAAGGAAGAGATTCAAACTCGAATGAAAGTGGTTCTGTAAATACATTCACTCCATATGCTGAGTTTTGCCTAGAGCTACCAAAGCTCTGATACCAACTGTAACAACTGGGTATTTTCAACCATTCGCATCCATTATAAGTGTATAGGTAGACGCTCATACCGGAATTGAATTGCCCAACATACCGCGTTGTAAATAAAAAATTTGCCAAATCTTAGAATATACAGTAAATAAAATCACAGATCACAGACACAAAGTAATAAAAATGCAGTGGAAGTAAAAGAGATAGTAGTTCATGAAGCTACTATATAATATATCAGAGTTACATTAGATACAACAGAAGAAATAAAGTACAAAGGGAGTCTCACTACATAGAAGTCCACTAATACAAGAGCTGAAAGAAACAACAGACAGCAAAAGATAAAATTTGACAAGTAGATAATCTCCAGTGATTCCAATCTCCAGAAATGAAAATCCAAATCTGTGAATAACTCAGGCTGACACGAGCGTAAATAAAAAATACAAACACTCGAGTCAGGACATACATACTTATACAATGCAAACCAACTCAAGTGAACTGTAGTAAAGGTACAAGTAACTTAGAAGGTGCTTAGGACCGCCCATCATCTAAGGATCCGTTAAACTATTTACTATGTAGTAATATACGCTATATACAGTAGTGTCTAATCAGTAAAGTATAATCATATAGAAAATAGCGTTAAGGGGATGGTGAACCTTAACGCGGTCGGATCTTCAAAACCAAAATCGTAGTGGGCTCGCTATAAGGAGATGACACGACACGCGAGGCAATGCCAGGTTGGATACACCGTTTGCACTCCCGGACCGGTGGTGACGGCAATCCAGCGGCTTTCGCCCACCTCGAACAATACCCCCGAATCAAATTGGCGCCACATATCAAATCACAAAAGTAATAGAATGGTTTCTGATGGAGCATGCTCGATGAAAGGGTGCGACCCTTTGTGTAGCCCGGTATAGCTCCTGTTTTAGTCATTTATGCCGACTCACGGGAGTTGGGTCCACGTAATATACCTCGAGAACGTCGCCACCATCCTACTTCATTCTGGAATCTCCACCGCGTACACAGTTGTTAAAGTGGTTTTCGGTAATGGCCGGCTATAAGACAATATCCGATCCCGGACTCTTTAACAACCAATCGTTATTATAACCCGTAGTTATAACTTTAAAATAATATTTTATACTTCAAAAATAAAATGTCATTTCAAGCCAAACCTTTATCAAAATAAAGATTAAATCATTTCCAAACCATTTCAATATATCATCATACCATATCTTTCAATTCAAATGTTTATCAAATAAATATCAAGTCATTTCTAACCATTTCAATATTTTAAATTATCATATCCTTTAAAAACTTCCTTTCAAATCATTTTAATATATCAAAATATCATAACTTTTCAAAGCTTCATTTCCAAAATATCATATCTTTCAGAACTTCTTTTCAAATCATTTTAAGATCAAAACGTCATATCTTTCAAAACTCCATTTTTCAAATCATTTTAATATATCAAAATATCATATCTTTTCAAAACTTCATTTCAAATCATTTTAATATATCAAAATATCATATCTTTTCAAAACCGCATTTCAAATCATTTTAATATATCAAAATTGGTATATTTTTCAAAACCACATTTCAAATCATTTCAATATACCAAAATATCATATCTTTCAGCACCACATTTCAAATCATTTCAATATACCAATATATCATATCATTCAGTACTACATTTCAAATCATTTTAATATATCAAAATATCATATCTTTTCGAAACCACATTTCAATCATTTTAATATATCAAATAGTTATATTTCAAAACAAATTACTTCATTTTAAATCATAAAATGAAGTTATTACATTTAATAATTAAATTATTAAATTCCAAAAATATAAACTTTTCAATGTTTATTTATGCACTTAAATTTATTAAAACAATGAAAATTCAAGTTTCGCAGCATTTGGAAAATGCTACAGAAAGTTACATTCAAAACAATTCAATTTTACAAAAGACAACATTTAAAATGCTGTTAATTAACTCAATTATTCAATAGAATTTCACAAAAACTTATATTTCTATTTAAATCATTTTTAACTTATAACATCATACATTTTCATATTTATAAGCATCATTTAATTTTCCTTAAATTCATGATTTTATAAAGATAAGTTTCCTTTTAAAAATCAATATATATTAATAATTCACTTATTAAATTTCAACATTCAAGTTTAAATGCATTATATTAAATTTCAACTAAACACTTAAGTTCAAATTCTTAAATATAACTTAGTTTTATATTTGTTTACTTAACTAAAAATTCACTTTTAAGTCAATTTCATAAATTACCAATTTTTAGTTATATTTCAAAATTTCAACTTAAATATTCATTCATTTCACATTTCAACTTTATTAAAAATCATTAATATGATATAAAATGACTTTAAATTCATTTAAATTCAAATTATCATAAATTTATCATAATTTCGTATTCAACCTAATTTCCAATTATAATTAGATCAAATTTTCCAAAATAACTTACATCAAAATTTTCTAACTTTTCATTAATTCATTTCACTTACAATTATTCAGAAAGTCAATTTTATTTTACAAAAATCCTTTTTAATTAGATTTAAATCAAAATATTTTAATATTTACATTTCTAAAATAATTTAAAAAATTTAGAAAACATATATTAACTACGGGTCTGTATATAATTTTCTACACTAGGAAAAGTGATACGGGTAATATATCATTTCAACCCGTAATTTACAAAGAAAAATCCGTGTTTTATCATTTCAAACCCGCACTCCCAAGTAAATGAAATAAATTGAAAATCATTCAGGCCTATCATTTCAGCCCATAACAATTTTCCCTTATTCTAAAGTCCGTTCGGGTATGTATCATTTCGACCCATAGTGATTTCTAATTTACAGGGAACTTGCAGTGTGATAAACTGATAAAATATACAGAATAGCATGAAATAACAGTGACATATGACATAACAGGTGTAATAACAGGTGTGAACATCATATGATAATAATATAAGCAGTTATAACATGATCATATAGTTCTACAGATTCATAGGGTGTCAATTTACTACTTATATAAGTAGATAATGTCTGGTGAGAAATACTCACATGTCACAAGCTGGAGAACGACACAAAAGCACACGATACAGACACAATGAAGGCACGACAACACTATCATGATTTGAGAGTGGAGAGACAAATATAACTGCCTGGTATACATATAAACAAAACAATTCAAAATACATAAGTTTTTCAAAGCCAAATTACGCTAAACAACACTAGGAATCAAAGCCCAAAACAAAGACAACTTCTTTGCACTTGTTCTCAACTTCACATATTTCAGTTATGAACTAAAATAGCACAGCCAAGGAATGCATAAAGGTCTGTTTTGGGTCCATAGTGGTCAGCCTATCATGGTTTAAAAGTGTGGAGATTTATAGGTGCAACAAGTCAACACTACAAGGCAATTTCGAGGCAAATTCAACAACTCTATGCTACAATTTGGTTTGGCCATAGGCTATAGGGTCATGATCAGAGACTCAGGTGGTGATGGCTGATGTGCCAGGGTGTGGTAGTCAGAGCTGGTAGTGGTGGTGGAAGCGGCGGCAAAAGGTGGATGAAGGTGATGGTACCAAAACTAGGTCATCTTGAGTGCATAGGTGATGGATTTGGGATTTTGGTGGTGGTGCTTGCCTTGGGGTTGCTTGGCCTGCCATGGTGGTGATCTAGGGTGGATGACGATTAGAGAATAAAGTGGTGGAGGTTGGCCTAGATCTGGTTGAGGAGGAGTGGAGCCATGAAGTAGAGAACAAATTGCAAAAATCGCATGGAAAAACTAGAAAACAAGAGAAGAGAAGAAGATTTTACCAAATTTTTGCAAGATGGAGGCCATGATTTTTTTTAGGGTTGAGAAGCTTTGGTAATTCGTGAAAATGAAGAAAAGAAGTCAGCTGAAGATAGTATAAGGAACGGCCAACATAATTGATGTATTGATTGAAAAAGAAACGGTGAAACGACTTTACGTTTCTTAGCTTTTAAAACCTTCCATACTTCCTTTTATTTTAAGTCAAGTAAAACAAAATAAAATTCAGCAAGTACATCTAAAAACCGAAAAAAAGTGAAATAAAATAAAAATATAAAATTAAATTTAAAAAAAATAAAAAAAAGGATTAAGGAAATTGCTTAAAAATTGAAAACAGGGTTCAAAAATTACAATTAAAACATCGATGGCTTTGGAAAAATATCTACTTCATTTTAAAAATATTCTAAAGAAAAATTTTGAAATAAAATAATTTATTCATCATTTCTAAAGTAAAATAAATAATTAAATTTTAATTAAATATAATTTAAATTAAGAAAATTTAATATGATTTAAATTAAGAAAATGGCTTAAAATTGCGAAGTAGACTTTAAAATTAGAAATAAATTCAATGCACTTTGGAAAAAATTTATATACTTGAAAAATATTTATAAATAAAGATAATTAAAAAAAATAAAAATTAATTCACAAAATAAAATATAAAAATTTAAATTTGAACATAATTTTGATGAAGAAAATAGCAAAAAATAAGAAAGCAGCCTAAAAAAAAGAAATCAACACGGTAAACTTTGGAAAAATTCTAACATCACTAAAAAAATGTTTTTAAAATACAATATATATCTAATATGTCATATAACACATATTAGAACATGATTTGATAATTAAAAATATAATTTATAAAATTTTACATAAAGAAAATTGTTAAATAATTCAATGTACACACAATATTGAAAACAATATAACTTTCACAATTTGAATCCGTTTTCATCGAAACGAAAAGTGGTATTCATGTTATTAAATCTATTTTCATAATAATATATAAAATTTATAAAATTAAAACTTTTAAATTTTTAAGTTAAAAATTAAAATTTGACTATTTTGACCAAAATCAACATTTCAGGAAAATATTCAACTTACACAAGTTTGAAATTATAATACACATAATAATCAGCATTTATATTTTTAAAATGAAATGTTTGAAATAAAAAAATTTTAAAACAATTTTAAAATAAATAAAGTCAAATTTAAATCATATGCAAAATCTAGGGTTGTTACAAATTTTAAGTACAAGTTGATTGAAATTATGTCATAAACTCCCAGCAGTGTCACTTTGATAATTACACTAACTAAACTAAAAAAAAGTTAGTAAGGCGTGTCTTTCGTGATTCTAGTTGGATTTAGATAACTCTCGATGTTTTCGAAAGCTTAGACTATTTTCTAAAACTTTCTTTTTTTGAGTTTTGCTAAATTTTGAGGCTAAGATAGTCGAAATATTATCGAAATATTATTTCTTTGCTGCTGCCCTCTGAATAAACGAGAGCGATAATGAATTTAAAATGTGAGAATTATGTTGATCATATCTTTCATGTCTCTTATTCAAACTCAATAATTTTAGATGTTCTGGAAAGCTTAGACTTTGTGCTAATAGTTTTATGTTTTATGTTTTCTAAAATTTTGAAGTTAGCTTGGTCAAAACTGGATTGTTTATTGTTGTCCCGAGAACAAAATGACAGCAACAAATCATTGACTTGAGAATTGTACTAGCTTATTTTTGCTCTCATTCTTGTTCAATTTTGATGTTGTTTTGAAATGTTTTGAGAGCTATGATTACTATCAATAAGCTAGCTATATTTGGGGAATTTTTAATTCAAATTTAAATAGAATTTGAGTTGATTTGGGTTAAATTTTAATTGAATTCGTATTGAAAACAAGTTATCTGTCTTGAGTTATCTTTCTTGTTTTTCATTGTTTTCGAGCGTGGTTTTCACTAAACAATTTTGAAGTGATTTTTGAAATAAATGGACATTTCAAGTTATTACTATATAGTATTTTAAAATTATTATTTTTTTCTAATATAGATCCTGTTTATTTCCTATAATAAAGGAATTTCAAATATTGGTTTTATTAATCTTTTCGAGAAAAAGTTTTAAAAGCTTGTTTTCTCTAGTAAACTATTTTAAATGCAAAACATACACTTTTGCACTATTCGAATGCATAAGAAAGAAAATTAAACGATTTAGTAAAACACATGGTGTGGGGCATGTGCGTTTACTATTTTGGTTAATTCCGGACTTGTACGATCGAAGCTGTTTGAAATTATTAATTCTGAGATGTTTTGCCATTTTATGGCATATTTTGAGTTTTATAATTCCTATTTATTACAATTATTTAAGATGTCCAATATTTGGCAAGTATTATGGTTTGGGATCCCCTATGTAGGATTATGGTCGATAAGAACCATCACGATGTTTTATTTACTTGCCAATGATATAAGGAAAGTCTTGAGAATATGATTTCATATTTTGAGATTTATGGTTTATGAGGAACCATCACGATGTTTTCACTTTTTGATGAAATGAGACAAGTTAGATGTCATTTAATGCTTGTCGATGGGATGAGACGAGTATGGTGTCTCTTTATCACTTGCCAATGAGATGAGACGAGATATGTTTTTTTCTGAGTTTTAGGATGTTCCTAGTGTGGCATCGACTAGCGGCTAGTAAACCGCTTTGTACGAATGAGTGGTATGAGACACAGGTTAACACTTTTTGGGTTTCTATCCATGAGTTTGTGACACGTTCATGACGTTTACCTAACAGAACTGCTTTGAGAGGTGTTAGCGACCTAGTCATGAGAACGAACTGCTTTGGAAGGTGTTAGCGACCTTGTTAGGGCTGGCAAAACGGCTTGGGGAGGTGCTAACGACCTTGTCATGAGGACGAATTGCTCTGGGAGGTGTTAGCGACCTTGTCAGAGGCTTCAGCCATCTGAGAAATGCACGTGCAGCATCTTTTCGGCATGCAAATGGTATTTGGCCAATCTAGGGAACTTTGATAAGTTTTTGATTTCGATTTCACCAATTTGAGATGATGAATTTACTTATAGCCTTGAGCTGGAGAAATGGTTATATATACGTTGTTTTATGGTGATTTCTATATGGGGATTATAAACTCTTATTAAGTTTCATGAATTTTGATTTGGAGATTATCATCGATGATTGTTTATATTATTCGAATGTTATTGTTGAGTTTACCTCTTTTGAGATCTTTGTATACTTAAGTGAAATTGTGTACTTGAGTGACATTATTTCACTTTAGTCATGAGTACATGTTCTTTCTATTGCCTCTTCTCATTTGAGAATAACTATCACCTTGTATCTTATGCTTCATATTATCGTCTAACCTTATTAACTTATTGTTTTAGCTCGACTGACCCGTTTATTTTATACTCGGATCAGACCGAGTTCTTTCAGGTAAGCTATCAGTTTCACGACTTAGCTTTGATGCATCTGCTTGGATATTAGCCTAGCATTTTGTGTAGTATATATTTCTTTCTGCTTGACTCTGATGTGTATTTTTTATTTGATGTGTATAGTATGGTCTCTGAACCACTATGTACATCATTTTGTATTGTACTGGGAGGCATTAGTGTATATGTATTTATATATATATATGATGATTACTGTTCTATGATGTGATATGCATTTTGTTATTGTATTTTTTACTGATGGATCCATTGGCCACCTATAGTTTTGTAACGACCCGTTATTTTGGGCCATTCAAATCGATAATAAAACCATACATGTCCGACTTGAATAATTCAAAATTCGAAATTGTTAATTAAAATATTGGTCTATTGAATAAAATTAAAGAGGAAACAATAGTTAAATTGTATTGTTGTAATTCAAATAAGTTAACCTCTAACAAATGAACTAAAATTATACCAATTTGGGTGGAAAGCCATTCAAAGGTTCTGAAACCATTATTGAAGTCCAGGCTTGGCTGAGATCGTGCGAACGAATCTTTTCTCGCATGAATCTTATTGATCTTCATAATGTTCAGGCGGCCTCTAGTATGATCCAAGAAAGAGCATTAGATCAGTATGACCTTCTGGTTTCTGAAATAAATGAAGCGGATCTTACTTGGGAGAAATTCGGGGAATGCTTCGAATTAAAATTTGTTCCAGAATCTGAGAAGGTGACTTTGGCTCGCCGATTCATTGACCTTGTTCAAGGTGAATCCTCCGTGGTAGATTATGTCGCATCTTTCGAGTCACTTTCTAAATACGGGGTCAGATATATAAACATCCCATTGAAGAAAAACCAACGATTTGCTTATGGCTTGAATAAAAATCTCAAGAAGCCATTACTTCTAAAGTTAAAAGTTTCTTTTGATCAACTCGTTGATATCGCTCTTCGACTTGAAGAGACATATAAAGAAGGTGAGGTTGAAGTTATGGGTTCCAAACCGAACTTCAACAGCAAGAAAAGGCCTAATAAGTTTAAAGGTCCTTATCCTAACAATAAGAAAGGGAAGCAAGCCTCTCCGGCAACTAAGAATTCTACCTCAAGTGGTGGGCAATGCTACAACTGTGGTTCTAAAGACCATTATGCGAAAAAATGTTCAAAGCCCTGTACTTGTCGCTATTGCAAAAGCCCGGATCATTATTTATCTTCTTGTCCCAAACTTCAAAATAGGAAGGAGGGAAAGCTTAATGTGGCTCAAGCCCCTGGCAACACATCTCGTGTTAAAGGTATTTCTCATTCTATCCTTGATGGCATTATTTTATTTCGTGATCATCCTATTCGAGTTCTTTTTGATACGGGCGCGTCCCATTCTTTTATTTCAAAAGAACCTGTTGATACTTTTTCTTTGGATGTTTTGTGTTTAATGACTTGTTTGAGAATTGCGAATCCGGTTGGTGGATCCGCAACAATTAGTTTATTGTGTAAAGATGTCGTGATTATTTTGTGTGATTTTTCTTTCCGTGCCGATTTGCATGTTATGCGCTACTTAGGCTTTGAATGATTTTTGAAATGGATTGGCTTAACCGCTATAAAGCCCAAATTCTATGTCTGAGCGGACTACTTATCTTCGACATCCTCAATCTGTTAAGCAGATTTTTATTGATCTTAAAGATTCGGATTCCAGCTTAGTTGCATCTTTATATTCTTTAAATCCTCATGATGAAGATAATGATGACGAGGAAGATATTATTTCTCTTATTCATGTTGTTCGTGAATTTTCCGATACATTTGAGCCCATTTTAGGATTACCACCTAAGCGAGCAATTGAGTTCATAATTAATCTCATCCCTGGAGCTCTACCTATTACTCGTCCTCCTTATCATATGTCCAATAAAGAAAAAGAGGAGATGCGTAAACAATTATCCGAATTGGAGACGAAGCAATTTGTTCCCTCTAGTTCCTCGCCTTGGGGAGCTTCGGCTATTTTTGTGAAGAAATCTGATGGTACACTTAGGCTTTGCGTTGACTACCGCAAGCTTAATGATCTTACTATCAAAAATAAATATCCTTTACCTCGGTTTGATGATCTATTCGATCAACTTAGTGGTGCTAGAGTCTTTTCACAATTAGACTTAGCTGTCGGTTTTCATCAGCTTCGTATTACAGAGGATAGCATTCCTTTGACATCGTTCCGTACTCGTTATGGATCTTATGAATGGCTTGTTATGCCATTTTGGTTTAACAAATGCTCTGACTTATTTCGTTGACCTTATGAATAGAGTTTTCAAAGACTTCCTCGGTCGGTTTGTTCTCATCTTTATTGATGATATTCTTGTGTATTCTAAAACCGAGGAGGAGCATGAAAAACATCTTCAGATTGTGTTGGAAACTCTTAGGAGCAATCAATTAAAAGCAAAATTTTATAAATGCCACTTTTGGCAATCTTGTGTGAAGTTCCTCGATCATATTATTTCCGAATCTGGAATTTCCGTGGATCCTTCAAAGATTGAAGCAATTCAAAACTAGAAGAGACCGGAGAGTGTGACGGAAATTCGCAGTTTCCTTGGATTGGCCGGTTATTACCGTTGTTTCATAAAGGACTTTTCCAAAATTTCCAAGCCTCTTACTACCTTGACAAAGAAAGGAGTTAAATACATTTGGTCCGACAAATGTGAAGATTCTTTTCAGAAATTAAAAGAACTCCTTTCCGATGCTCCTATTCTTGTGATTCTCGAGGGAAACCAAGATTTTTTGTTTATACCGATGCTAGTCGCGTTGGTTTGGGTACCATTCTTATGCAAAGAGAATGTGTTATTGCTTATGCTTCTAGGCAATTGAAGCCAGCCGAGACTAGATATGCCACTCATGATTTAGAACTCGCGGCTATTGTTTTCGCCCTTCGTATTTGGCGTCATTATCTTTTTGGAGAAAAATTTATTCTTTACACTGATCATAAATCCTTGAAGTATATATTTTCTCAAAAGGAACTTAATTTGCGTCGACAACGTTGGCTCGAATTTCCTGCAACTTATGATCTTGATATTCTCTATACTCCCGGAATGGGAAATCGTGTTGCCGATGCACTTAGTCGTAAGCAACAAGCGGTTGTTTCTATGATGATATTCGAATGGAATGATCTCGGAATTCTATCCACTTGTGAGATTCGAGATCATGTTTCCGATTTATGTTCATCTCTTGTTTTATGTAGCTTTGAGGCTCATCCTTCTCTTTTAGACCGCATTCTTGAAGCTCAAAAGCTAGGTCCCGAATTGGCCCTTCTTGGCCAAAACTTTAGGGATAAAATTGATATTGAAGGTTTGAAAGACTTTGATATTGATTCTTGTGGCAGTATCCAAAAATTTGGTAGACTTATCGTGCCAAATATTAGTAATCTTCGTAAAGACATTTTAGAAGATGCTCATCGTTCTAAATTTACCGTTCATCCCGGTAGTAGTTAAATGTACGCAGATATGAAGCGACTTGATTATTGGGAGGGAATGAAATCTAATATTGCTAACTTTGTTAAGTGTTGCATGACTTGCCAACTTGTCAAGGCCGAACATCAAAGGCCTGGTGGGTTATTGCAATCTTTAGAAATTCCAATTTGGAAGTGGGACCAAATCTCCATGGATTTTATAGACGGACTTCCCTGTTCTCGTTCGGGTCATGATGGCTGTGATAGTCGATAGAATTACTAAATCCTCCCATTTTATTCCTGTTCGGTCCAATCGAACCGTTCCTCTCTTGGCCAAACTCTTTATCAAATGAATTGTTAAATTGCATGGAGTTCCTTCTTCTATTGTTAGTGATCGTAATCCGTTGTTTACTAGTGGATTTTGGAAGAGTCTTCAAAAAGCTTTGGGAACGAAGCTCAATTTTAGCACCACTTATCATCCCCAGTCCGATGGACAAACTGAGCGTGTGAATCAAACTCTTGATGATCTTCTTCGTGCATGTGTTCTTGATTTTGGTGGAAGTTGGGAAGATCATATTTCTCTTGTTGAGTTTTCCTATAATAATAGCTTCCAATCTAGTTATTGATATGACACCTTTCGAGGAACTCTATGGAAGGCCATGTCGATCTCCTTCTTGTTGGCTTGAGGCCGGTGAGAAGCGGACTTTAGGTCCAGATTTTATACATGAATCCACAGAAAAGATTGACCTTATTCGTCATAGGATGAAAGAAGCCCAGATTAGACAAAAATCCTATGTCGATATCCGGAGAAGGAAATTAGAATTTTCTGTTGGAGATCTTGTGTTTATCCGTGGTTCACCTATGAAGGGTGTTGTACGTTTCAGTCGATCGGGAAAGTTAGCGCCTCGATATATAGGGCCATTTCCTATCACTGAACGTATTGGATTCGTGGCTTATCGCCTTTTATTACCGGCTCAGTTTTCTGCTATTCATGACGTGTTTCACATTTCTTGTGACGCCCCACCTCTATACCCACACTAGCCAAGAACACTACGGTGTAGTGCTGTCAACTAGCGTGGAGAATAAGGCTGTTGAGGAGCGACCATCCGTGTAATTTCTTATCACATGGTGGCTATAAAATGATCTTCGGAAACAAATATAGAAGTAAGCATAACATGCGAATCAATCACAGATATCCATATCACAAAGGCGGAAAGAGATATGAATATATATCACATAAAAGTGTACATCAGAGTAGTGGTCTAAAAAGATCCACGATAATACAAAAGAATAGCAACGCGTGCTATACAAAAGAATACAACTATGAGTCTATATCTCAAGTGTAAACAACAAAAGCTGCTAATCTAAACAAGTAGCCAAATGTCTGAGTTGTGAATCACTGGGGGAGGAGTCAAGCAGTAGCACCTGTAACATCTCGGCCTGACCCGAGTATTATTTATAAGAAAATAATAAACGGATCAGTCTAGCTATAAATATCAGATGACATGATATAAAATAAAAGATATGGCATAAACATAAAATATCCATACTGACATACTACTATAAGTATGCAAATAATGATCAACAGGAGATCAACCGATAAGAGATAAATCAATATCACAAGAATCTTCTCAAAGATCCAAAGAGGGCATCATACCCTAAACTTGTACTCATGACAAGTCAAAGAGATAAATTCCAGAAATCAACACAAGAAATCCAGAAATCATAAAAAGGGAAAGAGGCCTATCACATGACGGTCCGAAGACCATGGGGAGCTACCCCACATGTGTGAGTGGAATCACACAGATTGAGGTCAAGACTAACCAAAAAGCAGAAAGGTATGTGTGAATGGAATCACACAATTGGTGTCTAGTCTAACCTTGCAATGAAAGAGACATCGCGCAATTGCTAGTCTAATTCATAAAGCGATCATCAAGATCAACGAGAAGTGTCAATTACACTAAGCTAGTAAATATAGAAGTTTAGCTTCATGTCCCATAACCACTTGCTTAACTTAAATATTTACGAACAAACTGTAAATCTTCACTAATAAAATTGTCACAAGAGGTTCAATCGAACAAGTCCAAGAATTAACCGACGAAGTGAACGCAAGCGTTTCATACCACTTGTTTTACTAAGTCGTTTAATTAGATTTCTCATCCGAGTGAGGTAAAGGCTTGTATATACTAATAGATTGGAAAACGGTTTAAGAAAAGAGCTTTGTTATTAAAAATAGAGTTGAAATCATTTTGTTGAAAGAGTTTGGATATTTACTACTAGTTTTGAAACCTTTATATTTTAAAGTGACAAATCACAGAAGCGATTGTAGAAACAATCAATCACAAAGGTCACATTCGAAGATGTGATAAAAATCCAAGGAAATCAGCTCAGCAAGTTCTGTTGTATATTTTTCAGATAAGATCCCCTACGGAGGGGGGGTCCAGGGGGGTGGCAACCCCCCAAGGTGGGGGTGCGGGGGCAACGCCACCGCTTACGGGGTTCGACCTGCCCGGTCAGGTCGCGGGGGTCCAAGGGGCAGCGCCCCCGGCGGGGTGCGGGGCAGCGCCCCGTCCAAAACGGTACGACATAGTGAAGACAAAATGAGGTCTAACGACCTAAGAGGGATAGGGTCGAGCGACCTAATGGTTGCGACCTAGGGGTCTAAGGGGCACGACCTAGTGGTCCAGCGACCTAAAGGGTATAGGTCATGCGACCTAAAATGGGTTCGCGACCTAACACTCAAACGACCTAAAGAAATTAAGGAGCCGAGCGACCTATAAGAAGCAGTGACCTAAGATGAAACGAGGCCCAACGACCTAGGGGTTAGGTCATGCGAGTTAAGAAGGTCAGCGACCTAACAAAGACACGCGACCTAATAAAGAAACGCGACCTAAAGGCACGCGACCTATCGACTTAAGAGGCGAGCGACCTAAGTGTTACGGCCTAAGAGTCGAACGACCTAGCGTGGAAGCGGCCTAAAAGCCAAACGACCTAACGACCTAAGGTCATACGACCTAGCGACCTAAAGCCATACGACCTAACGACCTAAGGTCATACGACCTAGTGCAACACGCGACCAAAAAGGTACACGACCTAATGCGGCCGAGTGGTTTAAGGTCGGAGACGACCTACGACTTATAAAGGTAGACGGTTGAGCGAGCTAATGAAGTCCAGAGTCGAGCGACCTAGCGACACGGTGTGTTGAGCGACCTAACGAGGTCAATGTTGATCGAACTAACAAGGTCCAGAGAAGGGCGACTTAAAAGAGGCGCGACCTAAGAGAGGCGCGACCTAAAAGAGGCGCGACCTAAAGGAGCGCGACTTAATGGGTTATATGACCCAACGACCTAAGCCACTAACTCGCGAGCGACCTAAGTCCTAGGTCGTGAGCGACCTAACTGCGAGTGAGCAAAAATGGCCAGAGTCAAAGCAGAGCGACCTAACGACCATACGACCTACGACCTAAGGTCCTGAGCGACCTACGACCTACGACCTAAGGTCCTGAGCGACCTAACTCCGAAAACACGAAAATGGCCAGAACGACCTAAATGCAGAAATTTCACCCAAACGCTAAAAATTGGAGTTTTTCGCCAATCCAATCCAAACCAAATGCAAATGTGCATGCAAAAGTGATAGGGAATCATTCCCAATAGTCCAATATAGTTATAGACTAGATTTGTGAGATAAAAATCTCACCTTTGCTCCAAAACCCAATGAAAATGAAGAACAAAGCTTGAAGGCAAATGGAGAAGCAACCACAAGCTTGAATCCGATGTCTTCTTCTTGAATTTGGAGTTGAATGTTGGAGTTGCAATAAAACAAAGACTTTGGAGTTTTAATTTCTCATTCCATTCACCATTTTTGTTGAAGCTTTAGTGTTAGGAAATGAAATGAAGCAATGAAGAAGAAGGGGGGTGGAACTTGGGCCTAATGGGCTAAAAGTCCAAACCAAAGGCTCGAGTGAAAAAGTGGTGAAATTCCACTAACCCCAAACATATCAATGTTTATACTTAGAAGATTGCAAACGACGTTTCGAACTCAATGGAAGTGGTCTCGAGTCCTAATTTGACCGTTTGCAAAAAGTAGCTTCGGACCAAAATCCGATTAACGATAAAATATTTAAATAAAATATTTAAATATAAAAATCGATAAATATGCGGGTTGTTACATTTCTCAATTACGGAAATGCCTTTGAGATCCGATTCTGTTCTTGAGCCCGATGTTGTGGAAGAAATTGAAGTTTCACCTAATCTAACTTATGAGCAACATCCTATTCGTATTATTGCTTCGGAGGTCAAACGCCTTCGAAATAAATATGTTCCGCTTGTTAAAGTTCAACGGTCCTCAAATCCTAGGACCGCTCTTGGGAATCTAGAGAATTCATCGAGCGAACACATCCAGACTTACTTTCCCGTGCTCTATAAGGTGAATTTCTTATTTCAAATTTCTTTTGTGTTGATATGCCTTCATGGTTGTTACCTTGTATTTTCTTCTTAAATATTACGAGGACGCAATTTCTTTAAGGAGGGGAGTCTGTAACAACCCGCATATTTTATGATTAAATATTATATTTTTATATTTTATCGTTGGTCGGATTTTAGTCTGAAAAGTTACTTTTTGCATACGGTCAAATTTGGACTCAGAACCACTTCCATTGAGTTCAAAACACCGTTTGCGATCTTTTTGAGTATAAACTTTGATATGTTTGGAGTTAGTGGAATTTTGCCGCTTTTTCACTCTGGGCTTTGGGTTTAGTTTAGGCCATTAGCCTAAACTATTCACTCTAGCTCAACCCCCTTCCCTTCATAACTTGACTTTCATTTCCTAACACTCAAGCTTCATCAAAAATAGAGGCGGGAATGGGAAATTAAAATTCCAAGCTCAAGTTCATTTGCAAATTCAACATCCAACTCCAAATTCAAAGAGAAGCCATTGATTCTTCCTTTGCTTGCAAGCTTCTTCTTCATAGATTTTGTGTAAAGGTGAGATTTTTATCTCACATCTTTGTCTATAACTATCTTTGATTGTTGGGTATGAATTCCTAACACTTATTCATGTGCATTTGCTTTTGGTTTGGATTGAATTGGGGAAAATCCCAATTTTTAGTGTTTTGGGTTCAAATATTTAAAAATCCAATCTTTAATGTTTAAACACGATTTTGGTGATGTATCGAGGAGCCAATACGACCGGGTAGCCTATAGGCATAACCCCCTAGCGTCCATGCTCGATTGGTTGCAAATTGAGTGAGTTTTGCAATCCAAAACCCTTAGGTCGCTCGGCCTGCACACATCGAATTCTCGGCCTGCAGTTAGGTCGCTCGAGCTTAGGTCGCGAAAAGCTAGGTCGTTCCCATGTTAGGTCGTACCATTTACTATATCGCTCGGCTTTCTACAGCTAGGTCGTTCCGGTTAGGTCGCGTCTCTTGGTTAACGTCCTTGGTTCCTTTAAGTCGCACCTAGTTAGATCGTTAGGTCGCTCGGCCCACTTTAGCTCACAACCCTGTTAAGCCGCTTCCACTTTGGTCGCTTGGCTTTGGCTACTCCAGTTAGGTCGCTCGGCTTTGTAGCTCATGCAATTAGGTCGCTCGGCCCATTAGGTCGCACAATACTTAGGTCACACCATCCTTAGGCCGCTCACCTCTTTAGGCCATGAGTTTCTTAAGTCGCTAGCCTTTCCTTAGGTCGTTTGTACTGATTAAGTTGCACCTACCCCTTAGATCGCATGCACCTTAGGTCGCTCGGCCTTTATTTCCTCTTAGGTCACGCCATGCAGCTAGGACGCGCCACATTAGGTCATACCTGCTGTGCCTCGCACCAACGTTAGGTCGCAACATGTTAGGTCGCTCGACCTCTTTGAGCCGCTACCTCCTTAGGTCGTTCCACTGTTGGGTCACGCTGTGTTGAGTCGCTAGGCTATTTCCACTTTGATGAATTTGGAATTGAATTCTTTGAATTTCGTTCACGTCATCGTATGTGAATTTTTGTGATTGATTGTTTCTACGATCATTTTTGTGATTTGTCATTTTAAAAATATACAAACCTTTACCTCACTCGTACGAGAAATCTGATTAACCGGCTTCGTAAAACAAGTGGTATGAAATGCTTGCGTTTACTTCGTCCGTTAATTCTTGGACTTGTTCGATTGAATCCCTTGTGACAAATTTTCGAGTGGAGATCTACAATTTGTTCGTAAATATTTAAGTTAAGCTAGTGGTTATGGTACATGAAGCTAAGCTCATATATTTACTAGCTTACTGTAATTGACACTTCTTGATGATCGTCGATGATCAATTTTTTGATTTAGATTTGCAAATTTGCGATGTCTCTTTGTCTACGAGGGAGACTAAACCCCGTTTCTTTGGAGCTTCGGCTCAAATTGGTGGGGTAGTGACCCATGGTCTTCGGGCCGTTTTGTGGAGCTTCGGCTCAAAATTAATGGTTAGCAACCATGGAATAGCGTACCATTTTGTGATACACGTGTTGGTGAGTTTTCATGCTCCCTTTTTGCGATATCCTCACCTTTTTGTGATTTCTGTATTTCCATTCATGATTTCTAGAATTTTGTGTTTCACCAATTTTCGTGATTTACATTGATAAGTTTTATCGGTATTTGTGCATTGGTGAATTTGTGTGTCATATTAATAAAATCAGTCTTAATTAAATTATCTTAATATTAAATCTATATATAAAATAACCATTATTTATAATACTTTAAATCAATATTCACTAAAACCATGTATTTCTTTTCAAGACCATAGAAATTATTTTCAAAACATTCATATAGACCACGGCGTCGATGTAAAATTTCTATTCTATATACAAGGGATACAGATATTTATCATTTCAATCCGTAAGTTAAATATATACGGGTAGATATCATTTCAACCCGTAATCCCAAATTCAATTCAAATGAAAATCACTTGGGTTTATCATTTCAACCCATAACGTAATTCTCCTATTCTAAAATTCGTTTGGGTATGTATCATTTCAACGCATAGTGTATTCTATACTAACAAGGAACTTGCAGAGTGATAACAAATATGAAAATAATAATAACAACAGGCATATATCATCAAAAATAAATATAAACAATAGGATATGGTGTCATATCCCATAAGTGAACAGTTACAGATAATAGCATATATAACAATTTAAATAACTACACCATCATATTTCAATTGTCGTTTCAATTTAATCAAATTTAAAAAATAAAAGAATGTTAATCGTGAGCGATTGCTCAACTTTCAAGGCTAGAAAATATAGAAGATGACATGGATACGCACACTTATACGGACACTGAATTCGAATTATAAATCCGAGCACGAATTTCAAAGCAAAGTAGGATTGGCACGAATTGGACGAACGAGGCTGATAATCAAGAATTTATGAATTGAATCAGAATCATTCTGATATATACAGAATTTTTGTTATTTTAATAAAAATCAAAATTGCATCCCTAAGAAAAATTTAAAGTCGAATCACACACAAATATATATATATATATATATATATATATAATTTACCTTTTTTTTCATACATAAACCAATAGTTTTAACATTGAAATAAAACATATATGTTAAATAAAAATCCTTATAATTTTTCCAAACCATTTTAAATTTTACACATAGATCAAAATTTCTATTTACAAATCTAAGACCCAAACCACCCCATATGACCTATATATACAATATCATTAAGATTTATATTTTAAAATAAGATTAATACATAAAACTTCAACAAATTACACTGTTCAAATCTCATTTATAAACTACTATATACATACGGTATAAAATCCACTTCACAATAAAATTATAAATTTTAAATACTTTACCTATATATATAAACTAATATATAACTACCCATACATAAACAGTAAAGCCTATACACACACTTATATAAAATTTTAGACAGCGAACGTACGAATTACTTATATAACTTATATTATAACTTATTTTATAAATATATATAATACTGTAACCTGTGCAGACCGAAAGTATAAGTTAGAATGTAAACTTTATACAATATATATAAATAGCAAATAATATAACATTAATTTTATTTTTTTGCAAAAGCAACTGGTCTACACTAAAACACGTATACACCCTTAACTTTTATGCAAACATGCATGCCAAATGAAACGAAAACTTATATATTAGAAAACTAACTCCATACATAAGTGTATGAAAATTATATAGATATATATATATATAAGACCATAAAGATATATCTATAATTATTATAACTTTATATAAATATATGTCATATACGAACTTAGGAAAATAAATAGCTTTAAAAATCCTATACAACTTCCATAATAATAAGATGTAAATTGACCTTCAATAAAAGTTATAAAACTGTTTATTATAAAACTATATACATATAATAACGGATTTACAAAACTTATAAAATAAATCATACAATATGGTTTGTAAAATATACATATATGGACTTAATGTTAAAACAAAAATGAATATAAATCTACTTGCTAAAAATGCAGACTCCGTTTGCAGATCCAACACAACTCACACTTATTAAATATGCATACACTTCTAGAAACAAAACAAACCTTTCAAAAAAAATGGAAACCACGTTTGGTTTACATATGTATTCAAATCCAACAACTTTATATAAACCACTATACGTATGCATCTTATATTTTTATACCACTATCAATATATCATAACTACACTCCATATAAACAAATTTGTGTACCAACTTTGAATGCTAGAATATGCATCAACGGCACGTACAAGGGACGTGTATTGATAAAATCATCCATATCATAGCTAAATATAAAACTATATATAATATATACATAAATAACACTTGCAAATATAAACTTAACTTACATATGACTGGTTATGCGAACAGTAGAGGAAACAGGGGAGGGTCGCTGCGTCTTCGATGGATATTGTGCAAGGGGAAGAGTGGGTTCGGTGGAGGAGCGGAGTTTGGAAAAGGTGAGGGAGAGGCCGAAATTTGTAATGCCAGACAAGTTTATATAGAAGAGGAAGAAACAATAGAGAGGGAAAGAAGAGAAATCTAGGAAGAAGCAATAAAAAAGGAAAGAAAATACGAACAGAAGTAAATGGAAACGACTAAATAAAAGTAACGAAAGAAATAGCACAATCACGTGCTATGATTCAGTGGAGGACTTAAGGCAAAATGTTCACGTTGATTCAGGAAAATAATCAAAGCAAATAAATGGTAGCACGTTTCAAATTTGAACGGAAGGAAAGAGAAAAGTCACAATTTCGGAAAAATGTCAAAGTAACAGCTACACATTTATTTTAGAGCTATTAAAGCAATTTTTAAATTGTGAAGGCAACGTTACTCTGCGGTATATTTTTAAAATAAGAATGCTAAACGAAAATCAACAGTCAAATATGGTGCGGTGTAAATGGCTAGAGTCACGCTGATTACTGAATAAAATAAAACGAATAACCATTTATTTATTTCTTTTAGACGGTGGAAAAATGATGAAATAAAAGGTCAGTGAAAGTAGGAATGATTATATTAGAAAAGTAACGATTCTAGTAGCAATGGTTATCTTAGATTAAGTTGAAAAATTTATAATAATTTATTACCGTGGCTATGGTTCACATTTTTCTGAAAGCAAGGAAACCAGAAGGTCACAATTAAAGGTAAGCTTTAAATTTTTAATAAATACAAAACGTATCTAAGTTTATACGTTTAGAACTTTCCAGCTGTGGCGTATATATATAATGAACGATCATAATGAAAGAAGTGGAAACAGGGAGCGTAGGAAAGGAAAAGTTAGAAAAATAAAATTTTCACCCTAAAATATACTTTCTTAATTTTTGATGAAAATTTATCATTTGCCACATTTAACTATACGTAATCCAAATGTAAGATTTTATTTCAAAATATTATTATTCAAAATTTATCCAAAATCAAATTAAATACGCTAAATAAAACCATTAAAAATAAACAAAATTTTACGGGTCATTACATTCAAAGTATGAAGAGTATGACTTAAGTAAATTTGATACTTTTGTTAAATAAATAATTTGAAAAAGGAAAATTGGATTTTTCATATAGAAATAAATAGTTCAAAGGTTTTAAAGGGATAATTATAAATTTAGAAACCATTTTGAGTATAATTGATTTTGAGAAGAATATTTGGTTTCAAAATTAGATTGGAATTAAAACTAGTACTTATATGGTGTTTTTGGAAATGAATGTGTTTGACCTATTTTGTTGATTTGGAAATTTGGATTATTTTCTAAACCTATTGTTTAACAAACTTTGAAACTGAATATATTCAATTTGGAAGAAAATTTGGTGAAATCATATATGATCTTGAAACTGAAATGTTAGTGAAACGAGAAAAAATTTGAGAACCTCGATTTACTAAATACTTGATTTGGGAGTTATCGAACTTATATAAAACTAATTTGTATAGTACAAAATTGATTTGAAACCTATTGATTTGAAAGGTACTCAATTTGGAAAGAGAAATTTTATATAATCGAAGTCTATATGAGTGTGATTTTGTAACGACCCAGTTTTAATGACGAATTTAATTTTATAGTTTAATTGAATTTTTGGATAAATTATGGATTTGTTTGAATTTTTCAAATTTAATAAGAAATGTATACCTATTTATTTTTGAATTTGGATTGAAACTCAAAATGAATATTTTCAGTTGAATTGAATTATAAATAAAAATTTTAAAATAAAACCAAATTCTATCAATATAAATAGATGTATACAAATAAGAGGATATAAATTTTATGTTTTGAAATTAAACTATAAATAGAAACCAAATTTAGGCATTTATGTTAATAATAAAACTATAGAATAATAACAATAAATATAAATACTTAAATAAACAAAACCAAAATGTATGCAAGCAAGAAAATAAATAAACAAGGTTGTTATGTACTTATGTAAAGAACAAAAACAAAGAAATAACAAAACCATTGTGTATAAAGAAAAAAGAACTGTACATACATGATTCAACAACATGGGTTGTAAACAAAGATACTTGCATTTAGCACCCATGCACAAAACATCTCCTCAGCATGTCTTGAGATCATCTCAGCCAAAGTGGATCATTTCATTTCAGTTTATAAAACAATATTTTTAGTCAAATAAAAGAAGTACCTATACCAGCTATAACCCTTAGTACCAAACACCTTTCTCCTACATATAGGTACATACCCATCCATATACATTAGTTCGTTCATTAGACTTAGCAAAACCAGAGGAAAAAAATTGTAAACATCATCATTTATAAAACTCAAAACAACATTCAACTGAAAGGAAAGCAAAACAGATTTCAAAGATAGAAATCAATCTGCAGTTTCAAAAATTTCACTCTGTTTCAAAACTTCTCAAGGTGAGCAAACTTTACCTTGTTATTTTTTTTGAGATGCCTGTGAGTAAACAAATTTACTCCATGTTTTAGTATAGATTGTGAATATGATTTACATTGTTTTTGCTTATAGATTTCTCTCAATTTAATTCTACATATATTTACTGTCTGAGACTCCCATTTTCCTTCTCTGTTTAATCACAGGGTTGTGTTAAACAAGAAAACATTTAAATCCTCATCATCTAATGAGAATTCCACTTTGGTTGCAAAACGAAATAACAGTGTTCAAGTATGAGTTATAAGTTAAAAATAGTTTCATGAAGCATGAGTACATTCAGTATGAAAAACTTGATTTTTACACAGGAAATCTTAATCATATGATAGATTCGAGTGTTTTAAATCACTGATTTGATTATATAATTTGAGTAAGCATACAACGATAGGATTTTTAGAACCAATTTGGTGATTTTTAGTTGCTTAGGCTAGGAACAGGTTAGAGTTAATCAAAATATGCTTTTTAATCAATTCCTAATGATCAAACAAGATTTAGATGTTGGATTTTAGTTTGAAGCTAGCTGGTTGACTAACAAAGACAGGAAAATTGTTAAAAGAATTGTTCATTGCAAGGATTGATAGGACGAATTAAAACAAGGGTTTAAGCATGCATTTCGCAAGTGATTGTCGCGAGTTATTTTTCGCCTTCGATATTTCGATTCAGGCGATTGCAGGTGAGGGAATGTGGCGAGGAGGCTGTGATGTTTCTTTGGTACGGACGACGAGTGCTCCGGTGACTGGTGTGTGGGTGACGAGACGTTTTAGGATGGCCGTGTTCGACTGCAGTTCGAACGAATGGGTGAAATTTGATTTTGGGTTTTATTGCGTTGAATCAAGTTTGATTTCGAGTATATGGGTGGTTTGAGACTTGCCACCGATGATGGAGTTCGCCAGAGTGGCGTCACCGCCGTGTGCACGTGCACCCACGTAGGCATGTATCAGCTGCAGTGCGGATGTTTTAGGGAAGATGAAGCTTTATCAGGTTGATGGGGTTTTAACTCGAGTTACGCTCGAGAATTTGGGGAAGCATGCTTGGGGTTTCACTGGAGCACGCAAACAATTTTCCTGTTGCCTTAGTATAAAAACTTAAGTAAACTAAAATTCTAAAAAAAAAGAAAAAAAAAGTGAAAGATGAGTTGCGTACATGCTATGTTCTCGAGGAGGCTGATATGCGACTCGAAGGAGTTGTTGAGTGGAACCGGGTAAATCTCGGGTTTGTTTTTTTCTACACTGTTGTTTTATTTATGAAAACAAGTGAAAATGTTTAACATGATTAAGTCAAACCATAATACAAGTTTAATTATGTAGTTGATGCTTTACAACGTTTCTAAAACTAAATTACTATTTTCATTAAGTAATCAATTTAAACTAAGTATAAAGTTAACAAACAATTAAGTTGTAATTAATATTATAATTGATTTTCAAAATTTAAAGGAAGACTTTTAAATGTTTAATTAAGTCGAACAATTAATATGAATAAAATATTTTAGGAAGTAATTAAGAATAATTACTTTACAATTGTAATTAGACATTAATTAATAAATGATTAATAGTTAATTAATTAAGTTAATTAAAATGGATAATTTATTATTTAAATTAATTAACGATTTGGTTTAATTAAATAAATAATTAAAGATTTAATTACTTAATTAAGGTTTAAAGATTTATTAATTAAGGAGTAAATACTTAGTTATTGCAAATTTATTTAAAGATAATAAATTAAGGATTAATTAGTAATGAAGAGTTAATTAATGATTTCATTAAAAGATAATTTATTAAATGTTTTGAAATTAATGAATTATTAATTTACTATGACTGGCGAAATTACTCATAGAAATTAATCTGATTTAAATTAATCAGATAATTAAATTGACCCTATTTATGGATGTTTGGATTTTATTGGATGATGAATTGTTTGATATCCTTGACATGTGATGCTTTGTGTTATATCCTGATTCGTATTGTGATATGTAATGTAATTAATTATCTGTGACGTAATTCATTACCTGTGATATATATATTTGCGATCTGTGAATGAAGACAAGCGTTATAATTTATATCGCTTATCAGATATATTGTTGTATTTGATCTATCATGATTGATGATGTTGCACTGTTGTGTTAAAACCTGGACCACACCATACACACACAAATATGGATTTCACAAGGAAAATCGATTAAGTAACAGATTTTTGAAAACGATTTTAAATAGACAATCTGAATTCAAATGTTTTGAAAATGGATTCGGTTTAAAGTGAAAAGATTTTTTTGAAATGGAATTTCATAGATGAAATTTATTTTGAATAACTTGGTTGGGTTTTGAAATTTAAATATTTTGATTTAAATTTGAATTCGATATTTAAAATTAAATTCTATGATTTGAATCTAGGGATTAACGATATTATACTAGTTATATATGAGTCAAACCATTTTTAATGTATTGTTCTTTTGGGAATTTGAATTAACCCAAAGATTGTAACTTGTATAAATGAAATGGGGTTTTTCCCAAAATAAAACTATTGTTTCTGAATGATAAAAAGCTTTCATATGAGAAATGAATTTCAAATTGTATTTAAGGGATTTCAAGTTAAACAGAAAATAGTTTTCCAAGTTATAAATGAATCTTTGGAAACAGTTTTGAAAGCTATGAGATAAACCTTTGATTTAAAGATTTAAATGAGTTAATCTAATTGAAATGAAAATTTCTTTGAAATCCGTAAATGAATCTTTGTGAAACTGATTGAACTTTGTGCAATATATCTTTCTGTTTAAAAGATTTGAAATGGTAATTGGTTTAAACCATTTGAAAGAATGTTTGGAATTATTAAGTTGTGACTTAATTAAAATCCAATATCCATATGTTTTAAACGTTGCGCTGACTATTCGGGTTAGCCGGGAAAGGACCTTTGGGTCGTATAACCCATTCCGAATATGTGATACGTCGTTATGGATAGCATTTGAAGACTGGTGGTGAAGATAGGGTATTCGACAAAGATAGGATGACCTATCGATTGTCTCTGCACTGAGTTGCTCCGGCATAGAGATTCCCTAAGTGATGGGAAGTTCGATCGGGATTCTGAATACCCAGATTTCAAGGACTTCTTTGGAAGTGCCTTCGGTTCTGCTTGAACCCAGAACAGACTTGAATGGATTGCATGTCTGACATCACATTTTGAGATATAAAGCAGATTTCTTTCAAATACATTTCTGTTGGTGGCGGAGAATTTATTCTCTTAGCATTAACGCCCTTCTCTGAGACGTACGAGCTCAGAGGTTATGTAGTTGAAGGTTATCAGCGATATATTCCCAACTTGGTAGTGTGGCATGCTGAGTGTTGTTGATCATTTGTTGATCAAAGTGTGGCTTTTGTAAAAAGCGTAGCTTTGTGGACGAGACTTCGTCGAGCCTCACAAACCGGTAATGGTCGAAACAAGAATTGTGCGGCAAGGTTTTCAGGGATAGCTTCCCTAGGGTATGACCATTCCTTCTGGAAAAGGGTAGTATCATGGAATGGAGCCCAGATACTTACTCATGTGGACACACTATATTATTTACTGTGAGGTATTGTATATTCCCCGGGAAGGGGGGTAGCCGGCCTTGTTTGGCAGAGATTCGGTTTGGTTCTCAGGGCGTCCTTCCAGATGCGTTTCCATGCGGCAATGGGAAGTTCCTTGGCCTGACCATTTGTTGGAAAATCCATTCATCCAATACGAGCCTTGTACGGTTTCAGTTGTATAACCTGCCATGGAATGTGGCGGTAACCTGCTATTGGACATGGTAGCTATAGTAGGCATAAGTGCGGAATGTCTATGCTAGCTAAGATTTATATTATACTTTCGAAAAGTTTTTCTGCACTTTTCACTTATAGTAATAATATCAAAGAAATTCGCGTATTAAGCATATTTGACTATCATAAGGAGAAATCTCATCCGATTCTACGTTTGCATTGTGTGTGTGCGGGAGGCCTTATGGTAGTCTCATTTTTCAAAAGCATTGCGATTATAAAAATTTTAATCTTTGATAGTTTTAAAGACAAACTGTTTTTGTTTGCTCACACCAGTCCCACGACTAACCCAGAGTTTATTGTTTATTTCCTAAACACTGGGTGCTCAAATTTTTTTTTCCACACGGGCAGTCTAGAGTTTGGTTTTTCAGATAATTAGGTTCAGTAGATCATCTGGAGCTAGTTCAGTCTTTGGATATGGACGATACTTGCTTAGCTTAGTGCAATCTTGATGGTGGATCGAGCTAGGAGTTTTGGAGCATTGTCTTTGGAGCTTTTTGGATCAGAGTTGCAGTATTGGATATCTGTGAAGACTTATTTCATATTGTATCGTGTTCCGCTGTATTTTGTGTTGTATATTCTCTGATGTTGATGATTATCATTATATCAAATTGATGTATCGAATATTGTATTCATGTTATATCAGTGATATCATTTTTTTCCCGCTGTGTTATTTATCATTTAATGGTGTTGCAAGCTCCCGCGAAACGAATTTGATGTTGTTTGTCGGACATCGAGTTCGGGTCGTGACAGATTGGCATCAGAGCTGAAGGTTGTGTAAGAACTTTAGCTACGGAGCGTAACACACTAGATGGCTCATTAGAGATAGGGTGAAGTATACCCTAGAATGAATACAACCAGTGGAACCAAAACCCAAATTTCTTAATCTATTCTCTTTATCTGTTGTTATTCTCTAAGATATTTCGTCTGAATGCCTAAATCGGATTTCTTACTATTTACAAATAGTAAGAATGAGTGGAAGAAGAGGATGAAATAGGAAACAGGAAAGTACCACTTCAGCTGGTCAAAACCCTGCAACGACAGATATTCCTATTCAATCTCAATTGAATTTAGATGATCTATATCGAAGTTTTTCTAGACTAGGTGGAAAGCTGTTCACTGGCAAAGAATCTATTATCAAAGCACAAGCATGGATTCGATTGTGTGAAAAGATTTTCAAAGGACTAAAATTAGAAGATAATCAGATATGACTGATAGCTTCTTGGAAACTCCAGGAAGAGGCTTTAGCTTGGTGGGAAGCAGTTACATTGGATGAGTGGTGGATGAATTTACTTGGAGTCGTTTCAAGGAAGTGTTTGAGCAGCGATATATGTCGTCTGTTGGTATCTCTAGAGTGTACCAGGAGTTTATGGATTTGAAGCAAGGAAGTTTTTCATTTGAAGAATACTTAAACAAATTAATTGAATTATCTCGATTTGGTCCTGAATTGGTGAATACACTGTTAAAGAAGAATGAAAAGTTTATTCGGGGAATGAACAAGGAGTTTTAGTAAAGGATGACTACTCACGTCAAGGAATCATTTTATGAATTGATTGATATGGGCTGTAGATATGATACTCTGGAAAAGCAAAAAGATTCGGAGGAGAATGGAGATACAAGCAATATGAATTTGAGAAAAAGGAAGTTTGGCGGAAAGAAATCGTAGAAAGATAAAGGAAAGAAGAGTATACAGAAGAAAAAGAAGGATGTTACTTGTCTCAATTGCTTGGAGAAAGGTCACTACTCGGATTAATGTAAGACTCCTTGGAAGCCAAAAACGAGAGATCTATTTATGAGGCCATATCAGGGATCTACGGGATGCAATAAATGCCGCAAGCTGGGACATAGGATCAACAATTGTCCAGCAAAGATGCAGACTTTAGTAAAGATAGTGTATGCAATTAGAGATGATTCTTCAACCTCAACAAGCTGATTTAGGAAAAGAAATTTTATAAGGTAAACTTCTCGTTTACGATTAAATTGTTCGAATTTTGTTCGACACTGGAACTACCCTTAGTTGTATTTCTCAGCAAATCGTGAATAAGTTAAATCTTGAATCTGAAATCGTAATCGAATCTATTTCTATCTATTTCATTGGGTTTCGATATATTCTATGAACGTTTAGTTATCCCTTCGAACTAACCAATACCCCTGTATACTTAGTACATCAGATAACCCAATTATTTCGTAATTGATTGAGTTTGTTATCATATTTATTATTGATATTCTGATTTGGAAAATCAAATGCAGAATTGATATTCAGTTTGATCTGAAAAGATGTTTCTCTATCTTTCATTTATCTTTGTGTCTCCTTAGCAAATTTCGAGGACGAAATTTCCTAAGGAGGGGAATCTGTAACGACCCAGTTTTAATGATGAATTTAATTTTATAATTTAATTGAATTTTTGGATTAAATTATGGATTTTTTTGTATTTTTCAAATTTAATAAGAAATGTATACTGATTTATTTTTGAATTTGGATTGAAACTCAAAATGAATATTTTCAGTTGAATTGAATTATAAATAAAACGTTTAAAATAAAACTAAATTCTATCAATATAAATAGATGTATACAAATAAGAGGATATAAATTTAATGTTTTGAAATTAAACTATAAATAGAAACCAAATTTAGGCATTTATGTTAATAATAAAACTATAGAATAATAAAAATAAATATAAATACTTAAATAAACAAAACCAAAATGTATGCAAGCAAGAAAATAAATTAACAAGGTTGTCATGTACGTATGTAAAGAACAAAAACAAAGAAATAACAAAACCATTGTGTATAAAGCAAAAAGAACTGTACATACATGATTCAACAGCATGGGTTGTAAACAAAGACACTTGCATTTAGTACCCATGCACAAAACATCTCCACAGCATGTCTTGAGATCATCTCTGCCAAAGTGGATCATTTCATTTCAGTTTATAAAACAATATTTTTAGTCAAATAAAAGAAGTACCTATACCAGCTATAACCCTTAGTACCAAACACCTTTCTCCTATATATAGGTACATACCCCTCCATATACATTAGTTCGTTCATTAGACTTAGCAAAACCAGAGAAAAAAAATGTAAACATCATCATCATCTATAAAACTCAAATCAACATTCAACTGATAGGAAAGCAAAACAGATTTCAAAGAGAGAAATCAATCTGCAGTTTCAAAAATTTCTCTCTGTTTCAAAACTTCTCAAGGTGAGCAAACTTCACCTTGTTATTTTTTTTAAGATGCCTGTGAGTAAACAAATTTACTCCATGTTTTAGTATAGATTGTGAATATGATTTACATTGTTTTTGCTTATAGATTTCTCTCAGTTTAATTCTACATATATTTACTGTCTGAGACTCCCATTTTCCTTCTCTGTTTAATCACAGGGTTGTATTAAACAAAAAAACATTTAAATCCTTATCATCTAATGAGAATTAGACTTTGGTTGCAAAACGAAATAACAGTGTTCAAGTATGAGTTATAAGTTAAAAATAGTTTCATGAAGCATGAGTACATTCTGTATGAAAATCTTGATTTTTACAGAGGAAATCTTAATCATATGATAGATTCGAGTGTTTTAAGTCACTGATTTGATTATATAATATGAGTAAGCATACAAAGATAGGATTTTTAGAACCAATTTGGTGATTTTTAGTTGCTTAGGCTAGGAGAAAGTTAGAGTTTATCAAAATATGCTCTTTAATCAATTCCTAATGATCAAACAAAATTTAGATGTTGGATTTTAGTTTGAAGCTAGCTGGTTGACTAACAAAGACAGGAAAATTGTTAAAAAAATTGTTCATTACAAGGATTGATAGGACGAATTAAAACTAGTGTTTATGCCTGTGTTTCGTAAGTGATTGTCACGAGTTATTTTTTGCCTTCGATACTTCGATTCAAGCGATCACAGGTGGGGGAATGTGGCGAGGAGGCCGTGATGTTTCTCTGGTATTGACGGCGAGTGCTCCGGTGACTGGTGTGTGGGTGACGAGACGTTTTAGGATGGGTGTGTTCGAGTGCAGTTCGAACGAATGGGTGAAATTTGATTTTGGATTTTGTTGTGTTGAATCGAGTTTGATTTCGAGTATATGGGTGGTTTGAGACTTGCCGCCGATGATGGAGTTCGCCAGAGTGGCGTCGCCGCCGTGTGCACGTGCACCCACGTAGGCGTGTATCAGCTGTAGTGCGGATGTTTTAGGGAAGATGAAGCTTTATCGGGTTGATGGGGTTTTAACTCGAGTTACGCTCGAGAATTTGGGGAAGCATGCTTCGGGTTTCAGTGGAGCATGCAAAGAATTTTCCTGTTGCCTTAGTATAAAAACTTAAGTAAACTAAAACTCTAAAGAAAAGAAAAAAAAGAGAAAGATGAGTTCCGTACAGGCTATGTTCTCGAGGAAGCTGATATGCGACTCGAAGCAGTTGTCGAGTGGAACCGGGTAAATCTCGGGTTTGTTTTTTTTCTACGCTGTTGTTTTATTTATGAAAACAAGTGAAAATGTTTAACATGATTAAGTCAAACCTTAATACAAGTTTAATTATGTAGTTGATGCTTTACAACGTTTCTAACTCTAAATTACTATTTTAATTAAGTAATCAATTTAAACTAAGTATAAAGTTAACAAACAATTAAATTGTAATTAGTACTATAATTGATTTTCAAAATTTAAAGGAAGACTTTTAAATGTTTAATTAAGTTGAACAATTAATATCAATAAAATATTTTAGGAAGTAATTAAGAATAATTACTTTACAATTGTAATTAGACGTTAATTAATAAATGATTAATAGTTAATTAATTAAGTTAATTAAAATGGATAATTTATTATTTAAATTAATTAATGATTTGGGTTAACTAAATAAATAATTAAAAATTTAATTACTTAATTAAGGTTTAAAGATTTATTAATTAAGAAGTAATTACATAGTTATTGCAAATTTATTTAAAGATAATAAATTAAGGATTAATTATTAATAAAGAGTTAATTAATGATTTCATTAAAAGATAATTTATTAAATGTCTTGAAATTAATTGATTATTAATCTACTATGACTAGCGAAATTACTCAAAGAAATTAATCTGATTTAAATTAATCAGATAATTAAATTGACCCTATTTATGGAAGTTTGGATTTTATTGGATGATGAATTGTTTGATATCCCTGACATGTGATGCTATGTGTTATATCCTGATTCGTATTGTGATCTGTAATGTAATTAATTATCTGTGATGTAATTCATTACCTTGATATATATATTTGCGATCTATGAATAAAGACAAGCGTTATAGTTTATATCGCTTAACAAATATATTGTTGTATTTGATCTATCATGATTGATGATGTTGCACTATTGTGTTAAACCCTTGACCACACCATACACACACAAATATGGATTTCACAAGGAAAATCGATTAAGTCACAAATTTTTGAAAACGATTTTAAATAGACAATCTGAGTTTAAATGTTTTGAAAATGGATTGGGTTTAAAGTGAAAAGATTTTTTTTGAAATGGAATTTCAAAGATGAAATTTATTTTGAATAATTTGATTGGGTTTTGAAATTTAAATATTTTGATTTAAATTTGAATTCGATATTTAAAATTAAATTCTATGATTTGAAACTAGGGATTGACGATATTATACTAGTTATATATGAGTCAAACCATTTTTAAAGTATTGTTCTTTCGGGAATTTGAATTAACCCAAAGATTGTAACTTGTATAAATGAAATGGGTTTTTCCAAAAATAAAACTATTGTTTCTAAATGATAAAAAGCTTTCATATGAGAAATGAATTTCAAATTGTATTTAAGGGATTTCAAGTTAAACAGAAAACAGTTTTCCAAGTTATAAATGAATCTTTGGAAACAGTTTTGAAAGCCGTGAGTTAAACCTTTGATTTAAAGATCTAAATGAGTTAATCTAATTGAAATGAAAATTTCTTTGAAATCCATAAATGAATCTTTGTGAAACTGAGTGAAATTTATGAAATAAATCTTTTTGTTTAAAAGATTTGAAATGGTAATTGGTTTAAACCATTTGAAAGAAAGTTTTGAATTATTAAGTTGGGACTCAATTGAAATCCCATATCCATATGTTTTGAATGTTGCGCTCACTACTCGGGTTAGCCGGGAAAGCACCTTTGGGTCGTGTAACCCATTTCGAATATGTGATACGTCATTATGGATAGCATTTGAAAACCGATGGTGATGACCGGGTATTTGCGAGAACGATAGGATGACATATCGATTGTCTCTGCACCGAGTTGCTCCGGTATAGAGATTCCCTAAGTGATGGGAAGTTCGATCGGGATTGTGAATACCCGGATTGCATGGACTTCTTTGGAAGTGCCTTCGGTTCTGTTCGAACCCAGAACAGACTTGAATGGATTGTATGTCTAACATTACATTTTGAGATATAAAGAAGATTTCTTTCAAATACATTTCTGTTGGTGGCAGAGAATTTACTCTCTTAGCATTAACACCCTTCTCTGTGTAACGATTGCGATTTTTCGATGCCGAAAAACCGAACCGTTATGGCTTAAGAAGAAGAAAGAGGTAGAAGAAGAGGTAGAAGAAGAAAGAAAAAGATAGAACAGAACAATATCAGAATCTCACAATTCACAGCGGAACAACATATAATAGATAAATGAATATTCATTAAAACAAAAGAACTGTATATTTTATACATTACATCACATTACATTCATTATCAGAGTTTACAACAACAAAAAGTGGAAAAGAAATACTATACTTAGTAATATGCTATGCCATTAAGCTTGCCTCCAGATTCTGTAGCAACTCCCCAATCCAGAATGACCTGATAACCTTAACTCTAGACTGCCCGTGTGGAAATTGGTGGGCACCCAGAGTTTAGGAAGGGAAACAATAAACTCCAGGTCAGTCATGTGACTAGTGTGAGAACTTAAAATAGTTATTTATCTTTAAAGCAAAGAACAGGATAATTTTAAAATAGATTCGCAATGCTTTTTAAAAAATGAGACTACCATAAGGCCTCCCGCACACACTCACAACGCAAACGCAGAATCGGAGGAGATTTCTCCTTATGATAGTCAAAGATGCTTGATACGCATTAAAAAAAAACTTTGATATTATTACTAGTGCATAGTGTAGAAAACATTTCGAAAGTAAAGATATAAATCTTAGCCAGCATAGGCATTTCGCACTTATGCCTACTATAGCTACCATCCAAACAGTGGGCCACCACCATAAGTGAATGATAGGTTCTACAACTAAAACCGTACAAGATCATATTGTTTCTTTGGATTTCCAACAAATGGCCAGGCCAAGGAACTTCCAAAAATTTCCAAAAATAATTATTTATTCACCAGATTCCAAATAATTTTCCAAATTATTTATCTTCCAAAAATATCTTTACAAGACAGATATAAATAATTTCCATACTTCAAAAATAAATCGATATTTATTTTTAAACCAATTTTCCCAACTTCATTTACAAATTCCATATTGAATTTACATTTCCAAAATATCTGTGAATATATGATTTCCAAATCGATTTCAAATATTTACTTTCAATTTATCTTTAAAATGATAATTCTCAAACGTTTATTTCATATTGGAAAACATTTCCCTACTTATTCAATAATAAGTATTTCACAAATATATTTATTTTCAACACTTGGAAAATATTCAATATACTTAAATCGAAATTAAGTATATATTTCATTCTTTAAGAAAAACATTCTTTTAACACATTTATTTGAGTCAAAAACGAACGTTGCGTAAAACATCGCTACGACGACCCAAAATCACTAATATGGGGATTCGAAATTTAGATAGATATATAAATCCCAATACCGTACAAAACATTTCCTTTCGGAGATCATTTACTATAACAACAGTGTTATAGTACACTATTTCCTTCAATTCCTTGAAAACGCCTATTTCAATAATGAATGTTTAAATCTATGTTTTCAATACTTAATACATTTAAAACATCTCTAATCGTTTTAATTCTATTTAAAAATCATTTTTTCCCAAAACATTTCCTTAATATATTTTATTCATTATCCAAAATCGTGAATATACTTCATTACTTCAAATTCAACGCTTTCACATATTAAATTAAAGGATTTTCCACAGTCCAAAATCGTGGATATAATTTGTTTAATAATTTCTATGTTTACTTATCAAATTTATTTGATTACGGATTTATAGAACAACGTTTATAATTTCCATTTCTATTTCATAACTACTTCGATTTATCAATCTCCTTTAATAACCAATTCTATTTATATTTCGTTTACATGTCGAATCCAACTTATAAGTAAATTTCTTATAATCCATTTATTCACAAATCCATGCTTTTATATCATCCTTTATTTATAAATCTAAAATTCTTATTTACTTATAAAACTAGGTACAACTTTATTTTAACACTTATAAAAGCTCGTTTTATAACTCCAATATCTGTAACTTATAAAATATCAATTTTATAAATCCATTATATAAACCGTTAATAATAATTCAAAAAACCCAATTTAAACTATTTGGTTATATTTCACAAAAATGAAATTTTTATAACATAAAAATTTATAACGTTTTAATTATTTAAAATAAATCAATTTGAAAATTTTATAAACGTATAATTTCGAAAATCACTTTAAAAATCCCTCAAAAATCAAAATTGTTATTTCTAAACTTCAAAAATGGATCCGATGATGCAACACATCAAATAGTCAATCACGACTTTCAAACATCATATATCGATATGATAATCAATCAAATATCACAATATATATAAATAAATAAATAAATATGGTCGAGGAATCCAGTTGGATCCCTCCAACCTGTTTCCCTGCATCCACAAACACTAGCACAATACCAATCCCGTTTCAAGACGAGATATCGCGGTATATGGGATTTACAAAATATTATCCGCTTAATAGTCGACGCAATAGGGTCTCATCCGCTATATAATGCGGGAAATCAACAACTCCAATATATACCTATGCCAATATATATATATATATATATATATATATATATATATATATATATATATATATATATGTATATATTGCTATATATAGATATATCCTATTATATCTAATATCACAATCAAACAGCAATCAATAACTGCAATCTAAATTTTCAATTTGAGTGAGAGGATCTCACTTAGCTTTTTATTTGCAATCCATTTCCTTCTTGACTCGACTTCCTTGTTTTATACCTATTTAATTATTTACACAATTCATTAATATTCAAATCAACTGAACAATTAATTTCCGTTTAATAGTTTTTGATTAGCTGATAAATCTTTTTAATAATTTTCTTTAGTAACAGAAAGAATTAACTAAGTTAATTAAACACCTTAATAAATTATTCTTAACCCATTTTTCCAAAAATAAATAATATTTCTTTTGATAAGTCATTTTATCTAATAAATGAAATCTCTAACAAATTTTCTTTTACAAAATATTTTCCATTTGAAACAAAAAAATTTATTCAACTAATAATTTAGTTTTAAACAAACAATTAAATTTTTAAACAAATTTTCTTCACTGTAAAAAAAATTCACCGTATATATTCACACGTACATATATATAAATTTAAAATTGAATAAAATAAAATAATCTACCTCACTTGTCAAAATCGAAGTCGAATGCATCGCATTCGCCTGCCTTGCGCGGCCGCTGCCCATTCACCAAACCCTAGCCAAAACGCCTTGCCGCCATCCATCGCGACCTCGAGAACATCGCGACCACCCAGACTACGTTGTTATCGGTGAACCCCTTGCAATCGCGAATTCCCAATCCGACATCGCCGCATCCACCATCGCGTGCCGCCGTCCCTTCTGCGAACACCTCGAGAGCGCGAACTCCCCTAGGCCGCCGCTTGTCGTGCCACGATCCCGCAGATCGTCGCCTGCTCGAACGAATTTATTTTGGAAGAAGCGGTCCGCCATTTTTTTTATATTTTTTTTTAAAAGAGGAAGGAACGCGGCCATGAATTTTTAAAATGAGAACGAGAAGAAAACGAAGCCGCGGCCGCCCTTGATTCAAACGAGATAACCCTTTATTTTTATTTCCATCGGGCATTACTTTTCTTTGTTAAGAAGGAGAGTTCGATTTTTTTTCTCTGATTAAATTGAGGACGATGGTTATTTAAAATTAAACGAGCATGGTTTGCACGATCTTATTTCGTGATATTAGGCGTAATCGAAGGAGGCAACGTGCTGTAACAAACCCCTTTATTTTATTTTTTTATTTAAATTAAATCGATAAATTTTCATCTAGGCGCTACTAACTCGTACGACCACACGATAGCTCTGAAAACTACGAAAATTGAAATCCGGTAACAATTCAATATTACGGACCCAATGGAACTAGTTTCGTCGAATTCCGAGACTGTGCCTCGGAAGGCTATTTTTAAATATCGATTTAAACGATAAAATTTTTAAACTGAACATACTATTCTCAAATTAAATTCTGAAGCTTCTATTATCTTTAGTATTATCAATATGGATTTTACAAGCCTTTGAAATATTTTTAATCAGCTCAAAATTGAAGATTCAAATTTTTATTCAACTTTCAATAGATTAAATTCTATAATTTAATTGCAATTTCATTCTGAAAATTTGGAATTCAAGTCAAACCATCATTAAAATATTTAAATTAATTAAATATTTTCAAATTAAATTTTTCAAAAATTCTGGGTCGTTACAATCTTCCCCCCTTAAAAGAATTTCGTCCCGAAATTACAAGTTAAGAAGAAATGTTCCTTAACTCGTCTACTATTTTTCACAATCCAAATAGTTTTATCAACTTAGTAACCTAAATCTTTTATTAAAGATCCACTATCATTTCAATTAACTTTCCAACTTCAATTATAAGTTTCAACCAACATTGTTTCCCTAACAATTTAAATTTAATTTTCAAACTTTCAAAATTTTCTCAAAAATTTTCTAACACTCGAAATTTTTGAAAAATCTCGCCAGCGTCTCCTTTGCACGGCTAGCTCGGTACGACTACAAAATGGCACCACGGCCCCTCAGATTCAAAAAGAAAACGAAAAGCCAAACGGCTGGACAAGAAAATCACCAAATTTCATACTGAAATTGAAATACGTACCTTTTTGTCGAGCAATTCAATTTTATCCCAATTCCATTTCTTTTAAATACACCTGTATATCCTGCTAGCCATAATATCCAATTCCAACATTCAAACCATTTTACCAATTCCATTACAAAATTTCCAACATATGCTTCTTATACACTTTTACGTCACTATTGAAGTTATATGTTCATTTTCATCCAATTTGCATTCCAATTTCATTTGAATTCAATTCACAATTTCTAATCTATTTGAATTCAATTCATCTTCTATTCTGAATATTGAATTTTATCTTTTAACTTTCATTTACAATTGATTCATCTCACTATTTTTAATTAGTTTCATTTACTAATTTACTTCAATCTACAAATTTCGAAATCTTTTGTCGTTAACTTAATTTATTTTTTTCAAAAATTTTCTAACTCCCAAAATTTACGAAATTTTTTGACAGAGTCTCCTTTGTACGGAGGAGCTTTTGCAATTTGACAAAAGATATAAATATGTATAAATCGACCCACACGGTCGAAAAAACCAAAAACAGTTCATATTTCCTATTTTTATTGCGTAGGCGTACCTTATTAGCATTTTTAAGCAAAGCTGTTTATTTTTAACATCTGCGCAACCCAAAATACAGCCAAAGTGCTTCCAAAACCTGAACTTACTTAGTTTAAACACGTCAGTGACAAATATAAGAAATCTATTAACATTTCATTCATTTTTAATAACAAATATATAGATTTCATTAGCAATACATATGGTTTCAATTCATTTTCTTCGTTCTATTCATTTCTAAGAAAAATGAATTCATATCATTTTAATTGATTCAAAAATCAATTTTATTTGCTTTCATTAACTCATATAATTTTATACAATTTCGTTTGTGTCAAACGACGATTATTTCTATGCAAATTTAATGATATTTACTTAATAGAATATCCATTCTATTTTATAACTAGTTTAAATTGATGTCAACTCAATTTATTTTAATTCTACTTCATTTGCAATTAATTCACAAGATTTTTCTTAAGTCTAGTATTTATACAATCTTTACTTAAGCTATTTCACTTCAAACTCAAGTTTATCTTTTATTTTATTTTTTCCTTATAAACAATTTCCAATTTATTTTCTTTGATTGGTTTTCATTTATCAAATCTATTCCATTAATGAATTTTATTTCAAATATTTTCCTGGAATTCTATTTCCAATTATAAATTACATTTACCATTTATATTCACAATTTTATTCATATATGAGTTCATTTCCTTATACTTTCAATTCATATTTATAAATTTCATTTGTTAAATGAATTTATTATCAAATCTTTGGTTATACCATTTTATTTCTTATTTAATTCCATATAACAATGATAATAATTCAATATTATCACTTCGAAACAACCAAACATCCATATACTATAATAATTCATAGAAAATCATTTATTTTCTATACAAAAATAGTTTTAGGAAAAATTATCTCATTTACCCGATTTTTAAAACAATACTATGTCAGTTTATCTTGTTTAAGAGTTTAGAAACCCCTATCGACACAGTTAGCTACACTGCACCGACCAGAATCTATAAACAATCAACCGATAAGTCAACACAATACAAAACAATTTCATATTTACTAAAAAAATACGCGCTCATATCTTTTATTACACTCAAACTCATTCTAGAGTACTACTGACTCTATCTCTAATGAGTAACACCCAACAGAGCCATGGTTGTTGCTTAACCATATGCTCTGATACCAAATGTAATGACTGCGATTTTTCGATGCCGAAAAACCGAACCGTTATGGTTTAAGAAGAAGAAAGAGGTAGAAGAAGAGGTAGAAGAAGAAACAAAAAGATAGAACAGAACAATATCAGAATCTCACAATTCGCAGCAGAACAACATATAATAGATAAAAGAATAGTCATTAAAACAAAAGAACTGTATATTTTATACATTACATCACATTACATTCATTATCAGAGTTTACAACAACAAACGGCAGAAAAGAAATACTATACTTAGTAATATGCTACGCCATCAAGCTTGCCTCCAGATTCTGTAGCAACTCCACAATCCAGAATGATCTGATAACCTTAACTCTAGACTGCCCGTGTGGAAATTGGTGGGCACCTAGAGTTTAGGAAGGGAAACAATAAACTCCAGGTCAGTCATGTGACTGGTGTGAGAACTTAAAACAGTTATTTATCTTTAAAGCAAAGAACAGGATAATTTTAAAATAGATTCGCAATGCTTTTTAAAAAATGAGACTACCATAAGGCCTCCCGCATACATACACAATGCAAACGCAGAATCGAAGGAGATATCTCCTTATGATTGTCAAAGATGCTTGATACGCATTAAAAAAAACTTTTGAAATTATTACTAGTGCATAGTGTAGAAAACATTTCGAAAGTAAAGATATAAATCTTAGCCATCATAGGCATTTTGCACTTATGCCTACTATAGCTACCATCCAAACAGTGGGGCGCTACCATAAGTGAATGATAGGTTCTACAACTAAAATCGTACAAGATCGTATTGTTTCTTTGGATTTCCAACAAATGGTCAGTCCAAGGAACTTCCCATTGCCACATGGAAACGCCTCTGGAATGACGTCCCGAGAACCAAACCGGATCTCTGCCAACACAAGGCCGGGTTACCCCTAACTGGGTAACTACTGACACTAATATGTCATCCCCCGATCGTAACCGATCTATATCCGAGGATCCTCGATTTCCAACAACCACAAAGCAATAAATTTGCAGCAACATAATAGGTTAAGTATCTAGGTTCCATACAATGATACCACCTCTATCTAGAAGGAATGACATACACTAAAGGGCGCTACCCGTAATAACCTTGCTGCATCCTTCCTGTTTTGACCATTTCCGGGGTGTGAGGTCCGACGAAGTCTCGTCCATAAAGCCACACTTTATATAAAAGCTGTGCTTTGATCATCAAATGCCAAACAGTACTTCATATGCCACATTACCAATTCGAGAATGTATCACTAGTAACTATCAACTACATAACCTCTAAGGGTGTTAAGCTAAGAGAATAAATTCTCCGCCACCAAAGTAATATATTTGATAGAAACCAGCTTTACATCTCAAATTGTAGCGTCAGACACACATCCATACTAGTCCGTTCTGGGATCGAACGGAAACGAAGGCACTTACAAAGAAGTCCTTGCAATCCGGATATTCACTAATCACGACCGGACTTCCCATCACAAAGGGTAATAAATTTCTATATCGGGGATCAGCCGATGCAGAAACATTCGACGGTAATCCTTCCGTTTTCACAAATATCCGGTCTTCAACACCGGTCATCAATGCTATCTATTACGACGTATCACATATTCGTAATGGGTTACACGACCCCAAGGTCCTTTCCCGGCTAACCCGAATAGTGAGCGCTTATTTTCAAAAATAAGTGTAGCATTCAAATTTAAGCAATCACAACAAATACCTATTTAAAGGTAAATATTGATAGTCGGTTATTTAACTATCAATAGGTATGCACAACATCACCAGATTCCAAATAATTTTCCAAATTATTTATCGTCCAAAAATATCTTTACAAGACATATATAAATAATTTCCATACTTCAAAAGTAAATCGATATTTATTTTTAAACCAATTTTCCCAATTTCTTTTGTAAATTCCATATTGAATTTACATTTCCAAAATATCTGTGAATATACGATCTCCAAATCGATTTCAAATATTTACTTTCAATTTATCTTTAAAAGGATAATTCTCAAACGTTCATTTCATATTGGAAAACATTTCCCTACTTATTTAATAATAAGTATTTCACAAATCTATTTATTTTCAACACTTGGAAAATATTCAATATACTTAAATCGAAATTAAGTATATATTTCATTCTTTAAGGAAAACATTCTTTTAACACATTTATTTGAGTCAAAAACGAATATTGCGTAAAACACCGCTACGACGACCCAAAATCACTAGTATATGGATTCGAAATTTAGATAAATATATAAATCCCAATACTGTACAAAACATTTCCTTTCGGAGATCATTTACTATAACAACTGTGTTATAGTACACCATTACCTTCAATTCCTTGAAAACGCATATTTCAACAATGAATGTTGAAATCTATGTTTTCAATACTTAATACATTTAAAACATCTCTAAGCGTTTTAATTCTATTTAAAATCATTTTTTCCCAAAACATTTCCTTAATATATTTTATTCATTATCCAAAATCGTGAATATACTTCGTTGCTCCAAATTCAACGCTTTCACATATTAAATTAAAGGATTTTCCATAGTCCAAAATCGTGGATATAATTTCTTTAAAAATTTCTATGTTTACTTATCAAATTTATTTGATTATGGATTTATAAAACAACCTTTATAATTTCCATTTCTATTTCATTACTACTTCGATTTATCAATCTTCTTTAATAACCAATTCTATTTATATTTCGTTTACATGTCAAATCCAACTTATAAGTAAATTTCTTATAATCCATTTATTCACAAATCCATGCTTTTATATCATCCTTTATTTATAAATCTAAAATTCTAATTTACTTATAAAACTAGGTACAACTTTATTTTAACACTTATAAAAGCTCGTTTTATAATTCTAATATCTTTAACTTATAAAATATCAATTTTCAAAATCCTTTATATAAACCATTTATAATAATTCAAAAATCCCAATTTAAACTATTTATAAATTTGTCAATTGCTTATTTCAAAAATCACCTTTCGGTTATATTTCACAAAAATAAAAAATTTATAACATAAAAATTTATAACGTTTTAATTGTTTAAAATGAATCGATTCGAAAATTTAATAAACGTCTAATTTCGAAAATCACTTTAAAAATCCCTTAAAAATCAAAATTTTTATTTTTAAACTTCAAAAATGGATCAGATGATGCAACACATCAAATAGTCTATCACGACTTTCAAACATTATATATCGATATGATAATCAATCAAATATCACAAAATATACAAATAAATAAATACGGTTGAGGAATCCAGTTGGATCCCTCCAACCTGTTTCCCTGCATCCACAGACATTAGCACAATACCAATCCCGTTTCAAGACGGGATATCGCGGTACATGGGATTTATAAAATATTATCCGCTTAATAGGCGGCGCAATAGGGTCTCATCGGCTATATTATGCGGGAAATCAACAACTCCAATATATACATATGCCAATATATATATATATATATATATATATATATATTGCTATATATAAATATATCCTACTATATCTAATATCACAATCCAACAGCAATCAATAACTTCAATCTAAATTTTCAATTTTAGTGAGAAGATCTCACCTTAGCTTTTTATTTGCAATCCATTTCCTTCTTGACTCGACTTCCTTGTTTTATACCTATTTAATTATTTACACAATTCATTAATATTCAAATCAATTGAACAATTAATTTCCGTTTAGTAGATTTTGATTAGCTGATAATTCTTTTTAATAATTTTCTTTAGTAACCGAAAGTAAGTTAATTAAACGCCTTAATAAATTATTCTTAACCCATTTTTCCAAAAATAAATAATATTTCTTTTGATAAGTCATTTTATCTAATAAATTAAATCCATAACAAATTATCTTTGACAAAATATTTTCCATTTGAAACAAAAAAATTTATTCAACTAATAATTTAGTTTTAAACAAATAATTAAATTTTTAAACAAATTTTCTTCACTGTAAAAAAAATTCACTGTATATATTCACACATACATATATATAAATTTAAAATTGAATAAAATAAAATAATCTACCTCACTTGTCAAAATCGAAGTCGAATGCCTCGCATTTGCCTGCCTTGCGCGACCGCTGCCCATTCACCAAACCCTAGCCAAAACGCCTTGCCGTCGTCCATCGCGACCTCGAGAACATCGCGTCCACCCAGACTACGTTGTCATCGGTGAACCCAATTGCCATCGCGAATTCCCAATCCGAAATCGCTCCATCCACCATCACGCGCCGGCGTGCCCTCCTGCGAACACCTCGCGAGCGCGAACTCCCCAAGGCCGCCGCTTGTCGTGCCGCGATCCCCCAGATCGTCGCCTGCTCGAACGAATTTATTTGGGAAGAAGCGGTCGGCCATTTTTAATTTTTTTTTTAATAATTTTTTTTAAAGAGGAAGGAACGCGGCCATGAATTTTTAAAATGGGAACGAGAAGAAAACGAAGCTGCGGCCGCCCTTGATTCAAACGAGATAACCCTTTAGTTTTATTTCCATCGGCCATTACTTTTCTTTGTTAAGAAGGAGAGATCGATTTTTTTCCTCTGATTAAATTGAGGACGATGGTTATTTAAAATTAAACGAGCATGGTTTGCACGAACTTATTTCGTGATATTAGGCGTAATTGAAGGAGGCAACGTGCTGATGTAACAAACCCCTTTTTTTTTTTTTATTTAAATTAAATCGATAAATTTTCGTCTAGGCGTTACTAACTCGTACGATCACACGATAGCTCTGAAAACTACGAAAATTGAAATCCGGTAACAATTCAATATTACAGACACAATGGAACTAGTTTCGTCGAATTCCGAGGCTGTGCCTCGGAAGGATATTTTTAAATATCGATTTAAACGATAAAATTTTAAAACTGAACAAACTATTCTTAAATTAAATTCTGAAGTTTATATTATCTTAAGTATTATAAATATGGATTTTACAAGCCTTTGAAATATTTATAATCAGCTCAAAATTGAAGATACAAATTTTTATTCAACTTTTAATAGATTAAATTCTATAATTTAATTGCCAATTTCATTCTGAAAATTTGGAATTCAAGTCAAACCATCATTCAAATATTTAAAATTAATTAAATATTTCCAAATTAAATTGTTCAAAAATACTGGGTCGTTACATTCTGAGATGTACGAGCTCAGAGGTTATGTAGTTGAAGGTTATCAGCGATATATTCCCAACTTGGTAATGTGGCATGATGAGTGTTGTTGATCATTTGTTGATCAAAGCGCGGCTTTTGTAAAAAGCGTAGCTTTGTGGACGAGACTTCATCGAGCCTCACAAACCGGTAATGTAACAACCCGCATATTTAACGATTTTATATTTAAATGTTTAATTTAAATATAGCATCGTTAGTCGGATTTTGGGTCCGAAATGTTACTTTTTGCAAACGGCCGAATTGGGACTCGAAACCATTTCCATTGATTCCAAAATGGCGTTTGCGATCTTTTTGAGTGTAAGCTTTAATATGTTTGGAGTAAGTCGAATTTTTCTATTTCCTAAGTGGGTTTTGGGTTTGGTTTCACCCAAACTGTTCTATTAACCTCAACTCAGCCCTTCTCTCCTTCCATTCACTTATTCATTTCATAAAAGCTTAAGGAAAAACTGAAATGGGGGAAGAGAAAGGAAATTAGAAATTCCTAGCCCTAAATCCATTTGCAAACTCCAAATTCTTGCTCCAAAATCAAAGAGAAGCCATTGGTAAGTTCTTCTTCATCTTCTCCAACTCTTCTCTTCTTTAATTTCTGAAAATTTCCTAAACCTAAATTGGGAAATATGTGTTTTATTCTTAGATTGAAGCTTGTTGAGTTGAAGTAGTGTTTGTTGGTCTTCTTCTTGCAAATTGAACTCCTTCTTCTTTGTTTTGGGTTAAAGGTGAGGTTTGAACTCACATCTACTTCTTTTGATATCATTGATGTTAGGAATGAATTCCTAATACTTGTTCATGTGCATTTTCTTTCGATTTCGATTGCTTTGGTGAAATTACCAAATATTGAATTTGAAGCCAAATCTATGAAAAACCTTTTATGGTTGGTGTTTATGTTATTCGGAGTGTTTGGAGGTGTTGTTAAGGTTGGGTAGTCGTTTAACGCAAGCCCATAATCAACACGCATCCAATTGCTTTCGATTTGCTTGGCCATAGTTGGCCTAGTTTCAGGAATAGCCTGACCATTAGGTTTCAGACGTCTGAAATGCCTATTTCAGACTTCTGAATATTGTTCTTGGAAGAAATTTATTTCCAGATTCAGACGTCTGAATTTATATTCCAGACGTCTGAATTGGCTAAATTTCGACCAGAAAGGAAATAGGCAAAATATTGCCGATTTCAGACATCTGGATGTTAGGATTCAGACGTCTGAATTCTGTTTTGGAAAACAAATTGACTTCCAGATTCAGACGTCTGAATCCCTTCTTTCAGACGTCTGAATATGCTTTTTTTGGCCAATTTGCCTTGCTCGTTTAATTTTCCAAATTTGATCGATGCATATTGATTCCAATTAGTTGTTTATGCATATTTGACCTTGATAATTTCTTTTTGAATTCATTCACGGGTTTTTATAAATTATTTCTTCAAATTGTATTAAAAGTTCGCTTCACCGATTTATAAATTCTATTTAAACCACACGTACAATTTCGCACTTCGAGCGAAGTGGAAGGGTGATTAAATGGTTGGGCAAAACACGGACCATGAATCTGTGCGTTTGTCCTTCCGACTAATTCCCGACCTATTCAATTGATCGTTTTAACCTTCGGGTTTGGTTTATCGATGATATGAGGTGAACCTTGTACTACTTTGAGTGTGAAAGTGGCTGACGGATAGTAAACCATTTAATGCGAACGAGTGGTTATGGGACATACGTTAAAACATTTCGGATTCCTTTTCGAGAGTTGTGACACATTCCGCCAGTTAGTGGTGTCCAGTACTGGGTCTCTGACCTTCACCAATACGGTTTGTTGCCTTCGGGTATGTGCCTTCGGGTTTGTGCCTTCGGGTTTGTTGCCCTTTTGTATCGCTTCCGATGTTGGTCGTTATGAGCCGCATGGGTGATATTGGGTTGCACTTTAGTATCGCTTCCGATGTTGGTCGTTTTGAGCCGCATGGGTGATATTGGGTTTGGAGTCTTCCGGCTCATGGATCCTTGTTTATACAGTACTGAGCTCGAGCAATTTTATGATATTTCATTCATATGTATATTCCCTTTGTATCGCCCTTCGGTGTTGGCCATTATGAGCCGCATGATGCGTAGCGTTTACCTTGTGGAACTTGTATACCTTATTGGTATTTGTTATTGCCTTTTGGCTCGTTTTGGGATATTCGTATCCTTTGTTTCTATATGTTTCCGATGATATGAGGCTTGTTATCATATGATTCATCTTTTGTTAGATGATTGTGTTATCTCTTTTAGAGATATTTGTTATACATTGTAACCTTGCAGGTTTATTGTTGTTCAATTTATCTAACTGATATGTTTAGCTAGACTGACCCGTGTATTTTATACTCGGGTCAGACCGAGATGTTTCAGGCTATGTGCTTTTGGACTTAGCCTATTTTGCTTCCGCAATGGACTATTCAACTTGTTCCTTTTCGATATAGCTTTTTGTGTAGTCCTATCTTGTTGTAACTCTGATATATGTATTCTTTTGGATTCATCTGTATATGGTGGTTTGCTATACCACTTGATATGTATTATTTTATAACTCTGTTATGTATCTGTATATGTGTATATGATGATTTACTGTTCTGCGATGTATATTACATTTGAGTTATTATTTTCTGTTCTGATAGATCCAACCACCTATGGTTTTGTTTTAAGTATTTATTGGGTATGTCGACCTGGTTGGTATGTTTATTATCGATGTATTCAATAGATAATTAGAGCAAGGCTACAGATGGTCACTCCCAACCAGCCTTATTCTCCGTGTTAGTTGACGGCATTACCTTGTAGTGTCCTTGGCTAGCGTGGGTATAGAGGTGGGGCGTCACAGCGTGGTATCAGAGCTGAGTTCAGAACAAAATATGATAAACACATAATAGATGCACATATTATGGTACATCAAAGTGTATAAGTGATACAAATCTTTGAATCATTGTGTCTCTTTATTCCATCAAGGTTAGATAGAGTTTAGGAATACATCTAGGAATGCATTTTATTTCGTAGTATTCCATATTGCAATATCTACCTTGTGAATAATCTTGTTCTTATCTTACCTTCAGCGTGTGGCTGGAAGAGGCAGGGGACGACGTTCGGGTGCTGGGAAATCCAGTGGCTCACATCCGGATGGCGTATATATGTCTGCTGATCAGTTTTTGGAGTTGTTTAGGAGCACTCAGCCTCCAGTTCCTCCTCGAGTGTCTCCACCTCGCAAGTCTGCCTTTGCACGCCAGTGTAGTGATTTTTCTAATCTTGGAGGAAAGCCGTTTAAGGGCTTCGAGTCCGTTCTTGAAGTCCAAGCTTGGCTTCGCACGTGCGAGCGTATCTTCTCTCGCATGGATCTTTCCGACCGTGATAGATTTCTTGTGACTTCTAGTTTATTACAAGAGCGTGCTCTTGATTGGTATGAGCTTCTTGTAGCCGAGATTGATGAGTCTACTCTTTCTTGGACTCAGTTTCGGGAGCGATCTGAACTCAAGTTCGTTCCTGAATCTGAAAAAGTTTTATTGACCCGTCGCTTCCTTGTGTTGAAGCAAGGGAAATCTTCTGTTTCTGAGTATGTCGCATTGTTCGAGGCTTTATCTCAGTTTGGTCTTGAATTTATCAGTACTTCTTATAAGAAGAATTTGAAGTTTGTTTCCGGTCTTAAGAAATATCTTAAGAAGTCTTTGTTGCTCCAGCTTAAACTTTCTTTTGAGGAGTTGGTTGAGTCGGCACTTCATCTCGAGACCGTCGAGAAGGAGTGTGATAGTGATGTTGATGTTGAGGTTTCCAAGAACCCCAACAAGAGGCCGTTTTCAATTCAGAAGAAGCCTTTTCCTTCTAAGAAAAAGAAGACCGGTGGTCCTAGCTCTCAGCCTCAATCCTCCGGAACACCTTTCGTTCGAAAGTGTTTCAATTGTGGTTCTCCTGATCATATTATTCGAGCTTGTCCTAAGCCTCTATTCTGCCGTTATTGCAAGAAGGAAGGTCATCATGTTTCAGTTTGCCCTACTGTTCCGGCTAGTGCCAAGTCTAGCAGGCTTTATGCTGCTAAGGCTTTTGAAGGTCCTTCTCAGTCCAAAGGTATATCTTCATCTATTTTGGAAGGTTCTATTTTATTTCATGATTGTAGTATTCGAGTTCTTTTCGATACGGGTGCATCACATTCTTTCGTATCGAAAAAGCTCGTTGATGATTTATCTTTGGATGTTTCTTGTTTGATTACTTCTTTAAGGATTGCGAATCAAATTTTAGGATCCGCGACCCTTAGTTTGCTTTGTGATGATGTTGAGATTATTTTATGTGACTTTTCTTTCCGTGCGAATCTGCACGTTATTTCTTGTCTGGGATTCGATATGATTTTGGGTATGGACTGGCTAGTGAGATATGATGCCAGGATTATTTGTTCGGAGAGAACTATATATCTTCGACATCCGGATTCACCTAGTCAGCTATCTCTTGTTCTTCGGAATGTGGATAATTCCAAGATGGCTTTATATTCTCTTGACTCGTGAGATGATGATGATATATCTCGTATTCTGGTTGCTTGTTACTTTTCTGATGTTTTTGAGCCTGTATCGGGTTTGCCACCCAAACAGGCAATTGAGTTCCGCATTGATCTCATTCCAGGCGCGCAGCCAGTTAGTCATCCTCCCACGAGGATGTCTACAAAGGAAAATGAGGAACTCAAGAAGCAGCTTTTGGAGCTTGAGTCCAAGCAGTTGATTCAGTCCAGTTTTTCTCCGTGGGGATCCGCGATCGTCTTCGTGAAGAAGTCTGATGGAACTCTTAGGCTTTGCATTGATTATCGCAAGCTTAACGAGTTAACCATCAGAAATAGGTATCCATTGCCTAGGATCGATGACATGTTCGATCTATTGAGTGGTGCTAAGGTCTTTTCTTAGCTCGACCTTGCCACGGGTTTTCATCAGTTACGAGTCGCGGAGGATAGCATACCTCTTACAGCTTTCCGCACTCGATATGGTTCTTTTGAGTGGCTCGTTATGCCGTTCGGTTTGACGAACGCTCCTGCTTTCTTTGTCGATCTCATGAATCGAGTATTCCAGGAATATCTCGATAAGTTCGTCCTTGTGTTCATTGATGATATCCTTATTTATTCTAAGTCTGAAGCTGAGCATGCTAATCACTTGAGAATTGTCTTGGGTACCCTCCGTCGTCATCAGCTTAGAGCCAAATTCTCCAAATGCCACTTTTGGGAGAATAAGGTTAAGTTTTTAGGCCATGTTGTATCTTCCGATGGCATTTCTATCGATCCCTCAAAGATCGAAGCCATCTAGAATTGGAAGAGGCCTTAAAATGTTCATGAGATTCGTAGTTTCCTTGGATTGGCGGGTTATTACCGTCGGTTCATTAAGAACTTTTCCCGTGTTGTGCTTCCTCTCACTTGCCTTACTCGTGAAGGCATTCATTTTATTTGGTCCGACAAGTGTGAAGCTTCCTTTTTGACATTGAAGGAACTTCTCACTAATGCTCCTATCCTTGTGGTTCCCGAAGGGAATCATGATCTTGTTGTCTACACCGATGCTTGTGGTAGTGGTCTCGGTGCTGTTCTTATGCAGAGGGATCGGGTAGTTGCTTATGCTTCTAGGCAACTGTGTCCGAATGAAGTTCGCTATGCCACTCATGATCTTGAGCTTGCCGCCATTGTCTTTGCCTTGAAGATTTGGCAAGATTATTTATTGGGCGAGCGCTTCATTCTCTATACCGATCATAAATCTTTGAAGTATTTGTTCACTCAGAAGGAACACAATATGAGACAACAACGTTTGCTCGAGTTTCTTGCTTCTTATGACTTTGATATCCAGTATACCCCTGGTAAGGGTAATCGTGTTGCTGATGCGCTTAGTTGCAAACATTCGGCTGTTATTTGTATGATGTTTGCCGAATGGGATGTTCTTGAGACCCTATCTTTTTGTGAAGTTCGTGATCGAGGTTCATCTTCTGATTCTCCTATTCTAATATTTAGTTTGGGAGCTCGACCTATTTTATTAGATCGTATTGTCGATGCACAGCGGCGTGATCCTGAGTTGTTGCATATTATTCAGCTTTGTGAGTCTGGATCTTGCGATGAGGCGTTGCAAGATTTCAGCATTGATTCTCATGGTTGTCTTCGCAAGAAGAACCGTATTTTTGTGCCTTTTGATCTTGCACTTAGGCATGACATTCTTGATGACTGTCACCGTTCTAAGTATACCATTCATCCCGGTAGTAGTAAGATGTATGCCGATATGCGTCGTCTTTATTATTGGGAAGGCATGAAGCGCGATGTGGCGAGTTTTGTGAGTAATTGCATAACTTGTCAGCGTTTTAAGGCCGAGCATCAGCGTCCTTCGAGTCTTCTTCAGCCTCTTTAGATTCCATTGTGGAAATGGGATCAGATTTCTATGGATTTCATTGACGGCCTACCTCGTTCGAGATCTGGCCATTCTAGCATTTGGGTTATTGTTGATCGCCTCACCAAGTCTGCTCATTTTGTCCCTATTAAGTCTAATAGGACTGCTTCGCGTTTAGATAGGTTATATGTCAAGGAAATTGTGAGACTTCACGGTGTTCCTAGTTCTATTGTGAGTGACCGTGATCCGTTATTCACGAGTCATTTTTGGAAGAGTCTTCAGCAAGCTTTGGGAACAAAGCTTAATTTTTCTACAGCTTATCATCCGCAGTCTGACGGACATACTGAAAGGGTGAATCGTATCTTGGAAGATCTTCTCCGTATTTGTATTTTTGATTTTGGTGGTAGTTGGGAGGATCATCTACCTCTTGTAGAGTTCTCCTACAACAATAGTTTTCAGTCTAGTATCGGTATGGCTCCTTTCGAAGCCTTATACGGAAGGCCATGTCGATCACCTTCTTGTTGGTTGGAATCTGGAGAGAAGCTTATTCTTGGTCCAGATTTTGTTCGTGATTCTTCCGAGAAGATTGATCTTATTTGATTGAGAATGAAAGAGGCACAGAGTCGTCAGAAATCCTACGTGGACAACCGTAGGAAGCCTCTGGAGTTCTCGATCGCCGATCTTGTTTTTATTCGTATTTCTCCTTTGAAGGGGGTTATGCGTTTCAGTGCGACTGGGAAATTGGTCCTCGCTTTATAGGACCATTTTATATTACTGAACGTATTGGCCCTGTGGCTTATAGAGTTTCACTTCTAGCTCATTTATCTGGCATTCATGACGTGCTTCACGTCTCGCAACTTCGGATGTGTCTTCGGGAGTCGGATTCTGTTATTACTTCTCCTGATTTGCAAGAGCTTGAGATCTCAGCGGACTTATCTATTGTACAGCAACCTATTCGCGTGCTTGACACGGAGGTGCGACACCTTCGGAACAAGGACGTGCCGCTCGTTAAAGTTCAATGGTCCGCTAATCCCAATGACTGTACTTGGGAAACCAGAGATTATATCGAGCGATCTTATCCGGGTTTTCTATCTTTGCTTGTCGATGGTGAGATTATCTTTTCGTTTCTAACTTGTTTCCTTCTCTTTTGAATGTTGTATGTATGTAGTTGTTACAAATATCGTCTCTAGGAATCGCGGGACGCAATTTTGTAAGGAGGGGAGATCTGTAACAACCCGCATATTTAACGATTTTATATTTAAATGTTTAATTTAAATATAGCATCGTTAGTCGGATTTTGGGTCTGAAATGTTACTTTTTGCAAATGGCCGAATTGGGACTCGAAACGATTTCCATTGATTCCAAAATGGCGTTTTGCGATCTTTTTGAGTGTAAGCTTTGATATGTTTGGAGTAAGTCGAATTTTTCTATTTGCTAAGTGGGCTTTGGGTTTGGGTTTCACCCAAACTGTTCTATTAACCTCAACTCGGCCCTTCTCTCCTTCCATTCACTTATTCATTTCATAAAAGCTTAAGCAAAAACTGAAATGGGGGAAGCGAAAGGAAATTAGAAATTCCTAGCCCTAAATCCATTTGCAAACTCCAAATTCTTGCTCCAAAATCAAAGAGAAGCCATTGGTAAGTTCTTCTTCATCTTCTCCAACTCTTCTCTTCTTCAATTTCAGAAAATTTCCTAAACCTAAATTGGGAAATATGTGTTTTATTCTTAGATTGAAGCTTGTTGAGTTGAAGTAGTGTTTGTTGGTCTTCTCCTTGCAAATTGAACTCCTTCTTCTTTGTTTTGGGTTAAAGGTGAGTTTTGAACTCACATCTACTTCTTTTGATATCATTGATGTTAGGAATGAATTCCTAATACTTGTTCACGTGCATTTGCTTTCGATTTGGATTGCTTTGGTGAAATTACCAAATATTGAATTTTGAAGCCAAATCTATGAAAAACCTTTTGTGGTTGGTGTTTATGTTGTTCGGAGTGTTTGGAGGTGTTGTTAGGGTTGGGTAGTCGTTTAACGCAAGCCCATAATCAACACGCATCCAATTGCTTTCGATTTGCTTGGCCATAGTTGGCCTAGGTTCAGGAATTGCCTGACCATCAGGTTTCAGACGTTTGAAATGCCTATTTCAGACGTCTGAATATTGTTCTTGGAAGAAATTTATTTCCAGATTAAGACGTCTGAATTTATATTCCAGACGTCTGAATCGGCTAAATTTCGACCAGAAAGGAAATAGGCAAAATATTGCCGATTTCAGACGTCCGGATGTTAGGATTCGGACGTCTGAATTCTGTTTTGGAAAACAAATTGATTTCCAGATTCAGACGTCTGAATCCCTTCTTTCAGACGTCTGAATATGCTGTTTTTGGCCAATTTGCCTTGTTCGTTTAATTTTCCAAATTTGATCGATGCATATTGATTCCAATTAGTTGATTATGCATATTTGACCTTGATAATTTCTTTTTGACTTCATTCACGGGTTTTTATAAATTATTTCTTCAAATTGTATTAAAAGTTCGCTTCTCCGATTTATAAATTCTATTTAAACCACACGTACAATTTCGCACTTCGAGCGAAGTGGAAGGGTGATTAAATGGTTGGGCAAAACACGGACCATGAATCTGTGCGTTTATCCTCCCGATTAATTCCCGACCTATTCAATTGATCGTTTTAACCTTCGGGTTTGATTTATCGATGATATGAGGTGAACTTTGTACTGCTTTGAGTGTGAAAGTGGCTGACGGATAGTAAACCGTTTAGTGCGAACGAGTGGTTATGGGACATACGTTAACACTTTTCGGATTCCTTTTCGAGAGTTGTGACACATTCCGCCACTTAGTGGTGTCTAGTACTGGGTCTCTGACCTTCACCACTACGGTTTGTTGCCTTCGGGTTTGTGCCTTCGGGTTTGTTGCCCTTTTGTATCGCTTCCGATGTTGGTCGTTATGAGCCGCATGGGTGATATTGGGTTGCACTTTAGTATCGCTTCCGATGTTGGTCGTTTTGAGCCGCATGGGTGATATTGGGTTTGGAGTCTTCCGGCTCATGGATCCTTGTTTATACAGTACTGAGCTCGAGCAATTTTATGATGTTTCATTCATATGTATATTCCCTTGGTATCGCCCTTCGGTGTTGGTCATTATGAGCCGCATGATACATAGCGTTTACCTTGTGGAACTTGTATACCTTATTGGTATTTGTTATTGCCTTTTGGCTCGTTTTGGGATATTCGTATCCTTTGTTTCTATATGTTGCCGATGATATGAGGCTTGTTATCATATGATTCATCTTTTGTTAGATGATTGTGTTATCTCTTTTAGAGATATTTGTTATACATTGTAACCTTGCAGGTTTATTATTGTTCAGTTTATCTAACTGATATGTTTAGCTAGACTGACCCGTGTATTTTATACTCGGGTCAGACCGAGATGTTTCAGGTTAGGTGCTTTTGGACTTAGCCTATTTTGCTTCCGCAATGGACTATTCAGCTTGTTCTTTTCCGACATAGCTTTTTGTGTAGTCCTATCTTGTTGTAACTCTGATATTTGTATTCTTTTGGATTCATCTGTATATGGTGGTTTGCTATACCGCTTGATATGTATTATTTTATAACTCTGTTATGTATGTGTATATGCGTATATGATGATTTACTGTTCTGTGATGTATATTACATTTGAGTTATTATTTTCTGTTCTGATAGATCCAACCACCTATGGTTTTGTTTTAAGTATTCATTGGGTATGTCGACCTGGTTGGTATGTTTATTGTCGATGTATTCACTAGATAATTAGAGCAAGGCTATAGATGGTCGCTCCTAACGAGCCTTATTCTCCATGTTAGTTGACGGCATTACCTTGCAGTGTCCTTGGTTAGTGTGTGTATAGAGGTGGGGCATCACAGGTAATGGTCGAAACAGGAATTATGCGATAAGGTTTTCAGGGATAGCTTCCCTAGGGCATGACTATTCCTTCTGGAAACGGGTAGTATCATGGAATGGAGCCCAGATACTTACTCATGTGGACACACTATATTATTTACTATGTGATGTTGTTGGTTAGAGAGCTCTCGTTTAAAGGTCCCAAAGGACCGAGGGTGGCATATCTGAGGTTTTGTATATTCCTCGGGAAGGGGGGTAGCCGGCCTTGTTTGGCAGAGATCCGGTTTGGTTCTCGGGGCGTCCTTCCAGAGGCGTTTCCATGTGGCAATGGGAAATTCCTTGGCCTGACCATTTGTTGGAAAATCCATTCATCCAATACGAGCCTTGTTCGGTTTTAGTTGTATAACCTGCCATGGAATGTGGCGGTAACCTGCTATTGAACATGGTAGTTATAGTAGGCATAACTGTGGAATGTCTATGTTGGCTAAGATTTATATTATACTTTCGAAAAGTTTTTCTGCTCTTTGCACTTATAGTAGTAATATCAAAGATATTCGCGTACCAAGCATATTTGACTATCATAAGGAGAAATCTCCTCTGATTCTGCATTTGCATTGTGTGTGTGCGTGCGGGAGGCCTTAAGGTAGTTTCATTTTTCAAAAGCATTGCGATTATAAAAAATTAAATCTTTGATTGTTTTAAAGACAAACTGTTTTTGTTTGCTCACACCAGTCCCACGACTGACCCAGAGTTTATTGTTTATTTCCTAAACTCTGGGTGCTCAATTTTTTTTTCCACACGGGCAGTATAAAGTTTGGTTTTTCAGATAATGAGGTTCAGTAGATCATCTGGAGCTAGTTCAGTCTTTGGATATGGACGAGACTTGCTTAGCTTGGTGCAATCTTGATGGTGGATCAAGCTAGGAGTTTTGGAGCTTTGTCTTTGGAGCTTTTTGGATCAGAGTTGCAGTATTGGATATCTGTGAAGACTTATTTCATATTGTATCGTGTTCCGCTGTATTTTGTGTTGTATATTCTCTGATGTTGATGATTATCATTGTATCAAATTGATGTATCGGATATTGTATTCATGTTATATCAGTGATATCATTTTTTTTCCGCTGTGTTATTTATCATTTAATGGTGTTGCAAGCTCCCGCGAAACGAATTTGATGTTGTTTGTCGGACATCGAGTTCGGGTCGTGACAGATTTGATATACTATTGATTGGGAAAGTATTCGATTGAAAATGGAATCCTATATATAATGGACTTTATATAAGTATGATATTTGAAAGTGATTTGAAAAGGTACTATATGATACATATTTTCGAAGTAAAGATATGGAAAGTGCCTTCTGCTTGATATCCTCTTTGTGGCCACATTGTGGACTCATCATATCTATATTATTCTCTTTGATTTTTGGTTTTCCGGATGTGATACTCGAGTGTCCCACCGTGGCGTAACACATGGTTTTTTTTCTCGCGACTGCATAGCGCAACTGCCTGGCTGAGATGGCCTAGGGGTACAGATTGTTTCCTGGGGGATCCAGGCGTAACCATTGTGTATCCTGCAATCTATGTCGGTCGCATTAGTAGCGAAACTGCCTGGCTGAGACAGCCTAGGGGTACGGAGTATTTCCTGGGGGATCCAGGCTTAAACATTGTGTATCCTGCACCCTACTAGTCATCATGGCGTAACTCGCAGGGCTAAGAAAGCTTATGGATACGGATTGTTTCCTGGGGGATCCATGCGTAACCATTGTGTATCTACGAACCATGGTTAGACAAAGGTTTTGGTTTGGTTATTTTGTTTGGATTGTACTTTCCATATATGTTTTTATAGGTTTTTCAAGTATTTTCACTGGTTGTTGAAACAGGTCTACTAAGTACTTGAAGAATTCTAGCTTTGTGCCTGATCAACGCATGGCCAGAGTCTACAAGAACGAGGATAAACTTGTTGAAACATTGAGTTATAGAAGTATTTTCGAAAGGAAAATTGGTTTCGACATAAAAGTATTTTTTTGAAAAGGTATTTTATTATGAAAGTATTTCCAACAAGAAATTTTGTATTAATCTTTGAAATTGAAATTCTTTTGGTTTGAAATTAACTATTCGTGCCCGATGCTATTCTTTTGAATCGACCTTATCTGCTCAGCTTTAGTTATTCACCTTGATTCTGTTTTCCGAATCTACCTTCTTTCCTTATTGGATATATCAGTTTTAAATACTGTTTATTTATATACTACATGGTATAATAGAAAATTTTTAGTGTTTCAAAAGTTATTAATTAATTATAACCTATTTATAGAGAATGATTATTAATTTATCTATAATGTTGGAAGTATTTTGAGATAAATAATTTTTTTTAATAAATTTTGTATTTAATATTTTCAATAGCTTCTTTGTAAATTTAAGTAATAATATAAATAATTGTTTTCATAAGAGTTTTTAAAAGTATTAAGTATTAAAGAAAATTAAAACACAAATGAAGTTTTTAAATGAATATTTCAAGTAAAATTTGTATAGTTTTAAATTAATTGTTTATGTTGTTCTTCAATCTATTTTTTCTTTCTGTTTGTTGCTATTCCCCTACCTCCTTCCTTTTCGGGGACGAAAAGTTTTGAGTGGGGGAGAGTGTAACAACCCATAAATTTTTAAACGGTTTTTAATAACGTATTTAATTGAATTTTTAAGAAATTTTAAATAATAATATTTTGAAATAAAAATTTAATGTTTGGATTACGCATAATTAAATATAAGTAGTGAATGAATAAGAAAACATATAAATTTAGATTACGTTACTTGTTAATTAATTTAGGCGTACGTTCGTTTTAATTATTGCATCTATTGTACGCACTCTTTGATTTCATGTCTTAGCTGTTAAAAATCAAATCAGCACGAGCATTTAAAAAAAAGAATTAAAACCCTGCCTCCTATTTACGTGTAAAACTTTTCACTTTCATTTGCGTCTCCGTATTTAACAGGAATACAAATCTTTGATTTCCTGACCGTTTCAAAATCTCTTCCCATCTTCATTTTTTGCAACGCAGTTCAGATCTAGAGAAAAAAAAGGGTAATGGGTAATGATCCAAAATTTTAGACCAATTTAAGATTCTAATTCTTTTAAAATATTGAATAAAATTTGGTAGAAACAAAAATGATGGTAATAATAATAGTTTATATGAGATTTACAATTTGAATTAAAAACAAAAAATGTTTAGAATTTAATAATAATTGTTAATTGTATATATTGACCCATCGAATAAAATTAAAGAGGAAACAATAGTTAAATTGTATTGTTGCAATTCAAATAAGTTAACCTCTAACAAATGAACTAAAATTGGTAACTAATGGATATGTTGAGTTATGTGAAATTGTTAAATAATGTTTGATTTATTTTTAATAAAAAGAAGTAGTTGAATTAGATTTTTATTTGATTTTAATAAGAAATTAATATTTGTATTTGTTGAAATCTTTCCATTAAGGAAAGAGAATGTATTAAAATGAACATTTAATTTGGTAATTAACATAATAATATTTTATTTATAAGTTTTAAAAGTGAAAATTATTTCAAAATGTTTTCCAAATATAACAATTATTAGAAGAAATATATTTTGAAATAAAAGCGACGGGTTGTATTCTGTGAATTTACAATTTTTTTATTTACTATAAAGTAGTAGATAGTTGTTATTATTTTATATGTTAATTTAATGATTTAAAAGTTAATATGGTTTCAATTGGGAATAATATTTATTTTTACGTTAAATAGTAAATTTATCTGTAGCCTTGATTCCAAGTGGGAAAGAAATCATTTCCCTAGACGTTCAGTTTCTTTTGAATCTAGTTTTGATAAGTTATGTGTAAATTTCTACGCTTCCCTTTTTCCTCATTTTTATAATAGGAATAAAAATTCGCGTAGCAGTTTCAAGCAAATTTATTTCTCTTGAGAAGTTCAAAATCCGTTTCAAGATTGTTCGAAATTTACGTGTATAAGTGTCTCTTCTTTTCCATTTACACCTTTGCAATTAATAAGAACAAAATCTATGATTTTTCTTACCATTCAAATGAAATTCTTTTATTTCCTTAATGTTCCTATACCATTAATTAGTACGTTTCTTTATTTGATCTATCCAGTGCAATTATCTCCTAAATCAAATATCACGCGCAAATTCCTCTTGACAGGAATTATTTCCCGCAGTTTCTCCAAGCAATCAATACTAGTTTCATTTAAATACTCAACCTTGTACGCAAATAATTTTCACCACCTTCCTATTTTATAAATATTTCTTGCATTTTAATCAACGCATTTACTTCCTAATAAATTTTAAACGTGTACAAACTGTTTGCCAAAGATTTCTTGCAGTTTCCTTTTGCTAAATTCACGCAATCAATGCCACTGTAAATATTCGCTCAAATCTTTCTTGCCTATACACATCAGAGTTATACAATATCATACAACATGACTGTCATATACATATATGTCAAAACATACATCCCAAAATACATCATATACTAACTAACACAACGGAACTATATGGATAAATACATATGTCTGGTCTTTTGCTCCAACTCCTCCAGAAAACGCTATACTCCGATTACCTATCACTTGGCTACTCATAAAAATTTGAGTACCCAAGAGGTTATGAAAAACAAAATATAAACTCTGGGTCAGACATGGGTCTGGTATAAGTAAATGGTTAAAGTTGTTTAACTTTGAAAATCATTTGAAATAAAGGTATCACATAAGACTTCCCACACATAAATACGGTTAAGTTTTTACCTTACGCAAACCAAAACATTTTATAGGAAATTCTGTGATATTATAATAGCGTCTAGGGTTTTCAAGTAAAATACAGAAATAGCTGAAATGCTTACATCTCACATTTCAACATAGTTGGGCACAATCAAAACGTACGGCGCTTATTGGAAATTGGATCCCATACAATGGCAGGGCTACTGGGGTACCGCCCGTCACAGTACGTGGCCTAGATAACCGTACCGAGGAGCCAGCCTAACTCCCCTGCAACACAAGGTTGGAACCATTCCTTACTGAACAGTCCCGAACAAGATAACCCCGCAGTTGGCTACAGACCAACTGCCCACACAGCCGAATAAAAAGGGACATCTAGACAGGGGTATACCTCGTCCTGCTTGGGCATGACCCACCTAATCTTGTTGCACGTCCCCTGTTTTAGCCATTCCCGGTTGATGAGGCTTGAGGCTGCGTTTACCTTTATAGACATATCTCTTAGAATGCTCATCGTCCGCTTGACGATGTGTTGAAAGCATTCAATCCATACAAGTTCGTTTCGTGTTCGAATGAAACTGAAGGCATTATCTCGTTACATGCGTTTTGGAATCACCCTCAGAGTTAAAGACAATAACCATTGCATTCTGAAAACACCATCTCGATCTTCACTTGAGATTTCACGACCTAACGTTTAATTTGGATCGATGTGGTTTTCGGATTATCAAATCGATACCCGATCCCGGTCTCATCGAAATCCAAACGCCATTTTAAAGGCCACGTTGTCTAATTAACTTATATAGTTTAAATTCAACAATTGAATTCATATAGCAATTTATCACAGATAAATCATACACAGTCATCATAGATATATCCAGAATATCATAGAACATCACAGGATATAAATAAATATCAGAGTCAATTAAGTAGAATCATCGATTCGTATCAACATTTAGTTTGATTTATTTTAAACTTAATTACTTTCTTAAGAACAAGCTATATTTTATTTTTGCTTAGTTAATTACTAATTAATTAACTTATTTCAATTTATTAATTACTTATTAATTATTCACTAAATTAATTAATTAATTCTTAATTATAAATCAATAACCTTAATTATTGATTTATAAAACTCAATTACAAATTTAATTATTACTAATTGCTTAATTAATCATTAATTATTAATTAACTTAGTCGTTTAATCCTTAATTAATTATTTAATCAGTTAACTGCGATTTGTTAAATTGTTAACTTTCAATGATTAATTAATTCTTAATTATAAATGGGTTTGCACAAGATTATCATTAAAATCTTTAATTACTAATTTGATTAAATCTTGAACTACTTATTAAATTACAATTATAAAATTTATTACATTCTTAGTTAACTTCGATCTTAATTAATTACTCATTTTTTTGTTTTCTGCAAAACTTCCTTAATAAAATTTAAATATTAATCTCAGCCTAAAAGAATTTTTCAACACTAATACTCAAATGATACTTAACTTATATACCATTCAACTTAGCATTACAGTTGGTAAATTCCTGGAATTTAAAACCCGAAGATAACAACACGATCCACTCGGGTCGAACTCGTGATTACCCAGAACTTTTCTCGCGTCCTTCCCCGCACTCCTCTTCACCTTCCTCTGTTCTATCTTCTTCTGTTCCTTTTTTTTATCATTTTTAAAGTTTTAAACTGTTGAAACCTATTAACACGCGCGCGCACTCAAATCTCTTCCCAGAGGGAAACCCGAAGCATCCAGCTAACAAACTCGAGTTTCACTCAAGTCGACACCAACATGCACTTCCCCGCCGCCGTGCACGTGCATGGCGGTTAGCCACCGCTCCGCTGCCCCACGACTCCATCAACAAACCACACAACTTCCCCTCACTCGAAATCACAGCCCAGTTCAACACAATAACCTCGAAATCAAAATATGCATGAAAAGTCAAACAGCTACTCAAACACGATAGACGAATCGCCACGTTCTCTCGATCTCGACCGCCTGCGACGACGTGGCTTCGGACATATCTCGCCTTGAACCCTGTAACAACCCTGTATTTTGTGATTTAATTTTTTTTTATATTTTAATTATTTTAATTAAATTTTGATTTAAAAACTTTTTTTATTTTGAATGATTAATTTTGTTACTTTAAATATAAACTTTAGTTTTGATATGAATTATCATTCCAAAGCATGACTAAAAAGAATATTTTCCAAAAAGTGAATTTTGGTCAAATTAATCAAACTTTGAATTTTAATTTAAATTTTTAAAAGTTTGAAAATTTAAATTTATCTTTTATTATGAAAGTACATAAAATTTTAAGAACACTGCTTTTCATTTTGTTGAAAACGGATTTAAATTGCAAAAGTTATACTGTTTTCAATACTGTGTGTATATTGGGTTATTCAACAATAGTCTTTATTTTAAATTTTATAAATGACATTTTATTCGATATATATTATTCCAACTTGTACATTTATGTTATATTATGTATACTTTGACTTTTGGATATTTTTAAAATGATAATAGAATTTTTCAAAAATTTACTGTATTTATTTCCTATTTTTTAAGGCTGTTTTCTTATTTTCTCCTATTTTCTTCATTAAAATTATATTTAATTTTTTTTATTTGTTTTGTGAATGTACTTTTATTTTATATTATTATTTATGTTTAAAAATATATTACAGGCTCATATGAATTTTCTAAAATTTATTTCATGTAATTTCAAATTTTCTAGACTAGTTTACTATTTTAGCTATTTTCTTTAATTTAACTTTATATATTTAATAAATATTATATATATATTTATATTTTGATAAATTTTCGAAATCTTATCTGTTATTATTATTAATTCCAGAATATCAAGTTATGTAAACAAATTTAAGAAGTTTGAAAGGTTTAAAGGCTAAGAAACGTAATGTCGTTTCACGTTTCTTTTACAGTTTCTTTTATCATCAATTCATCAGTTATTTTAGCCACTCCTTACTTTATTTATTTATTTTATACATTCACTTTTATTTGCTATGTTTATACTTTATTAATATTAATTTTATATGTATTTTGATTAAAAATAGATTTTTCCAAAGATTATTTGGGTTGTTTCAATTTATTTAGCCTAGTTTCACATATATTGATATTTTCTTTATATAAATTACATAATTTAAAATGTATTTATTTATTTTTCTTATTTACATTATTTATGAGATTATTTATCTATTTTATCAGGTTTGGGTTGTAACACAAGTTCTAAGCTTGTATCTCTTCCCACTTGAGCCTATTGTTGTGTCATCGTGCCTTCTGGAATCAGTTGTGTCATTGGTATTGAAATCTCTAGCCATAAAAGGTGAGTAAAACTCACACGACGTTTATACTTATGCAGTTGTGAAAAAACAACAATTGAATGTGTAGAATTTTATGTGATGTTATAACTGACTGTGATTATTTATATATGATGTCAAACCTGTTAAATTTCATGTCATATCATCTGTTATTATATATATGTTGTTACTGTTCATTCATATCTGTTTATCACCATTGCAAGTTCCCTGTAGACTAGAATCACTATGGGTTGAAATGATACATACCCGAACGGACTTTAGAATAGGGAAAAATCGTTATGGGCTGAAATGATAGGCCTGAATGATTTTCATATTTATTTCTTTTACTTGGAACTGCGGGTTTGAAATGATAAAACCCGGATTTTTCTTTGTAAATTACTGGTTGAAATGATATATTACCCGTATCACTTTACCTAGCGTAGAAAATTTTATACAGGCCCGTAGTTAATATATGTTTTTCTAAAATGTTTGAAATATTTTAGAAATGTAATTATTATAATATTTTGATTTAAAATTTATTAAAAATAAATTTTGTAAAGTATTATTGATTTTCTGAACAATTGTAAGTGAAATGAATAATGAAAAGTTAGAAAATTTTGAACGCAAGTTATTTTGGAAAATTTGATTTAATTATAATTGGAAATTAAATTGAATATGAAATTATGATAAATTTATGATAATTTGAATTTAAATGAATTAAAAGTGATTTTATATCATATTAATGATTTTTAACAAATTTGAAATGTGAAATGAAAGAATATTTTAAGTCGAAATTTTGAAATATAACTAAAATTGAATTTATGAAATTGACTTAAAAGTGAACTTTTAGTTAAGTAAATAAATATAAAATTAAGTTATATTTGAGAATTTGAACTTAAGTGTTAAGTTGAAATTTAATGTATTGGATTTAAAATTGAACATTGCAATTTAATAAGTGAATTATTATTAAATCTTGATTTTTGAATGGAAATTTAACTTTATTAAATCATGAACTTGAGGAAAAATTAAATGATGTTATAAATGTGAAAATGTATGATTTTATAAGTTAAAAATGTTTTAAATAAAAATATAATTGGTTGAGAAATTATATTGAATATTTGAAGTTAATTGACTGTATTTTTGAAATGCTATTAATTACAATGTAAATGATATCACAGCATTTGAAAATGTTGTAGTTGATGATAATGAACTAAAAAGCTAAATTGAATTAAAAGCTATTATAGCAATTTTTGTAAGTGCTATAAATTGTTGAATTTAACTAAGTTTATTCGAAATTTAAGTAAACCCTATTACAACATTTTAAAATGTTGTCTTTTGTTAAATTGAACTGTTTTGAATGTATTTTTCCGTAGCGTTTTCTAAATGCCACGAAAAGTGAATTTTCACTACTTTGATAAACTTAGGTGAATAAATGAACTTTGGAAGCCGAAAATTTTGGAAATTTAATAATTTAACCATTAAACATAATAACTTCATTTTAATGATTAAAAATGATTTTTGGAATATATACTGTTTTGAAATATCGATTGAAATGATATTTTAAATTGAATAAAATGAATAATGATTTGAAATGAATGTGGTTTCAAAAAGATATGATATTTTGATATATTAAATGATTAAAATGTGGTTTTGAAAACATATGATATGTTGATATATTAAAATGGTTTGAAAATGGAGTTTTGAAAGATATGATATTTTGATATTAAAATGATTTGAAAAGAAGATCCGAAAGATATGATATTTTGGAATGATTTAATCATTATTTTGATAAAGATTTGGGTTGAAATAATATTTTATTTTGAAGTACAAGTATTGTTTTAAAAGGTTATAACTACGGGTTATAATAACGATTGGTTGTTAAAGAGACCAGGATCGGATGTTGTCTTATAGCCGGCCAATACCGAAAACCACTTTAACAACTGTGTACGCGGTGGAGATTCCAGAATGAAGTAGGATGGTGGCGACGTTCTCGAGGTATATTATGTGGACCCAACTCCCGTGAGTTGGCATATATGACTAAAACAGGAGCTATACCGGGCTACACAAAGGGTCGCACCCTTTCATCGAGCATGCTCCATCGAAAACCATTCTATTACTGTTGTGATTCGATTCGGTGGCGCCACTTTGATTCGGGGGTATTGTTCGAGGTGGGCGGAAGGTGCTGGCTTGCCGTCACCACCGGTCCGGGAGTGCAAACGGTGTATCCACCCTGGCATTGCCTCGCGTGCCGTGTCATATCCTTATATCGAGCCCACTACGATTTTGGTTTTAAAGATCCGACCGCGTTAAGGTTCACCATCCCCTTAACGCTATTTTCTATATGATTATACTTTACTGATTAGACGCTACTGTATATAGCGTATATTACTACATAGTAAATAGTTTAACGGATCCTTAGAGGATGGACGGTCTCAAGCATCTTCTAAGTTATTCGTGCCTTTACTACAGTTCACTTGAATTTGGTTTACATTGTATAAGTATGTATGTCCTGACTCGAGTGTTTGTATTTTTATTTACGCTCGGGTCAGCCTGAGTTATTCACAGATTTGGATTTCCACTTTCTGGAGATTGGAATCGCTGGAGATTATCTACTTGTCAAGTTTATCTTTTGAAATCTGTTGTTCCTTTCAGCTCTTGTATTAGTTGACATCTATGAAGCGAGACTTCTTTTGTACTTTATTTCCTCTGTTGTATTTTATGTAACTCTGATATTTTTATATAGTAGCTTCATGAACTACTATCTCTTTTTACTTCCGCTGCATTATTATTACTCTGTGTCTGTGATCTGTGAGTTTTATTTACTGTATATTCTGAGATTTGCCAAATTTTTAATTACAATGCGGTATTTTGAGCAATTCAATTCCAGCATGAGTGTCTACCAATACATTTATAATGGATGCGAATGGTTGAAAATATCGGGTCGTTACAAACCCCCTCTATCACTTCCCAAAATTTCACAGCGCTCGGTTGGGCAACGGCGTCGCGAGCATCAAACGAACCGAACCCAAAACATCGAACCCATAAACCCTACTTTCAATCATTCCCAAATATCCTTGCATTCAAAATTTTTTTTAACAATTTTATGGTGTACTCACATTAATACTCTAGCTTCACGTTAAATTACAACAACAACAATTGAAGGAATCATCAGATTTTCATGCAAAAGCATTTTTGGTTTACTAACAAACTGCTCTAAGAATAGTTAACTGAAAATTATAATTTTTGTCTTAAAAATCATACTTTTGTATGTTGTATCAATATATCAATTCAAATTTACAATTCAAGTTATTCGAATTTTGACCTTTATTTTACTTTACTGTAAATTTGAGTTTAAAGTGTTTATATTTCACAGCTACCTAAAAAAATTTTCCAAACCTTAATCTTAAGCTTAAACAAATTTATTTTGTTAAGTTACTATGTAAATAAAATGTTTATATGTAAAAGTGTGATTTATTCTCTGATTTTCTTTGCCTCAGCAAATTTGAAATTTTGAAGAACATCAATATGCAGAACTTACAGTACTTAACAAAACATTCCAGAACATTAAACATCAACATAACAATTCTTCATGAATTACTTATTAAGAGTTAGACTAAAAATAAGTTTACTCACACAAGATTACAGTTGAAACAGAGGATCTTTGTTGATGGAAGCAGTCTGCAGTTCGCAAAATTGAATTCCTGTTACTTCCCTTGCTTCCTGAATTTTGTTTGAGCTTGAAAATATGATGTTTATTTATATTTCTTTTGCTTTTCCCCTTAAATCTTATGACCGAATTAAATATTAAAACAAGAATCATGGTGAAGTATTTATATTGAAAAGAACAGTCTTGAACAGGGAAGGTAATATCTGGGGCAAGCTTCTCCTGTTATTTATCAAAAATCTTTGTATTTAATTTCTGTAAATTGAAGTGATGTCGTATTTCGGCTGAGAGCTTATATTTCACAGATTGTAGTGCTAATTAAATGCTTATGTTTTCATTTATGTTAACATTATAATTAATGTTTGCTGACACATGAATTTGTATAAAGATATTTGCAGATTTCTGTGTTTGTGCCAAGATGTTTTATTTGATGTAAATACTTGTTTATAGATACAAAACTTTACAGCAGCCATTATAACCCATATTAAAGAATTTTCATTGTACAAATAAATGTTTCAGGTTACTCTTACTTGTCTGATTCTATACATACATTAATATTATGGTTTCCTATGTTTATGTACTTATGTTAACATCCATATTTTTATGTTATACTTATATGGAATATTTATAAGCTTATTTTATTTTAATTATAAAAGTTGTTGTTAGAAACACTTCTTAATCACATTTTTATTTAAAGTTAAATCTTTCCAATATTTTATTTGTAACTTATATTTGCATTAATGTATTTTATATTTATATTTAATATGAATAAATTGTGTTATTGTACTTATTATTATTATTAACTGCATTAAAATATCTAGTATTAAATGTCATTAATGCATAACTTTTAATTTAATTGAATAAAACAGATTTCATTCTTAATATTGTTAAAAGAGTCTATTTTAAATTTTGAAATTAAAAAAAATCCCTTTATAACCCATATACAACTAATTGTCCAAAATCTTATTTATTGGTAAATGAAAACTTGTATTTTATTTAAATTAGATTAAAAACTTATTATAATATTAGGGTCAAAATTCCGGGATGTTACATTCCTCCCCCTTAAAAGAATTTCGTCCCCGAAATTTAAACAACAGTTAATTCAAAGCTTAATATTAACACTCCAAACATACATATCATCCATATAATAACAAACAAATCAAACAATTAATTCCAACAACATTACTAGCTATCCGGACATAAATTTGGACAAGCTTTTCTAAAACTATCAAGAGTTTCCCAGGTACAATCTTTGGGATCCTCACACCATTGCACTTTGACGAGTTTCACCACTTTGTTCCTGAGTTGCTTCTCGTCTTGATCTATAATCTGAACAGGATTTCTAACCACAGTCAGGTTGGGTTCTACTTCTAAATCTTCCTGAACAACTGGTTCTACCACCAATGATAGGTCATGAATAAATTTCATTAAATGAGACACATGAAATACATTGTGAATCCTAGACATCCGTTCTGGCAATTCAATCCTGTAAGCTACAGTTCCAATTCTTTCCAACACTCGGAATGGACCAATATATCTCGGAGCAAGTTTTCCCGTTTTTTCGAATCTTATAGCACCTTTGATTGGGGAAATTTTGATAAAAACTAAATCTTCGATCTCAAATTCCAATGGTCTACGTCTCTTATTTGCATATTTCTTCTGACAATCTTGAGCAGCTTTCATCCTTTTCTTGATAAGCTCAACCTTCGCAGAAGCTTCACGAATTAGATCGGGTCTGAGTACAAGTCGATCATTCGATTCAATCCAACAAGATGGCGATCTACACGGTCTTCCATATAGAGCTTCATAAGGAGCCATCTTAATACTCGCTTGGTAGATGTTATTATAAGAAAATTCCACTAAATGAAGATGGTCTTCCCATGATCCACCAAAATCCAATACACAAGCTCGCAGCATATCTTCCAGAATACGATTAAGCCTTTCCGTTTGTCCGTCCGTCTAAGGATGATAAGCCATACTTAAAAACTTGTTCCCATTGCTGATTGCAGAGCTTTCCAGAATTTGCTAGTGAAAATAGGATCACGGTCACTTACTATGCTGACAGGAACACCATGTAATCTGACTATCTCCTTCAAGAAAATTTCTTCCAGGGAAACTGCATACGAGTTGCCTTAACCGGTATAAAATAGGCACTCTTCGTTAAACGATCCATAATAACCCATATCCCTTCATTTCCTTTCCTGGTTCTAGGCAAACCATCGATGAAGTCCATCGAGATCATCTCCCACTTCCAATCTAGAATTTCCAAAGGTTGCAATAGTCCGGCAAACTTTTGTTGATCTCCCTTCACTTGTTGGCATATGGCACAACTATTTGCAAAAGCAGCTACATCACTCTTCATATTCGCCACCAGAAAACTCTCCACATATCTTTATACATCATCGAGATTCCCGGGTGAATATTCAATTTGGAGCGATGACACTCAGCTAAGACTTCTTGCCTCAGTCCATCAATATTAGGCACACACAAACGACCATTAATTCTTAAAGCACCTTGATCGTCCATCTTGAAATCCGAATATCGACCGTCCTTAGTTCCAGGAATTATTTCCTCAAAAGATTTATCCTCCATCTGCTTACTAACGATTCTTTCTTGGAGAGATGGAATGACTTCCAAAAGAGATAAGACCGCATTTCTATTAAGAGCATCGGCTATAACATTCGCTTTCCCCGGAGTATACAAAATATCCAGATCATAAGATGCCAAAAAGTCGACCCATTTCTGCTGTCTCAAATTAATATCTTTTTGAGAGAAAATATATTTCAACGGTTTGTCATCTGTGAATAACTCAAACTTTTCTTCCAAAAGGTAATGTCTCCAGATCTTCAAAGCAAAAACAATGGCTAACAGTTCTAAATCATGCGTAGCATAGTTCTTCTCATTTGGCTTCAATTGCCGACTAGCATACGCAATTACTCTGCCATTCTGCATCAGAACTGCTCCCAGTCCAATTAAACATGCATTCGTATATACTTCAAATTTTCTCTTCCCATCCGGAATAAAAAGCACTGGTGCACTGGTTAGCCTTATCTTCAATTCCTGAAAAGCTTCTTCACACTGAGGTGTCCATTTGAATTCGGTTCCTTTCCTAGTCAGCTTGGTCAGATAAGAAGAAATCATGGAATAATCTTTGATAAATTTTCTGTAGTAACCAGCCAAACCCAGAAAACTGCGAACTTCAGTTGGCGTCTCCGGCTGCTTCCATTCCAAAATAGTTTCAACCTTTGCTGGATCTACATAAATGTCTTCACCAGAAACAGTGTGCCCTAAAAATTTAACTTCTGATTTCCAGAAATGGCACTTCGAAAACTTTGCCTTCAACACATGCTTCCTCAGAGTCTCCAATACAATCCTCAAATGATGCCTGTGCTCTTCTTCTGATTTGGAGTAGACTAAGATATCATCAATGAATACCAGCACGAACTTATTCAACACATCTCTAAAGACTCGGTTCATCAGGTCAACAAAATAAGCAGGAGCGTTGGTTAACCCGAAAGGCATAACCAACCACTCATAAAAACAATTTGGTTCCCTAAATGCTGTCAAGGGAATACTATCTTCAGCTACTCTCAATTGATGGAAACCTGAAGCTAAATCCAGTTGAGAAAAGGTAGAAGCACCATGCAACTGGTCAAAAAGATCATCGATGTGAGGAAAAGGATATTTATTTCGAATGGTCACTTTGTTCAATTCTCTATAATCAACACAGAACCTTAGCGAACCATCCGATTTGGTGACAAACACCGCAGCAGAGCCCCAACAAGAAAAGCTGGGTCTAATCAAACCCTTTTCCAAAAGATCTTGTGTTTGCTTAATCAACTCTTCTCTCTCTCTAGGAGGCATCCACCTACTGGGTTGAATCGCCTGCACAGCTCCTGGAACCAAATCAATAAGAAACTCAAATCTCTCGATGTGGCGGTAGACACTTAACTTCTTCAAATACATCAGGAATATATTGAACCACATCGATTTCCTCAACTTTCTCTTGAAAAGTCTCAACTCCTTGCAAAAGACTACTCAAGTGAAATCCAGAACTATCGCACGACACTTTGGCAATCCTACCCAAATCAGTCTCTAATGAAACTGTCCTCTCATCACAATTTAAAACTTCTTTATACTTATCGAGCCAATCCATTCCCAAAATAAGATCAAATCCCTTAAAATTTAACACATACGGGTCACAAGAGAAACCGTGGGGCAAATAAGAAATATTCAAGTCCTTACAGATTGTATCCAATTTGGTTGCTCCACCTATAGGATTAGATACAATAATGGGACGATCCACCATGCTGGGGTTGAGAGAAAACTTTTCTACTGATTCCAAAGATATGAAACTCAAAGAAGCACCCGAATCAAATAAAACTTTAATATATTTGCCATTTAGGAGTAAGGTACCTTCCAATACCCCTTTGCCTTAAGAAGAAGAAGATGGACCGGCTTCCAGAGAAAAAACCTTATTCTGCAGTGTCCTCTACAAAAGTGGACAATTGCTGATCATGTGACCGGGCTGGTGACAATTAAAACACAACGATCTCTGAACTACTACTGATCCTGAACCACTATGTCGTTGTTGTTGCTGAGATCCTCCTTGAGGACACTGATTTTCCAAATGTCCAATTTGCTGACAATTATAACACTTGCGGGGTCCATTATTGCTTCCTCCCGATTTCTTTCCTTTGCTTTGCCTTTTCCAAAGTGGGTTAAACTTCCTTTTATTTGGGTTAACGAAATTCCCTCTCGAAACTGCTATTGTTGCCACCAATTTCTTGCTCATCAAATTTTCGTACCTCAAAGCCATATCAACTAAATCAACAAAAGATCCTTTCAAGAGCACCATCATCTTATCATGAAATTCGGACCTCAATCCTTGCACAAATTTTTCATTCTTCTTGAGGGGAGTATCAATGAGTCCTGATCCATAACACGAAAGTTTGTTGAATTTCGTCTCATACTCAGAAACAGTCATGCTTTCCTGCTTCAAATTCAGAAAATTCTGGTACACATGGGTTTTCCCTACCGTTGGTATAAACTTCTCCTCAAATAACTCCTTAAATCTTTCCCATGAAATATCTTTCTCAGGAAAATTTGCAATTGTTGCATCCCACCATGCTACTGCGCCTCCCTGCCACGATGCCATTTCCCTTTTCTGATCATCCGACAATCTCATATTCTTAAAAATGCGCTCATAAGAGCGTAACCAGGCTTGAACTTCAATTATCAATTCTGAACCTTTAAATGGTTGGCCTCCGAGATTGTTGAAATCTTTACATAAGGTTGCAAAACTAACTTGAGGCGGTACTTGATTTACAGCCTCTTTAGCAATTTGACTTCGACCATTATCAATCGAAGTACTAGCCCTAACTCTGCCTCTTCTTCCAGAATTCATGTTGGCCACCTGAACAGGTAACACAACAAATTTAGATATGTATATATACTTATATGAAAATACAAATACGCACTCTCAAGATAAATATTACTCCAGAGCCTAGGTACTCGCTCAACCTAGCACTCTGATACCAGCTGTGACGTCCTAGGCTTTTCAACCATCAGCAACGGCTCACGGCCGGTAGGCTTTTCAACATCCCAGCCCCGCTGTGGCTCATAGTGATACCTCGGGTTTGCTTTTACGGCCAGCCTCTCAACTCGCAACCAACCCCGCAAAGCCTTATACTACCACCGGGGGCATATAGGGGTAAGAGTCTCCCGTTCGCCATCTAACGCAAAGCGAGAACCCCCTATCACGCTATAATGTAGCAAACCCGATCCCGGTCTCATCGAAATCCAAACGCCATTTTAAAGGCCGAGTTGTCTAATTAACTTATATAGTTTAAATTCAACAATTGAATTCACATAGCAATTTATCACAGATAAATCATACACAGTCATCATAGATATATCCAGAATATCATAGAACATCACAGGATATAAATAAATATAAGAGTCAATCAAATAGAATGATCGATTCATATCAACATTTAGTTTGATTTATTTTAAACTTAATTACTTGCTTAAGAATAAACTATATTTTATTTTTGCTTAGTTAATTACTAATTAATTACATTATTTCAATTTATTACTTACTTATTAATTATTCACTAAATTAATTAATTAATTCTTAATTATAAATCAATAACCTTAATTATTGATTTATCAAACTCAATTACACATTTAATTATTACTAATTGCTTAATTAATCATTAATTATTAATTAACTTAATCGTTTAATCCTTAATTAATTATTTAATCAGTTAACTACGATTTGTTAAATTATTAACTTTCAATGATTAATTAAATTCTTAATTACAAATGGGTTTGCACAAGATTATTATTAAAATCTTTAATTACTAATTTGATTAAATCTTGAACTACTTATTAAATTACAATTTCAAAATTTATTACATTCTTAATTAAATTTGATTTAAATTAATTACTCATTTTTTTTGTTTTCTGCAAAACTTCCTTAATAAGATTTAAAGTTAATCTCAGCCTAAAACAATTTGTCAACACTAATACTTAATTGATACTTAACTTGTATACCCTTCAACTTAGCATTACAGTTGGCAAATTCCTGGAATTTAAAACCCGAAGATAACAACGCGATCCACTCGGGTCGAACTCGTGATTACCCAGAACTTTTCTCGCGTCCTTCCCTGCACTCCTCTTCTCCTTCCTCTGTTCTATCTTCTTCTGTTTCTTTTTCTATAAAGTTTAAGGTTTTAAACTGTTGAAACCTATTAACACGCCTGTGCACTCAAATCTCTTCCCAGGGGGAAACCCGAAGCATCCAGCTAACAAACTCGAGTTTCACTCGAGTTGACACCAATAGGCGCTTCCCCACCGCCATGCACGTGCACGGCGGCTCACCACCGATCCGGCGCCCCACGACTCCATCAACAAACCACACAACTTCCCCTCACTCGAAATCACAGCCCAGTTCAACACAATACCCTCGAAATCAAAATATGCATGAAAAGTCAAACAGCTACTCAAACACGATAGACGAATTCGCCACGTTCTCACGATCTCGACCGCCTGCGACGACGTGGCTTCGGCCATATCTCGCCTTCAACCCCCTCTATCACTTCCTAAAATTTCTCAGCGCTCGGTTGAGCAACGGCGTCGCGAGCATCAAATGAACCGAACCCAAAACATCGAACCCATAAACCCTACTTTCAATCATTCCCAAATATCCTTGCATTCAAAAATTTTTTTAACAATTTTCTGGTGTTCTCACGTCAATACTCTAGCTTCACGTTAAATTACAACAACAATTGAAGGAATTATCAGATTTTCATCAAAAAGCATTTTTGGTTTACTAACAAACCGCTCTAAGTATAGTTAACTAAAAATTATAATTTTTGTCTTAAAAATCATACTTTTGTATGTTATATCAATATATCAATTCAAATTTACAATTCAAGTTATTCGAATTTTGACCTTTATTTTACTTTACTGTAAATTTGAGTTTAAAGTGTTTATATTTCACAGCTACCTAAAAAAAAATTCCAAACCTTAATCTTAAGCTTAAACAAATTTATTTAGTTAAGTTACTATGTAAAGAAAATGTTTATATATAAAAGTATGATTTATTCTCTGATTTTCTTTATCTCGGTAAATTTGAAATTTTGAAGAACATCAATATGCAGAACTTACAGTACTTAACAAAACATTCCAGAACATTAAACATCAACATAACAATTCTTCTTGAATTATTTATTAAGAGTTAGATTAAAAATAAGTTTACTCACACAAGATTACAGTTGAAACAGAGGATGTTTGTTGATGGAAGCAGTCTATAGTTTGCAAAATTGAATTCCTGTAACTTCCCTTGCTTCCTGAATTTTGTTTGAGCTTGAAAATATGTCGTTTTTTTATATTTCTTTTCCTTTTCCTCTTAATTCTTATGACCGAATTAAATATTAAAACAAGTATCATGGTGAGGTATTTATATAGAAAAGAACAGTCTTGAACAGGGAAGGTAATATCTGGGGCAAGCTTCTCCTGTTATTTATCAAAAATCTTTGTATTTAATATTTGTAAATTAAAGTAATGTTGTATTTTGGCTGAAAGCTTATATTTGACAGATTGTAGTGCTAATTAAATGCTTATGTTTTCATTTATGTTAACATATAATTAATGTTTGCTGACACATGAATTTGTATAAAGATATTTGCAAATTTTTGTGTTTGTACCAAGATGTTTTATTTGATGTGAATACTTATTTATACATACAAAACTTTACAGCAGCCATTATAACCCATATTAAAGAATTTTCATTGTACAAATAAATGTTTCAGGTTACTCTTACTTATCTGATTCTATACATATATTAATATTATGGTTTCCTATGTTTATGTACTTATGTTAACATCCATATTTTTATGTTATACTTATATTAAATATTTATAAGCTTATTTTATTTTAATTATAAAAGTTGTTGTTAGAAACACTTCTTAATCACATTTTTATTTAAAGTTAAATCTTTCCAATACTTGATTTGTAACTTATATTTGCATTAATGTATTTTATATTTATATTTAATATGAATAGAATTGTGTTATTGTACTTATTATTATTATTATTATTAACTGCATTAAAATATCTAGTATTAAATGTCATTAATACTTAACTTTTAATTTAATTGAATAAAACAGATTTTATTCTTAATATTGTTAAAAGAGTCTATTTTAAATTTTGAAATTAAAAAAAATCCCTTTATAACACATATACAACTAATAATGTCCAAAATCTTATTTATTGGTAAATGAAAACTTGTATTTTATTTAAATTAGATTAAAAACTTATTATAATAATAGGGTCAAAATTCCGGGATGTTACCGATTTTCTCAGTATATGCTTTGAATTTTGAGTAAACTATATATAAATATGTTATTTTAAAATTGGTGTTTTAAATAAGTGATGATTTTTATATTTATTATGCCTACCAGTATGTTTGGCACGTCCGTTGGACGTGCACAAATAAACCGGAAGCAAGCTTATGTATTTTGAAAAAATGGCATATAATAAATGCTACTTGGCATGAATAATTATGTAAGTTAACTTTTTTTATTGTGAAATAGTATGAACAAATATACACAAAACTTGTGGTTATATTTTCGGTCATCAATTTGGTTTCTTTGTGAATATTGGATGTAGAATTACATATGCATGCACGGTCGATGGATGTGTGAAAAGTACTTCCTTCGTTTATACTCCCATAAATTATTCATGAGCAAATACTAACCATGATATATTTGACCGATGCTTATCTTCTATATTATCTGTGAAGTGCAAAAGTACAACGATTCATCTAATTAAAGAAATATTTCACTATATCGGATGACTAAATGTTGTGAAGTAGACTATTCCTTTCATGCAATCACAAAATTCACACTTCCAATCATCATTCTCACCAATTTGAGATGATGCAAAGTACAGTAAGAAGATCCGACCATATCCTAATGCATGAGTCATTCATTATACTCAAGTCAACACCTCACTCCAATCAATAAAATCTATGGCAATGGATTCAAGAATACAAGCTTCAATAAACTACCTGATTTGGGCTATGTACTCAAAATCAATGGCAATAGATCTTTGACTCGACTATGTTTGTTGGAACATACTCCAATGCCATGAGTTCAGAAGTGTCGGTTGTTGCTACGATGCAAGCTTTCTTTGTGTGCTTGACATCGATTATGATGCTACTACACAACACTTCGGTTAGGCTTACATTGACAGAGAACGTTGAATTTGGTAGCGTTTGGTACCTTAAAACCACAGAAGAGAAAATCATATTTTAGTAAGGAGTTAAATTCAATATGGAAACAAAACTAAAAAACATGGAAAAACTGGCGTACTCAGCTTACATGCACCACCTTGTTGCAGTGGATGACAAAGGTCCATTGTATAAGATTACTAAAATAATGTTTACTAAAATGAAATCATATAAAGCATAAAACAAAAAATAATCATAAAAAATAGCATGTTCTTTAAATAATCATTTCCAAATGTACTTCTAGATCAATATTAACACATATCATACTCGGAACTTACCCATATTAGCACTTGAAAGTTGAAAATGTCTATAGGTTCGAGAAATTCCAAAGGAAAAGACATGAAGAAGTACATCTGTTATTGATAAGCATAAAAGCAGTTTTGATATGTAGAGTTATGTTAGAAAATGAACTTTTATAGTGATACAGAAGAAGAAAAATACCCAAGCACTTATACCATTATATCATTGTATTAGATTAATTCAATTAACATAGGACAATAGGAGTGACTCAAACTACATCCAAACTTAAATTTTTTTGCTAAATCTTCAAAAAAACATCAAATAAAATGATCAGCTATGAATCTAAATTCGAAACAATCCTTTCCTATATTCGCAGTTCTTATGTTAATTCTACCAAAACATCAATTCATTATTTGTATTAAAATGATTTTTCAATACTTATTGATCATTTCATCAAATAGATGAGTGCCAAATCTAAAGCCTAAACAATTACGTGTCTTAAACTGTTCACAACGAAAGCGGTTAGGAAAAAAAAGTAGCAGCAAACCAACATGAAGAAAAAAAAATGAAGACATGCTAAAGGAAGAAATTAAAATGAATTCTCACAGGATTTGAGATGATATGGAATCAATTTGATGGCCTCATCTGTCAAACTTCAAATGTCTATTGGAATCAGTTGTCATCCATGTATCTCTCCCCAAAAGCTCTTAATTCTAAAGTTTTTCATTTCTTTAGATTCTAAACAGGTAACGATCAGAAACTGGAATAAACAAATGAAGGAGTTCACCATTTTATGTTTTGATGTGTAACGACCCATAATTTTCGATTATTAAAATATTAATTAAATAATATTTTATAATTTCATATTGAAATAAAAAAATGATGTTACAAGGAGAAGAATAACTAGAATGTAATGATAGTAATGTTAATATAAGGTAATTGCTAACTATTTTAATCTAATTTCCAATTAATTGAAGTGACCTTAAGGTTATAATTAGTTATAACTAAAAATAAGGAACTACATTGAATGTTGAAATTATATGTAATCAATTAGAATTGGCTAATATTGAATATGAAATCAGTGGTGTTGTCTGAACGCTAATGATAAATATTTAAAGTAATTTCAAACTAATTGAAATACATTGTAGGTTGACTTGGTTATGATTGTAAATAATTAAATAAATTAAATGATGTAGATGGTGAACTTGTATGTAGTTAATTGAAATAGGTTAATATTGAATATAAAACCTTTTTGGGTAAGCAAATTATAACCCTTAGTTGTAAAGAATAAAATAAGGGGTATGAATTATTATTATAAACGATTGTATTAACTATTTTCTCATTAATTTATCGTTTTAATATTGAATGGGTAATTAATTGAATTAAGGCAATTGAATGTTGGGTTTAATGTCGGAATTGTATGTTAGTGATTAAAATAATTGTAACGTTATTTGATGATAAGTTGAAATAAGGAAATGAATTAAATGATAAATAAAAGGGGAAATTATATGAAATTAATGGAAAATTGAGTATAATCAGGATTGTGTAAGTAGTCATAGCATTTGTTGTTAATAATAATCTTGTAAATGCGATTAAGTAAGTAAAAGGTAACATTTGTCATTCATCACCTATTTATTTAATCCATTGAAATTAAATTGAAAATCAATTGCAGTTAATCTAATTACCTACTACAGTAATGTAACAACCCAGGGATTTGTGACAATTAATTATCGTCAAATGACGATTAAAGTGGTTTGCTAATCGCTAATTTGAGTTTTTAATCGAGTTGAAAAATTCATTTAATAATTTGATAAAGGGTTGTGGGCTTTAAAATTGCTTGGCCCATATTTTGTTTGTTGGCGTGATAAAAATTAAGACTCCTCCCTCTTTCTTTTTTTTCTTTTCTCATTCATGTTGAAACCCTAAAACTAAACGAGAGAAACGAAAAAGGTGGCTAGGGTTTCGATCTCGTACTGCTCGAGTCTGTATGGCCTCAACTTCAACTCCTTCCTTCGGTTTTCGCGGCTTGAATTCGCAATTATCAATCTCTGATTCATGCGCGTCAAAACTAAGGTGAGTAATTTCAATTGCTCACATCTAATTCATTCTTAAGTGTTATACTTCAGATGTTTGATTTTGTTACGGTATTGATGTTTTATCTGACTTTGTTAATTTGGTATCATTTGCTGGCCTCGGCTTCGATGTTTTGACTTGTTTGATGTTAATTCTAACTTGTTTTGACAAGGTTAATTTCACTGTGATTCCGACACTTGCTTGTTTAACTTCGACTTTGACCGTGTTTGGCAGTGTTCATTTCCCTTGTAGATGGCTCTGGCCATTTATGTTACCCTTGTAGCATACTTGTCTGATAATTTAAAAGTTGTTCGGTTGATTTATGCAAATATTTTGGACTACCACTATATGTATACGTATGTGTTCATATGTATATATTAGTGAATGTTTCCTTTTTACTCTCGCACTTGGTTGCACTTGAATTTTGTTGTTCATCTGAGTATTCTGCCTTGTGAGATCTGATTTTCGAGCTCCTTCACCTCTGATCTGTAGACTATCTCCATATGTATGTATATGGACGTGCGGCTTATTGTTTTATTGAACTGAAGTCATGTAGCGTGAGTTTCAAATCTGTAGCATACGTGTTACCACCCCTTTGAAGCAGTTTCATATATTTTGGCCATTTCATTGTTGTTGTTGCATTGGGAGGACATTGTGTCGTTTGGTCGACTCTTGCATTCACTTACTTTTGCTAGTTCATATATGGATTGACTTGAGTCTAGTGCTAGTGTCCTCGAATCATGTACATCTGGGTTTGCATTGGTATTTAGTTGAAGTTCATTCGTTGCTCTTGTCACTGTTCACATGTGTGTTCAAGTCTGCATTTTTGATATTCCTTTCTGTTGGGCTTCATGTAGCTATGTACTCCATTGTCCACATTGTAGTAAGTTGCATATCAGGGTTGTTGCACAGTAGCTTGTTTTGTTATGTGGTGGTTTGGTTCACTGGTGCATGCCTTTGACTGTTGGCATGTGCATTTCTTGTGTACATTATTATGCGATCTGGATGCATAATGCATCTCTGCATTGTTTTCAAAACTGCTGTAGTTCTGTTGCTATGTCAGTTGTTTTTCTTGATTGTGAGTTTTGTTGCACCTAGCTATTTGACTTGATTATTGCAGTTTGAAGTGAACTGCATTTTCCGGTCGTCTTCGACATCCTTGGGCATTCGATCACTTGCGGCCTCGACACTGTTATACATTGCATACACATTCTGATGCATGTGCACTTGTTTGAATTTCATTTGCATTGTACCTGCTGTGTTGTCTGGTTCAATTGTACTTAGACATTGTCTACACTGTTGGATATCACATCCAGTCTTCACTTTAGTCTGGTTCACTCCAGGAAATTTTTGTCCCTGTGCGATCACTTTTGCACTTTGTGCTAACATGCACCTATGTGCTTCTTTGTCTCGACTTCACTTCGCTGTGCTGAGTGTATCAGTACTCTGCCATGATTGAGTTTTGCATTGGAGTGGAGTCCATTTGATTATTGCTAGTTTGCACAGTTAGAATTATATTGACTCTGTTTGTGCTTGAGTCTGATACATTGCATTAATGCATTGTTTTCATGTTGCATTGTCCAGTTTCATATAGTTGTTCATGGATCAATGCATTATTCATTTGCAATTGGTCTTGATGTTATACATCACTGTGCGCTAGTCCACTTGAAGTTGTAGCCCTTGTGGTCGGACCTGCATATACATGTACCATTTTGTTGCTTTCCTCTGAACATCACTGTCATATTTGTTGATGCTTGAGTATACTGTTCGGTTCTGGCCATATTCTTGTTGCTTACACCTTCATTCGGCTGTGCCCTCATGTGTATCACTGCCTCGTGTAGTTCCATGTTGCACCTCTGTTTCATTTTATCCATGTGCAACTAGTAGCTTACATCCATTGTGTACATTTGGGTTCGCATTCATGTTGTCCAGGCTTGTTCCTTTGCATTGCTGTTAGCTCTGGGCTTCACTGACCACTCTTGTTGTACCATTGTTGTCTCCCTCTCTTGACATTTCGGAACTTGAATTGTTGCATTGAGTTGAGTCATGACAGCAGTGACTTGACCTTTGCATTTTGTTTGTTTTTCGAATTCACTTGAGTTGAATCTAACTTTTAGCTTGGGTTTGACCTTGTGTTCGTTTGTGAATGTTCATTGTGTACATATCACTGTAGTGGCAAGGCAGTGCTTGCAAGTGTGAACTGCAGCCACACGGTATGGCTTTTATGATATTCTATCTAGTTTTGATTATTTGATCTTTTGCATATTACATATGCTGTAGTGGCGAGGCAGTGCACGCGTGCGTGTACTGCAACCCTACCCAAATTAATATTTTAATTGATATTTCAATGGTTTGAACTGTTTTGTTTATTCAATTCAATATTCTGAATTGCACTCTGATTTGGTTTAATTACTGTCGTCTATTGGTTACTTAATTATCATTGCTTCTGTGCACTAATAACTGAGTTTGAATTAGATTGACCCGAGTATTATTTCCTTTTGAATCTAATACTCGAGTCAGACCGAGTATTTACAGGTTGTAGATTTTTAGCTTTGGGTTGCTGCTTGAGCTATGAAGTCACTTCATATTTTTCGGAGTAGTCGTGTCATATTTATGTATTCATGTATATTATTGTCAATGATGTACTTGTATATATAACTTCCTGTGTCGACAGTTGTAGTTGTATCATATGTATTGTATCACATGTATTGTAACTGACATCAGTTATTGTATATATGAGACTTTCCGTTTTATCTGTGTTCCGCATTTATATTATCTGTGTTATTACTATATACATTGTCCAAAACTATTATGAACCATCGTAGTTCGTTTTATACTAGAATTGGGTATGTCGATGGGAGTAAATAAATATGAGATGAAAAATAAAAATATATACCACTCCTATCGAGATAACCAATACTAGTGTAAGGCCTAACTGCGGATGGCCGCTCCTATCCAGCCTTATTCTTCGGGATAACAGACAGTATTTCTTTTAATACTCTTTGTTATTGCGAGCATAGAGGTGGGGTGTCACAGTTGGTATCAGAGTTTGGGGTTTATGGACATAATATAAAACATAACTTAGATGGAACATGTGTTACAACTATTTGTCAAAGTTTTATGTGCTTTGAGTCAAAACTAAAGTTTTGAAATTTTGATGAAATTTTTAAATATCTTTAGCTAAAAATAAAAGTGAAATTATGCTTTGATGATTTGATTGATTGTGTTTTGTTTACCAGAGTTCGCAGCGGAAATAGTAAGACTGTCTTCGATGTGTACAGCTGATAATTATTCTGATTTAAAAATCGAAATATGAAAATGAATTTAATTTCATTATGCTGTTTAACCAGTGGTTTGATTTATTGAAATTCTTGCTGGTTTTCTTTTGTGCTAATCATATCTGATTAGATTATTGTTGTTTTGAATTATCTTTGTTCAAGATATATTTGAATGATTTCTTTGTTCATTTTGCGGTAGTCGTGCAAATTTAAGTTGCACGTTACTGCATTGATTTTACGTTGAACCGATTCTTGGTTGTGAAACGTATTTTGTTGCCATTATTTTTATAACGGGATTTTTACATCGATGCTAAATTTTTGAAGGCCGGTGTTTTGTTGACATTTTAATGAATGAAAATTCACCGATATGAAATTTTGACGCAAATTATTTTGATGAGATTTTGACGTTTAAAAATTACTGTCACTTTGACTTCAGTAACCGTCAAATTTTTAAAGTGGATTTTTCAAGCGGTTATCCCGCAATGCTGATTTTGAGATCCGTTCTACAGTGTTTTGAGAAGTGCAATTTCCTTGTCGAAATTGTCACTAATGTTGCTGTTTTTATCATGGATTTGCAAATCGTTTTAAAAAATAAAAATTGTTTTTCAAAATTTTTATAGTTTATGCTTTCAAAAGAATGAGGAAGCGATTTAAACGATTCAGCAAAATCGAGGACTATGAACCCTTTCTTTTACTGATTCGTTTAATTCCGGACTTGTCCGTTTGAGAATGTAAATTATTACTTTTATAAAATAAATGAAATTGTTTTCAGAATTTTTACAGTTTTCGTTTTCAGAAGAATGAGAAAGTGACTTAAACGTCTCAGCAAAATCGAGGACTATGACCCCTTTCTTTTACTGATTCGTTTAATTCCGGACTTGTCCGTTTGAGAATGTGAAATGTTATTTTTGGAATACACAATTTTGCACGTTCAAGGAAACGATGAAGAGAATCAAACGATTTAGTAAAACACGTGGTATGGGACATGTGCGTTTGCTATTTCGGTTAATTCCGGACTCGTTAATTGAATATATGATGATTTTCGTGTGCTTTCGAGCCACTATGAGGACCTTTGGGTCATACGATGGACCTTCGGGTCAAATACCAGTACTAGACCTTCGGGTCATATGTTGGGTGCCAAAAATTATGATGACAGTACTTGGTAGGCTTCGGCCATATGAGATGCACGTGCGGCGTAGCTTAGACTCGTCATATGATGGGATCGATCCAACCTTTTATGTTGATTTTCTAGAATATCTTAATTGATTTCTAGATATTTGTTGTTTCCAATTATCCGCAGGTAATAGGATATTTGTTGATATGAGTTCTAATTATCGTTTTTGATAATCGAATATTTGTTGATTTGAGATTTGATTATCATTTTTGATAATCGAATATTTGTCGATTTGATTATCGTTTTTGATAATCAAATATTTGTTGAGTTTATTATCGTTTTTGATAATCGAATATTTGTTGATTTGATTATTGTAACGACCCTGAATTTTTAATAATTTAAATTGAGAATATTTAATTTATTTTAAATATTTGAATGATGGTTTGGATTGAATTTTCAATATAACTTTGAATTTGACGATTTAATTATAGAATTTAATCTATTGAGAGTTGAATAAAAAATTTGAATCTTCAATTTTAAGCCAATTAAAAATATTTCAAAGGCTTGTAAAATTTGTATTGATAATATTGAAGATAATAGAAGCTTCAGAATTGAAATTGAAAGTGAATCGTTCAGTTTTGAAATTTATATCGTTTGAATCGATATTTAAAATAGCCGTCCGAGGTACAGTCTCGGAATTCGACGAAACCAGTTCCATTGGGTCCGTAATATTGAATTATTGTCGGATTTCAAATTTCGTATTTTTCCGAGTTGTTATGTGAGCACAAGGTGAGTAAACGCATTTAGATTGACTCGAATTCAATTCAAATTTAAAATTTAGTCAAACAAATACACCACGTTCGTCCTAGATCCTCGCCTAAAAATCACGATGACGATCGTGCAAACAAGATCTCTTGTCCCTCCCTCTTCTTTTTAAAACACGAGCACGCAGAAGAAAATTTAAACATCTCGTTCAAATTAATGGCCTCTCTCCCTCTCTCGTTTCAGTACATACAAAAAAAAAAGAAGTAAAAAAAATGGCCGAAGCCCCAAAATCTAAAACACGATTCAAAGGCGACACAAGCAACGCGGCCGCGTTCGCGCGTATGGCGATGGGGAAGCGGCGGCTGTAGGTGAAGGCGTGGGCTAGTGCACGCGCGATAGGCGACGTCGATCCGCGAGATGGAACTCGCGAGGCAGCAGGGTCGATTCGTCGAATATGGGAGTCGCGACTAGGGTTCGTCGCGTGGTCGCGATGTCGTGGAGGCGCGACGCCGTGGTGGTTCGAGTCGCGCACGGCGAACGATGATGGGGGGGGAGGTTCGAAGCTAGGGTTTTAATCGCGATTTGGGGGTAGAGGCATGGAGTTGCGGCATTGATTTGGAATCGCACGTGTGGCGGAGGGCATCTCGAAGGTGGGGAGGAGACTCGTGACTGCGATTGGTGGTCGCGTGTACAGCGAGGTATAAATTTTATTTTGCTTTTATAATTTAATTTAATTTAAATTCAAATATATAAACTGGGATTTTAAATTACAGTAAAAAAATAGGAAAAAATAAAAAAAGAATAAAAATATATATATAAACAGAAAATGCAGTTTTGTTTTTATTAAAATATATAGTTAAGTTTGAATTAAATAAATAAATACAATCTGTTTACAATAAAAGAAAATGTTGTTTAAATTAAATAGTTAGTTAATAAAATTTATTTAAATAAAAATTAAATGTGTTCGATAAAGATTGGAATTAATAGAGAATAGTTTTGAATTTATTAAAAAGAAATTGTTTGAAAGCCCAAAAACAATTTATTAAAAAGGAAAACTTAGTTTTTAAAAATAAATTAAAATGAAATGATTAGTTAAGAAAGTTTATTAAAAGAAATTTAAATTTTTTAGTTAAACAAATTTAATTAAAGAAAATCAGTTTGAATCTTTAATTTTTAGTTTAAAATAAAAAAAAAATCATTAACTTGAGATTGAAATAATTAGTTGGATAAATTTAATTTAAGGGTAAGTTAATTAAATCTATTTAAGGAGAAAAATTAGTTTTAAAATTAAATTGTAGGTGAATGAAATTATTAAAAGAATTGGTTTAGAACAAAACCATTGAATAATTAAAACAATCTAATGAAAATTTAATTTATTCGTTTGATTCGAATATTAATAAATTGTGTATAATATTTATACAAGGTATAAATGAAGAAAACAAGTTGAATTAGAAGTGGATGGCAAACGGGAATAAAGGTGAGAACTTCTCACTCAAAAGGAATTTTATTGTTTATTTGAATTTTAAATAGTTAAATTTAAAAATTTGCTTGACTGTGTTGATTGAATGATTGAATGATGATTGTTATATATATATATTGGATATGAATAGACCCTATACGCCGTTAGTAAGCGGAGGTTATTTATTACACACATATACCGCGATATTCCACCTCGAAGTGGAATTGGTATTATATTATATATATAGCAATATATATATATTGGCATATGTATATATTGCAGTTGATTGATTTCCCGCATTTTCTTTTAGCGGATGAGACCCTATTGCGCCGTTAGTAAGCGGATATATTTTATAAAAATCCCATATACCGCGATATTCCGTCTTGAAACGGAATGGTATTGTGCTAATGTCTGTGGATGCAGGGAAACAGGTTGGAGGGATCCAACTGGATTCCTCACAAATATTTATTTGATTTCATATATTGTGATATTTGATTGTTTATCATGGATGATATATGATGTTTGAAAGTCGTGATTGACTATTGATGTGTCGCATCGTTGGATCCAATTTTTGGAAGTTTAAAAATAATGATTTTGATTTTTAAGGAATTTCTAAAGTGATTTTTGGAAATATGCGTTTATAAAATATTTTTGGAATCGATTCATTCTAAATAAATAAACGTTATAATTTTAATGTTATAAAAATTATATTTTTGAGAAATATAGTTAAAAGTTGATTTTTGAAAATATGGGATTTATGATTTTATAAAATAGTTTAAACTGGGATTTTTGAATTTATTATAAAAAGTTTAAAAAAATAGGATTTATAAAATTTGATTATTTTATAAATCCAAATGATGAAATTATAAAGGACTTTTAAGACGTTTTAAAGTAATAATATAAATTGATTTTTATAAAAGATTTATAAATTGATATTTATAAATATTGGAGTTATAAAACGAGCTTTTCTAAGTGTTAGAATGAATTGTGAATGAATTTCACAAATGAATGAAATTTATGGGATTATAACGATGAAGTTATAAATAGAATTTTATAAACAGTAGGTTTATAAAATTTGTAAAGGAAAATAAAATAAAATTCATAAAGTTATTAAAGGAATGGATTTGGATAAATAAATGAATCTTATAAGTTATAAGATTTATAAGATTTATGAAGTTTAAAGGAACGATTTTATAAACAAATAAATTATAAGTATTTGACTTATAATATGAAATTTTAGTATATTATTGAGATATGAAACTGAATAGATTTATAAAGGAAATTTATAAAAGGAAGTTGTTGTAAAATAAATAGAAATAGAATTTATAAACATTGTTTTATAAATCCGCAACGACTTATTTTGATAAGTGAATTGTTGTAATTTATTTATGGAGTTATATTCATGTTTTAGACAGTGAATAATTCTTTAAAATAAAATGAATAGAAGTGATGAAATTGGTTAACAAGTATATTCACGTTTTTGAATAGTGAATAATATGTTAAAGAAATTATTTTAGATGTGATGTTTTAAATAGAATTAAAACGATCTAAAGATGTTTTAAAATGTATTAAGAGTCGAAGCCATAGACTTCAACATTCATTGTTGAAATAGATGTTTTCGAGAAATAAAAGGAAATAGTAGATTATAACACTGTTGTTATAATAGATGATTTCCGAAAGGAAATGTTTTGTATAGTATTGGGATTTACATATCTATTTTAATTTCGAATCCCTGTACTAGTGATTTTTGGTTGTCGTAACGATGTTTTACGCAACATTCGTTTTGGCCCAAATAAATATGTTAAGTGAATCCTTAAAAGAATGAAATATATACTTAATTTCGATTAGAGTATATTGAATATTTTCCAAGTGTTGAAAATAAAAGATTGTGAATTACTTATTTAATAAGTATGGAAATGTTTTCCAATATAAAGTGAATATGTTGAGAATTTATCTTTTAGAAGATAAATTGAAAATGAATATTTGAAATCATATATTCATAAATATTTTGGAAATATAAATTCAATATGGAATTTATAAATGGAATTTGGAAAATGGCTTTAAAAATAAATATTGATTTGTTTTTGAAGTATGGAAAGTTTATATCTTCTAAAGATATCTTTGGAAATTAAATAATTTGGAAAATTATTTGGATTTTGATGATGTTGTGCGTATTCATTGATAGTTCAATAACCGACTATCAATATTTACTTTTGAATGGTATTTGTTGTGAATCGCTTGAAATTGAATGCCACACTTATTTTTTAAAATAAGCGCTCACTATTCGGGTTAACCGGGAAAGGACCTTGGGGTCGTATAACCCATTCCGAATATGTGATACGTCGTTATGAATTGCATTCGAAGATCGGTGTTGAAGACCGAAAATTTTCGAAAGCAAAAGGGTTTCTTGTTGATTGTCTCTGCACTGGCTGATCCCCGGTATTGAGATCTCCATATGTGATGGGAAATCCGAACGTGATTAGAGATTATTCGGATTGCAAGGACTTCTTTGTAAGTGCCTTCGGTTCTGTTCGAGCCCGGAACAGACTTGTATGGATAGTGTGTCTGACATTACAAATTGAGATATAAAGCCGATTTCTTTCAAATATATTTCTATTGGTGGCGGAGAATTTATTCTTTTAGCTTAACACCCTTCTCTGAGATGTACGAGCTCAGAGGTTATGTAGTTGAATGTTATCAGCGATATATTCCCAATTTGGTAATGTGACATGCTGAGTGTTGCTGAAATGATCATTGTGTTGATTATTTGTGATAGGATCATTTATTTGATCGTCTATCCTTGTGATCATTGTGTTGATCATTTGTTGACCCAAAGCATGGCTTTTGTATAAAGTATGTTTTTGTGGACATGACTTCGTCGAGCCTCACACCCCGTGAATGGTCAAAACAGGAAAGATGCGGCAAGGTTATGAGGGGTAGCACCCTTTAGGATGTGTGCATTTCCTTCTGGAAAAGGGTGGTATCATGGTATGGAGCCCAGATACTTACTCATGTTGAAAACACTTTGTTATGATTGTGTGAATTGATTACGAGCGCTCGGTTAAAAGGTCCCAAAGGACCGGGGGATGGCATATTCGGTCAGTTGTTACTCAGTTAGGGGTAACCCGGCCTTGTGTTGGTAGAGATCCGGTTTGGTTCTCGGGGATGTCCATCCAGAGGCATTCTCATGTGGCAATGGGAAGTTCCTTGGCCTGTTCATTCGTTGGAAATCCAAAGAAACAATACGAAACTTGTACGGTTTTAGTTGTAGAACCTGCCATCTAATATGGTAGCTATTAGTAGGCATAATATAATGGTACCTATGCTGGCTAAGATTTATATTCTACTTTCGAAATTGTTTCCTACACTATGCACTATTAATAATATGAAATGTTCTTTTTAAATGCGTATCAAGCATCTTTGACTATCATAAGGAGAAATCTTCTCCAAGTCTGCGTTTGCATTGTGTGTGTGGCAGGAGGTCTTATGGTAGTCTCATTTTTAAAAGCATTGCGAATTGAATTTAAAAATATCTCTCTATTTGATTTTAAAGTTAAATAAACTGTTTTGAGTTCTCACACCAGTCACACGACTGACTTGGAGTTTATTGTTTTCCTTCCTAAACTCTGGGTGCCCACCAATTTCCACACGGGCAGTTAAGAGTTAGGTATATCAGGATATTCTGGATATTCAGGAGTTGCTGGAGGCAAGCTGGATGGCATGGCGTATTACTTATATAGTATTTCTTTTTCCGCTGTTGTTATTGTTTGATGTTGTATGTTGTTGTACACTCTGATGATATGATGTAATGAAATGAAATATAATGTAATAACTGATATAGTTCTTTGTTTAAAGATTATTCATTTATTATTATATGTTGTTCCGCTGCGAATTGTGAGATTCTGTTGTTCTGTTGTTTTCTGTTCCATTCTATTTTCTTCTATTTTCTTTCTGTTCTATGTTCTACCTTCTTATCTTCTCTTTCTTCTTCCTTTTTCTTAATTTTTTTTCTTAAAACCCATAACATTCCGTGTTTCCGGCCTTCGATTTCTCGGCAGTCGATAAAGTGAGTATCGATGTTGAATTTTCGAAAGTCGAAAATTTACGGGGCGTTACATTTGGTATCGGAGCTGTTGGTTAAGCGACAACCATGGTTCTGTTGGGTATTACTCGTTAGAGATAGAGTCAGCAGTACTCTAGAATGAGTTTGAGTGTAATAATAGATATGAGCGCGTATTTGTTAGTGAATATAAAATTGTTTTTTGAAACGGGTAAATAAAGTAATTTTGCCCAAAACTATTTGTATGAAAGGAAATGATTTTCTATGAATTATTATAGTATATGGTTGCATGATTGTTAGGAAGTGATAATATTGAATTATTATCATTAGTATATGGAATTAAATAAAATGGATTGAATTCAAGTAAATTAACTTGATAATTTATTTATTTGTGAAATAATTCTCAAATGGAATGAATATGAATATGGAATGTGAATAAAATTGAATTGAGAAATTAAGTGAAAACGAGATGAATTGAAATATTGAGATGAATTAGTGAAAGAAACTAATAGTAATATGAATTACTAAATGAAAGTTAATCGTTAGAATTCAATATTTAGAATTAAGAATTGAATTCGAATGGAATTGAAATTGTGAATTGAATTGAAATGTAAAATTCAATGAAATAGATATGTAACTCCAATAGTGAAGTAAAAATGTATAAGAAACATATATTGGAAAATTTTGTAATGAATTGGCAAAATGGTTTGTATGTTGGAATTATATATTATGACTAGCAGGATATACAGGTATATAACGGAATTGAGATTTTGATTTCAAAGATAAAAAAATTGAATTGCTCGACAAAAAGGTACGTATTTCAATTTCAGTATGAAATTTGATGACTTTCTTCTCTAGCCACTTGGCTTTTCTCTTTTCTTTTTGATTCTGAGGGGCCGTGGTGCCATTTTGTAGTCGTACCGAGCTAGCCGCGCAAAGGAGACGCTGGCGAAATTTTTCGAAAATTTAGGGTGTTAGAAAAATTTTGAGAAAAATTTGAAAGTTTGAAATTTGAATTTAAATTTAAATTGTTAGGAGAACAATGTTGTTTGAAACCTATAATTGAAGTTGGAAAGCTAGTTGAAATAATAATGAAACTCTAGTAAAAAGATTTAGGCTAGTAAGTTGATAAAACTATTTGGATTGTGAAAAATAATAAATGAGATAAGGGCATTCTTCTTAACTTGTAATTTCGGGACGAAATTCTTTAAGGGGGAAAGATTGTAACGACCCTGAATTTTTAATAATTTAAATTGAGAATATTTAATTTATTTTAAATATTTGAATGATGGTTTGGATTGAATTTTCAATATAACTTTGAATTTGACGATTTAATTATAGAATTTAATCTATTGAGAGTTGAATAAAAAATTTGAATCTTCAATTTTAAGCCAATTAAAAATATTTCAAAGGCTTGTAAAATTTGTATTGATAATATTGAAGATAATAGAAGCTTCAGAATTGAAATTGAAAGTGAATCGTTCAGTTTTGAAATTTATATCGTTTGAATCGATATTTAAAATAGCCGTCCGAGGCACAGTCTCGGAATTCGACGAAACTAGTTCCATTGGGTCCGTAATATTGAATTATTGCCGGATTTCAAATTTCGTATTTTTCCGAGTTGTTATGTGAGCACAAGGTGAGTAAACGCATTTAGATTGACTCGAATTCAATTCAAATTTAAAATTTAAAATTTAGTCAAACAAATACACCACGTTCGTCCTAGATCCTCGCCTAAAAATCACGATGACGATCGTGCAAACACGATCTCTTGTCCCTCCCTCTTCTTTTTAAAACACGAGCACGCAGAAGAAAATTTAAACATCTCGTTCAAATTAATGGCCTCTCTCCCTCTCTCGTTTCAGTACATACGAAAAAAAAAAGAAAGAAGTAAAAAAAAATGGCCGAAGCCCCAAAATCTAAAACACGATTCAAAGGCGACACAAGCAACGCGGCCGCGTTCGCGCGTATGGCGATGGGGAAGCGGCGGCTGTAGGTGAAGGCGTAGGCTAGTGCACGCGCGATAGGCGACGTCGATCCGCGAGATGGAACTCGCGAGGCAGCAGGGTCGATTCGTCGAATATGGGAGTCGCGACTAGGGTTCGTCGCGTGGTCGCGATGTCGTGGAGGCGCGACGCCGTGGTGGTTCGAGTCGCGCACGGCGAACGATGATGGGGGGGGAGATTCGAAGCTAGGGTTTTAATCACGATTTGCGGGTAGAGGCATGGAGTTGCGGCGTTGATTTGGAATCGCGCGTGTGGCGGAGGGCATCTCGAAGGTGGGGAGGAGACTCGCGACTGCGATTGGTGGTCGCGTGTACAGCGAGGTATAAATTTTATTTTGCTTTTATAATTTAATTTAATTTAAATTCAAATATATAAACTGGGATTTTAAATTACAGTAAAAAAATAGGAAAAAATAAAAAAGAATAAAAATATATATATAAACAGAAAATGCAGTTTTGTTTTTATTAAAATATATAGTTAAGTTTGAATTAAATAAATAAATACAATCTGTTTACAATAAAAGAAAATGTTGTTTAAATTAAATAGTTAGTTAATAAAATTTATTTAAATAAAAATTAAATGTGTTCGATAAAGATTGGAATTAATAGAGAATAGTTTTGAATTTATTAAAAAGAAATTGTTTGAAAGCCCAAAAACAATTTATTAAAAAGGAAAACTTAGTTTTTAAAAATAAATTAAAATGAAATGATTAGTTAAGAAAGTTTATTAAAAGAAATTTAAATTTTTTAGTTAAACAAATTTAATTAAAGAAAATCAGTTTGAATCTTTAATTTTTAGTTTAAAATAAAAAAAAAAATCATTAACTTGAGATTGAAATAATTAGTTGGATAAATTTAATTTAAGGGTAAGTTAATTAAATCTATTTAAGGAGAAAAATTAGTTTTAAAATTAAATTGTAGGTGAATAAAATTATTAAAAGAATTGGTTTAGAACAAAACCATTGAATAATTAAAACAATCTAATGAAAATTTAATTTATTCGTTTGATTCGAATATTAATAAATTGTGTATAATATTTATACAAGGTATAAATGAAGAAAACAAGTTGAATTAGAAGTGGATGGCAAACGGGAATAAAGGTGAGAACTTCTCACTCAAAAGGAATTTTATTGTTTATTTGAATTTTAAATAGTTAAATTTAAAAATTTGCTTGACTGTGTTGATTGAATGATTGAATGATGATTGTTATATGTATATATATTGGATATGAATAGACCCTATACGCCGTTAGTAAGCGGAGGTTATTTATTACACACATATACCGCGATATTCCACCTCGAAGTGGAATTGGTATTATATTATATATATATAGCAATATATATATTGGCATATGTATATATTGCAGTTGATTGATTTCCCGCATTTTCTTTTAGCGGATGAGACCCTATTGCGCCGTTAGTAAGCGGATATATTTTATAAAAATCCCATATACCGCGATATTCCGTCTTGAAACGGAATGGTATTGTGCTAATGTCTGTGGATGCAGGGAAACAGGTTGGAGGGATCCAACTGGATTCCTCACAAATATTTATTTGATTTCATATATTGTGATATTTGATTGTTTATCATGGATGATATATGATGTTTGAAAGTCGTGATTGACTATTGATGTGTCGCATCGTTGGATCCAATTTTTGGAAGTTTAAAAATAATGATTTTGATTTTTAAGGAATTTCTAAAGTGATTTTTGGAAATATGCGTTTATAAAATATTTTTGGAATCGATTCATTCTAAATAAATAAACGTTATAATTTTAATGTTATAAAAATTATATTTTTGAGAAATATAGTTAAAAGTTGATTTTTGAAAATATGGGATTTATGATTTTATAAAATAGTTTAAACTGGGATTTTTGAATTTATTATAAAAAGTTTAAAAAAATAGGATTTATAAAATTTGATTATTTTATAAATCCAAATGATGAAATTATAAAGGACTTTTAAGACGTTTTAAAGTAATAATATAAATTGATTTTTATAAAAGATTTATAATATTGGAGTTATAAAACGAGCTTTTCTAAGTGTTAGAATGAATTGTGAATGAATTTCACAAATGAATGAAATTTATGGGATTATAACGATGAAGTTATAAATAGAATTTTATAAATAGTAGGTTTATAAAATTTGAAAAGGAAAATAAAATAAAATTCATAAAGTTATTAAAGGAATGGATTTGGATAAATAAATGAATCTTATAAGTTATAAGATTTATAAGATTTATGAAGTTTAAAGGAACGATTTTATAAACAAATAAATTATAAGTATTTGACTTATAATATGAAATTTTAGTATATTATTGAGATATGAAACTGAATAGATTTATAAAGGAAATTTATAAAAGGAAGTTGTTGTAAAATAAATAGAAATAGAATTTATAAACATTGTTTTATAAATCCGCAACGACTTATTTTGATAAGTGAATTGTTGTAATTTATTTATGGAGTTATATTCATGTTTTAGACAGTGAATAATTCTTTAAAATAAAATGAATAGAAGTGATGAAATTGGTTAACAAGTATATTCACGTTTTTGAATAGTGAATAATATGTTAAAGAAATTATTTTAGATGTGATGTTTTAAATAGAATTAAAACGATCTAAAGATGTTTTAAAATGTATTAAGAGTCGAAGCCATAGACTTCAACATTCATTGTTGAAATAGATGTTTTCGAGAAATAAAAGGAAATAGTAGATTATAACACTGTTGTTATAATAGATGATTTCCGAAAGGAAATGTTTTGTATAGTATTGGGATTTACATATCTATTTTAATTTCGAATCCCTGTACTAGTGATTTTTGGTTGTCGTAATGATGTTTTACGCAACATTCGTTTTGGCCCTAATAAATATGTTAAGTGAATGATTTCCTTAAAAGAATGAAATATATACTTAATTTCGATTAGAGTATATTGAATATTTTCCAAGTGTTGAAAATAAAAGATTGTGAATTACTTATTTAATAAGTATGGAAATGTTTTCCAATACAAAGTGAATATGTTGAGAATTTATCTTTTAGAAGATAAATTGAAAATGAATATTTGAAATCATATATTCATAAATATTTTGGAAATATAAATTCAATATGGAATTTATAAATGGAATTTGGAAAATAGCTTTAAAAATAAATATTGATTTATTTTTGAAGTATGGAAAGTTTATATCTTCTAAAGATATCTTTGGAAATTAAATAATTTGGAAAATTATTTGGATTTTGATGATGTTGTGCTTATTCATTGATAGTTCAATAACCGACTATTAATATTTACTTTTGAATGGTATTTGTTGTGAATCGCTTGAAATTGAATGCCACACTTATTTTTTAAAATAAGCGCTCACTATTCGGGTTAACCGGGAAAGGACCTTGGGGTCGTATAACCCATTCCGAATATGTGATACGTCGTTATGAATTGCATTCGAAGATCGATGTTGAAGACCGGATATTTTCGAAAGCGAAAGGGTTTCTTGTTGATTGTCTCTGCACTGGCTGATCCCCGGTATTGAGATCTCCATATGTGATGGGAAATCCGAACGTGATTAGAGATTATTCGGATTGCAAGGACTTCTTTGTAAGTGCCTTCGGTTCTGTTTGAGCCCGGAACAGACTTGTATGGATAGTGTGTCTGACATTACAAATTGAGATATAAAGCCGATTTCTTTCAAATATATTTCTGTTGGTGGCGGAGAATTTATTCTTTTAGCTTAACACCCTTCTCTGAGACGTACGAGCTCAGAGGTTATGTAGTTGAATGTTATCAGCGATATATTCCCAATTTGGTAATGTGACATGCTGAGTGTTACTGAAATGATCATTGTGTTGATTATTTGTGATAGGATCATTTATTTGATCGTCTATCCTTGTGATCATTGTGTTGATCATTTGTTGACCCAAAGCATGGCTTTTGTATAAAGTATGTTTTTGTGGACGTGACTTCGTCGAGCCTCACACCCCGCGAATGGTCAAAATAGGAAAGATGCGGCAAGGTTATGAGGGGTAGCGCCCTTTAGGATGTGTGCATTTCCTTCTGGAAAAGGGTGGTATCATGGTATGGAGCCCAGATACTTACTCATGTTGAAAACACTTTGTTATGATTGTGTGAATTGATTACGAGCGCTTGGTTAAAAGGTCCCAAAGGACCGGGGGATGGCATATTCGGTCAGTTGTTACTCAGTTAGGGGTAACCTGGCCTTGTGCTGGTAGAGATCCGGTTTGGTTCTCGGGGATGTCCATCCAGAGGCATTCTCATGTGGCAATGGGAAGTTCCTTGGCCTGATCATTCGTTGGAAATCCAAAGAAACAATACGAAACTTGTACGGTTTTAGTTGTAGAACCTGCCATCTAATATGGTAGCTATTAGTAGGCATAATATAATGGTACCTATGCTGGCTAAGATTTATATTCTACTTTCGAAATTGTTTCCTACACTATGCACTAATAATAATATGAAATGTTCTTTTTAAATGCGTATCAAGCATCTTTGACTATCATAAGGAGAAATCTTCTCCAAGTCTGCGTTTGCATTGTGTGTATGGCAGGAGGTCTTATGGTAGTCTCATTTTTAAAAGCATTGCGAATTGAATTTAAAAATATCTCTCTATTTGATTTTAAAGATAAATAAACTGTTTTGAGTTCTCACACCAGTCACATGACTGACTTGGAGTTTATTGTTTTCCTTCCTAAACTCTGGGTGCCCACCAATTTCCACACGGGCAGTTAAGAGTTAGGTATATCAGGATATTCTGGATATTCAGGAGTTGCTGGAGGCAAGCTGGATGGCATGGCGTATTACTTATATAGTATTTCTTTTTCCGCTGTTGTTATTGTTTGATGTTGTATGTTGTTGTACACTCTGATGATATGATGTAATGAAATGAAATATAATGTAATAACTGATATAGTTCTTTGTTTAAAGATTATTCATTTATTATTATATGTTGTTCCGCTGCGAATTGTGAGATTCTGTTGTTCTGTTGTTTTCTGTTCCATTCTATTTTCTTCTATTTTCTTTCTGTTCTATGTTCTACCTTCTTATCTTCTCTTTCTTCTTCCTTTTTCTTAAACTTTTTTCCTTAAAACCCATAACATTCCGTGTTTCCGGCCTTCGATTTCTCGGCAGTCGATAAAGTGAGTATCGATGTTGAATTTTCGAAAGTCGAAAATTTACGGGGCGTTACAATTATCGTTTTTGATAATCGAATATTTGTTGATTCTGATTATCGTTTTTGATAATTGGATATTTGTTGATTTTGATTATCGTTTTTGATAATCGAATATTTGTTGACTTGATTATCGTTTTTGATAATCGAATATTTGTTGATTTGATTATCGTTTTTGATAATCGAATATTTGTTGATTTGATTATCGTTTTTGATAATCGAATATTTGTTGATTGGATTATCGTTTTTGATAATTGGATATTTGTTGATTTTGATTATCATTTTTGATAATCGAATATTTGTTGATTTTGATTATCGTTTTTGATAATTAGATATTTGTTGATTTGTTTATCGTTTTTGATAATCGGATATTTGTTGATTTGATTATCGTTTTTGATAATCGAATATTTGTTGATTCTGATTATCATTTTTGATAATTGGATATTTGTTGATTTTGATTATCCTTTTTGATAATCGAATATTTGTTAATTTGATTATCGTTTTTGATAATCGAATATTTTTTGATTTTGATTATCGATTGTGATAATTGAATAATTATTGATTTGAGATTTGATTATCGTTTTTGATAAACGGATATTTGTTGATTTGATTATCGTTTTTGATAATCGAATATTTGTTGATTCTGATTATTGTTTTTGATAATTGATATTTGTTGATTTTGATTATCGTTTTTGATAATCGAATACTTGTTGATTTGATTATCGTTTTTGATAATCGAATATTTTTTGATTTTGATTATCGATTGTGATAATTGAATAATTGTTGATTTGAGATTTGATTATCGTTTTTGATAATCGAATATTTGTTGATTCTGATTATCGTTTTTGATAATTAAATATTTGTTGATTGGTGATTTCTGATTATCGTATTTGGTAAATAGATAATTGTTGTTTTCAAATTATCTGGTTAATAACTAGATAATTGCAGTTTTGCTAATTGTGATTTGTGTTTTCTAGTTATCTTTGTTGATAACTAGCTTTTGTTGTTTTCTAATTATTGTCTCGATAATTAGATATTGTTGTTTTGAGATTTCTGTATTCTAATTATCTAATTGATAATTGAATATTGTTGAAAATTGCATTTACTCAATTTTGTTGTTTTTTGATTATTTATTTGATGGTTAGATTTTGTTGAGAATTTGTGAATTTCTTTTATGAAATTAAAAGATTTCTTTGGCGTTTGTGTTCCTGACCTTTATTTTTCTAGCTTAAGCAGTTTATGTTAGAAAAATAATTGTTATTAACAACTTTAATTATGAAAATTGCGGGGACGCAATTTTTATAAGGAGGGGAGTCTATAACAACCCAGGGATTTGTGACAATTGATTATCATCAAATGACGATTAAAGTGGTTTGCTAATCGCTAATTTGAGTTTTTAATCGAGTTGAAAAATCCGTTTAATAATTTGATAAAGGGTTGTGGGCTTTAAAATTGCTTGGCCCATATTTTGTTTGTTGGCGTGATAAAAATTAAGACCCGTCCCTCTTTTTTTTTCTCATTCATTTTAAACCCTAAAACTAAGCGAGAGAAACGAAAATGGTGGCTAGGGTTTCGATCTCGTACCGCTCGAGTCTGTGTGGCCTCGACTTCAACTCCTTCCTTCGATTTTCGCGGCTTCAATTCGCAATTATCAATCTCTGATTCATGCCCGTCAAAACTAAGGTGAGTAATTTCAATTGCTCACATCTAATTCATTCTTAAGTGTTATACTTCAGATGTTTGATTTTGTTACGGTATTGATGTTTTATCTGACTTTGTTAATTTGGTATGATTTGCTGGCCTCGGCTTCAATGTTTTGACTTGTTTGATGTTAATTCTAACCTTTTTTGACAAGGTTAATTTCATTGTGATTCCGACACTTGCTTGTTTAACTTCGACTTTGACCTTGTTTGGCAGTGTTCATTCCCTTGTAGATGGCTCTGGCCATTTATGTTACCCCTGTATCATACTTGTCTGATAATTTAAAAGTTGTTCGGTTGATTTATGCAAATATTTCGGACTACCACTATATGTATACGTATGTGTTCATATGTATATATTAGTGAGTGTTTCCTTTTTACTCTCGCACTTGGTTGCACTTGAAATTTTGTTGTTCATCTAGGTATTCTGCCTTGTGAGATCTTATTTTCGAGCTCCTTCACCTCTGATCTGTAGACTATCTCCATATGTATGTATATGGACGTGCGGCTTATTGTTTTATTGAACTGAAGTCGTGTAGCGTGAGTTTCAAATCTGTAGCATACGTGTTACCACCCCTTTGAAGCAGTTTCATATATTTTGGCCATTTCATTGTTGTTGTTGCATTGGGAGGACATTGTGTCGTTTGGTCGACTCTTGCATTCACTTACTTTTGCTAGTTCATATATGGAATGACTTGAGTCTAGTGCTAGTGTCCTCGAAACATATACATCTGGGTTTGCATTAGTATTTAGATGAAGTTCATTTGTTGCTCTTGTCACTATTCACATGTGTGTTCAAGTCTGCATTTTTGATATTCCTTTCTGTTGGGCTTCATGTAGCTATGTACTCCATTGTCCACATTGTAGTAAGTTGCATATCAGGGTTGTTGCACAGTAGCTTGTTTTGTTATGTGGTGGTTTGGTTCACTGGTGCATGCCTTTACTCTTGGCATGTGCATTTCCTGTGTACATTATTATGCGATCTGGGTGCATAATGCATCTCTGCATTGTTTTCAAAACTGCTGTAGTTCTATTGCTATGTCAGTTGTTTTTCTTGAGTGTGAGTTTTGTTGCACCTAGCTATTTGACTTGATTATTGCAGTTTGAAGTGAACTGTATTTTTCGGTCGTCTTCGACATCCTTGGGCATTCGATTACTTGCGGCCTCGACTCTGTTATACATTGCATACATATTCTGATGCATATGCACTTGTTTCAATTTCATTTGCATTGTACGTGCTGTGTTGTCTGGTTCAATTGTACTTGGACATTGTCTGCACTGTTGGATATCACATCCAGTCTACACTTTAGTCTGGTTCACTCCAGGAAGTTTTGGTCCCTATGCGATCACTTTTGCACTTTGTGCTAACATGCACCTATGTGCTTCTTTGTCTCGACTTCACTTCACTGTGCTGAGTGTATCAGTACTCTGCCATGATTGAGTTTTGCATTGGAGTGGAGTCCATTTGATTGTTGCTAGTTTGCACAGTTAGAATTATATTGACTCTGTTTGTGCTTGAGTCTGATACATTGCATTAATGCATTGTTTTCATGTTGCATTGTCCAGTTTCATATAGTTGTTCATGGATCACTGCATTATTCATTTGCAATTGGTCTTGATGTTATACATCACTGTGCATTAGTTCACTTGAAGTTGTAGCCCTTGTGGTTGGACCTGCATATACCTGTACCATTTTGTTGCCTACCTCTGAACATCACTGTCATACTTGTTGATGCCTTGAGTATACTGTTCGGTTCTGGCCATATTCTTGTTGCTTACACCTTCATTCGGCTGTGCCCTCATGTGTATCACTGCCTCGTGCAGTTCCATGTTGCACCTCTGTTTCATTTTATCCATGTGCAACTAGTAGCTTACATCCATCGTGTACATTTGGGTTCGCATTCATGTTGTCCAGGCTTGTTCCTTTGCATTGCTATTAGCTCTGGGCTTCACTGACCACTCTTGTTGTACCACTGCTGTCTCCCTCTCTTGACATTTCGGAACTTGAATTGTTGCATTGAGTTGAGTCATGATAGCAGTGACTTGACCTTTGCATTTTGTTTGTTTTTCGAATTCACTTGAGTTGAATCCAACTTGTAGCTTGGGTTTGACCTTGTGTTCATTTGTGAATGTTCATTGTGTACGTATCACTGTAGTGGCAAGGCAATGCACGCAAGCGTGAACTGCCACCACACGGTATGGCTTTTATGATATTCTATCTTGTTTTGATTATTTGATCTTTTGCATATTCCATATGTTGTAGTGGCGAGGCAGTGCACGCGTGCGTGTACTGCAACCCTACCCAAATTAATATTTTAATTGATATTTCAATGGTTTGAACTATTTTGTTTATTCAATTCAATATTCCGAATTGCACTCTGATTTGGTTTAATTACTTTCGTCTATTGGTTACTTAATTATTATTGCTTCTGTGCACTAATAACTGAGTTTGAATTAGACTGACCCGAGTATTATTTCCTTTTGAATCTAATACTCGGGTCAGACCGAGTATTTACAGGTTGTAGATTTTTAACTTTGGGTTGCTGCTTGAGCTATGAAGTCACTTCATATTTTTCGGAGTAGTCGTGTCATATTTATGTATTCATGTATATTATTGTCAATGATGTACTTGTATATATAACTTCCTGTGTCGACAGTTGTAGTTGTATCATATGTATTGTATCACATGTATTGTAACTGACATCAGTTACTGTATATATGAGACTTTCCGTTTTATCTGTGTTCCGCATTTATATTATCTGTGTTATTACTATATATATTGTCCTAAAATATTATGAGCCATCGTAGTTCGTTTTATACTAGAATTGGGTATGTCGATGGGAGTAACTAAATTTGAGATGAAAAATAAAAATATATAGCACTCCGATCGAGATAACCAATACTAGTGTAAGGCCTAACTGCAGATGGCCGCTCCTATCCAGCCTTATTCTTCGGGATAACAGATAGTATTTCTTTTAATACTCTTTGTTATTGCGAGCGTAGAGGTGGGGCGTCACAGTTAATATGAACTAAAGTGATAAATATTGAAGATTGAGGTAATGAAATGGTAAATCAACGTTAAGTATATATATAATATGATAATTGATTGAATAAAAAGATTAAAAAAAATAAGTATATGTTGGAATTTAAATTAATTAATGAATTTATTGCCGTTAATTTGACTTGGAATCTTCTAATAAAAGGGAAAGAGAATTTATTTGAAATTAATGGCGTTTAATGAAAGAAATGTATGTTTGTTATAATCTGTTATAAGTGTAATTTTGAAATTAATTACAATTATGTCGATTTGGGATCTTTCAATTTAAAAAAAAAGAAACATTAATATTAATTTTTGGATTTAACGAAAGAAACATACATTATTGTAAAAAAATAAAAATAACATTTTAATGAAAATAAAACGAACACTTTCATTTTTAAGGTAAAAATAATTCTATATAAAGAAGAAAAAAATGAATTTTAAAATAATATTTTACAGTCATTAAGTATACATTTGAGGCTGTATATAAGTGATTTTAACACTAATCTTGAAGTTTAAATTTAATTGACTTTTTAGGTTATGCAATTCCCCTATGAGAAAAACATTAGCTTGAAGGAAGAAAAAAACTTGAATTTGAGTTCTATATCATCTTTTATTTTTTTTGCAACGTTACACTGGTTATTGTATTCAAATTTATTTACTATATGTTAATTATGTGTAAACGAGTGTGAAAAAGGGTATATTCAGTGATAATATATTTAATTGAGTGGATCATGCAATTAAATAGATCCTAAGTGGTCCCTTCATTTCCTTATTATTCAATACACCTGCCACCATTTCCACATTTGGTTGTCCCAAAGCATCTACTTAGATCATACATTTGGTTGTCCCTTCATTTCCTTATTGTTCAATACACCTGCCATCCTTTCTTATTCTTCTGTTTTGTTTATTTATTTCCCAAAGCATCTACTTAGATCATACAGTTTTGTTTTATTTGTCCCTTCCATACATATTTCATTTATCACTTCCCTTTCTTCTTTTGTTTTATATCGTATATCATTCTTTCCCCTAGAAATTTCTTATTTTTCAAACATCAAACCTCTATTTGTTTCCCTCAAAGTCTCAATGTCAACATAGCTTTATACCTCTACTTAATTGCTGCCAATTCATTTTACTGAAGCTATGTTTAGAAAAAGAAAAGAATAAAAAAGTGTGAGCATCCATTTCTTCCTTAACCACATCCGCACCTTTCCTCATCGCCTTGCCTTCTTTTGCAAGAAGCCTTCAAAAAAATTGAACAATGAGAATTAGCCTTAATGGTTTTGGCTTTCCACATCTTGCCTTTGTTTTGGGTACATCAAATTTGAAAACGTGAGTTATCAAAGTTTCTTATTTTAAGAATTAAATATGTATGTATTTTTATTTTATTTTATATCCTTATAACCCGAATTTCTTCCTCATACGAGCTTTGATACATGCGTAGTTTCTTCCCTTGCACTCGTATTGGAATTCCTAATAACATAAAATAGTTTTGGCCGAGTTTGGAGACTATTGGAAAAGGCATCTTTGTTTGGATTTTTGCGTTCTAAATATCAAAGGTGAGTGTTTTGACCCACTCACGAATACTAGATTATCTTATGCTAGTTAAATTAAATTTATAATGTGATTAGAAATTTATTAATTGCCTTTGGTATTATTAGATTGTCATTTAAGTTAAATTTGAATTTATATTGTATTAAATTTGCCATTTATTTAATAATGAATATAAATTGCAAGTTATACACCTGATAATGATAATCAATTGATTGTTGTGATTTATTGGCTGATTTGGATGTTGGATTGTGATGGATGTTATTGGTTGTCATTTTGGATGATTGGATGTTTATTTATGTATATATCTTTGTTACCACTATGGATTGAAATGATAACGCGAGCAGTTTCCATTGATTTGGAAATTTTGATTTGGATACTGGTTGAAATGACATATTACCGTGTAATTTCTTTAATTTGGATTATTTATTAGAATTGAATTATTTGAAAGATTTAAGTTTTAAATTTAAAATTCGGATCTATTTTAATTAAAATGATTAAGATTGGTATTTTTGAATCGTTTGAAATCTTTTAAATAATTAAATCCACATTGTACACTTGATAGGAGATGAAATTCCTGTTATATATCTCTGAATCCATTATAGTAATATTTCTATTCTACTTATTTCGATTTGACTTATATAAGATCTTTTAGTCCTGACTCGAGTGTTTTGTCTTTTTATTACGCTCGGGTCAGTCTGAGTTTTTTTAGTGTATTGAAGACTATTATATTTTGGAGGATGAAGACGGAGACGAGTCTACTATTCATTATTAATTATTCCACTACATCATGTGTTCCGCTGCTTATTTATTTATTTCTACTGTATGTATAACTCTGATTTGTATTGTAAATGTGTAATCAAATGTTATTTGTAAAACAGCTTCATGAACTGTTTATTTGATTTTATATTTTGTCATTCTGCTGTGAGATTATGTGTTTTATCTTTCCTTCTTTTCTATTATTTTCTTATTTACCCCATTAACAGTCTTACCTTTTGAATGATTTTAGTTGACATGTGTGGTTTATTGTCGATTTAAATCGTCCAAAAGGGTGGGATGTTACAGTTGGTATCGGAGCTTTGGTTTAGACATACCTTAGCCTGTTGGGGTTAACTCATTAGAGATAGGTTAGTAATACCCAAGAATGAGTTGTCTAAGTGTATATAGGAGAGTGTGTATTTGTTAGTTTTATAAAAGTGTTTTATATAGGTTTTGAAATGACTTTTTTTCCTAATATTATATGATATGCAGAGGATTAAATTTTTATAACTAATATAGTTATTTGTAATGTGTTTGATTTATGAAATGGTAATATTTAGTTATTATCATTTATTGTTGATTAGTTGCGTTTTATCAGTTAAAAGCATTGGCTAATTATTGTTGTTGTGAATTTTGTTGTTTTTGACCGTAGTTCAACTGTTGAAAAACAAAATATTTGGACATTTTAGATAATCAAAACCTTCTGAATTAGTATGAATTTAATGTGAATTGATTATAAATAAAACCGTGACTTGTAAATTGTTAAGAAATAAATGGATGTTATAATAAATGGTTATAAATAAAGTTGTGATAACTTTAAACCTGAACAATGTCTTATAAAAAGGAATTATGTTTTTATAATTTGGTTATAAACTTAAGAAAATTCCTTATGAAATGATTTGGTAATAAATGTAATATTAAATGAGAAATATTACATGTGGAATGAATGTAATTTAAATTGAAGAGAAATATAAGCAATATTATGAGAATGAATAAATTAATGTTATATGTTAAATAGAGAAATTATGTGAAACAAATATTAAAGTATGAAATGATACTTTCATTAATCAATGATATTAATAATGAATTTAGTTGAAGTATAATTGTGATGAATCAAATTGAAATTGCAATGACCCAGAATTTTTAGAAATTAAAATATGAATATTTAATTAATTTTAAATATTAATAAGTGAATTTATAAGTCAAATAAATTTTTATTTGATTTATTAGATTTAATTAAATAATTAAATCAATAATTTAATATGTTAAATTATGAAAATAATTGAAAATTGAGTTAAAAATGATTGTAAATAATTTGGAAAATTTTATTTAATCATACTGGAGTTATAGAAATATTTTAGAACTTTTAAAATCGAATTAAAAGTTAATTTGTGAAAATTGAATATTTTAATATTTAATAATCGACTGTAAAATAGTCAATTTTTGAACAGTCTCAGAATTGAACGAAACCAGTTCCATTGGATCCGTAATAGTTAGTTATTACCGGATTTCAAATTTCGTGTCAATCGGAGTTATCGTTTGATCGTGGCAGCTCGAAACGCATCGAATTATTTTTAATTTAAATTTGGCGAGTCAAAATAGCCATTTTTCAAAAAGTCTCGGATTTCGACGAAACTAGTTTCATCGGATCCGTAATGTGATATTATTGTATGGTTTCAAATTTCAAGTCAATTGGATTTACCGTTTGTCCGGTACAAATTAAAACGCCTAGAAATCGATTTAAATCGGTTTAATTTAAATTGAGCGTTTACAGCCATAACTCGCACAGATGTCCGAATTAGCTTCCGAAACCTGTTCCATTGTGTCCGGAACGCGGGATAAACCCTAGGTACGCTGGTTACGGCGCCTAAATCGGAGTTCGGAATTCCCGGGATGAATAGTGTTTACGCTTGCTTTTTCTATAAAAGGAGACACACACCCTTCATTTAATAAAAAAAAAAAATATATGCTAAACCCTAATTTATATCTGTAAGCCGCCACTTTAGCAATGAAGGGCCAGAAATTCGCAACTTTCATTCATCAATCTCTCCAAATCCATTCACATTCACGCGAGGTGTTCAACACGAAGATTGAAGAGGAAGGCGAGGGCTTTAATTTCATACGGTGATGATCGGAAACGGTGTCGTGTGGAGTGAGCTACAGGGCCGCGTCCACTGGGGGCTGCGCACGCGTTTCCATGCCACCTAGATGGCCGAGCTTGGGGTCCTTGGGGCCGAACATGAGTATGGTAGAGAGCTTCGATTTGCAACTCTCTGATCAACCTATAGCTTAGTATTTTGCTCGTGAGTTGAAACCCTAACTTGGAGTGGTTGGGTTCTATTGTGTTCGTGATTTACTGGGAGTTGCGTGTGATGAGGAAGATGATGGGGAGACGTTGGATCTGCAAAGGAACGGCCAGATTTGAGTGGAGGTTAAAATATATAAGTATATGTTGTGATTTAAGTTATTAAAAACGTGTACAATCTTGTAAAAATCATAACTTTTTCATACGAGGTCGAAAAAATGCAAACTCAGTTGCGTTGGAATCGTATGGACGAGCACTACGCGATGGAGTTGGTTTGGAGTCGTTTGGAGTTAGTGAGAATTTCGGGTAAAATTAAACGCGCGTTTAATTTTATTCGAAATAAAAGCTAAAACGGAAATTAAAACCAAGGTGAGAACTTCTCACTCAATCGAATATGTTTCGATTTTATTTTAAATAGTTAGATTTAAAATATTTGAATGCATGTTTGAATGATGATTGTTATATATTGATTGTTAAAATAGACATTATACGCCGTTAGTAAGCGGATGTTATTTATTAAAAACATATACCGCGAATATTTCATAAACAGTGAAATTGGTATTATATATAATAGCAATATATATATATTGGCATATGTATATATTGGAGTTATTGATTTCCCGCATTTTTTTAGCGGATGAGACCCTATTACGCCGTTATTAAGCGGATAATATTTATTAAAAACATATACCGCGATAATTCCGTACTGGAGCGGAATTGGTATTGTGCTAATGCTTTTGGATGCAGGAAAACAGGTTGGAGGAATCCAACTGGATTCCTCAACAGTTTTTATTTAATTTCAGATATTTTGATATTTGATGGATTTTCATATTGATATATGATATCGTTGTAGTCGTGGTTGACTATTTGGTGTGTAGCATCATTGGACCAAATTTCTGGTATTTTAAAAATGTTTTTGAAGTAATTTTTGAAAAGATAAAATATTTTGGAATTGATCCATTTTAAATAAATGAACGTTATAATTCTTAAAGTTATAAAAATTATAATTTTTGAGAAATACGGTTAAAAGCTGATTTTTGAGAAATAGGAATTAATGACTTTATAAAATAGTTTAAACTGGATTTTTGAATTTATTATCAAAAGTTTAAATATAGGATTTATAAAATTTGATTATTTTATAAATCAAAATGGTGAAATTATAAAGGAATTTGAAGACGTTTTAAAAGAATAATATAAATTGATTTATATTAAGAGATTTATAAATGGATATTTATAAATTGAAATATTGACATTATAAAACGAGTTTTTATAAGTGTTTGAATGAAGTGAAAATGAATTTCATAAATAAATGAAATTTATAGAATTATAAACTGTGAAGTTATAAATGAAATTTATAAATAGTAAGATTTATAAATTTGGTGAAATTATTTGAAGAATAGATTGGATAAATCATTAAATCTTATAAGTTATAAGATTTATAAATTGGAAAGTCTTTAAAAGAACGATCTTATAAAATAATCGTTTTATAAGTATTTAACTTATAATATGAACGTTTAGTTTATAATTTAGTTATAAACTGGAATAGGTTAATAAAGGAATTTATTAAAGGAAGTTTTTATAAATAAATAGAAGAGGAATTTATAAACGTTGTTTTATAAATTCGCAAACGACTTATTTTGATAAGTTAATTGTTATAAGCTATTAATGGAGTTATATTCACATTTTTGAATAGTGAATAATCCTTTAAAATAAATTGAATAAAAGGATGAAATTTGTTAACGAAGTATGTTCACGATTTTTGAATAGTGAATAACACGTTAAAGAAAATGTTTTAGAATGTGATATTTTAAACAGAATTAAAACGATCTAACGATGTTTTAAAGGTGTTGAGATTCGAAACCATATATTTCAACATTTATTGTTGAAATAGACGATTTCGAGAAATAAAAGGAAATAGTGGACTATAACACTGTTGTTATAGTAAATGATTTCCGAAAGGAAATGTTTTGTATAGTATTGAGATTTATATATCTATTTTAATTTCGAATCCCTATACTAATGATTTTGGGTTGTCGTAACGATGTTTTACGTAACATTCGTTTTGGCCCAAATAAATATGTTTAAGAGAATGATTTCCTTAAAGAATGAATTATATACTTAATTCGATTTAAGTATATTGAATATTTTCTAAGTGTTGAAAATAAAGGGAATTTGTGAATTACTTATGAATAAATAAGTATGGAAATGTTTTCCAATATGAAGTGAATAATTAGAATTTATCTTTTTCTGAAGATAAATTGAAATGAATTATTGAAATCGCATATGCATGGATATCTTGAAATATAAATTCATTATGGAATTTATATGTGAAAGTGAAACTTGTTAAAAATAAATATTGATTTATTTTTGAAGTGTTGAAATTATATATCTAGTAAAGATATTTTGGAAAATAAATAATTTGGAAAATTATTTGGAATCTGGTGATGTGTGCATATCCAGTGATAGTTCAATAACCGACTATCAGTATTTCCCTTTGAATGTGTATTTGATGTGAATTGATTGAATTTGAATGCACACTTATTTTTGAATAAGCGCTCACTATTCGAGTTAACCGGGAAAGGACCATGGGGTCGTATAACCCATTCCGAATACGTGATACGTCGTTGTGAATTGCATTGAAGATCGGTGTTGAAGACCGGATATTTGCGAAAACGATAGGATGAACTATCGATTGACTCTGCACCGAGTTGCTCCGGTATTGAGTTCTCCATATGTGATGGTGAATCCGATCAGGATTGTGGATATCCGGATTGCAAGGACTTCTTTGTAAGTGCCTTCGGTTCTGTTCGATCCCGGAACAGACTTGTATGGATTGTATGTCTGACATTACAATTTGAGATATAAAGCCGATTTCTTTCAAATATATTTCTGTTGGTGGCGGAGAATTTATTCTTTGCTTAACACCCTTCTTTGAGACGTACGAGCTCAAAGGTTATATAGTTGAAGTTATCAGCGATATATTCCCAGTTTGGTAATGTGACATGCTGAGTGATGCTGAAATGATCATTGTGTTGATTATTTGTGATAGGATCATTTATTTGATCGTCTATCTTAGTGATCATTGTGTTGATCATTTGTTGACCCAAAGCATGGCTTTTGTATAAAGTATGTTTTTGTGGACGTGAATTCGTCGAGCCTCACATCCCGGAAATGGTCAAAACAGGAAAGATGCAGCAAGGTTATGAGGGGTAGCGCCCTTTAGGATGTGTGCATTTCCTTCTGGAAAAGGGTGGTATCATGGTATGGAGCCCAGATACTTACTCATGTTGAAAACACTTTATGATTGTGTGAATTGATTGCGAGCGCTCGGTAAAAGGTCCCAAAGGACCGGGGGATGGCATATTCGGTCAGTTGTTACTCAGTTAGGAGTAACCCAGCCTTGTGTTGGTAGAGATCCGGTTTGGTTCTCGGGGATGTCCATCCAGAGGCATTCTCATGTGGCAATGGGAAGTTCCTTGGCCTGACCATTTGTTGGAAATCCAATTCTCAATACGAAACTTGTACGGTATTAGTTGTAGAACCTGCTATTCACTTATGGTGGTCACCACTGTTTGGATAGTAGCTATAGTAGGCATACGATAATGGTCGTATGTTGGCTAAGATTTATATCTTTATTTTCGAAATGATTTTCCTCTACACTATGCACTAATAATAATATCAAATATTATTTTAAATGCGTATCAAGCATCTTTGACTATCATAAGGAGAAATCTCCTCCGATTCTGCGTTTGCATGTGTGTGTGTGCGGGAGGCCTTATGGTAGTCTCATTTTTAAAAGCATTGCGAATTGATTTAAAATATTCCTCTATTTTGATTTTAAAGTAAATAAACTGTTTTGAGTTCTCACACCAGTCACATGACTGACTCGGAGTTTATTGTTTTCCTTCCTAAACTCTGGGTGCCCACCAATTTCCACACGGGCAGTTAAGAGTTAGGTTTATCAGGATATTCTGGATATTCTGGAGTTGCTGGAGGCAAGCTGGATGGCATGGCGTATTACTAGTTTATATAGTATTTCTTTTTCCGCTGCACTGTTTATTGTTGTATGTTGTTGTACACTCTGATGATATGATGTGATGTAATAAAATGTGATGTAATGTAATAACTGATATAGTTCTTTGTTTAAAGATTATTCATTTATTATTATATGTTGTTCCGCTGCGAATTGTGAGATTCTGTTGTTGTTCCTTTCTGTCCCGTCCTATTTTCTTCTGTTTTTCTCCTTTTTCTCTATTCTCTTTTCCGTTCTATTTTTAAAATTTTCTATCTTCTATTATCAAATTTTCTATTTTTCTATCTTCCTCTCTCTCTATTTTCTGTTATCTTCTTCTACTTCTCTCATTTTCTTTTCTTAAAATTTTTGTTAAAACCCATAACATTCCGTGTTTTCGGCCTTTGATTTCTCGGCAGTCGATAAAGTGAGTGTCGATGTCGAATTTTCGAAGAACGAAAACTTTCGGGGCGTTACATTTGGTATCAGAGCTGATGGTTAAGCGACAACCATGGTTCTGTTGGGTATTACTCATTAGAGATAGAGTCAGTAGTACTCTAGAATGAGTTTGAGTGTAATAATAGCTATGAGAGTGTATTTGTTAGTGAATATGAAATTGTTTTATATTGTGATGATTGGTTTATTGAGTGGCATATGAACCTTCGTCAGCACGGTCAGTCAAACTATGCCGAAGGGGTTTCTAAACACTTGAATAGAACAATTCGGCACAGTATTGTTTTAAATTGGGTAAATGAAATAATTTTGCCTCGATTATATTTTTATATATAAAGAAATAATTTTTCAGAATTATTAAAGTGTATATAAGTGATTGTTTAGTTGTTTGAATAATCTAAATAAAGAATAATTGTATAACCAAAGGAATTATAAGAATTAAATTATAATTAAAGTGTTTACAATTGTGAAATAAACTTATATATATAAAAAGTGAAATTATATGAATATGAGTTGTAAATAATCAAGTGGATTAAATGAATGTGAACTTGAGTTATGTAATAGAATTCAACTTTGTAATTGAATTGAATTGAATGAATGGATGAATTGAATGTTAATCAATTAAATGTGAATTAAATTGATAGGGAATAATGAATGTAAGTGATAATTCATTAAAATCTAATGTTATTGGAAGTTGAATAAATTGAATGAGAATGAATATAAGCAAAGGAATTTGGTTGAAATTAATATACATTGGCTGTTATATGCTTGTTAGTTGATTGTATATAGTTCATTAAGTATAAATGAATTAGCGAAATTGGAAGCTATGAAATTGAATTCAAATTGAAAGTAAATAAGTTTGAATAAGAATTGAAAGTGAATTAGATTTAATTAGTGAATGCAAACTAATTAAAATTGAGAATGAATGTTGATAAAATCCAATGTAAATAAATCAAATGTGATTTGAATTGAAAACCCATTTCATTGAATATTAATGAGAATATGAATGAATATTATTGGTTATGAATGTTAGTTGGTTGAGGGTTGATGTTTGCATTTATTGTTTAGTTGCATTTGCTATGTGACATATATAGTTGATATGTTGCTATATGTTGTATATTGAGATTATTTGCATATGTGCATGTTCTCATGTTGTTTGTTGAGTTTAGTAGGTGCGGATCGCGTTTGCTTCGCATTTGGAGCTCCCTTTCGCGCTATATTAGCCGTATATGCTTGCTAATAAAATATAAGGTACATATCTCGGATTAAATACAGTACTTTTACACTTTTTTCCCTTCGGGATGCCTCATTACTTGATGAGATGTATATTTGTGATATATATACTGTCATTTTTTTTTTCGGATCGAGCCGCGCAAAGGAGACTATGGCGAATTTTTTCGAAAATTTAAGGCGTTAGAAAAAATTTGAGAAAAATTGGAAAATTTTGAAAACTTTAAACTTTATTTTGGAATTGAAAGTTAAACAATAGTAGTTGTTTTTGAAAAAGATAACTAAGTACGATTTGAAAACTTAATAAAGTTATTTATAAGAAATTAATTATGAATTTTGGGAAAATTAATAAATTCTATAACTTTCTTACTTAATAATTTCGAGGACGAAATTCTTTTAAGTGGGGAAGATTGTAACGACCCAGAATTTTTAGAAATTAAAATATGAATATTTAATTAATTTTAAATATTAATAAGTGAATTTATAAGTCAAATAAATTTTTATTTGATTTATTAGATTTAATTAGATAATTAAATCAATAATTTAATATGTTAAATTATGAAAATAATTGAAAATTGAGTTAAAAATGATTGTACATAATTTGGAAAATTTTATTTAATCATACTGGAGTTATAGAAATATTTTAGAACTTTTAAAATCGAATTAAAAGTTAATTTGTGAAAATTGAATATTTTAATATTTAATAATCGACTGTAAAATAGTCAATTTTTGAACAGTCTCAGAATTGAACGAAACCAGTTCCATTGGATCCGTAATAGTTAGTTATTACCGGATTTCAAATTTCGTGTCAATCGGAGTTATCGTTTGATCGTGGCAGCTCGAAACGCATCGAATTATTTTTAATTTAAATTTGGCGAGTCAAAATAGCCATTTTTCAAAAAGTCTCGGATTTCGACGAAACCAGTTTCATCGGATCCGTAATGTGATATTATTGTATGGTTTCAAATTTCAAGTCAATTGGATTTACCGTTTGTCCGGTACAAATTAAACGCCTAGAAATCGATTTAAATCGGTTTAATTTAAATTGAGCGTTTACAGCCATAACTCGCACAGATGTCCGAATTAGCTTCCGAAACCTATTCCATTGTGTCCGGAACGCGGGATAAATCCTAGGTACGCTGGTTACGGCGCCTAAATCGGAGTTCGGAATTCCCGGGATGAATAGTGTTTACGCTTGCTTTTTCTATAAAAGGAGACACACACCCTTCATTTAATAAAAAAAAATATATGCTAAACCCTAATTTATATCTGTAAGCCGCCACTTTAGCAATGAAGGGCCAGAAATTCGCAACTTTCATTCATCAATCTCTCCAAATCCATTCACATTCACGCGAGGTGTTCAACACGAAGATTGAAGAGGAAGGCGAGGGCTTTAATTTCATACGGTGATGATCGGAAACGGTGTCGTGTGGAGTGAGCTACAGGGCCGCGTCCACTGGGGGCTGCACACGCGTTTCCATGCCACCTAGATGGCCGAGCTTGGGGTCCTTGGGGCCGAACATGAGTATGGTAGAGAGCTTCGATTTGCAACTCTCTGATCAACCTATAGCTTAGTATTTTGCTCGTGAGTTGAAACCCTAACTTGGAGTGGTTGGGTTCTATTGTGTTCGTGATTTACTGGGAGTTGCGTGTGATGAGGAAGATGATGGGGAGACGTTGGATCTGCAAAGGAACGGCCAGATTTGAGTGGAGGTTAAAATATATAAGTATATGTTGTGATTTAAGTTATTAAAAACGTGTACAATCTTGTAAAAATCATAACTTTTTCATACGAGGTCGAAAAAATGCAAACTCAGTTGCGTTGGAATCGAATGGACGAGCACTACGCGATGGAGTTGGTTTGGAGTCGTTTGGAGTTAGTGAGAATTTCGGGTAAAATTAAACGCGCGTTTAATTTTATTCGAAATAAAAGCTAAAACGGAAATTAAAACCAAGGTGAGAACTTCTCACTCAATCGAATATGTTTCGATTTTATTTTAAATAGTTAGATTTAAAATATTTGAATGCATGTTTGAATGATGATTGTTATATATTGATTGTTAAAATAGACATTATACGCCGTTAGTAAGCGGATGTTATTTATTAAAAACATATACCGCGAATATTTCATAAACAGTGAAATTGGTATTATATATAATAGCAATATATATATATTGGCATATGTATATATTGGAGTTATTGATTTCCCGCATTTTTTTAGCGGATGAGACCCTATTACGCCGTTATTAAGCGGATAATATTTATTAAAAACATATACCGCGATAATTCCGTACTGGAGCGGAATTGGTATTGTGCTAATGCTTTTGGATGCAGGAAAACAGGTTGGAGGAATCCAACTGGATTCCTCAACAGTTTTTATTTAATTTCAGATATTTTGATATTTGATGGATTTTCATATTGATATATGATATCGTTGTAGTCGTGGTTGACTATTTGGTGTGTAGCATCATTGGACCAAATTTCTGGTATTTTAAAAATGTTTTTGAAGTAATTTTTGAAAAGATAAAATATTTTGGAATTGATCCATTTTAAATAAATGAACGTTATAATTCTTAAAGTTATAAAAATTATAATTTTTGAGAAATACGGTTAAAAGCTGATTTTTGAGAAATAGGAATTAATGACTTTATAAAATAGTTTAAACTGGATTTTTGAATTTATTATCAAAAGTTTAAATATAGGATTTATAAAATTTGATTATTTTATAAATCAAAATGGTGAAATTATAAAGGAATTTGAAGACGTTTTAAAAGAATAATATAAATTGATTTATATTAAGAGATTTATAAATGGATATTTATAAATTGAAATATTGACATTATAAAACGAGTTTTTATAAGTGTTTGAATGAAGTGAAAATGAATTTCATAAATAAATGAAATTTATAGAATTATAAACTGTGAAGTTATAAATGAAATTTATAAATAGTAAGATTTATAAATTTGGTGAAATTATTTGAAGAATAGATTGGATAAATCATTAAATCTTATAAGTTATAAGATTTATAAATTGGAAAGTCTTTAAAAGAACGATCTTATAAAATAATCGTTTTATAAGTATTTAACTTATAATATGAACGTTTAGTTTATAATTTAGTTATAAACTGGAATAGGTTAATAAAGGAATTTATTAAAGGAAGTTTTTATAAATAAATAGAAGAGGAATTTATAAACGTTGTTTTATAAATTCGCAAACGACTTATTTTGATAAGTTAATTGTTATAACCTATTAATGGAGTTATATTCACATTTTTGAATAGTGAATAATCCTTTAAAATAAATTGAATAAAAGGATGAAATTTGTTAACGAAGTATGTTCACGATTTTTGAATAGTGAATAACACGTTAAAGAAAATGTTTTAGAATGTGATATTTTAAACAGAATTAAAACGATCTAACGATGTTTTAAAGGTGTTGAGATTCGAAACCATATATTTCAACATTTATTGTTGAAATAGACGATTTCGAGAAATAAAAGGAAATAGTGGACTATAACCCTGTTGTTATAGTAAATGATTTCCGAAAGGAAATGTTTTGTATAGTATTGAGATTTATATATCTATTTTAATTTCGAATCCCTATACTAATGATTTTGGGTTGTCGTAACGATGTTTTACGTAACATTCGTTTTGGCCCAAATAAATATGTTTAAGAGAATGATTTCCTTAAAGAATGAATTATATACTTAATTCGATTTAAGTATATTGAATATTTTCTAAGTGTTGAAAATAAAGGGAATTTGTGAATTACTTATGAATAAATAAGTATGGAAATGTTTTCCAATATGAAGTGAATAATTAGAATTTATCTTTTTCTGAAGATAAATTGAAATGAATTATTGAAATCACATATGCATGGATATCTTGAAATATAAATTCATTATGGAATTTATATGTGAAAGTGAAACTTGTTAAAAATAAATATTGATTTATTTTTGAAGTGTTGAAATTATATATCTAGTAAAGATATTTTGGAAAATAAATAATTTGGAAAATTATTTGGAATCTGGTGATGTGTGCATATCCAGTGATAGTTCAATAACCGACTATCAGTATTTCCCTTTGAATGGGTATTTGATGTGAATTGATTGAATTTGAATGCACACTTATTTTTGAATAAGCGCTCACTATTCGGGTTAACCGGGAAAGGACCATGGGGTCGTATAACCCATTCCGAATACGTGATACGTCGTTGTGAATTGCATTGAAGATCGGTGTTGAAGACCGGATATTTGCGAAAACGATAGGATGAACTATCGATTGACTCTGCACCGAGTTGCTCCGGTATTGAGTTCTCCATATGTGATGGTGAATCCGATCAGGATTGTGGATATCCGGATTGCAAGGACTTCTTTGTAAGTGCCTTCGGTTCTGTTCGATCCCGGAACAGACTTGTATGGATTGTATGTCTGACATTACAATTTGAGATATAAAGCCGATTTCTTTCAAATATATTTCTGTTGGTGGCGGAGAATTTATTCTTTGCTTAACACCCTTCTTTGAGACGTACGAGCTCAAAGGTTATATAGTTGAAGTTATCAGCGATATATTCCCAGTTTGGTAATGTGACATGCTGAGTGATGCTGAAATGATCATTGTGTTGATTATTTGTGATAGGATCATTTATTTGATCGTCTATCTTAGTGATCATTGTGTTGATCATTTGTTGACCCAAAGCATGGCTTTTGTATAAAGTATGTTTTTGTGGACGTGAATTCGTCGAGCCTCACATCCCGGAAATGGTCAAAACAGGAAAGATGCAGCAAGGTTATGAGGGGTAGCGCCCTTTAGGATGTGTGTATTTCCTTCTGGAAAAGGGTGGTATCACGGTATGGAGCCCAGATACTTACTCATGTTGAAAACACTTTATGATTGTCTGAATTGATTGCGAGCGCTCGGTAAAAGGTCCCAAAGGACCGGGGGATGGCATATTCGGTCAGTTGTTACTCAGTTAGGAGTAACCCGGCCTTGTGTTGGTAGAGATCCGGTTTGGTTCTCGGGGATGTCCATCCAGAGGCATTCTCATGTGGCAATGGGAAGTTCCTTGGCCTGACCATTTGTTGGAAATCCAATTCTCAATACGAAACTTGTACGGTATTAGTTGTAGAACCTGCTATTCACTTATGGTGGTCACCACTGTTTGGATAGTAGCTATAGTAGGCATACGATAATGGTCGTATGTTGGCTAAGATTTATATCTTTATTTTCGAAATGATTTTCCTCTACACTATGCACTAATAATAATATCAAATATTATTTTAAATGCGTATCAAGCATCTTTGACTATCATAAGGAGAAATCTCCTCCGATTCTGCGTTTGCATGTGTGTGTGTGCGGGAGGCCTTATGGTAGTCTCATTTTTAAAAGCATTGCGAATTGATTTAAAATATTCCTCTATTTTGATTTTAAAGTAAATAAACTGTTTTGAGTTCTCACACCAGTCACATGACTGACTCGGAGTTTATTGTTTTCCTTCCTAAACTCTGGGTGCCCATCAATTTCCACACGGGCAGTTAAGAGTTAGGTTTATCAGGATATTCAGGATATTCTGGAGTTGCTGGAGGCAAGCTGGATGGCATGGCGTATTACTAGTTTATATAGTATTTCTTTTTCCGCTGCACTGTTTATTGTTGTATGTTGTTGTACACTCTGATGATATGATGTGATGTAATAAAATGTGATGTAATGTAATAACTGATATAGTTCTTTGTTTAAAGATTATTCATTTATTATTATATGTTGTTCCGCTGCGAATTGTGAGATTCTGTTGTTGTTCCTTTCTGTCCCGTCCTATTTTCTTCTGTTTTTCTCCTTTTTCTCTATTCTCTTTTCCGTTCTATTTTTAAAATTTTCTATCTTCTATTATCAAATTTTCTATTTTTCTATCTTCCTCTCTCTCTATTTTCTGTTATCTTCTTCTACTTCTCTCCTTTTCTTTTCTTAAAATTTTTGTTAAAACCCATAACATTCCGTGTTTTCGGCCTTTGATTTCTCGGCAGTCGATAAAGTGAGTGTCGATGTCGAATTTTCGAAGAACGAAAACTTTCGGGGCGTTACAGAAATAAATACGTAAGTTGTGCGTATATTATTTTATTCGCATAATTAATTTGATCCGGATTTGAGTACGCAAGTTTGAGGTGAATCACACCATTTCGCATTAGAATTTTTCATTTGATTCTTGATGGTGAATATTGTTATGGATTTTTGGTTTGATTCTAGAGTTCTCTATCATAGTATATGGCTATGCAAGGAGAATGATGGTTTCTAGTCAAGAAACCATATCGAAGTCCGCATTAGGGAAGTTGAATGGACAATACTAGTTCGAAAGCGAACTTGTGTGGTCGAGCGGACGATCGAATGTAATGTTGCAAAATGATGACATGTGTACATCTTATGTTCTAATATTATTGATATGTTTTGGCATTGAAATTGAAAGTTGTTGGGTTGGATATCTTTGTAATTTAAATTGGGATTTTCTTTTATGAAAAACTACTATTAATTTAAAACCATTTTTCAAACTACTTTCTTTTATTTTCCTTATACAAACTATTTTCTTTAATTTTTCTTATACAAACTAGTTTACAAACTATTTTATTTTCAAACTATTTTACAAACTATTTTATTTTACAAACTATTTTCCACAACCATTTTATATACCAAACTATTTCACAAAATGATTGTATATATAAAAAAAAGAACTATTCTAAATTCAAAACCTTTTGCAAAGCAAAAATGTCCAATTCCATATGGATCTTCATGCAGCGTAATTGATTTGCAAATTTTTTATATTCTTGCATAAGGCAGACTTTATATAAGTATAAGGTGATTTTTAAAAATGTTGATTTTGGAAGGTTTTTGATCTGAAGAGATAAATCCTATATATAACGGAATTTATATAAGAATGATTTGATATATTTGAGACTATTGATTTTGGAAAATACTCTATCTGAAAATGAAATCTTATATATGATGGAATTTATATAAGTGCGATATTTTAAGCTATGATTCTGAATGGTGACTATATATGGTATGATACATTTTGAAATAAATGATATGGGAAGTACCTTCCATCGGACCCCTTTGGTGGGTCATTATCGGATCCCTTTGGTGGGTCATTATCGGATCCCTTTGGTGGGTCACTTATTATATTCATTTGATATTATTGGATAGCGTAAATCGAGGGGTGAGATGCCTACAGCTACAATTGATTCCGCTGGGATAGCGGCATAACCATTGCGTAACTGCAATCCATGGGGAACGTACTTTCCATATCTATTTTCAATGATTTTAAGTATTTTCATTGGGTGTTGAAACAGGTCTGCTAAGTACTTGGAGAATTCTAGCCATCCATCTGATCAACGCATGGCCAGAGTCTGCAAGAACAAGGATAAACCTGTTAAAACATCGAGTTATAAAAGTATTTTGATAAAGTATTATATAAAAGATATTTTGATCATTTTTCCTTTCTAAATACTTTAAAATGTTTAAATATTGTTTATTTATGTACAACATGGTTTAGTAGTAAATTATTAGTATTCTAAATATTGTCAGAAGTTATTAATTAAATAAAACATTTTAAAGTTAATGATTATTGATTTATTAATGATGTTTAAAAGTATTTTGAGATTTAAAACTAATAAAATTTAAACATAATGGATTTAAGGTTTTCAATAGCTTCTTTTTAAATATAAGTAATGATGTAAGTAATTATTTTCAAATAATTTACATATATTTAAAAAGATGTTATTTAAAATTATTGAAATGCTATTAATAAATGAAGCAAGAAAATTTATAGAATTTTTTTTTTGTAAAGTATTAAAACATTAAAGATGATTGATTTTCAAATGAAGTTTTCAAATGAATTTTTTTTTTAATTTTTTTATAAGTTTCTTTGAATGTATAATTTGAAGATATATTATATAAATGGAAAAAATGATTTGCGAAGTTTTAATTATACTTGGAAAATAAATTAGAATCTCAATTTTGGAAGTATGGTTTTAAATAATTACTTGATATCGAAGTACTAGTAGTAAATTTATAGGTTTAGTTACTATTTGAATTTTGTATTAAACCATGATAAATGTTTTTCCCATGATTTCAATATTCATTTTAAACCAAGTGTGTAAAATTAATCATGAATCTATGAAAATTTATACTTTTATTTAGATATTTAGTGCAAGTTTTGAGTATGCTATTAGTTTCACTTTAATAATCTAGAGTTTATACTTATTTTGGAATATTGACTCTAATAAATTATCATATTTAAGGAACTTTATTTTTAAAATCTTATCATAATGTTTTAATATAAATTTTCGATACAAATTTCTAACATTGTTTAAACTTTGGGAAAGTCCTTGCATAACGCTATAAAGATGTTTCAAATTTATCTTATATTCCTACTAAGTGAATGAGGTTAAATGTTTTAATTGAATTTTTAGATATATTGAAGTATTTCTTTTCTCTTCAAGGGCGAACACCAAAAACTTAAATTTTTATTCTATAACTAAATTAAGGTATAAAATTAAGTAAAGCTGTAGAAGCTTAAGTAATATTTTGTGAAATGATTCATTAATGGCTTAAATCTTTAATGGAAAACAAATTATGTAAGTGATTGGCCTTTATATAAATAATAATTAAATAAATAAATAAATAAGAATGAAATTTTACGAATAAAATATATAAGAAATTAGAAATTTGTAACTTGTAAATCAAAAGATGTAAAAATTTAGAATATGTAATCATTGAATATTTTGTTAACTAACATGAATAAAATAAACTTGTATAACACTCAATTACATTCTTAAAACACATATATTTACCAAAAATGTTTAATAAGTTGAAATGTTAATAGAATATGTAATAGATATTATACAGGTAAAACTTAAGTAATGGAAGCGTTCAATGAAATTATTTCTAAATAAGAATTTTGATGAACAAGAAATGTTATGTATGTAAGTTAATATTGTGAAATAATTTATATATGTAGATGTAAGAAAAAGAAAAGGACGTTATATGAGAAAAAAAGAATAGTAATGATGTAAAAAAAAAGAAACCAATTGAATAAACTTAAATATTGTGTTGAAATTATTGGTTATTTTGGCTTTTGAGATGATAGGAAAGGATACTTCTAACTCTATAAGGACGTATAGATAATATATCAAGTATTTATCTAAGGCTATTGAGCATAGGGTACACTTAATAGTCTATTTATCATCTTTTATGACTAAAAAGTCTGAACCTGAACAAATCATCAGTTTGGTTGCTATGGACATATGATTGATTCCTTTGTTACATATGATGGTCATGTTGTTTGTTTGCATGTGACTATTATTATATTGTGTTGATTTGTTTGTTATTAATTGAAGCAACTTAAATATATCTCTTTTCACGTATTATTAACTTCTTTGGATTTTACAAGTGAAGTACAAGTTTATGGAAATAATAGCTACTGCTTTTGGTTTCATAAATTAAGCGTACTTTTCCCGACTAATAGGTATATTTTTGGATTACAGGTTTCTAGCAATATTATATTGTTTCCCATGGTTTGGGATGTTTATTTTTTAATATGATATATATATGATGATTATAGATATTATTATTTCTCCGCGACCACTCCGTACAAAGGAGACTCTGCCGAAATTTTTCATAAATTTTAGACGTAGAAATTTTGTGAAAAGTGAAATATTTTCAAACTTTGGTAGACTTGAATATGAAGAATTACTTGTAATTAATTGTATATTCTATTTAAATTAATTGTTTATAAATTGAATACTTTGAATAAAATATAATGATTCCTTATTTTCTCCTTTTCATAATTTCCTCCTTTTCCCTTTTCGAGGACGAAAAGTTTTGAGTAGGGGAGAGTGTAACGACCCATAATTTTCGATTATTAAAATATTAATTAAATAATATTTTATAATTTTATATTGAAATAAAAAAATAATTGACGTTACAAGGAGAAGAATAACTAGAATGTAATGTTAGTAATGTTAATATAAGGTAATTGCTAACTATTTTAATCTAATTTCCAATTAATTGAAGTGACTTTAAGGTTATAATTAGTTATAACTAAAAATAAGAAAATACAATGAATGTTGAAATTATATGTAATCAATTAGAATTGGCTAATATTGAATATGAAATTAGTGGTGTTGTCTGAACGCTACTGATAAATATTTAAAGTAATTTCAAACTAATTGAAATACATTGTAGGTTGACTTGGTTATGATTGTAAATAATGAAATAAATTAAATGATGTGGATGGTGAACTTGTATATAGTTAATTTAAATAGGTTAATATTGAATATAAAACCTTTTTGGGTAAGCAAATTATAACCCTTGGTTGTAAAGAATAAGATAAGGGGTATGAATTATTATTATAAACGATTGTATTAACTATTTTCTCATTAATTTATCGTTTTAATATTGAATGGGTAATTAATTGAATTAAGACAATTGAATGTTGGGTTTAATGTTGGAATTGTATGTTGTGATTAAAATAATTGTAACGTTATTTGATGATAAGTAGAAATAAGGAAATGAATTAAATGTTATATAAAAGGGGAAATTATATGAAATTAATGGAAAATTGAGTATAATCAGGATTGTGTAAGTAGTCATAGCATTTTTTGTTAATAATAATCTTGTAAATGCGATTAAGTAAAAGGTAACATTTGTCATTCATCACCTATTTATTTAATCCATTGAAATTAAATTGAAAATCGATTGCAGTTAATCTAATTACCTACTACGGTTAATATGAACTAAAGTGATAAATATAGAAGATTGAGGTAATGAAATGGTAAACCAACGTTAAGTATATATATAATATGATAATTGATTGAATAATAAGATTGAAAGAAACAAAATAAGTATATGTTGGAATTTAAATTAATTAATGAATTTATTGCCGTTAATTTGACTTGGAATCTTGTAATAAAAGGGAAAGAGAATTTATTTGAAATTAATGGCGTTTAATGAAAGAAATGTATGTTTGTTATAATCCGTTATAAGTGTAGTTTTGAAATTAATTACAATTATGTCGATTTGGGATCTTTCAATTTTAAAAAAAAGAAACATTAATATTAATTTTTGGACTTAACGAAAGAAACATACATTATTGTAAAAAAATAAAAAGAACATTTTAATGAAAATAAGACGAACATTTTCATTTTTGAGGTAAAAATAATTCTATATAAAGAAGAAAAAAATTAATTTTAAAACAATATTTTATAGTCATTAATTATACATTTGAGGCTGTATATAAGTGATTTTAACACTAATCTTGAAGTTTAAATTTAATTGACTTTTTAGGTTGTGCAATTCCCTTACGAGAAAAACATTATTTTGAAAGAAAAAAAACTTGAATTTGAATTCTATATCATCTTTTATTTTTTTGTAACGTTACACTGGTTATTGTATTCAAATTTATTTACTATATGTTAATTATGTGTAAACGAGTGTGAAAAAGGTATATTCGGTGATAATATATTTAATTGAGTGGATCATGCAATTAACTAGATCCTAAGTGATCCCTTCATTTCCTTATTATTCAATACACCTGCCACCATTTCCACATTTGGTTTTATTGCAATTCTTTGATGTAATTGAAACGTGAATTTATATCCTTTCTTATTCTTCTGTTTTGTTTATTTATTTCCCAAAGCATCTACTTAGATCATACAGTTTTGTTTTATTTGTCCCTTCCATGCATATTTCATTTATCACTTCCCTTTCTTCTTTTGTTTTATATCGTATATCATTCTTTCCCCTAGAAATTTCTTATTTTTCAAACATCAAACCTCTATTTGTTTCACTCAAACTCTCAATGTCAACATAGCTTTATACCTCTACTTAATTGTTGCCAATTCATTTTACTGAAGCTATGTTTAGAAAAAGAAAAGAATAAAAAAGTGTGAGCATCCATTTCTTCCTTAACCACATCCGTACCTTTCCTCATCGCCTTGTGCAACGACCCGGTATTTTCAACCATTCGCATCCGCACATGTCGTACTTGAATTGTTCATAATACCGCGTTGTAAAAATAAATTTGGCAAAACTCAAAATATATAGTAATAATTAATCACAGAATCACAGACACAAAAATAGAATACTCGCAGCGGAATTTAAAAATACTTAGTGGTTCATGAAGCCACTATAAATAGTCTCAACAAATACAAATTTCAAAGTCTTCCATCCCAAATATAGTTTAAATCGTCAAATAGAAAATCCAAAAATCCCAAAGTCTTGATTTCATAAATAAGATAACGGACAGAAAGAAGCCAGCAACTTGAAAGGATCTACTGAAGTCCTAGCTCCGGGATGATGACTGGACTGCAACTCAGGCTGACCCGAGCGTAAAATAAAACATAAACAATCGAGTCAGGACATACATACTTATATAGTGTAAGCTAATTCAAGTGTACTGTAATATAGAGCAAGTAACTTAAAGGATGCTTGGGACCGCCCATCCTCTAAGTATCCGTTAAACTATTTACTATGTAGTAATACTTCGCTATTATAATAGTGTCTATTAGTAAAATAAACTTACTTTTAAATAGCGTTAAGGCTTTACATTTTCCACCTTAACACATAATATATTCCCATAGTCTATACAGTACCGTAATCTCCCCCGTACTGGGCGTCGTCAGAGGGCACTCCATAGGTATGGTACAAAACCAAAATCGTATAGGCTCGCTATGGTAGGTGACACGGCACAACTAGGCAATGCCAGGGTAGATATACCAATTACGCTTCCGGACCGATGGAAACGCGTAGCGCGCGGCTACCGCCCACCTCGAACAACACTCCCAAATCAAAGGTGCACACCAAAACAATCACAAAAGTAATAGAATGGCATATGAAGAAGTGCGTCCGATCAGAGGTGCTACCTCATTAATCCGTCGATCGCTCATGTTTTAGCCACCTTATGCCAACTCACGGGAGTCGGGTCCACGTATTTACCTTAAAGGAACCGTCACCACCATCCTACTTCATTCTGGATTCTCCACCGCGTACACGGTTGTCAAAGTGGTTTTCGGTATCGACAGAGAGTATGCCAGATATCCGATCCCGGTCTCTTTAACAACCAAACGTTATTATAACCCGTGGTTACAACTTTTAAAAATGGTATTTATACTTTAAAAATAAAAATAAATTTCAAATACATTTCAATATCATAATATCATTTCAAACATCATTTATTTAAACATCAGTCATTTCATTTAATATAAAATACCATTTAAATCTATTCAATTTATTTAGGAATTAATTGCCTTTCAACTCACATTTAAAAGTTAAATTCTTCCGTTTAAACCATTTAAAGTCAATTCCTTATTCTTATTTATTCATATTATATTCCAAAATTTAAGCTCTTTTTTTTTCCAAAGATTATTTCCATAAATTTTATTAAAACAATCAAAATTTAGTTTCCGTAGCACTTATAAAATGCTACCTAAAGTTATAGGTTAAAACAGTCTATTTACAAAAGACAGCATTCAAGTGCTGTAATAGATTATTAACTTAACAATTAAGTTTAAATTCCCAAATATAACATATTATCAAAATTTTACTTAAATGAAATCTTACTTTTAACAAAAATTCCGAATTTTCCAAAATAAGTTATATTCCAGAATTTTATTTAAACATTTATTTATTTAACATTTTTGACTTATTCAAAAATTATTACAAACTTTATAAAATCTTTAAATACATTTAAAACAGAATATTATAAACTTCCATTTAAAATAATTTTAAAATATTTCAGAAAAATATTGTATAAGCCAAGGGTCTGTATATAGTTTTCTAGCCTAGGTCAAGTGATATGGATTTATATCATTTCAATCCGCAATTTACAAAACCCCGGGTTCTATCATTTCAAACCCGCAATCCCAAGTTAACAAATAAATAATTAAACAATTAAATAAATGAACAAATGATTATCGTTCAGGCCTATCATTTCAGTTTATAACGATCTCAAATTTACAGGGAACTTACAGTGATGATTCAATCAGTAAATAAGAATTACATAGTATAACTGCAATAATATTGCAACAGATAAACAATTGATGAGGTGTCAATTTAAAATGGGGTTTAACATCATACATTATATCACAGGCAGATAAAATTTAATAAATAATTTACAAATACACTTGTGATAAATCACGAATATATAGGTATGTTTGTCTGGTGATAAATACTCACCCTAAAGCTGCAGAAATTTTGATTCAAAACGAAAATCCCGAAATAAGAGTATAGAAAGCACGATCAATTCATAGCGGAAGCAACGACTTGATCAAAATCTAGAAGAAAATCCAAATAAAACCAATACACGACTTCAATTTACGGTTAAAGCAAATATTTTGAAACAACTGGAACAAATGGAGTAAAAGAAATTTTGGTTCAACTTTTGCTCGACTGCCTCACCCCACATCCCGACCCCAACTTCATAGGCTTGGCGATACTATTTATTATTATTATTATTTATACTTTTTTATTTCTAATGGCATGTCCAACTTATCTAGTTTGAAAAATATGTATTTACACAAAACTTGCGTCTCTGCCTAATGCAAACTCTCTCTATTCATAAATACAATACGTCTCTGTCACTTTAATTTCAAAACATGCACACATGCACCTAAACACGCTACTTCATAAACCATATACGTGTACTCTACACTCCTATTCTCTTTCTCTACCAAATATAAATTTTCTTTTTCAACACGTGAACTAGATTTGCAAAATTATAAACACTTCGGAAAAAATATGCAGGCAACACTTATGCATGGCACACGCAACTACTATATCACAAAGTATTCAGATGGCTCCAAATATATTCCCATTTGCTAACTCACATCACTATGACTCACGCATCTATGATATATGTTTAAAAATGATATTGCACTGCTTCCTAGTTCAACACGCTCAGCCCAAAATTTAAGAAAAACTGAACGCATGCTTCATGTATCTACAATATATGCACGGCCCTGCCTATTCACGAAACTGACATGTATGTGTGCAAATATGTTTTGTTTGAGGTGAGGGTATGCTCTAGATATTAGTTGATGAAATTTATATGCTCGGTTATGAAAACTTAGAGGGACGTGTCGTGGTGGAGAAGTAGCCGAGCAAGGCAAAAGGGAAACAGAGAACAACAAGAAGAAGAAAGGGAAAAACTGGAAGAAGAAAAGAAAAAGTAAAACCATTACCTGATAGAGGCTTCAGCACAAAAGAAGAAGAAGGCTAAACTATGAGATGGAGAGGAAAGTTTTGGACGAGGCTATGTATTTATAAAGAGGAGTTTCTTTGTATGCAAGGAAGTAAAATATACACGTGAAAAATCAAGGCAAGTTATCTCGGTAAGATTTATGATTCCCAGTCTACGCAAATTTGATTGAGATAGCAGTGAATTTCATACTAAATAAAAATGGAAGTGTTGATTCTTTTTTTCTTTTTTCTTTTTTTGAATAAGGCTTGCGTGATTTACTTCCCAGTTTGGTTTGTTAGAATGTATAAGTCTGCGTGAATAAAAATGAATACAGGGACATGCGCAAGAAATAAATGGTAAGAGGCAAATGCCAAAATGTTAAAAGAATAAAATTTTATGTCACGCGCAAAGGAAGGCAAATTGATTTTCTCTCAGATGATATATGCGTGATTTACTGCCAGATATATGGAAAATTTGATTTCAACGTTATCTCTTTTTTTCTCTCCCCAATTAACAGTTGCGTGATTTATATAGTCTGAGAGATTTATACAAAGAATCAGCAAGTATTAATTTGCTTTGGATGCTACTTCAAGAACAGATTTTGTTTGCGCAAAAAATGGGCAAACACCTCCAAGTCATGTGATTTAGTTGATTTTATGTGATTCTTAATGACTTAGATGAGTTATGTGAATATGAAAAAAGAAGGGGCTGAAATGTAAAAGACACATAGTTTTATAATGGTTCGACCAGAACGTGCCTACGTCCACTTTATATGTTATTATCTTCTTTCTTTCAGATTACAAGTACAATGCTTTGTGTACAAGTATATGAAAGTAGTTTGAAAGTTCCTTCCATGCTTGAGCTCTCAAACTTGTCTGCCATTGTTGTACCCCTGCCCCTCTATTTATAGAGTGAGGCTGGGGGCAGGGGTCTTGGATGTATACAGCTGCTGGTGGGCTCGGGCTGAAGCAATCTGGCCTGGTAGCGTTCTGGTTCGGCGAAGCCTTGGTTCGGCCATGATTGGAGAGGTTGGAGCTTGGTCCGGTTGTGGATGGTTCAGTGATGAGATAGCCACTTGGTTCGGTATTGAAGGGGTTGTGGTTGGTCCGGTGCTTTGAGGGTTGGTCCGGTCTTGGTGGTGGGAAATGGGTTGGACCGATGATGGTGGTCCGGTGATGGTGGGAAAGGGGTTGGACCGGTGATGGATGGAAATTGTGTCGGACCGGTGGAGTTGGGGGTTGATTCGGCAGGAGCTTGGACCGTATGTGTGTTATGCCGAATGAAACTTTGCTTGTATTGCCGAATGAGCTTTTGCTTGAAATGCCGAATGGACTTAGGAACCGGATGGAATGGAGGTTGCGAACCCGGGTGAAACTGACGCTTCTCGGTCTCGAGATCTTCTGGGTGAAAATTCGCCCAACATTTGCCCCCCAAAGTGGGGCACGTACTTGCATGTGTCACGCTTTGTTTCCCTGCGATAAGAAAGCTTGTTTTGTAATGCCATGAGCTGGATGTTTGTATCCTGCTGATGTCCTACAAAGGAATTTACGGTTTTAATGTGATTTCAAATGACGACCGTTCGAGGTCGGGTGCCGTTCGAGGCGAGTAGGTGTGCCCCGAGGGGACTTAGCATTATTGATGCCAGGTTTACGTTCGAGTGGGTCCCTGGATCGTTTGCGAAGATGGTTTATCGCCAGCTCAGAGCATGCCTAAGGATCGTTTGCAACCCCGTACATGTGTAAGTAGCTTAGCCATTTCAGAATTATCAGAACCAAATATCCATTCAACCGATGAGTTTTAAAAGGATGTCAAAGTGTAAATTCTCACGACGGTAGGGTCAATAGCCATTCAGAGCATGTCTGTGGACCGTTCGTGGTCGCGTACATGTGTAAATGATTAACCCATGTTAGTGGGAGATTTACTACTTATTCATCGTTATCATAATCTCTATTTTATCAGTAGATCCTAGAGTCCGGTACTTATCTGAGTGAGGCGCTTTGCATGCCCCCTGCTTCTGGTCTTCGCTGGTTTGGATAGCTTCATTCGGCTTTCGGTTGGTCCGGTATGCCGAACCGGTTGGTCCGGTGCTCCTGTGCTCGTCTATATATAGGGGCTACCCCCCTTAGTTATTCCTTACCGAACCAACGAGAGCCGAATCAATCTCTAGCCGAATCAACTCTTTGCCGAATCAAGCTTTTACCGAATCAGGTATATATCTTTGCCGAATGAACTTTACTGCCGAATGAATCTGATGCCGAATAAACACGAAGGCTTTTTTACTGCCGAATGAAAATGTGTGCTTGCATAGCCGAATGGACTCGTATACCGGATGAACTTCCAATGCCGAATGGAACTACCGAATGAGGCATATACCGAATGAGACTCGGAAATTTGAATCTTGAGTGAAATCTTAGGCTTTTATACGCTTGCTTTAGATACTTGCTTGTTTATGTTCTATACTTCTTGTTCTAACACCGTGTTTTTCTTGTGCTGCAGATAAATTTCTCGCAAAGCGGAAACCCGATCGGATAAAAAGAAATCTAGAGGTAGAGGAGAGTCATCCTCCTCCGTGCCCCCAGCCCAACCATGCCCCCAGCCCAACCAAGACCGGTGCCACATGTGCCTGCCCCGAGGTCGTTAGTGGATGGGTACGGTCCCCAGGAACTTCTGGTCTCCCCTCCCGATTGCTTTCCTAGCTCCCTAAAGGAGGAGCAACTTGATGTTATATCCCGTTCCTTCGGAGTAGACAGGGCTCGCATGCTATTGCCGAGAGATGGAGTGATGCCGTATAATCCCCCCGAAGGCTACTTTGCTTACAGCAGATATCATTGCATGTGTGGTGCTATCCCTCCTATCAATGCCTGGATAGTTAGCTTTACCACATATTTGAAGGTGGCTCCATTCCAGCTCCAACCGAACTCTTATGCCATTCTGGTGAGCCTTTTCGTTATCTTCCAGAGGAGGTACGGGCGCCCTCCTTCTAACAGGGAAATTCAATATTTGTATAACCTGAGAGGCTACAAGAAGGGGTCTCCGTATATTAGTCTAGAAGCGGCCGTGCCCTTCAAACCGGTCTTGGACTTATATTCAAAGTTTACCATGTTCAAGAAAGAATGGTTTTTTATCAAGGACGATTCTGTTTCTTTCCGCCTTTTCACTTCCGACTGTAAGATGAATTTCATTTATATTTTCCATGTTCTGACTGTAGTGCTTCTTCTGACACGCTTCTATTTCTTGCTAGCGACAGGTGGCATTGCAGTCGTGGAAGATGATTCTTTGGCGCGGATGGCTGTTGAAATAAAGGCCATTCCCACACGGGACAGGTCGGCTTCGTTCCTGATTTGGAACGCTACCCTCCTGGAGTACAAAACTATCCAGCCGCACCAGTCCATGGTTAAGCAGAGGGACACGGCTGAGGAGAAAGCCGCTAAAGCTAAGGAGGGGGCCACGGTGAAGAGTGGCAAGAGGAAGCCCTTTGCACAACATCTCGTCGTGGGAGGCAAGAAGCTTAAGGAGTCTGAGGGCCCCTCTCCTAGTACTTGCCCGATCATCCCGGAGGAGGAAGGTGTGGAAGAGGGCGAAGGAGGCGATATGGAAGGAGAGTCGGAGGGCGGAGGAGATGGAGATGGTCAGGGTGGTAGTGGTGCTGGTGCCTTAACCTCTGGGCAAGGCCCTGAACTGGATGAGGCTCTCCGCCAGGCCTTCGGGGAATCGGAGGGAGAACCGGAAGCGGAGAAGACGAAGGAGACTGGCAAGGTCGGGGCTGGTGCCGATCTATCCCCTAAGGGCTCCTCAGCCAGGGTGACTCCGGCGGTGCAAGGTGAACTTTTGTCCTCTGTCGATTCCATTTACGATAGGGACTTAGAAATATTTTATGGTTCACTTCCGTCCTGGAATGAGATTCAGGACTTATTGCAGTATCCCACTCCTCCGCAGGGTTTGTATAATAGATGTGCATTCTCAATTTTTCTTTCTTTTTAACTTAATATGTTTCTTGAATTATGGATCGTCGTATGTTCATAACACTTGTTTTTTACTCCAGGGGCAGGCCAGGCGGCTAAAACGTCAGACGTTCGACACCGCCTTGAACAATTCAAGTTGATGAGAGCTTCTGATAAGCCGAAGCCTCTTACTGGTCGTCCTGGGGACGTGGTCAGATACCGTCCTCTTCTTGGGGCCATTGAAGAGAGCATTCAGAAAAAGAAGAGGAGTCGTTCCTTATTTGAGCCTTCCCCTGGTCCGCAGCTTCCTGTTCAGCCTCCTCGTGATAATACGGAGGAGAGCACGGAGTTTATCCCCCCTCCACCTCCTTCTAAGAATCCCACTGTTATCCGTATAAGGCGTCCTGACGTGCCTCGCGACCCCTTTACCGGTCATCCTGATTTAGACCCAAGCTCTCGGGATATTTCATTTGATGAGGCCACGGGTGAGCACCTTCTTCCTCGCAACCCCATGGTACGAGTGCTAGATGAGGCCAAGTCCCTGGATCTTGATCTGCTTACTACTCGGGTAGTTACCATGGGAGACGAAGCCAAAGCTAATATCAATCGGGTGGCTGAAGAGACCAAGAAGTTAATGGAGCATCATGCTCAATTGGTCAAGGCCGGGGAGGAGATTGGGAGTGCTAATATTCGGTTGCGGCTAAAGGTTGCCGATCAGGCCGAACAGCTTGCCGGTCAAGCCATTCAGATTTCTCAGCACGAGGAAGCCTCCAGGCGGCTGAAAGAGACCATGGAAAAGGCTAGTAGGGCAGAACTACGGAAGATGGAGGCCGCCTGTAAGGAGCGGATCGACATGACCATTGCGACAGTGGATGAGGTTCGGAATGCGGATCTCGAGCAGGTAGAGGAGTTGCCTGGGAGGCTTGAGGCCGCGGAGATGGCTCAAGTCAAGTTAAAGGAGGAGATGGAGGAGATAAGGAGGTCTCTCCAGGCTGACTGCTTGAGATACCGATCAGAGAGGGATGTCGTTGTCGCCAAGTTGCAGGTTTCCGAGGCCCAGGTGAGGGAGCTTGAGGAGAATGAGGGGATGATGGACGAGATGCTGCAGGACATGAACTTCCGCACTTGGAAGGAGGGCAGCTTGTCTTGGATGGATGACTATCCCCGGGTCATGGCCAAGATATATCTTCGGGCTTTAGAGGAGGCCAGGGTCAATGCGGGTAAGGAAGGTGGAGTGGCTTTTAGTCTAGATGTGGTCACTGCTCAGTTCTCGAAAGAGGAGCAAGCGACGGTGAAGGAGGGGATGTGGTTGCTTGCTGTGGAGGAAGCGGGTGTGCAACTGGAGGATGAGGATCAAGCGGCGGATGCTGGTGAGTTATTCTTCTCTTTTCCTTTTCTTCATGGGTTTCCATAACTTGTTCGTTTATCATTTGTTTAGTGAATTCCTCTTCTGAATTGGACAGGTGGAACTTCCGATCAACACGTTGGGAGCTCCGACCCTGCGGCCAAGTAGGCTTGGGGGAGTTGGTAGGATGAGAGCGAAGTGTGGACGCAGCTGGTTACTTTTCCAGATTTGGCCACCTTTTTATTTCCCTTTATCGCTGTTTATGTTAGTCCAAAACATTGATGTGACTGTAATAATATTATTTGCAAAGAATAACTTTATGTGATTTTATGACATAAGCTGATTTTGTTATGTTTAAATGTTGTTGTCATTTTGATGTGGTGCGTGAGAACTATGCATATGCCTATGATTTTAGTTGTGTTTGATGTTAAGCTGTTGCTCGAAATATAATTTCATGTTTTGCAATGTTAGTGTGACGTATGAATAAACTATAGTTACATATTTATGTACAAGAGAAGAGAGTAACGCCCTTCATGTTTTAGTGGTAGGTGGTAGCTTTGAGCGTCTTGTGTAACTGATCATGGATATAGCTGAGTACCTTGCCACCCAGTACGCAGGCTTAAATTCTCATGAGTGAATGCTCCCTATTTGGTTTTCTGTACTTTAGAGTTTGTTATACAGGATAGGAGAAAAGTATTTAAATGAAATGGAAATATGGGAAAAGTAAAACTTCCAGTCACGGAAGGCCTTCGATGTGCTTAAGTTCATAGCAAACGAGTTTTGTAGTCACTTTCCCTAGTTGTGGGTCTTGGAGACATTTGTCACCCATCTTACGCCTCCGCGGGGAGTTTTCTTTTTTACCACAGCCGTACTTAAGACACATCGGAGCCGAGATCGCGCACGGTAACTATCCGAACCATTATGGTCCGTAATCGTGGGTATTATTCGATTTACCGTGGCCGGCTAGCGTGGGTGCCGTTGGCCGTGAACTACCCCTGGCTGGCCACACCTTATGTTGAGGCTTAAAGTAGGTTCACAGTTGTCGGCGAGCCGAACGCCGTAATGAGCTGCCATCGGCTATAGTCGGCCTTTATGATGACTTATAATCGGCTCATTACAGTTGGCTTTGAGGGCAGTCGCGAGCAATGAGTTAACCCGCAGCAGAGGGATGCTGGGCAAAAGAGTCTCATTGGCGAGTGCATAGAATCGTAGCGTACCTGTTAGGCCGTGTCCAGATGAGGCCGTGGTGCGTCTTGAGTGGAGATGCCATAGGATTTTGTTCAACAGAAAAGGATAAAGTTTAACAAGCAGCCAAGATATAAAGGAACAAGTTAAAAAGAGACAAGATTTTTTAAAGTGGTTCGGCATGAAAATGCCTACGTCCGCTGATTCTCTTTGTTAATTCACTTCATATGGGCAGTACAAGTTAAGAAAAGTATCAACGGAGGTGTCGGATGTTCCATGCCCTCTGGAACACCTCTCCGTCCACTGTTGACAAAATATAAGCTCCGTTGTGGAGATCTTTATGAATTACATATGGTCCGTCCCAGATGGGGTCCAGTGCCCCGGGGCGCGGAAAGATTCGCCTGAGGACAAGATCTCCTTCTTGTAAGATGCGATGCTTGACTTTGGAGTTGTATAGTGCTGCCACTTTTTGTTTGTGAGCTGCTGCTTTGAGTGCTGCATCGTTCCTCCTTTCCTCAATCAGATCCAAAGACATGAGGAGGAGTTCTTCGTTTTCTTCTGGATTGTAGTGGATCCTACGGTGGGAAGGAACAATAGTCTCAACAGGGAGCATTGCCTCCGGTCCGTATGCCAAAGAGAAAGGAGTATGTCCCGTTGATGTTCTGAAAGATGTGCGGTAGGCCCAAAGTGCCGTAGGAAGTTCGTCCACCCAAGCGCCTTTTGACTTTTCAAGTATCTTCTTGATTAGGGTTTTGAGAATTTTGTTGACAGCTTCGACTTGTCCGTTTGCCTGAGGATAAGCTACTGATGAGAAGCTTTTATAAATTCCATGCTCTTGGCACCAGTCGGCGAATTCTTCGCTGTCAAATTGGAGTCCGTTGTCCGATATGATCTTGAGTGGTACTCCGTACCTGCACAGAATATTTTTGACCAAGAAGTTGATAACTTTTGCTGAAGATATTTTATTTAGGGGTTTCGCTTCCACCCATTTGGTGAAATAATCGACTGCCACTATAGCATATTTGGCTCCGCCTCTGCCCGTTGGCAGTTCGCCAATTAAATCAATTCCCCATACAGCAAAGGGCCAAGGGCTGGTCATTTGAGTAATCTCATTTGTGGGTAGTCGAGGAATCTTGGCAAATTTCTGACATCTGTCGCATCTCTTGACGAAGTCTAAGGCGTCTTTGTTTAGTGTGGGCCAGTAATATCCTTATCGGAGTATCTTTTTCGCCAGAGTCTGCCCTCCAGTGTGATCTCCGCAACTTCCTTGATGGATGTTGAATAAGATTTCCTTGGCTTCCCTTCCAGCGACGCATCTGAATAAGGGGCTAGAGAAGCCACGCCGATAGAGGATGCCTTCTTGTATTATGTAGTGGGGAGCTTTCCTCAAAATTCTCCTGACTTCATCACGTTTGTCTGGTAGTGTGCCGTCCTGCAAATATTTCCGGATAGGAGTCATCCAAGTTCCTTCTTCGATTGCAGTTATCAGATTCACTTGTTCGAAACTTGGGGCTAGCTGCCTTGAGATGGCTAGTGCTCCGGAAATGGTGCTATTCTTCATACTAGCTTGCTTTGCTAGTTCATCGGCCTCTTAGTTATCTTCTCGAGGAATGTGTTTGATTAGATAATGGTCCAATTGATCGAGCAACAGTTTGGTTTTCTTTAGATATGCTGTGAGTCGTTCTCCTCGTGTTTGGAACTCTCCTAGTACTTGGTTTACGATAAGTTGAGAATCACTATGAAGACATAAAGAATTGACTCCAATTTCTAAGGCAAGCTCCAATCCCGCTATTACTGCCTCATACTCCGCATCGTTGTTAGTGGCCGCGAATTCCAACCTTAATGCATAGTACAACTTTCTTCCCCTGGGGGTGATTATCACAATACCTACCCCCGAGCCTTGTTCGTTCGATGCTCTATCTACAAAGAGGTTCCACTTGATGTTTTTTGCTATTTCAAATTGATCCTTGCCTTCGTTGGTAGTGAATTCGGCAATGAAATCGGCCATGGCTTGCCCTTTGATAGCGGTGCGAGGATGGTAGGTGACATCATACTGACTTAGTTCAATGCACCATTTGAGGAGTCGTCCAAAAGTGTCGGGACGATGGAGCACCTGTCTTAGTGGTTGATCGGTTAGAACTCTGATGGAGTGAGATTGGAAGTAGTGTCGCAGTTTTCGTGACGCGATCAATAAACAATATGCCAATTTGTCAAGTTTAGGATATCTGGCTTCTGCCCCTGTAAATCTCTTACTTACAAAGTATACCGGGCGTTGTGTGCGGTCCTCTTCTCTTACCAAGGCAGCGTTTAGAGCATGAGATGATACAGCGAGGTATAGGTATAGCTCTTCGCCTTCGTTTGGAGTTGAGAGTACTGGTGGTCTCTGAAGGTGTTCGATCAGGTTAAGGAAGGCTTTTAAGCATTCATCGGTCCACTCGAACTTTCCTTTGTCTTTCTTGAGAGCTTCGAAGAAAGGGACGCACTTGTCAGTTGCTTTGGAAATGAATCTGCTTAGGGCGGCCACCTTTCCGTTTAGGCTCTGCATTTCTTTTCGAGTGGTAGGTATCCTTATTTCTTTTAGAGCCCGGATTTGTTCAGGGTTTGGTTCAATTCCTCTGGCATGGACGATGAATCCTAAGAATTTTTCCGATGACACTCCGAAGGAGCACTTTAGAGGATTCAGCTTCATTCCATATCGGCGAAGTACCTGAAACATCTCGCCCAAGTGGCTTACATGATCGTCGGCTCTCCTGGACTTTACCAACATGTCATCCACATATACTTCCATAGTTCGTCCTATTAATTCCGCGAACATCTTGTTGACGAGGCGCTGATAGGTAGCTCCGGCATTTTTGAGTCCAAAAGGCATGACTTTGTAACAATATAATCCCCGGTCAGTGATGAAGCTAGTGTGGTCTTGATCGGGAGCGTGCATCGGAATCTGGTTGTATCCGGAGTATGCATCCATAAAAGATAAAAGTTCGTGCCCGGCTGTGCTGTCCACAAGTTGATCGATTCGGGGGAGCGGGAAGCAGTCTTTCGGGCAAGCGTCATTTAAGTTGGAGAAATCAATGCATGTTCGCCACTTCCCATTAGCTTTCTTTACTAGTACCGGGTTAGCGATCCATTCTGGGTAGATGGCTTCTCGTATGAAGTCATTAGCAAGTAGGTTCTTTACTTCCTCATCGAGGGCTGCTGATCGTTCTGCTCCCATGCTTCTCTTTTTCTGCTTTATCGGTACCTTGGTGGGATCGATGTTCAGCATGTGGCATGCTATGTCTGGGGAGATTCCTGTCATATTAGCATGTGTCCATGCAAATACATCTAAGTTGTGGCGGAGAAAGTCAATGAGTTGATCCTTCAATTCTGTTTTTAGCTGAGATCCTAATTTTAATAGTCTACTTGAATCATGTTTGTCTACAGATACGAATTCCCTGGCCTGTGCACGCTCAGCGGTAGCCTCCTCCTCCTTATCCCTGCGGTCTAGTTCATTGAAAGGATCGCTGGTGTATCGAAGAGGAGGGGCTTTCTTTAGTTGCTATGCTTCCAAGCTTTTCATGCACAGAGTAGTCTCTGCATCTTTCCCTTTATTCTTTCTACGGTTATTGCAAAGTTCAGTTACATAGCAATCTCGAGCGGCGTCTTGATCTCCTTCAACTTCTCCTATTCCGTTATCTGTTGGGAATTTCATCTTTAGGCACCACGGGGCTAGGACAATATGGAAGTCAGATAAGGCTGGTCTTCCCAAGAAGGCGTTGTAGGCCGAGTGGTTTTCTATTAGTACGAACGTTTGTTTTCGCACAATGGAGCGGAGATGACTTCCTATTTCGACAAAGAGGTCAAGTTGCCCGAGGGGCATTTTCGCATCTCCAGTGAAACCGTGCAGGGGTTTGTTGCAGGGAGACACATCCTTCATTGACAGCTTCATTTTGTCGAAAGCATGCTTGAATAGGATATTTACGGAGCTTCCTGTGTCTATTAGAATTCGAAAAACTTTAGCTGGACCGAACCAGGCAGAGATGACCATGGGATCCATATGTGGATATTGTCTTCCTTCTAAATCACGCCTACTGAATACGATGTCGTCACTCTCTTTCCGTTTCGGGTGGCGTTCTTCCATAATGGAGTTAACATAGCCTTCAGCATTTCTAAGTGACTTGCCGTATCTTTCCATCTCTGCCCAGCTTCTGTCGGCGATGTGTGGTCCTCCCGAGATGGTATGGACCACTATCTTCCTTTGACTAGAGCCACTGGTGTTGCGATTCCCTCCGCCTACTTCTGGGAGGGGTCGCTTTGAGTTCTCATTGGCAGGAGTTGGAGTCCTGTTCTGACCTTTCACATAACGTTCCAGCCTTCTTCTTCTTATGTGTTCTTCGATCAAGTCCCGGAGATGGTGGCATTCATTGGTGTCATGTCCGTGGGATTCGTGGAAGGGGCAGAACTTTCCAGACATGAGTGCGTTATCAGATTCTTTCTTGTGCGGGGGGCGCTTCTATCCGAGTTCGCCCTGAGTGGCTAGAAAGATGTTTTCGATTGTTTCATTCAAAGGAGTGTAGGAGTCAAATCTCGGTCCTGGTCGATATTGGCGTTTTTCAACCTTCCTGCCAGCAGCATTGTCTCTAGATTCATTTTTTCGAGTGTCCTTAGCTGCAGCGGGACCTTATCCGAAGTTGTCTTACCTTGTTGCCCTGACTGCCTCTTAGTGGCGGCGTCTTCAGGTCTCATATACTTTCCAGCTTCATGGAAGAAATCAGGTAAAGTAGCTGGTTTTTCCTTAGTTAGTCTTCTAGCGAACTTGGTATCTGGGTGTACACCACTATAGAGGGCCATTAGGGTGAGCTTCTCATCGGCATCTTGGACTGCGGCCGCTGCGGCGTTGAACCGGGTTAGATATTGTTGCAGTGTCTCTCCGGATTTCTGTTTGACATTGGATAGAGAATAAGCATCCTTGGGTTGTTCTACATGGATGCGGAACTGGCTAATGAACCTTTCTTTCAACATCTCCCATGAACTGATAGATCCTTGGGGTAGATGGCAGAACCAGGAGGTAGCTAGATCTGCTAGGAATAGCGGAAAGCATTTACACAACACCCCTTCTGTTGCTCCGCTCATGAGCATATGCTGGGTGTATCTCTGTAAGTGTACGATGGGGTCGGAGGTTCCCTTGTAAGGTTCCATGGTTGGCATTTTCCATTCCCGGGGGGTGATGGCAGTTTCGATATTGCGGGTGAAGGGGCTGGTGACCCTAGCGCCTATTCCTCGGTCCCTTTGCTCCCGTTGGACGCATTCTCTGAATAATCGCGCCATTCTTTCATCAGAATTTGGAGCGGATAGAAATGAACTTGGTTCTTCCCTGCGGGATCGATCTCGTCCAGATGACCTGTAGGGATGGTATAGTCTATCACTTCTGACGTTATCCAGTGGTTGCCTCTGGCTGCTCGGATGCATGCTAGGACCAGCTACAGTTGCCCCCTGCCTTGATCTTCCCCTGTGGGGTTCTGTTTCGAGCATTTCCATGGGGTCAACTTCGGGCTGGGTTCTAGCTCGGCTCCGTTCAGCGGGGTTTCTATGATTAGGTGGCATGACTGGCTCAGCTACATCCGACCCTCGCCTGGCGCCTCCCCCACTGGGTTCGGTTCCAAGCGCTTCCTCGAGTTGGAGTTCGGGCTGAGTCTGGGCGCGGCCCCTATCATTGTTGTTCCTGTTGATGGCTTCCTCGAAGAGGGAAGACCTTTGCTGTCTCCGAGATCCTTCAGATTGAGATTCACCCCATGATTCAGTGTTGCGGTTGGATTCTTCGACATCCCTCAAGCGTGACATGAGTTGGTTCACCAAAGCTTCTTGTTGGGATGTGAAGCGGTTAGTCACTTCCACCACAACTCTGTCTAGGTCTGCTCTAGTGATTACTGCCTGTTGTTCCGTGGCAGGGGCTGTTGGAATTGCCTGATCTACATGCGGCACTGCTACTGTAGTGGGATGGTTCTCTTGATCTGGATCCACTGGATTTGAAGCGCTGCTGGTTGCAACGTTCTTTCCCTTGTTGGCGTCTTTTCTTGGCCTGCAAGTCATGTTTCCTAGGCAATGAAGGGTGCTATTGGGAAAGAAGGTTGAATGAGGGAAGCTTTAGCTTCGAGTTCGAGGCTCTCAGTGAAAGCACCAAAAATGTTTGCGCAAAAAATGGGCAAACACCTCCAAGTCATGTGATTTAGTTGATTTTATATGATTGTTAATGATTTAGATGAGTTATGTAAATATGAAAAAAATAGGGGCTGAAATGTAAAAGACACACAGATTTATAGTGGTTCGGCCAGAACGTGCCTACGTCCACTTTATATGTTATTATCTTCTTTCTTTCAGATTACAAGTACAATGCTTTGTGTACAAGTATATGAAAGTAGTTTGAAAGTTCCTTCCGTGCTTGAGCTCTCAAACTTGTCTGCCATTGTTGTACCCCTGCCCCTCTATTTATAGAGTGAGGCTGGGGGCAGGGGTCTTGGATGTATACAGCTGCTGGTGGGCCCGGGCTGAAGCAATCTAGCCTGGTAGCGTTCTGGTTCGGCGAAGCCTTGGTTCGGCCATGCTTGGAGAGGTTGGAGCTTGGTCCAGTTGTGGATGGTTCAGTGATGAGATAGCCACTTGGTTCGGTATTGAAGGGGTTGTGGTTGGTCCGGTGCTTTGAGGGTTGGTCCGGTCTTGGTGGTGGGAAATGGGTTGGACCGGTGATGGTGGTCCGGTGATGGTGGGAAAGGGGTTGGACCGGTGATGGATGGAAATTGTGTCGGACCGGTGGAGTTGGTGGTTGATTCGGCAGAAGCTTGGACCGTATGTGTGTTATGCCGAATGAAACTTTGCTTGTATTGCCGAATGAGCTTTTGCTTGAAATGCCGAATGGACTTAGGAACCGGATGGAATGGAGGTTGCGAACCCGGGTGAAACTGACGCTTCTCGGTCTCGAGATCTTCTCGGTGAAAATTCGCCCAACAGATTTGAATGCATGCGTTGATTTATGTCACGGAGAGAAAATGGTAAGAATTTAATTTTCTGATTGATTGAATTTTAGAAGGCAAGCAATTATATTTGATTGAGAGGAATGAATGGCAAGTGGAATAAAATTTATTTGTGAAAGTTTTCAAATCAAATCTCTATAAGGAGGCAAATGACAAAGACGTTTATGGAAATAAATTTCACTGATATATCACGCGCAAGGAAAGCAAGTTTGATTTCTTTCCAGATGATATTTGCGTGAAAGGGAAGCATGATTTTGAAAACAATATTGGTAGTGGGAATCTCCTTAATCAGTGCATGATTTTAGAGAAACGGATAGGCACGAAATCAATTCATTTTGGTTGGAAATCTCCTAACTGATTTTATTAATCCATATAGATATTGAAATATAATTTTTTTTAAATACGCCAAACTGACGCATTACCATACGCCCAAAAATTTAGGAAAAAGTAACATTTTTAATTTATACGTTTATACGTTACTTATACCATTACAATGCGTGCCCTTTTTAAATTCGAAATTATCGGTTTATTAATATGCTATAAATTCTTAACATTTTTACTAAATTAAAAAGATAAAACTTTGGTTACATCTCTCTCTAATTCTTATTACCATAAAAAGGCGATTTATTATCCAAATGGACCAAATATTACAAATTTTTAAAGCAAGTATATAATCCAATTTTTTATTTTATTTTATTAAAATTCCCATTTAGAGTTATCCTTAAACAAAGTGAAACTTTCATTTATTATTTAGCATTTTGGAAATGATTTGATCAAATTAAAATATATATAAATTGGGAAGTAAATTTTACTGGAAAGAGAAAAATAACGTAAGAGATATGAGTAAAGAGAAAAACGCATATGAAATAGGCAAGCAGATAGGAGAATGGATATTGCGCATGACTGAGATTTAGGAGAAAATTGTGTTTTGGAAAATGCAAGAAATAAATTTTGTTGAATGGAAAAAAATCTATGGAAATCAAAATTTTAAAGTAATGCGTTGAATTTAGAGGCAACATATTTGATTTGAACGCTAGAATATTCCTTCCCTCTAAAAACACATGCCACTGATAAATTTACTCATTTACACTAAGGTCATATTTTTAAGAATGTGTACCATAGCCATAATATTTTATGCCCAAAATATACCGAAATAACGGATTAAAATTCTATATGTTTTCTTATATATATATATATATATATATACACGGTATTTATTCCCTAAATTTACGTGCCCTTTTTAACACGTAATTACATAGTTCATTTATACACAAAAAAATTCGAAATTCTGACCGTGCTGAGACTCAAACTCGTGACCTGTCGTGAATAGCCCAGATGTCTTAACCACCTAAGCTATTAATGTTTTCTTAATTAAAACTTGATTTTGCTAGAAATTAAGTTATTTACCATCTTCGACAAAAACCCAAATTTCCAAATTAAAGTTAATTCTTAACCATGTCAAAATTTCAGAGATCTTATTATTTAATTAAAAATTTGGTCAATTGTTTTTATTTTTATTTTTAATCACTTTAAAATTTAGATTTTTATATAATAAACCCCAAAGTTTTTAAAATAAAATGAAAAATACTTGTTAAAAATTTGGGCTATTACACTCTCCCCCACTCAGAACTTTTCGTCCTTGAAAAGGAAGAAGGTAGGGGAATAGAAACAACTTGAAAGAAAACTAAATTGAAACTTAAATTAGAATCATTAATCTAAACAATAAAAATTCAATTTTAAATTAATCATTGATTTCATCTATTTATACTTAAAATTTTAACATTTATTTATTTACATATTTACTTGTATAATATCCCTACACTAAAAAAATCATTCATTTTTTTTATCCAAATTTTACACAAGGTATTATAACATTCTAATTTAAAATGTTTAATTTAATCCAAATTTGAAATGGTAATTTAACTTAATTGTTAAAGTAAATTTACCATTTTCCAAAATAAACTAAATTCCCCATTTAGTTTCTTCTTTATTCCAAACTATAATTAAATTTATTTCTCTCAATATATTTTTCTCATCTATGTCAAATATGTTTACACTTATTACAACTGTTTAAATTTATTCTTAGTTCCTTAACATCATTTTATATTAAAAATTATTCCATTACCCTTTAATTTTATTTTCCTCTGTTAATCTTTTTATAACTAGAGTTTAAGTGTATAACATTTATTATAACCACTCAATTTTTATTTATAAATCTTTTTATATTGTATATTATCCAATTACATTGTTAACTTCTGAAAATCAAGGTAGGTTATATTGAAATGAAATTGAGTATTATACAAATAAAACTTTCAAATTCAATTATCTCAAGTTGGAATTATTTATTCAAAATTTTGATTTTTTTATTGAAATTATTCCTCAAGATAAAATTTAAGAATTAAAACCCAAATAAATATATGTACATAATATGTCAAATCAAATTTAAATCATATATATCTATATATTATAAATCAAGTCATATTTAGAGATTCAAATCAAATAAATTCTCAAGGTAACACTGTAGCAAGACTACAGAATGGTCTTTTCACTTCGAAACTCGAAAATGAATGTCGATGATGTTGCTGTCATTACCGAAATTATTTCCTAGCGACAAAGAGAAGAGCACTGATTTTTAAACCTTTAAAATTCTTTGGAAACAAATTTATATTTGAAAATAATTTTAAATAATAATATATCGTTTTAAGACTTTAAACACAAGGTTTGAAACTATCAAAAATTAAATTCTTAAATTCTTGTTTTAGATCCATTTCTGTTTCCAAATAAATTTATAACCATGTTTTATAGTTCAATTATTTATATAAGACAAAACCAATGGTTTACAAAACCATAAATAAAATCAAACACTATTATCTCTTGACAACTAGTTAAATTAATTATAAAATTCTGAAAATTATACTTATATATAATATTAGATTTTTCCCAAATATAGGAATAAATTTTTCAAAACAAGGATAGAGATTCAAATTTGATGGATTTAAATCAAAGAGAATTTTGATTTAAAGATAAATTGGAATCAGAAGATCCGATGATTACATAACAGAACAAGGAACTAGATAAGTTTATATAAATCGCGGGCAACCTTAACCTGGTCAACCGTGACTTAAAGAGTCAGATCGAATGTAGATTTACCATTCGAGCCGAAGAGACAGAGTTCGGAATAACCAAAGATACTAGCATCTAAACCGAGGTTAAATATAAATCTTTGGTGAATCAATGCTAATTGTAAAGGAGTTTCACCCCTTTATTAGAATATTGGCGAGACCGCCAATTCACTATAAAGATCATCCGAAGTGGAGTTATGGGATACTCCAGAATCGAAAGAAAATGAATAATGAGGGACACGAATGAACTTTGGAACCGTAGGGAACATTCCGAAATTCGAAAAGGAAGAGATTCAAGCTCAAATGAAAGTGATTCTGTAAATCAAATTTACCATACATTCTAAGTTTTGCCTAGAGCCAAAGCTCTGATACCAAATGTAACGACACGGTATTCTCAACCATTCGCATCCGCACATGTCGGACTTGAATTGTTCAAAATACCGCGTTGTAAAAATAAATTTGGCAAAACTCAAAATATACAGTAATAATTAATCACAGAATCATAGACACAAAAAGAGAATGCTCGCAGCGGAATTTAAAAATACTTAGTGGTTCATGAAGCCACTATAAATAGTCTCAACAAATACAAATTTCAAAGTCTTCCATCCCAAATATAGTTTAAATCATCAATTAGAAAATCCAAAAATCCCAAAGTCTTGATTTCATAAATAAGATAACGGACAGAAAGAAGCCAACAACTTGAAAGGATCTACTGAAGTCCTAGCTCCGGGATGATGACTGAACTGCAACTCAGGCTGACCCGAGCGTAAAATAAAACATAAACACTCGAGTCAGGACATACATACTTATATAGTGTAAGCTAATTCAAGTGTACTGTAATATAGAGCAAGTAACTTAAAGGATGCTTGGGACAGCCCATCCTCTAAGGATCCGTTAAACTATTTACTATGTAGTAATACTTCGCTATTATAATAGTGTCTATTAGTAAAATAAACTTACTTTTAAATAGCGTTAAGGCTTTACATTTTCCACCTTAACACATAATATATTCCCATAGTCTATACAGTACCGTAATCTCCCCCGTACTGGGCGTCGTCAGAGGGCAGTCCATAGGTATTGTACAAAACCAAAATCGTATAGGCTCGCTATGGTAGGTGACACGGCACAACTAGGCAATGCCAGGGTAGATATACCAATTACGCTTCCGGACTGATGGAAACGCGCAGCGCGCAGCTACCGCCCACCTCGAACAACACTCCCAAATCAAAGGTGCGCACCAAAACAATCACAAAAGTAATAGAATGGCATACGAAGAAGTGCGTCGGATCAGAGGTGCTACCTCATTAATCCGTCGATCGCTCCTGTTTTAGCCACCTTATGCCAACTCACGGGAGTCGGTCCACGTATTTACCTTAAAGGAACCGTCACAACCATCCTACTTCATTCTGGATTCTCCACCGCGTACACGGTTGTCAAAGTGGTTTTCGGTATCGACAGAGAGTATGCCAGATATCCGATCCCGGTCTCTTTAACAACCAAACGTTATTATAACCCGTGGTTACAACTTTTAAAATTGGTATTTATACTTTAAAAATAAAAATAAATTTCAAATACATTTCAATATCATAATATCATTTCAAACATCATTTATTTAAACATCAGTCATCTCATTTAATATAAAATACCATTTAAATCTATTCAATTTATTTAGGAATTAATTGCCTTTCAACTCACATTTAAAAGTTAAATTCTTCCGTTTAAACCGTTTAAAGTCAATTCCTTATTCTTATTTATTCATATTATATTCCAAAATTTAAGCTCTCTTTTTTTTCAAAGATTATTTCCATAAATTTTATTAAAACAATCAAAATTCAGTTTCCGTAGCACTTATAAAATGCTACCTAAAGTTATAGGTTAAAACAGTCTATTTACAAAAGACAGCATTCAAGTGCTGTAATAGATTATTAACTTAACAATTAAGTTTAAATTCCCAAATATAACTTATTATCAAAATTTTACTTAACTGAAATCTTACCTTTAACAAAAATTCCGAATTTCCCAAAATAAGTTATATTCTAGAATTTTATTTAAACATTTATTTATTTAACATTTTTGACTTATTCAAAAATTATTACACACTTTATAAAATCTTTAAATACGTTTAAAACGGAATATTATAAACTTCCATTTAAAATAATTTTAAAATATTTCAGAAAAATATTATATAAGCCACGTGTCTATATAAAGTTTTCTAGCCTAGGTCAAGTGATACGGATTTATATCATTTCAATCCGCAATTTACAAAACCCCGGGTTCTATCATTTCAAACCCGCAATCCCAAGTTAACAAATAAATAATTAAACAATTAAATAAATGAACAAATGATTATCGCTCAGGCCTATCATTTCAGCCTATAATGAACTCAAATTTACAGGGAACTTACAGTGATGATTTAATCAGTAAATAAGAATTACATAGTATAACTGCAATAATATTACAATAGATAAACAACTGATGAGGTGTCAATTTAAAATGGAGTTTAACATCATACGTTATATCACAGGCAGATAAAATTTAATAAATAATTTACAAATACACTTGTGATAAATCACGAATATATAGGTATGTTTGTCTGGTGAGAAATACTCACCTTAAAGCTGCAGAAATTTTGATTCAAAACGAAAATCCCGAAATAAGAGCATAGAAAGCACGATCAATTCATAGCGGAAGCAACGACTTGATCAAAATCTAGAAGAAAATCAAAATAAAACCAATACGCGACTTCAATTTACGGTTAAAGCAAATATTTTGAAACAACTGGAACGAATGGAGTAAAAGAAATTTTGGTTCAACTTTTGCTCGACTGCCTCACCCCACATCTCGACCCCAACTTCATAGGCTTGGCAATACTATTTATTATTATTATTATTATTATATGTTTTTTTTTTAATTTCTAATGGCATGTCCAACTTATCTAGTTTGAAAAATATGTATTTACACAAAACTTGCGTCTCTGCCTAATGCAAACTCTCTCTATTCATAAATACAATACGTCTCTGCCACTTTAATTTCAAAACATGCACACATGCACCTAAACACGCTACTTCATAAACCATGTACGTGTACTCTGCACTCCTATTCTCTTTCTCTACCAAATATAAATTTTCTTTTTCAACACATGAACTAGATTTGCAAAATTATAAACACTTTGGAAAAAATATGCAGGCAGCACTTATGCATGGCACACGCAACTACTATATCACAAAGTATTCAGATGGCTCCAAATATATTCCCATTTGCTAACTCACATCACTATGACTCACGCATCTATGATATATGTTTAAAAATGGTATTGCACTGCTTCCTAGTTCAACACGCTCAGCCCAAAATTTAAGAAAAACTGAATGCATGCTTCATGTATCTACAATATATGCACGGCCCTGCCTATTCACGAAACTGACATGTATGTGTGCAAATATGTTTTGTTTGAGGTGAGGGTATGCTCTAGATATTAGTTGATGAAATTTATATGCTCGGTTATGAAAACTTAGAGGGACGTGCCGTGGTGGAGAAGTAGCCGAGCAAGGCAAAAGGGAAAAAGAGAACAACAAGAAGAAGAAAGGGAAAAACTGGAAGAAGTAAAGAAAAAGTAAAACCATTACCTGATAGAGGCTTCAACACAAAAGAAGAAGAAGGCTAAACTATGAGATGCAGAGGAAAGTTTTGGACGAGGCTATGTATTTATAAAGAGGAGTTGCTTTGTATGCAAGGAAGTAAAATATACACGTGAAAAATCAAGGCAAATTATCTCGGTAAGATTTATGATTCCTAGTCTACGCAAATTTGATTGAGATTGCAGTGAATTTCATACTAAATAAAAATGGAAGTGTTGATTCTTTTTTTCTTTTTTCTTTTTTTGAATAAGGCTTGCGTGATTTACTTCCAGTTTGGTTTGTTAGAATGGATAAGTCTGCGTGAATAAAAATGAATACAGGGACATGCGCAAGAAATAAATGGTAAGAGGCAAATGCCAAAATGTTAAAAGAATAAAATTTTATGTCACGCGCAAAGGAAGGCAAATTGATTTTCTCTCAGATGATATATGCGTGATTTACTGCCAGATATATGGAAAATTTGATTTCAACGTTATCTCTTTTTATTCTCTCCCCAATTAATAGTTGCGTGATTTATATAGTCTGAGAGATTTATATACAAAGAATCAGCAAGTATTAATTTGCTTTGGATGCTACTTCAAGAACATATTTGAATGCATGCGTTGATTTATGTCACGGAGAGAAAATGGTAAGAATTTAATTTTCTGATTGATTGAATTTTAGAAGGCAAGCAATTATATTTGATTGAGAGGAATGAATGGCAAGTGGAATAAAATTTATTTGTGAAAGTTTTTAAATCAAATCTCTATAAGGAGGCAAATGACAAAGATGATAATGGAAATAAATTTCACTGATATGTCACGCACTAGGAAAGCAAGTTTGATTTCATTCCAGATGATATTTGCGTGAAAGGGAAGCACGATTTTGAAAACAATATTGGTAGTGGGAATCTCCTTAATCAGTGCATGATTTTAGAGAAACGGATAGGCACGAAATCAATACATTTTGGTTGGAAATCTCCTAACTGATTTTATTAATCCATATAGATATTGAAATATAATTTTTTTAAAATACGCCGAACTGACGCATTACCATACGCCCAAAAATTTATGCAAAAGTAACATTTTTAATTTATACGTTTGTACGTTACTTATACCATTACAATGCGTGCCCTTTTTAAATTCGAAATTATCGGTTTATTAATATGCTATAAATTCTTAACATTTATAACTAAATTAAAAAGATAAAACTTTGGTTACATCTCTCTCTAATTCTTATTACCATAAAAAGGCGATTTATTATCCAAATGGACCAAATATTACAAATTTTTAAAGCAAGTATATAATCCATTTTTTTTTATTAAAATTCCCATTTAGAGTTATCCTTAAACAAAGTGAAACTTTCATTTATTATTTAGCATTTTGGAAATGATTTGATCAAATTAAAATATATGTAAATTGGGAAGTGAATTTTACTGGAAAGAGAAAAATAACGTAAGAGATATGAGTAAAGAGAAAAATGCATATGAAATAGGCAAGCGGATAGGAGAATGGATATTGCGCATGACTGAGATTTAGGAGAAAATTGTGTTTTGAAAAATGCAAGAAATAAATTTTGTTGAATTGAAAAAAATCTATGGAAATCAAATTTTTAAAGTAATGCATTGAATTTAGAGGCAACATATTTGATTTGAACGCTAGAATATTCCTTCCCTCTAAAAACACATGCCACTGATAAATTTACTCATTTACACTAAGGTCATATTTTTAAGAATGTGTACCATAGCCATAATATTTTATGCCCAAAATATACCGAAATAACGGATTAAAATTCTATATGTTTTCTTATATATATATATATATATATATATATATATATATATATATATATACACACACATGGTATTTATTCCCTAAATTTACGCGCACTTTTTAACGCGTAATTACCCAGTTCATTTATACACAAAAAAATTCGAAATTCTAACCGTGTTGAGACTCGAACTCGTGACCTGTCATGAATAGCCCAGATGTCTTAACCACCTAAGCTATTAATGTTTTCTTAATTAAAACTTGATTTTGCTAGAAATTAAGTTATTTACCATCTTCGACAAAAACCCAAATTTCCAAATTAAAGTTAATTCTTAACCATGTCAAAATTTCAGAGATCTTATTATTTAATTAAAAATTTGGTCAATTGTTTTTATTTTTATTTTTAATCACTTCAAAATTTAGATTTTTATACAATAAACCCCAAAGTTTTTTAAATACAAGTGAAAAATACTTGTTAAAAAATTGGGCTGTTACACCTTGCCTTCTTTTGCAAGAAGCCTTCAAAAAAATTGAACAATGAGAATTAGCCTTAATGGTTTTGGCTTTCCACTTCTTGCCTTTGTTTTGGGTACATCAAATTTGAAAACGTGAGTTATTAAAGTTTCTTATTTTAAGAATTAAATATGTATGTATTTTTTTTATATCCTTATAACCTGAATATCTTCCTCATACGAGCTATGATACGTGCGTAGTTTCTTCCCTTGGACTCGTATTGGAATTCCTAATAACATAAAATAGTTTTGGCTGAGTTTGGAGACTATTGGAAAAGGCATCTTTGTTTGGATTTTTGGGTTCTATATATCAAAGGTGAGTGTTTTGACCCACTCACGAATACTAGATTATCTTATGCTAGTTAAATTAAATTTATAATGTGATTAGAAATTTATTAATTTCTTTTGGTATTATTAGATTGTCATTTAAGTTAAATTTGAATTTACATTGATTGAATTTTCCATTTATTTAATAATGAATATAAATTGCAAGTTATACACCTGATAATGATAATCAATTGATTGTTGTTATTTATTGGCTGATTTGGATGTTGGATTGTGATGGATGTTATTGGTTGTCATTTTGGATGATTGGATGTTTATTTATGTATATATCTTTGTTACCACTATGGATTGAAATGATAACTCGAGCGGTTTCCATTGATTTGGAAATTTTGATTTGGATACTGGTTGAAATGACATATAACCGTGTAATTTCTTTAATTTGAATTATTTATTAGAATTGAATTATTTGAAAGATTTAAGTTTTAAATTTAAAATTCGGATCTATTTTAATTAAAATGATTCAGATTGGTATTTTTGAATCGTTTAAAATCTTTTAAATAATTAAATCCACATTGTACACTTGATAGGAGATGAAATTCCTGTTATACATCTCTGAATCCATTATAGTAATATTTATATTCTACTTATTTTGATTTGACTTACATAAGATCTTTTAGTCCTGACTCGAGTGTTTTGTCATTTTATTACGCTCGGGTCAGTCTGAGTTTTTTTTAGTGTATTGAAGACCATTATATTTTGGAGGATGAAGACGGAGACGAGTCTACTATTTATTATTAATTATTCCACTACATCATGTGTTCCGCTGCATTATTTATTTATTTCTACTGTATGTATAACTCTGATTTGTATTGTAAAGGTGTAATCAAATGTTATTTGTAAAACAGCTTCATGAACTGTTTATTTGATTTTTATATTTTGTCATTCCGCTGTGAGATTCTGTGTTTTATCTTTCCTTATTTTCTATTATTTTCTTATTTACCCCATTAACAGTCTTACCTTTTGAATGATTTTAGTTGACATGTGTGGTTTATTATCGATTTAAATCGTCCAAAAGGGTGGGATGTTACATGATGTGTGCTAAAAAGAAAGAAAAGTGTTATTTCTGCCTTTTGAAACTGGAAATGTGGCATTGAAACGAAAAACGTGGGTGGAAAATAACTAAATTTTCCTCCTTGTACTGTATTAGTTAACTAACAACATGGGTGATAATGAATTTCCAAAATATCCTTGTGGTGGAGCTCAAAACTGATAGGATAAATTAGAGATTTCAAAAGCTTTAAAACCAAGTATTTCTATTATATATAGATATTTTATTTTGTGTATGTGTTTAAATGTAATATTGATTTAAGAGGAAAAACGTTTATGTGTTTAAATTTAAGTATTGATTTTTCAATAATATGATGAAGTTTTGTTTTAATATGTATTCTATATTTAACATCAGCTTCAAAAAAATGTGAATATTTTATTTGAATATCCGTCTTAAATTAAATTTATTGAGATTTTAACGAAATTTAAATAACACATTTAATATATACTCTGTTTATATCAAATCGATTGATTTTTTTTCCATCGATTTCTATCTATCTGCTTTGTTATAAAATTCGTGCCAATTTTGCTTTGCTTCAAAGTTCATATTGGGATCCACAACTTACCTCATTATCGTTCTTCTCTAGCCTCGAAAGGTGAGTAATCACTCATGATTAATGTTCTTGTATTTTATTAAATTTGATTTCAATTGATACGACAATTGACATATGATGCTGTAGTTATTTAAATTGTTATATATATGCTGTTTTCTGCAACTGTTCACGTATGGGATATGACACTATATCCTGTGGTTTATATTATATTTTTATTGATGATATATGCCTGTTATTTTATTGTATTATTTGTTATCACTCGGCAAGTTCCTTGTAGTTTAGAATTCACTATGGGTTGAAATGATACATACCCGAACGGACTTTTGGATAGGAGAATTTCGTTATGGGTTGAAATGATAAACCCAAGCGATTTTCAATTAAATTAAATTTGGGATTGCGGGTCGAAGTGATATCTACCCGTATATTTAAATTTCGGATTGAAATGATAAATATCTGTAACCCTTGACCATAACGTAGGAAATTATATACAGACATCGTTGGTCCATATATATAAATGTTTTGAAAATAATTTCTATGGTTTGGGAAAGAAAACTATAGTTTTAATAAAGACTGATTCTTAGAATATTATATGTATAAAGATGAAAATTTTATGTATAGACCTAATAATAATATTTAATCTAATTGAGATTGATTTAATACATATAATATGCTTAAGGATTTGTTTAAATTTATATTTCAAATTAGATTTTGTAAAATTTCGAATAAGCTAGAGTTGAGAAGATAAAGTTGAATTAATTGGAAATGGTATTTAATTAAGAATTATATTCAATTAAGTCGATTTGAAACTATTGAATTCGGGATTTAAGATATGATTTTATAACTTGGTTTTGGTAAAAGGGATTAAATGGATGTTTTAAGTTTAAATAAATTTAAGGAAATATTCTGTAAAATGAAATCTAAGGCTATTTAAATGATATTGAACTTGTTGTGGATATTTCCTGACTAAATAATAATGATGAAGCTAAATCAAGATCTATATGAAATTTTAGATTTAACTTTAAAATATTGAATATTAAAGTTTTGAATATAACGAAAGTTTAAATGGTTATTGGGAGCTGAATTGAATTAATGAATTAAGCTTTGAATAAATGGGAGTTTGGAACTTGAGTTGATTAGAATCAATTTGTGTAGTTGAGGAAATTTCAAATACATTACTTTATAAATTATTTAATATATATACAAACTATCTTGGAAAATAGATATATTTGAAAGGGAAATGATGTTTTGATTTTGAAGTCTAAATAAAATAGAATGACCACGATGTTATAGTGTATATTTCTACGTTGTAAATAGTTCCATGGACCCTTAGAGGATGGTTATCCCAAACATCCTTAAGTTATTTGTATTTCAGTTGATATTTCACTTGAGTTGGATTTATTGATATAAGAATTTTAATCCTGACTCGAGTGTTCTGTGTTTTTGCTTTACGCTCGGGTCAGACTAAGCGATACAGCATTTGAGACTCGCCTTTGGAGTTTGGAGCTTCGTTTGAGGATCCAACTATTGATTCAGCTTTCAGCTCTTTCAGTTGATTCTTTCGGAGAGGTCATATGCTCGTACTGGAGACTACACTGTATTTGAGATATTCTGTTGTATTTTCATTTCTAACTCTGGTATTTATATAGTAGCTTCATGAACTACTATTTATCTATTCCGCTGCATTATTTTATATTACTTTGTGTCTGATTCTGTGGTTGATTTATTTACCGTATATACTGAGTTTTGCCAAATTTTAATTAACAATTCGATATTTTGAATTATTCAAGTCGGACATGTATGGTTTTATTGTCGATTTTAATGTTCCAAAATATTGGGCTGTTACAAGTTTTGTATTAAGCATTTATTGGATATTTCGATCATGAGAGATAGAAGAAAAAAACATAGAGCATTTATCGACGTGTTCAGTAGATGTTTAAGACATGATTATAGATGGTCGCTCCTAACCAGGCCTATTCTCCGCATTAGCAGATAGAATTACCTATTAATTCTCTTTGTAATGTGGGTCTAGAGGTGGGGCGTCACACATGTTGGATCCCTCCAAGCTATTTCTCTACATCCACAGATGTTAGCACAATATAAAATACCAATTCCACTTCGAGGTGGAATATCGCGGTATACGGTATTTTAAATATATTATCATCTGCTATTATGCGGCGCATAGGGTCTCATCCTCTATATAGTGCGGGAAATCAATCATTCCAATATATACTATATATCACTATATAATATACGACATCAGATCAAATTAATCACTCTACCAACTATTTAAATTTAACTATTTAAAATTTAAATTAAACCCATATGAGTGAGATTAATTCACCTTTGCTTTTAAGTTGCAATCCTTTCTAATCTCGACCAGATTTCCCGACTTTTGACCTTATATAAACAATTATAAGATTTTGTCAATATTCGAACTAATTGAACATGTGACGACCCGGAATTTTTTGAGCATTTAAAATCGGAATATTTAATTGATTTTAAATATTCAATAGAGCAATTTTAACATGAATTACGAATATCACAATTTATTTGATAACTAAATTATTAAATTAAATAATTTGAAGGCTTATAAAAGTTATATTGATAATACTGAAGAGAATAGAAGTGTTGAAATCAAATTTAAGGATTGTTAGTTAAGATTTGAAATTTTATATTGTTTAAATTGAATTTAAAAATAGCCTTCCGAGGTACATTCCCGGAATTTGACGAAACAAGTTCCATTGGTTCCGTAATATTGTATTATTATCGGATTTCAAATTTCGTATTGATTAGAGTTGTTATGTGAGCGTACGATATATAAACGCTTTGAAATTTGCATGGAATACTATAGCTAGCATCACGTATAGGGGTTAAAAACTAGAGTTACCTTCTCCAGTACGTTTCACTTTTATTATTCAGCCGACTTCCTTTCATATCCGTGTTCCCTTTTTTATCAACAACACGTAAATATCATATCTTGTCTTCCATTTTCTTTTAAGAGCACGCAGAGTACATATTTTCGCTGGCAAGAATCATTAATGGCCGACTCCTTCCCTTTCAAGCACCGATGTCCTTTTTAAATTCTTTCTTTCGATAAAATCAGATTCTAAGCTCATTGAAAAAAAAAATATGCTGAACAAGAAAAATAAAAAAGGGGGGCGATGTGAAGCCCAACCTCTATGCTCATAATAACAAAGAGTATTAAAGGAAATACTGTCTGTTATCATGAAGAATAAGGCTGGATAGGAGCGGCCATCCGTAGTTATTCCTTACACTAATATTGGTTATCTCGATAGGAGTGGTATATTTTGGGTTTTTCCATCTCTTATTTATTTATTCCCATCGACATACCCAATTCCAGTATAAAACGAACTATGATGGTTCATAATAGTTTAGGACAATAAATATAATAATAACATAGATCATATAAATGCGGAACACAGATAAAACAAAAAGTCTCTTATATATATAATAACTGATGTCAGTTACAATACATGTGACACAATACATATGATACAACTACAACTGTCGACTCAGGAAGTTACGTATACAAGTACATTTCCGTAAATAATATACACGAATATACAACATCCTATACTAAGACAATGAATACTCCAAAAAGTATGAAAAGACTTCATAGCTCTAGCAGCAACCCAAAGTAAGATATCAACAACCTGTAAATACTCGGTCCGACCCGAGTATTACACTCAAAAGAAAATAATACACGGGTCAGTCTAATTCAAACTCAGTTATTACTGCACAGAAGCAATAATAATTAAATAATAATTAGATGAAAGTCACAAAATCTCGTACATCCAATCCTTCAATAAGAAATTGGATAACAATAAATATAACACTTAACAGTGTTAAACAACAAATCAGCAGAATAAAATCATCAACGAAGATAACTGAAAAGAATATCAATGAAGATAATTTAGAAAAACATCAAAATTGCCTAATCGGCAATTAACATCAAAATCTAATTATAAATAAATAACTAGAAATCATAATCTAATTATCAAACAGATAATTAGATAACAACAAAATGATCAAATGAAACTAAATCAATTTAAACAATTGAAATATAACTTAAAAACATCAATTCTAATTGGCTGCAGTACACGCTAACGTGTACTGCCTCGCCAATATGGCATATGAAATACACAAAAGATCAATGGATCAAAAGTAATTGAAATATCAATAAAATCAATGCTATGTGGCTGCAGTACACGCACGCATACACTGCCTCGCCACTGCAGAGTTAAAAATAGAAAACAGCACGAGGTCAAATCCGAACTACAAACTGGATTCAACTCAAGCGTAATTAGAAGAACAAATCCCAATGTAATTAAGTGGTCAAGACAGCTAATTCATATTCAAACTGCCTCAACACAACTGTAAATCAACTCAAGTACAAAATGTACCAATAACAAAAACACAAATGAGTGAACTGGCCGAGAGAGCTACAGGTGATGACATGGACAATGCATAATGGCTACAGTTCAAATGAACTAATGCACAATGAAGTATACATCAAGACCAAATGCAAATTAATAATGCAATACTTCAGTTTCTAACAAGTGAACAAGTGCAAATGCTCAAACAACTAATAAAGACAGAGGTCAAGCTAATTTTACCTGAACTCGAGTTTAAGACAATATATCCCAAATGCACTGCACAACTAAATGCAAATTATATCAAACTGTGACAATGCTAATGCAAGAAGATCAAGTGAGGTCTTCAGTGCAACCTGGAATGAAAGAACATGTATGCTGTGACCAGTGAACAACTAAATAAAACCGGACAATGTAAACTTGTGAATGCAAAGTGCTATACAGTGCAAACACAATGGATGCCAAATGCAACTACGAGAATTCAGTGCTGAAGCAAAGAGAAAAGATATATTGCTTCTTCAAAATAAAATGTGGGACAATGCAAATACATGAACCACAATATTGCATATGAACAGAGGCAACACGAATGGCCAGAAACAGTGCAACAAGTCGAGCGAATGGATACCAAGCTGAACAAACCAACAAATGCCCAAACTCGGTGAGACCCAAAGTTGCAAGCATACAAAATGCTCAATGCAAACAACAAATGTGCAATCTACAACTTCAAATGAAACTGTCCCGAAGCAACTAGCAGCATTATGCAAAATATTGAAAAGCACATATATGCAAGAGTCATATGCAAGCATCAGGTCGAGCGCTAAGGAATGCAACAGTCGAGTATCTTGTCAATAATACAACATGACAATGCAGACTCAGGTTCACAAATAAAGACTACAAGTACACGTCCAGTTACAACAAAGAAAATGTAAAGTCGAAGGCCGCAGTGAAGAATGACCAGTTCAATTTCAACAGTATGGCCAAAGTAAATTAACATCAAGTCAAAGCCCTGAGTCATCATCAAAATAGATCAAGTGACATGATGAAGCCGAGCCATACCAAAGGAAGCTCAAATGCAAACATGACAGCGAAACAGAGTGATGCCAAAGCCAATTTATACAACCAAAACAAGTTTGAACTATCTCAAGAGCCGAAGCCACTGTTACAGCAAGGCAACAATCGAATTATAAGAACAAGTCAAGCCAGAATATCAACAGAAAGGTCGAACCTTTTCAAACCAAAACCATGGTAATACACTAGTGTCACCAGAAGTCATGACCGAAGTCACAATAAGAATCAATGCTCAGGCTAAAAACACTCGACAAATTCCAGTAAAACACAGCAAAGCGGTTCAACAAATCAAAGTGACCAAGTCAGAAATCAATGTCGAGAATATCAATTTACAAAATCAACATCCAAACAAATCGAATGGCCGAAGCCCAGTATTTACAAAATCACTAAAATTGTCAAAAATCCCACAATGGCCAAAGTCAATAATTGACAGAGATTCAACTAAGTCAGATTTCAAAACCCCAGTATCAACACAAAATCGAACGAGAGCATAGCGCTGAGTTCGAATTCAAGATGTGAGTATAAATTACTCACCTTATACGAAGAGCGGAGCCAAAAGAAATACGAAACCCTGAGAGAAGACGAATTCGATCAACTCGAAGCAACCAAGCGAAAGCCCTAAATTTTCAGAGTGAACAAACGAAGAACGAAATCGAATGAAGCCGCCATTATTTTTCTCCTTCGTTTTATTTTTAGCTAGGGCTTGCCAATGGAATTGAATAGAGAGGAGGGAACGGGTCTCTGCCTCAAAATCCCGAATTATACATGGGTCGAGATTAAATTTAAAACCCACTTAACCCTTAACCATTTTATTACAAGAACTTCAACCCGGTTTAAAAACTTCAAACAGCAATCAACTAGCAAATTAATCATCTAATGATGATAACAAATTAACAACAAAACCCCGGGTTGTTACAGACTCCCCTCCTTATAAAAAAATTGCGTCCCCGCAATTTTCATAATTAAGGACGTCAATAAAAATTATTTTTCTAACATAAACTGGTTAAGCTAGAAAAATAAAGGTCAAGAACACATTTCCAAAGAAATCTTTTAATTCCATTAAAAGAAATTCACAAATTGTCAACAAAAATCTAACTATCAAATAGATAACCAGAAAACAACTAAGGTCTAATTTTCAAAAACGATAATCAAAAATCTCATATCAACAAATATTCGATTATCAAAAACGATAATCAAATCTCAAATCAACAAATATTCGATTATCAAAAACGATAATCAGAATCTCAAATCAACAAATATTCGATTATCAAAAACGATAATCAAAATCTCAAATCAACAAATATTCGATTATAAAAAACAATAATCAAATTTCAAATCAACAAATATTCGATTATCAAAAACGATAATCAAATCAACAAATATTCGATTATCAAAGACGATAATTAAATCTCAAATCAACAAATATTCGATTGTCGCAATCTATAATCAAATCTCAAATCAACAAATATTCAATTATCAAAAACGATAATCAAATCACAAATATTTGATTATCAAAAATGATAATCAAATCAACAAATATTCGATTATCAAAAACGATAATCAAATCAACAAATATTCGATTATCAAAAACGATAATCAAAAATTTCGTATCAACAAATATTCGATTATCAAAACGATAATCAAATCACAAATATTCGATTATCAAAAAAGATAATCAAATCAACAAATATTCGATTATCAAAAAAGATAATCAAATCAACAAATATTCGATTATCAAAAACGATAATCAAATCCATAACATCAAATATCTAATTATCACAAGCGACAATCAGACCAACAAATATCAAATTACCTGCAGATAATTGGAAACAACAAATGTCTAGAAATCAATTAAGACACTCTAGAAAATCAACATAATAGGTTGTATCGATCCCATCAGATGGCGGGTTTTTAAGCTACGCCGCACGTGAATCTCAGAGTGGCCGAAGCCTACTAAGTACTCAATAATTTTTGGCGCCCATCAGATTGACCCGAAGGTCCGCAGAGTGACCCGAAGGTCTAGTACTGGTATTTGACCCGAAGGTCTGCAGAGTGGCTCGAAAGCCAAATAAAATCATCAGAATCATCAAAACAGCAGATATTTCAATTAACGAGTCCAGAATTAACCAAAATAGCAAACGCACATGTCCCATAACCACGAGTTTTACTAAATCGTTTAATTCTCTTCATCGTTTCCTTGAAAGTGTAAAATTGTGTATTCCAAAAATGATATTTCACATTCTCAAACGGAAAAGTCCTGAATTAAGCGAATCAGTAAACGAAAGGGGTCATAATCCTCGATTTTGCTGAAACGTTTAAATCGCTTCCTCATTCTTTTCAAAACGTAAACTGAAAATTTTTGGAAAACAATTTTATTCTTTAAACGATTTGCAAATCCGTGATAAAAACAGCAATATTAATGACAATTTCGATAAGGAAATTGTACTTCTCAAAACACCGTAGAAACGGATCTCAAAATCAGCATTGCGGGATAACTGCTTGAAAATCCGCTTTAAAATTTGACGGTTACTGAAGTCAACGCGACAGTAATTTTTAAATGTGACAAATCTCATCAAAATAATTTGCATCAAAATATAATACCAGTGAATTTTCATTCATTAAAATTTCAATAACACACTGTGATTCAAAAATCTAGCACCGGTGTGAAAATCCCGTTATAAAAATAACGGCAACGAAATACGTTTCATAACCAAGCATCGGTTCAACGTAAAATTAATGTAGTAACGTGCAACTCATGTTTGCACGCACACTACCAAATAAACCAAGAAAGCATTCTATTATATCTTCAATTAAGATATTTTAAAACAGCTAAAATCTAATCAGATATGATTAGCACCACAGAAAACCGGCAAGAATTTCAACAAATCAAACCACTGGTTAAACACCATAATGAAATTAAATTTATTTTCATATTTCGTTTTTTAATTCAAAATAATTATCAGCTGTACTCAACGAAGCAGTCTCACTGTTTTCGTTACGCACTCTGATAAACAAAACACAATTCACTTTTATTTTTAAATACAGATATTTAAAAATTTCATCAAAATTTCAAAACTTTAGCTTTGACTCAAAGCACAATAAAACATCGACTAATAGTTGTAACACATGTTCCATCTAAGTTATGTTTTATATTATGTCCATAAACCCCAAGCTCTGATACCAACTGTGACGCCCCACTTCTATGTTCACAATAACAAAGAGTATTAAAGGAAATACTGTCTGTTATCATGAAGAATAAGGCTGGATAGGAGCGACCATCCGTAGTTAGGCCTTACACTAGTATTGGTTATCTCGATAGGAATAGTATATTTTTGGATTTTTCATCTCTTATTTATTTATTCCCATCGACATACCCAAATCCAGTATAAAACGAACTACGATGGTTCATAATAGCTTAGGATAATAAATATAATAATAACACAGATCATATAAATGCGGAACACAGATAAAACAAAAAGTCTCTTATATATATAATAACTGATGTCAGTTACAATACATGTGACACAGTACATATGATACAACTACAACTGTCGACTAAGGAAGTTACATAAACAAGTACATTATCGTAAATAATATACATGAATATACAACATCCTATACTAAGACAACGACTACTCAAAAAAGTATGAAAAGACTTCATAGCTCTAGCAGCAACCCAAAGTAAGATATCAACAACCTGTAAATACTCGATCGGACCCGAGTATTACATTCAAAAGAAAATAATACACGGGTCAGTTTAATTCAAACTCAGTTATTACTGCACAGAAGCAATAATAATTAAATAATAATTAGATGACAGTCACAAAATCTCGTACACCAATCCTTCAATAAGAAATTGGATAACAATAGATATAACACTTAACAGTGTTAAACAACAAATCAGCAGAATAAAATCATCAACGAAGATAATTGAAAAGAATATCAATGAAGATAATTTAGAAAAACATCAGAATTGCCTAATCGGCAATTAACATCAAAATCTAATTATAAATAAATAACTATAAACTCATAATCTAATTATCAAACAGATAATTAGATAACAACAAAATAATCAAATGAAACTAAATCAATTTAAACAATTGAAATATCACTCAAAAACATCAATTCTAATTGGCTGCCGTACAAGCTAACGTATACTGCCTCGCCAATACGGCATATGAAATACACAAAAGATAAATGGATCAAAAGTAATTGAAAATATCAATAAAATCAATGCTATGTGGCTGCAGTACACGCACGCGTGCACTGCCTCGCCACTGCAACGTTAAAAATAGAAAACAGCACGAGGTCAAATCCGAGCTACAAACTGGATTCAACTCAAGCGTAATTAGAAGAACAAATCCCAATGTAATTAAGTGGTCAAGACCGCTAATTCATATTCAAGCTGCATCAACACAATTGTAAATCAACTCAAGTACAAAATATACCAATAACAAAAACACAAATGAGTGAACTGGCCGAGACAGCTGCAGGTGATGACATGGACAATGCACAATGGCTATAGTTCAAATGAACTAATGCACATTGAAGTATACATCAAGACCAAATGCAAATGAATAATGCAATGCTTCAGTTTCTAACAAGTGACCAAGTGCAAATGCTCAAACAACTAATAAAGACAGAGGTCAAGATAATGTTACATGAACTCGAGTTTAAGACAATATATCCCAAATGCACTGCACAACTAAATGCAAATTATATCAAACAGTGACAATGCTAATGCAAGAATATCAAGTGAGGTCTTCAGTGCAACCTGGAACGAAAGAACATGTATGCTGTGACCAGTGAACAACTAAATAAAACCGGACAATGTAAACTAATGAATGCAAAGTGCTATACAGTGCAAACACAATGGATGCCAAATGCAACTACGAGAATTCAGTGCTAAAGCAAAGAGAAAAGATATATTGCTTCTTCAAAATAAAATGCGGGACAATGCAAATACATGAACAACAATATTGCATATGAATGGAGGCAACACGAATGACCAGAAACAGTGCAACAAGTCGAGCGAATGGATACCAACCTGAACAAACCAACAAATGCCCAAACTCGGTGAAACCCAAAGTTGCAAGCATACAAAATGCTCAATGCAAACAACAAATGTGCAATCTACAACTTCAAATGAAACTATCCCGTAGCAACTAGCAGCATTATGCAAAATGTTGAAAAGCACATATATGCAAGAGTCATATGCAAGCATCAGGTCGAGCACCAAGGAATGCAACAGTCGAGTATCATGTCAATAATACAACATGACAATGCAGACTTAGGCACACAAATAAAGACTACAAGTACAAGTCCAATTACAAAAAAGAAAATGTAAAGTCGAAGGCCGCAGAGAAGAATGACCAGTTCAATTTCAATAGTATGGCCAAAGTAAAATAACATCAAGTCAATGCCCTGAGTCATCATCAAAATAGATCAAGTGACATGATGAAGCCGAGAAAAACCAAAGGAAGCTCAAATGCAAACATGACAAGGAAACAGAGTGATGCCGAAGCCAATTTATACAACCAAAACAAGCTTGAACTATCTCAAGAGCCGAAGCCACTGTTACAGCAAGGCAACTATCGAATTATAAGAACAAGTCAAGCCAGAATATCAACAGAAAGGTCAAACCTTTTAAAACCAAAATTGTGGTAATACACTAGTGTCACCAGAAGTCAAGACTGAAGTCACAATAAGAATCAATGCTCAGGCTAAAAACACTCGACAAATTCCAGTAAAACACAGCAAAGCGGTTCAACAAATCAAAGTGACCAAGTCAGAAATCAATGCCGAGAATATCAAGTTACAAAATCAACATCCAAACAAATTGAATGGTCGAAGCCCAGTATTTACAAAATAACTAAAATTGTCAAAAATCCCATAATGGCCGAAGTCAATAATTGACAGAGATTCAACTAAGTCAGATTGCAAAACCCAAGTATCAACACAAAATCAAACGAGAGCACAGCACTGCGTTCGAATTCAAGATATGAGTATAAATTACTCACCTTATACGAAGAGCGGAGCCAAAAGAAAGACGAAACCCCGAGAGAAGACGAATTCGATCAACTCGAAGCAACCAAGCCAAAGCCCTAAATTTTCAGAGTGAACGAACGAAGAACGAAATCGAATGAAGCTGCCATTATTTTTCTCCTTCATTTTATTTTTAGCTAGGGCTTGCGAATGGAATTGAATAGAGAGGAGGGAACGGGTCTCTGCCTCAAAATGGAATGGCATCCTGAATTATACATGGACCGAGATTAAATTTAAAACCCACTTAACCCTTAACCATTTTATTACAATAACTTCAACCCGGTTTAAAAACTTCAAACAACAATCAACTAGCAAATTAATCGTCTAATAATGATAACAAATTAGCAACAAAACCCCGGGTTGTTACAGGCGAAGTTCAGAAAATGGCCGAAGCCTTCATGTCTAAGTCGCATCTCCCTCCTTCTCCAAATCAACCGCATCGTCCAAACATTTTTTCCCCAAATCGAAATTGCTCTTCTCGTTCTTAGCTAGTCGCGATTAGGGTTTGGGGGATAGCGTTCTAGAAATTCGTGGCGGCAGGGGATGGTCGCGCTCGCGAGTTTGGGTAAGGATTCGATAGTGTGGTCGCGCGAGTGGATTCGCTTTAGGGTACGGCGATGGGTTCGGCGATGCGCGTCAGGGGTTTGAGCTCGCGTCAGGGGTTTGTGCTCGCGTCAGGGGGTTGTGCTGGTCAGGGGATTCAAGAGGGTGATAGGGTTTGCTTTGAGGTATTTACTCTGTTATTTTTATTTAATTAAACAATTATATATAAGTTGGAGAATATTAGCAGTTAAATTTTTGACTGTTTTATAATGATTATTATCAATTGAAGATGGCCATATAATCATTGAATGAGTTGAGTATGAAAGTTAAATTTTATAATCACTAACCAAAGGAAATTGTAAATTTAAAATGAGATTTAATTGTGATAGAATCAAGTTGAATAACAGAGAAAAATATTTATTTGTCAAATGAAAATGAGCTTAAGTATAAAATTTGAGTAAATCAAATTAAATTGACTTAAGCTAATATAAGGGGGAGAGTTGAATTGAATTCAACTTAAAACCAAGTTTAAAGATATTGGATTGAATTTGAATCAAGTAGAAATAAATTTGGATCGAAATAGAATTTGGTGGGTTGTAAATAATATTTAAGGAGATGAAAATTCATAATGGATTGAGTGGATAAACTAATTATATTGAATAAATAAATGGAAGGGAATTCTCAATTAAATAATTGTAAACCATTTAAAATGTTAAAGAATTGAAATAACTTGGAGACAATAAGTAAAATAGAATGTTTCAAGTTAATAGAACGGTTTTAAATGAATGCCGATAAGAAATGAATCACAAATGAATAGATTGTGAATAAAATTGAAATGAAATGTGTCGAGCTAAATAAATGGTTGTGAATGAATTAAAATAAAAGGGAAATTTAATTGGTAATGAAAATGACCCTAAATTATTAATGGCTTTGAATGAAACTAGATTGGTTAATGTAATGAAATACAAGTGAACGTATTCAGATCTGAAATGCAATGAAAATGAGAATATATGAATTGTGAATAAATTTTGAAAATGGGATAGAATTAAGTATAAATTGAGTTGAAATCCATTTAAATTGGTTATAAAATATAAATACTTATTTATTCACATAGATCTCGTCAAATTGCATAGAATAAATAGTCATTGGATGTAAATGGAAGCAATTAAAATTCTATGAATTGATAGGAGTAAAATAAATTGATTTTGAGAGCAATTGAATTAAATATGAGTTCGTTTTGCTTAAAAATAAAGTAAATGTAAGCGATCGAGTTTTAAACCATTCAAAGTGATGAAGTTGTATATGAATGGATTGAAAACCATTCAAATTGAATGAAAATGGTTTATAAATTAATTGAAATAGTTGAAGTAGTATGGAAACTATATAAATTGCTTACGGAAAGTGTTTGGTGTACATTTATTTTAGAATTCATGTGTTTAACTATTGCAAATAGGTGGTATATTGTTTAACTTCATATATTTGGCACTTATATGTTTAAATTGAGTAAGTACAGGTACCGGGAAGCCGTGTGGCTACATTTTGGGCACGCTAACTGCTAAATAAATAAGCTGTTTTCTTAAAAATGCTAAATAAGGTACGCCTACGCAATAAAAATAGGAAATATGAACTATTTTTTGTTTTTCCGACCGTGTGGGTCGATGTATATATATATTTATATCTTTTGTCAAATTGCAAAAGCTCCTCCGTACAAAGAAGACTCTGCCAAAAATTTTCGGAAATTTTGGGAAGTAGAATTTTTTTGAAAATTGTTGGAAAATTTTGTTAAACGACAAACGTATTCCAACTGAAATTGAAATAAATTTATAAGTGGAACTAATTTAAAGTAATGATATGAATTAGTTATAAATGAAAAATAAAATTTAATGTTCAGAGTTGAAAATAAATTAAATTCATATGGAAATGAAAGAATCGATTTGAATAGAATTAGATATAAACTAAAGTGGGAGATGAAAATAAATATAAGGAACATATTTCATGCTTATACTAACTTAAGAAGGAATGGTGAATTGTTAAATGAAAGATTGATACTACGAATATAATCTAAGATAATATTGGAATGGATAGATATTGACATTTTGTAAGAAAGTTGATAAAATGCTTTTGGAATGGTGTGAATATATATTAGTGCTAAGCAGGGTATGCAGGTATTATAAAAAGGAAAAGAGAGTTGATTTTGATTGCAAAGAAAAATTTGAATTGGCCGACCAAAAAGGTACGTGTTTAAATTTCTGTGAAATTTGATTGGGTTTTTGGATCGAGCCACTTGGCCTTTTGTTTTCTTTTTGGATTTGGGTGGCCGTAGAGCAATTTTGTAGTTGTACCAAGCTAGCCGCGCAAAGGAGACGCTGACGAAATTTTTCGGAAATTTAGAGAGTTAGAAAAATTTTGAGAAAATTTTGATAATTCAAAATTTGGTTTTAAATTGAAACTTGAATGATCAAACAAATAGTATAGTTTAAAACTAGGGAACGGTTTGGAAAGTTAATAAGAATAATATTGGGTATTTTATAAAAGTTAATTGGCAAAGATGTTGAATTGTTAGAAACTGTTTAGTTTTAGGGAAATAATAAACGGGTATTGGATCATTCGTCCTAACTAGTAATTTCGGAGACGAAATTCTTTTAAGGGGAGAGGAATGTGACGACCCAGAATTTTTTGAGCATTTAAGATCGGAATATTTAATTGATTTTAAATATTCAATAGAGCAATTTTAACTTAAATTACGAATATCACAATTTATTTGATGACTAAATTATTAAATTAAATAATTTGAAGGCTTATAAAAGTTATATTGATAATACTGAAGAGAATAGAAGTGTTGAAATCAAATTTAAGGACGGTTTGTTAAGATTTGAAATTTTATATCGTTTAAATTGAATTTAAAAATAGCCTTCCGAGGCACAGTCTCGGAATTTGACAAAACCAGTTCCATTGGTTCCGTAATATTGTATTATTATCGGATTTCAAATTTCGTATTGATTAGAGTTGTTATGTGAGCGTACGATATATAAACGCGTTGAAATTTGCATGGAATACTGTAGCTAGCATCACGTATAGGGGTTAAAAACTAGCGTTACCTTCTCCAACATGTTTCCCTTTTATTATTCAGCCAACTTCCTTTCGTATCCGTGTTACCTCTTTATCAACAGCACACAAACATCATATCTTGTCTTTCATTTTCTTTTAAGAGCACGCAGAGTAGATATTTTCATAGGCAAAAATCATCAATGGCCGACTCCTTCCCTTTCAAGCACCGATGTCTTTTTTAAATTCTTTCTTTCGATAAAATTAGATTCTAAGCTCATTGAAAAAAAATTATAATATATTGAACAAGAAAAATAAAAGAGGGGGGCGAAGTTCAGAAAATGGCCGAAGCCTTCATTTCTAAGTCGCGTCTCCCTCCTTCAAATCAACCGCATCGTCCAAACATTTTTTCCCCAAATCGAAATTGCTCTTCTCGTTCTTACCTAATTGCGATTATGGTTTGGGGGATAGCGTTCTAGAAATTCATGGCGGCTGCAAGGGATGGTCACGCTCGCGAGTTTGTGTAAGGATTCGATAGTGTGGTTGCGCGAGTGGATTCGTGTAAGGGCACGGTGCTGGGTTCGGCGAGGCGAGTCAGGGGTTTGTGCTCGCGTCAGGGGTTTGTGCTCGCGTCAGGGGGTTGTGCTGGTCAGGGGATTCAAGAGGGTGATAGGGTTTGCTGTGAGGTATTGACTCTGTTATTTTTATTTAATTAAACAATTATTTATAAGTTGGAGAATATTAGCAGTAAAATTTTTGACTGTTTTATAATGATTATTATCATTGTTTTATCGGTAAGATAAACAGGGAGATTAATTTTTTGGTAAACTTATAAAATTTTTAGTAACTAAAAATATTTTATTTCAGGAAAAATAGAAATTTTCAATGAGAATATAGATTACTTTTGTAAGCATGTGTGTGTCCAGAAATAAATATACATATTATACACTTACTAGTTTATTTTCAAAATGGTAAGTGATTTTTCAATTAGTTCAAATATTTATTTAAAGGAAAATTTATTTATAAGCAAATTAATAGTTAAAACCAAAGTATTAGGAATTAATCGATCGGTTAATCCAAATATTAATAAACTGCAAAATATTTATACAAGTTCCAAAATTGGGAGATAATGGTCGAGATGGGAATAGATTGCAAATAAAATCAAAGGTGAGTTAACCTCACTCGGTTTAAATTTAAATTTAAATTTAATTGATTAAATTTAAATAATTGTTTGAATGGGTGAAACTAATTGATGTGCTATAGTATGGTATATTCTAGAATTGGCATATTATTGTGCTAACATCTGTAGATGGAGGGAAAACAGGTTGGAATATTGAATATTATGATTTGATTGGATATCTTTAGGTGTAATGAATGACCGAAAATATTTAAATTTGAATTTGGAAAGAAAATAAAAGGGAAGTAAAGTTGTAAACGAAGTAATCTTAGAAAATTTAATAAATTAAGAATGAATTGGAAAAGAAATGTAAGTATGTTAAATACTAATAAATAACTTCGAGTATGAAAAGAAAAAGGGTTTGAATAAACAGTAATTAATGAATTGTAATATTATGTGATATTACTTTGAATGAATAAAGAATTATTTTTAAAAACTTAAAGTTTTAATTTATTTAAGGGAATAAGAAGTAAATTTAGAAATCTAAATTTGTATTTCAATTAAAAGTATTTTAAATCATAGCTAAGGAATAAAATCTGAAATTAAAGGATTTTGGAATAAATAAAGTAAATTGAAAATCAATCCGCAAATTGATTTAAGTGTTTGAAATTGGATATTTGGAAGAATAAATTCAAGGTGGGAATTTATTAAAGGAATGAGAAAAATTGTTTAAAAGTAAATAGTGATTTATTTTTAAAGGTTGTGAAGAGAAGTATATTTCTCTGGTTAGCCAAGTACGTTTTCAAAGTAAGTTTTTAAATAAAATAAAGGTTTTAATGTTGTTTTACAAAGTATGTTCTTGGAAATTTATTATTTCTAAATGTTTAAATTCTAAAGTAAATATTTATTCAAATCTATTACCGTAGTAATAATTTATAAAGAGGGACTTAGTAATTCTGTCTTAAAGGTGAAAACCTAGTTTATATTTATAAGTAACATTATTTTCAAATATTCATATAGTATATATTTTTAGTCAATTATTGAAGTAGTTTTAATTTAATTATTTTAAAGTAAATTCTAAAGTAAGTAATTTGTTAATCTATTATCGTAATAATTATTTTAAGAACGATTTAGTATTTTGTTTAAAGAAGAAAATCTATTTATATTTATAAAGTAAACTTATTTTAATTTGTTTCTAAAGTTTTATTTTAAATTAAGTACTAAAGTAATTTTTTTAATTAAATATTAAACATACTTTACAATTAAAGTGTTTTGAAATTATTATAAAAATCTAAAATCTCGTGCTTGGTGATTCCAGTGGAAATAGAAATATTTGGAATTTATTCTGAGAAAGGAAGATAGTATGAAAACTGTTTTCAAAGGGGTTTGAAAGTGAAAATATATCTTGTAAAGATATTTTGAGATAAATAAATAATTTGGAAAATTATTTATTGGTTTATGGTTGTTTGTGAATATTAAATGATACTTAAATAACCAGCTATCAATATTGGCCGAATGCGTTGATCGTTTCGAAGAGACAGGGATCGAGATTAATTTCTCGAAAACCACTTTGATCCGGTTTGTACGTCTTCGTGAAAAACGATTTTGGATTCGAAGATGGAGTAGTGAAGTGCAAGGGCTAGTCGCTACTAATCCTGAGGATATTTCCAAAATGGATATAGTAGGAATAGTGCCTTCGGTTCCGTTCGAACCCGAGACGGACTTGTGTGGATGAATGCTTGCGAAACATCGTCAGGTGGACGATGGGCACTCTAAGGGATATATTATAAAAAGGCAACGCTTAGCCTCAAGCCTCATCCAATGGGAATGACTGAAAATCAGGGGTTATGCAGCAAGGCTTCGTGGGTAGCCCCCACTGGAGGGTGAGGTCATCCCTGTCTAGATGTCCCTTTTTATTTCGGCTTAGTGGGCGGTTGCTGATCCCAACCGCGGGGTGATCTTGCTCGGGACTGTCTAGTAAGGGATGGTTCCAGTCTTGTGTTGCAGGGAAGTTAGGGTGGCTCCTCGGTATGCTGATCTAGACCAGGTACTGTGACAGGTGGTACCCCAGCGCCTAGCCATTAGTTGGAAGCCATTTTCCCTACGCGCCCGTACGGTTTTGATCGTGCCCAACTATTGCTGAAACGTGTGATGCAAGCATTTCAGCTAGATTCTATTTTACTTTCTATAGACACTATTATAATATCAGAGGATTTTAATAAAAATGTTTTCGCTATCGTGAGTTAAAAACCCGACATGTTTATTTGTGGCGTGCTCTTACGAGATGCTTTTGTTTTCAAAAGGATTTTTGAAACTTTAATAATCAATTGGGTGTGATTTTCTCATGCTGGTATTCCAGACTGACTCGGGTGTTATTTAACTATAATGCTCGGATTAGACCGAGTATTGTAGAATACACGATATGATGTTGTGGTGTTCGGGAGACGAGCTGGATGACGATATGTACTCTCGTACTTGTTTATATATATTGTTAACGCTTAAATTTGAACGCTAACACCCCGGTGTGTGAAGTGTAGTTGTGAAAGCACCACCCGATAGATCGGGAAAGAATTACAAGCAAGTAATAACGGAAAAGCAGTAAACAACAGCAATTTTATAGTGGTTCGGCTTATGGGTACAGCCTACGTCCACTTTAAGTACTTTTATTGATGATCTCGTTACAAGTTGATACAATTCTTCCCAAGTACAATTCACTTTGAACTACAAGAAACTTAGAACAAGTATTTTAAACTTCAATGGAGATGAGAGTCTTCGAATCCATGTTGGATGTACGTGATCTCTTGTTGAAGTTGTTTGTAGCGTTCTTAGTGTCTCGAGAGCTTCAAGTGTTGAATTGGTTTGGAATGCAGCAGAGTATCAGCGCTTGAAGAGAATGAGCCAAAAGGTCCCCTTCATGTTGAATGTGGCCTTGTATTTATAGGCAAACTGTTTAGGCTGAAATTGCTAAGTCATGAGTCGTGACCGACTCATGATGAGTCGTGACCGACTCATGATGAGTCGTGAGTCGTCTGCGAGTCACCTCTTTGCAGCATGATTTTGAACTTGCCTCTGAGCCTTGTGTCGTGCGTCGACCTATCTTTTGAGCCGTAGGCTTTCCTGAGTCGTGCCATCCTTAACCCATCGAATCTCCTTAAGTCGTAGCGGCCTCTTGAGTCGTTCATCTCTTGAGTCGTAAACCTAATGAGATACTTAAGGACTTTGAATGGATGAGTCGTGATCAGATGAGTCGGTCTTTGATGAGTCGGAGCTCGAATGAGTCGTTGGATCGGTACTGTACCTTTAAGGCGCTAACTCACTGAGTCGTTGCTATCAGTGAGTCGTTGACCCATTGAGTCGGCAATCTCTGAGTCGCTTCATCAGTTGAGTCGCTGATTCCTATGAGTCGCTGACTGCCTTATCTGTTGAGTCGGCCTAAGTTCCAGTGGGGTTAACATTTGCCCCTCGAAGCACGCGCCTGAGTCGTAGGTCGCGCGCTTCGACTTATCTTAACTCGCTTGTCCCGACTCATGTCCTACTTCCTTGGTATAAAATGGATGAACCGTCACTTCTATCTTCTTCTTCCTTTATCAATCTCTTGAGTCGTGTTCCGCCATTAACACATCTCCAAGCTCCCAAAAATAATTTCAACTCGAATTAGCACCCAATCCTCTCTAGTCAACATACAATCGTAAGCGATTTCTTCCCTTTCTTCGATCGTTGATCATTATTGTCTTACACGCTTAATCCTTCGCTTCCGATTTGCCTCTTCGTGTCTTACGAGTTTTGTTGGATTTGATTGTTGATGAACTTAGGTCTGCTTGATTTTACTTGCGGCGATCCATCATTCGAGGCGATTCTGTATTGTGATAGGATTAAAGTTACTATTTTTGGAGATACCATTAGGTTAACGGGTTATGGGTTAGGATCCGAAGATAGGACTTGGAGATAGGTCATTGGGTTATCATGGGGTAGGAGGGAAACGAGTTTTGGAGTTGTATGGTAGATAGGCCAATCAGAGTAAAACACTACCCCTGATGCGACTTAATAATCTTGAACGACCTAAAACCCTTTGCGATTCAACTCTGGACCGGCTCACCAACCTTCACGACACAAGACTTGAGTCGGGGCCGAGACATCATGACACAATGCTTGAGTCGGGGCCGAGACATCACGACACAATGCTTGAGTCGGGGCCGAGACATGTCTTGATGAATTTTTCATAATTCTGAGCTGACATCTATTCTCTTTTATGACTCGTGACCTAAGTATTGCTGAGTCGTCTTCGACTTAGTCCTTGAGTCGTCTACGACTTAATACTTGCACTTTTATACTCCACTTGAACCTTGAACTGCTGCTTGAATCTTTTACAGATTGCTTTAACTTGTAAGCTAATAACCTGTTAGTATAACATTCACAGAAAACTGGGACGAATATACTGTCATTGATTGCCCACATCGAACGACAGATTAGTTAATGATAGATGATTAACTTAAATAAATCGTGTGAACGAAGTGCTATCGATTTCAAGTGGAATATTAAAGCAGCACTGGATTAGTCAATTGAAACTGACCAGCCCGCATTAATATTATGCTTGAGCTTTAAATAACAAGTTCCGAAATTACCGTAGTCAATCAATCGTCAACCAGTTTAATTCCAGTTATCTTTACTTGTTATTATTTTTTTATTAGCTTTGCACGACACTTCACACTTTTTAGGAAACGTGCACCTTCGCATTTGAACATCCAGTTGCTTGTGTAGAATGACCTCTCATCAAGAAGAGCCGATGGGCCAGGCTGAAGATGTCTTCCCAGTAGCCATCCCTATAGACAACCCTCCGGAGAGAACATCCACAACTTTGAATCAGCGGGTGTTTAATCAACTGCGCGTCCAGTTTGGCATTGATGATGCTGACATCTTATTTCCGGGGCCAAATGACACCGCGGATAGGCCCCCTCTTGGCTTTGTTGCTGTTAATCGCCAAATGTGCTTGAACGGCGCTATTCCTCCCTTTAATGACTTTCTCCAACAGTTCCTGCTTCGGTTGTCTATCTCTCCATTCCAATTACACCTCAATGGCTACGCCATTCTGATGGGGTTATGTGTTCTATTTAGGAGAGTTTTGGATCGATTACCAAGCTTCAGGGAGATCTGCTATTTTTGCTCATTCACGAAAACTAAAGACCATCCCTCCATCGTGGTTATAAGAAGCGCTCGAAACCGCAAACTTATTACTGATCTCTCCGAAAGCGCTCACGGATTTTTGAATCAGTTTTTCTTTGTTCGCTGCCCTCCAGGGTTTTATGCCATCTGGAGAGTGGGAAGTAAGATTTCCTGTCTTTACTTTTTCCATTTTGAAACTTTCTCGAGATCTGAACTCTCAATTGCTAATTTCATTCTTTTCCTGTTTTAGCACTTCCACCCCCTGCTAGGGACCCAAGTCTTAAGCAAATTTTTGAAAGATTAAATGCCGTGCCGGTAGAAGAGAGGAGCATAAAGTTTCTGCTAAACGATGAATTTTTACATCAATACGGACTCCTCCATCCCTCTCGCTTTACTCGGCCTCGTGAAGCTCCAACGGAGGTTCCTGATTCTCCGGTGAAAACTCCTGATCTTCCGATCTCCACTAAAGAGCACATGCGAGGAGAAATTTCTGCAGAAACCTTACTAGTAAAGTGCTCTACTCCAAGAGACGATACGGGACCCTCCGAAAAGCCTGCACTTGCTCCCATAATTGAAGAAGAAGAGGAGCCCCTTTCCCAAACCAGGAAGAGTGCTGACAAAGGAGCTGATGGAGGGAATCAGGTTGGGCATGACGGTGATGACGTTTTTGGGGATTTAAGTGACATAATCGTCACTTCCCAAGAGCTCTTTAAAGATGACCCTGCCTGTGGTAAAACTGTACCCCCGATGATTGAAGCGACATCTGCTCTCCAACAGACTCCAACTCCTTTATCCCAAGAATTGTCACCGACAGTGGGACCTATTACTTCCCCCCAACTGAGGAGTGGTTCGTTAGTCCAACGCGGGTAGTTTGCACTTCACACACAACTAAGGATTTTCCAGCACATTTATACACTTATCTTCTCATACTTTAAAGATTTCTAAAGCTTATCTTTTCTTATTTCAGATCCTTCAATGACACGCGGCGGATCATATTATCAGGATTTCCAACGCTACGGGGGGCGTGGTCAATACGATTATAGGCGTTACTTTCCCTCCTACAGAGAATCTGACGAAGAAAGGGCTGCCCGAAAGGCTCATGAAAGGAGGACTGAAGAAGAACGTCGCGAAAGATGGGAGAGAGAAGAGCGCCATGATTCTTGGCAAAAAGTCGATGACTCCCACAAGAGAAAAACTCATGACGATCGAGGAAAAGGTCACATGAGTGAAGACTTAAGCAAACGAGCCCGTCACAGTGAAAAGCAGGCCTCTACTACTCCTGAGAAAGTTACTATTCCTGCCTCACTCGACATTCCTTCTGACTCTCCTGCTCTTGGGAAATCAGATATTCAAACGATAATTAACAGGCCCAAATTTCAAGTTGGGCCGGGTCCTGCCACTCTGCAGAGCCGATTTCCTCAATGGTGCCTTAAGGGGGTGAGATTCGACCTAGACTTGGTCCCCATCGACAAGTCTGCTATGTTGCGCAATCTTGATGCAGTCAAGCTCGATATCGAGAGGATGTCAAACTGGCAGAAGCTTGTCGATGAGCTTCAAAGAGTTAACCGTGCCAACATAGAGGCTATGCTTACTATGGAAAACGATAAGGCCGAATGGCAAAAGGTCGTTGAGCAACACGACACCGAGATGAGGAACATTGCTTCTTACAATGAGGAGCTTGAAGCAAAAGTCGAGGAATTGAAACATGAGCTTGCTGCTTCCTCTACTTCATATTCTCAGAAAGAAGAAGTGCTCCTGAAACAAGTGAGAGACGCTCACGCTAGCCAGAGGGATGCCGAAGACAGGCTCGAAACACAAAAAAGAATCAGTGAAGGCTATGTCTCTGATATTGCTGAGCTTCGAAAGAAAAAAAACTCCCAGGAGGCGGAGATACAAATGCTTAAGCTTCAGCTTGCCAAAACTGAAAGGGAGCGCGATGAGGCTGTCGTCGGCAAAATCGCAGCCGAAGAATCTCATGAGGCGACCAAAAACAGCTTCGTCTCAACATTATTCGACTTCTACTTGCATAGCGTCTTGGGGCGTGGAAGCCTCGCTTTTCTTGGTCCTAAGTATGAAATCACTTTAGCTGAAGTATGGGAGGCCGCTCTTGAGATGCTTGGTGCTGAAGGTGCTGGTTATGACGAATCAGCCCTGGAAAGGCATTATTTTGATGATGACGCTCGCACTGCCCTTGCCAAGGGAAAGGAACAACTTGCCAAATTAAGAACTGAAGTGACGGAAGGGGACCGGCTGGGGAAAACCACTTCAACTACTCTAGTCCAGCCACCATCTTCGTCTGAAGTCGACATTATTGGTTCCAGTTCCCATCTTGCATCTCCCACCAAAGTTACCACTGAGATTACAAGCATACAGGGTGGAGACGAGGGTGATGAGAGCGCTGATGCGCAAGCTTATGAAGTCGATATCAGGAAACCAGCTTCTCCAGGTAATTTCACTGTTAATCTCGCTACTGTCAATTCTGCTCAAGCGGGTTACTCATTTATTTCGCATGAGTTTCATGAGCTCCTTGGCTATTTTCTCAACCTTGATGAGCCTTCATCTCCTCTCTTTACTGACTTCATTGGTGAACCTTCATCTCCTCTCTTTACTGACTTTAACCTCTTTTCTTCTGTAGAAAAAGTATCAAGCACTGCTCAAATCTCTACTTCTCCGGTAATCCCTCCTCCATCTCTTCAGGTGGCTCCTCCTTCTGCTTCGCAGCCTGGATCACAGGAGGAACAAATAGAGGCTCTCCATGGCCTGGATGATCCCATTGCTTCGCAAGAGCAGAAAGATGAGGGACTTGAGGGAGGTGACATATCTCCGGAGCGGACTCCTTCTGACGATATAACTCTATCTAAACTTGTCACTCCAGGAAGTGAGTCTTCCTCAAAGAGGAGAAGGAAGCAAGGAGCATCAAAGAGGAGAGGGAAGATAATCACTGCCACTGAAGAGGAGCCAGAAGTTAGGCCAGCTGCGCCTACCTCTCCTTCCTCCCTTATACCCACTGGTCGACCTGAAAAACTGGTCATTCGGCCGGGTAAAGGGTCCAAAGGCAGTAAAAAGAAGTGAAGACTTTAGCTTTTTGTCTTTTGTATGAACTGGCCGAGAGTTGTGCGGGTATCGGCCCCCGCTTTTATTTTGAAAACCTGTATCTGCATTATAGTTGAATAAAATGATTCTTCGTTTGTACAAACTTCTGTTTGAATTTGAGAATGCATTTACTATTTATTTTATTTTTTTGCACAAGTTTATTTACACGATATTGCAGCGAGCTTATGGCATGTTACTTGAGCGTTACCTTTTGCTGATTTGGCTATACCATATTGTGTGTAATTATACTATATTGCCCCCATTCCATAAGTTTGCTGCAATATTCTATACTTCGAGGGGACTTGCACTCATATTTGCTAAAGAATAATTATTTTATTCTTTAAAGAAAATTTTTGTAGAGTACAACTCCCTTCGTATAAGTTTCTACGCTTTGTCGTTCGTAGAAATCACTTTTTTTTTTTTTTTTGCTTATGTGCATATTTTACCAAGTGAATTCCTCTATGTGGTAAAGCGGACCTCTGAAGGGTACTTTAACTTCTTTTCTTTTCTTTTTTTTTTATAGTAGGTAAATTACTCTCCCTTTGAAAGTTAAAGTACGCTTTTGATGAGGATTTTTTTTTTATACAAAGTTGCACCTCTGAGGAGGGATTTTTCACGTTTCCACACTTGGAAGTTTTATTTCAATCTCGGTGAAACGTGTACCCCCAAAGAGTTGTGCCTTTGAAGAAAGCCTTTTCACGTTTCAACACTTGGAAGTTTTATTTCAATCTTGGTGAAACGTGGGCTTCCGAAGAGGTCTTTCTTCTTGATTGTGTCCCCGGGAGGGGGTTGTACCTCTAAGGAGGGATTTTTCACGTTTCAACACTTGGAAGTTTTATTTCAATCTTGGTGAAACGTGTACCTCCAAAGAGTTGTGCCTTCGAAGAAAGCCTTTTCGCGTTTCAACACTTGGAAGTTTTATTTCAATCTTGGTGAAACGTGGGCTTTCAGGAAGGTCTTTATTTTGTTTTTGCATTTCAACTTTGGTGAAGTGAAATTCCGAAGAGCGGTTATTACACTTCAACTCCTGGCGAAATGTGCCTCCGAAGAGGGCTTTTATTTTGTTTACATTTCAACTCTGGTGAAGTGATATCCCGAAGAGCGGTCATAACACTTCAACTCCTGGTGAAATGGGCCTCCGAAGAGGGCTTTTATTTTTTGGCATTTCAACTCTGGTGAAGTGAAATCCCGAAGAGCGGTCATAACACTTCAACTCCTGGTGAAATGGGCCTCCGAAGAGGGCTTTTATTTTTTAGCATTTCAACTCTGGTGAAGTGAAATCCCGAAGAGCGGTCATAACACCTCAACTCCTGGTGAAATGGGCCTCCGAAGAGGGCTTTTATTTTTTGGCATTTCAACTCTGGTGAAGTGAAATCCCGAAGAGCGGTCATAACACTTCAACTCCTGGTGAAATGTGCCTCAGAGAGGGTTTTCATCGCCTGGAAGTTACTCTCTCATGGTTGGAGGGTCATGACTCCTCCAATCTTTTTTGTTGAGTAGAGAACTTTCTTTTTTGTGGCGTATGACCCATTAGAGGTCTTTTATCCTCCGAAGAGGACTTGTGCTGCTGATGGTAGCTTTGGTTGTTCCTCTGTTCACTTGTTTATGCCTTTTCAGCGATCCTCTCTCTTTTTCTTTTTTTTTTAAGTTTTCATTCCCCTTTTCTTGCAAGTAGCTTGTTTAATCCAAGGAAGTGTACTTCATTGCCAGGAAAGTTTGTGAGAACGGGCACTAGCTTCCTAATTGGATGTTTGTTTGTTCAAACAATCTCAATTTATCAGCAAGGGCTCGTTTCTATCGAAATCATTAGCCGTTCAATTGAAGTATTTCCTATCTAGGATTTGAATTCGGGGTCTTTGTGGCTTGAAATTTGTTTGTTGAATGATGGTGAGAATCGCTCGGTCTTATTATGCGCAAGTTTTATTTCCATTGTCTGCAAAAATTTAAATCGACATTTCAGCAATACCTTTTATGTATTTTTATATCGAAAACAAAGCAAATATATAATAATAATAAGGAACACAAGATTTATAGTGGTTCAGCCATGAAATTAGGCCAACATCCACTTTATATTCTTTCATTATTTACTTGCATCAGTTTCACGATTGCTTTCAACTACAAGAATCATACATTCATAATTCTTTTTACAATGTTTCAACAAAATTTTCAAGTAAAGTATGGACGCAAATGGTTGCTGTTCCATGCCCTTGGAATTTGATCTCCATCAACAGTGGTGAGCTTGAATGTGCCGTCAAGAAGCTTCTGACCTATTACATATGGCCCTTCCCAATTTGGCCCAAACACACCTGTCGCGGTCATAATTCTTTTCAGGACTAGATCTCCAATTTCAAAGCTGCGTTGACGAACTTTGGAATTGAAATGTCTGGCTATCCTTTGCTGATGAGCTGCAACTCTGAGGTTAGCTTCATCTCATTTTTCATCAAGGAGATCCAGCGCTTCAAGTTGTAGCTTCTCATTTTCTTCTTGATTGAAATGGATTCTTCTGTGTGAAGGGACCTCTATTTCAACCGGGATCATTGCTTCCGATCCGTATGCTAACGAAAAAGGAGTATGCCCAGTTGCAGTTTTGTGAGTAGTTCTGTATGCCCATAGTGCAAGTGGTAGTTTATCGACCCAACCACCTTTTGCTCTTTCGAGTTGCTTTTTGATGGTTGATTTGATGATCTTGTTCACTGCTTCCACTTGCCCGTTTGCCTGCGGATGAGCTACTGCCGAAAAGCTTTTCTGGATTTTGAATCGTTTGCAAAAATCCTGGAATTCCTCGCTTTCAAACTGAGTACCATTGTCTGTGATTATTTTCTGAGGCACACCGTATCTGCAAATGATATTCTTGGTCACAAAGCTTATCATTTTCTTAGAAGTGATAGTAGCCAATGGTTCAGCTTCAGCCCACTTAGTAAAATAATCAACTGCAACAATAGCATATTTAATCCCTGATTTAGCAGTTGGTAGCGGCCCAATGAGATCCATTCCCCAAATTGCAAATGGCCATGGACTGACCATCTGTGTGAGTTCGGTAGAAGGTGCTCTAGGAATTTTGGCATATCTTTGGCATTTGTCACATTTTCGGGAGTAATCTGCAGCATCCCGATTAATTTCTGGCCAGAAATAACTGTATCGGAGAATTTTCTTTGCTAATGTTTGACCACCTGAATGATCACCACATTCTCCTCCATGCACTTCAGCTAGGATTGTTTTGGACTCTTCCCGGGATACACATCGAAGCAATGGCATTGAGAATCCCCGTCTGTACAATCGGCCATCCTGAATTACATAGCGAGAGGCCTTCCTTAGTAGCTTTCGTCTTTCTATCGAGTTTTTTGGCAGAGAACCTCTGAGTAGGTAATCCAGTATTGGAGTCATCCATGACTCTTGTTCTTGAGATACATTCATAATCCAGTCTATATCCATCTCGTCTATACTTGGCGCTGAAAGGACTTCTACAGGGACCAATCCCAATAGTTGAGCTTCACCAGAACTTGAATACTTTGCGAGGGAATCTGCCTTCGTATTCTCTTCCCGGGGAATATGGCTTATTGAATAATGATCGAGTTCACATAGGAGTTCCCAAGCCTTTGACAAGTAGGAGGGCAAGTTTCCACCTTTTGTTTGAAATTCCTTCTTGACTTGGCATACAATAAGCTGAGAATCACTGAAGATCTGTAATGCTCGAATGTTTAGCTCTTTAGCGATTTTCAGACCTGCAATAAGAGCTTCATATTCTGCTTCATTGTTTGTTGAAGGAAATTCCAGTCTTAGTGCATAACATAATGATCGACCTTCAGGAGTTTCAAGTACCACTCCGGCTCCAGAACAGTAGTCATTTCTTGCGCCATCAACATACATCTTCCACTGGATTGGGGAATCATTGATCGCTTCTTCCTCACCATTATCTTTCTCTGTGAATTCTGCAATGAAATCAGCTAAAGCTTGTCCGTTGATTGCTTTTCGGGGGTGATAGGTGATGTCGTATTGACTGAGTTCAATGTTCCATTTTAGAAGGCGACCCGAAGTTTCGGGGCGAAATAGGACTTGCTTTAGAGGTTGATCAGTGAGTACTTTGATAGGATGAGCTTGGAAATATTGCCTCAGTTTCCTTGATGCAACTAGTAGGCAATAGGCGAGTTTTTCCAACTTGGAGTAATTCAGCTCTGCCCCAGTGAGTCTTTTGCTGATATAGTAAACCGGATGTTGAATCCTTTTGTCTTCCCGTATCAGCGCTGCACTTAGAGCATGAGATGATACTGCCAAGTATATAAGAAGATCCTCACCATTGCCTGGCCTAGAAAGTATTGGAGGCGTTTCCATATGACGGATCAACTCATCGAAGGCCTTTTGGCATTCGGAAGTCCATTCAAAATTCTTCTTTCCTTTTTTCAGGGCGTCAAAGAATGGGATGCATTTATCAGTGGCTTTGGAAATGAACCGACTCAGGGCGGCGACCTTTCCGTTGAGACTCTGCAATTCCTTCTTTGTTCTAGGAGCTTTAACTTCTTTCAAGGCAGTAATTTGAGCTGGACTAGCCTCAATGCCCCTAGCACTGACAATGAAGCCTAAGAACTTTCCGGACTCGACCCCAAATGTACATTTCAGAGGGTTAAGTTTCATTCTGTATTTCCGGAGGACTGCGAACATTTCTGCTAAGTGTTCAATGTGATCCGCTGCTTTCCTGGACTTCACTAACATGTCGTCGACGTAGACTTCCATAATTTTGCCCAATTGCGGTTTGAACATAGCATTAACAAGTCTTTGGTAGGTTGCCCCTGCATTTTTCAATCCGAAGGGCATAACTCTGTAGCAATAAAGTCCAACATCTGTAATAAAGCTTGTATCCTCCCGATCCGGCTCATGCATCATGATTTGGTTATAACCGGAGTAGGCATCCATGAAAGATAACAATTCATGTCCCGCAGTTCCGTCTACCAGTTGATCGATCCTGGGTAATGGGAAGCAATCTTTGGGGCAAGCCTTGTTTAGATCAGAAAAATCGATGCACACTCTCCATTTTCCATTAGCTTTCTTGACCAACACAGGATTTGAAACCCAATTCGGATATGTAGATTCTTTGATGAAGTTATTTTCCATGAGTCGATCAACTTCTTCTTTTAATGCTGCTGACCTTTCTGGACCTTGGGTTCTTCTTTTCTGTTTAACTGGCGTAAACTTTGGGTCAATATTCAGAGCGTGTACTGCAACTTCTGGGGATATTCCACACATATCGGCATGAGTCCAAGCAAAGACATCCAGATTTGCTTTCAGGAAAGATATCAAGATATTCTGAATTGACACATTAAGCTGTGAACCCACATTCAACACCTTATTTGGGTCCTTCGGGTCAACAGGTACCGGAACTGTCGTTTCCACTGGTACTACTCTATTCTCCCCTGTACTGGCTTTTCTGGGATCCATTTCTTTCCGTGCCCCGCTGTGCTCGCCAGTGCAGGGTCCGCTCGGTAATTGCTACAAGGCTGGTTCCTTGATGCGGACTGGGGTTGCCGCATCCTTTCCCATTTCTCTTTTTCTTGACTCTCGCAGCTCTGTCAAGTAACATTCTCGCGCAGCATTTTGATCCCCTTTTATAACTCCTACTCCATTGCCAGTAGGGAATTTAATAGTGAGGCACCAAGGGGCTAGGATAGCTTTGAATGCTGCGAGTGTTGGACGGCCAAGAAAAGCATTATAAGCAGAATATTCATCGACGATCACAAAGGTTTGCTTTCGGACCACTTTCCTTTCTCCTTCCCCAAGTTCTACAAGCAGATCGATGGTTCCTACTGGTTGCTTTGGCTCCCCAGTGAAGCCAACGATTTTCTGTGATGAGGCTTGCACATCGATCATAGGGATTTTCATCTGGTCAAATGTCTTTTTGAAGAGGATATTACATGATGCTCCGCAGTCAATGAGGACTCTTCTGACAATGGCTGGTCCAATACCAGCCGAGATGACCAAGGGATCTAAAGTAGGAGCTTCAATGCCTGTAGAATCTCTGGCTCTGAAAATAATATCATCGCCGAAAGTTTTCTGTTGTTTAAGGGGCGTAGTGTCTTCTAGAACAAAGACGTCTTCTTCGGCTGGAGCATATTTCAAATCCCTGGAATATCTCTCCATCTCACCCCAACTCTTGCCAGCTGGGTGAGGTCCTCCTGAAATGACATTGATAACGGGCCTTCCAGATTCATGCCCCGTAGCTTTCTCACCTGCCCCAGGCTGATGAACAGGAGCCCGCTGCCCCTGACTCGACGATGCAGGATTGTTGCTATTCTTTTTCACGAATTGCTGCAACTTGTTTTCTCTTAGCAACTCTTCAATCAGATTTTTCAGCTGGCGGCATTCATCAGTTTCATGACCTGGTTGATTGTGGAAGCGGCAGAATTTCCCACTCTGTATGGCTTTTTTCCCGGTTCTCAAAGGGATAGGTTTAGGGAAATCGACGGAATCTTTAGTGGCCAGGTAGATGTGCTCCGGTGTATGTGATAATGGAGTATATTCTGATGGCTTGAAGGATCGGGGCTTCTTCAGATTACCCTGTTTCTTCCCATTACTATTCTCCCTTTTTTGCCCCACCGATTCATTCTTGCGTGGAGCGACAGTGTTGTCTTCTGCTTTTTCCAACACTGTCTTTACTGGTAAAGGACGGCTTTCCAAGCGAATGAATTCATCTGCTTTTTTGTAGAACTTTTCGAGAGAGGTTGGCTCCTTCATATTTAACCATTTCCCAAATTCGCTTGACTTATCAATAGCCCTCATCAGATAAGTCAATATCATTCGTGGTTCAGCATTGTCCACCTCAGCCAGTGCTATATTGAAGCGGTTCAAGAAGGATCTGATAGACTCACCAGGATTCTGCTCTAAACTCGATAGTGACATAATGTCCTTGGCCTTCGAAGCATATAGTCTAAACTGCTCCTTGAATTTTCTGGTCAAGTCTGAAAACTGATCGATAGATCGGACTGGCAACTTGGTGAACCACAGTAAAGCCACGCCTTCCAGGTATACGGGGAAATATCGGCACTTTATTTCGTCGGAGGCCCTGGCACCTGTCATGTGCCAATCATATTTATACAAGAACTCGTTCGGATCACTTGTCCCTTTGTAAGCTGGAATAGTCGGAGGGACAAACTTCCTTGGAAATTCCGCCTTCAAGATTTTTTCAGTAAACGGAGTTTTACTTGGGGCGAAACCCCATTCCTTCTCATCTTCAACCCTTTGCATACTTTCTTTCATGATCTGCCGGACCATTTCAGAAAGATATTCCTCATCATGCCGAGTTCTAGATCCACCAGCCTCAGGGACTGCCTGCTCAAAGGGACTAGTAGCCCTTTCCGGAGCATTTCTCTCACTAACATCATGAATGTTGCCAGCATAGTTCCTTTCATTTCCAGCTGGTTGATTGTTTGCCCCAAGTAAATCGTTCAACTTATTCAGAATCAGAGCGTTCTGGGCACTTTGAGCCTCTAATTGTACATTTTGGGCGTTTATCTGCTGGTTTAGCCCTAGAATCACAGCATCCAACTCCGCTTTCGTAACTCCAACAGACGGAGTGGGTTGATTAGGTACAGGGGAAGCGGAGGTTCCCTCTTGAATGTTTCCAGATCTGATAGATCTACATTTCCTTCCAGGAGCCATAATCTCAGATATACTTCTGGTTTTTAAGGAAATTCTTTCTTCAAATCTTTGTGAAGCAATGATGACAGTTGTCCTGAGTTCAATTCTCAGTGAAAGCACCAAAAATGTTAACGCTTAAATTTGAACGCTAACACCCCGGTGTGTGAAGTGTAGTTGTGAAAGCACCACCCGATAGATCGGGAAAGAATTACAAGCAAGTAATAACGGAAAAGCAGTAAACAACAGCAATTTTATAGTGGTTCGGCTTATGGGTACAGCCTACGTCCACTTTAAGTACTTTTATTGATGATCTCGTTACAAGTTGATACAATTCTTCCCAAGTACAATTCACTTTGAACTACAAGAAACTTAGAACAAGTATTTTAAACTTCAATGGAGATGAGAGTCTTCGAATCCATGTTGGATGTACGTGATCTCTTCTTGAAGTTGTTTGTAGCGTTCTTAGTGTCTCGAGAGCTTCAAGTGTTGAATTGGTTTGGAATGCAGCAGAGTATCAGCGCTTGAAGAGAATGAGCCAAAAGGTCCCCTTCATGTTGAATGTGGCCTTGTATTTATAGGCAAACTGTTTAGGCTGAAATTGCTAAGTCATGAGTCGTGACCGACTCATGATGAGTCGTGACCGACTCATGATGAGTCGTGACCGACTCATGATGAGTCGTGAGTCGTCTGCGAGTCACCTCTTTGCAGCATGATTTTGAACTTGCCTCTGAGCCTTGTGTCGTGCGTCGACCTATCTTTTGAGCCGTAGGCTTTCCTGAGTCGTGCCATCCTTAACCCATCGAATCTCCTTAAGTCGTAGCGGCCTCTTGAGTCGTTCATCTCTTGAGTCGTAAACCTAATGAGATACTTAAGGACTTTGAATGGATGAGTCATGATCAGATGAGTCGGTCTTTGATGAGTCGGAGCTCGAATGAGTCGTTGGATCGGTACTGTACCTTTAAGGCGCTAACTCACTGAGTCGTTGCTATCAATGAGTCGTTGACCCATTGAGTCGGCAATCTCTGAGTCGCTTCATCAGTTGAGTCGCTGATTCCTATGAGTCGCTGACTGCCTTATCTGTTGAGTCGGCCTAAGTTCCAGTGGGGTTAACATATATATATATATATATATATATATATATATATATATATATATATATATATATATATATATATATATATATATTCCGCTGTGTTGAGTTGCCGTGTATCCGGTTGTATGTTATCGATGTTGATGTTGAGCAGTGATTGATGTACTCTGATGATGTAATATATAAACAGAGATATTTGATTTTTTAATAAAGATCATTATTATCTATTATATTATTCCGCTGCGATGGTTAGATTCTGATGTTGTTTTCTATTTTCTTCCTCTACCACTTCTTCTTTAAACCAAGTGGTTCGTATTTCTGTGCAACTTGAGTTGATTTTGTTAGAATAGTGTTGACTCTAGGGGTACGGATTTGCGGGCTGTTACACTTGGTATTAGAGCTTAGGTTGGTGATAACCTTGGCTCTGGTGGGAATTACTCATTTAAATTAGAATCCGTAGTCCTCTAGAATGAGGTTGAGCGTATAAATAGATATGAGTGCGTATTTGTTAGTGAATATAAATTATTTTAATATTGTGTTGATTGATTTATTGAAAGGCATATGAACCTTCGTCGGCACTGTCTGTACAACTGTGTCGAAGGGGTTTCTAAACACTTGAATAGAACAACCGACACGGTATTGTTTTAAATGTGGGTAAATGAAATAATTTTACCCAAAATTATATTTTGACATAAAGAAAAGTTTTTTTAAACTATTTTAGCTAACATATGGTTGCTTAGATGTTAGAAATGATAATATTAAACTATTATCATTGTTAAGTGAAAATTTAACTAGAAATTGAAATGTAACTAAAATTTAAGGAAATAAATTCATTATAAAATGAAATTTATAAATGTAAATTATAAATGCAAATTAGAAATTGAAATACAATTAAATGGGAATTTGTATAAGCATAAACTATAAAAATGCATTATAACTAAAATTTGAATTAAAATAGAATTTGAAACTTTAAAACCCTGGAGATTTTGGGAGTATTTTGAAGATAAATAGCAACATTGTTGTTTTTGGGGTATTTCTGAAAGGAAATTGTTTCAAATAAATTTTGGGAAAGGATATAGCATTAAATTCACTTCAGTCGCTGGAAAATAACTTCGGTGATGACTGCAGCATCATCGATGTTCATTTTCAAGTTTCTAAGTGACAGATTGCTGCCAAATTGATTTGTTCAGGGAAAACATGTTTATTTTTGAAATTTCAAAGGAAATTTGTCGGGAATAAAAAAACAAGGATTGGTTTAAAATTTTTGAGAAGTGTGATTATGAGATGTTGGAGATTTCAAAATGATTTGAAACCAAAAGTCGGGTGTTTAAAAATCTTGATAAGATAGGTTGTAAGCTTATAAGTTGAGATTATTTTTAAATCAGGAAAGGAATATAAGCTTTGAATGTTGAGAATTTAAATTTAAAGTGAAATGTTCAAAAAAAATGAAATTAAATTGGATTGGGAAATAAAATCTAACTGGATTGAAACTAATTTATAGGCTGAAAAATAATATCCAGTTGTTTTTCGAATTAAGTTGAAATCGAATTAAGTTGAAATCGAATTATAAATCTGAGTTTAAAATAAAACTGGATTGGAATAAAAATTCAGTTGAGTTATTAAATGGAATTAGATTCTTACCTGAATAAATGGAAAATAAATTGGTTAAGGATTGGATGGAAGTAAATAAATTAGAATAATGTATAAAAGAATCAGAATTAAAAATCTATAGAATAAAATATGCTTGGATTATAAATAAGTGTAAAACTCAAATTAAAAATAAAAGATGAATACATTCAAGCCTAGAATGAATGTGATTGTTATAAAATTGAAAAGTGGGATAGAAAACCCAAAATAAATATATTTTTGATGAATTGAAAAAAAAACAAAATGGAATCCAACATGAATTATATAATAAATTCGAACTTAAGAAAATTAAATGAAGAGATTTTGAGATTAAAAATCAAGTATTGAACTATAAATAAGGAAGAACTAATTTGTTAATAAATTAGATAATGAAATATGTAATGAGAACCCAATGTAGTTAAATAAAAGCTGAATTGTGAGTTTATGATGAAACTGGAAAATAAAACTTAAGTTATAAATCAGAATTCGACCTGGATTGTTAGTGAAGTAAATGAAATTCAATTGTGAGCTCATGAAATTGGGTGGTAAATTGAAAATGGATAGTGGATTCAGAACTTGAGTTTTAAATTAATATTTAACTTCAAGTGTTAACAAATTAAATATAATTGAAGTGTATCGAATAAAAATGTAAATGGATCAAAATAGCAATGGTTTGAATGTGCAAATAAGATCCAAATAAGTGGAAATAAATTGGAGATGGCCATGTAATCAATTGAATGAGTTGAGTATGAAAGTTAAATTTTATAATAACTAACCAAAGGAAATTGTAAATTTAAAATGAGATTTAATTGTGATAGAATCAAGTTGAATAAAAGAGAAAAATATTTATTTGTGAAATGAAAATGAGCTTAAGTATAAAAATTTGAGTAAATCAAAAGAAATTGACTTAAGCTGAATATAAGGGGGAGAGTTGAATTGAATTCAACTTAAAACCAAGTTTAAAGATATTGGATTGAATTTGAAGCAAGTAAAAATAAATTTGGATCGAAATAGAATTTGGTGGGTTGTAAATAATATTTAAGGAAATGAAAATTCATAATGGATTGAGTGAATAAACTAATTATATTGAATAAATAAATGGAAGGGAATTCTTAATTAAATAATTGTAAGCCATTTAAAATGTTAAAGAATTGAAATAACTTGGAGACAATAAGAAAAATAGAATGTTTCAAGTTAATAGAATGGTTTTAAATGAATGCGGATAAGAAATGAATCGCAAATGAATAGATTGTGAATAAAATTGAAATGAAATGTGTCGAGCTAAACAAATGGTTGTGAATGAATTAAAATAAAAAGGAAATTTAATTGGTAATGAAAATGAACCTAAATTGTCAATGGCTTTGAATGAAACTAGATTGGTTAATCAAATGAAATACAAGTGAATGTATTCAAATCTGAAATGCAATGAAAATGAGAATATATGAATTGTGAATAAATTTTGAAAATGGAATAGAATTAAGTATAAATTGAGTTGAAATCCATTTAAATTGGTAATAAAATATAAATACTTATTTATTCACATAGATCTCGTCAAATTGCATAGAATAAATAGTCATTGGATGTAAATGGAAGTAATTAAAATTCTATGAATTGATAGGAGTAAAATAAATTGATTTTGAGAGCAATTGAATTAAATATGAGTTCGTTTTGCTTAAAAATAAATTAAATGTAAGCGATTGAGTTTTAAACCATTCAAAGTGATGAAGTTGTATACGAATGGATTGAAAACCATTCAAATTGAATGAAAATCGTTTATAAATTAATTGAAATAGTTGAAGTAGTATGGAAACTATATAAATTGCTTACGGAAAGTGTTTGGTGCACATTTCCTTTAGAATTCATGTGTTTAACTATTGCAAATAGGTGGTATTGTTAAACTTCATATATTTGGCACTTATATGTTTAAATTGAGTAAGTACAGGTACATGGAAGCCGTGTGGCTGGATTTTGGGCACGCTAACTACTAAATAAATAAGCTATTTTCTTAAAAATGCTAAATAAGGTATGCCTACGCAATAAAAATAGGAAATATGAACTGTTTTTGGTTTTTCCGACCGTGTGGGTCGACGTATGTATATTTATATCTTTTGTCAAATTGCTAAAGCTCCTCCGTACAAAGGAGACTGCCAAAATTTTCCGAAAATTTTGGGAATTAGAAAATTTTTGAAATTTTTTAAAATTTTTGGAAAATTTTGTTAAACGACAAACATATTCCAACTGAAATTGAAATAAATTTATAAATGGAACTAAGTTAAAGTAATGATATGAATTACTTATAAATGAAAAATTAAATTTAATGTTCACAGTTGAAAATAAATTGAATTCATATGGAAATGAAAGAATCGATTTGAATAGAAATAGATATAAACTAAAGTGGGAGATGAAAATAAATATAAGGAACATATTTCATGCTTATACTAACTTAAGAAGGAATGGTGAATTCTTAAATGAAAGATTGATACTACGAATATAATCTAAGATAATACTGAAATGGATAGATATTGACATTTTGTAAGAAAATTGAGAAAATATTTTTGGAATGTTGCGAATTGATGTTAGTGCTAAGAAGGGTATGCAGGTATTATAAAAAGGAAAAGTGTGTTGGTTTTGATTGCAAAGATAAATTTGAATTGGCCGACCAAAAAGGTATGTGTTTAAATTTCTGTGAAATTTGATTGGGTTTTTAGATCGAGCCACTTGGCTTTTTGCTTTCTTTTTGGATTTGAGAGGCCGTAGAGCCATTTTGTAGTTGTACCGAGCTAGCCGCGCAAAGGATATGCTGACGAAATTTTTCTGAAATTTAGAGAGTTAGAAAAATTTTGAGAAAATTTTGATAATTCAAATTTTGGTTTTAAATTGAAACTTGAATGGTTAAACAAATAGTGCAGTTTAAAACTTGGGAAGGGTTTGGAAAGTTAATAAGAATAATAATGGGAATTTTATAAAAGATATTTGGTAAAGATGTTGAATTGTTAGAAACTGTTTAGTTTTAGGGAAATAATAAACGGGTATTGGATCATTCTTCCTAACTAGTAATTTCGGGGACGAAATTCTTTTAAGGGGAGAGGAATGTGACGACCCGGAATTTTTTGAGCATTTAAAATCGGAATATTTAATTGATTTTAAATATTCAATAGAGCAATTTTAACTTCAATTACGAATATCACAATTTATTTGATAACTAAATTATTAAATTAAATGATTTGAAGGCTTATAAAAGTTATATTGATAATACCGAATAGAATAGAAGTGTTGAAATCAAATTTAAGGATGGTTTATTAAGATTTGAAATTTTATATCGTTTAAATTGAATTTAAAAATAGCCTTCCAAGGCACAGTCTCGAAATTTGACGAGTTCCATTGGGTCCGTAATATTGTATTATTATCGGATTTCAAATTTCATATTGATTAGAGTTGTTATGTGAGCGTACGATATATAAACGCGTTGAAATTTGCATGGAATACTGTAGCTAGCATCACGTATAGGGGTTAAAAACTAGCGTTACCTTCTCCGGCACGTTTCCCTTTTATTATTCAGCCGACTTCCTTTCATATCCGTGTTCCCTATTTTATCAACATCACGCAAACATCATATATTGTCTTCCATTTTCTTTTAAGAGCACGCAGAGTAGATATTTTCACAGGCAAGAATCATTAATGGCCGACTCATTCCGTTTCAAGCACGATGTCCTTTTTAAATTCTTTCTTTCGATAAAATCAGATCTAAGCTCTTTGAAAAAAAAAATTGAACAAGAAAAATAAAAGAGGGGGGCGAAGTTCAGAAAATGGCGGAAGCCTTCATGTCTAAGTCGTGTCTCCCTCCTTCTCCAAATCAACCGCATCGTCCAAACATTTTTTCCCCAAATCGAAATTTCTCTTCTCGTTCTTAGCTATTCATGATTAGGATTTGGTGGATAGCGTTCTAGAAATCCGTGGCGGCTGTAGGGGATGGCCGCGCTCGCGAGTTTGGGTGGGGATTCGATATTGTGGTCACGCGAGTGGATTCGCGTTAGGACACGGCGATGGGTTCGGCGAGGCGCGTCAGGGGTTTGTTCTCGCGTCAGGGGTTTGTGCTCGCGTCAGGGGTTTGTGCTGGTCAGGGGATTCAAGAGGGTGATAGGGTTTGCTGTGAGGTATTTACTCTGTTATTTTTATTTAATTAAACAATTATATATAAGTTGGAGAATATTAGCAGTAAAATTTTTGACCGTTTTATAATGATTATTATCATTGTTTTATCGGTAAGATAAACAGGGAGATTAATTTGTTTGGTAAACTTATAAAAATTTTAGTAACTAAAAATATTTTATTTCAGGAAAAATAGAAATTTTAAACGAGAATATAGATTACTTTTGTAAGCATGTGTGTGTCCAGAAATAAATATACATATTATACACTTGCTAGTTTATTTTCAAAATGGTAAGTGATTTTTCAATTAGTTCAAATATTTATTTAAAGGAAAATTTATTTATAACCAAATTAATAGTTAAAACCAAAGTATTAGGAATTAATCGATCGGTAAATCCAAATATTAATAAACTGCAAAATATTTATACAAGGTCCAAAATTGGGAGATAATGGTCGAGATGGGAATGGATTGCAAATAAAATCAAAGGTGAGTTAATCTCACTCAGTTTAAATTTAAATTTAAATGATTAAATTTAAATAATTGTTTGAATGGGTGAAATTGATTGATGTGCTATATAGTATGGTATATTCTGGAATTGGAATATTATTGTGCTAACATCTGTGGATGCAGGGAAAACAGGTTGGAGGGATCCAACTGGACCCCTCAACATTTATTATTTAATATTCTCTGTTGTGATTACTTGATATTCTATGATGAATATATTAGAATATTGAATAGTATGATTTGATTGGATATATTTAGGTATAATGAATTACCAAAAATATATAAATTTGATTTTGGAAAGAAAATAAAAGGGAAGTACAGTTGTAAACGAAGTAATCTTAGAAAATTTATTAAATTAAGAATGAATTGGAAAAGAAATGTAAGTATGTTAAATACTAATAAATAACTTCGAGTATGAAAAGAAAAAGGGTTTGAATAAACAGTAATTAATGAATTGTAATATTATGTGATATTACTTTAAATGAATAAAGAATTATTTTTAAAAACTTCAAGTTTTAAATTTATTTAAAGAAATAAGACGTAAATTGAGAAATCTAAACTGTTATTTCAATTAAAAGTATTTTAAATCATAGTTAAGGAATAAAATCTGAAACTAAAGGATTTTGGAATAAATGAAGTAAATTGAAAATCAATCTAGAAATTGATTTAAGTGTTTGAAATTGGATATTTGGAAGAATAAATTCAAGGTGGGAATTTATTAAAGGAATGAGAAAAATTATTTAAAGGTAAATAGTGATTTATTTTTAAAGGTTGTGAAGAGAAGTATATTTCTCTGGTTAGCCAAGTACGTTTTCAAAGTAAGCTTTTAAATAAAATAAAGGTTTTAATGTTCTTTTACAAAGTATGTTCTTGGAAATTTATTATTTCTAAATGTTTAAATTTTAAAGTAAATATTTATTCAAATCTATTACCGTAGTAATAATTTATAAGAGGGACTAAATAATTCTGCCTTAAAGGTGAAAACCTAGTTTATATTTATAAGTAAAATTATTTTCAAATATTTATATAGTATATATTTTGAATCAATTATTGAAGTAGTTTTAATTTAATTATTTTAAAGTAAATTCTAAAGTAAGTAATTTGTTAATCTATTATCGTAATAATTATTTTAAGAATGATTTAGTATTTTGTTTAAAGAAGAAAATCTAGTTATATTTATAAAGTAAACTTATTTTAATTTGTTTCTAAATTATTATTTTAAATTAAGTACTAAAGTAATTATTTTTAATTAAATATTAAACATACTTTACAATTAAAGTGTTTTGAAATTATTTTAAAAATCTAAAATCTCGTGCTTGGTGATTCCAGTGGAAATAAAATATTTGGAATTTATTCTGAGAAAGGAAGATAGTTTGAAAACTGTTTTCAAAGGGGTTTGAAAGTGAAAATATATCTTGTAAAGATATTTTGAGATAAATAAATAATTTGGAAAATTATTTATTGGTTGATGGTTGTTTGTTAATATTAATTGATTGTTAAATAACCGACTATCAATATTGGCCAAATGCGTTGATCGTTTCGAAGAGACCGGGATCGAGATTAATTTCTCAAAAACCACTTCGATCCGGTTTGTACGTTTTCATGAAAAACGTTTTTGGATTCGAAGATGGAGTAGTGAAGTGCAAGGGCTAGTCACTACTAATCCTGAGGATATTTCCAAAATGGATGTAGTAGGAATAGTTCCTTCGGTTCCGTTCGAACCCGGGACGGACTTGTATGGATGAATGCTTGCAAAACATCGTCAGGTAGACGATGGGCATTCTAAGGGATATATTCTAAAAATGTAACCTTAGCCTCAAGCCTCATCCAAAGGGAATGGCTGAAAATCAGGGGTTATGCAGCAAGGCTTCGTGGGTAGCCCCCACTGGAGGGTGAGGTCATCCCTGTCTAGATGTCCCTTTTTATTTCGGCTTAGAGGGCGGTTGCTGATCCCAACCGCGGGGTGATCTTGCTCGGGACTGTCCAGTAAGGGATGGTTCCGGTCTTGTGTTGCCTGGGAGTTAGGGTGGCTCCTCGGTACGCTGATCTAGACTAGGTACAGTGACAGGTGGTACCCCAGTGCCTAGCCATTAGTTGGAATCCATTTTCCCTACGCGCCCGTACGGTTTTGATTGTGCCCAACTATTGCAGAAACGTGAGATGTAAGCATATCAGCTAGATTCTATTTTACTTTCTATAGACACTATTATAATATTAGAGGATTTTAATAGAAATGTTTTAGCTATCGTAAGGTAAAAACTCGACATGTTTATTTGTGGCGTGGTCTTACAAGATGCTTTTGTTTTCAAAAGGATTTTTGAAACTTTAATAATCAATTGGGTGTGATTTTCTCACACTGGTATTCCAGACTGACTAGGATGTTATTTAACTGTAATGCTTGGGTCAGACCGAGTACTACAGAATACGTGATATGATGCTATGGAGCTCGGGAGACAAGCTGGATGACGATACATACTCTCGTACTTGTTTATATATATATATATATATATATATATATATATATATATATATATATATATATATATATATATATATATATATATATATATATATTCCGCTGTGTTGAGTTGTTGTGTATCCATTTGTATGTTATCGATGTTGATGTTGAGATGTGATTAATGTACTCTGATGATGTAATATATAAACAGAGATATTTGATTTTTGAATAAAGATCATTATTATCTATTATATTTTATTCTACTGTGATGGTTAGATTCTGATGTTGTTTTCTATTTTCTTCTTCTACCTCTTCTTCTTTAACCCAAATGTTCGTATTTCTGTACAACTTGAGTTGATTTTAGTAGAATAGTGTTGACTCAAGGGGTACGGATTTGCGGGCTGTTACAGAACATTTAATAAATTGCTCCACTAATGATTTTCTTTTAATTACTCCCCTTGCAAAACAATCTTCTAGTAACTAAAATGATAAAATAAGTTAATTACCCAATTAATCCCCATATCCATTATTTTAATAATTAAGCTAATAAGTTAAAAGAAATATGTATATGTATATGTGTATTTATTCTTATCTTTATTTTTGATAACACATATTCATATGTATACTCTATTAAATTTTCAAAATAATCTACATTGATTTTAGAAATCTAGTTTTTATATAAACTCATATTCTTTTCAAAACCTTACATATATTTTTACTGTATCACTATTTATCTACATATGTTTTAATTCAAATTAAGATTGACTTAAAAATAAAATTAAAAACTACTTAACATCAAATTTTCTTTCTTTTTTTTTTTGCTCTAACTTTTTTTACTTACTGTTAATTCAGATACATATATAAAACAACTACAAACCTTAAAAGAAAAAAACGAACCCACGCTCGGCAAGCGCTTCTTCACCATCGCAAAGACACTCGCGAAATCGATCTCGCAACCTCCTCATGCCGCCGATCTTCACCTTGCGATGCCTCCCAGGTCGCGAGCACCCATCGGCCACCAACCACGTGTCCAATCGCATCGTCCTCGACATGCGCTGCCGCTTTGCTTAGACATGCGCCACTTGCCTCCCCTCTAGATGAACTCAAGAACCTCAAATCACTCGATCTTCTCGCTCTATTTTTTCGAAAGAAATTGATTTTCGCTTTGATTTGTTTTCGGTATTGAAGGGGAAAGAGGCACGTAAGTTTTGAACTGCGAATAAGGGAAAGAAAAAGAAAATTCGTGGTTATAAATCTTGAAGGCAGCTGTATTTTTTCAAAGATGGATTTTGATTTTGACGAGAAGAGAAAGGATGAATTATCGAATGAGAAGAATGATTCATTCGGCCATTTTTTTTTCGTTTCCTTTTTTTCGTTCGATTTTTTCCTCACTTTAAACGAGAGGGATATGATATAAAGTTGTGGAAGCGTGTTGGAGAAGGTAAGCCCTGACTGTTGATAAGTTAAAATATTTTTTTAATTATAAATATCTTATTTAATGCAACTTAACATTCTGATGCCCTACCGAGGTGTGCCGCCAGGCATCCATAATGTTTTACCCGTATTATGAACACAATCAAACGTGTTTCGGAGCCTAATTCAGTCATATGTTGAAGATAGCTTTTTGAATCGAGTTTAAATATTAAATTATCCATTTTAATTTCAACACGTTTCTCACCCGTACGGACGAACGGTAACTCCTAACGCTACAAAAACTGAAATCCGATAATAATACTATATTATGGATCCATGAAACTGGTTTCGTCGAATTCTGAGACTTTGCCTCGAAAGGCTATTTTTAAATATCAATTTAAACGATATAATTTCAAAACTTAACAAAACACTTCCAAATTCAATTTCAACACTATTACTATCTTCAGTACTATTGATATAAATTTTACAAGCCTTCAAATTATTTTTAACAATCTTAAAACTCCAGATTCAACATTTTTACCCAATTTCTAGTAATTAAATCCAAAAATTAAATTTCCAAATAATGGTGATATTTGAAATTTAAGTTACAAACTAACTTTTAAATATTAAAATCAATTAAATATCCTAATTTAAATTGTCCAAAATTCCGGGTTGTCACATTCCTCCCTCCTTAAAAGAATTTCGTCCTTAAAATTGCTTGTTAAGAAGAATGATTCAATACCCATTACTATTTTTCAAAACCAAACAGTTTTTAACAACAACCCAACAATCTTTATTAAAGACACACTATCCATCTTACTAACCTTCCAAACTTTTCCATAGTTCCCAAACAACATTACTTATTCAAAAATTCAAATTATAATTCAAAACCAAGTTTTAAATTTTCAAAATCTCAAAAAATTTCTATCTCTCTAAATTTCTAAATTTTTTTGCCAGTGTCTCCTTTGCGCGGCTAGCTCGGTACAACAACAAAATGCCTCTACGGGCTCCCAAATTCCAAAAGAAAATAAAAAGCCAAGTGGCGAGATCAAAAACCCAATCAAATTTCATACAGAAATTTAAAAAAATACCTTTTTGTCGAGCAATTCAAATTTATCTTCTGATATCAAAACCAATTTTCCTTTCCCTTTATAATACCTGCATTTCCTATTTAGTAATAATATCCAATCATAGATTTTAAAATCATTTTATACATTTTCTTACAGATCATATCTACTTCTATTCAAATTATTTTTCCACCTCCATATGAATTCAATTTATCTTCAACTCTAAATATTGAATTTTATCTTCCATTTATAGCTGATTCATATCATTATTTTAAATTTGTTTCATCCACTAATTTATCTCAATTTCCAATTTGAAATCGTTTTGTTGGTAATGAAATTTTTTTTCAAATATTTTCTAAAATTTTCTATCTCCCAAAATTTTCGAAATTTTTTGGCAGAGGCGTAAATTTGCAATTTGACAATTTGTTTGTTGTTTACGGAGGATCTTTTGCAATTAGAAAAGAGATATAAATATATATACATATATATACATCGACCCAGTTGGTCAGAAAATCAAAACAGTTCATATTTCCTAATTTTTATTGCGTAGGCGGACCTTTATTTAGCATTTTTAAGCAAACGACTTGTTATTTTAGCGATTAGAGCGATGTAATCCAGCCAAACGCCTTCCCGGTACATGTACTTACTCAATTCAAACATGTAAGTGCCAAAATCATGTAACTCAATAACAATTACTTACTTTCAATAGTAAGACACATGCATTTCATAAGCAATATACACCAAAGAATACCGAATGCAATTTATAAGATTCCGACGCTAATTTCAATTGCTTACAACCAATTCTTAAACTATTATTTTCAATTTTTAAGTGATTGACAATTAACTTCCCTTCATTCAATTCATTCTAAGCAAAACAAACTTATATTTATCCAAGTAGATTCAAAAATCAATTTTATTTACTTGCAATGATTCATAGAATTTTATTTTCTTCTATTTTCGTCTAACGACCAATTATTCTCTTGCAAATTGGTGATATTCATCCAAGTAAATAACCACATAAGCTGATGACCATTTTAAATTGATTCCAGCTCAATTTATATAAATTCCATCCCATTTCTAATTTATTCACAATCCATGCATTCTCATTTTCATTACATTTTTAGTTTTATCCATCTTCTTATATTCCATTTCATTATTCAAACAGGTTCCATTCAAAACCATTGCATAAAGCTCACTAATAACCATTTAACAATTTACTTAAGTTAACAACTTAAGTTCATCTCCATTTTCAATTAGTTTCCACTCTATTAAATTCAATTAGTGTACTAATTCAATCTATTTTAAACTTTGTTTACATTTTCGTTTCACCATATTTCAATCCAACTCAATTCACTTAACACTTCCAAGTTGAATTTTATTTATAACTCAAGTTTAACTTCACGAAATCCATTTTTAACTCATAATTCAAATTTTTTGTCCAACCAATCAAAATTCCTTTAACACACTCACTTAACTCATTTATTCAAATTAGTTCATTTCCCACTTTTAACTCAATATTTGATTTTAACCTTCAAAAATCACTTCACTTAATTTTCTTGAGTTCAATCTATTTTATAATTCAAGTTTTGGATTTTTATTCATTTCCCAAAATGCAAAACAATTTTATTTTGGCATATTTTTTTTCCATTCAATCTTATTTAGCTAAACTCCTGTAAATCTAACATCATACTATTCTTTTGACTTCCCAATTCATTTAAATTTTATTAAGTAAAAACTTAATTTCATTTAATGTATCCACCACGTGATACAATTCCATTTCAATTATATTTCAACTTTAATTCAAATCCAATCACAATAGTATTAAACATAGCTTAAGTTCATTAAATTTGACTTACTCTTCTTACTTATTTCATTTCCATACTTATTTTAAATTAGTTACATTTACTAATTTATTTTAAATCTCAAATAAAAGTTTATTTCCAAACCTTTACTTAACACAATATAAATTAATTATCCTTCCAATATTCATTTGCTTACCTATTCAAATTAATTAATTTACTTACTAATTTTATCTAATCATTTTCACTTCTTTTATAGCTATCAGAGTTTATTTATTTAAGAATTTCATTCCATTAAATATTCTCTATAACTCACTGAACTTTATTTCAATTCAATTTTATTTTCACTTGATTTAAATCCAACCCAATATCATTAGACTTAGTTTAAGTTGACTTCAATTCTACTCTCCTCCATCTATTTAGCTTAAGTTAATTCTAATTCAATTAAATTTTAGTTCTTTCAAATCACCATCAATTACATTTTCCACAATTAAATTTCTCCAAATTAAATTTATTTAACATTTTCACTTTAAATTTTAATTCCAGCATTCAAAGCTCATATTTTCCTTCCTTATTTAAAAATCATCTCAAACTTTTATAATTTCATAACTTATCTCATCAGGATTTCCAATTCAAATAAGGTTTCAGGATTTTTAAACACCCAACTTTTGGTTCAAATCATTTGAAATCACCATTATCCCAAAATTACATTTCTCAAATTTTTAAACCAATCCCGGTTTTTATCCCCAACAAATTTCCTTTGAAATTTAAAAAAAAAACTAGTTCTTCTAAACAAATGAATTTGGCAGCATGTGACGCCCCACCTCTATACCCACGCTGGCCAAGAACAGTACGGTGAATGCTGTCGACTAGCACGGAGAATAAGGCTGTTGAGGAGCGACCATCCGTGTAATTGCTTTGTGCGAGCATCGATATGTCAGATAGTATAACATGCAATACTTTATCAAGAGGAAATTCGACATACCGACACAAACTCAAAGCTACTACACAGTGGCTATAATATCTTCAGAAACAAATACAGAAATAAACATAACATAAATCAGTCACAGATAATTCATATCACAAAGGTGGAAGTAGATATGAATATATAATTAACACATGGAAGTGTATATCAGAGTAGTGGTCAAAAAGATCCACAATAATACAAAAGAATAGCAACACGTGCTATACAAAAGAATACGACTATGAGTCTATATCTCAAGTGTATATAACAAAATAAACTACTAATCTAAGTAGTTTGCCAAAAGTCGGAGTAATGAATCCCTGGGAAGAAGTCAAGCAGGAGCACCTGTAACATCTCGGTCTGACCCGAGTATTATTTGATAAGAAAATAATATACGGATCAGTCTAACTATAAATATCAGATGACACGATATATAATAAGAGCTATGACTAAGCACACAATAATCACAATGCCAAGCTGTGATATATAAGCAGTTGAAAATCATCAAGGGATTATTCAATGTCACAAAATCTACACAAGAATCACAGAAACGTCATACTCCTAATTTAGTTCACCAAACCATAAATATTGACGATAATATCAATGTCAATCACAAAAGTCAATGACACACAAATTCCAGAATTCAACACACGAAATCCAGAAATCACAAAAGTCAATGACGCACAAATTCACCAATGCACAAATATCGATAAAGCTTATCGATGGAAATCACGAAAATTGGTGAAACACAAATTCTAGAAATCATCTCAAAAAATCCAGAAATCACAAAGAGGGGGAGGCCTATCACAAACGGGAGCATAAAGCTCGCCAACACGTGTATCACAAACGGAACGCTAATTCCATGGTTGCTAACCATCACAAATTGAGCCGAAGCTCCACAAACGGCCCGAAGACCATGGGTTGCTACCCAACCAATTTGAGTTGAAGCTCCACAAAACGGGGTTTAGTCTCCCTCGCAGACAAAGAGACATCGCACATTGCTAGTCTAAATCACAAAGGATCGTCATGATCAACGAGAAGTGTCAATTACACTAAGCTAGTAAATATATGAGTTTAGCTTCATGTCCCATAACCACTTGCTTAACTTAAATATTTACGAACAAACTGTAGATCTCCACTATAAAATTGTCACAAGGGATTCAATCGAACAAGTCCAAGAATTAACCGACGAAGTAAACGCAAGCGTTTCATACCACTCGTTTTACTAAGTCGTTTAATTAGATTTCTCATACGAGTGAGGTAAAGGTTTGTATATACTAATAGATTGGAAAACGGTTTAAGAAGCGAGCTTTGTACTAAAATAGTGTTGAAATCATTTGAAGAAAGAGTTTTGTATTTACCACTAGTACAGAAACCTTTATATTTTTAAAGTGACAAATCACGAAGAAGATTGTAGGAACAATCAATCACTAAAATTCACATACGAAGATGTGAATAAAAATCCAACGAAACCGATAAAGAATCCATCAAAATGGATATTCAAAAATCCCTAAAAAGGAGTCATCCAAGTCATAACAAATGATAACAACACATAGGAAACAACACGAATCGATTAAAGTTGGAAATTCAAACAACTAGGCGAAATAGGCAAAAATGCAGCAGGTCGGTCGGCCGGGTACAGAGCTCGGTCGACCGGACCCTGTTCTCAAAATTCCTCGGGAAGCAGGTCGGTCGGCCGAACCCTGTACTCGGTCGACCGAACCTTAAACAGAGAAGTGCTTATGCACTTGGCAGCAGGTCGGTCGGCCGGCTACAGGGATCGGTCAACCGGACCTGTTGCCAGTCCCCTCCCAGTCCATCCAATTGAGGTCCAACCTCGACCAAATTGCATTCGCTCGAGCAACAGCACTAAGGGATTATGCCAATCAACTACCCGACCCTATATGCTCCTCGATGCATCACCAAACACATGTTCAAACATCAAAGTTAGGATTTTTAACGAATTGAACTCAAAACACCAAAAATTGGAATATTCTCCAAATCAATCCAAACCAAAAGCAAATGCACACGAATAAGTGTTAGGAATTCATACCTAACATTCGAAGATAAATATAAGCATAGATGTGAGATAAAAATCTCACCTTTGAACCCAAAAAAATGAAGATGAAGCTTGAAAGCAAAGGGAATCAACCACTCTTCAAATCCAACTCAAGAAGCTTGATTCAAAGCTAAAAAGAGAAACATTTCCCAAATTAGGTTTAGGAATTTTCTGAAATCAAAGAGAGAAAGAGTTGGAGAAGAAGAAGAGAAGCTTACTAATGGGTTCTTCTATTAGTTTGGAGCAAGAGTTGATTTGCAAGAGAAAACTAGGGTTTTGGAGTTTTAATTTCCAATCTCTCCCACCATTGATGCTTTAGTCTGAGTATTAGGAATTGGAAATGAAGTAAATGAGGAGGAGAGGGGTTGGGACTGAATACATAAGTGGGCTCAGCCCAAACCAAAACCCTAAGTGAAAAAGTAGCAAAAATCAACCTTCTCCAAACATATCGAAGCTTATACTCAAAAAGGTCGCAAACGGCATTTTAAACTCAATGGGAGTGGTCCCGAGTCCTAATTCGACCGTATGCAAAAAGTAGCTTTTCGGACTAAATCCCGAGTATCGATAAAATATTTAAATAAAATATTTAAATATAAAAATCGACAAATATGCGGGTTTTTACAGACTCCCCTCCTTAAAGAAATTGCGTCCTCGTAATATTTAAGAAGAAGATATATAGTAACAACCATAAAAGCATATTCAACACAAAAGAAGTTTGAAATAAGAAGTTCACCTCAAAGAGCACGGGAAAGTAAGTCTGGATGTGATCGCTCGATGAACTCTCTAGACTCCTAAGAACAATCCATAGGATTTGAAGACCATTGAACTTTCACAAGCGGAACATCTTTATTTCGAAGACGTTTGACCTCCGAAGCAATAATTCTAATAGGATGCTGCTCATAAGTTAAATTAGGCGAAACTTCAATTTCTTCCACAACACCGGTCTCAAGAATAGAATCGGAATCTCGAAGACACTTCTGAAGTTGAGAAACGTGAAACACGTCATGGATAGCAGAAAATTGAGCCGGTAATAAAAGGCGATAAGCCACGGAACCAATACGTTCAGTGATAGGAAATGGCCCAATATATCGAGGCGCTAATTTTCCCGATCGACTGAAACGTACAACACCTTTCATAGGTGAAACACGAATAAACACAAGATCTCCAACAGAGAATTCTAATTTCCTTCTTCGGTTATCAGCGTAGGATTTTTGTCTACTCTGGGCTTCTTTCATCCTATGTCGAATAAGTTCAATCTTTTCTGTGGAATCACGAATAAAATCTGGACCTAAAACCGTCTTCTCACCAGCCTCAAGCCAACAAGAAGGAGATCGGCATGGCCTTCCATAGAGTGCCTCGAAAGGTGCCATACCAATACTAGATTGGAAGCTATTATTATAGGAAAATTCAATAAGTGAAATATGATCTTCCCAACTTCCACCAAAATCAAGCACACAAGCATGAAGAAGGTCTTCAAGAGTTTGATTCACACGCTCGGTTTGTCCATCGGACTGAGGATGATAAGCGGTGCTAAAATTAAGCTTCGTTCCTAAAGCTTTTTGAAGACTCTTCCAAAATCCACTAGTAAACAATGGATCACGGTCGCTAACAATAGAAGTAGGAACCCCAAGCAATTTAACAATATCTTTGATAAAGAGCTTGGCCAAAAGAGGAACGGTTCGGTTAGACCGAACGGGAATAAAATGGGAAGATTTAGTAAGCCTATCAACAATCACCCATAAGCTATCATGACCCGAACGAGAACGGGGAAGGCCATCAATAAAATCCATGGAAATTTGGTCCCACTTCCAAATTGGAATTTCTAAAGGTTGCAATAACCCACCGGGCCTTTGATATTCGGCCTTAACAAGTTGGCAAGTCATGCAACGCTTAACGGAGTTAGCGATGTGAAGTTTCATTCCCTCCCAATAATAAAGTCGCTTCATATCCGCGTACATTTTACTACTACCGGGATGAATGGTAAATTTAGAATGATGGGAATCTTCTAAAATATCTTTACGAACATCACCAATATTTGGTACGATAAGTCTACCAAATTTTCGAATGCCGCCACGAAAATCAATATCAAAGTCTTTCAAACTTTCAATATCAATCTTACCCTTAATATTTTGGCCAAGAAGAGCCAATTCGTGATCTAGCCTTTGAGCTTCAAGAATGCGGTCAAAAAGAGAAGGATGAGCCTCAAGGCTACATAAAAAAGGAGATGAACATAAATCAGAAACACGGTCTCGAATTTCGCAAGTGGATAAAATCTCGAGATCGTTCCATTCGGATATCATCATAGAAACAACAGCTTGTTGTTTACGGCTAAGGGCATCGGCGACACGATTACCCTTACCGGGAGTATAAAGAATATCAAGATCATATGGTGCAAGAAATTCGAGCCAACGCTGTTGACGCAAATTAAGTTCCTTTTGAGAGACTAAATACTTCAAGGATTTATGATTGGTATAAAGAACAAATTTCTCTCCTAAAAGATAATGACGCCAAATACGAAGGGCGAAAACAATAGCCGCGAGCTCTAAATCATGAGTGGCATACCTAGTCTCAGCAGGCTTCAATTGCCTAGAAGCATAAGCAATAACACGTTCTCTTTGCATAAGAACGGCACCCAAACCAACGCGACTAGCATCGGTATAAACAACGAAATCTTGATTCCCCTCGAGAATAACAAGAATAGGAGCATCTGAAAGGAGTTCTTTTAGTTTCTGAAAAGAAGTTCCACATTTGTCCGACCAAATGTATTTAATACCTTTCTTCGTTAAGCTAGTGAGAGGCACGACAATCTTGGAAAAGTCTTTAATAAAACGACGGTAATAGCCCGCCAATCCAAGAAAACTACGAATCTCTGTCACACTCTCCGGTCTCTTCCAATCTTGAATCGCTTCAATCTTTGAAGGATCCACGGAAATTCCGGATTCAGAAATAATATGACCGAGAAACTTCACACGAGATTGCCAAAAATGACATTTAGAAAATTTTGCTTTTAATTGATTACTCCTAAGAGTTTCCAACACAATTCGAAGATGTTTTTCATGCTCCTCCTCAGTTTTAGAATACACAAGAATATCATCAATAAAGATGAGAACAAACCGGTCGAGAAAATCTTTGAAAACTCGATTCATATGGTCAACGAAATATGCTGGGGCATTCGTCAACACAAATGGCATAACAAGCCATTCATAAGATCCATAACGAGTATGGAACGATGTCAAAAGAATACTATCCTCAACAATACGAAGCTGATGAAAACCGGTAGTTAAGTCTAATTGTGAAAAGACTCTAGCACCAGTAAGTTTATCGAATAGATCATCAATCCGAGGTAAAGGATATTTATTTTTGATAGTAAGATCATTAAGCTTGCGGTAGTCAACGCAAAGCCTAAGTGTACCATCGGATTTCTTCACGAAAATAGCCGAAGCTCCCCAAGGCGAGGAACTAGAGCGAATAAATTGCTTCGTCTCCAATTCGGATAATTGTTTGCGCATCTCCTCGTTTTCTTTATTGGACATACGATAAGGAGGGCGAGTGAAAGGTTGAGCTCCAGGAATGAGATTAATTCTGAACTCAATTGCTCGCTTAGGTGATAATCCTAAAACGGGCTCAAATATGTCGAAAAATTCACGAACGACGTGAATAAAAGAAATAATATCACCCTCATCATCATCATCGCCATCACGAGGGTTTAAAGAATATAAAGATGCAACCAAAGCGGAATCCGAATCTTTAAGGATAACAGAAACCTGATTAACAGATAGTGGATGTCGAAGACAAATAGTCCGCTCAGGACATAGGATGTGAGCTTCATAACGATTAAGCCAATCCATTCCCAAAATCATTCCAAAGCCTAAATAACGCATGACATGCAAATCGGCTAGAAAAGGAAAATCACACAAAATAATCTCGACATCTTTACACAATAAACTGATTGTTGCGGATCCACCAACCGGATTCGCAATTCTCAAAGAAGTCATTAAACACAAAACATCCAAAGAAAAGGTATCAACAAGTTCTTTTGATACAAAAGAATGGGACGCACCCGTATCAAAAAGAACTCGAATAGGATGATCACGAAATAAAATAATTCCATCCAGAATATAATGAGAAATACCTTGGCCACGAGATGTGTTGCCAGGGGGTTGAGCAACATTTAACTTTCCCTCCTTCTTGCCATGAAGCTTGGGGCATGAAGATATAACATGACCGGGAACTTTGCAGTAGCGACAAGAGAGAGACTTTGGGCACTTGTTCGCATAATGGTCCATCTTAGGAGTCGTGCTTTAGGATTTACTTTGAGTCTTCGTACCGATTCATCCTATTTTCCTTATGATTCCTTGTTTATCTATCAAGATTGCTTGATATTCAATTTGGTGAATAACCTTTTTCTTCTTCTTCTTTCTTTCCAAAGGAAGAGTAATGTCTAGACCAGGCCGCCCCAGAGCCGTGCCATCTAGCACTCCACCCCAGGATGGAGTTTTTATGACGTGTGCATTTGCTTTTGGTTTGGATTGATTTGGAGAATATTCCAATTTTTGGTGTTTGAGTTCAATTCGTTAAAAATCCTAACTTTGATGTTTGAACATGTGTTTGGTGATGCATCGAGGAGCATATAGGGCCGGGTAGTTGATTGGCATAATCCCTTAGTGATGTTGCTCGAGAGAATGCAATTTGGTCGAGGTTGGACCTCAATTGGATGGACTGGGAGGGGACTGGCAACAGGTCCGGTCGACCGAGCCCTGTAGCCGGCCGACCGACCTGCTGCCAAGTGCATAAGCACTTCTCTGTTTAAGGTTCGGTCGACCGAGTACAGGGTTCGGCCGACCGACCTGCTTCCCGAGGAATTTTGAGAACAGGGTCCGGTCGACCGAGCTCTGTAGCCGGCCGACCGACCTGCTGCATTTTTGCCTATTTCGCCTAGTTGTTTGAATTTCCAATCTCTCCCACCATTGATGCTTTAGCTTGAGTATTAGGAATTGGAAATAAAGTAAATGAGGAGGAGAGGGGTTGGGACTGAATACATAAGTGGGCTCAGCCCAAACCAAAACCCTAAGTGAAAAAGTAGCAAAAATCAACCTTCTCCAAACATATCGAAGCTTATACTCAAAAAGGTCGCAAACGGCATTTTAAACTCAACGGGAGTGGTCCCGAGTCCTAATTCGACCGTATGCAAAAAGTAGCTTTTCGGACTAAATTTCGAGTATCGATAAAATATTTAAATAAAATATTTAAATATAAAAATCGACAAATATGCGGGTTGTTGCACAGCAATCCGTCGCTTAGAACTCGAAAATGAACATCGATGATGCTGGAGTCATCACCGAAATTATTTTCCAGCGACTGAAGTGAGTTCAATGCTATATCCCTTCCCATAATTCATTTGAAACAATTTCCTTCCAGAATTTCTTTTAAAATAATAATGCTATTATTTGTCTTCAAAACACTTCGAAAAATAATTCCAAAATCTCCGGGGTTTTAAATTTTGAAATTTTATTTAAATCAAATTTTAACTATAATGCATTTGTATAATTTATGCTCATACCATTTTCCCATTCGATTATACAAGTCATTCCAATTTCTTTTGTTATAATTTTATTTGTTTAAAATATTATCATCGAAACATCCAAGTTATATAACAATTTAAGAAAATATTTCTTTTATATCAAAATATATTTTGGGTAAAATTATTTCATTCACCCACCCTTAAAACAATACTGTGTCAATTTATCGTGTTAGGTGTTTATAATCTCTTCTCGAATAGCGGCCAACTTACTCGACCAGAATTCATATTCCACCCAACCAATAAGTCAACACAATATTAAAACAATTTATATTCACTAAAAAATACGCGCTCAAATCTATGAATACACTCAACTCATTCTAGAGTACTACGGACTCTATTCTCAATGAGTAATCCCCACCAGAGCCAAGGTTATCACTAAACGCTCCGATACCAACTGTGATGCCCTGCAAACCCATAACCCTTGAGTCGACACTATACTCCATCACTTAACTCAAGATGAACGGAAATACGAACCATTTGGGTTAAAGAAGAAAGAGGTAGAAGAAGAAAATAAAAACAACATCAGAATCTAACCATCGTAGCGGAATAAAATATAATAGATAATAACAGATCTTTACACAAAAGAAAACTATATCTGTTTTATATATATACATCATCAAAATACATCATCAGAGCTCAACAACATCAATAACATTCTAATTCCCTTCCCCTTAATAAATCCCCTTCAATCACTATTTATTTTTAAACAAATTTTCCCATCCCCTTAATAAATTCCCATTATGAATTTATTCTTTCAAATATCCGCTGATATATTACTTTGCTTTTATAAACCAAGTTTATAGGTTTCATAGATTGAACTTCCCTTTTAACATTTTGATTCCCAATTTACTCCATTTGAAATAAATTTCTTTACTTTCTCAATTTCTTTCAAAATACATTAACTTTAGATTTTATGCCTTAATTATTATTTAAAATCCTTTTAACTGAAACACAAATTTCAGATTTCCCAAATTTCTTCTTTATCCTTTCAAATAAATTTAAACCTTAAAATTTTAAAGTAAATTCCTTATTACTTTAAATAATATCACTAAGTTTTTCAATTCATTATTTTCTGTTTATTCAAAATCCCCTTTTTCCATACTTGGAATTGTTTATTTGAATTTTAAAATCACTTTTATTCTTATCCAGTTCATTCTTAAATTTATTCAAATTCTCAACGATTATTTAGCTTAAAAATTCACTCTTTTATTTTCTTTCAAAAATCCAATTCTATATATTTTGATAACCCAGTGTACCGAAATATATTCAAGCAAACCATAGCATTAAACATTCCAATTATCAATAATATTCCTCACAGAATATCAAATATTCATAACATAGGATATTAAACGATCTAAATAATTTTTAGGAATCCAGTTGGATCCCTCCAACCTTTTTCCCTGCATCCACAGATGTTTGAACAATATAAAATACCAATTCCACTTCGTGGTGGAATATCACGGTATATGGTATTTTAAATTTAATATCACCCGATATTATGCAGCGCATAGGGTCTCATCCGCTATATAATGCGGGAAATCAATCACTCCAATATACATTATATATCACTATATAATATACCACATTAAAAATATTCAATCATTCTACCAACTATTTAAATTTAACTATTTAAAATTTAAATTAAACCCTGATGAGTGAGATTAACTCACCTTTGCTTTTAAGTTGCAATCCTTTCCAATCTCGACCCGATTTCTTTTGACCTTATATAAGCAATTATATTATTTTGTTAATACTCAAACTAATTGAACATTTATTAAATTGCTCCACTAATGATTTTATTTAATTACTCCCCTTTTAAAAAAATCTTTTAGTAACTACAATGATAAAATAAGTTAATTAACCAAAGTAATCACCATATCCATTATTTTAAAAATTAAGCTAATAAGTTAAAAGAAGTATGTATATGTATATCTATTGTTATCTTCATTTTTGAAAAAACATATTCATATGTATACTATATTAAATTTTCAAAATAATCTATATTGGTTTTAAAAATCATGTTTTTAATAAACTCGTATTCCTTTCAAAACCTTATATATATTTTTACTATTTCACTATTTATCTACATATGTTTAAATCAAATTAAGATTGACGTAAAAATAAAATTAAAAACTGCTTAACATCAAATTTTCTTTCTTTTTTTCTTTGCTCTAATTTTTGTTACTTATTAATTTACATAGATATATAAAACAACTACGAACCTTTAAAGAAAAAAAACGAACCCAGGCTCGGCAAGCCTTCTTCACCATCGCAAAGACACTCGCGAAATCGAGCTCGCAACCTCCTCATGTCGTCAATCTTCACCTTGCGATGCCTCCTAGGTCACGAGAACCCATCGGCATCCAACCACGTGCCCAATCGCGCCGTCCTCGACGCGCGCTGCCGCCTCGCTCAGACCTGCGCCGCATGCCTCCCCTTTAGATGAACTCGACCACCTCGAATCACTCGATCTTCTCTCTCTTTTCTTGAACGAAATTGATTTTCGCTTTGACTTGATTTAGGTATTGAAGGGGAAAGAGGCTCGTGAGTTTTGAACTGCGAATGAGGGAAAGAAAAAAAATGTGGTTGTAAATTTTGAAGGCAGCTATATTTTTTCGAAGAGGGATTTTGATTTTGACGAGAAGAGAAAGGATGAATTATCGAACGAGAAGAATCATTTATTCGGCCATTTTTTCCTCGTTTCCTTTTTTGTTTGATTTTTTCCTGACTTTGAATGAGAGGGATATGGTATAAAGTTGAGGAAAGCGTGTTGGAGAAGGTAAGCCCTGATTGTTGACAAGTTAAAATATTTTTTTAATTACAAATATCTTATTTAATGCAACTTAAAATTCCGATGCCCTATTGAGGCATGCCGCCATGCGTCTATAATGTTTTACCTGTATTCTGAACACAATGGACTGTGTTTCGGAGCCTAATTCAGTCATATGTGGAAGATAGCTTTTTGAATCGAGTTTAAATATTAAATTATCGATTTTAATTTTAACAAGTTTCTCACCCGTACAGTCAAACGGTAACTCCGAACGCTATGAAAATTGAAATACGATAATAATACTATATTACGGATCCAATGAAACTAGTTTCGTTGAATTCCAGAGTGTGCCTCGAAAGGCTATTTTTAAATATCAATTTAAACGATATAATTTCAGATCTTAACAAAACACTTCCAAATTCAATTTCAACGCTATTACTATCTTCAGTACTATCGATATAAATTTTACAAGCCTTCAAATTATTTTTAACAAGCTTAAAACTCCAGATTCAACATTTTTACCCAATTTCCAGTAATTAAATCCAAAAATCAAATTTCCAAATAATGGTGATATTTGAAATTTCAGCTACAAACTAACTTTTAAATATTGAAATCAATTAAATATACCAATTTAAATTGTCTAAAATTCCCGGTTGTCACAATAACGAAGCTCATCCTCCAGTCTCTCTCACCAATGACAATAAAAATTGGGATGCCATTAAAGTAGGCCCTATATTTGGAAAAGAAGGATGGGTGGAAGTTCCTCGTAATGTTTGATTTTATTAGATAGCTTTGTTTGATTTGAATTCTTTGCTCGGATTGATTTGATTTGAGTTGGTTTGATTTGGATTGATATTTGGTGTGCAAAACATGTATAATTGTGCATTGATATTTATATGATCTTTGATTATGTTAACGCTAAAAATAGAACGCTAACACCCCGGTGGATGTAGAGGTTAAGTGCAAGCACCACCCGTGAACACGGGAATTAGAAACAGGTAAGAAAGTTCAGAGAAAGCAGTAAAAGACAACAATTTTATAGTGGTTCGGCTTTAGATTGAGCCTACGTCCACTTTAATCCTCTTTATTACTGAAATCAATTACAACTTTACAACAATCCTCAATTACAATACTGATGAGACAAACAACTAGGACTTCGATGTAGAAGAATTCTTTGAATCCATGTTGATTATGTTATATTTCCTCTCGAAGTTAGTTGAGATGCCTTTCGTGTTTGAAGTGTCGAGTGAGTCGAGAATTCAACAGAGTATCGGTGTTCCAGGAATGAGCTAAAAGATCCCCCGAATGTTGGAGCTAGCACCGTATTTATAGGAGAGTTCGGCTTTAGTTCGTAGGTCGCGAGCGACCTTGGGTAGGACGTAGGTCGCCGGCGACCTAGGGGATGTGGTTTACGACTTAGTAAGGTCGTAACGGGTCATATGAGCGAGTTAGTAGGTAGTAGCGACCTATGCGAGATCGGTCGTCAGGTAGCTTAAGTCGTCCACGACTTAATGAAGCTCCTTTTCAACCAGATGCTGGTTGTCAACGACTTAGCACTTAAAGCATAAATGTTATATCGGCTTGCTTAGGTCGCAAGCGACCTAATGAGAGAGTATACATGCGGCTTTGTTCTGGAGCTCGCTAGGTCACCTCCTTTTTTGGATCGCTAGGTCGTTGGATACTTAAGTCGCTAAGTCGTTGGGTTCTTAAGTCGCTAAGTCGTTGGGTTCTTAAGTCGCTAAGTCGTACATTCTTCATATAGTTAATCTCATTAGCTCGCTGAGTGGCTTAACTCGTTTAGTGCTATAGGTCGCTAGCTCGCTGTTGGTCTTGCATCCATGTTAGTTGCTTGGGTTGTTAGGTCGTGGTCTTTTGTAAGTCGATAGGTCGCGGTACCCCTTAGGTCATTAACCCGCTTCAGCAGTTAGGTCGCTGCTAACTCGTTGATTCGCTAGGTCGCTGGACCATCTGCTCCTTTAGGTCGCTGAGCCCTTTCAATCCTCTAGGTCGTTGAGTCGCGTCTAAGTTAACTCGTTCATACTTTAGGTCGTTACATCGCTGATTCGTGAAAAAGAGGAGTTAAAACTTGCCCCTCGAAGCATATGCCTATGTTATAGGTCGTATGCTTCGATATAACTCTGATAGGTCGTAAGTGACTCAAGAAGATTGCTAACTTGCGCACCTATTCACCTTCTTCCTCTGTTTCCTTTATATACTGTAAGTCGCTTCGTTCCCCTCACTTTATCACTTATCCCTTTACCGCCATTGTTGTCATTCAAGCTCAAAGGTTAATCACAAAATCTCCTCTTCTTCATCCACAATTGTTGATTCCAACAACAAACAAAGGTAATCCCGATCATTTTCGCCATGCTATAAGAATATGTCCTGATTCGCCTTCCAATTGTTGTTGAATGGTCGGCGATTGCTTTGAAAAGTGAATTGGCCTAGGGTTTCATAGAGTTATCTTGGTGAATGTGAAGTTTTTAGAATCGATTAGGGGTTTTTGAGAATGCTTTGGGAGTTTGGAGGAGACAAGGAGATGGTTATCGGGTTAGCAGGTTTTAAGCCTTGATGTGATACTCCGGTGAGGAGAGGGAGATGAATACATGGCAGCACACGAGTGGAGGATAAGACTTAGGATTTCTTGATGGAAGAAAGCTAGGCGTATTACTGAAATACTCTTAGAGTAACCTAACGAGTCAAACGACCTAAGGTCCTTGCGACCTATGATGCATGACCCATTACTCCGGGCGAATCATCCTCTTTAACGACCTACCTCTAGGTCGCATCTTGACTTGAGCGAGCTAACCTTTGCATCACAACCTTTAGGTCGCGGACGAGCTAACCCTTGCATAACAACTTTTAAGTCGCAGACGAGCTAACCTTTTGCATCACAACTTTTAAGTCGCGGACGAGCTAACCTTTGGACACTTGTCGTGGCTTAACTTCCTGCGACATAGGCTTTTAGGTCGTGAGAGTGTCTGAACGACATAATACTTAACCAAATTTACATTGCCTTGCCCTGAAGTTCTTGTCATAACTCTTTAACTTGAACTATGCGACCTAAGAAAGTTTGCCTTGGACATTTGCAAAGCTTTGACAGAACTTGACTGAATTTCCAACTTGAACAGCTAGAATGAACTGCGTGAACTCGTCGTACTTTTTTACAGATTATTTTAACTTTAATGCTATTAACCTTCATATTTGAATATCCAGTTCCTTGTGTAGAATGTCTTCTCAAGAAGAGATAATCGAGCAATCCGAAGGAGTCTTCCCGATAGCAGACCCATTGGTCGATCCTCTGGAGAGAACTCCAACTACCTTGAGTCAGCGGACATTCAATCAATTACGTAATCAATTTGGGATTGCCGAAGCGGATGCTAGATTTCCTGGCCCAAATGATACTGCCGACAGGCCACCTCTTGGTTTTGTCGCCGTCAACCGTCAAATGTGCCTTTGTGGTGCCATTCCTCCTTTCAATGAATTTCTTCATCAACTCCTTTTCCTGCTAACCATCTCTCCCTTTCAACTACATCCCAATGGCTACGCCATCCTGATGGGATTGTGTGTTTTATTCAGGAGGACACTTAATCGTCTTTCGAGCTTCAAAGAAATTTGCTACTTATGCTCATTTGCAAAGAATAAAGACCACCCCTCCTTTATACTCGTGAGAGGTGCCAGAAATCATAAACTTATCACTGATCCTTCCGAAAGTGCTCACGGTTTTCTCAATCAATTCTTCTTCGTCCGCTGTCCCCTAGGGTTTTATGCCATCTGGAGAAAAGGAAGTAAGATTGCTCATTCCCGCTCCTTCCGTTTCAGCCTTTTAAGATCCGAATTGTTAAGTGCTAACTTCATTCTTTTCTTTTACAGCACTTCCTTCTCCCTCTAGAAATCCCAGTCACAAAACGACTTTTGATAGATTAAGTGTCGTGCCGGTTGAAGAAAGAAGTATTAAGTTTTTGCTGAAAGATGAACTTCTGCACCAGTACGGGCTTTTGCAGCCTTCTCGTTCTACCCAACCTAATGAAGTCCCCGACTCTCCAGTAAAAACATCGGATGCCCTAGTCCCCGTTTGAGAACTTGCACCGAAAGAACATGATGTTGAGGCTTCCTTGGTAAAGTGTTCTACTTCGATTGATGTTGCGGGGTCATCAGTCAAACATGCACTTGCCCCAGTCATCGAAGAATAGGAGCCTCCTCAACAATCCGGGAGATCTGGTGACGAAGGAGCTAAGAGAACAAGTCCCGCTAGGCACAACGGTGATGATACTTTTGAGGGGTTGAGCAACCTGACGATTACTTCGCAGGAGCTTTTTAAAGATGATCCTATCACTGCTAAAGTTACTTCTTCAGCATTCGAAGCGACATCCGTTCTGCAACAAACTCCATCAGCTCAAGAATTGACACTAGCTGTTAAATCCGTCGTCACCTCTTAACCCAGGATTGGTTCGTGATTCGACGCACGTAGTTTGCACGTTACACGCACTTAGGACTTTTCAGCACTTATATGCATTCAACTCTCTTGCTTTCTAGAATTCCGAGTTGATCTTTTCTTCATTTTCAGATTCTCCAATGGGAAGAAGTGGCTCTTACTACGACGATTTCCAGTGTTATGCGAAGCGCGGTGCTTATGACCCCAAGAAAGAGCTGCAAGGAAAGCTCGTGAAAAGCGCGCCTATGAAGAACGCCACGAAAGGCGAGATGAGCGACATGACTCTTCTCAGAGAGAAGATGATTCTCATAAACGTACATCCCTTGATGATAAAGGGAAAAGCCACATCCCTGAAGATGTTAGTAAAAGGGCCAAACATGGCGAAAAGCCAGCGTCCGAACTTCCTGAAAGGCCTGCTGCTCTTGTACCTTCTCAATCTCCTGCCCTTGCTCGTACCGATATTAAAACAATTATTGGCAGGCCCTCATATCAGGTTGGACAAGGCCCGGCCACTCTTCAAAGTCGGTTTCCGCATTGGTGCCTAAAAGGAGTGCGCTTTGACCTTGATTTTGTCCCGATTGACAAGCAGGCTATGCTGCGCAATCTTGACGCTGTGAAACTTGACATCGAGAGAATGTCTAACTGGCAGAAGCTTGTCAACGAGCTTCAGAGAGTAAACCGCGTGAATCTTGAGGCCATGCTAACAATGGAAAACGACAAATCTGAATGGCAGAAAACTCTTGAACATCATGATGCAGAAATGAGGAGCATAGCCACTTATAATGAGAAGCTTGAAGAAGAAGTGGAAAAACTTAAGGAAGAGCTCGCCACTTCTTCCATTTCCTACTCTCAGAGAGACGAAATGCTTCAAAAACAAGTAAGAGACGCTCATGCGGCGCAGAGAGATGCTGAAGCCAAATTTGAAGCGCAGTAGCAAATTGTAGAAAACTACCGGGCTGACGTCGCTCAACTTCGAGAGAAAGCCAACGCCGAGAACTTGGAGATTGAATTGCTGAAAGCTCGACTTTCCGAAGTTGAGAAGGAGCGTGACGAAGCTGTTGCCGGCAAAGCTGCAGCCGAAGAGTCTCATATGGAAACTAAAGCTGAAGTCAGCTCCACTCTATTCGAGTTTTACATCCATAGCATTTTGGGGCGCGGCGGCCTTAAGTTTTTAGGGCCAGCATATGAAATCACTTTAGCCAAAGTGTGGGAGGCCATACTTGATATGTTTGGAGGAGCCCGATATGCCGAATTAGATTTAATGGCGCATTATCTAGATGATGATGATGCATGTGCCGCTCTTGCAAGGGGGAAGGAGTAGCTTGCCAAAGAAAGAGCCGAAACGACAGAAGGAGAACATTTAGGAAAGACAATCTCAACCGACCCAGTTCTACCTTTAGTTTCGGCCGATATCGATATTGGTGGCTCCAGTTCCCATTCTCCTCCTCCTACTAAAGCCGTCATTGGAAGTGCTTCTGCACACACTGGAGATGAGACTCAAGAAAGTGCCGAAGCGCAGGACTTCGAAGTTGATATAGTAAAGTCTGCTTCTCCAGGTAACCTCAGTGTTGATCTTGCTCAAGTGGACTGCTTGCTTTCTTCACATGAGCTTGATGAACTTTTTGATTATTACTTAAATCTTGACGCGCCACTTTCTCTTCTTTTCATGAGAGATACCGATTTTAACTTTTCTTCTCATGTAGTGAAAGCGTCCAGTGTTGCTCAGCTTTCCCCTCTTCCAGTTGCTTCCTCTTCCAGTTGCTTCCTCTCCGCCCCTTCAGATTACTCCCCCTTCTATCTCCCAACCGGGGTCGCAAGAAGAGCAGATAGAAGCTCTTCGTGACTTGGACGATCACGTTGCTTCTTAGGAACAAAAGGTGGAAGAACCTGAAGAAGGGGAGAGAACTCCGGAGCATACTGCTTCTGATGACATAACATTATCCACTCTTTTCACTCCGGGTAGCGAGTCTTCTTCTAAGAAGAGGGGGAAACGCGGAATCTCAAAGAAAAAGAAAGAAGCTTCTGCTAGCGAGGAAAAAACAGAAGAACGCCCAATTGCACCTCTTCCTCTTTCCTCCCTTACTCTCGCAAGCCGGCCCCAAAAATTGATCATCCGGCCAGGCGTAGGCTCGAAAGGTGGCAGGAAGAAGAAATGATGGGCTTGGGACTTAAGCTTCTTGTCATGTTTTTTCGCTTTTTTGCTTGTATATACAAAGACTTATGTCGACCGACGATTGTGCGGATACCGGTCCCCGCCTTCTTTTGTTTTGAAACCTGCGCATGTATAAAAAAAATTTATAGTATGGAATAAAATAATTCTTTTACTTGTACAAACTTCTGTCTGTATTTGAGAATGCATTTATTCCTTTTTTTTATACAAGTGTCTTTATTTTCCCTGTGTGATGTTGTAGTAAACCTATGGTATGTTGCTTGAGCATTGTTTTTATATTTGCGACTATATTATATTGCCCCCATACCATGGTTTATTGCAATCTCTTTCACATTAGCAGAATTTTGGAGAACAACTCTTCTGTTTCGAGAAGACTTGTGCTCTTTCTTTAGAGAACAACTTTTCCACTTGAAGGAGGTTTGCCTCTGTACTTTATAGGATAATAATTCTGTTTTCAGGAAATATTTTTCTGATTTAGTAGAATGCAACTCGTATTGGAAAAGTTTCCTCTTTTTCAATCGCGAAGTTTTTACACTTCACTTTTGGAGAAAGTCACTTTTATTTTGGCAAGTGAATTTTCCTTCGTGGAGCAGTGGGCCTCCGAAAAAGGTCTTTGACCTGCTTGTGCCTTCGAAGAGGGCTTTTGTTTGATTGTGCCTCTGGGAAGAGGGCTTTTTGTTTGATTGTGCCTCTGGGAAGAGGGCTTTTTGTTTGTGCCTCTAGAGAGAGGGCTTCTTGTTTGTGCCTCTAGGGGAGGGCTTTTTGTCTCTGCCTCTGGGGAGAGGCTTTTATTTTTTCACTGTCCGCTGGGAAGCGGGCCTCCGAAGACGGCTTTTCACATTTCGACTCGTGTGAAGTTTTATTTCAGATCGCGGTGAAATGTGCGCCTCTGAGTAGGGCTTTTGCCTGGAAGTTTGGAGTTTCCTTCTCTCGGTTGGATGGATTCACGGGGCGGACACAAGTTACTTGGATTGTTTATTTGCACAAACGTTCTTAGCTAGTTAACGAGTGTCTTGTGCCACTGATCAGTCCAGAACTTTCTGCCGAGAAAGAGAACTCTCATTTTCTGGCTAGTCCCATTAAAGGTCTTTTAGCATTTCAACTATGGTAAAACGGGCCTCCGAAGAGGGCTTTTCACATTCCAGCACTTGTGAAGTTTTATTTCAAATCTCGGTGGTATGCGTGCCTCCTATTAGGGCTGTTGCCTGGAAGTTTGGAGTTTCCTTCTCTCGGTTGGATGGATTCACGGAGCGGACACAAGTTACTTGGATTGTTTGTTTGCACAAACGTTCTCAGCTAGTTAACGAGTGTCCTGTGCCACTGATCAGTCCACAACTTTCTATCGAGAAGGAGGACTCTCTTTTTCGGGCACGTCCCGTTAGAGGTCTTTATCCTCTGAAGAGTTGTGCCTCCGAAGAGGGCTTGTGCCTCTAAGGAGGTCTTTTGCTGTTTGCTGCCTGCTCGCACATGTCTTTTCGTCATTTGCTCATACCAGCGATTTCCTGTTATCATTTCCAAGCACACATTCCTTTCTTTTGCAAGTAGCTTTTTCTATCCAAAGAAGTGTACTTCATTGTTAAATGAGTTCGCAAGGATAGACACAGGCTAATTAATCGAATGTTTGTTTGCACAAACGATCACAATTAGTTAGGAAGGGTCAGCATCTGGCGGAACCACTAACTGTTTGCTTGAAGCACTTCTTATATAGGATTTGAATCTGGAAATTTTGTGGTTAGATATTCATTTGTTGATTGATGTTAGGGATCGCTTGGTCTTATGATGGCTAAGCTTTGTTTTAATAGCCTGCAATATTAAATCAACATTTTAGCAATACAATTGAAGCACTTTATATATCGAAATAAAACAAGCAGTAGAGAACACAAGATTTATAGTGGTTCGGCCAAGAATTGGGCCTACATCCACTTTAAAGTTCTTATTATTCACTTGCACTGGCTTTACAACGGCTTTCAATACAAGCATCACATATTCATAATTCTTTTTACAGACTTAAGCAAAGCTTTTAAGTAAAATATGGACGCAAATGATTTCTGTTCCAAGCTCTTGGAACTGGATCTCCTTCGACAGTTGTCAGTTTGAAAGTGCCATCAAGAAGTTTTTGGCCTATGACATATGGCCCTTCCCAATTTGGCGCAAACACTCCTGTTCTGTCATGACCCTTTTCAAGACTAGATCCCCAATCTCAAAGCTGCATTGGCGAACTTTGGAATTGAAATGATTGGCAATTCTTTGCTGATGGGCTGCAATTCTGAGCTGAGCCTCTTCCCTTTTTTCATCAAGGAAGTCAAGTGCTTCAAGTTGCAACTCTTTGTTTTCAGCTTGGTTGAAATGAATTCTTCTATGTGAAGGAACTTCTATTTCCACCGGAATCATTGCTTCCGATCCATATGCTAATGAAAATGGATTGTGCCCGGTCGTAGTTTTGTGGGTAGTTCTATATGCCCATAGTGCTAGTGGAAGTTTATCGACCAAACCACCTTTCGCTTTTTCCAGCTGTTTTTTGATGGTTGATTTGATAATTTTGTTTACTGCTTCCACTTGCTTGTTTGCCTGCGGATGAGCCACTGCTGAGAAGCTTTTCTGGATCTTGAATCGCTTGCAAAAATCATGGAACTCTTCACTTTCGAATTGGGTTCCATTGTCTGTGATTATCTTTTGAGGCACACCATACCTGCAAATGATATTCTTAGTTACAAAGTTTATCATCTTTTTAGAGGTAATAGTAGCTAATGGTTCAGATTCAGCCCATTTAGTAAAATAATCAACAGCAACAATAGCATATATGATTCCGGATTTTGCGGTTGGCAAAGGCTCGATGAGATCTATTCCCCAAATAGCAAATGGCCACGGACTGACCATCTGTGTTTTCTCAGTGGAAGGTGTTCTTGGGATCTTTGCGAATCTCTGGCATCGGTCAAATTTTTGGGCATAACTTGCAGCATCACGATTAATATCTGGCCAAAAATACCCATAACGGAGGATTTTCTTTGCTAGAGTTTGACCACCCGAATGGTCTCCACACTCTCCTCCGTGTACTTCAGCCAGAATCGTTTTAGCTTCTTCCTTGGTCACACATCGGAGTAATGGCATTGGGAATCCCCGCCTGTACAATCATCCATCTTGAATTATGTATCTAGAGGCTTTTCTTAGCAACTTCTGTCGTTCTTTTGAACTTTCTGGTAGAGAACCATTGAGCAGATATTCCATTATCCGAATCATCCATGATTCTTGCTCTTGAGATATAGTCATGATCCAGTCAATATCCATCTCATCAATGCTTGGGGATGACAGGACTTCCACAGGAACTAATACCAATAATTGAGCTTCACCAGTGCTTGCGTATTTTGCGAGAGAATCTGCCTTCATGTTCTCTTCTCGGGGTATATGATTTATCGTGTAATGGTCAAGATCATCGAGAAGTTCCCAAGCTCTTGACAAATAAGCAGGAAGATTTCCTCCTTTAGTCTGAAACTCTTTCTTGACTTGACATACAATAAGTTGTGAATCACTGAAGATCTGCAACACTTTGACATTCAGCTCTTTGGCAATTCTTAAACCGACAATAAGGGCTTCATATTCTGCTTCATTGTTTGTCGAAGGGAATTCCAATCTCAATGCATAGCACAACGACCGCCCTTCAGGGGTCTCAAGCACAACCCCAGCTCCGGAACAGTAATCGCTTCTTGCACCATCAACATATAATTTCCATTGAATCGGGGGATTATCAGTCAGTTCTTCCTCACTATCACCTTTATTTGTACATTCTGCGATAAAATCTGCCAAGGCTTGTCCATTGATTGCTCTCCGAGGATGATTAGTAATGTCGTATTGGCTGAGTTCAATATTCCACTTCAGAAGACGACCCGAAGTCTCAGGACGAAACAGGACTTGCTTTAGAGGCTGATCAGTGAGGACTTTGATAGGATATGCTTGGAAATACGGCCTCAACTTCCTTGATGCAATGAGTAGACAATAGGCGAGCTTTTCCAATTTTGAATAATTCATCTCTTCCCCGGTGATTCTCTTGCTAATATAATAGACTGGGCGCTGAATTCTTGCGTCCTCCCATACCAACGCTGCACTGGGAGCATGAGATGAGATTGCCAAATATACAAAAAGATCTTCACCATTGTCTAGCTTAGAAAGTATTGGAGGCGTTTCCATATGACGAATCAACTCATCGAAAGCTTTCTGGTATTCAGGAGTCCAGTAAAAAAAATTCCTTCCTTTCTTCAGTGCATCGAAGAATGGAATGAATTTATCAGTAGCTTTGGAAATGAATCGACTCAAGGCAGCGACTTTTCCATTAAGACTTTGCATTCCTTCTTCGTTCTAGGAGCTTTGACTTCTTTTAATGCAGCAATCTGTGTAGGATTAGCTTCAATGCCCCTAGCACTCACAATGAAACCCATAAACTTTTCGGACTCTACCCCAAACGAACATTTCAAAGGATTAAGTTTCATTCCATAGTTTCAGAGGATTGCAAACATTTTTGCCAAGTGGTCCATATGGTTTACCGCTTTCTTTGACTTTACCAACATATGGTCAACAAAAATTTCCATAGTTTTGCCAATCTGCGGTTTGAACAAAGCATTGACGAGTCTTTGGTAAGTTGCCCCTGCATTCTTAAGTCCGAAAGGCACGACTCTATAGCAGTAGAGACCAACATCGGTGATGAAGCTCGTATCCTCCTGATCCGGCTCATGCATCATAATCTGGTTGTATCTGGAGTAAGCATCCATGAAAGATAACAATTCATGCCCCGCTGTTCCATCCACCAACTGATCTATCTTGGGTAACGGGAAGCATTCTTTGGGGCAGGCTTTGTTTAAATCTGAAAAGTCAATGCAAACTCTCCATTTCCCATTAGCTTTCTTAACCAGCACTGGATTTGAAACCCAGTTCGGATAAATAGATTCCCTGATGAAACCATTCTCCATAAGCCGGTCAACCTCTTCTTTCAACGCTGCTGACCTTTCAGGACCCTGGGTTCTTCTTTTCTGTTTTACTGGTGTAACCTTCGGATCAATATTCAGAGTATGTACTGCAATTTCTGGGGATATTCCGCACATATCAGCATGAGTCCAAGCGAATACGTCCAGATTTGCCTTCAAGAACGATATTAAGGAATTTTGAACCGCCACATTAAGTTGCGAACCCAGATTCACTATTTTGTTCGGATCTTTCGGGTCAACAGGTACTGGCACCGTTACTTCAACTGGCACCACTCTATTCTCCCATGCACTGGCTTTTCTGGGATCCATTTCTCTTCGTTCCCTGCTATGCTCGCCAGTGCAGGGTCCACCCTGTAATTGCTACAAGGTTGGTTCTTTGATGCGGACTGGGGCTACCGCATTTTTTCCCATCTCTCTCTTCCTTGCTTCACGCAACTCTATTAGATAACATTCTCGCCCAGCATTATGATCCCCTTTAATAACTCAAACACCATTATCTGTGGGAAATTTCATAGTAAGGCACCATGGGGCGAGAATTGCCTTAAAAGCCGCAAGAGTTGGTCGGCGTTGTAGGGAGAAAATTCAATAACAATTACAAAAGTCTGTTTCCGAACTACCTTTTTCCGCCCCTCTCCAAGCTCGACGAACAAGTCGATAGTTCCACTGAGCTGTTTTGGTTCCCCAATGAACCCAACAATCTTCTGAGATGAGGCTTGAACATCAACCATTGGAATCTTCATTTGGTCGAACGTCCTTTTAAAGAGAATATTGCAAGAAGCGCCGCAATCTACAAGCACTCTTCTCACAATAGCCGGCCCAATGCCTACAGAGATGACCAAGGGATCCATGGTCGGAGCTTCAGTGCCCATAGAGTCTTTGGCTCTGAAAACAATATCATCATTAAAAGTTCTCTGCTGCTTCGAAGGTGCAGCATCTTCTAGCACAAAAACACTCTCTTCTGTTGGTGCATACTTCAAGGCACGGGCATATCTTTCCATCTCGCCCCAGCTTCTGCCTGCTGGGTGAGGACCTCTTGTAATCACATTAATAACAGGTTTTTCTGATTCATGCACAGTGTTCCTCTCACCCGAGCCAGATGGATGAGCAAGAAGTTGCTGACCCTTAGTAGACGAAGTTGGGTCATTTCTACTTCTCTTAACATATTGCTGCAACTTGTTCTCTCTCAATAGTTCTTCAATTAAATTTTTCAGATGGCGACATTCGTTGGTATCATGACCGGGTTGGTTATGAAACCGACAGAATCTCCCACTTTGAGCAGCTTTTTTGCTAACTCTCATCTCAGGCAGTTTAGGATATTCTACCGCATCTTTGGTAGCAAAGAAGATATTCTTCGGAGTGTCAGTCAAAGGAGTGAAATCTGAAGATTTTAAGAAGCGAGGTTTCTTCATATCTTTCTATTTCTTTCCACCATTGTTTTCCCTTTTCTGACTCCTGGATTCTCTTTTGGTAGGAGCAGCAGCATTATCCTTAACCTCTGTCAATGCCACTTTCACTGGTGCCCGAAGGCTTTCCAAGCGCATGAATTCGTCAGCTTTCTTATAAAATTTCTCAAGTGAATTCGGTTCTTTCATCTTCAGCCACTTCCCAAATTCGCTTGATTTGTCAATTGCCCTCATCAGGTATGTCAAGACCATTCGTGGCTCTGCATTGTCCACTTCAGCCAAAGCTATGTTGAAGCGGTTCAAGATAGACCTGATAGATTCCCCAAGATTCTGTTCCAAGCTTGATAGTGACATAATATCCTTTGCCTTTGAAGCATACAACCTGAATTGCTCTTTAAACTTCCGAGTCAAATCGTGGAACTGGTCTATGGATCGGACTGGAAGTTTTGTGAACCAGAGCAGAGCCACTCATTCCAAATATACCGAAAAGTACCGGCATTTGATCTCATCAGAAGCTCTAGCACCCGTCATGTGCCAATCATACTTATACAGAAATTGATTAGGGTCGCTTGTTCCCTTATAAGCCGGGATGGTCGGAGGAACGAACTTCCTTGGGAATTCTGCCCTTAGAATCTTCTCAGTGAACGGAGTTTTGCTCGGAGCGAATCCCCATTCCTTCTCATCTTCATCTCTTTGCATACTTTCTTTCATGATTTGTCGCACCATGCCCGAAAGATATTCCTCATCATTTACAGGATCAGTAGGAAAGACTTCGGCCATTTTCTCGGAAGTTTGTCGGGACAAACGTTCACGGAGAGTTGGCTGTGGTCTCGATCCTCCAGGTTGAGGAGGTGTTTCTTTGGCGGGGCTAGCTGGTCTTTGGGGAATATTCCTTTCCTCGGGATCACGAATATCATCTGCAAGGTTTTCTTCGTTATTCACTGATTGACGGTTTGCTCCGAGCAACACATTTATCCTTTCAAGCATTAAAGCATTCTAAGTTTCCATCTGCTGGTATAATCCAGATACCGCAGCATCAAACTCTGCCCGTGTAATTCCGGCACTTGGTGCTGCTTGACTTGACGAAGGAGAAGTGGCAGTATTTTCAAGGACATTACTAGGTCTTGTATATCCACGCATTCTTCCAGGAGCCATTATTTCTAATAGACTTCTGGTGTTAAAAGAGACTTTTTCCACAAAATTTTGCGAAGCAATGATGAAGATATCTTGAGTTCAATTCTCAGTGAAAGCACCAAAAATGTTAACGCTAAAAATTGAATGCTAATACCCCGGTGGATGTAGAGGTTAAGTGAAAACACCACCCGTGAACACGGGAATTAGAAACAAGTAAGAAAGTTCAGAGAAAGCAGTAAAAGACAACAATTTTATAGTGGTTCGGCTTTAGATTGAGCCTACGTCCACTTTAATCCTCTTTATTACTGAAATCAATTACAACTTTACAGTAATCCTCAATTACAATACTGATGAGAAAAACAACTAGGACTTCGATGTAGAAGAATTCTTTGAATCCATGTTGATTGTGTTAGATTTCCTCTCGAAGTTAGTTGCGATGCCTTTCGTGTTTGAAGTGTCGAGTGAGTCGAGAATCAGCAGAGTATTGGTGTTCCAGGAATGAGCCAAAAGATCCTTCGAATGTTGGAGCTAGCGTCGTATTTATAGGAGAGTTCGGCTTTAGGTCGTAGGTCGCGAGCGACCTTGGGTAGGTCGTAGGTCGCCAGCGGCCTTGGGGATGTGGTTTACGACTTAGTAAGGTCGTAACGGGTTATCTGAGCGAGTTAGTAGGTAGTAGCGACCTATGGGAGATCGGTCCTGAGGTAGCTTAAGTCGTCCACGACTTAATGAAGCTCCTTTTCAACCAGGTGCTGGCTGTCAGCGACTTAGCACTTAAAGCATAAATGTTATATCGGCTTGCTTAGGTCGCAAGCGACCTAATGAGGGAGTATGCATGCAGCTTTGTTCTGGAGCTCGCTAGGTCGCTTCCTTTTTTGGCTCGCTAGGTCGTTGGATACTTAAGTCGCTAAGTCGTTGGGTTCTTAAGTCGCTAAGTCGTTGGGTTCTTAAGTCGCTAAGTCATACATTCTTCAGATAGTTAAACTCATTAGCTCGTTGAGTGGCTTAACTCGTTTAGTGCTATAGGTCGCTAGCTCGCTGTTGGTCTTGCATCCATGTTAGGTCGCTTGGGTTGTTAGGTCGTGGTCTTCTATAAGTCGATAGGTTGCGGTACCCCTTAGGTCATTAACCCGCTTCAGCAGTTAGGTCACTGTTAACTCATTGATTCACTAGGTCGCTGGACCATCTGCTCCTTTAGGTCGCTGATCCCTTTCAACCCTCTAGGTCGTTGATTCGCGTCTAAGTTAACTCGTCCATACTCTAGGTCGTTACATCGCCGATTCATGAAAAAGAGGAGTTAACAGATTAATTATCATGTCTATCAGTATAATTGTCTCTTAATCTATCTATTATATACTCTATTGTATAGTTTATTAACGCAGGTACTCTAGTACAAGAATGAGGATGATTTATATAGTTTGGAGTTAGTTTTTGTTGATGACAAAGGGGGAGAAGTATAAAATAAGACAGTTTGGAATAGATTAAGGGGGAGTTATTAGTTTTAGGGGGAGTTACTAAGATAGAAGTAATATTTTATAAACAAAGGTTGTCATCATCAAAAAGGAGGAGATTGTTAGTCCTTGAGACGATGGTTTTGATGATAATAACCTTAGAATAAGATTATAAAATATAAATATTAACATTATAGTTTAGATATATATGTATTTGCAGGATTTAACCATGCAGGTACCAAGAATGAAGACTGTACAGTATAGAGATTCAAGATATCAAGATTGACGACTCATGAGTATCAAGAATATCAAAAGTTCAAGATTTCAAGTAATTTAGTTAGGAAATTTTGTTAAAACTCCTAGAAAAGCACTGGCATCTTAAAATCCAATTTATTCATGGAATAGAATCCACTTCGAGCCCGTTAAAGGGCCGGTACCCTAAGTAGGATGGAACCTACGAAAAGTCTAGTGGAACATTGTTTTGTATCCACTAACTTTTATTCAAATATTTTACAAAATTATATCTTGTTTTTAAAATGATTTCAAAATCTTCCTTTTAAAAGAATCAAAAACATCTATCCTAATTTTAAATATTTTTAGCCTCAAAATAATCTTTAATTTCAAAATCAAATTATCCTTAGTTTTAAACTATCTTTTAATAATAAGATATTTAACTTTTAATATTTATACTTAGACTTAAATATAAAATTATAGTAAAATTTTATATATAAACCAAAATATTATTCTCTATATTTACTTATGTATTTTAACTATAGTTAAGTATATTTATGTAGTTTAAAATAGTTTTAATATAAGATAGAAGTTATTTCCAAAGAAAAAAAAGCACCAAAATGTATTTTGGCATTCGACATCCTCATGTATCCCATGTCCACATGGTAGCAGTTTATTTCAAAAATTTGAATTTCGACGGAAGTGTCTATTCGTAACCTTTTATGAATGAACATGGCTGTTGTTCTTCTATAAATAGGGGCTATTTTGAATGAATTTCTAATCATATTTTTCTAGTTTCACTCCTCTTCTTCTTCCACATTTCTTTATATATATTCTTACCATTACTCTATCGAAATTACCATTGAATCAAACTAGATCATTTCTGGTTTGATTCTCTATCACTATCTCAACAAGATCCTTGTGCTATTCAGAGTTATAGACTTCTTTGTAATTATATAAGCAAGCAAAGGTGTGATTGTAGCCTTGGAAATCAATCAAGTGAGAAAAGGTGTGATTGTAGCCTAAGAAATCAATTGGGTGACCTTGTTGCCAGTAAAATCAAGTATCTCTACCCAGAGGATTGTGAATATAGAGTGGTGTACCTCATGGCCTTAAAATCGAGGGTGTAATTGTAAAAATTGCTTTTGAAAGGAAATCTGTACTTGTGTGCGGGATTGGATGTAGGTTAACTCCGAACCAGTATAAAATCTGGTGTGTTCTTTCCTTTATTGCTTTTACTTTATTTCTACATCTGTGTTTGATTCTGTGATCATATTTGTGTCTGAATATTGTAAACATTTGTGTTCAAATTAATATAAACTCAAAAAGACTTAGTAATTCGACTAATTTCTCTCAAAAATGAGATAGAATTGTGTGCGTGAATGTATTAATTGTCGACTATGTTTTTTATGATTCAAAATTCCCGGTATTGAAAAATACATATTTATTGTTTACGTACAAACCCGAAAAAACAAACAAAAATACGGTCGTGCTTAAAACAACGACGCGACCTCGAAACATAATTAATATAAACTGGTTATTGAGTTTTATAAAATCACAAAACATTGTCGTTTGCCAAAAAATTGTCAAACGATAACTTATATATTTTCTAAATTAAAACTTATAGAAAATCAGATAAAATAAATTAATAATATGTCAACGAAAATCGAGTCTTACAAAATATAATTTCTATTTATTTACCTGAATCGTTTATTTCTGTAAATAAATCAACAAAGAAATTCACTTATAGCATTTAACAATTTAATAGCAGTTAAATAAGTCCATTTAACCCATTAAATAATTATTTAACTAAAAATCCGAACATTCAAATCATTATTAGAATAATAAGTTCGTAATTGCAACATTTAAATCACAATTCAAATATTTATTTGGGCTTTAAAGCTTTTGAATCAATATTTTAATAATTGAAATTAATTAAATATTCAAAATTAAATTACCAGAATCGCAGGTTGTTAAGCTCTCCCATCCTTAAAAGAATTTAGTCCTCGAAATTTTCAAACTAAGCAATATGACTCCTAATCCATAAAATTTTCAAAATCAATTGGTTGGAATAGGTTAGTAAATTCTTCTAAGTCTTAAAAATTATGAAAAATTAGGTAGCGTCTCCTTTGCATGGCTTGCTTGGAAAAACTACAAACCACAACGGGCCCAAACCATTCAAAAGAAAATAAAAGCCAAGTGGCCTCCCATATCTGGGGCATAAAATCATCAATACAAATGACAATGTAAACATTTACCTATATGTCTGCAAATAACTCAAGTCATAAAACCAAAGGCGTCATACTAGCCTTTGCTTCCATAAACGTGCATCTCATTTACAGATAGTATCCAAACAATATGACTCGTACCTATATACTTTTGCATTTCCAAATGTCAAATATATAATTTATTAAAACCTGTTCGATGTACATATATTGTAACAACCCGCATATTTATCGATTTTTTATTTAAATATTTTATTTAAATATTTTGTCGTTAATCGAATATTGGTCCGAAAAGCTACTTTTTGCAAACGGTCAAATTAGGACTCGAGACCACTTCCATTGAGTTCGAAATGCCGTTTACAACCTTTTTAAGTATAAACATTGATAGGTTTGGAGTTAGTGGAATTTCACTTACTTTTCTCGCTTTGGACTTTGGGTTAGATTAGCCATTATAACTCAAACCGACTTCTCTCCTTCTCCTCACTCTTCATAAATTACTACCAAACACAAACTTTAACATTAATGGTGAGTGGAAAGGGAAATTAGAAACTCCAAGCTTAGGTTTCAACTCCAACTCCATCATTCAATTCCAAATTCAAGGAAAGCACTGGTTTCAAGCTTGTAGTTGCTTCTCCACTCACCTTCAAGCTTTACCTTCATAATTTGGTGAAAAGGTGAGATTTTTATCTCACAATTCTTGCCTATAGCTATATTGGACTGTTGGGAATGATTCCCCATCACTTTAGCATGTACATTTGCATTTGGTTTCGACTGGATTGGCGAAAAACTCCAATTTTTAGTGTTTTTGGTGAAATTATTCACTTAGGTCGTTCTGCCTATGCTAGGTCGTTTCCGTGGAAAAGTCTCGGCCTTCAAATAGCCTGTTTTTTGGCCTTAAATCGTTCTACAGCCTTAGGTCGCTCGGCACTAGGTCGTCGGTCATAGGTCATTTGGCCACGAAATGTCGCCTTGGAGTTAGTTCGCAAGGTCGCTGGGTCATAGGTCATTAGGCTAAGGTCGTTAAGTCGTTCCCTCTATTGGAAACGTCTCCTCGGTCTTAGGTTGTTAGACCTTAGGTCGGCCCCCTAAGGTCATTAGACCCTGAGTTGTTCCGCCTTCATTTAGCTCGCGCACCTCTTTAGGTCGCATACTCCTTTAGGTCGCATGACCCCCATCCCTTTAGGTCGTTGGACCTTATTTTCCTTAGGTCGTTGGACCCAATTTCCTTTAGGTCGTATGACCAATTAGGTCGCGTACATTTTAGGTCGCTTGACCCTATTTCCCTTAGGTCGTTAGACCTTAATACCGTTAGGTCGCATGACCTTTATACCTTTAGGTCGTGTACCCTGTTAGGTCGCTAGTTTAATTAGGTCGTTCGGCCTTAAATTGTTAGGTCGCTTGGCCTGTGCTTTTGTGGTCGCGAGCCCCTTAAGTCGCTCGCCTCTGTTAGGTCGCTCGTTTCTGCTAACTCGCGAACACCCTTAGGTCGCAACCGGCCAGGTCGAACCCTGTAGCGGGGGTGTTGCCCCCGCACCCCCACCTTGGGGGGGTGCCACCCCCCTGGACCCCCCTCCGTAGGGGATCTTATTTGAAAAACATTCAACATAACTTGCTTTGTTGAGATGTTGAGTTGACCATTCTTCAAGACAAACTATCTTGGGCTTCTCGGTCGATTTTATGTGATCACGACCTTGCTAAAAAGGCGGGATAACAACTTTAGAAATATGAAGGTTTCAATACTAGTAGTAAATATCAAAACTCTTTCAACAAAATGATTTCAACTCTATTTTCAATAACAAAGCTCTTTCCTTAAACCGTTTTCCAATCTACTAGTGTATACAAACCTTTACCTCACTCGGATGAGAAATCTAAATAAATGGCTTGGTAAAACCAGTGGTATGAAACGCTTGCATTCACTTCGTCGGTTAATTCTTGGACTTGTTCGATTGAACCTCTTGTGATAATTTTCTAGTGAAGATTTACAGTTTGTTCGTAAATATTTAAGTTAAGCAAGTGGTTATGGGACATGAATAAACTTTTATATTTACTAGCTTAGTGTAATTGACACTTCTCGTTGATCATGACGAGCATTTTAATATTTAGACTAGAAATTGTGCGATGTCTCTTTGTTTGCAAGGTTAGACTAGACCTCATGGGTGTGATTCCGACTCTCACATATCTCTTTGTCCGCAAGGTTAGTCTAGACACCATTTGTGTGATTCGACTCACACATACCTTTTGCGAGGTTAGGCTAGACACCATTTGTGTGATTCCACTAACACATACCTTTTTGCTTTTTGGTTAGCCTAGACCTCATCTGGGTGATTCCGACTCACCCATATGGGGTAGCTCCCCATGGTCTTCGGACCATCATGTGATAGGCCACTTTCCCTTTTTTCTGTGATTTCTGGATTTCTTGTGTTGATTTCTGGAATTTATGTCATTGACTTGTTATGAGTACAAGTTTAGGGTATGATGTCCTCTTTGGATCTTTGAGAAGATTCTTGTGATATTGATTTATCTCTTATTGATTGATCTTCTGTTGGTCATCATTTGCATACTTATAGTAGTATGTCAGTATGGATATTTTATGTTTATGCCATATCTTTTATTTTATACCATGTCATCTGATATTTATAGCTAGACTGATCCGTTTATTATTTTCTTAAATAATACTCGGGTCAGACCGAGATGTTACACGTGCTTCTGCTTGACTTCTTCCCAGGATTTCCTACTCTCACTTTTGGCTAACTATTTAGATTAGCAGTTTTTGTTGTATACACTTGAGATATAAACTCATATTTGTATTCTTTTGTATAGCACATGTTGCTATTCTTTTGTATTATTGTGGATCTTTTTGACCACTACTCTGATGTACACTTTCATGTGTTAGTTATATATTCATATCTTCTTCCGCCTTTGTGATATGGATGTCTGTGACTGATTTGTGTTATGCTTATTTCTATGTTTGTTTCCGAAGATTATTTATAGCCACCGTGTGATAAGCAATCACATGGATGGTCGCTCCTCAACAGCCTTATTCTCCGTGCTTGTAACGACCCGTATTTTTACGGATCGAAGGATCGTAGAATTGTTGTTATTAGGTCGTTAATGTTGTTAAGTCGTTCAGAGTTAAGTCGTCCAGGGTTTAGGTCGTGCAGTGGCTTAGGTCGGTGGACCGACTTAGGAGTTGGAGCGACCTATAGGAGTGACCGACCTATAGGAGTGAGAGACTTAGGGGTTTGGCCGACCTAAGGGAACTAACGATTTAGGAGTTAACGGCTTAAGTTAGTAAGCGACCTAGGGAAGTTAGTAGCATTGGTTAGCGGCTTAATGTTTAACGACCTAAGGGATAGTGGTATAGGAGATAGGTCGGTTGAACGAGTTACCGACCTAAGGAAGATAGGTCGGTGAAGCGACTTAAGGTAGTTAGCGGCTTAGGTCGTGGACGAGATAAGGCAAGGGTGTTAGGCCGCTGGGTCGCTTAGCCGTGTGTGTCGTTAAGTCGCTAGGTCATTGAGTCGTTGAGTCATGAGTCGGTAGGTTGTTAAGTCGTCCAGACGACTTAGGAAGGAATGTGGCTTGCATGTTAGGTCGCGTGTGTGTTGAGCCGTGTTTGTGTTAGGCCGCATAGAGGCATGAGTCGGTAGGTCGTGACGCCTTGTTAAGTCGTGACCGACTTAAGGGGGCGAACGACTCATAGGTTTGGCCTATAAATATACGACCTTATCTCACTTTTTGGGATCCGGATTTTGAAGCGACGAAGTGTTGCCATTTTGAGAGCTCGAGTGCTACACTTCTTCACTTCTTTTCTCTTCTTTAATCTAGTGCTTCCTTCCATCCAAGATTGAAGATCTACATTCTTCAGAGAGAGACTTCATCGTTTGAAGCGGAATTTTGACGGATCAAGCTAGATCCTTCGCTGTCTAGATCTGGAGTTTGTTGCTTTAGAGGTGTTTAGGTGATTCGGTGAGTGGTGGTTATCTCTCACACGGACCCAAAGGAGTTTATCGGATTGGTGGTTTGATTTTGTGTTAAAGTAGTGGTTTCATGCATTTTGTAAAACCTAAGTATAGATTCATTGTTCATGAAGATTTGACATCCATTTTAGTACATGTTAACCTATGCAAGTTCATCCATTAAGTTGTAGAGATAATACTTATGATCCTTGCTTGTTAGATTTAGACTTTTTATTTACAAGATTGCCATTTTGTTATAATTGCTTTTGGATCTTGTTTGAATGCTTGATTACTTGGATTAATGATTGATTTGATTGATTAGTTGATTAGTGATTGAATTTGGACAAGTATGGTCGAAGATGATTCAAAAGCTAAGGGGAAGGCTCTTGAATAAGGAAAGCTGCTCGTAGCATATGTGGCGGATGTTGAAGCTCATATGGATAGATTTGATGATGATGTTGATGGGCTTTGCTATGATGAGATGAGGCGAAGCATGATAGGATGAAGCCTTGGTATAATCCAGACGGGATCATTCCAAGCAGGTTGATAATGTTGGCTTGAGAGGCACTTGAGCTAGTATGGAAATAGTCGTCAAGGAGGATGACTAGAAGGCTGAGATCTCATCGTTGTTGAAGATTCTAGCAGGCTCAAAGCAAGAGTACGCTGGGCAGATTCGATAGTCCCAATCGACCAATAGTTGATGGTCGAGTACTCTGGGCAGATTCGATAGTCCTAGGCACGGGTCACGACGACGTGCGGAGTTCTGTCTAGAACCGGGGTTACCATTAGCCCTTGACGGACGGATGAAAGAATGAGCCGGTCATTCAATTAACGGTGATATCGAGGCAATGATAACAGTGATAGCCAGAGTCATGAATGTTTGGATGCTTTGGTTGTATCGTCACTCGGTCTCAAGAGCGATGTTTTGTGGGTGCTTATCTGATCTTGGTTTAGGCCTTGGGGGTTTGTGCTTGGAAAACATCGACCTTAACTCGAGTGATAATTGTTTTACTTTAAATGTCTGCTTTGCTATGTTTATTTCTGCTTAGTGGGTCTGGGGGCTATCACTTTAGAAAGAGGTGGAGTGGGAGGGTTGGATTCCTATTCCTTTTTCCTTTATGCTCTTTTGGTATTTTGTTAGTTAATTTTCCGCTCACTAAGACTGTTGTCCGACTTAAGGTTTTATGTTCAAATCTTATTACCTTAGGCTGTTCATCCATTTTGGGATGGGTAGACTAGGTAGCAGGTGACAGGTGCTGTTCTTAGTGACCAACGCTGTTGATGACAAAGACGAGCTGTAGGCTTTTGGATATTGTTTTTCTTACTATATGTACTGGATGTTCCGCTGCTTGTATGATTCTCTCAGTGTTATGTAGTGAGGCTTGATGTATTGACTATTCAGATGTTTGTATCAAATTGTTTTGTAGTGTATTGATGAGGTTCTATTTAGTGAAGCTTCAATATATATATTTCTCTATTGTATTTTGTCCCTGCGCTGTGAGTAATACGATAGAGTTTATTGTTTTACCTTACCCCCGACGATGGTCCATGGCGGCCTGGCACATCTTTCAGCGCACTATTCCCTTGTTTAGTGCAGGAGTTATGGGCAGTCGTCACATTTGGTATCAGAGCTTTGGTTAATCGATTTTAGCCAATGCTCACTGACGTAACTACGTATGAGAGACGTAATTGTATTTTGATGGATGATTACTATATATAATATAGTAGTTTAGAAGGATTAGAACCTCTTATGCAGTTGTTTCTCAAGGTGTACTAATCATTCTTTTATAGATATTAAGAATGAGTCGAAGAGGGAGACCAGCTGCTAGGGAAGGCCATGACTCTGAGGGGGCTGCTGATTATGCTGCCATGTTTGAGGCCATGATGACTTCGAACATGAGAAGGATGCCAGCTCCAGGGCCAATGGTAGATGTTGGAGTTCAAGTTCAAAATCCAAAACAGGTGGATTTTGCTAAGCTGTGTAAAGACTATACTGCTCTTGGAGGAAAGGTTTTCTTGGGAACATAATCAACCATAGAAGTCCAGAGATGGATAGATGCTTGTAGAAGGATCTTTGGTGATTTGGGAATCGAGGATGCAACCAAAAGGAAGCTTGCATCAAGACTGCTTCAGGGAAGAGCTTCTGATTGGTGGAACTCTATCACCATTGATACTCCAGAGGAAGAAATTACTTGGGAGCAATTCCAAGTCAGATTTGAAGCTAAGTTCATTTCTACAGCTCAGAAATCCGTTCTTTTTAAGAAATTTGTGGAACTCAAGCAAGGTCGAAGACCAGTTCTTAAGTATGTTTCGGAGTTTGAAACCTTGTCCAAGTATGCTCGGTCATATATTGAATCTCCTTATCAGAAGAATGAGAAGTTCGTGACAGGCTTGGACATTTACCTTGGGAGGCAGTTGGTGGATCATTTGGACGATCCATTTGAGAAGCTTGTGGGGAAGGCTCTCAGGCATGAGAATCTGTTTCCTAAGGAAGGATCTGTTGTTGCTGTGACCAAGGAAGATTCTAAACCACAGCAAGGTGGGAACAAGAAGAGGAAGCAGCAGCAACAGAAGGGTAAGGATGGCCAGAAGAAGCCAAAGGGCGAAGTGACCTGCTACAATTGCCACCAGAAGGGCCATTTCTCCAGAGATTGTAAGAATCCAAAGGTACCGTTGAAGTGTTACAACTGTGACAAAATGGGGCATATCAGGAAGAATTGTCCAGAACCGAGGAAGGACAAACAGATTGTGCAAGCCTATGCTTTGGAAGCAGTGCCATCATCTTCAAAAGCCCCTACTACGGAAGAGAAAGGAAAGAGTGTGGTGGTACAAGGTACCCTTTCCATTTGTGGTATTCTAGTTAGAGTGTTATTAGATACTGGAGCATCGCATTCCTTTGTTTGTAATGAACTTGTATGCCAGTTGGGTTTAGAACCGGATATCGTTGATAGACCATTGGTTGTGACTAATCCAGTTGGGGGTTCATCCTGTTTGTGTATGATATGCCGTGGTCTGGTTGTATCGAATCATGATTGCTCTTTTGTTTGTGATTGTTTTGTTCTGAACTTTGCGGGGTTTGGAATTATTTTGGGTACGAACTGGCTTAGGAAGTATGCGGCAAAGGTTGATTGTGAAAGGCTGGAGGTGACAGTCGAGAATGTGGAAGGGCGAAAGGTTGTGATACGATGTAAGGATGAGGAAGGCGTCTTCATGAGCTTCATGTATTCGCTGGTTGTTCCACGGGATGGACTGTCATCGGTGCCAATTCACTACACCACAAAAGGCTTTTAACAGCGTTTGGAAAACGCTGTAATACGATACAACAGCGTTAGTACAAACGCTGTATAACGACATGCTGTCGTATGTACAGAACTTACAACAGCTTTCCTATAAACATTGTTGAAACATCTATTTGACAGCGTTTATTACAAGCCGTCAATAATGTTTTTACAGTGTTTTCAAACATGATGTACTATGTTTTTACAGCGTTAATAATTTAGTTGTCGGAGATGTTTTAATTCTACTTTAACTGTTTACAATAGCTTTTTATAAACGCTGTTATTAAATCATCAACTATTTCGACATCATGTACTAAACGCTGTTATTGACTATTTCAAGATAATTACAGCACGAATTGAACGCTGTTGTTTCTTCATTGACAGCATTAATCAAATGCTGTCTTCTATTTATATAACAGCTTTAATATTCCACTCATTTTTTGAATATTCCAGAACTATATTTTGAGTATATTCAAGCAACTAGTATATATAACAGGTTCTAATAACTATTAATTGATTACATAAACTAGTTAAGACAATGTTAATAAACAAAAGACATCCATAAACCAAGTTTCAATAATATTCATAAACAAAAATAACAAAGTAAACCAAGTTACCACAAATTCTGTTAAACAAAGACACGTTATATGTTAAGCACAAAATATCAATATAGTAAGTCCGCACCAAATGCCAACAACAAAACGTGCATCTAAAAATTTTCATATGCTTGCTACTTGCTACGGAAGAAGAATGTGTCATCGCCATCTTTAATTACCTGCAATGAAGAAATTTGACGTCAGTGAGTAAACGCCATCTAAAAATTTAGTGCAAAAGTGGGTAAAAAGCATTTAGTGCAAAAGTGGGTAACTTGACCAATGAAAAGATAGTCTTGGAATTACTATTCTGTCCCAATATGCTTCAGTGTAGGCATAAAAAGCGAGTTTTACACCCATCCGTCACTTAGAAAAATAAGTAATATCGAGAAATCAAAGTGAATAAGCCTCATAAATGCACACTTTGTTAGCGCAAATCAGAGATACAGGTGAGTTTTCAATTTCAGACATATCATACCCTGTGAGAATGCTCTCGTGCACATCACCATCTGTGTGTATATCTTCACTTACCTCATTGGTATTACAGTTTATGCTATCAACATCACCATCATATAAAGCAGCAGATCCAACCAACCCAATCTTTTCCTCACTTATGTGCAGCACACAACTCTAATCAATTCCAACCTTATAATTACTAACATAATCCCTTCACTTTGATTACAGTTTATAATTACCAACCACAAATCCCTTCACATATAGTTCAGCTTCATAAACTGACCACTGCCTGAAACAATATTTCCACAAAACATACAAACTGCAGCTTCCTCACCAAATAAACCATAACATCCCTTCTGCATGCAACAAATGCCACTCTATCCACTGCCAATTGTTACCATCCACATCAAACTCCACTACTGACATCACTATCACTACTTACATCCTACTTGTAGCCATACATCACCACCCTAGTTGAACCAACTTACCCCACTACCTCTCTAACTTCCCATAACAGTGCACCAACGCATCCCCTAACCTCTGACTACCTCTGCATCTGCCATAACAACCCTTCAAACATCCCACACTTCTCTGTAAATACTGCTACATAAAATTTCTCATTTACTGCTTGGTAAATACTGCCTACACAACATTCAACATTTACAAACCACCCACCTACATTCAACATTCATCCCTCATTCACTTCACTTCACTGCCATTCACAAGGCATCAACTCCTCTGCCCTTACTGCCATTACCGCATCAACCTTTGCCTACCACTCCCTGTCCTCCTTCCATCAGCAACTTGCTACACCTTCCTGTCACTGACTTATCCAAAACAACATTGCCTTCAAACTCTCTTTCAAACCAGCAACCATACATCTGCCTTCACACCTGACCACAACAACCATCCCCACTGTCACACCTACCCTCCTTCAACTGACTGATACATACATTGCCATATCATCACTGACTGATACAACAACAAGCATTCTATCGCACCACTACTGCCATTCCTTCATCCAAAAAACTTGTTGTTGGTAATCACAAACAACTGTACACACAACCTTACTGTACACACAAATTTCACTTCACTCCCAAAAAAAACAATGGACATTTTTTCACAAAGTCAGGAGAATTAACAATGGATTTGAATTTATGAGATTTAATAAAACCGCTCACAGCCAATCAATGCTCATTTACACTAGCATATTTAATCAAATGAAACCATAGTAGTTTTTTTTGTTGTCTATTGCATATAAACAAGATGTGAAACTTACATGGAAGTTGAGCCCATTCTAACATTCGCAACAGGCCATGCTACAGTCGAGCCAATAACATCTGATAAGCATTCCATGAAGGATGTAGGTCGCCATAGAGGTGCATTTGGAACTTTTACAACATCCACCCAAACTTTTATCGCATTTGGTCCCAGTGGAACAGAATGTACCAAAGCATTTGGATCTGTTGAAGACACGGTTCCTTCTGCTACTATTTTCCCCGTACCCTCTAAATCAATCAACTTGCATTTGGTATTTGCAGAAAAATTTGCACTCTATCACATAACAAAAAAAATGGTAATACGCTATCAACAATTCTTTGAGAGGAATATTAGCAATATGAACATGTTACCGTAAGAGATGTTGGAGCATTGATCATAGGAGCAGGACATGTGCTAGCGTTAGCCGTTTCAACGACCACTGTTGATTCTGGCCATGCTATTTTCTTACCAATAGCTTCTCCAATACATGTCATGCCAACTATAGGCCTCCATAAAAATGCATCTTCTTTTTTCGGACTGTCCACCCAAACTATCTTGGCATTTGGTCCAAGAGGAATACCATTAATTATCTGATTTGGATCACTCGAGTACACTCGTCCTTCAGCAACCAGTTCTTTGCTCCCACCCTAATCATACAGCTTGCAATTGGTTTCCATGCTATTGGTTTTACTCTATTAAAAAAATACATTTGTTTAAGTTGAACATATACAAAAACATTGCACAAATTTCAGTAAACTTACCTCATTTTGTTTTCTGGAGTCCTCACTTTTGTGTATAACAACTTTATCAGCTGGCTTTACTACTATCTCATCCTTGGCATCTCTTATATATACCAAACTAGGAGAAGGCCTCCACAAGAAAACTTCTAATTTTCTTGGATGGACAATCAATTTTTTTTTGGCATTTGGACCTATAGGGACTTCATTGCACAGTTCTTTCGGATCGCTTGACACAATTTTTCCTTCGACGACAACCTTGTCGTCATCTCCTTGCCAAGGCAGTAAACTACAATTATCACCTGTTTGACTATACTTACTCTGCAATTAACCAAAACTAGATTATATTGATTATTGATTTAGATATCAAATTATGTATGATGTTGCAACCGTTTGATTTTGACCACTACGGATGTGTTCTCTTCTCCCCAACTTCCTTTATCCTGCCAAATCAATAATATTGTAAATTAAAGGTAAAATAATCACAGAAAAATAATCCCACAAACTTATAATATTCTGAATAAATATTCTGACATTGCACTGACTAATCAACAGAAGATGTTTCAACTTAGTGTTTTTATTCGATTGAATGCAATATAATATGGACATGTCATCGGAGCATAGCCAATATATTATAACAACTTCTAATTATACTCACATATTATATTTTAGTAACTTTTTTCTTAAAAAAACAAACAAAAAAAAACAAAAAGAAAAACCTCACTCTCACCAACACCCTGTTCTATTGTAAACATATTATATTTTTTGCAAGCTTTTATGAGTAAATAGTAATTTTAGCTTTCCTGGCATCAGTTGTTTTTCGTTTGAAATTTAATCAATTAACACTATTATTTAATCAACAAAGAGCCATCCTAACAGCCTCTAACTATTTCTTTTTGAGGCAATCCATTCTTATTGCAAATTTACAGTATTTGACCAGTAAATAAAATAATCCACTCAATGCAGTTTCTGGTACAGTTCATAGTAACTTTGTTGAGAATTTGCCTCAAGGGAAGACGCAGAAAACTGTGGTGGAGAGTGGAGTTAGAAGGATTAGTAAGGCTGATGCAGGATTTGGAAGGAACATATCTAAGAACTCGGTTGATATGGCTTTCAGACACATGGTAAGTTATTTTTTTTCTTCATATGTATGTCATATGAACTTAGGTCATAGATGAGTTTTTGAACTAGACATAGACATATGGAGTGTAGTATTTGCATATGTTGGCTTAATTCATCTGCTAATGGTTAATGCTTTATATAACACATAATAAGTAGTGTACCGTATAAGTAGTAGGCTTGAACATTAAGTTATGCTACAGTATTCGCTAGAAAATAGTTTAAACATTATGTCTACAATTAGATTTATTTCACAAGTAGGTACTTGGGGATATAACTTGAGTCCATTTCTTGTAATCAAATTTTAAATCGAACCATACTAGTTAGTATTTAGGCTTCTGATAAAACTTTTATGAAAATCAACATCAAGCCTGTATAGGCTGAGGCAGTGGAAGATACTTCTTTTAAATAAACTACTTTTTGGATTTTTAAAAGCCAAAATGAGTTGCTTTTGATTTTAGAAAATAAAAAATAAAAAAAACTTATTTAAATCCACCCAAAGACTATAAATGTAAACTTAAGGCCCTTACTCCATTGAAGATGTCCCAGTGCTACCATTTTAAGCTGGTAAGATATTTGCAACTCACGGGAAGATGCAGTTATTTTCATACGGAACAAACAGAAATCAAATAGGAGCACTCTTTGTAGGAGAAACAATAAGATTAACAGAGGAAGCTTTTATGAGTAAATAGTAAATCATTCTCGAAATTTTTGAACCCCAAAAACATTTAAATTGTAAATTAAAAGTCGTACCAAACGCTTCATTAACATGTAAACCACTTGCTTTATTTCTGAAACACTATGTTGACATTGAGCTACTTGAGTATCTTTGATTTGTGAGAGAACCGCCTTGGCCGCAGTCATGCCTCTTCCCATTCCATGTAGTCGTCCCGGTCTATCTTGTCCCAACACTTGTGAGAGAGCATCATCTTTGAAATTACATGTTAAGCTAGATTGTGATTCATTTTCCACCTTTTTTATTTTCTCCTACAAAAAATATATTTTAAATATGAGTTCTAATTTACATTATTTTCAAAATAATTACTTTAAAAAAGGTCAAAAGCACTCACAACAATTTCGGCAACATGTGCATTCATAGGTTCGCCATTCTTATGAGTGTGAGAGTTAACCCAAACATCAACTCTAGAAATGGAAGAAGGATTTACACTTTCCTCTTTCTGCATTAAAAATGACATAACATTAGATAAAACAACTAATCATAGTAAATTAATCAAATATTTTTTCTCACCATATCTTCAGTTAATCGTGCCATCCCTCGACGACTACAAGTATGTGGAATTTGTTTACCCCTCATGGATTTGAATTTTTCGCTTTGTAACTATTTATAAACATTTATCACATTTATTAGTTAATTTGCATTCTTTGTGCACTTATATTTTATATACATAAATGATTAAAACAATTACTATATAATTACCTTAAACTCATTACTAGTTCTGGACTCAACAAACCTTTTCCATTCCTTCATAGTTTTGACATTATCTGGTTTTAGTCGAAGCTGTTCCTCCGTAGTTCTTGCCTTTAATAATTTGTCAACTAGTTTGCTTTTTGAACACCTCCAAATACGTCCCATTTGCCGAAGAATGGGAACCTTTTGCCATTCTTCATCCAGTTTAAATCTAGCCTGTAACAAAGAAAAATATCAAAATATAGTAACTTTATTCAAAAACTGAATAAAGAAATTAATAAGATCGCAAAATTTTGATAATCAACATTAGCCATGGACTACATATCAACACTTCTAATGAATTACCGACTTCATCATTGACGACAAACAAAATATATACCACCCTTTCAACCTGACTAGAAATCAGACAATACGATGTAGGTTAGAAGGAGGATTCTGCAGTTGCCCAAACTTAAGTTGTATGAAAAAACATTTGATAAACCGGTTAACTATATAGAAGCTGCCAAAGACAAGTTTCCTGGTCTTTCTACATTTAGTACGTGACTCAGTTAAAATACTCATGATCAGAGTGAGGTAAGAAGCACAAGTACCAACTCATTGTAGGAGCTGTAGTGGACTGTAGAACATAAAAAATGTAGCTTAGGTACACATAAAACATGGGCAGACTCCGTTTAATTACAGATTGATGAAGTAACATAAAAATGGATAGCTGAAATTAAGACATGCAGAGGTCTTTTTTCCTCTAAGAAATACATGATTCAAATCCAAGACATAGATAAAATGGCCAGTGCCGTCAAAAGTTAAAATTAAACCCACAACAAAAACCTCATGGTTACTACAGATTCGCTTAATAGAAATAATAATCCTATATGATAATAAACCTTGATTTTACAAATATAATAAATGGAGTAATAAACGAAAATTTGATGCCAACTTCATCCGTCATCGCCAATATCATGATTGTAATTACAACAACGCATCATGATTCAAAAATTATGTATCTGTGCCGCAGTTGTTTAGCTACAATAAGACAACAATAACTGAATACTCTTTGTTATATTATTGTCATCTACCATTCCGATGTAAAACTTGGTGGCATGGTTTTGATTATATAATTGTGAAACTATTGTGGTGTAGATTGAAAATGAGAACATACAAGTTAAATAAATAAGAGCAAACAAAATTCTATTTTCAAAAGTTTGTATCAAAAGTTTGCTATTATATTAACTAAGAACATTGCAAGATAAGCAAACCTGAATGGATTCCCATAGAACTGATTTCAATTCTTCACCAAGTTGCCTCCAGTCCTCAAGTGTAAATGGAACATGCTCACGCACAAGTGGCCCCGGATAAGAAGATAGCTTCACCGACCCTTTTCCTATTGGTTCGCCCGATGAGTTAAACTCGACTTCGATTCGGCTTGCAACATCTGAAGGAAGTCTTTTCACTTTGGTTGGGCCTCTAGTCTTCTTTTTCGAAATCTGATTTGCATCAATGTCTTCAATTGTTCTATCGATTTCCATTGCTGTTTCAGGATTTCCATCGACTTGCATCGCAGTGTCTGCGATTGAGTTATTTGCATTCTCAACATCATTGTTTTCCAAAGGTGGCTCAATATGCTCTCCTATTGCATTAGACTTATCGAATGCATATGTGGATTGTTCGAGTCTTTTTTGATTGCGCGTAATCCTCTTATCCATTGTCTTTTTTGTACTTCTAACCATTTTCTGCAAGTATAACATATCAACATATGAATATAATTTAGAAATTATTTTTCCCCCCTCCATGTCTTTAATTTTTTTCCCGTAATTGATTGTCAGAAAAGGTACATATTGCTGTGATGAGACTGAAAATGCTATGTACTGTCACAAAATTACTGGTGTATGCCATGTGCAGTTTGCATAGTTAGAGGTGGAATGAGGCTAGAAAGAACTGGCCTGTTTTTTTGCAGTCTCTTAGAGGTGGTACTGATAAGAAGTAATTGTTTTCAGGCAACTTTCTTAAATATAAAGCGATGCATATGAAAATATATATGATAGAATGATAGCTTAATGTTTGTGCAAGTTTTTATGCGGCTTCCATTTATGATAGAATGATTGTGTGATTGAAATTTTGATTCCTTTTAATTAATGTTAATGTAAAATTACATCAGTTAAAATTGACATTTTATTTAATTAAGATTATTATATAATTAAAAATATTATTGTTTATGAGAATGTAGTGAAATAAAACTAATCAAACAATAATTGTGTTCTTTTTTCAACGTTTACACCACTGACTACTTACGGAAAATGTAACGACCCAGAATTTTTATAAATTAAAATTTGAATATTTAATTAATTTTGAATATTAATAAGTGAATTTATAAGTCAAATAAATTTTTATTTGAATTATTGGATTTAATTGGATAATTAAATCGATAATTTAATACGCTAAATTTTGGAAATAATTGAAAATATAGTTAAATATGATTAAAAATGATTTGTAAAATTTTATTTTATCATATGGGAGTTAGAATGATATTTTAGAACTTTTAAAATCGATTTAAAAGTTAATTTGTGAAAATTGAATATTTTAATATTTAAATCGACTAGTGAAAATAGTCAATTTTTGAACAGTCTCAGAATTGAACGAAACTAGTTCCATTGGATCTGTAATAGTTAGTTATTACCGGATTTCAAATTTCGTGTCAATCGGAGTTATCGTTTGATCGTGGCAGCTCGAAACGCATCGAATTGTTTTTAATTTAAATTTGACGAGTGAAAATAGCCATTTTTCAAAAAGTCTCGGATTTCGACGAAACCAGTTTCATCGGATCCGTAATGTGATATTATTGTAAGGTTTCAAATTTCAAGTCAATTGGATTTACCGTTTGTCCGGTACAAATTAAAACGCCTAGAAATCGACTTAAATCGGTTTAATTCAAATTGAGCGTTTGCAGCCATAACTCGCACATACTTCCGAATTAGCTTTCGAAACCTGTTCCATTGTGTCCGGAACGCGGGGTAAACCCTAGAAACGCTGATTACGGCGCGTAAATCGGAGTTCGGAATTTCCGGAATAAATAGTGTTTTGAATAATTTCCTATAAATATACCATACCCTCATTCACAAATAAAAACCTAACCCTAAACCTAATTTCAACCCTCGCCGCCACCCACATAACCCACGGCCAGAAAACACCCAACTTGCTCCCTCCAAATCTCAAAATCCATCGACAATTAGCAAGAATGTTCAACTACAAAGTGATAGAGCACAACACGAACTAGAGATCCAACGGTTATGATCGAATATGGAGTCGTGTGGAGGAAGCTACAGGCCCGCGTCCATCTGCAGTTCACCCTCGTGATGCGTGCTACAGGGATGGCCGAGCCCTATGGTGCTTCAGCCGAGTGTAGCTAGTGGTATGGCCTTCGACATGGTGGGGTTGTGATGGAGTTTAGTCGAGTGATGTGGATGCAAGATTCAACCCTAGTTTTGGGTGATGGGTTCAAGGTTGCGGCCTAATTTCTGTAAAGAGACGTGAGGGAGGGAAGATGATAGGGACGGTCAAGATTGCAAGGGGATGGATCCTGTGGCTATGGTTTAGATTGGTATAAAATTAGTTAAGTTTATGTTGTAATTTATATAAATAAATCGTGTACAAACTTCAAATATTCATAACGTTTTCATACGAGGTCGAAAACGCGTGAAACCAGTTGCGTTGGAATCGTATGGACGAGCACTACGCGATGGAGTTGGTTTGGAGTCGATTGGAGTTAGTGAGAATTTTGGGTAAAATTAAACGTCCGTTTAATTTTATTCGAAATAAATCGCTAAAACGGAAGTAAAACCAAGGTGAGAATTTCTCACTCAATCGAATCAGTTTCGATTTTATTTTAAATAGTTAGATTTAAAATATTTGAATGCATGTTTGAATGTTGATTAATATCTATTGATTGTTAAAATAGACATTATACGCCGTTAGTAAGCGGATGTTATTTATTAAAAACATATACCGCGAATATTTCATAAACAGTGAAATTGGTATTATAAATAATATCAATATATATATATTGGCATATGTATATATTGGAGTTATTGATTTCCCGCATTTATTTGTTTAGCGGATGAGACCCTATTACGCCGTTATTAAGCGGATAATATTTAATAACAACATATACCGCGATAATTTCGTACTGGAGCGAAATTGGTATTGTGCTAATGTTTTTGGATGTAGGAAAACAGGTTGGAGGGATCCAACTGGATTCCTCAACAGTTTTTATTTGATTTCAGATATTTTGATATTTGATGGATTTTCATATTGATATATGATATCGTTGTTGTCGTGATTGACTATTTGGTGTGTAGCATCATTGGACCAAATTTGGAATTTTAAAATGATTTTTTAAGTGATTTTTTGAAAATATACTATATTTTTGGAATTGATTCATTTTAAATAAATAAACGTTATAATTTTCAAAGTTATAAAAATTATGATTTTTGAGAAATATAGTTAAAAACTGATTTTTGAGAATATGATGCTATTGAGTTATAAAATAGTTTAATCGAGATATTTTAGAATTTATTGTGAAAAGTTTAAATATAGAATTTATGAAATTTAATTATTTTATGAATCGAAATGGTGAGACAATAAAGGAATTTAAAGATGTTTTAAAGAATAATATAAATTGATTTATATTAAGAGATTTATAAATGGATATTTATAAATTGAAATATTGACATTATAAAACGAGTTTTTATAAATGTTTGAATGAAGTGAAAATGAATTTCATAATTGAATGAAATTTATAGAATTATAAACGGTGAGATTATAAATGGAATTTTATAAACAGTAGGTTTATAAAATTTATAAAGTCATTAAAAGAATAGTTTTGGATAAATAATTGAATCTTATAAGTTATAAGATTTATAATCATGAAGTTCAAAGGAACGATTTTTGTAAAGTAATTGTTTTATAAGTATTTTAACTTATAATATGAACTTTTAGTTTATAATTGAGTTATAAACTGGAATAGGTTAATAAAAGAATTTATAAAAAGGAAGTTTTTATAAATAAATAGAAATGGAATTTATAAACGTTGTTTATAAATTCGCAAACAACTTATTTTGATAAGTAAGTTGTTGAAACCTATAAATGAAATTTTATTCACGTTTTTGACAGTGAATAATTCTTTGAATTAAAATGAATAAAAGGATGAAATTGTTAATGAAGTATATTCACGTTTTTGAATAGTGAATAATCCTTTGAATTAAAATGAATAAAAGGATGAAATTGTTAACGTAGTATATTCACGTTTTTGAATAGTGAATAAGATGTTAAAGAAATTGTTTTGAATGTGATATTGAAATAGAATTAAAACGATCTAACGAAGTTTTAATTGTGTTGAGATTCGAAACCATATATTTCAACATTTATTGTTGAAATAGACGTTTTCGAGAAATGAAAAGGAAATAGTGGACTATAACACTTTTGTTATAGTAAATGATTTCCGAAAGGAAATGTTTTGTATAGTATTGGGATTTATATGTCTATTTTAATTTCGAATCCCTATACTAGTGATTTTGGGTTGTCGTAACGATGTTCTACGCAACATTCGTTTTGGCCCAAATAAATATGTTTAAGTGAATGATTTCCTTAAAGAATGAAATATATACTAAATTTCGATTTAGGTATATTGAATATTTTCTAAGTGTTGAAAATAAATAAAATTTGTGAATTACTTATTAAATAAGTATGGAATTGTTTTCCAATGTGAAATGAATATTTTGAGAATTTATCTTTTTGAAGATAAATTGAAATGAATAATTGAAATCGAATATCCATGGATATTTTGGATTATAAATTCACTAAGGAATTTATAAAAGAAAGTGGAATCTGTTTAAAAATAAATATTGATTTATTTTTGAAGTATTGAAATTATATATCTAGTGAAGATATTTTGGAAAAATAAATAATTTGGAAAATTATTTGGAAACTGGTGATGTGTGCATATCAATTGATAGTTCAATAACCGACTATCAATATTTCCCTTTGAATGGGTAATTGATGTGATTTGTTTGAATGTGAATGCTACACTTATTTTTTGAATAAGCGCTCACTATTCGGGTTAACCGGGAAAGGACCATGGGGTCGTATAACCCATTCCGAATATGTGATACGTCGTTATGAATTGCATTGAAGATCGGTGTTGAAGACCCGGTATTTGCGAGAGCGATAGGATGACCTGTCGATTTACTCTGCACCGAGTTGCTCCGGTATAGAGTTCTCCATATGTGATGGTGAATCCGATCAGGATTGTCAATATCCGGATTGCAAGGACTTCTTTGTAAGTGCCTTCGGTTTTGTTCGATCCCGGAACAGACTTGTATGGATTGTGTGTCTGACATTACAAGTTGATATAAAGCCGATTTATTTCAAATATATTTCTGTTGGTGGCGAAGAATTTATTCTTTTAGCTTAACACCCTTCTCTGAGACGTACGAGCTCAGAGGTTATATAGTTGAAGTTATCAGCGATATATTCCCAATTTGGTAATGTGACATGCTGAGTGTTGCTGAAATGATCATTGTGTTGATTATTGTGATAGGATCGTTTATTTGATCGTCTATCTTAGTGATCATTGTGCTGATCATTTGTTGACCCAAAGCATGGCTTTTGTATAAAGTATGTTTTTGTGGACGTGACTTCGTCGAGCCTCACACCCCGGAAATGGTCAAAACAGGAAAGATGCGGCAAGGTTATGAGGGGTAGCACCCTTTAGGGTATGTACATTTCCTTCTGGATAGAGGTGGTATCATGGTATGGAGCCCAGATATTTAACCTATGTGGTTACTACGAATTTATTACTTTATGGTTGTTGGCTATCGGGATCCCGTGAGAAAGGTCGTTTACGATCGGGGAATGGCGTGCTCGTGTCAGTAGTTACCCAGTTAGGGGTAACCCGGCCTTGTGTTGGCAGAGTTCTGGTTTGGTTCTCGGGGATGTCTTTCCAGAGGCATTCTCATGTGGCAATGGGAAGTTCCTTGGCCTGACCATTTGTTGGAAATCCAAAGAAACAATACGAAACTTGTACGGTTTTAGTTGTATAACCTGCTATGGAATGTGGCGGTAACCTGCTATTGAACATAGTTAGCTATAGTAGACATACGATAATGGTCGTATGTTGGCTAAGATTTATATTCTACTTTCGAAATGAATTTTCCCTACACTATGCACTAGTAATAATATCAAATTTTATTTTTAAATGCGTATCAAGCATCTTTGACTATCATAAGGAGAAATCTCCTCTGATTCTGCGTTTGCATGTGTGTGTGTGCGGGAGGCCTTATGGTAGTCTCATTTTTAAAAGCATTGCGAATTGAATTTAAAAATATTCCCCTATTTGATTTTAAAGATAAATAAACTGTTTTGAGTTCTCACACCAGTCACATGACTGACTTGGAGTTTATTGTTTTCCTTCCTAAACTCTGGGTGCCCACCAATTTTCACACGGGCAGTCAAGAGTAAGGTTTATCAGGATATTCTGGATATTCTGGAGTTGCTGGAGGCAAGCTGGATGGCATGGCATATTACTTATATAGTATTTCTTTTTCCGCTGCACTGTTTGTTGTTGTTGTTGTTGTACACTCTGATGATATGATATGATGTAATGAAATGTGATGTAATGTAATAACTGATATAGTTCTTTGTTTAAAGATTATTCAATTATTATTATATGTTGTTCCGCTGCGAATTGTGAGATTCTGATGTTGTTCTTGTTTTCTGTTCCGTCCTATTTTCTTCTGTTTTTTTCTTTTTCCTCTATTCTCTTTTCTTTCAATTTTAAAATTTTCTATCTTCTTTTCCATATCTAAATTTTCTATCTTATGTTTTCTTTCCCTCTTTATCTTCTTTCTTTTTCCCTCTTTTTCTTTTCTTAAAATCTTTTTAAAAAACCCTCAGTGTTCAGTTTTCCGTCGTTCGATTCCTCGGCAGTCGATAAAGTGAGTGTCGATGTCGAATTTTCGGAAGACGAAGAATCGTGTCCTGACAATGTGGTATCAGAGCCTATGGTTAAGCGACAACCATGGTTCTGTTGGGTATAATTCATTAGAGATAGAGTCAGTAGTACTCTAGAATGAGTTTGAGTGTAATAATAGATATGAGTGCGTATTTGTTAGTGAATATAAAATTGTTTTATATTGTGATGATTGGTTTGTTGAGTGGTATATAGATTCTGGTTAATACGAGTAATTAACGTTGTTGATAGGGATCTATAAACACTTGAATAGAACAATTCGACATAATATTGTTTTAAATTGGGTAAATGAAATAATTTTACCTTGATTATATTTTATATATAAAGGAATAATTTTTTGGAATTATTAAAGTGTATGTAAGTTGATTGTTTAGTTGTTTGAATAATCTAAATAAAAGAATAATTGTATAAGCAAAAAGAATTATAAGAATTAAATTATAATTAAAAGTGATTTACAATTGTGAAATAAACTTATATATGTAAAAGTGAAATTATATGAATATGAGTTGTAAATAAGCCAATGAATTTAAAGTTAAGTGGATTAAATAGATATGAACTTGAGTTTTATAAATGAAATTCAACTTTAGTAATTGAATATGAATTAAATGAATTGGATTAAAGGATTGAATGATAATCACTTAAATGTGAATTAAGTTGATATAAAATAATGAATATAAGTGTAATTCATTAAAATCTAATGTTATTGGAAAGTTGAATAGTTGAATGAAAATCAATTAAATTAAACCAAATAGAATGAATATAAGCAAAGGAATTTGGTTGTAATTGATAAACATTGGTTGTTATATGATTGTTAGTTGATTGTATATAATTCATTAAGTGTTAATGAAATTGATTTAATAAAATTGGAAGCTAAAGTAATTGAATTCAAATTAGAAGTAAATAAATTTGAATAGAATTGAATTTGATTGGAAGTGGACCAACTTGAATATGAATTAGTGAATATAAACTAATTGAGAATGGATGTTAGTAAAAACATCCAATGTAAATAAATCAAATGTGATTAAATTGAAAACCATTTCATTGAATATTAATGAGAATATAAATGAATATTTATTGGTTATGGATGTTAGTTGGATGATAGTTGGTTGATGTTTGCATTTGTTGTTTAGTTACATTTGCTATGTTGGCATATATAGTAATTATGTTGCTATATGTTGTATATTGATACTAGTGTCATATATGCATGATTCTCATGTTGTTTGTTGAGTAATTAGTAGGTGCGGATCGCGTTTGCTTCGCATTTGGAGCTCGCTTTAGCGCTATATTAGCCGTATATGCTAGCTAATAAAATATAAGGTACATATCTCGGATTACATACCGTACTTTTACACTTTTTTCCCTGCGGGATGCCTCATTACTTGATGAGGTGTATATTTGTGATATATATACTGTCATTTTTTTTCGGATCGAGCCGCGCAAAGAAGACTACGGCGAATTTTTCCGAAAATTTAAGGCGTTAGAAAAAATTTAAGAAAATTGGAAAATTTTGAAAACTTTAACTTTGATTTTGGAATTGAAAGTTAAACAATAGTAGTTGTTTTTGAAAAGATAACTAAGTATGATTTGGAAAACTTAGTAAGTTATTGTAAGAAGTTTAACTATGAATTATGGAAAATTAATAAATTCTATAACTTTTCTTACTTAATAATTTCGAGGATGAAATTCTTTTAAGTGGGGAAGATTGTAACGACCCAGAATTTTTATAAATTAAAATTTGAATATTTAATTAATTTTGAATATTAATAAGTCAATTTATAAGTCAAATAAATTTTTATTTGAATTATTGGATTTAATTGGATAATTAAATCGATAATTTAATACGTTAAATTATGGAAATAATTGAAAATATAGTTAAATATGATTAAAAATGATTTGTAAAATTTTATTTTATCATATGGGAGTTAGAATGATATTTTAGAACTTTTAAAATCGATTTAAAAGTTAATTTGTGAAAATTGAATATTTTAATATTTAAATCGACTAGTGAAAATAGTCAATTTTTGAACAGTCTCAGAATTGAACGAAACCAGTTCCATTGGATCCGTAATAGTTAGTTATTACCGGATTTCAAATTTCGTGTCAATCGGAGTTATCGTTTGATCGTAGCAGCTCGAAACGCATCGAATTGTTTTTAATTTAAATTTGACGAGTGAAAATAGCCATTTTTCAAAATGTCTCGGATTTCGACGAAACTAGTTTCATCGGATCCGTAATGTGATATTATTGTAAGTTTTCAAATTTCAAGTCAATTGGATTTACCGTTTGTCCGGTACAAATTAAAACGCCTAGAAATCGACTTAAATCGGTTTAATTCAAATTGAGCGTTTGCAGCCATAACTCGCACATAGTTCCGAATTAGCTTTCGAAACCTGTTCCATTGTGTCCGGAACGCGGGGTAAACCCTAGAAACGCTGGTTACGGCGCGTAAATCGGAGTTCGGAATTTCCGGAATGAATAGTGTTTTGAATAATTTCCTATAAATATACCATATCCTCATTCACAAATAAAAACCTAACCCTAAACCTAATTTCAACCCTAGCCGCCACCCACATAACCCACGGCCAGAAAACACCCAACTTGCTCCCTCCAAATCTCAAAATCCGTCGACAATTAGCAAGAATGTTCAACTACAAAGTGAAAGAGCACAACACGAACTAGAGATCCAACGGTTATGATCGAATATGGAGTCGTGTGGAGGAAGCTACAGGCCCGCGTCCATCTGCAGTTCACCCTCGTGATGCGTGCTACAGGGATGGCCGAGCCCTATGGTGCTTCAGCCGAGTGTAGCTAGTGGTATGGCCTTCGACATGGTGGGGTTGTGATGGAGTTCAGTCGAGTGATGTGGATGCAAGATTCAACCCTAGTTTTGGGTGATGGGTTCAAGGTTGCGGCCTAATTACTGTAAAGAGACGTGAGGGAGGGAAGATGATAGGGACGGTCAAGATTGCAAGGGGATGGATCCTGTGGCTATGGTTTAGATTGGTATAAAATTAGTTAAGTTTATGTTGTAATTTATATAAATAAATCGTGTACAAACTTCAAATATTCATAACTTTTTCATACGAGGTCGAAAACGCGCGAAACCAGTTGCGTTGGAATCGTATGGACGAGCACTACGCGATGGAGTTGGTTTGGAGTTGATTGGAGTTAGTGAGAATTTTGGGTAAAATTAAACGTCCGTTTAATTTTATTCGAAATAAATCGCTAAAACGGAAATAAAACCAAGGTGAGAATTTCTCACTCAATCGAATCAGTTTCGATTTTATTTTAAATAGTTAGATTTAAAATATTTGAATGCATGTTTGAATGTTGATTAATATCTATTGATTGTTAAAATAGACATTATACGCCGTTAGTAAGCGGATGTTATTTATTAAAAACATATACCGCGAATATTTCATAAACAGTGAAATTGGTATTATAAATAATATCAATATATATATATTGGCATATGTATATATTGGAGTTATTGATTTCCTGCATTTATTTGTTTAGCGGATGAGACCCTATTACGCCGTTATTAAGCGGATAATATTTAATAAGAACATATACCGCGATAATTTCGTACTGGAGCGAAATTGGTATTGTGCTAATGTTTTTGGATGCAGGAAAACAGGTTGGAGGGATCCAACTGGATTCCTCAACAGTTTTTATTTGATTTCAGATATTTTGATATTTGATGGATTTTCATATTGATATATGATATCGTTATTGTCGTGATTGACTATTTGGTGTGTAGCATCATTGGACCAAATTTGGAATTTTAAAATGATTTTTAAAGTGATTTTTTGAAAATATACTATATTTTTGGAATTGATTCACTTTAAATAAATAAACGTTATAATTTTTAAAGTTATAAAAATTATGATTTTTGAGAAATATAGTTAAAAACTGATTTTTGAGAATATGATGCTATTGAGTTATAAAATAGTTTAATCGAGATATTTTAGAATTTATTGTGAAAAGCTTAAATATAGAATTTATGAAATTTAATTATTTTATGAATCGAAATGGTGAGACAATAAAGGAATTTAAATATGTTTTAAAGAATAATATAAATTGATTTATATTAAGAGATTTATAAATGGATATTTATAAATTGAAATATTGACATTATAAAACGAGTTTTTATAAATGTTTGAATGAAGTGAAAATGAATTTCATAATTGAATGAAATTTATAGAATTATAAACGGTGAGATTATAAATGGAATTTTATAAACAGTAGGTTTATAAAATTTATAAAGTCATTAAAAGAATGGTTTTGGATAAATAATTGAATCTTATAAGTTATAAGATTTATAATTATGAAGTTCAAAGGAACGATTTTTGTAAAGTAATTGTTTTATAAGTATTTAACTTATAATATGAACTTTTAGTTTATAATTGAGTTATAAACTGGAATAGGTTAATAAAAGAATTTATAAAAAGGAAGTTTTTATAAATAAATAGAAATGGAATTTATAAACGTTGTTTATAAATTCGCAAACAACTTATTTTGATAAGTAAGTTGTTGAAACCTATAAATGAAATTTTATTCACGTTTTTGACAGTGAATAATCCTTTAAATTAAAATGAATAAAAGGATGAAATTGTTAATGAAGTATATTCACGTTTTTGAATAGTGAATAATCCTTTGAATTAAAATGAATAAAAGGATGAAATTGTTAACGTAGTATATTCACGTTTTTGAATAGTGAATAAGATGTTAAAGAAATTGTTTTGAATGTGATATTGAAATAGAATTAAAACGATCTAACGAAGTTTTAATTGTGTTGAGATTCGAAACCATAGATTTCAACATTTATTGTTGAAATAGACGTTTTCGAGAAATGAAAAGGAAATAGTGGACTATAACACTGTTGTTATAGTAAATGATTTCCGAAAGGAAATGTTTTGTATAGTATTGGGATTTATATATCTATTTTAATTTCGAATCCCTATACTAGTGATTTTGGGTTGTCGTAACGATGTTCTACGCAACATTCGTTTTGGCCCAAATAAATATGTTTAAGTGAATGATTTCCTTAAAGAATGAAATATATACTAAATTTCGATTTAGGTATATTGAATATTTTCTAAGTGTTGAAAATAAATAAAATTTGTGAATTACTTATTAAATAAGTATGGAATTGTTTTCCAATGTGAAATGAATATTTTGAGAATTTATCTTTTTGAACATAAATTGAAATGAATAATTGAAATCGAATATCCATGGATATTTTGGATTATAAATTCACTAAGGAATTTATAAAAGAAAGTGGAATCTGTTTAAAAATAAATATTGATTTATTTTTGAAGTATTGAAATTATATATCTAGTGAAGATATTTTGGAAAAATAAATAATTTGGAAAATTATTTGGAAACTGGTGATGTGTGCATATCAATTGATAGTTCAATAACCGACTATCAATATTTCCCTTTGAATGGGTAATTGATGTGATTTGTTTGAATGTGAATGCTACACTTATTTTTTGAATAAGCGCTCACTATTCGGGTTAACCGGGAAAGGACCATGGGGTCGTATAACCCATTCTGAATATGTGATACGTCGTTATGAATTGCATTGAAGATCGGTGTGGAAGACCCGGTATTTGCGAGAGCGATAGGATGACCTGTCGATTTACTCTGCACCGAGTTGCTCCGGTATAGAGTTCTCCATATGTGATGGTGAATCCGATCAGGATTGTGAATATCCGGATTGCAAGGACTTCTTTGTAAGTGCCTTCGGTTTTGTTCGATCCCGGAACAGACTTGTATGGATTGTGTGTCTGACATTACAAGTTGAGATATAAAGCCGATTTCTTTCAAATATATTTCTGTTGGTGGCGAAGAATTTATTCTTTTAGCTTAACACCCTTCTCTGAGACGTACGAGCTCAGAGGTTATATAGTTGAAGTTATCAGCGATATATTCGCAATTTGGTAATGTGACATGCTGAGTGTTGCTGAAATGATCATTGTGTTGATTATTATGATAGGATCGTTTATTTGATCGTCTATCTTAGTGATCATTGTGTTGATCATTTGTTGACCCAAAGCACGGCTTTTGTATAAAGTATGTTTTTGTGGACGTGACTTCGTCGAGCCTCACACCCCGGAAATGGTCAAAACAGGAAAGATGCGGCAAGGTTATGAGGGGTAGCACCCTTTAGGGTATGTACATTTCCTTCTGGATAGAGGTGGTATCATGGTATGGAGCCCAGATATTTAACCTATGTGGTTACTACGAATTTATTACTTTGTGGTTGTTGGCTATCGGGATCCCGTGAGAAAGGTCGTTTACGATCGGGGAATGGCGTGCTCGTGTCAGTAGTTACCCAGTTAGGGGTAACCCGGCCTTGTGTTGGCAGAGTTCCGGTTTGGTTCTCGGGGATGTCTTTCCAGAGGCATTCTCATGTGGCAATGGGAAGTTCCTTGGCCTGACCATTTGTTGGAAATCCAAAGAAACAATACGAAACTTGTACGGTTTTAGTTGTATAACCTGCTATGGAATGTGGCGGTAACCTGCTATTGAACATAGTTAGCTATAGTAGACATACGATAATGGTCGTATGTTGGCTAAGATTTATATTCTACTTTCGAAATGAATTTTCCCTACACTATGCACTAGTAATAATATCAAATTTTATTTTTAAATGCGTATCAAGCATCTTTGACTATCATAAGGAGAAATCTCCTCCGATTCTGCGTTTTCATGTGTGTGTGTGCGGGAGGCCTTATGGTAGTCTCATTTTTAAAAGCATTGCGAATTGAATTTAAAAATATTCCCCTATTTGATTTTAAAGATAAATAAACTGTTTTGAGTTCTCACACCAGTCACATGACTGACTTGGAGTTTATTGTTTTCCTTCCTAAACTCTGGGTGCCCACCAATTTTCACACGGGCAGTCAAGAGTAAGGTTTATCAGGATATTCTGGATATTCTGGAGTTGCTGGAGGCAAGCTGGATGACATGGCATATTACTTATATAGTATTTCTTTTTCCGCTGCACTGTTTGTTGTTGTTGTTGTACACTCTGATGATATGATATGATATGATGTAATGAAATGTGATGTAATGTAATAACTGATATAGTTCTTTGTTTAAAGATTATTCAATTATTATTATATGTTGTTCCGCTGCGAATTGTGAGATTCTGATGTTGTTCTTGTTTTCTGTTCCGTCCTATTTTCTTCTGTTTTTTTCTTTTTCCACTATTCTCTTTTCTTTCAATTTTAAAATTTTCTATCTTCTTTTCCCTATCTAAATTTTCTATCTTATGTTTTCTTTTCCCTCTTTATCTTCTTTCTTTTTCTCTCTTTTTCTTTTCTTAAAATCTTTTTAAAAAACCCTCAGTGTTCGGTTTTCCGTCGTTCGATTCCTCGGCAGTCGATAAAGTGAGTGTCGATGTCGAATTTTCGGAAGACGAAGAATCGTGTCCTGACAGAAAATGCATTCTCATTCTTTTATTAGAAATTTCGAGAAGAAGACAAGCAAGTTTCGAATTCAACTGCTTACATGCGATTTTGAACATGGTCAGTAGCATCATAACAAAATTATGGTAAAATGACAAAATACGAGCTACTGCACTAAAAAGCATACATCATAAACTTGTGGAACAACATTATCAAGTAGAGAATAACAGACGCAAATACTAAAACACACACACATATAATGTCAGCATTCCAAAACCAAATCATGACAGAACCGATAACAGTTCTAAAATATCAATAAACCATATGTAAATCTCCATATACATATACATACATCAAAGTTCAAACCAAAATTTCAGATTTCAACATTTAATAAGACTTCAAATCTAACTTAAACTTCTCATAAGAAAACAAGACATCAAAACTACTCAAGTATGCCTTCGCAATCCTCCCTGACATAACTAACATTCTCAACTAAATCATCTGCATCCATATCATTTTCTTCATGGCCGCTCGCAACATAGTTAGCTTCTTCAACAAAATCATCTATCTCTAATTCATGAAAACCTCTTGGCGGTGCTTTCATTACAACATACCAATTAGAAGAATCATTTTCTCTTGAATAAAAGACTTGTTTCGCTTGAGATGCGAGGATATAAGGATCTTTTGAAAATGAGACCTGACTTTGATGTAAATTAACAAGAGTGAATCCATCTTCAACTTTTATCCCGTTTCCTATGTTCACCCAATGACACTTAAAAACAGGAATATAAAAAACATTATAATCTAGTAAAATTATTTCAGTCAGTATCCCATGGTACGTAACCACATCAACCACTTGAGAAATGTCTTTTGCACTTGCTCTACACATGGTAGTCGCGTCATAAGTTACTCTGCTATTCTGGATTTCTCTATCAACATCTTTTGTATGAAATCGTTGTCCATTAATAATATATCCTTTGCAGGAGAATGCCGTCTTTTTAGGACCATATGCAATCCATTTTAATATTTTATCATGATCCTTTGAGTCAATAGGTATCTAAAAAAATATTCAAACATATTTTAAAAGTAATTTCATTAATTCATATATGAATATTTTGAAATTCTTTAACAAACCTTCCTTTTAATCCGATCAGCGAAGCTATCTCTATGGGTTTTCCACAGTAAGGTCGCATTTTTTTCTAAGCGCTTGTTTGAATTTTGCAACTCCTCCAAATGCAAACTAGTACGATAAAAGTGATGTTAAATTATAGTTGCCAATACAAGCACATCAAATCAATGAAAGTGGGACATAACATATACTCACTCTAAAAATGGTTCCACCATAGCCATATTCATTAACACAGCTAAATGAGCAATTTCTTTCTCATTGGAAGACAATGTAATTGATTTGGACATTGAAATTGGACGCCCTTCAAGTATTGCGTTATCTTCGTAATCTTCATTTCGATCTTTTTTTTCAATATCTACCGACTTGCTCAAAAATTCACTAAAAAATCTCATGCATTCTTCGACAAGATATGATTCTATAATGCACCCCTCAGGTCGTGCATAATTTCTTACGTAGTCTTTGAGTGTTTTCATATACCTTTCAAAAGGATACATCCAACGAAAATGAACTGGTCCGCACAATCGTGCTTCTCTTCCAAGATGAATTGTCAAGTGTATCATAATATCGAAAAATGAGGGTGGAAAATATCTTTCAAGTTCATACAATATTTTAACGATATCATCATCAAGTTGTTGCAACTTCTCCCTATCAGGAACACGTTGACATATTTTATTGAAAAATGAACATAGACGAATTATTGCATTTCGGGGTCTAGTTGGCAATAAATCTCTTACTGCAACCGATAATAATTGTTGCATTAAAACATGATAATCATGAGACTTCAAACAACTGATTTTACAATCCACCAACGACACGCATTTTTTGAAATTTGAACAATAACCATCGGGGCCTTTGAAATCATACAACCTTTTGCAAAATATTTTTTTCTCCAATTTTGATAATGTATACGGAGCTGGTGGAAGATATGTTTTGGTTCCACGAGGTTGTGCATAAAGACCATGCCGAATACCCCAATCCTCTAAATCATGTCTACAATTAATCCCATCTTTTGATTTGTTATCGTGCAACATTGTACTTAGTGTGCTTTCACAAACATTTTTCTCAACATGCATTACGGCCAAATTATGACGCAATGGAAGTTCCTACGAAAAAAATTAGCATTTAAATTTTCTATATATTATTTTTTTAGATTAATAAATAAAAATGAGATTTGAATACTAACCTCCCAATATGGCAAGTCAAAAAAAATTGATCTTTTTTTCACCTTGATAGCTCCTTTTTTATAGAATTATCATCTTCATTATCTTCATCCTCACTACTGTCATCGATCTTCCTTTTCTTACTTTTTCCCTTAATCTGCTCTTTTCCAAAATCATTTGGAAAGTCCTTCAAAATAAGAGAGATGTTTTTACCTGTTAGAATTCTAGGCATCTTTCCATCCTCTATATTGTTATCAAACCAAGCTTTTTTTTCCTCAACGGATTTGAAATAGGCAAAAATCTTCTATGACCCATATACACATTCTTTCGACTATATTTCAACCATCAATGATGAGTATTGACACCACATAATGGACAACCCTTTTTACCCTTTACACAACATTCAGCAAGATTACCATAAGCTGGAAAATCATTTATCGTCCATAATAAAATAGCTCTCATATTAAAAAGTGTCTTACTAAATGCATCGTACGTCTCAACTCCACTACTCCACAAGTAATGCAAATCCTCTACTAATGGCGCTATATATACATCAATATCATTCCCCGGTTGCTTTGGACCTGGAATTAGAAGAGTTAGCATAATATTTTCCTTCTTCATGCACAACATAGGCGACAAATTATATGTCACAAGCATTGCTGGCCAACAACTATATTTGGAACTCAACGTGGAAAATGGAGTAAACCCATCTGTAGCAAGACCAAGTCTGAGACTACGTGGATCGGCTGAAAATGATTTCCAATTTTCATCAATTGTGCTCCATGTTACAGAATCTATGGGATGTCGCATCTTTCCATCACTGCTTTTATTATTGAAATGCCACCTTAATGCTTCTGCCATCTTTTCAGATCTGAACATTCTTCTGAATTTTGGAATTATTGGAAAATATCTCAACACCTTAACCGGGATACCCTGCATAATCTCATTTGTATCCTGTTCATTTTCCATCTGGAGAAACCACATTCCGGATAGTTATTCAAATTTTTATACTCTTTACGAAAAAGACAACAATCATTCTCACATGCATGAATCTTTTCAAACCCCATATCAAATAGTTTGAGGAATTTCTTTACTTCATATAAAGTCTTAGGAAGTACATTATTCTTTGGCAAAAACAGTTGTTGCACATTAAGAAGCTTATCAAAACCAGAATCGGATAATCCAGTTTCGCATTTAAGGTTATACAAAATAGTGATGGCAGATAACTTTGTATGATCTATGCAACTAGGATATAATGGGGTTTCTGCATCTTCCAAGTTCTTATGTAAATCATCATGTCGTCTCTGTGCATCATCCTTATCTTTATCATCATCAAAAAAATTATGATTAAAGTAGTCTTCATCTTCATAGTGAATTGCTTTGAGTAAGTCGTACGCCTCACTCTTTTTATTATTATTTTCAACATCTACTTGCTCGCCATGATTATACCACCTACCATCGTTGTACTTAGGATCCATTCCCTTTATAATTAAATGCTCAATGACGGTTTCACCATAATGATGACTATGATTTCGACAATCTAAACAAGGACACAAAATTTTCTCTACATCCCCTAACTTTTTCTTCGCAACACGTACGAAATTTTGAGCTCCTTTTTCATACTCTTTACTGGTTCTATGTTTAAAATTGAAAGCAACAAGAATGTTAGTTTTCATTTTCAAAACATGTTAAGTCTAAACTTATGTGTAAATTTACTTTTATATGATTACCTGTGTAGACGCAACCAGTCTTTCTCCATCATCATATATAATATGGAAGCAATCAAGTATCTAAATGAAAAATAGTAATTAGAAATTAGACTATTTAAACAAGTAATGAATGCTAGAAGAGAATCTGGGCATTTTAGTTAGCTTGTTTAAATGTGAATACTCATTATGAGTTTCTTCTTGAGACGTATAGAAAATAATTCAAATTAGACTCGAAATTGGTTTCACTCCACACGATCATTGCCAACCTCGAACGACCAATCCCGCTCGCAATCCTATCGCCTGTGACCATTCTCAAATCACCAAACCCATATTGCCTTCACTTATAAATGCTGCGAACCCAACCACATCGCCTTCTTACTGTCGCCTTCCTCCTCTCAAACCCAAATCGCCAACCCATAGATTCTACTGAATGCTATTCTACACAGGTAATGAAATAAAATCATCATAATGCAAAAACAGACTGTACCTTATAGTTCACATGGTGTAAAAGCATTCAGCATAATGAAAGAATCATTTAATTTCAAAAATATTTAGATTACTTTTGTTATTAACATGCTTTGTTTTTGTTAGGGATTGAATCACAAATGGTTATCTAAAATAGATGGAATCGTTGTAGACATTCTCGTTTAATCTACAAACCGTGCTTACGAACTACACCATCCACTGCTAGAAGACCAAGTTAGTTTGCTAGTATCGTTTTTATTTCTTATATAATTATTATATATATTTGTGCTTCATTTTGTTTATATGACATAGAGAGTTGGGTTAATTCAGAAGAACAATTTACATTATGTTGAATGAATTTTTTATTTAGTTGTTGAATCATGTGGAAGAGAACATCGACTGCATTATTCGGGTTTTGGAAATTAGTTTGCATTATACAAATTTTGTAAATTGTTTACATTATAGAGTTCTATATCTAAACCGAGGAATTCATTGCCTCAGTTTATAACTGAGGCATTCATCGCCTAAGCTTATAATTAGAAACAAACTGAGGCATTACCTCAGTCTGTACTTATATCAAGTTAAGGTCTGCCTCAGTTTGTACCTGAGACATTGCACATTGCCAGTTTGTATCTGACTGAAACAAACTAAGGCATGCTTCAGTTTTTATGTGAGGTAGTTCCTTGGCTTAGCATGCTACTGTTTTGAAACCGACATTTTGAAAAATGGAAACCTCATCCAGCATTACAACTTCTCTTTGCTCTGCCTTCTAATTAACCCAAACAAACACTATCCTCCAGTAGCAACCAATACATCACTGTCACCTTAAACACAGTCATCATTGGGCCAGCATACAACCAACCACAACTGTTGCTTTCTCCATCACAATCCTACCTTTGGCATTCTCTGCTGCACGTTAGCCTGCTCATTGCTTGCGATCACCTATCAGTTCACCAACTCCAAACATTAACAACTTGCATAGCACCTCTATACCACAGCCATTCCTCTTCCTTCACCATCTCAACTACATTACCGACATCATTTACCATTCACCAGTGCTTCACCACTACATCATCTAATGTCACAACACTCCATACATTACCCTCTTGCTGTCCATCACTGACCTCCAGCAATACTCCAGAGCACCAAACCTCTTCAATTCTGCCAAGCATCACTACATACATAACACCACAGTTTCTCCATCCAAGTCACCGTTTCCATACATCTACATCTCCTCCTACAACCTTCCGCACCTCCATACCACCTTCCCCAAACTGCATGAACGCACTCAAAACAACCCTGAACCAAAGCAAACCCGCCACTGCAACCACATATCACTTTAGAGCCTAAATCCTCTAATGTGAGTTCAATTTATGAATTTAGACCTATATCCTGTTGCAAGGTTTTACACAAAATACTTCAATGTCATTTGCAATAGGATGAAAGTACTACTGAATGTTCATAGTTCTTGCAATCAAACTGCTTTTATTTAGGAAGAAATATACCAATGAATTCTATGTTGCCTATGTAATGACAAGAAGATTTAATGAAAATCAGGCAAAAGCATGCAACAATCTTAATAAACTTATTAACATACAGCAGTAGTAATAAACTCGTTAACATCAATTTAGTAACAAAATCGATTCAATAAATTTTGATTTAGGGCAATCGAAGAAACACGTACTGAACTAACAAAATCAAAACTGATGAATGATTAAACTAATTGAAGAACCCATTTTAAACCTAAATAAAATCGACCAATAGTTGAAAATAAGTACCTGTAGAGAGAGCAGCTAGCTGTGATGATTTGGATTCGAAATCGAAATAATGGTGAAAGGAGACGTTTGAACGATGAAGCGGCAGTGATGAAGATGGATTTCGGTGATGGGAAGAGAGGTTTGATTAGGTGATGGAGGTATTAATGAGATGAAAGGCCGATAAACATAAAAAGGCGAAGTGAAAATGAGGCGCGAAGTTATATTATTTAGGTTTTCTCAGCGTTGACACGTAAAAAAATTCCCTCCAGAGTTTGGTCCATCGCATTTATGGGACAGACGTTGAGAATAGCTGCTGTGGAAAGTGTTTTTTCTTGTAGTGATTGTGAATGGATTTGAGGATGTCTTTGATGAGGTCAAAGGGTTACCGCTTGAAGCAGCGGATTAATCAAACAAAACTTCGATCGATGAAATGTAGCAATCGGTGAGTTGAAGATACCAAAACGCCCAAGTTCGTTGATCCAAAGATACCGAACTCTAGCTATCTCAAACACGTTGATAGCGCACTATACCGTGTTCAAAGATCTACGATTCTTCGCACGTTGATCTAGCGCACTAGATTCCGTGAATCGGCTTCTACGATCGTTGAATCGAGCGCACTCGATTAACCGAAAGAGGAGATAGGAGATTACACTCAACTACCAATTGGTATGAAAGCACAAAGCTAACAAAAGGAAATTTTATTCAATATTCAACTACCACAAAAATTACAACACACACGCTATTTATAGAGAATTACAACTCAACCAACAACAACACCCAACTCTTAGGTCGGCACCGACTCACGACCCATTTTAAGTCGTGACCGACTTAACACTTGCGACTCAACGTTTTTACAACAGACCAAAATTCAACCGACTCATCCAAGGTCGTTAACGACCTAACACATTACATCTATGACCGACTCATCTCTTGCCGACTCAACAAGCCCAGCGACTCACGACTCAACCGACTCATCAACTGACCGACTCAATCTTCCATCAGTTGAACCCTTCTCCCTCTTGATGTTAACTCGGGCACGACTTATGGATAAGTTGTTGAGTCGTGTACGACTCATCAGGTACGAACACCCCACGATCTCCTTGAGTCGTAATCTTGTTTCCTTAACTCGTATGCGACTCAAGTATCTGTTATCTCGTGCCTCCTCTTCTCTCGCCCAATTAGGTCGGAAACGTTCCATGCTCTTGAGTCGGAGACGACTCAAGCCCGATGCCTCATCTCCCCTTTTGTTAAGCCGTAGCTCGTTCCTCCAAGCTTCGTTAGGTCGGACACGACTCATGCATCTATTAACCCGTGAACGACTCATCAAACACGTATGACTTAAGCCGTTAAGAGATGCATCCCTCTCATATATCTCCTTCAATTGTCTCGTGTACGACTTACGAGTTAAATCCGAAGCTCCTTGACTTGTGCACGACTTAATATGGTCTAACTTCTGAATTCCCATAGGCCTTGCTGCATCATCCTCCCCTGGTTGAGAAAAATTCGACCTCGAATTTGTAAATTCTTCCTCAACAACCTCATTCCCATGATACGGAATTAAGTGTTTGATGTTAAAAACATCAGAAGTATAAACATCATCTGGTAACTTTAATCGATAAGCATTCTCATTGATTTTCTTCAAAACTTCAACTGGACCAATCTTTCGCGCCTTCAACTTGTTATAAGCACCCACTGGAAAACGATCCTTTGTTAACACGGCATAAACCAAATCGCCTTCATTAAGTTCAACATTTCGACGTTTCAAATCTGCAAACTTCTTATATTTCTCGTTCGACTTTTCCAATCGTTCCTTAACGATTCTATGACATTCAGTCAGCTCATCAACAAAATCAGCACCTCGTTTAACTGTTCCCTTCGACTGTGGTACTACTGCTAAATCCAACGGTCCCCTGGGTAAATTTGAATAAACAATCTGAAACGGACTGAATCCCGTGCTACGGTTTACTGCATGATTATGAGCAAATTCAGCTTGGCATAATTTCAGGTCCCAACTTCTCAAATTATCCTGTACAAGACAACGCAACAAATTTCCCAATGACCTGTTAACAACTTCTGTCTGCCCGTCAGTTTGTGGATGATAAGCACTGCTAAATTTCAGTTTCGTTCCCACCATCTTCCACAAACTCAACCAAAAGTGACTCAGAAAACGAGTATCTCGATCAGAAACAATAGATTCTGGTAAACCATGAAGTCGATAAATCTCCTCGAAAAATAACTGCGCCACTCGAACTGCATCTGCTGTCTTCTTGCAAGCAACAAAATGTGCCATCTTTGAAAACCTGTCCACCACAACAAATATCGAATCATTTCCCCTTTGAGTTCTCGGCAAACCCAAAACGAAATCCATGCTAATATCAACCCATGGCTTAGTTGGTACTGGTAATGGCATATACAACCCTGCATTCGTTGCTGTCCCCTTTGAAACCTGGCAAATATGACATCGCTCCACGAACCTTTCAACCTCTTTCCTCATCGACGGCCAAAAATAAGACTGTGAAATCAACTGCAAAGTACGATCACGGCCCACATGTCCTTCCTCGTGCAATTCCTTCACAATTTTCATTCTCAAACTACAATCCGGAATACATAAACGATTTCCTTTAAACAGAAAACCATCAACTAACATAAATTCATCGGTACTCCCATCCTTCACTTTCTCAACATATTTCACAAAGTAAGGATCTCCTTCAATCATCTCAGGCAACATTTCAAACCCCGTCACTTCAACCTTCATTGTCGTTAGTAAATGACTCCTCCTACTCAAAGCATCAGCTACTCGATTCGTCACCCCTGATTTGTGTTTAACGACAAAGGTAAACTGCTGTAAATAAGAAATCCATGATGCATGTCTCGCGGAGATCTTATCCTGCCCCTGTAAGTGTTTCAAAGCTTCGTGATCAGTGTACAGAACAAATTCCTTCTGAAATAAGTAATGTCTCCAATGCTTAACAGCCTGAACAACAGCATAAAATTCAACGTCATATGTACTGTATCTCATCTTTGCCCCTGACAACTTCTCACTGAAATAGGCAACTGGTTTCCCATTCTGACTCAATACTCCTCCGATACCAACCTTCGAAGCATCAGTGTGTAATTCAAACAATAACTGAAAATTCGGTAAAACAAGAATTGGTGCAGACGTCAACAATTCCTTGATTCTCTCAAAGGCAACTCCCGCTTCTTCTGACCACACAAACTGTTTCCCTTTCATGCAATCAGTCACTGGCGCCATCACGCTACTGAAGTGTGGAATGAATCTTCGGTAGAATGACGCTAGCCCATGAAAACTTCGTACTTCTGTAATTGTCTTTGGCTGTGGCCAATTCCTGACTGCCTTCACTTTACTCTGGTCAACTTGAATACCTTTCCCTGAAACAACATAACCAAGGAATAAAACAGTAGGTGTCATAAACACACATTTCTTTGTAGCAGCATAAAATTGTTCTTCGCGAAGAATAAGCAACACTTCCCTCAAATGTAGAACATGCTCCTCCATACTCCTGCTATAAATCAGAATATCATCGAAGTACACCACAACGAATTTCCCAATGAATGGTCGAAAGATTTGATTCATCACCCGCATGAATGTACTAGGTGCATTAGACAAACCAAATGGCATAACCAACCATTCGTACAACCCCTCTCTAGTTTTGAAAGCTGTCTTCCATTCGTCTCCAGGTCTGATACGAATTTGATGATAACCACTCTTCAAATCAATCTTTGAAAATATAGTTGCCCCACTCAACTGATCCAACAAATCATCCAACCTCGGCATAGGAAATCTGTAACGAACAGTGATCTTATTCAAAGCTCTACTATCTGTGCACATCCTCCATGTTCCGTCTTTCTTTGGTACTAACAATGCTGGCACGGCACAAGGACTTAAACTTTCCTGAACACGTCCCTGTTCCAACAACTCTTCCACCTGCCTTCGTAACTCCTCATGTTCCTTCGGACTCATACGGTAATGTGGTCGATGTGGTAACACTGCTCCTGGAACAAGATCAATCTGATGTTGAATGTCTCTAAGTGGCGGTAACTCCTTTGGCAACTCCTCTGGAAAGACATCTTCAAATTCTTTCAAAACTGGTTTTGCTTCTTCCGGGATTTCAACTTCTTCACTACTCTCTCTCCCAATCAACAAAAACACTTCCGGTTCTTCTTCCACTTCTTTGACAAATTCCTTCAAAGTCAACAGAGTTTTCAATTCTTCAATCTCTTCTAGCTTGCTCTCCTTCTGCTGCTGTCTCTTAGGAACTAAAGTGATTTTAGTACCCTCGAACATGAAACTGTAACTGTTGGCACGACCGTCATGCTGAACTGCTCTATCAAACTGCCATGGCCTGCCCAACAATAAGTGACAAACATCCATATCTACGACATCACACCAAATTTCATCCTTGTACTTCTTTCCAATCGAAAAATTCACACAAGCTCTCCGACACACTTTCACTTCACCTCCCTTCCTTAACCATGCTAGCTTGTACGGTTTAGGATGCTTCTCAGTCTTCAAGTTCAATTTCCTCACAGCCTCTGTAGAAATAATATTATCACAACTTCCCGCATCAATAACAAACTTGCAGACTTTCCCCAGAATAGTGCATGTCGACTGAAAAATATTGCTTCTCAACCAACTACAATCCTCTTCTTGCTTTGGTGTCAAACAACTTCTCCTCAACATAAGATTACAACCTTCATCTCCCGACACTTCTTCTTCCTCCTCAACATATGGTACATTTGAATACTCTGCCTCCTCACCATCATCTGCTTCAACCTCTGTAACCATGGTTCTCTTCTTCGGCTTCGGACATTCGTTGCTTTTGTGACCCAACTCCTGACAATTATAACATTTGAAAACACTACTAGCCTTCGCCTTCTCAACCTCCTTCACCACTGGCTTGGTAACTGGTTTAGGAACATTAGAACTTCCGCCAACACCCCTTGCTTGATTATTGGAATTAGTAAACACACCACCTCCACGCCTTCCTTGTTTCTCCCAAGCTAACGCTTTCTGATGTGCCTCTGCAACGGATCTAGGATCAAACATATTAACCATATCCTGGATCTGCATTCTCAAACCCCCAATGAATCTAGCAGTTAGCTGTTCTTCTGTCTCCATAATATCATTCCTGGCAATGAGTTGGTAAAATTCATCAGCATAATCACTAACAGACTTTGTCCCTTGCCTCAGATTCTGCAACCTTTGGTATATAAGTGATTGGTAGTTGTAAGGTAAGAAAGTAGATCTCATCAACTTCTTCATCTTATCCCACGATTCTATCTTTGACTTCCCCATTCGTTCTCGAGTAAGTTTAGTTTGCTGCCACCATGCCAATGCTCTTCCCCTCAGCCTTGTAGCAACTAACTTCACCCTTCTATTCTCCGGCACCTCCTTGAAATCAAAGATTTCCTCCACATTAGACAACCAATCTAAAAACTCCTCAGCAACCATCCCGCCTTTAAATTCTGGAATTTCCATTTTCATACCCGACTCCCAACGACGATCATCCTCCACATCACGGTAAGAATTTCGAATTTGGTCTCGATCTCTATAATGAATACTTGCTCTATCACCCTCTTCAACAAAATCAAAGGTACACCTTCATCGATCTCGACTAACATCATCCCTTCTCTCATGCATGCTTCTTTGACTATGTCTCTCTTCATCTCTATATGCTTCATGGTCAAATCCTCGATGACTTCTTCTTTCTTCATGTGCATAGTCATGATGATCTCTTCGTGATGAAATTGATGTTTCTCTTCTATCTCTACCAGAATGTGGCGATACCCTCCTCGCTTCCGTAACCGATGGCGAAACTCGGTTTCCTCCATGGTTCGAGTTTGGTGATCTCCTCCTTTGATTCAAATCATTCATCAATCTTTCTAATTTACCAATGCCTTCATCAAATTTATCATTAATACGTTGTTCCATAAGCTCGGCTTCTTCTCTACGATACAAAGCTTCAACGTTTTGATGACGATTAGCTCTCCTTGGTGGCATGGTTGAAAACTTCACAAAACTTCAACAATTCAATCACAAGACTTCAAAAATTCACATAAGACAACAATCAACAAGTCACGGCTCACACTAACTCGGCAACGAGTTAACGACTTAAGTAAGGTCACTCCAACTTGTCTCGGCTCACCCTTAGATCGGCAATGGATGTTCACGGTTCAAATAAGGACGGCTCACCTAGCTCGGCCTTCAACTCAATCACTTGGCACGCAAAACTTCCACAAGTCCAATTCAAACACCTTTGCTCCTTTTGATCCTAAATGGAATGGATCAAACTCTTCAAACTTGATGCAACTTCAATATGAACACAATGAACAACTTCAAACTTCATAAACTTCAAAAAACTTGGCTCCAAGAATCAAACTTAGCTATGATTGGCTAAGAATGGCTCTGATACCAATAATGAAGCAGCGGATTAATCAAACAAAACTTCGATCGATGAAATGTAGCAATCGGTGAGTTGAAGATACCAAAACGCCCAAGTTCGTTGATCCAAAGATACCGAACTCTAGCTATCTCAAACACGTTGATAGCGCACTATACCGTGTTCAAAGATCTACGATTCTTCGCACGTTGATCTAGCGCACTAGATTCCGTGAATCGGCTTCTACGATCGTTGAATCGAGCGCACTCGATTAACCGAAAGAGGAGATAGGAGATTACACTCAACTACCAATTGGTATGAAAGCACAAAGCTAACAAAAGGAAATTTTATTCAATATTCAACTACCACAAAAATTACAACACACACGCTATTTATAGAGAATTACAACTCAACCAACAACAACACCCAACTCTTAGGTCGGCACCGACTCACGACCCATTTTAAGTCGTGACCGACTTAACACTTGCGACTCAACGTTTTTACAACAGACCAAAATTCAACCGACTCATCCAAGGTCGTTAACGACCTAACACATTACATCTATGACCGACTCATCTCTTGCCGACTCAACAAGCCCAGCGACTCACGACTCAACCGACTCATCAACTGACCGACTCAATCTTCCATCAGTTGAACCCTTCTCCCTCTTGATGTTAACTCGGGCACGACTTATGGATAAGTTGTTGAGTCGTGTACGACTCATCAGGTACGAACACCCCACGATCTCCTTGAGTCGTAATCTTGTTTCCTTAACTCGTATGCGACTCAAGTATCTGTTATCTCGTGCCTCCTCTTCTCTCGCCCAATTAGGTCGGAAACGTTCCATGCTCTTGAGTCGGAGACGACTCAAGCCCGATGCCTCATCTCCCCTTTTGTTAAGCCGTAGCTCGTTCCTCCAAGCTTCGTTAGGTCGGACACGACTCATGCATCTATTAACCCGTGAACGACTCATCAAACACGTATGACTTAAGCCGTTAAGAGATGCATCCCTCTCATATATCTCCTTCAATTGTCTCGTGTACGACTTACGAGTTAAATCCGAAGCTCCTTGACTTGTGCACGACTTAATATGGTCTAACTTCTGAATTCCCATAGGCCTTGCTGCATCACCGCCGCATAGAGAGATCGAGTTTCGCATCGATCTAGTTGAGGGAGCCAGACCTGTTGCGATGCCTCTTAGGTGGATGGCGCCTACGGAACGGCAAGAGTTGAAGGTGCAAGTTGATGATCTTTTACAGAAAGGATTCATTCGCCGTAGTGTGTCCGAATGGGGTGCACCAGTTGTGTTTGCAACCAAAGCGGATGGATCGTTGAGGTTGTGTGTGGATTATCGTGAGCTGAATAAAGTAACTAAGAAGAACAAGTATCCATTGCCGAGAATAGATGACTTGTTTGATCAGCTTCATGAAGCCAAGGTGTTTTCTCAGATGGATTTGGCAACGGGATTTCACCAATTAAGAGTGGAAAAGGATAGTGTGCCGAAGACTGCTTTTAGGACACCATCAGGTTTCTATGAGTGGTTAGTAATGCCGTTTGGATTGACCAATGCACCAGCATATTTTGTGGATCTTATGAATAGAGTGTTCAGGGATCAGTTGAAAAAGTTCGTACTTGTGTTCGTAGATGATATTTTGATTTATTCCAGAACAGAAGAAGAGCACAAGACGCACTTGCGTATTGTTTTGGAGACCCTGCGAAAACATCAGCTGAAGGCTAAGTTTTCGAAGTGTCACTTCTGGAAGAGTGAAGTGAGGTTCTTAGGTCATATTATCTCTGGACATGGAATAGCGGTTGATCCAGCCAAGGTGGCAGCAGTCCAGGATTGGGTTAGACCTAAGAATGCATTTGATGTGAGAAGTTTTCTTGGATTAGCAGGATATTATCGTTGGTTTATCAAAGTCTTTTCCAAGATAGCTGCACCACTAACAAGATTGACGAAAAAGAACCAAGTGTTCAGATGGGATGCTAAGTGTGAGCAAGCTTTCGGAATCCTGAAAGAGCGACTAACAAGTGGTCCTGTTTTGACTATTCCAAGTGGAAATGATGAGATGGTGGTTTACACCGATGCATGTGGTACTGGACTTGGAGCAGTGCTAATGTAGAAGGATAAAGTTGTTGCATATGCAAGTCGACAGCTGAGGCCGCATGAAAAGAATTATCTGACTCATGATTTGGACTTAGCGGCGGTTGTATTTGCTTTGAAGATGTGGAGACATTACCTATTGGGAGTCCGATTTGAGTTGTTTATAGATCATAAGTCATTGAAGTATCTTTTCTCCCAGAAAGATTTGAATCTTCGATAGCAACGATGGCTAGAGTTTTTAGCATCATATGATTTTGGTATAGCTTATACTCCGGGAAAAGGTAACGCAGTGGCAGTTGCGTTAAGTCGAAGACATGCAGGAATGGGAGCCATGATTTCAGAATGGAAGAGCCTTGATTATTTGGCTGGATTTGACTTCAGGCCTAGATGTGAATTGGAACCTGATATGTTGGAAAACTTATCGATAAGACCTACTCTTGTGGAAAGAATTGGTAAGAGCCAAAAACGAGACGATAAGCTTGTTAAGATTATCCGTGATTTGGAATCTGGATTAGACCCAGAAAAGGATAAAGGATTCGAAATCGATCAAGAGGGTTGGCTTCGGAAACAAGGACAACTGGTTGTTCCCGATATAGATAAATTGAGAAGTGAAGTTCTGAAGGAAAGTCATCACTCGAAGCTGACAATTCATCCAGGTGGAAATAAGATGTACCGGGATATGAAGAGAACCTACTACTGGGAAGGTATGAAGAAGGATGTTGGAAATTTTATTTTCAAATGCATGAACTACCAGTTGGTAAAAGCCGAGCAGAAGAAGCCCATTGGATTGCTTCGGCCATTAGAAGTTCCTACATGGAAGTGGGAGCAAATATCGATGGATTTTATCGACGGACTACCTAGAACCAGAGCAGGAAATAAAGGGATTTGGGTCATTGTAGACCGTTTGACTAAGAGTGCAAGATTCATTCTTGTTCGATCAACCAGGACTGCATCGAAATTGGCTGAGTTGTATGTTAATTGGATAGTTCGATTCCATGGTATTCCGAAAAGTATAGTGAGCGATCGAGATCCATTGTTCGCTAGTGGATTTTGGAAGAGCTTCAAGGAAGTTTTGCGAACTGAGTTGTGTTTGAGTACAGCTTATCACCCCCAAACAGATGGTCAGACCGAGAGAGTCAACCGAGTTTTGGAAGATCTCGTTAGAGCATGTGTTTTGGACTTCGGAGGATCATGGGAAGATTATCTTCATTTGGTGGAATTCTCGTATAATAACAGTTACCAGTCATGCTTTGGTATGGCACCGTATGAAGCATTGTATGGAAGACCATGTAACTCTCCGTCATGTCAGTTGGAAACAGGAGAAAAGTTGATACTTGGGCCAGAAATGATTCGACAGACTTATGATTGCATAGAGATCATTCAGCGACGAATGAAGGCAGCCCAAGACCATCAGAAAATTTATGCCGATAAGTGTCGTAAGGATTTGGAATTCGACGTAGGTGATATGGTTTTTGTGAAGATTTCTCCACTGAAGAATGCTATTCGATTCGGGAAGAAAGGGAAATTGACTCCGAGATTTGTTGGACCATTCCCGATCATCGAGCGAATTGGAAAGCTCGCCTATAAATTGTAATTACCAGAAAAGATGTCGGGTGTGCACAATGTTTTTCATGTATCGTATCTACGGAAGTATGTGCACAACTCAAATACGGTGGTTTCTGTTGATAGTTGTGAGGACTTTGAGATTGATCCAATCGTTGTGAGACCTCGTAAACCGCTTCGTGTTGTGGAAACTGACACTAAACAGCATAAGAGGAAGGTAGTCAAGTTGCTCAAGGTACAATGGAGTGATGATGTTAACGACTGTACATGGGAGGAGGAAGAGAGGATGAAGGCAGCTCATCCTGAACTCTTCAAGGTATGACCGTGAGGTCTCGTGACATCGCATGACATTGTAACTTGTTCTAGTCTTAGAATTCTGCATGCTAGGCTAGTAATTGGATGCATGGTTTGTTGATTGCTATTGATGGTTGGCATGCAGAATAGTTTTGGTTGCTCTTGTTTGTTTGGAATTTCGGGGGCGAAATTCCTAAGGGGGAGAGAATGTAACGACCCGTATTTTTACAAATCAAAGGATCGTAGAATTGTTGTTATTAGGTCGTTAGTGTTGTTAAGTCATTCAGAGTTAAGTCGTCCAGGGTTTAGGTCGTGCAGTGGCTTAGGTTGGTGGAGCGACTTAGGAGTTGGACCGTCCTATAGGAGTGACCGACCTATAGGAGTGAGCGACTTAGGGGTTTGGCCGACCTAAGGGAACTAACGACTTAGGAGTTAACGGCTTAAGTTAGTAAGCGACCTAGGGAAGTTAGTAGCATTAGTTAGCGGCTTAATGTTTAACGACCTAAGGGATAGTGGTATAGGAGATAGGTCGGTTGAACGAGTTACCGACCTAAGGAAGATAGGTCGGTGAAGCGACTTTAGGTAGTTAGCGGCTTAGGTCGTGGACGAGATAAGGCAAGGGTGTTAGGCCGCTGGGTCGCTTAGCCGTGTGTGTTGTTAAGTCGCTAGGTCATTGAGTCGTTGAGTCGTGAGTCAGTGGGTTGTTAAGTCGTCCAGACGACTTAGGAAGGAACGCGGCTTGCATGTTAGGTCGCGTGTGTGTTGAGCCGTGTTTGTGTTAGGCCGCGTAGAGGTATGAGTCGGTAGGTCGTGACGCCTTGTTAAGTCGTGACCGACTTAAGGGGGCGAACGACTCATAGGTTTGGCCTATAAATATACGACCTTATCTCACTTTTTGGGATCCGGATTTTGAAGAGACGAAGTGCGGCCATTTTGAGTGCTCGAGTGCTACACTTCTTCACTTCTTTTCTCTTCTTTAATCTAGTGCTTCCTTCCATCCAAGATTGAAGATCTACATTCTTCAGAGAGAGACTTCATCGTTTGAAGCGGAATTTTGACGGATCAAGCTAGATCCTTCGCTGTCCGGATCTGGAGTTTGTTGCTTTTGAGGTGTTTAGGTGATTCGGTGAGTGGTGGTTATCTCTCTGTAACGGCCCGTATTTTTACAGATCAAAGGGTCGTAGAACTGTTGTCATTAGGTTGTTAGTGTTGTTAAGTCATTTGGAGCTTAAGTCGTCCGAGATGAGTCGTCCAGGGTTAGGTCGTGTCGTAGCATAAGTCGGTGGAGTGACTTAGGGGATGGAGCGACCTAAGGAAATTGAACGGCTTAAGGAGATGAGCGACTTAAGAGATTAGACGACTTAAGAGTTAATGGCTTAAGTTAGTAAACGGCCTAAGGGATAGTGGTATAGGAGATTGGTCGGTTGAACGAGTTACCGACCTAAGGAAGATAGGTCAGTGAAGCGATTTAAGGTAGTTAGTGGCTTAGGTTGTGGACGAGATAAGGCAAGGTTGTTAGGCCGCTGGGTCGTTAAGCCGTGTGTGTAGTTAGGTCGTAAGTCGCATGATGGCTTGAGTCGTTGAGTCGTGAGTCGGCAGGTTGTTAAGTCGTCCAGACGACTTAGGAAGGAACGCGGCTTGCATGTTAGGTCGCATGCGTGTTGAGCCGTGTGTGTTGTTATGTCGTAAGTCGCATGATGGCTTGAGTCGTTAGGTCGTGTCTAAGTTAGGTCGTATAGAGGCTTGAGTCGGTAGGCCGTGGGGTTGATGAGTCGTAAGTCGTGGGGCCTTGTTAAGTCGTGACCGACTTAAGGGGGCGAACGACTCATAGGTTTGGCCTATAAATACACGACCTTATCTCACTTTTTGGCACCGGATTTTGAAGCGACGAAGTGATGCTATTTTGAGGGCTCGACTACAATACTTCTTCACTTCTTTTCTCCACTTTAATCTTGTGCATCCATCCATCTAAATCGAAGATCCAAGAGCCAAAGTTGAAGATCTACATCCATCGAAGAGAGATTTCATCGTTTAAAGGGAAATCTTGTCGGATCAAGCTAGATCCTTCGCTGACCGAATCTGGAGTTTGTTGCTTTTGAGGTGTTTAGGTGATTCGGTGAGTCGTGGTTATCTCTCACACGGACCCAAAGGAGTATATTGGATCAGTGGTTTGTTTGTGTGTTAAAGATAGTGATTTCATGCATTTTCCTCAAGTCTGCACGTAGATCCATCGTTCATAAAGTTTTGATATCCACTTTACTACATGTTAAACTATGCTAGTTCATTCGTGAAGATATTACTTAGAATTCATGCTTGTTAGATTTGGACACTTTATTTACGAAATTGCCATTATTGTTATAACTGTTTATTTAGATCTTGTTTGAATTATTGATTACTTGGATTAATGATTGATCTGATTGATTGTTATAAATTAGTTGATTGATGATTTGATTTGGACAAGTTGGTGTAAGATGATTCAAAATCTAAGTGGAAAGGCTCTTGAATAAGGAAAGTTGCTCGTGGCATATGAAGCGAATGATAAGGCTCATATGGATAGATTTGATGATGATGTTGAGATGGGACTTTGCTATGATGCGATGAGGCAAAGCATGATGTTGAGATGAGACTTTGCTATGATGCGATGAAGCAAAGCATGATGTGAGATAGCCTTGGTTTAATCCAGACGGGATCATCCCAAGCATGTTGTTAACTCGGTGATATGGTTCGAGTTCGTTCATAATGGTTGGCTCAAGAGGTAATTGAGCTAGTATGAGAATAGTCGTCGAGGAGGATGACTAGAAGGCTGAGATTTCATCGTTATTGAAGGTTCTAGCAGACTCAAAGCAAGAGTACGCTGGGCAGATTCGATAGTCCCAAAAGACTAATAGTTGATGATCAAGTACTCTGGGCAGATTCGATAGTCCTAGGCACGGGTCACGATGACGTGCGGAGTTATGTCTAGAACCGGGGTTACCATTAGCCCTTGACGGACGGATGAAAGAATTAGCCGGTCATTCAATTAACGGTGATATCGAAGCAATGACAACAGTGATAGCCAGAGTCATGGATGTTTGGTTGCATCATCATTCGGTCTCAAGAGCGGTGCTTTTTGGGTGCTTATCTGATCTTGGTTTAGGCCTTGGGGGTTTGTACCTGGAAAACATCGACCTTGACTCGAGTGATAATTGCTTTACTTTAATTGTCTGCTTTGCTATGTTTGTTTCTGCTTAGTGTGTCTGGGGGCTATCACTGTAGAAAGAGGTGGAGTGGGATGGTTGTGTTCCTATTCCTTTTTCCTTTATGCTCTTTTGGTATGTTGTTAGTTAATTTACCGCTCACTAAGACTGTTGTCTGACTCAAGGTTTTATGTTCAACTCTTATTACCTTGGGCTGTTCATCCATTTTGGGATGGGCAGACTAGGTAGCAGGTGACAGGTGCTGTTCTTAGTGACCAACGCTGTTGATGACGAAGACGAGCTGGAGGCTTTTGCATATTGTTTTTCTTACTATATGTACTAGATGTTCCGATGTTTGTATGATTGTGACCTGCTACAATTGTCAACAGAAGGGCCATTTCTCCAAAGATTGTAAGAATCCAAAGGTGCCGGTGAAGTGCCACAACTGTGACAAGCTGGGGCATATCAGGAAGAATTGTCTGGAACCGAAGAAGGACAAGCAGATTGTGGAAGCTTATGCTTTCGGGGCTGTGCCATCGTCTTCGAAAGCTTCTACTGCCGAAGAAAAAGGAAAGAGTGTGGTGGTTCAAGGTACTCTTTCCATTTGTGGTGTTCCAGTTAGAGTGTTATTTTATACTGGGGCGTCGCACTCTTTTGTTAGTAATGAACTTGTGGGCCGGTTGGGTTTGGAACCGGATATTGTTGATAGACCATTGGTTGTGACTAATCCAGTTGGGGGTTCGTCTTGTTTGTGTATGATATGCCGTGGTCTGGTTGTATCGAGTCATGATTTCTCTTTTGTTTGTGATTGTTTTGTTCTGAACTTTGCGGGGTTCAGAATTATTTTGGGTATGGACTGTCTTAGGAAGTATGCGGCAAGGGTTTATTGTAAGAGGTTGGAGGTGACAGTCGAGAATGTGGAGGGGCGAAGGTTGTGATACGTTGTAAGCATGAAGAAGGCGTCTTCATGAGCTTCATGTACTCGCTAGTTGTTCCACGGTATGGACTATCATCGGCGCCTATTGTGAATGGATTTGAGGATGTTTTTGACGAGGTCAAAGGGTTACCGTCGCATAGAGAGATCGAGTTTCGTATCGATCTAGTTGAAGGAGCCAGACCTGTTGTGATGCCTCTTAGGCAGATGGCGCCTAGGGAACAACAAGAGTTGAAGGTGCAGGTTGATGACCTTTTACAGAAAGGATTCAATCGGCGTAGTGTGTCCGAATGGGGTGCACCAGTTGTGTTTGCAACCAAAACGGATGGATCGTTGAGGTTGTGTGTGGATTATCGTGAGCTGAATAAAGTGACTAAGAAGAACAAGTATCCATTGCCGAGAATAGATGACTTGTTTGATCAGCTTCACGAAGCTAAGGTGTTTTCTCAGATGGATTTGGCAACGGGATTTCACCAGTTGAGAGTGGCAAAGGATAGTGTGCCGAAGACTGCTTTCAGGACACTATCCGGTTTCTTTGAGTGGCTGGTAATGCCGTTTGGATTGACCAATGCACTAGCATATTTTGTGGATCTTATGAATAGAGTGTTCAGGGATCAGTTGAACAAGTTTGTACTTGTGTTCGTGGATGATATTTTGATTTATTCCAGAACTGAAGAAGAGCACAAGATGCACTTGCGTATTGTTTTGGAAATCTTGTGGAAACAACAGCTGAGGGCTAATTTTCGAAGTGTCACTTCTGGAAGAGAGAAGTGAGGTTCTTAGGCCATGTTATCTCTGGAAGTGGAATAGCGGTTGATCCCGCCAAGGTGGCAGCAGTCCAGGATTGGGTTAGACCTAAGAATGCATCTGATGTGAGAAGTTTTCTTGGATTAGCAGGATATTATCGTCGGTTTATCAAAGACTTTTCCAAGATAGCTGCACCATTAACAGGATTGACGAAAAAGAACCAAGTATTCAGATGGGATGCTAAGTGTGAGCAAGCTTTTGGAATCCTGAAAGAGCGACTAACAAGTGCTCCTGTTTTGACTATTCCAAGTGGAAATGATGAGATGGTGGCTTACACCGATGCATGTGGTACTGGACTTGGAGCACTGCTAATGCAGAAGGATAAAGTTGTTGCGTATGCAAGCCGACAACTGAAGCCGCATGAAAGGAATTATCCGACTCATGATTTGGAGTTAGCGGCGATTGTATTTGCTCTGAAGATGTGGAGACATTACCTACTGGGAGTTCGATTCGAGTTGTTTACAGAGCATAAGTCGTTGAAGTATCTTTTCTCCCAAAAGGATTTGAATCTCCAGCAGCAACGATGGCTAGAGTTTTTAGCATCATATGATTTTGGTATAGCCTATACTCCGGGAAAAGGTAACGCAGTGGGAGATGCGTTAAGTTGAAGACATGCAGGATTGGGAGCCATGTTTTCGGAATGGAAGAGTCTCGAGTATTTAGCTGGATTTGACTTCAGGCCCAGATGTGAATTGGAACCTGAGATGTTGGCAAACTTATCAATAAGACCTACTCTGGTGGGAAGAATTGGCAAGAGCCAAAAGCGAGAAGATTAGCTTGTCAAGATTATCCATGATTTGGAATCTGGATTGGATCCAGATAAGGATAAAGGATTCAAGGTCGATCGAGAGGGTTGGCTTCGGAAGCAAGGACGATTGGTTGTTCCCGATAGAGATGAATTGAGGAATGAAGTTCTGAAGAAGACTCGTCACTTGAAGTTAAAATTCATCCAGGTGGAAATAAGATGTATCGGGATATGAAGAGAACCTATTACTGGGAAGGTATGAAGAGGGATGTTGGAAATTTTATTTCCAAATGCATGAACTACCAGTTGGTAAAAGCCGAGCAGAAGAAGCCAAGTGGATTGCTTCAGCCGTTAGAAGTTCCTACATGGAAGTGGGAGCAAATATCGATGGATTTTATCGATGGACTACCTAGAACCAGAGAAGGAAATGAAGGGATTTGGGTCATCGTAGACCATTTGACTAAGAGTGCAAGATTCATTCCTCTTCGATCAACCAGCACTGCATCGAAATTGGATGAGCTATACGTTAAGTGGATAGTTCGATTCCATGGTATACCGAAAAGCATAGTGAGCGATCGAGACCCATTGTTCACTAGTGGATTTTGGAAGAGCTTCCAGGAAGTTTTGGGAACCGAGTTGTGTTTGAGTACAGCTTATCATCCCCAAACAGATGGTCAGACCGAGAGAGTCAACCGAGTTTTGGAAGATCTCCTCAGAGCATGTGTTTTGGATTTGGAGGATCATGGGAAGATCATCTTCATTTGGTGGAATTTTCATATAATAGCAGTTACCAGTCAAGCATTGGTATGGCGTCGTATGAAGCATTGTATGGAAGACCGTGTAACTCTCCGACATGTTGGTTGGAAACAGGAGAAAAGTTGATACATGGGCCAGAAATGATTCGACAGACCTCTGATTGTATAGAGATCATTCGGCAACGAATGAAGGCAGCCCAGGACCGTCAGAAAAGTTGGGCCGATAAGCGTCGTAAGGATTTGGAATTCGACGTAGGAGATATGGTTTTTGTGAAGATTTCCCCATTGAAGAATGTTATTCGATTCGGGAAGAAAAGAAAATTGACTCCGAGAATTGTTGGACCATTCCCGATCTTCGAGAGAATTGGAAAGCTCGCTTATAAGTTTGAGTTACCAGAAAAGATGGCGAGTGTGCACAATGTTTTTCATGTATCGTATCTACGGAAGTCTGTGCACGACTCGAATACAGTTGTTTCTGCTGATAGTTGTGAAGATTTAGAAGTTGATCCAGTTGTTAGAAGACCTCGTAAGCCGCTTCGTGTTGTGGAAACCGACACGAAACAACTTAGGAGGAAGGTATTCAGGTTGCTCAAGGTACAATGGAGTGATGATGTTAACGACTGTACATGGGAGGAGGAAGAGAGGATGAAGGCAGCTCATCCTGAACTCTTCGAGGTATGGCCCTAAGGTGTCGTGACATCGCATGAATTTGTAACTTATTCTAGTCTTAGAATTCTGCATGCTAGGCTAGTAATTGGATGCATGGTTTGTTGATTGCTATGGATGGTAGGCATGCAGAATAGTTTTGGTTGCTCTTATTTGTTTGAAATTTCGGGGGCGAAATTCCTAAGGGGGAGAGAATGTAACAACCCGTATTTTTACAGATCAAAGGATCGTAGAACTGTTGTCATTAGTTTGTTAGTGTTGTTAAGTCGTTTGGAGCTTAAGTCGTCCAGAGATGAGTCGTCCAGGGTTAGGTCGTGTCGTAGCATAAGTCGGTGGAGCGACTTAGGGGATGGAGCGACCTAAGGAAAGTGAACGGCTGAAGGAGGTGAGCGACTTAAGAGATTAGACGAATTAGGAGTTAACGGCTTAAGTTAGTAAACGACCTAAGGGATAGTGGTATAGGAGATAGGTCGGTTGAACGAGTTACCGACCTAAGGAAGATAGGTCGGTGAAGCGACTTAAGGTAGTTAGCGGCTTAGATTGTGGACGAGATAAGGCAAGGGTGTTAGGCCGCCGGGTCGCTAAGCCGTGTGTGTAGTTAGGTCGTAAGTCGCATGATGGCTTGAGTCGTTGAGTCGTGAGTCGGCAGGTTGTTAAGTCGTCCAGACGACTTAGGATGGAACGCGGCTTGCATGTTAGGTCGCGTGTGTGTTGAGCCGTGTGTGTTGTTAAGTCGTAAGTCGCATGATGGCTTGAGTCGTTAGGTCATGTCTAAGTTAGGTCGTGTAGAGGCTTGAGTCGGTAGGCCATGGGGTTGATGAGTCGTAAGTCGTGGGGCCTTGTTAAGTCGTGACCGACTTAAGGGGGCGAACGACTCATAGGTTTGGCCTATAAATACACGACCTTATCTCACTTTTTGGCACCGGATTTTGAAGCGACGAAGTGCTGCTATTTTGAGGGCTCGACTACAATACTTCTTCACTTCTTTTCTCCACTTTAATCTTGTGCATCTATCTATCTAAATCGAAGATCCAAGAGCCAAAGTTGGAGATCTACATCCATCGAAGAGAGATTTCATCGTTTGAAGGGAAATCTTGTCGAATCAAGCTAGATCCTTCGCTGTCCGGATCTGGAGTTTGTTGCTTTTGAGGTGTTTAGGTGATTCAGTGAGTGGTGGTTATCTCTCACACGGACCAAAAGGAGTATATTGGATCGGTGGTTTGTTTGTGTGTTAAAGATAGTGATTTCATGCATTTTCCTCGAGTCTGCATGTAGATCCATCGTTCATAAAGTTTTGATATCCACTTTACTACATGTTAACCTATGCTAGTTCATTCATCAAGATATTACTTAGAATTCATGCTTGTTAGATTTGGACACTTTATTTACGAAATTGCCATTATTGTTATAACTGTTTATTTAGATCTTGTTTGAATGATTGATTACTTGGATTAATGATTGATCTAATTGATTGTTATAAATTAGTTGATTGATGATTTGATTTGGACAAGTTGGTCTAGGATGATTCAAAAGCTAAGTGGAAAGGCTCTTGAATAAGGAAAGCTGCTCGTGGCATATGAAGCGAATGATAAGGCTCATATGGATAGATTTGATGATGATGTTGAGATGGCACTTTGCTATGATGCGATGAGGCAAAGCATGATGTTGAGATGAGACTTTGCTATGATGAGATGAAGCAAAGCATGATGTGAGATAGCCTTGGTTTAATCCAGACGGGATCTTCCCAAGCATGTTGTTAACTCGGTGATATGGTTCGAGTTCGTTCATAGTGGTTGGCTCAAGAGGCGCTTGAGCTAGTATGAGAATAGCCGTCGAGGAGGATGACTAGAAGTATGCGATTTCATCGTTATTGAAGGTTCTAGCAGACTCAAAGCAAGAGTACGCTCGGCAGATTCTATAGTCCCAAAAGACTAATAGTTGATGGTCGAGTACTCTGGGCAGATTCGATAGTCCTAGGCACGGGTCACGATGACGTGCAGAGTTATGTCTAGAACCGGGGTTACCATTAGCCCTTGACGGACGGATGAAAGAATGAGCCGGTCATTCAATTAACGGTGATATCGAAGCAATGACAACAGTGATAACCAGAGTCATGGATGTTTGGTTGCATCATCATTCGGTCTCAAGAGCGGTGCTTTTTGGGTGCTTATCTGATCTTGGTTTAGGCCTTGGGGGTTTGTACCTGGAAAACATCGACCTTGACTCGAGTGATAATTGCTTTACTTTAATTGTCTGCTTTGCTATGTTTGTTTCTACTTAGTGTGTCTGGCGCCTATCACTGTAGAAAGAGGTGGAGTGGGATGGTTGGGTTCCTATTACTTTTTCCTTTATGCTCTTTTGGTATGTTGTTAGTTAATTTACCGCTCACTAAGACTGTTGTCTGACTCAAGGTTTTTTGTTCAACTCTTATTACCTTCGGTTGTTCATCCATTTTGGGATGGGCAGACTAGGTAGCAGGTGACATGTGCTGTCTTAGTGACCAACGCTGTTGATGACGATGATGAGCTGGAGGCTTTTGCATATTGTTTTTCTTACTATATGTACTGGGTGTTCCGATGTTTGTATGATTCTCTGAGTGTTATGTAGTGAGGCTTGATGTATTGACCATTCAGATGTTTGTATCAAATTGTTTTGTAGTGTATTGATGAGGTTCTATTTGGTGAAGCTTCACTATGTATATTTCTTTATTGTATTGTTTGCACCAAAAAATGGACAAACACCTCCAAGTCGTATGAATTAGTGGGTTTTATGTTGTTTCTAGTGATTTGGGTGATTTATGCAAATATATAAAAAGCAGGGACTAAACTGTAAGAGACACACAGATTTATAGTGGTTCGGCCAGAACGTGCCTACGTCCACTTTATATGTTATTCTCCTTTTTCATTCAGATTACACGTACAAAGCTTTGTATACAAGTATTTGAAAGTTGTTTGAAAGTTCCTTCCGTGCTTGAGCTCTCAAACTTGTCTGCCATTGTTGTACTCCTGCCCTCTATTTATAGAGTGAGGCTGGAGGCAGGGGTCTTGGATGTATATAGTTGTTGGTGGGCCTGACCTAAAGCAATGTGGCCTGGCAGTGTTGGTTCGGCAAGGCTTGGTTCGGAGGTGAGGGTGTGGCTTAGTTCGGTTGTAAATGATCCGGTGGTAGCCCCCTTGGCCTTGGTTCGGTGGTAAATGATCCGGTGGTATCCCCCTTTGGCCTTGGTTCGGTGGCATGGGAAGTGAGGTTGGTTCGGTGATGGAGTGGAGGGCCTTTGGTTTGATAGGAGTTGGATTGGTATTGCCTGGAGCGGCCTTGGACCGGCATTGCTTGGAGTAGCCTTGGACCGGCGTTGCTTTGAGGGGCGTTGGTTCGGTGGGCATGGTGTGGAGCCGGTCCGGTGAGAGTTGGTTCGGTGGTAGGGAAGGGGCCGGCCGAAACACACCCAACACTTGTCCCCCAAAGGAGGGCATGTGCATGCACATGTCATGCTTTGCCTTGAGCTGGGGTGTTTTCATCCGGCCTTTAGTGCCGAACCAACCGGTTCGGCTATTGGTATTTGCTTATAAATAGGGACCTGGCGCCTCCGTTTTTTCCCATCAGCCAAACAACTCCTTTGCCGAATCGAAATCTGTGCCGAATCAGTGTTAGGCGAATCAAAATCTTTGCCGAATCAGGTGAGGATCTACTTCACCGAATTTATCTTCAGTTACCGAATGGGCTCGCGGTCCTTGAAGTACCAAATGGACACCCTTAGTGCCGAATGAACCTAATACTGGATTTGCTCAGAGGCTTTTATTGCCGGATGGTCTTAATACCAGATGAACCTTTGTATCGGCTTTGCCGAATGATACTAAGAGTTCTGGGCGTTCTGACTTATGAGTGAAATTTCAGACTATATACACTTGCTTGTTTATGTCCTCTGTTCTAATAATATGTTTTCCTTTTGTGTTTGTAGGAAGATGTCTCGCAAAGTGGAAACTCGATCAGAAAAAAGAAAATCTACGGATAGACGAGAGTCCCCCGTTGTGCCCCCAGCCCAGCCAGGACCGGAACGTCGTGGACCCACCCCGAGGTCGCTAGTAGACGGGTATGGTCCCCAAGAGCTTCTGAATTCTCCTCGTGATTGATTTTCGAGCTCTCTCAGAGAGGAGCAACTTGACGTTTTCTCCCGCTGCTTTGGGATTGATAGAGCATGCATGCTGTTGCCAGGGGAGGGGGTCATGCCATATAATCACCCCGAAGGATACTTCGCATATAGCCGATACCATTGCATGTGCGGGGCCATTCCTCCGATCAATGCATGGATAGTCAGCTTCATTACTTACCTGAAAGTGGCTCCTTTTCAGCTTCAGCCCAACTCCTAAGCCACCTTAGTGTGTCTATTCGTTATCTTCCAGAGGAGATATGGGCGCCCCGCTTCTAACCGGGAAATCCGATATCTATATAATCTGAGGGGCTACAAGAAGGGGTCTCCGTACATTAGTTTAGAGTCGGTCGTGTCCTTCAAGCTGGTCTTGGACTTATACTCGAAGTTTACCATGTTTAAGAAGGAATGGTTCTTCGTCAAGGACGACTCCGTTTCTTTTCGCCTTTTCACTTCTGGCTGTAAGTTGAATTCCACTTGTAATTTCTTTGTCCCGACTGCAATGCTTCTTCTTATATGCTTGTAATTCTTGCTAGCGACAGGTGCCTTTGCGGTCGTGGAGAATGATCGCCTAGTACAGATGGCCGCAGAGATAGAGGCTATCTCTGGAAGGCACAGGTCAGCTTCTTACCTAATCAGGAATGCCACTCTCCTGGAGCACAACCTGATTCGGCCACGTCAATCCATGGTTAAGCAGAGAGATACAGCCGAGGAAAGGGCTGCTAAAGCTAAAGATGGGGCTACTGCGAAGAGCAGCAAGAGGAAGCCTTTTACAAAACCTCCAGTTGTCGGAGGTAAGAAGCTCAAGAAGTCCGACGGCCCTTCCCTTGGCACGTGCCCAATGACTCCGAGGAAGGAAGACGTGGAGGAGGATAGGGGTGAAGGCGAAGGAGGTGATGTAGGAGGAGAGGTAGAGAGCAGAGACGAAAGAGAAGGTGATGGTGGTGGTGATGGCGCCGGGGTTTTGCCTCTTGGGCAAGCAGGCGAGATTCAAGAGTGGAAGGATGATGCCTTCTGCTAGGCTTTTGAGGGGTTGGAGGAAGGATCGGCCTTGGTGGAGAAATCGAAGAGGTTTGATAAGGCCGGGTCCGGTGCCAGCCAATCTTCTGAGAGTATTTCAGCTACGGCAACTCCGGCGGTTCAAGGTGAATTCTTAACTCCTTCTTTGAACTTCACACGTTTCTTGAGTCGTAGTTTCATGCATGCTTGTAACACTTGGTTTTTTATTCCAGGAATGGGTAGGGTGGCCAAGACATCAGATATTCGGCACCGCCTTGAACAGTATAAGTTACTCAAAGTTTCCGCCAAACCAATGCCGTCAGCTAGCCGTCCTGGAGATGCGGTCAGATATCGCCCTCTTCTCGGAGTTATTGAAGAAGATATGCAAAAGAGAAAGAGGGGCCAATCTTCGTTTGAACCTTCACCTGCCCTCGGCCTCCAGTCCAGCCTATCCATGATATTACTGAGGAGGATACTGAGCTTATGCCTTCCCCACATCCGTTTGAAAATCCAACCGTCATCCCGATAGACTATCCTGGTTTGGTTCGCAACCCATTTGCCAGCCATCCGGATCTGGACCCGAGTTTTCAGGATATCTCTTTTGACGAGGCCACGGGTGAGCATCTTCTTCCCCGCAACCCCATGGTACGGGTGCTTGATGAGGCTAAGTCTTTAGACCTCGATTTGCTTACTACTCGGATAGTTACCATGGGGGACGAAGCCAAGGCTAATATTGATCGGGTCGCGGAGGAGACCAGGAAGTTGATGGGGCATCATGCCCGTCTGGTCAAGGCTGGAGAGGAGATTGGGAGTGCTAATATTCGGTTGCGGCTAAAGGTTGCTGATCAGGCCAAACAGCTTGCCGATCAAGCCATTCAGATTTCTCAGCACGAGGCAGCCTCCAGGCTGTTGAAGGAGACTATGGAAGAGGCTAGTAGGGCAGAACTACGAAAGATGGAGGCCGCCTGCAAGGTGCGGATTGACATAGCCATTGCTACGGTGGATGAGGTTCGGAGGGCGGATCTCGAGAAGGTAGAGGAGTATCTGGGAGGCTTGAGGCCGTAGAGCTTGCTCAGGCCAGGCTAAAGGAAGAGATGGAGGAAATGAGGAGGTCTCTCCAGGCTGACCGCTTGAGATATCGATCGGAGAGGGATGTTGCCATCGCTAAGTTGCTGTCCTCCGAGGCCCGGGTGAGGTAGTTGGAGGAGAATGAGGGGATGATGGACGAGATGTTGCAGGATATGTAATTCCGTACTTGGAAGCAGGGTAATCTATCCTGGATGGATGACTATCCCCGGGTCATGGCTAGGATATATCTCCAGGCTTTAGAGGAGGCCAAGGCCGATGCGGATAAGAAAGGTGGAGCGGCATTCAGGATGGATGTGGTTACCGTCCAGTTCTCAAAGGAGGAGAAGGTAGCGGTGAAGGAGGGGATGCGGCTACTTGCTGCGGAGGAAGCCGGTGTGCAGTTGGGGGATGAGGACCAAGGAGCGGGTGTTGGTGAGTTTTCCCTTTTTAGCTTTTCATAAATTGATCGTTCGTTGTCAGTTTAATGGACTCTTTTCCTGAATTGGACAGGTGGGGCCTCTGGTCATCATGTTGGGAGCTCCGATCCTGCAGTCAAGTAGATTCGAAGAGCTGGTAGGACGAGGGTGGTGCACGGGCGCAGTTGGTTATTTTATTTGGTCTGCTTGACATTCCTGTACATGCTAGTTCAAAACATTAATGTACTCTTTAAGTTGTAATTATGTTATTGAACGTCTTTATGTGAGTTTATAACATAAGCCGATTCTGTTATATCTTAAGTGTTGTTATTATTTTGAAGTGCTGTATAAAAAACGTAGTTATGCATATGCCTGTGATTTAATTGTGTTCGATGTGAAGCTTTTGCTCGAAATATAATCTCATGTTTTGCAATGTTATGAATATGTCATAGCTACATGATTATGTACAAGAGAAAAGAGTACCGCCCTTCATGTTCTGGTTGCAGGGGGTAGCTTTGGAGATCTTGTGTAATTGACCATGGATGCGGCTGAGTGCCTTGTCACCCAGTTCGCGGGCTCAGATTCTCGTGAGCGAATGCCTCCTATTTAGTGTCCTGTACTTTGGGGACCGTTATGCAGGACACAAGAAAAGTATTTAAATGGAATGGAAATATAGGAAAAGTAAAACTTCCAGTCAAGGAAGGCCGTCGATATGCTTAAGTTCGTGGCAAACGGGTTTTGTAGTCACTTTCCCTAGCTGTGGGTCTTGGAGACCTTTGTCACCCATCTTACGCCTCTGCGGAGAGTTTACCTTTTTTACCACAGCCGCAGTTAAGACATATCGGAGCCGAGATCGCGCACAGTAACTACCCGAGCCATTATGGCCCGTAATCGTGGGTATTATTCGATTTACTGTGGCCGGCTAGCGTGGGTGCCGATCGTCAACCGTGAACTACCCCTGGCTGGCCACACCTTATGTTGGGGCTTAAAGTAGGTTCACAGTTGCCGGCGAGCCGAAGGCCGTAATGAGCTGCCATCGGCTATAGTCGGCCTTCGTGATGGCTTATAATCGGCTCATTACAGTTGGCTTTGAGGGCAGTCGCGAGCAATGAGTTAACCCGCAGTAGAGGGATGCTGGAGCAAAAGTGTCTCATTGGCGAATGCATAGAATCGCATAGTACCTATTGGGTCTTGTCCAGGTGAGGTTGCACCGCGAAGATCCAAGTACGGAAATGTCGTTACACATGATTTCGTTCAACAGAAAAGGATAACACTAAACAAGCGGCCAAGATATAAAGGAACAAGTTAAAAGGAGACAAGATTTTTAAAGTGGTTCGGCACGAAAATGCCTACGTCCACTGATTCTCTTTGTTAATTCACTTCATATGGGCAGTACAAGTTAAGAAAAGTATCGACGGAGGTGTTGGATGTTCCACGCCCTCTGGAACACCTCTCCGTCTACTGTTGACAAAATATAAGCTCCGTTGTGGAGATCTTTATGAATTACGTAGGGTCCGCCCAGATTGGATCTAGCGCTCCGGGGCGCGGGAAGATCCGCTTGAGGACAAGATCTCCTTCCTGAAAGCTGCGGTGCTTGACTTTAGAGTTGTATTGTGCTGCTACTTTTTGCTTGTGAGCAGCCGCTTTAAGTGCTGCATCATTTCTTCTTTCTTCAATTAGATCCAAAGACATGTATAGGAGTTCTTCATTCTCTTCTGGGTTGTAGTGGATCCTACGGTGGGAAGGCACTATAGTTTCAACCGGGAGCATGGCCTCCGATCCGTATGCCAAAGAGAAAGGAGTATGCCCTGTTGATGTTCTGTAAGATGTGCGGTAGGCCCAAAGTGCCGTATGAAGTTCATCTACCCAAGCGCCTTTTGACTTTTCAAGTTTCTTCTTGATTAGGGTTTTGAGGATTTTGTTGACAGCTTCGACTTGTCCGTTTTCCTGGGGGTAAGCTACAGATAAGAAGCTTTTGTGAATTCCGTGCTCTTGGCACCAGTCGGCGAATTCCTCGCTGTCAAATTGAACTCCATTGTCTGATATGATTTTGAGTGGAACCCCGTACCTGCATAAAACATTTTTGATCAAGAAGTTAATAACTTTTGCCGAAGATATTTTATTTAGAGGCTCCGCTTCCACCCATTTGGTGAAATAGTCAACTGCTACTATGGCATATTTGGCTCCGCCTCGGCCCACTGGCAGTTCGCTAATCAAGTCAATTCCCCATATTGCAAAGGGCCAAGGGCTGGTCATTTGAGTAATCTCGTTTTTGGTAGTCGAGGAATTTTAGCAAATTTCTGACATCTGTCACATCTTTTGACGAAGTCTAGGGCGTCTTTGTTTAAGGTGGGCCAGTAATATCCATATTGGAGTATCTTCTTTGCCAGAGTCTGCCCACCAGTGTGATCTCCGCAACTTCCTCGATGTATGTTGGACAAGATCTCCTTGGCTTCCCTTCCAGCGACGCACCTCAATAAGGGATTAGAGAAGCCGCGTCGATAGAGGATGCCTTCTTGTATCGTGTAGCGGGAAGCTTTCCTCAAGATTTTCTTGACTTCGTTACGCCCGTCGGGCAGTGTGCCATCTTGTAAATATTTTCGGATAGGAGTCATCCAAGTTTCCTCTTCGATTGCAGCTATTATGTTCATTATTTCGTAACTTGGGGCTAGTTGCTGTGAGGTGGTTATTGTTCGGGAAGCGGCGCCGTCCTTCATGCAAGCTTGCTTTGCTAGTTCGTCGGCCTCCTGATTCTCTTCTCGAGGAATGTGTTTGATTAAATAGTGATCCAACTGATTGAGCAGCAGCTTGGTCTTCTTTAGATATGCTGTGAGTCATTCTCCTCGAGTCTGGAATTCTGCCAGTATTTGATTCACAATAAGTTGAGAATCACTATGGAGACATAAAGAACTGACTCCAATCTCCAGGGCAAGTTCTAATCCGACTATCACTGCTTCGTATTCTACGTCATTGTTAGTGGCAGCGAACTCCAACCTTAGGGTGTAGTGCAGCTTCCTTCCCTTGGGGGTGATTATCACAACACCTGCCCCCGAGCCTTGTTCATTCGATGCTCCATCAACGAAGAGGTTCCACTTGATATTTTTTGCTACTTCAGATTGCTCCTTACGTTCGTTAGTAGTGAATTTGGCAATGAAATCAGCTATGGCTTGTCCCTTGATAGCGGTGCGAGGATGGTAGGTGATATCATATTGACTCAGTTCAATGCACCACTTAAGTAGTTTCCCGAAAGTGTCGGGGCGATGGAGTACTTGCCTTAGCGGTTGATCGGTTAAAACTATGATGGAATGAGATTGGAAGTAGTGTCGCAGTTTCCGTGACACGATAAGCAAACAGTATGCTAGCTTTTCATGTTTAGGGTATCTGGCTTCTGCCCCTGTGAATCTCTTGCTTACAAAGTATACGGGTCGCTGTGCGTGGTTGTCCTCCCTCACCAAAGCGGCGCTTAAAGCATGGGACGATACAGCTAGGTATAGGTATAATTTCTCGCCTTCATTTGGAGTTGAGAGTACTGGTGGTCTTTGGAGGTGTTCGATCAAGTTAAGGAAGATTGTCGAGCATTCGTCAGTCCATTCGAACTTTCCTTTGTCTTTCTTAAGAGCTTCGAAGAAAGGGATGCATTTGTCGGTTGCTTTAGAGATGAACCTGCTTAGGGCAGCCACCTTCCCGTTTAGGCTTTGCATCTCTCTTCGAGTGGATGGTATCTTGATATCTTGCAAGGCCTGGACTTGTTCGGGGTTCGCTTCAATCCCCCTGGCATGGACGATGAATCCCAAGAACTTTCCCGACGATACTCCGAAGGAGCACTTTAGAGGATTCAGTTTCATTCCATATTGGCGAAGTACTTGAAACATCTCATTCAGGTGATTTATATGATCGTTGGCTTTCCTTGATTTTACCAGCATGTCATCCACATAAACTTCCATAGTTTGCCCTATTAATTTTGCAAACATCTTGTTGACAAGGCGCTGATAAGTAGCTCCGGCGTTTTTAAGTCCAAAAGGCATTACTTTGTAGCAGTACAATCCCCGGTCAGCGATGAAACTGGTGTGGTCTTGATCGGGGGCGTGCATAGGGATCTGGTTGTATCCTGAGTATGCGTCCATGAAGGATAAGAGTTCGTGTCCGGTTGTGCTGTCCACGAGTTGGTCGATTCGGGGGAGTGGGAAGCAGTCTTTTGGGAAAGCGCCATTTAAGTTGGAGAAATCGATGCATGTTCGCCACTTCCCATTAGCTTTCTTTACCAGTACCGGGTTGGCGATCCATTCTGGGTAGATGGCTTCTCGTATGAAGTCATTGGCAAGTAAGTTCTTTACTTCTTCCTCGAGGGCTGCTGATCGTTCTGCCCCCATGCTCCTCTTTTTCTGCTTCACTGGCACCTTGGTGGGGTCGATGTTCAGTATGTGGCATGCTACGTTTGGAGAGATTCCTGTCATGTCGGCATGCGTCCATGCAAATACATCCATGTTGTAGCGAAGAAAATCGACGAGTTGATCTTTCAACTCCGCTCTTAACTGAGACCCGACTCTCAGCAGTCTACTTGGGTCGTGTTTGTCTACAGCTACAAATTCCATAGCCTCTACAGGCTCGGTGGTGGCCTCCTCCTCTTTGTCCCTGGGGTCTAATTCGTTGAAAGGATCGCTGGTATATCGAAGAGGAGGGGCTTTCTTTAATTGCTATGCTTCCAGGATTTTCTTGCAGGGAGAAGTCTCTGCATCCTTTCCTTTATCCTTCCTGCGGTTATTGCGAAGCTCAGTTACATAGCAATCTCGAGCGGCGTCTTGATCTCCCTCTATTTCTCCTACTCCGTTATCTGTTGGGAATTTCATCTTCAGGCACCATGGGGCTAGGACAATTTGAAGTCAGACAAGGCTGGTCTTCCCAAAAAGGCATTGTAGACCGAATGGTTCTCTATTAGTACAAATGTTTGTTTTCGCACAGCGCAGAGGGGATGACTTCCTATTTCAACAAAAAGGTCCAGTTGCCCGAGGGGCACTTTCGCATCTCCAGTAAAACCATGTAGTGGTTTGTTGCAGGGAGACACATCCTTCATTGACAGCTTCATTTTGTCGAATGCATGCTTGAATCAGATATTCACTGAGAGTCCAGTGTCTACTAAGATTCGGAAAACTTTGGCTGGACTGAACAAGGCAGAGATGACCGTAGGATCCATGTGTGGGTACTGTCTTCCCTCTAGATCACGCCTACTGAATGTGATGTCGTCACTCTCTTTCCGTTTCGGCTGGCGTTCTTCCATAACAGAATTAACGTAGCCTTCAGTGTCTCTAAGTGACTTACCGTATCTTTCCATCTCTGCCTAGCTTTTGTCGGCGATGTGTGGTCCTCCTGATATGGTATGGACTACTATTTTCTCTTGACTAGAGCCACTGGTTTTGCGATTTCCTCCGCCTTCCTCTGGGAGGGGTAACCCTGGGTTTTCATTGGCGGGAGCTGGAGTCCTGCTCTGGCTTTTTACATAGCGTTCCAGTCTCCTCCTTCTAATGTGTTTTTCAATCAAGTTCCGGAGATGGTGGCATTCATTGGTGTCATGTCCGTGGGATTCGTGGAAGCGGCAGAACTTTCCAGATTTCAGTGCGTTATCTGACTCCTTGTGCGGGGGGCGCTTGTATCTAACTTCGTCTTGAGTGGCTAGGAAGATGTTTTCGATCGTTTCATTCAAAGGAGTGTAGGAGTCAAATCTTGGTCTAGGTCGATATAGGCGCTTTTCCCCTTTCTTGGCCCCAGCATTGTCTCTAGAGTCATTTTTCCGAACATCCTTTGTTGCAGCGGAAACCCCGTCTGTGGCTGTTTTAACCTGTTTCCCTGACTGCCTCTCAGTGGCAGCGTCTTCAAGTCTCATACACTTTCCAGCTTCATGGAAGAAATCGGGTAAAGTAGCTGGCTTTTCCTTGGTTAGACTTCTAGCAAATTTAGTATCCGGATGTACACCGCTGCAGAGAGCCATTAGGATAAGTTTCTCGTCGGCATTTTGGACCGCGACCGCCGCAGCGTTGAATCGGGTGAGATATTGCTGCACTGTCTCTCCGGGTTTCTGCTTGATATAAGATAAGGAATAAGCGTCCTTGGGTTGTTCCACATGAATGCAGAACTGGCTGATGAATTTTTCTTTCAACATTTCCCATGAGCTGATGGACCCTTGGGGTAGGTGGCAGAACCAGGAGGTAGCTAGGTCTGCCAAGAAGAGTGGGAAGCATTTACACAATACTCCCTCCGTTGCTCCGCTCATGAGCATATGCTGGGTGTATCTCTGTAAATATACGATGGGGTCAGAGGTTCCCTTGTAAGGTTCCATCGTTGGCATTTTCCATTCCCGGGGGGTGATGGCAGTTTCAATCTTGCGGGTGAAGGGGCTGGTTACCCTGGCACCTATCCCTCGATCCCTTTGCTCCCGTTGGGCGCACTCCCTGAACAATCGCGCCATCTTTCATCAGAACTTGGAGTGGATAAAAATGAGTTTGGTTGCTCCCTGCGAGATTGACTCCGTCCAGAAGACCTGTAAGAATGGTACCGTTTATCACTCCTGACATTCTCCAATGGCTGCCTCTGGTCTTCCGGGGGCATGCTGGGGTCAGACACAGTTGGCCCTTGCCTTGATCTTCCCCTGCTGGGTTCTGTTCTTAGCACTTCCTCGGGTCCAACTTCGGACTGGACTCCAGCTCGGCCCCGTCTACTTGTGTTTCCATGGTTAGGTAGCATGACAGGCTCAGATACATCCGACCCCTGTCTGGTGCCTCCCCTGTTGGGTTCGGCTCCAAGAGTTTCCTCGGGTCGGAATTCGGGCTGAGCCTGGGCTCGGCTCCTACCATTGTTGTTTCTGTCATTAGCCTCTTCGAAGAAGAAAGACCTTTGTCGTCTCCCAGATCCTCCAGACCGGGACTCACCCCATGATTCAGTGTTACAATTGGATTCTTCAGCATCCCTTGAGCGTGACATGAGTTGATCCACCAAGGCTTCTTGTTGAGATGCGAAGCGGTTAGTTACTTCAGCCACAATCCTGTCCAGATCCGCCCTTGTAATTGGTTGTTCCGTAGCAGGCGCTGTCGGATTTGCCTGATTTAAATTTGCTGCTGGAACTGGACGATTGTCTTGGTCCCTGATCACTGGATCTGGGATACTGCCAGTTGCGACGTCCTTTCCTTTGTTAGCATCTTTCTTCCGTCCGGGAGCCATATTTTCCAAGCAATGAACGATGTTGATTGTAACATCCACCTTTTCGCACGATTTAAACAGACACACGTGCCTATTCAAACCATACGTAAGGGCGGATTGTTATGGGACAAATAAGAATACAGAGAAAAACTAAACAGAATCTCACAGCGGAAGGATAAAATATAATAATAAATATACAGTTCATAAATCTGTTTACAAAACCTTTGATTTTATTTATACCATACAAATCAGAGTACACATACCATATAACAATGCAGAGGAACAATATGAGTGTGGTACAATAATATAAATAATAGTAATACGAATCTTCGTCTTCGTCCTCCAGAGCTAAAACTTCAATCCTGAAACGCTCGGACTGACCCGAGCGAATTGAAAAGACAAAACACTCGAGTCAGAACTAAAACATCCTAGTGGGTTAAATTTTTAGAAATAAATATGAGTGCAGTAACTCAAGAGATGCTCGGGATTTACATCTCCTAAGGATCCGTTAAACTATTCACTATGTAGTATATTTCGCTATTACAATAGTGCCTAATTGTAAAATAAACTTACTTTTAAATAGCGTTATGGCTTTACATTTTCCACCTTAACACATAAAATGACAATAGTCTATACAATACCGTAATACCTCCTGATCGGGAGGCTACCAGAGGATACTCCATAGGTACGACACAAATAGAAACTCGTCGTAAAGGCTCGGTATGGTAGGTGACACGGCACAACTAGGCAATGCCAGGGTAGACATACCAATTGCTATCCGGGCTGATGGAAACGCGCAGCGCGCAGCTACCGCCCACCTCAAACAAACTCCCCCAAAATCAAAAAAAATAAAGTGGCCACTGAATCAATCCAAAGTCAAAGTATAGTATCGAAGAGGAGTGTCCGATCAGAGAAATGACCTCATTGGCCCGAGAATCGCTCCTGTTTTAGCCACCTTATGCCAACTCACGGGAGTCGGGTCCACGTATTTACCTTGCAGGAAACGCCTCCAACAACCTACTTCATTCTGGAATCTCCACCGCGTACACGGTTAGTCAAAGTGGTTTTCGGTATCGACAGAGAGTATGTCCATATCCGATCCCGGTCTCTTTGCCAACCAATCGTTATTATAAGACCGCGGTCATTTAAAAATAATTATACTTTTAAAACAAAAATAAAATATCCATTTAAAACCCATATAAAAACGATATCATTTTTATTCTTAAAACCCCAGATCAATACTATATCATTTTATTTTCCAATATAAATTATTTCCAAAATCATAGGGTTTCCAAAGTAAAATATTTAGAAATCAAAACTCTTGAATATGATATTTCCAACTTATACTACCTTGAAAAAAACATAGCTTTGAAACAAATTTCCATCTCTTAAATGGTTAAATATTTAACTACTTTTATAAAACAAAATAGCTTCTTTAGATTTCACAAATCAATTCTAAATATCGATTTAAACTTCCAAATACCATTTCAATTCTTATGGTTAAAAGCTTTAAATATTTCACCATTTCAAAAACAAACTTATTTGACAAACCCATATGTATCAAATCCAATTACTTATTATTTAGACTTGAAATGTTTACTTATTGAATTCAATAAAATTTAAGTAAACCTTTAACTTCACATAACTGGAAAAAATTTCAATTTATTTAACTTGATATATTCATTTAAAACAAACTGATACTCATTTAAATCACTTTACACAATCAAGTTATAAATCATATACTTTTAAAAATTTAACTTTTATTTAAATTCCGATTTAACTTAATATTCAACTTCCAATTTTATTCTCATTTAAGTCAATAGAACTACCAGAAATTAAATTTTAATTAAATGCTTAATCGTATTTGATCATAAAATCAAACTTCGGTTTATACTTCAAATCAATTTTTATACAAAGCCTAAAACCGGAAAATTTCTATATATATATATATATATATATATATATATATAGCTTTTATTAATGATCAAATCAAAACCCATAAACCATATATATATGTATAGCTTTACAAAACCATAATAAAACATTTCCAAAAATAATTTTATATATTTACCGCGGTGCCTGTATAAAATTTTCTATCCTATGGTCAAGTCATACGGATGTTTATCGTTTCAATCCGCAATTTAAAATTAAAAAAAATGCGGTTGTTTATCATTTCAAACCGCAATCCCGAATGAAATGAAAATGCATGATGACTTGCAGTTTATACAATATAAATATAGCATCCATTCATCCAAATATCAATCATCAACCATTATTTGCATTCATCGTCCAATTTAAACAGTCATCGATATAGAGCATATAAATTATACAGGTAATAAATAACAGTTTATATTCAATAATAAATTTAATAACTGTTAACTAGCAGTTTATATGCAAAATAAATTCTAGCCTTAAATTTATATGCAATAATTAAAATAATAAACAGTTAAATAAGTAAAAATGCGAATTAACTGAGAAGATGAATAAAACATGCCAAACAAATCATATATAAATTTCTACTCATATCTAAAAATCAATTTAACAAACATAAAATATTTTAGATGTTGTGAGTGGGTTAAAACACTCACCTTTTGAATTTAAATTGGATTTAAATCCAATCTAAACCCAAAATTTCGCAGTCTCCCAATTCATCCAAACCAGCGTCAACAGATCTGAAATTTCAATACGATCCTAACAAAAATAATCTCGCGTGAATCGGACACGGTAAATGAAAATTACACAAGTTAAACGTTAAAGAAATTGTATTGAAAATCAAATAAACTAAAATAAAGAATACCTCTCTTCGAGAACTATGACATATATATTTTTCAGGAATTTTTAGAGGAGTTTGAATTTTTATTTTTATTTTGGACTGTAATTGGATCTAGAATTTTGCAGCCATTGGAAAAGAAGAAGTTGAAGAAAAGAACACACAGAAATGAAGATAGATGGAGGCTAGGGTTTACACAGCCTATTTATAGACAAAGTGAAAACGAATAGGTAGGCACGAATTATAAACGCGCCAAACGGTTGTTGGCCCACCAGAATATTTCATATTAATTGGATACGTTACGGATTAGTAAATAAATAAATTTCTTCCTCAATCATTTACATTGAATTTTAAACGTATTTACAAATATAAATTTAGACGCTTTATTTAAGTTTCAATATAATTTCATTAAATTTCAAATTCATAAATAATTTCCATTTTAACTGAATTTCAAATTACCGTAATAATTATCTTAGATTCTTATTCATTCCCAATAGGTTTAACTATTGTAAATCGACTAAGTTTACATACTATAAAATCCACATTCCTATGTATATATAGTTTTGAATTCCATACTATAAATATTTTATTAACATTTCGCAAATACATAAATTGGTATTGCACTATTACTTAAATAAATAGCCTATACCAATCACTAATTAAATGGGTTACCAAATTTTGGATTGGTTAATAATTATTAATTATTGCTTCATTTCTTAATTATACACTTGCATGGGTTATGCTTGTCTAATTATATTCCCATATTAATTAATGTTTCCAACAAACAATAACCTTTCCTTAGTCCCACCCTTTTTTACCAAATATTTCCCTGCAAATAATTCATTTTCCCATACATACTTCCATTTACACATAAACTTATTATACCTCTTTATTTTCTCAAACAAATTACAATGATTAAACAAATTTAAATGAAAATTTGAGTTGATAGATTCATAGATTCAAATGTTTACTTTATTTCAATATCTACTAAACTTTGAAATTATAACATAGACTCCAAAATAAAATCCTCCACTCTAGTCATACAAGTCTTACTGAAATAAAATTTATCTACCCTATTTTTAGGTCTTGGTTCCTAATATCCACCCGTTTTGACTTAATTTAAAATAGCGTACAAATTACATTACCTTTAATTGCAATAAATCCTATCATTGCCATTTATATTCCAAATGAATAAATTATTAATAGGTTAATTGAATCAGATTTACAACTCAACTTTAAATATTTGCAAATTTTGTCAGTTTGGATTACTTGGTAAATTTAGAATCCTTTAAACAACTTCGTACATAAATTTATTATAGAATAATTCAAAATTAACGTACAATTCCAATTTATGCAGCGATTACAACTTAAATTTCAAGGAATTTATTTATTTAGGTTTAAATCCTATTATTCACTAAAATTCTCATCCCATGTATACAATCCACATTGGTTTGTATTTATTCCATTTACCTCTTTAGTCATAGCGTAAATTTCTCATTAATACACATTAAAGTCCACTAAATTTCAACTGCCTCTTAATTTCCATTTATAAGTCTTAACACCCTAAATTTGACCACTTCTAACATGGTATTACTTCTCATATTAAATGTAACTTTTATTTAGTGTATTAACATTTATTTCTATTTAAATTTCATCAACCAAATTAAACATGTAACTTATAACTATTTCTTACAATCCAAATTATTACACCCATTGTCATATTTTGAATGGAGCCGGCATTTAATTACACAATTTATCTAAATTACATTAGGACAATATTTAATTCTCTTTGATAATATTAAATCCCCAATTTATTAAATGGAATCAATATATCTTTCTTTATATACTGTACGTCTAAATATCTTAATTATCAAATTTCAACTTATCCCTCAACCCCCAAATAACGTTATCAACAATCTTCATATTATAATTAATACTAACCTTTATTTCATCTTATAGAATCAACTATCTTTATTGACAAATTAACCTACCTTACTACACAACTTAAGAAAATTAATTGCAAATATGATATCACATTAGACTTCATAAATTATCAGTTGAAATCTACATAAAACCATTTATTTAATTAAAACCTTGCTATTATACATATTGACTCTTTACATGGAATTAGATTACATTCCTTAATTTCATTAAAACTTTATTTCTCACCTAAATCGCAAAATAGTAAGTTTCAATTACTATAGAAATTTTATTTAAGATGAATTTGAATCCCAATCAACTGTTATTGCACTCCTTATTACATTAAATTACATTCAGTTTACACATTTTAGAATTAAATTCAAATTACCTACAAATCTTATTTCATTCATAAATGCCATCATTTACCACATTATTGCATGGTTTCATTTAATTATATTCATGATATTCATGTTTCTATTAAACTTGCATACACACTTCCGTTATTATTTAATCAATTATTAAACATTATGACCAAATCATCTAACAAAATTGTATAATTTTCCATTTATTAACATTCAATTACTATTCAACATGTTTAATTCATTAGATAAATCAAATAATTACACTTGCTTTTCTCATTTGATTTTATAACCTAATATACCATTCATATTAAACCTATTTCATTCAATTCATACAAATTCAGCTAGATTAACTTTACTGTCTAGATTTTCATGCAGTTACATTTAATAAATCGAATATTGCATTAGATAATTTTACTGCTTACCTTTTATATATAAAAAAATTTCAAAGTGTACGCTCTCACTACTACCTTTATTAGGATTTATTCCCTATACTAATATTTAGTTTTATTTACCCTTTATATTTCATCTCTTTTTAAATTAAATTACAAAATCTTAATTAAATTAACCAACTTAAATTGTCGAAATTTACGGGTCGTTACATTCTCCCCCACTCAAAACTTTTGGTCCCCGAAAAGGAAAAAGAAGGGAAAAGAAGGATTTAGAATCTACATATCTTATTCAAACATTACCTTATAAACAATTAAATTTACAATATCTGTTACTTTTCTTAAAAATACAAATTTACAACACTATCTTTTTATACTTAAATTTATTAGAGTTTGGAGAACATTTCAAGATATTTCTAAGTCCAAAATTTAAATATCTAAGTAGTTCCAATCACTAATCATCCAAATTAATACAACAACCATCAATTTCCTCGAACATCATACATACAATTACAAAACAACCATACAATCACACAAATCAAATAGTTGTTTGGGTTCAAACTTGAAATTGTACGGAATGAAAAATAACTATCAAGTGCATCATTTACTCAACAGTCTTAGATGGAATAAATTATTTATTCATCCAACAATTTCAAATTTCCTTACCCAACCAAACATAAATCAAACAATAACCATTCAACCCAACAATCAATTTAACTTATTATAAATCTTTATTTCATACTTTAGTTGTTTGATTTCCTTTCTTTCATTAATGAGTGATTACCTCATTTATTTTCATTTATTACTTACAATATTCATCTTCCATTTTAAATGTCATGTAAGTTTCTTTTTATTGCATTCCATTTATGTATTTCTAAATTTTATTTATTTATTTCTCACAGTTTCATTTATTATAGAATTTCATTCTATTTACTTAAGTTTTAAAATCATCTAATTATAATACTTACCTTTAATTATGGTAAAATTTAAATTTACAACTTAAGTTTATAACAATAAATTCCCATTTATAACAGCAAATTCATTGAATACTTTCATTATCTAAAGCTTTACTTGTAAGATTTCCCCCTTACATTTTCTTACTAACACTGTAAATTTTATTATATGGCAAGTTATATATATGCTTTAAGAATGTAAGTGAAAATTTATACAAGTTTCTTCACAATTCCTTTTATTTTTTTAGTGGTTCATTAATTATATATTCGTTTTATAAGTTACAATTTTAACTTACTTTTACTTTCATTCATTTATTTAATGCTAATATTTAATAATAGTAACATTTTAATTACACCTAATTTGTAACCTTATAACATCAATTCTAATAAATAAAGAATTTCCTTTATCCATCTACTAAGGTTTACAACCGTTTATTTACATTACTTCTCTTCCTATTGTATTATTTTTTTTTAACTTAAAGGTTCAAATTTGCTACACTTAATTGTACTATTAATAAATCTGGAACTTAAGAACCAAATACCGGGTCAAATTTTAAATCATTTAAAATAATAGATAGATATCTACACTTATCATATATATTCAATTATAATTAAAACGATAAAATTTTCTTAACAATTCTGCAGTAAATTACTATAGTGGCCATCCCACTTCGAAACTCGAAAATGAATGTCGATCATGCGTGCACTCATCACCGAAATTATTTTCCAGCGACAGAGAGGAAAGTACAAAACTTATTTTCTCCAAAAATCTTCTTTAAAACAATTTCTCTTAAATTATATTAAATATTCATATCAGAAAATACTTATAACAATTATATTCCAAAAAATTTATCAGAAATTCCAAAACCCCGTATCTTTAGTCCTAAATTTCCAAATTTCATTTATCTTATTTTTAAATCTTATTTCTATCATTATTCAAAACCTTCATTACCTAAAAACCAATCTATTACAACCAAATATATATATTATTTTGAAAAATTATTTTATAGAAAATATAATAGGTAAAATTATTTCATTCACCTATATTAAAACAAATATTATGTCGGTTTGTCCTATTAAGTGTTTAGAAACCCCTATTGATGTCACAGCGTCCCATGCACCAACCAGAGTTTATAAATACAAAACGGAACAGATTAACACAGTATTAAAACCTTTTTATAACACTAACAAATACACTTTCTCATATATATACACTCAGTGACTCCCATAGGGTATTACTACCCTATTAGTAAAGAGTCAAACCCCACAAAGCTAAGGTTTATCGCTAAACCAAAGCTCTGATACCAACTGTAACATCCACCTTTTGGCATGATTTAAACAGACACACGTGCTGATTCAAACCATACGTAAGGGAGGATTGTTATGGGATAAATAAGAATATAGAGAAAAACTAAACAGAATCTCACAGCGGAAGGATAAAATATAATAATAAATATACAGTTCATAAATCTGTTTACAAAACCTTTGATTTTATTTATACCATACATATCAGAGTACACATACCATATTACAATGCAGCGGAACAATATGAGTGTGGTACAATAATATAAATAATAGTAATACGAATCTTCGTCTTCGTCCTCCAGAGCTAAAACTTCAATCCTGAAACGCTCGGACTGACCCGAGCGAATTGAAAAGACAAAACACTCGAGTCAAAACTAAAAGATCTTATGTGAGTTAAATTTTTAGAAATAAATATGAGTGCAGTAACTCAAGCGATGCTCGGGATTTACATCTCCTAAGGATCCGTTAAACTATTTACTATGTAGTATATTTCGCTATTATAATAGTGCCTAATTGTAAAATAAACTTACTTTTAAATAGCGTAAAGCTTTACATTTTCCACCTTAACACGTAAAATGCCAATAGTCTATACAGTACCGTAATACCTCCTGATCGGGAGGCTACCAGAGGATACTCCATAGGTACGACACAAATAGAAACTCGTAGTAAAGGCTCGGTATGGTAGGTGACACGGCACAACTAGGCAATGCCAGGGTAGATATACCAATTGCTATCTGGGCTGATGGAAACGCGCAGCGCGCAGCTACCGCCCACCTCGAACAAACTCACCCAAAATAAAAAAAAATAAAGTGGTCACTGAATCAATCCAAAGTCAAAGTATAGTATCGAAGAGGAGTGTCCGATCAGAGGAATGACCTCATTGGCCCGAGAATCGCTCCTGTTTTAGCCACGTTATGACAACTCACGAGAGTCGGGTCCATGTATTTACCTTGCAGGAAACGCCTCCACCAACCTACTTCATTCTGGAATCTCCACCGCGTACACGGTTAGCAAAGTGGTTTTCGGTATCGACAGAGAGTATGTCCATATCCGATCCCGGTCTCTTTGCCTATGTCCATATCCGATCCCGGTCTCTTTGCCTGCCAATCGTTATTATAACACCGCGGTCATTTAAAAATAATTATACTTTTAAAACCAAAATAAAATATCCATTTAAAACCCATATAAAAACGATATCATTTTTATTCTTAAAACCACAAATCAATACGATATCATTTTATTTTCCAATATAAATTATTTCCAAAATCATAGGGTTTCCAAAGTAAAATATTTAGAAATCAAAACTCTTGAGTATAATATTTCCAACTTATACTACCTTGAAAAAAACATAGCTTTGAAACAAATTTCCATCTCTTAAATGGTTAAATATTTAACTACTTTTATAAAACAAAATAGCTTCTTTAGATTTCACAAATCAATTCTAAATATCGATTTAAAATTCCAAATACCATTTCAATTCTTATGGTTAAAAGCTTTAAATATTTCACCATTTCAAAAACAAACTTATTTGACAAACCCATATGTATCAAATCCAATTACTTATTATTTAGACTTGAAATGTTTACTTATTGAATTCAATAAAATTTAAGTAAACCTTTAACTTCACATAACTGGAAAAAATTTCAATTTATTTAACTTGATATATTCATTTAAAACAACCTGGTACTCATTTAAATCACTTTACACAAAATCAAGTTATAAATCATATCCTTTTAAAAATTTAACTTTTATTAAATTCCGATTTAACTTAATATTCAACTTCCAATTTTATTCTCATTTAAGTCAATAGAACTACTAGAAATTAAATTTTAATTAAATTCTTAATCGTATTTGATCTTAAAATCAAACTTCGGTTTATACTTCAAATCAATTTTTATACGAAGCCTAAAACCGGAAAATTTCTATATATATATATATATATATATATATATATAGCTTTTATTAATGATCAAACAAAACCCATAAACCATATATATATGTAACGATCCAGAATTTCTATTAATTAAAATTTGTATATTTAATTAATTTTAAATATTAATAAGTGAATTTATAAGTCGAATAAATTTTATTTCGAATAATTGGATTTAATTGGATAATTAAATCGATAATTTAATATGTTAAATTATGGAAATAATTGAAAATTGGGTAAAATATGATTGAAAATGATTTGTAAAATTTTATTATATCACATTGGAGTAAGAATGATATTATAGAACTTTTAAAATCGAATTAGGAGTTAATTTGTGAAAATTGAATATTTTAATATTTAATCGACTAGTGAAAATAGTCAATTTTTGAACAGTCTCAAAATTGGACGAAACTAGTTCCATTGGATCCGTAATAGTTTGTTATTACCGGATTTCAATTTTCGTAGCAATCGGAGTTATCGTTTGATCGTGGCAGCTCGAAACGCATCGAAATTGTTTTTAATATTAATTTGGCGAGTTAAAATAGTCATTTTTCAAACAGTCTCGGATTTCGACGAAACCAGTTTCATCGGATACGTAATGTGATATTATTGTACGGTTTAAAATTTCGTGTCAATTGGATTTACCGTTTGTCCGGTGCAAGCTAAAACGCCTAGAAAATCATTTAAATCGGTTTAATTTAAATTGAACGTTTATAGACATAACTCGCACAGATGACCGAATTTGCGTTCGAAACCTATTCCATTGTGTCCGGAACGCGGGGTAAACCCTAGAAACGCTGGTCACCGCGCATAAATCGTAGTTTGGAAAATCCAAAATGAATAGTGTTCAATAATTTTCTATAAATAGACCATCCTCTTCACAAATTAAAAAAAAAATAAACCTAGGTCAAACTTCAGTAGCCGCCACCCCCTTTCACCTATGGCGGAAAACCACCCATCTTCTCCTCTGATTATCTTCCAATCCACCAAATAATTCAAGAAACGTTCAACATGAAACTTGTAGAGCGTCTCGAGCTCTACGTATTCAACGGTGGAGATCGCGAATGGTGCTACGAATGATGAGATGTGTGGCCGCGTTCATGTGCATTTTGGGCATGAATTCCCACGCAAATAGAGGGCCGAGCTCGAAGCTCTTCAGGCCGAGTGTGGAGTTGGGTGAGGGCTTTGACGTGGAGCTCCTTGATCGTGTTATGTTGCTCGTAAAAGTCGAAAAATTTAACCCTAATAATCAAAGATGGGTTCGGCCTTGTTACTGGAGAAAGACGTGAGTTGGAAGGAGAAGCAGTGGCAGGCTAGATCTGCAGGGGTTTGGATCTGAGGGGTGAGATTTGTTGAAGGTTGAAAAATATAAAAGAATGTTGTAAATTAATTATAGTTTAAATCGTGTAAACTTGTAAAAATCATATCCTTCTCATACGAGGTCGAAAACGCGCGAAACCAGTTGCGTTGGAATCGTATGGACGAGCACTATGCTATGGAATTGGATTTGAGTCGTTTGGAGTTAGTGAGAATTTCGGGTAAAATTAAACGTCCGTTTAATTTTATTCGAAATAAATCGCTAAAACGGAATTGAAATCAAGGTGAGAACTTCTCACTCAATCGAATCAGTTTCGATTTTTATTTTAATAGTTAGATTTAAAATATTTGAATGCATGTTTGAATGATGATTGTTATCTATTGATTGTTAAAATAGACATTATGCGCCGTTAGTAAGCGGATGTTATTTATTAAAAACATATACCGCGAATATTTCATAAACAGTGAAATTGGTATTATATATAATAGCAATATATATATATTGGCATATGTATATATTCCAGTTATTGATTTCCTGCATCGTATAGCGGATGAGACCCTATTGCGCCGTCTATTAAGCGGATAATATTTTAAATCCCATATACCGCGATAATTTCGTACTGGAACGGAATTGGTATTGTGATAACATCTTTGGATGCAGGAAAACAGTTTGGAGGGATCCAACTGGATTCCTCAATAGTTTTTATTTGATTTCAGATATTTTTGATATTTGATGGATTATCATATCGATATGTGATATCGCTGTTGTCGTGATTGACTATTTGGTGTGTAGCATCGTTGGGCCAAATTTTGGAATTTTAAAAGGTTTTCAAAGTGATTTTTGAAAATATACTATATTTTTGGAATTGATCCATTATAGATAAATAAACGTTATAATTTTAATGTTATAAAAATTATGTTTTGAGAAATATAGTTAAAAGTTGATTTTTGAGAAATATGAGGCTAATGATTTTATAAAATAGTTTAATCGGGGTTTTTGAATTTATTGAAAAAAGTTGAAATATAGGATTTATAAAGTTTGATTATTTTATAAATCAAAATGATGAAATTATAAAGGACTTTAAAGATGTTTTGAAATAATAATATAAATTGATTTATAGAAAAGATTGTAAATTGATATTTATAAATTAAAATATTGGAATTATAAAACGAGTTTTTATAAGTGTAAGAATGAATTGCGAATGAATTTCATAAATGCATGAAATTTATAGAATTATAAACGGTGAAGTTATAAATGGAATTTTATAAGCAATAGGTTTATAAAATTTGTAAAGTTATTAGAATAATGGTTTTGGGTAAATAAATGAATCTTATAAGTTATAAGATTTATAATTATGAAGTTTAAAGGAACGATTTTATAAACAAATAAATTATAAGTGTTTAACTTATAATACGAACTTTTGGTGTGTAATTGAGTTATAAATTGAAATAGGTTTATAAAAGGAAGTTGTTATAAAATAAATAGAAACGGAATTTATAAACATTGTTTTTATAAATTCGCAACTACTTATTTTGATAAGTAAATTGTTATAACTTATTTATGGAGTTATATTCACGTTTTAGACAGTGAATAATCTTTTAAAATAAAATGAATAGAAGTGATGAAATTGGTTAACAAGTATATTCACGTTTTTGAATAGTGGATAATATGTTAAAGAAATTGTTCTGAATGTGATGTTTTAAATAGAATTAAAACGATCTAACGATGTTTTCAAAACGTGTTGAGATTCGAAACCATAGATTTCAACATTCGTTGTTGAAATAGACGTTTTCGAGAAATAAAAGGAAATGGTGGACTATAACACTGTTGTTATAGTAAATGATTTCCGAAAGGAAATGTTTTGTATAGTATTGGGATTTATATATATCTATTTTAATTTCAAATCCCTATACTAGTGATTTTGGGTTATCGTAACGATGTTTTACGCAACATTCGTTTTGGCCCAAATAAATATGTTTAAGAGCATGATTTCCTTAAAGAATGAAATATATACTTAATTTTGATTTAAGTATATTGAATATTTTCCAAGTGTTGAAAATAAATGGATTGAGAATTACTTAATAAGTAAGCATGGAAATGTTTTCCAATATAAAGTGAATATTTTAAGAATTTATCTTTTTGAAGATAAATTGAAAATGAATAATTGAAATCGTATATTCATAAATATTTTGGAATGTAAATTCACTATGGAATTTATAAATGAAAATGGGGATTTGTTTAAAAATAAATGTTGATTTATTTTTGAAGTGTGGGAATTAATTTATTGATTTGGAACGTAAATATAAAGTAAATCGTTAAGGATTTACTTAAATTGGTTTAAATGAAACATGTTGAAATGAAAGAAATTCCGCGTAAGGAAAAGTGATTTGAAAATTTGTTTTCAAATAGTTGAAGTGTGGAAAATTATATATCTAGTAAAGATATTTTGGAAAGTAAATAATTTGGGAAATTATTTGGATTTGGTGATGTTGAGCATGCCTATTGATAGTTAAATAATCCGACTATCAATATTTACCTTTAAATAGGTATTTGTTTTGAATTGCTTGAATTTGAATGCCACACTTATTTTTAAATTATTGCGCTCGTTATTCGGATTACCCATTCCGAATAGTGATACGACGTAATGGATAGCATTGAAGATCGATGTTGAAGGCCGGGTATTTGCGAGAGCGATAGGATGACCTGTCGATTGACTCTGCACCGAGTTGCTCCGTTATAGAGTTCTCCATATGTGATGGAGAATCCGATCAGGATTGTGGATATCCGGATTGCAAGGACTTCTTTGTAAGTGCCTTCGGTTCTGTTCGAGCCCGGAACAGACTTGTATGGATTGTATGTCTGACATTACAAATTGAGACATAAAGCGGATTTCTTTCAAATATATTTCTGTTGGTGGTGGAGAATTTATTCTCTTAGTTTAACACCCTTCTCTGAGACGTACGAGCTCAGAGGTTATATAGTTGAATGTTATCAGCGATATATTCCCAATTTGGTAATGTGACATGCTGAGTGTTGCTGTGAAATGATCATTGTGTTGATCATTTGTGATAGGATAATTTGTTTGATCGTTTATCTTTGTGATCATTTCTATGATCATTTGTTGACCCAAAGCATGGCTTTTGTATAAAGTATGTCTTTGTGGGCGTGACTTCGTCGAGCCTCACACCTCGGAATGGTTAAAAAAGGAAAGATGCGGCAAGGTTATGAGGGGTAGCTCCCTTTAGGGTATGTGCATTTCCTTCTGGAAAAGGGTGGTATCATGGTATGGAGCCCAGATACTTAATCATGTTGAAACACTTTATTTATGATTGTGTGATGATGGTGACGAGCGCTCGGTTAAAGGTCCCAAAGGACCGGGGGATGGCATACTCGTGTCAGTTGTTAACCAGTTAGGGGTAACCCGGCCTTGTGTTGGCAGAGATCCGGTCTGGTTCTCGGGGACGTCCTTCCAGAGGCGTTCTCATGTGGCAATGGAAAGTTCCTTGGCCTGACCATTCGTTGAAAATCTAAAGAAACAATACGATCTTGTACGGTTTTAGTTGTATAACCTGCCATGGAATGTGGCGGTAACCTACTATTGAACATGGTAGCTATAGTAGGCATAAGTGCGGAATGTCTATGCTGGCTAAGATTTATATCCTTATTTTCGAAATGAATTTTTCCTACACTATGCACTAGTAATAATATCAAATATTCTTTTTGATGCGTATCAAGCATCTTTGACTATCATAAGGAGAAATCTCCTCCGATTCTTCGTTTGCATTGTGTGTGTGTGCGGGAGGCCTTATGGTAGTCCCAATTTTAAAAGCATTGCGAATTGACTTTAAAAATATTCCTCTATTTTGTTTTCAAAGACAAATAAACTGTTTTGAGTTCTCACACCAGTCACATGACTGACTCGGAGTTTATTGTTTTCCTTCCTAAACTCTGGGTGCCCACCAATTTCCACACGGGCAGTTAAGAGTTAGGTTTATCAGGATATTCTGGATATTCTGGAGTTGCTAGAGGCAAGATGGATGGCATGGCGTATTACTAGTATATAGTATTTCTTTTCCGCTGTTTGATGTTGTTTGTTGTTGTACACTCTGATGATATGATGTAATGAAATGTGATGTAATGTAATAACTGATATAGTTCTTTGTTTAAAGATTATTCATTTATTTATTATATGTTGTTCCGCTGCGAATTGTGAGATTCTGTTGTTGTTCTGCTGTTTTCTTTCTATTTTCTTTCCGTTCTATTTTCTACCTTTTCTCTCTTCTTCTGTCTTTTTCTTTTTCTTAAACATTGAGCATTCGTATTTCTGTTCATCTTGAGTTAATCTATGGAGATTAGTGTATATTCAAGGAGTACAGATTTGCGGGTCCTCACGGGTGGTATCAGAGCATATGGTTAAGCGACAACCATGGTTCTGTTGGGTATTACTCATTAGAGATAGAGTCAGTAGTACTCTAGAATGAGTTTGAGTGTAATAATAGCTATGAGAGCGTATTTGTTAGTGAATATAAAATTGTTTTATATTGTGATGATTGGTTTATTGAGTGGCATATGAACCTTCGTCAGCACGGTCTGGACAACTATGCCGAAGGGGTTTATAAACACTTGAATAGAACAATTTGACACAGTATTGTTTTAAAATTGGGTAAATGAAATAATTTTACCCTGATTATTTTTATATATAAAGGAATAATTTTTCAGAATTATTAAAGTGTATATAAGTTGATTGTTTGGTTGTTGAATAAGATGCTTGAATAATCTAAGTAAAAGAATAATTGTATAAGTAAAAAAAAAGTATAAGTAAGAAATTATAATTAAAGTGATTTACAATTGTGAAATAAACTTATATATATAAGAAGTAAAACTATATGAATATATTTATGAATATGAGTTGTAAATAAAAATGAATTTAAAGTTAAATGAAAATTTACTTAGAATTGGAATCTGAATTGATTTATAAGTGGGAATTTAAGTTATGCAAAACCAAGTGATGTTTATAAAATGAAGTATAACTTAAGAAATGTTGAATGAAGTTGATATTGGTATCAAAGTAAATTAATAAAGTTAAGTGATAGATATGAACTTGGGTTATATAAATGAAATTCAACTTTTGTAATTGAATTGAATGAATGGATTGAATATTAATCAATTAAATGTGAATAATTGATATGGAATAATGGATATAAGTGTTAATTCATTAAAATCTAATGTTATTGGAAGTTGAATAAATGAATGAAAATCAATTTAATTAAACCAATTGAAAGCAAAGGAATTTGGTTGTAATAAATATACATTGGTTGATATATGATTGTTAGTTGATTGTATATAATTCATTAAGTATTAATGAAATTGAAAGCTAAAGTAATTGAAATCCAATTGGAAGTTAAGTGAATCTTAAATAGAATTGAATTTGATTTGGAAGTGAACCAACTTGAATATGAATTAGTGAATATAAACTAATTGAAAATGAATGTTAGTAAGAACGTCAACTGTTAATGAATCAGATATGATTAAATTGAAAACCATTTCATTGAATATTAATGAGAATATGAATGAGTATTTATTGGTTATGAATGCTAGTTGGATGATGGTTGGTTGATGGTTGAATATATAGCTTTCGTTGCATTTGCTATGTTGGCATATATAGTTATTATGTTGCTATATGTTGTATATCGATACTATTGTCTATATACATGTTTCTCATGTTGTTTGTTGAGTGTTTAGTAGGTGCGGATCGCGTTTGCTTCGCATTTGGAGCTCGCTTTCGCGCTATATTAGCCGTATATGCTCGATAATAAAATATAAGGTACATATCTCGGATTACATACCGTACTTTTACACTTTTTTCCCTGCGGGATGCCTCATTACTTGATGAGATGTATATTTGTGATATATATAATGTCATTTTTTTTCGAATCGATCCGCGCAAAGGAGACTATGGCGAATTTTTCCGGAAATTTAAGGCGTTAGAAAAAATTTGAGAAAATTGGAAAGTTTTGAAAACTTTAACTTTGATTTGGAATTGAAAGTTAAACAATAATAGTGTTTTTGAAAAGAAAACTAAGTATGATTTGAAAACTTAGTAATAAGAAGTTTGACTATGGATTTTGGAAAATTAATAGATTCTATAACTTTTCTTACTTGTTAATTTCGAGGACGAAATTCTTTTAAGGGGGGAAGTATATAACGACCCAGAATTTCTATTAATTAAAATTTGTATATTTAATTAATTTTAAATATTAATAAGTGAATTTATAAGTCGAATAAATTTTATTTCGAATAATTAGATTTAATTGGATAATTAAATCGATAATTTAATATGTTAAATTATGGAAATAATTGAAAATTGGGTAAAATATGATTGAAAATGATTTGTAAAATTTTATTATATCATATTGGAGTTAGAATGATATTATAGAACTTTTAAAATCGAATTAAGAGTTAATTTGTGAAAATTGAATATTTTGATATTTAATCGACTAGTGAAAATAGTCAATTTTTGAACAGTCTCAGAATTGGACGAAACTAGTTCCATTGGATCCGTAATAGTTTGTTATTACCGGATTTCAATTTTCGTAGCAATCGGAGTTATCGTTTGATCGTGGCAGCTCGAAACGCATCGAAATTGTTTTTAATATTAATTTGGCGAGTTAAAATAGTCATTTTTCAAACAGTCTCGGATTTCGACGAAACTAGTTTCATCGGATCCATAATGTGATATTATTGTATGGTTTAAAATTTCATGTCAATTGGATTTACCGTTTGTCCGGTGCAAGCTAAAACGCCTAGAAAATCGTTTAAATTGGTTTAATTTAAATTGAACGTTTATAGCCATAACTCGCACAGATGACCGAATTTGCTTCCGAAACCTGTTCCATTGTGTCCGGAACGCGGTGTAAACCCTAGAAACGCTGGTCACCGCGCGTAAATCGGAGTTTGGAAAATCCAAAATGAATAGTGTTCAATAATTTTCTATAAATAGACCATCCTCTTCACAAATAAAAAAAAATAAACCTAGGTCAAACTTCAATACCCGCCACCCCCTTTCACCTATGGCCGAAAATCACTCATCTTCTCCTCCGATTATCTTCCAATCCACCAAATAATTCAAGAAACGTTCAACATGAAACTTGTAGAGCGTCTCGAGCTCTACATATTCAACGATGGAGATCGCGAATGGTGCTACGGATGATGAGATATATGGCCGCGTTCGTGTGCGTTTTGGGCACGAATTCCCACGCAAATAGAGGGCCGAGCTCGAAGCTCTTCAGGCCGAGTGTGGAGTTGGGTGAGGGCTTTGACGTGGAGCTCCTTGATCGTGTTCAGGTTGCTCGTAAAATTCAAAAAATTTAACCCTAATAATCAAAGATGGGTTCGGCCTTGTTACTGGAGAAAGACGTGAGTTGGAAGGAGAAGCGGTGGACGGGCTAGATCTGCAGGGGTTTGGATCTGAGGGGTGAGATTTGTTGAAGGTTGAAAAATATAAAAGAATGTTGTAAATTAATTATAGTTTAAATCGTGTAAACTTGTAAAAATCATATCTTTTTCATACGAGGTCGAAAACGCGCGAAACCAGTTGCGTTGGAATCGTATGGACGAGCACTATGCTATGGAATTAGATTAGAGTCGTTTGGAGTTAGTGAGAATTTCGAGTAAAATTAAACGTCCGTTTAATTTTATTCGAAATAAATCGCTAAAACGGAATTGAAATCAAGGTGAGAACTTCTCACACAATCGAATCAGTTTCGATTTTTATTTTAATAGTTAGATTTAAAATATTTGAATGCATGTTTGAATGATGATTGTTATCTATTGATTGTTAAAATAAACATTATGCGCCGTTAGTAAGCGGATGTTATTTATTAAAAACATATACCGCGAATATTTCATAAACAGTGAAATTGGTATTATATATAATAGCAATATATATATATTGGCATATGTATATATTGCAGTTATTGATTTCCCGCATTGTATAGCGGATGAGACCCTATTGCGCCGTCTATTAAGCGGATAATATTTTAAATCCCATATACCGCGATAATTTCGCACTGGAACGGAATTGGTATTGTGCTAACATCTTTGGATGCAGGAAAACAGGTTGGAGGGATCCAACTGGATTCCTCAACAGTTTTTATTTGATTTCAGATATTTTTGATATTTGATGGATTATCATATCGATATATGATATCGTTGTTGTCGTGATTGACTATTTGGTGTGTAGCATCATTGGGCCAAATTTTGGAATTTTAAAAGGTTTTCAAAGTGATTTTTGAAAACATACTATATTTTTTAATTGATCCATTATAGATAAATAAACGTTATAATTTTAATGTTATAAAAATTATGATTTTTTGAGAAATATAGTTAAAAGTTGATTTTTGAGAAATATGAGGCTAATGATTTTATAAAATAGTTTAATAGGGGTTTTTGAATTTATTATAAAAAGTTGAAATATAGGATTTATAAAGTTTGATTATTTTATAAATCAAAATGATGAAATTATAAAGGACTTTAAAGATGTTTTGAAATAACAATATAAATTGATTTATATAAAAGATTGTAAATTGATATTTATATATTAAAATATTGGAATTATAAAACGAGTTTTTATAAGTGTAAGAATGAATTGTGAATGAATTTCATAAATGTATGAAATTTATAGAATTATAAACGGTGAAGTTATAAATGGAATTTTATAAGCAATAGGTTTATAAAATTTGTAAAGTTATTAAAATAATGGTTTTGGGTAAACAAATGAATCTTATAAGTTATAAGATTTATAATTATGAAGTTTAAAGGAACGATTTTATAAACAAATAAATTATAAGTGTTTAACTTATAATATGAACTTTTGGTGTGTAATTGAGTTATAAATTGAAATAGGTTTATAAAAGGAAGTTGTTATAAAATAAATAGAAATGGAATTTATAAACATTGTTTTTATAAATTCGCAACGACTTATTTTGATAAGTAAATTGTTATAACTTATTTATGGAGTTATATTCACGTTTTAGACAGTGAATAATCTTTTAAAATAAAACGAATAGAAGTGATGAAATTGGTTAACAAGTATATTCACGTTTTTGAATAGTGGATAATATGTTAAAGAAATTGTTTTGAATGTGATGTTTTAAATAGAACTAAAACGATCTAATGATGTTTTCAAAACGTGTTGAGATTCGAAACCATAGATTTCAACATTCATTGTTGAAATAGACGTTTTCGAGAAATAAAAGGAAATGGTGGACTATAACAATGCTGTTATAGTAAATGATTTCCGAAAGGAAATGTTTTGTATAGTATTGGGATTTATATATATCTATTTTAATTTTGAACCCCTATACTAGTGATTTTGGGTTATCGTAACGATGTTTTACGCAACATTCGTTTTGGCCCAAATAAATATGTTTAAGAGCTTGATTTCCTTAAAGAATGAAATATATACTTAATTTCGATTTAAGTATATTGAATATTTTCCAAGTGTTGAAAATAAATGGATTGAGAATTACTTAATAAGTAAGTATGGAAATGTTTTCCAATATAAAGTGAATATTTTGAGAATTTATCTTTTTGAAGATAAATTGAAAATGAATAATTGAAATCGTATATTCATAAATATTTTGGAATGTAAATACACTATGGAATTTATAAATGAAAAGGGGAATTTGTTTAAAAATAAATGTTGATTTATTTTTGAAGTGTGGGAATTAATTTATGGATTTGGAACGTAAATATAAAGTAAATCGTTAAGGATTTATTTAAATTGGTTTAAATGAACCATGTTGAAATGAAAGAAATTCCGCGTAAGGAAAAGTGATTTGAAAATTTGTTTTCAAATAGTTGAAGTGTGGAAAATTATATATCTAGTAAAGATATTTTGGAAAGTAAATAATTTGGGAAATTATTTGGATTTGGTGATGTTGAGCATGCCTATTGATAGTTAAATAATCCGACTATCAATATTTACCTTTAAATAGGTATTTGTTGTGAATTGCTTGAATTTGAATGCCACACTTATTTTTAAATTATTGCGCTCGTTATTCGGATTACCCATTCCGAATAGTGATACGACGTAATGGATAGCATTGAAGATCGGTGTTGAAGACCGGGTATTTGCGAGAGCGATAGGATGACCTGTCGATTGACTCTGCACCGAGTTGCTACGGTATAGAGTTCTCTATATGTGATGGGGAATCCGATCAGGATTGTGGATATCCGGATTGCAAGGACTTCTTTGTAAGTGCCTTCGGTTCTGTTCGAGCCCGGAACAGACTTGTATGGATTGTATGTCTGACATTACAAATTGAGATATAAAGCTGATTTCTTTCAAATATATTTCTGTTGGTGGCGGAGAATTTATTCTCTTAGCTTAACACCCTTCTCTGACACATATGAGCTCAGAGGTTATATAGTTGAATGTTATCAGCGATATATTCCCAATTTGGTAATGTGACATGCTGAGTGTTGCTATGAAATGATCATTGTGTTGATCATTTGTGATAGGATCATTTGTTTGATCGTTTATCTTTGTGATCATTTCTATGATCATTTGTTGACCCAAAGCATGGCTTTTGTATAAAGTATGTCTTTGTGGACGTGACTTCGTCGAGCCTCACACCTCGGAATGGTGAAAACAGGAAAGATGCGGCAAGGTTATGAGGGGTAGCTCCCTTTATGGTATGTGCATTTCCTTCTGGAAAAGGGTGGTATCATGGTATGGAGCCCAGATACTTACTCATGTTGAAACACTTTATTTATGATTGTGTGATGATGGTGACGAGCGCTCGGTTAAAGGTCCCAAAGGACCGGGGGATGGCATACTCGTGTCAGTTGTTACCCAGTTAGGGGTAACCCGGCCTTGTGTTGGCAGAGATCCGGTTTGGTTCTCGGGGACGTCCTTCCAGAGGCGTTCTCATGTGGCAATGGGAAGTTCCTTGGCCTGACCATTCGTTGGAAATCCAAAGAAACAATACGATCTTGTACGGTTTTAGTTGTATAACCTGCCATGGAATGTGGCGGTAACCTGCTATTGAACATGGTAGCTATAGTAGGCATAAGTGCGGAATGTCTATGCTGTCAAAGATTTATATCTTTATTTTCGAAATGAATTTATCCTACACTATGCACTAGTAATAATATCAAATGTTCTTTTTAATGCGTATCAAGCATCTTTGACTATCATAAGGAGAAATCTCCTCCGATTCTGCGTTTGCATTGTGTGTGTGCGGGAGGCCTTATGGTAGTCCCATTTTTAAAAGCATTGCGAATTGACTTCAAAAATATTCCTCTATTTTGTTTTCAAAGACAAACAAACTGTTTTGAGTTCTCACACCAGTCACATGACTGACTCGGAGTTTATTGTTTTCCTTCCTAAACTCTGGGTGCCCACCAATTTCCACACGGGCAGTTAAGAGTTAGGTTTATCAGAATATTCTGGATATTCAGGAGTTGCTGGAGGCAAGATGGATGGAATAGCGTATTACTAGTATATAGTATTTCTTTTCCGCTGTTTGATGTTGTTTGTTGTTGTACACTCTGATGATATGATGTAATGAAATGTGATGTAATGTAATAATTGATATAGTTCTTTGTTCAAAGATTATTCATTTATTTATTATATGTTGTTCCGCTGCGAATTGTGAGATTCTGTTGTTGTCCTGTTGTTTTCTTTCTATTTTCTTTCCGTTCTATTTTCTATCTTTTCTCTCTTCTTCTGTCTTTTTCTTTTTCTTAAACATTGAGCATTCGTATTTCTGTTCATCTTGAGTTAATCTATGGAGATTAGTGTATATTCAAGGAGTACGCATTTGCGGGTCCTCACAATATATGTATAGCTTTACAAAACCATAGTAAAACATTTCCAAAAATAATTTTATATATTTACCGCGGTGCCTGTATAAAATTTTCTATCCTATGGTCGAGTGATACAGATGTTTATCGTTTCAATCCGCAATTTAAAATAAAAAAAATGCGGTTGTATATCATTTCAAACCGCAATCCCGAATGAAATGAAAATGCATGATGACTTGCAGTTTATACAATATAAATATAGCATCCATTCATCCAAATATCAATCATCAACCATTATTTGCAATCATTGTCCAATTTAAACAGTCATCGATATAGAGCATATAAATTATACAGTTAATAAATAATAGTTTATATTCAATAATATATTTAATAACTGTTAACTAGAAGTTTATATGCAAAATAAATTCTAACTGTAAATTTATATGCAATAATTAAAATAATAAACAGTTAAATAAATAAAAATGCGAATTAAGTGAGAAGATGAATAAAACATGCCAAACAAATCATATATAAATTTCTACTCATATCTAAAAATCAATTTAACAAACATAAAATATTTTAGAAGTTGTGAGTGGATTAAAACACTCACCTTTTGAATTTAAATTGGATTTAAATCCAATTTAAACCCAAAATTTCACAGTCTCCAAATTCATCCAAACCAGCGTCAACAGGTCTGAAATTTCAATACGATCCTAACAAAAATAATCTCGCGTGAATCGGACACGGTAAGTGAAAATTACACAAGTTAAACGTTAAAGAAAGTGTATTGAAAATCAAATAAACTAAAATAAAGAATACCTCTCTTCGAGAACTATGACATATAAATTTTTCTGGAATTTTTAGAGGAGTTTGAATTTTTATTTATATTATGGACTGTAATTGGATCTAGAATTTTACAGCCATTGGAAAAGAAGAAGTTGAAGAAAAGAACACACAGAGAAATGAAGATAGATGAAGGCTAGGGTTTACACAGCCTATTTATAGACAAAGTGAAAACGAATAGGTAGGCACGAATTATAAACGCACCAAGCGGTTGTTGGCCCACCAGAATATTTAATATTAATTGGATACGTTACGGATTAGTAAATAAATAAATTTCTTCCTCAATCATTTACATTGAATTTTAAACGTATTTACAAATATAAATTTAGAAGCTTTATTTAAGTTTCAATATAATTTCATTAAATTTCAAATTCATAAATAATTTCCATTTTTAACTGAATTTCAAATTACCGTAATAATTATCTTAGATTCTTATTCATTCCCAATAGATTTAACTATTGTAAATTGACTAAGTTTACATACTATAAAATCCACATTCCTATGTATATATAGTTTTGAATTCCATACTATAAATATTTTATTAACATTTCGCAAATACATAAACTGGTATTGCACTGTTACTTAAATAAATAGCCTATACCAATCACTAATTAAACGGGTTACCAAATTTTGGATTGGTTAATAATTATTAATTATTGCTTCATTTCTTAATTACACACTTGCATGGGTTATGCTTGTCTAATTATATTCCCATATTAATTAATGCTTCCAACAAACAATAACCTTTCCTTAGTCCTACCCTTTTTACCAAATATTTCCCTGCAAATAATTCATTTTCCCATACATACTTCCATTTACACCTAAACTTATTATACCTCTTTATTTTCTCAAACAAATTACAATGATTAAACAAATTTAAATGAAAATTTGAGTTGATAGATTCATAGATTCAAATGTTTACTTTATTTCAATATCTACTAAACTTTGAAATTATAACATAGACTCCAAAATAAAATCCTCCACTCTAGTCATACAAGTCTTATTGAAATAAAATGTATCTACCCTATTTTTAGGTCTTGGTTCCTAATATCCACCCGTTTTGACTTAATTTAAAATAGCATACAAACTACATTACCTTTAATTGCAATAAATCCTATCATTGCCATTTATATTCCAAATGAATAAATTATTAATAGGTTAATTGAATCAGATTTACAACTCAACTTTAAATATTTGCAAATTTTGTCAGTTTGGATTACTTGGTAAATTTAGAATCCCTTAAACAACTTCCTACATAAATTTATTATAGAATAATTCAAAATTAACGTACAATTCCAATTTATGCAGCGATTACAACTTAAATTTCAAGGAATTTATTTATTTAGGTTTAAATCCTATTATTCACTAAAATTGTCATCCCACGTATACAATCCACATTGGTTTGTATTTATTCCATTTACCTCTTTAGTCATAGCGTAAATTTCTCATTAATACACATTAAAGTCCACTAAATTTCAACTGCCTCTTAATTTCCATTTATAAGTCTTAACACCCTAAATTTGACCACTTCTAACATGGTATTACTTCTCATATTAAATGTAACTTTTATTTAGTGTATTAACATTTATTTCTATTTAAATTTCATCAACCAAATTAAACATGTAACTTATAACTATTTCTTACAATCCAAATTATTACACCCATTGTCATATTCTGAATGGAGCCAGCATTTAATTACACAATTTACCTAAATTACATTAGGACAATATTTAATTCCCTTTGATAATACTAAATCCCCAATTTATTAAATGGAATCAATATATCTTTCTTTATATATTGTACGTCTAAATATCTTAATTATCAAATTTCAACTTATCCCTCAACCCCTAAATAACGTTATCAACAATCTTCATATTATAATTAATACTAACCTTTATTTCATCTTATAGAATCAACTATCTTTATTGACAAATTAACCTACCTTACTGCACAACATAAGAAAATTAATTGCAAATATGATCTCACATTAGACTTCATAAATATTCAGTTGAAATCTACATAAAACCATTTATTTAATTAAAACCTTGCTATTATACATATTGACTCTTTACATGGAATTAGATTACTTTCCTTAATTTCATTAAAACTTTATTTCTCACCTAAATCGCAAAATAGTAAGTTTCAATTACTATAGAAATTTTATTTAAGATGAATTTGAATCCCAATCAATTGTTATTGCACTCCTTATTACATTAAATTACATTCAGTTTACACATTTTAGAATTAAATTCAAATGAGCTACAAATCTTATTTCATTCATAAATGCCATCATTTACCACATTATTGCATGGTTTCATTTAATTATATTCATGCTATTCATGTTTCTATTAAACTTGCATACATACTTCCGTTATTATTTAATCAATTATTAAACATTATGACCAAATCATCTAACAAAATTGTATAATTTTCCATTTATTAACATTCAGTTACTATTCAACATGTTTAATTCATTAGACAAATCAAATAATTACGCTTGCTTTTCTCATTTGATTTTATAACCTAATATACCATTCATATTAAACCAATTTCATTCAATTCATACAAATTCAGCTAGATTAACTTTACTGTCTAGATTTTCATGCAGTTACTTTTAATAAATCGAATATTGCATTGCATAATTTTACTGCTTACCTTTCATTAATAAAAAAATTTCAAAGTGTACGCTCTCACTACTACCTTTATTAGGATTTATTCCTTATACTAATATTTAGTTTTATTTACCCTTTATATTTCATCTCTTTTTAAATTAAATTACAAAATCTTAATTAAATTAACCAACTTAAATTGTCGAAATTTACGGGTCGTTACATTGATAGGAAAAGGGTTGAGTGGGAGAAGCTGAAGCTTCGAGCTCCCTCGCTCTCAGTGAAAGCACCAAAAATGTTTGCACCAAAAAATGGACAAACACCTCCAAGTCGTATGAATTAGTTGGTTTTATGTTGTTTCTAGTGATTTGGGTGACTTATGCAAATATATAAAAAGCAGGGACTAAACTGTAAAGGACACACAGATTTATAGTTGTTCGGCCAGAACGTGCCTACGTCCACTTTATATGTTATTCTCCTTTTTCTTTCATATTACAAGTACAAAGCTTTGTATACAAGTATTTGAAAGTTGTTTGAAAGTTCCTTCCGTGCTTGAGCTCTCAAACTTGTCTGCCATTGTTGTACCCCTGCCCCTCTATTTATAGAGTGAGGCTGGAGGCAGGGGTCTTGGATGTATATAGCTGTTGGTGGGCCTGGGCTGAAGCAATGTGGCCAGGCAGTGTTGGTTCGGCAAGGCTTGGTTCGGAGGTGAGGGCGTGGCTTAGTTCGGATGTAAATGATCTGGTGGTAGCCCCCCTTGGCCTTGTTTCGGTGGTAAATGATCCGGTGGTAGCCCCCCTTGGCCATGGTTCGGTGGCACGGGATGTGAGGTTGGTTCGGTGATGGAGTGGAGGGCCTTTGGTTTGGTAGGAGTTTGATTGGTATTGCCCGGAGCGGCCTTGGACCGGCATTGCTTGGAGTAGCCTTGGACCGGTGTTGCTTGGAGGGGCATTGGTTCGGTGGTGTGGAGCCGGTCCGGTGAGAGTTGGTTCGGTGGTAGGGAAGGGGTCGGCCGAAACACACCTAACATGTATTTTATCCCTGCGCTGTAAGTGATACGATAGAGTTTATTGTTTTACTTTAACCCTGATGATCGTCCATGGCTGCCGAGCACGCCTTTCAGCGCACTATCTCCTTGTTTAAGTGCAGGAGTTAAGGGCGCTCGTCACACTCTCACACGGACTCAAAGGAGTATATCGGATTGGTGGTTTGATTTTGTGTTAAAGTAGCGGTTTCATGCATTTCTGTAAAACCTAAGTATAGATTCATTGTTCATGAAGATTTGACATCCATTTTAGTACATGTTAACCTATGCAAGTTCATCCATTAAGTTGTAGAGATAATACTTATGATCCATGCTTGTTAGATTTGGACTCTTTATTTACAAGATTGCCATTTTGTTATAATTGCTTTTAGATCTTGTTCGAATGCTTGATTACTTAGATTAATGATTGATTAGTTGATTAGTGATTAAATTTGGACAAGTATTGCCAGAGATGATTCAAAAGCTAAGGGGAAGGCTCTCGAATAAGGAAAGCTGCTCGTAGCATATGTGGCGGATGTTGAAGCTCATATGGATAGATTTGATGATAATGTTGATGGGCTTTGCTATGATTAGATGAGACAAAGCATGATAGGATGAAGCCTTGTTATAATCCAGACGGGATCATTCCAAGCACGTTGATAATGGTTGGCTTGAGAGGCGCTTGAGCTAGTATGGAAATAGTCGTCAAGGAGGATGACTAGAAGGCTGAGATCTCATCGTTGTTGATGGTTCTAGCAGGCTCAAAGCAAGAGTACGCTGGGCAGATTCGATAGTCCCAATCGACTAATAGTTGATGGTTGAGTACTCTGGGCAGATTCGATAGTCCTAGGCACGGGTCACGACGACGTGCGGAGTTCTGTCTAGAACCGGGGTTACCATTAGCCCTTGACGGACGGATGAAAGAATGAGCCAGTCATTCAATTAACGGTGATATCGAGGCAATGATAACAGTGATAGCCAGAGTAATGGATGTTTGGATGCTTTGGTTGTATCTTCACTCGGTCTCAAGAGCGATGTTTTGTGGGTGCTTATCTGATCTTGGTTTTGGCCTTGGGGGTTTGTGCTTGGAAAACATCGACCTTGACTCGAGTGATAATTGTTTTACTTTAAATGTCTGCTTTGCTATGTTTATTTCTGCTTAGTGGGTCTGGGGGCTATCACTGTAGAAAGAGTTGGAGTGGGAGGGTTGGATTCCTATTCCTTTTTCCTTTATGCTCTTTTGGTATGTTGTTAGCTAATTTACCGCTCACTAAGACTGTTGTCTGACTCAAGGTTTTATGTTCAACTCTTATTACCTTGGGCTGTTCATCCATTTTGGGATGGGCAAACTAGGTAGCATGTGACAGGTGCTGTTCTTAGTGACCAACGCTGTTGATGACGAAGACGAGCTGGAGGCTTTTGCATATTGTTTTTCTTACTATATGTATTGGATGTTTTGCTGCTTGTATGATTCTCTGAGTGTTATGTAGTGAGGCTTGATGTATTGACTATTCAGATGTTTGTATCAAACTGTTTTGTAGTGTATTGATGAGGTTCTATTTAGTGAAGCTTCACTATATATATTTCTCTATTGTATTTTATCCCTACGCTGTGAGTAATACGATAGAGTTTATTGTTTTACCTTACCCTGACGATCGTCCATGGCGGCCTGGCACACCTTTAAGCGCACTATTCCCTTGTTTAGTGCAGGAGTTATGGGCGGTCGTCACAGTGCTAGCTGACAGCACTACACCGTAGTGTTCTTGGCTAGCGTGGGTATAGAGGTGGGGGGTCACATATACCATCCACACACAGTATCAAATCTGATCGCTTACTTGACCACACAATTCCACTTCAAAACTAGCATCGCCACTTTACTTCCCTAGTGCGGACTTCAATCCGATTCCTTGATTTGAAACTGCCATTCTCCTTGCATAGCCATATACTATGATAGGAAACTTTGGATTCAAATCAAAAATGCATATCGAATGTTTGCCATCGAGAATCAAGTGAAAGATTCTTCTTCGGATCGATGTAAGTAACCTCAAAGTCGCGTACTCGAATCTGGATCAAAATAGTTATGAATATTACGATCTACGTACAACTTACGCATTTATTTCATTGGTTCTTAAACTATCCCAAATAATTTTTATTCGCAATTAATTTAAATCACAATTAAATATACTAATAGTATTTCCTTTAATAATGAAATTGTGATGACCCAGAAATCCATACCCTTTGAATCAACAATTAATCTTTTATTAATTAAATCACTTTTCCAATACGTTTACTTCAAAATATCTTTAAAAGATATATTCTCAAAACCATTTCAATATTTGAAAAACATTTCCATATACTTAGTTTAATAATAAGTAATTCATGATTAACTTTATTTCCAATCCATTGAAACTTTATTTCGAAATACCACTTTCCAAAATATTCATTTAATTTAAAGGATTATTCTCTGTCCAAAATTGTGAATATAATTCTCTTATCCAAATTTAGTACTTCTACACATTTAATTTAAAGGATTATCCACTGCCCAAAATCGTGATTATAATTCCTTTAATAAACTTTCATGTTTAGTTTATCAAATTAAATTGATTTCGGATTTATAAAACAATGTTTTATAATTCACATTTTTATTCTATAAAAACATTCATTTATAAAATTCCTTTACTAACCAATTCCGTTTACATCTCATTTATGCTAAAATCCAATTATAAGTTAATTTACCTATAAATCTATTATTACAAATTCATTCCTTTTTATAACTTCATCAATTTATAAATCTTATTTACATATAAGATTCAATTATACTTCATTTTAACACTTATAAAACTCATTTAGTTCCATCTCTTTTTATTTATAAAATCTCATTTTATAAATCTATACATAAACCAATTATTATAAATCCATAATCTCAATTTAAATTATTTTACGACACAGTTAACTCCATTTCAAAAATTATATTTACGTATATTTCACAAAAATCATAACTTTTTTATAGCATAAAAATTATAACTTTTATTGTGACGGCCCGGAATTTTTAAGCAATTTAAATTGGAATATTTAATTGATTTGAAATATTAAAAAGTAAATTTCTAACTCGAATTCAAATATCACTAATTAATTGTTAATTAAAATTTTGAATTAAATAATTTAAAATCGGGTAAAATATGAAATTTGGGATTTTAAGCCTGTTAAAAATAATTTGAAGGCTTCTAAAATTTATATTGATAACACTGAAGACAATAGAAGTCCCATCAAGCCTCATCTAATGGGAATGACTGAAAATCAGGGGTTATGCAGCAAGGCTAGGTGGGTAGCACCCAAGCAGGGTGAGGTCATCCCTGTCTAGATGTCCCTTTTTATTTCGGCTTAGTGAGCGGTTGCTGATCCCAACCACGGGGTTATCTCACTCGGGATTATCCAGTAAGGGGTGGTCCCGGTCTTGTGTTGCAGGGGAGCGGGCGTACGCCTCATTACGGTGATCTAGGCACCGTACTGTGACAGGTGGTACCCAGTGTCTAGTCATTAGTTGGAAATCCATTCTCCCTACGAGCCTTGTACGAGTTTTGTTTGTATTACGCACTTTGTGGCTAGTAGCTGGAATTTAATGAATGTAACAATTTCGGCTATTTTATAAGTATTTGTATATAGACCTTATTATAATATCAGAGGATTTCTACAAAAATTGTTTTAGCTATCGTAAGGTAAAAACCCGACATGTTTATTTGGGGCGTGGTCTTACGAGATGATTTTGCTTTCAAAGGATTTTTGAAACTTTAATAATCAATTGGGTGCGATTTTCTCATGTTGGTATTCCAGCCTGACTCGGGTATTATTTAACTGTAATGCTCGGGTCAGACCGAGTATTATAGGATACAGGATTTGATGCCGTGGAGCTCAGGAGACGAGCTGGATGATGATACGTACTTCCATACTTGTTTATACATATATTCCACTGTATTGAGTTGCTATGTATCCATTTGTATGTTGGTTTTGAACTGTGATTGATGTACCCTGATGATGTAATATATAAACAGAGATATTTGATTTGTGAGTAAAGATCATTTATTATCTATTATATTTTTTTCGCTGCGTTGGTTAGATTCTGTTGTTGTTTTCTATTTTCTTCTTCTACCTCTTCTTCTTTAACCCAAATGGTTCGTATTTCTATACAACTTGAGTTGATTGTTGTAGCATAGTGTTGACTCAAGGGGTACGGATTTGTGGGTCATTACAGTTGGTATCAGAGCTTAGGTTGGTGATAACCTTGGTTCTAGTGGGAATTACTCATTAAATAGAGTCCGTAGTACTTTATAATGAGTTTGAGCATATTAATAGATATGAGTGCGTTTTGTTAGTGAATATAAATTATTTTAATATTGTGTTGATTGGTTTCTTTAGTGGCATATGAACCTTCGTCGGCACGGTCTGTACAACTGTATTGAAGTGGTTTCTAAACCCTTGAATAGAAGAATTGACACGGTATTGGTTTAAATGTGGGTGAATGCAATCATTTTACCCAAAAATATATTTTGATATAAAGAAAAGTTTTTGTAGACTAACTAATATATGGTTGCTTGGAGGTTAGAAATGGCAACATTAAATTATTATCATCGTTGTGTAAAAATTTAACTAGAAATTGAAAATATAACTAAAGATTAAGGAAAATAATTTCATATAGAAAAAGAAATCTATAAATATAAATTAGTAACATGATTTATAAATTGAAATATGATCAAATAGGAACATATACAAATGAATTATAGTTAAAATTGATTTAAGCATGATTTAGAAATTTAAAATTTAGAAATTTAAAATCTCGGAGATTTGGAAATGTTTATCAAAGTGTTTTGGAGATAAATAATAGCATTGTTGTTTATAGATATTTCTGAAAGGAAATTTGTTTTAAATGGATTTTGAAGGTGATATAGCATTGAAATCACTTGGATAATCGGGAAGTAATTCTGATGATGACAGCCACATCATCAGTATTCATTTTCAAATTTCTAAGTGACGGATTGCTGCCAAAAACTGATTTGTTCAGAAAAGCTAGTTGTTTTTGAAAATCTCAAAAGAAATTTGTTGGAAATAAAGCCGGAATTAGTTTGACTCTTAAGAAGTGTGATTTGTGATGTTGGAGATTTTAAAATAATTTCTAACTAAAAGTTGGGTGTTTAAAATCCTGAAGAGAAGGATGGTAAGCTTATAAATTGAGATGATTTTTTTTAAAGCAGGAAGGAAATATAAGCTTTGAATGTTGGAAATTAAAAATCGAAAGTCAGAAGTTAAAAATGGAAATTTAACTTGGATTAAGATTAAATTTTTTGAAATTTAATTGTGATAGAAGAAATAAAGTAGCAAATTTTGTATGTAATTAAAATGAGAAAATGAAAATAAAGGAAAAAGAAAATTATATATAAATAAATATAAATGAATTGGTGAAGTAAATAAAATTAATAAAATGTGAATGAATTGGATTGAGAAGTTTAATAGAACTTTAAATGGGATTGGAATTAATATAAGCTCGGGAAATGGAAGTAAGTAAAATTAAACTGAAAATATAAATCCAGTTGTATTGAATTAAGTTGAAATCTGAGTTAATGGTGGAATTTCAAAATGAAGCCGAATTTTTAAATAGAAATTCAATTGAAATTGTAGTGAATCAAACATGAATTAAATTATTATGGAATTGGCTTAAAATAAAGGTAATTTGAAGTGCAAATAAAATCCAATTCAAGTATGGACGAAATTAAATTGGCCTTGGTATTATTTTAACAAATTGAAAATGGAGTTATGTGAATGGGTAAATTAATTAAATGAAATTTGATTTAAATAAGAATCAAATAATAACGGAAATGAATTTAAGTATGAAACTGAAATAAGTAAATCAACTAAAGATTAAACTTTATAGGAGTATAGCTTCGAGGAAAGTGAAAGTTATTTAATAAAAGCTTGAATAATTTAGGTTGAATGGAATAAAATCCTTATTCGAATAGAAATAAGCTGGATAAAGAGTAAATTGAATAAATAAACTTCGATGGCTTATCAAAAGGATTTAAATGTTTGAAATACAGGTATGCTTGGCTTAATAAAGATAAGGTTTTGAGTAAAAACTGAAAAGTGAATGTGATTAAGGGTAAATAGATGAAAGTGGGGCAAAAACAAATGAATGTGTGGCTTTTAAAATTTGAAAGGGAGATATAAGTCAAATAAAATTATTTGATATTTTGGGAAGTGAATAAAAATCCAAACCTGAATTACAAAATAGAATTGAACCCAAGAAAATTTTGAAGAGATTTTTGAAGCTTAAAAAAATCAAATATTGAGTTATAAATTTGGAGTAAACTAATTTGGGATAAATTAGTAGCTTAAATATGTGGATAAAATTTGAATTGGTTAAATAGAAGTTGAATGGTGAATTAAGAAAATTTGATGGTGAATTAAAGTTAATGGGAGAAGGAGACCTTGAGTTATAAATATGAAATTCATCTTGGAGTTGTTAGCAAATAAAATGAAATTGGATTAAAATGAAATGGTTTGAAGTGCAAACAAAATCTAACCGAGCATAAATAAAGTGAAAATGTTCTTGTAATTAATTAAATAAGTTCGAGAATGAATCGAACATGGAAATTGAAATTTTTAAATGAATTGAATAAATTAATTAATTGAGCTAAGTAGTAAATGGAAGAGATTTGATTTAAATAGAATCAAATTAAATTGGAAGAGACTTTATGGGCAAATGAGAGTGAATTTAAGTTATGAAACTGGAATGATTTGAAGTAATTAACTTAAGTGTAGAATTGAATGAAGCATGGCTTACATGAAATTGGGGAAAATGATTATTAAATTTTAAGCATGGAGGTCGTTGAGATTATTAATGAAATGGTTTAGAATAAAAACAAAGTGAATGTGAAATAAAATGCAAATATATAGTTTGGGAATAAATTGGAATGAAATTCTTAAGTAAATAATTGTAAACCATTTAAATTGTTAAGGGATTGAAAACTTGGAGTGAATAAGAAAAATTGAAATGGAATGTGTCGAGTTAAATAAATGGTTGTGAATGAATTAAAATAAAAGGAAATTTAATTGATAATTAAGATGAACCTAGGTTATAAATGGTTTTGAATGAATAGTTTGGTTCGTAAAATGAAAGGCAAGTGAATGGATTCGAATTTAAATGCAATGAAAATGAGAATATATAGATTGTTAATAAATTTTAAAAATGGAATAGAATTAAGTATAAATTGAGTTGAAATCAATTTAAATTGGTTATAAAACATAAATACTTATTTATTCACATGGATCTCGTCAAATTGCGTAGAATAAACTGTCATGGGATGTAAATGGAAGTAATTAAAATTCTATGAAATTGATAGGAGTAAAATAAATTGATTTTGAGAACAACTGAATTATATATGAGTTCGGTTTGCTTAAAAATAAATTAAATGTAAGCGATTGAGTTTTAAACAATTCAAATTGAATGAAAATGGTTATAAATTAATTGGAACAGTTGAATTAGTATGAAAATTGTATGAGTTGCTTACGGAAAATGTTTGGTGTCAATCTCTTTTAGAATTTGTGTGTTTAACCATTGCAAGTAAGTGAAATGTTGTTAAACTTCATATATTTGGCACTTACATGTTTAAATTGAGTAAGTACAGGTACCTGGAAGCCGTGTGGATGGATTGGGTTGCGCTAATTGCTAAAATTTTAAGCCGCTAGCTTAAAAATGCTAAATAAGGCACGCCTACACAATAAAAATAGGAAATATGAACTGTTTTTGGTTTTTCCGACCGTGTGGGTCGATGTACATATATTTATATCTCTTGTCAAATTGCAAAAGCTCCTCCGCACAAAGGAGAATCTGCCAAAATTTTCTAGGAATTTTGGGAGTTAGAAAATTTTTGGAAAATTTTGTTAATGATAAAACGGTTTTGAATTGGAAATTGAAATAAGTTAGTAAATGAAACTACTTTAAATTAATAATACGAATCAATATAAATGGAATATAAAATCTAAATATTTGGAGTGGAGATAAATTGAATTCAAATAGAAATGGGAGAATCAATTTGAATAGAAATAGATATAAACTGAAGTGGTGAAGTGAAAATAAATAAAGAAGCATATAAAATACTCATACTAAATTTAAGTAAGGAATGGTGAATTCTCAATTTAAAATTGATATTACAAATATAATCCAAGTTAATATTTGGATGGATAGATATTGACATTGGTAAGGAAGTCAATAAAATGTTTTGAAAGTTGTGATTGGATATTATTGCTAAGTAAAATATGCAGGTAATATAAAGAGAAAAGAGAATTGATTTTGATTTCAGAAGATAAATTTGAAATGCTCGACAAAAAGGTATGTGTTTAAGTTTCTATATGAAATTTGATTGGGATTTTGGATTGAGCCACTTGGCTTTTGTTTACTTTTGGATTTGGGAGGCCGTAGGGCCATTTTGTAATTGTACCGAGCTAGCCGCGGAAAGGAGACGCTGGCGAAATTTTTTGGAAATTTAGAGAGTTAGAAAATTTTTGAGAAAATTCTGATAATTTTAAAATTTGATTTAAAATTGAAATTTGAATGATTAAGTGAGTAATATTGTTTGAAACTATGGGAAAGTTTGGGAAGAATGGAAATGAATCTTTTATAAAAAGATAGTTGGTTAGATATTGATTGTTTGGTTTTGGAGATAAGTAAACGGATATTGGACCATTCTTCCTAATTAGTAATTTCTGGAACAAAATTCTGTTAAGGAGGGAGGAATGTGATGACCCATAATTTTTAAGCAATTTAAATTGGAATATTTAATTGATTTGAAATATTAAAAAGTAAATTTCTAACACGAATTCAAATATCACTAATTAATTGTTAATTAAAATTTTGAATTAAATAATTTAAAATCGGGTAAAATATGAAATATGGGATTTTAAGCCCGTTAAAAATAATTTGAAGGCTTGTAAAATTTATATTGATAACACTGAAGATAATAGAATTTGTAAAATTGAAATTAACAGTGGTTTGTTCAGTTTTAAAATTTTGTAGTTTAAATTGAATTAAAAAAAATAGCCTTTCGAGGCGCAGTCTCAGAATTCGACGAAACCAATTCCATTGGATCCGTAATATCGTATTATTATCGGACTTCAATTTTCGCGGTGTTCGGAGTTACCATTTGGTCGCACAATCCGTAAATGCATAGAAAAATCTAATCTAATTTAATCAAAATAGTCAATTCTTCTCTTATATGCCAACGTTTTCCCTTATCTTCTCGTATACGCCTTTGTCCTTCTAACAGGAATCTAACCCTGGTTTCTTTTCAACGAAGCCCCTTCTTCTTGTAAAAAAAAGAAAACAATGGCCGAAAACAAAAAAGACTCAGAAAAGAAATTAATAAAAATGGAAGACATCAGAGAGGAAATCGCGACTGGGTTGTATTCCTTTCCTCCTTCCCGTTCGAAAAAAAAATGAATGAAAAAAATAATAATGGCCGCCGACGAATTCTTCTATCAATCAAACCCTTGATTTCGTGCGCGTCCTCTCGGTGCTCGCTCCTTCTTAGTGAAATGAAATTGGGGATTTCGATTCGATTGTGGTCGCGCCTACGACCAGATCTGGAAATCCATGTTATGCCTTCTTCTTGGCCTTCGTCGTCCTTCGTTGCTTCGCGTCGCTTGCGCTTCTGCCAAGTAGCCGTATCACTTACCTATGCCTAGGTCACCGCAAGCAACATTCGATTTCCCGTGGCCTATCGTGTGCTGGCCCAGATACGTGGTTGCTAGCTCGATTTGTGTGATGGAAATTTTCGTTCGAGGTAGGGATCTCGTGGGAGAGCAGCAAGGTATAATTTAAATTTTGTTTAATTAGAATTAATTTATATATATGTATATGCCCAGTAAAGTAGTAATAATAATAATAATAATATATATCAATATATGTATGTATTCAACCCAGTAATCGATGGATCTAACAGAAAAAAAAAATATTGCAGGTAAGGTTTAGGTAGTAGAAAACTTTAAAAATGGTAATATAAATCATTTTATAAGTGTATATATATAGGCTGAAATGTAATTTTTATTTTCTTAGAATTTAATAAAATATGTTTATAGGTAAACAACAAGTAAAATATGTTTTCAAAAGGAAGATAACTTTGTAATTTACTTGTTTAATTAATTTAGAAATGGTTAAAGAGAAATTACTTTAAACCCAAAGTATTAATTATTATTTATGATAAGTGATTATTCAATTAGTTTGAATAAAAATATGATGAGCATTTATTAAAGAGAAAGATGGGGTGTAAATTTAGTTTTTAATTAAATAAATTTATTAAGAGGAATTAGTTTTAAAATCTAAGATATTGGCCTAAAATAGAATCATTGATTAATTCAGATAATGAATTAGGCTAGTTTAATTATCATTTAAAATTAGTTTAAATTAAATTAATAGATGGAGATTTATATTTCGATTAGTTCAATTATTAATAAATCATATAATATTTATACAAAGGTCAAAATTGTGAAGGAAGCAAGCTAATTTGGATGGATTGTAAAACTAACGACAAAGGTGAGTTAATCTCACTCATTTTAAATTTAAATTTAAATTTGAATGATTAAATTTGAATAATTGTTTGGATGGTTGGATTGATTGATGTGATATAGTATGATATTTTGGAATTAGTGTATTATATTGTGCTAACATCTGTGGATGCAGGGATAATAGGTTGGAGGGATCCAACTGGATCCCTCAACATTTATTTAAATTATTTAATATTCTCCATTGTGATTATTTGATATTCTATGATGAGTTATATTGGAATATTGAATGTTATGATTTGATTGGATATATTTGGGTATAATGAATTACCAAAAATATATAAATTGGATTTTGGAAAGAAAATAAAGGAAGTAAAGTTGTAAACGAAATAATCTTAGAAAATTTAATAAATTAAGAATGAATTGAAAAAGAAATGGAAGTATGTTAAATACTAATAAATAATTTCGTGTATGAAAAGAAAAGGGTTTGAATAAACAGTAATTAATGAATTGTAAAATTATGTGATATTAATTTAAAGGAATAAAGAATTATTTTAAAACTTAAAGTTTTAAATTTATTTAAAGGAATAAGAAGTAAATTGAGAAATCTAGATTGGTATTTCAATTAAAAGTATTTTAAATCATAATTAAGGAATAAAATCTAAAATTAAAGGATTTTGAATAAATAAAGTAAATTAGAAATCAAGTTGGAAATTGATTTAAGTGTTTGAAATTGGATATTTGAAAGAATAAATTCAAGGTGGGAATTTATTGAAGGAATGAGAAAAATTGTTTAAAAATAAATAGTGATTTATTTTTAAAGGTTGTGAAGAGAAGTATATTTCCCTGAATAGCCAAGTACGTTTTCAAAGAAATTTTTAAAATATAAGATAAAAGTTTAATGTTGTTTTAAAAAGCATGTTTTAGAAAATTCATTGTTGCTGAACGTTTAAAATTCTAAACTAAATATTTTTCAAATCTATTATTGTAATAATTATTTAAAAGATGAGTTAGTGTTTTGTTTTAAAAGTGAAGTCTTAGTTTTATATTTTATAAAGTAACCTTATTTTCAAATATTCATATAGAATATATTTTAACAAATCATCGAAATAGTTTTTTACTTAAAGGTTTTAAAGTATGTTTCAAAATAAAGCGTTTTAAAAATTATTTTAAAAATCTAAAGGTTTATTCTTGGCGATTCCAATAGAAATAGAAATACTTGGAATTTATTTTGAGAAAGGAAGATAGTTTTGAAAACTATTTTCAAAAGGGTTTGAAGGTGAAAATATATCTTATAAAGATATATTTGAGGTTAATATATAATTTGGAAAATTATTTATTGTTTGATGGATGTTGTGAATATTAATTGATAGTTAAATCACCGACTATCAATATTGAAAAAATGCGTTGATCGTTTCGAAGAGACCGGGATCGAGATTTATTTCTCGAAAACCACTTCGATCCGGTTTGTACGTTTCGTGGAAACGAGTTGGATTCGAAGAAGGAGGAGTGAAGTGCAAGGGCTAGTCGCTACTAATCCTGAGGATATTTCCAAAATGGATGTAGTACGAATAGTGCCTTCGGTTCCGTTCGAACCCGGGACGGACTTGTATGGACGAATGCTTTCGTAAACATCGTCAGGTGGACGATGGGCATTCTAAGGGATATGTTCTAAAAAGGTAACGCTTAGCCTCAAGCCTCATCAAATGGGAATGACTGAAAATCAGGGGTTATGTAGCAAGGTTAGGTGGGTAGCACCCAAGCAGGGTGAGGTCATCCCTGTCTAGATGTCCCCTTTTATTTCGGCTTAGTGGGCGGTTGCTGATCCCAACCGCGGGGTGACCTCACTCGAGATTATCCAGTAAGGGGTAGTCCCGGTCTTGTGTTGCAAGGGAGCGGGCGTACTCCTCGGTACGGTGATCTAGGCCCCGTAATGTGATAGGTGGTACCCAGTGCCTAGTCATTAGTTGGAAATCCATTCTCCCTACGTGCCTTGTATGAGTTTTGTTTGTATTACCGACTTTGTGGCTAGTAGCTGGAATTTAATGAATGTAACAATTTCTGCTATTTTATAAGTATTTGTATATAGATCCTATTATAATATCAGAGGATTTCTATAAAAATTGTTTTAGCTATCGTAAGGTAAAAACCCGACATGTTTATTTGTGGCGTGGTCTTACCAGATGCTTTTGTTTTCAAAGGATTTTTGAAACTTCAATAATCAATTGGGTGTGATTTTCTCACGCTGGTATTCCAGACTGACTCGGGTATTATTTAACTGTAATGCTCGGGTCAGACCGAGTATTATAGGATACAGGATTTGATGCCGTGGAGCTCAGGAGATGAGCTGGATGACGATACATACTTCCGTACTTGTTTATACATATATTCCGCTGTATTGAGTTGCTGTGTATCCATTTGTATGTTGTTGTTGAACTGTGATTGATGTACCCTGATGATGTAATATATAAACAGAGATATTTGATTTGTGAGTAAAGATCATTTATTATCTATTACATTTTTTTCGCTGTGTTGGTTAGATTCTGTTGTTGTTTTCTATTTTCTTCTTCTACCTCTTCTTCTTTAACCCAAATGGTTCGTATTTCTGTACAACTTGAGTTGATTGTTGTAGCATAGTGTTGACTCAAGGGGTACGGATTTGCGGGTCATTACATTTATCTATTTAAAATAAATTCATTTCATTAACAATTCAAAATTTATTAGAAACATATATATTTTCAAAATCACTTTGAAATTCTTTCTAATTTGAAATCATCATTTTAACATTTTTAAATTTCCAAAATATGACCCAATGCTACAACTGCACTAAATAAAGTGATTCATGTAACAACCCGTAAATTTCAATGGTTTTAATAATATATTTAATTGAAATTTTGTGAAATTTTAAACAATTGAATTTGGAAATAAAAATTGAATATATGAAATACGTCTATTTAAACACAACAACAGGTAAATTTTCATCAGAAAATATGGAAGTTTGTTTTCTAATGTAATTTCAGTTAAATCTATATCAGTTAAAATTGATGATAATAAAATGTAAACCTGAATAATTTTCTATAGAAAATTTGTAAATCATCTTCTGAGTGAGACGTCGTATTTCATTTCTTCAAATGTTGACTGTTACTGCTCCGACGATCTTATTTTCGACGAAATAGCAGCATTTTGGTACTTATAGCATTTTTAATAGGATAATCGTACCACTGATATCTGTATACTGTTTTGATCGTATCGCCGTGCTAATCTTTGTAGTAAATTTATTTGTGTAGTTCTGTGTTCGGAACGTGGGTAAAAAACAACAACATTCTGTCGTACTGGTGCCGTATTTGAAAGTTTTGTTCCCTGTCTTTTTTAGTTGCCAGCCGTTTCCTTTTTAATAACTTCTGAAATCCATAAGGCCTTTCAACATTGCATCGTCCTTTCATTTGGAGTATTGTTCGTTGTTTTGGAGTTTATGTTCGAAATTGCGTGTTTGACTTTCAATATTCTACCATTCACTTTAATGCTACTTTGTTTTGTTCATACCTTGAAAGAAATAATATATATTATTTTACAATATAGTTTGTTCCTCTGTCACTATTTTTTTCTTTCCTTTTCCATGGCCAAATTATCCATCACCATCCCTCCTCTCTCTCACACGCTTCCTCCTCCTTCACGCAACCGAGCATCCATTAACCTCGGTCTCCGCCTAGCATCTAATAGCTCACTTTCCTCGCATCAATAGCCGACCACGCTCCACCTTGCTTTCCACGCAATCGACGCTCTTCCTCCACCCGTACGCCATCCATAGCTATCGACCGATTAGTCGTTTCCTTTCCAACACAAACTTTCCCTCTCTCATTGGCCACCCTTCGAAATCCAGGCTGACATCCACCTTGCCCCAAGTCTCACGTTGCCGACCTCGCCCCCTCAGCCGAGTTTTGCTCTCTCCTCCTTGTATATATAAAGGTAATTATATATATATATATATATATATGTACGTATATATTTTGGTCTCCGTTGATAGGTTTATATATTGTATTATAATGGGTATGGTATACCTGATTTATATATTGCGTTATACGTATGCGTTTCGGTCTATGTATGTATATATAATCCATAGTTTATATAAGTGTTGCTTTATGATATATATATATATATATAACAATTCAGTTCATATATTAGTATTTTATAATCTGTTGGGTATAGATATTAGTTTCAACATGTAATTATGATATAACTACATTGTATATATGTTGTAGGCTGTTGTACGTATCTCATTAGTATTCTTTGGTAGGAATTTATATATATACGTATAAGTATGTTAATATTTATGCATATTCTGTGTACAAGTTATAAAGTGATCTGCTCTATATATATAAGTATATAATATTATACATTTTTTTTGTTTCGTATATTATAGAAATGTATACATTTTGTATACGAATTATATTAAATAGTGAACGACAGTTTTGTTTTGTTTCGTATATTATAAAAGCGCATGCATTTTGTATACGAATTATATTCATGATGTGTGTGTAGATATATATATATATAATTATACACGATTTGGTTTACTAGTGCACGTTGTTTGGCCTCCGAATATATATATTCGTGCCTTAGAAATATAATACTATATATATAAGGTGATATATTCACTTAATTTTGATGTATATATATGTCATAATGTTCATATTGGGTTTAATATTGGTGTTGGATCGAAAATATGTATATTTGTATTAAGTTTATATACATATGGGTTCGAGTTGGGTCTGTCATTTCGCAATATGTTAATTATATAACTTACTGGTTGCATATATGACATATATATATTAGTTATATTAGTTTCTATATCTATTTTATCAGGTGCAAGTATATATGTTGTTATATAAATAAGTTTATACCGGTCCCATTATATATATAATGTTTATAAAAGTTTCTTTTTCTTTTTCGTATAAGATAGCTTGTTGGTATATATATTGTTTTGCTAGCCGTATATAAAGTCATTGTCGGTACTAGTTGTAACAAAGTTGTACATTATTGGTTATGTGTATAGGTGTATTTTGTATTATATAAACATATGTTTATATATATAATAGTTTACATGAGTTATATGTGTGGGTTTTTATATATAAAAAGTGATAGTTATATACATGTTTGACTTTAATACTTAAATTTTGTGCAAACAACGATTATGAAACACTTATATATTTAATTTAGTATATGTTGTTTTAAAATATAACTTGTTTAGTGTGGGTTTTATAATTTTTGATTTTTGAATATATAAATAATGTATATATGTTGATATTAATGTATGTGTCTTAATTTGAATAATAGAATTTGAAATACATATATACTCAATATAAATGTGTTTGAATTTCAAATATGATTTTATATACATATATATATAGTCATATTTAGTTATATACGTAAGTTCGTTTATACCATATATCTGTATCGATCCGGTTCTGATTTGATCCGTTCTCATCAATTTCTATTTACCAGTTGTCCGTCAAATTCGTGACAATCTTTTCATTTTGGATTCGTGCCGGGATTTCATAACTCAATTTCAGTGTCAAACTTCTCTAGCCTCGAAAGGTGAGTAATCACTCAGATTAACGTTCTTTTATTTATTAAATTTGATTTCAATTGAAAGGACAATTGAAATATGCTGTTGTTAGTATTTACGCTGCTATATATTTATGATGTTATCTGTATCTGATCACCTGTGACATCTACCACTAGTTTATGTTATTTTTATTCATGATATATGCCTGTTATATTATTATTATATCTGCTATCACTCTACAAGTTCCCTGATAGTATAGAATTCATTATGGGTTGAAATGATACATACCCGAATGGACTTTAGAATAGGAGAAAATCGTTATATGTTGAAATGATAGACCCAAGCGATTTTCATTTAATTGAATTTGGGACTGTTGGTTGAAATGACATATACCTGTATTTATATTCAAATTGCGGATTGAAATGATAAATATCTGCATCACTTGACCATAGGATAGAAAATTATTTACAGACACCATGGTCTAGATATAAAGATATTTTGAAATGGTTTCTATGGTTTTGGAAAAATATCTGGTTTTATATAAATATTTATTTTTGATATTATATAAATGCTATTTTATATGTATAGTTGAATTCATGATAAGTATACTTACGATTTTAAAATATCTAGATAAGTATAGTTGAATTCTTGATAAGTATACTTATATGTATATGTATATGTATATAACTTATTTGTTTGATATAAAATAAGTTTAATAATAAAGTTGATTTTATTAAAATATAATATGGATAAGTATTTATTCAAATTATATTTTAATATAGAGTTTATAATGATTTAATAAATTAAGGTTGAGAAGATAGATTTGGAATTGATTTGAAATTGTATTTAATTAAGAATTTATTTAATTAACCGATTTGAAACTTATGGAATTTGTAATTTTAATAGATATGATTTTATAACTTAATTTGGTTAAAGATAATTTAAAAAGAATATTTCAAGTTTAAATTAATTGAAGGAATATTTAGTGATTTGGAATTTGAGGTTTATTTAAAGGATATTGGATTTGTCAAGTAAATATTTCAAAAAAACCGAATAATAATGAAGATAAATTTAGGTATATATGAAGTTATCAAATTTAGTTTTGAAATTATGGAATATTTAAAGATTTGAAATATATGGAAATTGAAATGGTTTATTTGAGGTTCAAATCTGTATTTGAAATCGATATAAATTGAAATGGTTTATTGAAAACTAAATTGAGTTGAAATTTATGAATTGAGATTTGATGTAAATTGAATTTTTGGATTCAAGTTGATTTGAATCAATTTGGGAAGTTGAGGAAATTATTTTATTTTATAAAGTAATTATAATTTAAAACAATTTTAATATATATACTATTCGAATATCTAAACTGTTTAAGTGGGGAAAGTTATGGTTTCGAAGCTACGAATTTCAAAGTATTATGCTTTGAAAGTGCTATAATTTCAAGTTTTTGGTTTCGAAAGTGTTATAATTTTGAAAATGATATAATTTTGAAATGGATGTATTTGAAATGGAAATTATATCTTATTTGGTTTCGAAATGGAAATGATATCGTATTAATATGGTTTGAAATGAAAATGATATTTTGGTTTTGAAGTATAAACTATTTTGAAATGAACGTAGTGTTATAATAAGGTTGGTTGTTAAGGAGACCTAGATCGGAAGTTATCATACTCTCTACCAACTCCGAAAACCACTTTAACAACTGTGTATGTGGTGGAGATTCCAGAATGAAGTAGGATGGTGGCGACGTTCTGTTGAGGTATATACGTGGACCCGACTCCTATGAGTTGGCATAAGGTGGCTAAAATAGGAGCAATCGACTGGTTAATGAGGTAGCTCCTCTGACCAAACACACTCTTCGATACCATTCTATTACTTTGAGATTGACCGGGTGCACCTTTGATTTTTGGGAGTGTGGCTTGAGGTGGCTGGTACTGATTGCTACGCGTTACCACGGTCCGGAAGTGCAATTGGTATATCTACCATGGCATTGCCTAGTTGTGTCATGTCACCAACCCTAGCGCGCCTTGTACGAGTTTGATTTGTGCCTTAGAGGATGGTTATACCAAACATCCTCTAAGTTTCTTGTATTTCAGTTGTTATTTTGCTTGTGTTGGATTTATTGATATAAGAATGTTAATCCTGACTCAAGTGTTTTGTGTTTTGTTTTACGCTCGGGTCAGACTAAGTGGTTCAGCTTTTGAAACTCACCTATGGAGTTGGAGCTTCGCTTGGAGATCCAGCTATATAATTATACACGCGTTGGTTTACTAGTGAACGTTGTTTGGCCTCAAAATATATATATTCGTGCCGTAGAAATATAATATTGTTTATATATATAAGGTGATATATTCACTTAACTTTGATGTGTATATATGTTATAATGTTCATATTAGGTTTCTTATTGGTGTTGGATCTAAAATATATATTTGTATTAAGTTTATATATATGGGTTCGAGTTGGGTATGTCATTTCGTAATATGTCAATTATATAACTTATAGGTTGCATATATGACCTATGTATATTAGTTATATTAGTTTCTATATCTATTTATCAGGTACAAGTATATATGTTATTATATAAACAAGCTTATACCGGTCCCGTTTACATATATAATGTTTGTAAAAGTTTTTTTTTCTTTTTCGTATAAGATAGCTTGTTGGTATATATATTATATTGTTAGCTGTGTATAAAGTCATTGTCGGTACTAGTTGTAACAAAGTTGTATATTATCGGTTCCGAAATTCTTTCTTGTCCCTCACTATTCGTATTCTCCTGAATTCTGGAGCATCCCATAGCTCTACGATATGATTTGTAAGGGGGTGAAACTCCTTTACAATAACATCGATTCACCGGAGATTTATATATCCTCGGTTTAGCTGATGAAATCTCTTCTTATGCCGAATTCTATCTCTTGAGAGCGAATGTAGATTTGCCTCAGAATTCCATATCGATCTAATTCTTGTAGTCACGGTTGACCCGGTTAAGGTTGCTCATGATTTTATATAAGCTTATCCATCTCCCAGTTCTGTTATTTAATCCTCTTGTCTTTGTTTCAAACCTATCTTCAAATCAGAATTCTCTTTGAGTTGAGTCCATCAAATTTGAATCCCTATCCTTACTTTGAAAATTTATTCTTGTATTGTCGAGTGAGGGAGTGTATTTGTTATTAATATTTAAATTTGTTTTATATATTGTGTCGTTTGAGTTGTTGATGCTGATTTGGGTTTTCAAACGATTCGTCTAATCAATGCTATCGATAGGATTTCCAAAACACTTGAATAGAGCAAACTGACACAATATTGTTTTTGAATTTGGTAAATAAAATAAATTTTATGTGATTATATTATATATAAGTGAATTTTCTAAAAGATAATTGTTAACTGAATTAGTTAACAAACTGATAATACTTGATTTTCATTTATTGTTTTGTAAACGATTGACTTTTCTCTCATAAATAGATAAATGTAATTACAAACCATGGTTTATAAACTGATTTGAAGAAAATATAAATGAATTTGAATTTACAATTTGAAAATTTAATTTCTGATGATTTCAAACTACGATTTTAAAATTTTAAAGGTTAAATTATTTATTTAAAGTATTTTGAATATAAATTATACCAAAGAATTTTAAAGGTTTCAAAATCAGTACTCTCCTATTGTGTTGCTGAAAATAATTTCTGTAATGACGGCATCATCATCGACATGCATTTTCGAGTTTCAGAGTGGAGAGACCATACGGTAGCTCTGTTACACTTTTATATTGAAAATTTAATTGATTTGAAATTTCTAAAATATGACTTGATTTATAATATATATATACATAAGTATATGATTTTAGATTTAATTTTATTTGATATGTATAGTATGTATGTATAATTATCTCTAAATTGTTTGAATTTAATTGGAAATTTAATTCTTAATTTTTCTTAAAGGATGATTTCAATTATTAGAATGAAGCCAAAATTTTGAATAAACATTTAAACTTAAGTTAATTAAATTATAGAATTTTATATGTATGGTACCCAATTTCATTCTAATACAACTTACCTAAATTATTCAGAAGTTAAATATGTAATTGGATAATACACAATATAAAATGATTTTATAAATAAATTTGAGTGTTTATAATAAATTTTATACACTTAATTTAATTATAAAATGTTAATAGAGATAAATAGAATTTTGCTTTGAGGGAATTAATAAATTGAAATAAACTCAACTTAATGAAATATCTTGAAATTAAATTCAATTATCTAATATTAATTAATTTAAATTGATTTTTTTTAAGGAAACCTTTTTGCGTCTAACATTAAATAAATGTGAAATTAAATTAATTTAACAGGAAAAAACCCCAATTGTTGAATATTAATTAATCGAAATTTATGTGGTTTTAAATTAATTGTTTATTTTGTACTTCAATCTATTTTCTTTCTGGTTGTTTCTATTCACCTACCTCGTTCTTTTTCGCAGACGAAAAGTATTGAGTGGGGAGAGTGTTACGACCCGTAAATTTCAATGGTTTTAGTAATATATTTAATTGAAATTTTGTGAAACTTTAAACAACTGAATTTGGAAATAAAAATTTCATATTTGGAATACGTCTGTTTAAACATAACAAATGGTTTTTCGTTAGAAAATATGGAAGTTTATTTTCTAGTGTAATTTTATTTAAATCTATATCAGTTAAAATTGATGATAATAAAATGTTTTTCAAACCCGAATATTTTTCTATAGAAAATCTGTAAATCATCTTCTGAGTGATATCATATTTCGTTTGTTCAAATTTTAAATTTTAATGCTCCGTCGATCTTATTTTCGACGAAATAGCAGCATTTTGGTACCGATATTTATTTTTTATCGGATAATCGTACAACTAATATATGTATGCCGTTTCGATCATATCGTCACGCTAATATCCGTAGTGTATTCATTTGTGTAGTTCGGTGTTCGGTACACGGCGAAAAAACGACAACAGTCTGTCGTACCGGTGCCATATTTGAAAATGTTATTCCCTGTCTTTTTCAATTGCCAGCCGTTTCTTTTGTATTAACTTATGAAATCCATATGGCCGTTCAACATTCATCGTCCTTTCATTTCGAGCATTGTTCATTGTTTTGGAGTTTACGTTCGAAATTGCGTGTGTGACTTTCAATATTCTACCATTCACTCTACTGCTACTTTGTTCTGTTCATCACTTGAAAGAAATAATATATGTTATTTTACAATATAGTTTGTTCCTCTGTCACTGTGTTTTTTTCCTTTTTTTCATGGCCAGAGTGTCCATCACCCTCCCTTCTCTCTCTCATGCACTTCCTCCTCCTTTACGCAATCGAGCATCCATCAACCTCATCTCCACTTAGCATCTAACAGCTCACTTTCCCCATATCAACATCCGACCACACTCCACCTTGCTTTCCACGCAACCGTTCGTCCACCCGTACGCCATCCGCAGCTACCGACCAAGCAGCCATTCCTTTCCGACATAAAGTTCCCCTCCCTCATTCGCATATCTTCCATTTCCAACCGAGATCCACCTTGCCTCAAGTCTCATGTTGCCAACCTAGCCCCCTCAGCCGAGTTTTGCTCTCTCTCCTCCTTATATAAATAAAGGTAATTTTATATTTATATATTTTGATCTCGGTTGATAGGTTTATATATTGTATTATAATGGGTACGGTATACTTGATTTATATATTGTGTTATACGCATGTGTTTCGGTCTTTGTATGTACATATAATCCATAGTGTATATAAGTGTTGCTTTATGATATATATATATATATATATATATATATATATATATATATATATATATATATAACAGTTCAGTTTATATATTAGTATTTTATAATCTGTTGGGTATAGATATTAGTTTCAGCTTGTAATTATGATATAGCTACTTTGTATATATGTTGCAGGCCGTTATACGTATCTCATTAGTATTCTTTTGTAGGAATTTATATATATATATACGTATAAGTATGTTAGTATTTCTGTATATTCTGTGTGCAAGTTATAAAGTGATCTGCTCTATATATGTAACCGTGTAATATTATACATTTGTTTTGCTTCGTATATTATAAAAATGTATAAATTTTGTATACGAATTATATTATACAGTGGATGATAGTTTTGTTTTGTTTCGTATATTATAAAAACATATGCATTTTGTATACGAATTATATTTATGCAGTATATATATAAGTATACACGAGTTGGTTTACTAGTGTACGTAGTTTGGCCTCCAAATATATATATATATATTCGTGCCTTAGAAATATAATACTATTTACATATAAATAAGATGATATATTCACTTAATTATGATGTATATATATGTTATAATGTTCATATTGGGTTTTATATTTGTGTTGGATCTAAAATATACATACATATATATATATATATATATATATGTTTGTATTAAGTTTATATATATGATGTGACGACCTTGAATTTTGGACATTTGAAATTTGAATATTTAATTGAGTTTAAATATTTGAATGTTAGTTTAACTTGAATTTTAAATATCAGGATTTATTTGGCAATTAAATTTTTGAATTTAATTTATTGCAGTGGGGTAAAAAATTTGAATCTTCAGTTTTATGCTGATTAAAAATATTTCAAAGGCCTAAAAAATTTATATTGATAATACTGAAGACAATGGAAGCTTTAGAATTGAAATTGGAGCTGTTTAGTTCTGTTTGAAATTATATCGTTTAAATCGGTATTTAAAAATTAACCTTCCGGGGCACAGTCTCGAATATCTACGAAACTAGTTCCGTTGGATCCGTAATATTGTATTATTATCAGATTTCAATTTTCGTAGCATTCGAAATTGTCATTTGGCCGTACGATAAGCGAACATGTTGAAATTATATCGAAATTTAATTTAATAACTGGGTTTAAAAAGCCGTCTTCTCCGTAAGATCGAATTTTTACTCGAAACCTTTTCCATTGCATTCAGAATGGGCGTATAATATTATAAACACCTGGCGGCATGTCCTAATTGGGGTTCGAAATTGTAAGTTTCATTTTTCGAGGCTATTTCAATTTTAATTTGAAATTTAAATAATAATTGTGCAAGTCCTTATTTTGCTTCTCAACACGCGCATACCTTTTCGAACACGTGTTTACTTTTCTCTTCAAAACGAAACAAGCGTATACGAAAGAAAAATAATAATAATAACAAACGAAACTTTTCGTTCAAGAAATAAAAAGAAAAAAATGTAATCGAATAAATCTCATTCGAAATTAATGGCCGCGATTTCATTTTGAGTACCCTTTCCTCTTCTTCAATTGTACCGACATCGATTTAAAATCCGAGATCCCGCATTTCCTTTGAAAAAAATTTGAATCAGCTAAAAATTTAAAAAATGGCCACATTCGTTCAAATCAAATTCGAGCATAGACGTGGAGGAGGTTTGCGAAATGGAGGCCAGGGGTCACGTGCGTGCTCGTGTAAAGGGCAACAAAGTCGAGGGGCAGTGGCGATGGCAGTTTTGAGGGCGCAGTACGTGCGTGCATGGAAGAAGGTCGCAATGGCTCGTGTGTGTGAGGGGGTGCGGTTTTCGAGTTGGAGATGATGTTGCATAAGGGAGATGTTGGGTTCGATCGACTTAAGGGGTATCGCAAGTGGAAGGGTTCGACTGTTCTTGAGCATCAGAGTCATGATGCTAGGGCATGGAGGTAGGTGATTGCGTACAAATGGAGTACAGCAATCATAAGGCGTTGGGTATTAAGTTTTAAACTGAAAATTTAATTAAGCTTTATAGCTAGTAAATTATGTAGAATCTGGATATTTTTAATAGCTAATTAAATTTTATACGTATAGATTTATGTATGTAATAAATGTTGGGCAACAAAGGAAAAGTAACCGTAAGGTTATTCGTGAATAAACATAAAACATTTGCTGTAATAGTATAAACATGCAGTAAGGTATTAATCTATTTAATTTTTGAATTGGTAAATATATATATATATATATATATATGTAGTTATGTATATATGTATATGATAAAGATAGATTTGTTAGTAAAAATGGTTTTAGTTGTTGAAAATAATTATTAAAAGGAAATTTAATAATTAATTAATTCAGTCTAATTAAAAGGGGGAAATTAATTGTTTGTCTAGTCCAAATATTAATAAAATTGTGAATTATTTATACTAGGTCAAAATCTGAAAAGAAGCAAGCCGGTTTGGAAATGGATTGCAAAGTAAAGGTGAGATCTTCTCGCTCAAGTGAAAAAAATTAGAATTTCAGTTATTCATTGACTGTTTGGGTATGATAATTTTATATATATATATATATATATATATATATATATATATATATATATATATATATATATATATATATATATTGTGACGCCCCACCTCTATACCCACGCTAGACAAGAACATTACGGTGAATGCTGTCAACTAGCACGGAGAATAAGGCTGTTGAGGAGCGACCCTCTGTATAATTGCTTTGTGCGAGTACCGATATACTGGATAAAAATATAACTTTTCATAACAAGAGGAAATCCGACATATCGACACAAACTCAAAGCTACTACACAGTGGCTATAAAGGTCTTCGGAAACAAATATAGAAATAAACATAACACAAATCAGTCACAGACAATTCATATCACAAAGGTGGAAATAGATATGAATATAACACATGAAAGTGTTCATCAGAGTAGTGGTCTAAAGAGATCCACAATATCACAAAAATATAGTTACATGAACTACACAAAAGAATAAGTATACATTATGGAGTCTGTATCTCAAATGTATACAACAAAAACTACTAATCTAAGTAGTAAGCAAAAGGTCAGAGTAATGGATCCCCGTAGAGAAGTCAAGTCGAAGCACCTGCAACATCTCAGTCTGACCCGAGTATTATTTATAAGAAAATAATAAACGGATCAGTCTAACTATAAATATCAGATAACATGATATAGAATAGGAGATATGACTAAACACATAATAATCACAATGCCAAGCTGTGATATATATAAGTAATTGAAAATCAACAAGAGATTAATCAATATCACGATAATCTACTCAAGATAAAAAGGAATGTCACACTCCTAATTTCATTCACCAAGCCACAATAAATGACATATAAGATATGGCATAGACGTATAATATCCATAATGGCATACTACTATAAGTATGTAAATGATAATCAACAAACGATTAATCAATATCAAAGAATCTTCTCAAAGATCCAAAAAGGGTATCATACCCAAAACTTGTATTCACAACAAGTTAATGACACACGAATTCACCTATGCACAAGAATTGATAACTCATATCAATAGAAATCACAAAGTTGGCAAAACATAAATTCCAGAAATCAACACAAGAAATCCAGTCAATGACACACAAATTCACCTATGCACAAGAATTGATAAATCATATCAATAGGAATCACAAAAATAGGTGAAGTATGAACTCCAGAATTCGACACACGAAATCCAGAAATTTCACAAAATAAAGGGGGGGAGGCCTATCACATGAACGGGAGCATGAAAACTCACCAACAGCTGTAACACATGAACGAGAAGCTATCTCATGATAGCTAGCCATTAATTTGACGCACGAATGGTCCGTAGACCTGACACACGAATGGTCCGAAGACCGTAGGTTGCTACCCCACCAAATTTGAGTCGAAACTCCACAAAGCAGACAAAGAGACATCGCACAACTGCTAGTCTAAATCACAAAAAAGATCGTCATGATCATCGAGAAGTGTCAATTACACTAAGCTAGTAAATATATGAGTTTAGCTTCATGTCCCATAACCACTTGCTTAACTTAAATATTTAAGAACAAATTGTAGATCTCCACTAGAAAATTGTCACAAGAGTTTCAATCGAACAAGTCCAAGAATTAACCAACAAAGTAAACGCAAGCGTTTCATACCACTCGTTTTACTAAGTCGTTTAATTAGATTTCTCATACGAGTGAGGTAAAGGTTTGTATATACTAATAGGTTGGAAAACTGTTTTATAAACGAATTTGGTATTAAAGTAGAGTTGAAATCATTTGAAGAAAGAGTTTTGATATTTACTACTAGTATAGAAAACCTTTATATTTTTAAGGTGACAAATCACAAAGAAGATTGTAAGAACAATCGATCACTAAGATTCACATACGAAGATGTGAATAAAATCAAAAGAAACCGATAAAGAATCCATCGAAATGGATATTCAAAAATCCCTAAAAAGGAGTCATCAAGGTCATAATAAATGATAACAACATATAGGATCATCACGAATCGATTTAAATTGGAAATTCAATCCAAAAAGGCAAAATGGACTCAAACAGCAGGTTCAGTCGACTGAACAGAGTTTTCAGTCGACTGACCCTGTACTTGGAAATTTTTCAGGTTCAGGAAACTTTCTGTTTCCAGGTTCAGTCGACTGAACAGACTTTTCAGTCGACTGAATCATGTCTGGAAACTTTCGGGTTCCAGGTTCAGTCGACTGAACAGAGTTTTCAGTCGACTGAATCGTGCCTGGGCTGTTTTTAGCCTTGTTAACGCTAAAATTTGAACGCTAACACCCCGGTGTATAAAGTGAGATCGTGAAAGCACCACCCGATAACTCGAGAACAGATTATAAGCAGATAATAGTAAAAAAATAGTAAACAACAGCAATTTTATAGTGGTTCGGCTTGAGAGATAGCCTACGTCCACTTTGAATATCTTTATTGACGATTTGATTACAAGTCAATGCAGTTACACTTTGATTACAACACACTTTGAGTTTCAAGTGACTTTGGACAAGTAACCTAAACTTCAATGTCGATCCAAATCTTTGAACACATGTTTGACATGTTTGATTTCTTCGTGAAGTTTATTGAAGGTGTTGAAGTAGTCTAGAATGCAGCAGAGTAACGGTGCTTGAAATGAATCGGCCCAAAAAGTCCCTTGAATGTTGGGGGTGGCCATGCGTTTATAGGCAAATCTGGATAGAAGTTTTTCGCCCAAGTCCTGAGTCGTGACCGACTTAGGCTAAGCCGTGGCCGAGTCAAGTTGAGTCGTGGCCGGTTTATCTGCTTAAGCTATTGGTCTCTCAATAGTTCGCTTTCCAGAATTCCAAGTCATGAGTCGCCTACGAGTCAGTTCTCATAGGAATAGGTACTGTGGCAATGGAATATGATTCAATGGCTTTAAGTCGCGGACGAGTCATTCTGAGTCATAAGTCCTTAAGTCGTTGACGACTTATCAGGTAGCGGTGCATAGGTGAAGCGACTTAGGGACTTATCTTCTTAGGTTGTCAATCCTCTTGAGTCGTTTCTTATGATGGGTCGTGGACTTTGTTGAGTCGCTGAGGCGATAGCCTTGATGAGTCGGTAATGCACTGAGCCGGTCTGCCTTGTGAACCGTTAATCCTTTGAGTCGTAACCCTTTAAGTCGCTCTGAGCTTTAGGTTATTGACTTATTGAGTCGGTGACTCGATGAGTCGTGAGGCTTCCTGAGTCGTCTCGTATGAACCGTGAACTTTGTTGAGTCGGTAACTCAATGAGTCGGCCTGTATCATGAACCGCTATCCTCCATGAGTCGTTCCATTCCTCTAAGTCGCCTTGAGCCTTAGCTCGTCAGCTAATTGAGTCGCCACCAGTTGAGTCGGTCCTTTCCTTAAGTTGCTGAAGCCCCTTGAGTCGTAAATCCAATGAGTTGTTAAAGACCTTAAGTGGATGAGTCGGCCCAAGTTTCATCTCGTTGGCAGAACAGGGTTAACATTTGCCCCTCGAAGTACACGCCTAAGTCGTAGGTCGTGTGTTTCGACTTATCTTAACTCGTATGCCGACTCAAACTCTACTGTCCAACGTTATAAAAACCTGAGTCGTTCACCTTTTCTCCTCATTCCCTAACCTTTAAACCGTGTCTGCCATTAACGCGCATTCAAGCTTTCAAAAGCGATTTCAACCAAATTCTCCATCGATCATCCCTATTATCATATAGCGTAAGCGATCTCGCTCTCCTTATGATTTTCGATTATCCCTAGCTTATGCGCCCCATCTCCATCTTCGATTTGCCCCTTTGAGCCCTGCGAATTTGGTTGCTCTGGTCGTCAATGGACTTAGGGTTATTTGTTCTGATGGTTTACGATTCGAGGCGGTTTAGTGGTGCGATAGAGCTAGGATTGTTGAGAGCTTATTGGGTTAAAAGTTGGAAGATTAACGGGTTAGGAGTTAGGAGTGAAATGGTTTATGGATTAGAAGGTAACCTGGTTAGGAGTTAGGTGATTAGTCGGTCAGATTGATTCGAATACTGCCTTAGGTACGACTCAGTCATTTTTGTATGATCCAACAACCATGATCCGACCCACATGCTCCACGGCCTAAGCCTTGAGTCGTGGCCGAGATACGACTTACGACTCACGACTTACGACTTACGACTTACGACCTAAGCCTTGAGTTGAACCAGAGCTTCTCCCTTTTTATACGACTTACGACTTAGGGCACTGCCGACTCAAGATTTTTGAGCCGTTGACGAGTCAGGACTTGCGTGAATTCTGCTCGAACTTTGAACCATTGCATAAACTTTGAACTGTTGAATTTTATTGCATTCATTCACAGGTTATTTTGACTTGCAGGCTAACAATCTGTTCAATACAACATTCACAGAAAACTGGGACGAATATACTGTCATCGACTGCCCATATCAAATGACAGATTAGTTAATAGCAGATAATTAACTTAAACAAATCGTGTGAACGAAGTGCTATCGATTTCAAGTAGAATATTAAAGCAACACTGAAACAGTTAATCGAAACTGACCAGCCTGCACTAATATTATGCTTGAACTTTAAATTAACAAGTTCTGAAATTACCATAGTCGATCAATCGTCAACCAGTTTAATTCCAGTTATATTTACTTGTTATTTTCATTAGTTTTGCACAACACTTCACACTTTTAGGAAACGTGCACCTTCGCATTTGAACACCCAGTTGCTTGTGTAGAATGACATCTTAACAAGAAGAACCGATGGACCAGGCTGAAGATGTCTTCCCAGTAGCCAACTTGTTGGATAACCCTCCGGAGAGAACTCCCACAACTCTGAATCAGCGGGTGTTTAACCAATTGCTCATCCAGTTTGGCATTGCCGAAGTTGATGCCTTACTACCGGGGCCAAACGATACTGCAGATAGGCCCCCTTCTGGCTTTATTGCTGTCAACCGCCAAATGTGCTTGAGCGGTGCCATACCACCTTTCAATGACTTCCTTCAGCAGTTCCTGCTTCGATTATCTATCTCTCCATTCCAATTGCACCCCAATGGTCATGCCATTCTGATGGGGTTATGTGTGCTATTTAATAGAGTTCTGGGCCGATTACCGAGCTTTGAGGAAGTCTGCTAATTTTGCTCATTCACAAAAATTAAAGATCATCCCTCTATCGTAGTTATAAGGAGTGCTCGAAACCGCAAGCTCATCACCGATCTTCCTGAAAGTGTTCATGGATTTCTAAACCAGTATTTCTTTGTTCGTTGCCCTCCAGGGTTTTATGCCATCTGGAGAGTAGGAAGTAAGATTTTCCTGTTTTTATTTCTCCATTCTTAGGATTTTCGAAATCTGAGTTGCTAAATGCTAACTTGGCTTCTTCATTTTTTCCTGTTTTAGCGCTTCCTCCTCCCTCTAGAGATCCATGCTATAAACAAATTTTCGAGAGATTGAACGCCGTGGCGGCAGAAGAGAGGAGTATAAAGTTTTTGTTAAATGATGGATTTCTACATCAATACGGGCTTCTTCATTCCTCTCGCTTTACTCAACTTCATGAAGTCCCAACTGAAATTCCCGATTCTCCGGCGGAAACCCCTGATGCCCCGGTCTCTACTAAAGAGCACATGCAGGGAGGAACCTCTACAGAAACTCCACTAGTGAGGTGTTCAATTCCGAAGGACGTTGCCGGGCCGTCTGACAAGTCTGCACTTGCCCCAGTTATCGAAGAGGAAGAAACTCCACGATCTTCCGGAAGATCTGCCGACGAAGGAGTTGAGAAAGCCAGTCCCAAAAAACATGATGGTGATGATGTTTTCGAGGGGTTGAGCGATTTAATTGTGACTTCTCAAGAACTTTTCAAAGATGATGTTTCCAAAACTATCTCTTCTGTAATTGAGGCGACATCTTCTCTACAACAAATGTCAACTCCTTCCACTCAAGTTATCACTACCTCTACTCCACAGAGTGGTCTGTAGCTTGATGCGTGTAGTTTGCACGTTACACAACACTTAGGATTTTTCAGCACTTCTGCGCATTCATCTTCTTACATTTTAAAGATTTCTAAAGCTTATTATTTTTATTCCAGATTCTCCAATGGGGCGCAGTAGTTCATATTATGATGATTTTTAGCGCTACGGGAGGCGTAGCCAATATGATTATAGGCGTCACCTCCCCTCTTACAGAGAATCGGATGAAGAGAGGGCCATCAGGAAAGCAGACGAGAGACGAGCATATGTAGAACATCACCGAAGAGAACAAGAAAGACATGACCCTCCTCACAAAGATGATGATACCCAAAAAAGAAAGACTCACGATGAGAGAGGTAAGGGTCACATGGACGATTCTTCTAGCAAGCGGGCTAAACTTACTGAAGAAACAATGCCGACCGTTTCTCAAAATGTTCCTGCTGAATCTCCTGCCCCCGTTCGTTTCGACATTCAAACAATTATCAACCGGTCCGCATACCAAGTTGGGTAAGGTCCTCCCACTCTTCAAAGTCGATTCCCTCAGTGGTGCCTGAGAGGGGTTCGATTTGATCTCGACTTGGTTCCTCTTGACAAATCGGCTATGCTACGAAATCTTGACGCTGTCAGGACCGATATTGAAAGAATGTCGAACTGGCAAAAACTTATCGACGAGCTTCAGAGGGTTAACCGAGCCAATCTCGAGGCCATGCTCACAATGGAGAACGATAAGGCTGAGTGGCAGAAGACTCTCGAACAGCATGACGCCGAAATGAGAAGTATTGCTTCCTATAATGAAAAGCTGGAAGCGGAAGTAGAAAAGCTTAAGGAAGAATTAGCTACTTCATCTACTTTTCATTCTCAAAAGGAGAGCATGCTTCAGCAACAAGTACGAGATGCGCATGCCAGTCAAAGGGCAGTCGAAGATAAGCTTACACACCAGGAGAAGGTCATAGAAGAGTATCGCGCTGAAACTTTACAGCTGCGAGAACAGACCGGCTCTCAAAGCTTGGAGATAGAGATGCTAAAAGCTCGACTTGCTATGGCCGAAAAGGAGCGTGACGAGGCTGTCGCTGGTAAACTCGCGGCCGAAGAGGCCCATCAAGCAACCAAAGCTGACATTAGCTCCACATTATTTGATTTCTATCTGCACAACATTTTGGGGCGTGGCAGCCTTGCCTTTCTAGGCCCTAAGTATGAAATTACATTAGCTGAAGTTTGGGAGGCAGCACTCGATATGCTAGGTGGTAAAGGTGCTGGCTACGCTGAGACAGCTCTTGAAGAGCATTATCTCGATGATGATGCCCGCGCCGCTCTTGCCAAGGGAAAAGAGCAACTCGCCAGGGTACGGGCCGGAATGGCGGAAGGGGAACGTTCTGAGAAAGAAATACCACCTACCACTTCTGAACGTCCTTTAGTTTCTTCCGAAGTGGACATTACAGGTTCCAGTGCTCATTCGCTGCCTCCTACAAGAACCGGGGTAATCACCCCTACTGATGATGAGGCTTTGGAGGATATCGGGGCTCAGAATTATGAGATTGAACTAACGAAGCAAACATCTTCAGGTAATTTTGACATTGGTCCGATTCAGGTGGATCGCTTGCTTACTCCTCAAAAATTTGATGAGCTTCTCGATTACTTCTTGAATCTCGACGAACCCATATCTCCCTTCTTTCGGGGAGATACTAATATTTTTAATTTCTCTTCTTCTGCAGTTGAAACACCAAGTGCTGAGCAGACTTCACTTCCTCCGGTTATCCCTCCTCCGTCTCTTCAGGTGACTCCTCCTTCTGCTTCACAGCCCGGGTCACAAGAGGAACAGATCGAGGCTCTTCATGGCTTGGATGACCCTGTCGCTTCGCAAGAGCAGAAGGACGAGGGACTTGAAGGAGGCGAGATCTCTCCGGAGCGGACTCCCTCTGATGACGTAGTTTTGTCCGCTCTTGTTACTCCAGGGAGTGAGTCTTCTTCGAAGAGAAGAAAGAAGCACGGAACATCGAAGAGGAGGGGGAAGAACATCATCACTACTGAAGAGGAACCGGAAGTTGCACCGGTTGCACCTCCCTCTCCTTCTTCCCTTATGCCTATAGAAAGACCTGAAAAACTAATCATTCGGCCAGGCAAAGGGTCCAAAGGTGGTAAGAAGAAGTGAAGAGTCGGACTTCGGGCTTTTTGACTCCTTTTTTGTGTAATGGTCGGATGTTGTGCAGGCACCGGCCCCTGCTTTTTTATTTTGAAACCTGTATCTGCAATTGAATAAAATGATCCTTTATTTGTACAGACTCTTGTTTGAATTTGAGAATGCATTTATTATTCATTTCTGCACAAGTTTATTTATATGATATTGCGGTGAGCTTGTGGTATGTTGTTTGAGCGTACTTTACCGATGTAGCTATACCATTTTGTATGTAACTATACCATGTTGCCCCCATACCATAAGTTTGCTACAATATTTTATACTTTGAGGGGACTCGCACTCTTATTTTCTGAAGAATAATTACTTCATTCTTGAAGAAATTTTTCGTAGAGTACAACTTCCTTCATATAAGTTTTTACGCTTTGTCCTTCGAAGAAATCACCTTTTTCTTTTGCTTAAGTATGCATTTTGCCAAGTGAATTCTTCTATGTGGTAAAGCAGACCTCTGAAGAGTACTTTAACTTTCTTCCTTCTTTTTTTTTTTGAGGAAGGTTATTTTCTAGAATAGGTAAATCACTCTTCCTTTGAAAGTTAAAGTATGCCCTTGATGAGGATATATATATATATATATATATATATATTTTTGAGGTAGAAATTTGTACTTCTGAGGAGGGATTTTTCACGTTTCAACACTTGGAAGTTTTATTTCAATCTTGGTGAAACGTGTACCTCCAAAGAATTGCGCCTTCGAAGAAAGCCTTTTCACGTTTCAACACTTGGAAGTTTTATTTCAATCTCGGTGAAACGTGGGCTTCCGAAGAAGTCTTTCATTTTGATTGTGTCCCCGGGAGGGGGTTGTACCTCTGAGGAGGGATTTTTCACGTTTCAACACTTGGAAGTTTTATTTCAATCTTGGCGAAACGTGTACCTCCAAAGAGTTGTGCCTTTGAAGAAAGCCTTTTCACGTTTCAACACTTGGAAGTTTTATTTCAATCTCGGTGAAACGTGGGCTTCCAGAAAGGTCTTTATTTTGTTTTGCATTTCAACTTTGGTGAAGTGAAATTCCGAAGAGCGGCTGTTACACTTCAACTCCTGGTGAAATGTGCCTCCGAAGAGGTCTTTATTTTGTTTGCATTTCAACTCTGGTGAAGTGAAATTCCGAAGAGCGGTTGTTACACTTCAACTCCTGGCGAATTGGGCCTCCGAAGAGGGCTTTATTTTGTTTGCATTTCAACTCTGGTGAAGTGAAATTCCGAAGACCGGTTGTTACACTTCAACTCCTGGTGAAATGGGCCTCCGAAGAGGGCTTTTATTTTGTTTACATTTCAACTCTGGTGAAGTGAAATTCCGAAGAGCGGTTGTTACACTTCAACTCCTGGTGAAATGTGCCTCAAAGAGGGTTTTCATCGCCTGGAAGTTACTCTCTCATGGTTGGAGGGTCATGACTCCTTCAATCTTTTTTGTGGCGTATGACCCATTAGAGGTCTTTATCCTCCGAAGAGTTGTGCCTCCGAAGAGGATTTGTGCTGCCGATGATGGCTTTGGTTGTTCCCTTGTCCACTTGCTTATACTTTTTCAGTGATCCTCTTTTTTTTTTTTTTTCAAGTGACTTGTTTAATCCAAGGAAATGTACTTCATTGCCAGGCAAGTTCGTGAGAACGAGCATCAGCTTCTTGATTGGATGTTTGTTTGTTCAAACGATCTCAATTTATTAGCAAAGGCCCGTTTCTGTCGAAATCATAGGCTGTTCAATTGAAGTACTTCCTATCTAGGATTTGAATTTGGAGCTTTTGTGACTTGAAATTTGGCGAGAATCACTGGGTCTTATTATGTGCAAGTTTCACTTCCATTGTCTGCAAGAATTTAAATCGACATTTCAGCAATACATTCTATGTACTTTTTATATCGAAAATAAAGCAAACATGTAATAATAATAAGGAACACAAGATTTATAGTGGTTCGGCCAGGAAATTGGGCCTACATCCACTTTATATTTTTTCATTATTTACTTGCACCAGTTTTACAATTGCCTTCAATTACAAGAATCATACATTCACAATTCTTTTTACAATATTTCAACAAAATTTTCAAGTAAAGTATGGACGCAAATGATTGCTGTTCCATGCCCTTGGAATTTGATCTCCTTCAACAGTAGTGAGTTTGAATGTGCCGTCAAGAAGCTTCTGACCTATGACATATGGTCCTTCCCAATTTGGCCCAAACACACCCGTCGCCGTCATAATTCTCTTCAGGACTAGGTCTCCAATCTCAAAGCTGCGTTGGCGAACTTTGTAATTGAAATGTCTGGCTATCCTTTGCTGATGAGCTACAATTCTGAGATTAGCCTCATCTCTTTTTTCATCTAGGAGATCTAGCGCTTCAAGCTGTAGCTTTTCGTTTTCTGCTTGATTGAAATGGATTCTTCTATGTGAAGGGACCTCTACTTCTAGCGGAATCATTGCCTCCGACCCGTATGCTAATGAAAACGGGGTGTGCCCGGTCGCAGTTTTGTGAGTGGTTCTGTATGCCCATAGTGCCAGTGGTAGCTTATCGACCCAACCATCTTTTGCTCTTTCAAGTTGCTTTTTGATGGTTGACTTAATAATTTTATTCACGGCTTCCACTTGCCCGTTCGCCTGCGGATGAGCCACTGCTGAGAAGCTTTTTCGGATTTTGAATCGGTTGCAAAAATCTTGGAATTCTTCACTTTCGAACTGAGTACCATTGTCTGTAATTATTTTTTGAGGCACACCGTATCTACAAATGATGTTTTTAGTCACAAAACCTATCATCTTCTTTGAGGTGATAGTGGCTAGTGGTTCAGCTTCTGCCCACTTAGTAAAATAATCTACAGCAACAATGGCATATTTAATTCCAGATTTGGCAATTGGTAACAGTCCTACAAGGTCTATCCCCCATATTGCAAACGGCCATGGACTGACCAACTGTGTGAGTTCAGTAGAAGGAGCTCTAGGAATTTTGGCGAATCTTTGGCATCTGTCACATTTTCGGGAATACTCTGCTGCATCTCGATTAATTTCTGGCCAAAAATATCCGTATCGGAGAATTTTCTTTGCTAATGTTTGGCCACCTGAATGATCACCACACTCTCCTCCGTGTACCTCTACTAGGATTGCTTTTGGACTCTTCCCTGGATACACATCGAAGTAATGGCATTGAGAATCCTCGTCTGTATAATCGGCCATCCCGAATTATATATCGAGAGGCTTTTCTCAGTAACTTTTGTCGTTCTTTTGAGTTCCCTGGTAAGGATCCATTGAGCAGATATTCTGTTATCGAAGTCATCCATGATTCTTGCTCTTGAGACATGCTCATGATCCACTCAATGTCCATCTCATCAATGCTAGGAGTCGACAGGACCTCCACCGGAGTTAACCCCAGAAATTGAGCTTCGCCTGTGCTAGAATACTTTGCGAGAGAATCTGCTTTCATGTTTTCTTCTCGAGGAATGTGACTTATCATGTAATGATCGAAATCACCCAGGAGTTCCCAAGCCTTTGACAAGTAGGCGGGCAGATTCCCCCCTTTTGCTTGGAATTCCTTTTTGACTTGGCATACAATAAGCTGAGAATCACTGAATATCTGTAACGCTCGGATGCTTAATTCTTTAGCAATCCTTAAGCCAGCGATAAGGGCTTCGTATTCTGCTTCATTGTTTGTTGAAGGAAATTCCAATCTTAGCGCATAGCATAATGATCGGCCTTCAGGGGTCTCAAGTACAACTCCGGCTCCAGAACAGTAGTCGTTTCTCGCACCATCAACATATAACTTCCATTGGATTGTGGAATCGTCGTCCGTTTCCTCCTCACTGTTACCCTTATCTGTGAATTCTGCGATGAAATCCGCTAAAGCTTGTCCATTGATTGCTTTCCGGGGATAATAAGTGATGTCATACTGACTGGGTTCAATATTCCACTTTAGAAGACGACCCGAAGTCTCAGGGCGAAACAGGACTTGCTTTAAAGGTTGATCAGTAAGGACTCTGATAGGATGAGCTTGAAAATATTGCCTCAACTTTTTAGATGCAATTAGTAGGCAATAGGCGAGTTTTTCCAACTTAGAGTAATTCATCTCTGCCCCAGTGAGTCTTTTGCTGATATAGTAAACTGGATGTTGAATCCTTTTGTCTTCTCGTATCAGCGCTGCACTTAAAGCATTAGATGATACTGCCAAGTATATAAGAAGATCCTCGCCATCGCCAGGCCTAGAAAGTATTGGAGGCGTTTCCATATGGCGAATCAACTCATCAAAGGTTTTTTGGCATTCGGGAGTCCAATCGAAGTTTTTCTTTCCTTTCTTTAGGGCGTCAAAGAATGGGATGCATTTATCTGTGGCCTTGGAAATGAACCGACTCAAGGCGGCAACTTTTCCATTGAGACTTTGCAATTCCTTCTTTGTTCTAGGAGCTTTGACTTCTTTCAATGCAGTAATTTGAGCTGGACTGGCCTCAATGCCCCTAGCGCTCACGATGAAACCTAAAAACGTGCCGGATTCCACTCCAAATGAACATTTTAAAGGATTGAGCTTCATTCTGTATTTCCGGAGGACTGCGAACATGTCTGCTAAGTGTTCTATGTGATCCACTGCTTTCTTAGACTTTACTAACATGTCATCGACGTAGACTTCCATAGTCTTGCCCAGTTGCGGTTTGAACATAGCATTAACGAGCCTTTGGTATGTTGCCCCTGCATTCTTCAACCCGAAGGGCATAACTTTATAGCAGTAAAGACCAGTGTCGGTGATAAAGCTCGTATCCTCCTGATCTGGCTCATGCATCATGATCTGGTTATATCCGTAGTAAGCATCCATAAAAGATAGCAATTCGTGTCCCGCTGTTCCGTCTACCAGTTGGTCGATTCTGGGTAATGGGAAGCAGTCTTTGGGGCAGGCCTTGTTTAGATCTGAAAAATCGATGCATACTCTCCATTTTCCGTTGGCTTTCTTAACCAGTACTGGATTTGAAACCCAATTCGGATAGGTAGATTCTTTGATAAAATTATTCTCCATGAGCCGATCAACTTCTTCTTTTAATGCCGCCGACCTTTCTGGACCTTGAGTTCTCCGTTTCTGTTTCACGGGTGTAAATTTTGGATCAATATTTAGAGCATGCACTGCAACTTCTGGGGATATTCCGCACATATCGGCATGAGTCCAAGCAAAAACATCCATACTTGCCTTTAAAAAAGATATTAAGATATTCTGAATTGACACATTAAGTTGTGAACCCACATTCAACACCTTGTTTGGGTCCTTTGGGTCAACAGGTATTGGTATTGTCGTTTCCACTGGTACCACTCTATTTTCCCCTGCACTGACTTTTCTAGGGTCCATCTCTTTCCTTGCTCCGCTGTGCTCGCCAGTGCAGGGTCCGCCCTGTAATTGCTACAAGGCTGGTTCTTTGATGCGGACTGGGGCTGCCGCATTCTTTCCCATTTCTCTTTTTCTGGTTTCTCGTAGCTCTGTCAGATAACACTCTCGCCCAGCATTTTGATCCCCTTTTATAACTCCCACTCCATTGTCTGTAGGGAATTTAATAGTGAGGCACCACGGGGCAAGAACAGCTTTAAACGCTGTCAGAGTTGGACGACCAAGGAAAGCATTGTAAGCAGAAAATTCGTCGACAATCACAAAAGTTTGCTTGCGGACCATTTTTCTCTCTCCTTCTCCAAGTTCCACAAACAAATCAATGGTTCCTACCGGCTGTTTTGGCTCCCCAGTGAAGCCAGCGATTTTCTGCGATGAAGCTTGCACATCAGCCATAGGGATCTTCATTTGGTCGAATGTTTTCTTGAAGAGGATATTGCAGGATGCGCCACAATCAATGAGAACTCTTCTGACAATAGCTGGCCCGATACCAGCTGAGATGACTAAGGGGTCCAAGGTAGGAGCCTCAATACCTGCGGAATCCCTAGCTTTGAATACAATATCATCATCAAGAGTTCTTTGTTGCTTCAAGGGCGTAGCACCTTCCAAAACGAATACATCTTCCTCCGTCGGCACATACTTTAAAGCTCGGGTATACCTTTCCATCTCACCCCAGCTTCTGCCCGCTGGGTGAGGTCCTCCTGTAATGACATTGATAATGGGCCTTCCAGATTCATGCCCTGCAGCCTTCTCAGTCGTCCTAGGCTGATGAGTGGGAGCCTGTTGCCCCTGACTAGATGAAGCAGGATTGTTGCTATTCTTTTTCACAAATTGCTGCAGTTTGTTTTCCCTTAGCAACTCTTCAATCAGATTTTTCAACTGGCAGCATTCGTCGGTTTCGTGACCGGGTTGATTATGGAAGCGGCAGAACTTCCCACTCTGTATAGCCTTTTTCCCAGTCCTTAGAGGAGGAGGTTTAGGAAAGTCAATAGAATCTTTAGTGGCAAGGTAGATACGTTCCGGCGTAGCTTGAAGGATCGGGGCTTCTTCAGATTACTCTGCTTCTTCCCGTTGTTATTTTCCCTTTTTTGCCCTACAGATTCATTCTTGCGTGGAACAACAGTGTTATCTTCGGCTTTTTCCAACACTGCCTTTACCGGCACGGGACGACTTTCTAAGCGTATGAATTCATCTGCTTTTTTATAGAACTTTTCAAGGGAATTTGGTTCCTTCATGTTTAGCCATTTCACAAACTCGCTCGAATTGTCAATACCCTTCATCAGATAAGTCAATATCATTCGCGGTTCTGCATTGTCCACCTCAGCTAGCGCTATATTAAAGCGGTTTAAGAAAGATTTGATAGTCTCTCCTGGATTCTGCTCCAAACTTGACAGTGACATGATATCTTTGGCTTTTGAGGCGTATAGTCTGAACTGCTCCTTGAACTTCCGGGTTAAGTCAGAAAACCGATCGATAGATCGGACTGGAAGTTTGGTGAACCAAAGTAGAGCTACACCTTCGAGATACACAGGAAAATATCGGCACTTTATTTCATCAGAGGCTCTGGCACCTGTCATGTGCCAATCATACTTGTATAAGAATTCGTTCGGATCACTTGTCCTCTTGTAAGCTGGAATGGTTGGAGGGACAAACTTCCTTGGGAATTCAGCCTTTAAGATTTTCTCAGTAAACGGAGTTTTACTTGGGGCGAAACCCCATTCTTTCTCGTCTTCAACCCTCTGCATACTCTCTTTCATAATTTGTCGGACCATTCCAGAAAGATACTCCTCATCATGTCGAGCTCTAGATCCACCAACCTCTGGAAGTGTTTGTTCAAAGGGGCTAGCAGCCCTTTCAGGAGCATTTCTTTCTTCAGCATCATGAATGTTGCTAGCGAAATTCCTTTCATTACCTGCTGGTTGGCGGTTTGCCCCAAGCAAATCGTTCAACCTATTCAGAATTAGAGCATTTTGGGCATTCTGAGCCTCAAATTGTGCATTTTGGGCATTTATCTGTTGGTTCAGCCCTAAGATTGCAGCATCCAGCTCTGCCTTTGTAACTCCGACAGCTGGAGTGGCTTGATTCGATATGGGGGAAGCGGAGGTTCCCTCTTGAATATTCCCATATCTGACAGATCTACTTTTCCTTCCAGGAGCCATAATCTCGGATAAGCTTCTGGTTTTCAAGGAAATTCTTTCTACAAACCTCTGTGAAGCAATGATGATAACTTGCCTGAGTTCAGCTCTCAATGAAAGCACCAAAAATGTTAACGCTAAAATTGAACGCTAACACCCCGGTGTATAAAGTGAGATCGTGAAAGCATCACCCGATAACTCGGGAACAGATTATAAGCAGATAATAGTAAAAAAATAGTAAACAACAGCAATTTTACAGTGGTTCGGCTTGAGAGATAGCCTACGTCCACTTTGAATATCTTTATTGACGATTTGATTACAAGTCAATGCAGTTACACTTTGATTACAACACACTTTGAGTTTCAAGTGACTTTGGACAAGTAACCTAAACTTCAATGTCGATCCAAATCCTTGAACACATGTTTGACATGTTTGATTTCTTCGTGAAGTTTATTGAAGGTGTTGAAGTAGTCTAGAATGCAGCAGAGTAACGGTGCTTGAAATGAATCAGCCCAAAAAGTCCCTTGAATGTTGGGGGTGGCCATGCATTTATAGGCAATCTGGATAGAAGTTTTTCGCCCAAGTCCTGAGTCGTGACCGACTTAGGCTAAGCCGTGGCCGAGTCAAGTTGAGTCGTGGCCGGTTTATCTGCTTAAGCCTTTGGTCTCTCAATAGTTCGCTTTCCAGAATTCCAAGTCATGAGTCGCCTACGAGTCAGTTCTCATAGGAATAGGTACTGTGGCAATGGAATATGATTCAATGGCTTTAAGTCGCGGACGAGTCATTCTGAGTCATGAGTCGTTAAGTCGTTGACGACTTATCAAGTAGCGGTGCATAGGTGAAGCGACTTAGGGACTTATCTTCTTAGGTTGTCAATCCTCTTGAGTCGTTTCTTATGATGGGTCGTGGACTTTGTTGAGTCGCTGAGGCGATAGCCTTGATGAGTCGGTAATTCACTGAGCCGGTCTGCCTTGTGAACCGTTAATCCTTTGAGTCGTAACCCTTTAAGTCGCTCTGAGCTTTAGGTCATTGACTTATTGAGTCGGTGACTCGATGAGTCGTGAGGCTTCCTGAGTCGTCTCGTATGAACCGTGAACTTTGTTGAGTCGGTAACTCAATGAGTCGGCCTGTATCATGAACCGCTATCCTCCATGAGTCGTTCCATTCCTCTAGGTTGCCTTGAGCCTTAGCTCGTCAGCTAATTGAGTCGCTACCAGTTGAGTCGGTCCTTTCCTTAAGTTGCTGAAGCCCCTTGAGTCGTAAAACCAATGAGTTGTTAAAGACCTTAAGTGGATGAGTCGGCCCAAGTTTCATCTCGTTGGCAGAACAGGGTTAACAAGCCTTATTCAAATGAAGAGCAAACTCTTCCAAAATGCAACCGGACGAACATTGGCTCTAAGGGTTTATGCCAATCGGCAACCCGGCCCTATATGCTCCTTGATGCATCACCAAAAGCATGATCAAACATCCATAAAAGGATTTCACACAAATTTGACTTAAAAACCCAAAAATTGGAGTATTCACAAAACCAATCCAAATCAAGAGCAAATGCACATGAAGAAGTGTTAGGAATTCATACCCAACAACCAAAGATAGTTATAGTCGTAGATGTGTGATAAAAATCTCACCTTTTCACAAAATCGAACAAGAAGAAGCTTGAAAGCAAATGGAGAATCAACCTCTCTTCAACACAACCCAATCGAGCTTGAATCTAAGCTCAAAAACAAGAACATTCCCAAAATTAGGTTTAGGAATTTCTGAAATTGGTAAGAGATTAAGTTGGAGAAGAAGTAGAGAAGCTTACCAATGGGTTCTTCTTGAGTTTGGAGCTAGGAATTTGATTTGCAAGAGAAACTAGGGTTTTGGAGTATTAATTTCCAATCTCCCCCACCATTAATGTTATAAAAACTGAAAAGAGAAGAGAATGAGGGTGAGTGGAGAAGAGTGGCTCAGATTTGAGCATAAGTTAACATAGGGCTGAGCCCAAAACCAAACCCAAAGTGAAAAGTAGCAAAAATCAACTTTCTCCAAACATATCGAAGCTTATACTCAAAAAGGTCGCAAACGGCATTTTAAACTCAATGGGAGTGGTCCCGAGTCCTAATTCGACCGTATGAAAAAAGTAGCTTTTCAGACTAAAATCCGACTAACGATAAAATATTTAAATAAAATATTTAAATATAAAATCGATAAATATGCGGGTTGTTACAGACTCCCGTCCTTAAAGAAATTGCGTCCTCGCAATATTACAAGAAGAAGATATATATTAACAACCATAAAAGCATATTCAACACAAAAGAAGTTTGAAATAAGAAGTTCACCTCAAAGAGCACGAGAAAGTAAGTCCGGGTGTGTTCGTTCGATGTACTCTCTAGATTCCCAAGAACAATCCTTAGGATTTGAAGACCATTGAACTTTAACAAGCGGGACATCTTTATTTCGAAGTCGTTTGACTTCCGAAGCAATGAAACGAATAGGATGTTGCTCATAAGTTAAATTAGGCGAAACTTCAATCTCTTCCACAACCCCGGGCTCAAGAACAGAGTCAGAATCTCGAAGACATTTCCGAAGTTGAGAAACGTGAAACACGTCATGCATAGCAGAAAACTGAGCCGGTAATAAAAGGCGATAAGCCATGGAACCAATACATTCAGTGATAGGAAATGGCCCGATATATCGAGGCGCCAATTTTCCCGATCGACTGAAACGTACAACACCTTTCATAGGTGAAACACGAATGAACACAAGATCTCCCTCAGAAAATTCTAACTTCCTTCTCCGGTTATCGGCATAGGATTTTTGTCTACTCTGGGCTTCTTTCATCCTATGACGAATAAGATCAATCTTTTCTATGGAATCACGAATAAAATCTGGACCTAAAACCAGCTTCTCACCGGCCTCAAGCCAACAAGAAGGAGATCGGCATGGCCTTCCATAGAGTGCCTCAAAAGGTGCCATACCAATACTAGATTGGAAGCTATTATTATAGGAAAATTCAACAAGTGAAATATGATCTTCCCAACTTCCACCAAAATCAAGAACACAAGCACGAAGAAGATCTTCAAGAGTTTGATTCACACGCTCGGTTTGTCCATCGGACTGGTGGTGATAAGCAGTGCTAAAATTAAGCTTCGTTCCTAAAGCTTTTTGAAGACTCTTCCAAAATCCACTAGTAAACAATGGATCACGATCGCTAACAATAGAAGTAGGAACTCCATGCAATTTAACAATTTCTTTGATAAAGATTTTGGCCAAAAGAGGAACGGTTCGATTAGATCGAACGGGAATAAAATGGGCGGATTTAGTAAGTCTATCAACGATCACCCATAAGCTATCATGACCCGAACGAGAACGGGGAAGGCCGTCAATAAAATCCATGGAAATTTGTTCCCACTTCCAAATAGGAATTTCTAAAGGTTGCAATAACCCACCGGGCCTTTGATGTTCGGCTTTAACGAGTTGGCAAGTCATGCAACACTTAACGAAGTTAGCGATATCAAGTTTCATTCCCTCCCAATAATAAAGTCGCTTCATATCCGCGTACATTTTACTACTACCGGGATGAATGGTGAATTTAGAACGATGTGAATCTTCTAAAATATCTTTATGAAGATCACTAATATTTGGCACGATGAGTCTACCAAATCTCCGAACGTCGCCACGAGAATCGATATCAAGGTCTTTCAATCCTTCAATATCAATCTTATCCTTAATAGTTTGGCTAAGAAGAGCCAATTCGGGATCTAGACTTTGAGCTTCAAGAATGCGGTCTAAAAGAGAAGGATGAGCCTCAAGGCTACATAAAACAAGAGATGAACATAAATCGGGAACACGCTCTCGAATCTGACAAGTGGTTAAGATCTCGAGATCGTTCCATTCGGATATCATCATAGAAACAACAGCTTGTTGTTTACGGCTAAGAGCATCGGCGACACGATTACCCTTACCGGGAGTATAAAGAATATCAAGATCATATGGTGCAAGAAATTCGAGCCAACACTGTTGACGCAAATTAAGTTCCTTTTGAGAGAATAAATATTTCAAAGACTTATGATCTGTGTAAAGAACAAATTTCTCTCCTAAAAGATAATGACGCAAAATCCGAAGAGCGAAAACAATAGCCGCGAGTTCTAAATCATGAGTGGCATATCTAGTCTCGGCCGGCTTCAATTGCCTAGAAGCATAAGCAATAACACGTTCTTTTTGCATAAGAACGGCACCCAAACCAATGCGACTAGCATCGGTATAAACAACGAAATCTTAATTCCCCTCGGGAATAACAAGAATAGGAGCATTAGATAGGAGTTCTTTTAATTTCTGAAAAGAAGCTTCACATTTGTCCGACCAAATGTATTTAACACCTTTCTTCGTCAAGCTAGTAAGAGGCACGACAATCTTAGAAAAGTCTTCAATAAAACGACGGTAATAGCCCGCCAATCCGAGAAAACTACGAATCTCCGTCACACTCTCCGGTCTCTTCCAATCTTGAATCGCTTCAATCTTTGAAGGATCCACAGAAATTCCGGATTCGGAAATAATATGACCGAGAAACTTCACACGAGATTGCCAAAAAAGGCATTTAGAAAATTTTGGCTTTAATTGATTACTCCTAAGAGTTTCCAACACAATCCGAAGATGTTTTTCATGCTCCTCCTCGGTTTTAGAATACACAAGAATATCATCGATAAAGATGAGAGCAAACCTGTCGAGAAAGTCTTTAAAAACTCGATTCATTAAGTCAACGAAATAAGCCGGGGCATTCGTTAACCCAAATGGCATAACAAGCCATTCACAAGATCCATACCGAGTACGGAACGATGTCAAAGGAATGCTACCCTCTGCAATACGAAGCTGATGAAAACCCGTAGCCAAGTCCAATTGTGAAAAGACCCTAGCACAACTAAGTTGATCTAATAGATCATCAATCCGAGGTAAAGGATATTTATTTTTGATAGGAAGATCATTAAGCTTGCGGTAGTCAACGCAAAGCCTAAGTGTTCCATCAGATTTCTTCACGAAGATAGCCGAAGCTCCCCAAGGCGAGGAACTAGAGCGAATAAATTGCTTCGTTTCCAATTCAGATAATTGTTTACGCATCTCCTCGTTTTCTTTATTGGACATACGATAAGGAGGACGAGTGATAGGTTGAGCTCCAGGAATAAGGTTAATTCTGAACTCAATTACTCGCTTAGGTGGTAATCCTAAAACGGGCTCGAATATGTCGGAAAATTCACAAACGACGTGAATAAGAGAAATAATATCACCCTCATCATCATCATCGTCATCACAAGGATTTAAAGAATATAAAGATGCAACCAAAGCAGAATCTGAATCTTTAAGAATAACAGAAACCTGATTAACAGATTGAGGATGTCGAAGATGAATAGTCCGCTCAGGACATAGGATATGAGCTTCATAACGGTTAAGCCAATCCATTCCCAAAATCATTCCAAAGCCTAAATAACGCATGACATGCAAATCGGCTCGGAAAGAAAAATCACACAAAATAATCTCGACATCTTTACACAATAAACTGATTGTTGCGGATCCACCAACCGGATTCGCAATTCTCAAAGAAGTCATTAAACACAAAACATCCAAAGAAAAGGTATCAACAAGTTCTTTTGATATAAAAGAAGGGGACGCACCCGTATCAAAAAGAACTCGAATAGGACGATCACGAAATAAAATAATTCCATCCAGAATAGAATGAGAAATACCTTGGCCACGAGATGTGTTGCCAGGGGCTTGAGCAACATTAAGCTTTCCCTCCCTCCTATTTTGAAGTTTGGGACATACATGCATAAAATGGTCCGGGCTTTTGCAATAGCGACAAGTACGAGGCTTTGAACACTTGTTCGCAAAATGGTCTTTCGAACCACAATTATAGCATTTCCCATGAGTAGAGGAAAAGGTCTTTTCAGCAGGAGTTGCTTGTTTCCCCTTTTTATTGGGATAAGGACCTTTAAATTTGTTTGGCCTCTTCTTGTTATTGTTGAAGTTTGGTTTGGAACCCACCACTTCAACATCATTCTCCTTATCCGCCTCTTCAAGACGAAGAGCAATATCAACGAGTTGGTCGAAAGAAACTTCTAACTTTAGAAGTAATGGCTTCTTGAGATTTTTGTTTAAGCTATAGATGAATCTCTGGTTCTTCTTTAAAGGGGTGTTGATATATTCAACCCCATATTTGGAAAGCGACTCGAAAGAGGCGACGTAATAAGTCACGGAGGACTCACCTTGAACAAGGTCTATAAATCGTCGAGCCAATGTCACTTTCTCTGCTTCTGGTACGAATTTTAACTCGAAGCGTTCTTGGAATTTCTCCCAGGTGAGATCCGCTTCATTAATCTCAGAAATAAGAAGCTCATACCAGTCCAACGCTCTTTCTCGGAGCATACTAGAAGCCACCTGAACTCGGTGAAGGTCAATAAGATTCATGCGCGAAAAGACACGATCGCATGTTCTAAACCAAGCTTGGGCTTCAATAACAGTTTCGGAATCTTTGAATGGCTCCCCACCCAACTTGGTGTAATCTCTGCACAAGCGTGCAAATCCCGACTTTGGGTGAGTAGGTTCCGGGTTAGCTCCAGCTGCTTGAGCATTAGTTACCAAATCAAGAAGCTGTTGAGTAGTCATAAAAACTCCATCCTGGGGTGGAGTGCTAGATGGCACGGCTCTGGGGCGGCCTGGTCTAGACATTTCTCTTCCTTTAGAAAGAAAGAAGAAGAAGAAAAAGGTTATTCACCAAATTGAATATCAAGCAATCTTGATAGATAAACAAGGAATCATAAGGAAAATAGGATGAATCGGTACGAAGACTCGAATTAAATCCTAAAGCATGACTCCTAAGATGGACTTAGGACAATGATCCTTGTTATAATAGTCCCTATTGTTCCGAAGTTTGGCTCTGATACCAAGCTGTGATGCCCCACCTCTATACCCACGCTAGACAAGAACATTACGGTGAATGCCGTCAACTAGCACGGAGAATAAGGCTGTTGAGGAGCGACCCTCTGTATAATTGCTTTGTACGAGTACCGATATACCGGATAAAAATATAACTTTTCATATCAAGAGGAAATCCGACATATCGACACAAACTCAAAGCTACTACACAGTGGCTATAAAGGTCTTCGGAAACAAATATAGAAATAAACATAACACAAATCAGTCACAGACAATTCATATCACAAAGGCGGAAATAGATATGAATATAACACATGAAAGTGTTCATCAGAGTAGTGGTCTAAAGAGAACCACAATATCACAAAAATATAGTTATATGAACTACACAAAAGAATAAGTATACATTATGAAGTCTGTATCTCAAATTTATACAACAAAAACTACTAATCTAAGTAGTAAGCAAAAGGTCAGAGTAATGGATCCTCGGAGAGAAGTCAAGTCGAAGCACCTGCAACATCTCGGTCTGACCCGAGTATTATTTATAAGAAAGTAATTAACGGATCAGTCTAACTATAAATATCAGATAACATGATATAGAATAGGAGATATGACTAAACACATAATAATCACAATGCCAAGCTGTGATATATATAAGTAATTGAAAATCAACAAGAGATTAATCAATATCATGATAATCTACTCAAGATAAAAAGGAATGTCATACTCCTAATTTCATTCACCAGGCCACAATAAATGACATATAAGATATGGCATAGACGTATAATATCCATAATGGCATACTACTATAAGTATGTAAATGATAATCAACAAACGATTAATCAATATCAAAGAATCTTCTCAAAGATCCAAAAAGGGTATCATACCCAAAACTTGTATTCACAACAAGTTAATGACACACGAATTCACATATGCACAAGAATTGATAAATCATATCAATAGAAATCACAAAGTTGGCGAAACATAAATTCCAGAAATCAACACAAGAAATCCAGTCAATGACACACAAATTCACCTATGCACAAGAATTGATAAATCATATCAATAGAAATCACAAAAATAGGTGAAGTATAGACTCCAGAATTCGACACACGAAATCCAGAAATTTCACAAAATAAAGGGGGGAGGCCTATCACATGAGCGGGAGCATGAAAACTCACCAACAGCTGTAACACATGAACGAGAAGCTATCTCATGGTAGCTAGCCATTAATTTGACACACGAATGGTCCAAAGACCTGACACACGAATGGTCCGAAGACCGTGGGTTGCTACCCCACCAAATTTGAGTCGAAACTCCACAAAGCAGACAAAGAGACATCGCACAACTGCTAGTCTAAATCACAAAAATGATCGTCATGATCATCGAGAAGTGTCAATTACACTAAGCTAGTAAATATATGAGTTTAGCTTCATGTCCCATAACCACTTGCTTAACTTAAATATTTACGAACAAATTGTAGATCTCCACTAGAAAATTGTCACAAGAGTTTCAATCGAACAAGTCCAAGAATTAACCAACAAAGTAAACGCATGCTTTTCATACCACTCGTTTTACTAAGTCGTTTAATTAGATTTCTCATACGAGTGAGGTAAAGGTTTGTATATACTAATAGATTGGAAAACTGTTTTATAAACGAATTTGGTATTAAAGTATAGTTGAAATCATTTGAAGAAAGAGTTTTGATATTTACTACTAGTATAGAAAACCTTTATATTTTTAAAGTGACAAATCACAAAGAAGATTGTAAGAACAATCGATCGCTAAGATTCACATACGAAGATGTGAATAAAATCCAAAGAAACCGATAAAGAATCCATCGAAATGGATATTCAAAAATCCCTAAAAAGGAGTCATCAAGGTCATAATAAATGATAACAACAAATAGGATCATTACTAATCGATTTAAATTGGAAATTCAATCCAAAAAGGCAAAATGGACTCAAAAAGCAGGTTCAGTCGACTGAACAGAGTTTTCAGTCGACTGACCCTGTACCTGGAAATTTTCCAGGTTCAAGAAACTTTCTGTTTCCAGGTTCAGTCGACTGAACAGACTTTTCAGTCGACTAAATCATGCCTGGAAACTTTCGGGTTCCAGGTTCAGTCGACTGAACAGAGTTTTCAGTCGACTGAATCATGCCTGGGCTGTTTTTCAGCCTTATTCAAATGAATAGCAAACTCTTCCAAAATGCAACCGGACGAACATTGGCTCTAAGGGTTTATGCCAATCGGCAACCCGGCCCTATATGCTCCTCGATGCATCACCAAAAGCATGATCAAACATCCATAAAAGGATTTCACACAAATTTGACTTAAAAACCCAAAAATTGGAGTATTCACAAAACCAATCCAAATCAAGAGCAAATGCACATGAAGAAGTGTTAGGAATTCATACCCAACAACCAAAGATAGTTATAGTCATAGATGTGAGATAAAAATCTCACCTTTTCACAAAATCGAACAAGAAGAAGCTTGAAAGCAAATGGAGAATCAACCTCTCTTCAACACAACCCAATCGAGCTTGAATCTAAGCTCAAAAATAAGAACATTCCCAAAATTAGGTTTAGGAATTTCTGAAATTGGTAAGAGAATAAGTTGGAGAAGAAGAAGAGAAGCTTACCAATGGGTTCTTCTTGAGTTTGGAGCTAGGAATTTGATTTGCAAGAGAAACTAGGGTTTTGGAGTTCTAATTTCCAATCTCCCCCACCATTAATGTTATAAAAACTGAAAAGAGAAGAGAATGAGGGTGAGTGGGGAAGAGTGGCTCAGATTTGAGCATAAGTTAACATAGGGCTGAGCCCAAAACCAAACCCAAAGTGAAAAGTAGCAAAAATCAACTTTCTCCAAACATATCGAAGCTTATACTCAAAAAGGTCGCAAACAGCATTTTAAACTCAATGGGAGTGGTCCCGAGTCCTAATTCGACCGTTTGCAAAAAGTAGCTTTTCGGACTAAAATCCGACCAACGATAAAATATTTAAATAAAATATTTAAATATAAAATCGATAAATATGCAGGTTGTTACATATATATATATATATATGTATATATATATATATATATATATATATATATATATATATATTTGGAGTGACCGATTTCCCGCATGATATAGCGGTTGAGACCCTATGCGCCGCATAATAGCAGATGATTTTATGTAATCTCATATACCGTGATATTCCACCTCGAAGTGGAATTGGTATTAAATTGTTGTGCTAATATTTGTGGATGTAGGGAAATAGGTTGGAGGGATCCAACTTGATTCCTCAAATATCTGAATTTGTTTCAATGTCATATTAATTTATTTATAATCCATGTATGATTATTGTTAATATCATTCTGGACAGCGACTCAAACACTCGAAGGGAACTAGCGACCTAGCGTGATATAGCGGCCTAACGACCTAATGAGATAAGCAATCTAACGACCTAAGCATATAGCGACCTAACGACTTAACGATCTAAATACTCTAGAGGTTCTACGGGTTAAAGATCTACGAGTTAATGACCTAGTGACTCCATGAAGGCAACGACCTACCAAGCTAAAGATATCAACGACTTAGCGACATATAGATATTAACGAGATAGCGACCTAAAGCATGAAGCGAGTCAGCGAGCTAATGAGTGAGCGACTTAACAGATCAGCGACCTAATAACCCAACGACCTAACGACCTAACGGGTTCAGGCAGTATGAGGCCACGTGCATACTACCTCTTAACTAGGTTGCTCACGACCTAAGTCCACCGAGCGAACTTCTTATGCCGCTTCCCTCCTAGGTCGCTACGACCTACCAGTTTGTTCAAAGAGACCAAGTGCAACTAAGATGATCCATAGCTCGTATCCCATAAGTCGCTCGCGACTTATGACCTAACCCCTAGGTCGCACACGACTTGTAACATAGCTAACTAAACCCCTAGGTCGCTCACGACCTACGACCTACTCCTAGGTCGCCCAGACCTACGACTTACTGCAGAAATCTCATATAAATACCATGCCTACACCACCGAAGAGTGGACCTTTTGGCTCATTTCTGGAACGCCTATACTCTGCTGATATCCCGACTCACCCGACACTTCACACACGAAAGACACTTCAACAAACTTCAAGAAGAAATCTAACACATTCGACATGGATGCAAGGAGTTATTCTACATCAGAGTTTTAGCTATTTGTCTTGGTAGTATTGTAATCGAAGATTGTTGTAAAATTGTGATCGATTCAGCAATAAAAAAGGTTGAAGTGGACGTAGGCTTAACTTAAAGCCTAACCACTATAAAGCTGTTGTCTCTTTACTGTTTTTTCTGTGACTTTTCTACTTACTTCTAATTCCCATATTGACGGGTGGTGCTTTCACTTAATCTCTACTTACACCGGGGTGTTAGCATTTAATTTTAGCATTAACATTTTTGGTGCTTTCATTGAGAATGGAACTCAGGCAGTTTTCATCATTGCTTCGCAAAAGTTTGTTTAAAGAATCTCTCTCAAAAGCAGAAGTCTATCAGAGATAATGGCTCTTGGAAGAAAGCCCAGATCTGCTAGACCCGGTGATGTTCATGAAAATACTGCCACTTCTCCTTCATCAAGTCAAGTAGCATGAAGTGCTGGAATTACACGAGCGGAGTTAGATGCTGCAGTATCTGGGTTATACCAGCAGATGGAAACCCAGAATGCTTTAATGCTTGATAGGTTGAATGCTTTGCTCGGAGCTAACCGTCAACCGGTGAATAATGAAGAAAACCTTGCTGATGATGTTCATAATCCTGAAGAGAGGAATATTCCTCAAAGAGCAGCTAGCCCCAACAAAGAATCACCTCCCCAAGCTGGAGGATCTAGACCGCAACCGACTCTCCACGAACGTTTGTCCAGGCAAACTTCCGAGAAAATGGCTGAAGTCTGTCCCGTAGAGCCTTTAAATGATGAGGAATACCTTTCGGGCATGGTTAGACAGATTATGAAAGAAAGTATGCAAAGGGAAGAAGATGAGAAGGAATGGGGATTCGCTCCGAGAAAAACTCCATTCACTGAAAGGATTCTAAAGGAGGAGTTTCCAAGAAGTTTGTTCCTCCTACCATCCCGGCTTACAAGGGAACAAGCGACCCTAATCAATTCTTGCACAGGTATGACTGGCACATGACTGGTGCTAGAGCATCGGATGAGATCAATTGCCGGTACTTTCCGGTATACTTGGAAGGAGTGGCTCTACTTTGGTTTACGAAGCTACCAGTCCGATCTATAGATCAGTTCTCCGATTTAACTCGGAAGTTTAAAGAACAATTCAGGTTGTATGCTTCAAAGGCGAATGATATTATGTCACTGTCCAGCCTGGAACAGAATCCCGAAGAATCTATTAGATCTTTCTTGAATCACTTCAACATAGCATTGGCCGAAGTGGACAATGCAGAGCCACGGATGGTCTTGACCTACTTAATGAAGGCTATCGACTAATCGATTGAGTTTGGGAAATGGTTGAAGATGAAGGAACCAAACTCGCTTCAAAAATTCTACAAGAAAGCTGACAAGTTCATGCGCTTGGAAAACCTTCGTGCACCGGCTAAAGTAGCATTGACCGAGGTCATGAATAACACTGCTGCTCCTACCAAAAAAGGGTCCGGAAGTCAGAAAAGGGAGAATAATGGCGGGAAGAAATAGAAGGATGCGAAGAAACCTCGCTTCTTAAAACCTTCAGATTTCACCCCTTTAACTGATACTCCGGAGAATATCTTTTTCTCTACTAAAGATGCCGTGGAATATCCTAAACCACCTGAGTTGAGAGTTGGGAAAAAAGCTGCTCAAAGTGGGAGATTTTATCGGTTTCATAGTCAACTCGGTCATGATACTAACAAATGTGGCCATCTGAAAAGATTGATTGAAGAACTGCTGAGAGAGAACAAGTTGCAACAATATGTGAAGATAAATAGGAATGACCCGACTTCATCTACTAAGGGCCAGCAACTTCCTGCTCATCCATCTGGCTCGAGTGAGAGGACCACTGCGTATGAATCAGAAAGGCCTTTTATTAATGTGATTACAGGTGGTCCTCACCCAGCAGGCAGAAGCTGGGGTGAGATGGAAAGGTATGCCCGTGCCTTGAAGTATGCGCCAATAGAAGAGAGTGTTTTTGTGTTGGAAGATGTTGCACCTCTGAAGCAGCAGAAAACTTTTAATGATGATATTGTGTTCAGGGCCAGGACTCTATGGGTGTTGCAGCTCCTACCATGGATCCCTTAGTCATCTCTGCAGGCATTGGGCTGGCTACTCTAAGGAGAGTGCTTGTTGATTGCGGCGCTTCTTGCAATATTCTCTTCAAAAAGACGTTCGATCAAATGAAAATTCTGATGGCTGATGTTCAAGCTTCATCACAAAAAATTGTTGGGTTTACTGGGGAACTGAAGCAGCCAATTGGAACTATTGACTTGTTCGTAGAGCTATGAGAGGGGCAGAAAAAGGTGGTTCGAAAGCAGACTTTTGTAATTGTTGATGAATTTTCAGCCTACAATGCCTTCCTAGGCCGACCAACTCTTGCGGCATTTAAGGCAATTCTCGCCTCGTGGTGCCTTACTATGAAATTCCCAACAGATAATGGAGTTAGTGTTATTAAAGGGGATCAGAATGCTGGGCGAGAATGTTATCTAATAGAGTTGCATGAAGCGAGGAAGAGAGATGGGAAAAGATGCGGCAGCCCCAGTCCGCATCAAACACCAACCTTGTAGCAATTACACGGTGGACCCTGCACTGGCGAGCATAGCACGGAACGAAGAGAAATGGATCCTAGAAAAGCCAGTGCATGAGAGAATAGAGTGGTGCCAGTGGAGGTAACGGTGCCAGTACCTGTTGACCCGAAAGACCCTAACAAAGTGCTGAATGTGGGTTCGCAACTTAATGCGACCATTCAGAATATTTTGATATCATTCTTGAAAGCAAATCTAGATGTATTCGCTTGGACTCATGCTGATATGTGTGGAATATCCGCAGAAGTTGCAGTGCATACTCTGAATATTGATCTGAAGTTTACACCGGTAAAGCAGAAAAGAAGAACCCAGAGTCCTGAAAGGTCGGCAGCATTGAAGGAAGAGGTAGATCGGCTCATGGAGAATGGCTTCATCAGGGAGTCTACTTATCCGAATTGTGTTTCAAATCCAGTACTGGTTAAAAAAGCTAATGGAAAGTGGAGAGTATGCATCGACTTTTCAGATTTAAACAAAGCCTGCCCTAAAGACTGCTTCTCGTTACCCAGGATAGATCAGTTGGTGGACGGAACAGCGGGGCATGAATTGTTATCTTTTATTGATGCTTACTCCGGATATAACCAGATCATGATGCATGAGCCAGATCAGGAGGACACGAGCTTCATCACCGATGTTGGTCTCTACTGTTATAGAGTCATGCCCTTCGGACTTAAGAATGCAGGGGCAACTTAACAAAGCCTTGTCAATGCTATGTTCAAGCCACAGATTGGCAAGACCATGAAAGTTTATGTTGACGATATGTTGGTAAAATCAAAGAAGGCAGTAGACCATATGGATCACTTGGCAGAAATTTTTACAGTCCTCCGAAAGCATGGAATGAATCTTAATCCTTTGAAATGTTCATTTGGGGTGGAGTCCAGAAAGTTCTTGGGTTTCATTGTGAGTACTAGGGGCAATGAAGCTAATTCTGCTCAGATTGCTGCCTTAAGAGAAGTCAAAGCTCCTAGAACGAAGAAGGAATTGCAAAGTCTCAACGGAAAAGTCGCAGCCTTGAGTCGGTTCATTTCCAAAGCTATTGATAAATGCATTCCGTTCTTTGATGCTCTGAAGAAAGGAAGGAAAAACTTTGACTGGACTCCTGAATGCCAGAAAGCTTTCGATGAGTTGATTCGTCATATGGAAACGCCTCCAATACTTTCTAAGCCCGACAATGGTGAAGATCTTTTTGTATATTTGGCAATCTCAACTCTTGCTCTCAGCGCAGCGTTGGTACGAGGAGACGCAAAAATTCAGCGCCCGGTTTATTATATCAGCAAAAGATTCACTGGGGAAGAGATGAATTATTCAAAGTTGGAAAAGCTAGCCTATTGTCTACTGATTGCGTCAAGAAAATTGAGGCCATATTTCCAAGCTCATCCTATCAAAGTCCTCACTGATCAACCTCTAAAGCATGTCCTATTTCGCCCTGAGACTTCGGGTCGTCTTCTGTAGTGGAATATTGAACTCGGCCAATACGACATCACTTATCATCCCCGGAGTGCAATCAGTGGACAGGCTTTAGCAGATTTCATCGTAGAATGTACAGATAAAGGTGATAGCGAGGAAGTGGTGACTGATAATACCCCAATTCGATTGCAATTATATGTTGATGGTGCGAGAAACGATTACCGTTACGGAGCTAGGGTTGTGCTTGAAACCCCTGAAGGGTGATCATTGTGCTATGCATTGAGACTAGAATTACCTTCGATAAACAATGAAGCAGAATATGAAGCTCTTATTGTTGGCTTGAAGATTGCTAAGGAACTGAACATCAGAGTGTTGCAAATTTTCAGTGATTCTCAGCTTATTGTATGTCAAGTCAGGAAAGAGTTTCAAGCTAAAGGAGGAAATCTACCTACTTACTTGTCAAAGGCCTGGGAACTTCTTGATGATTTTGACCATTACACGATAAGCCATATACCCCGGGAAGAGAATATGAAGGCAAATTCTCTCGCGAAGTATTCCAGCACTGGTGAAGCTCAATTATTGGGATTAGTTCCAGTGGAAGTCTTGTTAGCTCCAAGCACTGATGAGATGGATATTGACTGGATCATGACAATATCTCAAGAGCAAGAATCGTGGATGACTCTGATAATGGAATATCTGCTCAACGGCTCTCTACTAGAAAATTCAAAAGAACGACAGAGCTGCTAAGAATAGCCTCTAGATATATAATTTAAGATGGCCGATTATACAGACGGGGATTCTCATTTCCTTTACTCCGATGTGTGACTAAGGAAGAGGCTAAGACAATTCTAGCTGAAGTACACAGAGGAGAGTGTGGAGATCATTCAGGTGGTCAAACTCTAGCAAAGAAAATTCTCCGTTGTGGTTATTTTTGGCTAGACATTGATCGTGATGCTGTAGCTACGGCCGAAAATGTGACCGATGCTAGAGATTTGCAAAAATCCCAAGAGCACCTTCAATTGAGATAACACAAATGGTCAGTCCATGGCCATTTGCTATTTGGGGAATAGATCTCATCGGGCCTTTGCCAACCGCCAAATCCAGAATCAGATATGCCATTGTTGCTGTTGATTATTTTACTAAATGGGCTGAATCTGAACCATTAGCTACTATTACCTCTAAAAAGATGATAAACTTTGTCAATAAGAATATCATTTGCAGGTATGGTGTGCCTCAAAAGATAATCACAGACAATGGAACCCAATTCGAAAGTGAAGAGTTCCAAGATTTTTGCAAGCGATTCAAGATCCAAAAAATCTTTTCAGCAGTGGCTTATCTGCAGGAAAACGGGCAAGTGGATGCAGTAAAAAAATTATCAAATCAACCATCAAAAAATAGCTAGAAAAAGCAAAAGGTGGTTGGGCTGATAAGCTACCACTAGCACTATGGGCATACAGAACTACCCACAAAACTGCGACTGCGCACACTCCATTTTCATTGGCATATGGATCAGAAGCAATGATTCCGGTGGAAACAGAGGTCCCTTCACACAGAAGAATCCATTTCGATCAAGCTGAAAATGAAAAGCTGCAACTTGAAGCACTTGACCTCCTTGATGAAAGAAGGGAAGAGGCTCAGCTCAGAATTGCAGCCCATCAGCAAAGAATTGCCAGGCACTTCAATTCCAAAGTTCACCAACGCAGCTTTGAGATTAGGGATCTAGTCTTGAAAAGGATCATGACAGCAACAGGAGTGTTTGCGCCAAACTGGGAAGGGCCGTATATCATAGGCAAAAAACTTCTTGATGGCACTTTCAAACTGACAACTGTCGAAGGATATCCAATTCCAAGAGCTTGGAACAGCAATCACTTGCGTCCATATTTTACTTCAAAGCTTTGCTTGAATTTGAAAAAGAATTATGGATGTATGATTCTTGTATTGAAAGCCATTGTAAAGTCAGTGCAAGTGAATAATAAGAACTATAAAGTGGATGTAGGCCCAGTTCTTGGCCGAACCACTATATATCTTGTGTTCTCTACTATTACGAAATGCCTGTTTTATTTCAATATGTAAAGTACTTTAATTGTGTTGCTAAAATGTCGATTTAATATTGTAGGCCATTAAAACAAAGCTTATCCATCATAAGAACAGGCGATCCCTGACATCACTCAACAAATGAATGTTAAGCAACAAAAATTCCAGATTCAAATACTATATAAGAAGTGCTTCAAGCAAACAGTTAGTGATTCCACCAGAGGTGGGCCCTTGCTAACTAATTGTGATCGTTTGTGCAAACGAACATCTGATTAAGTAGCCTATGTCTGCCCCTGCGAACTCACTTAACAATGAAGTACACTTCTTTGGATAAAACAAACTACTTGCAAAATAAAGGAATGCGAGCTTGAAAATGATAACAAGGAGTTGCTGATATGAGTAAATGGCAAAAAGACATGGGTGAGCAGGCAGGAAACAGCCAAAGACCTCTTCGGAGGCACAAGCCCTCTTCGGAGGCACAACTCTTCGGAGGATAAAGACCTCTAACGGGGCATGCCAGAAAAAGAAAGTTCTCTTTCTCAACCCAAAAAGATTGGTGGAATAACCGGAGGCACCTTCCTAAGTGGAAGGCACAAGGCCCTTGTTAACTAGTTGAGATCATTTATGTAAACAAACATCCAAATAACTTGTGTCCGCCCCGTGAATCCATCCAACCATAAGAAAGGAACTTCCAGGAAAAAGCCTTACTCGGAGGCACACATTTCACCGAGATTTGAAATAAAACTTCAAAAGAGTTGAAATGTGAAAAGCCCTCTTCGGAGGCCTATTTCACCTGAGTGGAAATGCTAAAAGACCTCTTCGGAGGCACACATTTCACTGAGATTTGAAATAAAACTTCACAAGAGTTGAAATGTGAAAAGCCCTCTTTGGAGGCCCATTTCACCAGAGTTGAAATGCGAAAAGACCTCTTTGGAGGCACACATTTCACCGAGATTTGAAATAAATCTTCACAAGAGTTGAAATGTGAAAAGCCCTCTTCGGAGGCCCATTTCACCAGAGTTGAAATGCCAGAAGACCTCTCCGGAGGCACACATTTCACCGAGATTTGAAATAAAACTTCACAAGAGTTGAAATGTGAAAAGACCTCCCCGGAGGCACACATTTCACCAAGATTTGAAGTGCAAACAGCTCTCTTCGGAGACACACTTCACAAGAGTTGGAATGTGGAAAGCCCTCTTTGGAGGCGTACTTCTACTTTCAAGAAAAGATTAATCTCTCCACAATGAGAATATTTTTTCTCCGAAGATTGAAGTACCAAATCAAAGCCTTCTTTTGAAGCCCACTTTACCGCACAGGAGAATTCACTACTTTTCTTAAAAAAAAGTGATCCTCTCTAAAAGTAGAAGTGTATATAAGAAATGAAGAAGAGAAGACTTCTCCAATACAAGGCACATTCTACTGAATCAGAGAAATATTTCCTTAAAATGGATAAATTATTCTCTAAAAGTACGAATACGAGCCTTCTCAAAAAAATGGAAAAGTTGTTCTCCAAAGAAAGAGTACAAGTCTTCTCGAAACAGAAGAGTTGTTCTCCAAAATCTTGCCAATGTGAATGGGATTGCAATAAGCTGTGGAATGGGGCAATATAATATAGTTACGAAAATAAAAGCAATTCTCAAGCAACATACCATAGGCTTACTGCAACATCACACAAAGAAAATAAAGAAACTTGTACGAAAAAGAAGAATAAATGCATTCTCAAATACAGACAGAAGTTTGTACAAGTAAAAGAATCATTTTATTCCATACTATGAAAATTTTGTACATGTGCAGATTTCAAAATAAAAGAAGGCGGGGACCGGTACCCACACAATCTCCGATCAACACAAGCCTTTATATATACAAGCAGAAAGCAAAAAGCAAGACGAAAAACATAGGACCAAACCCATCACTTCTTCTTCCTGCCACCTTTGGAGCACTCACTTGGTCGGATGATTAACTTTTTTGGTCGGCTTGTAAGAGTAACGGAAGAAGGAGAAATGGGTGCAATTGGATCTTCTTCTGCTTTTTCTTCACTGGCATAAACTTTCCTATTTTTCTTTGAGATTCCACGCTTCCCCTTCTCCCTTGAGGAAGACTCACTGCCCGGAGCGAAAAGTGCAGACAACTTTATGTCATCAGAAACAGTTTGCTCCGGAGTACTTTCGCCTTCTTCAGGTTCCTCGGTCTTCTGTTCTTGTGAAGCGACCGGGTCATCCAAGCCTTGAAGAGCTTCTATCTGCTCCTCTTGTGACCCCGGTTGAGAAACGGAAGGAGGAGTAATTTGAAGAGGCAGAGAGGGGGCAGCTGGAGGAGGGGAAGTCTGAACAACACTTGGCGCTTTCAATATAGCAGAAGAGAAGTTAAAATCAGTATCTCTTGTAAAGAGAGGAGAAAGTGGCGCATCAAGATTTATGTAATAATCAAAAATTTCATCAAGCTCATGTGAAGTAAACAAGCAGCCCACTTGAGCAAGATCAGCATTTAGGTCACCTAGAGAAGTAGGCTTTACTATGTCAACTTCAAAGTCCTATGCTTCAGTGCTCTCTTGAGTCTCACCTCCAGTGCGAGCGGCTGCACTTCCAACGACAGCTTTAGCAGGAGGTGGAGAATGGGAACTTGAGCCAACAATATCGATGTCGGCCGAAATCGAAGGTTGAACTGGGTCGGTTGAGGTTGCCTTCCCTAAATGTTCACCTTCCGCCATTTCGGCTCGCTGTTTAGCAAGTTGCTCCTTTCCCCTGGCAAGAGCAGCACGTGCATCATCATCCAAATAGTGTGCCTCGAGATCTGCTTCAGCATAGCCAGCACCTCCAAGCATATCAACTGCGGCCTCCCATACTTCTGCCAAAGTGATTTCGTACTTCGAACCCAAAAATGAAAGGTTACCGCGCCCCAGAACACTATGTATGTAAAACTCGAATAAAGTAGAGCTGTTGTTTGCTTTAGTTGCCATATGAGAATCTTCGGCTGCTGCTTTACCGGCAATAGCTTCATCATGCTCTTTTTCAACTTCAGAAAGTCGAGCTTTTAACATTTCAATTTCCAAGTTCTAGGCGCTGGTTTTTTCTCGCAACTTAGCAACGTCAGTTCGGTAGCTTTCTACAACTTGTTGCTGTGCTTCGAATTTAGCTTCAGCGTCTCTTTGCTCAGCGTGAGCATCTCTCGCCTGTTTTTGAAGCACTTCTTCTCTTTGAGAATAGGAAATTGAAGAAGTGGCAAGCTCTTCTTTAAGTTTTTCAACTTCCGCTTCAAGCTTCTCATTGTAAGCGGCGATGCTCTTCATTTCTACATCATGCTGATCGAGTGTTTTCTGCCACTCGGATTTATCATTTTCCATAGTCAGCATGGCTTTGAGATTTGCGCGATTTACTCTTTGAAGCTCGTCAACAAGTTTTTGCCAACCAGACATTCTGTCGATATCGAGTTTGACGGCATCAAGATTTCGCAACATAGCTTGCTTGTCAATTGGGACCAAGTCAAGATCAAAACACACTCCTTTTAAGCACCAGTGCGGAAACCGACATTGAAGAGTAGTCGGACCCTGTCCAACTTGATACGGGGATCTACTGATGATTTTTTGAATATCAGGTCTTTGAAGGGCAGCAGAGCTGGAAGGGATTTCCAAAGAGATGGGAGCAGCGGGCTTTTCAGAAATTTCAGATGCCATCTTTTCGCCAAGTTTGGCCCGTTTACTCGGATCTTCAGCGACATGACTTTTCCCTTTGTCATCATGAGATTTCGTTTGTGGGAATCATCCTTTCTCTGAGAAGAATCATGTCGTTCATCCCTTCTCCCGTAGCGTTCTTCATAAGCGCGCCTCTCACGAGATTTTCTTGCAGCTCTTTCTTCGTCGGTCTCCCAAGAGGCAGGAAGATACCTCTTGGGGTCATAGGAGCCGCGTCTCCCATAACGCTGGAAATCATCATAGTAAGAGCCACTTCGTCCCATTAGGGAACCTGAAAATGAAGAAAAGACAAGTTCATAAATCTTCAAATCAAGGAAATTGAATGCATAAAAGTGTAGAGAAAATCCTAAGTGTGTGTAACGTGCAAACTACGCGCGTCAAACTACGAACCACTCCTCGGTTGGAGGGTAATGACGGATTTTACAGCAAGTGTCAACTCTTAGGCCGACGGAGTTTGTTGCAAGACAGATGTCGCTTCAACTATTGGAGAAATAACTTTAGTAGTAGTGGTATCGTCTTTAAAGAGCTCTTGTGAAGTAATCATCAAGTCGTCAATCCCTTAAAAATGTCATCTCCATCGTGTCCAGCGGGACCCTCGCCCTGAGCTCCTTCTTTAGCGGTCTTCCCTGATTGGTGAGGAGGTTCCTCTTCCTCGATGATAGGGGAAAGTGCAAATTTGCTGGATGACCCCGCAACGTCGATAGAAGCAGAATACTTCACCAGTGAAGCCTCAGCAGTAGGTTCTTTCGGTATAAATTCTTCGACGGACACTGGGGCATCTGGTGTCTCTGATGGAGTATCAGAGACTTCATGAGGCTGAGTAGAACGGGAAGAGTGCAGGAGTCCGAACTGGTGCAGAAACTCGTCTTTTAGCAAAAATTTAATACTTCTTTCCTCAACCGCCACGACACTTAATCTTTCAAAAGTCGGCTTGTGGCTGGGATCTTTAGAGGGAGGAGGAAGTGCTGTAAAAGTAAAGAATGAAGTTAGAACCTAGCAACTCGGACTTTGAAAAGCTCAAATGGAAAGAACGGGGATAAGCAATCTTACTTCTTACTCTCCAGATGGCATAAAATCCTAGGGGGCAGCAAACAAAGAAGAATTGATTCAAGAACCCATGGGCGCTTTCTGGAAGATCGACGATCAGTCTACGGTTCCTGGCGCTTCTCACAAGTGTAAAAGAGGGATGATCTTTTTTTTTGCAAATGTGCACAAGAAGCAAATCTCCTCAAAGCTCGGAAGACGATCAAGTGTCCTCCTGAATAGTACACTCAGTCCCATCAGATGGCATAACCGTTGGGATGCAATTGGAAGGGAGAGATGGTTAATCAGAGAAGGAGTTGTTGAAGAAAATCATTAAAAGGAGGAATAGCTCCATTCAAGCACATCTGGCGATTGACAGCGACAAAACCGAGAGGTGGTCTGTCAGCAGTATCGTTTGGCCCAGGAAGTGAAGCATCTCAGCAATACCAAACTGAATGCGTAGTTGGTTGAACACTCGTTGATTCAGTGTAGTTGAAATCCTTTCCAGGGGATCATCCAATGGATTGGCTAACGGGAAGGCCTCTCTAGCTTTCCCTACTACTTCTTCTTGCCGAGAAGCCATTCTACACAAGGAACTGAATATCCAAATATGAAGGTGCACGTTTCCTAAATGTTTGAAGTGTTGTGCAAAACTAGTAAAACGACAAGCAAATATAACTGAAATTAAACTAATATGCATTTGTCGATTATAAAGTTTCAAAGCTTGTTGTTTTGGGTCCAAGTACAAGTGCAGTGTTGATGCATACAAATCAGCTTTAGTTGATTAGTTTTGCTTTGCTTTAATATTTCACTTGAATTTGGTTATTCATAGCATTTCATCCATATAATTTCTTTAAGTTGATTATTCTTTATCGACTAATCTGCCATTCGATGTAGGCAATCAGTGGCAGTATATTCGTCCCATTTTTCTGCAAATGTTGAGTTTAACAGGTTATTAGCATTAAAGATAACATACTCTCTAAAGAAGTGCAACAAGTTCACACATGTTATCTCGACAGTTCAAGTTGAGAACTCAATTCAACAATGTCATGTTCATTCGAATTGAAAAGTGTTCAAGTCCTTAAGTCGCAGGAACGACTCAACCTAGCTCGGGGATTATTTAGGTCGTCCAGATCAAATCCAACGACCTAACATAAGTCAAACTCTCTTAAGTCGCATTGTTGGAGCCAAGGAGTTCAAGGCAGTGCAGAACAGGCTAAGTCCTAGGTAGCTTGAATGTATACGCGACCTACGAGTTTTATCGCAGGAAGTTAGGTCGTTCGAGAAGTTAGGTCGTTCAGCCTCCCTTAGGTCGCAAGAATTCTTAAATCGATCGGTTTGTTAGGTCGGCCAAGTTTGTTAGGTCGTAAAGGTTTTTATGTTGCTCAGATTTCCTAGATCGCTTCTGATGTAACTCTACAATCTCGAGCTATCTCTTGTCAAAATCGCTATGCCCTACTTTCCATAACCCACTAACTCCTCTCCACTCAATAGCTCGCTATCTCTTTAACCTATGATCCGATAACCAGTAATCACCTATACAATGAAATCCATTATCTCTCCATACCACCAAATCACCCAAAACTGATTCAAGTCATCGCAGATCCATCATACTACCGTGCTCTCGTGAATCGCAGCAACAACATAGCTAATGGCAATCGAAAATCGATCGCAACATGGCTAGATAGTGAAATGCGACGTACAGAGTTGGACTAAGGTCAGAAAATGGGGATTCGCAATTCAGTGATGAACATAGTTGGATAAAGATCGAATTCACTTACGCAATACGAAGGTAAAGATGAATTGATGACTGGTTAGGTTGAATTCGCCCTTGGAAGCTCGAAGGTTCATTAATAGCATAGTAGGTTGTCAAAGCAGTTAAGTAAGGAAGAAGAAGCGAGCTAACGCCTTATATAGGGGAGAGAGAGGAAGACGTATCGGCACGCGAGCTAGCGAGCCAGTTGAGTCGCTCACGACCTAGAGCAATTAGATCGAAGCACACGGCCTATGACATAGGCGTATACTTCAAGGGGCAAATGTTAATATCATTCTGGACAGCGACTCAAACACTCGAAGGGAACTAGCGACCTAGCGTGATATAGTGACCTAACGACCTAATGAGATAAGTAATCTAACGAACTAAGCATATAGCAACTTAACGACTTAACGATCAAAAGACTATAGAGGTTCTACAGGTTAAAGATCTGCGAGTTAATGACCTAGTGACTCCATGAAGGCAACTGTTTGCGTAAAAAATGGCCGCAAACACCCAAAGTCGTGAAAGCACCAGTGTATGAATATAAGTCAGCGATATTCAAGCACAAATTACAGATCTCAGCAAATAACTCAAATATGTTTGCACAAAAGATGGGCAAACAGCTCCGAGTTGTATGATTTAGTTGGTTTTATGTTGTTCGTAGTGATTTAGGTGGTTTATGCAAATACGTAAAAAGCAGGGACTAAACTGTAAAAGACACACAGATTTATAGTGGTTCGGCCAAAGCGTGCCTACGTCCACTTTATATGTTATTCTCCTTCTCCAATCCGATTACAAGTACAAAGCTTGTAGTACAAGTATATGAAAGTTGTTTGAAAGTTCCTTCCAGGTTTGAGCTCTCAAACTTGTCTGCCATTGTTGTACCCCTGCCCCTCTATTTATAGAGTGAGGTAGGGGGCAGGGGTCTTGGATGCATATAGCTGCTGGTGGGCCCGGGCTGAAGCAATCTGGACTGGCAGTCATCTGGTTCGGCGGAGCTCCATTCGGTAGTAGAGGCCGGTCCGGTGGGAAGGGGTGGTCCGGTATTAGTAGGGAGTGATGTTGGTTCGGCATATGGCGGTCCGGCTGTGGCTTGGGAGTCGGTTCGGCTAGGAGTGGTGGAAGGGCTGGTTCGGTGGTGAGCTTGAAGGGAAGGTGGCTGGTTACGCCGAATGGACACATGCTTGCAGAGGCTGGTTACGCCGAATGGACACATGCTTGCATCGCCGAATGAGAAAGGGCTGGCCATGCCGAATGGACATGTACTCGTACTGCCGAATGAAGCTTCATGTGTGAGTGCCGAGTGTTCCTTCCTACTAGAGAATGCCGAATGAGACATTACCGGATGAACTCAGGGAGATGGGAATGCCGAATGAGATGCTGAATGCTTCTTTTTGCTCCTGGTCGTGGTGGAAACGCACACAACAAGGATATCCTAGTTTTGACCAAAAAATGGGATAACACTTTGCCCCCCAAAACATGCCTTGTGATAACAAGGCGTGTTTTGAATAGTTCCGAATCCAATAAGCAAAGCTTGAGCCAATTCCATGTCCATCCGAACTCGACAACCGAGTCCCAAACCATCCTTATCCAATAGCCAACAACCGAATCCAGGACCTCTCTGGGTCGATATCCAAATTCATAACCTCTCCGGGCTCTTGCCAAGCGCAATCCACACCTGACGATCTTGGTCCAGTGTCCCTGGACATTAAGCTAGCCTCCTCGTGTTCTTGTCGAGCGTAATCCACACTTGACGACCGTGGCCCAGTGTCCCTGGGCGTTGAGCTAACCTCTCCGGGTTCTTGCCAAGCGTAATCCACACTTGACGACCTTGGCCCAGTGTCCCTGGGCGCTGTACAATGCCATGGCTTAAGTCCTAAGCCGAATCCTGGTCTCTCCGGACCCTTGCCGAGCATAGTCCATACTCGACGAGCTGAAAATAACGATTGATAACATAGGGCCTAAGTCCTAGGCCGAATCCTGATCACTCCGGACCCTTGCCGAGCATAGTCCATACTCGACGACCTGAATGAGTCAATTTACCACGTTCGGGCAAAGCGACTCACCCCTTGCCAGGCATAATCCATACCCGACGACCGTTTATCAAAAATCAGATAAAAATCCAATCCAAAATCCAAATCCAAAATCCAAATCCAAAATCCAAATCCAGAATCCAAATCCAGAATCCAAATCCAAAACCAGAAAACCAGAAATCCAAACCAGCATCCAAAACCGAAAACAATTGTCCAAAGGAAAATCCAAATCAAGAAGCAAGGAAAACCAGGAGCTCAATCCAAGCTCCAAAACCGAAAACCAAAAAGAAAAAAGCAGTGTCCAATCCAAAAGCAAAAGATAAATTTCACAAACCATAGCATCGCAGCCCATTATCATTCAGAGCATGCCTAGGGGCTATCTCCGTCCCCGTACATGTGTAAATGACTTGGTTGCTTGCCAACAGTTTGCTACTTATTTTATGTTAACCTGGTCAAGGGACGATCAACCGACCATCATTCCTGGGCCTCCCACCATCGTAGCTTGAGGTAGGCGGCAGCTGCTCCTGCCTCGCCGTTGCATTCCGAGGTCCAACATATTGCGGCAGTTGTCCATTCCTTACATGTTCCTCAATTATGTCCTTTAAGTGCCTGCAGCTGTTGGTGTCGTGTCCATCCAAATCATGAAAGAGGCAGTGCCTTCCTGATGTCCTTTCCCGTTCTGTTGGTTCTCTCCTAGCCGGCCTCCGATAATGAAGGCGATTTCGAGTATCCAGGTATATCCGTTCCAGTGTTTCGTTCAATCCTGTGTATGTGGAAAACTTTGGATCCTTCCATTGCTTCCTAGCATTTCCAGAATCATCGTCCAACTTCCTTTTTCCTTTGTTTTTATCCGAACCATTGCTGGATGGTCCTCCCCCTTCAACTGCATTTACCTTTTTCAACTTTAAATCCGAACTCGCATCTTCTTGTCGAAGGAACCTTTCTGCCTCATGAAAGAATTCGTCGAGATTCCGTGGGGGATCTCGTATCAGAGATACCTTGAAATCCGAGTTCTCCCTGACTCCTGATACTGCTGCCATTAAAACCATCGATGGATCGGGCCGATCCACCGAAGCAACTGCGGCACTGAATCGAGTTAGAAAAGCTCTAAGCGATTCATCCATCCTTTGCCTTACCGATGTCAACGTCATCACGTTCTTCGGTCTCTTGACATGAACCCGAAATTGCCCCAGAAACCTTTCCACCAATTCCCTCCAAGTCCTGATAGATCCTTCCTCCAGCTGTCTGAACCACATCGCAGCTAAGTCCGTCAAGTATAAAGGAAAGCATCGGGCCATCACCTCCTCCGATGCCCCCAGCACTTCCATGTGTCTGGTGTATCTCATCAAGTGATCCGTGGGGTCTTCCTTGCCATTGTATACCTCCACGCTAGGTAGTTTGAACTTTGGTGGATTCTGAGCCATCCTTATTTCCCGAGTGAACGGACTCCTGTTTACTCCTTCCAAGTCTCCGTTGGTCAAACCACCTCGCACAGTCTTCCTGATTATATCTACCAATCCGCCATTGTCTGTTGAGGGTTGCCCCCGAGGGAACTCCGGTACATACTCTTCGTGTGGCTCGTTAGCAGCAACGTTGGTTCTAGCCTGTTGAACTCCTTCCAAAGGTTCTCCTGTGTTGAATCCTGTGGGCCTGCCCCCAAGCCCTTGTTGATTGCCACCTGATTCCGTATCCTGTCCTTCATTGGGTTCCATAACCCTAGCTTCTTGTCCTGCATCCATAGCCGTTGTAGCTGTTCCTAAATTCTGCATCCCTGCAGCTCTCATTTGCTCCAAGAAAGTTTGCATCATTTCCTGTTGACTTTTCAGCAACCTCTCTTGCAGTGAATTTGTTATGGCTTCCATTTCATCCCGGGTTATGTAGATCGAAGCCGGTCCTTCCTCACCTCCGGAGGATGCTTGTTGACTTCCTCCTTGTTGGCTTCTCTCAGCCCTTAGCCTTCTACTGTTTTGCCTAGTCATTGTCTTCCAAATCCAAACTTCTATCCGATGTAGTGGGAGCTGGTTGCTCTCAGTGAAAGCACCAAAATGTTTGCGTAAAAAATGGCCGCAAACACCCAAAGTCGTGAAAGCACCAGTGTATGAATATAAGTCAGCGATATTCAAGCACAAATTACAGATCTCAGCAAATAACTCAAATATGTTTGCACAAAAGATGGGCAAACAGCTCCGAGTTGTATGATTTAGTTGGTTTTATGTTGTTCGTAGTGATTTAGGTGGTTTATGCAAATACGTAAAAAGCAGGGACTAAACTGTAAAAGACACACAGATTTATAGTGGTTCGGCCAAAGCGTGCCTACGTCCACTTTATATGTTATTCTCCTTCTCCAATCCGATTACAAGTACAAAGCTTGTAGTACAAGTATATGAAAGTTGTTTGAAAGTTCCTTCCAGGTTTGAGCTCTCAAACTTGTCTGCCATTGTTGTACCCCTGCCCCTCTATTTATAGAGTGAGGTAGGGGGCAGGGGTCTTGGATGCATATAGCTGCTGGTGGGCCCGGGCTGAAGCAATCTGGACTGGCAGTCATCTGGTTCGGCGGAGCTCCATTCGGTAGTAGAGGCCGGTCCGGTGGGAAGGGGTGGTCCGGTATTAGTAGGGAGTGATGTTGGTTCGGCATATGGCGGTCCGGCTGTGGCTTGGGAGTCGGTTCGGCTAGGAGTGGTGGAAGGGCTGGTTCGGTGGTGAGCTTGAAGGGAAGGTGGCTGGTTACGCCGAATGGACACATGCTTGCAGAGGCTGGTTACGCCGAATGGACACATGCTTGCATCGCCGAATGAGAAAGGGCTGGCCATGCCGAATGGACATGTACTCGTACTGCCGAATGAAGCTTCATGTGTGAGTGCCGAGTGTTCCTTCCTACTAGAGAATGCCGAATGAGACATTACCGGATGAACTCAGGGAGATGGGAATGCCGAATGAGATGCTGAATGCTTCTTTTTGCTCCTGGTCGTGGTGGAAACGCACACAACAAGGATATCCTAGTTTTGACCAAAAAATGGGATAACAGCAACGACCTACCAAGCTAAAGATGTCAACGACTTAGCGACCTAAAGATATCAGCGAGCTAGTGACCTAGAGCATGAAGCGAGTCATCGAGCTAATGAGTTAGCGACTTAACAAATCAGCGACCTAATAACCCAACGACCTAACGACCTAACGGGTTAAGGTAGTATGAGGCCGCGTGCATACTACCTCTTCACTAGGCCGCTCACGACCTAAGTCCACCGAGCCAACTTCTTATGCCGCTTCCCTCCAAGGTCGCTACGACCTACCAGTTTGTTCAAAATGACCAAGTGCAACCAAGATGAGCCATCGCTCGTATCCCATAAGTCGCTCGCGACTTACGACCTAACCCCTAGGTCGCACATGACCTGTAACATGGCTAACTAAATCCCTAGGTCGCTCACGACCTACGACCTACCCCTAGGTCGCCCACGACCTACGACATACTCCAGAAATCTCCTATAAATACCATGCCTACACCACCGAAGAGAGGACCTTTTGGATCATTTCTGGAATGCCTATACTCTGCTGATTTCTCGACTCACCTGACACTTTAAACACGAAAGACACTTCAACAAACATCAAGAAGAAATCTAACACATTCGACATGGATTCAAGGAGTTCTTCTACATCGGAGTTTTAGCTATTTGTCTTGGAAGTGTTGTAATCGAAGATTGTTGTAAAATTATGATCGATTCAGCAATAAAAAAGATTGAAGTGGATGTAGGCTTAACTTGAAGCCGAGCCACTATAAAACTGTTGTCTCTTTATTGTTTTTTCTGTGACTTTTCTACATACTTCTAATTCCCGTATTGACGGGTGGTGCTTTCACTTAATCTCTACTTACACCGGGGTGTTAGCTTTCAATTTTAGCGTTAACAATTTTATTTTTTATTGAAATCATTGAAGGCTATGGTTTAGCCGAATATATTTTTGGTATCATAGGATACCAGAAGTATGAAATTGGATTTTTGGAAATTAAAATAGAAAACTTTAAGCAAATTCATTTTAAAGAATTGGTGAGTTTAAAAGAAGTAATTTAAAAGTATAAAAGTTGATTATTGAAATCTTATCGAATTAATTCCAAAATATGGGGAAAGGATTTTAATAAATGGATTTTGAGTAATATTATTAAAAGCTGAAGAATTTATTTTAAATTTGGATTTTAAATAGTTTGGGAGAAATAAAGGAATCTATTTTGAAATGAAATAAATCTGGAAATCAATATGGAAATTTGATTTGGTGTTTGAAAAATAAATCTTTGGGAAATCAATTTGGAAATTGATTTGAGGTTTAAAAATAAATCTTTGTAAAATCAATTTGGAAATTTGATTTGGTGTTTGAAATAAATTCGATATCAATTTGGAATTTGATTGGTATTTGAAAGTGAATATTTGGAAATCGATTTGAAAATCGTATATTAGTTGATATTTGGAAATTTAAATTCACAATGAGAATTTATAAAGGAAAGGGAAATTTGTTTTGAAAATAAATATTGTTTTAATTTTTAAAGGTGTGGAAAGAAATTTATGGATTTGGAACGTAACTTCAAAATAAATCCAGAAATATTTATTAATTGATTTTAATGAACCATTTTGAAATGGAAAGCGTATTCTCCTTGGAAAGCCGTATGTTTCGAAAGTAGCTTTTAAAGTATAAATTAAAAGTTTTAGAATTGGTTTTAAAATGAATATTGTAGGAGAAATTATTTTCAGAAATTGTTTTTAAATTTTTAAAGCGAATAATATTAAGTTGATTTTAGAAGTGGTTATTTTAAAATTAATTTGGTATTTGATTTGGAAAATGGCTATTTTAATAATTACACTTTACCTAATAATTTTATTTTTAAAATTATTTGGACTTGAGTTTTTATATGAGATATTGATATAAAATTTCATAACTAATGTTTTAAATAAAGTGATTAAGAATAGTTTTTATTCTAAATGTTTCCATGTATATTTTTGATAAGTGATTTAAATTATTTTAAAGTATTTGAACTCGGCAAATTTTTAGTAGAAGTAAATAATATTTGGAAGTTTATTCCGCGTGAGGGAAGGGATATGAAATTGGTCTTCAAAGTGATGAAGTGTTAAAAATATATCTTGCGAAGATATTTTGAAAGTAAATAATTGGGAAAAAATTACTTAAATCTTGGTGATTGTTGGGAATATTGATTGATAGTTAAATAACTGACTATCAATATTGGCCTTTAAATGGCATTTGAATTTCGATGCGACCAAGGGTCGGATTCCAAATGGACATTCGAAAACCACATTGAATCTTTATGATCGATCTTTTATTTAAAAGATCAAAGTGGAAATTTATTGTGATTTATTTGAATCTGAATGTAACACTTTTTTTAAAAATTAAGCGCTCGTTATTCGGATTAGGCGGGAGAGGACTCTATGTCATAAAACCCATTCTGAATAATGATATGACAAAATGGGATTGAGATGGTGTTGAAGACCGGGTATTTCAAAAACGAAAGGATTACCTGTCGAATGTCTCTGCACCGAGTTGCTCGGTATAGAGATTAGATCACCCTTTGTTATGGGAAGTCCGGACGTGATTAGTGAATATCCGGATTGCAAGGGCTTCTTTGAAGTGCCTTCTGTTCCGTTCGATCCCTGAACGGACTTGTATGGATGTGTGTCTGATGTTGCACTTGGACATGTTGAGCTGGTTTCTATCAAATACATTTCTATTGGTGGCGGAGAATTTATTCTCTTATCTTAACACCCTTCTCTAAGACGTATGAGCTCAGAGGTCACGTAGTTGATGGCTATTAGTGATACATTCCCAATTTGGTAATGTGGCATACGAAGTGTTGCTGATCATTTGTTGATCGAAGCATGGTTTTTGTGAAAAGCGTTGCTTTGTGGACGATACTTCGTCGGACCTCATAACCCAAAAATGGTCGAAACAGGAAGGATGCAGCAAGACAATTTGAGGGTAGCGCTCTCAGGGTATGTCTATTTCCTTCTGGAAAAGGGTGGTGTCATGGTATGGAGCCCAAATAATTAACTTATGTGGTTATGCAGATTTATTACTTTGTGGTTGTTGCTTTGTGGTTGAGGATTGTGACGCCCCACCTCTATACCCACGCTAGCCAAGAACATTACGGTGTAATGCTGTCAACTAGCATGGAGAATAAGGCTGTTGAGAAGCGACCAACCGTGTAATTGCTTTGTGCGAGCATCGATATGTCAGATAGTATAACATGCATTTCTGAAATCCGACATACCGACACAAACTCAAAGCTACTACATAGTGGATATAATATCTTCGGAAACAAATATAGAAATAAACATAACATAAATCAGTCACGGATAATTCATATCACAAAGGCGGAAATAGATATGAATATATATAAAACATAAAAGTGTTCATCGGAGTAGTGGTCTAACAAGATCCACAATATCACAAAAGAATAGACACAAGTGTTAGACAAAAGAATATGTGTACATCAAGGAGTCTATATCTCAAATTGTACACAACCAAAAACTACAAGCTAAGTAGTTAACCAAAAGATCAGATAATGGTCCGATAAGGAGTCAAGCAGAAGCACCCGTAAAATCTCAGTCTGACCCGAGTATTATTTAATAAGAAAATAATAAACGGATCAGTCTAGCTATAAATATCAGATGAAATGATATAAAATAAGAGATATAATAAAATGACGTATGATAACCAAAAATGTCATACTATGACAAGTATGCATTAGAAAATCCACAAAAGTCATACAATATCTCAAGAATCTCATAGCATCAAAAGAATGTCATATTCTTTAATTAATTCACCAAACCACAATAAATGACATCCATATCAATGCCAACTGAAAAAGGTGGTGAAATATAAATTCCAGAAATCATCATATAGAAATCCAGAAATCACAAGAAAAGATTGGCCAAGACATTGATGCAGTGCAAACGGTACATCCAATGAATCCAAAAAGCAAAGACATTGATGTAGTGCAAACGGTACATCCAATGAATCCAAAAAGCAAAGACATTGATGTAACAACCCGGAATTTTTGACAGCATATTATAATGAATATTTAATCTAATTTAAATTAAATATAAGCTTGTCAATGTTTAAAAGGATGAGATCTTTGATATTAACAGTTATAGGTTTTATAAAAGAAATTTTGGTTTGAAAATTTAAATAAAATGCTTACAAATTTCATTAAAACAAAATCTGTCTTATTCAATAAAATCAAATCAAAGATTCACTATTTTATTATTTGATAATTTATATGAATACAATTTTATTTTTTAAAATGATAAAGTTTAAAAGTAAACAAACATAGTAATATTAAACCTAACATGAAAAACAAGTATGAATCATAATTATAAACATAAGTATAAACCATAATTATAACATAGTAAATATAACTAACAATATAAATATACAAATATAAATAATAACTTGAAATATATAAATACAAGTATGTTGTAAATCAAATGTTTGAAAATTTAATTAACAAATAAAATACAACTAATATACTAACAATAACTTTTAAGCAAACATATCAGAAAGTTTGAAAAAATATAACCAGTATATGCAAATGAAGTAATGAATAATAAAAGTTTAAATATATTCATAACAAAGATATCCTTATGTAGTGCCTATGTACACATATACACATCAATTAAGTGCTTTGTCCAGAAACAAAAATATATAAACTAGGCATGTAAACCAGTACTAAAATTTAAGAGCTGCTGGAAAACATTTATGCATAAGAAAACAAAAGTTTCACTTCAATATAAAACAAGTTTTACTTCAAATATAATAAAAACAAAAATCTGTATCTTGCAAAACATGCTAACCGAAATGAAATAAATATCTTTGTACCATACATAAGTAAGTATCAACAAACATTAATTACTTGCTATCATGATTTAGGGCATAAGCATTAATTAGCCTAACATCTTGTTTAAGTATAGTACAGGCAGCCAAAATCATCTGATCATTTAATTCTACAGGTGAATATCAGGTAACCAATAAAAAAAACAAATATATACAAATATTGACTGGCCAGATACAACCCATACTGTAAGTAACTTCTATATATATCATCTGTTCGTTATACAAACTTAAACTTATAAAGCAAACCTAAAAAAAAGTAAAAAGGGGAAGAAAGAAAATAAAAAATTTTCTCTTGCAATCACAAACAAATTCAACAGCAAAAACAAAGGAGAATTTCAGGATATTCAACTGCAGTTTCTTCAACATTACCTTCTGTTCAAATTGTTTTTGGTGAGTAAACAAACTGATTATAAAATTTAGCTTGAATATTTTCTTTTTGAATGATATGTGCTTGACATAGTTCAAACAAAGTACTCTGTGTATATTTTGTTTGCACTGGGAACTTATATAGTTTGTTCTTCAGTAATTCAAGTTTTGAACAAAGTAAAGCCAGTAAATTTACAAAACCTATTCATATAACCATTTGAATTTGGTATTGAGCTAATCCAAGTTGGTTTATCTTAAACGAAAGCCTGCAAACATGTTTAAAGTTTAAACAGTATGTATCAATACTGTATTTTCAAACTACAGGTAAAAAGAATCAAATTTTAAAATTCAAATGTTTAAATTTGTAAATTCAATAACATATTTAGATTTCATAAACATAATTATGATTTTTAACATAAAAATTGTGATTTATAAGCAAAGATTTTTAGAGCAGTTTTAAAAAGAAGTATTACTGAATTTTTGGCAAATTTGGAAGATTGAGTACATTTTAATTTCTGGAATTTGGAATGAAGCAAGGTTGAAGTTATATTAGCACTAGAAAAATGTCAATTTATTTTTCAAATGCATAAATTTTGAGTTTGAATCAAAAGTAGGGTTTAGTGCTAATATTTTTTTCAAGCTCTGTAACGTTTTGATTTCGGCATCATCATGAAATCGAGTGGGTCGCGATTTTTGGTGGAGTTAGAGAGCGATGTGAGTGACGTTCTGGTGAAGTTTCATCACCTCCGGTGATGTATGGTGGCCGCACGAATGATTTGACTGTGGGAGTTGTTGTCACATGTTCGAGCTTCAGGGTGTTTTTTTTTTGTTTTCAACTTGAATTCGAATACAAGTTTAGTATTCGAATCTAGGGGTGATTTGTGGTTTAAGGGGATTGTCACGAGTCGCCGCAAGGGAGGCGAGCCGCCGTGCACGTGCATGGTGGCGAGGTGATGGTCGATGATCAGGAGGGTCGTCGCATGCCGTGATTTTTGGTGTTTGCTTCGAGTATGGCTTCGGGACTTCATGGGTGTAAGCGCGTGAGAGGCAACTGAAGTTTAATTTTACTTAAACTAAAAAAGAAAATAAGAAGAAGGAATGGAAACTGGGGAGAGGAGAAGAAGAGGGAGAGGGAGACGCACGGAAACAGGGGGAACTCGAGACCGTCACGAGTAGAAAGGGGGATTGACTCGGGTCCTTTACCAAGCGAACGCACAACCTAATTTTGTTTAATATTTTTATAATTAAGTAATTAAGCAATTAATAGTTTAGATTAATATTTGTTTAAAAGTTTAATAATGGTAAGTGATCTAAAGATGGTTTGACTAATATACAGTAATTAGAATGTTGATTAATTTATATTTGAAATTTAATTAATAACTTTAAATTGATTTTTGTAATTAGAAATAAATCATATGTTAAAATAATTTAAATCATAAAAATGTTAACTAATTGCTTAAAAGTTAATTAACAAATGATAATTAACTTAAGTGATTAATTAAAGATTATTAATTAAATTAAATTAATAATAATTGATTAATTAAAGTAATTTGTGATAAGTAAATAAGTAATTAATTTTTAATAAGTAAGTATTAATTAATAATCAAAAATCAATTAATTAACTGAGTAATTAAGTATCAGTTAATGAATAAAAGTTTAGTAATTAATAAATTAATTAAAGATTGAATAATTAATAAATTGAAGATTAATGATTGAGTTGCTTCATAACTTAAGTCGTTAACTCATTGAGTTGCGTGTCCATTGAGTCGTTGACCTTTTTAAGTCGTGAGCCTTTTTGAGTCGTGAGCTTGTTGAGTCGTGAGCCTTTTTGAGTCGCTTAACATAGGAGTTAACATTTGCCCCTCGAAGTACAGGCCTATGTCATAGGTCGTGTGCTTCGACCTAATTTTGCTAGGTCGTGAGCGACCTAAAACATATACTAACTCGCACGTCTACTCATCTTCTTCTTTCAGCCCCATATAAATTTGTTAGGTCGCTACTCCCTCCTTACTCACTTGCTTCAATTTCCTACGCCGCCATTAACAGAATTCCACAATTTTAAAGACGAATTCAAGTTAATCATTCAGCGATTCGTCCTTACTATAAAATTACGTAAGTATCTTCGATCTTTATCCATTCCATGATCACCATCGAACCACGAACTCTAACCTCCGAACCCCAGAACAATTTTGTGTGTCGTGCTTCACTTTGAGTCATGTTATGATCGATTTTTGATCGTCTCTGGTTACTGTTGTTGTTGTGATTCACGAACGCACAGTAGTGAGTTAGATTTATGATAGATCGGAGATATGTTGAATTGGTTTCCGAGTGATTTGGTGGTATGAGAAGATGACGAACTTCATGAATAGGACGATGGAGTTCTGTGTAGTTGATAGCGGGTTATCGGGTCTGGTGAAGCATTGCGTGGAGAGGAAGTTAGCGACCTGGTGAATTTGAGCAACTTAAGATAATTCGCGATCTAAGGACCCTTGCGACTTAAGGAATAGTTTCGACCTACACTAGGTCGCTGAACGACCTAATATTCGCGCGTCTTAGGACTTTGCATGAGCTAGGAATTACTCGAGCTAAGAACTGCATGACCTTATCTTTATTGCGACATGGGCTTTAGGTCGCGGCCGAGTTATCATCAGGACGAGTTTGAAATGCCTTATTCTTTACTTTGCACAGCGCGACTTAAGAAGGTTCCGACCTATGCTAGGTCGCTGGATGACCTAGGACTTGTGAAATCCTGAGACAACTTTGATTGAGCTTGTTTGAACTTTGAACTATTTGGACTTGAATTTTGTTGTATTTCTTTGCAGATTATCTCTAACGCTAATTACCTGTTAAACACAATATTTGCAGAAAATTGGGACGAATATACTGCCATCGACTGCCCACATTAAATGACAGATTATTTAATAACAGATAATTAACTTAAATAAATTGTGTGAACGAAGTGCTTTCAACTCATCAATTTCAAGTAAAATATTAAAGCAACACTGAAATAGTCAATTGAAACTGACCAGCCTGCACTAATATTATGCTTGAACTTTAAATTCACAAGTTCTGAAATTTTGTAGTCGATCAATCGTCGACTAGTTTAATTCCAATTATATTTATTTGTTATTTTTATTAGTTCTGCACGACACTTCACACTTTTAGAAAACGTGCACCTTCACATTTGAATATCCAGTTGCTTGTGTAGAATGACTTCTCAAGAAGAAGATACAACAGTTGAGACTGGAGAGGCAACTGTTATTCCGGCTCCACTAGTCAATCCTCCCGAAAGAGCCCCTACCACGCTATCATACAAAGTTTTTCGCCAGTTGTGTGCTCAGTTTGGCATCGCTGAATCAGATGCCATTCTTCCCGAGAGAAGTAACACTGCTGACATAGCACCCCCTGGCTTTGTGACGGTCAATCGACAAATGTGCCTGAGTGGGGGCGTTCCTCCTTTCAATGACTTTTTCCAACAACTTCTTCGTCAATTGGCCATCGCCCCATCCCAATTACACCCCAATGGCTATGCCATTTTAATGGGGTTGTGTGTACTGTTTAGGAGGATGCTTGATCGATACCCAAGCTTTGACGAGATTTACTTCCTATGAACTTTCAGCAGGACTAAAGATCACCCCTCTATTACTGTCGTGAGAAGTGCTCGAAATCGTAGATTGATCATCGGTCTTCCTGACAGCGATCATGGGTTTTTGACTCAATTTTTCTATGTTCGTTGTCCCCCGGGGTTTTACGCTGTATGGAGGGAAGGAAGTAAGATTAACCAATCTTACTATGCTTGTTATCCGACTTTTTTGAGACTGACTTGTTAAGTGTTAACTCCGCATCTTTTTTATTTTCAGCGCTTCCTTCCCTATCCAGAGATCTAGGCCATAAGCAAGTTTTTGAGAGACTGAGTGCCGTGGCCGCGGAAGAAAGAAGTGTAAAATTCTTGTTGAGGGATGAATTTCTGCACCAATATGGGCTTTTGCATACCTCTCGCTCTACATACCCCCACGAAGTCCTAGACTCTCTGGCTAGAGCGTCGGATGCCCCCGTTTCTATTGATACATCCATAACGAAAGAATCTGCTTCTGAGGCTTCTCTAGTGAAGTGCTCCACTTCTATTGATGTCGTGGGGGCATCTGGCAAACTTGCCCCGGTCACCGAAGAAGAAGAGCCTCGGGATTCTCCTTCGCATTCAAAAAAGTCTGGTGACGAAGAAGTCGAGAAAACCAGCCCTGTTAAGCAGAGCAGGGACGACACTTTCGAAGGACTGAGTGACCTCTTTGCCACCTCGTAAGAGATCTTTAAAGATGATCCTATTACTACCGGGGTTTCTTCTTCAGTAGTCGAGGCGACTTCTATTCTGCAACAGACTCCGTCAACTGAGGAGTTGATGTTAACTTCTACACCCATAACTACTCCACAATTAAAGAGTGGTTCGTAGTTTGATGCGCGTAGTTTGCACATTACACTCACCTAGAATCTTTCAGCACTTTTACGCTTCTGACTTTTTGTACTTTGAAGAATTCTAAAATTTAGCTCTTTTTATTTCAGATCCTCCGATGGGACGCAGCGGATCCTACTATGATGACTTCCAGTGCTACGGGAGGCGTAGCCAATATGATTATAGGCGTTACCTCCCCTCTTACAGAGAATCCGATGAAGAAAGAGCCGCCCGAAAGGCTCAAGAGAAGAGGGCTCAAGAGGAGCGTTATGAAAGAAGAGAGAGGGAGGAGCGCCACGATTCTTCACAGAGAGGCGACATTTCCCATAAAAGAAAATCCCATGATGACCGAGGAAAAAGTCATATGGTTGAAGATTCGAGCAAGCGAGCCCGACATGGTGAGAAGCACACCTCTACAACTCCTGAAAAGGTTACTACCCCCGCCTCGCTTGACATTCCTTCTGGCTCTCCCGCTCTTGGGAAAGCAGATATTCAAACAATAATCAGCAGGCCCAAATTCCAAGTTAGACCAGGCCCGGCCACTTTGCAAAGTCGGTTTCCACAGTGGTGTCTGAAGGGAGTAAGGTTCGACCTTGACTTGGTCCCCATTGACAAGTCTGCCATGTTACGAAACCTCGATGCCGTCAAGCTTGATATTGAGAGGATGTCAAACTGGCAAAAACATGTTGACGAGCTCCAAAGGGTTAATTGTGCAAATATAGAGGCCATGCTCACTATGGAAAATGACAAAGCCGAATGGCAAAAGGTTCTCGAGCAACACGATACTAAAATGAGGAGCATCGCTTCTTACAATGAAGAGCTTGAAGCAAAAGTTGAGGAACTGAAACAAGAGCTTGCTACTTCCTCTACTTCCTATTCTCAAAAAGAAGAAGTGCTCCTAAAACAAGTGAGAGATGCTCATGCCAGCCAAAGAGACGCCGAAGACAGGCTCGAAGTGCAAAAAAGAATCAGTGAGGGCTATATTGCTGATGTTGCAGAGCTTCAGAAGAAAACCAGCTCCTAAGAGGCGGAGATTCAAATGCTTAAGCTTCAACTTTCCAAAGCTGAAAGGGAGCGTGATGAGGCCGTTGCCGGCAAAATTACAGCTGAAGAATCTCATGAGGCGACGAGGACCAACATCAGCTCAACATTATTTGATTTCTACCTGCATAGCATCTTGGGGCGCGGTAGCCTCGCCTTTCTAGGCCCCAAGTATGAAATTACTCTGGCTGAAGTTTGGGAGGCTGCACTCGATATGCTTGGTGGTAAAGGCGTTGGCTATGCTGAGTCAGCTCTTGAGGAGCATTATCTTGATGATGATGCTCGCGCCGCGCTCGCCAAGGAGAGAGAACAGCTTGCAAAATTAAGGGCCGAAACAGCGGCAGGAGAATATTCGGGAAAAACTATCTCAACTGTTCCACTTCAGCCTTCTCCTTCGGCCGAAATTGACATTATCGGTTCTAGTTCTCATTCTCTATCTCCTACCAAAGTTACCACCAAGATGACAAGCATACACGGTGGAGATGAAGGCGATGAGGGTGCCGAGGCACAGGCTTACGAGGTTGATGTCAGAAAACCGACTTTTGCAGGTAACCCTACTTTTAATCTTGCCCAAGTAGACTGCTCATCTGTTTCTTACGAGCTTGATGAGCTTCTTGACTACTTCTTGAACCTCAGCGAACCTTTATCTCCGCTTTTTACTGACTTGAACTTTTTTCCTTCTGTAGAGAAAACGTCGAGCATCGTTCAAACTTCCCCACCTCCAATTATTCCTCCTCCGTCTATTCAGGTGACTCCTCCTTCTGCCTCGCAACCGGGATCACAAGAGGAGCAAATAGAAGCTCTTCAAGACTTCGACGATCCCATTGCTTTACAAGAACACAAGGGAGAAGAAACCGAAGGGAGTGAGAAGACTACAGAAGCAACTGGTTCCGATGATGAACCATTAGCTAAACTTCTTTCTCCAGGGAGTGGGTCTTCCTCCAAGAAGAGAGGAAAGCAGCGAGTTTCCAAGAAGAAGAAGAAGAAGAAGGGATCCTTAACTGGCGAAGAAGAAACGGAAGAAAGTCCGACTGAGCCCCTTTCTCCTTCATCCCCTACTCTTACAAGCCGGCCTAAGAAGTTGGTTATCCGGCAGGGTGCGGGCTCAAAATGTGGACGGAAGAAGAAATGATGGCTCTGGTTCTGTGGCTTTCATATCGCTTTTTGCCTTTTTTGCATGTACTGACCGGAAATTGTGCGGGTACCGGCCCCCGTTTTCTTTATTTCGAAACTTGTATCTGTAAGAAATTGTCACAGAATTAAATAAAATGATTCTTTATTTGTACAAACTTCTTGTTTGAATTTGAGAATGCAGTTATTATTCACTTTTACACAAGTTTCTTTGCATGATATTGCAGTGAGCTTGTGGTATACTCTTCGAGCGCAATTTTACCGATGTAGTTATACAATGTTGCCCCTATACCATAAGCTCATTGTAATATTTTATTTTATGAGGAACTTATACTTTTATTTTTTAAAGAATAATTATTCCACATTTGGAGGAATATTATTTCGTTAAAAAAAAGTACAAATAAGTTTTTACGCTTCATCCTTCGAAGATATCACTTTTTCTTTTGTGCACATACACATTTTACTGAATGAAATCTTCTATGTGGTAAAGCGGGTATTTGAAAGGTACTTCAACTTCTTTTTGAGGAAGAGAATTTTCCAGAATAGGTAATTCATTCTTCCTTTGAAAGTTAAAGTGTGCCTTTAATGAGGATTTTTTTTTTATATACCACAGTAAAGGGATTTTTGATTTTTGTTTCTTCGAAAAATTGCACCTCTGAGGAAGGCTTTTTCATGTTTCAACACCTGGAAGTTTTATTTCAATCTTGGTGAAACGTGTGCCTCCGAAGAGGTCTTTCTGCTTGATTGTGCCTCCGGGAGGAGGTCTTTTCATTTCTGCTTCTGGGAAGAGGTCTTTTATTTATTTATTTATTTTTTTGTTTTGTATTTCAGCTTTGGTGAAGTGAAACTCCGAAGAGCGGCTGTTGCACTTCAACTCTTGGTGAAATGTGCCTCCGAAGAGGGCTTTGCTTTGTTTTGCATTTCAACTCTGGTGAAGTGGACCTCCGAAGAGCGGCTCTTACACTTCAACTCCTGGTGAAATGTGCCTCCGAAGAGGGCTTTATTTTGTTTGGCATTTCAACTTTGGTGAAGTGGGCCTCCGAAGAGGGGCTCTTAGACTTCAACTCTTGGTGAAATGTGCCTCCGAAGAGGGCTTTATTTTGTTTGGCATTTCAACTTTGGTGAAGTGGGCCTCCGAAGAGGGGCTCTTACACTTCAACTCCTGGTGAAATGTGCCTCCGAAGAGGGCTTTGATTGCCTGGAAGTTACTCTCTCATGGTTGGAGGGTCATGACTCCTCCAATCTTTTTTGTTGAGTAGAGAACTTTCTTTTTTGCGGCATATGCCTCGTTAGAGGTCTTTATCCTCCGAAGAGTTATGCCTCCGAAGAGGGCTTGTGCCTCCGAAGAGGGCTTTAGTTGTTCCTTGTCCACTTGCTTATGCCCTTTCAACGATCCTCTATTTTTCTTTTCAAGCTCACACTCCCTTCTCTTACATGTAGTTTGTTTAATCCAAAGAAGTGTACTTCATTCTAGGCAAGTTCGCGAGAACGGTCATAAGCTTCTTAATTGGATGTTTGTTTGTTCAAACGATCTCAATTTATTAGCAAGGGCCCGTTTTCGGCGAAATCATTGGCCGTTCAATTGAAGCACTTCCTGTCTAGGATTTGAATTCGGGGCTTTTGTGGCTCTGTTTGTTGAATGATAACAAGAATCACTTGGTCTTGTAACGTGCAAGTTTTATTTTCATTGTCTGCAAAAATTTAAATCGACATTTCAGCAATACATTTAATGTACTTTTCACATCGAAAATAAAGCAAACATGTAATGATAATAAGGAACACAAGATTTATAGTGGTTCGGCCAAGAATTTGGGCCTACATCCACTTTATAGTCTTTCATTATTCACTTGCATCGGCTTTACAATTGCTTTCAATTACAAGAATCATACATTCATAATTTTTTTTTTAACAATATTTCAACAAAGCTTTCAAGTAAAGTATGGACGCAAGTGATTGCTGTTCCAAGCCCTTGGAATTTGATCTCCTTCGACAGTAGTGATTTTGTATGTGCCGTCAAGAAGCTTCTGACCTATGACATATGGTCCTTCCCAATTTGGCCCAAACACACCTGTTGCCGTCATAATTCTTTTCAGGACTAGATCTCCAATCTCAAAGCTGCATTGGCGAACTTTGGAATTAAAATGTCAGGCTATCCTTTGCTGATGAGCTGCAATTCTGAGCTTAGCCTCTTCTCTTTTTTCATCAAGGAGATCTAGTGCCTCAAGTTGTAGTTTTTCATTCTCCGCTTGATTGAAATGGATTCTTCTATGTGAAGGGACCTCTGTTTCTACCGGAATCATTGCTTCTGACCCGTATGCCAATGAAAACGGAGTATGCCCAGTCGCAGTTTTGTGGGTAGTTCTGTACCCCCATAGTGCTAGTGGTAGCTTATCGTTCCAACCACCTTTTTCTCTTTCGAGTTGCCTCTTGATGGTTGACTTGATAATTTTGTTTACTGCTTCCATCTGCCCATTTGCCTGCGGGTGGGCCACTGCTGAGAAGCTTTTTCGGATTTTGAATCGCTTGCAAAAATCTTGGAATTCTTCACTTTCGAATTGAGTACCATTGTCTGTAATTATTTTTTGAGGCACACCATATCTGCAAATGATACTTTTAGTCACAAAATTTATCATCTTTTTAGAGATGATAGTAGCCAATGGTTCAGCTTCAGCCCATTTAGTAAAATAATCTACAGCAACAACGACATATTTGATTCCAGATTTGGCAGTTGGTAAGGGTCCTATAAGGTCTATCCCCCATATTGCAAATGGCCATGGACTGACCATCTGTGTGAGTTCAGTGGAAGGTGCTCTAGGAATTTTGGCAAATCTCTGGCACTTGTCACATTTTCGGGAATAGTCTGCAGCATCTCGATTAATTTCTGGCCAAAAATATCCGTATCGGAGAACCTCTTTTGCTAAAGTTTGACCACCTAAATGATCACCACATTCTCCTCCATGTACCTCAGCTAGGATTGTTTTGGACTCTTCCCTGGATACACATCGAAGTAATGGCATTGAGAATCCCCGTCTGTATAATTGGCTATCCCGGACTATAGAGCGAGAGGCTTTCCTCAGTAGCTTCTGTCGTTCTTTTGAATTTTTCGGTAAAGAGCCATTGAGCAGATATTCTGTTATTGGAGTCATCCATGATTCTTGCTCTTGAGACACACTCATGATCCAATCAATATCCATCTCATTAATGCTTGGAGCCGACAGGACTTCCACTGGAGTTAAACCCAGAAATTGAGCTTCGCCTGTGCTAGAGTACTTTGCGAGAGAATCTGCTTTCGTGTTTTCTTCTCGAGGAATATGGCTTATCGTGTAATGATCGAAGTCATATAGGAGTTCCAGGCCTTTGACAAGTAGGCAGGCAGATTTCCCCCTTTCGCTTGAAACTCCTTCTTGACCTGGCATACAATAAGCCGAGAATCACTGAAGATATGTAATGCTCGGATGTTTAGTTCTTTAGCAATTTTCAAGCCAGCGATAAGAGCTTTGTATTCTGCTTCATTGTTCGTTGAAGGAAATTCCAATCTTAGCGCATAGCATAATGACCGACCTTCAGGGGTTTTAAGTACAACCCCGGCTCCAGAACAGTAGTCATTTCTCGCGCCATCAACATATAACTTCCACTGGATTGGGGAATTATCGATCGTTTCTTCCTCACCGTTACCCTTATCTGTGAATTCTGCGATGAAATCCGCTAAAGCTTGTCCGTTGATTGCTTTTCGAGGGTGATAAGTGATGTCATATTGACTGAGTTCAATGTTCCACTTTAGAAGACGACCCGAAGTCTCAGGGCGAAACAAGACTTGCTTTAGAGGTTGATCGGTAAGGACTCTGATAGGATGAGCTTGGAAATATTGCCTCAACTTCCTCGATGCAATCAGTAGACAATAGACGAGTTTTTCCAACTTGGAGTAATTCATCTCTGCCCCAGTGAGTCTTTTGCTGATATAGTAAACCGGATGTTGAATCCTCTTGTCTTCTCGTATTAGCGCTGCGCTTAGAGCATGAGATGATACTGCCAAGTATATAAGAAGATCCTCACCATCGCCAGGCCTAGAAAGTATTGGAGGCGTTTCCATATGACGAATCAATTCATCAAAGGCTTTTTGGCATTCGGGAGTCCAATCAAAGTTTTTCTTTCCTTTCTTTAGATCGTCAAAAAATGGGATGCATTTATCAGTAGCTTTGGAAATGAACCGACTCAAGGCGATAACTTTTCCGTTGACACTTTGCAATTCCTTCTTTGTTCTAGGAGCTTTGACTTCTTTTAAGGCGGTAATTTGAGCCGGACTAGCTTCAATGCCCCTAGCGCTCACAATGAAACCTAAGAACTTTCCGGACTCCACCCCAAACGAACATTTTAAAGGGTTAAGCTTCATTCCGTATTTCCGGAGGACTACGAACATTTCTGCTAAGTATTCTATGTGATCCACTGCTTTCTTAGACTTTACTAACATGTCGTCGACGTAGACTTCCATAGTCTTGCCCAATTGCGGTTTGAACATAGCATTAACAAGTCTTTGGTAGGTTGCCCCCGCATTCTTCAGCCCGAAGGGCATAACTTTGTAGCAGTAAAAAATAACATCGGTGATAAAGCTCGTGTCCTCCTGATCTGGCTCATGCATCATGATCTGATTATATCCGGAGTAGGCATCCATAAAAGATAACAATTCATATCCCGCTGTTCCATCTACCAGTTGATCGATCCTGGGTAATGGGAAGCAGTCTTTGGGGCAGGCCTTGTTTAGATCTGAAAAATCGATGCACACTCTCCAATTTCCGCTGGCTTTCTTAACCAGCACTGGATTTGAAACCCAATTGGGATAGGTAGATTCTTTGATAAAGTCATTCTCCATGAGCCGATCAACTTCTTCTTTTAATGCGGCTGACCTTTCTGAACCTTGGATTCTTCTTTTCTGTTTCACAGGCGTAAACTTTGGATCGATATTCAGAGCGTGTACTGCAACTTCTGGGGATATTCCGCACATATCGGCATGAGTCCAAGCGAAAACATCCAAATTTGCTTTCAAAAAAGATATTAAGATATTCTGAATTGACACATTAAGTTGTGAATCCACATTTAACACCTTATTTGGGTCCTTCAGGTCAACAGGTACCGGTACTGTCGTTTCCACCGGTACCACTCTATTCTCCCCTGCACTGGCTTTTCTAGAATCCATCTCTTTTCGGGCCCCGCTATGCTCGCCAGTGCAGGGTCCGCCCTGTAATTGATACAAGGTTGGTTCTTTGATGCGGACTGGGGTTGCCGCATCCTTTCCCATTTCTCTTTTTCTTGCCTCTCGCAGCTCTGTCAGATAACACTCCCGCCCAGCATTTTGATCCCCTTTTATAAATCTTACTCCATTGTCTGTGGGGAATTTAATGGTGAGGCACCATGGGGCCAGAACAGCTTTGAACGCTGCAAGAGTTGGACGGCCAAGGAAAGCATTATAAGCAGAAAATTCGTCGACAATCACAAAAGTTTGCTTGCGGACTACTTTTCTTTCTCCCTCTCCAAGTTCTACAAGTAAATCAACGGTTCCTATCGGCTGCTTTGGCTCTCCAGTGAAGCCAGCGATTTTCTGCGACGAGGCTTGCACATCAGCCATAGGGATCTTCATTTGGTCGAATGTTTTCTTGAAGAGGATATTGCAGGATGTGCCACAATCAATGAGAACTCTTCTGACAATAGCTGGCCCGATACCAGCCGAGACTACTAAGGGATCCAAGGTAGGAGCTTCAACACCTGTGGAATCCCTGGCTCTGAACACAATATCATCATTGAAAGTTCTCTGTTGTTTCAGTGGCGTAGCGTCTTCCAAAACAAAGACATCTTCTCCGACCGGTACATATTTCAAAGCCCGGGTATACCTTTCCATCTCACCCCAGCTCCTGCCTGCTGGGTGAGGTCCTCCCGTAATGACATTGATAACAGGCCTTCCAGATTCATGCCCTGCTGTCTTCTCACTTGTCCTAGGTTGATGAGCAGGAGCTTGTTGCCCCTGACGAGACGAAGCAGGATTGCTGCTATTCTTTTCCACAAATTGCTGCAGCTTGTTTTCCCTTATCAACTCTTCAATCAAATTCTTCAATTGGCGGCATTCGTCGGTATCATGACCGGGTTGATTATGGAAGCGGCAGAACTTCCCGCTTTGTATAGCTCTTTTCCCAGTTCTCAGAACAGGAGGTTTAGGATAGTTAACAGAATCTTTAGTGGCAAAGTAAATACGCTCCGGTGTATCTGATAAAGGAGTATATTCTGATGGCTTGAAGGAATGAGGCTTCTTCAGATTTCTCTGTTTCTTCCCATCGTTATTTTCCCTTTTTTGTCCTACAGATTCATTCTTGCATGGAGCGGCAATGTTATCTTCAGCTTTTTCCAATACTACCTTTACCGGTACAGGACGGCTTTCCAGGCGTATGAACTCATCTGCTTTCTTGTAGAATTTTTCAAGGGAATTTGGTTCCTTCATGTTCAGCCATTTTCCAAATTCGCTCGACTTGTCAATGGCCCTCATGAGATAAGTCAAGATCATCCGTGGTTCTGCATTGTCTACCTCGGCCAGCGCTATATTAAAGCGATTCAAGAAAGATCTGATAGTTTCCCCTGGATTCTGTTCTAAGCTTGACAACGACATGATATCTTTGGCTTTTGAAGCATATAGCCTGAAATGCTCCTTGAATTTCCGGGTTAGGTCAGAAAACTGATCTATAGACCGGATTGGTAGCTTGGTGAACCAAAGCAGAGCTGCACCTTCCAGATATACAGGAAAATATCGGCATTTTATTTCATCAGAAGCTCTGGCACCTGTCATGTGCCAATCATACGTATACAGGAATTCGTTCGGATCGCTTGTCCCATTGTAAGCTGGAATGGTTGGAGGGACGAACTTCCTCGGAAATTCAGCCTTTAAGATCCTTTCGGTAAATGGGGTTTTACTTGGAGCGAAACCCCATTCTTTCTCGTCTTCATTCCTTTGCATGCTCTCTTTCATGATTTGTCGAACCATTTCAGAAAGATACCCCTCATCATTTCGAGCTTTAGATCCACCAACTTCAGGAAGTGTCTGCTCAAAGGGGCTGGCAGCCCTCTCAGGAACGTTCCTTTCTTCAGCATCATGAACGTTGCCGGCAAAGTTCCTTTCATTACTTGTTGGTTGACGGTTTGCCCCAAGCAAATCGTTCAACCTATTCAAAATTAGAGCATTTTGGGCATTCTGAACCTCCAATTGTGCATTTTGGGCATTTATCTGCTGGTTCAGCCCTAAGATTACAACATCCAACTCTGCTTTTGTAACCCCAACAGGTGGAGTGGCTTGATTAGGTACTGGGGAAGCGGAGGTTCCCTCTTGAACATTTCCAGATCTAACAGATCTACTCCTTCTCCCTGGAGCCATGATTTCAGATAAACTTCTAGTCTTCAGAGAGATCACTTCAACAAACTTTCGTGGAGCAATGATGATAATTCACCTGAGTTCAGCTCTCAATGAAAACACCAAAATTGTTAACGCGAAAATCTGACGCTAACACCCCGGTGTGTGTAAAAACGATGTGAAAGCACCACCCGTAATACAGGAATCAAGAAATAACAGTAAGTAACAGAAAATGCAGTAAATGTGCACAGGGTTTATAGTGGTTCGACTTATGATCAAGCCTACGTCCACTTCAATCCTTTTTATTGCTGATCGGATTACAACTTATTACAATCTCTTTCAATTACAATCCAATTCAATTCAGAAAACAAGTAGCTAAGGAAAACTTCGTCGTCACAGAATTCTTCGAATCCATGATTGAATGTGTTAAATTCCTGTGCGAAGTTGATCTAAGCGTCTTGCGTGTGCTTGAAGCGATGGAGTGTAGATTGCTTTGAAGATAGTGAAGTCTCAATCTCTTGAAGAAAATGGTCCAAAAGTCCCCTTAATGTTGGAGCTAACGGTGTATTTATAGGGGGACTAGGGATTAAGTCGCTTGGCATAGGTCGCGAGCGACCTATGATAGGACTTGAGTCGTTGGTGAGCTAAGAGAGCGCGAGTCACGACCTAAGTGATATCCCCTTTTCCATATAAGCTAACGGGTACCACTTAACGACTCATGGGAAGTGGCATCACTTATCCTCTAAGTGCCAAGTCGTGAGCGACCTAAGGCAAGTTATAAGCCGGCAGCGACTTAGGGATAGGTCGTAAGTCGTGTTTCCGAGATAAGGCTTAACTAGGCTGCTGTGTCTACTTAGTTACTAGGCCGCTGCATTCTGTAAGTCGCTTCCTCTTAAGTCGTTTAAGCAGTTAAGTCGTAAGCCCCCTTTTATCCTTCTAGGTCGCTCACTCTTCTAGCTCTTTAAGTCGTTATCCTGCTTCTATGGTTAGGTCGTTAGCTTGGTAGGTCGTGGGTCGTTCATTCACTTAAACTGTTAGGTCGGCCCATTCTCTTAACCCGCTAAGTTATGGTTCCCTTAAGTCGGTAAGTCGTCCACCTTTAAGTCGTTAACCTGATGTTGGTCCATTAACTCATTAAGTCGCTTCATAACTTAAGTCGTTAACTCATTGAGTTGCTTGTCCATTGAGTCGTTGACCTCCTTAAGTCATGAGCCTTTTTGAGTCGTGAGCCTTTTTGAGTCGTGAGCCTTTTTGAGTCTCTTAACATTGGAGTTAACAGCGAGACGTATCACTTACTAAATTATGTAGTGTCCGTTGCGTTTGGGTTGGTGCAAGTTAAAATTTTCATGTAATCAAGTTATAATAAATACTAGTGTTGTGTTGTGTCAATGTAAACTCTGATAATGTGATGTATAAACTGATATAGTGCTTTTGTTTAAAAGATTATTCATTTATCTATTATATTTGTTCCGCTGCGAAATTTGAGATTCTGTTGTTGTTTCAGATTCTTCTTCTATCTTCTTCTTCTTTAACCCTAACGGTTCGATTTTCCGACATTCGACTGTGCGGCATTTGATATAGTGGACGTATTGATGTCGACTTTTGGGCGTCGAAAAATCGGGTCGTTACAAACTTGTATCAGAGCAATTGGTTAAGCGACAACCTTGGCTCTAGTGGGGATTACTCATTAGAGATAGGGTCAGTGGTACTCTGGGATGAGTAGAGTGTAATAATTGATATAAGCGTGTATTTGTTAGTGAATATAAAAATTGTTTTATATTATGTTGATTGGTTTGTTGAGTGGTATATGGATTCTGGACATTATGAGTAATTAACGTTATTGATAGGGATCTCTAGACACTTGAATAGAACAATTCGACATAGTATGGTTTTAAAATAGAGTAAATGAAATAATTTTACCTAAATTATTTTCGTATATAAAAGAAATAATTTTCCCTAAATTATATGGTTTCTTGGTTGTTAGTAAGTGATAATATTAAATTATTATCATTGACTATTGATTAAGAAGTTGAAATCATAACTTAAAGCTGAGAAATAAAATCCATATATTGATGGGATTTGCAAATATAAATTACAAATATGATTTATAATTTGAAATAGAATTCCAGGGAAATACTTGAAAGATTTGGAAAGGATTAGAAAATTTTGAAATTTGGAAAAGATTAAATTCCCTTGGAGTTTGGAAATGGTTTTAAAATGTTTTGAAAAAATGTTTTGAAGGGATAAAGGCACAAATCTCTTTTTGGTCGCTGGAAAATAATTCTAGCGACGATCGCGACATCAACGGTGTTCATTTTCGAGTTTCCAAAAGAGGAATTGCTGCAAAATTGTTTTAAATGGAAGTTGTTTGTGAACTGGGTTTGGTTTTGGAAATTCAAAAGAAATTTTGAATTGATTTTCAAAAATAATTTTGAAATGTTGGAAAGACTCTGGAATCTTGTTAAAAATAGTTATGGAATAATAAATAAGTTTGAAAACTTAGAAAATTCAGATTGAAACTGAAATTAACTTGAGTTAATTTGAATAATGGTAAATTTGAGAAGTCTAATAGAATAAATGATTGGAATCAAATCTATTAAAGTAGAAAATAAGCTTGTGAACTAATATATGTAATTGAAACTGAATGTTGAAATTTGTTTTTGAATTTGTAAGTAAGTAAAATTCAAGCTAAACATTGGAATTGAATTTGAATTGAGTTAAATTAAATGAAATGGAAAATTTGTCAAATTGGACCAAATGAAGCAGAGTATTGAAATAAAATTAGTAAGTAAAATTAATTGAAGGAATGACAAATTTAATATGGTTTGAAATGAATTGAATTCAATATTTATAAATAAGAGGTAAATTGAATTCATGTGGAATCAGAAATCCAGTTTTAAACATAAGTGGTTATAAACCAAAGTGGTGAATTTGAAGTAAATATAGGAAGTATATAAATTATTTATATTGAACTTAAGAAATAAATGGCAAAGTTCTTAGGTAAAATTTGGTACCGTATAATGTACTAAGATTAAACTAGAAATTGTGAGATGGTAATTGTGAATAAGTGAATGAAAAGTAAATGTGAATAATAGGAAAGAAAATTGATATAGCTAAGAATCAATTAGAAATAGATATGTAGGATGTATGTATATTATTTCTATAAGAAAATGTATTATTAATAACGCCATTTAATAACGCAATACTCTAAAGCTTTATTGTTTGCCTTAATTATTTGTTTTTTTACTCTATTTGTTTTGTACCGTTCACGTGTAACGCCTTCACAAAGCGCCAAATCTCCAAATTATTTCGTGGCCGCGGTTTCTCAAATTATTTCCCTCTCCATCTTTGCTCTTTCATTTCGTTCCACTTTACCTTAGTCTCCTATGCTAGTGGAATCTTATCCCCAAATCACCCCTTCAAATCCATCCCCCTTCGTAAACCCTAATCGGATCTAGTTAAATCCTATGCATCAACGGGATCGAGTTCTACTTCCGCTTTTCCTGGTACCATTAGCTTTCCTCAAGTCATCACCACTTCCGCTTCGTTCAATGCTTCCCTCTGGTAGCTCATCGGCTGGGTATTCATTTTTGTGTTGTCTAGGTGAGTAGAAAGAAGGGAGAGTATTTGTTATGAGTTAATGTTATAGGCTTTAGGCCAATTTCATTCATTTTTATTAATTCGTTAAAATGCTTACTTTAACACTTGTATTCAATTCATCCCGTTAACCAAATAGGCTTTTATGGCCAAAATTTATTTTGTCTCAATCTTGTTTTATTTTCAATCTACTTCTTTTCGTAGTACAAAATCCATAATCAAGCAACAAGTGTGCAACATATTCAGTGTCATTTTCTTGCAGCAAATGCTGCACGAACAAAAAAAATTAATGTTGCATTTAGATGTATAAGAGATAAAAATCCTTTGCTTTTTCTTAAAGAAGCTGTGCTTCACGTTGAGATAGATGTTTCTGAGATGGGAAGAGTCGCACAGCATGCTTCGTTACAAACAAGCATTATTTTGGTAGTTACTTGTACATTTTTTTTAAAATATTTTACATGGATGTAAGTTGGATGATGTAAGCTCTTAATTTCATAAATTAGCTTTTGGGTTGATAATATTTTGATAAATGTCATGCTATCCAAATCTACTTCGACTCTGTTTAGGATATCCTTGAATGTCAATATCCAGATTGTTTTTCTTTATGAAACAAGAATTATTGGAGCTTTGATGATGTGCTTTAAAAAATTTGATAAGTTATTTCGGTAGATTTGTTTATACATCGCTGGCAAATAATGGTTTTTGTCTACCTTTGATATCCTACATGGTTAACATCCCTATTTACATCTCATTTTTCCCCACAGTTACTTTCAGTGAAGAAAACAAACAAATTCACCTTACGTAGTATGATTTTCTAATACAATTGTAATTTTGAAATTCTTACCATTGCAGGGAATTTTGTAGCAGTTGGCACAACGGAGCCAGTTATTGAAATATGGGACCTTGACAAGGTATACATTTGTCAGATTGGGCATGTTAAAAGATGATTGGATCCGGTGTTTATTGATTCTTGAATGTGTGCGCTCGCATTTTATTACTGTTTATTGGTGTAGGTCAAAGAAGAGAATCCATCTACGACTTTGGGAGGATGATCAGAGGTTATCTTTTAAGAAATTCACACTTTAAGTGAATTAAATGTGTTCAATTATATTTTTTTTTATATCACACATCCTTCTTCTATTAACAATTTATATTACTTATGGCCGTATGCTGCCATGTTTTGTAGTTCCATACTGGATAAATATATGTTTTCAGAAGTTTTTACGGTTTACCTATTATATTAGCACTCTTTTATATTTCTTGGTAATTTAGCCTTCGTCTCCAATATTCGTAAAAGCATGTTAAAAGTTGGTTGTGTGCACGCAGAAATCGGGAAAGTACAAATCAGGGAGTCACAAGAAATCCGTTCTTGGTCTTGCATGGAATGGAATAAAGAATTTAGGTAAGCATAGCGAAATCTGAAACGACTTTATCGGATTCTACAAATATAATCCAGTTTGCTTAATATCAACTTCAGGAATGTACTTGCTAGTGCAAGTGCTGAAAAATCAGTAAAAGTTTGGGACATAGAGACAAGTAAATGTGTTGCCACTGCAAAGCACCATTCTGATAAAGTTGGTTCTTTGTTTTTATTTTTTATATATCAAATGGGTGTGGATTTATCCCTGTTAGTCAATGATTAAGTTTTCATCTGTACTAATTCTTAATAACAAATAAACCCAGCTCTTTGTTATTTATTTTCTAATTCTTGTTTTTGTTTATATTTTTAACACATACACACCCATCTCTTTCTACTAAGCACCAATTTAAATATTAGCGACCGTACTATGTTCAAACACAACTTATCAATACCTGGAAATATTATGGGACTGTGTTGAAAAATAGATGGATGTTTTTTAGTAACAGTTGGGTCCTCTTCAATTGATTGGGCACAGTGCATTGAGTAATCTCATTGATTTGAATCTTTTTTTTTGCCCTTATTATAACGCAACAACAATTTTGGATTGAAATTGAATATAACAAAGCAAGTTCTCGTTCTCTGCAATGAATAGGTTCAAGCTGTTGCATGGAATCGGCATAAACCAGAGTCACTTCTCAATGGATCGTTTGATCGAACAATAGTGACAGTAAGAAACTTGTATTATTTTCACATATGTTTATTATCCGCTTTACATTTATATTCTCAATAATACATTTGGCTTGGGAAAATATTCTCAATGATATTTTGAACCAAAAGCGTGAACGTGAGGAGTGTAGACACATGAACAGTTATCAGAACGTGCTTGGAAAAAAAGCATAATTTACGGGCTTCTAATTTTCAACAAAGCAGTTACACTTATTTATATGGCTGGCATTTTGAATTATGTTTACTGTTCCATTTATCTGATATTCCACTTCATATGTGCATACCTATTTGCAGTATGATCACACCGAAACTTTTTAACATCGTGCTTTCATTTGAAAATATCAAAGAAATACATATCCTCCCTTACTTTTAGGGGCAAGTCAGTTGCAAAATTTTCTATAGTAGCAGCACAATTGACTTTTTTTTAACACCCCATTACATGGTTATATATTTCATGCAGATGGATTGCAGAAACATTGAAAAGCCTAGTTATATTTGGTCTATATCCGCTGATGTTGAAAGCTTGGCATGGGATCCACACAATGAACATGCTTTTGTGGTAAACTTCCAGCCATTACACTGCAATCTCTTTAACCTTTTGCGATAGGAGTACTCAGCCATTTGCGCATCGACCTACTTCAAAGCATTATCATTTATGTGAGCAGACAAATCACGTACATCTGGTCATCCTAAAAGTGTCAAATACCTTGCAGCTTTAATTTTGTTTTAACTAGAGATGCATGGCCTTTTTTTTACCTGCCAAAAAATTGCTATGGAAATTTTGATCATAATTAATAAAATCAGGTTGCTTGATATATGATAAGTTTATTAATATGTGTTGTCGTAATCCTTAAAATAAGTCGTTGTTATTGCTTGTGTTTCTACAGTCTCAAAATATTTCATATTAGTACTACAATTATAGTCTTTCATTATCGAGATTCATAACACCTATTTCCTCAATAAATGCACGATTATTCATTATTTTCAAGCAACAAAATGAATTAACGTGAAGAATGATGATATGCAGTTGTTGCACTGGAGAAATGATATCTAATTTGTTATAAGGGACTCTGGTATATCATTTTTTCGGTTATACGTCGTATTTACTGTTCTTTTCCAATTGAAATATTTTATGGTTAACATGGTTCAGGTCAGTCTTGAGGATGGCACAGTTCAAGGTTTTGATGTGAGAACAGCTTCCTCTCACTCAAGTTCTGATTCAAAGCCAACTTTCACACTTCATGCACACGATAAGTCTGTTTCTTCTGTTTCTTACAATGCAGTTGTACCAAATGTACGTATATTCATTACCTTATCAGAGTTATTGGATAAGTTAGAGTAAACCGTTGTAAATTTGTTGAATATAACTCTCTACTAACTGGTTATCATCATTATGTTTTGTGCAGCTTCTTGCAACGGGTTCGACTGATAAAACGGTGAATATCTTTTTTATTGAAGTTTCTATATCATGCTTTTGAATTGACATGTCAAAGCAATAATGTGAATCTTGCTTGTGTTTCAGGTGAAACTCTGGGATACAACGAATAACCAACCTTCTTGTCTTGCTTCGACTGATCCAAAATCGGTACACCTTTTTTCTTCTTCTTGCAAATGAGTAGACTTTATTGCTAATTAAAAAACAACAGTTAGTTGATTTTCGTATTATAACTAGGTGACCAAGGTTAAATTTTTAAACCACTTTTAGTCGATAAAAAATATTTTAGTTAAAAAGCCGATGATTTAATTATACAGTTAAAGTCAAGCTAAAGTACATGTTAACTCCACTTTTTCAGCAAGGCCGTGATATCAAAAATCGACTGAGAAGCTAATGATAGTTCATCTCGAAGGATGGTCAACTCAACCCCCCAACAAAGCAAGTTCTGTTGAATGTATTTTCAGATAAGATCCCCTACGGAGGGGGGGTCCAGGGGGGGTGCCAACCCCCCTAGGTGGGGGTGCGGGGGCAACGCCACCGCCTACGGTGTTCGACCTGACCGGTCAGGTCGCAGGGGTCCAGGGGGCAGCGCCCCCGGCGGGGTGCGGGGCAGCGTCCCGACCAAAACGGTATACGACTTAAAGAATGAAGCGACCTATCTTCTATTCAAGGCCAGCAACCTAACTGCTCAAGAAGTGGGCGACTCAATAAGTGGCGACTCAAGAAGTGGCACCGACTTAAGGAGTTAAAGGGTCAACCGACTTAACGAGATAAGCGGGTGCCGACCTAGTAACATAGCATGGAATGCCGACCTAAGGCTAAAAGGGATGCCGACCTAAGGCCTGATGGGATGCCGACCTAAAGGTGCTACCGACCTAAGGTCTAAAAGGGATGCCGACCTAAGGCCTGATGAGTTGCCGACCTAAGGCTATGCCGATCTAACAGATCCAATAGGTTGCCGACCTAAGGTTTCAATAGGTTGCCGACCTAATGCCTTAAAGGCTATGCCGACCTAAGGCTATGCCGACCTAACAACCCAAAGGGTTTGCCGATCTAATAGCTCAGGACTTAATTCGATGCCGACCTAACTGGTTAAGAAGCGTACCGATCCAATGCCTTATCATGGGTGCCGACTCAATGCCTTTACCAAGTTCCCGACCTAAGGGCTTAAATGGTTAACGACCTAATGCCTTGAAGGATGCCGACTTAGGAAGTCTACCGATCTAACTTGAGTACCGGTCTAATTATCTAAAGGAGCTGCCGACCTACTTGATGAGGACATGGAAAGGTACACGACTCATACTTAAGCCGGGGCATGTTAACTCGGCTACGACTTAGAACTGGTGATTTAAGTCCGGAGAAGCATGCTTGCCCCATTAAAAGCATGAGCCATGCATAAGAGAAAGGGGGACCTACGACCTAGCTTATCTCGGCAACAACTCAATTCAGACAAGCTTGCTTCCATTAAGTCGTGGGCTTGGCTCGTTAGATCGGCGATGGGATAAGTTAAGCCGGCCACGACTTATACTAAGTCAGTCGCGACTTAGAACTTGGCAAAAATTCCAGACCAGAACTCTCTATAAATAGACGACCACTTCCAACGTTCAAGGGACTTTTGGGGGGCTCATTCTCGAAGCGCCGATACTCTGCCATTTTCTCAACTCAAGCAACACTTCAAGCACTCCAAACATCAAAGACATTACACCAAACTTCAAGAGATAGAATCTACTTCGTTCATCATGGATTTGAAGGATAATTCTCCATTAAAGTTTGTACTAACAGTCTAGAGTGGTTTGTAATTGAAGAAAGTTGTATAAGTTGTACTCGAATCAGCAATAAAGAAATCTAAGTGGACGTAGGCTCGATTTTAGGCCGAACCACTATAAAACTTGTGTTTTTACTGCTTTTCCTGCAATTTCTTTACTTGTATCTTATTCCCGTGCTAACGGGTGGTGCTTTCACAACTACACTTCACACACCGGGGTGTTAGCGTTCAAATTTTAGCGTTAACATTTTTGGTGCTTTCACTGAGAATTGAACTCAGGAATACTTTCACCATTGCTTCGCGAAAGTTTGTTGAAAGAATCTCTCTAAAGACTAGAAGTTTATTGGAAATAATGGCTCCTGGGAGAAAGCGAAGTTCCGCAAGATCCGATAATGTTCAAGAGAATACTGCTACCTCTCCTCCTTCAAGTCAAGCAGCTCCAAACGCTGGAGTTACACGAGCAGAATTGGACGCCGTAGTTTTGGGATTGAATCAGCAATTGAATGCTCAAAATGCGCAGTTGGAAGCCCAGAATGCCCAGAATGCCTTGATTATGGATAGGTTAAACACCCTACTTGAGGCAAATCACCAACGACAGGATAATGAAACAATCTATGCTGATGATGCCCGTGACCCCCAAGAGAAAGGTATTCCTCAAAAGCAGACAACACCACTGCAAGGGGACCTTCCCAAGCTGAAGGTTCAAGGCCGCAACCAACTTTTCGCGAATATTTGCCCAGGCAAACTTCCGAAAGAACAGCGGACGCAGACGTCTGCCCGGCTAGACCTTTGAACGATGAGGAGTACCTATCAGGGATGGTTCGCTCGATTATGAAAGAAAGCATGCAAAGGCAAGAGGATGAAAATGATTGGGGATTTGCCCCGAGTAAGACACCTTTCACCGAAAAAATCTTAAAGGCAGAGTTTCCCAAGAAATTTGTACCTCCTACCATCCCAGCTTATCGAGGGACAAGTGACCCTAACCAATTCCTGTACAAGTACGATTGGCATATGACCGGGGCAAGAGCAATAGATGAGATCAAGTGCCGTTACTTTCCGGTATACTTAGAGGGAGTGGCCTTACTTTGGTTCACAAAGCTGCCAGTTAGATCCGTGGATCAATTCTCTGACTTAACACGGAAGTTCAAGGATCAGTTCAGGCTATATGCTACAAAAGCCAAGGATATAATGTCTCTCTCTAGTCTAGAACAAAACCCCGGAGAATCTACCAGATCATTCTTAAATCGTTTCAATATAGCCCTAGCTGAAGTCGAGAACGCAGAGCCAAGGATGGTTTTGACTTATCTAATGCGAGCTATCGATAAATCGAGTGAATTCGGTAAATGGCTAAAAATGAAGGAGCCAAACTCACTTGAGAAATTCTATAAGAAGGCTGATGAATTTATGCGTTTGGAAAGCTTTCCTGCGACATCAAGAGCAATCGAGGCCGAAATTTTGAATGTCGGTGTTACTTCTGATAAAAGGGAACCTAGAGGACAGAAGAGGAAGAACGATGGTGGAAAAAAGCAGAGAGACTTGAAGAAAGCTCGCCGCTTTAAACCCTCAGACTTTACTCTCTTAACTGATACCCTGGAGAACATCTTTCTCGCAACCAAGGATGCTTTTGATTATCCTAAGCCACCTGAGTTGAAGGTTGGGAAAAATGCTATGCATAATGGGAGGTTCTGTCAGTTCCACAACCAACCTGGTCATGACACCAATGAATGTCGTCATTTAAGGAATTTGATTGAAGAACTATTGAGACAGAATAAACTTCAGCAATATGTCAAAAGAGGCAGGAATGACCCATCCTCATCCACTCAGGGGAGGCCCTCACCCGGCAGTCAGGAATCATGATGGGATGGAAGGACACGCTCATGCTCTAAGAAAAGCCCCGAAGGGAGAGAATGTTCCTGTTCTCACACCGGGGATTCGATCCCGAGGAGCTTGGGACAGCAATGATTTGCATCCATGTTTTACTTTATGGCTTTGTTACAAATTTGTAAAAGAATGATGGATTTATCATTCTCATATTAAAAGTCATTGTAAAAACATTGCAAATGAAATATAGGAACTATAAATCTTGTGTTTTCTATTACTATAAAAGACCTGTTTCATTTCGATATGCCAAATATCTTGAATATATTGCTAAAATGTCGATTTAATATTGCAGGCAATCAAAGCAAAGCTTACCTAGTCAGCACATCGCAAAGCAAAGCGATTCCTATAAGTCATTGAGCAAATAAATGTCAAGCCAGAAAAGGTTCCAAATTGAATTCCTGCATAAGAAATGTTCCTCATGAACAGTTGATACAACCAAAAGGGCACCTTCCCAACGCGATGGTTTCAGGCCCTCGCTAACCGACAAAGATCGTTTGTGCAAACAGACATCTAGTCGGGTAGTTTGGGTCTGCCCTATGGATTCACTTAACATTGAGGAGCATTTCTCTGGAAAAGAGACAAATAACTTGCAAAGAAAAGAACATGGCTGTGGAAATAATAACGAGGAATCGCTAAGGAGCGGATGGTGAAGAGGCATGGGCAAGCAGACAGAAAACACACAAGCCCTCTTCGGAGGCACAAGTCCTCCAATGAGGCACACTTCCCAAGTTTGAAGTGCAAATTCAAGTCCTCCAATGAGGCACACTTCCGAAGTTTGAAGTGCAAACTCAAGTCCTCCAATGAGGCACACTTCCCAAGTTTGAAGTGCAAATTAAAGCCCTCCAATGAGGCACACTTCCCAAGTTTGAAGTGCAAATTAAAGCCCTCCAATGAGGCACACTTCCCAAGTTTGAAGTGAAAACTAAAGTCCTCCAATGAGGCACACTTCCCAAGTTTGAAGTGCAAACTAAAGCCCTCCAATGAGGCACACTTCCCAAGTTTGAAGTGCAAATTCAAGCCCTCCAATGAGGCACGCTTCCCATGTTTGAAGCTTAAACTAAAGCCCTCCAATGAGGCACGCTTTCCATGTTTGAAGCTTAAACTAAAGCCCTCCAATGAGGCACGCTTCCCATGTTTGAAGCTTAAACTAAAGCCCTACTCAAAGGCACAACCCTTCAGAGGATAAAGACCTCTTCGGGGGCACATTTCACCAGAACTGAAGTGCAAACTCTTCGGAGGCCCACTTCTCCAGAGGTGAAGTGCCAAATAAAGACCTCTTCGGGGGCACATTTCACCAGAGCTGAAGTGCAAACTCTTCGGAGGCCCACTTCTCCAGAGGTGAAGTGCCAAATAAAGACCTCTTCGGGGGCACATTTCACCAGAGCTGAAGTGCAAACTCTTCGGAGGCCCACTTCTCCAGAGGTGAAGTGCCAAATAAAGACCTCTTCGGGGGCACATTTCACCGGAGCTGAAGTGCAATCTCTGTGGAGGCCCACTCCTCCAGAGTTGAAATGTCAAATCAAAGCCCTCTAGCGAGGCGCAACCAAAAAAAAAAAAGGGAAAAAAGGCTTCTCCAATACAAGGCACACTCTAACAGAGCAAGAATAATATTTCCTCAAAAATGGAAAATTATTCTCTAGAGGAAGAGTGCATGCCTTGTCAAAATGGAAGAGTTATTCTCTAAAGAAAGAGTACAAGTCTTTTAAAAACAGAAGAATTGTTCTCCAAAAATTTCCTCAAAATGGAAAATATTACAATGAGTTGTGGTATGGGGCAATATAATATTGCTACAATAATAAAAACAAAACCTAAGCAACGTACCACAAGCTCACTACAATATCATGCAAAGAGAATAAAGAAACTTGTTTGAAAATGAGGAGTAAATACATTCTCAAATACAGACAAAAGTTTCTATAAAATTTGTTATGCACGTGCAGGTTTCAAAAGGCAAAACAAGAAGGATGACCCCACACCGTCAAACGGAGTAAAACATTACACCAATAAGGCTTCCGCAATAGGTTTCATTGATGCAAGTTCCTTTGCGAAAGCTGGGGCATCTGAAGTTTCTGCTTGAAAAACCAGGGGCATCGTGAAGCTAAGTCGACCAAAAGGAGTGCAAAAGTTCGAATTAGTGCAAGAATTCATCTTTCAGCAAAAATTCAACACTCCTCTCCTTAACCGTCACAGCACTTAGTCTTTTAAAAATTGACTTGTGACTGGAATATTCGGAAAAAGGAAGGAAGTGCTGCAAAAGTAAAGAATGAAATTGGTACCGGACAACTTGGATTTTGAAAATCCCAGAAATGAAAGGATCCAGTTTGCCCCACTACTCTTCTTATCGAAAGGATATTCTATATGAAGAACTGGATATTCAAGAGTAAAGGTGCACGTTTTCTAAAAGCATATGAAGTGTTGTGCAAAGCTACTAAAATAACAAGTAATTAAAGCAATACTTGAAATAATACTGGTTGGCATATGTCAATTCAGAAAAATTCGAGGCTTGTTATTTGAAAGTAAGTGCGGTGTCAATGCAGATAGCAGTTATAACTGTGTAAACTTTGTGTTGATACTTCATTCAAGACAATTGATTCGCAACACTTCATCAAGACCATATTAATTTGCTTACAATAAAATACCAGTTCTTCGATCTAATCCATCACTTGATATGGGCAATCGGTGATGAGTATATTCGCCCTATTTTTCTACAAATGTTGCGTTTAACAGGTTGTTAAAATAATCTGTAAAGAGATGCAGCAAGTTCAGGTCAAGGTTCCATTGGATCGCATTGGTCAAGTTTAAAAGGCTTCAGGTCAAAAGCAATGCAAAGTTGCCTAAGTACAAGCTCAGCAGCTCAGTAGAGCACGAGTTAAGAAGAATCGAAGCACACGACCTAGTCCCTAGGCGTATACTTCGAGGGGCAAGTGTTAACTCCACTTTTTCAGCAAGGCCGTGATATCAAAAATCGACTGAGAAGCTAATGATAGTTCATCTCGAAGGATGGTCAACTCAACCCCCCAACAAAGCAAGTTCTGTTGAATGTATTTTCAGATAAGATCCCCTACGGAGGGGGGGTCCAGGGGGGGTGCCAACCCCCCTAGGTGGGGGTGCGGGGGCAACGCCACCGCCTACGGTGTTCGACCTGACCGGTCAGGTCGCAGGGGTCCAGGGGGCAGCGCCCCCGGCGGGGTGCGGGGCAGCGTCCCGACCAAAACGGTATACGACTTAAAGAATGAAGCGACCTATCTTCTATTCAAGGCCAGCAACCTAACTGCTCAAGAAGTGGGCGACTCAATAAGTGGCGACTCAAGAAGTGGCACCGACTTAAGGAGTTAAAGGGTCAACCGACTTAACGAGATAAGCGGGTGCCGACCTAGTAACATAGCATGGAATGCCGACCTAAGGCTAAAAGGGATGCCGACCTAAGGCCTGATGGGATGCCGACCTAAAGGTGCTACCGACCTAAGGTCTAAAAGGGATGCCGACCTAAGGCCTGATGAGTTGCCGACCTAAGGCTATGCCGATCTAACAGATCCAATAGGTTGCCGACCTAAGGTTTCAATAGGTTGCCGACCTAATGCCTTAAAGGCTATGCCGACCTAAGGCTATGCCGACCTAACAACCCAAAGGGTTTGCCGATCTAATAGCTCAGGACTTAATTCGATGCCGACCTAACTGGTTAAGAAGCGTACCGATCCAATGCCTTATCATGGGTGCCGACTCAATGCCTTTACCAAGTTCCCGACCTAAGGGCTTAAATGGTTAACGACCTAATGCCTTGAAGGATGCCGACTTAGGAAGTCTACCGATCTAACTTGAGTACCGGTCTAATTATCTAAAGGAGCTGCCGACCTACTTGATGAGGACATGGAAAGGTACACGACTCATACTTAAGCCGGGGCATGTTAACTCGGCTACGACTTAGAACTGGTGATTTAAGTCCGGAGAAGCATGCTTGCCCCATTAAAAGCATGAGCCATGCATAAGAGAAAGGGGGACCTACGACCTAGCTTATCTCGGCAACAACTCAATTCAGACAAGCTTGCTTCCATTAAGTCGTGGGCTTGGCTCGTTAGATCGGCGATGGGATAAGTTAAGCCGGCCACGACTTATACTAAGTCGGTCGCGACTTAGAACTTGGCAAAAATTCCAGACCCGAACTCTCTATAAATAGACGACCACTTCCAACGTTCAAGGGACTTTTGGGGGGCTCATTCTCGAAGCGCCGATACTCTGCCATTTTCTCAACTCAAGCAACACTTCAAGCACTCCAAACATCAAAGACATTACACCAAACTTCAAGAGATAGAATCTACTTCGTTCATCATGGATTTGAAGGATAATTCTCCATTAAAGTTTGTACTAACAGTCTAGAGTGGTTTGTAATTGAAGAAAGTTGTATAAGTTGTACTCGAATCAGCAATAAAGAAATCTAAGTGGACGTAGGCTCGATTTTAGGCCGAACCACTATAAAACTTGTGTTTTTACTGCTTTTCCTGCAATTTCTTTACTTGTATCTTATTCCCGTGCTAACGGGTGGTGCTTTCACAACTACACTTCACACACCGGGGTGTTAGCGTTCAAATTTTAGCGTTAACAGTACATTTGTTTTGTTTTGACTTATATTGTAATATATGTTTAGAAGTTTGATGCATTTATTATCTGCACAAATTTCATTAGGTTCTGTCTATAACCTTATATGAATCAATTTAAACGCATGTTGGTTGTATGTGGAAGGAACCTTTTTTATATTTTAATTAATTTTTAAGCTTTGAAGCTGAAATACGTTGTTTGTCATGAAAAGGTGTTGCATATCTGTTGAACATGGGCGACCCTGGAAAATTTTAGTAAGACAAAAGGCATCCTAATGTTTACATTCTGGATGGTGCTCTTAATTTCAAGAACTTTTCTCCATTGAAGATCGAAAAAAGTAAGCAGACTGAGTGATATTACAGCCCTCGACAAATACGTATCTTAAGATGCGTGATTTGGCCATCTTAAAATGTCAAAATTTTGTTGGTTACTCACTCAAATTAGTAGCTCAATCCACCATCCTGAAACTCAGAGAAGAATTTGATGACCCTTCTAATGGGTTTGACTCTGTGGAAGATGTACTAAAACTATTTAAAGGCGGTCTTTCTCTTTCACATACTCCTTTTCTTGATAGTATTCTTTGGAATGGTTCATTCCCGCTCACTCAAAATGTACACACCCACCACAAAACCTGTCACACCACACACCTTCATTATCCAAGTTTCAACACAAAACCTCCCTTATACAAGTCTGTCAGCCCATCAAACACACTACCTTACCGCAGTCATATCCCTCATCACACAATAGTTACCTTCAAATACCCCACTGTCACAACAGTTTCAGTCAATCTCCACAATTCAACAGCTAGAGCATCACTTGACCATTCCAATAACCAGAACATCAACTACATCACCTGACCATTAGAAGCAATGATATACAGGCAGTTTACAGTGGTAGGGGATGATGAAGTGGTAGAGAAGTTGTACAACAGTGAGCAAGTGATGTTTCAGTTGTGAAATGATGGAAAGTTGGTTTTTTATGAAGTGTAGAAATGTATGGTTTGAGGTGGTTTGTATGCACAAATGTTGGTGAAGGCAATTACAGAATTGCAGATGAATTAACAGTTGTAAGCAGTTGAACGAGATAAGTAGGGGATGTTCGCAGAGGGATATACAAAAGTGCAGTGTTTTGATAAGGTCTGATGGTTGTTGTATTATGCAGAAGTGCAAGTATCAGTAGTTGTTTTGATGGGATGATGACACTGTTTGTGGTCAGAGGTGTGTAGGTGTGTAGTTTGTTTGTTGATTGTAGTAGAATGAAGTTGTTGTATGGCAAGTAAGGAGGTAGGTGGTCTGAATGTATTGACAGAAATGGTGAAGTATGGGAACTTTGTTTCAGGGGATGTATGGTTGTGAAGTCTTGTTGTTGTAAGTGGATAGAACAGTAGTTTGTAGGGGAGAGGGAAGTTTGTTGTTGAAATTCGGTCAGATGAAGGAATGAAGGTAAATGTAACAGAAGTGGAGAAGTGATTGCACACAGGTGCACAGTTTGTACACAGAGCAACAATTTGAATCAGAGAGCAGTCATGGATGATCTGTGGAATTATGCAGTGAAGTCTGATGGTCTGTTGAATGAAGGTGTTGTGAATTGATGTTGAAGTTGAGTGATGAAGAAGACGGTTGTGCAGTGATGCTGTCGACAGTGGGGAGGAACTAATATGGAGGAGCAGTTGGATGTGCAAAATTGCACAGAACTGGAATGTGAACAATTGCATAATTTACAGGCAGAGGGTACGTAGTTGACTACAAGGTGGCTTGAAGTTGGGGTGATTATGGAGTTTGTGAGAAAACAGTTCGAGTCGTTAATGTAAATGAAAAATATAAAAATATGAAAATTTGTAAAAGTTGGTAGTTTTGATCAGAAAGCAGAGGGATGGTGATGTTATTAGATGTGGTTAGGAAGTTGATTAATGAAATGAATGGTGCAAGTAGTTTGGTTAACAGTGAGTGGTGATGTTGGTGGTATTTGACAGCGCGGATGTTTGTTGGATGTAGTGCGCTGCTGTGGCAGTGGTTGTAAGTAGTTGTAGGTGGGTGAAATAGATGATCTGTTGAGGCACATGCACTGTTGTGTTATGGGTGGAGCAATTTATGGTTAAAGGAGAGTGTTATCTGATGTTGGGATTGGGATGTTTTGTAGTGATTGGTGTCTGGTTAGTGAAGGCAAGAAGGGGGGTGGAACTGATAATGGACAGAGGTGGTTCTGTAGTTGGAACTTGACAGTGTTATGATATGGGGCAGTGGGTAGATGTCTTGGTTTATGCTGTTTGAAATGTGAGTGGTATCTGGTAAGTGATTTAATTGGTAATGTGTGTGAATGTGGTGGCAGTAACTTGAACAATGTGATGACAGCGCAGTAACTTGAACGATGTGATGACAGTGCAGTAACTTGAACGGTGTAAGGAAGTGCAGGGAGGAGCAAGGCAAGGCAGTTGAATGGAGTTGTGATGTTTTCTTACAGTAAACAAACCTCTAAGTAATTTTTTTTATTGGTTTCACATCTTTGTATTTTAACTTTTTATTCAACTAGTAACATAATTTTCCTATGTTTAAATGTACTTCAACTGTAATGAAAAATATATCACATTTCTTTTTGAGCATGCTCTTGTGTTATATTTGTTGATTATAATCTTTATTCGTTTATGAAGATTTAGTTTGTTTGCTATTATTAAAATGTAATATATAGGCATAGCTCTTGAAAAGTGTAACTACGATTTTTATAGAGGCATATATGAGCTGTAAAAGAATTTATCAATACTATAACATGTTGATTTAATAGCGTGAAATGAACGCTATTGAATAAATATTTTATAGCGGCAAAATGGTGTTATAAAGATTTCCAATTCCGTTGAGATTTAGCTGTATTATAGCGGCTATAATGAGCTATTGAATTAACGTATCATAGCGGCGAATATGCGTTATAAAACTAAGCTCAACCATAGCGGCATATTTTGTGCTATAAATATTCAACAGTTTTTTATAACATGTCGATATACAACGCTTATCAAACCGCTATGGTTGTGATTAATAGCGGCTATATATCGCTATAAAAGACACTTTTTGTTGTAGTCAGCGATTTGATCTAGAATTCGAGCATAGAATTTTGAGATATTTATATCGATCCGAGTTCGGATTTTTCACTCAATTTTCGACGGCGAACCTGGATATGGATTTTTTGTTGATTCTGGAAATTCTCTATCATACTTTACGGCTATGCAAGGAGAATGACGGTTTTTGATCAAGAAACTAGATATGATTCTGCATTAGGAAGTCGAGTGGACGATACTAGTTCGGAAGTGAAGTTGTGTGATCGAGTGAGCGATCGGATTTGATAATTGCGTACGAATGATATAGGTACGTCGTACGGATTTGAATGAATTAAATATTGAAGCTTTTGTAAAGAAATGAACAAAATGATTTTGAATGTTGTAATTGGATGCTATTGTTAAGTAAAAAATATAAGTGTGCTAAAGGAAAAGGATAAATTGGGATTTGTTAAATTGAATTGCTCGAAAAAAGGTATGTATTTAAATTTCAGTATGAAACTTAATGATTTTGTGGTTTAGCCATTTGGCATTTTCTTTTCTTTTTGAAATCCGGGGGCCCGTTGTGGCATTTTGTAGTAATATCGGGCTAGCCGTGCAAAGGAGACACTTGCAAAAAAAATCGAAAATTTAGGGTGTTAGAGTTTTTGAGAAATTTGGATAATTTGAAATTTGAATTGTCAAGTAAATAATGCTGTTTGAATATTATGAAAGATTTTGGGAAGTTAATGGAATGATGGTGGATCTTTAATAAAAAGATTGGTTTGGGCATGTTCGTAAAACTGTTTGGTTTTAGGAAAAGGATAACGGGTAAAGGATCATTCTGCTTAACCAGTAATTTCAGGATGAAATTCTTTTAAGGGGGAAGAATGTGAATGTGACGTTGCGACTTTTCGACGCTCGAAAACCGACATCAATACGTCCACTATATCAACTGCCGAGCAATCGAATGCCGAAAAACCGTACCGTTATGGTTAAAGAAGAAGAAAAAGCAGAAGAAGAGAGAAAAAGATAGAACAGAACAGAAACAAACAACAGAACAATATCAGAATCTCACAATCGCAGCGGAACAACATATAATAGATAAATGAATAATCTTTAAACAAAGAACTATATCAGTTATTACATTACATCACATTACATTACATTATCAGAGTGTACAACAACAACAACAAAGAACAACAACAGCGAAAAAGAAATACTATATACTAGTGAATACGCCATGCCATCCAGCTTGCCTCCAGTAACTCTTGAATTCCAGAATATCCCGATCACCTGACTCTAGACTACCCGTGTGGAAATTAGTGGTTACCCAGAGTTTAGGAAGGAAAACAATAAACTCCGAGTCAGTCATGTGACTGGTGGATGTGAACTTAAAATAGTTTATCTTTAAAACAAAGAAATATTTTAAAATAAATTCGAAATGCTTTTTAGAAAATGAGACTACCATAAGGCCTCCCGCACATACACGTAATGCAAACGCAGAATCGGAGGAGATTTCTCCTTGTGATAGTCAAAGATGCTTGATACACATTAAAAAGAAACATTTGATATTATTACTAGTGCATAGTGTAGGAAAAATCATTTCGAAAGTAAAGATATAAATCGTAGCCAGCATAGGCATTTCGCACTTATGCCTACTATAGCTACCATGTTCAATAGCAGGTTACCGCCACATTCCATGGCAGGTTATACAACTAAAACCGTACAGGGTTCGTATTGTTTCTTTGGATTTCCAACAAATGGTCAGGCCAAGGAACTTCCCAATGCCACATGGGCACGCCTTTGGAAAGACGACCCGAGAACCTAACCGGATCTCTGCCAACACAAGGCCGAGTTACCCCTAACTGGGTAACTACTGACACGAATATGTCATTCCCCGATCGTAACCGATCTATATCCGAGGATCCTCGATTTCCAACAACCACAAAGCAATAAATTTGCAGCAACAACATAGGTTAAGTATCTGGGCTCCATACCATGATACCACCTCTGTCCAGAAGGAATGACATACACTAAAGGGGGCTACTCCCTAATAACCTTACTGCATCCTTCCTGTTTTGACCATTTCCGGGGTGTGAGGTCCGACGAAGTCTCGTCCACAAAGTCATGCTTTATACAAAAGCTGTGCTTTGATCATCAAATGCTTAACAACACTTCGTATGCCACATTGCCAATTTGGGAATGTATCACTAGTAACCATCAACTACATAACCTCTAAGGGTGTTAAGCTAAGATAATAAATTCTCTGCCACCAACGTAAATATATTTGATAGAAACCAGCTTTACATCTCAAATTGTAACTTCAGACACACATCCACACAAGTCCGTTCCGGGATCGAACGGAACCGAAGGCACTTACAAAGAAGCCCTTGCAATCCGGATATTCACTAATCACGACCGGACTTCCCATCACAAAGGGTAATAAATTTCTATATCGGAGATCAGCCGATGCAGAAACATTCGACGGTAATCCTTCCGTTTTCACAAATATCTGGTCTTCAACACCAGTCATCAAATGCAATCCATAACGACGTATCACATATTCGGAATGGGTTATACGACCCCAAGGTCCTTTCCCGGCTAACCCGAATAGTGAGCGCTTATTCAAAAATAAGTGTAGCATTCAAATTCTAGCAAATCACAACAAATACCTATTTAAAGGTAAATATTGATAGTCGGTTTTTTTTAACTATCAATAGGCGTGTTCAACATCACCAAGTTCCAAATAATTTCCCAAATTATTTATTTTCCAAAAATATCTTTACTAGATATATAATTTCCACACTTCAACCATTTGAAAACAAATTTCAAATCATTTTTCACTTTTCAATCTTTGAAAACAAATTTCATATCAATTTCCTTAAACGGAAACACTTCCTAATATTTATCCATTTTAAATTTAAAATGGTTCATTTAAATCAATTCAAATATATCCTTACCGATTTACTTTATATTTACGTTCCAAATCCATAAATTTATTCCCACACTTCAAAAATAAATCAACGTTTATTTTTTAAACAAATTTCCCATTCTTTTATAAATTCCATAAAGAATTTACAATTCCAAAATATCTATGAATATACGATTTCCAAGTCGATTTCTAATATTCATTTTCAATTTATCTTTAAAAGATAAAATCTCAAAACATTCATTTATATTGGAAAACATTTCCATACTTATTTAATAATAAGTAATTCACAAATCCATTTATTTTCAACACTTGAAAAATATTCAATATACTTAAATCGAAGTATATATTTCATTCTTTAAGAAATCATTCTCTTAAACACATTTATTTGGGACAAAACGAATGTTACGTAAAACATCGTTACGACGACCCAAATCACTAGTATAGGGATTCGAAATTAAAATAGATATATAAATCCCAATACTATACAAAATATTTCCTTTCAGAAATCATTTACTATAACAACAGTGTTATAGTCCATCATTTCCTTCTATTTCTCGAAAATGTCTATTTCAACGATGAATGTTGAAATCTTTGTTTTCGATGTTTAATACATTTTAAAACATCGTTAAAACGATTAACTTCATTTTATAATATTCATTTTCCCAAGCATATCCATTTTATTTAATAATATATCCACTGTCCAAAATCGTGAATATACTTCCTTAACCAATTTCAACATTCAATTTATCAAATTCCATTGATTTCGAATTTATAAACAATGTCTATAAATCCATTTCTATTTATAAGCTTCGATTTATAAATCTCCATTATTAATCCAATTCAATTTATATATCTCAATTATATACCAAGAGTCCATATTATAAGTTAAATACTTATAATTCATTTATTTGCAAAATTGTTCTTTTTAAAACTTCTATTACTTATAAGATTCATTTATATTTTATAACAACTTCAACTTATAAAATCTCCTTTATTAACAATTTCTATTAATATCCCATTTAAATGCCCAAAATCCAGTTTATAAGTTAATTACTTATAAATCTTTTATTTTACAACATCTATTCATTTTATAATCTTCACAATTTATAAATCTATAATTTTTAATGAAATCCATTTTATACTTCATTTTAACACTTGATAAACTCGTTTTATAATTCCAATATATATATATATATATATATATTATAAACATTAATGTTAAAAATCTTTTATATACATCCTTTATAATAATTCAAAAATCCAAATTTATACTATTTTATAAATCTATTTATTTTAAAAATCACCTTTGGTTATATTTCACAAAAATCTTAATTTTATGACTTTAAAATTTTAACGTTTATTTAAATTGAATCAATTCAAAAATTTAATAAAACGTACACTTTGAAAAATCATTTTAAAAATCCTTTTAAATCAAAATCGTTATTTTTAAACTTTAAAAATGGATCCGATGATGCAACAGCACCCAACAGTCAATCACGACAACAAACATCATATATCATCATATGATAATCAACAAACCTCAAAATATCTGTAATCCAATAAATACTGGTGAGGAATCCAGTTGGATCCCTCAACCTGTTTCCCTACATCCACAAACATTAGCACAATACCAATTCCGTACCACACGAAATATCGCGGTATATGGGATTCATAAAATATTATCCTCTTAATAGATGCGCAATAGGGTCCCATCCGCTATATAATGCGGGAAAATCAACTCCAAGTACATAAATAATACCAATTCCAATCTTGATGGAATTATCGCGGTATATGTTTTTAATAAATAACCTCCGCTTACTAACGGCGTATAATGTCTATTTTAACAATAAATAGATAACAATCAACATTCAAACATACAATCAAGCAATTTTAAATATAACTATTTAAAATTTAAATCCAACAAATTCGATTGAGTGAGAAGTTCTCACCTTGATTTCAATTCAGTTCCAGCGTTTTATTTCGAACAAAAATTAAACACGCGTTTAGTTTTACCCGAAATTCAACCTAGCTCCAAACGACTCCAAACCACCACCATTGCCTAGTGCTCGACAAAACGAAGCCAACGCAATTCGTTTCGTGCGAAACGGACCTCGTATGAAAGAGTTACACTATTTTAAACATTGTACAAATTAAAATAAAATTAATTTACACTTTATTTTTAATTTAAAACCCTAACTGCATAAAGCCGTTGGATTTGCTTTAGAGAAATCTGGGCCACTCCCATACTCTTCTCCACCTTCACGTTCCATATCCAATATTTGCGTTCAAAGAACCCACCACGGCCGCCTTTACATCGTGAATTTTCGCCACCACCACGAGCCCACTGGAGATGATCAGAACCCTCCACATCAAAGCCCACGCCAAGAGGTACCATCGGCCCAAATAACACGAATTCCGGTCGCCTCTCGTCCTCGATTTTCGTGCACGAACTCGTCCCTTTTGCAGCAAATTTGTCGTCGATCCGTAACACCATTCGCGATCTTGACCGTTGGATAGCTAGCTCTCGTCGTGCCCTATGATTTTCTAGTTAGGAGTATCTGGTGAAAGTTGATGGATGGGAAGATAATGGGGGAGGAAGCTCGCGCGTTTTTGGCCTTCGAAACGAAAATGGCGGCCGGCTATTAGCTAGGGTTTTGAATTTGCTTTGGGGTTGAGGTTCCTTTTATAGAAAATTCCCAAAAAAACCACTATTCATCCGACTTTTCCGAACTTCGATTTAGGCGCGGTGACCGACGTTTCTAGGGTTTATCCCGCATTCCGGACACAATGGAATAGATTTCGGAAGCTAATTCGATCATCTTTGCGAGTTATGGCAATAAACGATCAATTTAAATTAAATCGATTTAAACTAATTACTGTGCGTTTTGGCTTGCCCCGGACAAACGGTAAATCCGATTGACACGAAATTTGAAACCATATAATAATATCACATAGGGATTTGATGAAACTGGTTTCGTCGAAATCCGAGACGGTTTGAAAAATGGCTATTTTAACTCGTCAATTAAATATTAAAATATTCAATTTTGACAATTTAACTTCAAATTCGATTTTAAAAGTTCTATAACATCATTCTAACTCCAATATGATATAATAAAATTTTACAAATCAATTTTAATTATATTAAACTCGATTTTCAATTATTTCTAGAATTTCAATTATTAAATTATCGATTTAATTGTCCACTTAAGTCCAATAGTCGAAAAATAAATTATTCGACTTAAAATTTCATTTATTAATATTTAAATTCAATTAAATATAGGAATTTTAATTAATATAAATTCTGGGTCGTTGCAGTGATGACCTTGAATTTTGGACATTTGAAATTAGAGTATTTAATTGATTTTAAACATTTGAATGTTAGTTTAACTTGAATTTCAAATATGAGGATTTATTTGGCAATTAAATTATTGAATTTAATTTATTGAAGTTGGGTAAAGAATTTGAATCTTTAGTATTAAGCTGATTAGAAATATTTCAAAGGCTTAGAAGATTTATATTGATAATACTGAAAATAATGGAAGCTTTAGAATTGAAATTGGAACTGTTTTATTCAGTTTGAAATTATATCGTTTAAATCGGCATTTAAAAATAGCCTTCTGAGGCACAGTCTCGGATTTCGACGAAACCATTTCTATTGGATTCGTAATTGTAACGACCCAAAATTTTCGATCGCGAAAATCCAGATAGTTAGGGAAAAGAAGAAGAGATAGAAGAAAAGAAGATACAGAAAAACACCAAAACATAGAAACCTCACATTCGCAGTGGATCAAAATATAATATCACATATAGTTTTACAAAGAAGAGCCGTATCAATACAATTACTATTATACATCAGAGTTACAACCATTACCAATCACTGGACAGTTTAAAATAACATGTCCTAGTTATACAATAACATATCACAGTGGAAAACACTCCATACGTTCCTGCCCTCCCGCACGCCTCCTGAGTTCCAAAACATCCCTACCTGAAAATCTGTAATACTCGATCTGACCCGAGCATTACATCAAAGTAACACCCGGGTCAGGCTGGAAACCAGCGTGAGTAAACCCATCTAACATGGAATACAAAGCATACAACTTAAATAAAACCCGGGGTAAATCGTATTAATTTACAAATCCACAATTTGTTATAAATACGATTTATTTCACACATCAATTTTCTAAGTACCGAATTTTAGATTAAACGGCCCAAATTCAATTAAATCATTCCATCCCATCCTATTTATTTCACATATCAATCTATAACGAATTGAAGTGGTTTCGGACATCTGCTAATACCCGACTCCTGTCTCTTCGATTCTAATGACATTATTAACCCAAGTTATTTAAATGAAAAACAATTCAAACTTTAATATACAAAATGTCACTGTTTTAACCAAACATATTATATCGCATAGCATCACACATCACATACCAGAGGTATCAAATTGTCATTCAATCATTCATAAGCAAGATTAATCAACCACACCATCGCTAATTAATTTAATTAACCATAATTGAATTAAATTAATTACGCCAATTACTTTAAAAACCTGCTTATTTATTAGTTACAAACCCATTTATCACCAATAATTATCCATCGTAATTAATCATCCTTGATTAATTATACTATCATTACATTAAGTAATTAGCCTTTAATTAATTACACAAATTAATTATCTTCAAACAATTTGTAGTAATTACCTCATTAGTTAATTAACTATAATTAATTAATTAATAACCTTAAGTGATTAACCCTAAATCACTTCCACCTAATTACTTCCATAAAATAATTATCCTTTAATTACTTTACTTAAATAATTACTCTTTTCTTAATTACATCCAGTAATTATTCCTAATTAATGCACTAAGTAATTAATCTTATTAATTACCTTAAGAAATTTTACTTAACCCAACATCAACGATTTCCTTTAATTAATTAAACTTGATTAATCAACTAGAATTAACCACTATAACTTAATTAATTACACCAATTAATTAACCTTACCAATAAACGTTGATTACATTGATCCATAATTTATTACTCGAATTAATTATCCTATAATTACTTACATTGATCGATTATCCTCTAATATCATTAACTTGATAATTTACCCAAAAATTCCATTTCTTAACTTAAATTTAAATTCACCTTTAAATTTACTAAATCAAGATTCAATTTACCAAATTCCTAAATTTGTTAATAATTAAAAAACACTTATATTTAAAAATAGAATTCAAAAACTAGATTTATTCTAAAAGTAAAAAAAACTTCCTTCATTTAAATTTAAAACTTGTTTATAAATATTTTTTATAACTTTTGGAATTTTTCTTTTAAATCATCTGCTTCATATTGAACCTGAGAACACATAAGTCATTCATAGATAATTTCTTCCTTAATTCTCAAAAGTTTAGTTTAGATTTTATTTTTTAAATTTTAAAACCTGGAATTCAATCAAAATGTTAGAGGTTGCAACCATACAGGCAACTCGAGTTCAAACACGAGCCACAAACTCAAAAGCACGAGCAACTCTTCGAGTCACAACCTAACTCAACCACCAATATTCCACTCACACCAAAACACCCTCGTGTACATGCACCAGCGCCGGAGTCGCTACCCATCACCGATGATCCTTCCAACATATCGAATAGCAACGCTGCAACCATCCTTGGTCACCAGAACATCCACGCTTACCTCGAACCAAAATCGAGCTAGACAATTAAAAACTGGAACCCACTGCCATGGCTAAATCTACCTCAAAGTAGAATCTCTGACCACCAAACGACAAGAAACTCCGGCTACTTCATCTTCGTCCATCCACGAACCCACCTACAAAACCTCATAGATCTAGATCACCCTGAGAAGTGGCGGTGATCTCATTTTCCTTGGCCGACTAAAATTCAGTTTAAAACCCAAATCACCTCACCGCAGTTGCCACGACGATCATTCAGTGCTTCCACCATTTTTCCCATACTTACTGATACCACCTCTGTAGCAACCCGGGGTTTTACCCCAGATTAGTTATCATCATTAGACGATTAAAATTGCTAATGGGTGCTATTGAAGTTTTAATCGGTTGAATTCTTTGAAAATTGGGTTAAAATTCTTTTAATAATTCGTTTAAAAATTTATTTGTTTGTGGGCTTTGAATTTTGGCCCAAGTTTTGTGGTGCTGTGATAATTAAATAAGGCCGGTGCTCGTTCTTATTCCCTCCATTCAATTTTCGCTATCCCTAAATAAAAAAAACGAAAGAAAAAATGGAAATGGCGGCTCTGTTTGTTTTCTTCGTTCGATCAAAATTAAGGTTTGCGGCTACGGCGATCTGTGGGGGGGAAAGAGGAGGACTACGGCTGCTCGATTGAATTCGATTGCGACCGCTCAATTCTTTGTTGGCCTCGGCTTCGACTCTGGCTGTCGATCTTCGATTCGTGCTAAGGGAAACAGGTGAGTGATTTATTCACTCACATCTAGTTTAAACCCTCGTTTTTGTTCGATTCGAATCTGCTAATTATTGTGTTCGATTGAGAGGAGCTTGACTTCGTCTCGGCCATTCAATTTTTTTTCGATGTTGATGTTTTTATTTTAATTAGATTCGTATCTATTGATATTCTGTTTCAATTATACGGCTTTGGTGAATTTTGAACTGTTTCGAACCTAGGCCTTTACGGCTGGAATTGCATTTGTCTTCAGTATTGATTTTGGGTAGGTGATTCCATGATTTGGTTAAGTAGCTCACTGTTTCAGCTTGATTTTGTATTGATATTTTAATTGCACTTGAATGTCAGATTCATTGGTACCTTAGTTGAGCATTATGTTGAACCTTCTGGAGCTTGCATTGTTATTCGAACTGCTATTGTATGAGCAGTTTGTAATTTGTCGAACATCATTTACATGCATACATATATATTCCCCAATGTTGTTTCGTTTGGTAGGTGCTGTCTGTACTCGATTCTTCTCCTTTTCAACAATGATGTCTTGAGACATGTCCATTGAGTGTATTGCAGTCCTTATATTTTGAGTTCATTCTCACACTTCCAAAATATAATCAGTAATTCTCCGACCTTGTTTTGAAAACATGGGTTTCTTCGATTTTGAATTCCACTTTTGTTGTGATTTTTGTATCGATTTAACTACTGTGTTGTGCACTGCTTTTGCCTAATACTCTGGCCTTGTTGTTCAGTGTAAATCTGGTACATAGTTCATTCGCCCCCGTGAAAAACATGCAGAGGCATCATGCAAGCTTTAAAATATAGTTTTTATTGTTTCATAAAAGATGAAGTGTTTTCCTTCCTACTGCATGTGTGTGTATGTAGTTTACATCCTTCCTACTGCATGCGTGTGTATGTAGTTTACAATATTGAATTGTTTTACTTCCTACTGCATGCGTGTGTAAGCACTTTGCATTATTGAAATGCGTTACTTCCTAGCTGCACGCTTGGGTAATTATTTTTGCCAACATTGAAATGTTCATTTTTGACTTGGTTTTGCTGCATTTCACTTGTAGTGGCAGTGATGATGCAGTCATTAAATTGTACCACTTGCTGTTTCGACTTGGAATTGCACTGTTACTGTTTGGTGCATTTGTTAAATTTGTTTACTTCGATTCAGTTCATGTTAACTTCGGCCATAACATTGTCTTGGTTCGAACCGCTGATGTTAGTCCATTGTTGTTTCACTAATTCGCCAGTAGTTGAGTTGGGTTGTACTATGGCCTTTGGTCTTGAGTATGATGTTGCACTATCCAGTTTATAGTGCGTGCATGTATATCATTGTCCATATCACTCCTTTGGTTTGTGATTTCATTACGGCCTTGACTCTTCATGTATTCACTAATGTTGTCATTGCACTCTTGTACATCATATAGTTCGTTTGTGTTGGGCATTCAGGTGGACTGGGCTGCATCTGCAGTGTGGTTCCATCGAGTTTGGTCATTCATTACAGCTATCTTGACCAATTGAGACAGTTTGCATACCTGTTTCGTTTAGTATTTGGGTTCATTAACCACTTATGTACATGCTTACTTATTTATCTTGTCATTCATTTATGAGATGCAGAGCTGCATTTCTTTGTGCTCGACCCTGATCTGTTGGCACTGTTGAACTTTGCGCCATATCATATTTTAATTATGGATCATGTTAGTGACTTGTCTTTTGCATTTTGTTGTATTTTGTGTTGCTTCATGTTGTTGTCCCTGAATCATTACTGTTTTATGTAATGTAGCATTCATTGGTGACTGCGGTTTAATTTTGTTTACAGTTGTGTTAAGTCATGACAGCCGTGACTCGACCTTTGCAGTTTCGACTTGCGGTTAACAAATGGAGTTGTGATGGCATCATATACCGTAGTAGCGAGGCAGTGCACGCGAGCGTGCACTGCAGCCACACGGTATTGCTTTTATTGATATTCTATTTGCTTTGGATTTCTTGATCTTTTGCGTATTCCAGATGCTGTAGTGGCGAGGCAATACACGCGTGCGTGTACTACAGCCCTACCCGAGTTGACATTTTAATTGATATTTCAATTATTTGAATTGTTTCGTGTGTCCAATTCAATGTTTTGAATCGTATTTTGATTTGGTTTAATTTGATGATTTTGTTGATATCTAATTATCTTTTTGATAATTGGATTATGAGTTTCTAATTATTTATTTAATAATTAGATTTTCTCGTTAATTGCCATTTAGGCAATTCTGTTGTTTTCTAAATTATCTTCATTGATAACTCTTTTATTTGTCTTCGTTGACAGTTTGAAATTGTGGGTTGGTTGTATAACACTGTTACGTGTTATATTTACCGTTATTCGACTTCCATATTTAAGGATTGGATAGGTGAATTTATTTTGACTGTCGTCTAATTGTTATTTAACTACTATTGCATCCGTGCATTAATAACTTAGTTTGAATTAGAGTGACCCGTGTATTATTTTCTTTTGAATTTAATACTCGGGTCAGACCGAGTTATAAAGGTTGTAGATATCTTTCTTTGGGTTGCTGCTTGAGCTATGAAGTCTTTTCATATCTTTTGGAGTAGTCGTCGTCATTTTATATTAGTCAGTGTATTTGTATAGGATGATATATGTTCATGTATATTATTCACGATAATGTACTTGTATATGTAAATTCCAGAGTCGACAGTTGTAGTTGCATCATATGTATGGTATCACATGTATTGTAACTGACATCAGTTATATATATATGAGACTTTTTATTATTTGTGTTCCGCATTTAGCTTATCTGTGTTGTATTTATATATATTGACCTAAACTATCATGAACCATCATAGTTCGATTTATACTGGAATTGGATACGTCGATGGGAGTAAATAAATAAGAGATGAAAATTACAAATATATACTACTCCTATCGAGGTAACCAATACTAGTGTAGGACCTAACTACGGATGGCCGCTCCTATCCAGCCTTATTTCTCGTAATATCAGACAGTATTTCTTTTAATACTCTTTGTTATTGTGAGCATAAAGGTGGGGTGTCAAAGTTGGCATCAGATCTTGGTGTTTATGTACATAATATAAAACATAACTTAGATGGAACATGTGTTACAACTATTTGTCTATGTTTTATTGTGCTTTGAGTCAAAACTAAAGTTTTGAAATTTTGATGAAATTTTTAAATATCTTTATTTAAAAATAACATTGAAACTATGTTTTGATGATTGAGTAATTTGTGTTTTGTTTATCAGAGTGCGCAGCGGAAACAGTGAGACTGTCTTCGCTGAGTATAGCTGATAACCTTTTTGATTTAAAAATCAAAATATGAAATTGAAATAAATTTCATTTGTTGTTCACATAGGTGTGTTTATTTTGTTTTCTTTGAAAATTTTGAATCCGATTTGACGATCCGAAGCGATTGCAGTTATGTTATTTAGATGAGATTTTTGCTATTTTGAATTATCTTAATTGAAGATATAATCAAGTGATTTCTTTGTTCATTTTGCAGTATACGTGCAAATTTGAGTTGCACGTTACTGCATTAATTTTACGTTGAACCGGTGTTTGGTTTTAAACGTATTTTGTTGCCGTTATATTTATAACGGGATTTTCACACTGGTGCTAAGTTTTTGAAGCATGGTGTTTTGTTGAACTTTTTAATGAATGAAAATTCACTAGTATTTTATTTTGATACAAATTATTTTGATGAGATTTTGACGTTTAAATTACTGTCGCTTTGACTTTAGTAACCGTCAAATTTTAAAGTGGATCTTCAAGCGGTTATCCCGCAATGCTGATTTTGTTGTCCGTTTTTACGGTATTTTGAGAAGTGCAATTGCCTTGTCGAAGTTGCTACTGATGTTGCTGTTTTAATCATGTGTTTTAAAAAAAATTGTTTCAAAATAAAAATTGTTTTCAAAATTTTTACAGTTTACGCTTTCAAAAGAATGAGGAAGCGATTTAAACGTTTCAGCAAAATCGAGGACTATAACCCCTTTCTTTTACTGATTCGCTTAATTCCAGACTTGTCCGTTCGAGAACGTAAAATGTTATTTATTTAAAATACACAATTTTGCACTTTCAAGGAAATGATGAAGAGATTTAAACAATTTAGTAAAACACGTGGTATGGGACATGTGAATTTTCTATTTCGATTAATTCCAGACTCGTTAATTGAAACATCTGTTGTTTGATGATTTTAATGATTCTGTGTGCTTTCGAGCCACGATGTTGGACCTTCGGGTCACATGTTGGACCTTCGGTTATTGTTGGACCTTCGGGTCAATACCAGTACTAGACCTTCAGGTCATTTGTTGGACCTTCGGGTCATTTGTTGGACCTTCGAGTCATTTGTTGGGCGCCAAAAATATAGTACTTGGTAGGCTTCGGCCATTTGTTGATGCACGTGCGGCATAGCTAAAACTCGCCATATGATGGGATCGATCCAACCTTTTATGTTGATTTTCTAGATTATCTTAATTGATTTCTAGATATTTGTTGTTTCTAATTATCTGTAGGTAATTGGATATTTGTTGTTTCTGATTATCGTTTGTGATAATTAGATATTTGTTGATTTGTGATTTATAATTATCGTTTTTGATAATTAGATATTTGTTGATTTGTGATTTCTAATTATCGTTTTGATAATTGGATATTTGTTGATATGAGTTCTGATTATCGTTTTTGAAATTGGATATTTGTTGTTTCTGATTATCGTTTGTGATAATTAGATATTTGTTGATTTGTGATTTCTGATTATCGTTTTTGATAATTAGATATTTGTTGATTTGTGATTTCTGATTATCGTTTTTGATAATTGGATATTTGTTGATATGAGTTCTGATTATCGTTTTTGATAATCAGATATTTGTTGTTTCTGATTATCGTTTTTGATAATTGGATATTTGTTGATTTGAGATTTCTGATTATCGTTTTTGATAATTGGATATTTGTGGATATGAGTTCTGATTATCGTTTTTGATAATCGGATATTTGTTGTTTCTGATTATCGTTTTTGATAATTGGATATTTGTTGTTTCTGATTATCGTTTTCTATAATTGGATATTTGTTGATATGAGTTCTAATTATCGTTTTTGATAATCGGATATTTGTTATTTCTGATTATCATTTTTGATAATTGGATATTTGTTGATTTGAGATTTCTGATTATCGTTTTTGATAATTGGATATTTGTGGATATGAGTTCTGATTATCATTTTTGATAATCGGATATTTGTTGTTTCTGATTATCGTTTTTGATAATTGGATATTTCTTGATATGAGTTCTAATTATTGTTTTTGATAATCGTATATTTTTTATTTCTAATTATCGTTTTTGATAATTGGATATTTGTTGATTTGAGATTTCTGGTTAACGTTTTAGATAATTGGATATTTGTTGATTCGTAATTTTTGATTATCGTTTTTGATAATTGGATATTTGTTGATTTGTGATTTCTGGTTAACGTTTTTGATATTTGGATATTTGTTGATTTGAGATTTCTGATTATCGTTTTTGATAATTGGATATTTGATGGTTTGAGATTTCTGATTATCGTTTTTGATAATTGGATATTTGTTGATTTGTGATTTCTGGTTATCGTTTTTGATAATAGGATATTTGTTGATTTGAGATTTCTGGTTATCGTTTTTGGTGATTAGATAATTGTTGTTTTCAAATTATCTGGTTGATAACTAAATGTTTGTGGTTTTGCGGTTTGTGATTTGGTGTTTTCTAATTGTCTTTGTTGATAATTAGGTTTTGCTATTTTCTCATTATCGTATCGATAATTAGATATCGCTGTTTTGTATTTTTGTATTCTAATTATCTAATTGATAATTAAATATTGCTGATAATTGTATTTATTCAGTTTGGTTGTTTTCTGAATTATCTATTAACAATTAGATTTTGTTGAGAATTTGTGAATTTCTTTTACGAAATTGAAAGATTTCTTTGACATTTGTGTTCTTGACCTTTATTTTTCTAGCTTAACCAGTTTATGTTAGAAAAATAATTGTTAGTGACGACCTTAATTATGAAAATTGCGGGGACGAAATTTTTATAAGGAGGGGAGTCTGTAACAACCTGGGGTTTTACCCCAGATTAGTTATCGTCATTAGACGATTAAAATTGCTAACAGGGTGCTATTGAAGTTTTAATCGGTTGAATTCTTTTAAAATTGGGTTAAAATTCTTTTAATAATTCGTTTAAAAATTTGTTTGTTTGTGGGCTTTGAATTTTGGCCCAAGTTTTGTGGTGCTGTGATAATTAAATAAGTCCGGTGCTCGTTCTTTTTCCCCCCATTCAATTTTCGCTAGCCCTAAATAAAAACAAACAAAAAAAAGGAAATGGAGGCTCTGTTCGTTTTCTTCGTTCGAACAAAATTAGGGTTTGCGGCTATGGCGATCTGAGGGGGGGAAAGAGAAGGACTTCGGCTGCTCGATTGAATTCGATTGCGACCGCTCAATTCTTTATTGGCCTCGGCTTCGACTCTGGCTGTCGATCTTCGATTCGTGCTAAGGGAAACATGTGAGTGATTTATTTACTCACATCTAATTTAAACCCCTGTTTTTGTTCGATTCGAATCTGCTAATTATTGTGTTCGACTGAGAGGAGCATGACTTCGTCTCGGCCATTCAATTTTTGCGTTCGATGATGATGTTTTTGTTTTAATTAAATTCGTATCTATTGATATTCTGATGCAGCAGATTATGACGATGAAAACGAATTGTGGTTTTCGTGTCAAACTAATCGATGAAACGATTAGATGAAACAAGATAAATCGATGGATTGAAAAATATCGAATGCCCAAATTCGTTGATCTCGAGTGATACCGAATTCTAGCTATCTCCAACACGTTGATCGTGCACGATACCATGTTAAAAGATCTAGAATTCGGTGTCTCTCGAGATCAACGAATTTGGGCGTTCGTTATTTGTCGATCCATCAATTTATCTTGTTTCATCTAATCGTGTCATCGATTAGTTTGACACGAAATCCACATTTCGTTGTCACCGTCATAATCCGTCGCATCAGTTTGGTATCAGAGCTAGACTTAGCCAATCATAGCTAAGCCGAGCCTATTGGGAGAAGATTTGAAGTTTTGAAGCTTGAGGCGAGTGAAGTTAAGTTCAGATTTGATTAAAGCCGAGAGTTATAAGTTGGAGTTTGAGCCGAGATAGAAGTATTGGAGATTGTTTGTTGATAAGTTTGATCAAAGCCGAGCCAAGCTAAGTGCAGGCCGAGAGTCAAGTTCAGATTTGAGTTAAAGTTGTGCTAGTGGAAGTGTGTTTGGATTTGTTGAAGATTTGACAATGCCTCCGAGACATGCTAACCGTTTTCAAAATGTTGAAGATGCATATCGAAGACAAGAAGCCGAGCAAATGGAACAACGTATTAATGAAAAGTTCGATGAAGGTATTGGGAAGTTAGAGAAATTGATGAATGACATGAGTCAAAGTCAAAGGAGAAGGTCACCAGTCTCGAACCATGGAGGAAACAGAGTTTCGCCATCGGTTGCGGAAGCGAGGAGGGTGTCACCACAACCTTGTAGAGAAAGAAGAGAGTCATCAGTTTCAATGAGAAGACATTACCATGAATACAGAAATGAAGAGAGAAGAACTCCACATGAGTTTGGAGATGAGCCATATCGTGATGCTGAAAGACATAGTAGAAGAGATATGCGTGATCATAGAGATGTTGATTTTTGAATAAAACTTTGTTTGAGTGCTTTGTGCCTCTAGGAAATTGGAAGTTGAGCGTTGTCTCCTTTCTCCATTTTCGGTTATTCGAGTGCGCTCGAATCAACAGATTTAAAGCCGGTTCATGGAATCTCGTGCGCGAGATCAACGTAGAAAAGTTGTAGATCTTTTAACATGGTATCGTGCGCGATCAAAGTGTCGGAGATAGCTAGATTCGGTATCTCTCGAGATCAACGAATTTAGGCATTCGGTATTTTTCAATCCATCGATTTATCTTGTTTCATCTAATCGTTTCATCGATTAGTTTGACATGAAATCCATATTTCGTTGTCATCGTCATAATCCGCTGCATCATATTCTGTTTCAGTTATACGGCTTTGGTGAATTTTGAACTCTTTCGAACCTAGGTCATTACGGCTGGAATTGCATCTGTCTTCAGTATTGATTTTGGGTAGGTGATTCCATGATTTGGTTAAGTAGCTCACTGTTTCAGCTTGATTTTGTATTGATATTTTAATTGCACTTGAATGTCAGATTCATTGGTACCTTAGTTGAGCATTATGTTATACCTTCTGGAGCTTGCATTGTTATTCGAACTGTTGTTGTATGAGCAGTTTGTAAGTTGTCGAACATCAGTTATACGCATACATATATATGCCCCATTGTTGTTTCGTTTGGTAGGTGCTGTCAGCACTCGATTCTTCTCCTTTTCAACAATGATGTTTTGAGACATGTTCGTTGAGTATATTGCAGTCCTTATATTTTAAGTTCATTCTCACACTTCTAAATTATAATCAGTAATTCTCCGACCTTGTTTTGAAAACATCGGTTTCTTCGATTTTGAATTCCACTTTAGTTGTGATTTTTGTGTCTGATTTACCTCTTGTCTTGTGCACTGCTTTTGCCTAATAATCTGGCCTTGTTGTTCAGTGTAAATCTGGTACATAGTTCATTTGCCTCCATGAAAAACATGCAGAGTCATCATGCAAGCTTTAAAATATAGTTTTTATTGTTTCATAAAAGTTAAAGTGTTTTCCTTCCTACTGCATGCATGTGTATGTAGTTTACATCCTTCCTACTGCATGCGTGTGTATGTAGTTTACAATATTGAATTGTCTTACTTCCTACTGCATGCGTGTGTAAGCACTTTGCATTATTGAAATGCGTTACTTCCTAGCTGCATGCTTGGGTAATTATTTTTGCCAACATTGAAATGTTCATTTTTGACTTGGTTTTGCTGCATTTCACTCGTAGTGGCAGTAGTGATGCAGTCATTAACTTGTACCACTTGCTGTTTCGACTTGGAATTGCACTGTTACTGTTTGATGCATTTGTTAAATTTGTTTACTTTGATTCAGTTCGTGTTAACTTCGGCCATGACACTGTCTTCGATCGAACGGCTGTTGTTAGTCCATTGTTGTTTTACTAATTCGCATATAGTTGAGTTGGGTTGTACTATGGCCTTTGGTCTTGAGTATGATGTTGCACTATCTAGTTTACAGTGCATTCATGTTATATCATTGTCCACATCACTCCTTTGGTTTGTGATTTCATTGCGGCCTTCACTCTACATATATTAACTAATGTTGTCACTGCACTCTTGTACATCATGTAGTTCGTTTGTATTGGGCAATAAAGTGGACTGGGCTGCATCTGCAGTGTGGTTCCATCGAGTTTGGTCATTCATTACCACTATCTTGACCAATTGAGATAGTTTGCATACCTGTTTCGTTTATTATTTGGGTTCACTAACCACTTATGTACATGCTTACTTATTTGTCTGGTAATTCATTTATGAGATGCAGAGTTGCATTTCTTTGTGCTCGACCCTGATCTGTTGGCACTGTTGAACTTTGAGGCATATCATATTTTAATTACGGATCATGTCAGTGACATGTCTTTTGCATTTTGTTGTATTTTGGGTTCCTTCGTGTTGTTGTCCCTAAATCATTACTATTTTATGTAACGTAGCATTCATTGGTGACTGCAGTTTCATTTTGTTTGCAGTTGTGTTGAGTCATGACAGCCATGACTTGACCTTTGCAGCTTCGACTTGCAGTTAATAAATGGAGTTGTGATGGCATCATATACCGTAGTTGCGAGGCAGTGCACGCGTGCGTGTAATGCAACCACACGGTATTGCTTTTATTGATATTCTATTTTCTTTGAATTTATCGATCTTTTGCGTATTACAGATGGTGTAGTGGCGAGGCAGTACACGCGTGCGTGTACTGCAGCCCTACGCGAGTTGACATTTTGATTGATATTTCAATTGTTTGAGTTGTTTCGTGTGTCCAATTCAATGTTTTGAATCGTATTTTGATTTGGTTTAATTTGATGATTTTGTTGATATCTAATTATCTTTTTGATAATTAGATTACGAGTTTCTAATTATTTATTTAAAATTAGATTTTGTCGTTAATTGCCGTTTAGGCAATTCTCTTGTTTTCTAAATTATCTACATTGATAACTCTTTTATTTATCTTCGTTGATAGTTCGAAATTATGGTTGGTTGTTTATGTAACGATAACGGATTTTGCCCGCTCGAAAATCGACATCCATACTTCAAATCGTATTCGAATGCCGTAGATTCGACCGTTCAAAACCGATTCGTTGGAGCTTATAACAATATTAAGTAAATAACACAGCGGAATTTAAAAAAAAATTAAAAAAAAAAATAATTTTTTTTTTAAGATTAATTGATTCATTGATTTAAGAATGATTAGTTAATAATTAAGGGTTAACTAATAAATTTGAAAGAAGATTTATTTCAAATAATTTAAAACTAAATTATGATAATCAAACCGGATTTATAATGATACATCTAATTTAAATTAATCAGTTGATTAATAAATTCATTTGTGAATGTTTGGATTTTATTGAATGTTGAATTATTTGACATTTCTGAACTGTAATGCTTAGTGATATAATCTGTTTGGTGTGATCTGCACTATAGTTATTTATCGGGGATGGATGTAAATTATTATCTGTGATTTATATATCTGTGATCTGTGATCTGTAAATGAAGATAAGCGTTATGGTATACCGCTTATCAACTATATATTGTTATATTTGATCTGTGATGGTTGAATGGTTGTGCACTATTGTGTTAAACCCCTGGACCACACTTATACACACACAAATATGGATTTCACGAGGAAATCGATTAAGTCACAGATTTTGAAATGATTTATAAAAATTGAACATTTAAATTCAAATGTTTTGGTAATGGAATCAGAATAAATGTGAAAAGCTTTTGAAATGGAATTTCAAGCTAAAATTTATTTAAATTAAGTTTTGAAATTTAAACAATATGATTTAAATTTGAAATCAAAATTAGGAATTGAATTCTATGATTTGAAATTAGGAATTAAAGATGTTAAGTTAGTTTGAAACCATATTTAAAGTATTGTTTTTGGGAATTTGAATTAGGTCAAAGTTTGTAACTTGTATAAATGAAATCGGGATTTTCCAAAATAAAACTGTTGTCTCTAAAAGATAAAAAAAGTTTTCGTTTGAAGTTTTATTAAAGGGAATTCAAGTTTAAAATAAAATAGTTTTCCAAGTTATAAGCAAATATTTGGAAATGAGTTTTGAAAATTTGGGAACGATTTGAAAACTATAAGACAAATCTTCGAATTTAAAGATTTGATGAATTAAGCTTTTTGAAACGAAATTGTTTTGAAATCCGAGAATGAATATTTATGAAAGTAGGTGAACATTATGAAATAAATCTTTTGTTTAAAAGATTTAAAATGGTAATTGCATTAAACCATTTGAAAAGAAAGTTTTGAATTATTAAGTTGTGACTTAATTGAAATCCTATATCTATATGTTTTAAATATTTCGCTCACTATTCGGTTTAGCCGGGAAAGGACCTTTGTGTCAAGTAACCCATTCCGAATATGTGATACGTCGTTATGGATAGCATTTGAAGACCGGTGGTGAAGACCGGGTATTTGTGAGAATGATAGTACAACCTATCGATTGTCTCTGCACCGAGTAGCTACGGTATAGAGATTCCCTAAGTGATGGGAAGTCCGATCGGGATTGTGAATACCCGAATTGCAAGGGCTTCTGTGGAAGTGCCATCGGTTTTGTTCGAGCCCGGAACAGACTTGTATGGATTGTGTGTCTGACATTACATTTTGAGATATAAAGCAGATTTCTTTCAAATACATTTCTGTTGGTGGTGGAGAATTTATTCTTTTAGCTTAACATCGTTCTCTGAGACGTACGAGCTCAGAGGTTATGTAGTTGAAGGTTATCAGCGATATATTCCCAATTTGGTAATGTGACATGCTAAGTGTTTCTGTGAAATGATCATTGTTTGATCATTTGTGATATGATCATTTGTTTGATCATTTATCTTTGTGATCATTACTTTGATCATTTGTTGACCCAAAGCATGGCTTTGTACCAAAGCGTGGCTTTGTGGACGAGACTTGCCTGTCTTAGTGAAATGTGATGGGGGGTTCTCGCTTCGCGGTTTGGTGGCGAACGGGAGACTCTTACCCCCACACGGCCTCTTTACGGGGTTGGTTTGGCGTAAGCCGTGACAGTCGAGAGGCTGGCCGTAAAAGCAAGTTTCGGGTGCCAGTGTGAGCCATGGTGGGTCTGGGATGGTTGCAAAGCCTACCGGTCGCCGCTGTATGCGTATCGTTACAGTTTAACACTGTTATGTGTTATATTTACCGTTATCCGACTTTCTTATTTAAGGATTGGATAGGTGAATTTATTTTGACTATCGTCTAATTGTTATTTAATTATTATTGCTTCGGTGCATTAATAACTGAGTATGAATTAGGCTGACCCTTGTATTATTTTCTTTTGAATTTAATACTCTGGTCAGACCGAGTTATACAGGTTGTAGATATCTTGCTTTGGGTTGCTGCTTGAGCTATGAAGTCTTTTTATATCTTTTGGAATAGTCCTCGTCATTTTATGCTAGTCAGTGTATTTGTATAGGATGATATATATTCATGTATATTATTCACGATAATGTACTTGTATATGTAACTTCCAGAGTCGACAGTTGTAGTTGTATCATATGTATGGTATCACATGTATTGTAACCGACATCAGTTATATATATATATATGAGAGTTTTTATTATCTGTGTTCCGCATTTAGCTTATCTGTGTTGTATTGGATACGTAGTTTGTTTTATACTGGAATTGTTTTATATTGGAATTTACATATACATGAACCATCATGAACCATCGTAGTTTGTTTTATACTGGAATTGGATACGCAGATGGGAGTAAATAAATAAGAGATGAAAATTAAAAATGTATACCACTCCTATCGAGGTAACCAATACTAGTGTAAGGCCTAACTACGGATGGCCGCTCCTATCTAGCCTTATTTTTCATAATAACAGACAGTATTTCTTTTAATACTCTTTGTTATTATGAGCATAGAGGTGGGGCGTCACAACCTCCACCTTCACCAAAGATCCCGACCACCAAAGACCTCGTGATCATCAGATATTACCCAAAATCCCATTCCCAGTAAATTTCCAAATCCTCATTCATATCAATATTAAAATTTGAGATTTATGTTTAAAAAATCCTAACTTTTGAAGGTGATTCAAGATATAGAATTGAATTAAGAATTTGTAACATTCGAATTTAACATAAATCTAAGTTTTGTTCTGTAAAACTAAATTTACAACTGTAATATTTCACTAACATGCATAATACAATTTCTAGACTATAATTGAAGTTTAAACAAACTTGTTTTGTTTTAAACTGTACAACTATAAATGGTTGAAATGAAGATGTTTTTAAATTTTGATTAACTATTAACTATGTAACTAAACACAGAGAAGAATAGGTAAAGTATTTTTTCTCAGAACAACACATATAGATGTACAGAGTTACATCCAAAAATACACATGCAAACACACACAATATTCTTCATGGATCAGGTGCTCAGATTTATATTTTAAAATGACGTGTTTTACTCACAAACATCAATTCCAAACAGATTTAAGCATTGAACAAGAGTCGTAGATTACTCATTGTTTTTACCCAACATATTATATCGCATAGCATCACACATCGCATACCAGAGATATCAATTAATCTAAGGCATACATTGTCATTCAATCATTCATTAGCAAGATTAATCAACCACACCATCTCTAATTAATTCAATTAACCATAATTGAATTAAATTAATTACGCCAATTACTTTAAAAACCTGCTTATTTATTAATTACAAACCCATTTATCACCAATAATTATCCATCGTAATTAATCATCCTTGATTAATTATACTATCATTACATTAAGTAATTAGCCTTTAATTAATTACACAAATTAATTATCTTCAAACAATTTGTAGTAATTACCTCATTAGTTAATTAACTATAATTAATTAATTAATAACCTTAAGTGATCAACCCCAATTCACTTCCACTAAATTACTTCCATAAAATAATTAACCTTTAATTACTTTACTTAAATAATTACTCTTTTCTTCAAAATTTTATAACAAGAAGACAGAGAGGTTGATCAATAATCTGGAAAGTAATTGATCTTGGATCAAGATGAATGTTCACTATTTAGTTGATTGTTGTTTGTTTTGCTCTGACCCTTCCTAACTTTGATTTCTGCACCTTGTTTTACCGAGTTGAATTTTACTTGATAAAACTGAAACTTGATTGTGCTGCAGGTTTGTATATTCGAGATGAAATTGTGTTGTAGGTTTTGATTTTTGAAATTTTCCAGGTTGTTCAAATTTATTTTTCCTTAGATCTGATTTTCTTAAGCTTGTAGATTGAAAATGAAGAACAAAGAATGAGAGAAAGAGGGGATGGAATATTATATAGATTTAAATTTTTTTTTTATAAATTTTCTCAAAAATAAAATCAAAATGACACTTGTACAATTTAACACCATTTTTCAATACAATATAAATTTTCTTACACATGTTAACAATTGCTTCATAATTAAACACTTGTATTACTATTATTTCATTTATTTTAAAAGATTTTTAAAAGCCTTTTTTTTAAATTAATTTTCCTAATTAATGAATGTGATTGTAAATTAATAAAGTCTTTTCTAAATTTATATAAATTTTAAATTCAAATTTGACACAAATATATATATATATATATATATATATGCAAATAATATCAAATTTCTGTTAAAATTCTTGTCTCATGGATTATACTTATTAACTTATGTTTTTATACAATTTTTAAATTATATTTTCTAATTTTAAAGAAAATGTTTTACACCCAATATACATTAAATAAATTACCTATATATATTATTTTAAAATTCAAGTTATTTACTAAGGTATTAATTTAGATTTTAAATTCAAGTTTCTAATTCAGACTCAAATTCAAATTTGAATTACAATCCATTTATTTACATAAATCAATACCAATTCAAATTTAAAATCACTCAAAAATATATACAAAACAAACACAGATTCAATATATTTATATTTCGAAATTTATTATAGATTCAAATTTATTTATACTCCCAGATATCAGAATTTTATCTGTTCAACAGAATAAATCAGTTAATTATCCACTTATCAGATGTCCAAAAATCCAGGTTATCACATTCCTCCTCCCTTTGAATTTTTTCGTCCTCGGAAAGGAACGAAAGCAGAATTTATTAAATATTTTAAAACCAGTTAAAATATTCTTTGATCATTTTTCAAACACTTTTAAAATTTACATAATATTGCCAAAATAGTTTTTATAAAAAAATACCTTTACAACTTGATGTCTTAACAGGTCCAACCTTGTTCTCATGGAAATTCGGTCATACGTTGATCAGGCGTACGACTGAAAATCTATAAGCGCTTGGCAGACCCGTTTCAACATCCAATGAAAATATTTGGGAAAATAATTTTTTGAAAATATAGAAAACAGTTTCTGAAAATAGAGGATATATCATTGGTGATAATGCTCTAGAAATCATCACCCCCATCCATGGTCGCAGTTACATCTTGGGTTACGTTTCCATCGCAGCAAAAGTCCATGTAACTGTAGGCACTCCGCGCCCCTCGATTACGCCATGGAACCCACAACAGATCGCAGTTACATTCCAGGGTTACGTTGCCATCACAGCAAAAGTCCATGTAACTGTTGGCTCTCAGTGGCACACACGATTTTCGCTGTCAAAATGAAACTTCTCCACTCCTACATAGGTCGCATGCTTCCAATATAAAATCAAACGCAAACTGTTGGCTCTCAGCGGCACACACGACTTTCGCTATGTTACCATAGGTCGCAGTTACATTCTGGGTTACGTTGCCATCACACCAAAATTCCATGTAACCGTTGGCTCTCAACGGCACACACGACTTTCGCTATGTTACCATAGGTCGCAGTTACATTCTGGGTTACGTTGCCATCGCAACAGAAATCCATGTAACTGTTGGCTCTCGGCGGCACACACGACTTCCGCTATGGTATACTCTACTCATAATCCTCAGGAACTAGTTTTGTCCGGACTCCTCACAGGATCAACTTTAGTACCCCCCCTTTGGGGTTTAAGGCAGCACCACCCGGTGGCACTCCTGAGAAGTTCATTTCAAGGGAGCGCCTTTTTCCCCAGAGCCATCATCAAAACACTTTATGCTATACATATGTAGTATCTTTCAAATCATACACCTAGTATGATCACATACAAAGCTCCTTTACACAAAATCGATTATCCCAAAATCGATAATTCTCAAACTAGGCTTTCTAAATTTTAACATTGATTTTACCCAAAAATCAAAAGCCTTTCCAAATCCTAAGGTCCCCAAAACCTTTTCTCAAAATCCTCATAAGATCCTTTATATATATATATATATATATATATAATTTCCTTGATAAAAATCTTGGATCATTTTAAGCTTGTATAAAACTCCTTTTATAGTTCAAATACTTTCATAATCTTTTCCTTCTGCCAATAGATTTAACACGGGGAGATTTATCTTATATAACAAAGATATATAGCTTTGTTTATTCAAAACAAATATTCAATTTTGATTACTCTTTTCAATATCAATTTCATCAAATCCATACGATGCACACATATCATCCGTACGCTATACCAATCTGATCGCTCGCTCGATCACACAATTTCACTTCCGAACTAGTATCGTCCACCCGACTTTCTAGTGCGGACTCAAATCTGGTTTCTTGATCCGAAACCATCATTCTCCTTGCATAGCTATAACTATGATAGAGAACATCCAGAACAAATCAAAAATCCATATCCAGGTTCAGCGTCGAAAATTGAGTGAAAAATCCCAACTCAGATCGATACACTATCTCGAAATTCTATGCTCGAATCTGGATCAAATTACTATGTGAATAGAATAATATACGTACATCCTACGTATTTATCTTCATTGATTATTAACTAAATCAATTTTGTTTCTATCCACATTCACTTAAATTCTCATTAACTTATTCACATTTGCCATAATTCCCATTTTGATTATCACTTCAATTCTTATCTCAGTTGGGTATTTAAATCAATTACAGTTTGAACTCCGACTAGTGTATATTTAGAAAATAGCTTGAAAATTTTAAAAATAGATAAGTAGTTGAAAAATAATTATTAGTTAACAAAATAGCTGTAAAATAGTTGGAAAATAGTTAAATAGTTATAGAAATTTTAGATAATTGCAAAATAGTTGTAAAATAATAATTAATTCTAAAACAGTTGAAAAATATTAATTAGTTTAAAAACAGTTACAAAATAGTTAAATAACTCCAAAAGTAGTTATTAAATAAATATAAGATAGTTTTGGGTTTAATAAGAAAGGTTGTATATATAATAAATGTGACGCCCCACTATTTTGTACCATTCAAATTCGACAATAAATAAAACATGTAAAGCTTGAATAGTTCAAAACAATAGATTGTAAATAACTTAGGAGAAAAGAAATCAAATCACAGAATCACAGACATAGATATCAGAAAAACTCGCAGCGGAATTTAAAATACTTAGTGGTTCATGAAGCCACTATAAAAAAAATCTCAAAGTTTTAAATCTCCAATACAGTTTAAAACTTCAATAGAAATCTAAATATTCAAAAGTCTCCATTACATAAATAAGATATAGATTGAAAGTTATTGCCGGCAGCTCGAAAGATCTACAGAATGTCCTAGCTCCGGGAAGAAAGCTGAAACTGCAACTCAGGCTGACCCGAGCGTAAAATAAAACATAAACACTCGAGTCAGGACATACATACTTATATAGTGTAAGCTAATTCAAGTGTACTGTAATATAGAGCAAGTAACTTAAAGGATGCTTGGGACCGCCCATCCTCTAAGGATCCGTTAAACTATTTACTATGTAGTAATATCTCGCTATTATAATAGTGTCTATGTTAAAATAAACATACTTTTTCTTAGCATTAAGGGGTTACCCATATAGCCCTTAACACGTAATAGTCCTAGTAGTCCATCCAATATCATAGTCCCTCCTGATCGGGAAGCCACCAGAGGATACCACAAGGGCTATGGGAGAAAATCAAACTCGTACAAGGCTCCCTATGGTAGGTGACATGGCACAACTAGGCAATGCCAGGGTAGGTATACCAATTACGCTTACGGACCGATGGAAACACGCAGCGCGCAGCTGCCGCCCACCTCGAACAACACTTCCAAATCAAAGGTGCACACCAAAACAATCACAAAAGTAATAGAATGGCATACGAAGAAGTGCGTCCGATCAGAGGTGCTACCTCATTAATCCGTCGATCGCTCCTATTTTAGCCACCTTATGCCAACTCACGGGAGTCGGGTCCACGTATTTACCTTAAAGGAAACGTCACCACCATCCTACTTCATTCTGGAATCTCCACCACGTACACGGTTGTCAAAGTGGTTTTCGGTATCGACAGAGAGTATGCCAGATATCCGATCCCGGTCTCTTTAACAACCAAACGTTATTATAGCCCGTGTTTACAACTTTTAAAAATGGTATTTATACTTAAAAATCAAAATAAATTTAAAATAACTTTCAATGTCAAAATATCATTTCAAACATCATTTATTTAAACCTCGGTCATTTTATTTAATCTAAAATACCATTTAAATCTATTTAATTCATTAAGGAATTTATTGCCTTTCAACTCACATTTAAAAGTTAAATCCTTCCATTTAAAACCATTTAAAGTCAATTCCTTATTTTTATTAATTACATATTTAATTCCAAAATTTAAGCCTTTTCCCAAGGATTATTTCCATAAATTTTATTTAAAACAATTAAAAATTCAGTTTCCGTAGCACTTATAAATGCTACCTAAAGTCTATAGGTTAAAACAGTTTATTTACAAAAGACAGCATTTAAGTGCTGTAATAAATTATCAACTTAACAATTAAATTTTACATTCCCAAATATACTTATTATCAATTGTTTTACTTAACAAAAATCTCACTTTTAACAAAAATTCAGAATTTCCCAAAATAAGTTATATTCCAAAATTTTTTACTTAAACATTCATTCATTTAACATTTTGACTCATTCAAAAATCATTCTAAATTTTCTAAAAACCTTTAAATACATTTAAACCAGAATATTATAAATTCCCATTTAAAATATTTTTAAAACATTTTAGAAAAATATTATATAAACCACGGGTCTGTATATAGTTTTCTAGACTAGGTCCAATGATACGGATTTATATCATTTCAATCCGCAATTTACAAAACCCCGGGTTCTATCATTTCAAACTCGCAATCCCAAGTTAAAAATTAAACAATTAACTAAATAAATGAATAATAATTATTGTTCAGGCCTATCATTTCAGCCTATAACGATCTCAATTTACAGGAAACTTGCAATGATGATTTAACAGTAAATAAGCATTAAATAATATAACTGCAGTAATATTACAATAGATAAACAACTGATGAGGTGTCTATTTAAAATGGGGTTTAACATTTTACGTTATATTACAGACAGATGACATTTAATAAATAATTTACACATACACTTGCGATAATTCACAGAAAATATAGGTATGTTGTCTGGTGAGAATTACTCACCTGAATGCTGCAGAAAAATTTGACTCAAAATCAAAAATCCACCGGAAAAGAAACGAACAGAGAGTAACGATCAAATTTCCCCGGATGTCATGCCTAGATTCAAATCTATAACAAGATCCAAATACCGAATACGTGACTTTAGAAATTTACGGTCAAAGCAAAATTTGAATAGGACGAGAATTTGTTCGACTTGCTCGACCACTCCACCACACAACCAACCTCAGTTCACTTTGAACATGCACACTGCTGATACGGATATGCACGCACCTACCCTATCAATATCAAAAAAAAAGCCTCACCCATATTCATGCGTTTTCCTTAAACACGTCCTTCAAAACATGACCCTTGCCTTTATATAAAACTTGTCCAACATCCTATCCTATGCAACGAAAACTTACGCAACTAAAAGAATCAAAGCATTTGCAGGCTATACCCCTTACTATCAACTGAAGCCTTTCTTTCTTTTGTTGTTTTTTTTGTTTTTTTTTCTCACGTCCTGCATATCTTAAATCTATAACATGCACACGTGGGCTCGGCTATACTTCAACTAGACTGCATTCTATCCAAAACCATACTGCTATTTGCTGCTAAAAAAAATGGTAAAGCATATTTTCTAGTTCAAACTCATATTCAGGTAGGATACATGTTAAGAATATGCAGACTATGACTCGCGCATGCATTCATCTAACTCAGCAACTATATGGCATTTCAGCTGTTCCTTAATACAATATGCCTCTGCTACCTCGATTCAAACTATGCACACGTAAAACTGACAGAAGAAAACGCCTTATATACAGATCCCACTAGTTTATATGTCCATATTGTATGCGTTCCAGATACAAGCTAGGTGGGGAACTGGGCGTGAAAACAGTGGTGGGTGAAATGGCCCAGCAAGTCAAATCAGAGACGCAAGAAGGAGGAAGGAAAACTAGAAGAAGAAAAAGGAAAAAAAAAGACAAAGTAAAACATTACCTGATTTGAAGCTCTGCAAAAAAAGAAGATTAAGACGACGCAGAGAAAATTTGATTATGCTAGTGTATTTAGAGAGGGGAGTTGCTTTGGATGCAAGGAAAAAAATACACGTGAGGAACCAAAGTACTCGGTCCAAAATTTGCAAGTGATAAAATATGAGATTTCTTTCCAGTTTCTAGTTTGGACGTTATACGAAAATTGTGATAAAAAGCATGCGTTGATTTCTCTTTCCAGTTGCGTTTGAACGTTTATTTTCTTTTTGCTCTCCTTCCATTTATAGTTGCGTGATTACGGTAAGCAGATGGAAAAAGGCATTGAACTGGAAAGGCAATGAATATAATGTTTACAAAGCTTTTGCTCGATAAATGGTTCGAAAATTTGCAAAACAAATTTGCAGTGGGAAAACAGAAGAGCGTGATCATAGGAACGAAAATTTTATTTATTGAAAAATAAAGGCAGTGGAATAGAGAGATATAAATGGGAATGTGAGAATTTGAAAAGATAGGCAAGGTTAAATTTGAATGCATGAGTAAATTTTTAGGCGAAAGATTTGATTGTAGATTGAAGAAACGGCAAGGATAAGTTTTCTTCACATTTCGTGCTAAATAAAAGGAAGGACGAACTTGATTCATTTCCCACTATACACAAATTTTGATTTTTATTTAGATTGAATTAAATGAACGGCAAGAATTTGGGCAAAGATTTTAGAATTTAAAGTTTTATACCATAAATTTTACGTGCCCTTTAAACGCGAAAACCAACAGTTCATAAATACACTTAATTCTTCAGAATTATTACTTAACAAAAATTTCATTGGTTTACATATATTATATATATACAAAATTCATTTTATTAACATTGCGAATTGAGTCGTCTTTTAACAAAGTTAAACACTTCAAAACTTTTAAATTATATTTTAAGACCTTTGGAAAAAGATTTACATCAAATATATATATATATATATTAAAAATAAATTTCAAGATTTAATAATTAAAAGAAATAAATTGCTAGAAAAACTAGGGCTGTTACACTCTCCCCCACTCAGAACTTTTCGTCCTCGAAAAGGAAAGAAAAAAAACAAAGGAAGATAAGATAACAAAACAAAATACCTTAAATGAATAATTCCGGATTCGAAGCACGAATGCTCTCCTCCGTCTCCCATGTGCAATCTCGCTCATCAGTGCTCTATTGCACTTTGACCAATCAGACAGACTTTCTTCTTAGCTGTTTCGTACTTCGATCGACGATACGAAGCGGCTTTCTTTCAATAGTTAGATCAGGCTCGATGTCCATACCATCAAGAGCAGTAGGCTGGATGATAAGAGATGGATCGTGAAGACAGCGACGAAGGTGGGATACATGAAACACATTGTGTATTCCAGCAAATTTCTCGGGTAGATCCAGTCGATAAGCAAGAGATCCAATCCTATCCAAGATACGAAAAGGACCGATGAACCTGGGGGCCAGCTTTCCTCTACGCCCAAACCGAACTACTTTTCTTAAAGGAGAGACCTTAAGAAATACCAATTCGCCAACATCAAACTCCAAACTCCTTCTACGCCGATCAGCATACTTTTTCTGTCTATCCTGAGCAACCTTTAACCTTCTCTTAATCTCCTCCACTTTCTTCGAAGCTTCCAAAATCATCTCGGGGCCAAGAACTAAGCGGTTACCGGATTCAATCCAACACGAAGGAGATCTACACGGTCTCCCGTATAGAGCAGCAAATGGGGACATCTTAAGACTAGCCTGATAACTATTGTTATAGGTGAATTCCAAAAGATGGAGATGATCTTCCCAAGATCCTCCATAATCCAAGATGCAAGCACGAAGAAGGTCCTCAAGAATCTGATTTATCCTCTCTGTTTGACCGTCAGTTTGTGGGTGGTAAGCGGTGCTCAGGTTCAAAGGAGTACCCAAGGATTCTTGGAACGCTTTCCAAAACTGACTAGTGAAAATAGGGTCTCGATCGCAAACAATGCTAAGGGGAACGCCATGGAGGCGATCAATCTCCCTCATATAAATTTCGGATAAGCCCGAAGCTGTACGGGTAGACCTGACTGGAATAAAATGAGCGGACTTAGTCGGTCTATCCACAATAACCCAGATGCTTTCATTTCCCTTCCTAGATCTCGGCAAACCATCGATAAAATCCATAGAAACTTGCTCCCACTTCCAATTTGGAATCTCCAGAGGCTGCAACAAACCCGGTGTCTTCTGATGGTCCGCCTTGACTTGCTGACAAGTCGCACATCTACTCACAAAGATAGAGACATCGCGCTTCATACCCTTCCACCTGTAGAGTTTCTTCAAATCCTGCTACATCGTCGCTACACCAGGATGAATGGAAAGTCGGGACTGATGATGTTCCCGAAGTAATTCCTGCCTCAACCCATCAACGTTCGGGACACAAATCCGATTATTAATCCTTAAAATCCCTTTATCAGCAATCTGAGCTCCACTACCGTCAAGACTACTACCACCAATCCTGTTACGAACACTTCCCTTCATACGCCTAAGCATCTCGTCTTTATCCTGTTTATCCATGATCCGATCCAAAAGAGGAGAAGAAACAAAAAACTGGCACAACAAAGATTTCTTCCTACTCAGCGCATCTGCCACTACATTTGCTTTCCTGGGAGTATAGTTTATGTCGAGATCGTAAGAAGCAAGAAACTCGAGCCACCGAACTTGTCTTTGATTTAAGTCTTTCTGGGTAAAGATATATTTCAAAGACTGATGATCGGTGAAGAGATCAAACTTAGCTCCCAAAAGATGATGTCTCCAAAGCTTCAAAGCAAAGAAAAACGCCAGTAATTCTAAATCGTGAGCAGCATAATTAGCTTTATGGTTCTTCAATTGACGACTAGCATATGCAATTACCTTCCCATCTTGCATTAATACTGCTCCCAAACCCTCTCGACACGCATCGGTGAATATCGTTAATCTTTCACTTCCATTTGGTACAGTAAGCACTAGTGCGGAGGTAAGCTTATCTTTAGCTCTTGAAATGTAGCTTTACACTTATTGCTCCAAATAAACTCAGCATTCTTACGAGTTAGAGCTGTTAGAGGTGCCGAAATCCGAGCAAAGTTCTCAATGAACCTTCTGTAGTAACCGGCAAGGCCCAGAAAACTTCGAATGTCAGTAGGAGTCTTAGGTTCTTCCCAATCTTTGATTGCAGCGATCTTGACTGGATCAATAGAAACTCCTTCACTAGAGACGATATGTCCGCGGAATCGGACTTCTTCTTCCCAGAAATGACATTTAGAGAATTTAGCTTTCAACTGGTGATTTCGGAGAGTCTCTAAAACATACTTCAGGTGCGACTCATGCTCATCCCTTGTTTTAGAGAAGACAAGGATGTCATCAATAAAGACAAGAACAAATTTATTGAGCACATCGCGGAAGACACGGTTCATCAAGTCGACGAAGAAGGCAGGAGCATTGGTCAGGCCAAAAGGCATAACAAGCCACTCAAAGAACCCGTTTTCAGTACGGAAAGCAGTTTTGGGTATGCTCTCCTCAGCAACTCTAAGCTGGCGGAAACCTGTGGCTAGATCAAGCTGAGAGAAAATAGTCGCTCCATAGAGTTGGTCGAACATATCATTGATGCGGGGAATAGGATATCTGTTTTTCATGGTGAGCTTGTTTAGTTCCCTATAATCAACACACATCCGGAGGGAACCATCAGATTTTGTGACGAAAACTACGGCTGTTCCCCATTCTGAGAAACTAGGTCTGATCAGACCTTTTGAGGATAAGTCTTGAATTTGATTCCTTAATTCGATCTCTCCCGTGGAGCCATTCTTCTGGGTGGAAGAACTACAGGTCTTGCCCCAGGAATGAGATCGATCCGGAAGTCAATCTCCCGCTTCGGAGGTAAAGAAGTGACTTCACCAAATACATCGGGAAATAATCTGACCACTGGAGTGGACTCAATATCACCATGGGAAATATCGAGAGAATAAATGAAGCTACCAGCAAACTCCTGGGGTAAGTTGCATCGAATTACTAAAGAATCGCCCTTATCACCTACAAGCGAGACAGTTCGGGCACTATAGGAGATATGGGCATCATGTTTATCCAACCAGTCGCCTCCGAGTAGTAGATCGAAAGCGTCAAAACCCAGAACATAAAAGTCACCCGTGAAACGATAATCTCCAAGGAAGAGTTTCACATCCCTACAAACTTTACTAAGGTTCGCGGGGCCACCAATGGGGTTTGAAACACATAAAGGTACAGAAGAAAATTCAGGAGAAAGGAGATGTTTAAATTTATTACAGAGATCCGGCGAGATGAAGCTATGGGAAGCTCCGGTATCGAATAAAACGCGAACAGGAGATTTGAACAAAGTAAAAGAACCTTGAAGTGTACCTTGGGAATCGATAGGAGCGGGAGCAGGTGCAGGTGCTGGCGGTGGAGCTGGAGAGGATGCAGAAGTAACAGCGAAAATTCCTGATGCCTTGCCCTTCTTCTGAGTAGGGAAGTCTCTCTTGAAATGTCCTGGCTGAAGGCAAATGTGGCAATGGTCTCGCCTAGCCGACTGAGCGGGAGGTGGAATCACAGCACACAAGGTAGGACAGCTATTCGCGTAGTGTCCCTTTTGGTCACATCGGTAGCAAGTAATGGTAGATAGATCCACAGGCTGCCTCTGGAATGACGAAGACGATGATCCAAGCCCTGGAGTCCTATTCCTCTTATGGCGGTAGAAATTGGACTTCCTTTTCTTAGAATTCCCAGAAGACTGAGCCGGTGCAGATTGGGCAGCTGGAGTGGCCCTAGAAGTAGGGTTCTCATAACGGAGAGCCATGTCCATCAAAGCGGTGAACGTCCCATGCACGTGAGTAATAAGCCGATCGTAGAACTCGGGGCGAGCACCAGCGATAAATTTCTCTTTCTTCTTAAGCGGGGTGTCTATCAAATTCAGCCCATATTGCGAGAGCTCATTAAATTTTCTCTCGTATTCTGTGAAGGACATATCGCCCTGCTTCAGATCCATAAAGTCTCGATAGAGCTGAGACTTGCCCGCTTCGGCCATCCATTTGACCAGAAATGCCTCCCTAAATTGCTCCCAAGTGAGGTCAGCCTCATTTGTGTGAGCAGTAATTGATAGCCACCAATTTAAAGCGGCTCCCTTCATCTGCCAGGCCGCCAGTTGCCTCTGATGGGCATTTGTGATCTCGAGACAGGAGAAGATTCTCTCCAAGTCTCGTAACCATTGCTGAGCTTCTATTATGGATTCAGAACCCGTGAACTTAGTGCCACCAAGCTCAGTATAATCTTTGCAAAGCTTTGTAAATCTAACAGGGGCTGCGGGTGGAGGAGCTGGGGCATCAGCTCGTCCCCTACCTCTAATATTTCCTCGATTCATGTTGAGACATCAAGAATGAATTTAAGAACAGAGAAAAAAAAATATCGACGTCGAGATATTCTAGGTAAGATAAAGTTTAACCAGAACAAGCATTTAACAAAGGCTCATACTATATAAGGTGGGGAAAAGTAGAGAAGTGGTTGGAAAAAAAATTTATTTTAAAACAGGGAAGTTTTATATCAAAAATACTCCTTTGAAAAACCTTCTGAAATCATTTTATACTTTTTTTTTAAAATACGTTCTCTCACAAGGAAAGTATTCTAGAATTTGACTTCACTCATTCTAGGGTATTGCTACCCTATCTCCAATGAGTTTTTGCTCCTTAGGCTATGGATAAACCAAAGCTCTGATACCAACTGTGACGCCCCACTATTTTGTGCCATTCAAATTCGACAATAAATAAAACATGTCAAGTTTAAATAGTTCAAAACAATAGATTATAAATAACTTAGGAGCAAAAGAAATCAAATCACAGAATCACAGATATCAGAAAAACTCGCTGCGGAATTTAAAATACTTAGTGGTTCATGAAGCCACTATAAAAAAAATCTCAACCAAATCAAAATTACATAGTTTTAAATCTCCAATACAGTTTAAAACTTCAATAGAAATCTAAATATTCAAAAGTCTCCATTACATAAATAAGATATAGATTGAAAGTTATTGCCGGTAGCTCGAAAGATCTACAGAATGTCCTAGCTCCGGGAAGAAAGCTGAAACTGCAACTCAGGCTGACCCGAGCGTAAAACAAAACATAAACACTCGAGTCAGGACATACATACTTATATAGTGTAAGCTAATTCAAGTGTACTGTAATATAGAGAAAGTAACTTAAAGGATGCTTGGGACCGCCCATCCTCTAAGGATCCGTTAAACTATTTACTATGTAGTAATATCTCGCTATTATAATAGTGTCTATGTTAAAATAAACATAATTTTTCTTAGCATTAAGGGGTTACCCATATAGCCCTTAACACGTAATAGTCCCAGTAGTCCATCCAATATCATAGTCCCTCCTGATCGGGAAGCCACCAGAGGATACCACATGGGCTATGGGAGAAAACCAAACTCGTATAAGGCTCGCTATGGTAGGTGACACGGCACAACTAGGCAATGCCAGGGTAGATATACCAATTACGCTTCCGGACCGATGGAAACGCGGAGCGCGCAGCTGCCGCCCACCTCGAACAACACTTCCAAATCAAAGGTGTGCACCAAAACAATCACAAAAGTAATAGAATGGCATACGAAGAAGTGCGTCCGATCAGAGGTGCTACCTCATTAATCCGTCGATCGCTCCTGTTTTAGCCACCTTATGCCAACTCACGGGAGTCGGGTCCAGGTATTTACCTTAAAGGAAACGTCACCACCATCCTACTTCATTCTGGAATCTCCACCACGTACACGGTTGTCAAAGTGGTTTTCGGTATCGACAGAGAGTATGCCAGATATCCGATCCCGATCTCTTTAACAACCAAACATTATTATAACCTGTGTTTACAACTTTTAAAAATGGTATTTATACTTAAAAATCAAAATAAATTTCAAATACCTTTCAATGTAAAAATATCATTTCAAACATCATTTATTTAAACATCGGTCATTTTATTTAATCTAAAATACCATTTAAATCTATTTAATTCATTTAGGAATTTATTGCCTTTCAACTCACATTTAAAAGTTAAATCCTTCCATTTAAAACCATTTAAAGTCAATTCCTTATTTTTATTAATTACATATTTAATTCCAAAATTTAAGCCTTTTCCCAAGGATTATTTCCATAAATTTTATTTAAAACAATCAAAAATTCAGTTTCCGTAGCACTTATGAAATGCTACCTAAAGTCTATAAGTTAAAACAGTTTATTTACAAAAGACAACATTTAAGTGTTGTAATAAATTATCAACTTAACAATTAAATTTTACATTGCCAAATATACTTATTATCAATTATTTTACTTAACAAAAATCTCACTTTTAACAAAAATTCAGAATTTCCCAAAATAAGTTATATTCCAAAAAATTTACTTAAACGTTCATTTATTTAACATTTTGACTCATTCAAAAATCATTATAAATTTTATAAAAACCTTTAAATACATTTAAACCAGAATATTATAAATTCCCATTTAAAATATTATTAAAACATTTCAAAAAAATATTATATAAACCACGGGTCTGTATATAGGTTTCTAGACTAGGTCCAATGATACAGATTTATATCATTTCTGTTAACTCCGTTTAGACAACGAGTCAAGGTCTGGGCCGACTCAACAGGCTACCGACTCAACAAGCCATCGACTCAGGAAGCTACCGACTCAACAACTTTGAGGAGTTACCGACTCAACAACCTTGAGGAGTTACCGACTCAACTTGGAGGAGTTACCGACTCAACAGCCTGGGGGAGTTACCGACTCAACGGCCTCGAAGGGTTACGACTCAGCGACTCAGGAGGAGTAACGACTCACCGGGTTATAACCTTAGCGACTTAAAGGTGCCGACCGACTCAACGGGTTAACGACTCATGGAGCTAGCGACTCAAGTTCTCTAACGACTCAACGACCTAAGGTGTCAAATGACTTAACTGACTAAACTCCCAAAACAACAAAGGACCGACCTATGACTTATGATAGGTCGTTCACGACCTAGCTTGAGTCGTCTACGACTTACAGCTACTATGTAGAAATCCTATGCCGCCTCATTTTGGACCACGACCTATTAACTCGCAGACGAGTTAGGACTTGTGCTGTATACAGAGGACCGGAGACGCTCTGATATGAAGTCAGGGCTCAACCAGTTGAGTCGCCTACGACATACGACTCATCCTGAGTCGGTCACGACTCATGACTTGACAATTTCAGCCTAGAAAATTGCCTATAAATACATGACCACATTGAGCATTGAGGGGACTTTTGGACTGACTTGCTGGACGCCATTACTCTGCCATTGACTCGACTTCAAGCAACGTTCAAGCAACACTTCTATCACTCCAATCACCAAAGACATTTCGACAAATCTCAAGTGGAAATCTAACTCATTCACCATGCATTCGAGGGATTCTTCTACATCAGAGTTTGAGCTATTTGTCTAAGTGTGTTATAATTGAAGATTGTTGTAAAGAATTGTAATCAAATCAGCAATAAAGAGCTTTAAAGTGGACGTAGGCTAGATCTTAAGCCGAACCACTATAAATATTGTGTCTTTTGTAGCTTCTCTGTGATTTCTCTGCTTATATTTTGTTCCCGTACCAACGGGTGGTGCTTTCACAATTACCTTCTACACACCGGGGTGTTAGCGTTCAATTTTTAGCGTTAACATTTTTGGTGCTTTCACTGAGAATTGAACTCAGGCAAGTTATCATCATTGTTTCACAGAGGTTTGTAGAGAGAATTTCCTTGAAAACCAGAAGTCTATCCGAGATTATGGCTCCTGGAAGGAAGAGTAGATCTGTCAGATCTGGGAATATTCAAGAGGGAACCTCCGCTTCCCCTATATCGAATCAAGCCACTCCAGCTGTCGGAGTTACAAAGGCTGAGCTGGATGCTGCAATTTTAGGGCTGAACCAACAGATCAATGCCCAAAATGCACAACTCGAGGCTCAAAATGCCCAGAATGCCCTAATTCTAAATAGGTTGAACGATTTGCTTGGGGCAAACCGTCAACCAGCAGGTAATGAGAGGAATTTTGCTGGCAACCTTCGTGATGCTGAAGAAAGAAATGCTCCTGAAAGGGCTGCTAGCCCCTTTGAACAAACACTTCCAGAGGTTGGTGGACCTAGAACTCGACATGATGAGGATTATCTTTCTGGAATGGTCCGACAAATTATGAAAGAGAGTATGCAGAGGGTCGAAGACGAGAAAGAATGGGGTTTCGCCCCAAGTAAGACTCCATTTACTGAGAAAATCTTAAAGGCTGAATTCCTAAGGAAGTTTGTCCCTCCAACCATTCCAGCTTATAAGGGGACAAGTGATCCGAATGAATTCCTATACAAATATGATTGGCACATGACAGGTGCCAGAGCCTCTGATGAAATAAAGTGCCGATATTTCCCTGTGTATCTCGAAGGCGTAGCTCTGCTTTGGTTCACCAAGCTGCCCGTCCGATCTATCGATCAGTTTTCTGACTTGACCCGGAAGTTCAAGGAGCAGTTCAGACTATATGCCTCAAAAGCCAAAGATATCATGTCACTATCAAGTTTGGAGCAGAGTCCAGGAGAGACTATCAAATCTTTCTTAAACCGCTTTAATATAGCGTTAGCTGAGGTGGACAACGCAGAACCGCGAATGATATTGACCTATCTGATGAAGGGTATTGACAAGTCGAGCGAATTTGGGAAATGGTTAAACATGAAGGAACCAAATTCCCTTGAAAAATTCTATAAAAAGCAGATGAATTCATACGCTTAGAAAGCCGTCCCGTACCGGTAAAGGTAGTGTTGGAAAAAGCTGAAGATAACACTGTTGCTCCACGCAAGAATGAATCTGTAGGGCAAAAAAGGGAAAATAACAATGGGAAGAAACAGAGTAATCTGAAGAAGCCCCGATCCTTCAAGCCATCAGAGTATACTCCTTTATCAGATACGCCGGAGCATATCTACCTTGCCATTAAAGATTCTGTTGACTTTCCTAAACCTCCTCCTCTAAGGACCGGGAAAAAGGCTATACAGAGTGGGAAGTTCTGCCGCTTCCATAATCAACCCGGTCACGAGACCGATGACTGCCGCCAGTTGAAAAATCTGATTGAAGAGTTGCTAAGGGAAAACAAACTGCAGCAATTTGTGAAAAAGAATAACAACAATCCTGCTTCATCTAGTCAGGGGCAACAGGCTCCTACTCAGCAGCCTAGGACGATTGAGAAGGCTGCAGGGCATGAATCTGGAAGGCCCATTATTAATGTCACTACAGGAGGACCTCACCCAGCAGGCAGAAGCTGGGGTGAGATGGAAAGGTATACCAGAGCTTTAAAGTATGTGCCGACTGAGGAAGATGTATTTGTTTTGGAAGGTGCTACGCCTTTGAAGCAACAAAGAACTTTCGATGATGATATAGTGTTCAGAGCCAGGGATTCCGCAGGTATTGAAGCTCCTACTTTGGATCCTCTAGTCATCTCGGCTGGTATCGGACCAGCTATTGTCAGAAGTGTTCTCATTGATTGCGGCGCATCCTGCAATATTCTCTTTAAGAAACATTCGACCAAATGAAGATCCCTATGGCTGATGTGCAAGGCTCATCGCAGAAAATTGCTAGTTTCACTGGGGAGCCAAAGCAGCCGGTAGGGACCATTGATTTGTTCGTGGAACTCGGAGAAGGAGAGAGAAAAGTGGTCCGCAAGCAAACTTTTGTGATTGTCGACGAATTTTCTGCTTACAATGCTTTCCTTGGTCGCCCAACTCTGGCAGCGTTCAAAGCTGTTCTTGCCCCGTGGTGCCTCACTATTAAATTCCCTACAGACAATGGAGTAGGAGTTATAAAAGGTGATCAAAATGCTGGGCGAGAGTGCTATCTGACAGAGCTACGAGAAACCAAAAAAAGGGAAATGGAAAAGAATGCGGCAGCCCCAGTCCGCATCAAAGAACCAGCCTTGTAGCAATTACAGGGCGTACCCTGCACTGGCGAGCACAGCGGAGCAAGGAAAGAAATGGACCCTAGAAAAGTCAGTGCAGGGGAAAATAGAGTGGTACCGGTGGAAACGAAAATACCAATACCTGTTGACCCAAAGGACCCAAACAAAGTGTTGAATGTGGGTTAACAACTTAATGCGTCAATTCAGAATATCTTAATATCTTTTTTAAAGGCAAATCTGGATGTTTTTGCTTGGACTCATGCCGATATGTGCGGAATATCCCCAGAAGTTGCAGTGCATGCTCTAAATATTGATCCAAAATTTACACCTGTAAAGCAGAAAAGGAGAACTCAAGGTCCGGAAAGGTCAGCGGCATTAAAAGAATAAGTTGATCGGCTCATGGAGAACAATTTTATCAAAGAATCTACATATCCGAATTGGGTTTCAAATCCAGTGCTGGTTAAGAAAGCCAACGGAAAATGGAGAGTATGCATCGATTTTTCAGATCTAAACAAGGCCTGCCCCAAAGACTGCTTCCCATTACCCAGAATCGATCAACTGGTAGACGGAACAGCGGGACACGAATTGTTATCTTTTATGGATGCCTACTCCGGATATAACCAGATCATGATGCATGAGCCAGATCAGGAGGACACGAGCTTTATCACCGACACTGGTCTTTACTGCTATAGAGTTATGCCCTTCGGGTTGAAGAATGCAGGGGCAACATACCAAAGACTCGTTAATGCTATGTTCAAACCGCAACTGGGCAAAACCATGGAAGTTTACGTCGATGACATGTTAGTAAAGTCTAAGAAGGCACTGGATCACATAGAACACTTAGCAGGCATGTTCTCTGTCCTCCGAAAATACGAAATGAAACTCAATCCTTTAAAATGTTCATTTGGAGTGGAATCCGGCAAGTTTTTAGGTTTCATCGTGAGCGCTAGAAGCATTGAGGCCAGTCCAGCTCAAATTACTGCATTGAAAGAAGTCAAAGCTCCTAGAACAAAGAAGGAATTGCAAAGTCTTAATGGAAAAGTTGCCGCCTTGAGTCGGTTCATTTCCAAAGCCACAGATAAATGCATTCCGTTCTTTGACGCCCTAAAGAAAGGAAAGAAAAACTTCGATTGGACTCCCGAATGCCAAAAAGCCTTTGATGAATTGATTCGCCATATGGAGACGCCTCCAATACTTTCTAGGCCTGGCGATGGCGAGGATCTTCTTATATACTTGGCAGTATCATCTCGTGCTTTAAGTGCAGCGCTGATACGGGAAGACAAAAGGAATCAACATCCAGTTTACTATATCAGCAAAAGACTCACTGGGGCAGAGATGAATTACTCTAAGTTGGAAAAACTCGCCTATTGCTTACTAATTGCGTCTAGGAAGTTGAGGCAATATTTTCAAGCTCATCCTATCAGAGTCCTCACTGATCAACCTTTAAAGCAAGTCCTGTTTCGCCCTGAAACTTCGGGTCGTCTTCTAAAGTGGAATATCGAACTCAGTCAGTATGACATCACTTATCATCCCCGGAAAGCGATCAATGGACAAGCTTTAGCAGATTTCATTGCAGAATTTACAGATAAGGGTAACAGTGAGGAAGAAACGGTCGACAATTCCCCGATCCAGTGGAAGTTATATGTCGATGGTGCGAGAAACGACTACTGTTCTAGAGCCGGAGTTGTACTTGAGACTCCTGAAGGTCGATCATTATGCTATGCACTAAGATTGGAATTTCCTTCAACAAACAATGAAGCAGAATACGAAGCCCTTATCGCTGGCTTAAGGATTGCTAAAGAATTAAACATCCGAGCGTTACAGATATTCAGTGATTCTCAGCTTATTGTATGCCAAGTCAAAAAGGAATTCCAAGCAAAAGGGGGGAATCTGCCCGCCTACTTGTCAAAGGCTTGGGAACTCCTGGGTGATTTCGATCATTACATGATAAGACACATTCCTCGAGAAGAAAACATGAAAGCAGATTCTCTCGCGAAGTATTCGAGCACAGGCGAAGCTCAATTCCTGGGGCTAACTCCAGTGGAGGTCCTGTCGACTCCTAGCATTGATGAGATGGACATTGTTGGATCATGAGCATGTCTCAAGAGCAAGAATCATGGATGACTCCGATAATAGAATATCTGCTCAATGGATCCTTACCAGGGAACTCAAAAGAACGACAAAAGCTACTGAGAAAAGCCTCTCGATACGTAATCCAGGATGGCCGGTTGTACAGACGAGGATTCTCAATGCCATTACTTCGATGTGTATCCAGGGAAGAGTCTAAAGCAATCCTAGCAGAGGTACACAGAGGAGAATGTGGTGATCATTTAGGTGGCCAAACATTAGCAAAGAAAATTCTCCGATACGGATATTTTTGGCCAGAAATTAATCGAGATGCAGCAGAGTATTCCCGAAAATGTGACAGATGTCAAAGATTCGCCGAAATTCCTAGGGCTCCTTCCACTGAACTCACATAGATGGTCAGTCCATGGCCGTTTGCGATATGGGGAATAGACCTTGTAGGACCGTTGCCAACTGCCAAATCTGGAATTAAATATGCCATTGTTGCTGTAGATTATTTTACTAAGTGGGCAGAAGCTGAACCACTGGCTACTATCACCTCAAAGAAGATGATAAGTTTTGTGACTAAAAACATCATTTGCAGATACGGGGTGCCTCAAAAGATAATTACAGACAATGGAACTCAGTTTGAAAGTGAAGAATTCCAAGGTTTTTGCAAGCGATTCAAAATCCGGAAAAGCTTCTCAGCAGTAGCTCATCCGCAGGCAAACGGGCAAGTGGAAGCCGTGAACAAAATTATTAAGTCAACCATCAAGAAGCAACTTGAAAGAGCAAAAGGCGGTTGGGTCGATAAGCTACCACTGGCACTATGGGCATACAGAACCACTCACAAAACTGCGACTGGGCACACCCCGTTTTCATTGGCATACGGGTCAGAAGCAATGATTCCAGTAGAAATAGAGGTCCCTTCACACAGAAGAATCCATTTCAATCAAGCAGAAAACGAAAAGCTACAGCTTGAAGCGCTGGATCTCCTTGATGAAAAAATAGATGAGGCTAATCTCAGAATTGCAGCTCATCAGCAAAGAATAGCAAGACATTTCAATTCCAAAGTTCGCCAACGCAGCCTTGAGATTAGAGACCTAGTCCTGAAGAGAATTATGACAGCGACAGGTGTGTTTGGGCCAAATTGGGAAGGACCATATGTCATAGGTCAAAAGCTTCTTGACGGCACATTCAAACTCACCACTGTTGAAGGAGATCAAATTCCAAGGGCATGGAACAGCAATCATTTGCGTCCATACTTTACTTGAAAATTTTGTTGAAATATTGTAAAAAGAATTTTGAATGTATGATTCTTGTAATTGAAGGCAATTGTAAAACTGATGCAAGTAAATAATGAAAGAATGTAAAGTGGATGTAGGCCCAATTTCCTGGCCGAACCACTATAAATCTTGTGTTCCTTATTATTATTACATGTTTGCTTTATTCTCGATATAAAAAGTACATAGAATGTATTGCTGAAATGTCGATTTGAATTTTTGCAGACAATGGAAGTGAAACTTGCACATAAAAAGACCAAGTGATTCTCGCCAAATTTCAAGTCACAAGAGCCCCGAATTCAAATCCTAAATAGGAAGTACTTCAATTGAACGGCCTATGATTTCGACAGAAACGGGTCTTTGCTAATAAATTGAGATCGTTTGAACAAACAAACGTCCAATTAAGAAGCTAACGCTCGTTCTCACGAAATTGCCTGACAATGAAGCACACTTCCTTGGATTAAACAAGTTACTTGTAAGAAAAAAAGAAAAAAAAAAGGGGGCAGAGGATCATTGAAAAGGCATGAGCAAGTGAACAGAGGAACAACCAAAGCCATCATCGGCAGCACAAGTCCTCTTCGGAGGCACAACTCTTCGGAGGATAAAGACCTCTAATGGGTCATACGCCACAAAAAAGAAAGTTCTCTACTCAACAAAAAAGATTGGAGGAGTCATGACCCTCCAACCATGAGAGAGTAACTTCCAGGCGATGAAAACCCTCTCTGAGGCACATTTGACCAGGAGTTGAAGTGTTATGACCGCTCTTCGGAATTTCACTTCACCAGAGTTGAAATGCAAACAAAATAAAAGCCCTCTTCGGAGGCCCATTTCACCAGGAGTTGAAGTGTTATGACCGCTCTTCGGAATTTCACTTCACCAGAGTTGAAATGCAAACAAAATAAAAGCCCTCTTCGGAGGCCCATTTCACCAGGAGTTGAAGTGTTATGACCGCTCTTCGGAATTTCACTTCACCAGAGTTGAAATGCAAACAAAATAAAAGCCCTTTTCGGAGGCACATTTCGCCAGGAGTTGAAGTGTAACAACCGCTCTTCGGAATTTCACTTCACCAAAGTTGAAATGCAAAACAAGATAAAGACCTTCCTGGAAGCCCATGTTTCACCGAGATTGAAATAAAACTTCCAAGTGTCGAAACGTGAAAAGGCTTTCCTCGAAGGCACAACTCTTTTGAGGTACACGTTTCACCAAGATTGAAATAAAACTTCCAAGTGTTGAAACGTGAGAAATCCCTCCTCAGAGGTACAACCCCCTCCCGGGGACACAATTAAAAAGAAAGACCTCTTCAGAAGCCCACGTTTCACCGAGATTGAAATAAAACTTCGAAGTGTTGAAACGTGAAAAGGCTTTCTTTAAAGACACAACTCTTTGGAGGAACACGTTTCACCAAGATTGAAATAAAACTTCCAAGTGTTGAAACGTGAAAAAATCTCTCCTCAGAGGCACAAATTTTTATTAAAAAAGAAAAAAAGAAAAATCCTCATCAAGAGCGTACTTTAACTTTCAAAGGAAGAGCGATTTACCTATTCTAAAAAAAAAGAAGGGGGAAAGAAAGTTAAAGTACATTCAGAGGTCCGCTTTACCACATAGAAGAATTCACTTGGCAAAATGTATACATACGCAAAAGGAAAAAGTGATTTCTTCGAAGGACAAAGCGTAGAAACTTATATGAAGGAAGTTGCACTCTACGAAAATTCTCTTCGAGAATGAAGTAATTATTCTTTAGAAAACGAGAGTGCAAGTCCCCTCAAAGTATACGATATTGCAGTAAGCTCATGGTATAGGGGCAACATGGTATAGTTACATACAAAGTGGTATAGCTACGTCGGTAAAGTACGCTCAAACAACATACCACAAGCTCACCGCAATGTCATATAAATAAACTTGTGCAAAAATGAATAATAAATGCATTCTCAAATTCAAACAAAAGTCTGTACAAATAAAGAATCATTTTATTCAATTGCAGATATTGCAGATACAGGTTTCAAAATAAAAAGCAGGGGCCGGTGCCTGCACAACATCCGACCATTACACAAAAAAGGAATCAAAAAGCTCAACTCTTCATTTCTTCTTGCCGCCTTTGGACCCTTTACCCGGCCGAATGGTTAGCTTTTCAAGTCTTTCAGGTTGGTCTGAAGGCATAAGGGAAGAAGGGGAGGGAGGTGCAACTAATGCAATTTCCGGTTCCTCTTCAGTGGTGATAATTTTCTTCCCCCTCCTCTTCGATGTCCCATGCTTCTTTCTTCTCTTCGAAGAAGACTCACTCCCCGGAGTAACGAGAGCAAACAAAACTACGTCGTCAGAAGGAGTCCGCTCCGGAGAGATCTCGCCTCCTTCGAGTCCCTCATCTTTTTGCTCCTGCAAAGCAATAGGGTCATCCAAGCCATGAAGAGCCTCAATTTTCTCCTCTTGTGACCCAGGTTGTGAAGCAGAAGGAGGAGTCACCTGAAGAGATGGAGGAGCAATAACCAGAGAAGGCGAAGTCTGCACGGCACTTGTTGTTTCAACTGCAGAAGAAGAGAAATTGAAAATGTTAGTATCTTCCCAAAAGAAGGGAGATATGGGTTCATCAAGATTCAAGAAGTAATCGAGAAGCTCATCAAATTTTTGAGGAATAAGCAGGCAATCCACCTGAATCGGACCAATGTCGAAATTACCTGAAGATGTTGGCTTCGTCGGTTCAATCTCATAATTCTGAGCCCCAATGTCCTCCAAAGCCTCTTCATCAGTAGGGGTAATTACCCCGGTTCTTGTAGGAGGCGGCGAATGAGCACTAGAGCCTGTAATGTCCACCTCGGGAGAAACTAGAGGACGTTCAGAGGTAGTAGGCGGTACTTCTTTTTCAGAACGCTCCTCTTCCGCCGTCCCGGCCCGCGCTCTGGCAAGCTGCTCTTTTCCCTTGGCAAGAGCGGCGCAGGCTTCATCATCAAGATAATGCTCTTCAAGGGCTGACTCAGCATATCCAGCACCTTTACCACCGAGCATATCAAGTGCTGCCTCCCAAACTTCAGCCAGTGCGATTTCATACTTGGGGCCTAGAAAGGCAAGGCTGCCACGTCCCAAAATGCTGTGCAGATAAAAATCGAATAATGTGGAGCTAATATCAGCTTTGGTTGCTTGATGAGCCTCTTCGGCCGCAAGTTTACCAGCAACAGCTTCGTCGCGCTCCTTTTCGGCCATAGCAAGTCGAGTTTTTAACAACTCTATCTCCAAGCTTTGAGAGCCGGTCTGTTCTCGCAGTTGTACAGTTTCAGCACGATATTCTTCTATGACCTTTTCCTTGTGTGCAAGCTTATCTTCGACTGCTCTTTGACTGGCATGCGCATCTCGTACTTGTTGCTGAAGCATGCTCTCCTTTTGAGAATGGAAAGTAGATGAAGTAGCTAATTCTTCCTTAAGTTTTTCTACTTCCGCTTCCAGCTTTTCATTGTAGGAAGCAATACTTCTCATTTCAGCGTCATGCTGTTCGAGAATCTTCTACCACTCAGCCTTATCGTTCTCCATTGTTAGCATGGCCTCGAGATTGGCTCGGTTAACCCTCTGAAGTTCGTCGACAAGTTTTTGCCAGTTCGACATTCTTTCAATATCGGTCCTGACAGTATCAAGATTTCGCAGCATAGCCGGTTTGTCGAGAGGAACCAAGTCGAGATCAAATCGAACCCCTCTCAAGCACCACTGAGGAAATCGACTTTGAAGAGTGGGAGGACCTTGCCCGACTTGGTATGCGGGCCGGTTGATGATTGCTTGAATGTCGGAGCGAACGGGAGCAGGAGATTTAGCAGGAACATGTTCAGAAGCTATCGGCATTGTTTCTTCAGTAAGTCTAGCCCGCTTGCTAGAAGAATCGTCTATGTGACCTTTACCTCTCTCATCGTGAGCTTTTCTCTTTTGAGTATCATCATCTCTGTGGGGAGGGTCATGTCTTTCTTGTTCCCTTCGGTGACGTTCTTCATATGCTCGTCTCTCGTCGGCTTTCCTGATAGCCCTCTCTTCATCCGATTCTCTGTAAGAAGGGTGGTAACGCCTGTAATCATACTGGCTACGCCTCCCGTAGCGCTGGAAATCATCATAGTACGACCCGCTGCGCCCCATAGGAGAATCTGGAATAAAAACAATAAGCTTTAGAAATCTTTAAAGTATAAGAAGATAAGTGCGTAGAAGTGATGAAAAATCCTAAGTGTTGTGTAACGTGTAAACTACACGCATCGAGTTACAGACCACTCTGTGAAATAGATGTAGTGATAACTTGAGTAGGAGGAGTTGACATTTGTTGTAGAGAAGATGTCGCCTCAATTATAGAAGAAACAGTTTTGGAAACATCATCTTTGAAAAGTTCTTGAGAAGTCACAATTAAATCGCTCAACCCCTCGAAAACATCATCACCTCATGTTTTTTGGGACTGGTTTTTTCAACCCCTTCGTCGGCAGATCTTCCGGAGGATCGTGGAGTTTCTTCCTCTTCGATAATTGGGGCAAGTGCAGACTTATCAAACGGCCCCGCAACGTCCTTCGGAACTGAACATCTCACTAGTGGAGTTTCTATAGAGGTTCCTCCCTGAATGTGCTCTTTAATAGAGACCGGGGCATCAGAAGTTTCCGTCGGAGAATCAGGAATTTCAGTTGGGGCTTCACGAGACTGAGTGAAGCAAGAAGGATGAAGAAGCCCATATTGATGTAAAAATCCATCATTTAACAAGAACTTTATACTCCTCTCTTTTGCCGCCACGGCGTTCAATCTCTCAAAAATTTGTTTATAGCATGGATCTCTAGAGGGAGGAGGAAGAGCTAAAACAGGGAAAAGAAACAAAGTTAGCATTTAGCAACTCAGATTTTGAAAAGCCCAAGAATGGAGAAATAAAAACAGGAAAATCTTACTTCCTACTCTCCAGATGGCATAAAACCCTGGAGGGCAACGAACAAAGAAATACTGATTTAGAAATCCGTGAACGCTATCAGAAAGATCGGTGATGAGTTTTCGATTTCGAGCACTCCTTATGATTACGATAGAGGGACGATCTTTGATCTTTGTGAATGAGCAGAGGTAGCAGATTTCCTCAAAGCTCGGTAATCGGTCCAAAACTCTACTAAAAAGCACACATAACCCCATCAGAATGGCATGGCCATTGGGGTGCAGTTGGAATGGAGAGATAGACAATCGAAGCAAGAGCTGCCGAAGGAAGTCATTAAAAGGTGGTATGGCACCGCTCAAGCACATTTGGCGGTTGACAGCAATAAAGCCAGAAGGGGGCCTATCTGCAGTATCGTTTGGCCCCGGCAGTAAGGCATCAGCTTCGGCAATGCCAAACTGGGTGAGCAGTTGAGTAAACACCCGGTGATTCAGAGTGGTGGGAGTTCTTTCCGGGGGATTATCCAACAAGTTGGCTACTGGGAAGACATCTTCAGCCTGGCCCATCGGTTCTTCTTGTTGAGATGTCATTCTACACAAGCAACCGGGTGTTCAAATGCGAAGGTGCACGTTTCCTAAAAGTGTGAAGTGTTGTGCAAAACTAATGAAAATAACAAGTAAATATAACTGGAATTAAACTGGTTGACGATTGATCGACTATGGTAATTTCAGAACTTGTTAATTTAGAGTTCAAGCATAATATTAGTGCAGGCTGGTCAGTTTCAATTGATTGTTTCAGTGTTGCTTTAATATTCTACTTGAAATTGATAGCACTTCATTCACACGATTTGTTTAAGTCAATTATCTGTTATTAACTAATCTGTCATTTGATATGGGCAATCAATGACAGTATATTCGTCCCAGTTTTCTGTGAATGTTGTATCGAACAGGTTGTTAGCCTGCAAGTCAAAATAACCTGTGAATGAATGCAATAAAATTCAACAGTTCAAAGTTAATACAATGGTCCAAAATTCAAACAGAATTCATGCAAGTCATAACTCGTCAACGGTTCAAAAGTTCTGAGTCGGCAATGTCCTAAGTCATGAGTCGTAGGAATAAGGAGATTATCTCCAAGACTTATCTCGGCAATGACTCAAGGCTTAGGTCATGGAGTATGTTAAAGAAGCTCTGGTTCAAAATAACAGGAAAAATCTCCAAGTCTTATCTCGGCCACGACTCAAGGGTGTTATCTCGGCTTCGACTCAAGGGTCTTATCTCGACCACGACTCAAGGGTATTATCTCGGCCACGACTCAAAGGTTTTGTCTCGTCCACAACTCAAGGCTTAGGTCGTGAAGCGTGTTGAGTCGTATCATGGTTAAATCACAAGGGTCGCTGGTTCATACAAAAGTAGCCGAGTCAAACCTACGACAACGTTCGAATCAATCTGACCCATTAACCATCTAACTCCTAACCCATTAACCATCTAACTCCTAACCCATTAACCATCTAATCCATAACCCGATAACCCAATAACCTCGCAGTGGTTAACCCCAGCTCCATCACACCACTAGGTCGCCTTAAATCTCGAATCGATACAAGTAAGATCAAGCCGCCTGCCTTTAACCCATCAATGTCCGATGTAATAGTATTCGCAAGGGTCAAGGGGGGAAAACAGAGGCGGAGATCGGCAATCATCAGCAATTGAAAAAAGATGCAAAGTCTCTTACACGGTGTGATGCTAAAGATGATCGAAAATGAATCAGGTTGGAATCGCCTTTGAGAGCTCGAAGATGCGTTAATGGCAGACACGGTTCAAAGGATAAGAAATGAGAAGAAGGAAGTAAGGGGAATGACTCAAGTCTTTTGTAGCGTTGAGCAGTGGTAGTTGAATCGGCACACGAGTTAAGATGAGTCGAAGCACACGACCTACAACTTAGGCGTGAACTTCGAGGGGCAAATGTTAACTCCGTTTAGACAACGAGTCAAGGTCTGGGCCGACTCAACAGGCTACCGACTCAACAAGCCACCGACTCAGGAAGCTACCGACTCAACAACTTTGAGGAGTTACCGACTCAACAACCTTGAGGAGTTACCGACTCAACAACTTTGAGGAGTTACCGACTCAACAGCCTGGGGGAGTTACCGACTCAACGGCCTCGAAGGGTTACGACTCAGGAGGAGTAACGACTCACCGGGTTATAACCTTAGCGACTTAAAGGTGCCGGCCGACTCAACGGGTTAACGACTCATGGAGCTAGCGACTCAAGTTCTCTAACGACTCAACGACCTAAGGTGTCAAATGACTTAACTGACTAAACTCCCAAAACAACAAAGGACCGACCTACGACTTATGATAGGTCATTCACGACCTAGCTTGAGTCGTCTACGACTTACAGCTACTATGTAGAAATCCTATGCCGCCTCATTTTGGACCACGACCTATTAACTCGCAGACGAGTTAGGACTTGTGCTGTATACAGAGGACCGGAGACGCTCTGATATGAAGTCAGGGCTCAACCAGTTGAGTCGCCTACGACATACGACTCATCCTGAGTCGGTCACGACTCATGACTTGACAATTTCAGCCTAGAAAATTGCCTATAAATACATGACCACATTGAGCATTGAGGGGACTTTTGGATTGACTTGCTGGACGCCATTACTCTGCCATTGACTCGACTTCAAGCAACATTCAAGCAACACTTCTATCACTCCAATCACCAAAGACATTTCGACAAATCTCAAGTGGAAATCTAACTCATTCACCATGCATTCGAGGGATTCTTCTACATCAGAGTTTCAGCTATTTGTCTAAGTGTGTTGTAATTGAAGATTGTTGTAAAGAATTGTAATCAAATCAGCAATAAAGAGCTTTAAAGTGGACGTAGGCTAGATCTTAAGCCGAACCACTATAAATATTGTGTCTTTTGTAGCTTCTCTGTGATTTCTCTGCTTATATTTTGTTCCCGTACCAACGGGTGGTGCTTTCACAATTACCTTCTACACACCGAGGTGTTAGCGTTCAATTTTTAGCGTTAACAATTTCAATCCGCAATTTACAAAACCCCGGGTTCTATCATTTCAAACCCACAATCCCAAGTTAAAAATTAAACAATTAACTAAATAAATGAATAATAATTATCGTTCAGGCCTATCTTTTCAGCCTATGACGATCTCAATTTACAGGAAACTTGCAATGATGATTTAACATTAAATAAGCATTAAATAATATAACTGCAGTAATATTACAATAGATAAACAACTTATGAGGTGTCAATTTAAAATGGGGTTTAACATTTTACGTTATATTACAGACAGATGACATTTAATAAATAATTTACACATACACTTGCGATAATTCACAGAAAATATAGGTATGTTGTCTGGTGAGAATTACTCACCTGAATGCTGCAGAAAAATTTGATTCAAAAACGAAAATCCACCGGAAAAGAAACGAACAGAGAGTAACGATCAAATTTCCCCGGATGTCACGCCTAGATTCAAACTATAACAAGATCCAAATACCGAATACGTGACTTTAGAAATTTACGGTCAATGCAAAATTTAAATAGGACGAGAATTTGTTCGACTTGCTCGACCACTCCACCACACAACCAACCTCAGTTCACTTAGAACATGCACACTGCTGATACGGATATGCACGCACCTACCCTATCAATATCAACCAAAAAGCCTCACCCATATTTACGCGTTTGCCTTAAACATGTCCTTCAAAACATGACCTTTGCCTTTATATAGAACGTGTCCACATCCTATCCTATGCAACGAAAACTTACGCAACTAAAAGAATCAAAGCATTTGCAGGCTATATCCCTTACTATCAACTGAAGCCTTTCTTTCTTTTGTTTTTTTTTGTTTTTTTTTCCCTCACGTCCTGCAAATCTTAAATCTAAAACATGCACACGTGGGCTCGGCTATTCTTCAACTAGACTGCATTCTATCCAAAACCATACTACTATTTGCTGCTAAAAAAAATGGTAAAGCATATTTTCTAGTTCAAACTCATATTCAGGTATGATACATGTTAAGAATATGCAGACTATGACTCGCGCATGCATTCATCTAACTCAGCAACTATATGGCATTTCAGCTGTTCCTTAGTACAATATGCCTATGCTACCTCGATTCAAACTATGAACACGTGAAACTGATAGAAGAAAACGGCTTATATACAGATCCCACTAGTTTATATGTCCATATTATATGCGTTCCAGATACAGGCTAGGTGGGGAACTGGGCGTGAAAAAAGTGGTGGGTGAAATGGTCGAGCAAGTCAAATCAGAGACGCAAGAAGGAGGAAGGAAAACTGGAAGAAGAAAAAGGAAAAAAAAAAGACAAAGTAAAACATTACCTGATTTGAAGCTCTGCAAAAAAAGAAGATGAAGACGACGTAGAGAAGATTTGATTATGCTAGTGTATTTAGAGAGGGGAGTTGCTTTGGATGCAAGGAAAAAAATACACGTGAGGAACCAAACTACTCGGTCCAAAATTTGCAAGTGATAAAATATGAGATTTCTTTCCAGTTTCTAGTTTGGACGTTATACGAAAATTGTGATTAAAAGCATGCGTTGATTTCTCTTTCCAGTTGCATTTGAACGTTTATTTTCTTTTTGCTCCCCTTCCATTTATAGTTGCGTGATTACGGTAAGCAGATGGAAAAAGGCTTTGAACTGGAAAGGCAATCAATATAATGTTTACAAAGCTTTTGCTCGATAAATGTTTCGAAAATTTGCAAAACAAATTTGCAGTGGGAAAACAGAAGAGCGTGATCATAGGAACGAAAATTTTATTTATTGAAAAATAAAGGCAGTGGAATAGAGAGATATAAATGGGAATGTGAGAATTTGAAAAGATAGGCAAGGTTAAATTTGAATGCATGAGTAAATTTTTAGGCGAAAGATTTGATTGTAGATTGAAGAAACGACAAGGATAGGTTTTCTTCAAATTTCGTGCTAAATAAAGGAAGGACGAACTTGATTCATTTCCCACTATACACAAATTTTTATTTTTATTTAGATTGAATTAAATGAACGGCAAGAATTTGGGCAAAGATTTTAGAATTTAAAGTTTTATACCATAAATTTTACGTGCCCTTTAAACGCGAAAACCAACAGTTCATAAATACACTTAATTCTTCAGAATTATTACTTAACAAAAATTTCATTGGTTTACATCTATTATATATATACAAAATTCATTTTATTAACATTGCGAATTGAGTCGTCTTTTAACAAAGTTAAACACTTCAAAACTTTTAAATTATATTTTAAGACCTTTGGAAAAAGATTTACATCAAATATATATATATATATATATATATATTAAAAATAAATTTCAAGATTTAATAATTAAAAGAAATAAATTGCTAGAAAAACTAGGGCTGTTACAATAAATAACTTGGAAAAATAGATTTGTACTAAAACAATTTGTATTAAAATAATCCTGAGTCAAACTGTTCACTTTCCCAACTTCAAATCAAATTCCATTTAATTTTAATCCTGTTCAATTTTAATTATAATTCCTAAACTATTCAAATTAATTTAGACGAATTTCAAATCAAATTTACTTCAATTTCAACTCATTTCAATTTCTATGAACTAGTCTTAATTCCCATCTGAATTTGAACTCATTAAATCTTCGATTTTATTTCAAGTTAATCCAATTCAATTCATCACCAAACTTAAATTTTTATAACCCAACCATTGAAGTTTTACCTTAAACATTTCAGTCTTAAGTCCAAAATGATTCCATACATTAATTCACTACATACTAGTAGTTCATACATTACATACATTTACCCAAAATAAGAGTCTTACAAAATTCATAAATCTAGATGCCTTCCTATTACCTAGAGGTTTGGAAAGAATAGAGCCCTAATACTCCAACAAGTATCCTTCCTATGGACTTCCTTCCAAAGGGCAACGCCCGAACATACACTTCTCAACAGGGTGTCCCCACTTATAACATTTACCACAAAATGTTTCTACCCAGTCCTCAATCTGGATAACCTTCACGCCTCCAACAGTACGTTCTACAGCCTTACTCCTCTTCTGCCTCTCGGAACAATTCCAATCAATGTGTCATGTCATCTTACAATGATAACAGATAGTCGACTCATTGACCGGTTCCACAGGTTTGTGCTTCGCCTTTCTCACTTTAGTGAAATGGTCTTGAAAATGTCCTTTCTTATGACACTTAAAGCACAAGATCTCAGAGTGAAACCGATGGAATGTACCCTTCAATTCCTCCCTTGATTTACTACACTTGGCCGCATAATGACCCTTACTGAAACATCTGTAACAGGTGACATTATCATAAGGCCCTGGTTCAGCCCTTTCCTTAACCTGTTTCTCATACTCTTGAATTCCTTCTTCTCGATCCCTACATGCAGCTGCTCTTTGCTTTCTGTGCCTAACCATCCTCTTCTCTCTTAGTCATCTCTCTCAAGGACCGATTTCTAGAGGAGTTTCCAAACCTATAAATTAGACTTAATTAGATTACTAAGTTATACCTTATGTTTTAACATCTTTGGTTTTTAATTTCAAATAATGTTTTCAAACAACTTCTTATTTCGAAATCATATTACTTTTCAGAACCATTCTGAATAATATTATTTATCATTTCCTTCAAAAATTTGAATCCAAACTTAATTCTAATGTTCCTGATATGAACGGTACATTCTATTCAATTCCTTCTCGGATACATATATTTACCACTTAAATTCTTATAGGGTTCCCACTTAAAATTTTAATTGTTCACAACCAATTCACAACAACTTCGTCCAATTCAAATGGTTTACAACACAATTACTTATATTCAATTCTTTTTAAACCAAAACAAACACATATTCACCTCAATTGATTTTAAAATCAATTTATTGGCTTCTATTAATTCATAGTATTTCATTCTAAATAAATTTAATTTTAATTTGGTTATACTTCCGTTACCATTTAATTTAATCCCAACTCAAGATTTCAGTTTGGTTGTATTGTATTACCTCTAAATTTAATTCCAATAATTCAATAATCAATTAACTTAATATTAGAAAAAATATTGCTTTATATATTAGAATAGAATCTTATATAAAATCAATTCAAATCTTTATATAAGAAAATAACAACTACGCTCATCATATATATACACACTCAACTCATTCTAGGGTACTATTGACCCTATCCTTAATGATACACCCACCAGAGCCAAGTTTCTCGCCTAACCTTCTGCTCTAACCCAAATGTAACGACCCAAAATTTTCGATCGTGAAAATCCAGATAGTTAGGAAAAAGAAGAAGAGATAGAAGAAAAGAAGAAATAGTAAAACACCAAAACATAGAATCTCACATTCGCAGTAGATCAAAATATAATATCACATAAATAATAGTACAAAGAAGAACTGTATCGGTACACTTATTATTATACATAAGAGTTATAACCATTACCAATCACTGGATAGTTTAGAACAACATGTCATAGTTATACAATAACATATCACAAAGGAAAAAAATCCATATGTACCTGTCCTCCAGCATGCCTCCTGAGTTCCAGAACATCCTTACCTGAAAATCTGTAATACTCGGTCTGACCCGAGCAGTACATCAAAGTAACACCCGGGTCAGGCTGAAAACCAGCGTGAGTAATCCCATCTAACATGGAATACAAAGCATACAGCTTAAATAAAACCCAGGTTAAATCGTATTAATTTACAAATCCACAATTTGTCATAAATACGATTTATTTCACACATCAATTTTCCAGGTGCCAAATTTCAGACTAAACGGCCCAAATTCAATCAAATCATTCCATCCCAGCCTATTTATTTCACATATCAATCTATAAAGAATCGAAGTGGTTTCGAACATTTGCTAATACCCGACTCCGGTCTCATCGATTCCAATATCATTATTAACCCATGTTATTTAAATGAAGAACAATTCAAACTTTAATATACAGAATGTCACTGTTTTAACCCGACATACTATATCACATAGCATCACACATCACATACTAGAGATATCAATTAATCTAAGGCATACATTGTCATTCCATCATTAATTAGCAAGATTAATCAACCATACCATCTCTAATTAATTTAATTAACCATTATTGAATTAAATTAATTACGCCAATTACTTTAAAAACCTACTTATTTGTTAATTACAAACCCATTTATCACCAATAATTATCCATCGTGATTAATCATCCTCGATTAATTATACTATCATTACATTAAGTAATTAGCCTTTAATTAATTACACAAATTAATTATCTTCAAACAATTTGTAGTAATTACCTCATTAGTTAATTAACTATAGTTAATTAATTAATAACCTTAAGTGATTAACCCCAAATCACTTCCACTAAATTACTTCCATAAAATAATTAACCTTTAATTACTTTACTTAAATAATTACTCTTTTCTTTAAAATTTTATAAGAAGAAGACAGAGAGGTTGATCAATAATCTTGAAAGTAATTGATCTTAGATCTAGATGAATGTTCACTATTTAGTTGATTGCTGTTTGTTTTGCTCTAACCCTTCCTAACTTTGATTTCTGGACCTTGTTTTACTGAGTTGAATTTTACTTGACAAAACTGAAACTTGATTGTGCCACAGGTTTGCATATTGGAGATGAAAGTGTGTTGTAGGTTTTGATTTTTGAAATTTTCCAGGTTGTTCAAATTTGTTTCTCCTTAGATCTGATTTTCTTAAGCTTGTAGATTGAAAATGAAGAACAATTTGAATTTTAATAACTGGATTCGGTATCGATTTCTTTGTATTTTTTTCACGTCTTCGAATGTGAATTTTAGTGATTGATTGTTCCTACAATCATTTTTTTGTGATTCGTCACTTTAAAAATGTAACAGCCCACCTTTTCGCACGCTTTAAATCGACACACTTGCCAATTCAAACCATACGGAAGGGCGGATTGTTATGGGGTAAATAAGATAAACACAGATAAGATGAAGAAAGAAGTTAAAAACAAAGTTGAATCTTGCAGCGGAACGATGAAATATAATAATAAATATAAAGTTCATAAAACAGTTTACAAAACATTTGATTTTTCTTTATACAATAAATATCAGAGTTCACATACCAATAAATATCAATGCAGCGGAATCAAATGGTGTAGTGGAATAATATAATAGACAGTAATACCATAAATCTTCATCTTCGTCCTCCAGAATAAAATCTTCAAATCCTGAAACGCTCGGACTGACCCGAGCGAATTGAAAAGACAAAACACTCGAGTCAGAACTAAAAGATCTTATGTAAGTTAAATCAACGGAGATAAATATGAGTGCAGTAACTTAAGAGATGCTCGGGATTTACATCTCCTAAGGATCCGTTAAACTATCTACTATGTAGTATATTTCGCTATTATACTAGTGTCTAATTGTAAAATAAACTAACTTTTAAATAGCGTTAAGGCTTTACATTTTCCACCTTAACACAGTTATATATTCCCATAGTCTATACAGTACCGTAATCTCCCCCGTACTGGGCGTCGTCGGAGGGCACTCCATAGTATGGTACAAAACCAAAATCGTATAAGGCGCGCTAGGGTAGGTGACACAGCACAACTAGGCAATGCCAGGGTAGATATACCAATTGCTATACGGACTGGTGGTAACGCATAGCCGCAGCTACCCCCCACCTCGAACAAACACCCCCAAAATCAAAAAAATAAAGGTGGCCACCGAATCAATCCAAAGTCAGATTATAGTATCGAAGGGATGTGTCCGATAAAGGGCGCTAACCACCTTGGCCCGAGAATCGCTCCTGTTTTAGCCACCTTATGCCAACTCACGGGAGTCGGGTCCACGTATTTACCTCAAAGGAAATGCCGCCACCATCCTACTTCATTCTGGAATCTCCATCGCGTACACGGTTGTTAAAGTGGTTTTCGGAGTTGGCAAAGAGTATGACAACTTCCGATCTCGGTCTTTTCAACAACCAAACGTTATTATAACACTACGGTCTTATCAAAATAGTTTTACTTTCAAAATCAGAATATATACCCATTTCAAAACCATATAATACGATACCATTTTTCTTTTTAAAAACCAAATAAATTTGATATCATTTATAAACCCAAATCAGTATAATATCATCTTTATTTCACATATATCTTTTCCAAAATCATACTGCTTTAAAATTTATAATATCTGAAACCCAAACATTTGAATTATAACTTTCAAAACATAATACTTCGAAATTCATAGCTTTAAAACCATAACTTTCAAAACTTAAATGGTTTGGATATTCAACAGTATATAAAATAAAACAATTGAATTTAAAATTTCTTTATAAAGTAAATAATTTCCACGCCTTTACAATTTTATTTACTTTAAATTTAGTCTAAACCCATAACCTTTAGATTCACTTTCAGTTTGAATAAAAACACTTCGATTTCAATATTTTCAAACATTGAGTATTTAATAAATTTTAACACTATGGTTGGGAATTTCTATTCAATAATTCATTGTCCTATTATTTAGTTTCGAAACGTTTACATAATAGATCCATAACCATTTAACATAAAACCCAATTTATTAACACTAAATATTTCCTTCCATTTATTTATACTAGAATTATTCATTTAATTTATCTTGAATAAAAATCTAGTTATAAATATCATACCTTTAAAATTTCCAAGATTAATAAGTTCACACCAACTTGTGGAGTTTAATTTTTAAATAAGCCTAATTCCAAATAAATTTCTAATTTAATTTCCAATCTTAATTAATTTGAACTATTTAAAACTTTATATATGTACAATATCCTAAACCTGTACTTAATCATCAATATAAATTGTCTAACTCCATTTTTCAACTTATTTATTTCCACTTAATAAATTCATACATAGCTTAAATTCAATAATTTAACTATATATGTATATATAAAATAAGATTTTATATAAGATGAAAATTAATATTTATTAAACTGCATCCTTTCCAAACCATAGAAATCATTTCAAAAATAATTTTATATATATACCACGGCGCCTGTATATAATTTTCTATCCTATGGTCAAGTGATACGGATATTTATCATTTCAATCTGCAAATTTAAAATTAAAAAAAATGCGGTTGTATATCATTTCAAACCGCAATCCCGAATGAAATGAGAAAGCATAATACCTTGCAGTTTATACGATATAGAACACACCATCCATTCACCCAATATCAATCATCAAACAATTTTATTTCAACCATCATCAATTTAAACAAAAATACATAAAGCATATAAAATATAACAGGTATCAACGAACAATTTATATTTAAAATAAATAAATAAATAACTGTTTAATTAGCAGTTTATATGCAAAATAAATAAATTTTAACTGTCAATTTATATCCAATAATAAAATCGATTAACAGTTAAATTGAATAAATGCGATTTAACTGAGATGATGAAAAAAATATGCAAAACAGTCATAAATAAATTTCTACTCATATCTTAAATCAATTTAACAAACATAAGAAAACTTAGATGTTGTGAGTGGGTTAAAACACTCATCTTTTGAATTTAAATTGAATTAAAATTCAATTTAAACCCAAAAATTGGACAGTCTCCAAATTCGTCCAAACTAGCGTCAAAAGATCCGGAATTTTATTACGATCCTAACAAAAAAATTCGTATGTGAAACGGAGTTCGAATGAGAAAGTTACACGCGTTAAATCGCTTGAAAACAAAATTAATTTAAACAAACAAATAAATATACCTAACAAAAACATAAGCCACGTCAGCAAAAGCTTTAGCATGCTACAGGACCTCGTTCTTCTCCAGTACAAAAAATGAAAAAAAAAATCATCTTTATAAAAGAATGCTTTTGGAGTTGCAAGAATAAGAGCTTTTGAATATGAGGTGTTAGGAGAAACAAAATGTAGAAGAAGAAACAGGATGTAGGTTATTTATAATTAGGAAATGAATGTGGAGGGAAAAAAATAAATGTCACGTTTTATTATTAAATCTTCAGGCATTAATAATAGATAAGGGAATGTACGTAGGAATGGAAAAGTTTGCAAACGAAAGTAGAATTTTGTACGCATTTAGGTTTTTATCTACACAAAATAAAATATTTTTACTTACCTCAAAAATGAGACGTTCAATTTTGTTTTCTCAAAATGATCTTTTATTTCCATTAAAACACCCTTTTTGTTTAACACAAAACGTGCGTTTATTTTATTAAATCTATTAATTGCAATCAACGTTTCCTTTCTTTTTAATTGAAACATTTGAATTACATTAATTGAAATTACTTACAAAGTTAGATTTTAAAACAGACAACTAAAATGGATAAAGAAATAGAACAATTACTTATTTAAACACGTTTATAAATTTATTGTTTATACACAAGCGTAATAAATAGATTATTTTCCTATTCTTGTAATCAGTCTGTAAGCTAAAACTCAGTTCAAATAAACATATATTTCTTTCTGTAAAATCAATCTTTCTGTTCTTATTTTAATGAAATTAAATGTAACATTCACGGATGAAACATTCATTTTATTTGATGTAAAATTTTCTTTTTATTAAATCAAACTTTCCCTATATTTTCACAAAACATATGTTGCTTTTATTTACACCTATTAATTTACAGTTAGTATTCTCTCTCCTATTAATTGGAAATTTTCAATTACATTAATTTCAGATGATTAAGTTTTAGAATGGACTAAATGAATGCTATGAGAAGTATAACAATTATTTCCTATCTAATAGTAATTTAAACATACTAACACACTATTAGCTACAAATAGTAATTATATATATTTCTTACTAAATAATAGTTTCTCATCTCTACAGTCAATCTTTCAGTTGCCAAACATTTTTACTAAATGAATGTTTACTCTTTTACTAAACTTGTTCATTCTTGTTCTTTATTAATATTTATTATTATAATCACCGTTATTAATTATATTCAAAAAATGTCATTAAATACACCTGACGTATGGTATCAATTTTTTTATCTTACTGTAATACATGTTATTAGTAGAAGTTTAAATTAAGATCCTGAATGTAACGACCCGCCTTTCTGACCGCCCCTAGTCGGTAATTGTTAACGAAAAAATCAGACACTAACACCTTGGTGTATGTAGAGTAAATGTGAAAGCACCACCCATCAATACGGGAATTAGAGATAAGCAGAAAATTACAGAAAAGCAGTAAAAGACAGAGTTTTTATAGTGGTTCAGCTTATAGTCAAGCCTACATCCACTTTAATTCTCTTTATTACTGACTTAAGTACAACTTATACAACTTTCTTCAATCACAACACACTTTAGACTAGTAGCTCAAACTTCGATGCAGAATAATCTTTTGAGTTCATATTGAATGGTGTAGATTCTCTCTTGAAGTTTGTCATGGGTCCTTGGTCCTTGAGGTGCTCGAAGTGTTGTTTGAGTTGAGAAAATGGTAGAGTGGTGATGCACGGAGAATGATCCAAAAAAGTCCCCTTCAAGTTGGAGCTATTGCCGTATTTATAGGAGAGTTTGGAGTTAGGTCATTGGTTATAGGTCGTTGGCGACCTAAGATAGGTTGTAGGCCGTGGGGCGACCTAGTGGTAGCGACCTAAGCTTTAAGTCTTAACTAGAACACACCTAATATCTTCCGAATGAAGTAGTAGGTCATGGACAACCTAGGGGAGTAGTTGGCGACCTTACAACGTTGAGACATCCAATGCAGCGACCTAGGCTAAGTCGTTAGCTTGTTATGTCGCTTAACTCATTAGGTCGTTAAGCCGTGGATTCACTTAGGTCGTAGGTCGCTACCTGTTAGGTCGCTTAGTAGTCTTCCATCTTTTAAGTCGCTGAAGCTTTTAAGTCGCCGAGGACTGAAGTCACTAGGTCGTTTGAGATGGTAGGTCATGAGGTTCTTAGGTCGCTATGTCACTTCAGACTTTAGGTCGCTAAGTATTAGGTCGTTAGGTCCATTTCATTGGTTAGGTAGCTTACTCCCTGTAAGTTGTTAACTTATTGGGCCGCAAGGTCACGAACTCCTCTCGGCAGTTAGGTCGATCTCATAGCTAAGTCGCTAGGTCGTGGACTCCTTTAGGTCGCTGAACTTATTAGGTCGTTGAGCATTTTTATTCCATAGGTCATTAGTTCGTTCCACTTCTTAACTCATTAAGTCGCTTTCAAAACGGAGTTAACACTTGCCCCTCGAAGCACTCGCCTAGGTCGTAGGTCGCGTGCTTCGATCTAATCGTACTAGGCCGTGAGCGACCTAAGAGATGACTTAACTGGTACACCCATTTGCCTCTGCCTTATATAGCCGCTAGCTCATTTCTTTCCCTTAACTGCTCCGATAACCTTCTTCGCCATTAACGATTTTCTGAGTCTTCAAAAGCGAACCTGTTTCAATCGAGTTATCGATTCATCCTTACTTTCACACCGTGTAAGTGAATTCGATCTTTTATCCATCTCTCAATTACAGTCGAACCACAAATTTTCGCTTTCTGCCCCCAGTTCATATCCATACGTCGTGTTCCACTTTCGAGCCATGATGTGGTCGGTTTTCGATCGCAACTAGCTATGCTGTTACTGTGATCGACGAGGATTCAGCAGGGCGTTGGATTTGTGATGATTTGGACGATAACCGGTTATCGGGTTATAAGCTGATGAGATAGCAGGTCACTGATTGGAGAGGAGGCAGTGGGTTAAGGAGATAACTTGAAATGGCCGAGTTACACAAGAAGCAACTTAGGGATTCTGAACGACTCAAAATCCTTGCGACCTAACTGATTTGCTCGACTTACGAATCGACCGACCTAAGAAGCCTTGCGTCCTGGATGAAAACTGAACGACCTTCGAATTTACGACTTAACTTTTAGGTCGCGCGAGTATTTGAACGACCTAGGACTTAGCTAGATTCATAATCCTTTGAACAATGTGATTTAACCTCGCCAGAATAGCATATGTATTCCAAACAGGACAACTTAAGGGAGGCCCGACCTATGCTAGGTCGTTTGAGCGACTTATGATATGAACAAAACTTGAACATTTGCAAAATTCGACAGAACCTGATTGTATTTCAACTTTGGACTGCTAGAACGAGATGTTTGGATAAATTGTACTTCTTTATAGACTTCATTAACTTTAATGTTAACAACCTGTTAAACACAACACTTGCAAAAAAATGGACAAATATACTTGCCACTGATCGCCCACATCAAATTACAGATTAGTCGACAAAAAGGTTAATCAACTTAAAGAAAATTGTATGAAATGCTATGAATCAACAAATTTAAGTGAAGTAGTAAAGCAATGTTAATCAACTAAAGCCGATTTGTTTGCACCAATACTGCATTTGTATTTGGACTTAAAGCGACAAGTCTTGAAATTTTAAAATTGACACATGTTTATTAGTTTAATTTCAGTTATATTTACTTGTCACTTTGTTAGTTTTACACAACACTTCACACATTTAGGAAAACGTGCACCTTCACATTTGAATATCCAGTTCCTTGTGCAGAATGTCTTCTCAAGAAGAGACAATTGAGCAATCCGAAGGAGTCTTCCCGATAGCCGAACCATTGGTCGATCCTCCAGAGAGAACTCCAACTACCTTGAGTCAGCGGACATTCAATCAACTACGTATTCAATTTGGGATTGCCAAAGAGGATGCTAGATTTCCTGGCCCAAATGATACTGCCGATAGGCCACCTCTTGGTTTTGTCGCCGACAACCGTCAGATGTGCCATTGTGGTGCCATCCCTCCTTTCAATGAATTCCTTCATCAACTCCTTTTCCGGCTAACCATCTCTCCCTTTCAAGTACATCCCAACGGCTAGGCCATCCTGATGGGATTGTGTGTTTTATTCAGGAGGACACTTAACCGTCTTCCGAGCTTCGAAAAATTTTGCTACTTATGCTCATTTGCAAAGAATAAAGACCACCCCTCCTTTATACTCGTGAGAAGTGCCAAAAATCATAAACTTATTACTGATCTTTCCGAAAGTGCTCACGGCTTTCTGAATCAATTCTTCTTTGTCCGCTGTCCTCTAAGGTTTTATGCCATCTGAAGAAAAGGAAGTGAGATTGCTCATCCCCGTTTTTCCGTTTCAGCTTTTCAAGATTCGAATTTTTAAGTGCTAACTTCATTCTTTCCTTTTTCAGCACTTCCTCCTCCCTCTAGAAATCCCAGTCACAAAGCAATTTTTGATAGATTAAGTACCGTGCCGGTCGAAGAAAGAAGTATTAAGTTTTTGCTGAAAGATGAACTCCTGCACCAGTACGGGCTTTTGCACCCTTCTCGTTCTACCCAACCTCATGAAATACCCGACTCTCCCGTAGAGGCACCGGATGCCCCAGTTTCCACTGGAGAACTTATGCCGAAAGAATAAACTGTTGAGGCTTCATTGGTAAAGTGTTCTACCTCAACTGATATTGCGGGGTCATCTGTTAAGCATGTACTTGCCCCAGTCATCGAAGAAGAAGAGCCTCCTCAACAACCCGGGCAATCTGGTGACGAAGGGGCTGAGAGAACAAGTCCCACTAGGCACAGTAGTGATGATACTTTTGAGGGGTTGAGCGATCTGATGATTACTTCGCAGGAGCTTTTTAAAGATGATCCTATCACTGCTAAGGTTACTTCTTCAGCAGTCGAAGCGACATTCGTTCTTCAACAGACTCCATCAGCTCAGGAATTGACACTAGCTGTTAAATCCGTCGTCACCTCTCAACCCAGGAGTGGTTCGTAATTTGACGTACGTAGTTTACACGTTACACACACTTAGGATTTTTCAGCATTTATGTGCATTCAACTATTTTTCTTTCAAGGTTTCTGAGTTTATCTTTTCTTCATTTTCAGATTCTCCAATGGGAAGAAGTGGCTCTTACTACGACGATTTGCAGCGTTACGGGAAGCACGGTGCTTATGACCCCAGGAGGTATCTTCTTGCCTCTTGGGAAACTGACGAAGAAAGAGCTGCGAGGAAAGCTAGTGAAAAGCGCGTCCATGAAGAACGCCACGAAAGACGAGATGAGCGACACGACTCTTCCCAGAGAGAAGATGATTCTCATAAACGGAAATCCCATGATGATAGAGGAAAAAGCCACTTCCTTGAAGATGCTAGCAAAAGGGCCAAACATGGCGAAAAATCAGCGTCTGAACTTCCTGAAAAGCCCGCTGCTCTTGTACCTCCTCAATCTCCTGCCCTTGCTCACACTGATATTCAAACAATTATTGGCAGGCCCTCATATCAGGTTGGACAAGGCCCGGCTACTCTTCAAAGTCGGTTTCCGCATTGGTGCCTGAAGGGAGTGCGCTTTGACGTTGATTTGGTCCCGATTGACAAGCAGGCTGTGCTGCGCAATCTTAATGCTGTGAAACTAGATTTCGAGAGAATGTCTAGCTGGCAGAAGCTTGTTGACGGGCTTCAAAGAGTAAATCGTGCGAATCTTGAGGCCATGCTAACAATGGAAAACAACAAATCTGAATGGCAGAAAACTGTTGAGCAGCATGATGCAGAAATGAGGAGCATAACCACTTATAATGAAAAGCTTGAAGCAGAGGTTGAAAAACTTAAGAAAGAACTCGCTACTTCTTCCACTTCTTATACTCAGAGAGAAGAAGTGCTTCTAAAACAAGTGAGAGACGCTCACGCGGCACAGAGAGATGTCGAAGCTAAATTTGAGGCACAACAACAAGCTGTAGAAAACTATCGGGCTGATGTTGCTCAACTTCGAGAGAAAACCAATGCCCAGAACTTGGAGATTGAACTTCTCAAAACTCGACTTTCTGAAGTTGAGAAGGAACGTGACGAAGCTGTTGCCGGCAAAGCTGTAGCCGAAGAGTCTCATATAGCAACTAAAGCCGAAGTCAGCTCCACTCTATTCGAGTTTTACATCCATAGCGTTCTGGGGCGTGGCAGCCTTAAGTTTCTGGGGCCGGCATATGAAATCACTTTGGCCAAAGTGTGGGAGGCCATACTTGACATGTTTGGAGGAGCCGGATATGCCAAAGTTGATTTAATGGCGCATTGTCTTGATGATGATGCATGTGTCGCTCTTGCGAGGGGAAAAGAGCAACTTACCAAAGAGAAAGTTGAAATGACAGAAGGAGAACATTTAGGAAAGACAGTTTCAACTGACCCTGTTCTTCCTTTAGTTTCAGTCGATATCGATATTGCTGGCTCCAGTTCCCATTCTCCTCCTCCCACTAAAGCCGTTACTGAAAGCACCACCGCCCACATAGGAGATGAGGCTCAAGGAAGTGCCGAAGCGCAGGACTTCGAAATTGACATAGTGAAGCCTACTTCTCCAGGTAACCTCAATGTTGATCTCGCTCAAGCGGGCTGCTTGTTCGCTTCGACTGAGTTCGATGAGCTTCTTACTTATTTCTTAAGTGTCGATGAGCCATTATCCCCTCTTTTTATGAGGAATACTGACTTTAACTTTTCTTCTCCTGTAGAGAAAGCAAAAAGTATTGTTCAGACTTCCCCTCCTCCAGTTATTCCTCCTCCGTGTCTTCAGGTCACTCCTTCTTCTACCTCTCAACCGGGATCACAAGAGGAGAAAATAGAAGCTCTCTGAGACTTGGACGATCCCATTGCTTCACAAGAACATAAGGGAGAAGAACCTGAAGAGGGTGAAAAGACTCCAGAACCAATTGGTTCTGACGATATGCCGTTAACCACACTTTTCACTCCAGGAAGCGGGTCTTCTTCTAAGAAGAGGGGGAAAAGTGGAGTCTCAAAGAAGAAGAAGGAAGCTTCAGCCTTCGAGGAAAAAGAAGAAGAAAGTCCAATTGTTCCCCTTTCTCCTTCTTCCCCTACTCTTACAAGCCGTCCCAAGAAGTTGGTCATCCGGCCAGGCGTAGGCTCAAAAGGTGGAAGGAAGAAAAAATGATGGCTTTTGTCCTATGCTTTTTATCTCGCTTTTAGTTTTTTGCTTGTATATAAGCTTGCGTTGACTGGAGATTGTGCGGGTACCCGTCGCCGCCTTCTTTTATTTTGAAACCTGCCATGTATGTAAAAAATTTCATAGTATGGAATAAAATGATTCTTTTACTTGTACAAACTCCTTTTTATATTTGAGAATGCATTTATTTTCCTTTTTTTGTATATACAAGTTTCTTTATTCTCTCTGTGTGATGTTGCAATGAACCTATGGTATGTTGCTTGAGCATTGTTTTTTTTTGTGACTATATTATATTGCCCCCGTACCATGGTTTATTGCAATCTCTTTCACGTTGGCAGAATTTTGAAGAACAATTCTTCTGTTTTGAGAAGACTTGTATTCTTTCTTTAGAGAAAAACTTTTCCATTTGAAGGAGGTTTTCATCTATACTTTATAAGATAATATTTCCGTTTTAAGGAAATATTTTTCTGACTTAGTAGAATGCACCTCATATTGGAGAAGCGTTCTCTCTTTTCTTTTTGTTGCGAAGTTTTTACACATCACTTTCGGAGAAAGTCGCTTTTATTTTGGCAAGTGAATTTTCCTTCGTGGTAAAGTGGGCCTTCGAAAAAGGGCTTCGACCTGCTTGTGCCTCCGAAGAGGGCTTTTGTTTGATTGTGTCTCTGGGAAGAGGGCTTTTTGTTTGATTATGCCTCTGGGAAGAGGGCTTTTTGGTTGTGCCTCCGAGGAGAGGGCTTTTTTGTTTGTGCCTCCGGGGAGAGGGCTTTTTCACTTCTGCCTCTGGGTGAGGCTTTTATCTTTTCCCTGTCCGCTGGGAAGCGGGCCTCCGTAGAGGGCTTTTCACATTTCGACTCGTGTGAAGTTTTACTTCAGATCACGGTGAAATGTGTGCCTCTGAGTAGGGCTTTTGCATGGAAGTTTGGATTTTCCTTCTCTCGGTTGGATGGATTCACGGGACGGACACAAATTAATGAGTGTCCTGTGCCACCGACCATTCCACAACTTTCTATCGAGAAAGAGCTCTCTTTTTCTGGCGAGGCCCGTCAGAGGTCTTTATCCTCCGAAGAGTTGTGCCTCCGAAGAGGGATTTTCACATTCTGGCACTTTGAAGTTTTATTTCAGATCTCGGTGGAATGCGTGCCTCTGAGTAGGGCTTTTGCCTGGATGTTTGGAGTCTCCTTCTCTGGTTTGGATGGATTCATGGGGCGGACACAAATTAATGAGTGTCCTGTGCCACTGATCAGTCCACAACTTTCTATCGAGAAAGAGCTCTCTTTTTCTGGCGAGGCACGTCAGAGGTCTTTGTCCTCCGAAGAATTGTGCCTCCGATGAGGGCTTGTGCCTCCGAGGAGGTCTTTTGCTATTTGATGCCTGTTCACCCTTGTCTTTTCTCCATTTGCTCATATCAGCGGTTTCCTGTCATCATTTCCAAGCGCACATTCCTTTCTTTTGCAAGTAGCTTATTCTATCCAAAGATGTGTACTTCATTGTTAAATGAGTTCGCAGGGGTAGACACAGGCTACTTAATCGAATGTTTGTTTGCACAAACGACCACAACTAGTTAGGAAGGGTCTACTTCTTGCGGAACCACTAACTGTTTGCATGAAGCACTTCTTATATAGGATTCGAATCTGGAATTTTTGCGGCATGATATTCATTTGTTGAGTGATGTCAGGGATTGCTTGGTCTTATGACGGGTAAGCTTTGTTTTATTGTCCTGCGGTGTTAAATCGACATTTTAGCAATACAATTGACGTACTTTATATATCGAAATAAAACAAGCAGTTTATAATAGTAAAGAACACAAGATTTATAGTGGTTCGGCCAAGAACTGGGCCCACTTCCACTTTATAGTTCTCATTGTTCACTTGCACTGGCTTTACAATGGCTTTCAATACAAGAATCATACATTCATCATTCTTTTACGATATTTCATAAAAGCCTTTAAGTAAAATATGGGCGCAAGTGATTGCTGTTCCAAGCTCTTGGAATTGTATCTCCTTCGACAGTTGTTAGTTTGAAAGTGCCATCAAGAAGTTTTTTGCCTATGACATACGGCCCTTCCCAGTTTGGCGCAAACACTCCTGTTGTTGTCATGACCCTTTTCAAGACTATATCTCCAATCTCAAAGCTGCGTTGGCAAACTTTGGAATTGAAGTTCCTGGCAATTCTTTGCTGATGGGCTGCAATTCTGAGCCGAGCCTCTTCCCTTCTTTCATCAAGGATGTCAAGTGCTTCAAGTTGCAACTCTTCATTTTTCACTTGGTTGAAATGAATTCTTCTATGTGAAGGGACTTTTATTTCTACCAGAATCATTGCCTCTGATCCATATGCCAACGAAAATGGAGTGTGCCCCGTCGCAGTTTTATGTGTAGTTCTATATGCCCATAGTGCTAGTGGAAGCTTATCGACCCAAGCACATTTTGCTTTTTCCAGCTGTTTTTTGATGGTCGATTTGATAATTTTGTTTACTGCTTCCACTTGCCCGTTTGGCTACGGATGAGCTACCGCTGAGAAGCTTTTCTGGATCTTGAATTTCTTGCAAAAATCTTGGAACTCTTCACTTTCGAATTGGGTTCCATTGTCTGTGATTATCTTTTGAGGCACACCATATCTGCAAATGATATTCTTAGTTACAAAGTTTATCATCTTCTTAGAAGTATTAGTAGCTAATGGTTCAGATTCAGCCCATTTCGTAAAATAATCAACAGCAACAATAGCATATCTGATTTCGGATTTGGCGGTTGGCAAAGGCTCGATGAGATCCATTCCCCAAATAGCAAATGGCCGCGGTCTGACCATCTGCGTTATCTCAGTAGAAGGTGCCCTCGGGATTTTTGGAAATCTCTGGCATCGGTCACATTTTCGTGCATAACATGCAGCATCACGATTAATATTTGGCTAAAAATACCCATAACGGAGAATTTTCTTCGCTAGAGTTTGACCACCTGAATGATCTCCACACTCTCCTCCGTGTACTTCAGTTAGAATTGTCAGCTTCTTCCTTGGTCACACATCGGAGTAATGACATTGAGAATCCCCGCCTATACAATCGACCATCTTGAATTATGTATCTGGAGGCTTTTCTTAACAACTTCTGCCGTTCCTTGAGTTTTCTGGTAGAGAACCGTCGCGCAGATATTTCAATATCGGAATCCATGATTCTCGCTCGTGTGATATAGCCATGGTCCAGTCAGTATCCATCTCATCAGTGCTTGGAGTTGACAGGACTACCACAGGAACTAATCCCAATAATTGTGCTTACCAGTGCTTGCATACTTTGCGAGGGAATTTGCCTACATGTTTTCTTCTCGGGGTATATGGTTTATCGTATAATGGTCCAGGTCATCGAGAAGCTCCCAGGCTCTTGACAAGTAAGCGGGCAGATTTCCTCCTTTGGTTTGAAACTCTTTCCTGACTGACACACAATAAGCTGGGAATCACTGAAGATCTGCAACATTTTGACATTCAACTCCTTAGCAATTCTCAAACCGGCAATAAGAGCTTCATACTCTGCTTCATTGTTTGTCGAAGGGAATTCCAATCTTAAACATAACACAATGACTGCCCTTCAGGGGTATCAAGCACAACCCCAGCCCTCGGAACAGTAATCATTTCTTGCGCCATCAACATAAAATTTCCATCAAATTGGGGGATTATCGGTCACTACTTCTTCGCTATCACCTTTGTCTGTACATTCTGCGATGAAATCTGCCAAATCTTATCCATTGATTGCTTTCCGGGGATGATAAGTGATGTCGTATTTGTTGAGTTCAATATTCCACTTCAAAAGGCGACCCGAAGCCTCAGGGCGAAAGAGGACTTGCTTCAGAGGCTGATCAGTGAGGACTTTGATTGGATGAGCTTGAAAATATGGCCTCAATTTTCTTGATGCAATCAGCAGAAAATAGGCAAGCTTTTCCAACTTCGAATAATTCATCTCTGCCCCAGTGAATCTTTTGTTGATATAATAGACCGGACGCTGAATTTTTGCATCTTCCCATACCAGGGCTGCACTGAGAGCATGAGACGAGATTGCCAAATATACAAAAAGATCTTCACCATTGTCCGGCTTAGAAAGTATTGGAGCCGTTTCCATATGACGGATCAACTCATCGAAAGCTTTCTTGCATTCAGGAGTCCAATCAAAATTCTTCCTTCCTTTCTTCAGTGCATCAAAGAACGGAATGCATTTATCAGTAGCTTTGGAAATGAATCGACTCAGAACAGCGACTTTCCCATTGAGACTCTGTAGTTCCTTCTTTGTCCTAGGGGTTTTGACTTCTCTTAAGGCAGCAATTTGAACAGGATTAGCTTCAATGCCCCGAGCACTCACAATTAAACCCAAGAACTTTCCGGAGTCCACCCCAAACGAACATTTCAAAGGATTAAGCTTCATTCCGTACTTTCGAAGGATTGCGAACATCTCCGCCAAGTGATCCATATGGTCTACCGCTTTCTTTGATTTCACTAACATATCGTCAACATAAACTTCAATAGTTTTGCCAAATCTGCGGTTTAAACATAGCATTGACGAGTCTTTGATAAGTTTCCCCCTGCATTCTTAAGTCCGAAGGGCATGACTTTATAGCAGTAGAGACCAAAATCGGTGATGAAGCTTGTGTCATCCTGATCCGGCTCATGCATCGTAATCTGGTTGTATCCTGAGTAAGCATCCATGAAAGATAACAATTCGTGTCCCGCCGTTCCATCTACCAACTGATCTATTCTGGGTAACGGGAAGCTGTAACGACCCAGAATTTTGAACAATCTAAATTGAGAATATTTAATTTATTTTAAATATTTGTATGATGGTTCGAATTGAATTTCAAATTATCAGAATGAATTTGACGATTAAATTATAAAATTTAATCTATTGAAAGTGAATAAAAATTTGAATCTTCAATTTTAAGCTGATTTAAAATATTTCAAAGGCTTGTCAAATTTATATTGATAATACCGAAGATAATAGAAGCTTCAGATTTGAAATTAATAGTGAATTGTTCAGTTTTGAATTTATATCGTTTAAATCGATATTTAAAAATAGTCATTTTTCATACAGTCTCGGATTTCGACGAAACGAGTTCCATTGGGTCCGCAATATTGAATTATTATCGGATTTCAAATTTGGTAGTGTTTGGAGTTGCTGTGTGAGCACACATTGAGTAACGCGCTGGCGTACCTATCGAAATTCACTTGAATAAAAGGAAAAAATAATAATAATAGAATAAATCAAAATCAAGTCTTCCTATCAGCCACCCTACTTCTTTTTTCTGATTTGAAGTAATTGCAGGCGAAAAATAATACTAAAAAGGACATGGCGTTCGAATTTTTTAAAGGGGACGGCTTCTTCTTTTTCCTTGTTTCTCAGAAGACAAATCTCCCATTCAATTTCCCTTTTCTTGTTTAAACCTATTCGAATGAAAATGGCCGAAGCCTCTCGTTCTAAAAAAAAAAAAAAAAAAAAAATGGAAATCGTGATGGGTGGCTACGAACGCGAGAGAAGGGAGGGCGTTCATCTGAGTGCGATCGACTCGCGACTGGGGAAGTCGACAGGGGTTGGTGGGTCATCGCGAGCAAGGTAGTGGTCGACGCGAAGGAGTGTGAAGCCTAGGGCTTCTGGTAGGTCGCGAATTGCGACGGCATGAGGGTGACGACAAGGGCTCGTGCGCATGTCAGATGGGGTCTCGGTGGCGGCGACTCATCAATGGCCGTGGGCTAGGTGGAGCATCACGCAGGCAGGGGAATTCGCGATAGCTAGGGCGTGCGATCGATTGGGGTCTTGGGTCGCGTGGTCGGGGTTTCAGCAGTTAGGTAAAAAATTTTGTTTCTTGTTCGTTTTAATTTAATTTATGCTGTAAATGAAAAAAATATATATATATATATCTGCAGAAAAGTTTACAATAATAATTTTTTTTATGTTATTTACAGGAAACGTACATTTATGTTTAAAATATAGAAAAATAATATATGCAGCAGATTTTTATAAAGACAGTTTTTATATATATATATATATATATTTTCAAAAGGAAGATAAATTTATTTGACTTACCTGTTTAATTTATTTTTAGGAATGATTAAAGAAAATTTAGTTTCAAAGCTTAAATTTTAGTTAAACAAATTTATTTAAAAGAAATTGATTTAAAGATATTGATTCAAAAGCAATAATTAGTTAAATAAATTTATTAAAAGAGGAATTGGCTTAAAACAAAAAATCAAATTGTTCATTTAAAATTTTCAAATGAAAATTTAATTGTTCAATTTAAATCGAATATTAATAAATTTATATAATGTTTATATAAGGTCAAAACTACAAAGGAAACAAACTGGATGGGAAATGGACTGCAAAATAAAAGCTAAGGTGAGAACTCCTCACTCAATCGAAAGGTTTTGTTTAAAATTTTGAATAGTTAATATTGATTGTTGATGGTTGATTGTTTGTGCTAGTAGATATAGTAGGATATATACTATATATAGCGATATATATATATTGGCATATGTATATATCGGATTTGATTTCCCGCCTCGTATAGCGGATGAGACCCTATTGCGCCGTTATTAAGCGGAATATTTATAAAATCCCATATACCGCGATATTCCACCTTGAAGTGGAATTGGTATTGTGCTAACGTCTGTGGTTGCAGGGTAACAGGTTGGAGGGATCCAACTGGATTCCTCGCATATTTATTTGTTTATAAATATTATGTTGATTGTTGATAATCATATTGATATATGACACTTATTCCCGTGATTGACCATCTGATGTTGTTGCATCATCGGATTCAAATTTTTAAAAATTAAAATAACGGTTTTGAATTTAAAAGGGGTTTTAAATCGATTTTTCAAAGAATATGGTTTATTAAAAAATTTGAATTGATTAAATTTTAAAATAAATAGATGGATAAATTTTTATGTTTTAAAAATTTATATTTTTATAAAATATAACTTAAAAGAAATTTTTAACAATAATAGGTTTTTATAAAATAGTTAAATTTGGTTTTTGGGGAGTTATTATTATTAATGGTTTATATAAAGGATTTTATAAATGGATGTTTTTAAATAAAAAATTATTGAAGTTATAGAATAAATTTATAAAGTGTTAAGTTGATGTATAACATGCATTTCACTAGGATTTATAGATTAATAAATGTGAAATTTATAAAACGAATGGTTATTGGAAAATTTTAAGTTTATAAGTTATTAACTTATAAAAATGGATTTGGGGCATTAAAAAGGGGAATTTTATAGAAATTGTTAATAAATGAAGATTTCATTAGTTGAAATTATTATAAACCCTAAAGAAATCTTGTAAGTGATAAGATTTTAAATTTGTGAAGTTCAAAGGAACGATTTGGTAAATAAATAATATTATAAGTATTTAACTTACAATATGGCTTTTGGGTATGAAACTGGGTTATGTAAATTGCATCGGATTAATAAAGGAATTTATAAAATTGGGGTTTATAATAGAAATGGAATTTATAAACTATGTTTATAAATTTGAAATTCATCGAATTTGATAAATTGAAATATGGGAATTTGTTAAGTGGGCTATATTCACTATTTTGAATATTGAATAGATTATTAAATAAAATGGGTTTGTTTTTGGGAAAGGAATGTTTTAAATGGAATTTAAAACGAATTAAAGGTGTTTTAAAATGTATTGAGTATTGAAAACATAGATTTCAACATTGATTGTTGAAATAGACGTTTTCGAGAAACAGAAGGGGATAATTTGTATAGTATTGGATTTATATATCTATTTTTTATTTCAAATCCATATACTAGTGTTTTTGGGTTGTCGTAACGATGTTTTACGCAACATTCGTTTTTAACCCAAATAAATGTGAATAAAAGAATATTTCTTTAAAGGAATGAAATTAATACTTAACTATGGTTTAAGCATATGGAATATTTTCGAATTGTTGAAAATAAATTGAATTGTGAATTACTTTTTTTTTTAAATAAGTTTAGAAATGATTTTCCAATATGGAATGGAACGTTTTTGTGAATTCACCTTTTAAAGGTAAAAGTGTAAGCGAATATTTTGGAATCGATTTGAAATCAAATATGAATGGGTATTTGGGATTTAATTCACGTTGGAATTTATAGGAAGGGAAATTTGTTTAAAAATAAATGTTGATTTATTTTTAAAGATGGAAATAAAATTCACGAATTTGGAGCGTAAAATTTAAAAATAAATCGGTAAGGATTTATATGTTGTTTTGAAATTTGTTTTCAAAAAGGTATAAAAGATGAATTGTGATTTGAAATTTGTTTTCAAAGGTTAAGGTGTGTGATTTGAAATTTGTTTTCAAATGGTTGAGTTGTGTAATTTGAAATTTGTTTTCAAATGGTTAAGGTGTTTAATTTGAAATGGGTTTTCAAATGGGTAAAGTGTGGAAAATTTTATTGTGAAGGTGTTTCGGTAAAGCAAATAAATTGGGAAATTATTTGGAAATTGTGTATATATATCTTGCAAAGATATTTTGGGACTTAATAATTTTGGAAAAAAATTATTTGGAATCTGATGATGTGGCGCATCTTTATTGATAGTTAAATAACCGACTATCAATATTTACCCTTGGATGGTATTGATTGTGTTTGTTTGGAATTGAATGCACACTTGTTTTTAAAATAAGCGCTCGCTATTCGGTTTAGCCGGGAGAGGACCTTTGTGTCATATATCCCATTCCGAATATGCGATACGTCGTTTGGATTGCATTTGAAGACCGGTGTTGAAGACCGGGTATTTGTGAAAACGATAGGATGACCTATCGATTGTCTCCGCATCGTTAGCTACGATATGGAGATTTCCTTTGTGATGGGAAATTTTATCGGGATTGTGAATACCCGGATTGCAAGGGCTTCTTTGGAAGTGCCTTCGGTTCTGTTCGAACCCGGAACAGACTTGTATGGTTACGTGTCTGACATTACATTTTGAGAGATAGAGCAGATTTCTTTCAAATACATTTCTGTTGGTGGCGGAGAATTTATTCTCTTAGCTTAACACCCTTCTCTGAGACGTACGAGCTCAGAGGTTATGTAATTGAAGGTTATCAGCGATATTTCCCAATCTGGTAATGTGGCATGCTGAGTGCTGCTGTGTGATGATCATTGGTTGATCGTTTGGATATGATCATTTGTTTGATCATTTATCTTTGTGATTATTGCTTTGGTCATCTGTGGACCCAAAGCATGGCTTTGTTGCACAAAGCGTAGCTTTGTGGACGAGACTTCGTCAGGACCTCACTCCCCGGAAATGGTCGAAACAGGAATATGCGGCAAGGTTATGAGGGTCGCGCCCTTTAGGGTATGTCATTTCCTTCTGGAAAAGGGTGGTATCATGGTATGGAGCCCAGATATTTACTCATGTGGAAACACTATATATATTTCTGTGTGGTGTTGTTGGTATCGAGCGCTCGGATAAAGGTCCCAAAGGACCGGGGGATGACATATTCGTGTAGTAGTTACCTAGTTACAGAGGTAACCCGGCCTTGTGTTGGCAGAGATCTAACCGTAACGTTAGTTCTCGGGACGTCCCGCCAGAGGCGATCCCATGTGGCAGTAGGAAGTTCCTTAGCCTGACCATTTGTTGGAAATCCATTCCTCCAATACGCGCCTTGTACGGTTTTAGTTGTATTACCTGCCATTCACTTATGGTGGTCACCACTGTTTGGATGGTAGCTATAGTAGGCATAGTTCGGAATGTCTATGCTGGCTAGGATTTATATTCTACTTTCGAAATTGTTTTCTACACTATGCACTAGTAATAATATCAAAAATGATTTGATTTTCGCGTAGTAAGCATCTTTGACTATCATAAGGAGAAATCTCCTCCAATTCTGCGTTTGCATTGTGTGTGTGGCGGGAGGCCTTATGGTAGTTTCATTTTCAAAAAAAGCATTGCGGATTTAAAAATTTAAATTTTCTTGTTGCTTGTTTAAAGATAAACTATTTTTGAGTTCTCACACCAGTCCCATGACTGACCTGGAGTTTATTGTTCCTTTCCTAAACTCTGGGTGCCCACTATTTTCCACACGGGCAGTCTAGAGTTAGGTTATCAGGTTATTCTGGATTCTGGAGTTGCTGTGCAGATGTTGGAGGCGAGCTTGGATAGCGTAGTCTATTATCTATTGGATATAGTATTCTTTCCGCTGTTTTATTGTTGTACACTCTGATGATATGATGTATTGTGATGTATGTATAAAATGTATAGTTCTTTTGTTTTAATGATATTCATTTATCTATTATATGTTGTTCCGCTGCGATTGTGAGATTCTGATATTGTTTCTCGTTCTGTTACTTGTTTTCTGTTTTCTCCTCTCTTTCTTTTCTTTCTTCTTCTACCTCTTTCTTCTTCTAAAACCCTAACGGTTCGATTTTTCGGCAACGAAAAATCGCGATCGTTACATTTGGTATCAGAGCATATGGTTAAGCGACAACCTGCTCTGTTGGGTGTTACTCATTAGAGATAGAGTCAGCAGTACTCTAGAATGAGTGTGAGTGTAATAATAGATATGAGTGCGTATTTGTTAGTGAGTATAAAATTGTTTTATATTGTGATGATTGGTTTGTTGAGTGGTATATGAACCTTCGTCGGCGCAGCCTCGAAAACTGAATCGAAGGGGTTCCTAAACACTTGAATAGAACAATTCGACACAATATTGTTTTAAATTGGGTAAATGAAATAATTTTACCTCGATTATATTTTATATATAAAAAGAAAATAATTTTTCAAGAATTATTGAAGTGTGTATATAATTGATTGCTTGGTTGTTGTAAATGATATATATATATATATATAAAATAATTAAAAGTTGTTTGAATGAGCTAATAAAAGCAACTATTGTAAAAAGAATAATGGTATAAACCAATGAATCATAAGATGAAATAATAATTAATGATGATTTACAATTGTAAGATAAGCATGTATGTATATAAGAAGTAAAATTATATAAGTAAAAGGTTTATAAAAGTGATTTATGAATAGAAAGAAAACTTTTTGAAAGAATAATTAGCATTGATTTCACTATTGTCACTGGGAAATAATAAGGGTGATGACTGCAGCATCATCAGTATCATTTTCGAGTTTCTATGTGATGGATTTGCTACAATAATGAATTTAAAATTGAAGTTTTGTTGTAATAAATCAATTTGAAATTAAAATTCAACTTGAAGTTGATAAGTATAAGCGAAATAAGTTTTGAACTTATAATATAAGTTAGAAGTTGAATAATAAGTTGCATGACTTATAGAATGGGAAAATGTAAGTGAAACCAGTTGTTGAAGTGGTTAAACAATTAAGTTAAGTAAAATGGAATATGAATTTGAATATTGATATGAATTTGACTTAAGTAAAAGTTAAATAGGATTTACTTTGGAATTTAAAATCCGAATTGAATTGATAAGTAAAACTTAAGTTTGATTAACAAATGATGTTTAAATGGAATAACTTAAGTGAAGTTGAATAAAAAATCGATCTTTGCATCAAAGTTAAATAATCAAGTGAATTAAATGATGTAAATAAAGTTGAAATGGAATGCAAGTTAAGTAATATTGAAAGAATTGATGTTAATATCAAAGTAAGTGAATAAAGTGAGTAAATGAAATTGTTAAAAAGGTGAACTTAAGTTATATAAATGAAATTCAATTTTATTTGTAAAAAGAACTAGCAATTGAGTTAAAGTATGAATTGAATGTTAATCAATAGAATATGAATAAGTTGATATGAAATGATTCATGCAAGTGTAAATTCATTTGAAAATAGTTTAATAGTAGAATGAAAATCAATTGAATGTTAAACCAATTGAAATTAAAACAGTTGAACCAAATTGAATGTAAGTAAAATGGATAAAATTTGGTTGTATTGGATGTCCATTGGTTGTTATTTGCTTGTTGGTTGATTGTATGAAAATTCATTAAGTGTTAATGAAATTGAATTAGTAAAATTTGAAAGCTATGTAATTGAATTCAAATGAAAATTGGAATGCAAAGTTGAATGAAAATGAATATGCAACCTTAATAGTAAGCTAAAAGTGGTATAAGAAGCACGTATTGGAAATTTTATAATTGAATTGGCAAATTGGTTTGAATATTATAATTGGATATTATGCTAGCAGGATATACAGGTTATAAAGGAATTGGGATTTTGATTTCAAAGTTAAAAAAATTGAATTGCTCGACAAAAAGGTACGTATTTCAGTTTTTATATGAGATTTGATGATTTCCTTCTCCAGCCACTTGGCTTTCTCTTTTCTTTTGATTCTGAGGGGCCGTAGAGCCGTTTTGTAGTCGTGCCGATCTAGCCGCGCAAAGGAGACTCTGGCGAAATTTTTCGAAAATTTAGGGAGTTAGAAAAATTTTGAGAAATTTTGAAAGTTTGAAATTTGAATTTAAATTTAAATTTGAATTATTAAGTAGAACAATGTTGTTGAAACTTATAAGTGAAATTGGGAAGCTAGTTGAAATGATAATGGATCTTTAATAAAAAGATTTAGGTTAATAAGTTGATAAAACTATTTAGATTGTTAAAAATAGTAGACGAGTTAAGGACCATCATTCCTAACTTGCAATTTCGGGACGAAATTCTTTAAAGGGGGGAAGATTGTAACGACCCAGAATTTTGAACAATCTAAATTGAGAATATTTAATTTATTTTAAATATTTGTATGATGGTTCGAATTGAATTTCAAATTATCAGAATGAATTTGACGATTAAATTATAAAATTTAATCTATTGAAAGTGAATAAAAATTTGAATCTTCAATTTTAAGCTGATTTAAAATATTTCAAAGGCTTGTCAAATTTATATTGATAATACCGAAGATAATAGAAGCTTCAGATTTGAAATTAATAGTGAATTGTTCAGTTTTGAATTTATATCGTTTAAATCGATATTTAAAAATAGTCATTTTTCATACAGTCTCGGATTTCGACGAAACGAGTTCCATTGGGTCCGCAATATTGAATTATTATCGGATTTCAAATTTGGTAGTGTTTGGAGTTGCTGTGTGAGCACACATTGAGTAACGCGCTGGCGTACCTATCGAAATTCACTTGAATAAAAGGAAAAAATAATAATAATAGAATAAATCAAAATCAAGTCTTCCTATCAGCCACCCTACTTCTTTTTTCTGATTTGAAGTAATTGCAGGCGAAAAATAATACTAAAAAGGACATGGCGTTCGAATTTTTTAAAGGGGACGGCTTCTTCTTTTTCCTTGTTTCTCAGAAGACAAATCTCCCATTCAATTTCCCTTTTCTTGTTTAAACCTATTCGAATGAAAATGGCCGAAGCCTCTCGTTCTAAAAAAAAAAAAAAAAAAAAAATGGAAATCGTGATGGGTGGCTACGAACGCGAGAGAAGGGAGGGCGTTCATCTGAGTGCGATCGACTCGCGACTGGGGAAGTCGACAGGGGTTGGTGGGTCATCGCGAGCAAGGTAGTGGTCGACGCGAAGGAGTGTGAAGCCTAGGGCTTCTGGTAGGTCGCGAATTGCGACGGCATGAGGGTGACGACAAGGGCTCGTGCGCATGTCAGATGGGGTCTCGGTGGCGGCGACTCATCAATGGCCGTGGGCTAGGTGGAGCATCACGCAGGCAGGGGAATTCGCGATAGCTAGGGCGTGCGATCGATTGGGGTCTTGGGTCGCGTGGTCGGGGTTTCAGCAGTTAGGTAAAAAATTTTGTTTCTTGTTCGTTTTAATTTAATTTATGCTGTAAATGAAAAAAATATATATATATATATCTGCAGAAAAGTTTACAATAATAATTTTTTTTATGTTATTTACAGGAAACGTACATTTATGTTTAAAATATAGAAAAATAATATATGCAGCAGATTTTTATAAAGACAGTTTTTATATATATATATATATATATTTTCAAAAGGAAGATAAATTTATTTGACTTACCTGTTTAATTTATTTTTAGGAATGATTAAAGAAAATTTAGTTTCAAAGCTTAAATTTTAGTTAAACAAATTTATTTAAAAGAAATTGATTTAAAGATATTGATTCAAAAGCAATAATTAGTTAAATAAATTTATTAAAAGAGGAATTGGCTTAAAACAAAAAATCAAATTGTTCATTTAAAATTTTCAAATGAAAATTTAATTGTTCAATTTAAATCGAATATTAATAAATTTATATAATGTTTATATAAGGTCAAAACTACAAAGGAAACAAACTGGATGGGAAATGGACTGCAAAATAAAAGCTAAGGTGAGAACTCCTCACTCAATCGAAAGGTTTTGTTTAAAATTTTGAATAGTTAATATTGATTGTTGATGGTTGATTGTTTGTGCTAGTAGATATAGTAGGATATATACTATATATAGCGATATATATATATTGGCATATGTATATATCGGATTTGATTTCCCGCCTCGTATAGCGGATGAGACCCTATTGCGCCGTTATTAAGCGGAATATTTATAAAATCCCATATACCGCGATATTCCACCTTGAAGTGGAATTGGTATTGTGCTAACGTCTGTGGTTGCAGGGTAACAGGTTGGAGGGATCCAACTGGATTCCTCGCATATTTATTTGTTTATAAATATTATGTTGATTGTTGATAATCATATTGATATATGACACTTATTCCCGTGATTGACCATCTGATGTTGTTGCATCATCGGATTCAAATTTTTAAAAATTAAAATAACGGTTTTGAATTTAAAAGGGGTTTTAAATCGATTTTTCAAAGAATATGGTTTATTAAAAAATTTGAATTGATTAAATTTTAAAATAAATAGATGGATAAATTTTTATGTTTTAAAAATTTATATTTTTATAAAATATAACTTAAAAGAAATTTTTAACAATAATAGGTTTTTATAAAATAGTTAAATTTGGTTTTTGGGGAGTTATTATTATTAATGGTTTATATAAAGGATTTTATAAATGGATGTTTTTAAATAAAAAATTATTGAAGTTATAGAATAAATTTATAAAGTGTTAAGTTGATGTATAACATGCATTTCACTAGGATTTATAGATTAATAAATGTGAAATTTATAAAACGAATGGTTATTGGAAAATTTTAAGTTTATAAGTTATTAACTTATAAAAATGGATTTGGGGCATTAAAAAGGGGAATTTTATAGAAATTGTTAATAAATGAAGATTTCATTAGTTGAAATTATTATAAACCCTAAAGAAATCTTGTAAGTGATAAGATTTTAAATTTGTGAAGTTCAAAGGAACGATTTGGTAAATAAATAATATTATAAGTATTTAACTTACAATATGGCTTTTGGGTATGAAACTGGGTTATGTAAATTGCATCGGATTAATAAAGGAATTTATAAAATTGGGGTTTATAATAGAAATGGAATTTATAAACTATGTTTATAAATTTGAAATTCATCGAATTTGATAAATTGAAATATGGGAATTTGTTAAGTGGGCTATATTCACTATTTTGAATATTGAATAGATTATTAAATAAAATGGGTTTGTTTTTGGGAAAGGAATGTTTTAAATGGAATTTAAAACGAATTAAAGGTGTTTTAAAATGTATTGAGTATTGAAAACATAGATTTCAACATTGATTGTTGAAATAGACGTTTTCGAGAAACAGAAGGGGATAATTTGTATAGTATTGGATTTATATATCTATTTTTTATTTCAAATCCATATACTAGTGTTTTTGGGTTGTCGTAACGATGTTTTACGCAACATTCGTTTTTAACCCAAATAAATGTGAATAAAAGAATATTTCTTTAAAGGAATGAAATTAATACTTAACTATGGTTTAAGCATATGGAATATTTTCGAATTGTTGAAAATAAATTGAATTGTGAATTACTTTTTTTTTTAAATAAGTTTAGAAATGATTTTCCAATATGGAATGGAACGTTTTTGTGAATTCACCTTTTAAAGGTAAAAGTGTAAGCGAATATTTTGGAATCGATTTGAAATCAAATATGAATGGGTATTTGGGATTTAATTCACGTTGGAATTTATAGGAAGGGAAATTTGTTTAAAAATAAATGTTGATTTATTTTTAAAGATGGAAATAAAATTCACGAATTTGGAGCGTAAAATTTAAAAATAAATCGGTAAGGATTTATATGTTGTTTTGAAATTTGTTTTCAAAAAGGTATAAAAGATGAATTGTGATTTGAAATTTGTTTTCAAAGGTTAAGGTGTGTGATTTGAAATTTGTTTTCAAATGGTTGAGTTGTGTAATTTGAAATTTGTTTTCAAATGGTTAAGGTGTTTAATTTGAAATGGGTTTTCAAATGGGTAAAGTGTGGAAAATTTTATTGTGAAGGTGTTTCGGTAAAGCAAATAAATTGGGAAATTATTTGGAAATTGTGTATATATATCTTGCAAAGATATTTTGGGACTTAATAATTTTGGAAAAAAATTATTTGGAATCTGATGATGTGGCGCATCTTTATTGATAGTTAAATAACCGACTATCAATATTTACCCTTGGATGGTATTGATTGTGTTTGTTTGGAATTGAATGCACACTTGTTTTTAAAATAAGCGCTCGCTATTCGGTTTAGCCGGGAGAGGACCTTTGTGTCATATATCCCATTCCGAATATGCGATACGTCGTTTGGATTGCATTTGAAGACCGGTGTTGAAGACCGGGTATTTGTGAAAACGATAGGATGACCTATCGATTGTCTCCGCATCGTTAGCTACGATATGGAGATTTCCTTTGTGATGGGAAATTTTATCGGGATTGTGAATACCCGGATTGCAAGGGCTTCTTTGGAAGTGCCTTCGGTTCTGTTCGAACCCGGAACAGACTTGTATGGTTACGTGTCTGACATTACATTTTGAGAGATAGAGCAGATTTCTTTCAAATACATTTCTGTTGGTGGCGGAGAATTTATTCTCTTAGCTTAACACCCTTCTCTGAGACGTACGAGCTCAGAGGTTATGTAATTGAAGGTTATCAGCGATATTTCCCAATCTGGTAATGTGGCATGCTGAGTGCTGCTGTGTGATGATCATTGGTTGATCGTTTGGATATGATCATTTGTTTGATCATTTATCTTTGTGATTATTGCTTTGGTCATCTGTGGACCCAAAGCATGGCTTTGTTGCACAAAGCGTAGCTTTGTGGACGAGACTTCGTCAGGACCTCACTCCCCGGAAATGGTCGAAACAGGAATATGCGGCAAGGTTATGAGGGTCGCGCCCTTTAGGGTATGTCATTTCCTTCTGGAAAAGGGTGGTATCATGGTATGGAGCCCAGATATTTACTCATGTGGAAACACTATATATATTTCTGTGTGGTGTTGTTGGTATCGAGCGCTCGGATAAAGGTCCCAAAGGACCGGGGGATGACATATTCGTGTAGTAGTTACCTAGTTACAGAGGTAACCCGGCCTTGTGTTGGCAGAGATCTAACCGTAACGTTAGTTCTCGGGACGTCCCGCCAGAGGCGATCCCATGTGGCAGTAGGAAGTTCCTTAGCCTGACCATTTGTTGGAAATCCATTCCTCCAATACGCGCCTTGTACGGTTTTAGTTGTATTACCTGCCATTCACTTATGGTGGTCACCACTGTTTGGATGGTAGCTATAGTAGGCATAGTTCGGAATGTCTATGCTGGCTAGGATTTATATTCTACTTTCGAAATTGTTTTCTACACTATGCACTAGTAATAATATCAAAAATGATTTGATTTTCGCGTAGTAAGCATCTTTGACTATCATAAGGAGAAATCTCCTCCAATTCTGCGTTTGCATTGTGTGTGTGGCGGGAGGCCTTATGGTAGTTTCATTTTCAAAAAAAGCATTGCGGATTTAAAAATTTAAATTTTCTTGTTGCTTGTTTAAAGATAAACTATTTTTGAGTTCTCACACCAGTCCCATGACTGACCTGGAGTTTATTGTTCCTTTCCTAAACTCTGGGTGCCCACTATTTTCCACACGGGCAGTCTAGAGTTAGGTTATCAGGTTATTCTGGATTCTGGAGTTGCTGTGCAGATGTTGGAGGCGAGCTTGGATAGCGTAGTCTATTATCTATTGGATATAGTATTCTTTCCGCTGTTTTATTGTTGTACACTCTGATGATATGATGTATTGTGATGTATGTATAAAATGTATAGTTCTTTTGTTTTAATGATATTCATTTATCTATTATATGTTGTTCCGCTGCGATTGTGAGATTCTGATATTGTTTCTCGTTCTGTTACTTGTTTTCTGTTTTCTCCTCTCTTTCTTTTCTTTCTTCTTCTACCTCTTTCTTCTTCTAAAACCCTAACGGTTCGATTTTTCGGCAACGAAAAATCGCGATCGTTACAGAAGCAGTCTTTGGGGCAGGCTTTGTTTAAATCTGAGAAGTCAATGCAAACTCTCCATTTCCCATTAGCTTTCTTAACCAGTACTGGATTTGAAACCCAATTCGGATAAGTAGACTTCCTGATGAAACCATTCTCCATAAGCCGGTCTACCTCATCCTTCAACGCTGCTGAACTTTTAGGACCCTGGGTTCTTCTTTTCTGTTTTACCAGTGTAAACTTTGATCAATATTCAGAGTATGTACTGCAATTTCTAAGGATATTCCGCACATATCGGCATGAGTCTAAGCGAATACGTCTAGATTTGCCTTCAAGAATGATATTAAGGAACTTTGAACTGTCACACTAAGCTGTGAACCCACATTCACCACTTTATTCGGATCTCTCGGGTCAACAGGTACTGGCACTGTTACTTCAACTAGCACCACCCTATTTTCCCTCGCACTAGCTTTTCTGGGATCCATTTCTCTTCGTGCCCCACTATGCTCGCCAGTGCAGGGTCCACCCTGTAATTGCTACAAGGTTGGTTCTTTGATGCGGACTGGGGCTGCCGCATCTTTTCCCATCTCTCTCTTCCTTGCTTCTCGCAACTCTATCATATAACATTCTCGCCCAACATTCTGATCCCCTTTAATAACACCAACACCATTATCTGTGGGAAATTTCATAGTAAGGAACCACGGGGCGAGAATTGCCTTAAAAGCCGCAAGAGTTGGTCGGCCCAGGAAGGCGTTGTAGGCAAAAAATTCATCAACAATTACAAAAGTCTGTTTTCGAACCACCTTTTTCTGCCCCTCTCCAAGCTCGACGAACAAGTCGATTGTTCCAATGGGCTGTTTCGGTTCCCCAGTGAACCCAACAATCTTCTGAGATGAGGCTTGAACATCAGCCATTGGAATTTTCATTTGGTCGAACGTCTTTTTAAAGAGAATATTGCAAGAAGCGCCACAATCTACAAACACTCTTCTCACAATAGCCGGCCCAATGCCTGTAGAGATGACCAAGGGATCCATGGTTGGAGCTTCAGTGCCCATGGAGTCCCTGGCTCTGAAAACGATATCATCATTAAAAGTTTTCTGCTGCTTCGAAGGTGCAGCGTCTTCTAGCACAAAAACACTTTCTTCTATTGGTGCATATTTCAAGGCACGGGCATATCTTTCCATCTCGCCGCAGCTTCTGCCTGCTGGGTGAGGCCCTACTGTAATCACATTAATAACAGGCCTTTCTGATTCATGAACAGTGTTCCTCTCACCCGAGCTAGATGGATGAGCAGGAAGTTGCTGACCCTTAGTAGACGATGTTGGGTCATTTCTACTTCTCTTAACATATTGCTGCAACTTGTTCTCTCTCAATAGTTCTTCAATTAAAATGTTCAGATGGCGACATTCATTGGTATCATGACCGGGTTGATTATGAAACCGACAGAATCTCCCACTCCGAGCAGCTTTTTTGCTAACTCTCATCTCAGGCGTTTTTGGATACTCTATTGCATCTTTGGTAGCAAAAAAGATATTCTCTGGGGTGTCAGACAGAGGAGTGAAATCCGAAGATCTTAAGAAGCGAGGTTTCTTCAATTCTTTCTGTTTCTTCCCAATGTTATTTTTCCTTTTCTGACCTCCGGATTCCTTCTTGGTAGAAGCAGTAGTATTATTCTTAACCTCTGTCAGTGCCACTTTAACCGGTGCTTGAAGGCTTTCCAAGCGCATGAATTCATCAGCTTTCTTATAGAATTTCTCAAGCGAATTCGGTTCTTTCATCTTCAGCCACTTCCCAAATTCGCTTGATTTGTCGATCGCCTCATCAAGTACGTCAAGACCATCCGCGGATCTGCATTGTCCACTTCAGCCAGAGCTATGTTGAAGCGGTTCAAAAAAGATCTAATAGATTCCCCAGGATTTTGTTCCAGCCTTGACAGTGACATGATATCCTTTGCCTTCGAAGCGTACAGCCTGAATTTCTCTTTAAACCTCCGAGTTAAATCGGCAAACTGGTCTATGGATCGGACCGGAAGCTTTGTGAACCAAAGTACAGCCACCCCTTCCAAGTATACCGAAAAGTACCGGCATTTGATCTCATCAGACGCTCTAGCACCAGTCATGTGCCAATCATACTTATACAGGGATTGATTGGGATCACTTGTTCCCTTATAGGCCGGGATGGTCAAAGGAACGGACTTCCTTGGGAATTCTGCCCTTAGAATCCTCTCAGTGAACGGAGTTTTTCTCGGAGCGAATCCCCATTCCTTCTCATCTTCGTCTCTCTGCATACTTTCTTTCATGATTTGTCGCACCATGCCCTAAAGATATTCCTCATCGTTTATAGGATCTACAGGACAGACTTCGTCCATTTTCTCAAAATTTGTCGGGACAAACATTCGCTGAGAGTTGGTTGTGGTCTCGATCCTCCAGGTTGAGGAGGTGTTTCTTTGGCGGGGCTAGCTGGTCTTTGAGGAACATTCCTTTCCTCAGGATCACGAATATCATCTGCAAGGTTTTCTTCGTTATTCACCGGTTGACGGTTTGCTCCGAGCAACGCATTTATCCTTTCCAGCATTAAAGCATTCTGGATTTCCATCTGCTGGTATAATCCAAATACTGCAACATCCAACTTTGCTCGTGTAATTCCGGCACTTGGTGCCGCTTGACTAGACGAAGGGGAAGTGGCAGTATTTTCATGAACATTACTGGGTCCTACAGATCCACGCTTTCTTCCAGGAGCCATTATCTCTGACAGACTTCTGGTTTTGAGAGAAACTCTTGCAACAAACTTTTGCGAAGCGATGATGAAGATTTCCTGAGTTGGCTTCTCAATGAAAGCACCAAAAATGTTAACGAAAAAATCAGACGCTAACACCTCGGTGTATGTAGAGTAAATGTGAAAGCACCACCCGTCAATACGGGAATTAGAGATAAGCAGAAAATTACAGAAAAGCAGTAAAAGACACAGTTTTTATAGTGGTTCGGCTTATAGTCAAGCCTACATCCACTTTAATTCTCTTTATTACTGACTTAAGTACAACTTATAAAATTTCTTCAATCACAACACACTTTAGACTAGTAGCTCAAACTTCGATGTAGAATAATCTTTTGAGTTCATATTGAATGGTGTAGATTCTCTATTGAAGTTTGTCGTAGGGTCCTTGGTGCTTGAGGTGCTCGAAGTGTTGTTTGAGTTGAGAAAATGGTAGAGTGTTGATGCTACGGAGAATGATCCAAAAAAGTCCCCTTCAAGTTGGAGCTAGTGCCGTATTTATAGGAGAGTTCGGAGTTAGGTCATTGGTTATAGGTCGTTGGCGACCTAAGATAGGTTGTAGGCCGTGGGGCGACCTAGTGGTAGCGACCTAAGCTTTACCGCTTAACTAGAACATACCTAATCTCTTCCGAATGAAGTAGTAGGTCGTGGACGACCTAGGGGAGTAGTTGGCGACCTTACAATGCTGAGACATCCAATGCAGCGACCTAGGCTAAGTCGTTAGCTTGTTATGTCGCTTAACTCATTAGGTCGTTAAGCCGTGGATTCACTTAGGTCGTAGGTCGCTACCTGTTAGTTCGCTTAGTAGTCTTCCATCTTTTAAGTCACTGAAGCTTTTAAGTCGCTGAGGACCGAAGTCACTGGGTCGTTTGAGATGGTAGGTCATGAGGTTCTTAGGTCGCTAAGTCACTTCAAACTTTAGGTCACTAAGTATTAGGTCGTTAGGTCCATTTCATTGGTTAGGTCACTTACTCCCTGTAAGTTGTTAACTCGTTGGGCCGCAAGGTCGCAAACTCCTCTCGACAGTTAGGTCGATCGGATAGCTAAGTCGCTAGGTCGTGGACTCCTTTAGGTCGCTGAATTTATTAGGTCGTTGAGCAGTTTTACTCCATAGGTCGTTATGTGACGACCTAGATTTTTTAACAACGTAGAATGGGATAATTGGATTGATTTTAGACGTTTAAAAGTTAATTTTAACGTGAATTTGAGATATAAGTATTTACTTGAAAATTTAATCATTGAATTATATAGTTTAAATATTGTATTTAATAATTGAAATTGGGTAAATTATTGAATCTGAAATTTCTAAGCATGTTTAAAATAATTTGAAAGCTTATAAAATTTATAATGACGATACTGAAGATAATAGAATGGTTGAAATTTAATTTAAAGGTAATTTGTTCGGTTTTGAAAATATACTATCTACACCATGTCTATTTTATTTATATTTATGTACGCTTTTAAATAATACAAAAGGTATAAGTATGTATACATTTATAAGTATAGGATAAGTGGCATGACATGGTGAAGACAAGTGGCATAATATGGATCATACACCTATCTTAAGATGAAAATTATGACACATATATCACTTTGGTGTACACTTCTAGAACACCTTAAATGATTTCTAAATAAGGTATGTGTCATGAAATAAGGCTTGCATAAAATAATGAAGGACATGTATCACAAGATTAAATAAAATAGTGACGCATAAGCCCATTAGGTGTCCATGTATAGAAACATCTTAAGACACCTAAGTAGACATGTGTCAACATTCTAAAGCTTGTGCAAAGAGAAGTAGACAAGTGTCCAAAACTAAAATTACCAAACTAGCCTTGAAAATTTCTATATAAAGGGTGAAAATATTCACTTATTTTTCTATTTTTTTCAAAAAAAACAAAAACAAAAGTAGGATAAAGTGAAAAATCTTGGAGAAAGCTAAGGAAAAAGAGTCAAGTCAAATACACAAGTGTGAGGTGAGAAAAACTATTTAAATTTCTAGTATTCATGTTATACTTGAAGAGACGATAGTTGTAAGTAAAAGTGGCGCGGTTCTATCAAAAACGCAGCTTAGTAATTTGACCATAACTTTCTCAATTCTTAATGAAATTTCGATTTCCTGGATGTTCTGGAAATCTTATTTCATTTGCTACAACTTTGATATTTTGTATTTTCTGTAATTTGGATGTTAGCTATGTAAAAATTGAATTTTTCTACTATAATCACGAGAGCAAAACTAATATTAGCTCTGTGCTTAAGGCTGAAACTAAATTGGCCATAACTTCTTCGTTCCTCAACCGATTTTGATAAATTTAGATGTTCCAAAAAGCTTAGACTTTGTTCTAAAACTTTTAAGTATTGAGTTTTCCAAAATTTCGATGTTATCTTGGCCAAAATTATAATTGTTTATCGCTGTCCTGAGACAAAATGACAAAAGTTGTGGAATTCAAATCTCAGAATTGTTTTATCCATAACTTTTACAATTTTTATCACAATTCGGTAATTTTTAATGTTCCGTAAAGCTTAGAAACTATGCTACAACTTTTTCTTTATTCATTTTGTCTGACTTCAGCGTTTTCTATGTTAAAATTACAATTGTTGGTCGCTGTCCTGCAAATGCATAAGTTCAAGCTAAGCTTAATGTTTTTAGTAAAATGGTCATAACTTTTGAACCGTTGATCCAAATTCGATTATCTTGGTCGTTATGGAAAGCTAACGGAAAGGCCTATAACTTTCCTTTGTTTCACTTTTTAAAATTCGGCCATCTATATATATGAATTTGAGGTGCAAGCTCGGGTTAAATTTATGTCCGAAATGAACATGTTTGTTTCTAAGAAAATACCTTACTTGTTGGATTTTTATCTTCGATTTGATAAACAATTTGATGGGTTTCTTTTCATGGTGGTTGAGTATACTAAGTAAATTACTTTAAAGAAGTATTTTCACACAGAAGAATTAATCGAGGATGCGGTATTAGACCATAGAAAAGATGAGTATTAAATATAAGTACACCATATTAAATATAATTCAAATCTTGATAGTCAACATATAAAATACAAATGTAAATAAAAGCAAGAATTAAGTAATTTGGATATGCTTGTAACATAAGCTGAAATTGTACATACAAATGTAAAGTTAAAAAAAATGTCAGAAGAGCTGAGGACACTCGGGTATTGTTGAGTAATGCTTGGTTTTCCTCAAGCATAATTTCTTATGTTTCAGGTGTTAAAGATAACATAAATAATTTTTTTCTATTATTTCACTTAAATTGATATTTTAAATAAAGGTGTTGTTTTAACAGTTAATGATAATTTAACTTTGTTAACGCTTAAATTTGAACGCTAACACCCCGGTGTGAGCAGTGTAGTTGTGAAAGCACCACCCGATAGATCGGGAAAGAATTATAAACAAGTAATAGCGGAAAAGCGGTAAACAACAACAGTTTTATAGTGGTTCGGCTTATGGGTATAGCCTACGTCCACTTTAAGTACTTTTATTGATGATCACGTTACAAATTGATACAAATCTTTTCAAGTACAACACACTTTGAATTACAAAAGACTTAGAACAAGTAGCTCAAACTTCGATGTTGACAAAAATCTTCAAATCCATGGTGGATGTAGATGATTTCTTTATCAAGTTCTTTTAGACGTTCTTTGAATCTCAAAAGCTTTAAGTGTTGAAGTAATCTGGAATTCGGCAGAGTAATGGCGCTTGAAATTGATCGACCAAAAGTCCCCTTCATGTTGGAAATGGTCGTGTATTTATAGGGGCTTTCGGTCTTAAGTCGTGAGTCGTACCCGACTCATGGGTTACTCGTGGCCGAGTCAGGTTGGGTCGTGGACGACTCACCATGTTGAGCCCAAACTCGCCTTCGGTCTTCTGAATATAGCACAAGTTCTAACCCGTTCACGAGTCATCCTTTTTTAGTATGGACATCATAGCAGTGGACTACGACTTAGTGACCTTAGGTCGTGGACGAGTCATGGCGAATTGTCTCATATGATAAGTCGCGGGCTTGTCAGCGGTTCATGGTAGGTCGCGGCCGACCTACTGGATTTGACTCTCGGCTTGGTTTAATGTTATGCTCCTGTTCGAATGAACGATACAAGTGATAAGTCGTTCTGTAACGACCCAGTATTTTCAACCATCCGTATCCGCACATTGTCGGACTTGAATTGTTCAAAATACTGCGTTGTAGAATAAATTTGGCAAAACTCAGAATATACAGTAAATAAATCAAAGAATCACATACACAAATATCAGAATCTCGCAGCGGAATATAACATAATACAGTGGTTCATGAAGCCACTTAAACTTTTCCGAACAGAATTACATTTTTAGTCTTTAATACAATTTAAACATATACAGATATAGAGTCTTCAAGGTCTTGAATTACGGAAAAGATAAAGACTGAAACAAGCTTCCAGCAGCAGGAATGATCTACGAGTGTCCTAGCTCTGGAGAAGAAACTGATGGTGCAACTCAGGCTGACCCGAGCGTAAACAAAGCAAAACACTCGAGTCAGGACATACATACTTATATAATGTAAGCTAAATCAAGTGTACTGTAATATAGAGCAAGTAACTTAAAGGATGCTTGGGACCGCCCATCCTCTAAGGATCCGTCAAACTATTTACTATGTAGTATATTGCGCTATTATAATAGTGTCTATTTATAAAATAAACATACTTTTTTCTTAGCATTAAGGGGTTACCCATATAGCCCTTAACACGTAATAGTCCCAGTAGTCCATCCAATATCATAGCTCCTCCTGATCGGGAAGCAACTAGAGGATACCACACGGGCTACGGGAGAAATCCAAACTCGTACAAGGCTCGATATGGTAGGTGACACGGCACAACTAGGCAATGCCAGGGTAGATATACCAATTACGCTTCCGGACCGATGGTAACGCGAAGCCGCAGCAACCGCCCACCTCGAACAACACTCCCAAATCAAGGGTGCACCCAAACAATCACATAAGCAATAGAATGGTATACGAAGAAGTGCGTTCGATCAGAGGAGCTACCTCATTAATCCGTCAATCGCTCCTGTTTTAGCCACCTTAAGCCAACTCACGGGAGTCGGGTCCACGTATATACCTTTCAAGAAACCGTCACCACCAACCTACTTCATTCTGGAATCTCCACCGCGTACACGGTTAGTCAAAGTGGTTTTCGGTATCGACAGAGAGTATGTCCATATCCGATCCCGGTCTCTTTGCCAACCAACGTTATTATAACCCGTGGTCATTTAAAACAGTTTATACTTTAAAAGCAGAATAAACATTTCCATTTCAAAACTATAAATACGATATCAATTTAAAACCCAAAATAATATGATATCGTTATATTCAAATATAATTCTTTTCCAAAACCATACTGCTTAAAATTTATAATATCTGGAAACCAAATATTTGAATTATATCTTCAAAACATAATATTTTGGAAATTTTACTTTAAACCATAACTCCCAAACACAATGGTTTGGACATTCAACGGTATATAGAATAAATGGTTTAACTTTATGGTTACTTTGTAAAGAAGATAATTTACATAGCTTTACAATTATATTTCTTTATTTAAAGTTTTAAATCATAATTTAAATATCACTTCATGTTCCCAAAACCATTACAATTCCTATATATATATATATATATATCCAATTGGAGTATTTACTATTCAAAACTAAGGTTGGATTTTTATTCTTTCAACAAATCAATGTTTTATTATTTAGTCTTGAATATTCCCATAAATTCCAAAAATAAACTCCAATTTAGCCATTTAATATTTTCAAAATTTACTTAATACTAGAATATTCATCTTAAATTTATTAAGGAAAAATCCAGTTATAAATATCATATCTTAAGATTTCCCAAACTTACCATAAAATAAAATTTATCAAATTTCATAAATTTAAAACAATCAATTCTAGATTCTGTAGCACTTAGGAAATGCTACCTAAAGTTACGGGTAAAACTAGTCCAATTTCAAAAGACAGCATTTAAATGCTGTAGTAGATTGTTTAACTTAATAAAGACTTTCAAATATAACTTATTTATTTTTATAGATATTTCTTAACTGAAATCTTATTCTTTCAAAATCCAGAATTTCTAAAATAAGTTATATTCCAAAACTTTATTCAAATACTTATTTATTTATTAACATTTATAACTCATCCAAAATCAAAATAAAATCCTTTAAAGATATTAAATCAAATATTTACTTCCAAAATAATTTTTAATATTTCAGAAAATATTATCAGAACCACGGGCCTGTATATAGTTTTCTAGCCTAGGTCAAGTGATACGGATTTATATCATTTCAATCCGAAATTTACAAATACCCCGGGTTCTATCATTTCAAACCCGCAATCCCAAGTTTAACAGTTTAGCAGTTAACAGCATAATTTAACAATAATAATCATTTAGGCCTATCATTTCAGCCCATAACAATCTAAGTTTAACAGGGAACTTGTAGTGATTTAAACAGTAAATAAACAATAACATAATATAACAGCAGATATAATACAACAGATGAATACTGATGAGGTGTCAATTTAAATGGGGTTCATCATTCTATATCACACTACAGACAGATAATAGTGAAATGCAAATTTACACATACACTTGCAATAATTTACAAAATATAAATACGTATGTCTGGTGAGAAATACTCACCTGAAGGTTGCAGAAAATTTTGAATTCAAAAACGACGATTCACCGGTAATGACCGACAGAAAATAACGGTCAAATTTCTTCTGATGTCGCCTAGATTCAGATCTAGAACAAAATTTCAAATATGGAATACGTGACTTTAGATTTTACGGTCAAAGAAAAAATGAGAATAGAACGGGGTTTTTTTTTTTTTTTTTTTGTTTGCTTTGCTCGACCACTCCACCGTGTACCGTGACCAAAATATACCCTAAAGCGAGAACCGGGTTAACCCAAAATTTACGACAAAATTTCTAAAGGCCGACTGACGCACTATGGTGAAATTCTTCCTACTATATGCCGTGATACCCATGTACACGTGCACACAGTGACACACGCATGCTATTTCATTCTACCTTCCAGTTATACCTATATCTCGACTCACTCCAAACCTATATATTTTTTCTCTTTTTCCAACATTTACATACATGAAGACTTGCCTTTTATGTCACAATGCAAACTAAAACTCACAGTACCTTATCTGCTTGTATTCTTTTCCTTGCCTACCTGCTATATAGTATCCAACATGTGCAGCCTATAAAATCCTATAGATATGCAACTACTCTTATTTCAGTCATCTTTTATTATTATTATTTTTTCATTACCCCTTTTTTTTTCTTTTCCAACTGCACAAAGAAATTCACTTAACTTTGCTTGGTACCAGAGGCATGGCCTTGCCTACCCCAGTATGTATGCATGCATTTGTTATATGAATCATGTTTATCAATTACTCAGAGCTAATCCATGTAAAGTATGAACTTACGCAACTATCGACATCTAACATTAGTAACTTAGATTCCACTTGTATTCAGTTTCAACTTAAGTTTAGACTTAGCTTTAACCCATTGCTTTCCAGTTTAATTATTCTTAAATTTAACTTCCTAGGCTGAACAAAAACATGCCAAAGACCCAACTGCACACTTATGTCACTACAACTCTCGCTACTATAAACCCATTCGACTTATTCACCAACCATTTCCTTGCCAAGTCCAGACATGTGCACGCATGCATCAGCTTATCATGTACAGACACGGTCACTTGAACATGTTCACCTACTTCAAATCTCCATTTCAGTTCCCTCTCATGTTTATGCATCTGATCCTTCATTCTATCTCCAAATTTTCTTTTTAAACGTCCTAGTTCAATCTGCACTTAAACAAAACTCATGCAACATTTTGTAGCTAAATTTCCTTCTGACATATATCTTAGTTTCCAACAAAAATGGCAACAGACCAGAGCATCACTATTATGAGTCACTACCCACCTACTCACCCATGCCTTGTTGCCATGCTACTTCAGCTTTTCCCAGACTTCACACCATGGAAATCTCACGCAACCCAATCCTATGCACATGACATCATACTACAGATCCATTGTTGTTAGTAAAAAGTTTGTGATTTAACCTATATGTTTTTGCCAGATTTTTTTTTTCCTAACTTAATACACTAGACCATCAACTCAAAATCTGACCATGTTTTCATCCACAGGCTCAGGTGAAGGCTACCAGAGATGCTAAGTGGATGTGTGGTAAAGTGGCCGAGCAAGATAACAAAAGGCGGAGAACCTTTAAAAAAAAAATGAAAAGACTTACCTGATAGCTCGAACAAAGGAAAAGATGAGATGAAACACAGAGGAAAGTTTGGGCAGAGGAGAAAATGAATTTATAAACAAATGCTTCGAATCATTCAGAGGCATAAAAAAAAAAGAAAACGTATCAGTTTTTCTGATACTACTATTTGATAGGCGCAGATTTCTCATCAGTTATCAAAGAAATGTTATATAGGCATTTAATCTGATTGTTTATGTTAATGTCCTCTGATAATTGCGTGCGGATTCAAAGGGCTGAGGTCTGTTTGTTGTTTGAAGCAAAATGAATGGTAGCTTGATAAGGTAACTGATATGAACAAAGATTACTTCTAAATTTTTAAAACTTGCGTGATCTTAGGGGAGAGAAAATGGCAAAAGAAAGGAACGTATGCAACATAAATGAAGGCACTTGATCAGAGAATATGTTGAGTGCTGCCATAAATGTAAGGCATTTGAAAAGAGTAGAGGTGAAAGAAGGCAAATGCAAACGTTACACAGTTTTTATCAATGCTTGCGTGACATATGCTTTGTTAATAAAGTTTGAACGTTATACGTGATTTGTTTTTAATTTAGCTGAATTTTGATTTTGGTTTGATGACAATAAATAGTAAGGTGAATATTTATGTAGAGAAAACGTATACAATTTATTTGAAATCAGACCGTTCGTTAAAACAACGTAACGGTTGCTATAAAACTACTGACTGATATATTTCTTCAAAATAATTTGAAAACTTGATTTTTATACTACGTTAAACAGACGCAGTCCAAAACATCAAAAATTGTGATAAAATAACATTTTTAAAAACACACGTTTTATTACGTTGTTTATACCCTATAATTAGCGCGTCTTTTAAACGTGAATTTTAATAGTTCAAACGTGACTTAAATTTTCACAGATATTATTAAATTTATTGACATGAAAATATTTATAAAATATATCTCTAATTTAAATAATTAAACTATATTTTATAACCATAATTTATATAAATATATTTCAAAAAAAAAATTTAAAATAAAATAAATAGCTAAAAATTAGGGTTGTTACACTCTCCCCCACTTAAGAACTTTTCGTCCCCGAAAAGGAACGGAAGATGAGAAACAAAGGGAGATAAGCTAGATAAACAAAACCTTAACCGAATAGTTTCGGATTTGAAGCACGAAGAAGATCCTCTAGAATCGGTTTTACTCTTTCAGTTTGATCGTCAGTCCATGGGTGCTCAGCGGTGCTCAGGTCCCGATGAGTAACCAAGATTTTTAAATAGACTGGTATAAGCAATAGCCTCCCCTTCTGTAGCAGATAGGGCAACCAAGGACACTCGAAGATAGTTTGAAAACAAGATAATAACTTTGAAGTCATAATGCCTTTGACTTTATAATACTTTAAAAGTCATCAATATTTATCATTTGGAAATCATACCATAAAATCATAACACTTTTAAAATAATCTTCATTTATTCAATTATAAATTTTCAAACATTATATTTTTAGACAGCAGCATTTAAAATATGCTACAGTAGATATAATAATATTTCTAATTAGTTAAATTTCTGAAATATTCATTTGGATATCATTTTACTTATATTTTATAAAACAACTTTTATGAATGGAATATCCAACTTCATTTATTAAGTCAAAGTTCCTTATTTTACTTAACTCTTAATTTTAACAAATAACCTAACACTTTATTCAAATACCTATTTTAAGATATTTCTTCAATAAGTCATAATTGAAATTTCCATTTTGATAATCAAAATTTCAATTATCAAATTTTAGTGATATTAAAATATGTCTTAACTATTTAAATCATAATTATCCATTTTTTTAATAATGAGGTTATTTAAATAAATTCCTTAAATTCCTTTTTCCTTATTTACCTCCATCCATCACTTATAACTAAAATTTAAGTGTATAACATTTATTATAACCACCCAAATTTTATTTATAAAATCCCTTTTTATATTGTATATTATCCAATTACATTGTTAACTTTTAAAAAAAATCAAGGTAAGTTATATCGAAATGAGATTGGGTATCATACAACTGAACTTTCAAATTTAATTATCTTCAGTTGAAATTTCTTATTCAAAATTTATTTTCCCTTTTATTTTTTTGAAATTTTCCTTAAGATAAAATTTAAGAATTGAGCTTCTGATTCCCTTCAAACCATTTAGAAATAAATATATATACATAATATGTCAAATCAATTTAAATTATATATCTATATATATTAAGTCATATTTTAGAAATTCAAATCAATTAAAATCTCAAGGTAACACTGTAGCCAGACTACAGAATGGTCTTTTCACTTCGAAACTCGAAAATGAAAGTCGATGATGCTGCAGTCATCACCGAAATTATTTTCCAGCGACAAAGAGAAAAGTACTATATTTTAAAATTCTTTGGAAACAATTTCTATTCGAAAATACTTTAAATAATATATCCTTTAAAATTTTTAAACCTACGGTTTGAAATCATCAGAAATTGGATTCTTAAGTTCTTGTTTTAAATTCATTTCTGTTTCTAAATTAATTTATGACCACTGTTTATATTCAATTATTTATCACATGGTTTACAAAATCATAAATAAAATCAAAACTATTATCTCTTGACAAATAGTCAAATTAATTATAAAATTCTGAAAATCATACTTATATATATTTAGATTTTTCTTTCAAAAATAATTTTCCAAAACAAGGGTAGAAATTCAAATTTTGATGAATTCAATTTAAATAGAATCCAAGGTAAGTTGAAATCAGAAGATTCGATGATTAATACCAAAATAAGGAACTGAGTAAGTTTATATGAATCGCGGACAACCTTGATCTGGTCAGTCGTGACTTAAAGAGTCAGATCGATGTGGTTGAGTAAATCTACATTTGATCTGAAGAGATAGAGTTCAGAATAACCAAAGATACTAGCATATAAACCGAGAATAAATATAAATCTCTGGTGAATCTATGCTAATGGTAAAGGAGTTTCACCCCTTTATTAGACTAATGGCGAGACCGCCAATTCACTATAAAGAACATCCGAAGTGGAGTTATGGGACACTCCAGAATCTAAAGTAGATGAAAAGTGAGGGACACGAATGAACTTCGGAACCACAGGGAATGTTCCAAAATTCGAAAAGGAAGAGACTCAAGCTCGAATGAAGGTGATTCTATAAATCAAATTTAAGATACATTCAAAGTTTTGCCTAGAGCCAAAGCTCTGATACCAGCTGTAACGACCCAGTATTTTCAACCATCCGTATCCGCACATTGTCGGACTTGAATTGTTCAAAATACTGCGTTGTAGAATAAATTTGGCAAAACTCAGAATATACAGTAAATAAATCAAAGAATCACATACACAAATATCAGAATCTCGCAGCGGAATATAACATAATACAGTGGTTCATGAAGCCACTTAAACTTTTCCGAACAGAATTACATTTTTAGTCTTTAATACAATTTAAACATATACAGATATAGAGTCTTCAAGGTCTTGAATTACGGAAAAGATAAAGACTGAAACAAGCTTCCAGCAGCAGGAATGATCTACGAGTGTCCTAGCTCTGGAGAAGAAACTGATGGTGCAACTCAGGCTGACCCGAGCGTAAACAAAGCAAAACACTCGAGTCAGGACATACATACTTATATAATGTAAGCTAAATCAAGTGTACTGTAATATAGAGCAAGTAACTTAAAGGATGCTTGGGACCGCCCATCCTCTAAGGATCCGTCAAACTATTTACTATGTAGTATATTGCGCTATTATAATAGTGTCTATTTATAAAATAAACATACTTTTTTCTTAGCATTAAGGGGTTACCCATATAGCCCTTAACACGTAATAGTCCCAGTAGTCCATCCAATATCGTAGCTCCTCCTGATCGGGAAGCAACTAGAGGATACCACACGGGCTACGGGAGAAATCCAAACTCGTACAAGGCTCGATATGGTAGGTGACACGGCACAACTAGGCAATGCCAGGGTAGATATACCAATTACGCTTCCGGACCGATGGTAACGCGAAGCCGCAGCAACCGCCCACCTCGAACAACACTCCCAAATCAAGGGTGCACCCAAACAATCACATAAGCAATAGAATGGTATACGAAGAAGTGCGTTCGATCAGAGGAGCTACCTCATTAATCCGTCAATCGCTCCTGTTTTAGCCACCTTAAGCCAACTCACGGGAGTCGGGTCCACGTATATACCTTTCAAGAAACCGTCACCACCAACCTACTTCATTCTGGAATCTCCACCGCGTACACGGTTAGTCAAAGTGGTTTTCGGTATCGACAGAGAGTATGTCCATATCCGATCCCGGTCTCTTTGCCAACCAACGTTATTATAACCCGTGGTCATTTAAAACAGTTTATACTTTAAAAGCAGAATAAACATTTCCATTTCAAAACTATAAATACGATATCAATTTAAAACCCAAAATAATATGATATCGTTATATTCAAATATAATTCTTTTCCAAAACCATACTGCTTAAAATTTATAATATCTGGAAACCAAATATTTGAATTATATCTTCAAAACATAATATTTTGGAAATTTTACTTTAAACCATAACTCCCAAACACAATGGTTTGGACATTCAACGGTATATAGAATAAATGGTTTAACTTTATGGTTACTTTGTAAAGAAGATAATTTACATAGCTTTACAATTATATTTCTTTATTTAAAGTTTTAAATCATAATTTAAATATCACTTCATGTTCCCAAAACCATTACAATTCCTATATATATATATATATCCAATTGGAGTATTTACTATTCAAAACTAAGGTTGGATTTTTATTCTTTCAACAAATCAATGTTTTATTATTTAGTCTTGAATATTCCCATAAATTCCAAAAATAAACTCCAATTTAGCCATTTAATATTTTCAAAATTTACTTAATACTAGAATATTCATCTTAAATTTATTAAGGAAAAATCCAGTTATAAATATCATATCTTAAGATTTCCCAAACTTACCATAAAATAAAATTTATCAAATTTCATAAATTTAAAACAATCAATTCTAGATTCTGTAGCACTTAGGAAATGCTACCTAAAGTTACGGGTAAAACTAGTCCAATTTCAAAAGACAGCATTTAAATGCTGTAGTAGATTGTTTAACTTAATAAAGACTTTCAAATATAACTTATTTATTTTTATAGATATTTCTTAACTGAAATCTTATTCTTTCAAAATCCAGAATTTCTAAAATAAGTTATATTCCAAAACTTTATTCAAATACTTATTTATTTATTAACATTTATAACTCATCCAAAATCAAAATAAAATCCTTTAAAGATATTAAATCAAATATTTACTTCCAAAATAATTTTTAATATTTCAGAAAATATTATCAGAACCACGGGCCTGTATATAGTTTTCTAGCCTAGGTCAAGTGATACGGATTTATATCATTTCAATCCGAAATTTACAAATACCCCGGGTTCTATCATTTCAAACCCGCAATCCCAAGTTTAACAGTTTAGCAGTTAACAGCATAATTTAACAATAATAATCATTTAGGCCTATCATTTCAGCCCATAACAATCTAAGTTTAACAGGGAACTTGTAGTGATTTAAACAGTAAATAAACAATAACATAATATAACAGCAGATATAATACAACAGATGAATACTGATGAGGTGTCAATTTAAATGGGGTTCATCATTCTATATCACACTACAGACAGATAATAGTGAAATGCAAATTTACACATACACTTGCAATAATTTACAAAATATAAATACGTATGTCTGGTGAGAAATACTCACCTGAAGGTTGCAGAAAATTTTGAATTCAAAAACGACGATTCACCGGTAATGACCGACAGAAAATAACGGTCAAATTTCTTCTGATGTCGCCTAGATTCAGATCTAGAACAAAATTTCAAATATGGAATACGTGACTTTAGATTTTACGGTCAAAGAAAAAATGAGAATAGAACGGGGTTTTTTTTTTTTTTTTTTTTTTGTTTGCTTTGCTCGACCACTCCACCGTGTACCGTGACCAAAATATACCCTAAAGCGAGAACCGGGTTAACCCAAAATTTACGACAAAATTTCTAAAGGCCGACTGACGCACTATGGTGAAATTCTTCCTACTATATGCCGTGATACCCATGTACACGTGCACACAGTGACACACGCATGCTATTTCATTCTACCTTCCAGTTATACCTATATCTCGACTCACTCCAAACCTATATATTTTTTCTCTTTTTCCAACATTTACATACATGCAGACTTGCCTTTTATGTCACAATGCAAACTAAAACTCACAGTACCTTATCTGCTTGTATTCTTTTCCTTGCCTACCTGCTATATAGTATCCAACATGTGCAGCCTATAAAATCCTATAGATATGCAACTACTCTTATTTCAGTCATCTTTTATTATTATTATTTTTTCATTACCCCTTTTTTCTTCTTTTCCAACTGCACAAAGAAATTCACTTAACTTTGCTTGGTACCAGAGGCATGGCCTTGCCTACCCCAGTATGTATGCATGCATTTGTTATATGAATCATGTTTATCAATTACTCAGAGCTAATCCATGTAAAGTATGAACTTACGCAACTATCGACATCTAACATTAGTAACTTAGATTCCACTTGTATTCAGTTTCAACTTAAGTTTAGACTTAGCTTTAACCCATTGCTTTCCAGTTTAATTATTCTTAAATTTAACTTCCTAGGCTGAACAAAAACATGCCAAAGACCCAACTGCACACTTATGTCACTACAACTCTCGCTACTATAAACCCATTCGACTTATTCACCAACCATTTCCTTGCCAAGTCCAGACATGTGCACGCATGCATCAGCTTATCATGTACAGACACGGTCACTTGAACATGTTCACCTACTTCAAATCTCCATTTCAGTTCCCTCTCATGTTTATGCATCTGATCCTTCATTCTATCTCCAAATTTTCTTTTTAAACGTCCTAGTTCAATCTGCACTTAAACAAAACTCATGCAACATTTTGTAGCTAAATTTCCTTCTGACATATATCTTAGTTTCCAACAAAAATGGCAACAGACCAGAGCATCACTATTATGAGTCACTACCCACCTACTCACCCATGCCTTGTTGCCATGCTACTTCAGCTTTTCCCAGACTTCACACCATGGAAATCTCACGCAACCCAATCCTATGCACATGACATCATACTACAGATCCATTGTTGTTAGTAAAAAGTTTGTGATTTAACCTATATGTTTTTGCCAGATTTTTTTTTTCCTAACTTAATACACTAGACCATCAACTCAAAATCTGACCATGTTTTCATCCACAGGCTCAGGTGAAGGCTACCAGAGATGCTAAGTGGATGTGTGGTAAAGTGGCCGAGCAAGATAACAAAAGGCGGAGAACCTTTAAAAAAAAAATGAAAAGACTTACCTGATAGCTCGAACAAAGGAAAAGATGAGATGAAACACAGAGGAAAGTTTGGGCAGAGGAGAAAATGAATTTATAAACAAATGCTTCGAATCATTCAGAGGCATAAAAAAAAAAGAAAACGTATCAGTTTTTCTGATACTACTATTTGATAGGCGCAGATTTCTCATCAGTTATCAAAGAAATGTTATATAGGCATTTAATCTGATTGTTTATGTTAATGTCCTCTGATAATTGCGTGCGGATTCAAAGGGCTGAGGTCTGTTTGTTGTTTGAAGCAAAATGAATGGTAGCTTGATAAGGTAACTGATATGAACAAAGATTACTTCTAAATTTTTAAAACTTGCGTGATCTTAGGGGAGAGAAAATGGCAAAAGAAAGGAACGTATGCAACATAAATGAAGGCACTTGATCAGAGAATATGTTGAGTGCTGCCATAAATGTAAGGCATTTGAAAAGAGTAGAGGTGAAAGAAGGCAAATGCAAACGTTACACAGTTTTTATCAATGCTTGCGTGACATATGCTTTGTTAATAAAGTTTGAACGTTATACGTGATTTGTTTTTAATTTAGCTGAATTTTGATTTTGGTTTGATGACAATAAATAGTAAGGTGAATATTTATGTAGAGAAAACGTATACAATTTATTTGAAATCAGACCGTTCGTTAAAACAACGTAACGGTTGCTATAAAACTACTGACTGATATATTTCTTCAAAATAATTTGAAAACTTGATTTTTATACTACGTTAAACAGACGCAGTCCAAAACATCAAAAATTGTGATAAAATAACATTTTTAAAAACACACGTTTTATTACGTTGTTTATACCCTATAATTAGCGCGTCTTTTAAACGTGAATTTTAATAGTTCAAACGTGACTTAAATTTTCACAGATATTATTAAATTTATTGACATGAAAATATTTATAAAATATATCTCTAATTTAAATAATTAAACTATATTTTATAACCATAATTTATATAAATATATTTCAAAAAAAAAAAATTTAAAATAAAATAAATAGCTAAAAATTAGGGTTGTTACACGTTCCCGAGTTAACCAAACACATGACTTCCTTCGTGCTAGCATGAGTTGTACACGACCCATCATAAGTCGTAAGTCGTCAACGACTTATGTGTTGTTGACCCTTCCTTCCAATGTTTTGAGTCGTTACTCCTTTAAGTCGCATAGCTTTCCTTAGGCCGTTCAACCGTAGCCATTGTTAGGTCGCAACATGTTTTAGGTCGTAGGTCGTGCATCTCCTTAAGTCGTGCCATCCTTAACTCGTAAGGTTCCTTAACTCGTAAAAGCCTTAAACCGTGGAGGCCTTAAGTCGGAGACTGCTTAACTCGTAAGTCCTTCTAGAACTGTTTGCTGCCTTAAGTCGTAGGTCGTAAGCTTCCTGAGTCGTAGTTCTTAGGTCGCAGGCTCCTCAACTCATAGATCCTACCTTGTGGGCTCTTATCTCGTGGACTCTTTAACTCGTTGGTGAAACGGGATTAACACTTGCCCCTCGAAGCACACGTCTTAAGCCGTAAGTCGTGCGCTTCGACTCATCATAACCCGTGCCGATTCAAGTTCCAATGCCTCCAGATATAAGAACGCTTGAGTCGTTTCTCCTCTCCCACTTCTTATCTCACAGACGCATCCGCCATTAGAGACTCTCCAAGCTTACTGATCATTAATCCATCCTTTCCTTCACATCGCGTAAGTCATTCTGAACTTCAATCCAACCACGACCATCGCTAAGGCATAAATTTTCGCTTCTTGTTCCCAAATCACCATCGTACATCGTACTCGGGCTTTGAATTGAGTTGTGAACGATTCTGACCAGTGTTGGCTACGTTGTTGTTGTGATCCTTTAGATTACAACATCGCGTTTGATTCGCCGTACACTTGAAGCGATTCGAATTGGTTTTTTGGGTGCTTTCTGATGATGTGAGGAGAAGATGATGAATTACAATGTCTTGATTTGACTGGCCCGTGGGTTCGGAGGAGATGAGGAAGTTTTTAACGGGTTAATGGGTTAGAAAGGGGTTGACTGGTTGAGGAAACGACTTAGGATCTCACGACTTAGTTGGTTTTGCTTTTCGGCCACTGATTCTGAAATACCTTGCAATCACAACCGTACACGACTTAATGCTTTTAGCCATAAACCACAAACGACTCAAGCTATAAGTCGTGAACGACTTAAGCCATAGGCCGTGAATGATTCAAACCATGAGCTGTAAACGACTCAGTACTTGCTACTTTCCCGTGACTTATCCTTTAAACCGTGCACGACTTAAACCATAAGCCGTGTACGACTCAGTGGCTTCCATGCGACCCAGTAGCCTTTACTATCGACTTTAATCCGACTTAGCAAATTTTACGACAAAATCCATGAGTCGTAACCGGGTTAGAACTTAGAAGGTTTCTTATTGCTTTGATCTGGAGCCTTCCTCCTGTTCTTTGACTTACGACTCATAGTACTGCCGACTTATAACATCAGCGGTTTAGAGTTGGAGTAACCTAACTTAACTCGCCTCACTTTCCTTAGGTCGTAGTCGAGTCACCTAAATAGCCAACGACTTAGCTTAACCCGTACAAAGAATCCTTGAGTCGTTTACGACTTAGTACTTGTAAATTTTGTTTGAACTCCGAATTATTGCATGGACTCTGAACTGCTATACTGCTGCATTCTTTTACAGATTACTTCAACTTGTAAGCTAATAATCTGTTAATACAACATTCACAGAAAACTGGGACGAATATACTGTCATTGATTGCCCACATCGAACGACAGATTAGTTAATGATATATAATTAACTTAAATAAATCGTGTGAACGAAGTGCTACCAATTTCAAGTGGAATATTAAAGCAGCACTGGATTAGTCAATTGAAACTGACCAGCCCGCATTAATATTATGCTTGAGCTTTAAATAACAAGTTCCGAAATTACCATAGTCAATCAATCGTCAACCAGTTTAATTCCAGTTATCTTTACTTGTTATTATTATTATTTTTATTAGCTTTGCACGACACTTCACACTTTTTAGGAAACGTGCACCTTCGCATTTGAACATCCAGTTGCTTGTGTAGAATGACCTCTCATCAAGAAGAGCCGATGGGTCAGGCTGAAGATGTCTTTCCAGTAGCCATCCCTATAGACAACCCTACGGAGAGAACACCCACAACTTTGAATCAGCGGGTGTTTAACCAACTGCGCATCCAGTTTGGCATTGATGATGCTGACACCTTATTTCCGGGGCCAAATGACACTGCTGACAATCCTCCCTACGGCTTTGTTGCAGTCAATCGCCAAATGTGCTTAAGTGGGGCGATTCCTCCTTTTAACGACTTTCTCCAACAGCTTCTGCTTCGGTTGTCTATCTCTCCATTCCAATTACACCCCAATGGCCACGCCATTTTGATGGGGTTATGTGTCCTATTCAGGAGAGTTTTGGATCGGTTACCAAGCTTCGAGGAGATCTGCTATTTTTGCTCATTCACGAAAACTAAAGACCATCCCTCCATCGTGGTTGTAAGAAGCGCTCGAAATCGCAAACTTATTACTGATCTCTCCGAAAGCGCTCACGGATTTTTGAATCAGTTTTTCTTCGTTCGCTGCCCTCCAGGGTTTTATGCCATCTGGAGAGTGGGAAGTAAGATTTCCTGTCTCTACTTTTTCCGTTTTGAAACTTTCTCGAGATCTGAACTCTCAGCTGCTAATTTCATTCTTTTTCTGTTTTTAGCACTACCACCCCCTGCTAGGGACCCAAGTCTCAAGCAAATTTTTGAAAGATTAAATGCCGTGCCGGTAGAAGAGAGGAGCATAAAGTTTCTGCTAAACGATGAACTTTTACATCAATACGGACTCCTCCATCTCTCTCGCTTTACTCGGCCTCGTGAAGCTCCAACGGAGGTTCCTGACTCTCCGGTGAAAACTCCTGATCTTCCGATCTCCACTAAAGAGCACATACGAGGAGAAATTTCCGCAGAAACCTTATTAGTAAAGTGCTCTACTCCCAGAGACGATACGGGACCCTCCGAAAAGCCCGCACTTGCTCCCATTATTGAAGAAGAAGAGGAGCCCCTTTCCCAAACCAGGGAGGGTGCTGACAAAGGAGATGATGGAGGGAATCAGGTTGGGCATGCCGGTGATGACGTCTTTGGGGATTTAAGTGACATAATTATTACTTCACAAGAGCTCTTTAAAGAAGACCCTGCTCATGGTAAAGCTATACCTCCGACGATTGAAGCAACATCTGCCCTCGAACAGACTCTAACTCCTTCATCTCAAGAATTGTCATCAACAGTGAAATCTATCACTTCCCCCCAACAAAGGAGTGGTTCGTTAGTCCAACGCGAGTAGCTTGCACTTCACACACAACTAAGGATTTTCCAGCACATTTATGCACTTATCTTCTTATACTTTAAAGATTTCTAAAGCTTATCTTTTCTTATTTCAGATTCTTCAATGACACGCGGCGGGTCATATTATCAGGATTTCCAACGCTACGGGGGGCGTGGCCAATATGACTATCGGCGTTACTTTCCTTCCTATAGAGAGTCTGACGAAGAGAGGGCTGCTCGAAAGGCTCGTGAAAGGAGGGATGCAGAAGAGCGTTATGACAGAAGGGATAGGGATGAGCACCATGATTCTCTGCAGAGAAGTGATGATTCTCACAAAAGGAAATCTCACGACGACCGGGGAAAAGGTCATGTAGTTGAAGATTCAGGCAAACGAGCCCGATATGGTGAGAGACACGCTTCCACTATTCCCGAAAAGCCTACTGTCCCTGCCCCTCTTGACATTACTTTCGACTCTCCTGCTCTTGGGAAGGAGGACATCCAGACAATAATAAGCAGGCCCAAATTTCAAGTGGGACCGGGCCCTGCCACTTTACAAAGTCGTTTTCCGCAGTGGTGTTTAAAGGGTGTGAGGTTCGATCTCGACCTAGTCCCTATTGACAAGCCTGCTATGCTACGAAATCTTGACGCCGTTAAACTTGATATCGAGAGGATGTCAAACTGGCAGAAGCTTGTTGATGAGCTTCAACGAGTTAACCGCGCCAACTTAGAGGCTATGCTCACCATGGAAAATGATAAGGCTGAGTGGCAAAAGGTCCTTGAGCAGCACGACAACGAAATGAGGAGCATTACTTCCTACAACGAGGAGCTCGAAGCAAAGGTTGAGAAGTTGAAAGATGAGCTTGCTGCTTCCTCTACTTCATACTCTCAAAAAGAAGAAGTGCTTCTCAGACAAGTTAGAGATGCTCATGCTAGTCAGAGGGACGCCGAAGACAGGCTCGAGGTACAAAAAAGAATCAATGAAGGCTATGTCTCTGATATTGCTGAGCTTCAAAAGAAAAACAACTCCCAGGAGGCGGAGATACAAATGCTTAAGCTTCAGCTTGCCAGAACTGAAAGGGAGCGCGATGAGGCTGTCGCCGGCAAAATCGCAGCCGAAGAATCTCATGAGGCGACCAAAAACAGCTTCGGCTCAACATTATTCGACTTTTACTTGCATAGCGTTTTGGGGCGTGGAAGCCTCGCCTTTCTTGGTCCCAAGTATGAGATCACTTTAGCTGAAGTGTGGGAGGCCGCCCTCGATATGCTTGGTGCTGAAGGTGCTGGTTATGACGAGCCAGCCCTGGAAAGGCATTATTTTGATGAAGACGCTCGCGCTGCTCTCGCCAGGGGAAAGGAACAACTTGCCAAACTAAGAACCGAAGTGACGGAAGGGGACCAGCTGGGGAAAACCACTTCAACTACTCTAGTCCAGCCACCTTCTTCGTCTGAAGTCGACATTATTGGTTCCAGTTCCCATCTCGCATCTCCCACCAAAGTTACCGCTGATATTACAAGCACACAAGGTGGAGACGAGGGTGAAGAGAGCGCTGATGCGCAAGCTTATGAAGTCGATATCAGGAAACCAGCTTCTCCAGGTAACTTCACTGTTAATCTCGCTACTGTCAATTCTGCTCAAGCTGGTTACTCGTTTATTTCACATGAGTTTCGCGAGCTCCTAGGCTATTTTCTCAACCTTGACGAGCCTTCATCTCCTCTCTTTACTGACTTCATTGGTGAACCCTCATCTCCTCTTTTTACTGACTTTAACCTTTTTTCTTCTGTAGAGAAAGTACCAAGCACTGCTCAAACTTCTACTCCTCCGGTCATCCTTCCTTCATCTCTTCAGGCGGTGCCTCCTTCTGCCTCGCAACCTGGATCACAGGAGGAACAAATAGAGGCTCTTCACGGCTTGGATGATCCCATCACTTCGCAAGAGCAGAAAGATGAGAGACCTGAGGGAGGTGACATTTCCCCGGAACGGACTCCTTCTGACGACATTGTTCTATCAAAACTTGTCACTCCGGGGAGTGAGTCTTCCTCACAAAGGAGAGAGAAGCGTGGGACATCAAAGAGGAGGGGGAAGAAAATCACCGCCACTGAAGAGGAGCCGGAAGTTGAACCGGTTACACCTGCCTCTCCTACTTCCCTTATACCCACTGGCCGACCTGAAAAGCTGGTTATTCGACCGAGTAAAGGATCCAAAGGAGGGAAGAAGAAGTGAAGATTTTAGTTTTTTGCCTTTTGTATGAACTGGCCGAGAGTTGTGCGGGTATCGGCGCCCGCTTTTATTTTGAAAACCTGTATCTGCATTATAGTTGAATAAAATGATTCTTCGTTTGTACAAACTTCTGTTTGAATTTGAGAATGCATTTACTATTTATTTTTGCACAAGTTTATTTTTATAATATTGCAGCGGGCTTATGGTATGTTGCTTGAGTATTACTTTACTGAGGCAGCTATACTACTATACCATGTTGCCCCCATACCTTAAGCTTGTTGCAATATCTTATACTTCGAGGGGACTTGCACTCTTATTTGTTAAAGAATAATTATTTTATTTATTTTTTTTTTTTAAAGAAAATTTTTATTGAGTACAACTCCCTTCGTATAAGTTTTTACGCTTTGTCGTTCGAAGAAATCACTTTTCTCTTTTGCTTATGTGCATATTTTACCAAGTGAATTCCTCTATGTGGTAAAGCGGACCTCTGAAGGGTACTTTAACTTCTTTCCTTTTTACAATCATTTTCCATTTGAAAGTTAAAGTACGCTTTTTGATGAGGAATTTTTTTTTACAGAATTGTACCTCTGAGGAGGGATTTTTCACGTTTCAACACTTGGAAGTTTTATTTCAATCTCGGTGAAACGTGTACCCCCAAAGAGTTGTGCCTTCGAAGAAAGCCTTCTCACGTTTCAACACTTGGAAGTTTTATTTCAATCTCGGTGAAACGTGTGCTTCCAAAGAGGTCTTCTTCTTTTTTTTTTTTTTTGTGTGCCCGGGAGGGGGTCGTACCTCTAAGGAGGGATTTTTTTTTTTTTTTACGTTTCAACACTTGGAAGTTTTATTTCAATCTCGGTGAAACGTGTACCCCCAAAGAGTTGTGCCTTCGACGAAAGCCTTTTCACGTTTCAACACTTGGAAGTTTTATTTCAATCTTGGTGAAACGTGTGCTTTCAAGAAGGTCTTTGTTTTTGCATTTCAACTTTGGTGAAGTGAAATCCCGAAGAGCGGTTGTTACACTTCAACTCCTGGCGAAATGTGCCTCCGAAGAGGGCTTTATTTTGTTTACATTTCAACTCTGGTGAAGTGAAATTCCGAAGAGCGGTCACAACACTTCAACTCCTGGTGAAATGGGCCTCCGAAGAGGGCTTTTATTTTGTTTGCATTTCAACTCTGGTGAAGTGAAATCCCGAAGAGCGGTTATAACACTTCAACTCCTGGTGAAATGTGCCTCAGAGAGGGTTTTCATCGCCTGGAAGTCACTCTCTCATGGTTGGAGGGTCATGACTCCTCCAATCTTTTTTGTTGAGTAGAGAACTTTCTTTTTTGTGGCGTATGACCCATTAGAGGTCTTTTATCCTCCGAAGAGTTGCGCCTCCGAAGAGGACTTGTGCCGCTGATGGTAGCTTTGGTTGTTCCTCTGTTCACTTGCTTATGCCTTTTCAGCGATCCTCTTTTTTTTTTTTTTTTTTTTTTCTTTTCAAGTTTTCATTCCCCTTTCTCTCACAAGTGGCTTGTTTAATCCAAGGAAGTGTACTTCATTGCCAGGCAAGTTCGTGAGAACGGGCACTAGCTTCCTAATTGGATGTTTGTTTGTTCAAACAATCTCAATTTATCAGCAAGGGCTCGTTTCTATCGAAATCATTAGCCGTTCAATTGAAGTATTTCCTATCTAGGATTTGAATTCGGGGTCTTTGTGACTTGAAATTTGTTTGTTGAATGATGGTGAGAATCGCTCGGTCTTATTATGCGCAAGTTTTATTTCCATTGTCTGCAAAAATTTAAATCGACATTTTAGCAATACATTTTATGTATTTTTATATCGAAAACAAAGCAAACATATAATGATAATAAGGAACACAAGATTTATAGTGGTTCGGCCATGAAATTGGGCCTACATCCACTTTATATTCTTTCATTATTTATTTGCATCAGTTTCACAATTGCTTTCAATTACAAGAATCATACATTCATAATTCTTTTTACAATTTTTCAACAAAATTTTCAAGTAAAGTATGGACGCAAGTGGTTGCTGTTCCATGCCCTTGGAATTTGATCTCCATCAACGGTGGTGAGCTTGAATGTGCCGTCAAGAAGCTTCTGGCCTATTACATATGGTCCTTCCCAATTTGGCCCAAACACACCTGTCGCGGTCATAATTCTTTTCAGGACTAGATCTCCAATTTCAAAGCTGCGTTGACGAACTTTGGAATTGAAATGTCTGGCTATCCTTTGCTGATGAGCTGCAACTCTGAGGTTAGCTTCATCACTTTTTTCATCAAGGAGATCCAGCGCTTCAAGTTGCAACTTTTCATTTTCTGCTTGATTGAAATGAATTCTTCTGTGTGAAGGGACCTCTGTTTCAACCGGGATCATTGCTTCCGATCCGTATGCTAACGAAAAAGGAGTATGCCCAGTTGCAGTTTTGTGAGTAGTTCTGTATGCCCATAGTGCAAGTGGTAGTTTATCGACCCAACCACTTTTTGCTCTTTCGAGTTGCTTTTTGATGGTTGATTTAATGATCTTGTTCACTGCTTCCACTTGCCCGTTTGCCTGCGGATGAGCTACTGCCGAAAAGCTTTTCTGGATTTTGAATCGTTTGCAAAAATCCTGGAATTCCTCGCTTTCAAACTGAGTACCATTGTCTGTGATTATTTTCTGAGGCACACCGTATCTGCAAATGATATTCTTGGTCACAAAGCTTATCATTTTCTTAGAAGTGATAGTAGCCAATGGTTCATCTTCAGCCCACTTAGTAAAATAATCAACTGCAACAATAGCGTATTTAATCCCTGATTTAGCAGTTGGTAGCGGCCCAATGAGATCCATTCCCCAAATTGCAAATGGCCATGGACTGACCATCTGTGCGAGTTCGGTAGAAGGTGCTCTAGGAATTTTGGCATATCTTTGGCACTTGTCACATTTTCGGGAGTAATCTGCAGCATCCCGATTAATTTCTGGCCAAAAATATCCGTATCGGAGAATTTTCTTTGCTAGTGTTTGACCACCTGAATGATCACCGCATTCTCCTCCATGCACTTCAGCTAGGATTGTTTTGGACTCTTCCCGGGATACACATCGAAGCAATGGCATTGAGAATCCCCGTCTGTACAATCGACCGTCCTGAATTACATAGCGAGAGGCCTTTCTTAGGAGCTTTCGTCTTTCTATCGAGTTTTCTGGCAGAGAACCCCTGAGTAGGTAATCCAGTATTGGAGTCATCCATGACTCTTGTTCTTGAGATACATTCATAATCCAGTCTATATCCATCTCGTCTATACTTGGCGCTGAAAGGACTTCTACAGGGACCAATCCCAATAGTTGAGCTTCACCAGAACTTGAATACTTTGCGAGGGAATCTGCCTTCATATTCTCTTCCCGAGGAATGTGGCTTATTGAATAGTGATCGAGTTCATATAGGAGTTCCCAAGCCTTTGACAAGTAGGAAGGTAGGTTTCCACCTTTCGCTTGAAATTCCTTCTTGACTTGGCATACAATAAGCTGAGAATCACTGAAAATTTGTAATGCTCGAATGTTTAGCTCTTTAGCGATTTTCAGACCTGCAATAAGAGCTTCATATTCTGCTTCATTGTTTGTTGAAGGAAATTCCAGTCTTAGTGCATAACATAATGATCGACCTTCAGGAGTTTCAAGTATCACTCCGGCTCCTGAACAGTAGTCATTTCTTGCGCCATCAACATACATCTTCCACTGGATTGGAGAATCATTGATCGCTTTTTCCTCACCATTATCTTTCTCTGTGAATTCTGCAATGAAATCAGCTAAAGCTTGTCCGTTGATTGCTTTTCGGGGGTGATAGGTAATGTCATATTGACTAAGCTCAATGTTCCATTTTAGAAGACGACCCGAAGTTTCAGGGCGAAACAGGACTTGCTTCAGAGGTTGATCAGTGAGTACTTTGATAGGATGAGCTTGGAAATATTGCCTCAGTTTCCTTGATGCAACTAGTAGGCAATAGGCGAGTTTTTCCAACTTGGAGTAATTCAGCTCTGCCCCAGTGAGTCTTTTGCTGATATAGTAAACTGGATGTTGAATCCTTTTGTCTTCCCGTATCAGCGCTGCACTTAGAGCATGAGATGATACTGCCAAGTATATAAGAAGATCCACACCATTGCCTGGCCTAGAAAGTATCGGAGGCGTTTCCATATGACGGATCAACTCTTCAAAGGCTTTTTGGCATTCGGGAGTCCATTCAAAGTTCTTCTTTCCTTTTTTCAGGGCATCGAAGAATGGGATGCATTTATCAGTAGCTTTGGAAATGAACCGACTCAGGGCGGCGATCTTTCCGTTGAGACTCTGCAATTCCTTCTTTGTTCTAGGAGCTTTGACTTCTTTCAAGGCAGTAATTTGAGCTGGGCTAGCCTCTATGCCCCTAGCACTGACAATAAAACCTAAGAACTTTCCGGATTCGACCCCAAATGTACATTTCAGAGGGTTAAGTTTCATTCTGTATTTCCGGAGGACTGCGAACATTTCTGCTAAGTGTTCAATGTGATCCACTGCTTTCCTGGACTTCACTAACATGTCGTCGACGTAGACTTCCATAGTTTTTCCCAATTGCGGTTTGAACATAGCATTAACAAGTCTTTAGTAGGTTGCCCCTGCGTTTTTCAATCCGAAGGGCATAACTCTGTAGCAATAAAGTCCAACACCCGTGATAAAGCTTGTATCCTCCTGGTCTGGCTCATGCATCATGATTTGGTTATAACCGGAGTAGGCATCCATGAAGGATAACAATTCATGTCCCGCAGTTCCGTCTACCAGTTGATCGATCCTGGGTAATGGGAAGCAATCTTTGGGGCAAGCCTTGTTTAGATCAGAAAAATCGATGCACACTCTCCATTTTCCATTAGCTTTCTTGACCAACACAGGATTCGAAACCCAATTCGGATATGTAGATTCTCTGATGAAGTTATTTTCCATGAGTCGATCAACTTCTTCTTTTAATGCTGCTGACCTTTCTGGACCTTGGGTTCTCCTTTTCTGTTTAACTGGCGTAAATTTTGGATCAATATTCAGAGCGTGTACTGCAACTTCTGGAGATATCCCACACATATCGGCATGAGTCCAAGCAAAGACATCCAGATTTGCCTTCAGGAAAGATATCAGGATGTTCTGAATTGACACATTAAGCTGTGAACCCACATTCAACACCTTATTTGGATCTTTTGGGTCAACAGGTACCGGAACTGTCGTTTCCACCGGTACTACTCTATTCTTCCCTGTACTGGCTTTTCTGGGATCCATTTCTTTCCGTGCCCCGCTGTGCTCGCCAGTGCAGGGTCCGCTCTGTAATTGCTACAAGGCTGGTTCCTTGATGCAGACTGGGGTTGCCGCACCCTTTCCCATTTCTCTTTTTCTTGACTCTCGCAGCTCTGTCAAATAGCACTCTCGCGCAGCATTCTGATCCCCTTTTATAACTCCTACTCCATTGTCAGTAGGGAATTTAATAGTGAGGCACCACGGGGCTAGGATAGCTTTGAATGCTGCGAGTGTTGGACGGCCAAGAAAAGCATTATAGGCAGAAAACTCATCGACAATCACAAATGTTTGCTTTCGGACCACTTTCCTTTCTCCTTCCCCAAGTTCTACAAACAAATCGATGGTTCCTACTGGTTGCTTTGGCTCTCCTGTGAAGCCCACGATTTTCTGTGATGAGGCTTGCACATCGATCATAGGGATTTTCATCTGGTCAAATGTCTTTTTGAAGAGGATATTACATGATGCTCCGCAGTCAATGAGGACTCTTCTGACAATGGCTGGTCCAATACCAGCCGAGATGACCAAGGGATCTAAAGTAGGAGCTTCAATACCTGTAGAATCTCTGGCTCTGAAAATAATATCATCACTGAAAGTTTTTTGTTGTTTAAGGGGCGTAGTGTCTTCTAGAACAAAGACGTTTTCTTCGGCTGGAGCATATTTCAAAGCCCTGGAATATCTCTCCATCTCACCCCAACTCTTGCCAGCTGGGTGAGGTCCTCCGGAAATGACATTGATAACGGGCCTTCCAGATTCATGCCCCGTAGCTTTCTCACCTGCCCCAGGCTGATGAACAGGAGTCCGCTGCCCCTGACTCGATGATGCAGGATTGTTGCTATTCTTTTTCACAAATTGCTGCAACTTGTTTTCTCTTAGCAACTCTTCAATCAGATTCTTCAGCTGGCGGCACTCATCAGTTTCATGACCTGGTTGATTGTGGAAGCGGCAAAATTTCCCACTTTGTATGGCTTTTCTCCCAGTTCTCAAAGGGATAGGTTTAGGGAAATCGACGGAATCTTTGGTGGCAAGGTAGATGTGCTCCGGCGTATGTGATAATGGAGTATATTCTGATGGCTTGAAGGACCGGGGCTTTTTCAGATTACCCTGTTTCTTTCCATTATTATTCTCCCTTTTCTGCCCCACCGACTCATTCTTGCGTGGAGCGACAGTATTGTCTTCAGCTTTTTCCAACACTGCCTTTACTGGCAAAGGACGACTTTCCAAGCGAATGAATTCGTCTGCTTTTTTGTAGAACTTCTCGAGAGAGGTTGGCTCCTTCATATTTAACCATTTCCCAAATTCGCTTGACTTATCAATAGCCCTCATTAGATAAGTCAATATCATTCGTGGTTCAGCATTGTCCACTTCAGCCAATGCTATATTGAAACGGTTCAAGAAAGATCTGATAGACTCACCAGGATTCTGCTCTAAACTGGACAATGACATGATATCCTTGGCCTTCGAAGCATATAGCCTAAACTGCACCTTAAATTTTCTGGTCAAGTCTGAAAACTGATCGATAGATCGAACTGGCAACTTGGTGAACCACAGTAAAGCCACGCCTTCCAGGTACACGGGGAAATATCGGCACTTTATTTCGTCGGAGGCCCTGGCACCTGTCATGTGCCAATCATATTTATACAAGAACTCATTCGGATCACTTGTTCCTTTGTAAGCTGGAATAGTTGGAGGGACAAACTTCCTTGGAAATTCCGCCTTCAAGATTTTTTCAGTAAACGGAGTTTTACTTGGAGCGAAACCCCATTCCTTCTCATCTTCAACCCTTTGCATACTTTCTTTCATGATCTGCCGGACCATTCCAGAAAGATATTCCTCATCATGCCAAGTTCTAGATCCACCGGCGTCAGGTACTGCCTGCTCAAAGGGACTAGTAGGCCTTTCATGAGCATTCCTTTCATTAACATCATGAATGTTGCCAGCATAGTTCCCTTCATTACCAGCCGGTTGATTGTTTGCCCCAAGTAAGTCGTTCAACTTATTCAGAATCAGAGCATTCTGGGCACTTTGAGCCTCTAATTGTGCATTTTGGGCGTTGATCTGCTGGTTTAGCCCTAGAATCACAGCATCCAATTCCGCTTTTGTAACTCCAACAGACGGAGTGGGTAGATTAGGCACAGGGGAAGCGGAGGTTCCCTCTTGAATGTTCCCAGATCTGATAGATCTACTTTTCCTTCCAGGAGCCATAATCTCAGATATACTTCTGGTTTTTAAAGAAACTCTTTCTTCTAATCTCTGCGAAGCAATGATGACAGCTGTCCTGAGTTCAATTCTCAGTGAAAGCACCAAAAATGTTAACGCTTAAATTTGAACGCTAACACCCCGGTGTGAGCAGTGTAGTTGTGAAAGCACCACCCGATAGATCGGGAAAGAATTATAAACAAGTAATAGCGGAAAAGCGGTAAACAACAGCAGTTTTATAGTGGTTCGGCTTATGGGTATAGCCTACGTCCACTTTAAGTACTTTTATTGATGATCACGTTACAAATTGATACAAATCTTTTCAAGTACAACACACTTTGAATTACAAAAGACTTAGAACAAGTAGCTCAAACTTCAATGTTGACAAAAATCTTCAAATCCATGGTGGATGTAGATGATTTCTTTATCAAGTTCTTTTAGACGTTCTTTGAATCTCAAAAGCTTTAAGTGTTGAAGTAATCTGGAATTCGGCAGAGTAATGGCGCTTGAAATTGATCGACCAAAAGTCCCCTTCATGTTGGAAATGGTCGTGTATTTATAGGGGCTTTCGGTCTTAAGTCGTGAGTCGTACCCGACTCATGGGTTACTCGTGGCCGAGTCAGGTTGGGTCGTGGACGACTCACCATGTTGAGCCCAAACTCGCCTTCGGTCTTCTGAATATAGCACAAGTTCTAACCCGTTCACGAGTCATCCTTTTTTAGTATGGACATCATAGCAGTGGACTACGACTTAGTGACCTTAGGTCGTGGACGAGTCATGGCGAATTGTCTCATATGATAAGTCGCGGGCTTGTCAGCGGTTCATGGTAGGTCGCGGCCGACCTACTGGATTTGACTCTCGGCTTGGTTTAATGTTATGCTCCTGTTCGAATGAACGATACAAGTGATAAGTCGTTCCCGAGTTAACCAAACATGACTTCCTTCGTGCTAGCATGAGTTGTACACGACCCATCATAAGTCGTAAGTCGTCAACGACTTATGTGTTGTTGACCCTTCCTTCCAATGTTTTGAGTCGTTACTCCTTTAAGTCGCATAGCTTTCCTTAGGCCGTTCAACCGTAGCCATTGTTAGGTCGCAACATGTTTTAGGTCGTAGGTCGTGCATCTCCTTAAGTCGTGCCATCCTTAACTCGTAAGGTTCCTTAACTCGTAAAAGCCTTAAACCGTGGAGGCCTTAAGTCGGAGACTGCTTAACTCGTAAGTCCTTCTAGAACTGTTTGCTGCCTTAAGTCGTAGGTCGTAAGCTTCCTGAGTCGTAGTTCTTAGGTCGCAGGCTCCTCAACTCATAGATCCTACCTTGTGGGCTCTTATCTCGTGGACTCTTTAACTCGTTGGTGAAACGGGATTAACAAACTTCAAGATAATTTGGTGAGTTTGTTAATGGAAACTAAGAAGTTAATTAAGATGAGTAGTTAATCATTGTGAACAATTAATATAATATAATCAATTAAAGGTTAATTAATTCTAGAGTAATTAATAATTTGGAATAATCAATGATTGATTAAGGTAATTAATCAATGTAGTTAATAGAATTTACTAATGAAAGCAATCGTAGAAAAATTATTTAATATCATAAATCAAAGGGGGTAATTATTGGTAATTACTTAATTGCGGATTAATTACTTGTTTAATTAGTGTAACAAAATTTATGGAGGGTTAGTAAATTTATGAGCATGATTAATTCAAGGATTTTAATCAATATAAGTGATTATAAGTTAATGAATCTGAGAACTTAATCAAGGATAGATGTGATTATTGTGAAAAGGGAAGGTAAATTAATAACATTGAATTCGAAGAGACTGTAGTCGGGTATTAGTTAATACCCGAAATCACTTCGATTCTTTACAAATTGATACGTGGAACCAATAGGGTATATTGGAATGATTTTAAGTGAATTGGACCATAAAATCTAAGTTCTGGCACTTAGAAATTGATGTGTGGAATAAGTGATGTCTATAACAACTTATGAAGTGGAAATTGATATAAGTTACCCGGGTTTTATATCGGTTGTAAACTTTTGCATTCCTTGTTAGTTGGGTTTACTCACGTTGGTTTCCAGCCTGACCCGGGTGTTACTTTGGTGTAATGCTCGGGTCAGACCGAGTATTACAGATTTTCAGGTAGGGACGTTCTGGAGCTCAGGAGACAAACTGGATGGCAACAACGAGTAGAGTATTTCTGCTATATTTATATATTCGTTAATCTGAGACATGATACTTGTATTTATTCAGTGACTGTATATGTGTGGAACTCTGATGTATGTTAAATGTAATCAACATATATAGTATTCTTTTGTAGAAATTTATTATTTATTATATTTTATCCGTTGCGAATGTGAGATGTTTGGTGTTTCTCTTCTTCTTCTTCTGTCTCTTTCTTCTTTTTCATAACTATCTGGAATTTTCGGCTTCGATAATTTCGGGTCGTTACTTTTGGTATCAGAGCTGAAGGTTAAGCGAGAACCTTGGCTCTGGTGGGGATCATCATTGAATAGAGTCCGTAGTACTCTAGAATGAGTTGAGTATATATATATGAGGGCGTACTTGTTATTTTCTTATGAAGATTTTAAATGAATTTGCATAAGGATATATTTTATATATAAAGCAATATTCCCTTCTAATGAATATTTAAGTGATTGGTTGTTAAGTTATTGGAATTAAGTTAAGAAGGAATATAAAATACGACCAAATTGAAACTTATAACCAAAGTTGAAGAATAAACTTATATGACAAAATGGAATTTGAATTATTGATTGTGAATGTAGTTTATAAATCGAAATAAACTTCATAATAAATGAGATTATAATTTGAAATAGAATTCCAGAGAATATTTGGAAATAAAGTATGACGAAAATTCCAGAGTAATGTTTAAATATCAATTGGATGGATTGGGAATTTTGAATTTTTGGGAAAATTTAAAATTCCTTTGGATTTGGAAGTGATTTCCAAAGGTTTTGGAAAAATAATAGTATTATTTAAAAAAAAAATTCGTGTTGAATTTGAAATATGGGAGATTTGAAATTAAAAGTATTTGGAAATGTTTTTAAAGAGATAAAAGCATTGAACTCTTTCGGTCACTGGAAAATATCGTCGGTGATGACTGCAGCATCATCGATGTTCATTTTCGAGTTTCTAGAAGAGAAATTGTTACCAAATTGTTTCAAATTGGAGTTGTTTGTGAACTGGGTTTGGTTTTGAAATTCAAAAGGATAATTGAATTTGCCAAAGAATTTTGGATATAGTTGAATTCTAAGGTAATATTGAAATCTTGAAAATTTGTTTAAACTCTGGAATCTTGATTTAAAATGTTTATGGAATAATATATTGGCTAAATCAAATGTATAATTTCAAGTTAAAAGCAAAATGTGAATGTAATCGATTATAAATAGTAATTGTAAGATACAAATTGTAATTAAAGTTGTACAAGTTTAAAGATCAAACGGAATTTGATTTGAAGTTGGAAGGAAATTGAGAATCAATTCAACTTGAATTGGGATTAAATCAATTTCAATGGAAATTGAAGATTATTCAATTTGGAATTGGGTCAATTTAAATGGGAGTGGAAATTTAAATTGAAATGTTGGGGCTGTGAACAGTTTTAACTTTGGATTGTTTTCAATATACATTGTTTTAATATAAACTTATTTTTCCAAGTTATTAAATATATATAACCCTTCTTTCTTAAAGCCGAATTATTTTATACTTGTTTTACAATTATTTTTGGACCTATTTAACCATTTTTCAACCATTTTCTAAACTAGTTACTAGTTTTTTTCAACTAAGTTACGAATTAATTAATATTTTACAACTATTTTGCATTTATCTAAGATTTCAATAACTACTTAGCTATTTTCCAACTATTTTATAGATATTTTATAAAATAATAATTATTTTTTGACTACTTCTCTATTTTTAAAAAATTTTAAGCTGTTTTTGTAACGACCCGTGTAAATTCGATGTTTAAAATGAATATAATTAATAGGATTTTTAATTTAAATTTAGAAAGGAATAAAAATCTTAGTTATTTATATGAAAGAGTATGTGAAATATGATGTACCAACGGAAATTAGAGTTTACAAATTTAACTATATATTTTAATTAATAGAAATAGTGGAAATTGTTGCATTGGATATAAGTTAGAATAAGTAAAGTAATGCAAGTATTGGATTTAACAATGAAATAAAATATTGATTTTGGGTATTGAATGTAGATGGGTGAAATAAAGAAATGCAGGACATTAAATAATTTATTTAATACAATCCCTTTTATTTGTAAACTATTGTAAGGGTTAATTAATTATGAAAATTTGGAAATAGGTTCAAATTGTATGTTAGACAATCAAATTTAAATAATTAAAGTTAGTAATTAATGGATTAAATGGAATAATTAATTGGAGTTAAGATCTAAATTTGTATGTGAGCATTCATTGATAATGGAATATAAAGGGGTAAATTTATAGTATAAAATGTAGACATCACGTTTAAGATGATGGGTTTATAATTGACGCATAATAGGGAAATCAAATGAATGGGTTTAATTGAATAACAATTAGCAATTAATGAATGAAGAGAAATTTTAAGGGCGCGACTGTTTTCGTTAAATTAATTTTGGTAACAAATTGTATTGAATATAGATTTAACGTTGTGTGATGTATTTAAGTAATAATTGGAGAACAATGTAAATTATATCCGTGAATGGTCAATTCAATTAAACAACAAGATTTTTAAATAAATAAATGTTTTTATTTAGGTTTCAATTTATGATGTTTAATGGGAAATCAATTGCAATAAATTGCCCTAATTTATGCAGTTAGAGGAGATTTAGATTTGCATTATAGATGGAAGTATAATCTGAATTGATAGGTGACAAACTTAAGAATAAAATTTAGAGCTAATAGGTGGCAAATTTATATAGTTGTTTATTTACGTAATGTGTATGTAAGCTTTGGTAAACCGATTTCTATCGATCCCAATCTAACGATTTGTTAATATAGATTTAAGTATAGGAGCAGTATTTATTAATTAAATTGAAGTATTGTAAAATAAATGAAATTCAACGTTTAATATTACATTATTGTGAGTAAGATAATATGTGTAAGTATTGTTAAGGTTATTCATATTTGACAAATTTATTGAGTTATAAGGATTGATATATAAATTAATGTTGGTTTAGGATATCGTTACTTGGTGATTTATTATAGAGTAAGGGGAGTGTGAACGTAAAATAATAAAAGCATAGATTTGTGATAGGACATAATTTATGGTTTTGGGAATTTAAATCCAAATATTTATTTATTTGAGGAAATAATACGTATTAAATCTCAACTTGATATAATCAATGCAAATTTAGTAATTAAAAATAAATTGCAAGTTGGTAATTTAGGATGTTTGTGAGTAAATTTGCAGGTAAGATAATTTTTAAAGTTTACCCATTCATATAATTTATTTAAATATATATAAATCAAATGGCAACATTGTGTTAATAATAGTCGTAAGTGAATTTGAATGCTAAAGGGGTAACAATCATTTTAGGTTAACTATTTATTTAATATATTAAGTCTAGACTGGTAATCGATTGAAATAAAAAAAATTATTTTGTTTTGTTAATGTGACTTAGTTAATAAAGAGGAATTTATATGAAATGAAGCATGCATGAGAAATGCATTATAATTCAACGTTATGTTTACCCATTAAATGTATAATAGGTTAAGAATCAAATAGAGGGAAAGAAAAGTAAATATTGAATTGATTGATGAATAAGTATTCATTGGATAGAAATTTAATGCAAAGTTGATATTAATTGTATAAAATCTATCTAAGATAATGAATTGCAATAAATTATGGGTTGATAATAAGGTGTGAATGGAAATTTGATTTGTTATATTAAATGAATGGATTTAAATTTATTGGGAAAGGTAAATGGATATTTGGTAATAAATATAAACGGACTTCAATAGCGAATTTAGTTAATTTGAATATATAATAAATAATGATTTAATGGAGACCTATACTCTGTAGATATCTATAATATTTGAGTGGAAATAATATATACTTACAAATGTGGGATTTAGAGTCTTACAACAATTATTAGGAATGATATAATTAGTTCATTCAATTAAATTTGAAAACATTGCAATAGATGTAAATTAAGGGTTGTGTTAAATAAAGTAATAAATGGGAAATAACGTAAATGTCTTCATAGTATGGTGATTTGTAATTATTACGTTAATTTAAATTATCGTTCAGCGCGTTTGTTTACAGATCCATCTACTCTAATTCTAATCTATCTATATAAACCCAATTATAAACCCTAGCCTCCATCAATTCCCTTTTATTTGTGCGTTTATTTTCTTCAATTCTTTCTCTTCCTAAATGGATGCAAATTTCAGATCCAATTCTATTCAAAAATCAAAAAAAAAAAATTCAAAGTTCTCAGAAAAAATAAATAAATTATGTTGTAGTTTTCGCCTACGGATCTAAGCGCAGTCTCTGTTTTTGCAATAGTCGCTTGAGACAACCAGAAATCACGGTCAAACGTGTAAAATTCGAAACCCAAAAGGTTGAATTGGCGCTTTTTGATTTCTTCATCTATTTGCGAAATTGGAACATGGGTTTGGTGAGATTAGTCACTAGGGATGCGTAGGAAACGCTGACGTGGCAAGTGGTAATAGGTAGGTTTATTTTGTTTGAATTTAATTTAATTTTGATTTTTCAAACGCGTTAATACATTTAACTTCCACATACGAACTCCGTTTCATGCGCGATTTTTTTTGTTAGGATCGTAATTAAATTCCAGATCTTTTGATGCTGGTTTCGACAGATTTGGAGACCGTCGAATTTTTGGGTTTAAATCGGATTTAAATTCAAAAGGTGAGTGTTTTAACCCACTCACAATTTCTAAAATTTCTTGTGTTTGTTAAATTAATTTTAGATATGGGTAGAAATTTTTTTATGACTGTTTGGCATGTTTTATTCACTATTTTTGTTTAAACGCATTTATTTAATATAACTGTATATTTATTTATTTATTGCATATAAATTTGACAGTTAGAATTTATTTATTTCATATTAACTGCCAGGCATAGTTATGTTAAATTTTATTTCATATTAACTGCCAGTTAAGTTTACGTTTATTTTTGCATACAAGCTGCCAATTAACAGTTATTAAATTTATTTTGAATATAAACTGATAATTGATACCATTATTTATCACCTGTTATATATTGATGATTGTTTGAAATTGGATGATGACTGCGATAAATGGATGTATGATTTGATGGATGAATGGATGATTTATTTTATTAATTGCAAGTTGCTATGCATTTCATTCATTCGGGATTGCGTTTTGAAACGATATACAACCGCATTTTATTTTAAATTGCGGATTGAAATGATAAACATCCGTATCACTTGACCATAGGGTAGAAAATTTTATACAGGCACCGCGGTATATATATAAAATATATTTTGGAATGTTTTTATGGTTTTGTAAAGCTATATATGTATGGTTTATGGGATATTGAATTAGTTATATATATATATATATATATATATATATTAATTTTCGGGTTTAAGCTTTATATAAATTTGATTTGAAGTATAAAATAAAGTTTGATTTTTAAGATCAAATACGATTAAGCATTTATTTAAAATCTAATTTCTGGAGTTTTTATGACTTAAATGAGAATAAGATTTGGAAGATGAATATTAAGTTAAATTGAAATTTAATAAAAAATAAAAAATTTAAAGGATATGATTTTTATAACTTGATTTTTGTGTAAAGTGATTTAAATGAATATCAGGTTGATTTAAATGAATATATCAAGTTTAATAAATTGAAAGATTTTCCAACTATGTGAAGTTAAAGATTTTACTTCAATTATACTGAATTCATTAAGTAAACATTTCAAGTCTAAATAATAAGTAACTGAATTTGATATATATGTGTTTGTCAAATGAGTTTGTTTTTGAAATGGTGAAATATTTAAAGCTTTGAAACAGAAGAATTGAAATGGTATTTGGTAGTTTAAATCGATATTTTAAATTGATTTGTGAAATCTAAAGAAGCTATTTTGTTTTATAAAAGTAATTTAATATTTAACCATTTAAGAGATGGAAATTTTGTTTCAAAGCTATGTTTTCAAGGTAGTATAATTTGGAAATATTATATTCAAGAGTTTTGATTTCTAAATATTTTACTTTGAAACCACTATGATTTTTGGAAAGAATATATTGGAAAATAAAGATGATATCATATTGTTTTGGGGTTTTAAAAGGGAGGGATATCATATTTATATGGTTTTGAAATGGATATTATATTCTGGTTTTAAAAGTATAAATTATTTTAAAGGACCGCGGTGTTATAATAACGTTTGGTTGTTGAAGTGACCGGGATCGGAAGTTGTCATACTCTCTGCCAACTCCGAAAATCACTTTAACAACCGTGTATGTGGTGGAGATTCCAGAATGAAATATGTTGGTGGAGGCGTTTCCTTGAGGTAAATACGTGGACCCAACTCCCGTGAGTTGGCATAAGGTGGCTAAAACAGGAGCGATTCTCGGGCCAATGAGGTCATTCCTCTGATCCAAAGCACTCCTTCGATATTATACTCTGACTTTTGGATTTGGATTCGGTGGCCACTTTTATTTGATTTGGGGGTGTTGTTCGAGGTGGGCGGTAGTAGCAGCTACGTGTTACCACCATCCCGGATAGCAATTGATATATCTACCCTGGCATTGCCTAGTTGTGCCGTGTCACCTACCCTATCGCGCCTTGTACGAGTTTGGATTTCTCCCGTAGCCCGTGTGGTATCCTCTGGTGGCTTCCCGATCAGGAGGGACCATGATATTGGATGGACTACTTGGACTATTACGTGTTAAGGTGGAAAATGTAAAGCCTTAACACTATTTAAAAGTAAGTTTATTTTACAAATAGACACTATTATAATAGTGCAATATACTACATTGTAAATAGTTTAACGGATCCTTAGGAGATGTAAATCCCGAGCATCTCTTAAGTTACTGCACTCATATTTATTTCTGTTAATTTAACTCACATAAGATCTTTTAGTTCTGACTCGGGCGTTTTTGTCTTTGCAAATTCGCTCGGGTCAGTCCGAGCGTTTCAGGATTGGAAGATTTAGCTCTGGAGGACGAAGACGAAAATTTATATTATTATTATTTATACTAGTGCACTACACACTGTTCCGCTGCATTGTTACTGATATGTGTAACTCTGATATGTATTATATAAATGGTTTTGTAAACAGATTTATAAACTGTATATTTGATTATTATATTTTATCGTTCCGCTGTGAGATTCTGTTTAGTTTTTTTATTCTCTGTTTTTTCTTATTTACCCCATAACAATCCGCCCTTCCATATGGTTTGAATTGGCACCTGTGTCGATTTAAAGTGTGCGAAAAAGCGGGACGTTACAGTTGGTATGAGAGCTTTGGTTTAGCGATAAACCTTAGCTTGTGGGGTCTGACTCTTTTGTTTATAGGGTAGTAATACCCTATGAGAGTTGCTGAGTGTACATATATGAGAGAGCGTATTTGTTAGGGTTATAACAAGATTTTAATATTGTGTTAATCTGTTTCGTTTTGTATTTATAAATTCTGGTTGGTGCATGGGACGTTGTGACATCAATAGGGATTTGTAAACACTTAATAGGACAGACCGACATAATATCGGTTTTTATATAGGTGAATGAAATAATTTTGCCTATTATATTTTCTATATATAAAAATATTTTATAAAGATAATTTGGCTGCAATAGATTGGTTGTTAGGTATTAAAGTGTATAATAATAATAGAAATAAGATTGAGAAATAAGATTAATGAAATTTGGAAATTTAGAACTTAAGTTCCGGGTTTTTGAAATTTCTTTCGAATAAATTTTGGAATATAATAATATTGCTTATAAGTATTTTCTGACATAAATATTTCAATATAATTCGGAAGAATTGTTTTAAAGAAGATTTTGAAGAATTTTTTTTGTACTTTCCTCTTTTTCGTTGGAAAATAATTTCGGTGATGGCAGCCGCATCATCGACTTTCATTTTCGAGTTTCGAAGGGGAAATGCCACTGTAGTAAATTCTACTACAGATTCATTTTTAAAATATCTAAATTTTAAATTGTTTTAAAATAATTAGAGATATATAAGTTGTAAGAATATATTTATCTATTGTTTTAAAATAAAGTGAAAATTTAACCCGGTATTAAATTCTTAAATTTCCATTAATTGTTTCAATTATTGTAGTGAATCGAAACATAGGTAATTAATAAATTAAAACCTCTAAAGGAAATAAGAGATTTAATGATAGGTTAAAAATGGTCTTAAATGAAGTTGAAATTATAACCTATAAAATAAAGAATATTATTATTAAATGTTAAATTTACCATAGGAAATGAGAAACTTGTATAACTTTTAAGTATATGCTTTAAAAACATATATAACTTACCAAATATTAAAAGTTGAAATGTTTAATAGGGAATGTAATGAAAATTGTACAAGTAAAAGTAGGTAATGAAGTATTCAATGAATTTGCTATTATAAATGAGAAATTAACGTTTAAACTTAAGTATTAATTGAAATTTTACCAAGTAAATATAATTAAAGGTAAGTATGACAAATAGATGATTTAAACTTAAGTAATTAAAGGGTAAATAAATGAGATCATGCGATAATAAATAAATGAATAATTATAGTGAAAAGGTGGGAAACTGGCATGACCTTATTTAATGGAATTGAGAAATTTTAAGTAAAAAGAAAAATAAATGACTGCAAAACGTTAGTGAATGAATTAATAAAATCCTTTACTTATGAGAATGGATATTATGAGGTTAAAAATTTAAGTGTAATTAAAAAAGGGTTACTATAATTAATTATAATAGAAATGTAAGCATTAAATAAATGATTGAAATTGAGAAGTGCATTAAATATAATACAAATAAAAGAAACTTACATGACCCGAATAAATGAAAATGAATAATTATAAGTAATAAGTAGAAATAAAGGAAACAACCACTAAATGAGAAAATAAAATTTAAAGTTTGTTAGAAATAAATATAAATTATAAAAGGAAAATTTATGTAGTTTAAATAAAAAGAGAAAATCAAATAACAAAGGTATGAGATGAAATTATTAATAAGTTAAGTTGATTGTTGTTTGAATTTGTTGTTGATGGTTGTTTGGGCAAGGGTACTTTAAAATTTTATTTGGGGTGAATGAATAATCTATTTGGTTTTATCTAAGACTGTTGAGTAAATGATGCGCTAGTAGTTATTCTTCATTCCGAACAATTTAAAAGTTTTGAACCCGAACAACTATTTGTTTGTTTGATTTAATGGTTGTTTTGTATGTGTGTGTATGCTGTTTGTTGAACTGATGGTTGTTGTATTGATTTGTTGTTAGGATTGAAACCACTTAAATATTTCACTTTATATAAATTGTAACCCTTTGGATTATATAAGAAATTGCAGTATCTTAGAAATATTTTGAAAATGTTTTTCCAAACTTTAATAATCTAAATATAAAGGATTAAATAGTTATAAATTAGGATATCTTATTTAAAGTAATTAATTTTGTAAATTTAATTGTTTATAAGTTAAATATTTTGAATAAAATGTATTGTATTTAATTCTTCTTTTCCTTTTCGGGGACGAAAAGTTTTGAGTGGGGGAGAGTGTAACGACCCGTGTAAATTCGATGCTTAAAATGAATATATTAATAGATTTTTAATTTAAATTTAGAAAGGAATAAAAATCTTGGTTATTTATATGAAAGAGTATGTGAAATTTGATGTACCAAGGGAAATTAGAATTTACAAATTTAACTATATATTGTAATTAATAGAAATAGTGGAAATTGTTGCATTGGATATAAGTTAGAATAGGTAAAGTAATGCAAGTATTAGATTTAACAATGAAATAAAATATTGATTATGGGTAGGGTGAAATAAAGAAATGCAGGACAATAAATAATTTATTTAATACAATCCCTTTTATTTGTAAACTATTGTAAGGGTTAATTATGAAAATTTGGAAATAGGTTCAAATTGTATGTTAGACAATCAAATTTCAATAATTAAAGTTAGTAATTAATGGATTAAATGGAATAATTAATTGGAGTTAAGATCTAAATTTGTATGTGAGCATTCATTGATATTGGAATATAAAGGGGTAAATTTATAGTATAAAATGTAGACATCACCTTTAAGATGATGGGTTTATAATTGATGCATAATAGGGAAATCAAATGAAGGGTTTAATTGAATAACAATTAGGAATTAATGAATGAAGAGAAATTTTAAGGGCGTAACTGTTTTCGTTAAATTAATTTTGGTAACAAATTGTATTGAATATAGATTTAACGTTGTGTGATGTATTTAAGTAATAACTGGAGAACAATGTAAATTGTATCCGTGAATGGTCAATTCAATTAAACAACAAGATTTTTAAATAAATAAATGTTTTTATTTAGGTTTCAATTTGTTAATTTATGATGTTTAATGGGAAATCAATTGCAATAAATTGCCCTAATTTATGCAGTTAGAGGAGATTTAGATTTGCATTATAGATGGAAGTATAATCTAAATTGATAGGTAACAAACTTAAGAATAAAATTTAGAGCTAATAGGTGGCAAATTTATATAGTTGTTTATTTACGTAATGTGTGTGTGAGCTTTGGTAAACCGATTTCTATCGATCCAAATCTAACGATTTGTTAATATAGATTTAAGTATAGGAGCAGTATTTATTAATTAAATTGAAGTATTGCAAAATAAATGAAATTCAACGTTTAATATTACATTATTGTAAGTAAGATGATATGTGTAAGTATTGTTAAGGTTATTCATATTTGACAAATTTATTGAGTTATAAGGATTGATATATAAATTAATGTTGGTTTAGGATATCGTTACTTGGTGATTTAATATAGAGTAATGGGAGTGTGAACGTAAAATAATAAAAGCATAGATTTATGATAGGACATAATTTATGGTTTTGGGAACTTAAATCCAAAGATTTATTTATTTGAGGAAATAATACGTATTAAATCTCAACCTAATATAATCAATGCAAATTTAGTAATTAAAAATAAATTGCAAGTTGGTAATTTAGGATGTTTGTGAGTAAATTTGCAGGTAAGATAATTTTTAAAGTTTTACCCATTCATATAATTTATTTAAATATATATAAATCATATGGATACATTGTGGTAATAATAGTCGTAAGTGAATTTGAATGCTAAAGGGGTAACAATCGTTTTAGGTTAACCGTTTATTTAATATATTAAGTCTAGATTGGTAATCGATTGAAATAAAAAAATTATTTTGTTTTGTTAATGTAACTTCGTTAATAAAAAGGAATTTATATGAAATGAAGCATGCATGAGAAATGCATTATAATTCAATGTTATGTTTACCCATTAAATGTATACTTGTTTAAGAATCAAATAGAGGGAAAGAAAAGTAAATATTGAATTGATTGATGAATAAGTATTCATTGGATAGAAATTTAATGTAATGTTGATATTAATTGTATAAAATCTATCTAAGATAATGAATTGCAATAATTTATGGGTTGATAATAAGGTGTGAATGGAAATTTGATTTGTTATATTAAATGAATGGATTCAAATTTATTGGGAAAGGTAAATGGATATTTGGTAATAAATATAAACGGACTTCAATAGTGAATTTAGTTAATTTGAATATATAATAAATAATGAATTAGTGGAAACCTATACTCTGTATATATCTATAATATTTGAGTGGAAATAATATATACTTACAAATATGGGATTCAAAGTCTTACAACAATTATTAGGATTGATATAATTAGTTCATTCAATTAAATTTGAAACATTGCAATAGATGTAAATTAAGGGTTGTGTTAAATAAAGTAATAAATGGGAAATAACGTAAATGTCTTCATAGTATGGTGATTTGTAATTATTACGTTAATTTAAATTATTGTTCAGCGCGTTTGTTTATCAGATCAATCTACACTAATTCTAATCTATCTATATAAACCCAATTATAAACCCTAGCCTCCATCTATTCTCTTTTATTTGTGCGTTCATTTTCTTCAATTCTTTCTCTTCCTAAATGGATGCAAATTTCAGATCTAATTCTATTCAAAAATCAAAAAAAAAAAATCAAAGTTCTCAGAAAAGAAAAAAAATCATGTTGTGGTTTTCATCTACGGATCTAAGCGCAGTCTCTATGTGACGCCCCACCTCTATACCCACGCTAGCAAAGAGCATTAATAGATAATATCGTCTGCTAACACGGAGAATAAGGCTGGATAGGAGCGACCATCTATAGCCTTGCTCTAATTACCCATTAAATACGTCGACAATAATCATACCCAACAAATCGACATATCCAATGCATACTTAAAACAAAACCATAGGTGGTTGGATTTAACAAAACAGAATATAATAACTCAAATGTAATATACATCACAGAACAGTAGATCACCATATACACATATACTGAATACATAACAGAGTATACAAAATAATACATGTCAGGTGGTATAGCAGACCACAATATACAGACGAGTCAATAGAATACATATCAGAGTTACAACAAAATAGGACTACACAAAAAGCTTTAACAAAAAGGAACAAGCTGAATAGTCCATGCGGAAGCAAAATAGGCTAAGTCCGAAGCACCTAACCTGAAACAACTCGGTCTGACCCGAGTAATAAGTACACGGGTCAGTCTAGCTAAACCAATCAGTTAGATAAACTGAATAACAATAAACCTTCAAGGTCACAATGTATATCAAATATCTCTAAAAGAGATAACACAACCATCTAACATAAGATGAATCATATCATAACAAACAAGCCTCATATCATCGGCAACTCATAGAAACAAAGGATAGGAATATCCCAAAATAAGCCAAAAGGCAAATAACAAATACCAATATGGTATACAAGTTCACAAGGTGATCACTACATATCGTGTGGTTCAAAAAGACCTACACCGAGGGGCGATACCTAGGGAATATACATCTCAATTGAAACATCATAAAAATTGCTCGAGCGGTAACGAATGACTAACTCCGAAAGCAATACAATAGGGCAACCTAATATCACCCATGTGGCGCATAACGGCCAACATCGGAAGCGATACAATAGAAACCCAATATCACCCATGTGGCGCATAACGGCCAACATCGGAAGCGATACTATAGCAACCCAATATCACCCATGTGGCGCATAACGGCCAACATCGAAAGCGATACTAAAGGCAACAAGCCAGAAGGAGACAGTCCGAAGACACTATCCCAAAGGCAATATGTGTCACAAACTCCTAGAAAGAAATTCGAAAAGTGGTAACGTGTGTCCCATAACCACCCGTTCGCACTAAACGGTTTACTATCCGTTAGTTTATTTCACACTCAAAGCAGTACAAAATTCACCTCATATCATCGGTAAACCAAACCCGAAGGTCAAAACGATCAATTGAATAGGTCGGGGATTAATCGAAAAGATAAACGCACAGATTCATGGTCCGTGTTTTGCCCAACCATTTAATCACCCTTCCACTTCGCTCGAAGTGCGAAATTGTACGTGTGGTTTAAATAGAATTTATAAATCGGAGAAGCGAACTTTTAATACGATTTGAAGAAATAATTTATAAAAACCCGTGAATGAATTCAAAAAGGAATTATCAAGGTCAAATATGCATAAGCAACTAATTGGAATCAATATACATCGATCAAATTTGGAAAATTAAACGAACAAGGCAAATAAGCCAAAAACAGCATATTCAGACGTCTGAAAGAATGGATTCAGACGTCTGAATCTGGAAATCAATTGGTTTTTCCCAACAGAATTCGGACGTCTGAATCCAACCATCCAGACGTCTGAAATAGGCAATATTTTGCCTATTTCCTTTCTGATCGAAATTTAACCAATTCAGATGTCTGGAATATAAAATTCAGACGTCTGAATCTGAAAGTAAATTTCTTCCAAGGACAATATTCAGACGTCTGAAATGGGCATTTCAGACGTCTGAAACCAGATGGCCAGGCAATTCCTGAACCTACGCCAACTATGGCCAAGCAAATCGAAAGCGATCGGATGCGTGTTGATTATGGGCTTACGTCAAACGACTACCCGACCTTAACAACACACCCAAACACTCCGAACAACATAAACATCAACCATATAAGGTTTTTCATAGATTTGGCTTCAAAATCCAATATTTGGTAATTTCACCAAAACAATCCAATTCGAAAGCAATTGAACATGAACATATATTAGGAATTCATTCCTAACATCAATGATATCAAAAGAAATAGATGTGAGTTAGAAACTCAGCTTTTAATCTCACAAACAAAGAAGATGGAGGAGCTAAATCACAAGGAGAAGACCAACTAATCACTACTACAACCCAACAAGCTTCAATCTAAGAACAAACAAGTATTTTCCTAAATTAGGTTTAGGAAAACTTTCTGAAATTGAAGGAGAAAGAGTTGGAGAAGAAGAAGAGAGACTTACCAATAGCTTCTCTATGATTTTGGAGCAAGAATTTGGATTTGCAAGTAAACTAGGGCTAGGAGTTTCTAATTCCCATTCTCTTCCACCATTATCAGTTTTTAGCTTAAGTTTAATGAAATGAATAAGTGAATGGAAGGAGAGAAGGGCTGAGTTGGTTTATAGAACAGTTTGGGTGAAACCCAAACCCAAAAGCCCACTTAACAAATAGCAAAATTCGACTTACTCCAAATATATCAAAGCTTATACTCAAAAATATCGCAAACGCCATTTGGAATCAATGGAGGTGGTTTCGAGACCCAATTCGGCCATTTGCAAAAAGTAACATTTCGGACCCAAAATCCGACTAACGACGCTATATTTAAATAAAACATTTAAATATAAAATCGTTAATTATGCGGGTTGTTACAGATCTCCCCTCCTTACAAAATTGCGTCCCAGCAATTCCTAAAAACGGTATTTGTAACAACTACATACATACAACATTCAAAAGAGAAGGAAACAAGTTAGAAACGAAAAGATAATCTCACCATCGACAAGCAAAGATAGAAAACCCGGATAAGATCTCTCGACGCACTCTCTGGTTTCCCAAGTACAGTCATTAGGATTAGCGGACCATTGAACTTTAACGAGCGGCACGTCCTTGTTCCGAAGGTGTCGCACTTCCGTGTCAAGCACGCGAATAGGTTGCTGTACAATAGATAAGTCCGGTGAGATCTCAAGCTCTTGCAAATCAGGAGAAGTAATAACAGAATCTGACCCCCGAAGATACTTCCGAAGTTGCGAGACGTGAAACACGTCATGAATGCCAGATAAATGAGCTGGAAGTGAAACTCTATAAGCCACAGGGCAAATACGTTCAGTGATAGAAAATGGTCCTATATAACGAGGAGCCAATTTTCCAGTCGTACTGAAGCGCATAACCCCCTTCAAAGGAGAAACACGAATAAAAACAAGATCGCCGATCGAGAACTCGAGAGGCTTCCTACGGTTATCCGCGTAGGATTTCTGACAACTCTGCGCCTCTTTCATTCTCAATCGAATAAGATTAATCTTCTCAGAAGAATGACGAACAAAGTCCAGGCTAAGAATAAGCTTCTCCCCAGATTCCAACCAACATGAAGGTGATCGACATGGCCTTCCGTATAAGGCTTCGAAAGGAGCCATACTGATACTAGACTGAAAACTATTGTTGTAGGAGTACTCTACTAGAGGTAGGTGATCCTCCCAACTTCCACCAAAATCAAAAATACAAATACGGAGAAGATCTTCCAAGATACGATTCACCCGTTCAGTCTGTCCGTCAGACTGCGGATGATAAGCTGTAGAAAAATTAAGCTTGGTTCCCAAAGCTTGCTGAAGACTCTTCCAAAAATGACTCGTGAATAAAGGATCACGATCACTCACAATAGAACTAGGAACACCGTGAAGTCTCACGATTTCCTTGACATACAACTTAGACAAAAGCGAAGCAGTCCTATTAGACTTAATAGGAACAAAATGAGCAGATTTGGTGAGGTGATCAACAATAACCCAAATGCTAGAATGGCCAGATTTCGAACGAGGTAGGCCGTCTATGAAATCCATAGAAATATGATCCCATTTCCACAATGGAATCTCAAGAGGCTGAAGAAGACCCAAAGGACGCTGATGCTTGGCTTTAAAACGCTGACAAGTTATGCAATTGCTCACATAACTCGCCACATCGCGCTTCATGCCTTCCCAATAATAAAGACGACGCATATCGGCATACATCTTGCTACTACCGGGATGAATGGTATACTTAGAACGGTGACAATCATCAAGAATGTCATGCCTAAGTGAAAGATCAGAAGGCACAATAAGACGGTTCTTCTTACGAAGACACCCATGAGAATCAATGCTGAAATCTTGCAACGCCTCATCGCAAGATCCAGACTCACAAAGCCGAATAAGATGCAACAACTCAGGATCACGACGCTGACCATCGGCAATACTATCCAATAAAATAGGTCGAGCTCCCAAACTAAATAATAGACTAAGAGAATCGTAAGATGAACCTCGATCACGAATTTCACAAAAAGATAGAGTCTCAAGAACATCCCATTTGGCAAACATCATAGAAATAACAGCCGAATGTTTGCGACTAAGCGCATCTGCAACACGATTACCCTTACCAAGGGTATACTGGATATCAAAGTCATAAGAAGCAAGAAATTCGAGCCAACGTTGTTGTCCCATATTGAGTTCCTTCTGAGTGAACAAGTACTTCAAAGATTTATGATCGGTATAGAGAATGAAGTGCTCGCCCAATAAATAATGTCGCCAAATCTTCAAGGCAAAGACAATGGCGGCAAGCTCAAGATCATGAGTGGCATAGCGAACGTCATTCGGACGTAGTTGCCTAGAAGCATAAGCAACTACCCGATCCTTCTGCATAAGAACAGCACCGAGACCACTACCACAAGCATCGGTGTAGACAACAAGATCATGATTCCCTTCGGGAACCACAAGAATAGGAGCATTAGTGAGAAGTTCCTTTAATGTCTGAAAGGAAGCTTCACACTTGTCCGACCAAATAAAAGGAATGCCCTTATGAGTAAGGCAGGTGAGAGGAATCACAACATGGGAAAAATCCTTAATGAACCGACGGTAATACCCCGCCAATCCAAGGAAACTACGAATCTCATGAACATTCTCAGGCCTCTTCCAATTCTGAATGGCTTCGATCTTTGAGGTGTCGACAGAAATGCCATCGGAAGATACAACATGGCCTAAGAACTTAACCTTATTCTCCCAAAAGTGGCATTTGGAGAATTTGGCTCTAAGATGATGACGACGGAGGGTACTCAAGACAATTCTCAAATGATTAGCATGCTCAGCTTCAGACTTAGAATAAATAAGGATATCATCAATGAACACAAGGACGAACTTAACGAGATATTCCCGGAATACCCGATTCATGAGATCAACAAAGAAAGCAGGAGCGTTCGTCAAACCGAATGGCATAACGAGCCACTCAAAAGAACCATATCGAGTGCGGAAAGATGTAAGAGGTATGCTATCCTCCGCGACTCGTAATTGATGAAAACCTGTGGCAAGGTCAAGCTGAGAAAAGACCTTAGCACCACTCAATAGATCGAACATATCATCGATCCTAGGCAATGGATACCTATTTCTGATGGTTAACTCGTTAAGCTTGCGATAATCAATGCAAAGCCTAAGAGTTCCATCAGACTTCTTCACAAAGACGACCGCGGATCCCCACGGAGAAAAACTAGACTGAATCAACTGCTTGGACTCGAGCTCTAAAAGTTGCTTCTTGAGTTCCTCATTTTCCTTTGTAGACATCCTCGTAGGAGGACGAATAATTGGTTGCGCGCCTGGAATGAGATTAATGCGGAACTCAATTGCCCGTTTGGGTGGCAAACCCGATGTAGGCTCAAAAACATCAGAAAAGTCACAAGCAACCGGAATACGAGATATATCATCATCATCTCGAGAATCAAGAGAATACAAAGCCATATCGGAATTATCCACATCCCAAAGAATAAGAGATAGCTGAGTAGGCAAATCCGGATGTCGAAGATATATAGTTCTCTCTGAACAAATAATCCTGGCATCATATCTCACTAGCCAGTCCATACCCAAAATCATATCAAATCCCAGACAAGAAATAACGTGCAGATTCGCACGAAAAGAAAAACCACATAAAACAATCTCAACATCATCACAAAGCAAACTAAGGGTCGCGGATCCCCCAATTGGATTCGCAATCCTTAAAGAAGTAATCAAACAAGAAACATCCAAAGATAAATCATCAACGAGCTTCTTCGATACGAAAGAATGTGAAGCACCCGTATCGAAAAGAACTCGTATACTATGATCATGAAATAAAATAGAACCTTCCAAAATAGATGAAGATATACCTTTGGACTGAGAAGGACCTCCAGAAGCATTCGCTACATTTAACTTGCCAAATGAAGAATTATTCGGAGCAATGGGACAAGTGGAAACACGATGACCTTCCTTCTTGCAGTAGCGGCAGAAGAGAGGCTTAGGACAAGCTCGAATAATATGATCCGACGAACCACAATTAAAACACTTTCGAACGAAAGGCGTTCCGGAAGACTGAGGCTGAGAGCTAGGACCACCAGTCTTCTTCTTCTTAGAAGGAAAAGGCTTCTTCTGAATTAGAAACGGCCTCTTGTTGGGGTTCTTAGAAACCTCAATATCAACATCACTATCACACTCCTTCTCGACGGTCTCGAGATGAAGCGCAGAATCAACTAACTCCTCAAAAGAAAGTTTAAGCTGGAGCAACAAAGACTTCCTAAGATATTTCTTAAGGCCAGAAACAAACTTCAAATTCTTCTTGTATGAAGTGCTGATGAATTCAAGACCATACTGAGATAAAGCCTCGAATGATGCAACATACTCAGAAATAGAAGATTTCCCTTGCTTCAACTCAAGGAAGCGACGGGTCAATAAAACTTTTTCAGATTCAGGAACGAACTTGAGTTCAAATCGTCCCCGAAACTGAGTCCAAGAAAGAGTAGACTCATCAATCTCAGCTACAAGAAGCTCATACCAATCAAGAGCATGCTCTTGTAACAAACTAGAAGTCACAAGAACTCTATCATGGTCAGAAAGATCCATGCGAGAGAAGATACGCTGGCACGTGCGAAGCCAAGCTTGGACTTCAAGAACAGACTCGGAGCCCTTAAACGGCTTTCCTCCAAGATGAGCAAAATCACTACACTAACGTGCAAAGGCAGACTTGCGAGGTGGAGACACTCGAGGAGGAACTGGAGGCTAAGTGCTCCTAAACAATTCCAGAAACTGATCAGCAGACATATATACGCCATCCGGATGTGAGCCACTGGATTGCCCAACACTCGAACGTCGTCCCCTGCCTCTTCCAGCCATACGCTGAAGGTAAGATAAGAACAAGATTATTCACAAGGTAGATATTGCAATATGGAATACTACGGAATTAAATGCATTCCTAGACGTATTCCCAAATTCTATCTAACCCTGATGGAATAAAGGGACACAATGATTCAAAGATTTGTATCACTTGTACACTTTGATGTACCATAATATGTGCATCTATTCTGTGTTTATCATATTTTGTTCTGAACCTGGCTTCGATACCACGCTGTGACGCCCCACCTCTATACCCACGCTAGCAAAGAGCATTAATAGATAATACCGTCTGCTAACACGGAGAATAAGGCTGGATAGGAGCGAGCATCTATAGCCTTGCTCTAATTACCCATTAAATACGTCGACAATAATCATACCCAACAGACCGACATATCCAATGCATACTTAAAACAAAACCATAGGTGGTTGGATTTAACAGAACAGAACATAATAACTCAAATGTAATATACATCACAGAATAGTAGATCATCATATACACATATACTGAATAAATAACAGAGTATACAAAATAATACATGTCAGGTGGTATAGCAGACCACAATATATAGACGAGTCAATAGAATACATATCAGAGTTACAACAAAATAGGACTACAGAAAAAGCTTTAACAAAAAGGAACAAGCTGAATAGTCCATGCGAAAGCAAAATAGGCTAAGTCCGAAGCACCTAACCTGAAACAACTCGGTCTGACCCGAGTAATAAATACACGGGTCAGTCTAGCTAAACCAATCAGTTAGATAAACTGAATAACAATAAACCTTCAAGGTCACAATGTATATCAAATATCTCTAAAAGAGATAACACAACCATCTAACATAAGATGAATCATATCATAACAAACAAGACTCATATAATCGGCAACTCATAGAAACAAAGGATAGGAATATCCCAAAACAAGCCAAAAGGCAAATAACAAATACCAATATGGTATACAAGTTCACAAGGTGATCACTACATATCGTGTGGTTCAAAAAGACCTACACCGAGGGGCAATACCTAGGGAATATGCATCTCAATTGAAACATCATAAAAATTGCTCGAGCGGTAACGAATGACCAACTCCGAAAGCAATACAATAGGGCAACCTAATATCACCCATGTGGCGCATAACGGCCAAAATTGGAAGTGATACAATAGCAACCCAATATCACCCATGTGGCGCATAACGGCCAACATCGGAAGCGATACTATAGCAACCCAATATCACCCATGTGGCGCATAACGGCCAACATCGAAAGCGATACTAAAGGCAACAAGCCAGAAGGAGACAGTCCGAAGACACTATCCTAAAGGCAATATGTATCACAAACTCCCAGAAAGGAATCCGAAAAGTGGTAACGTGAGTCCCATAACCACCCGTTTGCACTAAACGGTTTACTATCCGTTATTTTATTTCACACTCAAAGCAGTACAAAATTCACCTCATATCATCGGTAAACCAAACCCGAAGGTCAAAACGATCAATTGAATAGGTCGGGGATTAATCGGAAAGATAAACGCACAGATTCATGGTCCGTGTTTTGCCCAACCATTTAATCACCCTTCCACTTCGCTCGAAGTGCGAAATTGTACGTGTTGTTTAAATAGAATTTATAAATCGGAGAAGCGAACTTTTAATACGATTTGAAGAAATAATTTATAAAAACCCGTGAATGAATTCAAAAAGGAATTATCAAGGTCAAGTATGCATAAGCAACTAATTGGAATCAACATACATCGATCAAATTGGGAAAATTAAACGAACAAGGCAAATAGGCCAAAAACAGCATATTCAGACGTCTGAAAGAATAGATTCAGACGTCTGAATCTGGAAATCAATTGGTTTTTCCCAACAGAATTCAGACGTCTGAATCCAACCATCCAGACGTCTGAAATAGGCAATATTTTCCCTATTTCCTTTCTGGTCGAAATTTAACCAATTCAGACGTCTGGAATATAAAATTCAGACGTTTGAATCTGGAAGTAAATTTCTTCCAAGGACAATATTCAGACGTCTGAAACCAGATGGCCAGGCAATTCCTGAACCTAGGCCAACTATGGCCAAGCAAATCGAAAGCGATCAGATGCGTGTTGATTATGGGCTTACGTCAAACGACTACCCGACCTTAACAACACACCCAAACACTCCGAACAACATAAACATCAACCATATAAGGTTTTTCATAGATTTGGCTTCAAAATCCAATATTTGGTAATTTCACCAAAACAATCCAATTCGAAAGCAATTGAACATGAACATATATTAGGAATTCATTCCTAACATCAATGATATCAAAAGAAATAGATGTGAGTTAGAAACGCGCCTTTTAATCTCACAAACAAAGAAGATGGAGGAGCTAGATCACAAGGAGAAGACCAACTAATCACTACTACAACCCAACAAGCTTCAATCTAAGAACAAACAAGTATTTTCCTAAATTAGGTTTAGGAAAACTTTCTGAAATTGAAGGAGAAAGAGTTGGAGAAGGAGAAGAGAGACTTACCAATAGCTTCTCTATGATTTTGGAGCAAGAATTTGGATTTGCAAGTAAATTGGGGCTAGGAGTTTCTAATTCCCATTCTCTTCCACCATTATCAGTTTTTAGCTTAAGTTTAATGAAATGAATAAGTGAATGGAAGGAGAGAAGGGCTGAGTTGGTTTATAGAACAGTTTGGGTGAAACCCAAACCCAAAAGCCCACTTAACAAATAGCAAAATTCGACTTACTCCAAATATATCAAAGCTTATACTCAAAAAGATCGCAAACGCCATTTTGGAATCAATGGAGGTGGTTTCGAGACCCAATTCGGCCATTTGCAAAAAGTAACATTTCGGACCCAAAATCCGACTAACGACGCTATATTTAAATAAAACATTTAAATATAAAATCGTTAATTATGTGGGTTGTTACACTCTGTTTTTGCAATAGTCGCTTGAGACAACCAGAAATCACGGTCAAAGGTGTAAAATTCGAAACCCAAAAGGTTGAATTGGGGCTTTTTGATTTCTTCATCTATTTGCGAAATTGGAACATGGGTTTGGTGAGATTAGTCACTAGGGATGCGCAGGAAACGCTGACGTGGCAAGTGGTAATAGGTAGGTTTATTTTGTTTGAATTTAATTTGATTTTGATTTTTCAAACGCGTTAATACATTTAACTTCCACATACGAACTCCGTTTCACGCGCGATTTTTTTTGTTAGGATCGTAAATAAATTCCTGATCTTTTGATGCTGGTTTGGACAGATTTGGAGACCGTCGAATTTTTGGGTTTAAATCGGATTTATATTTGATTTAAATTCAAAAGGTGAGTGTTTTAACCCACTCACAATTTCTAAAATTTCTTGTGTTTGTTAAATTAATTTTAGATATAGGTAGAATTTTTTTATGACTGTTTGGCATGTTTTATTCACTATTTCTGTTTAAACACATTTATTTAATATAACTGTAAATTTATTTATTTATTGCATATAAATTTGATAGTTAGAATTTATTTATTTCATATTAACTACCAGGCATAGTTATGTTAAATTTTATTTCATATTAACTGCCAGTTAAGTTTACGTTTATTTTTGCATATAAACTGCCAATTAACAGTTATTAAATTTATTTTGAGTATAAACTGATAATTGATACCATTATTTATCACCTGTTATATATTGATGATTTTTTGAAATTGGATGATGAATGCGATAAATGGATGTATGATTTGATGGATGAATGGATGATTTATTTTATTAATTGCAAGTTGCTATGCATTTCATTCATTCGGGATTGCGGTTTGAAATGATATACAACCGCATTTTATTTTAAATTGCGGATTGAAATGATAAACATCCGTATCACTTGACCATAGGGTAGAAAATTTTATACAGGCACCACGGTATATATATAAAATATATTTTGGAATGTTTTTATGGTTTTGTAAAGCTATATATATATATGGTTTATGGGATATTGAATTAGTTGTTTATATATATATATATATATATATATATATATATAGTAATTTTCGGGTTTAAGCTTTATATAAATTTGATTTGAAGTATAAAATAAAGTTTGATTTTTAAGATCAAACACGATTAAGCATTTATTTAAAATCTAATTTCTGGAGTTTTTATGACTTAAATGAGAATAAGATTTGGAAGATGAATATTAAGTTAAACTGAAATTTAATAAAAATTAAAAAATTTAAAGGATATGATTTTTATAACTTGATTTTTGTGTAAAGTGATTTAAATGAATATCAGGGTGATTTAAATGAATATATCAAGTTTAATAAATTGAAAGATTTTCCAATTATGTGAAGTTAAAGGTTTTACTTAAATTATATTGAATTCATTAAGTAAACATTTCAAGTCTAAATAATAAGTAATTGAATTTGATATATATGGGTTTGTCAAATGAGTTTGTTTTTGAAATGGTGAAATATTTAAAGCTTTGAAACATAAGAATTGAAATGGTATTTGGTAGTTTAAATCGATATTTGAAATTGATTTGTGAAATCTAAAGAATCCATTTTGTTTTATAAAAGTAATTTAATATTTAACCATTTAAGAGATGGAAATTTTGTTTCAAAGCTATATTTTCAAGGTAGTATAATTTGGAAATATTATATTCAAGAGTTTTGATTTCTAAATATTTTACTTTGAAACCACTATGATTTTTGGAAAGAATATATTGGAAAATAAAGACGATATCATATTGTTTTGGGGTTTTAAAAGGAAGGGACATCATATTTATATGGTTTTGAAATGGATATTATATTCTGGTTTTAAAAGTATAAATTATTTTAAAGGACCGCGGTGTTATAATAACGTTTGGTTGTTGAAGAGACCGAGATCGGAAGTTGTCATACTCTCTGCCAACTCCGAAAACCACTTTAACAACCGTGTACGCGGTGGAGATTCCAAAATGAAGTAGGTTTGTGGAGGCGTTTCCTTGAGATAAATACGTGGACCCAACTCCCGTGAGTTGGCATAAGGTGGCTAAAACAGGAGCGATTCTCGGGCCAATGAGGTCATTCCTCTGATCGGACGAACTCTTTCGATATTATACTCTGACTTTTGGATTTGGATTCGGTGGCCACTTTTATTTGATTTGGGGGTGTTGTTCGAGGGAGGCGGTAGTAGCAGCTACGCGTTACCACCAGCCCGGATAGCAATTGGTATATCTACCCTGGCATTGCCTAGTTGTGCCGTGTCACCTACCCTATTGCGCCTTGTACGAGTTTGGATTTCTCCCGTAGCCCGTGTGGTATCCTCTGGTGGCTTCCCGATCAGGAAGGACCATGATATTGGATGGACTACTGGGACTATTACGTGTTAAGGTGGAAAATGTAAAGCCTTAACGCTATTTAAAAGTAAGTTTATTTTACAAATAGACACTATTATAATAGCGCAATATATACATAGTAAATAGTTTAACGGATCCTTAGGAGATGTAAATCCTGAGCATCTCTTAAGTTACTTCACTCATATATATTTCTGTTAATTTAACTCACATAAGATCTTTTAGTTCTGACTCGGGTGTTTTTGTCTTTTCAAATTCGCTCGGGTCAATCCGAGCGTTTTAGGATTGGAAGATTTAGCTCTAGAGGACGAAGACGAAAATTTATATTATTATTATTTATACTAGTGCACTACACACTGTTCCGCTGCATTGTTATTGGTATGTGTAACTCCGATATGTATTATATAAATGGTTTTGTAAACAGATTTATAAACTGTATATTTGATCATTATATTTTATCCTTCCGCTGTGAGATTCTGTTTAGTTTTTTTTCTTCTCTTTTTTTTCTTATTTACCCCATAACAATCCGCCCTTCTGTATGGTTTGAATTGGCATGTGTGTCGATTTAAAGTGTGCGAAAAAGCAGGACGTTACAGTTTTCTAAATATAAACTGGTCGGAGTTCAAACTGTTATTGATTAAATACCCAACTGGGATAAGAATTGAGGTAATAATCCAAATAGGTATCAAGGCCAATGTGAATAAGTGAATGAAATTTTAGGTGAATGTGAATAGAAAGGAAATTGATATTGGAAAGGGTAATCAAATTTGAATATTTGATTTTGGGTAAACAAAGTTATATCTTTGTTATATATTCACCCCTTGTTGAATCTATTGTTGGAAGAAAAAGGATTTTGGAAGTGTTTGAAGTATAAAAGGAATTTTATACGAGTTTAAAGTGATCGAAAGTTTTAAAAATTATATATATCTGTATATATATAAAGGATCTTATGAGGATTTTGGAAAGGGTTTTGGGAACCTTTGGATTTGGAAAGGCTTTTGATTTTTGGGTAAAATCATTATATGGAATTTGGAAAGTCTATTTTGAGAATTATCGATTTTGGGATAATCGATTTTGTGTAAAGGAGCATTGATAAAATTCGTACTAGGTGTATGATTTGAAAGATACTATATGTGTATAGTATAAAGTGTTTTGATGATGGCTCTGGGGAAAAAGGCGCTCCCTTGGAATGAACTTCTCAGGAGTGCCACCGGGTGGTGCTGCATTGAGCCCCAATGGGGGGTTCTAAAGTTGATCCTGTGAGGAGTCCGGACAAAACTAGTTCCTGAGGATTATGAGTTGAGCATACCATAGTGTATGTCGTGTGTGCCGTTGAGAGCCAACAGTTACATGGACTTTTGCTGCGATGGCAATGTAACCTAGGATGTAATTGAGACCTATGGTATAACATACCGAAAGTCGTGTGTGCCGCTGAGAGCCAACAGTCTGTGTTTGATTTTATATCGGCAGACTGCGACCTATGTAGGAGTGGAGAGGTTTCATTTCGACAGCGAAAATCAGAGGCCGCTGAGAGCCTGCAGTTACATGGACTTTTGCTGTGACGGCAACATAACCCTGGATGTAACTGTGATTTGTTGTGTGGGTTCCATGGCGTAATCGAGAGGCCGTAGAGAGCCTGTAGTTGCATGGACTTTTGCTGTGATGGCAACGTAACCTTAGAATGTAACTGTGACCATGGATGGGGGTGATGATTTTCAGAGCATTGTCACCAAAGATATTTCCTCTATTTTCAAAAACGGTTTCCTATATTTTCAATAAAATTATTTTCCAAGTATTTTCACTAGATGTTGCAAACGGGTTTACCAAATACTTATAGATTTTCAGTCCTACGCCTGATCAACGTATGACTGAATTTCTATGAGAACAAGGATGGACTGGATGATACATCAAGTTATAAAAAATATTTTCATAAAAGCTATTTTAATAGTATGAGGTGGGTTTAAAAGCATTTCTAAATTTTTAAAATAGAAGTGTTGAAATTTTGGGAAAATAAAAGGGAAACTCCAAACTGGAATTATAAAAATAACTTTAAACTCATGAAAATTTATTGAAGTAATTTTGTTTGTAATAAAAGTTGGAAGTAAGCTAATAAATAATTATTTGATAAAGTATGTTAATAAAATTTAACTCGATTAAACAAATGGATTGTAAATTAATAATGGAGTTTGGAAATGAATTCGAATTTGTCAATAGAATTCGACTTGGATTTGATAATGAATTAAATAAGAAGAGATGTTGTAGAAATAAAATAGAGTTGGATTGGAAAAGTGTGGTTTGAATTACAAATAAAATTCAAACGTGATATGAATAATTAACGAAAGTTGCAAGTAAATTGAGAATGACTTTGTATAAATAAAATAAATTCGCAAATGAATCAAGAAAGTGAAATATACAATGAGTTAATGGAATTAAATAATAAATGGACGAAGTCTGATTGAATAAAAAAAACTAAATCAAGGTTGTGATTGAAATTGGATTATCGGACTGAATTTAAGTTCGGTGGCATATTGATTTGAAGTATAAATGAGTTAAGTATACGCTTGGATATTATTTTGATAAATTGCGGAGGTGAATTAAAATGAAATGGTGGGCTAACTGAGTTTAATGGAATTTGATTAAATGAGAATCAAATAGAAGTAAACTTAAGTTTGATGTTGGAATAAATTAAAGTAAAGTAACTTAAGTTTAAATTTAAGATAGCTTGCCGTCGAATAAGGGTAAAAGCCATTAAATAAAAGCTCGGTTTAAATTAATCTGGGAATGGTTAATAGTACACAAGCGTGGAATGTGTCGAGCTAAATAAAATGATTATGAATAAATTAAAAAGGAATTGAATTAAATAAAATTGAGTTGGAATCAATTTTAATTGGTTATAAAACATAAGTAATTATTTATTCACATGGATATTATCAAATTGCATAGAAATGATTGTCGTTTAACATAAACGAGATTTAATTAAATTCTATGAATTAGTGGAAGCAAATATAATTGCTTTTTGAATCAATTGGTATGAATAGGAGTTTGTTTTGCTTACAAATGAATTGAATGTAAGCAATTGCATTGTAAACCATTAAAATTGAATGTAATGGCATATAAATTTGGTTGGAAGCAATTGGATTAACTTTAAATTATATAAATCGCTTATGGTAAGCGTTTGGTGTTTTTTGCTTTTGAAATGCTTGTGTTTAGCCTTTAAAAGTAAGTGAAATGCTAATAGAATTTCTATATATGGCACTTACATATTTAAATTGAGATAGTACAGGTACTTGAAGACTGTTTGGTTGGTTTGGATTGCGCTAATTGCTTAAATTTATAAGCTGCTTACTTAAAATGCTAAATAAAGATACGCCTACGTAATAAAAATATGAAATATGAACCGTTTTTGTTTTTTCCGACCGTGTGGGTCGATGTATACATATTTATATCTATTGTCAAATTGCAAAAGCTCCTCCATACAAAGGAGACTCCGCCAAAAATTTTCGAAAATTTTGGGAGTTAGATATTTTTTGGAGATTTTTGAAAAATTTTCGTTAGCGACGAAACGATCACAAATTGGAAATTAAAATAAATTAGTAGATGAAACTAATATGAATCAGTTATAAATGAAAGTTAAAATCCAATATTCAAAATTGAAAATAAATTGAATTCGTATGAAAACGGGAAAAAACTAATTTGCATAGAAGTAGATGTGAAAATTTCTGTAAAGAGTTGTATAAAAGGTTGCGATTGAATATTGTTGCTAAGTAAGATATGCAGGTATTATAGGGAAAAGAAATTGGATTTGATTCCAAAAGATAAATGTGAATTGCCCGACAAAAAGGTATGTATTTAAATTTCTGTATGAAATTGGATTGGGTTTTTGATCTAGCCACTTGGCGTTTTGTTTTCTTTTGGAATTTGGAAGCCCGTAGAGGCCTTTTGTCGTTGTACTGAGCTAGCCGCGCAAAGGAGACGCTAGCAAAAATTGTCAGAAATTTAGAGAGTTAGAAAAAATTTGAGAAAATTTTGATAATTCAAAATTCGATTTAAAATTAAAATTTAGATGATTGATAAAAGGGGTGTTGTTTGAAACTATAGAAAGTTTTAGGAAATTAGTTAAGGTGATAGTGGGCTTTTAATAAAAGATAGTTGGTAGAATGTTGAATTGTGAATTTTGGAGAAAAGGTAAATGGGTATTAGTCCATTCTTCCTAACTAGTAATTTCGGGGACGAAATTCTTTTAAGGGGGGAGGAATGTGACGACCCAGATTTTTTAACAATGTAGAATGGGATAATTGAATTGATTTTAAACATTTAAAAGTTAATTTTAACGTGAATTTGAGATATAAGTATTTACTTGAAAATTTAATCATTGAATTATATAGTTTAAATATTGTATTTAATAATTGAAATTGGGTAAATTATTGAATCTGAAATTTCTAAGCCTGTTTAAAATAATTTAAAAGCTTATAAAATTTATAATGACGATACTGAAGATAATAGAATGGTTGAAATTTAATTTAAAGGTGATTTGTTCGGTTTTGAAAATATACTATCTACACCATGTCTATTTTATTTATATTTATGTATGCTTTTAAATAATACAAAAGGTATAAGTATGTATACATTTATAAGTATAGGATAAGTGGCATGACATGGTGAAGACAAGTGGCATAATATGGACCATACACCTATCTTAAGATGAAATAGAATTATGACACATATATCACTTTGGTGTACACTTCTAGAACATCTTAATTGATTACTAAATAAGGTATGTGTCATGAAATAAGGCTTGCATAAAAAAAATGAAGGACATGTGTCACAAGATTAAATAAAATAGTGACACATAAGCCCATTAGGTGTTCATGTGTAGAAACATCTTAAGACACTCAAGTAGACATGTGTCAACATTCTAAAGCTTGTGCAAAGAGAAGTAGACAAGTGTCCAAAACTAAAATTACCAAACTAGCCTTGAAAATTTCTATATAAAGGGTGGAAATGTTCACTTATTTTTCTTTTTTTCAAAAAAAAAAAACAAAAGTAGGAAAAAGTGAAAAAGCTTGGAGAAAGCTAAGGAAAAAGAGTCAAGTCAAATACACAAGTGTAAGGTGAGAAAAACTATTTAAATTTCTAGTATTCATGTTATTCTTGAAGAGATGATAGTTGTAAGTAAAAGTGGCGCGGTTCTATCAAAAACGCAGCTTAGTTATTTGACCATAAATTTCTCAATTCTTAATGAAATTTCGATTTCTTGGATGTTATGGAAAGCTTATTTCATGTGCTACAACTTTTATGTTTTTTGTTTTCTGTAATTTGGAAGTTAGCTATGTAAAAATTGAATTTTTCTACTGTAATCTCGAGAGCAAAACTAATATTAGCTCTGTGCTTAAGGATGAAACTAAATTGGCCATAACTTCTTCGTTCCTCAACCGATTTTGATAACTTTAGATGTTCCAGAAAGCTTAGACTTTGTTCTAAAACTTTTAAGTTTTGAGTTTTCCAAAATTTCGATGTTATCTTGGCCAAAATTATAATTGTTTATCGCTGTCCCGAGACAAAACGATAGAAGTTGTGGAATTCAAATCTCAGAATTGTTTTATCCGTAACATTTACAATTCTTATCGCAATTTGGTAATTTTTAATCTTCCAGAAAGCTTAGAAACTAAGCTACAACTTTTGCTTTATTCATTTTGTCTGATTTCGGTGTTTTCTATGCTAAAATTGCAATTGTTGGTCGCTGTCCTGCAAATGCATAAGTTCAGGCTAAGCTTAATGTTTTTAGTAAAATGGTCATAACTTTTGAACCGTTGATCCAAATTCGATTGTCTTGGTCATTCTGGAAAGCTAACGGAAAGGCCTATTACTTTCCTTGGTATCACTTTTTATAATTCGGCCATTTATATATATGAATTTGAGGGGCAAGCTCGGGTTAAATTTATGTCCGAAATGAACATGTTTGTTTCTAAGAAAATACCTTACTTGTTGGATTTTTAACTTCGATTTGATAAACAATTTGATTGGTTTCTTTTCATGGTGGTTGAGTATACTAAGTAAATTACTTTAAAGAATTATTTTCACACAGAAGAATTAATCGAGGAGGCGGTATAAGACCATAGAAAAGATGAGTATTAAATATAAGTACACTATATTAAATATAATTCAAATCTTGATAGTCAACATATAAAATACAAATGTAAATAAAAGAAAGAATTAAGTAATTTGGATGTAACGTCCCGCCTTTTCGCACGCTTCAAATCGACACACATGCCGATTCAAACCATACGGAAGGCGGATTGTTATAGGGTAAATAAGAAAAACAGAGAAGAAATAAACAAAATAGAATCTCACAGCGGAACGATAAAATATAATAATAAAATATACAGTTTATAAAACTGTTTACAAACATTTATATAATACATATAAGAGTTACACATACCAATAACAATGCAGCGGAAAAATATGAGTGTAGTGGAATAATAGTAGATAATAGTAATACAAATCTTCATCTTCGTCCTCCAGAGCTAAAACTTCAAATCCTGAAACGCTCGGACTGACCCGAGCTAATTGAAAAAGACAAAACACTTGAGTCAGAACTAAAAGATCTTATGTGAGTTAAATTAACAGAAATAAATATGAGTGCAGTAACTCAAGAGATGCTCGGGATTTACATCTCCTAAGGATCCGTTAAACTATTTACTATGTAGTATATTGCGCTATTATAATAGTGTCTATTTTTAAAATAAACTTACTTTTAAATAGCTTTAAGGGGTTACCCATATAGCCCTTAACACAAAATATATTCCCATAGTCTATACAGTACCGTAATCTCCCCCGTACTGGGCGTCGTCAGAGGGCACTCCATAGGTATGGTACAAAACCAAAATCGTATAAGGCGCGCTAGGGTAGGTGACACGGTACAACTAGGCCATGCCAGGGTAGATATACCAATTGCTATCTGGGCTGATGGAAACGCATAGCCGCAGCTACCGCCCACCTCGAACAAACTCCCCCAAAAATCAAAGTAAAAGTGGCCACTGAAACAATCCAAAGTCAAAGTATAATATCGAAGAGGAGTGTCCGATCAGAGGAATGACCTCATTGGCCCGAGAATCGCTCCTGTTTTAGCCACCTTATGCCAACTCACGGGAGTTGGGTCCACGTATTTACCTTACAGGAATCGTCGCCACCAACCTACTTCATTCTGGAATCTCCACCGCGTGCAAGGTTAGTCAAAGTGGTTTTCGGTACCGACAGAGAGTATGTCCATATCCGATCCCGGTCTCTTTGCCAACCCATCGTTATTATAACACCGCGGTAATTTTAAAAATAGTTTATACCTTAAAACCAGAATAAAAATTTCTATTTCAAAACTATAAATACAATATCATTTTAAAAACCCAAACAATATGATATCACTTTATCTGAAATATAATCCTTTTCCAAAATCATACTGCTTTAAAATTTATAATATCTGGAAACCAAACATTTGAATTATACTTTCAAACATAATATTTCTGAATTCATACTTTTTAAAAACCATAACTTCTAAAACTTGAATGGTTTGGATATTCAACGGTATATAAAAAAAATGGTTTAACTTTAAGGTTACTTTGTAAAGAAAATAATTTCCATATTTTTACAAATATGTTTCTTTATTTAAAGTCTGAACCAAAATTTAAATATCACTTTCAAGTTCCAAACCACTTCAATTTCAATATATATATTATCCATTAGGAGTAATAATATTTCAAACTAAAGTTGGAATTTATTCTTTCAACAAATTAAATGCTCTATTATTGTAACAACCCGCATATTTAACGATTTTATATTTAAATGTTTAATTTAAATATAGCGTCGTTAGTCGGATTTTGGTCCGAAATGTTACTTTCTGCAAATGGCTGAATTGGAACTCGAAACTACCTCCATTGATTCCAAAATGGCGTTTGCGATCTTTTTGAGTGTAAGCTTTGATATGTTTGGAGTAAGTCGAATTTTTCTATTTGCTAAGTGGGCTTTGGGTTTGGGTTTCACCCAAACTGTTCTATTAACCTCAACTCAGCCCTTCTCTCCTTCCATTCACTTATTCATTTCATAAAAGTTTAAGCAAAAACTGAAATGGGGGAAGAGAAAGGAAATTAGAAACTCCTAGCCCTAAATCCATTTGCAAACTACAAATTCTTGCTCCAAGATCAAGGAGAAGCCATTGGTAAGTTCTTCTTCATCTTCTCCAACTCTTCTCTTCTTCAATTTCAGAAAATTTCCTAAACCTAAATTGGGAAATATGTGTTTTATTCTTAGATTGAAGCTTGTTGAGTTGAAGTAGTGTTTGTTGGTCTTCTCCTTGCAAATTGAACTCCTTCTTCTTTATTTTGGGTAAAAGGTGAGTTTTGAACTCACATCTACTTCTTTTGATATCATTGATGTTAGGAATGAATTCCTAATACTTGTTCATGTGCATTTGCTTTCGATTTGGATTGCTTTGGTGAAATTACCAAATTTTGAATTTTGAAGCCAAATCTATGAAAAACCTTATATGGTTGATATTTTTGTTGTTCGGAGTGTTTGGAGGTGTTGTTAAGCTTGGGTAGTCGTTTGACGTAAGCCCATAATCAACACGCACCCGATCGCTTTCGATTTGTTTGGCCATAGTTGGCCTAGGTTCAGGAATTGCCTGACCATCAGGTTTCAGACGTCTGAAATGCCTATTTCAGACGTCTGAATATTGTTCTTGGAAGAAATTTCACTCCCAGATTTAGACGTCTGAATTTATATTCTATACGTCTGAATTAGGTAAATTTCGACCAGAAAGGAAATAGGCAAAATATTGCCTATTTAAGACGTATGGATGTTAGGATTCAGACGTCTGAATTCTGTTTTGGAAAATAAATTGATTTCCAGATTCAGACGTCTGAATCCCTTCTTTCAGACGTCTGAATATGCTATTTTGGCCAGTTTGCCTTGTTCGTTGAATTTTCCAAATTAGATCGATGCATATTTATTCCAATTAGTTGTTTATGCATATTTGACCTTGATAATTTCTTTTTGAATTCATTCACGGGTTTTTATAAATTACTTCTTCAAATTGTATTAAAAGTTCGCTTCTCCGATTTATAAATTCTATTTAAACCACACGTACAATTTCGCACTTCAAGCGAAGTGGAAGGGTGATTAAATGGTTGGGCAAAACACGGACCATGAATCTGTGCGTTTATCTTTCCGATTAATCCCCGACCTATTCAATTGATCGTTTTAACCTTCGGGTTTGGTTTATCGATGATATGAGGTAAACTTTGTACTGCTTTGAGTGTGAAAGTGGCTGACGGATAGTAAACCGTTTAGTGCGAACGAGTGGTTATGGGACATACGTTAACACTTTTCGAATTCCTTTTCGAGAGTTGTGACACATTCCGCCAGTTAGTGGTGTCCAGTACTGGGTCTCTGACCTTCACCACTACGGTTTGTTGCCTTCGGGTATGTGCCTTCGGGTTTGTTGCCCTTTAGTATCGCTTCCGATGTTGGTCGTTATTAGCCGCATGGGTGATATTGGGTTGCCCTTTAGTATCGCTTCCGATGTTGGTCGTTATAAGCCGGATGGGTGATATTGGGTTTGGAGTCTTCGGGCTCATGGATCCTTGTTTGTACAGTACTGAGCTCGAGCAATTTTCTGATGTTTCATTCATATGTATATTCCCTTGGTATCGCCCTTCGGTGTTGGTCATTATGAGCCGCATGATGCATAGCGTTTACCTTGTGGAACTTGTATACCTTATTGGTATTTGTTATTGCCTTTTGGCTTGTTTTGGGATATTCGTATCCTTTGTTTCTATACGTTGCCGATGAGATGAGGCTTGTTATCATATGATTCATCTTTTGTTAGATGATTGTGTTATCTCTCTTAGAGATATTTGCTATACCTTGTAACCTTGCAGGTTTATTATTGTTCAGTTTATCTAACTGATTTGTTTAGCTAGACTGACCCGTGTATCTTATACTCGGGTCAGACCGAGATGTTTCGGGTTAGGTGCTTTTGGAACTTAGCCTATTTTGCTTCCGCATGGACTATTCGCTAGATTCATTTTGTTATGGCGTCTTTTGTGGTCCTTATCTGTTGTAACTCTGATATGTATTCTTTTGACTCGCCTGTATATGGTGGTTTGCTATACCACTTGATATGTATTATTTTATAACTCTGTTATGTATCTGTATATGTGTATATGATGATTTACTGTTCTGTAATGTATATTACATTTGAGTTATTATATTCTGTTCTGATAGATCCAACCACCTATGGTTTTGTTTTAAGTATTCATTGAGTATGTCGACCTGCTTGGTATGTTTATTGTCGGTGTATTCAATAGATAGTTAGAGCAAGGCTATAGATGGCCGCTCCTAACCAGCCTTATTCTCCGTGTTAGTTGACGGCATTACCTTGTAGTGTCCTTGGCTAGCGTGGGTATAGAGGTGGGGCGTCACAGCGTGGTATCAGAGCTGAGTTCAGAACAAAATATGATAAACACAGAATTGATGCACATATTATGGTACATCGAAGTGTACAAGTGATACAAATCTTTGAATCATTGTGTCTCTTTATTCCATCAAGGTTAGATAGAGTCTGGGAATACGTCTAGGAATGCATTTTATTCCGTAGTATTCCATATTGCAATATCTACCTTGTGAATAATCTTGTTCTTATCTTACCTTCAGCGTTTGGCTGGAAGAGGCAGGGGACGACGTTCGGGTGCTGGGCAATCCAGTGGCTCACATCCGGATGGCGTATATATGTCTGCTGATTAGTTTTTGGAGTTGTTTAGGAGCACTCAGCCTCCCGTTCCTCCTCGAGTCTCTCCACCTTGCAAGTCTGCCTTTGCACGTCAGTGTAGTGATTTTTCTCATCTTGGAGGAAAGCCGTTTAAGGGCTCTGAGTCCGTTCTTGAAGTCCAAGCTTGGCTTCGCACGTGCGAGCGTATCTTCTCTCGCATGGATCTTTCTGACCATGATAGAGTTCTTGTGACTTCTAGCTTATTGCAAGAGCGTGCTCTTGATTGGTATGAGCTTCTTGTAGCCGAGATTGATGAGTCTACTCTTTCTTGGACTCAGTTTCGGGGATGATTTGAACTCAAGTTCGTTCCTGAATCTGAAAAAGTTTTATTGACCCGTCGCTTCCTTGAGTTGAAGCAAGGGAAATCTTCTGTTTCTGAGTATGTCGCATCGTTCGAGGCCTTATCTCAGTATGGTCTTGAATTCATTAGCACTTCTTACAAGAAGAATTTGAAGTTTGTTTATGGCCTTAAGAAATATCTTAAGAAGTCTTTGTTGCTCCAGCTTAAACTTTCTTTTGAGGAGTTGGTTGATTCGGCACTTCATCTCGAGACCGTCGAGAAGGAGTGTGATAGTGATGTTAATTTTGAGGTTTCCAAGAACCCCAACAAGAGGCCGTTTTCAATTCAGAAGAAGCCTTTTCCTTCTAAGAAGAAGAAGACCAGTGGTCCTAGCTCTCAGCCTCAGTCTTCCGGAGCACCTTTCGTTCGAAAGTGTTTCAATTGTGGTTCTCCTGATCATATTATTCGAGCTTGTCCTAAGCCTCTCTTCTGCCGTTATTGCAAGAAGGAAGGTCATCACGTTTCAGCTTTCCCTACTGTTCCAGCTAGTGCCAAGTCTAGCAGGCTTTATGCTGCTAAGGCTTCTGAAGGTCCTTCTCAACCCAAAGGTATATCTCCATCCATTTTGGAAGGTTCTATTTTATTTTATGACCATAGTATAAGAGTTCTTTTCGATACGGGTGCATCACATTCTTTCGTATCGAAGAAGCTTGTAGATGATTTATCTTTGGATGTTTCTTGTTTGGTTACTTCTTTAAGGATTGCGAATCCAATTGGGGGATCCGCGACCCTTAGCTTGTTTTGTGATGATGTTGAGATTGTTTTATGTGGCTTTTCTTTTCGTGCGAATCTGCACGTTATTTCTTGTTTGGGATTCGATATGATTTTGGGTATGGACTGGCTAGTGAGATAAGATGCCAGGATTATTTGCTCGGAGAGGATTGTATATCTTCGACATCCGGATTCGCCTACTCAGCTATCTCTTGTTCTTCGGGATGTGGATAATTCCGAAATGGCTTTGTATTTCTTGACTCGCGAGATGATGGTGATATATCTCGTATTCCGGTTGCTTGTGACTTTTCTGATGTTTTTGAGCCTGTATCGGGTTTGCCACGCAAACGGGCAATTGAGTTCCGCATTGATCTTATTCCAGGTGCGCAACCAGTTAGTCGTTCTCCCACGAGGATGTCTACATAGGAAAATGAGGAACTCAAGAAGCATCTTTTGGAGCTTGAGTCCAAGTAGTTGATTCAGTCCAGTTTTTCTCCGTGGGGATCCGCGGTCGTCTTTGTGAAGAAGTCTGATGGAACTCTTAGGCTTTGCATTGATTATCGCAAGCTTAACAAGTTAACCATTAGGAATAGGTATCCATTGCCTAGGATCGATGACATGTTCGATCTATTGAGTGGTGCTAAGGTCTTTCTCAACTCGACCTTGCCACGGGTTTTCATCAATTACGAGTCGCGGAGGATAGCATACCTCTTACAGCTTTCCGCACTTGATATGGTTCTTTCGAGTGGCTCGTTATGCCGTTCGGTTTGACGAACGCTCCTGCTTTCTTTGTCGATCTCATGAATCGGGTATTCCGGGAATATCTCGATAAGTTCGTGCTTGTCTTCATTGATGATATCCTTATTTATTCTAAGTCTGAAGCTGAGCATGCTAATCACTTGAGAATTGTCTTGAGTACCCTCTGTCGTCATCAGCTTAGAGCCAAATTCTCCAAATGCCACTTTTGGGAGAATAAGGTTAAGTTCTTAGGCTATGTTGTATCTTCCGATGGCATTTCTGTCGATCCCTCAAAGATCTAAGCCATTCAGAATTGGAAGAGGCCCGAGAATGTTCATGAGATTCGTAGTTTCCTTGGATTGGCGGGTTATTACCGTCGGTTCATTAAGGACTTTTCCCGTGTTGTGCTTCCTCTCACTTGCCTTACTCGGAAAGGCATTCGTTTTGATTGGTCCGACAAATGTGAAGCTTCCTTTTTGACTTTGAAGGAGATTCTCACTAATGCTCCTATTCTTGTGGTTCCCGAAGGGAATCATGACCTTGTTGTCTACACCGATGCTTGTGGTAGTGGTCTCGGTGCTGTTCTTATGCAGAAGGATCGGGTAGTTGCTTATGCTTCTAGGCAACTGCGTCCGAATGAAGTTCGCTATGCCACTCATGATCTTGAGCTTGCCGCCATTGTCTTTGCCTTGAAGATTTGGCAACATTATTTGTTGGGCGAGCGCTTCATTCTCTATACCGATCATAAATCTTTGAAGTATTTGTTCACTCAGAAGGAACTCAGTATGAGACAACAGCGTTGGCTCGAGTTTCTTGCTTCTTATGACTTTGATATCCAGTATACCCCTGGTAAGGGTAATCGTGTTGCTGATGCGCTTAGTCGCAAACATTCGGCTGTTATTTCTACGATGCTTGCCGAATGGAATGTTCTTGAAACTCTATCTTTTTGTGAAATTCGTGATCAAGGCTCATCTTCCGATTCTCCTATTCTATTATTTAGTTTGGGAGCTCGACCTATTTTATTGCATCGTATTGCCGATGGTCAGCGGCATGATCCTGAGTTGTTGCATCTTATTCGGCTTTGTGAGTCTGGATCTTGTAATGAGACGTTGCAACATTTCAGCATTGATTCTCATGGGTGTCTTCGTAAGAAGAACCGTCTTTTTGTACCTTCTGATTTTGCACTTAGGCATGACATTCTTGATGACTGTCACCGTTCTAAGTATACCATTCATCCCGGTGGTAGCAAGATGTATGCCAACATGCGTCGTCTTTATTATTGGAAAGGCATGAAGCGCGATGTGCCGAGTTATGTGAGCAATTGCATAACTTGTCAGCGTTTTAAAGCCGAGCATCAGCGTCCTTTGGGCCTTCTTCAGCCTCTTGAGATTCCATTGTGGAAATGGGATCAGATTTTTATGGATTTCATTGACGGCCTACCTCGTTCGAGATCTGGCCATTCTAGCATTTGGGTTATTGTTGATCGCCTCACCATGTCTGCTCATTTTGTCCCTATTAAGTCTAATAGGACTGCTTCGCATTTGGCTAAGTTGTATGTCAAGGAAATCGTGAGACCTCACGGTGTTCCTAGTTCTATTGTGAGTGATCGTGATCCTTTATTCACGAGTCATTTTTGGAAGAGTCTTCAGCAAGCTTTGGGAACAAAGCTTAATTTTTCTACAGCCTATCATCCGCTGTCTAATGGACAGACTGAACGGGTGAATCGTATCTTGGAAGATCTTCTCCGTGTTTGTATTTTTGATTTTGGTGGAAGTTGGGAGGATCATCTACCTCTTGTAGAGTTCTCCTACAACAATAGTTTTCAGTCTAGTATCGGTATGGCTCCTTTCGAAGCCTTATACGGAAGGCCATGTCGATCACCTTCTTGTTGGTTGGAATCTGGAGAGAAGCTTATTCTTGGTCCAGATTTTGTTCGTTATTCTTCTGATAAGATTGATCTTATTCGGTTGAGAATGAAAGAGGCACAGAGTCGCCAGAAATCCTACGCAGACAACCGTAGGAAGCCTCTCGAGTTTTCGATTGGTGATCTTGTTTTTATTCGTGTTTCTCCTTTGAAGGGGGTTATGTGTTTCAGTGCGACAGGGAAATTGGCTCCTTTCTTTATAGGACCATTTTCTATTACTGAACGTATTGGCCCTGTGGCTTATAGAGTTTCGCTTCCAGCTCATTTATCTGGCATTCATGACGTGTTTCACGTCTCGCAACTTCGGAAGTGTTTTCGGGAGTCAGATTCTGTTATTACTTCTCCTGATTTGCAAGAGCTGGAGATCTCACCGGACTTATCTATTGTACAGCAACCTATTCGCGTGCTTGACACGGAGGTGCGACACCTTCGGAACAAGGACGTGCCGCTCGTTAAAGTTCAATGGTCCGCTAATCCCAATGACTGTACTTGGGAAACCAGAGAGTATATCGAGCGATCTTATCCGGGTTTTCTATCTTTGCTTGTCGATGGTGAGATTATCTTTTCGTTTTTAACTTGTTTCCTTCTCTTTTGAATGTTGTATGTATGTAGTTATTACAAATACCATCTCTAGGAATTGCGGGGACGCAATTTTGTAAGGAGGGGAGATCTGTAACAACCCGCATATTTAACGATTTTATATTTAAATGTTTAATTTAAATATAGCGTCGTTAGTCGGATTTTGGTCCGAAATGTTACTTTCTGCAAATGGCCGAATTGGAACTCGAAACTACCTCCATTGATTCCAAAATGGCGTTTGCGATCTTTTTGAGTGTAAGCTTTGATATGTTTGGAGTAAGTCGAATTTTTCTATTTGCTAAGTGGGCTTTGGGTTTGGGTTTCACCCAAACTGTTCTATTAACCTCAACTCAGCCCTTCTCTCCTTCCATTCACTCATTCATTTCATAAAAGCTTAAGCAAAAACTGAATGGGGGAAGAGAGAGGAAATTAGAAACTCCTAGCCCTAAATACATTTGCAAACTACAAATTCTTGCTCCAAGATCAACGAGAAGCCATTGGTAAGTTCTTCTTCATCTTCTCCAACTCTTATCTTCTTCAATTTCAGAAAATTTCCTAAACCTAAATTGGGAAATATGTGTTTTATTCTTAGATTGAAGCTTGCTGAGTTGAAGTAGTGTTTGTTGGTCTTCTCCTTGCAAATTGAACTCCTTCTTCTTTGTTTTGGGTAAAAGGTGAGTTTTGAACTCACATCTACTTCTTTTGATATCATTCATGTTAGGAATGAATTCCTAATACTTGTTCATGTGCATTTGCTTTCGATTTGGATTGCTTTGGTGAAATTACCAAATATTGAATTTTGAAGCCAAATCTATGAAAAACCTTATATGGTTGATATTTTTGTTGTTCGGAGTGTTTGGAGGTGTTGTTAAGCTTGGGTAGTCGTTTGACGTAAGCCCATAATCAACACGCACCCGATCGCTTTCGATTTGTTTGGCCATAGTTGGCCTAGGTTCAGGAATTGCCTGACCATCAGGTTTCAGACGTCTGAAATGCCTATTTCAGACGTCTGAATATTGTTCTTGGAAGAAATTTCACTCCCAGATTTAGACGTCTGAATTTATATTCTAGACGTCTGAATTAGCTAAATTTCGACCAAAAAGGAAATAGGCAAAATATTGCCTATTTCAGATGTCTGGATGTTAGGATTCAAGTGTCTGAATTCTATTTTGGAAAATAAATTGATTTCCAGATTCAGACGTTTGAATCCCTTCTTTCAGACGTCTGAATATGTTGTTTTTGGCCAGTTTGCCTTGTTCGTTTAATTTTCAAAATTTGATCAATGCATATTGATTCCAATTAGTTGTTTATGCATATTTGACCTTGATAATTTCTTTTTAAATTCGTTCACGGGTTTTTATTAATCACTTCTTCAAATTGTATTAAAAGTTCACTTCTCCGATTTATAAATTCTATTTAAATCACACGTACAATTTCGCACTTCGAGCGAAGTGGAAGGGTGATTAAATGGTCGGGCAAAACACGGACCATGAATCTGTGCGTTTATCTTTCCGATTAATCCCCGACCTATTCAATTGATCTTTTTAACCTTCGGGTTTGGTTTATCGATGATATGAGGTAAACTTTGTACTGCTTTGAGTGTGAAAGTGGCTGACGGATAGTAAACCGTTTAGTGTGAATGAGTGGTTATGGGACATACGTTAACACTTTTCGGATTCCTTTTTGAGAGTTGTGACACATTCCGCCAGATAGTGGTGTCCAGTACTGGGTCTCTGACCTTCACCACTACGGTTTGTTTCCTTCGGGTATGTGCCTTCGGGTTTGTTCCTTCGGGTTTGTTGCCCTTTAGTATCGCTTCCGATGTTGGTGGTTATGAGCCGCATGGGTGATATTGGGTTTCCCTTTAGTATCGCTTCCGATGTTGGTCGTTATGAGCCGCATGGGTGATATTGGGTTGCCCTTTAGTATCGCTTCCGATGTTGGTCGTTATGAACCGCATGGGTGATATTGGGTTTGGAGTCTTTGGGCTCATGGATCCTTGTTTGTACAGTACTGAGCTCGAGCAATTTTATGATGTTTCATTCATATGTATATTCCCTTGGTATCGCCCTTCGGTGTTGGTCATTATGAGCCGCATGATGCGTAGCGTTTACCTTGTGGAACTTGTATACCTTATTGGTATTTGTTATTTCCTTTTGGCTTGTTTGGGGATATTCGTATCCTTTGTTTCTATACGTTGCCGATGAGATGAGGCTTGTTATCATATGATTCATCTTTTGTTAGATGATTGTATTATCTCTCTTAGAGATATTTGCTATACCTTGTAACCTTGCAGGTTTATTGTTGTTCAGTTTATCTAACTGATTTGTTTAGCTAGACTGACCCGTGTATCTTATACTCGGGTCAGACCGAGATGTTTCAGGTTAGGTGCTTTTGGAACTTAGCCTATTTTGCTTCCGCATGGACTATTCGCTAGATTCATTTTGTTATAGCGTCTTTTGTGGTCCTTATCTGTTGTAACTCTGATATGTATTCTTTTGACTCGCCTGTATATGGTGGTTTGCTATACCACTTGATATGTATTATTTTATAACTCTGTTATGTATCTGTATATGTGTATATGATGATTTACTGTTCTGTAATGTATATTACATTTGAGTTATTATATTCTGTTCTGATAGATCCAACCACCTATGGTTTTGTTTTAAGTATTCATTGAGTATGTCGACCTGCTTGGTATGTTTATTGTCGGTGTATTCAATAGATAGTCAGAGCAAGGCTATAGATGGTCTCTCCTAACTAGCCTTATTCTCCGTGTTAGTTGACGGCATTACCTTGTAGTGTCCTTGGCTAGCGTGGGTATAGAGGTGGGGCGTCACAATTATTTAGTCTTGAATATTCACATAAATCCATAAATAAAATTCCAATTTTTTTTTAGCAATTAAATATTTTCTTCAATTTAATTATACTAGAATATTCATTTTAAATTTCTCTTGGAAAAATCTAGTTATAAATATCATATCTTAAAATTTCCAACCTAAACATTTAACATATAATATAAATCATCAAACTCCATTTCCTCAATTTTCCATTTTTATTTAAGAGATTTATACATAGCTTAAATTAAAAATTTCTAACTTCATATGTATATATATATATATAGAAGAAAATATCAAAATTAACTTATTATAAACCGTATCATCCAAACCATAGAAATCATTTTAAAATATTTTATATATAGACCACGGTGCCTGTATAAAATTTTCTATCCTATGGTCAAGTGATACGGATATTTATCATTTCAATCCGCAATTTAAAAGATATAAAATTTTGCGGTTGTATATCATTTCAAACCACAATCCCGAATGAAATGAAAAATACATGATAACTTGCAGTTTAATGATATGAAACAAAACATCCATTCATTCATCATTAATCATCAACCAAATTATCTCAAACATCATCAGTTTAAACAAACATCAATATATGGCATATACAATATAACAGGAAATAATTGGCAGTTATTAATTAACATTTCATATTCAATTAAATTTATAACTGTTTAACTAGCAGTTTATATGCACATAAATAAATTCTAACTGCCAATTTATATGCAATACATAAAAGAAATTAATAGTTAATTTAATAAATGCGATTTAACAGATATGCTGAATAAAACATGCCAACAGTCATAAATAAATTTCTACTCATATCTAAAATAAATTTAACAAACATAAAAACTTTTTAGAAGTTGTGAGTGGGTTAAAACACTCACCTTTTGAATTTAAATCGAATTTAAATTCAATTTAAACACAAAAATTCGACGGTCGCCGAATTGGTCCAAACCAGCATCAACAGATTTGGAATTTAATTACGATCCTAACAAAAAAAATCTCGCGTAAATCGGAGTTCGAATGTGGAAGTTACAAGTTAAAAAGTTTTAAGAATTTAAATTAAAAAATCAAAATAAAATAAAAGCAAACTACTCACCCTACACGTCACTCCCTACACGCTACAGGGCCACGCACGCAACACGTCTTCGTTGCTCACGGTCATTCGAGCATCAGGAAAAAGAACCCAAACAAACAAATGTTGACCGCCTTTTGACCTCGTTCCCTAGCCACCAACGGCCACCGTTGGCCATAGCACCACCACCATCGAACTCAGCTCGACGAGCCGCACCCATCCCCATAGGTCCGGTCGCCCCTAAGGCCTCTGCCGCTGCCACTTTAACCCTAGGCCGAAACCATAATTCGAATTATGCGAGAGATCCAACCGTTGATTCGATGCAATAACCACATAGATCGCCTCCCCTTGGTCCCCTCTGCAAAACCCAGAAAGGGTTTTGCGATCCGACAAATTTTGTTGCGACGATGATAAACGGCCGTGGATAAACTAGGGTTTTCTAGAAAAACTGAGACTCGAATAGAAAAACGAATCATACCAGCAAATTACGTATCTCGAGAACTATGACATATATTTTTCTGGGATTTTTCTGCAGACTTTAAATTTTTACTTTTGATTTTTGAACTGTAGATAGATCTAGGTTTTGCAACCATTAAGGAAGAGAAAGAGATTGTAACAACCCTGTATTTTGTAATTATTTTATTGTATATTTTAATTATTTTGATTTAAAAACTTATTTTACTTATTTGAAATGATTAAATTTATTATTTAAATATAATCTTGATTTTTATATGAGTTATAATTCTAAAATTTTGTAAGTTGAATATTTGCCTGAAATGCTGATTTTGGTCAAAATAGTCAAACTGTGACTTTCAACTTAAAATTTTAAAAGTTTAAAATTTTAAATTTTTTCTTTTATTATGAAAGTACATAAAATTATAAGAACACCACTTTTCGTTTCGTTGAAATTGGATGTAAATTGTGAAAGTTATACCCTTTACAATATTGTGCGTATATAGGGTTATTTAACAATGACTATTTTAAATTGTATAAATTACTTCTTCTTTGTTTTATTTTATTTTAATATGTGATAATATGTTGTATAATGTATATTTTGACTTTTAAGTATTTTTAAAATGATAATATAATTTTTCTAAAGTTCATTTGAACTTATTTCTAATTTTAAAAGCCTAGTCTACAATTTTAAGCCATTTTCTTAATTTAATTATATATAATTAAAATTTATTTATTTATTTTATGCACTCACTTTTATTTGCTGTGTTTTACTTTATTTTATTCATTTTACATATATTTAAATTAAAGTAAATTTTTCCAAAGTGTATTGAAGTTATTTCTAATTCTTAAGTCAAGTTTTCATTTTCTGTGCTATTTTTCTTATTTTAATCATATCTACTTAATATTTAATTATTAATATTTTGTTTATCTGTTATATTTTTGAATTTTATTTGAGATATTAATTATTTTCAGTTATTTAGATGTATATGAATATATATATATATATAGGAAGTTTAAAAGGTTTGAAAGCAAAGAAACGTAAAATCGTTTTAACGTTTCTTCTTCCGTTTCTTTTCCAATTAATAGATTTAATTTCCTTTGACCGTTCCTTTCTTTATTGTAGCTGTGCATTTCTTACCTCATTTTCACATGAAAACATTTCTTTCCACTTCATAATAATTCTATAATGAAATGTATAATTTTCCAAGACTAACAGTGATTTATGCACAATTTTAGAACACTGTTTGGTATTTTTAAGGTAGTTTCTTCATTATTTTATATATTTTTTTCAAATTATACTATTTGTTACCTCATATTTCTAATTGATTTCGGTTTGTAAAGTATTTTTTCCTGAAATTTTGTTTATGTAGAGTTTTAAAAGGAAAAGAATATGGAAGATTGTAAATCACTTTGAAACGTAAGCCCTTTTATTTGCCCAAACCCTTCATTTCCTTAAACTCCTCAATTAATTGCCTTAGCCGTGCAAAACCCTAATGTAGCCGTCATCTCATTAGGTTTTCACGTGAAAAAAAAAGATCATTTTCATTTGTTTCTCACGGCTTCAAAGATCTGGTAATGGCTTCCCTTTCTTTTTCTTACTTTTCTACTTGTTTTCCCTAAATTTTAATTTTTTTCATTTATTTAAAGACTTTGGCTTTTGTTTTCTTAAAAATCTAATTTTGGAAATTTTCTTGAAATGATTTCTGATCGTTTGTTCAAATAAAAATAAACAATGTCTGAAAATTTGATTTGGATAAAAAGTGTAACTTTAATAGAAATTCTAAATTTTATAATTCTAAAGGCAAATTTTTCATCTTGAACTGTATACAATTGTGTAACATTGTTTCACTTTTGTTTTGGTCAGATTTGTTGTATACTTTAAAAAAAAAGTTAGTAATAATTAGTGTGAAACGGGAAATAAACTTTACATTTCTTTTACATATGTTTACATCTGTTTCTTAACTTTATATTTAACAATCAATTGGATGAAGCTAAATCAAATGTTATTAATTATGGTACAATAGCTATTAAATTTTGGTTTAAAGTGATGGTTTATTTTCCTAATAGAAACGTTAGTATTTTAAATTTATTTAATAAGAGAAACAAAATAATTTGTATGTTATTTAATAAGAGAAACAAAATAATTTGTACGTTACATTGGGCATATATTTAATTGTTGCTCTTGCCTTTTCGTTATCTATTTGATTTTTTTTTTTTTTTGCGTTAACAATGCAAAGTTTTCAGCCGTATATTCTCTTTTGAGAATCCAAAATCTTGCTCAAATCTTGCCTTAAATCATTTCCGTGTGTGAATTATTTCTTTCCCCCTTGCCTCCCATACGTTTCCACCTATTGGATAGAATTGAATGCCTTAATTGCCTCTACCGTTCAAGCATTTTTCTCTTGCCTGCCCTCTACATAAATTAGTGAGCAATGTTAATATATATTTCACGTTCAAAAGTTTCATACCATAAATTATTCATTTTGCTTCCATCAAAATTTGTGTAAGCATCTCCTGAAGGTATGAACCGGCGCATGCTTTTCCTTTCATTTTTTTTTCTCCTTTTTTCTTTCTTTCTTCTTTTCACTCTTGTTTTATTTCATTTGTTCTCCTTTCATTGTTTTGCTTTGGGTTGTTGATACAAAATCATATCTTGGCTATCTTTCAACTCAAATCAAAAGTCGTGAAATGTGCTTGTCGTGCCTTTGATGTCGTGCTTGTATGTTGTTTTGGTCTCTAGCTTTGTAAAAGGTGAGTCTTTCTCACTCTGACATATATACTTATGAAAAGTGGATTGATGACAAGTGTTTAGTAATGTAAAATGTTTATGCAAGTTAATGATGATCATATGATATGCTATGTTGTGTTATTACCATGTTAAAACTGTTAATTTTCACCTGACATCCGATACATGAATGTATATTGTGATATTGACATTGTTCATATTATTTCTGTATATGATCACACTACAAGTTCCCTGTTAGGATAAAAATCATTATGGGCTGAAATGATAGGCCTGAGTTAGTTTATTTATTTATTTAAACTTGGGATTTTGGGTTCGAAATGATAGAACCCGGATTTTTACCTTTTAAAACTGCGGATTGAAATGATACATATCCGTATCACTTGACGTAGGTTAGAAAACTATATACAGACCCGTGGTTATTCTATAAAGTGTTTTGAATATTTTTAAGTATTTTAAAAATATAAAATTATGAAATTTGATTTAAATAGTTTTGAAAGGTTTTAAAATAAATAAATTATGATTTTTCTATGTGTTAAAAATGTAATTTATGAATGGATTAACTGGATTTTTAAATATAATTTATGTTTGAAATTTGGAATTTTGACTAAAAATGGTATTTAAGTTATATGAATAAAATGGACTTTAATTTTATTTGGAAAATGGTAAATATGATAAATTGTTTTATATTTGAATTTAAGTGATTAATTAATGAAAGTAATGTATATGTTTTAATTAATGAAAGTAACGTATAGGTTTTAATTAATGAAAGTAACGTATAGGTTTTAATTTATGAAAGAAACGTATAGGTTTTAATTTATGAAAGAAATGTATATGTTTTAATTAATGAAAGAATGTATGGTGTTCTAATTAATGATAGGAACATGTAAATTCCTAATTAATGAAAGAAAGGTATAAGTTTTAATTAATGCAAGAACATGTAAAGTTTTAATTAAGAAAGAAACATGTAAAGTTTTAAGTAGTGTGGTATTGATTTAATTAATAAATGTTCATTATTGTAATAGGAATATATAATTTAAAACGTATGTTTGACACGTAGATTTTAATCAATGTAATGGTGTATTTTAAATTGATTAAAATGATAAATGATACTTACTGTAATAATAAAATGTAAGTTGATAACGTACATTTGATAAGCAAATTTTAATTTATGTGAATGGCATACTTTAAATGATTAAAATAATAAAGTTTCTTTATTGTAATAATAATGTAAGTTAATAAGGTGCTTTTAACTTAACATAAGAATTTCGGTTTAAATTGGATATTACAGTAAGAAAGTTTATCTAGCTATAAGGCTATGATAAATTGACATGTTAAAATTTCAAGCTTATCAATACTTTGATTATATACAATGTAAAGTGGAAAGTAGTACATTCCAGAAATGTTATGATTCCTTAAGGTACCATTTCCAAAATGCTATGATAATTTAAAGGAATATTTCAAGTTGAATAAATTGAAAGAAATATTCAATGATTTGGAAATTTGGGTTTTATTTGAATGATATATTTATTGAATTATTTTTTTTGAAATGGAAATGATACTATTGTGATATTGTTTTGAAATGTGTATGATATTTTGGTCTTGGAAGTATAAATTATTTGAAATAAATATCCATGGGTTATAATAACGATTGGTTGTTAAAGAGACCGGGATCGGATATTGTCTTATAGCCGGCCAATACCGAAAACCACTTTAACAACTGTGCACGCGGTGGAGATTCCAGAATGAAGTAGGATGGTGGCGACGTTCTCGAGGTATATTACGTGGACCCAACTCCCGTGAGTTGGCATATATGACTAAAACAGGAGCTATACCGGGCTACACAAAGGGTCGCACCCTTTCATCAAGCATGCTCCATCGGAAACTATTCTATTACTTTTGTGATTCGATTCGGTGGCGCCACTTTGATTCGGGGGTATTGTTCAAGGTGGGCGGAAGTTGCTGGCTTGCCGTGACCACCGGTCCGGGAGTGCAAACGGTGTATCCACCCTGGCATTGCCTCGCGTGCCGTGTCATATCCTTATATCGAGCCCACTACGATTTTGATTTTAAAGATCCGACCGCGTTAAGGTTCACCATCCCCTTAACGCTATTTTCTATATGATTATACTTTAGTGATTAGACACTACCGTATATAGCGTATGTTACTATGTAGTAAATAGTTTAACGGATCCTTAGAGGAAGGGCGGTCCCAAGCATCCTTTAAGTTACTAATGCATTTTGTTACCGTTTGCTTGAGTTGATTTATAGTTTATTAGTATTTATGTCCTGACTCGAGGGTTTTGTGTTTTGCTTTACGCTCGGGTAAAATTGATTGAGTTAGCATTCAAGATTCAGCTTCGGAGTTGGAGCTTTCCTTGAAGATCCAGCCTTCTATTTTGTTTCAGTATCCAGTGTTTCAGTGATGTATCTTGTTACTCTTCTGTTGTATCTCATTTAACTCTGATGTATCTTATATTTTTTTAGTAGCTTCATGAACTACTATCTCTTTTACTTCCGCTGCATTATTATTACTCTGTGTCTGTGATCTGTGATTTTTTATTTACCGTATATTCTGAGATTTGCCAAAATTTTATTAACAACGCGGTATTTTGAGCAATTCAATTCCGGCATGAGTGTCTACCTATACTGTTGGGCGAATTCTCACCCAGAAGATTTCGAGACCAAGAAGCGTCAGTTTCACCCGGGTTCGCAACCTCCATTCCATCCGGTTCCTAAGTCCATTCGGCAATTCAAGGGCTTAAAGTTTCATTCGGCAATGAAGGGCGAAATCTCATTTACCTCATCCGGTTCAAACTCATTCGGCATACCTCATCCGGTCCAAACGCATTCGGCCTACCTCATCCGGTCCAAACTCCAACCTCGGCCTCCTCCGAACCATACATTCTCCATGTCCTAGCCGGACCATCCCACACCTACCGAACCAAACATCTTCATCTACTACCGAACGAGGCCACTGCCGATCCATATCCACACTCCTACCACCGAACCACCACTGCCGAACCAAGCTATGCCTGCAACCGGTCCACTCACCACTGCCGCACCAAGCTTCGCCGAACCAGAACGCTACCAGGCCAGATTGCTTCAGCCCGGGCCCACCAGCAGCTATATACACCCGAGACCTCGGCCCCCTACCTCACTCTATAAATAGAGGGGCAGGGGTACAACAATGGCAGACAAGTTTGAGAGCTCAAGCACGGAAGGAACTTTCAAACTACTTTCATATACTTGTACACAAAGCACTGTACTTGTAATCTGAAACAAAGAAGATAATAACATATAAAGTGGACGTAGGCACGTTTTGGCCGAACCACTATAAATCTGCGTGTCTTTTACATTTCAGCCCCTGCTTTTTTCATATTTACATAACTTATCTAAATCATTAAGAATCACATAAAATCAACTAAATCACACGATTTGGAGGTGTTTGCCCATTTTTTGCGCAAACATTTTTGGTGCTTTCACTGAGAATCTCGAACTCGAAGCTTCAGCTTCCCTCATTCAAACCTTCTTTCCCAATAGCATCCTTCATTGCCTAGGAAACATGACTTCCAGACCAAGAAAAGACGCCAACAAGGGAAAGAACGCTACAACTAGCAGCGCTCCAAATCCAGTGGATCCAGATCAAGAGAACCAACCCACTACAGCAGCAGTGCCACATGTAGATCAGGCAATTCCAACAGCCCCTGCCGTGGAACAACCGGCAGTAATCACTAGAGCAGACCTAGACAGAGTTGTGGTGGAAGTAACTAACCGCTTCGCATCCCAACAAGAAGCTTTGGTGAACCAACTCATGTCACGCTTGAGGGATGTCGAAGAATCCAACCGCAACACTGAATCATGGGATGAATCTCAATCTGGAGGATCTCGGAGACAGCAAAGGTCTTCCCTCTTCGAGGAAGCCATCAACAGGAACAACAATGATAGGGGCCGCGCCCGGACTCAGCCCGAACTCCGACTCGAGGAAGCGCTTGGAACCGAACCCAGCGGGGGAGGCGCCAGGCGAGGGTCGGATGTAGCTGAGCCAGTCATGCCACCTAATCATAGAAACCCCGCTGAACGGAGCCGAGCTAGAACCCAGCCCGAAGTTGACCCCATGGAAATGCCCGAAACAGAGCCCCACAGGGGAAGATCAAGGCAGGGGGCAACTGTAGCTGGTCCTAGCATGCACCCGAGCAGCCAGAGGCAACCACTGGATAACGTCAGAAGTGATAGACTATACCATCCCTACAGGTCATCTGGACGAGATCGATCCCGCAGGGAAGAACCAAATTCATTTCTATCCGCTCCAAATTCTGACGAAAGAATGGCACGACTATTCAGGGAATGTGTCCAACGGGAGCAAAGGGACCGAGGAATAGGCGCTAGGGTCACCAGCCCCTTTACCCGCAATATCGAAACTGCCATCACCCCCCGGGAATGGAAAATGCCAACCATGGAACCTTACAAGGGAACTTCCGACCCCATCGTACACTTACAAAGATACACCCAGCATATGCTCATGAGCGGAGCAACAGAAGGGGTACTGTGTAAATGCTTTCCGCTATTCCTAGCAGATCTAGCTACCTCCTGGTTCTGCCATCTACCCCAAGGATCTATCAGCTCATGGGAGATGTTGAAAGAAAGGTTCATTAGCCAATTCCGCATCCATGTAGAACAACCCAAGGATGCTTATTCTCTATCCAATGTTAAACAGAAATCCGGAGAGACACTGCAACAATATCTAACTCAGTTCATTGCCGCAGCGGCCGCAGTCCAAGATGCCGATGAGAAACTCACCTTAATGGCCCACTGTAGCGGTGTACATCCAGATACCAAGTTCGCAAGAAGACTAACTAAGGAAAAACCAGCTACTTTACCTGATTTCTTCCATGAAGCTGGAAAGTATATGAGACTTGAAGACGCCGCCACTGAGTGGCAGTCAGGGCAACAAGGTAAGACAACTTCGGACAAGGTTCCCGCTGCAGCCAAGGACACTCGAAGAAATGAATCTAGAGACAATGCTGGGGGCAGGAAAGTTGAAAAACGCCAATATCGACCAGGACCGAGATTTGACTCCTACACTCCTCTGAATGAAACAATCGAAAACATCTTTCTCGCCACTCAGGGTGAACTCGGATACAAGCGCCCCCCGCACAAGAAAGAATCTGATAACGCACTCAAGTCTGGAAAGTTCTGCCGCTTCCATGAATCCCACGGACATGACACCAATGAATGCCACCATCTCCGGGACTTGATCGAAGAACACATCAGAAGAAGAAGGATGGAATGCTATGTGAAAGGTCAGAACAGGACTCCAACCCCTGCTAATGAAAACTCAAAGCGACCCCTTCCAGAAGTAGGCGAAGGGAATCGCAACACCAGTGGCTCTAGTCAAGAGAAGATAGTGGTCCATACCATCTCGGGAGGACCACACATCGCCGACAGAAGCTGGGCATAGATGGAAAGATACGGCAAGCCACTTAGAAATGCTGAAGGCTATGTTAACTCCATTATGGAAGAACGCCACCCGAAACGGAAAGAGAGTGACGACATCATATTCAGTAGGCGTGATTTAGAAGGAAGACAATATCCGCATATGGATCCCATGGTCATCTCTTCCTGGTTCGGTCCAGCTAAAGTTTTTCGAATTCTAATAGACACAGGAAGCTCCGTAAATATCCTGTTCAAGCATGCTTTCGACAAAATGAAACTGTCAATGAAGGATGTGTCTCCCTGCAACAAACCCCTGCACGGTTTTCACTGGAGATGCGAAAATGCCCCTCGGGCAACTTGACCTCTTCGTCGAAATAGGAAGTCATCCCCGCTCCGTTGTGCGCAAACAAATGTTCGTACTAATAGAAAACCACTCGGCCTACAACGCCTTCTTGGGAAGACCAGCCTTGTCTGACTTCCAAATTGTCCTAGCCCCGTGGTGCCTAAAGATGAAATTCCCAACAGATGACGGAATAGGAGAAGTTGAAGGAGATCAAGACGCCGCTCGAGATTGCTATGTAACTGAACTTCGCAATAACCATAGAAAGAATAAAGGGAAAGATGCAGAGACTACTCTCTGCATGAAAAGCTTGGAAGCATAGCAACTAAAGAAAGCCCCTCCTCTTCGATACACCAGCGATCCTTTCAATGAACTAGACCCTAGGGATAAGGAGGAGGAGGCTACCGCTGAGCTTGCAGAGGCCATGGAATTCGTATCTGTAGACAAACATGATTCAAACAGACTATTAAAAATAGGATCTCAGCTAAAAACAGAATTGAAGGATCAACTCATCGACTTTCTCCGCCACAACTTAGATGTATTCGCGTGGACACATGCCGATATGACAGGAATCTCCCCAGACATAGCATGCCACATGCTGAACATCGATCCCACCAGGGCACCGATAAAGCAGAAAAAGAGAAGCATGGGAGCAGAACGATCAGAAGCCCTCGACGAGGAAGTAAAGAACCTACTTGCTAATGACTTCATCTGAGAAGCCATCTACCCCGAGTGGATAGCTAACCCGGTACTAGTAAAGAAAGCTAATGGGAAGTGGCGAACATGCATTGATTTCTCCAACTTAAATGACGCTTGCCCGAAAGACTGCTTCCCGCTCCCCCGAATCGATCAACTTGTGGACAGCACTGTCGGGCACGAACTTTTATCTTTTATGGACGCATACTCCGGATACAACCAGATTCCCATGCACGCTCCCGATCAAGACCACACTAGCTTCATCACTGACCGGGGATTATATTGTTACAAAGTCATGCCTTTTGGACTCAAAAATGCCGGAGCCACCTATCAGCGCCTCGTCAACAAGATGTTCATGGAATTAATAGGACGAACTATGGAAGTACATGTGGATGACATGTTGGTAAAGTCCAGGAAAGCCGACGATCATGTAAGCCACCTGAGCGAGATGTTTCAGGTACTTCGCCGATATGGAATGAAGCTGAACCCTCTAAAGTGCTGCTTCGGAGTGTCATCGGGAAAATTCTTAGGGTTCATTGTCCATTCCAGAGGAATCGAAGCAAACCCTGAACAAATCCGGGCTCCAAAAGAAATAAGGATACCTTCCACCCGAAAAGAAATGCAGAGCTTAAACGGAAAGGTAGCCGCCCTAAGCAGATTCATTTCCAAAGCAACTGACAAGTGCGTCCCTTTCTTCGAAGCTCTCAAGAAAGACAAAGGAAAGTTCGAGTGGACCGATGAATGCTTAAAAGCCTTCCTTAACCTGATCGAACACCTTCAGAAACCACCAGTACTCTCAACTCCAAACGAAGGCGAAGAGCTATACCTATACCTCGCTGTATCATCTCATGCTCTAAGCGCTGCCCTGGTAAGAGAAGAAGACCGCACACAACGCCCGGTGTACTTTATAAGTAAGAGATTTACAGGGGCAGAAGCCAGATATCCTAAACTTGAGAAATTGGCATATTGTTTATTGATCGCGTCACGAAAACTACGACACTACTCCAATCTCACTCCATCAGAGTTCTAACCGATCAGCCACTAAGACAGGTGCTCCATCGTCCCGACACTTCTGGAAGACTCCTCAAATGGTGCATTGAACTAAGTCAGTATGACGTCACCTACCATCCTCGCACTGCTATCAAGGGGCAAGCCCTGGCCGATTTCATTGCCGAATTCACCACCAACGAAGGCAAGGATCAGTTTGAAATAGCAAAAAACATCAAGTGGAACCTCTTTGTAGATGGAGCATCAAACGAACAAGGCTCGGGGGCAGGTATTGTGATAATCACCCCTAGGGGAAGAAAGCTGTACTATGCATTAAGGTTGGAATTCGCGGCCACTAACAACGATGCGGAGTATGAGGCAGTAATAGCGGGATTGGAGCTTGCCTTAGAAATTGGAATCAATTCTTTATGTCTTCATAGTGATTCTCAACTTATCGTAAACCAAGTACTAGGAGAATTCCAGACACGAGGAGAACGACTCACATCATATCTAAAGAAAACCAAACTGCTGCTCGACCAATTGGACCATTATCTAATCAAACACATTCCTCGAGAAGATAACCAAGAGGCCGATGAACTAGCAAAGCAAGCTAGTATGATGAATAGCACCATTTCCGGAGCACTAGCCATCTCAAAGCAGCTAGCCCCAAGTTTTGAACAAGTGAATCTGATAATTGCAATTGAAGAAGCAACTTGGATGACTCCTATCCGGAAGTATTTGCAGGACGGCACACTACCAGACAAACGTGATGAAGTCAGGAGAATTTTGAGGAAAGCTCCCCACTACACAATACAAGAAGGAATCCTCTATCGGCGTGGCTTCTCTAGCCCCTTATTCAGATGCGTCGCTGGAAGGGAAGCCAAGGAAATCTTATTCAACATCCATCAAGGTAGTTGCGGAGATCACACTGGAGGGCAGACTCTGGCGAAAAAGATACTCCGATATGGATATTACTGGCCCACACTAAACAAAGACGCCTTAGACTTCATCAAGAGATGCGACAGATGTCAGAAATATGCCAAGATTCCTCGATTACCCACAAATGAGATTACTCAAATGACCAGCCCTTGGCCCTTTGCTGTATGGGGAATTGATTTAATTGGCGAACTGCCAACGGGCAGGGGCGGGGCCAAATATGCTATAGTGGTAGTCGATTATTTCACCAAATGGGTGGAAGCGGAACCCCTAAATAAAATATCTTCAGCAAAAGTTATCAACTTCTTGATCAAAAATATTCTGTGCAGGTACGGAGTACCACTCAAGATCATATCAGACAACGGAATCCAATTTGACAGCGAAGAATTCGCCGACTGGTGCCAAGAGCATGGAATTCATAAAAGCTTCTCATCGGTAGCTTATCCTCAGGCAAACGGACAAGTCGAAGCTGTCAACAAAATTCTCAAAACCCTAATCAAGAAGAAACTCGAAAAGTCAAAAGGCACTTGGGTGGACGAACTTCCTACGGCACTTTGGGCCTACCGCACATCTTTCAGAACATCAACGGGACATACTCCTTTCTCTTTGGCATACGGATCGGAGGCAATGCTCCCTGTTGAGACTATTGTCCCTTCCCATCGTAGGATCCACTACAATCCAGAAGAAAACGAAGAAATCCTCCTCATGTCTTTGGATCTGATTGAGGAAAGGAGAAACGATGCAGCTCTCAAAGCAGCAGCTCACAAACAAAAGGTGGCAGCACTATACAACTCCAAAGTCAAACATCGCATCTTACAAGAAGGAGATCTTGTCCTCAGGCGAATCTTTCCGCACCCCGGGGCACTGGACCCCATCTGGGACGGACCATATGTAATTCATAAAGACCTCCACAACGGGCTTATATTTTGTCAACAGTGGACGGAGAGGTGTTCCAGAGGGCATGGAACATCCGACACCTCCGTCGATACTTTTCTTAACTTGTACTGCCCATATGAAGTGAATTAACAAAGAGAATCAGTGGACGTAGGCATTTTCATGCCGAACCACTTTAAAAAATCTTGTCTCTTTTTAACTCGTTCCTTTATATCTTGGCTGCTTGTTAAGCTTTATCCTTTTCTGTTGAACAAAATCTTATGGCATCTCCACTCAAGACGCACCACGGCCTCATCTGGACAAGGCCTAACAGGTACGCTATGATTCTATGCACTCGCCAATGAGACTCTTTTGCTTCAGCATCCCTCTGCTGCGGGTTAACTCATTGCTCGCGCCTGCCCTCAAACCCAACTGTAATGAGCCGATTATAAGTCATCATAAAGGCCGACTATAGCCGATGGCAGCTCATTACGGCGTTCGGCTCGCCGGCAACTGTGAACCTACTTTAAGCCCCAACATAAGGTGTGGCCAGCCAGGGGTAGTTCACGGCCAACGGCACCCACGCTAGCCGGCCACGGTAAATCGAATAATACCCACGATTACGGACCATAATGGTTCGGGTAGTTACCGTGCGCGATCTCGGCTCCGATGTGTCTTAAGTGCGGCTGTGGTAAAAAAGAAAACTCCCCGCGGAGGCGTAAGATGGGTGACAAATGTCTCCAAGACCCACAGCTAGGGAAAGTGACTACAAAACCCGTTTGCCACGAACTTAAGCACATCGACGGCCTTCCGTGACTGGAATTTTTACTTTTTCTATATTTCCATTTCATTTAAATACTTTTCCCCTATCCTGTATAACAAACTCTAAAGTACAGGAAACCGAACAGGGAGCATTCACTCATGAGAATCTAAGCCCGCGTACTGGGTGGCAAGGTACTCAGATATATTCATGATCAGTTACACAAGATGCTCAAAACTACCGCCTGCAAATAAAACATGAAGGGCGGTACTCTCTTCTCTTGTACATAGATGCATAACTATAGCTTATTCATATGTCACACCAACATTGCAAAACATGAAATTATATTTCAAGCAAAGGCTTAACATCAAACACAACTAAAATCACAGGCATATACATGGTTATACTTCTCACGCAGCACATCAAAATGACAACAACGTTTAAACATAACAAAATCAGCTTATATTATGAAATCACACCAAGTTATTCTCTGCAAATAATACTATTACAGTCACATCAATGTTTTGGACTAACGTAAACAACAGTAAAAAAGAAATAAAAAGCGGCCGAATCCGGACGAGTAACCAGCTGCGTCCACACTCCATCACCAACTTCCCAAGCCTATTTGGCCGCAGGGCCGGAACCCCCAGCATGTTGATCGAAAGTTCCACCTGTCCAATTCAGAAAAGGAATCCATTAAACAAACGATAAACGATCAAGTTATGGAAACCCGGAAAGAAAAGGAAAAGAGAAGAATAACTCACCAGCGTCCGCCGCTTGATCCTCATCCTCCAGTTGCACACCCGCTTCCTCCGCAGCGAGCAACCGCATCCCCTCCTTCACCGCCACTTGCTCCTCTTTCGAGAACTGAGCAGTGACCACATCCAGGCTGAAAGCCACTCCACCTTCCTTACCCGCATCGACCCTGGCCTCCTCTAAAGACCGAAGATATATCTTAGCCATGACCCGGGGATAGTCATCCATCCAAGACAAGCTGCCCTCCTTCCAAGTGCGGAAGTACATGTCCTGCAGCATCTCGTCCATCATCCCCTCATTCTCCTCGAACTCCCTCACCCTGGCCTCGGAAGCCTGCAACTTGGCGACAACGGCATCCCTCTCTGATCGGTATCTCGAGCAGTCAGCCTGGAGAGACCTCCTCATCTCCTCCTTTAACTTGACTTGAGCCATCTCCGCGGCCTCAAGCCTCCCAGACAACTCCTCTACCTGCTCGAGATCCGCATTCCGAACCTCATCCACTATCGCAATGGCCATGTCGATCCGCTCCTTACAGGCGGCCTCCATCTTCCGTAATTCCGCCCTACTAGCCTTTTCCATGGTCTCTTTCAGACGCCTGGAGGCTTGCTCGTGCCGAGAAATCTGAACGGCTTGACCGGCAAGCTGTTCGGCCTGATCAGCAACCTTCAGCCGCAACCGAATATTAGCACTTCCAATCTCCTCCCCAGCCTTGACCAATTGAGCATGATACTTCATTAACTTCTTGGTCTCCTCAGCCACCCGATCAATATTAGCCTTGGCCTCGTCTCCCATGGTAACTACCCGAGTGGTAAGCAGATCAAGATCTAGAGACTTAGCCTCGTCTAACACTCGTACCATGGGGTTGCGGGGAAGGAGGTGTTCACCCATGGCCTCATCAAATGAAATATCCCGAGAGCTTGGATCTAAATCAGGATGACCGACAAAGGGGTCACGGGGCACGTCAGGACGCCTTATGTGGATAACTGTAGGATTCTTGGAAGGAGGTGGAGGGGGGATAAACTCCGTACTCTCCTCCGTGGCATCACGAGGAGGCTGAACAGGAAGCTGCGGACCACGGGAAGGCTCAAATAAAGAGCGACTCCTCTTCTTTTTCTGAATGCCCTCTTCGATGACCCCGAGAAGAGGACGGTATTTGACCACGTCCCCAGTACGACCAGTGGGAGGCTTCGCAGAAGCTCTCATCAACTTGAACTGTTCGAGGCGGTGTCGAACGTCCGACGTTTTAACCACCTGGCCTGCCCCTGGAATAAAGAACAAGTGTTACGAACATACAATGGTCCACAATTCAGGAAACATGTTAAATAAAAAGAAAAGAAAAGTGTGAAGGCACGTCTACTATACAAACCCTGTGGAGAAGTGGGGTACTGCAATAAGTCCTGAATCTCATTCCAGGACGGGAGTGAACCATAAAATATTTCTAAGTCCTTATCGAAAATGGAATCGACAGAGGACAAAAGTTCACCTTGCACCGCCGAAGCCACCCTGGCTGAGGAACCCCTGGGGGATAGATCGGCACCAGCCCCGACCTTGCCAGTCTCCTTCGCCTTCTCCGCTCCCGATTCCCCTTCCGATTCCCCGAAGGCCTGGCGGAGGGCCTCATCCAGCTCAGAAACTTGCCCAGAAGTTAAGGCACCAGCACCACTACCACCCTGACCATCTCCATCTCCTCCGCCTCCCGACTCTCCTTCCATATCACCTCCTTCGCCCTCTTCCACACCTTCCTCCTCCGGAATGATCAGGCAAGTACTAGGAGAGGGACCCTCCGATTCTTTAAGCTTCTTGCCCCCCGCGACGGGATGCTGTGCGAAGGGTTTTCTCTTTCCACTCTTCACCGTGACCCCCTCCTTAGCTTTGGCAGCCTTCTCCTCGGCCGTGTCCCTCTGCTTAACCACGGACTGGTGCGGCAGGATCAAATTGTACTCCAGGAGGGTAGCGTTCCTGATCAGATAGGCGGCTGACCTGTCCCTCTCGGAGATAGCCTTAACTTCTGCTGCCATATGGACTAGGCGATCGCTCTCCACCACCGCAAAACCACCTGTCGCTGACAAACAACAGAAGCACATAAGGAAAGGAATTGCAATCAAGACAGGAATTACGAATAAAAAGTTAACTTACATCCGGAAGTGAAGCGACGAATGGAGACAGAATCGTCCCTCACAAAGAACCACTCCTTCTTGAACATGCTGTACTTTGAGTACAGGTCCAGGACCGGCTTGAAGGAGACGGCCGACTCTAAGCTAATGTAGGGGACCCCTTCCTATAGCCCCTCAGATTATATAGATACCAGATTTCCCGGTTGGATGGAGAACGCCCGTACCTCTTCTGGAAGATAGAATATAAGCACACCAAGATGGCATACGAGTTGGGCTGAAGCTGGAAAGGCGCCACCTTTAGATATGTAAGGAAGCTAACAACCCAGGCGTTGATAGGGGGAATGGCCCCGCACATGCAATGGTACCGGCTGTAGGCGAAATACCCTTCGGGAGGGTCGTATGGTGTCACCCCGACTCTCGGAAGCAACATAAGCGCCCTATCTATCCCGAAAGAACGGGATATAGCATCAAGCTGCTCCTCCTTTAGAGAACTAGGGAAGCAGTCGGGAGGGGAGACCAGGAGCTCCTGGGGTCCATACCCCTCCACCAGCGATATCGAAGCAGTTCCATGCTCCCCGGACCCCGATTCGGCTGGGGGCACGGAGGAAGGCTCGCCTCCATCCTTGGATTTCCGTCTGTCTGATCGTGTTTCCGCCTTGCGAGACATTTATCTGCATACACAAAAGTGAAAAGACAGGTTGTTAGAACAAGGAGTACGGAGATGTAAGCGAAAAAGAATGCATAAGTCCAGAATTCCACTCAAAGTCCAAGTACAAGAGTTCATTCGGTATACATGTCGTTCGGCACTAAGAGTTCATTCGGTATACATCCATTCGGTACTAAGGCCTAAGGCCCATTCGGTAAAACGAAGACGTCCGTATGTATTCGGCAAATTAGGCCCATTCGGTAGTGAGTCCATTCGGCAATAAGTGTATACCTGATTCGGTAGGCAAGTTGGTTCGGTACGAAGTGGTTCGGCTTTCGTTTGATTCGGCAAGAGTGTTGGCTCGGTATAGTGTTGGTTCGGCGCTTGTTGATTCGGTGAAGAAAACCTAAGGGGGTATAGCCCCTATATATAGACTGGAGGAGCACCACCGGACCAGATGGTTCGGCATACCGGACCAACCATATGCCGAATGAAAACATCCATCCGGACCAACCAAACACCGAATGACGTTGTCTCCACCAGCGAAAGTCAGAAGCAGGGGGCACGCGGAGCGCCTCAATCAGATAAGTACCGAACTCTAGGATCTACTGATAAAATAGAGATTATGATAACAATGAATAAGTAGTAAATCTCCCACTAACATGGGTTAATCATTTACACATGTACGCGACCACGAACGGTCCACAGGCATGCTCTGAATGGCTATTGACCCTATCATCGTGAGAATTTACACTTTGACATCCTTTTAAAATTCATCGGTTGAATGGATATTTGGTTCTGATAATTATGAAATGGCTAAGCTACTTACACATGTACGGGGTCGCGAACGATCCTTAGACATGCTCTGAGATGGCGATAAACCACCCTGACAAACGATCCAGGAACCCACTCGAACGTGGATCTGGCATCGATAATGCTAAGCCCCCTCGGGGCACAGTTACTCGCCTCGAACGGCACTCGACCTCGAACGGTCACATCTCGCCCCGAACGGCACAATTCACTTCATCTCAAATATTTCGATCCCGAACGGTCGTCATTTGAAATCACATTAAAACTGTAAATTCCTTTGCAGGAAATCAACAGGATATGAACATCCAGCTCATTGCATTACAAAACACGCCTTCCTACCGCAAGGCATGAGAACACCAACAGGATATGAACATCCAGTCCACGGCATTACAAAACAAGCCTTCCTACCACAGGGAAACAAAGCGCGACACATGCAAGCACGTGCCCCACTTTGGGGGGCAAATGTTGGGCGAATTCTCACCCAGAAGATTTCGAGACCAAGAAGCGTCAGTTTCACCCGGGTTCGCAACCTCCATTCCATCCGGTTCCTAAGTCCGTTCGGCAATTCAAGGGCTTAAAGTTTCATTCGGCAATGAAGGGCGAAATCTCATTTACCTCATCCGGTTCAAACTCATTCGGCATACCTCATCCGGTCCAAACGCGTTCGGCCTACCTCATCCGGTCCAAACTCCAACCTCGGCCTCCTCCGAACCAGACATTCTCCATGTCCTAGCCGGACCATCCCACACCTACCGAACCAAACATCTTCATCTACTACCGAACGAGGCCACTGCCGATCCATATCCACACTCCTACCACCGAACCACCACTACCGAACCAAGCTATGCCTGCAACCGGTCCACTCACCACTGCCGCACCAAGCTTCGCCGAACCAGAACACTACCAGGCCAGATTGCTTCAGCCCGGGCCCACCAGCAGCTATATACACCCGAGACCCCGGCCCCCTACCTCACTCTATAAATAGAGGGGCAGGGGTACAACAATGGCAGACAAGTTCGAGAGCTCAAGCACAGAAGGAACTTTCAAACTACTTTCATATACTTGTACACAAAGCATTGTACTTGTAATCTGAAACAAAGAAGATAATAACATATAAAGTGGACGTAGGCACGTTCTGGCCGAACCACTATAAATCTACGTGTCTTTTACATTTCAGCCCCTTCTTTTTTCATATTTACATAACTTATCTAAATCATTAAGAATCACATAAAATCAACTAAATCACACGATTTGGAGGTGTTTGCCCATTTTTTGCGCAAACATATACATTTATAATGGATGCGAATGGTTGAAAATATCGGGTCGTTACAGTTGGTATCAGAGCTTTGGTAGCTCTAGGCAAAGCTCAGCATATAGAGTGAATGTATTTACAGAATTACCTTCATTCGAGTTTGAATCTCTTCCCTTTTGACTCGATTGCTTTGAATTTTGGAACGTTCGCTGTGGTTCCAAAGTCCATTCTTATTCCCCGCTATTCATCTCCATTTGATTCTGGAGTATCCCACAACTCCACTTCGAATGATCTTTATAGTGTATTGGCGGTCCCGCCAATCTCAAAAAATTTCTTGTAAGAGGGGTGAAACTCCATTACAACAGCATCGATTCACCAAAGATTTTATATCCTCGGTTTAGATGCTAGTATCTCCTATTATCCCAAACTCTAACTCTTGAGATCAAACGTAGATTTACCACAGAAAATCCACTTCGATCTTATACTTTAAGTCACGGTTGGCCCGATTAAGGTTGCCCGTGATTTATTTGAGCTTATTCACCTCCCTACTCTGTATTTAATCATCTTGTCTTTTGTTTCCAACATATTTTCAAAAATTTTGAATTGTATTTGTCAATCTATATATTTTTTTTATATATTGTGTAGTTGGAGTTATTGATGTTGATTTGGGTTTCCGATCGATTTGTTTGATCAACGCTATCGATAGGATTTCTAAAACACTTTGACAGAACAAACTGACACGTTATTATTTTAAATTTTGTTTTGGTTAATGAAATAAAATTTTGATATATATATTTGTGGAACTTAATAAAATGATTCAAATTGATAATTTGAAATGATAATACTTGATTTATCATTTATTGTTCTATAAATGAATTTATAAATAATTGTTTATAAATTTATATGGGAACTTAAATGAATTTAGAAAAAGAAATTTGAGAATTTAATTTCCGATGGTTCCAAACCTTTTGTTTAAAAGTTTGAAGGGATATAATATTTAAATTATTTTCAAATAGAAATTTGTTTCCAAATAATTTTGAGTTTAAAATTAGTACTCTTCTCTTTGTCGCTGGAAAATACCTTCGGTGATGACTTCAGCATCATCGACGTTCATTTTCGAGTTTCGAAGTGAAGAGACTGTTCTGTAGTCTTGCTACAGCTTTGTTTTGGGAAATTAAATTGATTTGAATTTCTAAAATATGACTTAATTTATAATATATATAGATATATGATTGAAATTTGATTTGACATATGATATATATTATTACTTATCTCTAAATGGTTTGAGGAAATCGGAAATTTAATTCTTAAATTTTATTTTTAACAATAATTTCAATTATAAAAAAAATCAAAAAAATTTGGATAAATGATTAAACTTGAAATAATTGAATTGGAAAGTTTTATTTGTATGACACAATTTCATTCCAATATAACTTACCTTAATTTCAGAAGTTAACAATGTAATTGGGTAATATACAATATAAAAAGATTTTATAATAAAATTTTGGTGGTTATAATAAATGTTATATACTTAAATTTTAATTATAAAATGATTAACAGAGATAAATATAATAAAGGGTAATTGAATAACTTACAATAAAATGATGTTAAAAGAACTAAGAATAAAAGAAAGCAGTTATAATAAGTGTAAGTATATTGAACATGAGTGATAAATATATTGAGAGGAATAAATTTAATTTTATTAGGAATAAAGAAGAATAAAATTTATTAAATATATTGTGAGTGTAATAAATGATTATTTTTCTAACCCATGGTTTTAAAAAAAATTGTTAATTTAAGATGATTGGATAATAAGATAATGAAATTTGAGATAGTTAAGATTTATGTAACTTGTGTAAAATTCTATTTTCTATTTAAGTTAAAATCTCCATGCTTTCAAATTCATTTTCTTATTTTGTTTTTCAAACTATCTTTTGGTTGTTCTTATCGTCCTCATCTTGCTATAGACTGGTATATGCATCTTTCTATGATCTTTCTGTTTAGAAATCTTTCTATAATCTTTGATAATCTCCACCTTGTAAAACTTACCTATAACAACAATTATCAGGTATAACTTCAATCTTCTTATCATCTTATCTTAATCCTATTTCACTCTATCTTTTCTGTGCCCTTCCATACCACATTCCTTTTCGGGGACGAAAAGTTTTGAGTGGGGGAGAGTGTAACAACCCTATATTTTGTAATTATTTTATTGTATATTTTAATTATTTTGATTTAAAACCTTATTTTACTTATTTGAAATGATTAAATTTATTATTTAAATATAATCTTGATTTTTATATGAGTTATAATTCCAAAATTTTGTAAGTTGAATATTTGCCTGAAATGCTGATTTTGGTCAAAATAGTCAAACTGTGACTTTCAACTTAAAATTTTAAAGGTTTAAAATTTTAAATTTTTTCTTTTATTATGAAAGTACATAAAATTATAAGAACACCACTTTTTGTTTCGTTGAAATTGGATGTAAATTGTGAAAGTTATACCCTTTACAATATTGTGCGTATATAGGGTTATTTAACAATGACTATTTTAAATTGTATAAATTACTTCTTCTTTGTTTTATTTTATTTTAATATGTGATAATATGTTATATAATTTATATTTTGACTTTTAAGTATTTTTAAAATGATAATATAATTTTTCTAAAGTTCATTTGAATTTATTTCTAATTTTAAAAGCCTAGTCTACAATTTTAAGCCATTTTCTTAATTTAATTATAAATAATTAAAATTTATTTATTTATTTTATGCACTCACTTTTATTTTCTGTGTTTTACTTTATTTTATTCATTTTACATATATTTAAATTAAAGTAAATTTTTCCAAAGTGTATGGAAGTTATTTCTAATTCTTAAGTCAAGTTTTCATTTTCTGTGCTATTTTTCTTATTTTAATCATATCTACTTAATATTTAATTATTAATATTTTGTTTATCTGTTATATTTTCGAATTTTAACTGAGATATTAGTTATTTTCAGTTATTTAGATGTATATGAATATATATGTAGGAAGTTTAAAAGGTTTGAAAGCAAAGAAACGTAAAACCGTTTTAACGTTTCTTCTTCCGTTTCTTTTCCAATTAATAGATTTAATTTCCTTTGACCGTTCTTTTCTTTATTGTAGCTGTGCATTTCTTACCTCATTTTCACATGAAAACATTCCTTTCCACTTCATAATAATTCTATAAAGAAATGTATAATTTTCCAAGACTAACAGTGATTTATGCACAATTTTAGAACACTGTTTGGTATTTTTAAGGCATTTTCTTCATTATTTTATACTTTTTTTTCAAATTATACTATTTGTTACCTCATATTTCTAATTGATTTCGGTTTGTAAAGTATTTTCTCCTGAAATTTTGTTTATGTAAAGTTTTAAAAGGAAAAGAATATGGAAGATTGTAAATCACATTGAAACGTAAGCCCTTTTATTTGCCCAAACCCTTCATTTCCTTAAACTCCTCAATTAATTGCCTTAGCCGTGTAAAAACCTAATGTAGCTGTCATCTCATTAGGTTTTCACGTGAAAAAAAAAGATCATTTTCATTTGTTTCTCACGGCTTCAAAGATCTGGTAATGACTTCCCTTTCTTTTTCTTACTTTTCTACTTGTTTTCCCTAAATTTTAGTTATTTTCATTTATTTAAATACTTTGGCTTTTGTTTTCTTAAAAATCTAATTTTGGAAATTTTCTTGAAATGATTTCTGATCGTTTGTTCAAATAAAAATAATCAATGTCTGAAAATTTGATTTGGATAAAAAGTGTAACTTTAATAGAAATTCTAAATTTTATAATTCTAAAGGCAAATTTTTCATCTTGAACTGTATACAATTGTGTAACATTTGTTTCACTTTTGTTTTGGTCAGATTTGTTGTATACTTTTTAAAAAAAAAAGTTAGTCAAAATTAGTGTGAAACGGGAAATAAACTTTACATTTCTTTTACATTTGTTTACATCTATTTCTTAACTTTATATTTAACAATCAATTGGATGAAGCTAAATCAAATGTTATTAATTATGGTACAATAGCTATTAAATTTTGGTTTAAAGTGATGGTTTATTTTCCTAATAGAAACGTTAGTATTTTAAATTTATTTAATAAGAGAAACAAAATAATTTGTACGTTATTTAATAAGAGAAACAAAATAATTTGTACGTTACTTTGGGCATATATTTAATTGTTGCTCTTGCCTTATCGTTATCTATTTGATTTTTTTTTTTTTTTTTTGCGTTAACAATGCAAAGTTAGTTTTCAGCCGTATATTCTCTTTTGAGAATCCAAAATCTTGCTCAAATCTTGCCTTAAATCATTTCCGTGTGTGAAATATTTCTTTCCCTCTTGCCTCCCATACGTTTCCACCTATTGGATAGAATTGAATGCCTTAATTGCCTCTACCATTCAAGCATTTTTCTCTTGCCTGCCCTCTACATAAATTAGTGAGCAAATGTTAATATATATTTCACGGTCAAAAGTTCCATACCATAAATCATTCATTTTTCTTCCATCAAAATTTGCGTAAGCATCTCGTGAAGGTATGAACCGGCGCATGCTTTTCCTTTCATTTTTTTTCTCTTTTTTTCTTTCTTTCTTCTTTTCACTCTTGTTTTATTTCATTTGTTCTCCTATCATTGTTTTGCTTTGGGTTGTTGATACAAAATCATATCTTGGCTATCTTTCAACTCAAACCAAAAGTCGTGAAATTGTGCTTGTCGTGCCTTTGGAGTCGTGCTTGTATGTTGTTTTGGTCTCTAGCTTTGAAAAAGGTGAGTCTTTCTTACTCTGACATATATACTTATGAAAAGTGGATTGATGACAAGTGTTTAGTAATGTAAAATGTTTATGTAAGTTAATGATGATCATATGATATGCTATGCCGTGTTATTACTATGTTAAAACTGTTAATTTTCACCTGACATCTGATACATGACTGTATATTGTGATATTGACATTGTTTATATTATTTCTGTATATGATCACACTACAAGTTCCCTGTTAGGATAAATATCATTATGGGCTGAAATGATAGGCCTGAGTTATTTTATTTATTTATTTAAACTTGGGATTGCGGGTTTGAAATGATAGAACCAATATTTTTACCTTTTAAAACTACGGATTGAAATGATACATATCCGTATCACTTGACCTAGGTTAGAAAACTATATACAGACCCGTGGTTATTCTATAAAGTGTTTTGAATATTTTTAAGTATTTTAAAAATATAAAATTATGAAATTTGATTTAAATAGTTTTGAAAGGTTTTAAAATAAATAATTTATGATTTTTCTATGTGTTAAAAATGTAATTTATGAATGGATTAACTGGATTTTTAAATATTACTTATGTTTGAAATTTGGAATTTTGACTAAAAATGATATTTAAGTTATATGAATAAAATGGACTTTAATTTTATTTGGAAAATGGTAAATATGATAAATTGATTTATATTTGAATTTAAGTGATTAATTAATGAAAGTAACGTATAGGTTTTAATTAATTAAAGTAACGTATAGGTTTTAATTAATGAAAGTAACGTATAGGTTTTAATTAATGAAAGTAACGTATAGGTTTTAATTTATGAAAGAAACGTATAAGTTTTAATTTATGAAAGAAACATATATGTTTAAATTAATGAAAGAACGTATGGTGTTCTAATTAATGATAGGAACATGTAAATTCCTAATTAATGAAAGAAAGGTATAAGTTTTAATTAATGCAAGAACATGTAAAGTTTTAATTAGGAAAGAAACATGTAAAGTTTTAAGTAGTGTGGTATTGATTTAATTAATAAAAGTTCATTATTGTAATAGGAATATAAAATTTAAAACGTACGTTTGACACGTAGATTTTAATCAATGTAATGGTGTATTTTAAATTGATTAAAATGATAAATGTTACTTACTGTAATAATAAAATGTAAGTTGATAACGTACATTTGATAAGAAAGTTTTAATTTATGTGAATGGCATACTTTAAATGATTAAAATAATAAAGTTTCTTTATTGTAATAATAATGTAAGTTAATAAGGTGCTTTTAACTTAACATAAGAATTTCGGTTTCAATTGGATATTACAGTAAGAAAGTTTATCTAACTATAAGGCTATGATAAATTGACATGTTAAAATTTCAAGCTTATCAATACTTTGATTATATACAATGTAAAGTGGAAAGTAGTACATTCCAGAAATGCTATGATTCCTTAAGGTAACATTTCGAAAATGCTATGATAATTTAAAGGAATATTTCAAGTTTAATAAATTGAAAGAAATATTCAATGATTTGGAAATTTGGGTTTTATTTAAATGATATATTTATTGAATTATTTTTTTTGAAATGGAAATGATACTATTGTGATATTGTTTTGAAATGAGTATGATATTTTGGTCTTGGAAGTATAAATTATTTGAAATAAATATCCATGGGTTATAATAACGATTGGTTGTTAAAGAGACCGGGATCGGATATTGTCTTATAGGCGGCCAATACCGAAAACCACGTTAACAACTGTGTACGCGATGGAGATTCCAGAATGAAGTAGGATGGTGGCGACGTTCTCGAGGTATATTACGTGGACCCAACTCCCGTGAGTTGGCATATACGACTAAAACAGGAGCTATACCGGGCTACACAAATGGTCGCACCCTTTCATCGAGCATGCTCCATCGGAAACTATTCTATTACTTTTGTGATTCGATTCGGTGGCGCCACTTTGATTCGGGGGTATTGTTCGAGGTGGGCGGAAGCTGCTGGCTTGCCATCACCACCGGTCCGGGAGTGCAAACGGTGTATCCACCGTGGCACTGCCTCGCGTGCCGTGTCATATCCTTATATCGAGCCCACTACGATTTTCGTTTTAAAGATCCGACCGCGTTAAGATTCACCATCCCCTTAACGCTATTTTCTATACGATTATACTTTACTGATTAGAAACTACCGTATATAGCGTACGTTACTACATAGTAAATAGTTTAACAGATCCTTAGAGGATGGGCGGTCCCAAGCATCCTTTAAGTTACGGATGCATTTTGTTATAGTTCGCTTGAGTTGATTTACAGTTTATAAGTATTTATGTCCTGACTCGAGGGTTTTGTGTTTTGCTTTACGCTCGGGTCAGATTGATTGAGTTAGCATTCAAGATTCAGCTTCGGAGTTGGAGCTTTCCTTGAAGATCCAGCCTTCTATTTTGTTTCAGTATCCAGTGTTTCAGTGATGTATCTTGTTACTCTTCTATTGTATCTCATTTAACTCTGATGTATCTTATATTTTTTTAGTAGCTTCATGAACTACTATCTCTTTTACTTCCGCTGCATTATTATTACTCTGTGTCTGTGATCTGTGATTTTTTATTTACTGCATATTCTGAGATTTGCCAAAATTTTATCAACAACGCGGTATTTTGAGCAATTCAATTCCGGCATAAGTGTCTACCTATACACTTATAATGGATGCGAATGGTTGAAAATATCGGGTCGTTACAGAGATGAAGAAAAGAACGTACAGACAAATGATAGAAAATGGAGGCTAGGGTTTACGATCGTCAATTTATAGATAGATCGCAAAAGAATAGGTGTGCACGAATTTTAACGTGCAAACGGAAGTGGTCCCAAAAGATAAATAATATTAATTACACACGTTACGGATTTAGGAAATAAACAAATTCCTTATCATTTACATTTTATTTTAAACGTATTTACAAATGTAAATCTAGATGTTTCGTTTACGTTTCAAAATATATCCACAATTTATTAATTTCCAAATTGATCTAAACAAATTTAGATGTAAATTAAAAGTTGATAAGTCTACCCATTGCAGTGTTAATTTCTCCACTTTCTTATATTTAGAAATTATAAATTAAGTTTTCAAAAACCTATTTATGATTTTCAAACATTTATATACTCATCTTTTACCAGTAATAAGGATGCATTAACATTTGTTCATGGTTTCACCTTATTATCCTCAAATTCCATTTTAATTTTCAATAATTACAATTGTTGAATGTTGATACTTTAATTAAATTTATACATCTTGCTTTTTATAACCTATATCAACAAATGGTCCAATTATAAATAGAATTAGCGTTAACTTCATCTTATAGGATTAACTACTCCAATTACAAATCTATGCTAACTGCCCGATTTAAGTCAATTAATTGTAAATAGAATTAGCGTTAACTTCATCTTATAGGATTCACCTATATTAAAAACAAGTATTATGTCAGTCTGTCGTATTAAGTGTTTAGAAATCCCTATTGATGTCATAGCGTCCCATACACCAACCAGAATTTATAAATACAAAACGGAATAGATCAACACAATATTAAAATCTTTTTATAACACTAACAAATACGTTCTCTCGTATATACACTCAGTGACTCCCATAGGGTATTACTACCCTATTAATAAAGAGTCAAACCCCACAAAGCCAAGGTTTATCGCTGAACCAAAGCTCTGATATCAACTGTAACGTCCCGCCTTTTCGCACGCTTCAAATCGACACATATGCCGATTCAAACCATACGGAAGGCGGATTGTTATGGGGTAAATAAGAAAAATAGAGAAGAAATAAACAAAATAGAATCTCACAATGGAAGGATAAAATATAATAATAAAATATACAGTTTATAAAACTGTTTACAAACATTTATATAATACATATCAGAGTTACACATACCAATAACAATGCAGCGGAAAAATATGAGTGTAGTGGAATGATAGTAGATAATAGTAATACAAATCTTCATCTTTATCCTCCAGAGCTAAAACTTCAAATCTTGAAACGCTCGGACTGACCCGAGCGAATTGAAAAAGAGAAAACACTCGAGTCAGAACTAAAAGATCTTATGTGAGTTAAATTAACAGAAATAAATATGAGTGCAGTAACTCAAGATATGCTCGGGATTTACATCTCCTAAGGATCCGTTAAACTACTTACTATGTAGTATATTGCGCTATTATAATAGTATCTATTTTTAAAATAAACTTACTTTTAAATAGCGTTAAGGGGTTACCCATATAGCCCTTAACACAAAATATATTCCCATAGTCTATACAGTACCGTAATCTCCCCCGTACTGGGCTTCGTCACAGGGCACTCCATAGGTATGGTACAAAACCAAAATCGTATAAGGCGCGCTAGGGTAGGTGACAAGGCACAACTAGGCAATGCCAGGGTAGATATACCAATTGCTATTCGGGCTGATTGAAACGCATAGCCGCAGCTACCGCCCACCTCGAACAAACTCCCCCAAAAATCAAAGTAAATGTGGCCACTGAAACAATCCAAAGTCAAAATATATTATCGAAGAGGAATGACTTCATTGGCCCGAGAATCGCTCCTTATTTAGCCACCTTATGCCAACTCACGGGAGTTGGGTCCACGTATTTACCTTACAGGAATCGTCGCCACCAACCTACTTCATTCTGGAATCTCCACCACGTACACGGTTAGTCAAAGTGGTTTTCGGTATCGACAAAGAGTATGTCCATATCCGATCCCGGTCTCTTTGCCAACCCATCGTTATTATAACACCGCGGTCATTTTAAAAATAGTTTATACCTTAAAACCAGAATAAAATTTTCTATTTCAAAACTATAAATACAATATCATTTTAAAAACCCAAACAATATGATATCACTTTATCTCAAATATAGTCCTTTTCCAAAATCATACTGCTTTAAAATTTATAATATCTGGAAACCAAACATTTGAATTATACTTTCAAACATAATATTTCTGAATTCATACTTTTTAAAAACCATAACTTCTACAACTTGAATGGTTTGGATATTCAACGGTATATAAATATATGGTTTAACATTAAGGTTACTTTGTAAAGAAAATAATTTCCACATTTTTACAAATATGTTTCTTTATTTAAAGTCTGAACCAAAATTTAAATATCACTTTCAAGTTCCAAACCACTTCAGTTTCTATATATAGATATATCCATTTGGAGTAATAATATTTCAAACTAAAGTTGGAATTTATTCTTTCAACAAATTAAATGCTCTATTATTTGGTCTTGAATATTCACATAAATCCATAAATAAAACTCCAATTTTTTTTAGCAATTAAATATTTTCTTCAATTTAATTATACTAGAATATTCATTTTAAATTTCTCTTGGAAAAATCTAGTTATAAATATCATATCTTAAAATTTCCAACCTAAACATTTAACATATAATATAAATCATCAAACTCCATTTCCTCAATTTTTCCATTTTTATTTAAGAGATTTATACACAGCTTAAATTCAAAATTTCTAACTTCATATGTATGTGTATATATATATATAGAAGAAAATATCAAAATTAACATATTATAAACTGTATCATCCAAACCATAGAAATCATTTTAAAATATTTTATATATAGACCACGGTGCCTGTATAAAATTTTCTATCCTATGGTCAAGTGATACGGATATTTATCATTTCAATCTGCAATTTAAAAGATATAAAATTTTGCGGTTGTATATCATTTCAAACCACAATCCCGAATGAAATGAAAAATACATGATAACTTGCAGTTTAATGATATGAAACAAAACATCCATTCATCCATCATCAATCATCAACCAAATTATCTCAAACATCATCAGTTTAAACAAACATCATTATATGGCATATACAATACAACAGGAAATAATTGGCAGTTATTAATTAACATTTCATATTCAATGAAATTTATAACTGTTTAACTAGCAGTTTATATGCACATAAATAAATTCTAACTGCCAATTTATATGCAATATATAAAAGAAATTAACAGTTAATTTAATAAATGCGATTTAACAGATATGCTGAATAAAACATGCCAACAGTCATAAATAAATTTCTACTCATATCTAAAATAAATTTAACAAACATAAAAACTTTTTAGAAGTTGTGAGTGGGTTAAAACACTCACCTTTTGAATTTAAATCGAAATTTAAATTCAATTTAAACTCAAAAATACGACGGTCTCCGAATTGGTCCAAACCAGCATCAACAGATCTGGAATTTAATTACGATCCTAACAAAAAAAATCTCGCGTAAATCGGAGTTCGAATGTGGAGGTTACAAGTTAAAACGTTTTAAGAATTTAAATTAAAAAATCAAAATAAAATAAAAGCAAACTACTCACCCTACACGTCACTCCCTACACACTACAGGGCCACGCACGCAACACGTCTTCGTTGCTCACGGCCATTCGAGCATCAGGAAAATGAACCCAAACAAACAAACGTTGACCGCCTTTTGACATCGTTCCCTAGCCACCAACGACCATCATTGGCCATAGCACCACCACCATCGAACTCAGCTCGACGAGCCACACCCATCCCCATAGGTCCGGTCGTCCCTAAGGCCTCTACCGCCGCCACTTTAACCCTAGGCCGAAACCCTAATTCGAATTATGCGAGAGATCCAACCGTTGATTCGATGCAATAACCACATAGATCGCCTCCCCTTGGTCCCCTCTGCAAAACCCATAAAGGGTTTTGCGATCCGACAAATTTTGTTGCGACGATGATAAACGGCCGTGGATAAACTAGGGTTTTCTGGAAAAACTGAGACCCGAATCGAAAAACGAATCATGCCAGCAAATTACGTATCTCGAGAACTATGACATATATTTTTCTGGAGACTTTAAATTTTGACTTTTGATTTTTGAACTGTAGATAGATCTAGGTTTTGCAACCATTAAGGAAGAGAAAGAGATGAAGAAAAGAACATACAGACAAATGATAGAAAATGGAGGCTAGGGTTTATGATCGACTATTTATAGATAGATCGCAAAAGAATAGGTGTGCACGAATTTTAACGTGCAAACGGAAGTGGTCCCAAAAGATAAATAATATTAATTACACACGTTACGGATTTAGGAAATAAATAAATTCCTTATCATTTACATTTTATTTTAAACGTATTTACAAATGTAAATCTAGATGTTTCGTTTACATTTCAAAATACATCCACAATTTTATTAATTTCCAAATTGATCTAAACAAATTTAGATGTAAACTAAAAGCTGATATGTCTACCCATTGCAGTGTTAATTTCTCCACTTCCTTATATTTAGAAATTATAAATTAGGTTTTCAAAAACCTATTTTTGATTTTCAAACTTTTATATACTCATCTTTTACCAGTAATAAGGATGCATTAACATTTGTTCATGGTTTCACCTTATTATCCTCAAATTCCATTTTAATTTTCAATAAATACAATTGTTCAATGTTGATACTTTAATTAAATTTATACATCTGGCTTTTTGTAACCTATATCAACAAATGGTCCAATTATAAATAGAATTAGCATTAACTTCATCTTATAGGATTAACTACTCCAATTACAATTCTATGCTAACTGCCCGATTTAAGTCAATTAATTGTAACTGAGTCTACATTAAATGTTATAAATTATAAATTGGAACCTCAATAAATTCGCTTATTGATTTAAAATCTTTCTATTCAGTAAATAGACATTTTATGGGTATAAATAGCATTTGAATTATAACACATGTCATTAGTGCATGCTTCATTTCTTATAAACTCCCCTTTATTAACTAGAACACATTAACCAAAACAAAATAATTAATTTAGATTTATTTCAATCGATTGCCATTCTTAACTTATCGTACTCAAAATGGTTAACCTAAATAATTGTTACCCTTTTACATTCAAATTCACTTACAACCATCATTACAACAATGTTGCCATAGATTTAGATTTAATTAAATAAATTAGATAAATGGGTAAAGTTTTGTAATTATCACTAATGCCAAATATATATGCAATAATTACTACTTATTATCATGAATTCATTTATTAGTTTACTAGTTGCCTTTGTCTTCTTATATCCTATTTACTACCAAACTTTCTATTCTTAAATCTATACTCCCATTGATTTATTAAATTTGCACTTATTATGCATACTTTTAGCAACTCATATATACTTTGCGTCTATTCCCCAAATTTCACGTTCTATTGTTACATAAATTTGCATTGATTACTATTTATTATTACTTTACTGATAAATTAGATATTTGCATTGGTTTTGCTTATGCTAAATTAATTTCCCATAATAAATAAGGTTTCAAAACAATCAATAACATTTCCTTAGCCCAAACACCGTTTACCAATTATTTTCCTTCAATAATTCATGTTGTTATAAATACGTACATTTACACTTTATAGTTATTCTAGTATACCTATTCCAACACTCTTAACCCTTATCTTTACGTTCACCCACTTGTAATATTAATTATATTTATTACAGTTCAATGTTGGCATTTATTACTATTAATTTATACAATGTTTATTGCCCTTATTTCAATTTCTTCCTTTTAAGTTGCTACGCTACTATTCACAGTTTCTTTTGTATACCCCTTTCCTATATAATCCAACATACACAAATTCCAATTAAATCCAATTATTACCTTTAAATAAAACATAACATTCGAATACCTCTTATTAAATTGGAATGTTTCATTTAAGTTTATAATTGATCCACTTGTATTAACATAAATTTTTATTTTCAAATTTATTCCCATTTACGGTTAATCAATGTTATTTTACATTAACCAATTTTAATATTCACCTTTAATTTCGCATCTTCAAAGTATATCTAGGAAAAATCTTTCCACCGCTTAATTTACTGAATCTTATGCAGTCTTACTATAAATAAGTTTTAAATTACCATTACTGTACATTCAATTACTATCCAAAGTATTTATTCATAAATCAATTCGATATATACGTTTGTTTCCTTCTATTTGATTTATACCTAGTATACATTTTCCTAAATCCTGTTTCATTACCTTCATTAAATGGTTATCGCATTGAGATCAAATTTATTAGCTTATATCGCATTATTACCATTAATTAAAATTGGCTTACAAATTTTTTTTATTCAATACTCTAAATAAATAACATATTATTCCATAATTACTCTTGTTTTCACATATTCCATTCAAAAATTGTAACATCCCGCCTTTTCGCACACTTTAAACCGACACACATGACGATTCAAACCATACGGAAGGGCGGATTGTTATGGGTTAAATAAGAAAAACAGAGAAGAAATAAAAAAAAACAGAATCTCACAGCGGAAGGATAAAATATAATAATCAAATATACAGTTCATGAAACTGTTTTACAAAATATTTTATTTTACTTGTACAATGAATATCAGAGTTACCCATACCAATACTATCAATGCAGCGGAATTAAATGGTGTAGTGAAATAATATAGTAGATACTAGTAATACAAATCTTTGTCTTCGTCCTCCAGAGCTAAATCCTCAAATCCTGAAACGCTCGGACTGACCCGAGCGAATTTGAAAAGACAAAAACACTCGAGTCAGAACTAAAAGATCTTATGTGAGTAAAATTTACAGAAATAAATATGAGTACAGTAACTCAAGAGATGCTCGGGATTTACATCTCCTAAGGGTCCGTTAAACTATTTACTATGTAGTATATTGCGCTATTATAATAATGTCTATTTATAAAATAAACTTACTTTTTAATAGCGTTAAGGGGTTACCCATATAGCCCTTAACACAGAATATATTCCCATAGTCTATACAGTACCGTAATCTCCCCCGTACTGGGCGTCGTCAGAGGGCACTCTATAGGTATGGTACAAAGCAAAACTCGTAGTAAAGGCTCGGTATGGTAGGTGACACGGCACAACTAGGCAATGCCAGGGTAGATATACCAATTGCTATCCGGGCTGGTGGAAACGCATAGCCGCAGTTACCGCCCACCTCGAACAAACTCCCCCAAAATCAAAAATAGAAGTGGCCACTGAATCAATCCAAAGTCAAAGTATAATATCAAAGAGGAGTGTCCGATCAAAGGAATGACCTCATTGGCCCGAGAATCGCTCCTGTTTTAGCCACCTTATGCCAACTCACGGGAGTCGGGTCCACGTAATTACCTTACAGGAAACGCCGCCACCACCTACTTCATTCTGGAATCTCCACCGCGTACACGGTTAGTCAAAGTGGTTTTCGGTATCGACAGAGAGTATGTCCATATCCGATCCCGGTCTCTTTGCCAACCAATCGTTATTATAACACCGCGGTCATTTAAAATAGTTTATACTTTAAAACCAGAATAAAAATTCCATTTCAAAACTATGAATACGATATCATCTTAAAACCCAAAACAATATGATATCATTTTATCCAAATATATTTCTTTTCCAAAATCATACTGCTTTAAAATTTAAAATATCTGGAAACCAAATATTTGACTTATACTTTCAAAGCATAATATTTCAAAATTCATATATTTTAAAACCATAACTTCTAAAACTTGAATGGTTTGGATATTCAACGGTATACGAAATAAATGGTTTATCTTTAAGGTTACTTTGTAAAGAAAATAATTTCCATGGCTTTACAAATATATTTCTTTATTTAAAGTCTAAACCAAAATTTAAATACCACTTTCAAGTTCCAAAACCACTTCAATTTCTATATATATATATATATATATATATATATATATATACATCCATTTGGAGTATTAATATTTCAAAACTAAAGTTGGAATTTATTCCTTCAACCAAATTAAATGTTCTATTATTTAGTCTTGAATATTTACATAAAAATCCATAAATAAAACTCCAATTTCTAGCAATTAAATATTTTCTTCAATTAAATTATACTAGAATATTCATTTTAAATTTATCTTGGAAAAATCCAGTTATAAATATCATACCTTAAAATTTTCCAAAATTAAACATATAATATGATTTATCAAATTCCATTTCTTAATTTTCCCATTTTTATTTAATAGACTTATACACAGCTTAAATTCAAGAATTTTAACTTCATATGTATAAATATAGAAGAATAACATTTATAAAATATCAAAATTAAATTTTTTTATAAACCGTATCCCATCCAAACCATAGAAATCACTTTAAAATAATTTATATATAGACCACGGTGCCTGTATAAAATTTTCTATCATATGGTCAAGTGACACGGATATTTACCATTTCAATCCGCAATTTAAAAATAAAATTTTGCGGTTGTATATCATTTCAAACCACAACCCCGAATGAAATGAAAATGCATGATGACTTGCAGTTTATACAATATAATTATAGCATTCATTCATCCAAATATCAATCATCAATCATCAATTGCAATCATCATCCAATTTTAAGCAATCATTGATACATAGCATATGAATTATACAGGAATTAATAACAGATTATTAACTAACAGTTTCTATTCCATAATAAATTTAATGACTGTTAACTAGCAGTTTATGTGCAAAAATAAATTCTACCTGTCAAATTTTATGCAATAAATGAAATAAATTAACAGTTAAGTTAAATAAATGTGATTTAACAGATATGCTGAATAAAACACGCCAACAGTCATAAATAAATTTCTACTCATATTTAAAATAAATTTAACAAACATAAAAACTTTTAGAAGTCGAGAGTGGGTTAAAACACTCACCTTTTGAATTTAAATCGAATTTAAAATCCGATTTAAAACCAAAAATTCGACGGTCTTCGAATTGGTCCATACTATTTCCAAACTGTCCGCAATTTAATTACGATCCTAACAAAAAAAGTTTCGCGTGAATCCGAGGTCGTATGAAAAAGTTATGCGATTTAAACGATTTGAAAATCAAAATAAATTATAAAACAAAACAAACCTTAATTAAATACTCGCCATGTCACTTCGTCTTCCATGCGCTTTGGCTACAGGAGCACGCGAATATGTTTCCAGACCGAACCCAAAACGGAAAACGAACACCACCAGTAGATTGCGTATTCTGAGAATTCCAACATATAATTTTTCTGGAATTTTTAGAGGAGTTTGAATTTTGACTTTTATTTGGATTGAAACTGGATCTAGAAATTGTCTATTGCCATTGAAGAAGAGAAGAAGTTGAAGAAGAGACTATACAGAGGAATGAAGATGGAGGCTAGGGTTTCACCGCCTATTTATAGATAGATCGCAAAAGAATAGGTGTGCACGAATTTTAACGTGCAAACGGAGGTGGTCCCAAAAGATAAATAATATTAATTACACACGTTATGGATTTAGGAAATAAATAAATTCCTTATCATTTACATTTTATTTTAAACGTATTTACAAATGTAAATCTAGACGTTTCGTTTACGTTTCAAAATATATCCATAATTTTATTAATTTCCAAATTGATCTAAACAAATTTAGATGTAAATTAAAAGCTGATAAGTCTATCCATTGCAGTGTTAATTTCTCCACTTCCTTATATTTAGAATGGAAACGTTCACTTTATTTCCTCAACATTCTTTTATTTTCCTTAAAATGCTTATTTGTTACTTGCAATTCATAATGTAAACATTCTTATACTCTAAAATGATCAACTTATACAATATTAAATCAATTCTTATATTTCCAAATAATGTACATTCATAATGAAAACATTCTTACATAAATTTTATTAATTGCACTTTGTTTCTTTTCCTTTTTCAATTGAAAGATTTTAATAAATTTATTTCCAATTAATTTTAATCTTCCACTACAAAACAGACCTTAATTGATGAAATCAATTAAATAAATATGTGAACATTGTAATCCTTATTTATAGTCAAGCAACATGTTTATAAAATTACAGTTTTCAACAAGCATTAAATTACATACTAAATAAATCTTTTTCTCTATTCAATTAAATAATCAAATGTTTATTCCATCTAAAAATTTTAAGTAGAAGGATTCCATGTTGGGTTCAAAATCTATTATTTTAATATCCTTGAATTTTGGTTTAATCTCTATAAACAAAATATTTAAACGTTAATTTCATTTATTTTGCAATACTTAATTAAACCAAAATATCGTTTTCTAAACTTAAATCTATGCTCCCATTGATTCATTCAATTTTCACTTATTATGTATTATTTTAACAACTCATTTATAACTTTGAATTTATTCCCCAAATTTCCCATTTCTATCGTTATATACAGTTGAATTTCATCCTATTTAATATTTCAAATATTACGTCATTATCATTAATGAAATAAATATATTTTTAATTATTACAATTGATTTTCCGTTATAACTTAATATACTAAATAGGTGGTAAATCTTAAATACTTGTTCTCATTAATGATTTATTTCTACTTACAAATTAATGCAATTATTACCTATTTCCATCTTTATCTCCAATTAACGTAAAATGTTATATTCAAATTCCATAAATTTCAATAGATTCAAATTATCATATCTATGAAGAACATTTACGTTATTATCCATTTATTACCTTAACTTATTCGACGTAACATTTAATTTATATTTAATGCAATGATTTCCAAATCAATTGAATTGAATTAAATATGTATGTATCACTCATAATAACTTGTGGTCACAACTCTTGATCACCATTAATAAGTTTATTATTTACAATCCAATAATCGCCATTCTATATATATACACGAATTAACTAATTCAATATTTCCATTTGGTTTTCCTATCCTAAATTTATTACTAAGTGTATTTACTCCATTCCAATAAGTTGGAATTCCATTTTTACTATACAATCATTTCCCTATTCACTTTTATTACTAACCCATCATCATTGCGTTTATTGTCTTTTATTGATTTAATCAATTTACCCCATATTCCCTTAAACTCATACTAAAGAAACATTCAATTCTATTTATCTCATAAACTCCATTTCATAAATCTACCTGCAATTTCTACCTAGAAACAAGGTTACATTTCCGTTGAATATACATTTACATCTTACGTTACTACATTAATAGTTAGTAACGTTTATATCATCAACCATCACTTATGAATAATTAGCGTTTCCTATTTATTTTGTTACATTCACTTATATTCATTTATGAATAAATTTGTATTCCCTTTAACCTATTAAGTACTAACTTTAATTATTGCAATTCATTTATCTAACATAAATTTTGAATCTATTTCCAAATTTTCATATTTCAATTAATTAACACCTTACAATAGTTTACAAATAGAAGGGATTGTACTAATTACATTATTTATTTTCTTGCATTACTTTATTACCTCCGTTTATATTCAATTTCCGTAAATCAATATTTTATTCCATTGACAAATTCAATACTTGCAACAATTTCCACTATTACTATTAATTGCAATATATAATTTAATTTGCAAATTTTAATTACCTTTGATACATCAAATTTCAATATTTTCTTTCATATAAATTAATAATATTTTTATTTCTTTCTAAATTTTAAAATAAAATCCTATTAATTTAATTCATTTCAAACATCGAATTTACGCGGGTCGTTACTCTCTCCCCCACTCAAAACTTTTCGTCCTCGAAAAGGAAAAGAAGGGAAAAATTAAATACAATACATCTTATCCAAAATATTTAACTTATAAACAATTAAATTTACAAAATTAATCACTTTAAATAAGATATCCTATTTATAACTATTTAATCCTTTATATTTAAATTATTAAAGTTTGGAAAAACATTTCCAAAATATTTTCAAGATACTGCATTTTCTTATATAATCCAAAGGGTTACAATTTATATAAAGTGAAATATTTAAGCGGTTTCAACCATTAATCAATCAATCAATACAACAACCTTCAACTTTACAAACAGCATACATACACAAGACAAAGCAACCATTTAATCCAACAAACAAATACTTGTTCGGGTTCAAAACTTGAAATTGTATGGAATGAAAATAACTATCAAGTGCATCCTTTACTCAACAGTCTTAGATGGAACAACGATAGATTATTTATTCATCTAGCAACTTCAAATTCTCTTGCCGAACCAACCATAAGTCAAACAATAACAACTCAAACCAACAACCAAATTAGCTTATTATACATTTATTTCATGCTTTAGTTGTTTAATTTCTTTTTTTTCATTTATTGAGTGAATCCTTCATTACTTACAATTTTCATTTTTCATTTATTACAATATTCATTATATTCGCATTCCGTTTTATTTACTTAAGTTTATAATCATCTATTTATAATACTTAAAATTTCCATTTTAACTTAAGTTTATACATTTAATTCTCATTTTGTAACAACAAATTCATTGAATACCTTTATTACCTCAAGCTTCACTTATAAGATTTCCCCTTACATTTTCTTACTAACATTGCAACTTTTATTATATGGTAAGTTATATATATGCTTTAAGAATGTAAGTGAAAATTATACAAGTTTCTTCTTAATTCCTTTAATTAATTAATGGTTCAATAATTATATATATTCGTTTTATAAATTACAATTTCAACTTACTTTTAATTTAATGCTTACATTTCTATTATATTTAATAATGGTAACAATTTAACTACACTAAATTTGCAACTTTATACTTCAATTCTTATAAATAAAGAAGTTCATTAATTCATTTAATAATGTTTACAATCGTTTATTTACATTACTTATCTTCCAATTGTATTAAATTTTTACTTTAATTAAAGGTTCCAATTTCTACACTTAATTGAACTATTAATTAACTGGAACTTAAGAACCAAATACCGAGTTTAATTTTTAAATCATTTAAAATAATAGATAGATATCTATTCTTAACATATATATATATATCCAATTATAATTAAATAATAAAAATTTCTTAAACAATTCTGCAGTAAATTTCTACAGTGGCCTTCCCACTTCGAAACTCGAAAATGAAAGTCGATGATGCGTGCACTTATCACCGAAATTATTTTCCAGCAACAGGGAGGAAAGTACAAAACTTATTTTTCTGAAATCTTCTTTAAAACAATTTTTTCCGAATTATATTGAAATATTTATATCAGAAAATACTTACAAATAATATTATTATATTCCAAAATTTATTCGAAAGAAATTTCAAAACCCCGGAACTTAAGTTCTAAATTTCCAAATTTCATCAATCTTATTTTCCAATCTAACTTATATTATTAATTATACACTTTATCACCTAACAACCAATCTATTGCAACCAAATATAGATATAGATTGAAAAATTTATTTTATATACAGAAAATATAATAGGAAAATTTATTTCATTCACCTATATTAAAACAGATATTATGTCGGTCTGTCCTATTTAGTGTTTAGAAACCCCTGTTGATGTCACATCGTCCCATGCATCAACCTGAATTTATAAATACAAAACGGAACAGATTAACACAATATTAAAACCTTTTTATAACACTAACAAGTACGCTCTCTCATATATATACACTCAGCGACTCCCATAGGGTATTACTACCCTATTAACAAAGAGTCAAACCCCACAAAGCCAAGGTTTATCGCTAAACCAAAGCTCTGATACCAACTGTAGCATCCCGCCTTTTCGCACACTTTAAACCGACACACATGACGATTCAAACCATACGGATGGGCGGATTGTTATGGGGTAAATAAGAAAAACAGAGAAGAAATAAAACAAAAAAGAATCTCACAGCGGAAGGATAAAATATAATAATCAAATATACAGTTCATGAAACTGTTTTACAAAATATTTTATTTTACTTGTACAATGAATATCAGAGTTACCCATACCAATACTATCAATGCAGCGGAATTAAATGGTGTAGTGAAATAATATAGTAGATACTAGTAATACAAATCTTTGTCTTCGTCCTCCAGAGCTAAATCCTCAAATCCTGAAACGCTCGGACTGACCCGAGCGAATTTGAAAAGACAAAAACACTCGAGTCAGAACTAAAAGATCTTATGTGAGTAAAATTTACAGAAATAAATATGAGTACAGTAACTCAAGAGATGCTCGGGATTTACATCTCCTAAGGGTCCGTTAAACTATTTACTATGTAGTATATTGCGCTATTATAATAATGTCTATTTATAAAATAAACTTACTTTTTAATAGCGTTAAGGGGTTACCCGTATAGCCCTTAACACAGAATATATTCCCATAGTCTATACAGTACCGTAATCTCCCCCGTACTGGGCATCGTCAGAGGGCACTCCATAGGTATGGTACAAAACAAAACTCGTAGTAAAGGCTCAGTATGGTAGGTGACACGGCACAACTAGGCAATGCCAGGTTAGATATACCAATTGCTATCCGGGCTGGTGGAAACACGTAGCGGGAGTTACCGCCCACCTCGAACAAACTCCCCTAAAATCAAAAATAGAAGTGGCCACTGAATCAATCCAAAGTCAAAGTATAATATCGAAGAGGAGTGTCCGATCAGAGGAATGACCTCATTGGCTCGAGAATCGCTCCTGTTTTAGCCACCTTATGCCAACTCACGGGAGTCGGGTCCACGTATTTACCTTACAGGAAACGCCGCCACCACCTACTTCATTCTGGAATCTCCACCGCGTATACGGTTAGTCAAAGTGGTTTTTGGTATCGACAGAGAGTATGTCTGTGACGCCCCACCTCTATACCCACGCTAGCCAAGAACACTCCGGAGTAGTGCTGTCAACTAGCACGGAGAATAAGGCTGTTGAGGAGCGACCATCCATGTAATTGCTTATCACACGGTGGCTATAAATAATCTTCGGAAACAAACATAGAAATAATCATAACACAAATCAGTCATAGATATCCATATCACAAAGGCGGAAGAGGATATGAATATATAACTAACACATGAAAGTGTACATCAGAGTAGTGGTCTGTAAGATCCACGATAATACAAAAGAATAGCAACACGTGCTATACAAAAGAATACAACTATGAGTCTATATCTCAAGTGTATACAACAAAAACTGCTAATCTAAACAGTTAGCCAAAAGTCAGAGTGATGAATCCCTGGGAAGAAGTCAAGCAGAAGCACCTGTAACATCTCGGTCTGACCCGAGTATTATTTAGGAAAATAATAAACGGGTCAGTCTAGCTATAAATATCAGATGACATGATATAACATAAAAGATATGGCATAAACATAAATATCCATAATGACATACCACTATAAGTATGTAAATAATGATCAACAGAAGATCAATCAATAAGAGATAATCAATATCACAAGAATCTTCTCAAAGATTCGGAAAGGGCATCATACCCCAAACTTGTACTCATAACAAGTCAATGACATAAATTCTAGAAATCAATGCAAGAAGTCCAGAAATCATAGAAAAGAGAAAGAGGCCTATCACATGACGGTCCGAAGACCGAGCTACCCCACATGTGTGAATGGAATCACACAGATTAAGGTCCAGACTAACCAAAAAGCAAAAAGGTATGTGTGAGTGGAATCACACAAGTGGTGTCTAGTCTAACCTCGCAACAAGAGACATCGCACAGTTGCTAGTCAAAATCATCAGAACGATCGTCATGATCAACGAGAAGTGTCAATTACACTAAGCTAGTAAATATAAAAGTTTAGCTTCATGTCCCATAACCACTTGCTTAACTTAAATATTTACGAACAAACTTTAAATCTTCACTAATAAAATTGTCACAAGAGGTTCAATCGAACAAGTCCAAGAATTAACCGACGAAGTGAACGCAAGCGTTTCATACCACTTGTTTTACTAAGTCGTTTAATTAGATTTCTCATCCGAGTGAGGTAAAGGTTTGTATGTACTAATAGATTGTAAAACGGTTTAAGAAAAGAGCTTTGTTATTAAAAATAGAGTTGAAATTGTTTGTTAAAAGAGTTTTGATATTTACTACTAGTATTGAAACCTTTATATTATAAAGTGACAAAACACAGAAGCAATTGTAGAAACAATCAGTCACAAAAATCGCATACGGAGATGTGAAAAAAATCCAAGGAAATCAGCTCAATGTTTTTCAGACAAGATCCCCTACGGAGGGGGGGTCCAGGGAGGGTGGCAACCCCCCAAGGTGGGGGTGCGGGGGCAACGCCACCGCTTACGGGGTTCGACCTAATGGTTGCGACCTAGGGGTCTAAGGTGTCAAGCGACCTAACTGGAGCAACCCTGTGGTCATGCGACCTAACTGAAATGGCCAAGCGACCTAACAATAGCACAGGTAAAGCGACCTAACGTTTTAAGGCCGAGCGACCTAATTAAACTCGCGACTTAATGGTGTGAAAGGCGTGCGACCTAACATGTTACGACCTAAGGGTCGAGCGACTTAGTGGAACAAGGTCATGCGACCTAATACTTGTAGTAGGGTTGGGCGACCTAACGGAGTAAACGGTCGAGCGACCTAACAGGTTATAGGTCATGCGACCTAGTGGGTTAACGGCCTAACGACCTACGGGTTATAGGCCCAATGACCTAACGGGTTATAGGTCCAACGACCTAGCGGGATAGAAGGTCATGCGACCTAAAAATGGAAGGCAAGGCCGAGCGACTTAAAGGACCAAGGCCACACGAGTTAAGGCCTAACGACCTAACGACCTACGACCTAGAGGCCCACAACTTACGACCTAAGGAGCCAGAGCCAAGCGACCTAAGGCTGTATAGGGGATTTAAGGCCAGAAACGACCTAAGTGTTAGCGACCTAACGACCTATAGGCCAAACGACCTACGACCTAAAGCCCGAACGACCTAACACCGAACAAGCATTTAGATGGCCCAGCGACCTACGGTGCTAACTCCCGAGCGACCCAAGGGTTAGGTCGTGAGCGACCTAACTCCGAGCACCAAAAATGGCCAGAACGACCTAAATGCAGAAAATTCACAAAAAACGCTAAAAATTGGAGTTTTTTGCCAATCCAATCCAAACCAATGCAAATGTGCATGCAAAAGTGATAGGGAATCATTCCCAATAGTCCAATATAGTTATAGACTAGATTTGTGAGATAAAAATCTCACCTTTTCACTAAAATTTATGAAGATGAAGCTTGAAAGCAAGGAGAAGCAATCCAAAGCTTGAATCCAATATCTTCTACTTGAATTTGGAGTTGAATGTTGGATTTGCAATTGAATTTGTGCTTGGAGTTTTAATTTCCCATTCTCTTCACCATTAATGCCAAAGCTTGAGTTAGTTAGGAAATTTATGAAGAGTGAGAAGAAGGGGGTTGGAACTTGGGCTTAATAGGCTAAACTAACCCAAAGTCCAAAGCGGGAAAATTTAGTGAAATTTCACTAACTCCAAACCTATCGATGTTTATACTTAAAAAAATTGTAAACGGCATTTCGAACTCAATGGAAGTGGTCTCGAGTCCTAATTTGACCGTTTGCAAAAAAGTAGCTTTTCGGACCAATATCCGATTAACGACAAAATATTTAAATAAATTTTTTAAATATTAAATCTATAAATATGCGGGTTGTTACAATGTTCATATCCGATCCCGGTCTCTTTGACAACCAATCGTTATTATAACACCGCGGTCATTTAAAATAGTTTATACTTTAAAACCAGAATAAAAATTCCATTTCAAAACTATGAATACGATATCATCTTAAAACCCAAAACAATATGATATCATTTTATCCAAATATATTTCTTTTCCAAAATCATACTGCTTTAAAATTTAAAATATCTGGAAACCAAATATTTGACTTATACTTTCAAAGCATAATATTTCGAAATTCATATATTTTAAAACCATGACTTCTAACACTTGAATGGTTTGGATATTCAACGGTATACGAAAAAATGGTTTATCTTTAAGGTTACTTTGTAAAGAAAATAATTTCCATGGCTTTACAAATATATTTCTTTATTTAAAGTCTAAGCCAAAATTTAAATACCACTTTCAAGTTCCAAAACCACTTCAAATTCTATATATATATATATATCCATTTGGAGTATTAATATTTCAAAACTAAAGTTGGAATTTATTCCTTCAACCAAATTAAATGTTCTATTATTTAGTCTTGAATATTTACATAAAAATCCATAAATAAAACTCCAATTTCTAGCAATTAAATATTTTCTTCAATTAAATTATACTAGAATATTCATTATAAATTTATCTTGGAAAAATCCAGTTATAAATATCATACCTTAAAATTTTCCAAACTTAAACATATAATATGAATTATCAAATTCCATTTCTCAATTTTCCCTTTTTTATTTAATAGATTTATACACAGCTTAAATTCAAAAATTTTAACTTCATATGTATAAATATAGAAGAATAACATTTATAAAATATCAAAATTAAAAATTTTTATAAACCGTATCCCATCCAAACCATAGAAATCACTTTAAAATAATTTATATATAGACCACGGTGCCTGTATAAAATTTTCTATCCTATGGTCAAGTGATACGGATATTTATCATTTCAATCCGCAATTTAAAAATAAAATTTTGCGGTTGTATATCATTTCAAACCACAACCCCGAATGAAATGAAAATGCATGATGACTTGCAGTTTATACAATATAATTATAGCATTCATTCATCCAAATATCAATCATCAATCATCAATTGCAATCATCATCCAATTTTAAACAATCATTGATACATAGCATATGAATTATACAGGAATTAATTACAGATTATTAACTAACAGTTTCTATTCCATAATAAATTTAATGACTATTAACTAGCAGTTTATGTGCAAAAATAAATTCTACCTGTCAAATTTTATGCAATAAATGAACTAAATTAACTGTTAAGTTAAATAAATGTGATTTAACAGATATGCTGAATAAAACACGCCAACAGTCATAAATAAATTTCTACTCATATTTAAAATAAATTTAACAAACATAAAAACTTTTAGAAGTCGTGAGTGGGTTAAAACACTCACCTTTTGAATTTAAATCGAATTTAAAATCCGATTTAAACCCAAAAATTCGACGGTCTCCGAATTGGTCCAAACTAGTTCCAAACTGTCCGGAATTTAATTACGATCCTAACAAAAAAAGTTTCGCGTGCCAAGGTCGTATGAAAAAGTTATGCGATTTAAACGATTTGAAAATCAAAATAAATTATAAAACAAAACAAACCTTAATTAAATACTCCCCACGTCACTTCGTCTTCCACGCGCTTTGGCTACAGGAGCACGCGAATATGTTTCCAGACCGAACCCAAAACGGAAAATGAACGCCACCAGTAGATTGCGTATTTTGAGAATTCCAACATATAGTTTTTCTGGAATTTTTAGAGGAGTTTGAATTTTGACTTTTATTTGGATTGAAACTGGATCTAGAAATTGTCTGTTGCCATTGAAGAAGAGAAGAAGTTGAAGAAGAGACTATACAGAGGAATGAAGATGGAGGCTAGGGTTTCACCGCCTATTTATAGATAGATCGCAAAAGAATAGGTGTGCACGAATTTTAACGTGCAAACGGAGGTGGTCCCAAAAGATAAATAATATTAATTACACACGTTATGGATTTAGGAAATAAATAAATTCCTTATCATTTACATTTTATTTTAAACGTATTTACAAATGTAAATCTAGACGTTTCGTTTACGTTTCAAAATATATCCATAATTTTATTAATTTCCAAATTGATCTAAACAAATTTAGATGTAAATTAAAAGCTGATAAGTCTATCCATTGCAGTGTTAATTTCTCCACTTCCTTATATTTAGAATGGAAACGTTCACTTTATTTCCTCAACATTCTTTTATTTTCCTTAAAATGCTTATTTGTTACTTGCAATTCATAATGTAAACATTCTTATACTCTAAGATGATCAACTTATACAATATTAAATCAATTCTTATATTTCCAAATAATGTACATTCATAATGAAAACATTCTTACATAAATTTTATTAATTGCACTTTGTTTCTTTTCCTTTTTCAATTCAAAGATTTTAATAAATTTATTTCCAATTAATTTTAATCTTCCACTTCAAACCAGACCCTAATTGATGAAATCAATTAAATAAATATGTGAACATTGTAATCCTTATTTATAGTCAAGCAACATATTTATAAAATTACAGTTTTCAACAAGCATTAAATTACATACTAAATAAATCTTTTTCTCTATTCAATTAAATAATCAAATGTTTATTCCATCTAAAAATTTTAAGTAGAAGGATTCCATGTTGGGTTCAAAATCTATTATTTTAATATCCTTGAAATTTAGTTTAATCTCTATAAACGAAATATTTAAACGTTAATTTCATTTATTTTGCAATACTTAATTAAACCAAAATATCGTTTTCTAAACTTAAATCTATGCTCCCATTGATTCATTCAATTTTCGCTTATTATGTATTATTTTAACAACTCATTTATAACTTTGAATCTATTCCCCAAATTTCACATTTCTATCGTTATATACATTTGAATTCCATCCTATTTAATATTTCAAATATTACGTCATTATCATTAATGAAATAAATATATTGTTAATTATTGCAATTGATTTTCCATTATAACTTAATATGCTAAATAGGTGGTAAATTTTAAATACTTGTTCTCATTAATGATTTATATCTACTTACAAATTAATGCAATCATTACCTATTTCTATCTTTATCTCCAATTAACGTAAAATGTTATATTCAAATTCCATAAATTTCACTAGATTCAAATTATCATATCTACGAAGAACATTTACGTTATTATCCATTTATTACCTTAACTTATTCAACGTAACATTTAATTTATATTTAATGCAATGATTTCCAAATCAATTGAATTGAATTAAATATATATGTATCACTCATAATAACTTGTGGTCACAACTCTTGATCATCATTAATAAGTTTATTATTTACAATCCAATAATCGCCATTCTATATATTTATACGAATTAACTAATTCAATATTTCCATTTCGTTTTCCTATCCTAAATTTATTACTAAGTGTATTTACTCCATTCCAATAAGTTGGAATTCCATTTTTACTATACAATCATTTCCCTATTCACTTTTATTACTAACCCATCATCATTGCATTTATTGTCTTTTATTGATTTAATCAATTTACCCCATATTCCCTTAAACTCATACTAACGAAACATTCAATTCTATTTATCTCATAAACTCCATTTCATAAATATATCTGCAATTTCTACCTAGAAATAAGGTTACATTTCCGTTGAAAATACATTTACATCTTACGTTACTACATTAATAGTTAGTAACGTTTATATCATCAACCATCACTTATGAATAATTAGCGTTTCCTATTTATTTTGTTACATTCACTTATATTCATTTATGGATAAATTGGTATTCCCTTTAACCTATTAATTACTAACTTTAATTATTGCAATTCATTTATCTAACATAAATTTTGAATCTATATCCAAATTTTCATATTTCAATTAATTAACACCTTACAATAGTTTACAAATAAAAGGGATTGTACTAATTACATTATTTATTTTCTTGCATTACTTTATTACCTCCGTTTATATTCAATTAACGTAAATCAACATTTTATTCCATTGGCAAATTCAATACTTGCAACAATTTCCACTATTACTATTAATTGCAATATATAATTTAATTTGCAAATTTTAATTACCTTTGATAGATCAAATTTCAATATTTTCTTTCATTTAAATTAATAAGATTTTTATTTCTTTCTAAATTTTAAAATAAAATCCTATTAATTTAATTCATTTCAAACATCGAATTTACGCGGGTCGTTACAAAAATTAAACCACAATAATTACATTTTTTTATTGAATTGGAAATCTCATTTTAAATTGTTAACTTTTAATAAGAACAAATGGCAACACCAAATTCCTAACAATCATTTTATTAAAAATTATGGAAAATATGACAAATTTAGTTAACGAAATTTTCGGGTCGTTACATTGGATATGCTTGTAACATAAGCTGAAATTGTACATACAAATGTAAAGTTAAAAAAAATGTCAGAAGAGCCGAGGACACTCGCGTATTGTTGAGTAATGCTTGGTTTTCCTCAGGTATAATTGCTTATGTTTGAGGTGTTAAAGATAGCATAAATAATTTTTTTCTATTATTTCACTTAAATCGATATTTTAAATAAAGGTGTTGTTTTAACAGTTAATGATAATTTAACTTCAAGATAATTTAGTGAGTTTGTTAATGGAAACTAAGAAGTTAATTAAGATGAGTAGTTAATGATTGTGAACAATTAATATAATATAATCAATTAAAGGTTAAATAATTCTAGAGTAATTAATAATTTGGAATAATCAATGATTGATTAAGGTAATTAATCAATGTAGTTAATAGAATTTACTAATGAAAGCAATCGAAGAAAAATTATTTAATATCATAAATCAAAGGGGGTAATTGTTGGTAATTACTTAATTGCGGATTAATCACTTGTTTAATTAGTGTAACAAAATTTATGGAGGGTTAGTAAATTTATGAGCATGATTAATTCAAGGATTTTAATCAATGTAAGTGATTATAAGTTAATGAATCTAAGAACTTAATCAAGGATAGATGTGATTATTGTGAAAAGGGAAGGTAAATTAATAACATTGAATTCGAAGAGACCGGAGTCGGGTATTAGTTAATACCCGAAATCACTTCGATTCTTTACAAATTGATACGTGGAACCAATAGGGTATATTGGAATGATTTTAAGTGAATTGGACCATAAAATCTAAGTTCTGGCACTTAGAAATTGATGTGTGGAATAAGTGATGTCTATAACAACTTATGAAGTGGAAATTGATATAAGTTACCCGAGTTATCTATGGGTTGTAAACTTTTGCATTCCATGTTAGTTGGGTTTACTCACGTTGGTTTCCAGCCTGACCCGGGTGTTACTTTGGTGTAATGCTCGGGTCAGACCGAGTATTACAGATTTTAAGGTAGGGACGTTTTGGAGCTCAGGAGGCAAACTGGATGGCAGTAATGAGTAGAGTATTTCCGCTATATTTATATATTCGTTAATCTGAGACAGGATACTTGTATTTATTCAGTAACTGTATATGTATGGAACTCTGATGTATATTAAATGTAATCAACAGATATAGTATTCTTTTGTAGACATTTATTATTTATTATATTTTATCCGCTGCGAATGTGAGATGTTTGGTGTTTCTCTTCTTCTTCTTTTGTCTCTTTCTTCTTTTTCATAAATATATGGAATTTTCGGCTTCGAAAATTTCGGGTCGTTACACGTTAGGTCGTTCCACTTCTTAACTCGTTAAGTCGCTTCCAAAACGGAGTTAACAGTAATTAAACCAACTTGAAACGTTCAAAATGACAGATTGTTATTCAGTTTATAAGGTTTAAACAGAATCAGCCACAGAAACACAGAATAATAATATTTCACATAAATGAATTTTTTTTTACATATATCAGAGTTCATACAATGCATTAAATTTATACAGCGGAATATTTCTTTAAGTACAAAAATCCCCAAAATGCTAAAGTAAGTGTTTTCCCCCTTCTCTCTAACTTTGCTGCCAGAAAATCTTCAAGCTGCAAAATACTCGGTCTGACCCGAGTATTACATTCAAAAGATAATAATACACGGGTCAGTCTAATTCAAACTCAGTTATTAGTGCATAGAGGCAATAATAATCTAATAACAATTAGACGACAGTCAAATATAAATTTACCTATCCGATCCTTGAACAAGAAATCAGATAACGGTAAATATAACACTTAACAGTGTTAAACAATGAATTAGTAGATTCAAATTATTAACGAAGATAGATGAAGGGATAATTAATGAAGATAATTTAGAAAAAAAACATCAGAATTGCCTAAACGGCAATTAACAACAAAATCATCAAATTTAACCAAATCAAAAATGCGATTCGAAATATATTGAATTGAATAAACGAAATAATTCAAACTATTGAAAAAAATCAATTTAAAACATCAACTCGAGTAGGGCTGCAGTACACGCACGCGCGTACGACCTCGCCACATTTAAAACGTTAAATCCGTGTGGCTGATGTACACGCACGCGTGCACGCCTCGCCACAATAGCATGAAATGCACAAAAGATTAGGAAATGCTCAATGAACGTTCTCTCCCGAGCACAAGGTCAAACCCGAGTCTAAAACTGGATTCAACACAGGTGTAGTAAAAGTGTACAGCTCAAACAAAATCAAGTGAGATAACCAATGCAACAAGACTTAGGTCAGTGACCAGTTCAATTATTGCAGACCAGATCAGAGTGGCAGCGGGGACAACACTTCACAAGCATGCATCAAATAAATGCATATCAAACAACATTAAGGAACTTGACCACAAATAAAAAAAGCAAAAGTCCTGTCATTGCTACCATGACTCAGATTCAACTGAAAGAAGTGAAACAACAATGGAAATGAAGTTCAATTGAACAGACCATGTAATATAAAAATGGAGCAATGCACCTGTATAAAAAATCAAATGCCATAAAGTGATGCAAGACCATATGTATGTAGACACAAAATCATAAATATGCACTGAGTAAACATAAGTATATGTAACCATCACCGACTCGATGCAGCAATCGTTAGTGAAGACACAACACCACTCAAAAGAATATACAGTGGAATGCAGACAACAAAATCAATAAATGACAGACTTCAAAACCCCGACCAGTGTACATGAATACAACTACACGTGTGTAACAAGGTTCAGGTCATAATGGAGCAACTCGAGCTCGAGAATGATACAAAGCAAGATGAAAATTAAAACATGACCAAACACACGTGCTCAATTCCAAATGCAGTGCAGGCATCAGACTAAAGCACAAATACATGGAACAATGCCAAACTAAAGCACAAATACATGATATGGAAATTGATCAAAACTCAACAGTGACATGATCAAAGCAAAATCAGAAAGGAGTATTAGTCTACACAAAACACAAGACTCAACCAAGGCTACAGTCAAGTAGCAGTGTGCAGAATGAAGCAGTGTGAAACCAAAACTACAAGCATTAGATCAAGGCAATATAATGCAGACCTGAGCAAAACAAAGGAAGTGCATTTGTCGAGTACATCATGAAGCACAACCAAGTTCAGTTGGAAGTTAAAGTGATGATGCAAGATGAACCAGACAATGATGCAATGTCGAGAAACAACATCAAGTTCAAATAACAAACAGGTGAATCTAACTAGAAACAATGAATCACTAGTTGAAACTGGACAATGCCAGCACAATTAAAAATAAATGTACATACACAGTGCAGACTCGAAGTTACCAAACAAATGCACACGAACAGTGACCATATGAATATATGTAAATGCAACAAAAAATGCTCAGGAATGAATATCGAGTGATACAACTGCAAATACCACAAAATGCAACAATTATGAAAAAAAATATCAGCTGATGCTAAACCGAGAAAGTAACACGGTCATGAAATCAACATCAAACTAAGTCAAAAACTCAAATAAGCAACTTAATTATCAGGTAACAGTGGCTTTCAAAGCAATCCAGGCAAAAATCAAATTTTTTTTTATCAAAAATTTAAATTCGAAAATCACGTGAAACTATAAGCCATGGACGTAGTCACAGGGACCAACATCAACGAGCTGTAGTTATCAAGAATCAAACAGTTCGAATTCAAAGAAATGGTCATCAAAGGATACCGAAGTCAAAGGTAATTGATGCTATGAAAATCAGTAAGCAAGCATCAAAAAATATATACGAATTGGAAAAGGTCAGAGATAATTCCCAACATTCAATCAAAATCAAGTGACCGATGTTACAGGAATCGAAATCCTGGTGGCCACAAACGAAATCAACATCGTCAAATAAATTCACTTGTAGCAGTTTCAATCCAGAGCCAAAAGTCAATCAAGTGTTCAAACCCGAGTGAATAGAAAACATCAGAGAAATCAACAATATCGAACCACAATTTAACGGCCGAAAACTCAAGTGACCAAAGTCATGTTAAACAGAAACAAAATTATACGAAGAAAATAAACAGAAGAATCATGGAGTTCAAATTAGATGTGAGTGACAAGTATCACTCAACTTAGCTTGAAGCAGTCGCGAGCGAGGCGAAGAATCGATCGAGCAAATTGAAGCCGGCGCCTTCGAATTAATCAAGCCATAAATTTTATTGAACGAACGAGCCGCCATTTTTAATTTTTTCTTCTTCTTATGCTTGGGTTTTCGAACGAATGCAAATGAAAGGAGTGGAGGTATCGGGTATTTTATGAGGAAGGGGGGAAAGGGACACGAGTTCATGGCTAAAGATATTGGCATTAAATGCCTTGGTACCTTATGTTACTTATGCCATGCTTGTTGACTTCGGCTAGTATGAAGTTATGACGATAGATATGTTTGCATTTATTAGCTTGGCTTGTTTGTACTTAAATATGTTTATTATTATTTTTGTTTTTATTTTTTTTATTTTGAATTTTTGAATTCAATTTGTTTTCATCACAAATTTCAACGCGTTTAGGTGTCGTATGCTCACAAAACAACACTGATAAATACGAAATTTGAAAGCCGGTAATAATTCAATATTTCCCAATGGAACTTGTTTCGTCGAATTCCGAGACTGTTCCTCGGAAGGCTATTTTTTAAATTCAAATTAAACGATAAATTTTCAAAACTGGACAAATCATTTTCAAATTCAATTATGAAGCTTTTATTATCTTCAATATTATCAATGTGAATTTTCTAAGCCTTTAAACTATTTTAAATCAGCTTAAAATTGAAGTTTCAAATTTTATTCAACTTTTAATAGATTAAATTCTAAAATTTAATCGCCAAATTCATTCTGATAAATTTAAAATTCAAGTCAAACCATCATTCAAATATTTAAAATTAATTAAATATTTTCAATTTAAATTGTTTAAAATTTAGGGTCGTTACAATCTTCCCCCTTAAAAGAATTTCGTCCCGAAATTACAAGTTAGGAAAAACGATTGTTAAAATCTCACCGATATCTATACCCTACATAATTTTACCAAGTTCGAAACTTATTAAAAATAAATAAATATATGATTCATTCCATTTGTTTTAGCTCACTAGCTTTGTTCATTATCATCTTTGTTCATTGATTTCTACAATCAAGATGCAAAAGTCTTTTACCAAAATTTTCGACTTACAAAACTCAGATTTAAACTTGAAATTCTTCATGTTAGAGATTTGCATATCATATTTTTTTTTCCAAAGCTGTGGACTTTTAAGATATTTTAAAGATCTTCTTCCTTAATTCATTAGGGTGGAATTATGTAATTTTAATTTCAGACTATTGATTTTCTATCTAAAGTTTTGAAAATACTTGCTAACTCGAAATTTAACAATTCTATCGTCGTTCTTACAGACATTAGGCATACGCTGGCCATGCGTAGGACTAAAAATCTCCAAGTACTAAATATACTTGCTTCAACTCCCAGTGAAAATACTTAAAAATCTTTTTTAAAAAATGGATATGGAAAGCAGTTCCCCCAAGGATTACAGTTTCCCCGGCGGTTACGCTACTATCCTAGTAGAATCGCTTGTAATATGTAGATTTCACATCTCTTGAATTTCGCCATGGTTGTTGCCATAGATCGCGGTTCACACGGCAGTTACGCTACTATCCCAGTAGAATCGCTTGTGACCGTAGGCATCTCGCCCCTCGAATTTCGCTTTGGCATCTAGATTGCAGTTTACACGGCGGTTGCGCCACTATCCCAGAGGAATCGCTTGTAACTGTAGGCATCACGCCCCTCAAATTACGCAAGCATACATCATCATCAATTCACATGATTCCATCATGATGATCCATCATGAGGGATTCTAATCCAAATGGACACTCCAACTTATGGAAATTCTACGTAGCTACGAATTTCAAATGGACGCTCATATCGAGTTCCAACACCTTCACAAATTTTAAATGGAAGGTACTTGTCCATATCCTCAGTTTAGAAAACATAATGTCATATACATATAGTACATCATTTCACATTTCGTACATATCATACCTATGTAAACTTACATAGGATTTCCATAATAATGACTTTCCAAATTGATGGTTTTCGAATTTACTGCATATCTCATATATAAGTTCCAAAAACCACAATATCCCATACTCATAACAAATAGAGGATTTCTAAATTTTCCATCTCGTTACCGATTTAAATTTTTCCTGTAAATCGATTTGGAAATTTAAGGTTATCTCAAACCCAATTCACATTCATAATTCAATTTATTATCAACTTCACATTCGATTTGGATTTCACGTTACATCGTCAATTCTCAACACATAATTGATGTCTACCGATATATAACCTCTAAGCTCGTACGTCTCAGAGAAGGGTGTATATAGCTAAAAGAATAAATTCTCCGCCACCACAGATATATATTTAGTAGAGATCAATTGTTATGTCATCAATTCACCATGTTAGACATACAATCCAAACCGACTTTCCGAAATTCAAAGCTCAACTTATATTGTTTTTGGTGTCGAAGTTAAACTCAATTTAACTCAAGATTCAATCTTTTTGAAAAAATTCGAGTTGAACTAATTGTTCAAATTTCCCATAAATATCTTTACAAGATATATATAATTTTCCACACTTAACCATTTGAAACAAATTTCAAATATTCAATTTTCAATTTGTCTTTAAAAGATAGAATTTCAAACCTTTCATTTCATATTGGAAAACATTTCCATACTTATTTAATAATAAGTAATTCACAAATCCATTTATTTTCAACACTTGGAAAACATTCAATATACTTAAATCATAATCAAGTATATATTCCATTCTTTAAGGAAAGCGTTCTTTTAAACACATTTATTTGAGTCAAAACGAATGTTGCATAAACATCGCTACGACAACTCAAAATCACTAGTATAGGGATTCAAATTTAAGATTGATATATAAATCCCAATACTATATAAAACATTTCCTTTCGGAAACCATTTACTATAACAACAGTGTTATAGTCCATGTAACGACCCAGAATTTTTGAACATTTGAAAATGAAATATTTAATTAATTTTAAATATTTGAATGATGGTTTAGCTTGAAATTTCAATATAACTTTGAATTTGGCGATTAAATTATAAAGTTTAATCAATTGAAAATTGAATAAAAATTTAAATCTTCAATTTTAAGCCGATTAAAAATATTTCGAAGGCCTGTAAAATTTATATTGATAATACTGAAGACAATAGAAGCTTCAGAAGTGAATTTGAAAGTGATTTGATCAGTTTTGAAATTACATCGTTTGAATCGATATTTAAAAATAGCCTTCCGAGGCACGGTCTCGGAATTCGACGAAACCAGTTCCATTGGGTCCGTAATATTGTATTATTATCGGATTTCAAATTTCGTATTTTTCGGAATTGTTATGTGAACACACGGTAAGAAAACGCGTTGAAATTAAATCGAATTCAATTTAATTTTTTAAAAATTGAATTTGGTCAAAATCAAGACACGTTACCTTCCTAATCGCGCCTTAAATCGCGAAAATAATCGTGCAAAGCTTACCATTTCATTTCAAAGTATTGGTCGATGCTCCTATTTACAGAAGAAAAATCGAATTCGAACAGAAAACATAATTAATGGTCGTAGCCTGGAAATCCAATCCAAATGAAATGAAATCAAAAAAATCAAGCTGAAACCTAGATTTCCCTCTTTCTAAAATCAATGGCTACGTACGCCATTACCTCTCTTCATTTTCAAATCGAAATAAATTCAGTAAAAAAAAGGGGATCTCGCGCGCGCGTGAGGAAGTGGAGCACGTGATAAAATGGCGGCGTCGACGACATGATTTTGGGTGAGTGCTTGGTCGCGATGGTTGTGGCAGCAGTAGCTCGCGGCGAGCTCGATGGAGTGGGCGCGCGAGTAGGGGATGCGCAGGCGACGACGGTTTGGAACTCGCGAGCAAGGCGATGGAGGCGGCGACAGTAAGCGGCAGCTGGAGAAGGGGACTTTGTGGTTGTGGCTGCGATGTCTGTGGGCCAAACTAGGGTTTCGCGTGATGAGGGCAAGTTTCGTTCACAACTGGAAGGCGTCGATGTTAGCGACGATCGACGGAGGCAAATTGGGCAGCTAGGGTTCGTTCATTCGAAATAGGCAGTAAGGTATAGCAATTTTTATCTTTAATTTAATTAATTAAATTATGTAGTTTTCAGTTTTTATTTGCAAGCAGAAAAAAAAATTACAGTAAGAAATTCAAATGCAATTTATCTATCTATATATATATATGTATGTATGTATGTATGTATGTATGGATAATCTCCTTTTCATAAATTTAATAGTGAATCATTTGTTTTGTTAGTCTATTAGAAGGAATTAGTTTAAAAACAAATTATTAGTTTAACTTAAATAAATCTATTCAATGGTACTTAATTATTCAATTTAGTTTGAATGTTAATAAATCTTACAATATTTATACAAGGTCAATATTGTGGAGAAAATAAATCAAAATGGAAAATCTTAAGTAATCTTTTAAAGAATTGGGAGTTTGAAAAGAAATTAGTTTAAACCAAGATTATTAGTTTAAAATATAATTTTTGGTTAATTTAATTTATTAAAAAAGAAAAGGGATTTATGAATATAGATATATCTAGGGGAAAAAGAAAGAAAAAAAGAAATATATACATCTGCATGCGTATATTAATTTAATTTTATATAGGTAAATGAGAAAAAATTTATCTAGGAAATTTTTTTGAAAATATATATGCATATATATATATAGGAATTTTAAATGTAAGTAGTTATATAAATTCAAAACCCATATAGTATTTTTATGAGTATGCATCTATGGTTTCAAAAGAAAATGTTTTGTTGAAAAGAAACTAGTTAAAATTTAATTTTTTGGTTGAATTGAATAATTAGTTTTTACAATAAATTATAGTGGTTAACTTATTTAGTTAACCAATTTAGTTACTTCTAGTTACTAAAGAAATTGATTTAAAATAAAGATAATAATTTAAAGTAAAATAATTAGTTAAAATAAATTTATTAATGGAAAAATTGGTTTAAATGAAACAATTAACTAATTAAACAATCAAGAACGGAAATTGGTTGTTTGATTGGTTCAAATATTAATTAATTTGTATAATATCTATACAAGGTCTATTAATCAAGGAAACAACTCTGGAATGGAAAACGGACTGCAAAATTAAAAGCAAAGGTGAGAACTTCTCACTCAAAAGGGTTTATTTAAATTTTAAATTGTTAGATTTAAAATTTGTCGATGGATTGATTGTTTGCTTGATTGTGATAGTGTATATATATAGTAATATATAGCAATATATATATATATATATATATATATATATATATATATATATATATATTGGCATATGTATATATTGCAGTTGATGATTTCCCGCATTGTATAACGGATGAGACCCTATTGCGCCGCCTATTAAGCGGATAATAATTTTATAAATCTCATATACCTCGATATCCCGTCTTGAAACGGGATTGGTATTGTGCTAACATCTGTGGATGCAGGGAAACAGGTTGGAGGGATCCAACTGGATTCCTCAACCGTATTTATTTATTTACATATATTGTGATATTTGATTGATTATCATATCAATATATGATGTTTGGATGCCGTGATTTAGTTTTTGGTGTGTTGCATCATCGGATCCATTTTTGAAGTTTAAAAATAACGATTTTGATTTTTAAGGGATTTCTAAAGTGATTTTTGAAAATTATACGTTTATTAAATTTTCGAATTGATTCATTTTAAATAATTAAAACGTTATAAATTTTTATGTTATAAAAATTAGGATTTCTATGAAATATAACCAAAGCATGATTGTTGATAAATTTATAAAATGGTTTAAATTGGGATTTTTGGATTATTATAAACGATTTATATAAAAGATTTATAAAATTGATATTTTATAAGTTAAAGATATTGGAATTATAAAACGAGCTTTTATAAGTGTTAAAATAAAGTTGTACCTAGTTTTATAATTAAATAAGAATTTTAGATTTATAAATAAAGGATGATATAAAAGCATGGATTTGTGAATAAATGGATTATAAGAAATTTACTTATAAGTTGGATTCGACATGTAAACGAAATATAAATAGAATTGGTTATTAAAGGAGATTGATAAATCGAAGTAGTTATGAAAGAGAAATGGAATTTATAAACGTTGTTTTATAAATCCGCAATCAATTAAATTTGATAAGTAAACATAGAAATTTTTAAAGGAATTATATCCACGATTTTGGACTGTGGAAATTCCTTTAATTTAATATGTGAAAGTGTTGAATTTGGATTAACGAATTATGTTCACGATTTTGGATAATGAATAATATATTAAGGAAAGGTTATAGGGAAAAATGATATTTTAAATAGAATTAAATCAATTAGAGATGATTTAAATGTATTAAGTATTGAAAACATAGATTTCACCATTCATTGTTGAAATAGGCGTTTTCAAGGAATTGAAGGAAATGGTGGACTATAACATTGTTCTTATAGTAAATGATTTCCGAAAGGAAATGTTTTTGTACAGTATTGGGATTTATATGTCTATCTAAATTTCGAATCCATATACTAGTGATTTTGGGTCGTCGTAACGATGTTTTACGCAACATTCGTTTTGACCCAAATAATGGGTTTAATAGAATGTTTCCTTAAGAAATGAAATATATACTTAACATTAATTTAAGTATATTGAATATTTTCCAAGCGTTGAAAATAAATATATTTGTGAATTACTTATTATTTAATAAGTAGGGAAATGTTTTCCAATACGAAATGAACGTTTGAGAATTATCGTTTTAAAGATAAATTGAAAGTGAATATTGGAAATCGATTTGAAAATCGTATGTTCATAGATATTTTGGAATTGTAAATTCACTATGGAATTTATAAAAGAAAGGGAATTTGTTTAAAAATAAACGTTGATTTATTTTTTTAAGTGGGGAATAAATTTACGGATTTGGAACGTAAATGTAAGGTAAATCGGTAAGGATTTTTTTAATTGGTTTAAATGAACCATTTTGAAATGAAAGTATATTCCGTGTAGGGATACATTTTGAAAATTTGTTTTCAAAAGTGGTAAAGGTGAAAAGAGATTTGAAAATTTGTTTTCAAATGGTTGAAGTGTGGAAATTATATATCTAGTGAAGATATTTTGGAAAATAAATAATTTGGGAAATTATTTGGAATCTGGTGATGTTGTGCATACATATTGATAGTTAAATAACCGACTATCAATATTTACCTTTAAATTGGTATTTGTTGTGATTGCTTGAATTTGAATGCTACACTTATTTTTAAAAATAAGCGCTCACTATTCGGGTTAGCCGGGAAAGGACCTTGGGGTCGTTTAACCCCTTCCAAATATGTGATACGTCGTAATAGATAGCATTGATGACCGGTGTTGAAGACCGGATATTTGTGAAAAGGGAAGGATTACCGTCGAATGTTTCTACATCGGCTGATCTCCGATATAGAAATTTATTACCATTTGTGATGGGAAGTCCGGTCGTGATTAGTGAATATCCGGGTTGCAAGGACTTCTTTGTAAGTGCCTTCGGTTCTGTTCGATCCCGGAACGGACTTGTATGGATGTGTGTCTGACCTTACAATTTGAGATGCAAAGCTGGTTTCTATCAAATATATTACCGTTGGTGGCGGAGAATTTATTCTCTTAGCTTAGCACCCTTAGAGGTTATATAGTTGATGGTTACTAGTGATACATTCCCAAATTGGTAATGTGGCATACGAAGCGCTGTTGAGCACTTGATGATCAAAGCACAGCTTTTGTATAAAGCGTGGCTTTGTGGACGAGACGTCGTCGGATCTCACACCCCGAAAATGGTCAAAACAGGAAGGATGCGACAAGGTTATTAGGGGGTAGCGCCCCTTTAGTGTATGTCATTCCTTCTGGATAGAGGTGGTATCTAGTATGGAGCCCAGATACTTAACCTATGTTGTTGCTGCAAATTTATTGCTTTGTGGTTGTTGGGAATCGAGGAACCTCGGATGTAGATCGGTTACGATCGGGGGATGACATATTCGTGTCAGTAGTTACCCAGTTAGGGGTAACCCGGCCTTGTGTTGGCAGAGATCCGGTTTGGTTCTCGGGACGTCATTCCAGGGGCGTTTCCATGTGGCAATGGGAAGATCCTTGGCCTGACCATTTGTTTGAAATCCAAAGAAACAATACAAGCCTTGTACGGTTTTAGTTATAGAACCTGGCATCTAATATGGTAGCTATAGTAGGCATAATATAATGGTACCTATGCTGGCTAAGATTTATTGTAACAACCCGCATATTTATCGATTTTATATTTAAATATTTTATTTAAATATTTTATCGTTCGTCGGATTTTGGTCCGAAAAGCTACCTTTTTGGGTTAGTCTCGTCCACAGGGGCGTCTCGAGTCCATTAACCCCAGCTGAGCCCTAGCTCCACCCCCACTTATCTTCATTTCATTTCTAATTCCTAACCATTCAAGCTTTAGCAACAATGGTGGAAGAGAGTGGAAATTAAAACTCCAAGCCCTAGTCTTCATTAGAAAATCCATCTTCTAGCTCCAAACTCAAGTGAACCCATTGGTAAGCCTCCTCTTCTTCTTCTTCAACTCATTCTCTTATTAATTTCAGAAATTCCTAAATCTAATTTAGGAAATGTTTCTCTTTTTAGCTTAGATTCAAGCTTGTTGAGTTGGAATTGAAGAGTGATTGTCATTGTCATTGTTCTATAGCTTCTTCCTCCTTGTTCTTGAGCATAAAGGTGAGATTTTTATCTCACATCTATGTCTATGTCTATCTTTGTTGTTAGGTATGAATTCCTAACACTTATTTATGTTCATTTGCTTTTGGTTTGGATTGATTTGGTGAATATTTCAATTTTTGGTGTTTTGTAGTCGAATCTTTAAAAATCCAATCTTTGATGTTTGAACATGTTTTTGGTGGTGCATCGAAGAGCCTATAGTGTTGGGTTGCCGATTGGCATAAATCCTTAGCATCCATCGCTCGTTCGATCGCATTTTGGTTTGGATTTGCCATTTTTGGTCTAGGCTGTTTTTTTGCCTAGCAGAAGATTTCAGACGTTTGAAATTAATTTCAGAAGTCTGAAACCAAATCCAGACGTCTGGTTGAATAATTCAGAAGTTTGGAAAGGGGTCTGGAAAAGGCAGAGACTAAATCCAGACATCTGAAACAAAATCCAGACGTCTGAAATCAAATCAGACGTCTGGTTGAAAATTTCAGACGTCTGAAATGGCCCAGGAATTAAAAATAGAAGGGAGAAAACACATATACTTGCAGAACCTAGGGCCAGACGTCTGGGAACACCTACCAGACGTCTGGAACTGTTTAATTTGCCTATTTTGGCTATTTTTGAGTATATTTCCAACTTTAATCGATTCGTGTTGATTCCCTTTTTGTTGTTATCATTTATTATGGACTTTGATGACATTTTCATCGTGATTTTTGGGAATATCCATTTTGATGGATTTGGTATCGATTTCTTTGGATTTGATTCACGTCTTCAAATGTGAATTTTTATAATTGATTGTTTCTACAATCAATTCTATGATTTGTCACTTTAAAGGTTTTTTATACTAGTAGTAAATATCAAAACTCTTTCTTCAAATGATTTCAACAATATTTCATTAAAAGCTCATTTCTTAAAACTGATTTCCAATCTATTAGTATATACAAACCTTTACCTCACTAGTATGAGAAATTGAATTAAACGGCTTAGTAAAACAAGTGGTAAGAAACGCTTGCGTTTACTTCGTTGGTTAATTCTTTGACTTGTTCGATTGAATCTCTTGTGACAATTTTCTAATGGAGATCTACAATTTTTTCGCAAATATTTAAGTTAAGCTAGTGGTTATGGGACATGATGCTAAACTCATATATTTACTAGCTTATTGTAATTGACATTTCTTGATGATCAATGATTTTCATTTTATGGTTTAGACTAGCAATGTGCGATGTCTCTTTGTCTATGTGGAGGACTGTTCCTCATTTTATTGAGCATCGTCTCATTTCTTGCATGGGTCGTACCTATTTAGTTGCGTCTATGTTTGTTTACACATGGGTCGTACCTTTTTAGGTGCGTCGATGTTTATTATGCATGGGGTGTACCTTTTTAGGTGCATCGATGTTTGTTTACTTCGTGGAGCAATCGGCTCAATAAGTTGGGACATGGGGCGTATCTTTCTAGTTGCGTCTATGCATGGGGCGTATCTTTCTAGGTGCGTTGATGTTCGACTTTGCATGGGGTGTATCTTTCTAGGTGCATCGGTGTTAGACATTACATGGGGTGTATCTTTCTAGGTGCATCGATGTTTATTTATGCATGGGACGTATCTTTCTAGGTGCGTCGTTGTTCGACTTTGCATGGGGTGTATCTTTCTAGGTGCATCGGTGTTAGACATTACATGGGGTGTATCTTTCTAGGTGCATCGATGTTTATTTATGCATGGGATGTATCTTTCTAGGTGCATCGATGTTTATTTATGCATGAGGCGTATCTTTCTAGGTGCGTCGATGCTAGAGCATGGGTCGTACCTATTTAGGTGCGTCGATGTTCGACTGTGCATGGGGCGTGTCTTTCTAGGTGCGTCGATGTCCAGTTTATGGGATTGGCCATCCTTTTTATTGTGATTTCTAGATTCCTATTTGATGATTTTTGGAATTTAAGTTTCACCACCTTTTTCAGTTAGCATTGATATGTATGTCATTTATTGTGGCTTGGTGAATTAAATAAAGAATATGACATTCTTTTTGATGCTATGAGATTCTTGAGATATTGTATGACTTTTGTGGATTTTAGAATGTATACTTATCGTAGTATGACTTTTTTTGGTTATCATACACTTTTTATTATATCTCTTCTTATATCTCATTTTAACTGATAATTATAGCTAGACTGATCCGTTTATTATTTTCTTCTTAAATAATACTCGGGTCAGACTGAGATTTTACAGGTGCTTCTGCTTGACTCCTTATCGGACCATCATCTGACTTTTGGCTAACTACTTAGATTAGTAGTTTTTGTTGTATACATTTGAGATACAGACTCTATGATGTATACTTATTCTTTTGTCTAGCTCTTGTATCTATTCTTTTTGATATTGTGGATCTTGTTTGACCACTACTCTGATGTACACTTTCATGTCTTACATTCATATCTATTTCCGCCTTTGTGATATGAATTATCTGTGAATGATTTGTGTTATGTTTATTTCTATATTTGTTTCCAAAGATTATATAGCCACTGTGTAGTAGCTTTGAGTTTGTGTCGTTATGTCGGATTCCCTCTTGAGATGAAATGCATGCTATACTATCTGACATATCGATGCTCGTGCAAAGAAATTACACGGATGGTCGCTCCTCAAAAGCTTTATTCTCCGTGCTAGTTGACAGCATTCACCGTAATGTTCTTGGCTAGCGTGGGTATAGAGGTGGGGCGTCACAGCTTGGTATCGGAGCCAAACTTCGGAACAATGTAGAATAATTTAACAAGGATCATCGTCCTAAGTCCATCTTAGGAGTCGTGCTTTAGGATTTAATTCGAGTCTTCGTACCGATTCATCCTATTTTCTTTATGATTCCTTGTTTTATCAATCAAGTTTGATTGAAATTTATTTTGAGAATAACTTTTTCCTCTTCTTTCTTTCCTTCTTAAAGAAGAGAAATGGTTAGACCTGGCCGTCCCAGCACCGGTCAATCTAGTGCTACTCCCCTGGATGGAGTATTCTTGTCTGCTCCTCAACTTTTGGATCTTGTAAAGAATCAAGAGTTTATCTATGCTTTGAGTAAGAACCCCGAAATGGTTCTACCTTTGAAACTTGAAGTTTCTTTCAATCAGCTTGTGGATGTTACTCTTCTTCATGGAGAGGTTGGTAAAGGAAGTGATTGTGATATTGGGACTTCCAAGAAGAGGCATATTAAGTTCAAGAGCCTTAATCCCAATAAGAGAGTGAAGCAAACTACTTTTGTAGCAAAGACTCCAATCCCTAATCGTGGAGGATGCTACAATTGTAATTCTATGGAACACTATGCGAATATGTGTCCAAAACCCCATTCTTGTCGCTATTGCAAGAAACCGGGTCATCTTTTATCTGCATGTCCCAAACTTTTGAACAAGGACATGAGAAAGCTAAATATTGTGCAAGCCCCTAGAAACTCTTCTCTCGGTCAAGGTATTTTTCACTCAATCCTTGATGGCATTGTTTTATTTCGTGATCTTTTTATTTGAGTTCTTGTTGATACGGGTTTCATCTCATTATTTTTATATCAAAAGAACTTGTGATTCTTCTTCTTTAAACATTTCTGGACTTGATGACTTCTTTGAGGATTGTGAATCCGGATGGTAGATCCGCAACACTCAATTTGTCTTTATTGATGTCGAAATTATTTTATGTGATTTTTCTTTCCGGGCCGATTTTTACTTAGGCTTCGGAATTTACTTTTGTACGGATTGGCTTAATTATTATGAGGCCATATCCTTTGTCCCGTGTGGACTATTCATCCTCCCAAATTTTTATTTAACATACTAAATGAATAAATAACCTAAATAAAGGGTCACCTACTCACTTTCTTTCATTTATAAGTTTACTACATGCCCATCCAGGTATAAATCCCATATATAACACTAATTAATTTCCAATAACACTACATTATCCAATTATCATAAATTTGTTCAATATATACTCCTTTTTACATATAAATAATTTATGTTCTTTGTAAATTCTCATTCACTCTTCCGTTACTAAAATAAAAAATCATTAAGTATCGTTTCCTATGTAACAGTATTAAAATTACTTAACATTCAAGAGGACTTTATTTCAAATAAACTGATTGACCAATAAATTAGGTAATATATAATAATTGTTATTATACCCTTAAGATTTACGCTTGTTCTCTTCTATTTGGTTTATAGCCTAAGATAATATAACCAATCTAACTCCATAAATAAACTTATTTTACTACCCAAATTATACATAAATTTATTACCTTTTACATCCCACTATAAATCAGTGTAACCATTAATACCACCCATATTATCATTCCTTACACAATACTGATCTTATTTAGTTACCATTAACTATCAATTTTGTACAATAACTAAATGTTTACATTTGTTACTTATATTTAGTTTTATAACCAAATGTATCGTGCTTAAATAAAATGAATTGGAGTTTCATTTAGATTGTTGACAATTGACTTGTATTAACATTGTTTCATTCTAAATTTAGTTATCATTCCATTATAAAATTGCAATATTTTATTTCTTTCAATATTAACTCATAAAATATTATTAAAATAACAAAAGTTTAACATCGAAAATTTACGGGTCGTTACAAAAAATATAAAGGTTTTCTATACTAGTAGTAAATATCAATATTAGGATCTATTAATTGAAGTGCAAACTCTCACAATTCTATTAATTGAACCCCAATTTCCTGCATTTTTCTAACCTATTAATTGAAGTGCAAACTCTCACAATTCGCAACCGGTCGAGCACGGACGCTAAGGAATCACGCCCATCGACTACTCGATCCTATTGGCTCCTCGATGTATCACCAAGAACATGTTCAAACATCAAATTAGGATCTCCTAATATAATTACATAAAATTTATATATTGAATCTGTGTTTGTTTAAATATATTTTTGAGTGATTTTAAATTTGAATTAGTATTGATTTATATAAATAAATGGATTGTAATTCAAATTTGAATTCGAGTCTGAATTAGAAACTTGAATTTAAAATCTAAACGAATACCTCAGTAAATAAATTGGATTTTAAAATAATATATATAGAGGTAATTTATTTAATGTATATTGGGTGTAAAACATTTTCTTTAAAATTAGAAAATATAATTTAAAAACTATATAAAAACATAAGTTAATGAGTGTAATCCATGAGACAAGGATTTTAACAGATAAATTTGATACTATTCATATATATATATATATATACACACACTTATGTCAAATTTGAATTTAAAATTTATATAAATTTAGAAAAGACTTTATTAATTTACAATTGTATTCATTAATTTGGAAAATTAATTTAAAAAAACGCTTTTAAAAAGCTTTTAAAATAAATGAAATAATAGTAAAACAAGTGTTTAATTATGAAGCAATTGTTAAAATGTGTAAGAAAATTTATATTGTATTGACAAATGGTGTTAAATTGTAAAAGTGTCATTTTGATTTTATTTTTGAGAAAATTTATAAAAAAATAAAATTTAAATCTATATAATATTCTATCCCCTCTTTCTCTCATTCTTTGTCTTCATCAAAATTACTTAATGTTCTTTGATATTTACTACCAATATTTATACAGTTATTAAAATCTAATTTTCTTTAAGATATTTATATTTCGAAATTAATTATAGGCTCAAATTTATCTATACTCCCAGATATCAGAATTTTATCTGTTCAACAGAATAAATCAGTTAATTACCCACCTATCAGATGTCCAAAAATCCGGGTTATCATAGTAATGTTGTATTATTATCGGATTTCAATTTTCATAGCATTTGGAATTGTTGTTTGGCCATACGATATGCAAAGGTGCTGAAATTACGTCGAAATTTAATTTAATAACTGGGTTCAAAAAGCTATCTTCTCCATACGATCGAATTTGGACTCGAAACCTTTTCCATTGCGCTCGGAATGGGCGTATAACATTATAAACGCCTCGCCGTACGTCCTGATTGGGGTTCGAGATGGTAAGTTGCATTTATCGAGGAAATTTCAATTTGAATTTGAAATTTAAATAATAATTGTGCAAGTCCTTATTTTGCTTCTCAACATGTGTATACCTTTTCGAACACATGTTTGCTTTTCTCTTCAAAATGAAACACGCGTATAAAAAAGAGAAAAACAAACGAAACCTTTTCATTCAAGGGAAAAAAAGAAAAAATATAAACGACTAAATCTCGTTTGAAATTAATGGCCACGATTTCAATTTGAGTTCCCTTTCCTCTTCTTCAATTGTACTAGTACCGATTTAATAACTGAGATCCCTCATTCCTTTGCAAAAAAATTTCGAATCAGCTGAAAAAATAGCCGCATTCGTTCAAATCGAGTTCAAGCATAAACATGGAGGAGGTTCGCGAGATGGAGGCCAGGGGTCACGCGCGTGCTCGCGTAGAGGGCAGTGAAGTCGAGTGGTAGCGACGAAGGCAGTTTTAAGGGCGTAGTATGTGCACGCATGGAAGAAGGTTGCGATGGCTCGTGTGCATGAGGAGGTGAGGTTTTCGAGCTAGAGATGACGTTGCAGGAGGGAGATGTTGGGTTCGATCGACCTGTGGTGTATCGCAAGCGGAAGGGTTCGATTGTTCTTGAGCATCAGAGTCTTGATGCTTGGGCATGGAGGCAGGTGATTGCGTGCATATGGAGGACGACAATCGAAGGGCACTGGGTAATTAGTTTTAAACTGAAATTTTATTTAAGCTTTATATCTAGTTAATTAAGTAGAATCTGGAAATTTTTAATAGCTAATTAAATTTTATACATATAAATATATGTGTAACATGTCCGATTTCTCGATGCCTGAAAGTCGACATCAATACGTCCACTGTATCGAATGTCGAACAGTCGAATGCCAGAAAACCAATTCGTTAGGGTTTAAAGAAGAAGAGGTAGAAGAAGAAGCAGAAACAATAACAGAATCTCACATATCGCAGCGGAACAAATATAATAGAAAAATGAATATCTTTAAAACAAAGAACTATATCAGTTATTACATTACATCACATTTCATTATTAGAGTGTACAACAACAAACAGCGGAAAGAAATATTACATACATAAGTGATACGCCTCGCCATCCCGCTCCAACTCCTGATTCAACACCAACTTCTTGACTTTGCTCCAGAATAATGATAACCTGACTCTAGGCAGCCCGTATGGAAAATTATGGGCGCCCAGACTTTAGAAAGAGAACAATAAACTCCAGGTCAGTCGTGGGACTGGTGTGAGATCTTAAGAATAGTTATTTTCATAAGGAAAATAAAAAAAATTCGCTATGCTTTTTGGAAAATAAAACTACCACAAGGCCTCCCAGCACACACTCAATGCAATCGCACACTTGGGGGAGATTTCTCCTTATGATGTCAAACATCCTTAATACGCAAAATCTTTTTGATATTATTATTAGTGCATAGTGTGGAAAACATTTCGAAATTATAATATTAATATTAGCAAGCATAGGTACCATTATATTATGCCTGCTATAGCTACCATATTAAATCGCAGGTTCTACAACTAAAACCGTACAAGGCACGTATTGTTTCTTTGGATTTCCAACAATCGGTCAGGCTAAGGAACTTCCTATTGCCACACGGGTACGCCTCCGAAGGGATGCCCCGAGAACCTACCCGGCTCTCTGCCAACACAGGGTCGGGTTACCTCTGTAACTAGGTAACTACTACTCGAGTATGCCATTCCTCGGACCTTTGGGACCTTTATCCGAGGATCCTCAACCACAAAGCAACAACCACAAAGTATAGTAAATTTGCGGCAACAACATAGGTTAAGTATCAGGGCTCCATACCATGACACCACCTTTTTCCAGAAGGAAATGACATACCCTAAAGTGCGCGACCCTCATAACCTTGCCGCATCTTTCCTGTTTCGACCATTTCCGGGGTGTGAGGCACGATGAGGTCTCGTCCAAAAAGCTACACTTTTCACAAAGTCATGCTTTGATCAACAAACGATCAGCAGCACTTCGTATGTCACGTTACCAAATTGGGAATGCATTTGTAGTAACAATCAACTATATAACCTCTAAGCTCGTACGTCTCAAAGAAGGGTGTTAAGCTAAGAGAATAAATTCTCCGCCACCAACAGAAATGTATTCGATAGAAACCAGTTTTACATCTCAAAGTGTAGCCTCAGACATACAACCGTACAAGTCCGTTACGGGATTGAACAGAACCGAAGGCACTTCCAAAGAAGCCCTTGCAATCCGGATATTCACAAATCACGTCCAGAATCCCCATCACAAAGGTGATAAAATCTCTATACCCGAGCAACCCGGTGCAGAGACATTCGACAGGTAATCCTTTCGTTTTCGAAAATACCCGGTCTTCAACACCGTTTTCAAATGCAATCCCATTTCGTCGTATCCTTATTTGGGATGTGTTTTATGGCACAAAGTTCTCTCCCGGCTAATCCGAATAACGAGTGCTTATTTTTTTAAATAAGTGTTCAATCAGATTTCAAACAAATCACCCAAATTTCTACATTGATCTTTTAAATAAAAGAGCCATCACAATCACGAAGGTTCAATGTGGGTTTCAAATATCCAGTTGGAATTCGACCCCGGATCGCATCGAAATTCAAATGCCATTTAAAGGCCAATATTGATACTCGGTTATTTAAATATCAATAAATATTCACGACAATCGCCAAGATTTAAATAATTTCCCAATTCTAATTTTCAAAATATCTTCACAAGATATATATTTATAACACTTCAACTATTTGAAAACAAATTTCAAATCACTTTTCACTCACGGAATAAGATTTCCGATATTATTTATTTCCACTGAAAGTCTGTCGAGTTCAAAACTTTAAAATCCTTTAAATCACTTATCCAAAATATATACTTGGAAACATTTAGATAAATTATTTTAAAACATTTATTTAAATATTAGTTATGAAAATATAATATAAAAATCTCGTATAAAAATTCAAGGCCAAACTGATTTTAAAATAAAATTAGTAGATAGGATATAACTATTTAAATATCCATTTTCTAAAACAAATATCAATTCAGTCTTTAAATAATCACTTCTATAATAAATTAAAATAAATCTTTACTTTAAAGATTTTAAAAATAACCCAAGTAAATAATTTCTCCAAAATAATCTTTCCTTAAAACCATCTTCACAACCTCAATTTCATATTTATAGACTATATTGAAACATACTCGGCTTTTCAGGGAAAATACACCTTCCATTCTAAAAATGGTCCATTCAAATCAATTTATAAATCCTTATGGATTTACTTTAAATTTTACGTTCCAAATCCATAAATTTCTTTCCGCACTCTTAAAAATGAAACAATATTTATTTTTAAAACAAATTCCCCATTCCTTTATAAAATTCCCATTTTGGGTTTAGATTTTTAAATGTCCACTAATTTACGATTTCAAATCGATTCCCAAGTATTCGCTTTCAACACCAAATCCATTCTAAGAATTGGTTTCCAAAATTTATTTTAAATATCAAGTCAATTTCAGATCGATTTCCCAAATATTTGTTATTTTTACCAAATCAATATCAAATTGATTTTCTAATTTATTTCCAAAACACCAAATCAAATTTCAAATTGATTCTCAAATTTATTTCAAACACCTAATTTATTATCTTTTCAAACAAATTTATTCTTTTAAATTTATTCAATTTTATAAAATTAATTTACTATAAATTTTCTACTAAATTTCAAAAATCCAATTTTATCTATTTCTGGTATCCTACGATACCAAAAATATATTTGGCTACATTTTAGCCTTCAATAGTTTCAATCACAAATAGTCACACATGGAGTATAAATGATCAACACACAATATTGAAATAAATTCAATTATTTGACTAATCTAGTTGGATCCCTCCAACCAATTCCACCTCGAGGTGGAATATCGCGGTATATGGGATTTATAAAATATCATCTGCTATTATGCAGCGCACAGGGTCTCATCCGCTATATAATGCGGGAAATCAACAGCTCCAATATATATATTATATGCTACTATATATATAATATAATCTAGTGAATAATTTTTACAAATCAATCATCCAAGCATACAGTCAATCAATTTTAAATCTAACTATTCAAAATTTAACTCAGAACAATATTGATTGAGTGAGAAGATCTTACCTTTAATTACGCATGCAACCCATTTCAAATCTAGTTAGATTTCTTCACAGAATTAGACCTTCTATAAACCTTATATAAATTTATTAATATTCGAACAAATCGAAAAATAAATTATCATTAAATAGTTTAATTAACTGATAACTTTATTTAAACCAATTTCTCCTTTAATAAACTATTTTTAGTAAATTAAAATATGTATATTTTTTTATGGACTGCATATAATAATTATAAAGTAACCTATATAGATTTCCTAAAAATCTAATTTATTAACTTTCAAATGCTTTTTAAAATTTTTATTATTATATTGTATCATTTTTTTAATAGTTAATAATTAAATATATAATTTTTTTTTGTAAACAGCAGAACAAACTTCTTCTCTATAAGTATATAAATTTTTTCTTTTCTGCACACAAACATTTATAAATAAAACTGCTTAATTAAAACCTTACCTAATTGTCGAAATCGCATCTCCAAAAGAAATCAACCTAGCTACGAATTCCACACGTTTGATTTATTCATTTTGGACCTCGTATGCATTTGATATTGGTAAATGAACATTTGATATAATTTAAATTCATTAACTGAAATCAATAACAATTGAAATTAATTACCTTGATTAGTTTTAAAATAACACGTAACCAAATCCTAAAACACTCGATGGCCACTGCTCCTCTTCTCTAGGTCGTGACACCTCATCGGACCCAACAAATAAAATCATGAACATCTTCTCCCTCGAAACCACCAATCCCTGATATAACATAGCTGTCTCCTCCACCCTCAACCTCCAATCGCACGCCTGACAACAATCATGCTCAAACCCTAATTGCATGACCGCAAACATCACCTGAAGTTGCCGCCGCACCACCATTTCAAATCGCGACTTCTACAAAACGCCAACCGCTCGCCTTCGGCCCACCTACACTGCCGCACAAGCTTTGGGACTTAATTGCAAACCCTAAAAATACTGTACCCAATCCACGATTCGAACTTTGCCCAGTCGCCCAGTCTGCCTCCTCCTTCACCAAGTCGCGGCCGAATCAACTTCATCCCTCGCGAGTAGCTCGTGACCTCGACACCCATCAAGACTCAACCCTACGCGGCGCCTCCACCAATCGACTTTGCATCTGACTCTCGATTTAGATTCGAGCTTGCTTCCAAATCACGAAAACGTCGCGCCCATTTTTTTCTTTCGATGATTTGATTTTGAAAACAAAAGGATTCGGCCATTTAATTTATTTATTTTCATGAAGTCGATTGAACGAGAAGGGGCGGCCATTATCTTTTGATTTTTTTGAACTGAGGAAGTAAGAAAGGGGGTTGCGTGATTTAAACGAGAAAAGGTGACAGAATCAATTACTAGGGTGGCTTATTTTAGAGGAGGTCGGCTGAGGTGAAAAGCTGATAGGAAAGAAAAGAAGCTAACGGATGATTGGAAATATATAGATTAAATTCAAATTCTAAACGCCTCGATTTACGTAGCTTAAAATCATGAACTCTTATTGAGGCATGCCGCTAGGCGTTTTGTAAGGTATTATCCGCATTTCAAACATAATGGAACGTGCTTCGGAGGCTAATTCGATCATATGCGCAAGTTATGAAAGTAAACGATCAATTTTAAATTAAATCGATTAAAACAGTTTCTATGCGTTTTGAGCTGCCAGGGTCAAACGACAACTCTGATTGCAACGAAAATTGAAATTCGATAATAACTAACTATTACGGATCCAATGGGACTGGTTTCATCAAATTCCAGGACAGGTTTCGTCAAATTCCATGACTGTGCCTCGGAAAGCTATTTTCAAATATCGATTTAAACGATAAAAATTCAAAACTAACAAAACATTTCCAAATTAAATTCTAAAGCTTCCAATATCTTCAGCATTATCAATATAAATTTTCTAAGCCATCAAATTATTTTTAACAAGCTTAAAATTGAAGATTCAAATTTTTATCCATCATTAATAAATTAAGTTCAATAATTTAATTGCCAAATTCATATTTATATTCGAAGTTCAAGTTAAACTAACCTCCAAATATTTAAAATCGATTAAATATTTCATTTTCAAATGTTCAAAAATTCTGGGTCGTCACATGCTCCCCCCTTAAAAGAATTTCGTCACGAAATTGCAAGTTAAGAAGAATGATCCTTAACCCATTTATCATTTCCCCAAAACCATACAGTTTCAATTTTTCAAAACAAATCTTTTTATTTAAGACCTATCATTTCTTCAACTAACTCTCCAAATTCAATCATAAGTTTTCAAACAATATTATTTTCTTAACAATTCAAATTCAAATTTCAAAATTTTCTCAAAATTTTTCCAGCTGGTGAAATTTTCAAAAAATTTAACCAGCGTCTCTTTTGCGCGGCTAGCTCGGTACGACTACAAAATGGCACCACAGGCCCTCAGATTCAAAAGAAAACAAAAGGCCAAGTGGCTAAATAAGATAATCACCAAATTTCATATAGAAATTTAAATACGTACCATTTTGTCGAGCAATTTCAAATTTATCTTCGAAATCGAAATCCCAATTTATCCTTCATCTTTAACACACCTGTATATCCTGATATCCATAATGTCCAATTTCAACATACAAAAATCATTTTTGCACATTTCTTTACAAAAGTTTGAGTACTTCTTGTGCCATTTTTACTTCATTATTGAAGTTATATATCCATTATCATTCTATTTTGCATTTTCACTTTCATTTGAATTCAATTTACACTTTTAGTTTTATTTCAATTTACCTTCTGAATATTGAATTTTCATCAGTTATCTTTCGTTCACAACTGATTAATATTACTATTTTAAATTAGTTTCATTTACTAATCTATTACAAATTCCAATTCATTTTGTCTCAACCATTTTTCTATTTTCACCTTTATTTTCTTTAGTTCACTTCGAACTAATTCAACAACTTCATTTTATTTCACACAAGTCAAATTGGTTTTCAATATTCAGTTTCAATTCCAGTTTTATTTTTTTGTTCATTACCAAACACAATTCAATTTCAATTCACCATTTGTTTTACGACCACTTATATTAAACTGGATTTCCAATTCCATATGAATTTAATTTATCTTTCATTTATAAATATTGAATTGAATTCGTTTCAAGTCATATTCAATTTTTGTCATTCCTTTAATTAATTTCACTTACAAATTTTATTTTAATATTTCGCTTTCTTTATCACAGCTCAAATTCAATTTCCCATATTCAGCTTGAATTTCATTTACTTACAATTTCAAAACGAATTTCAATGTTAAATTTCACTTTCATGTACTTGCAATTGCAATTTATTCATTCATTCGTAATTTTATTTTCCACCTTAATAATTTTATTCCAGTCATTTTAGTTTATTAGACTTCTACAATTCACCTTTATCCAAATTAACTCAAGTCAATTTCAGTTTAAATCTGAATTTCCTAAGTTTTCAAACCTATTATTCCATAACTATTTTTAATAAAATTCCAGAGTCTTTCCACCTTTTCCAAAACCATTATTGAAAACAATTCAAATTATCCTTTGAACCTCAAAACCAAACCCAAATTTTCCAAACAACTTCCATTTAAAACAATTTGGCAGCAATTCCTCTTTTGGAAACCCGAAAATGAACACTGATGGTGTCGCAATCATCATCAAAATTATTTTCTAGCGACCGAAAAGAGTTTAGAACTTTCATCCCTTCAAAATACATTTCCAAAACCTTTGAAAACTATTTCAAAATCAAAAGGGATTTAAACTTTTTAAATCTCCAAAAATTTTAAATTCTTTCCGAAACATTTCTCTGGAATTCCATTTCAAATTACAAATCACATTTACAATTTATATTCTCAAATTCCATTTGTATATGAAATTATTTCTTGACTTTGGAGTTACGACTTCAATTTCCTATTCAAATGATAATAAAATTATCACTTCCTAACAATCAAGCAGCCATATACTATGTAACGACCCAGAATTTTTGTTAATTAAGATATGAATATTTAATTGAATTTAAATATTAATAAGTGAAATTTATAAGTCGAGTAAATTTTATTTCGAAAAATTGGATTTAATTACATAATTAAATCGGTAATTTAATAGTTGAAATTATAGAAATAATTGAAAATCGAGTTTAATACGATTGAAAATGATTTGGAAAATTTTATTTTATCATATTGGAGTTAGAATGATGTTATAGAACTTTTAAAATTGAATTAAAAGTTAATTTGTGAAAATTGAATATTATAATATTTAATTGACGAGTTAAAATAGCCATTTTTCAAACAGTCTCGGATTTCGATGAAACTAGTTTCATCGGATCCGTAATGTCAAATTATTGTATGGTTTCAAATTTCGTGTCAATCGGATTTACCGTTTGTCTGGGGCTAGCCAAAACGCAAAGAAAATCGCTTAATCGGTTTGATTTAAAATCGATCGTTTATTGCTGTATCTCGCACAGATGATTCAATTGGCTTTCGAAACATATTCCATCGTGTCCGGAATGCGGGGTAAACCTTAGAAACATCGATCACTGTGCTAGATTTGGAGTTCGAAAATTTGAAGTGAATAGTGTTTTTCGTTTAAATTCTATAAAGGACCCCTCTACCATTCATTTTCTAACCCTTCTCCTAGAAAACCCTAGCCGCCACAAGAGAAACCGATGGCCAGAAATGCTCGTCATTCTCCCTTCAATTCCACTCAATCCATCAACTATTACAACAAATGTTTAACTAACAAATTGTAGAGCGTCTCGAGTTCGATAGATCCGTACGGTGGAGTTGGCTATCGTCGACCAGAGGTGGAGTTATTGGGCCGCGTCCTTCTGAAGTTGCGCACGTTTTTCCATGCTCATGCCGAAGGTAGAGGAGGAGATGGGCTTCCATATGGCACAACCTGATCGTCTTCGAAGTCATCGTGATGGTCGTGATTTTTGGCCCTAGATTGGCTTGGATGGGATTGGTTCTTGCGTGATTACCTGGGTATTGTCGCGTTTTGGAAGATGATAGGGGTGCGGCCTTGATTTCCTAGGGAAAGTTTGGACGGCCCCGATCGTTGTGGGTTTAAAACTAAATTAAATTTGTAAATTTATTATATTATAAATTCGTTCAAACTTTAAAAATCAATAAATTGTTCATACGAGGTCGGAAACATGCGAAACAAGTTGCGTTGGCTTCGTTTCGTCCAACACTATGAAATGGAACTGGATTGGAGTCGTTTGGAGCTAGTGAAAATTTCGAAAAAAATTAAACGTCCGTTTAATTTTATTCGAAATAAAGCGCTACAAAAGTTATCGGAAACTCAAGGTGAGAACTTCTCACTCAATCGAATAGTTTCGATTTAAATTTTAAATAGTTGATTTAAAATTGTTGATTGTATGCCTGAATGATAAATTATTATCTGCTATTGATTGAAATAGACATTATGCGCCGTTAGTAAGCGGATGTTTTTTATTAAAAACATATGCCGAGATAATTTCACTGAAAAGTGAAATTGGTATTATTAATGTACTTGGTGGTTATTTCCCGCATTATATAGCGGATGAGACCCTATTGCGCCGTCTATTAAGTGGATAATATTTTATAAATCTCATATACCGCGATATTCTGCTTTGAACGGAATTGGTATTGTGCTAATGTTTGTGGATGCAGGGAAACAGGTTGGAGGGATCCAACTGGATTCCTCACCAGTATTTATTTGATTACAGATATTGTGATGTTTGTTGATTATCATATCGATATATGATATTTGGATGTCGTGATTGACTATTTGGTGCTGTTGCATCATCAGATCCACTTTTAAAGTTTAAAGTAACGATTTTGATTTTAAAAAGATTTTTAAAGTGATTTTTGAAAGTATACATTTTATTAAATTTTTGAATTGATTCAGTTAAATGATTAAAATGTTATAAATTTTTATGTTATTAAAAATTATGATTTTTGAAAAATATAACCAAATTGAGATTTTTGAAATAAATAGCGATTAAATTATAAAATGGTTTAATTTGGAATTTTGAATCCTTATAATGGATGTATATAAAAGATTTTTAAAATTGATATTTATAAATTAATAATATTGGAACTATAAAACGAGTTTGTTAAATGTTAAAATAAAGTATAAAATTTTAAGTGAATGAAATTATAGACTTATAAATTGAGAAGTTATAAAATGAATACATGTTGTAAAATAAAAGATTTTCAGTAATTAACTTATAAATCGGATTTTTGCATTTAAATTGAAATCTTTGATGAAGCATAAATGGTTTATAGATGAGATTTATAAGATATATATTTTATAAATCGAAAATAATGGAATTTTAAAAGGAGTTTCGTTAATGTTGAAAATAAGGCTATAAATGAAATCTTATAAGTAATAAGATTTATAATTTGTGAAGATTTAAAAGAACGATTTGTAAATAAATAAATTACAAGTATTTAACTTATAATATAGAATTTTGGTATATAATTGAGGTACATAAATTGAATTGGATTAATAAAGGAAATTTATAAATCGAAGTTTATAAATAGAAATGGAATTTATAGACAATGTTTATAAATTCGAAATCAATTGAATTTGATAAATTGAATATAGAAGTTTATAAAAGGAAATATATTCGCGATTTTGGATAGCGAATCGATTCTTGAAATAAAACGCGTAGTAAATATTGAAATTGGGTTAGTGAAGTATATTCGCGATTTTAGACAATGAATATATTATTAGATAAAATGGATATGTTTTGGGAAATGATATTATAAAATGAATCTAAACGATTTAAAGATGTTTTAAAATGTATTAAACATCGAAACCATATATCTCAACATTCATTGTTGAAATAGATGTTTTCGAGTTATAGGGGGAAATGGTGGACTATAACACTGTTGTTATAGTAAATGATTTCCGAAAGGAAATGTTTTATATAGTATTGGTGTGACGACCCGCAAATCCGTACCCCTTAAATCAACACTATTCTATACAAATTGACTCAAGTGGCACAGAAATACGAACCATTAGGGTTAAAGAAGAAGAGATAGAAGAAGAAACTAAACAATATCAGAATCTCACATTCGCAGCGGAATAAAATATAATAGTAAATATAGATCTTTACACAAAATGACATCTATAACTGTTTATACATCACAAAATCAGAGCATCTCATACATCATCAAATACCAATCAGACATACCATACAATAACAACAGCGGAATATATATATATATATATATATATATATATATATATATATATATATATATACATATATATGTCTCGGTCTCCAGCTCCTCTCCTGCTCCATAGCAACCTAACCAGAACATATAATACTCGGTCTGACCCGAGCATTATAATGAAATAACACCCGAGTCAGTCTGGAATACCAGCTGATAATAATGCATCCAAATTGATTATTAAAGTTTCAAAAATCCTTTGAAAAACAAAAGCATCTCGTAAGACCACGCCACAAATAAACATGTCGGGTTTTTACCTTACGATAGCTAAAACACTTTTTATAGAAATCCTCTGATATTATAATAGTGTCTATTTACAAATACTTATAAAATAGCCGAAATTGTTACATTCATTAAATTCCAGCTACTAGCCACCGAAGTGGGTAATACAAACAAAACTCGTACAAGGCTCGTAGGGAAAATGGATTTCCAACAATGACTAGGCACTGGGGTACCACCTGTCACAGTACGGGGCCTAGATCACCGTACCGAGGACTACTCCCTTCATCCCCTGCAACACAAGGCCGGAACCATTCCTTACTGAACAGTCCAGAACAAGATAAACCCCGTGGTTGGCGCGACCAACCACCCACTAAGCCGAAAATATATAAGGGACATCTAGACAGGGGAAATATCTTGTCCTGCTTGGGCATGACCCACCTAACCTTGCTGCATATCCCCTGATTTTCAGTCATTCCCGGTTGATGAGGCTTGAGGCTAAGCGTTACCTTTAGAATGTTTTCACTTAGAATGCCCATCGTCCACCTGACGATGTTTCGCAAGCATTCATCCATACAAGTCCGTCCCGGGTTCGAACGGAACCGAAGGCACTACTCCTACTACATCCATTTTGGAAACATCCTCAGGATTAGTAGCGACTAGCCCTTGCACTTCACTGCTCCATCTTCGACTCCGAAAACGTTTTTTTTTTCTCGCACGAAACGTACAAATCGGATCGAAGTGGTTTTCGAGAAATAAATCTCGATCCCGGTCTCTTCGAAACGATCAACGTAGTAGTCCAATATTGATAGTCGGTGATTTAACTATCAATTTATATTCATAAACATCCATAAGCATCCATCATACAATAAATAATTCCCAAATTATTTATTTGCCTCAGATATCTTTAAAAGATATATTTTCAAATTTTCAAAGCTCATTTGAAAACAATTCCCAAATTTCATCCATTACAAGGTAAATCTTTTACCATATATTCCCATTGGAAATAACCAAGTTCAAAACAACTTAGTTTGAAAACAGTTAAAAACATTTTATATTGAAATACACTTTAAAATACGTAAATTCACTTCTAGTTACTTACTCAAAATAAGATTCAAAATATGTACAGTAAAACCATTTATTAAGATATCAACTTTGATTTAACTAAATTTAAAAGTAGTGTTTTAATAAGATAAATACTAATTTCAAATGACTTAAGTCCAAAACTAGTCTTTTAAACAAATCCATTTATAAAAATAATTATTAAGGTATTTATAAAATTTACTATTTCTAATATACTTATAATTACTTTAAAATAATAATTCCCAAAACACTCTTTTTAAACAAACTTAAATTTTTTTAAAATTTTCTTTTTATAAAGTCAGTTTAACTCGAACTTGGTTCTTCTCAGGGAATCTCATATCCTCTTAAACATCACAGAAATCCTTCTCACGATTTCTTTCTATTTATTCAATTTAGTTTTATGGTTTAATAACATAAATTTACTTTCACATTTGTCAATTTATAACATTTCTCTTTGTTTATCTTTACAAATTTTCAATTTCCATTTTTAAATAGATTTCAGATTTTAATTCTTTTAAATCCATTATTTAACAATACCTTTTATTTCTCAAAAATTCAATTTATCCATTTACAATTAATTATGGATTTATAATTTACTCAGCATTATTCCAATTGAATTTTATTTCAGTTTTCCATCCAATAGATCCAAATTTTTATATTCTTCTAAATTTCTTATTTATTAATTTTTCTTAGTTTCTTTTGAAACTCAATTCAATTCCTTTATAATTAAACTCCAAATTTCTTATAATTAATATTCTGGATTGGTAATTTATACCACAATATCACAATACCAGTTAATTCCAAAATTATCATCCACAATATATAAACAGGCATCATCATCGATTATAAAAATAATACTACATTGTGAGGAATCCAGTTGGATCCCTCCAACCTGTTTTTCCCTGCATCCACAAATATTAGCACAACCAAATATATATCAATTCAATTTGATAATAATTAACATATTCAGCTAAACATCCAAACAAACAATCAATACTAGCTGTCTACTTTACTAATATCCAAATGTGAGTGAGAATAACTCACCTTGAGTTTCGGCGAGCGTTCGAAATTCGAATTAAACCGGAAGGTGTCCGATTTAACCCAAATTTCTACTTGCCCGGAATAGATCCGGATCTGCACCATCGCATAGAACGCGCTTCTGCGATTCCGACGATGCCAATTTCGTTGCAATTTGACAACGGATGCAATATATATGAATTTTATAAGTTCACTTTGAAATTTAAACAATTTCTTTATTTCTTTATTTTTTTTTTATTAAATTACCACAAACAAAACACGGGCCGAGCTTCACCTTCATCTTCTCAAATGTGAATGCGTATCTCCAGAACACGCGCAAACATGAACCCATCACCAAAACTAGGTTTTACGAGCGCATCCTCCAACCACCACCAGAGGCCGATCAACCAAGCCCATATCGAAGCCACATACGACCCCTTCCATCGCCCCAAGGGGTGTTGAACTCGGCTCCCCCTCTAGTGCGAAAAACGCTCATGAACGGCAACCCTTCAAGGCCAAAAATTCGTCAGTACACTCCACTAAACACGATCGCCACCGTCCATCCTAAAGATCTTGATGCTCTCTTCAATTTATTAGTTGGGAGTTTATGAAATTACTTCATGGATTGAGAGATTTCTGAGGAGAATCGAAGTGAGTTTTCGGCCATTGGAAAGTTTGATGCGGCGGCCTGAGTTTAGGCTAGGGTTTAAGAAATTGTTAACATATATATACTTATTTAATATTATTTTAATCACGTTCTCCACATTTTAATAACCTATGCAAACGAACTCCAATACTCACGCGCCGACTGGCGATTCTAAGGTTTTTCCGCGTTGTGAACACAATGGAACAAGTTTCGTAAGCTAATTCGGTTGTATGTGCGAGTTACAGAATTAAACGATCAATTTCAAATTTAAACCGATTAAATCGATTTCGATGCGTTTCGAGCTGCCGAGGTCAAACGACAACTCCGATTGCTACGAAAATTGAAATCCGATAATAACTAACTATTACGGATCCAATGAAACTGGTTTCGTCGAATTCTGAGACTGTGCCCCGAAAGGCTATTTTACTCGTCTATTAAATCGAGCAATTTCCGAAATTATCGAAAACGCTCAAAACCTCCACTTTTAAAATTTTATTAACTTAACAATACTTCATATAACATTTATATACACATTAAAAATTGTTTAGACTCATTCCGGACCAAAATCTGATTAATGGCATTTTAATAATATTAAATTCATTTTTAAATTAATATAAAATCCCAAATATTAATTTATCGACTTTAAATTCATCTAAAATTTCCACCACGCTATTTACACTCAAATAGCCCAAGATAAATTTTTAAAACCATTTTATCACTATTTACATCCAGAATTTCTTTTATTTCAATTCTGAATATTATATTATTATTGTTCAATTTTCAAATTAAATCCCCACCTTAGAAATTTTAACTTGTTAATATAGTTTAAACCAATTCTTTTAGTTTATAATAAATCTTAAACCCATAATAAACATTTAAAATGAATTAAATGTTCACAAATCCCGTGTTAAAAATTCTGGGATGTTACATTCCTTCCCCCTTATAAAAATTTCGTCCCCGAAATTTGCTAAGGTAGAAAGAATGTTCTTACACTCATTAACTTAACCCAAACTTCTCTAATTACAACTTATATACACTTCCCAAGATCCTTTAGCTCATGTTCAAACTCATATGCTTTATTTATATACTAAAGCTTTTGTTTCAACGTTATTTCAAAATAACTTCCCAAGTTACTTAACTTTTCTCAAAACCCAAAAAAAATTTCTAACTCCTAAAATTTTCGGAAAATTTTGGCAGAGTCTCCTTTGTACGGAGGAGCTTCTGCGATATCGCAGGATACACAAATATATATACATCGGCTCACACGGCCGAAAACCAAAATATATCACAATATATATATCATTTTCCAATTATATTTGCGTAGGCGTACCTTTTAGCAAAATTTTAATAGCAAGCGGCATATATTTTAGCATATACACGCTCCAACACTCTCAAACGCCTCCCGCACCTGTGCTATACTCAACAAACATATCAGTTTTCAAAGATATGAGCATTATAACAACATTTCAAATGAAAATGCAAGCCAACATATCCATTTTACATCCTAACCAAGCAACTTCATACCTTTAACAATGTTAACCATTTACCAACAAATCAAAGATTTAAATCACCTTTCAAATTACCTATTCAAGTCCAACTTTGTTTTATTTCACTTGAATGGTTTAAATTCAAGTTCACTACATACAATCCATATTTATCTCTACCAATTCATTTCTATTTAAATATGATTAACATATGCTTCACTTACCTTTTCTTATTACAACTTACATTTCCAATTTGATTTACAACCAAATTTTATTTCCAATTTGAAGCACTCACATTTCTTTTAGGCCTCATTTCCATTCATATGCAAACATTGCTTATTAAATGATAATTCACTCCAATTGATTTAAAATCAATTCCATTTGCTTCTTGAAACCCATTCACTTGCATTCATTTACCAACTCTTTGAATTGGATTCTAATCCATATCAATTTTATTCAAGAATCAATTCAATTGCATAATATCTCAATTCTTTCTTGCATACCAAATTTAGTTTCATTTTAATTTGACTTTACTTAATCAAATTCCAATTTATCCAAAACCAATTTAGTTGTTTAAACAACCCAATTCTAAATACATTCAAATATTCAAGTCATTCAAGCAAAACAATTGCCACTTAAGCTTATAACCATTTAAAATTAATTTCAACTTAGATTTATATTAGTTTTACTCCATTACAAGGTTCACAATCCAAACTTTTTTTTTTCTCTTTCCAATGCAATTGTTAAATTACATTTCCTTACATCTTTATTTCATTAACCAATCCAAGTTTATATTAATATCATTCCACTCACAATTCAATTTTTAAATAAACATTGGAGAAGTTATCAATTGAAAATCCATTCACAAATTTTTGTTTTACCTTCAATTCGCTTAATTCTTTTACAATATTTTTATTATCTTCTTATCAAATCAATTTTATTTCCATTTGGTTCTTATTCAAATCAAATTTCAATTCACATACAAATTTTATGCTCTTTGTTTAGTTATCCAATCCATGTTAAGTTTATTTTATTAACAAAGAGACCATTTAAATTATTTCACACATTTGAATTTTATTCACAATTCAAATCATCATTAATATATTCAAATTCCACTATTCATTCACCCTTCCAATATTTATTTCCATTATCTTCTTATAAGTCAAATTTTATTTTATTAACATGAGCCATTTATATTATTTCATTCAACAAATTTAAATTTCTACCTTTCCTTATACTTCTTTAAATAGAATCTAAATTTCTTTCAACATTATTTATTACACAATTGAAATTCAATTACAATTTCATTATCATAGCAAATTTCATCTTCCCAATACATAAGTCCAAGACTTATTTGCTAACTTAAGAACATCCACATTTATGTTCCCACTTTACATTTCATTTATTGACAAATTTTAAATTTGCCACACCATTCACTCTTTTCATTAATGAATTTCAATTTTACTTACATTCAAAAATTTAGATTTCTTACTCAAATCTATTTTCCAATTTATAATCTCAAATTTAAATTATATAACTTAACAACTTAAGGATATGATCTTCATTATGCAATTATAAACAATTTTTCATTTCACCTTTATATCCAATTTACTTTAATTCCAATTCATCCAGATTTAATTTAATTTCAAATTCTCAATTTTAATTCTCCATATATACAAGTTCAAAACTTGTTTACTAAGTGAAGTTCATTCACTTCTTTATATCCCACTTTACTTTTACTCAATTCACATTTCACTTAAGATTAGATTTGAATTCACCATACCATTCCACTATTTCCAGCTGTGATTATAATTTCATTTCTATATATAAGTTCACCAACTTATTTACTTAAAAGCTTATATAGCTCTCCTTTAACCCATCTACATTTTATAATCACAATTCCATATTCCACAGTTTCAACCTATAAGCATAACACCTGATAGCTCAGGAGTTCAATTCATTTCACAATGACCCTCAATCGCAAGGTCATCTTACATTTTAATTTAATTCAAATTAACTTTATTTAAGTTCAATTCATTTTACCTATCCAAGTTAAATTCAAATTTCCATTTACTTCAACATATTTATTCACTTCCAATTACTTGAGTTAAATTTTAATTTCAAGATTTAAATTTTCATTTCCTTCCCTCTTAATAGCATCTCAGCACCAAAATGAGTTCAATAGTTAATTTATTTAAAGTTTACACATTATTTAATTAGGATTCTCCCAGAATTCAATTTACCCGGTTTTTATTTCCAAAATCATTTTAAAATATATCAAATATAGACCTATTTGATATATCAATCAAATCACCTGATTTTCCAAAGCAATTTGTTTATACCAAAACCAATTTCCCATTTTTGGAATGTCCAAAACAACTGTTATACCCAACTAGTCCAAACAATACCATAACCAAATACTAGGGAAGCAATCCATCACTTTAGAAACTCAAAAATGAATTCTAATGATGTGGCCAGCATCATCAGGATTATTTCCCAGCGACTGAAGTGAGTTCAATTCTTCTTACTTTTCTAAATTCATTTCAAAACAGTTTCCATTTAAAAATATTTCCCAAAACAATATTCCAACATTGCCTTCAAACACCTTCAAATCTCAACAAACATTTCAAACTTTCCCAGGATTTTAAATTTCCAAACTTTTATTTTTATCTAAAATCCTTCCCTAAACTCCGGGATTTGAATTCTGGTTTAATTCAAATTTAGTTATTCTTTCTTTTATATAATTTATATTCATGGAAGTTATTTAGTTATAACCATTTCAAATTTTAGATTAAATTTTAGATTCTCATTTGATTAGGTTATTCACATCCAAACAATCCAGTATATATATAATAATCTCAGAAAATGATTTCCCTTATACCAAAATATAATTTTTGGGTAAAATTATTTCATTTACTCACTTTAAAATCAATACTATGTCGGTTTATCTTGTTTAAGAGTTTAGAAACCCCTATCGATACGGTTGCAATTCCCGCACCGACCAGAATTCATAAACACTCAACCGATAAGTCAACACAGTATAAAACAATTTTTATATGCACTAACAAGTACGCTCTCATGTCTATTATTACTCTCAACTCATTATAGAGTACTATTGACTCTGTTTAATGAGTAATTACCCCACTAAAGCCTAGGTTGTCGCCAACCTAAGCTCTGATACCAAGTGTGACGACCCGCAAATCCGTACCCCTTAAATCAACACTATTCTACACAAATTGACTCAAGTGGCACAGAAATACGAACCATTAGGGTTAAAGAAGAAGAGATAGAAGAAGAAGAAACTAAACAATATCAGAATCTCACAGTCGCAGCTGAATAAAATATAATAGTAAATATAGATCTTTACACAAAATGACATCTATAACTGTTTATACATCACAAAATCAGAGTATCTCATACATCATCAAATACCAATCAGACATACCATACAATAAAAACAGCGGAATATATATATATATATATATATATATACATATATACGTCTCGGTCTCCAGCTCCTCTCCTGCTCCATAGCAACCTAACCTGAACATATAATACTCGGTCTGACCTGAGCATTATAATGAAATAACACCCGAGTCAGTCTGGAATCCCAGCTGATAATAATGCACCCAAATTGATTATTAAAGTTTCAAAAATCCTTTGAAAAACAAAAGCATCTCGTAAGACCACGCCACAAATAAACATGTCGGGTTTTTACCTTACGATAGCTAAAACACTTTTTATAGAAATCCTCTGATATTATAATAGTGTCTATTTACAAATACTTATAAAATAGCCGAAATTGTTACATTCATTAAATTCCAGCTACTAGCCACCGAAGTGGGTAATACAAACAAAACTCGTACAAGGCTCGTAGGGAAAATGGATTTCCAACAATGACTAGGCACTGGGGTACCACCTGTCACAGTACGGGGCCTAGATCACCGTACCGAGGACTACTCCCTTCATCCCCTGCAACACAAGGCCGGAACCATTCCTTACTGAACAGTCCCGAACAAGATAAACCCCGTGGTTGGCGCGACCAACCACCCACTAAGCCGAAAATATATAAGGGACATCTAGACAGGGGAAATATCTTGTCCTGCTTGGGCATGACCCACCTAACCTTGCTGCATATCCCCTGATTTTCAGTCATTCCCGGTTGATGAGGCTTGAGGCTAAGCGTTACCTTTAGAATGTTTTCACTTAGAATGCCCATCGTCCACCTGACGATGTTTCGCAAGCATTCATCCATACAAGTCCGTCCCGGGTTCGAACGGAACCGAAGGCACTACTCCTACTACATCCATTTTGGAAACATCCTCAGGATTAGTAGCGACTAGCCCTTGCACTTCACTGCTCCATCTTCGACTCCGAACACGTTTTTTTTTTCCGCACGAAACGTACAAATCGGATCGAAGTGGTTTTCGAGAAATAAATCTCGATCCCGGTCTCTTCGAAACGATCAACGCAGTTGTCCAATATTGATAGTCGGTGATTTAACTATCAATTTATATTCATAAATATCCATAAGCATCCATCATACAATAAATAATTCCCAAATTATTTATTTGCCTCAGATATCTTTAAAAGATATATTTTCAAATTTTCAAAGCTCATTTGAAAACAATTCCCAAATTTCTTCCATTACAAGGTAAATCTTTTACCATATATTCCCATTGGAAATAACCAAGTTCAAAACAACTTAGTTTGAAAACAGTTAAAAACATTTTATATTGAAATATACTTTAAAATACGTAAATTCACTTCTAGTTACTTACTCAAAATAAGATTCAAAATATGTACAGTAAAACCATTTATTAAGATATCAACTTTGATTTAACTAAATTTAAAAGTAGCGTTTTAATAAGATAAATACTGATTTCAAATGACTTAAGTCCAAAACTAGTCTTTTAAACAAATCTATTTATAAAAATAATTGTTAAGGTATTTATAAAATCTACTATTGCTAATATACTTATAATTACTTTAAAATAATAATTCCCAAAACACTCTTTTTAAACAAACTTAAATTTTTTTAAAATTTTCTTTTTATAAAGCCAGTTTAACTCGAACTTGGTTCTTCTCAGGGAATCTCATATCCTCTTAAACATCACAGAAATCCTTCTCACGATTTATGTCTATTTATTCAATTTAGTTTTATGGTTTAATAACATAAATTTACTTTCACATTTGTCAATTTATAACATTTCTCTTGGTTTATCTTTACAAATTTTCAATTTCCATTTTTAAATAGATTTCAGATTTTAATTCTTTTAAATCCATTATTTAACAATACCTTTTATTTCTCAAAAATTCAATTTATCCATTTACAATTAATTATGGATTTATAATTTACTCAGCATTATTCCAATTGAATTTTATTTCAGTTTTCCATCCAATAGATCCAAATTTTTATATTCTTTTAAATTTCTTATTTATTAATTTTTCTTAGTTTCTTTTGAAACTCAGTTCAATTCCTTTATAATTAAACTCCAAATTTCTTATAATTAATATTCTGGATTGGTAATTTATACCACAATATCACAATACCAGTTAATTCCAAAATTATCATCCACAATATATAAACAGGCATCATCATCGATTATAAAAATAATACTACATTGTGAGGAATCCAGTTGGATCCCTCCAACCTGTTTTTCCCTGCATCCACAAATATTAGCACAACCAAATATATATCAATTCAATTTGATAATAATTAACATATTCAGCTAAACATCCAAACAAACAATCAATACTAGCTGTCTACTTTACTAGTATCCAGATGTGAGTGAGAATAACTCACCTTGAGTTTCGGCGAGCGTTCAAAATTCAAATTAAACCGGACGGTGTCCGATTTAACCCAAATTTCTACTTGCTCGGAATAGATCCGGATCTGCACCATCGCATAGAACGCGCTTCTGCGATTCTGACGATGCCAATTTCGTTGCAATCTGACAACGGATGCAATATATTTGAATTTTATAAGTTCACTTTGAAATTTAAACAATTTCTTTATTTATTTATTTATTTTTTTTATTAAATTACCACAAACAAAACACGGGCCGAGCTTCACCTTCATCTTCTCAAATGTGAATGCGTATCTCCAGAACACGCGCAAACAAGAACCCATCACTGAAACTAGGTTTTAGGAGCGCATCCTCCAACCACCACCAGAGGCCGATCAACCAAGCCCATATCGAAGCCCCATACAACCCCTTCCATCGCCCCAAGGGGTGTTGAACTCGGCTCCCCCTCTAGTGCGAAAAACGCTCATGAACGGCAACCCTTGAAGGCCAAAAATTCGTCAGTACACTCCACTAAACACGATCGCCACCGTCCATCCTAAAGATCTTGATGCTCTCTTCAATTTATTAGTTGGGAGTTTATGAAATTACTGCATGGATTGAGAGATTTCTGAGGAGAATCGAAGTGAGTTTTCGGCCATTGGAAAGTTTGATGCGGCGGCCTGAGTTTAGGCTAGGGTTTAAGAAATTGTTAACATATATATACTTATTTAATATTATTTTAATCACGTTCTCCACATTTTAATAACCTATGCAAACGAACTCCAATACTCACGCGCCGACTGGCGATTCTAAGGTTTTTCCGCGTTCTGAACACAATGGAACAGGTTTCGTAAGCTAATTCGGTTGTATGTCCGAGTTACGGAATTAAACGATCAATTTCAAATTTAAACCGATTAAATCGATTTCGATGCGTTTCGAGCTGCCGAGGTCAAACGACAACTCCGATTGCTACGAAAATTGATATCCGATAATAACTAACTATTACGGATCCAATGAAACTGGTTTCGTCGAATTCTGAGACTGTGCCCCGGAAGGCTATTTTACTCGTCTATTAAATCGAGCAATTTCCGAAATTATCGAAAACGCTCAAAACCTCCACTTTTAAAATTTTATTAACTTAACAATACTTCATATAACATTTATATACACATTAAAAATTGTTTTGACTCATTCCGGACCAAAATCTGATTAATGGCATTTTAATAATATTAAATTCATTTTTAAATTAATATAAAATTCCAAATATTAATTTATCGACTTTAAATTCATCTAAAATTTCCACCACGCTATTTACACTCAAATAGCCCAAGATAAATTTTTAAAACCATTTTATCACTATTTACATCCAGAATTTCTTTTATTTCAATTCTGAATATTATATTATTATTGTTCAATTTTCAAATTAAATCCCCACCTTAGAAATTTTAACTTGTAAATATAGTTTAAACCAATTCTTTTAGTTTATAATAAATCTTAAACCCATAATAAACATTTAAAATGAATTAAATGTTCACAAATCCCGTGTTAAAAATTCCGGGATGTTACAATTGGGATTTATATATCTATCTTAATTTCGAATCCCTATACTAGTGATTTTGGGTCATCATAACGATGTTTTACGCAACATTCGTTTTGACTCAAATAAATGTGTTTAAGCGCACGTTTTCTTTAAAGAATGAAATATTTATACTTAATTTCGATTTAAGTGTATTGAATATTTTCCAAGTGTTGAAAATAAATGGATTTGTGAATTACTTATTATTAAATAAGCATGGAAATGTTTATAATATGAAGTGAATATTTTGAGATTTTATCTTTTAAAGATAAATTGAAAATGAATATTAGAAATCGATTTGAAATCGTATATTCGTAGATATTTTGGAATGGTAAATTCACTATGGAATTTATAAAGAAAAGGAAATTTGTTTAAAAATAAACGTTGATTTATTGTTGAAGTGTGGGAATGAATTTACGGATTTGGAACGTAAATATAAAGTAAATCGGTAAGGATTTATTTAATTGGTTTAAATGAACCATTTTGAAATGAAAATATATCCCGTGTAGGGAAACGATTTGAAATTTGTTTTCAAAAGCGGTAAAGGTGAAAAGTGATTTGAAAATTTGTTTTCAAATGTTGAAGTGTGGAAAATATATATCTTGTAAAGATATTTTTGGAAAATAAATAATTTGGAAAATTATTTGGAATCTGGTGATGTTGAGCATGCCTATTGATAGTTAAATGACCGACTATCAATATTTACCTTTAAATAGGTATTTGTTGTGATTTGCTTGAATTTGAATGCCACACTTATTTTTAAAATGAGCGCTCACTATTCGGGTTAGCTGGGGAAGGACCTTAGGGTCGTATAACCCATTTCGAAAATTTGTGATACGTCGTTATGGATTGCATTTGATGACCGGTGTTGAAGACCAGATATTTGTGAAAACGGAAGGATTACCGTCGAATGTTTCTGCATCGGTTGATCTCCGACATAGAAATTTATTACCCTTTGTGATGGGAAGTCCGGTCGTGGTTATTGAATATCTGGATTGCAAGGACTTCTTCGTAAGTGCCTTCGGTTCAGTTCGTTCCCGGAACGGACTTGTATGGATGTGTGTCTGTCGTTACAATTTGAGATGTAAAGCTGGTTTCTATCAAATATATTTCCGTTGGTGGTGGAGAATTTATTATCTTAGCTTAACACCCTTAGAGGTTATGTAGTTGATGGTTACTAGTGATACGTTCCCAAATTGGTAATTTGGCATACGAAGTGCTGTTGAGCATTAGTGTATGTCATTCCTTCTGGATAGAGGTGGTACCATGGTATGGAGCGCAGATACTTAACCTATGTTCTTGCTGCAAATTTGTTGCTTTGTGGTTGTTGGAAATCGAGGATCCTCGGATATAGATCGGTTACGATCGGGGAATGAAATATTCGTGTCAGTAGTTACCCAGTTAGGGGTAACCCGGCCATGTGTTGGCAGAGATCCGGTTAGGTTCTTGGGTCGTCTTTCCAAAGGCGTACCCATGTGGCAATGGGAAGTTCCTTGGCCTGACCATTTGTTGGAAATCAAAAGAAACAATACGATCTTGTACGGTTTTAGTTGTAGAACCTATCATTCACTTATGGCGGTGCCCCATTGTTTGGATGGTAGCTATAGTAGGCATAAGTACGAAATGCCTATGCTGGCTAAGATTTATATCTTTACTTTCGAAATATTTTTCCTACACTATGCACTAGTAATAATATCAAATGTTTCTTTTTAATACTTATCAAGCATATTTGACTATCATAAGGAGAAATCTTGTAACAACCAATATTTTCAACCATTCGCATCCATTATAAGTGTATAGGTAGACACTCATGCCGGAATTGAATTGCTCAAAATACCGCGTTGTAATTAAAAATTTGGCAAATCTCAGAATATACAGTAAATAAAAATCACGGATCACAGACACAGAGTAATAATAATGCAGCGGAAGTAAAAGAGATAGTAGTTCATGAAGCTACTATGTAAACATAAGATACATCAGAGTTAAATAAGATACAACAGAAGAGTAACAGGATACATCAGGTACAAATCAGATACATCACTGAACCACTAGATACTGAAACAAAATAGATGGCTGGATCTTCAAGGAAAGCTCCAACTCCGAAGGTGAATCTTGAATGCTAACTCAATCAATCTGACTCGAGCGTAAAGCAAAACACAAAACACTCGAGTCAGGACATAAATACTTATAAACTGTAAATCAACTCAAGTGAACAGTAACAAAATGCATCAGTAACTTAAAGGATGCTTGGGACCGCCCATCCTCTAAGGATCCGTTAAACTATTTACTATGTAGTAATATACGCTATATACGGTAGTGTCTAATCAGTAAAGTATAATCATATAGAAAATAGCGTTAAGGGGATGGTGAACCTTAACGCGGTCGGATCTTTAAAACCAAAATCGTAGTGGGCTCGATATAAGGATATGACACGGCACGCAAGGAAATGCCAGGGTGGATACACCGTTTGCACTCTCGGACCGGTGGTGACGTCAAGCCAGCAGCTTCCGCTCACCTCGAACAATACCCCCGAATCAAAGTGGCGCCACCGAATCGAATCACAACAGTAATAGAATGGTTTCCAATGGAGCATGCTCGATGAAAGGGTGCGACCCTTCGTGTAGCCCGGTATAGCTCCTGTTTTAGTCATATATGCCAACTCACGGGAGTTGGGTCCACGTAATGTACCTCGAGAACGTCGCCACCATCCTACTTCATTCTGGAATCTCCACCGCGTACACGGTTGCTAAAGAGGTTTTCGGTATTGGCCGGCTATAAGACAATATCCGATCCCGGTCTCTTTAACAACCCATCGTTATTATAACCCGTAGTTATAACTTTAAAAATATTTTATACTTCAAAATAAAATATCCCTTTCATTCCAAATCTTTATCAAAATAAAGATTAAATCATTCCAAAATATCATATCTTTCGGATCTTCTTTTCAAATCATTTTAATATCAAAATATCATATCTTCCAAAACTTCATTTCAAATCATTTTAATATATCAAAATATCATATCCTTTCAAAACTTCATTTTCAAATCATTTTAATATATCAAAATATCGTATCTTTTCAAAACTTCATTCATTTCAAATCATTATTCATTTTATTCAATCTAAAATACCATTTCAATTCATATTTTAAAACAGTTTATATTCCAAAAATTCTTTTTTTTTTCATTTAAACGAAGTCATTATGCTTAATAATTATTTATTAAATTTTCAAAAATTTCAACTTCCAAAGTTCATTTATTCACTTAAGTTTATCAAAACAGTGAAAATTCACCTTTCGCATCATTTGGAAAACTCTACGGAAAGTTACATACAAAACAGTTCAATTTAACAAAAGACAACGTTTAAAAATGTTGTAATAGAGTTTTCTTAAATTTCAAATAAACTTAGTTAAATTCAAAAATTATAGCACTTACAAAGATTGCTATAATAGCTTTTAATTCAATTTAGCTTTTTAGTTCATTATCATCAACTACAGCGTTTACAAATGCTGTAATATCATTTACATTGTAATTAATAGCATTTCAAAAATGCATTCAATTAACTTCAAATATTCAATAAAATTTCTCAACCAATTATATTTTTATTAAAACATTTTTAACTTATAAAATCATACATTTTCACATTTATAAACAGCATTTAATTTTCCTCAAGTTCATGATTTTATAAAGTTAAATTTCCATTCAAAAATCAAGATTTGATAATAATTCACTTATTAAAATGCAATGTTGAATTTTTAAAATCCATTACATTAAATTTCAACTTAACACTTAAGTTCAAATTCTCAAATATAACTTTGTTTTATTTTTATTTACTTAACTAAAAGTTCACTTTTACGTCAATTTCATAAATTTTCAGTTTTAGTTATATTTCAAAATTTCAACTTACAATATTCATTCATTTCACATTTCAACTTTATTAAAATCATTAATATGATATAAAAATCACTTTAAATTCAAATTATCATAAATTTATCATAATTTCATATTCAATTAAATTTCCAATTATAATTAAATCAAAATTTCCAAAATAACTTACGTTCAAAATTTCTAACTTTTTCATTAATTCATTTCACTTACAATTATTCAGAAAATCAATAATAATTTACAAAAATCTTTTTTTATTAAATTTAAAATCAAAATATTATAATAATTAAATTTCTAAAATATTTAAAATTTTAGAAAAACGTATTTTAACTACGGGCCTGTATATAATTTTCTACGCTAGGTAAAGTGATACGGGTAATATATCATTTCAACGCATAATTTACAAAGAAAATTCAGGTTTTATCATTTCAAACCCGTAATCCCAAGTCAAAATGAAAAATTTAAAACCATTCAGGCCTATCATTCAGCCCATAACATTTTTTTTCTAACAGGAAACTTGCAGTGTGATCATATACAGAAATAATATAAACAATGTCAATATCACAATATACAGTCATATATCAGATGTCAGGTGAAAATTAACAGTTTTAACATGGTAATAACATGGTAATAACATGGCATAGCATATCATATGATCATCATTAACTTGCATAAACATTTTATATTACTAAACACTTGCCATCAATTCACTTTTCATAAGTATAAATGTCCGAGTGAGAAAAACTCACTTTTTCAAGCTGAAGACCAAAACAACAAACACAAGTGCGATTCCAAAAGCACGACAAGCACGATATAGCATGACTTTTGATTTGAATGAATGGAGAGCCTTGATATTTGTCTTGTAAACAATAACCAAAACAAGACAATATACACATAAATATTCAACGCAAAACAATGTTGAAACAATGAAAATACGAAGCAACAAAGGAATAGATTACTTGACCTTGCTTTAACCATTCAAATGCTTGGCCTAGGAGGTTCTTGGGTTCAGCTATGATGATGATATAGCTCAGGTTTGGCACCATAACTCACGGCTAGAAGGAGTATGGAGTGGTAGGGTTATAACATGAAGCATACAATTGATCAAGGCAACATATATGAAGTTTTTTGAGTACAACAAGGCTCGGACTTGGGTCAAGTGGGGCTTGGCCATACTTGTACAGGTTTGGACAGTAGATGGAGGGGTGTGGGGAGGTCTGGAAAAGGTGGTGGTGGCGGCCTATGGTGACGGCCAAGGTGGTGGATGAAGGTGGTGAAGTAATAGTGGTGGCTAGGGCATTGTTTTGGACATTATTTGCAATTTTGGGGAGTTTTGTCACCAAGGGAGGTGTGGCCATGGATGGATCTGAAATGATGGCTGGAGATGATGCCAAGGAAGAGTGGTAGGGGATGGTGGTGAGTATGGTGGTGATGGTGGGTGGTAGAGGCCAATCCAGAAAGCATAGAAAACTAGGCAAAATACATAGAAATTGAGAAGAAAAAGGTAGAAAAAGATGTAGCCATTACCAGATTTTTTTCTCAAGATGGAGGCCATGATTTTTAGGGTTGAGAAAGAGAAAAATTTCATGACAAATGAGCAAGGGAAGTCGGATGGAGATGGTATGGGGAAATGCAAAAAAAAACAGATGTATTGATGACAAAAGAAACTGCAAAAGAAACAGAGAAACGTTTTTATGTTTCTTAGCCTTTAACCCTTTCAAACTTCTCATATATATTTATATACATCTAAATAACTGAAAATAATTAAAATCTCAGTTAAAATTCGAAAGTATAACAGATAAACAAAATATTAATAATTAAATATTAATTAGATATGATTAAAACAAGAAAAATAGCCAGAAAATGAAAACTTGACTAAAGAATTAGAAGTAACTTCAATATACTTTGAAAAAATTTACTTTAATTTAAATACATGTAAAATGAATAAAATAAAGTAAAACACAGCAAATAAAAGTGAGTGCATAAAATAAATAAATAAATTTTAATTATATATAATTAAATTAAGAAAATGGCTTAAAATTGTAGACTAGGCTTTATAAATTGAAATAAATTCAAATAAACTTTAGAAAAATTATATTATCATTTTAAAAATACTTAAAAGTCAAAATATACATAATATAACATATCATCACATATTAAAATAAAATATAACCAAGAAGAAGTAACTTATACAATTTAAAATAGTCATTGTTAAATAACCCTATATACGCACAATATTGTAAAGGGTATAACTTCCACAATTTACATCCGATTTCAACGAAACGAAAAGTGGTGTTCTTAGAATTTTATGTAATTTCATAATAAAAGAAAAAAATTTAAATTTTTAAACTTTTAAAATTTTAAGTTGAAAGTCACAGTTTGACTATTTTGACCAAAATCAGCATTTCAGGCAAATATTCAACTTACACATGTTTGGAATTATAACTCATATAAAAATCAAGATTATATTTAAATAATAAATTTAATCATTTCAAATAAGTAAAATAAGTTTTTTTTAAATCAAAATCTTACATTAAAAATAATTAAAATATACAATAAAATAATTACAAAATACAGGGTTGTTACACTCTCCCCCACTCAAAACTTTTCGTCCGCGAAAAGGAATGAGGTATGGAAGGGCACAGAAAAGATAGAGTGAAATAGGATTAAGATAAGATGACAAGAAGATTGAAGTTATACGTGATAACTGTTGTTATAGGTAAGTTTTACAAGGTGGAGGTGATCTTTCCAAGATCCTCCAGAATCAAGAACACAAGCACGAAAAAGGTGGATTCAAAATGATTACCAAAGGTCTATCAAAGATTATAGAAAGAATTCTAAACAAAAAGATTATAGAAAGATGCCTATACCGGTTTATAGCAAGATAAGGATAATAAGGACAACCAAAATATAGTTTGAAAACAAAATAAGGAAATGAATTTGAAAGCATGGAAATTTCAACTTAAACAGAGAATAAATCTTTACACAAGTTACATAAATCTTAACTATCTCAAATTTCATTATCTTATTATACAATCATCTTAAATTAACAAATCTTTTTTTAAACCATGGGTTAGAAAAATAATCATTTATTACACTCACAATGTATTTAATAAATTTTATTCTTCTTTATTCCTAATAAAAATTAAATTTATTCCTCTCAATATATTTATCACTCATGTTAAATATATTTACACTTCTTTTTTTTTATAACTACTCAAATTTTATTTATAAAATCTTTTTATATCGTATATTATCCAATTACATTTCTAACTTCTGAAATTTTGGTAAGTTATATTTGAATGCAATTGTATTATACAAATAAACCTTCCAATTAAATCATTTCATGCTTAAATCATTTATTCAATTTTTTTTTATTTTCTTTTTATAATTGAAATTATTCTTTAAAAATAGAATTTAAGAATTAAATTTTCGATTTCTTCGGACCATTTAGAGATAAGAAATAATATATATACATATATAATATTTCAAATCAAATTTCAATCATATATCTATATATATATACTATAAATCAAGTCATATTTTAGAAATTCAAATCAATTTAATTCCCAAAACAAAGCTGTAGCAAGACTACAGAAAAATCTCTTAACTTTGAAGCTCGAAAATGAACGTCGATGATGTCGCGATCATCACCGAAGTTATTTTCCAGCGACAAAGAGAAGAGCACAAATTTTAAACCTTTAAAATTCTTTGAAAACAAATTCTATTCAAAATACTTTAAATAATATAACCCTTTAAAACTTTAAACCAAAGTTCGAAATAATCGGAATTTAAATCCTCAAATTCTTGTTTTAAATTCATTTCAGTTCCCAAATAAATTTATAAACAAATATTTATAGATCTATTTGTAGAACAATAAATGATAAATCAAGTATTATCATTTCAAATTATCAATTTAAATCATTTCATTAAGTTCCATAAATTTACTTATATATCAAAATTTATTTCATTAACCAAATTTTTTTATTTTTTTTTCTTTTTTAAAATATATTATGTCTGTTTGTTCTGTCAAAGTGTTTTGGAAATCTTATCGATAGCGCTGATCAGATGTATCGATCAGAAACCCAACTCAACATCAACAACTCAAACAACACAATATATAAAACATTTTAATTTTAAATACTAGTTTACAAATACACTATACATGAATAGATTTTCAAAGAAGGATAGAGATTCAAATTTTTGATTAACACAAATCAAAGGAGATTATGATTTAAAAATAAGTTGGAAACAAGGATGACGTGATTAAATAACAGAATAGGAAGATGGATAAGCTTATATAAATCACGGGCAACCTTAACCGGGTCAACCGTGACTTAAAGAATAAGATCAATGTTGATTTTTCTAGGGTAAATCTACATTCGATCTCAAGAGTTAGAGTTTGAAATAACAAAAGATATTAGCATCTAAACCAAGGATAGATAAGAGTCTCTAGTGAATCGATGCTAACTGCAAAGGAGTTTTCCCTCGTATTCAATTAAATTTGAAATTGGCGTGACCGCCGACTCACTAGAAAGATCATTCGAAGCGGAGTTATGGAATGCTCCAGAGTCAAAAGAAGATGAATAGTGAGGGATACAAATGGATTTTGGAACCGTAGGGAATGTTCCAAAATTCAAAGGAATCGAGTCAAAAGGGAGAGATTCAAACTTGAATGAAAGTGATTCTGTAAATACATTCACTCCATATGCTGAGTTTTGTCTAGAGCAACCTGGCTCCGATACCAACTGTAACGACCCGGTATTTTCAACCATTCGCATCCATTATAAGTGTATAGGTAGACACTCATGCCGGAATTGAATTGCTCAAAATACCGCGTTGTAATTAAAAATTTGGCAAATCTCAGAATACACAGTAAATAAAAATCACGGATCACAGACACAGAGTAATAATAATGCAGCGGAAGTAAAAGAGATAGTAGTTCATGAAGCTACTATGTAAATATAAGATACATCAGAGTTAAATAAGATACAACAGAAGAGTAACAGGATACATCAGGTACAAATCAGATACATCACTGAACCACTGGATACTGAAACAAAATAGATGGCTGGATCTTCAAGGAAAGCTCCAACTCCGAAGGTGAATCTTGAATGCTAACTCAATCAATCTGACTCGAGCGTAAAGCAAAACACAAAACACTCGAGTCAGGACATAAATACTTATAAACTGTAAATCAACTCAAGTGAACAGTAACAAAATGCATCAGTAACTTAAAGGATGCTTGGGACCGCCCATCCTCTAAGGATCCGTTAAACTATTTACTATGTAGTAATATACGCTATATACGGTAGTGTCTAATTAGTAAAGCATAATCATATAGAAAATAGCGTTAAGGGGATGGTGAACCTTAACGCGGTCGGATCTTTAAAACCAAAATCGTAGTGGGCTCGATATAAGGATATGACACGGCACGCAAGGAAATGCCAGGGTGGATACACCGTTTGCACTCCCGGACCGGTGGTGACGTCAAGCCAGCAGCTTCCGCCCACCTCGAACAATACCTCGAATCAAAGTGGCGCCACCGAATCGAATCACAACAGTAATAGAATGGTTTCCGATGGAGCATGCTCGATGAAAGGGTGCGACCCTTCGTGTAGCCCGGTATAGCTCCTGGTTTAGTCATATATGCCAACTCACGGGAGTTGGGTCCACGTAATGTACCTCGAGAACGTCGCCACCATCCTACTTCATTCTGGAATCTCCACCGCGTACACGGTTGCTAAAGTGGTTTTCGGTATTGGCCGGCTATAAGACAATATCCGATCCCGGTCTCTTCAACAACCCATCGTTATTATAACCCGTAGTTATAACTTTAAAAATATTTTATACTTCAAAATAAAATATCCCTTTCAATCCAAATCTTTATCAAAATAAAGATTAAATCATTCCAAAATATCATATCTTTCGGATCTTCTTTTCAAATCATTTTAATATCAAAATATCATATCTTCCAAAACTTCGTTTCAAATCATTTTAATATATCAAAATATCATATCCTTTCAAAACTTCATTCATTTCAAATCATTATTCATTTTATTCAATCTAAAATACCATTTCAATTCATATTTTAAAACAGTTTATATTCCAAAAATTCTTTTTTTTTCATTTCAATGAAGTTATTATGCTTAATAATTAATTTATTAAATTTCCAAAAATTTCAACTTCCAAAGTTCATTTATTCACTTAAGTTTTTCAAAACAGCGAAAATTCAACTTTCACATCATTTAGAAAACTCTACGGAAAGTTACATTCAAAACAGTTCAATTTAACAAAAGACAACGTTTAAAAATGTTGTAATAGAGTTTTCTTAAATTTAAAATAAACTTAGTTAAATTCAAAAATTATAGCACTTACAAAGATTGCTATAATAGCTTTTAATTCAATTTAGCTTTTTAGTTCATTATCATCAACTACAGCGTTTACAAATGCAGTAATATCATTTACATTGTAATTAATAGCATTTCAAAAATGCATTCAATTAACTTCAAATATTCAATAAAATTTCTCAACCAATTATATTTTTATTAAAACATTTTTAACTTATAAAATCATACATTTTCACATTTATAAACATCATTTAATTTTCCTCAAGTTCATGATTTTATAAAGTTAAATTTCCATTCAAAAATCAAGATTTAATAATAATTCACTTATTAAAATGCAATGTTGAATTTTTAAAATCCATTACATTAAATTTCAACTTAACACTTAAGTTCAAATTCTCAAATATAACTTTGTTTTATTTTTATTTACTGAACTAAAAGTTCACTTTTACGTCAATTTCATAAATTTCCAGTTTTAGTTATATTTCAAAATTTCAACTTACAATATTCATTCATTTCACATTTCAACTTTATTAAAATCATTAATATGATATAAAAATCACTTTAAATTCATTTAAATTCAAATTATCATAAATTTATCATAATTTCATATTCAATTAAATTTCCAATTATAATTAAATCAAAATTTCCAAAATAACTTACGTTCAATATTTTTAACTTTTTCATTAATTCATTTCACTTACAATTATTCAGAAAATCAATAATAATTTACAAAAATCTTTTTTTTATTAAATTTAAAATCAAAATATTATTATAATTAAATTTCTAAAATATTTAAAATTTTAGAAAAACGTATTTTAACTACGGGCCTGTATATAATTTTCTACGCTAGGTAAAGTGATACGGGTAATATATCATTTCAACCCATAATTTACAAAGAAAATCCAGGTTTTATCATTTCAAACCCGCAATCCCAAGTCAAAATGAAAAATTTAAAACCATTCAGGCCTATCATTCAGCCCATAACATTTTTTTTCTAACAGGGAACTTGTAGTGTGATCATATACAGAAATAATATAAACAATGTCAATATCACAATATACAGTCATATATCAGATGTCAGGTGAAAATTAACAGTTTTAACATGGTAATAACATGGCATAGCATATCATATGATCATCATTAACTTGCATAAACATTTTATATTACTAAACACTTGTCATCAATTCACTTTTCATAAGTATAAATGTCAGAGTGAGAAAGACTCACTTTTTCAAGCTGAAGACCAAAAAAACAAACACAAGTGCGATTCCAAAAGCACGACAAGCATGATATAGCATGACTTTTGATTTGAATGAATGGAGAGCCTTGATATTTGTCTTGTAAACAATAACCAAAACAAGACAATATACACATAAATATTCAACGCAAAACAATGTTGAAACAATGAAAATACGAAGCAACAAAGGAATAGATTACTTGACCTTGCTTTAACCATTCAAATGCTTGGCCTAGGAGGTTCTTGGGTTCAGCTATGATGATGATATAGCTCAGGTTTGGCACCATAACTCACGGCTAGAAGGAGTATGGAGTGGTAGGGTTATAACATGAAGCATACAATTGATCAAGGCAACATATATGAAGTTTTTTGAGCACAACAAGGCTCGGACTTGGGTCAAGTGGGGCTTGGCCATACTTGTACAGGTTTGGACAGTAGATGGAGGGTTGTGGGGAGGTATGGAAAAGGTGGTGGTGGCGGCCTATGGTGGCGGCAAAGGTGGTGGATGAAGGTGGTGAAGTAATAGTGGTGGCTAGGGCATTGTTTTGGACATTATTTGCAATTTTGGGGAGTTTTGTCATCAAGGGAGGTGTGGTCATGGATGGATCTGAAATGATGGTTGGAGATGATTCCAAGGAAGAGTGGTAGGGGATGGTGGAGAGTATGGTGGTGATGGTGGGTGGTAGAGGCCAATCCAGAAAGCATAGAAAACTAGGCAAAATACATAGAAAATGAGAAGAAAAAGGTAGAAAAAGATGTAGCCATTACCAGATTTTTTTCTCAAGATGGAGGCCATGAATTTTAGGGTTGAGAAAGAGAAAAATTTCATGACAAATGAGCAAGGGAAGTCGGATGGAGATGGTATGGGGAAATGCAAAAAAAAAAAAAAACAGATGTATTGATGACAAAAGAAACTGCAAAAGAAACAGTGAAACGTTTTTATGTTTCTTAGCCTTTAACCCTTTCAAATTTCTCATATATATTTATATACATCTAAATAACTGAAAATAATTAAAATCTCAGTTAAAATTCTAAAGTATAACAGATAAACAAAATATTAATAATTAAATATTAATTAGATATGATTAAAACAAGAAAAATAGCATAGAAAATGAAAACTTGACTTAAGAATTAGAAATAACTTCAATATACTTTGGAAAAATTTACTTTAATTTAAATACATGTAAAATGAATAAAATAAAGTAAAACACAGCAAATAAAAGTGAGTGCATAAAATAAATAAATAAATTTTAATTATATATAATTAAATTAAGAAAATGGCTTAAAATTGTAGACTAGGCTTTATAAATTGAAATAAATTCAAATAAACTTTAGAAAAATTATATTATCATTTTAAAAATACTTAAAAGTCAAAATATACATAATATAACATATTATCACATATTAAAATAAAATATAACCAAGAAAAAGTAACTTATACAATTTAAAATAGTCATTGTTAAATAACCTTATATACGCACAATATTGTAAAGGGTATAACTTCCACAATTTACGTCCGATTTCAACGAAACGAAAAGTGGTGTTCTTAGAATTTTATGTACTTTCATAATAAACTAAAAAAATTTAAATTTTAAACTTTTAAAATTTTAAGTTGAAAGTCACAGTTTGACTATTTTGACCAAAATCAGCATTTCAGGCAAATATTCAACTTACACATGTTTGGAATTATAACTCATATAAAAATCAAGATTATATTTAAATAATAAATTTAATCATTTCAAATAAGTAAAATAAGTTTTTTTAAATCAAAATCTTACATTAAAAATGATTAAAATATACAATAAAATAATTACAAAATACAGGGTTGTTACAAATCTCTTCTGATTCTGCGTTTGCATTATGTGTGTGTGCGGGAGGCCTTATGGTAGTCTCATTTTCTAAAAAAGCATTGCAAATATATTTTAAAATTATCATGTACTCTGTTTTAAAGATAAACTGTTTTTAAGTTCTCACAGCAGCCCCATGACTGACTCGGAGTTTATTGTTTTCCTTCCTAAACTCTGGTCCCTACCAATTTCCACATGGGCAGTCCAGAATAAGGTTATCAGGATATTATGGAAATTGAGGAGTTGCTGGAGGCAAGCTAGATGGCATGGCGTATTCACTAGTATATAGTATTTCTTTTCCGCTGTTTATTGTTTGTTGGTGTGCACTCTGATGATGAAATGTAATGTAATGTGATGTAATGTAATAACTGATATAGTTCTTTGTTTAAGGATTATTCATTTATTTATTATAGGTTGTTCCGCTGCGATTGTGAGATTCTGATGTTGTTCGGTTGTTTCTTTCTGTTTTGTTCTATCTTTTTCTCTCTTCTTCTATCTTCTACCTCTTCTTAAACCATAACAGTACGGTTTTCCAGCATTTGATTGCTCGGCAGTTGATACAGTGGACGTATTGATGTCGGTTTTCGAGCGTCGAAAAGTCGCATTCGTCACATTTGGTATCAGAGCGTAGGGTTACGCGACAACCATGGCTCTGTTGCGTGTTACTCATTAGAGATAGAGTCAGTAGTACTCTAGAATGAGTGTGAGTGTAATAATAGATATGAGCGCGTATTTGTTAGTGAATATAAAATGTTTTATATTGTGATGATTGGTTTGTTGAGTGGTATATGGATTCTGGTCGGTATAGTCTGTACAACTCTATCGATAGGGATCTCTAAACACTTGTTTAGAACAATTCGGCACGATATTGTTTTAAATTGGGTAAATGAAATAATTTTACCTCGTTTATATTTTTATATAAAGGGAATAATTTTTCATAAATTATTAAAGAATATATAAATTGATTGTTTGATTGTTGAAAATGTAAAAATGTATAAGTCAATAAAAGATTGTTTGAATAAGTAAAATAAAAACAACAATTGTAAAAGAATGAATTGTATAAGCAAATGAATAATAAGTATGGAATTATAATTAAAATGATTTAAAATTGAGAAACAATCTTGTATAAGTAAAGGAAAATAGTGAACTTTTATAAGAAAGATTTATAAATGTAATTTGTAAATGAAAGGAAATGTTTGAAAGAATTTAAAGCACTGAATTCACTATTGTTGCTGGGAAATAGTAAGGGTGATGACTGCAGCATCATCAGTATCATTTTCGAGTTTCTGTGTGATGGATTTGCTACCATAGTAAATCGAAAATTTGAGTTTTGTTGTGATAAAAAAATTTGAAAATAAATAAAAAAAATCCAAGTTGAAATTGATGAATATAAGTGAAATGAATATTGAACTTATAGTAAGAGATAATAAATTTAGCTTTGGATAAGTAAATGGATTTGGAAGTTTAAATATATAAGTTGTATAACTTAGAAAATGAGAAAATGTAAGTAAAACCAATTGATAAAATGGTTAAACAATTTTGTTAAGTAAACTGAGATATGAATTTGAGTTAAGAAAAAGTTAAATAGAACTAAAATTGGAATCTGAATTGGATTTATATGTGGAATATAACTTAAGTGAAGTTGAATGAAGTTGATTTTGGTGTCGAAGTAAAATTAATAAGTGAATTAATGAAATGAAGTCATTAAGAATATGAACTTGAGTTATATAAATGAAATTCAACCTTATTTGTTAAAGGAATTAGCAATTGAATTGATAAATGGATGAAATATTAATCAATTGAATGTAAAATAATTTGATATGGAATAATGAATGTAAATGTTAATTCATTAAAAGCTAATGTTATTGGAAGTTGAATAAATTGAATGGAAGTCAATTTAATATGAACCAATTGGAATTAAAAGTGTTTGACCAAATAGAATGTAAATTAAATAATTTGGTTATGTTGAATGAAAATTGGTTGTTATTTGATTGTTAGTTGATTTTGTGTAAATTCATTAAGTATTAATGAAAGTAAATTAGCGAAATTGAAAGCTATGTAATTGAATTCAAATTGAAAGTGAAGTAAATGAATTTGAATAGAATTGAAATTGGTTGGATTGAAACTGAACTAATGTGAATTTAATTTATGAATGTAAACTAATTGGAAACGAATCAATGAATGTTAGTAAAATTCCAATGTTAATGGATCAAATGTGATTACAATGAAAACCAATTCAATGAATATTGATTTGGTTATGGATGTTAGTTGGATGATAGTTGTTTGAGGGTTGCATTTATTACTTTTATTGCAATTGCTATGTGGCACATGTAGTTGTTATGTTGCTATATGCTGTATATTGATATTATTTTCATATATACATGTTCTCATTTGTTTGATTGAGTATATAGTGTTTGCACAAAAAATGGACAAACGCCTCCAAGTCGTATGAATTAGTTGATTTTATGTTGTTTCTAGTGATTTGGGTGATTTATGCAAATATATAAAAAGCAGGGACAATACTGTAAAAGACACACAAATTTATAGTGGTTCGGCCGGAACGTGCCTACATCCACTTTATATGTTATTCTCCTTTTTCTTTCAGATTACAAGTACAAAGCTTTGTATACAAATATGTGAAAGTTGTTTGAAAGTTCCTTCCGTGCTTGAGCTCTCAAACTTGTCTGCCATTGTTGTACCCCTGCCCCTCTATTTATAGACTGAGGCTGAGGTCTGGGGTCTTGGATGTATGTAGCTGCTGGTGGGCCTGGGCTGAAGCAATCTGGCCTAGTGATGTTGGTTCGGTATCCACTTGGTCCGGTAGTGGTTGGAGTGGGTTGGTTCGGCATGAGGTTGGTTCAGTGGATAGGTGGTTCGGTAGGAGCTTGGAGGAGGTTGGTTCGGCAGAGTCTGGTTCGGTGATGGTGGTAGGAAAGGGGTGGTTCGGTAGTTATAGGTAGTGGGTTGGTAGTGCTCCGGTCCGGCAATGCATGGACGTGGATTTTGGACCGGTAATGCTTCCTTTTCCTTGGTTCGGTGGTGATGAAAACGAACCCAACACTTGCCCCCCCAAAGTAGGGCATATGCCTGCATATGGCGTGCTTTGTTTTGCTATCATCCGGTATCTAATGCCGAACCTTCTGGTCCGGTAATTGTTTTTGCTTATAAATAGGTGCCACGTGCCTTCGTTCCACTTCCATCATTTGAGACAGCCGGATCACCTTAGTACCGAATCATTTAGTGCCGAATCATCTAGTGCCAAATCATCCAGTGCCGAGTCATCCAGTGCCGAGCCATCTAGTGCCGAATCATCTAGTGCCGAATCAGGTGCGTTTCCCTTGAGCTTTCTTTGTTTCACCGAATGAGCATAAGGACACATAGTACCGAATGAACTTACGTGCCGAATGACATTCAAACCTTGAATTTTTCCATGCTTCAAATTATAAGTGAAATTTCAGACTACATCGTTCACATGTTTACGTCCTTGTGTTGCAGATAAATGTCCCGCAAAGTGGAAACTCGATCAGACAAGAGAAAATCCACGGACCGAAGTGAGCCTCCCGTTGTGCCTCCCGTTGTGCCTCCTGCCCAGCCAGGACCATCTTGACAGGGACCTGCCCCGAGGTCATTAGTAGATGGATATGGTCCTTAGGAGCTCTTGAATTCTCCTCCTGATTGCTTTCCAAGCTCTCTCAGAGAGGAGCAGCTTGATGTTATATCCCGCTCCTTTGGGATTGACAGATCACTTATTCTGTTGCCGGGGGACGGAGCGATGTCGTACAATCCTCCTGAAGGATATTTCGCGTATAGCCGATACCATTTCATGTGCGGGGCCATTCGTCCGATCAATGCATGGATAGTCATCTTCATTACTTAGCTGAAAGTGGCTCCTTTTCAGCTTCAGCCCAACTCTTATGCCTTCTTAGTGTGTCTATTCGGTATCTTCCAGAGGAGATATGGGCGCCCCCTTCTAACCGGGAAATCCGAAATCTATATAATCTGAGGGGCTACAAGAAGGGGTCTCCGTACATTAGTTTAGAGTCGGCCGTGTCCTTCAAGCCGGTCTTGGACTTATACTCGAAATTTACCATGTTTAAGAAGGAATGGTTCTTCGTCAAGGACGACTCCGTTTCGTTTCGCCTTTTCACTTCTGGCTGTAAGTTGAATTCCACTTGTAATTTCTTTGTCCTAATTGCAATGCTTCTTCTTATATGCTTTTATTTCTTGCTAGCGACAAGTGGCTTTGCGGTCGTGGAGAATGATCGCCTGGTACAGATGGCCGCGGAGATAGAGGCTATCTTTGGAAGGGACAGGTCGGATTCTTACCTAATCAGGAATGCCACTCTCCTGGAGCACAACCTGATTCTGCCACGTCAATCCGTGGTTAAGCAGAGAGATACAGCCGAGGAAAGGGCTGCTAATGCTAAAGATGGGGCTACTGCGAAGAGCAGCAAGAGGAAGCCTTTTACAAAACCTCCAGTTGTCGGAGGTAAGAAGCTCAAGAAGTCTGACGGACCTTCCCCTACCACGTTCCCAATGACTCCGGGGGAGGAAGACGTGGAGGAGGATAGAGGTGAAGGCGAAGGAGGCGATGTAGGAGGAGTGGCAGAGAGCGGAGACGACAGAGAAGGTGATGGTGGTGGTGATGGCGCTGGGGCTTTGCCTCCTGGGCAAGCAGGCGAGATTCAAGAGTGGACGGATGATGCCTTTCGCCAGGCTTTTGAGGGGTTGGAGGAAGGATCAGCCTTGGTGGAGAAATCGAAGAGGTCTGATAAGGCCGGGTCCGGTGCCAGCCTATCTTCTGAGAGTATTTCAGCTAAGGCAACTCCGGCGGTTCAAGGTGAATTCTTAACTCCTTCTTTTAACTTCACACGCTTCTTGAGTCGTAGTTTCATGCATGCTTGTAACACTTGGTTTTTTCTTATTCCAGGAATGGGTAAGGTGGCCAAGACATCAGATATTCGGCAACGCCTTGAACAGTATAAGTTACTCAAAGTTTCCGCCAAACCAAAGCCGTCAGCTAGCCGCCGTGGAGATGCGGTCAGATATCGCCCTCTTCTCGGAGTTATTGAAGAAGATATGCAAAAGAGAAAGAGGGGCCGATCTTCGTTTGAACCTTCACCTGGCCCTCAGCCTCCAGTCCAGCCTATTCATGATATTGCTGAGGAGGATACTGAGCTTATGCCTTCCCCACATCCATCCGAAAATCCAACCGTCACCCCGATAGACCATCCTGGTTTGGTTTGCAACCCATTTGCCAGCCATCTGGATCTGGACCCGAGTTTTCAGGATATCTCTTTTGACGAGGCAACGGGTGAGCACCTTCTTCCCCGCAACCCCATGGTACGGGTGCTTGATGAGGCTAAGTCTTTAGACCTCGATTTGCTTACTACTCAGATAGTTACCATGGGGGACGAAGCCAAGGCTAATATTGATCGGGTCGCGGAGGAAACCAGGAAGTTGATGGGGCATCATGCCCGTCTGGTCAAGGCTGGAGAGGAGATTGGGAGTGCTAATATTCGGTTGCGGCTAAAGGTTGCTGATCAGGCCAAACAGCTTGCCGATCAAGCCATTCAGATTTCTCAGCACGAGGCAGTCTCCAGGCGGTTGAAGGAGACTATGGAAGAGGCTAGTAGGGCAGAACTACGAAAGATGGAGGCCGCCTGCAAGGAGCGGATTGATATAGCCATTGCTACGGTGGATGAGGTTCGGAGGGCGGATCTCGAGCAGGTAGAGGAGTTATCTGGGAGGCTTGAGGGCGCAGAGCTTGCTCAGGCCAGGCTAAAGGAAGAGATGGAGGAAATCAGGAGGTCTCTCCAGGCTGACCGCTTGAGATATCGATCGGAGAGGGATGTTGTCATTGCTAAGTTGCTGTCCTCTGAGGCCCGGGTGAGGGAGTTTGAGGAGAATGAGGGGATGATGGACGAGATGTTGCAGGATATGTACTTCCGTACTTGGAAGCAAGGTAACCTATCCTGGATGGATGACTATCCCCGGGTCATGGCCAGGATATATCTCCGGGCTTTAAAGGAGGCCAACGCCGATGCGGATAAGGAAGGTGGAGCGGCATTCAGGATGGATGTGGTTACCGCCCAGTTCTCAAAGGAGGAGAAGGTAGCGGTGAAAGAGGGCATGCGGCTACTTGCTGTGGAGGAAGCCGGTGTGCAGTTGGGGGATGAGGACCAAAGAGCGGGTGTTTGTGAGTTTTCCCTTTTTAGCTTTTCATAACTTGATCGTTCGTTGTCGGTTTAATGGAATCTTTTCCGGAATTGGATAGGTGGGGCCTCTGGTCATCATGCCGGGAGCTCCGATCCTGCAGTCAAGTAGATTCGAAGAGCTGGTAGGACGAGGGTGGAGAACGGGCGCAGTTGGTTATTTTATTTGGTTTGCTTGACATTCCTGTACATGCTAGTTCAAAACATTATTGTACTCCCTAAGTTGTAATTATGTTATTGAACGTCTTTATGTGAGTTTATAACATAAGCCGATTCTGTTATATTTTAAATGCTGTTATTATTTTGAAGTGCTGTATAAAAAACGTAGTTATGCATATGCCTGTGATTCAATTGTGTTCGATGTTAAGCTTTTGCTCGAAATATAATCTCATGTTTTGCAATGTTATGAATAAGTCATAGCTATATGATTATGTACAAGAGAAAAGAGTACCGCCCTTCATGTTCTGGTTGCAAGGGGTAGCTTTGGACATCTTGTGTAATTGACAATGGATGCGGCTGAGTGCCTTGTCACCCAGTTCGCGGGCTCAGATTCTCATGAGCGAATGCCTCATATTTAGTGTCCTGTACTTTGGGGACCGTTATGCAGGATACAAGAAAAGTATTTAAATGGAATTGAAATATAGGAAAAGTAAAACTTCCAGTCACGGAAGGCCGTCGATATGCTTAAGTTCGTGGCAAACGGGTTTTGTAGTCACTTTCCCTAGTTGTGGGTCTTGGAGACCTTTGTCACCCATCTTACGCCTCCGTAGGGAGTTTATCTTTTTTACCACAGCCGCACTTAAGACATATCGGAGCCGAGATCGCGCACAGTAACTACCCGAGCCATTATGGCCCGTAATCGTGGGTATTATTCGATTTACTGTGGCCGGCTAGCGTGGGTGCCGATCGTCAACCGTGAACTACCCCTGGCTGGCCACACCTTATGTTGGGGCTTAAAGTAGGTTCACAGTTGTCGGCGAGCCGAACGCCGTAATGAGCTGCCATTGGCTATAGTTGGCCTTCGTGATGGCTTATAATCGGCTCATTACAGTTGGCTTTGAGGGCAGTCGCGAGCAATGAGTTAACCCGCAGCAGAGGGATGCTGGAGCAAAAGTGTCTCATTGGCGAGTGCATAGAATCGCATAGTACCTGTTGGGTCTTGTCCAGGCGAGGTTGCGCCGCGAAGTTCCAAGTACGGAAATGTCGTTATACATGATTTCGTTCAAAAGAAAAGGATAACACTTAACAAGCGGCCAAGATATAAAGGATCAAGTTAAAAAGAGACAATATTTTTAAAGTGGTTCAGCACGAAAATGTCTACGTCCACTGATTATCTTTGTTAATTCACTTCATATGGGCAGTACAAGTTAAGAAAAGTATCGACGGAGGTGTTGGATGTTCCATGCCCTCTGGAACACCTCTCCATCTACTATTGACAAAATATAAGCTCCGTTGTGGAGGTCTTTATGAATTACATAGGGTCCGTCCCAGGTTGGATCTAGTGCCGCGGGGCGCGGGAAGATCCGCTTGAGGACAAGATCTCCTTCCTGAAAGCTGCGGTGCTTGACTTTAGAGTTGTATTGTGCTGCTACTTTTTGGTTGTGAGCTGCCGCTTTAAGTGCTGCATCATTCCTTCTTTCTTCAATTAGATCCAAAGACATGTGTAGGAGTTCTTCATTCTCTTCTGGGTTGTAGTGGATCCTATGGTGGGAAGGCACTATAGTTTCAACTGGGAGCATGGCCTCCGATCCGTATGCCAAAGAGAAAGGAGTATGCCATGTTGATGTTCTGTAAGATGTGCGGTAGGCCCAAAGTCCGTAGGAAGTTCATCCACCCAAGCGCCTTTTGAATTTTCAAGTTTTTTCTTGATTATGGTTTTGAGGATTTTGTTGACAGCTTCGACTTGTCCGTTTGCCTGGGGTTAAGCTATAGATGAGAAGCTTTTGTGAATTCCGTGCTCTTGGCACCAGTCGGCGAATTCCTCGCTGTCAAATTGAAGTCCATTGTCCGATATGATTTTGAGTGGAACCCCGTACCTGCATAAAACATTTTTGATCAAGAAGTTAATAACTTGTGCCGAAGATATTTTATTTAGAGGCTCCGCTTCCACCCATTTGGTGAAATAGTCAACTGCTACTATGGCATATTTGGCTCCTCCTCGGCCCACTGGCAGTTCGCCAATCAAGTCAATTCCCCATATTGCAAAGGGCCAAGGGCTGGTCATTTGAGTAATCTCGTTTGTTGGTAGTTGAGAAATTTTAGCAAATTTCTGACATCTGTCACATCTTTTGACGAAGTCTAGGGCGTCTTTGTTTAAGGTGGGCCAGTAATATCCATATCGGAGTATCTTCTTCGCTAGAGTCTGCCCACCAGTGTGATCTCCGCAACTTCCTCGATGTATGTTGGATAAGATCTCCTTGGCTTCCCTTCCAGCGACGCACCTTAATAAGGGATTAGAGAAGCCGTGTCGATAGAGGATGCCTTCTTGTATCGTGTAGCGGGAAGCTTTCCTCAAGATTTTCTTGACTTCGTTACGCCCGTCGGGCAGTGTGCCATCTTGTAAATATTTCCGGATAGGAGTCATCCAAGTTTCCTCTTCGATTGCAGCTATTATGTTCATTATTTCGTAACTTGGGGCTAGTTGTTGTGAGGTGGTTATTGTTCGGGAAGCGGCGCCGTCCTTCATTCTAGCTTGCTTTGCCAGTTCGTCGGCCTCCTGATTCTCTTCTCGAGGAATGTGTTTGATTAAATAGTGATCCAACTGATTGAGCAGCAGCTTGGTCTTCTTTAGATATGCTGCGAGTCGTTCTCCTCGAGTCTGGAATTCTCCCAGTATTTGATTCACAATAAGTTGAGAATCACTATGGAGACATAAAGAACCGACTCCAATCTCCAGGGCAAGTTCTAATCCGGCTATCACTACTTCGTATTCTGCGTCATTGTTAGTGGCAGCGAACTCCAACCTTGGGGTGTAGTGCAGCTTCCATCCCCTGGGGGTGATTATCACAACACCTGCCCCCGAGCCTTGTTTATTTGATGCTCCATCAACGAAGAGGTTCCACATGATATTTTCTGCTACTTCAGATTGCTCCTTACCTTCGTTAGTAGTGAATTCGGCAATGAAATCAGCTATGGCTTGTCCCTTGATAGCGGTGCGAGGATTGTAGGTGATATCATATTGACTCAGTTCAATGCACCACTTAAGTAGTCGCCCGGAAGTGTCGAGGTGATGGAGTACTTGCCTTAGCGGTTGATCGGTTAAAACTCTAATGGAATGAGATTGGAAGTAGTGTCGCAGTTTCCGTGACGCGATAAGCAAACAATATGCTAGCTTTTCAAGTTTAGAGTATCTGGCTTCGGCCCCTGTGAATCTCTTGCTTACAAAGTATACGGGTCGCTGTGCGTGGTTGTCCTCCCTCACCAAAGCGGCGCTTAAAGCATGGGACGATACAACTAAGTATAGGTATAGTTCCTCGCCTTCATTTGGAGTTGAGAGTACTGGTGGTCTTTGGGGGTGTTCGATCAAGTTAAGGAAGGCTGTCGAGCATTCGTCAGTCCATTCGAACGTTCCTTTGTCTTTCTTAAGAGCGTCGAAGAAAGGGATGCATTTTTCGGTTGCTTTAGAGATGAACCTACTCAGGGCAGCCACCTTCCCGTTTAGGCTTTGCATCTCTCTTCGAGTGGATGGTATCTTGATATCTTGCAAGGCCTGGACTTGTTCGGGGTTCGCTACAATCCCCCTGGCATGGACGATGAATCCCAAGAACTTTCCCGATGATACTCCGAAGGAGCACTTTGGAGGATTCAGTTTCATTCCATATTGGCGAAGTACTTGAAACATCTCGTTCAGGTGGTTTATATGATCGTTGGCTTTCCTTGATTTTACCAGCATGTCATCCACATAAACTTCCATAGTTTGCCCTATTAATTTTGCAAACATCTTGTTGACAAGGCGCTGATAAGTAGCTCCGGTGTTTTTAAGTCCAAAAGGCATTACTTTGTAGCAGTACAATCCTCGGTCAGTGATGAAACTGGTGTGGTCTTGATCGGGGGCGTGCATAGGGATCTGGTTGTATCCTGAGTATGCATCCATGAAGGATAAGAGTTCGTGTCCGGCTGTGCTGTCCACGAGTTGGTCGATTCAGGGGAGTGGGAAGCCGTCTTTCGGGCAAGCGTCATTTAAGTTGGAGAAATCGATGCATGTTCGCCACTTCCCATTAGCTTTCTTTACCAGTACCGGGTTGGCGATCCATTCTGGGTAGATGGCTTCTCGTATGAAGTCATTGGCAAGTAAGTTCTTTACTTCTTCCTCGAGGGCTGCTGATCGTTCTGCCCCCATGCTCCTCTTTTTCTGCTTCATTGGCACCTTGGTGGGGTCAATGTTCAGTATGTGGCATGCTACGTTTGGAGAGATTCCTGTCATATCGGCGTGCGTCCATGCAAATACATCCATGTTGTGGCGAAGAAAATCGATGAGTTGATCTTTTAGCTCCGCTCTTAACTGAGACTCGACTCTCAGCAGTCTACTTGGGTCATGTTTGTCTACAGCTACAAATTCCATAGCCTCTGCAGGCTCGGTGGTGGCCTCCTCCTCTTTGTCCCTGGGGTCTAATTCGTTGAAAGGATCGCTGGTATATCGAAGAGGAGGAGCTTTCTTTAATTGCTATGCTTCTAGGCTTTTCTTGTAGAGAGAAGTCTCTGCATCCTTTCCTTTATCCTTCCTGCGGTTATTGCGAAGCTCAGTTACATAGCAATCTCGAGCGGCGTCTTGATCTCCCTCTATTTTTCCTACTCCGTTATTTGTTGGGAATTTCATCTTCAGGCACCAAGGGGCTCGGACAATTTGGAAGTTAGACAAGGCTGGTCTTCCCAAAAAGGCGCTGTAGGCCGAATAGTTCTCTATTAGTACAATTGTTTGTTTTCGCACAGCGGAGCGGGGATGACTTCCTATTTCAACAAAAATGTCCAGTTGCCCGAGGGGCACTTTCGCATCTCCAGTAAAACCATGTAGTGGTTTGTTGCAGGGAGACACATCCTTCACTGACAGCTTCATTCTGTCGAATGCATGCTTGAATAAGATATTCACTGAGCTTCCAGTGTCTACTAAAATTCGGAAAACTTTGGCTGGACCGAACCAGGCAGAGATGACCATAGGATCCATGTGTGGGTACTGTCTTCCCTCTAGATCACGCCTACTGAATGTGATGTCGTCACTCTCTTTCCGTTTCGGGTGGCGTTCTTCGACAACAGAATTAACGTAGCCTTCAGCGTTTCTAAGTGACTTACCGTATCTTTCCATCTCTGCCTAGCTTCTGTCGGTGATGTGTGGTCCTTCTGATATGGTATGGACTACTATTTTCTCTTGACTAGAGCCGCTGGTGTTGCGATTTCCTCCTCCTTCCTCTAGGAGGGGTAACCCTGGGTTTTCATTGGCGGGAGCTGGAGTCCTGCTCTGGCTTTTTACATAGCGTTCCAGTCTCCTCCTTCTAATGTGTTCTTCAATCAAGTCCCAAAGATGGTGGCATTCATTGGTGTCATGTCCGTGGGATTCGTGGAAGCGGCAGAACTTTCCAAATTTGAGTGCGTTATCTGACTCCTTCTTGTGCGGGGGGCGCTTGTATCTAACTTCGTCTTGAGTGTCTAGGAAGATGTTTTCGATCATTTCATTCAAAGGAGTGTAGGAGTCAAATCTTGGTCCAGGTTGATATAGGCGCTTTTCCCCTTTCTTGCCACCAGCATTGTCTCTAGAGTCATTTCTCCGAACATCCTTTGTTGCAGCGGAAACCCTGTCTGTGGCTGTTTTAACCTGTTGCCCTGACTGCCTCTCAGTGGCAGCGTCTTCAAGTCTCATATACTTTCCAGCTTCATGGAAGAAATCAGGTAAAGTAGCTGGCTTTTCCTTGGTTAGTCTTCTAGCAAATTTAGTATCCGGGTGTACACCACTGCAGAGAGCCATTAGGATAAGTTTCTCGTCGGCATCTTGGACCGCGGCCGCCGCAGCGTTGAATCGGGTGAGATATTGCTGCACTGTCTCTCTGGGTTTCTGCTTGATATTAGATAAGGAATAAGCGTCCTTGGGTTGTTCCACATGAATGCGGAACTGGCTGATGAATTTTTCTTTCAACATTTCCCATGAGCCGATGGACCCTTGGGGTAGGTGGCAGAACCAGGAGGTAGCTAAGTCTGCCAAGAAGAGTGGGAAGCATTTACACAATACTCCCTCCGTTGCTCCGCTCATGAGCACATGCTGGGTGTACCTCTGTAAGTGTATGATGGGGTCATAGGTTCCCTTGTAAGGTTCCATCGTTGGCATTTTCCATTTCCGGGGGGTGATGGCAGTTTTAATCTTGCGGGTGAAGGGGCTGGTTACCCTAGCACCTATCCCTCGATCCCTTTGCTCCCATTGGACGCACTCCCTGAACAATCGCACCATTCTTTCATCAGAACTTGGAGTGGATAAAAATGAGTTTGGTTCTTCCCTACGGGATTGACTCCGTCCAGATGACCTGTAAGGATGGTATCGTTTATCACTCCTGACATTCTCCAATGGCTGCCTCTGGTCTTCCAGGGGCATGCTGGGGTCAGCCACAGTTGGCCCTTGCCTTGATCTTCCCCTGCTGGGTTCTGTTCTTAGCACTTCCTCGGGTCCAACTTCGGGCTGGACTCCAGCTCGGCCCCGTCTACTGGTGTTTCCATGGTGAGGTAGCATGACAGGCTCAGCTACATCCGACCCCTGTCTGGTGCCTCCCCTGTTGGGTTCGGCTCCAAGAGTTTCCTCGGGTCGGAATTCGGGCTGAGCCTAGGCTCGGCTCCTTCCATTGTTGTTTCTATCATTAGCCTCTTTGAAGAAGAAAGACCTTTGTCGTCTCCCAGATCCTCCAGACCGGGACTCACCCCATGATTCAGTGTTACGGTTGGATTCTTCAGCATCCCTTAAGCGTGACATGAGTTGGTCCACCAAGGCTTCTTGTTGAGATGCGAAGCGGTTAGGTACTTCAGCCACAATCCTATCCATATCCGCCCTTGTAATTGGTTGTTCCGTAGCAGGGGCTGTCGGATTTGCCTGATTTAAATTTGATGTTGGAACTGGACGATTGTCTTGGTCCCTGATCACTGGATCTGGGATACTGCCAGTTGCGACGTCCTTTCCTTTGTTAGCATCTTTCTTCCGTCCGGGAGCCATATTTTCCAAGCAATGAACGATGTTGATAGGAAAAGGGTTGAGTGGGAGAAGCTGAAGCTTCGAGCTCCCTCGGTTCTCAGTGAAAGCACCAAAAATGTTTGCACAAAAAATGGACAAACGCCTCCAAGTCGTATGAATTAGTTGATTTTATGTTGTTTCTAGTGATTTGGGTGATTTATGCAAATATATAAAAAGCAGGGACTAAACTGTAAAAGACACACATATTTATAGTGGTTCGGCCGGAACGTGCCTACGTCCACTTTATATGTTATTCTCCTTTTTCTTTCAGAATACAAGTACAAAGCTTTGTATACAAATATATGAAAGTTGTTTGGAAGTTCTTTCCGTGCATGAGCTCTCAAATTTGTCTGCCATTGTTGTACCCCTGCCCCTCTATTTATAGAGTGAGGCTGGCGGCTGGGGTTTTGGATGTATGTAGCTGCTGGTGGGCCTGGGCTGAAGCAATCTGGCCTAGTGATGTTGGTTCGGTATACACTTGGTCCGGTAGTGGTTGGAGTGAGTTGGTTCGGCATGACGTTGGTTCGGTGGATGGTGGTTCGGCAGGAGCTTGGAGGAGGTTGGTTCGGCAGAGTCTGGTTCGGTGATGGTGGTAGGAAAGGGGTGGTTCGGTAGTTATGGGTAGTGGGTTGGTAGTGCTCCGGTCTGGCAATGCATGGACGTGGATTTTGGACCGGTAATGCTTCCTTTTCTTTGGTGCGGTGGTGATGAAAACGAACCCAACATATAGTAGGTGCGGATGGCTTATGCTTCGCATTTTGGAGCTCGCTTTCGCGCTATATTAGCCGTATATGCTCGCTAATAATATATAAGGTACATATCTCGGATTAAATATCGTACTTTTACACTTTTTTTCCCTGCGGCATGCCTCATCACTTGATGAGATGTATATTTGTGATATATATACTGTCATTTTTTTTTCGGATCGAGCTGCGCAAAGGAGGCAATGGCGAATTTTTTCGAAAATTTAAGGCGTTAGAAATTTTTTGGGAATTTTCGAAAATTTTGAAAACTATAACTATGTATGATTTGAAAACTTAGTAAAGTTATTGTATGAAGTTTAGCTATGAGTTTTGGGAAAGTTAAACACTTAAGAGATTTATAAATCAAACTTGAACGGTTTGTTTTGGAAAGTTAATGGATTTCGAAACTTTTTCTTACTTGGTAATTTCGAGGACGAAATTCTTTTAAGGGGGGAAGTTTGTAACGACCCAGAATTTTTGTTAATTAAAATATGAATATTTAATTGAATTTAAATATTAATAAGTGAAATTTACAAGTCGAATAAATTTTATTTCGAATAATTGGATTTAATTGAATAATTAAATCGATAATTTAATAGTTGAAATTACAGAAATAATTGAAAATCGAGTTTAATATGATTGAAAATGATTTGGAAAATTTTATTTTATCATATTGGAGTTAGAATGATGTTATAGAACTTTTAAAATCGAATTAAAAGTTAATTTGTGAAAATTGAATATTTTAATATTAATTGACGAGTTAAAATAGCCATTTTTCAAACAGTCTCGGATTTTGACGAAACTAGTTTCATCGGATCCGTAATATCAAATTATAGTATGGTTTCAAATTTCGTGTCAATCTGATTTACTGTTTGTCCGGGGCTAGCTAAAACGCATAGAAAATCGCTTAATCGGTTTGATTTAAAATCGATCGTTTATTGCCGTATCTCGCACAGATGATCGAATTGGCTTCCGAAACCTATTCCATTATGTCCGAAACGAGGGGTAAACCTTAGAAACGCCAATTACCGTGCTAGATTTGTAGTTGGGAAATTTTAAGTGAATAGTGTTTTTTGTTTAAATTCTATAAAAGGACCCCTCTACCATTCATTTGCTAACCCTTCTCCTAGAAAACCCTAGCCGCCACTGGAGAAACCGATGGCCAGAAATGCTTGTCATTCTCACTTCAATTCCACTCAATCCATCAACTATTACAAGAAATGTTTAACTAACAAATTGTAGAGCGTTTCGAGTTCGATAGATCCGCACGGTGGAGTTAGCTATCGTCGACCAGAGGTGGAGTTATTGGGTCGCGTCCTCCTGTAGTTGCGCACGTTTGTGCATAGGCAAGGTCGAGCTTGGCCGTGCTCATGCCAAAGGCAGAGGAGGTGATGGGCTTCCTTATGGCACAACCTGATCGTCTTCGAAGTCGTCGTGGTGGTCGTGATTTTTAGCCCTAGATTGGCTTGGATGGGTTCGGTTCTTGCGTGATTACCCGGGTATTGTCGCGTTTTGGAAGATGATAGGGGTGCGGCCTTGATTTCCTTTGGAAAGTTTGGACGGCCCTGATCGTTGTGGGTTTAAAACTAAATTAAATTTGTAAATTTATTATACTATAAATTCGTTCAAACTTTAAAAATCAATAACTTGTTCATATGAGGTCGGAAACGCGCGAAACAAGTTGCGTTGGCTTCGTTTCGTCGAGCACTACTGTAACAACCCGCCTTTTTGGATAGTTTAAACCGACGATCAAATACACATGTCGATTCCAAACCATTCAAAAGGGCAGACGGTTATTGGGGTAAATAAGAAAGGAAAAGAAAGAGAAATAAAGGAAATGAAACAACACAGAATCTCGCAGCGGAACGATAAAATATAATAGTCAAATAAACAATTCATGAAGCTGTTTACTATACTTTGACAATTATATATACAACATTTATCAGAGTTATACATATACAACAGAACAATTAAAATAATGCAGCGGATAGCATGATGCAAGGGTAATAATAGTAATAGTATACCAAATCTTCGTCTTCGTTGTCTAGAATAGATCTTCAAAAATCTAAAAAACTCAGGACTGACCCGAGCATAATGAAAAGACAAAACACTCGAGTCAGGACTAAATATCCTCATGAAAGTTAAATCAATCGTAAATAAATATGAGTGTGACGGCGTCAGAGATGTTTACGGGGTTTGACATCTCATATCCAGTATCAACGAGCGTGCAAGAACTCAAGAGATGTTACGGGATTTTCCATCTCTTAAGGATCCGTTAAACTATCTACTATGTAGTAATGTATGCTAAGTAGATAATGGCTATCAGTAATATAAAGTATCAAAACAACGTTAAGGCGTTACTATAATCCCCCTTAACACATTTTATAATGCCATAGTCCATAGAGCACCGTAAGCCCCACCGTAAACTGGTGGTTTGTAACGACCCAGAATTTTTATTAATTAAAATTTTAATATTTAATTAATTTTGAATATTAATAAGTGAAATTTATAAGTCGAATAAATTTTATTTCGAATAATTAGATTTAATTGAATAATTAAATCGATAATTTAATATGTGAAAATACAAAAATAATTGAAAATTTGGTAAAATATGATTGAAAATGATTTGTAAAGTTTTATTTTATCATATTGGAGTTAGAATGATATTTTAGAACTTTTAAAATCGGATTAAGAGTTTATTTGTGAAAATTGAATATTTTAATATTTAATCGACTAGTGAAAATAGCCAATTTTTGAACAGTTTCAGAATTGGACAAAACTAGTTTCATTGGATTCGTAATAGTTAGTTATTATCGGATTTCAATTTTCGTAGCAATCAGAGTTATCGTTTGATCGTGGCAGCTCGAAACGCATCGAAATTATTTTTAATATTAATTCGGCGAGTTAAAATAGCCATTTTTCAAAAGTCTCAGATTACGACGAAACCAGTTTCATCGGATCTGTAATGTGATATTATTGTATGGTTTCAAATTTCGTGTCAATCGGATTTACCATTTGTCCGGTGCAAGCTAAAACGCCTAGAAAATCGTTTAATCGGTTTAATATTAAATTGAACGTTTATTGCCATAACTCGCACAGATGACCGAATTAGCTCCCGAAACATGTTCCCTTGTGTTTGGAACATGGGGTAAACCTTAGAAACGCCAACCAGCACGCTTCGTTTGGAGTTCGGAAAATCCGGGATGAATAGTGTCGCACGAATTTTCTATAAAAGCCCTCCTATTTTCATTTTTTTTTCACAAAAACTAAAACCCTAACCTAATTTTCTGCAGCCGCCACCTTCATAAACGTTAATGGCCAGAAATCAATATCCTTCTTCCCTCAAAATCTTTTGATCCATGAAGAATTAGCACCAAGTCTCAACTACAAAATGGTAGATCTCAGAGAGATCTTTAATATCAACGGTGGCGATCAAATATGGAGCTGCCGATCGACGGCGATTTGCAGTTGAACGTTGAACGTTTCGACGCGTTTCTCCATGCGTAGGCAAGGCCGAGCGGCACCTGGCTCTGGCCGAAGGGGGCCCACGTGATGGCCATCCAAATGGAGGTCGCCGATCATCTGTATCTTGCTCGAGTGGGTCGTGGCCTTAAGCCCTAGTTCGTGAACGATGGGTTTCTTTGTGCGTTTATTACCTGATGATACACGTGAGATGGAAGATGAACAAGGAGCGTGTAACGTATACGGTTTTTCGTTGTCGAAAAACCGAATAGTTATGGGTTTTAACAAGAATTTAAGAAAAGAGAAGAGCTGTAAAAGAAGGTAGAAAATAGAGAGGAAAGAAAATAGGAGAATAGAGTAGAAAATAGAACAGAAAGAAAATAGATCATTTTAAAATAGAAGGAAAAGAGAATAGAAAATGGAGGGGAAAGAAAAATAGAACAAAGAACATAGAACAGAACAGGAAACAACAGAACAACATCAGAATCTCACAATTCGCAGCGGAACAACATATAATAATAAATGAATAATCTTTAAACAAAGAACTATGTCAGTTATTACATTACATTTCATTTCATTACATCATATCATCAGAGTGTACAACAACAACAACAAACAAACAGTGCAGCGGAAAAAGAAATACTATATACTAGTAATACGTCATGCCATCCAGCTTGCCTCCAGCAACTCCAGAATATCCAGAATATCCTGATAAACTTTAACTCTTAACTGCCCGTGTGGAAAATTGGTGGGCACCCAGAGTTTAGGAAGGAAAACAATAAACTCCAAGTCAGTCATGTGACTGGTGTGAGAACTCAAAACAGTTTATTTAACTTTAAAATCAAAATAGAAGGGTGTTAAGCTAAAAGAATAAATTCTCCGCCACCAACAGAAATATATTTGAAAGAAATCGGCTTTATATCTCAACTTGTAATGTCAGACATACAATCCATACAAGTCTGTTCCGGGCTCGAACAAAACCGAAGGCACTTACAAAGAAGTCCTTGCAATCCGGATATCCACAATCTTGATCGGATTCACCATCACATATGGAGAACTCAATACCGTAGCTACTCGGTGCAGAGTCAATCGACAGGTCATCCTATCGCTCTCGCAAATATCCGGTCTTCTACACCAATCTTCAAATGCAATTCACAACGACGTATCACATATTCGGAATGGGTTATACGACCCCATGGTCCTTTCCTGGTTAACCCGAATAGTGAGCGCTTATTCAAAAATAAGTGTGGCATTCAAATTCAAACAAATCACATCAAATACCCATTCAAAGGGAAATATTGATAGTCGGTTATTGAACTATCAATTGATATGCACACATCACCAGATTCCAAATAATTTTCCAAGTTTTTTTTTATTTTCCAAAATATCTTTACAAGATATATAATTTCAACACTTCAAAAATAAATCAACATTTATTTTCAAACAAATTCCCTTTCACATATAAATTCCATAATGAATTTATATTGCAAAATATTCATGCATATAATTTCAATTTATTCATTTCAATTTATCTTCAAAAAGATAAATTCTAAATATTCACTTCATATTGGAAAACATTTCCATACTTATTTATTCATAAGTAATTCACAAATCTATTTTATTTTCAACACTTGGAAAATATTCAATATACTTAAATCGAAATTAAGTATATATTTCATTCTATTAAGGAAATCATTCTCTTAATATATTTATTTGAGCCAAAACGAATGTTACGTAAAACATCGTTACTACAACCCAAAATCACAAGTATAGGGATTCGAAATTAAAATAGATATATAAATCCCAATACTATTCAAACCATTTCCTTTCGGAAATCATTTACTATAACAACAGTGTTATAGTCCACCATTTCCTTTTATTTCTCGAAAACGTCTATTTCAACAATGAATGTTGAAATCTATGGTTTCGAATCTCAACACCTTTTTAAAACATCGTTAGATCGTTTTAATTCTATTTAAAACATTCACATTCAAACCATTTTCTTTAACGTGTTATTCACTATTCAAAAATGTGAATAAACTTCATTAAGAAATCTCATCCTTTTATTCGTTTTAATTCAAAGGATTATTCACTATTCAAAAATGTGAATATAACTCCTTTAATAGGTTCCAACAATTTTCTTATCAAAATAAGTCATTTGCGAATTTATAAAACATCGTTTATAAATTCCATTTCTATTTATTTATAAAAACTTCCTTTTTATAAATTCTTTTATTAACCTATTCCAGTTTATAACTCAATTATAACTCAAAGTTCATATTATAAGTTAAGTGCTTATAATCTATTTGTTTGCAAAAATCGTTCCTTTGAACTTCATAATTATAAATCTTATAACCTATAAGATTCAATTATTCACCCAAATCTATTCCTCAATTAACTTCACCAATTTATAAATCTTACTATTTATAAATTTTATTTATAACTTCATAGTTTATAATTCTATAAATTTCATTCATTTATGAAATTCATTTTCACTTCATTCAAACACTTATAAAAACTCGTTTTATAATGTCTATATTTCAATTTATAAATATCCATTTATAAATCACTTAATATAAATCAATTTATATTATTCTTTTAAAACATCTTTAATCTCCTTTATAATTTCACCATTCTCTTGATTTATAAAATAATTAAATTTTATAAATCCTATATTTAAACTTTTCACAATAAATTCAAAAAACCCAGTTTAAACTATTTTATACATCATTAACCCGTATTTTCAAAAATCAATCTTTTAACTATATTTCACAAAAATCATAATTTTTATAACTTTAAAAATTATAACGTTTATTTATTTAACATGGATCAATTCCAAAAATATAGTATATTTTCAAAGATCACTTTTAAAAATCATTTTTAAATTTTCAAAGTTTGGTCCAATGATGCTACATACCAAATAGTCAATCACGACAACAACGATATCATATATCGATATGATAATCCATCAAATATCAAAATATCTGAAATCAAATAAATACTGTTGAGGAATCCAGTTGGATCCCTCCAACCTATTTTCCTACATCCAAAAACATTAGCACAATACCAATTTCGCTCCAGTACGAAATTATCGCGGTACATGTTTTTATTAAATATTATCCGCTTAATAACGGCGTAATAGGGTCTCATCCGCTAAAAAATACGGGAAATCAATCAACTGCAATATATACATATGCCAATATATATATATTGATATTACATATAATACCAATTTCACTGTTTATGAAATATTCGCGGTATATGTTTTTATTAAATAACATCCGCTTACTAACGGCGCATAATGTCTATTTTAAAAATCAATATATACAATTCATCATTCAAACATGCATTCAAATATTTTAAATCTAACTATTTAAAATAAAATCGAAACCTATTCGATTGAGTGAGAAGTTCTCACCTTGGTTTTAAATTTCCGTTTTAGCGATTTATTTCGAATAAAATTAAACGGACGTTTAATTTTACCCAAAATTCTCACTAACTCCAAACGACTCCAAACCAACTCCATCGCGTAGTGCTCGTCCATACGATTCCAACGCAACTGAGTTTGCATTTTTTCGACCTCGTATGAAAAAGTTATTGATTTTTGAAGTTACACAAATTTTTATATAATAATTACAACATAACTTTATATATTTTAAACCCAAATTAATTACAACCGTTGGATCCATGCCCTCCTCATCAGGCCCGCACGCAAGCTTCTTCCCCCTCCACGTTTCTTGCTCCAGAACATGATGCTAAGGCCGAACCCAATAATGCAATTTAGGGTTTCAATTCGCTAACACCACACACGATTTTACTCGATCACATCACCGCCATCTCGAAGCTCTCGACGCAAGCTACCCACGGCCTCAAGCACTTGGAGCTCGGCCCCCCCTTCTGCGTGAAAAGTCGTGCGCAACACGTGGAGAACGCACGCCATTATCTCCCTCCTCGGTGCATCGTTTTAGATCATAGCCGTTGGATGCCTCGGCCTCGCTACCCTCTACGATTCTCTAGTTGAGATCGTTGCCTAAAAACGCTTGGATGAGGAGATCGGAGAGGAAGATGTTGAGAAAATTCTGGCCATTCATGGGTGAACGGCGGCTAGGGTTTATTAAATTTTTTTTTATTTTGTGAAGGGTAAGGGTGTATTTATAGAGTTTCGTTCGACACTATTCATCCGGAAATTCCGAACTCCGATTTACGCGCCGAAACTGACGTACCTAGGGTTTATCCCGCGTTCCGGACACAATGGAACAGGTTTCGGAAGCTAATTCGGACATCTGTGCGAGTTATGGCTGAAAACGCTCAATTTAAATTAAACCGATTTAAATCGATTTCTAGGCGTTTTAATTTGTAACGGACAAACGGTAAATCCAATTGACTTGAAATTTGAAACCTTACAATAATATCACATTACGGATCCGATGAAACTGGTTTCGTCGAAATCCGAGACTTTTTGAAAAATGGCTATTTTCACTAGTCAATTAAATATTAAAATATTCAATTTTCACAAATTAACTTTTAATTCGATTTAAAAAGTTCTAAAATATCGTTCTAACTCCCATATGATAAAATAAAATTTTACAAATCATTTTCAATCATATTTAACTCAATTTCCAATTATTTCCATAATTTAACATATTAAATTATCGATTTAATTATCCAATTAAATCCAATAATTCAAAATAAAATTTATTTGACTTATAAATTAACTTATTAATATTTAAAATTAATTAAATACTCAAATATTAATTAATAAAATTTCTGGGTCGTTACAATCTTTCCCCCTTAAAAGAATTTCGTCCTCGAAATTAACAAGTAAGAAAAGTTACAGAATCTATTAATTTTCCCAAAATTCATAGTTAAACTTCTTACAAATCTTTTACTAAGTTTTCAAATCATACTTAGTTATCTTTTCAAAAACAAACTACTATTGTTTAACTTTCAATTCAAATCAAAGTTTAAAGTTTTCAAAATTTTCCCAATTTTCTCAAAATTTTTCTAACGCCTTAAATTTTCGGAAAAATTCGCCATAGTCTCCTTTGCGCGGCTCGATCCGAAAAAAATGACAGTATATATATTACAAATATACATCTCATCAAGTAATGAGGCATCCCGCAGGGAAAAAAGTGTAAAAGTACGATATTTAATCCGAGATATGTACCTTATATTTTATTAGCAAGCATATACGGCTAATATAGCGCGAAAGCGAGCTCCAAATGCGAAGCAAACGCGATCCGCACCTACTAATCACTCAACAAACAACATGAGAACATGCATATATGACAATAGTATCAATATACAACATATAGTAACATAATAACTATATATGTCAACATAGCAAATGCAATTAAAGCAACAAATGCAAACATCAACCAACTAACATTCATAACCTAATCAATATTCATTTATATTCTCATTAATATTAATGAATTGGTTTTCAATTTAATCACATTTGATTTATTAACATTGGATTTTATCAACATTCATTCTTATTCAATTAGTTATCACTTACTAATTCATATTCAAGTTGGTTCACTACCAAATCAAATTCACTTCTATTCAAATTTATTTACTTCTAATTTGAATTCAACTTCATAGCTTCCAATTTCATTAATACTTAATGAATTATATACAATCAATCTAATAATCATATAACAACCAAAGTATATTAATTACAACCAAATTCCTTTGCTTATATTCATTCTCATTCAATTTATTCAACTTCCAATAACATTAGATTTTAATGAATTAACACTTATATTCATTATTTCATATCAATTATTCACATTTAATTGATTAACATTTAATCCCTTAATTCAATTCAATTACAAAAGTTGAATTTCATTTATATAACTCAAGTTCAAATCTATCTCTTAACTTTGTTAATTTACTTTGATACCACTATCAAATTCATTCAATTCAATTACAAAGTTGAATTTTTATTTCTTTATTTAGATTATTCAAACAACTAAACAATCAACTTATATACACTTTAATAATTCTGAAAAATTATTTCTTTATATATAAAATATAATCAAGGTAAAATTATTCCATTTACCCAATTTAAAACAATATTATGTCGAATTATCTTGTTTAAGAGTTTAGAAACCCCTATCTACGATAGTTAGCTAGACTAGATCGACCGGAATCTATAAACAATCAACCGATAAGTCAACACAATACAAAACAATTTTTATTCACTAACATATACGCTCTCATAGTTATTATTACACTCAAATTCATTCTAGAGTACTGCTGACTCTATCTCTAATGAGTAATACCCAACAGAACCATGGTTGTCGCTTAACCATAGGCTCTGATACCAAATGTAACGTATACGGTTTTTCGTTGTCGAAAAAACGAATAGTTATGGGTTTTAACAAGAATTTAAGAAAAGAGAAGAGCTGTAAAAGAAGGTAGAAAATAGAGAGGAAAGAAAATAGGAGAATAGAGTAGAAAATAGAACAGAAAGAAAATAGATCATTTTAAAATAGAAGGAAAAGAGAATAGAAAATGGAGGGGAAAGAAAAATAGAACAAAGAACATAGAACAGAACAGGAAACAACAGAACAACATCAGAATCTCACAATTCGCAGCGGAACAACATATAATAATAAATGAATAATCTTTAAACAAAGAACTATGTCAGTTATTACATTACATTTCATTTCATTACATCATATCATCAGAGTGTACAACAACAACAACAAACAAACAGTGCAGCGGAAAAAGAAATACTATATACTAGTAATACGTCATGCCATCCAGCTTGCCTCCAGCAACTCCAGAATATCCAGAATATCCTGATAAACCTTAACTCTTAACTGCCCGTGTGGAAAATTGGTGGGCACCCAGAGTTTAGGAAGGAAAACAATAAACTCCAAGTCAGTCATGTGACTGGTGTGAGAACTCAAAACAGTTTATTTAACTTTAAAATCAAAATAGAGGAATATTTTTAAATCAATTCGCAATGCTTTTAAAAAATGAGACTACCATAAGGCCTCCCGCACACACACACAATGCAAACGCACAATCGGAGGAGATTTCTCATTATGATAGTCAAAGATGCTTGATACGCATTTAAAAGAACATTTCATATTATTACTAGTGCATAGTGTAGAGAAAAATTCATTTCGAAAGTAGAATATAAATCTTAGCCAACATACGACCATTATCGTATGCCTACTATAGCTACCATCCAAACAGTGGTGACCACCATAAGTGAATGGCAGGTTCTACAACTAATACCGTACAAAGTTTCGTATTGGGAATTGGATTTCCAACGAATGATCAGGCCAAGGAACTTCCCATTGCCACATGAGAATGCCTCTGGATGGACATCCCCGAGAACCAAACAAGATCTCTACCAACACAAGGCCGGGTTACCCCTAACTGAGTAACAACTGACCGAATATGCCATCCCCCGGTCCTTTGGGACCTTTTCACCGAGCGCTCGTAATCAATTCACACAATCATAACAAAGTGTTTTCAACATGAGTAAGCATCTGGGCTCCATACCATGACACCACCCTTTTCCAGAAGGAAATGGACACATCCTAATTGGTGCTACCCCTCATAACCTTGCTGCTTCTTTCATGTTTTGACCATTCACGGGGTGTGAGGCTCGACGAAGTCACGTCCACAAAAACATACTTTGTACAAAAGCCATGCTTTGGGTCAACAAATGATCAACACAATGATCACAAGGATAGACGATCAAATAAACGATCCTATCACAAATAATCAACACAATGATCATTTCAGCATCACTCAGCATGTCACATTACCAATTTGGGAATATATCTCTGATAACTTCAACTATATAGCCTCTGAGCTCGTACGTCTCAGAGAAGGGTGTTAAGCTAAAAGAATAAATTCTCCGCCACCAACAGAAATATATTTGAAAGAAATCGGCTTTATATCTCAACTTGTAATGTCAGACATACAATCCATACAAGTCTGTTCCGGGCTCGAACAAAACCGAAGGCACTTACAAAGAAGTCCTTGCAATCCGGATATCCACAATCCTGATCGGATTCACCATCACATATGGAGAACTCAATACCGTAGCTACTCGGTGCAGAGTCAATCGACAGGTCATCCTATCGCTCTCGCAAATATCCGGTCTTCTACACCGATCTTCAAATGCAATTCACAACGACGTATCACATATTCGGAATGGGTTATACGACCCCATGGTCCTTTCCCGGTTAACCCGAATAGTGAGCGCTTATTCAAAAATAAGTGTGGCATTCAAATTCAAACAAAACACATCAAATACCCATTCAAAGGGAAATATTGATGGTCGGTTATTGAACTATCAATTGATATGCACACATCACCAGATTCCAAATAATTTTCCAAGTTTTTTTTTTATTTTCCAAAATATCTTTACAAGATATATAATTTCAACACTTCAAAAATAAATCAACATTTATTTTCAAACAAATTCCCTTTCACATATAAATTCCATAATGAATTTATATTTCAAAATATTCATGCATATAATTTCAATTTATTCATTTCAATTTATCTTCAAAAAGATAATTTCTAAATATTCACTTCATATTGGAAAACATTTCCATACTTATTTATTCATAAGTAATTCACAAATCTATTTTATTTTCAACACTTGGAAAATATTCAATATACTTAAATCGAAATTAAGTATATATTTCATTCTATTAAGGAAATCATTCTCTTAATATATTTATTTGAGCCAAAACGAATGTTACGTAAAACATCGTTACTACAACCCAAAATCACTAGTATAGGGATTCGAAATTAAAATAGGTATATAAATCCCAATACTATTCAAACCGTTTCCTTTCGGAAATCATTTACTATAACAACAGCGTTGTAGTCCACCATTTCCTTTTATTTCTCGAAAACATCTATTTCAACAATGAATGTTGAAATCTATGGCTTCGAATCTCAACACCTTTTTAAAACATCGTTAGATCGTTTTAATTCTATTTAAAACATTCACATTCAAACCATTTTCTTTAACGTGTTATTCACTATTCAAAAATGTGAATAAACTTCATTAAGAAATCTCATCCTTTTATTCGTTTTAATTCAAAGGATTATTCACTATTCAAAAATGTGAATATAACTCCTTTAATAGGTTCCAACAATTTTCTTATCAAAATAAGTCATTTGCGAATTTATAAAACATCGTTTATAAATTCCATTTCTATTTATTTATAAAAACTTCCTTTTTATAAATTCTTTTATTAACCTATTCCAGTTTATAACTCAATTATAACTCAAAGTTCATATTATAAGTTAAGTGCTTATAATCTATTTGTTTGCAAAAATCGTTCCTTTGAACTTCATAATTATAAATCTTATAACCTATAAGATTCAATTATTCACCCAAATCTATTCCTCAATTAACTTCACCAATTTATAAATCTTACTATTTAAAATTTTATTTATAACTTCACAGTTTATAATTCTATAAATTTCATTCGTTTATGAAATTCATTTTCACTTCATTCAAACAATTATAAAAACTCGTTTTATAATGTCTATATTTCAATTTATAAATATCCATTTATAAATCACTTAATATAAATCAATTTATATTATTCTTTTAAAACATCTTTAATCTCCTTTATAATTTCACCATTCTCTTGATTTATAAAATAATTAAATTTTATAAATCCTATATTTAAACTTTTCACAATAAATTCAAAAATCCCAGTTTAAACTATTTTATACATCATTAACCCGTATTTTCAAAAATCAATCTTTTAACTATATTTCACAAAAATCATAATTTTTATAACTTTAAAAATTATAACGTTTATTTATTTAACATGGATCAATTCCAAAAATATAGTATATTTTCAAAGATCACTTTTAAAAATCGTTTTTAAATTTTCAAAGTTTGGTCCAATGATGCTACATACCAAATAGTCAATCACGACAACAACGATATCATATATCGATATGATAATCCATCAAATATCAAAATATCTGAAATCAAATAAATACTGTTGAGGAATCCAGTTGGATCCCTCCAACCTGTTTTCCTACATCCAAAAACATTAGCACAATACCAATTTCGCTCCAGTACGAAATTATCGCGGTACATGTTTTTATTAAATATTATCCGCTTAATAACGGCGTAATAGGGTCTCATCCGCTAAAAAATACGGGAAATCAATCAACTGCAATATATACATATGCCAATATATATATATTGATATTACATATAATACCAAATTCACTGTTTATGAAATATTCGCGGTATATGTTTTTATTAAATAACATCCGCTTACTAACGGCGCATAATGTCTATTTTAAAAATCAATATATACAATTCATCATTCAAACATGCATTCAAATATTTTAAATCTAACTATTTAAAATAAAATCGAAACCTATTCGATTGAGTGAGAAGTTCTCACCTTGGTTTTAAATTTCCGTTTTAGCGATTTATTTCGAATAAAATTAAACGGACGTTTAATTTTACCCAAAATTCTCACTAACTCCAAACGACTCCAAACCAACTCCATCGCGTAGTGCTCGTCCATACGATTCCAACGCAACTGAGTTTGCATTTTTTCGACCTCGTATGAAAAAGTTATTGATTTTTGAAGTTACACAAATTTTTATATAATAATTACAACATAACTTTATATATTTTAAACCCAAATTAATTACAACCGTTGGATCCATGCCCTCCTCATCAGGCCCGCACGCAAGCTTCTTCCCCCTCCACGTTTCTTGCTCCAGAACATGATGCTAAGGCCGAACCCAATAATGCAATTTAGGGTTTCAATTCGCTAACACCACACACGATTTTACTCGATCACATCACCGCCATCTCGAAGCTCTCGACGCAAGCTACCCACGGCCTCAAGCACTTGGAGCTCGGCCCCCCCTCTGCGTGAAAAGTCGTGCGCAACACGTGGAGAATGCACACCATTATCTCCCTCCTCGGTCCATCGTTTTAGATCATAGCCGTTGGATGCCTCGGCCTCGCTACCCTCTACGATTCTCTAGTTGAGATCGTTGCCTAAAAACGCTTGGATGAGGAGATCGGAGAGGAAGATTTTGAGAAAATTTTGGCCATTCATGGGTGAACGGAGGCTAAGATTTATTAATTTTTTTTTATTTTGTGAAGGGTAAGGGTGTATTTATAGAGTTTCGTTCGACACTATTCATCCGGAAATTCCGAACTCCGATTTACGCGCCGAAACTGACGTATCTAGTGTTTATCCCGCATTCCGGACACAATGGAACAGGTTTCGGAAGCTAATTCGGACATCTGTGCGAGTTATGGCTGAAAACGCTCAATTTAAATTAAACCGATTTAAATCGATTTCTAGGCGTTTTAATTTGTACCGGACAAACGGTAAATCCAATTGACTTGAAATTTGAAACCTTACAATAATATCACATTACGGATCCGATGAAACTGGTTTCGTCGAAATCCGAGACTTTTTGAAAAATGGCTATTTTCACTAGTCGATTAAATATTAAAATATTCAATTTTCACAAATTAACTTTTAATTCGATTTAAAAAGTTCTAAAATATCGTTCTAACTCCCATATGATAAAATAAAATTTTACAAATCATTTTCAATCATATTTAACTCAATTTCCAATTATTTCCATAATTTAACATATTAAATTATCGATTTAATTATCCAATTAAATCCAATAATTCAAAATAAAATTTATTTGACTTATAAATTCACTTATTAATATTTAAAATTAATTAAATACTCAAATATTAATAAATAAAATTTCTGGGTCGTTACAGAGCGGCCAAGATCTGCAGGCAGTAGGATGGAGGGCTGTGATTAGTGTAGGTTTGGAAAATAAAGAAAAATGTTGTAATTTATTTATATTAAAATCGTATAACTTCAAAAATACATATCTTTTTCATACGAGGTCGAAAACGCGCGAAACCAGTTGCGTTGGAATCGTATGGACGAGAACTACTATGGAATTAGATTGGAGTCGTTTGGAGTTAGTGAGAATTTCGGGTAAAATTAAACGTTCGTTTAATTTTATTCGAAATAAATCGCTAAAACGAAATTGAAATCAAGGTGAGAACTTCTCACTCAATCGAATCGGTTTCTATTTTAATTTTAAAAAGTTATATTTAAAATTCTTGAATGCATGTTTGAATGATGATTGTTATCTGTTGATTGTTAAAATAAACATTATACGCCGTTAGTAAGCGGATGTTATTTATTAAAAACATATACCGCGAATATTTCATAAATAGTGAAATTGGTATTATTTATGTACTTGGAGTTGATTTCCCGCAGTATATAGCGGATGAGACCCTATTGCGCCGTCTATTAAGCGGATAATATTTTAAATCCCATATACCGCGATAATTTCGTACTGGAACGAAATTTGTATTGTGCTAACATCTTTGGATGCAGGAAAACAGGTTGGAGGGATCCAACTGGATTCCTCAACAGTATTTATTTGATTTCAGATATTTTGATATTTGACGGATTAGCATATCGATATATGATGTCGTTATTGTCGTGATTGACTATTTGGTGTGTAGCATCATTGGGCCAAATTTTGGAATTTTAAAAGGATTTTTAAAGTGATTTTTGAAGAGTATACGTTTATAAAATATTTTTGGAATTGATTCATTTTAAATAAATAAACGTATAAATTTTAATGTTATAAAATTTTGTTTTTTTGAGAAATATAGTTAAAAGTTGATTTTTGAAAATATGAGGTAAATGATTTTATAAAATAGTTTAAATTGCGATTTTTGAATTTATTATAAAAGTTTAAAAATAGGATTTATAAAATTTAATTATTTTATAAATCAAAATGATGAAATTATAAAGGACTTTGAAGACGTTTTGAAATAATAATGTAAATTGATTTATATAAAGGATTTATAAATTGATAATTTATAAATCAAAATATTTGAATTATAGAATGAGTTTTTATAAGTGTTAGAATGAATTGTGAATGAATTTCATAAATGAATGAAATTATAGAATTATAAACGGTGAAGTTATAAATGGAATTTTATAAGCAGTAGGTTTATAAAATTTGTAAAGTTATTAAAGGAATAGATTTGGGTAAATAAATGAAACTTATAAGTTATAAGATTTATAATTTGGGAAGTTAAAAAGAACGATTTTTGTAAACAAATAACTTATAAGCATTTAACTTATAATATGAACCTTTGGTTTATAATTGAGTTATAAATTGAATAGGTTAATAAAGGAAAATTATAAAGGAAGTAGTTATAAAACAAATAGGAATGGAATTTATAAACATTGTTTTATAAATTCGCAATGACTTATTTTGATAAGTTAATTTTTATAACTTATTTATGGAGTTATATTCACGTTTTAGACAGTGAATAATCCTTTAAAGTAAAATGATAGAAAGGATGAAATTGGTTAACAAGGTATATTCACGTTTTTGAAAGGTGAATAATATGTTAAAGAAAATGTTTTGAATGTGATGTTTTAAATAGAATTAAAACGATCTAACGATGTTTTAAATGTGTTAAGATTCGAAACCATGGATTTCAACATTTATTGTTGAAATAGACGTTTTCGAGAAATAGAAGGACATGGTGGACTATAACACTGTTGTTATAGTAAATGATTTCCGAAAGGAAATGTTTTGTATAGTATTGGGATTTATATATCTATTTTAATTCCGAATCCCTATACTGGTGAATTTGGGTTGTCGTAACGATGTTTTACGTAACATTCGTTTTAGCCCAAATAAATATGTTTAAGAGAATGATTTCCTTAAAGAATGAAATATATACTTGATTTCGATTTAAGTATATTGAATATTTTCCAAGTGTTGAAAATAAATGGATTTGAGAATTACTTAATAAGTAAGTATGGAAATGTTTTCCAATATAAAGTGAATATTTTGAGAATTTATCTTTTTAAAGATAAATTGAAAATGAATAATTGAAATCGTATATTCATAGATATTGTGAAATATAAATTCACTATGGAATTTATAAAAGAAAGTGGAATTTGTTCAAAAATAAATATTGATTTATTTTTGAGGTGTTGAAATTTTATATCTTGTAAAGATATTTTTGGGAAATAAATAATTTCGAAAATTATTTGGAATCTGGTGATGTCGTGCATATCCATTGATAGTTCAATAACCGACTATCAATATTTACCTTTGAAAGGTATTTGTTGTGATTTGCTAAATTTGAATGCCACACTTATTTTTAAATTATTGCGCTCGTTATTCGGATTACCCATTCCGAATAGTGATACGACGTAATGGATAGCATTGAAGACCGGTGTTGAAGACCGAGTATTTGCAAGAGCGATAGGATGACCTGTCGATTGACTCTACACCGAGTTGCTCCGGTATAGAGTTCTCCATATGTGATGGGGAATCCGATCAGGATTGTGGATATCCGGATTGCAAGGACTTCTTTGTAAGTGCCTTCGGTTCTGTTCGAGCCCGGAACAGACTTGTATGGATTGTATGTCTGACATCACAATTGAGATATAAAGCTGATTTCTTCCAAATATATTTCTGCTGGTGGCGGAGAATTTATTCTCTTAGCTTAGCACCCTTCTCTTAGACGTACGAGCTCAGAGGTTATGTAGTTGAAGGTTATCAGCAATATATTCCCAATTTGGTAATGTGACATGCTGAGTGTTGCTGTGAAATGATCATTGTGTTGATCATTTGTGATATGATCATTTGTTTGATCGTTTATCTTGGTGATCATTTCTATGATCATTTGTTGACCCAAAGCACAGTTTTTGTATAAAGAGTGGCTTTGTGGACGAGACTTCGTCGAGACTCACACCCCGGAATGGTCAAAACAGGAAAGATGCGGCAAGGTTATGAGGGGTAGCTCCCTTTAGGGTATGCACATTTCCTTCTGGAAAAGGGTGGTATCATGGTATGGAGCCCAAATACTTACTCATGTTGAAACACTTATTATTTGGTGTGATGTTGATTACGAGCGCTCGGTTAAAGGTCCCAAAGGACCGAAGGATGGCATACTCGTGTCAGTAGTTACCCAGTTAGGTGTAACCCGGCCTTGTGTTGGCAGAGATCCGGTTAGGTTCTCGGGGACGTCCTTCCAGAGGCGTTCTCATGTGGCAATGGGAAGTTCCTTGGCCTGACCATTCGTTGGAAATCCAAAGAAACAATACGATCTTGTACGGTTTTAGTTGTATAACCTGCCATGGAATGTGGCGGTAACCTGCTATTGAACATGGTAGCTATAGTAGGCATAAGTGCGGAATGCCTATGCTGGCTAAGATTTATATATTTATTTTCGAAATGAATTTTTCCTACGCTATGCACTAGTAATAATATCAAATGTTCTTTTAAATGCGTATCAAGCATCTTTGACTATCATAAGGAGAAATCTCCTCCGATTCTGCGTTTGCATTGTGTGTGTGTGCGGGAGGCCTTATGGTAGTCTCATTTTTAAAAAGCATTGCGAATTGACTTTAAAAATATTCCTCTATTTTGATTTTAAAGATAAATAAACTGTTTTGAGTTCTCACACCAGTCACATGACTGACTCGGAGTTTATTGTTTTCCTTCCTAAACTCTGGGTGCCCACCTATTTCCACACGGGCAGTCAAGAGACAGGTTTATCAGGATATTCTGGAATTCAGGAGTTGCTAGAGGCAAGCTGGATGGCATGGCGTATTATTAGTATATAGTATTTCTTTTCCGCTGTTTGATGTTGTTTGTTGTTGTACACTCTGATGTAATGAAATGTAATGTGATGTAATGTAATAACTGATATAGTTCTTTGTTTAAAGATTATTCATTTATCTATTATATGTTGTTCCGCTGCGATTGTGAGATTCTTATATTGTTCTGTTGTTTTCTTTCTGTTTCGTTCTATTTTCTTTTCTCTTTATTTTCTATCTTTATCTCTCTTCTTCTATTTTTTCCTTTTTCTTAATCAATGAGAATTCGTATTTCTGTTCATCTTGAGTTAATCTATGGAGATTAGGGTATATTCAAGGAGTACGGATTTGCGGGTCTTCACAGGGTTATCAGAGGGTACCCCATAGGTATAATACAAAACAAAACGTTGTGGTCGCGAATAGGATAATCAGTATGACAAGGTACATGAGGCGATACCAACTAGGATACTAGTAGTTGCGTGATCCGGACTGATGTTGAGCATAGCCAGCAGCTACCCTAACAGCACGAAACAACACTCCCAAATCAAGGGGTGCACCCAAATTGCATCACAAATGCAATAGATATGGTATCGAAGAAGTGTGTCCGCTAGAGATGGCAAACCTCAATGCCCCGGCGCGGTTCCTGTTTTAGTCATGTCAGGGGTCATCCAATATCGTTCTCTTTGTTCAGTCAACGTGTTCACCAAACCATCCACTTCATTCTGGATCAACATTCCACGTATAATAGTTATTAAAGTGCTGTTCGGTATCGACAGAGAGTATGTCCATATCTGATCCCGGTCTCTTTAATAACTACGTATTATTACACATTGGCTCTTTTACATTTCAAATCGATTCATAATTGATATCAAAATATCATATCCACTTCAAAAATCAAATCCATTTCAAATATCATTGTATCTATTCAAATGTAAGATTCCGTTTCAAAAATCATTTTCCGCATCAATATCTCATTTCGGTTTCAAAATCATTTCGAATTTCAATTTAGGTTGCAACATCATTTAACCCAATTTGTATTTAAATTCAAGATTTAAACATAAACATTCCACCTTATTGACCAGCTTGAAATTTTGGAAAAATAGTTTTAAGTAGTTTTAAAGGTAGTTTAAATAATTAAAGTAGTTAAAAATACGTAAAGTCTTAAAATGGATTTAAAATAGATAAATTAGTTTAAAATAATTTAAATTGGGTTAAGCGGATTTAAAATAGATCAAAATAGTTTAAGTATTCAAAAATGGTTTATATAACCGAGTAATTTGGAAACAAAATAAAACAGCTTCAAAACCAATCCATTTCAATTATAACTTCCCAATTCAAATCAATTTCAATTTCCATTCCACCGATTCAATTTCGATTTCAATTCAAATCAATGTCAATTTTGACTTCAAATTAATTCAATTTTACATTCACCTTTAATTTATTCAATTTCAATTTATATCGATTTGGAGCTTGATTTTTCAAAATATCAATTTATAATGTTTAACAAAATTATCTTCCAATATTCAAATTTAAAACCCAATTAAAATATGATTCAATTTCAAGCTCAATTTCAAAATACCCCTTTATATCGCTTTTACTTAGCAATATTCAAAGCTCGAATTAAGGTTAAATCTTTAAACAAATCAATTTACGAAATTCAATCATATCCCGATTTTTAAATTCCGAAGTCTCCACTTTAATTATTTAACAATTTCTTTTAACCAAATTTTATTTCAACATTCCAAACTCAATTTTTCGATAAATTCGATTTTTATAAATTGATTTCTGTATATAACTTTTAAATCAAAACATTTAAATAAATTTCAAATCGACGATTTTAAAAATTATTAATTTAGCCAATTCGGTGTCCGTATATAATTTTCTATCCTTTGGCCAAGTATTTATTCCAATTAAATGTCAGGGATGGATATATATCACTTAAACCAATCACAGTGTCATGTGTATGCATAACAGTATATATAAGCAAATAAACATCCAAACATTTAAATATCAACCAATAACATCCATCAAATACATCATCCAATAGACAATACAATTCATGGCAATTTCATAGTTATCAATGTCAGGTAATTTAATCGCAATTCAATTTCAATTTCAATTTAAATTTAACTGTCAATTTAATTTCAACGGTTAATTCAAATGACAATCTATATAACAATTAAATTTTATCAAACAACGACAAATAAAATCATAACACTTCATAATGTCAATTTAACTAGCATAAAGATATTCAGTATGTTGTGAGCGTTATAAAACACTCACCTTGATTTCAATGCAGTTCCAACGTTTTATTCCAAATAAAATTAAACGAGCGTTTAATTTTACCCGAAATTTTCAGTAGCTCCAAACGACTCCAATCCAATTCCATTGCGTAGCGCTTGTCCATACGATACCGTCGCAACTTGTTTCGTGCGTTTTCGACCTCGTATGAATAAGATATGCTATTACAAAGATTACACGAATTTAAAATCATAAATTTACAATTTTGTTTTTTTTATTAAACCTAAATCAATTCTGGCCGCTGATCCTTCACCCTGCAATCCAAGTCGTGCGTATCATCTTCCCCAACCCAGTAAACACGCACGCGTGAAACCCATAGCTGCCCCCTTAGGGCTTGATGCCGCGACCACCACGCTTGTCGAAACTCAATCACAACGACACCATTCGAAAGCCCGTCACAAACCCCACCTTCACCACCAATATAGTTGAACTTGGCTGCACCTTCCCCCTCGAAAATCGTGCCCAACCGAATACCTTTCGGCCATGATTTCTCCCTCCACGTCGCTCCGATGATCATCATCACCGTATGGATGAGAAGCTCTCGTGAAGCTCTTCATCTTTCATGTGGAAAGTTTCTGGAAATATTGCATGGATTGAGAGAGAATAATGGAAGAAAGGTAGAAATTTTCGGCCATTCATAATAGCACAGGCGGCGGCTCTGAAAATAAACCCTAGCCTTTTTTTTTAAATTTGTGAATAAAGGGGCTATTTATAGGAAACGACGAATACTAATCATCCGGCTTTTCCAAACTCCGAATTACGCGCGGTGACCAGCGTTTCTAGGGTTTATCCCACGTTCCGAACACAATGGAATAGGTTTCGAAAGCTAATTCGATCATCTGTGCGAGTTACGGCAACAAACGATCGATTTAAAATTAAATCGATTAAATGATTTTCTAGGCGTTTTGGCTCGCTACGGAGAAATGGTAAATCCGATTGACACGAAATTTAAAAACATACAATAATATCACGTTACGGATCCGATGAAACTGGTTTCGTCGAAATTCGAGAGTGTTTGAAAAATGACTATTTTAACTCGTCAAATTAATATTAAAACAATTTCGATGCGTTTCGAGCTGCCACGGTCAAACGAAAACTCCGATTGCTACGAAAATTGAAATCCGACAATAACAAACTATTATGGATCCAATGGAACTAAATTCGTCCAATTCTGAGACTGTTCGAAAATTGGCTATTTTTCAATCGATGATTAAATATTAAAATATTCAATTTTCACAAATTTACTTTTAATTCGATTTTAAAAGTTCTACAACATCATTCTAACTTTAATATGATAAAATAAAATTTTACAAATCATTTTAATCATATTATACCCGTTATTCAATTATCCAATAAATTCCAATTTTTAAAATCTTATTAAATCTATTATAATCCCGATATAACTTACATTCACTTTGGAAACCAATTTGAATCATATTAAATCAAATTTCAATTATTCACTCTATTTCCATATATTAAATTTCGATATCAAATAAATCATATCAAATTCGGAATTTAATTATTCAAACATTCGTAATATTAAATTTAAACAAATTTTATTATTCTTGAATCATTATCTTTTGAGATATTCAAAACGGACTTAAAAATTTAACTTTTGAAACGAATTAAAATTATAGAACAACCATTTCCATTATACGGCTATTCAGTTTACAGTTATTCAATTATTCAATAAATTTTGAATATTTAATTTAAACAATTTACCTGTTCAATATTCAATATTTGATTTAAATAGATTTTACTTATCAATCAATTACTCTATTATACCCAATGGATTCAACATTTATTATTATTCCAAACGACTTACAATTTTTTTCTAACACTAAATCACGAAATCTTATTAAATTAGCTATTTTAATTATCGAAAATTTACGGGTCGTTACACTCTCCTCCACTCAAAACTTTTCGTCCCCGAAAAGGAAAAAGAAGGGAAAAGGAACTAAGTATAGAATTCAACATTAGATATATTTTATTCAAAGTTACCAACTTCTAAAACAGTGAAATTCCATTTATAAAGTCATAGCAACGCTTCCACTAAGTTACTCCGAACGACTTTCTAACTTTAAAAGTTAGTTATCAAATCAAGTTATATAAAAAAATTTAAAACTTGAAAAATTTTCTAACACCCGGATTTACGGAAAATTTCGGCAGAGTCTCCTTTGTGCGGCTCGATCGGAAAAAAAAATGACAGTATATATATCACAAATATACATCTCATCAACTTGGTGCAGAGTCTACTATACTCTATTAAATACATTTTACTTTGAATCCGTAAATTCATTCCCACACTTCAACAATAAATCAACGTTTATTTTTAAACAAATTTCCTTTTCATTTATAAATTCCATACTGAATTTGCCATTCCAAAATATCTATGAATATACGATTTCAAATCGATTTCTAATATTCATTTTCAATTTATCTTTAAAAGATAAAATATCAAAATATTCACTTCATATTATAAACATTTCCGTAATTATTTAATAATAAGTAATTCACAAATCCATTTATGTTCAACACTTGGAAAATATTCAATATACTTAAATCGAAATTAAGTATATATTTCATTCTTTAAGGAAAACGTGCGCTTAAACACATTTGTTTGAGTCAAAACGAATGTTGCGTAAAACGTCATTACGATATCCCAATATCACTAGTATAGGGATTCGAAATTAAGACAGATATATAAATCCCAATACTATATAAAACATTTCCTTTCGGAAATCATTTACTATAACAACAGTGTTATAGTCCACCATTTCCCTCTATTTCTCGAAAATGTCTACTTCAACAATGAATGTTGAGATCTATGGTTTCGATGTTTAATACATTTTAAAACATCTTTAAATCGTTTAGATTCATTTTATAATATCATCTCCCAAAACATATCCATTTTATTTAATAATATATTCACCGTTCAAAATCGTGAATATACTTCACTAACCCAATTTCAATATTTACTACATGTTTTATTTCAAGAATCTATTTGCTATCCAAAATCGCGAATATATTTCCTTTTATAAACTTCTATATTCAATTTATCAAATTCAATTGATTTTGAATTTATAAACATTGTCTATAGATTCCATTTCTATTTATAAACTTCGATTTATAAATCTCCTTTATTAATCCAATTCAATTTTTGTAACTCAATTATATACCAAAATTTTATATTATAAGTTAAATACTTATAATTTATTTATTTACAAATCGCTCTTTTAAAACTTCACAAATTATAAATCTTATTACTTATAAGATTTAATATATAGCCTTATTTTCAACATTAACAGGACTCCTTTTAAAATTCCATTATTTTCGATTTATAAAATATATATCTTATAAATCTCATCTATAAACCATTTATGCTTCATTAAAGATTTCAATTTACAAAAATCCGATTTATAAGTTAATTACTTAAAATCTTTTATTTTACAACATCTATTCATTTATAACTTCTCAATTTATAAGTCTATAATTCCATTCACTTAAAAATCCATTTTTTATACTTCATTTTAACACTTAACAAACTCGTTTTATAGTTCCAATATTATTAATTTATAAATATCAATTTTAAAAATCTTTTATATACATCCTTTATAATGATTCAAAATTCCAAATTAAACCATTGTATAATTTAATCACTATTTATTTCAAAAATCTCAATTTGGTTATATATTTCAAAAATCATAATTTTTAATAACATAAAAATTTATAACATTTTATTCATTTAACTGAATCAATTCAAAAATTTAATAAAATGTATACTTTCAAAAATCACTTTAAAAATCCTTTTAAAATCAAAATCGTTACTTTAAACTTTAAAAATGGATCCGATGACGCAAGAGCACCAAATAGTCAATCACGACATCCAGATATCATATATCGATATGATAATTAACAAACATCACAATATCTGTAATCAAATAAATACTGGTGAGGAATCCAGTTGGATCACTCCAACCTATTTCCCTGCATCCACAAGCATTAGCACAATACCAATTCCGTTCAAAGCGGAATATCGCGGTATATGAGATTTATAAAATATTATCTGCTTAATAAACGGCGAATAGGGTCTCATCCGCTATATAATGTGGGATGTTTGCACAAAAAATGGACAAACACCTCCAAGTCGTATTATTTAGTTGATTATATGTGATTTTTAATGGTTTAGATGAGTTATGTAAATATGAAAAAAGTAGGGGCTGAAATGTAAAAGACACACAGATTTATAGTGGTTCGGCCAGAATGTGCCTACGTCCACTTTATATGTTATTATCTTCTTTCTTTCGGATTACAAGTACAATGCTTCGTATACGAGTATATGAAAGTAGTTTGAAAGTTCCTTCCTTGCTTGAGCTCTCAAACTTGTCTGCCATTGTTGTACCCCTGCTCCTCTATTTATAGAGTGAGGTAAGGGGCAGGGGTCTTGGAGGTATATAGCTGTTGGTGGGCCCGGGCTGAGGCAATCTGGATTGGCAACTGTTTGGTTCGGCGAGGCTTCATTCGGTTTTGGATGGGTAGTGTTGGACCGGTGATGGAGTGGGATGATGTTCCATTCGGCATTGAGGTAGGTGGTTGGTCCGGTAGTGGAGTGGATTCGGTGATGGCCTTGTTGTTGGGTTGGTTCGGCATGGGTTGTCCTTCTTCTGGTTCGGCAGTAAGGAGGAATGTTGGTTCGGTTTGTTGGTTCGGTGGTGGAAAGGAGGCCGGTCCGGTGGTGGTTTGGACCGGTGGCCGAATACGGGGGTAGCCGGATGGAGATAATTGAATGTAGTCTTGGTGATAGGAGCTTGGGGGCCGAATGGAAGGGGCCGAATGGAAGGAGCCGAATGGAAGGAACCGAATGGAGGCTTGTGCCGAACGAGCTTCTTCATGGAGAATGTTGGATGGACTTCTAGGTTAGTATTGAGCCTCTTGGCTGTCGAACGAAGTGGAGGTTGCGAGTCCGGGTGAAATTGTGACTTCTTGGTCTCGAGATCTTCTGGGTGAAAATTCGCCCAACATTTGCCCCCCAAAGCGGGGCACGTGCTTGCATGTGTCGCGCTTTGTTTCTTTGTGGTGAGAAGGCTTGTTTTGTAATGCCACGGGCTGGATGTTTATATCCTGTTGATGTCCTGCAGAGAAATTTACTTTTTTAGTGTGGTTTCAAATAACGTCCGTTCGTGATCGAAATATTCGAGATGAACTGAATTGTGTCATTCGGGACGAGCAAGTTTGCCCCGAAGGGGCTTAGCATCATCGATGCCAGGTTCACGTTAGAGTGGGTCCCTGGATGGTTTATCGCCAGCTCAGAGCATGCCTAGGGATCGTTCGCGACCCCGTACATGTGTAAGTAGCTTAGACATTTCATAGTTATCAAATATCCGTTCCACTTATGAGTTTAAAAAGGCGTGTCAAAGTGTAAATTCCCACGACGATAGGGCTAATAACCATTCAGAGCGTGCCTACGGGCCATTCGTGGTCGCATACACGCGTGAACGATTAATCCATGTTAGTGAGAGTTTTACGACTTATTTATCGTTATCATAATCCTCATTCTATTTAGTTAGTTCCGGAGATCGGTACTTATCTGCATGAGGCGCTCTGCATGCCCCCAGCCCCTGGTTGTCGTTGGTAGAGAGAGAGAGTTCATCCGGTTTTGTGTCGGTCCGGTCGTGCTCCTCCAGCTTTTGGTTTCATTCGGCTTTTGGTTTCATTCGTATCCGGTAGACCGAACCAGCTGGTTCGGCGGCCCTGAGTTCGCCTATATATAGAGGCCGTACCTCCTTGGTTTTCCCTTACCGAACCAAAGAGAACCGAATCAATTGTGCTGCCGAACCAAATTCTTCGCCGAACCAGCTTATACCGAATCAGGTATATATACTTTCTGCCGAATGAACTTTTGTCACCGGATGGTCCTGTTTGCCGAATGTGTACGGAGTGTATTGGATAGCCGAATGAGGTGAGGGCCGAACGATATGTATGCCGAATGACATGTATGCCGAATGACATGTATGCCGAATGCATGTATGCCGAATGACATGTATGCCGAACGAGCATTGGATTTTGGTGCCGAATGAACTCGTCTTGCACCGCCGAATGAGACTTCATACTTGAACCTTGAGCGGAATCTTATGCTTTTATATGCTTTCTTTAGATACTTGCTTGTTTATCTTTCTATACTTCTTGCTCTAACACCGTGTCTTTCTTGTGCTGCAGAAAATGTCTCGCAAAGCGGAAACACGATCAGACAGAAAGAAGTCTAGAGGCACAGGAGAGCCTTCTTCTTCCTTGTCCCTAGTCCAACCAGGATCCGGGCAACACCGACCTATTCCGAGGTCTCTAGTGGACGGATATGGTCCACAGGAACTTTTGATCTCTCCCCCGGATTGCTTTCCTAGCTCCCTAAAGGAGGAGCAACTTGACGTCATATCCCGTTCCTTCGGGATAGATAGGGCCCTTATGCTGCTGCCGGGAGATGGAGTGATGCCATATAATCCTCCCGAGGGCTACTTCGCTTTTAGCAGATACCATTGCATGTGCGGCGCTGTCCCCCCTATCAACGCTTGGATAGTAAGCTTCACCACATATTTAAAGGTGGCTCCCTTCCAGCTTCAGCCAAACTCTTACGCCATCCTGGTGAGCCTCTTTGTTATCTTCCAGAGGAGGTACGGGCGTCCTCCTTCTAACCGAGAAATTCGATATTTGTACAACCTGAGAGGCCATAAGAAGGGGTCTCCGTATATTAGCCTGGAAGCGGCCGTGCCCTTCAAACCAGTCCTGGACTTGTATTCCAAGTTCACCATGTTCAAGAAAGAGTGGTTCTTCGTCAAGGACGATGCTGTTTCTTTCCGCCTTTTCACTTCCGGCTGTAAGATTGATTTCATTTATATTTTTCATGTGTTTTGACTATAGTGTTTTTTCTGACATGCTTCTATTTCTGGTTAGCGACAGGTGGTATTGCAGTCGTGGAGGACGATTCCTTAGTGCGAATGGCTGCTGAACTAAAGGCTATTCCGGCACGGGACCGGTCGGCCTCTTTCTTGATCAGGAACGCAACCCTCTTGGAGTATAATTTGATCTTACCGCGCCAGTCCGTGGTTAAGCAAAGGGATACGGCTGAGGAGAGGGCTGCTAAAGCTAAGGAGGGGGCTACGGTAAAGAGCAGTAAGAGGGAGCCTTTCGCAGAGCGTCCCGTGGTCGGGGGGAAGAAACTGAAGAAGTCTGATGGCCCTTCTCCAAGTACTTGCCCGACTGTCCCGGAGGAGGAAGGTGTAGAAGAGGAGGAAGGAGGCGAAGTTGGAGAAGGGTCGGAGGGTGGAGGAGATGGCGACGGTCAAGGTGGTAGTGGTGTTGCTGCTCTAACCTCTGAACAAGACCTCGAACTGGATGAGGCTCTCCGTCGGGCCTTCGGGGAGTCGGAGGGAGAGTCGGAAACGGAGAAGGGAACGGAGAAGGCAAAGGAAACCGGCAAAGCTGTGGCTGGCACTGACCCATCCTCTAAGGGTTCCTCAGCTAGGGTGATTCCGGCGATGCAAGGTGAGCTTTTGTCTTCTGCCGATTCCATTTTCGATAGGGACTTAGAAATTTTTTACGGTTCACTTCCGTCCTGGGGTGAGATCCAAGACTTATTGCAGTATCCCACTCCTCCGCCGGGTTTGTATAATAGATGTGTCTTCCCACTTTTCTTTCTTTTTAACTTAGCACATTTTTTGAACTGTGGATTATTGTATGTTCATAACACTTGTTCTTTATTCCAGGGGCAGGCCAGGCAGTTAAAACGTCGGATGTTCGACACCGCCTTGAACAATTTAAGTCGAGGAGAGCTTCCGCGAAACCTTCTACTGATCGCACTGGGGATGTAGTCAGTTACCGCCCTCTTCTTGGGGTCATCGAAGAGGGCATTCAGAAAAGGAAGCGGAGCCGTTCCTTATTTGAGTCGTCCCCTGGTTCGCAGCCTCCTACTCAGCCTCCTCGTGATACAACGGAGGGGAGCACGGAGCCCGGTCCCCCTCCTCCTCCTTCCAAGAGTCCTACTGTCATTCGTATAAGGCGTCCCGATGTGCCTCGCCCCGTGCCTCGTGACCCTTTTGCCGGTCATCCTGATTTAGACCCAAGCTTTCGGGACATTTCATTCGATGAGACCACGGGCGAGCACCTCCTTCCCCGCAACCCCATGGTAAGAGTGCTGGACGAGGCCAAATCTTTAGATCTTGATTTACTTACTACACGGGTGGTCACCATGGGGGATGAGGCCAAGGCTAATATCGACCGGGTGGCCGCAGAGACCAAGAAGTTAATGGAGCATCATGCTAAGTTGGTCAAGGCCGGGGAAGAGATCGGGAGTGCTAACATTCGGTTGAGGTTAAAGGTTGCCGATCAGGCCAAGCAGCTCGCCGACCAAGCCATCCAGATTTCCCAGCATGAGGAAGCCTCCAAGCGGCTGAAAGAGACCATGGAGAAGGCCAGTAGGGCGGAATTACGGAAGATGGAGGTCGCTTGCAGGGAACGGATTAACATAGCTATCACAACGGTGGATGAGGTTCGAAATGCGGATCTCGAGCGGGTAGAGGAGTTGTCAGGGAGGCTCGAGGCTGCGGAGATGGCTCAGGCCGAGTTGAAGGAGGAGATGGAGGAGATGAGGAGGTCCCTCAAGTTGAAGGAGGAGGAAATGAGGAGGTCACTCCAGGCTGACTGCTTGAGATACCGATCAGAGAGGGACGTCGCCGTCGCCAAGTTGCAAGCTTCCGAGGCCCGGGTGAGGGAGTTTGAGGAAAACGAGGGGATGATGGATGAGATGCTGCAGGATATGTACTTCCACACTTGGAAGGAGGGCGGCTTGTCTTGGATGGACGATTACCCTCGGGTCATGGCTAAGGTGTATCTCCAGGCTTTAGAGGAGGCCAGGGTGAACGCGGGTAAGGAAGGCGGAGAGGCTTTCAACTTGAATGCGGTTACTGCTCAGTTCTCAAAGGAGGAGCAAGCGGCGGTGAAAGAGGGGATGCAGCTGCTTGCTGCAGAGGAAGCGGGCGTGCAGTTGGATGATGAGGATCAAGCGGCGGATGCTGGTGAGTTATTCTTCTTCCCTTTCTTTTCTTCCCGTGTTTCCATAACTTGGTTGTTCGTTTAATGAATTCCTCTTCCGAATTGGACAGGCGGGACTTCTGATCCGCATGCTGGGGGCTCTGATCCTGCGGCTAAGTAGACTGGGGGAGTTGGTGATGGAGTGTGGATGCATCTGCCATCTTTTTGTTTCTTTTTTATCACTGTTTATGTTAGTCTTTGATATGCAACTGTAATAAAATTATTTGCAAAGAATAACTTCGTGTGATCTTATAATATAAGCTGATTTTGTCATGTTTAAATGTTGTTGCTATCTTTATGTGCCGTGTGAGAAGTATAATTATGTATATGCCTGTGATTCTAGTTGTGTTTGATGTTAAGTTTTTGCTTGAAATATAATTTCACGTTTTGCAATGTCAGTGTATGAATAAGCTATAGTTACGCATTTATGTACAAGAGAAGAGAGTACCGCCCTTTATGTTTTATTCGCAGGCGGTAGCTTTGAGTGTCTTGTGTAACTGTTCACGGGTATAGCTGAGCGTCCTGCCACCCAGTACGCAGGCTTAGAGCCTCATGAGTGAATGCTTCCTATTCGGTTTCCTGTACTTTAGAGTTTGTTATACAGGATAGGAGAAAAATATTTAAATGGAATGGAAATATAGTAAAAGTAAAACTTCCAGTCACGGAAGGCCGTCGATGTGCTTAAGTTCGTGGCAAACGGGTTTTGTAGTCACTTTCCCTAGCTGTGGGTCTTGGAGACATTTGTCACCCATCTTACGCCTCCGCAGGGAGTTTTCTTTTTTACCACAGCCGCACTTAAGACACATCGGAGCCGAGATCGCGCACGGTAACTACCCGAACCATTATGGTCCGTAATCGTGGGTATTATTCGATTTACCGTGGCCGGCTAGCGTGGGTGCCGTTGGCCGTGAACTACCCCTGGCTGGCCACACCTTATGTTGGGGCTTAAAGTAGGTTCACAGTTGCCGGCGAGCCGAACGCCGTAATGAGCTGCCATCGGCTATAGTCGGCCTTTATGATGACTTATAATCGGCTCATTACAGTTGGCTTTGAGGGCAGGCGCGCAATGAGTTAACCCGCAGCAGAGGGATGCTGGAGCAAAAGTGTCTCATTGGCGAGTGCATAGAATCGTAGCGTACCTGTTAGGCCTAGTCCAGATGAGGCCGTGGTGCGTCTTGAGTGGAGATGCCATAGGATTTTGTTCAACAGAAAGGGATAAAACTTAACGAGCAGCCAAGACATAAAGGAACAAGTTAAAAAGAGACAAGATTTTTTAAAGTGGTTCGGCACGGAAATGCCTACGTCCACTGATTCTCTTTGTTAATTCACTTCATATGGGCAGTACAAGTTAAGAAAAGTATCGACGGAGGTGTCGGATGTTCCATGCCCTCTGGAACACCTCTCCGTCCACTGTTGACAAAATGTAAGCTCCGTTGTGGAGATCTTTATTAATTACATATGGTCCGTCCCAGATGGGGTCCAGTGCCCCGGGGCGCGGAAAGATTCGCCTGAGGACAAGATCTCCTTCTTGTAAGCTGCGATGCTTGACTTTGGAATTGTATTGTGCTGCCACTTTTTGTTTGTGAGCTGCTGCTTTGAGTGCTGCATCGTTTCTCCTTTCCTCGATCAGATCCAAAGACATGAGGAGGAGTTCTTCGTTTTCTTCTGGGTTGTAGTGGATCCTACGGTGGGAAGGCACAATAGTCTCAACTGGGAGCATTGCCTCCGATCCATATGCCAAAGAGAAAGGAGTATGTCCTGTTGATGTTCTGAAAGATGTGCGGTATGCCCATAGTGCCGTAGGAAGTTCGTCCACCCAAGCGCCTTTTGACTTTTCAAGTTTCTTCTTGATTAGGGTTTTGAGAATTTTGTTGACAGCTTCAACTTATCCGTTTGCCTGAGGGTAAGCTACTGATGAGAAGCTTTTATGAATTCCATGTTCTTGGAACCAGTCGGCAAATTCTTCGCTGTCAAACTGGAGTCCGTTGTCGGATACGATCTTGAGTGGGACTCCATACCTGCACAGAATGTTTTTGATCAAGAAGTTGATAACTTTTGCTGAAGATATTTTATTTAAAGGTTCCGCTTCCACCCATTTGGTGAAATAATCGACTGCCACTATAGCATATTTGGCTCCGCCTCGGCCCGTTGGCAGTTCGCCAATTAAGTCAATTCCCCATACAGCAAAGTGCCAAGGGCTAGTCATTTGAGTAATTTCGTTTGTGGGCAGTCGAGGAATTTTGGCGAACTTCTGACATCTGTCGCATTTCTTAACGAAGTCTAGGGCATCTTTGCTTAGTGTGGGCCAGTAATATCCATATCGGAGTATCTTTCTTGCCAAAGTCTGTCCTCCAGTGTGGTCTCCGCATCCTCCCTGATGGATGTTTGTTAATATCTCCTTGGCTTCCCTTCCGGCGACGCATCTTAATAAGGGGCTAGAGAAGCCACGCCGGTAGAGGATGCCTTCTTGTATTGTGTAGTGGGGAACTTTCCTCAAGATCTTCTTGGCTTCGTCACGCCTGTCGGGTAGTATGCCATCTTGCAAATATTTCCGGATAGGAGTCATCCAGGTTCCTTCTTCGATTGCAGTTATCAGATTCACTTGTTCGAAACTCGGGGCTAGCTGCCTTGAGATTGCTAGTGCTCCGGAAATGGTGCTGTTCTTCATACTAGCTTGCTTTGCAAGTTCATCTGCCTCTTGGTTTTCTTCTCGAGGAATGTGTTTGATTAGATAATGGTCCAATCGATCGAGCAGCAGTCTGGTTTTCTTTAGGTATGCTGTGAGTCGTTCTCCTCGAGTCTGGAATTCTCCTAGTACCTGGTTTACGATAAGCTGAGAATCACTATGAATACATAAGGAATTGATTCCAATTTCTAGGGCCAGTTCCAATCCCGCTATTACTGCTTAATATTCAGCATCGTTGTTAGTGGCCGTGAACTCCAATCTTAATGCATAGTACAACTTTCTTCCCCTGGGGGTGATGATCACAATACCTGCCCCCGAGCCTTGTTCGTTTGATGCTCCGTCTACAAAGAGGTTCCACTTGATGTTTTTTGCTACTTCGGATTGTTCCTTGCCTTCGTTGGTAGTGAATTCGGCAATGAAATCAGCCATGGCTTGTCCTTTGATAGCGGTGCGGGGATGGTAGGTGATATCATACTGACTTAGTTCGATGCACCATTTGAGGAGTCGCCCAGAAGTGTCAGGACGACGGAGCACTTGTCTTAGTGGTTGATCGGTTAGAACCCTGATGGAGTGAGACTGGAAGTAGTGTCGCAGTTTTCCTGACGCGATCAATAAACAATATGCTAATTTCTCAAGTTTAGGATATCTGGCTTCTGCCCCTGTAAATCTCTTACTTACAAAGTAAACCGGGTGTTGTGTGCGGTCTTCTTCTCTTACCAAAGCGGCGCTTAGAGCATGAGATGATACAGCGAGGTATAGGTATAACACTTCACCTTCATTTGGAGTTGAGAGTACTGGTGGTCTCTGAAGGTGTTCGATTAGGTTGAGGAAGGCTTTTAAGCATTCGTCGGTCCACTCAAACCTCCCTTTGTCTTTCTTGAGTGCTTCGAAGAAAGGGACACACTTGTCAGTTGCCTTGGAAATGAATCTGCTTAGGGCGGCCACCTTTCCGTTTAGGCTCTGCATTTCTTTTCGAGTGGAAGGTATCCTTATTTCTTTTAAAGCCCGGATTTGTTCAGGATTTGCTTCGATTCCTCTGGCGTGGACGATGAATCCTAAGAATTTTCCCGATGATACTCCGAAGGAGCACTTTAGAGGATTCAGCTTCATTCCATATCGGCGAAGTACCTGAAACGTATCGTCCAGATGGCTTACATGGTCGTTGGCTTTCCTGGACTTTACCAACATGTCATCCACATATACTTCCATAGTTCGTCCTATCAACTCTGCGAACATTTTGTTGACGAGGCGTTGATAAGTAGCTCCAGCATTTTTGAGTCCAAAAGGCATGACTTTGTAACAATATAATCCGCGGTCGGTGATGAAGCTAGTGTGGTCCTGATCGGGGGCGTGCATGGGGATCTAGTTATATCCGGAGTATGCATCCATAAAAGATAGGAGTTCGTGCCCAGCTGTGCTGTCTACGAGTTGGTCAATTCGGGGAAGTGGGAAGCAGTCTTTCGGGCAAGCGTCATTCAGATTGGAGAAGTCAATACATGTTCGCCACTTTCCATTGGCCTTTTTTACTAGCACTGGGTTAGCGATCCATTCTGGGTAGATGGCTTCCCGTATGAAGCCATTAGCAAGTAGATTTTTTACTTCCTCATCAAGGGCTGCTGATCGCTCTGCCCCCATGCTCCTCTTTTTCTGCTTTACTGGTACCTTGGTGGGATCGATGTTCAACATGTGGCATGCTATGTCTGGGGAGATTCCTGTCATATCGGCATGGGTCCACGCAAATACATCTAAGTTGTGGCGGAGAAAGTCAATGAGTTGATCCTTCAATTCCTTTTTCAGCTGAGATCCGATTTTTAATAGTCTACTTGAATCATGCTTATCTACCGATACGAATTCCATAGCCTCTGCAGGCTCGGCGGTAGCCTCCTCCTCTTTATCCCTGGGGTCTAGTTCATTGAAGGGATCGCTTGTGTATCGAAGAGGAGGGGCTTTCTTTAGTTGCTATGCCTCCAAGCTTTTCATGCAGAGAGTAGTCTCTGCATCTTTTCCTTTATTCTTTCTGCGGTTATTGCGAAGTTCAGTTACGTAGCAGTCTCGGGCAGCATCTTGATCTCCTTCTACTTCTCCTACTCCGTTGTCTGTTGGAAATTTCATTTTCAGGCACCAGGGGGCTAATACAATCTGGAAGTCAGACAAGGCTGGTCTTCCTAAGAAGTCGTTGTAAGCCGAGTGGTTTTCTATTAGTACGAACGTTTGTTTTCGCACAACGGAGCGGGGATGACTTCCTATTTCGACGAAGAGGTCAAGTTGCCCGAGGGGCATTTTTGCATCTCCAGTGAAACCGTGCAGTGGTTTGTCACAGGGGGATACATCCTTCATTGATAACTTCATTTTGTCGAAAGCATGTTTGAACAGGATATTTACGGAGCTTCCCGTGTCTATTAGAATCCGAAAACTTTAGCTGGACCGAACCAGGCAGAGATGACCATGGGATCCATATGTGGGTACTGTCTTCCTTCCAAATCACGCCTACTGAATACAATGTCATCGTTTTCTTTTCGTTTCGGGTGGCGTTCCTCCGTAATGGAGTTAACATATCCTTCGGCATTTCTAAGCGACTTGCCGTACCTTTCCATCTCTACCCAACTTCTGTCGGCGATGTGTGGTCCTCCTGAGATGGTAAGGACCACTATCTTCTCTTGACTAGAGCCACTGGTGTTGTGATTGTTGCGATTCCCTCCGCCTACTTCTGGGAGGGGTTGCTTTGAGTTCTCATTGGCAGGAGTTGGAGTCCTGTTCTGACCTTTCACATAACGTTCCAGTCTTCTTCTTCTAATGTGTTCTTCGATCAAGTCCCGAAGATGGTGGCATTCATTGGTGTCATGTCCGTGGGATTCGTGGAAGCGACAGAACTTTCTGGACTTGAGTGCGTTATCTGATTCTTTCTTGTGCGGGGGGCGCTTGTATCCGAGTTCGCCCTGAGTGGCTAGGTAGATGTTTTCGATTGTTTCATTCAAAGGAGTGTAGGAGTCAAATCTTGGCCCTGGTCGATATTGGCGCTTTTCAACCTTTCTGCCCCCAGCATTGTCTCTAGATTCATTTCTTCGAGCGTCCTTAGCTGCAGCGGGAACCTTGTCCTGAACTGTCTTACCTTGTTGTCCTGATTGCCTTTCTATAGCAGCGTCTTCAAGTCTCATATACTTTCC